>CM038792.1:131412556-134267804 GCA_021764765.1 Vicia sativa | reverse complement strand
TCAATCATTCCAATCATATCTATTCCCCACATAGAGAATGGCAATGGAGAGGTCAAGACATTCAGAGGTGAGGGCGACACATGCATCTTATCAGCATGAATTTGACACTTGTGACATCTCATTGCATAGACAACACAGTCTGTTTCCATGGTCATCCAGTAATAACCCGCCCTAAGAATCTTTTTCGCCATTGCATGCCCATTTGTGTGAACACCAAAAGAACCTTCATGAATTTCTTTGATGAGTTGATTTGCTTCGTGTCTATCCACGCATCTGAGTAAGACCAAATCAAAATTCTGTTTGTATAACACACCACCACTTAAGAAAAAGTTGGCAGACAACTTCCTCAAAGTCTTCTTATCAGTGATAGATTCCTCTTCCGGGTATTCGCCTTTCTCTATGTATTTCTTGATATCATAGAACCAAGGTTTACCATCAATTTCTCCATCAATCGTCATACACAAACCAGGTTCGTCTAGACGTTCGATAGTAATAAAAGGTGCTTGATTAGCCCACTTGACCTTGAACATTGAAGATAACGTGGCCAAGGCATCAGCTAACTGATTTTCCTCTCTGGGAATATGATGGAAAGTGATCTCGTCAAAATACGGTATTAGCTTCAAGACATGATCTCTATACAAGATTAACTTTTCATTACGAGTTTCCCACTCTCCTTTGACCTGACAAATAACGAATGCTGAATCTCCATAAACTTCAAGGATTTTGATCCTTAAATCAATGGCTGCCTCAATCCCGAAAATACAAGCTTCATATTCTGCCACGTTGTTGGTACAGTTGAAACAAATTCTAGCGGTGAAGGGAATATGAAATCCTGTTGGAGAAGTAATAATTGCGCCTATTCCATGACCTACTACATTAGATGCACCATCAAACACAAGCGTCCACCGGGATCTGGGTTCGGGTCCTTCTTCTGGTCCAGGAATGTTGCAGTCCCTGATAAACATGATATCTTCATCTGGGAAGTCAAATCTCATTGGTTGATAGTCCTCCATGGGCTGGTGAGCGAGATATTCTGATACCACACTTCCCTTGATAGCTTTATGGGTTACATATTGAATATCATATTCAGATAGTAACATCTGCCAACGTGCAATCTTTCCGACCAAAGCTGGTTTCTCGAAAATATACTTGATAGGGTCCATCTTGGATATCAGCATCGTAGTGTGACACACCATGTACTGCCTCAAACGACGAGCAACCCATACCAAGGCACAACAAGTTTTCTCTAACAAAGAGTACCGACTTTCACACTCTGTGAATTTCTTACTCAAGTAATAGATTGCATGATCTTTTCTTCCCGTTTTGTCATGTTGTCCTAGAACACAACCCATAGATCTTTCAAGTACAGTGAGGTACATTATGAGAGGCTTGCCGGGCACAGGCGGTATCAAGATTTGGGGTTCTTGCAAGTACTCCTTAATCTTATCAAATGCTCGATGACAATCATCATTCCATATAATGGACTGATCCTTTTTTAACAATTTGAACAAAGGTTCGCAAGTAGCTGTTAAATGTGAAATGAACCGGGAAATATAGTTCAAGCGTCCCAAGAAACCACGAATTTCCTTCTCCGTTCTTGGTGCAAGCATATCTTGAATAGCTTTTACTTTGTCAGGGTCCACTTCAATACCTCGTTGGCTCACTATGAATCCAAGTAACTTCCCGGATCGAACTCCGAAAGTGAACTTGTTAGGATTCAAACAAAGTTTATATTTCCTTAATCTATTAAACAACTTTCTGATATGAACAATGTGCTCCTCTTTATGCATCATGTCATGGAAAAGGGCTACCATGGCTCTCTGATAAGTTGCCCCTGTATTCTTTAATCCGAATGGCATGACCTTGTAACAGAAAGTGCCCCAAGGAGTAGTGAACATCGTCTTCAACATATCTGTAGGGTCCATCTTGATCTGATTATATCATGAGAAACCATCCATGAAAGAAAATACTGAAAACTGAGATGTGCTATCAACTAAGACATCAATGTGAGATAAAGGAAAATCATCCTTCGGGCTGGCTCTGTTCAAATCTCGGTAGTCTACACACATCCGAACCTTTCCATCCTTCTTAGGGACAGGCACAATGTTGGCAATCCAATCTAGATATACCGACACAGCAAGGAAACCGGCTTCGAACTGCTTCTTGACTTCGTCTCGAATCTTCTTAGCCATCTCTGGATGTGTTCTCCTCGGTCTTTGTTTCACAGGCGAACATTCGGGCTTTAGCGGCAGCTTGTGCATAACAATAACTGTGTCAAGTCTGGGCATATCCTGATACGACCATGCAAACACATCTACAAACTCTTGCAACAAACGGACCAACTCATCTTTTATCTCCTGCCCCAAGGCAGTTTCAACTTTGACTTCTTTACGATCCTTTTCAGTCCCCAGATTGATCACATCCACTGGTTCTTGATGAGGTTGGATCGTCTTCTCTTCATGCTCAACCAGACGCGTTAACTCTTTAGGGAGTTCATAGTCTTCCTCACCATCGTCTTCAGCTTGGTTGATCGGCAAATCGAAGTCAAAAGAAATTATAGCATGGCTATGTTCAATGAGCTCAGTTTCTGGTGATCTGCATAAATGATTTTCTTTTTTTTAGATATGTATGTTTATTTTAAAAATAACAGTGAAAATGTTGTTGTTTTTATTAATATGCACTGGAAAACAATAGTAAAAAAAATATAAAAAAGGATCTCAAACTGAATAACAAAATGCGCTTTTTATTGAAGATAAAAATTTATTCATTAAACGGAATAAGCCCTACAAAGAAATCCTTTGTGCCTTGGGCAAAGCACGGGATTTGTTTTAAAACAAAAATTACTTTGAGAATGAAATGAGAGGGGTAACGTCCTTGACGATCCAATTCTTGGGGACAATGTCGGGAGGAGTACGGAACACCATTTGAGAAAGCTCTGTTGCATGCTCATCGTCATCAATGGCATTGATAGCCTTCTCGGAACGGAAGCCTTTTGCAATAAAAGTATCCTCAAGACGAGGGATTTTCCCCTTTCCTATCTCTGAACCTTCACTGATCTTGGAGGATGGTTGGTAACCGAGTCCACTCTTGTCTCTCTTTTCCGTCACATCTAACACCGTTCCCCAACCTTCGGGATTTCCAGAGTCGATAAGGGCCTTAACATCTTGCCAACAGGCCATGTTACCCTTAGGCTTCTTAGCAGACTTGATCTCTTTTTGCACAGTACCCACAATTTCTAAAGCTTGAAAGAGAGTCTCGTGCACCTCGTCTCCAACTTCCACATACTTGAACTCAGACAAGTGACTAACCAAGTAGTCTTCTTCACCACTAACCTCCACCACCTGGTTATTCAGCAAGAACTTCAATTTTTGATGGAGAGTTGAAGTGACAGCTTTAGCATCGTGTGTCCAGGGTCTTCCCAATAAGCAACTATAAGCTGGAAAGATGTCCATCACTTGAAAAGTGATGTTGAATAGCTGAGGTCCGATAAGTACCGGAAGATCAATATCTCCCACCGCCATCCTGCGGGATCCATCAAAAGCCTTTACAATCAGAGAACTAGGTTTCATAATTACCCCTTCTACCTGTAATTGGGCCAAGGTTGTCTTCGGGATTACATTCAAAGCTGAACCTGTATCAACCAATACTCTAGCAAGAGTCGTTCCACCACAGGTAACAGAAATGTGAAGAGCCATGTTATGATTACCTCAATTCGGAGGGAGATCCGCATCGGTGAACAATAAACAACTGCCATCATTTAAACCTGAAATTACAACATCCAATTGATTAATTGTAATATCTTCAGCCACGTATGCATTGTCGAGGAACTTCAACAAGGCCATCTTGTGGGCTTCAGAACTTTTCAACAAAGACAAGATCGAGAACTTTGCAGGGGTCTGGCTAAGCTGATCAACCACTTTATAGTCACTCCTTTTGATGATTTTCAAAGTCTCATCAATGAGCTTAAAAATATCCCTCAATTCTTCCGCACTTAAATCAATAACTCCATCCTTCATCGGAGGAACATCTGGCGCCCTCTCTACAACTCTACTCTTTGTGGATTCCCTCAAGAGAAAGAAATGGATTATTTATTTAATATTATCAAGATGAGCGATTACAAGATTATTGAGAAACTGCTGCAGACACCATCAAAGATTTCAATTATGGATTTATTGATGAATTCTTTAGCTCACAGAGAGTCTCTAATGAAGGTTTTAGATCAGGATTTACAACATGGCTTGCATTAATCTGAGTTTCAGTGATGAAGAATTTCCTGTTGAGGGAAGGAATCACAACATGGCTTTGCTCATTTCATGAATTGCAAGAGTGATGCATTGTCCAACGTGCTTATTGATAATGGCTCTGCGTTGTATGTTATTACCAAGAGTACCCTTTCAAATCTTAAATATCAAGGCTCGTTGATGCATCCTAGTGGTATCATTGTGAAGGCGTTTGATGGTTCTCGTAAATTTGTTATTGGGGAAGTGGATTTGCCCATTCACATTGGCCCACATCTGTTTCAAATTACCTTCCAGATGATGGATATATTTCCTGCTTATAGTTGTTTGATTGGACGAACTTGGATTCATGAGGCTGGTGTTGTGACTTCTACTCTCCATCAGAAGTTATAGTTTGTCCGTGAAGGCGTCGTGATTATTGTGTAAGGAGAACAAGCTATGCTAGTTTCTCATTTATCCTCCTTTTCCATAGTAGAAGCTGACGAAGCCGCTGTTGGAACGCAATTCCAAGCTTTGTCTATTGATAGTGTTCAAAAGACTGAAGATTCTATTGCTTCATTGAAGGATGCTCGTAATGTGGTTCAGAAAGGTCCAAGCAATGTTTGGGGACAAGTTATTGAGCACAAGGTGAATAAGAATGGTTTTGGTTTAGGCTTTTCCACAAAGATCAGAAGAGAAATGATGAAATCGGGACCTGTTGCTTCCAAGTATCCAGATCTTTTCCGGAGTGCTGGTTATCTTGAACCTACTGTTCCAGGAGGCAATGCCATTGTTGAAGATGGACCAGAGCAGGAAATGCCCAACTTTGTGACGCGTGAAGCCAGAGTTTGTAATTGGACTGCTATTGACATCCCCACTTGCATTCATGTGTCGAAGTAATTCACTTAAGCTTGTTTAAATTATCTAATAATAATAATCCTTTCGCTCTGCCCAAGGTGAAAGTGATGTTGTACGGGCAAAATCTGTTTGTTTTGAAATTTACGATCATTAATAAAAGTTTGTGTTTTCATTCCAATTTGTGTCTTTTATTTTCTACTTTTTCTTGAATTAAGTCTGCATAATCACTTGTCACATGTGTCAGTTTCTAAAATCAGTCATAATCATATGTTCAGATTAAATCATAAAACCGTTGAAAACAATGATCATGCACCCTCTTCCAACTTTGAACATCCTGTATATGTAGCTGAAGAAGAGGAATTTGATGAGATCCATGAAGAGGTTTCTCGATTGTTTGAGCGCGAGGAAAATACCATTCAGCCGTACAAAGAACCGTTAGAAGTCATTAATTTGGGTTCTAAGGAAGCTGTGAAAGAAATCAAGATTGGAGCATTGTTACATCCTGAGGTGAAGATTTGTTTGTTTCAAATGTTGAAAGAATATGTGGATATCTTTGCATGGTCATATTAAGATATGCCAAGGTTAGATATTGATATTGTGGAGCATCATCTACCATTAAAACCTGAGTGCCCGCCAATCAAGCAGAAGTTAAGAAGAACTCATCCTAATATGGCGATAAAAATTAAAGAAGAGGTTCTGAAGCAGATCGACGCAGGTTTTCTTGTGACGTCAGTTTATCCTCAATGGATTGCTAATATCGTGTCAGTGCCTAAGAAAGATGGAAAAGTCCGCATGTGTGTTGATTACCGAAATCTGAACAAGGCTAGTCCAAAAGATGATTTCCCTTTGCCACACATTGACATGTTGGTAGACAGTACTGCAAAATGAAAAGTGTTCTCATTCATGGATGGATTTTCCGGATACAATCAAATTAAGATGGCTCTTGAGGACATGGAAAAAACAATGTTTATCACACCCTGGGGAACATTTTGTTACAGAGTGATACCCTTTGGGTTGAAGAACACTGGTGCAACATACCAGAGGGCCATCACGACCCTATTCCATGATCTGATGCATAAAGAAATTGAAGTGTATGTTGATGATATGATTGCTAAGTCCCAAACTGAGAAAGATCATTTGGAAGACTTGTTGAAACTGTTTCAACGTTTGAGGAAGTACCATATCCACATGAATCCTAATAAATGTACATTTGGTGTCAAGTTTGGAAAACTGTTGGGTTTCATTGTTAACCAGAAGGGAATTAAAGTCGATCTTGATAAATTTAGGGAAATTCAAGAGATGCCGACACCAAGAACTAAAAAGCAAGTCAGAGGCTTCCTCGGACGTTTGAATTACATTTCAAGATTCATTTCCCATATGACTGCAACTTGCGAACCAATCTTCAAGCTATTGAAGAAAGATCAAGGTTGCGTATGGAAAGAAGATTTCCAAAGGGAATTCAAAGGTATCAAAGAGTATCTGCTTGAGCCTCCTATCCTGCTCCCTCCTGTTGAAGGAAGACCATTGGTTCTAAATCTGACTATGTTGGAAAGCTCCATGGGTTGTATTTTAGGACATAAAGATGAAACAGGCAGGAAAGAATATGCCATTTATTACTTGAGCAAGAAGTTCACCGACTGTGAGTCCCGGTATTCTATGTTGGAAAAGACTTGTTGTGCTTTAGCCTGGGCTGCGAAACGTTTGCGACAATATATGTTCAATCATACTACTTGGTTGATCTCTCGAATGGATTCGATCAAGTACATCTTTGAAAATCCTGCTCTTACGGGAAGAATTGCTCGTTGGCAGATGTTGTTATCCGAATATAATATTGAATACCGCACCCAAAAAGCTATTAAAAGTAGCGTATTGGCAGAATACCTGGCACATCAGCCGGTTGAGGATGATCAATCTGTTGAGTTTGACTTTCCGGATGAGGATGTGATGTATTTGAAAATGAAAGATTATAATGAACCTTTACCTGAAGAAGGTCCAGAACTGGAATCCCGGTGGGGAATGGTGTTTGATGAAGCCGTGAATGCTTGTGGAAAAGGAATCGGTGTTGTGATTATTACTCCTCAAGAGACTCATATACCTTTCACAGCAAGGTTGATGTTTGATTGTACCAACAATATGGAGGAATATGAAGCTTGTTTCATGGGGCTTGAAGAAGACATTGATCTCAGAATCAAAATTCTTGATGTGTATGGTGATTCAGCTTTAGTAATAAATCAGATTAAGGGAGATTGGGAGACTCGTCACCCTGGCTTAATCCCATATAAAGATTATGCAAGGAGGTTGTTGACTTTCTTCAACAAATGAGGTTGTTGGCTACTTTAGCTTCTATGTACAAAGTGAACCAGTGGAATGATGTACCTCAGATCACTATTGGATGCCTTGAGAGGCCAGCTTATATATTCGCCATGGAGGTGGCAAATGATGATAAACCATGGTATCATGACATCAAGCACTTCCTGATGACTCGAGAGTATCCAGTTGATGCGACAAACAAAGATAGAAATACCTTGAGGAGATTGGCTGGTAGTCTCTTTCTCAATGAAGGTGTGTTATACAAAAGAAATCATGACATGGTCTTTCTCCGATGTATGGATAAACACGAAGCAGACATGTTGATGCATGAGATTCATGAGGGTTCTTTTGGTACCCATGCCAATGGACACTCTATAGCTAAGAAGATGCTAAGGGAAGTATACTATTGGTTGAAGATAGAATCCGACTGTTACAAATTTGCGAAGAAGTGCCATAAGTGTCAGATTTATACTGATAAGATTCATGTGCCTCCTACTTTGCTCAATGTTATTTCTTCCTCATGGCCTTTCTTTATGTGGAGTATTGATATGATTGGGATGATCAAACACAAGGATTCTAATGGACATCGTTTCATCTTGGTAGCAATTGATTACTTAACCAAATTGGTTGAAGCGGCTTCTTATACCAATGTTACCAAGCATGTGGTGCTCTAATTTATCAAGAACAATCTCATTTGTCGGTATGGCATACCAAGCAGAATCATTATTGACAATGAATCAAACTTGAATAATAAAATGATGGCGGAACTTTGTGAAGAATTCAATATTGTTCATCACAATTCTTCTCCTTACAGACCCAAGATGAATGGGGCAGTTGAAGCTGCAAATAAGAATATCAAAAATATTATACAGAAGATGGTTGTTACTTATAAAGATTGGCATGAGATGATACCTTTTACCTTGCATGGGTATCAGACTTCGGTTCGCACTTCAACGGGTGCAACCCCTTTCTCTCTTGTTTATGGGATGGAAGCAGTACTCCCCATTGAAGTTGAGATTCCATCTTTGCATGTGATAAAGGAAGCTAAATTATCTGATGTTGAATGGGTTCAAAATAGGTTTGACTAGTTGAATTTGATTGAAGAGAAAATAATGTCTGCTTTATGTCATGGTCAGCTATATCAGAAAAAAATGAAGAAAGATTTTGATAAGAAGGTCAAACCTCGTGTAATCAGAGAAGGTGACCTCGTGCTCAAAAAGATCATTTCTTTAAACTTTGATTCTAGAGGCAAGTGGATTCCCAATTATGAAGGCCCATATGTTTTCAGGAAAGCCTTCTCTGGCGGTGCATTGATTCTTGAAACTATGGATGGCGAGGAGTTCCCACATCCTCTAAATATTGGTGTAGTCAAGAAATACTTCGCCTAAATAAATAAAAGAACAAATCGCTAAGTTGAAAACCCAAAAGGGCGAATTAGGCAAAAAAGAGCGTCTCGGTAGGCTAAAAAACTGAAAGGGTGGTCTAGGAAAAAATTAGAGACATAAACAGAATAAACCTCCCGGTAGGCTGAAAACCCTAAACCCTAGACCCTAGGAAAAACTTAGGGACTTATATGGCAAGTAATAACCTTAGACAAGACGTGATCGTAGAAGCAACAATCTACATGGGTCATCTTCATACCTCAACTGAAGACTACAATACAAGAGTTCAAAGTTGTTAGGGAGAACAGGGCTCATTGTCTTTCGATGTACCTTTTCCATGTATTTACCGTTTCTCAAAACTTTGTAATCATCTATAGTCATGCTATTGGCAGGCTACCATTCTATCAATAAAATGTGAGCTTTTATCCAATTCCTTTACAATCTTATTTTATTTAGTTCATAAAAATATTCTTTTATTATTGAAAATGCGTTTCAAAACAAACAGATTCGTTAGAACATAATTGTGAAATTTTTTACAATTTTAGAGTGTGTTTACTTCGGATGTGAAGCAAAGGGATAAGATAACATTTTCCTAATAGTGAACAAGTTTGATAATATTGAAGGTGGTACCATCAGGACCTCTTTAACGTCTTTCGGTCGAATAGGAAATACAAGTGCAAAGCAGATTGCTCTCACGGAGTATCTCATTTCTCCCTAGAAGAGTTTACGTAAACGATGCTCCGATGAGACACAATGATGTCTCCACAAGATGTGTTCGTCAGATAAAGCCTGGGAATGTCTCCACAAGATTTTTATGTTGGCCGAGTGGCGTCTGTGCACTATTTGATCTTCTTTGTCGATCCTCAATAAGATGTCCATGTGCATCTCATCCATACATTATGCATATTTTTAACTCATTGCCCATTTGCATATGTTGGGTATGTCTTATCTCTCATAAATTGTCACCTTTAAGCGGGAAAAGTTCTCCTTTTCGCTTTCCCTACAATTATTTGTTGAGGAAAAATAGAGTCTCAACTAGGCTTTTGTCCGTTTAGAGTCTCTTCCCCTGCGCAACCTTGGTTTGGATTCTAATCTCCAACAGGTGACAGTTTCCTTATTTGAGCAGCTGATTTTTCCCCAACAAGTCTGCTGATGCCATTTTGATCTCATTTCGGTAACCCAACGAGGAATCTCTCGCTAAGGATTCACCCTTTACCTCCAACAAGTTGAAAACTTATTATGGAAATCTCTGATGGGTGATTTACAAGCTCGTCGTTTATGAAGTTCCTCTGGGTGACTGCTGAACGTTTCTTTTCGGTATTCCTTTGGGTGATTTACAAGCTCATTTTTGAATAGCCGTTTATCTCTGATGGGTGATTTACAAGCTCGTCGTTTGGAAGTTCCTTTGGGTGATTTACGAGCTCACTAATGAACTTTTCTTTTCGGTATTCCTTTGAGTGATTTACAAGCTCATTGCTGAATAGTCGTTTATCTCTGATGGGTGATTTACAAGCTCATCATTTGGAAGTTCCTTTGGGTGATTTACAAGATCACTGCTGAACGTTTATTTTTGGTATTCCGATGGGTGATTTACAAGCTCATCATTTGGATGTCTCTTAGGGTGATTTAAAAGCTCATTACTGACTAATTCCTATAAGTGTTTGCAACAAGAATTGTTATACTAATGAATGGTAGCATTGTCTTTATGGAAGGTAGTTTATCGAAGATCTTTCATTCCGATGAATGGTAACCTTGTCTTTATGGAAGGTAGTTTATCGAAGATCTTTTTTTATGAATGGTAACCTTGTCTTTATGGAAGGTAGTTTATCGAAGATATTTCATTCGGATGAATGGTAGCCTTGTCTTTATGGAAGGTAGTTTATCGAAGATCTTTTATTGTGATGAATGGCCGCCTTGTCTTTATGGAAGGTAGTTTATCGAAGATTTGTTATTCCGATGAATGGTAGCCTTGCCTTTATGGAATATAGTTTATCGAAGATCTTTTATACCGATGAATGGAAGCCTTGTCTTTATGGAGGGAAGTTCATCGAATATTTGTTGTCCTGATGGATGGCAATCTCATCATTATGGGAGATAATTCATCGTTAATTTGTTGAAAACTACAATGGACGAAATTTTGACTCGCTAGTTATATGATTTGTTTTGTCCCCTTTTCCAGATGGAGTATTCTGGTTAAGGAAAGATTTCCAGCCTGTCTTCGTTGAAACGCCAGAGCGCTTTAGGGATTTAATCTATTGTTTACGTTGTCTTCTTACCACCTTTTGGTTATAAACAATTTTGGTGTTTATTCGGGGTTGTTGGTTTACTATCTTTAGAAAGTTGGTGTCATTCATTTATTTTTGCTAACTCCTCTGTGAGAAGATAGTTCACCTTCTATCTAGAGATTGTTGATGCTATTCTTATTCCCCAATGGAGTCCTGATTATCTCTCTCCCATAAGATTGAGCTTTTACCCCTAGTAATTCGTCTTTTTTGATGAGTTGTCTTTCCTAGCGTGTATCCATCATCCTTGCTTCCCCAGCGGAATTCTGTTGCCCCTATGAAGATCATCATATTACATTACATAACCGTTAATAATTGCATAATATCTTAGGGCCAAAAATATGGCTCATATTATATTTAAGTATCTTCTATCCCGTCGAGGCGAAGGTTCCCTTCTTATCTCTTGATAGAAGACACTTAATAAGGGCAGCTGTTGTACCCTAATTTTTGCCCCTAAGATTCTCCCATACATTCATACAATTGCATTGCTCAAAGATCACAATTTGGTTCTCTGTTCCTCTTATCTTTAGGGTTTTCCCTTTGGGAGATCATCAAGCACCATGTGGATGTGATTATTTCTTATGAGTGATGATTGATGTTTGACTAACCATGATGTGTATACTTTTCTCTCTAAATGTTGTAGGTGAATGATGCACAAGCTCCTCAAAGAGCTGAGAGGTCCATGAGTGTATCTCCACGCATTGTCTCATATATTCTCAAGATTTTGAAAGTATTGTCTCTCCTTGAAGACTTCTATTATCAACAACCATGCCCTCTTATCTTGAATGTATTCTCCATGCTTGAAAGAGATCATCAAATACAAATAATTCTCTATCCCATGGTCATCTCTCTTGAAACTAGGGTTCTGGACTTCTGAGGACCATATCTTGATGTATGTGTGAACTTTGTGGATGAATTCAAAGCCATTTGATTCCTAAGAGGACTTCCAATTGAATATTCTAAGATCCAAGAAGTTTAAGTGATGAGAAGATTGTTTTGGAGGTGTTCGCGTTAAAAGGTGACGCGCTAGAGGAATGCGAACGTGAGTTCGGATTCTCTGGCTCGTAACGATTTAATCTTTTGATTTGTTTATAAAGATGCCGCGAGCATCAAGCTTTATTATTTTCAACACAAGAAAGATGATTTAATGATTATGAAAAAGGGGAAAGCTGAAATACCCTCAATTGATATTGATATGCGTAACGACTAGCGCAAACTAGACGCAACGCATTGGGGAGATTCCGAGTAAGGGGGATTGTTATATAAAGGGAATAGATGGAGCACCCTAAATATATGTAGTTATCTACAACTTTATATATGAATATATTTGATATGTTTGTGTGTTTTAAATTGCTATTTCTATGATTGGGAAAGTTTCTCCTTTGGATTTTTAGAAGGGTAGATTATGTGGGATTCTAGGTTTATTATTATTGTGCTCGCAAAGATCATGGATCTTACGCATACATATCCTAGTGGGAATCAGAGCATTTGTAGCTCGGATCTAAAGGGATCTATGGTTTGTTTGGTCTGAGAGAGAAAGAAATTTGCTCGCCAAGGATGAGACCTTGTGCCTACGTATTCTCAAAAGGATGTTGAGAAAGTCAGAGCAATCGTAGTTCCCACTTATGCTAGTGGAAAGCAACGGGATGTTAGTAAGAGACAGACAAATGTCATCTTAATGAAAAATGTATCTAATCTATTTTATCACATACATTTTGAAAAGTTTGCTTGAAATGAAATATTTCATCGTAAGTATTAGGTGTTTTGCTTGAGTGTACAAGCGTTACCACTTACATGTTTAAGAAAGATGTTTGAAAAATGATGGAATCTTTTAACTGTAAGCATTGGGTGTTTTGCTCGAGTATACAAGCATTACCACTTACATTTTAAGAGATGTTTTTGTTTGAAAATAGTTTGAAAAGTTTTTGAAAAGTTTTTGACTGTATGTGATTGTAATAGATGAGATACTTCTTCCATAGAGACGATAGATGTCTAAATCTCAAGGAGAAATTGATTGGATTAAAGGGATGCTTTTAAGCCCGTGGGTCCTTGTATTGTTAGCCCAAGAGGAGGAATTCGAGGGTCATCGAGGGTCCTTGTATGAAGCTCAAGAGGAAGCTATAGGGTATGGTGGCTTTGTGTTAAAAGGGATTTCACCGAGAAACCATCCTTTTGGAAATAAGAGCAATTTCAAGAAATTTTACTCTCAGGGATTTGAAAGTGATTTCACCGAAACCATCCTTTCGGGGTTCTATCTTAGCGGGTGATTCTTTGTATTGGAAGCCCAATAGGAGGCATTAAGAGATTTCCTATCTCTTTCATTGTATGATGCCCAAGAGAGGCTAAACTCAATGAGGAGTTCTTTTGAGCGAAGCCCAAGAGGAGGTGACTCAGCAGGAGTGTTGCCTTATATGAAGCCTAAGCGGAGGCTAACTCTGCGGGGAGAGTTTCTTTGTACAAAGCCCAAGAGAAGGCTAAACTCAACGGGGGATGAGTTATCTTGTATGAAGCCCAAGCGGAGGCTAAATGTGGGGAACCTATTGATTAGTCTAATTGTTATGTTATAATTAGACAGTTTGTATAAACAGGTGTGTGTGTGTGTGATATGTATTCACAGGAGTTTATGAAGGAAATATAAACAATGCATGATGTTTATTTACAATAGTTTATGAAGGAAATATAAACAAGTGTCTGTGAACGAACGTTTAAAACGAGCGTAACTTGATTATTTACAAGTTTGAACTGTGTACAAGGAAATGAGTATGTACACGAACGAGTTGTTTTATGTACAGAGAAAGATGGATGTACATAGGAGGGTTGGGATTTACACCGTAAGGGTGGCCCATTGATTTGAAAGCAGTTTCACAGGGAATAATGTTCCTTTCAATATCAATGGTATTTAGTTGTATATACAGACGAAACAGAAACGAAAGATCGAAGTTTATCTGTGAAAAAGTATTTTCAAAAAGAGTATCTGTGTTTATGTACGGATAAAAGTTTGTTTTGAAAAGAAACTGTTATGTACGAGGAAATATGTATATACATAAAGAATGTTGGTTTGTATATACACAAGTAAAGTGAAAACAAACGATCGAAGTTTGTCTGTACTTAAGTATAAAAGAAGTATCTATAGTATGTACAGATAAAAATTTGTATGTATTTGGAAAGAGATTTGATATGTACAAAGAAATATTATGTACACAAAAGAATGTTATGGGACTTACACCATGAAGGAGGCCCATTGGTTTAAAAAAAGTTTTGTCGGGAACAATTCTTCTCTCAGAACCAATGGATTCGGTGTATAAACAAACGGATGAAAACAAACGAAAGAAGTCTGTTTATGTTTGAATATTAACAAAGATGTTTTGAATATGTACAAGGAAATATGAATATGTACATAAAAGAATTTTTGTTTTGAAAAGATCTTGAAAATGTTTTTGAAAGATGAAATATATTCACAAGAAGTTTAGAAACGATTCGAGTTTAAAAAGTTTGAAAGAAACATCTTTGAAAAGTACTTAAAATGTCTCATTTTCGACTTAACGAAAATATAATCAAAAGAAAATATTTTTGGATTTTTTTGACATAATCATAAAATAGATATATTAAATGACAAGTGTGCAAAAAATCATCTCAAAATGAGAAGTTTTGATTGGTTTTTGAAAATGTTGAAGTTTGATAAAAATATGAAGAAAACAAGTGATAAAAATTTGATTTTGGTCTTGTGGAGGTTTGAACTCATGACCTTTGGCTTTGATTTGAAAAGATTTACCACTGAGCCAAGTGTTATTATTGTCATATACACGCTTCCAGTTAATTATATTTTAAAACAAATCATTGAAATGTTAAAAAACAAGTGAAACGAAAAAATGGTCTCAAGGGATTTGAACCTGGACCATTGGGCATGGTAAAGGACTAAGAGCGTCTGGCAACGCTGGGGCAGTAATACATCCGTTAATTTAAATGAAACTAGAAATATATATTATAAATCTAGCTTTTAAATTTGGAATTCAAAACTTCATCTTCTTCCTCTTTCATCAAAAAACCATGGCCATGGAAATTGAATTTCTTCAAATCTTGATCAATTTTAAAAGTGTAAAATGCTATTTCATCTAGATTTTCGCCACGATTATGAATATGTGATTTGTTGTTATTATTAATCAAAGATTATCACGAATTTTAACAATCCCAATTTGAACCCTAACTAAAAAATTGTTAATTCTTGAAACTCGATTATTTTTAGTTCCAATTAACAACCAGATAGCTTTAGTGATTGAATATCTACATTTTCCTTTTCAATTTTAAAGCTAAAAGTGCATGAATTGAGGATTCAAAGTTTGAAAAATTTACCTCTTGGTATGAAAACCATTCGAGTTCTACAACTTCCGTGCAAAGTAACGATTGATTTAGCTTCCTTGAACCTCCACAGTGTGTTCCTACCCTTAGTTTGTTCGAAACCTTTTGAATCACTCCAACCAAGTCAAGTTGCAGGTGGCTGGTTTTGAATGGAGGATGATGATGGAGTTATTAGAACTCGTTTAAGGGCTTGTATCATCTCTATGGGATGTATGGAAAGTGTTTGAATGATAAAAGCGAAAGAGTGGATTTCAAGTTTGCATGTTAAGGCACAATACTTGCACAAATGGAGTTTTTATGAGAAATATGTTTCTTATCTTGTTTCTTGATGGTTTTAAGTTTTAAACAAGTTCTATTTGATGTTTATAACATGTTTGAACCCTCAATTCTCTCAAATTTTGCAAGGTTTGAGAATTGCAAAAATTCCCTCTTTGAACTTTGTAACTTGAAACTTAAGCAAGAAAGAAAGAAAGCTTGATTTGGATAGCTTTGGTGTCGTTTTAGACTTGAAATGTGATCTATTTATAGGCCAATGTTTCTGAAATTGTTAGGCACAAGTACAAGCTTTTTGGAAATTCAAAGATAACTTAGAGGGTAAGAATGACTTTTCAAAAGAAAAAGGAAGTTTCCTCTTTTTACCATGTGTGAAAAATCTTCAAATTGATCCTATCCAATCTCAATTATATCTAGCTGATATTTATCAGCTCAATGATCAATTTGGCAAGTTTTTAAAGCTTCTAGATGAAGAAAACTCAAAATGACCTATAATTGATGTTTTGGATTTTGAAAATCAAGTTTCATGAAGCATTATGTTTCAATTTCAAAAGCATAGCTAGACTCCATGGATTTGAGAGTTCTTGGACATTTTGGAAAGCTTGTTTCACAAGCCACAACTTTCATGTTTTGAGTTTTTTCCAATTCAAATTGGAACTAGGTGAAAAAGTGGCATGAAGTTTGGAAAAAATAAGAAATTTCAACACTTAGAAAATTTTCTAAGTATGAAAACTTTTGACTTTTTGTTGACTTTTTCAAATTCTTTGATTTTTTATGATCATGATGGATCATTTGAAGTATTTTGATGATTGAAAAAGTTTTGTTTTGAAAAATTTGACCAAAAGTCAGAGTTTGACTTTTCTGTGCAGATGAATTTTCATCAGACGATTCTGAAATTGACTGATGAAGTCTGTGAGCTTCTGTGATGTTTTGAATCCAGAAATTAGGTCAAGATGTTTTATCTAAGATATGATGACCAATCTCTATCCAAAAAAATCAATCACTGCTCAAAAAATCAGAGAATGCCTATGCTCGACCAAAACCCTAATTGGTCGATCCTTGATTGATCTGTGAGAAAATTTGATATCTGATGATCAGAGGTTGATGATTTGATCAAGATAGATCAAATAAGATGAGAAAATCTCAAACCCTAATTTGTTAGCTCTTGAATCAGATGAAAATCTGATGAAACCCTAATTTTGACCTGTGAATGCTATACCCGATTAATGCTGTCTGAATTGTTAGTTATGCAATGATGCAAATGCAAGGTGGTATATTAGGTCAAAATTTGGGGTATGACAGATGCCCCTATTTAAGTTTCTTTAACCTGAGAGATGAAGATGAATATCTTCGTTTTGATAGGTGTAAAGAGACTTAAATATCAGAATACGCAAATTTGGACCTAAGATACCAAAAATGCGGATGATGCAAAATGATTGCAAAAGTTTTACCCAGAGAAATGACATGACAGGGAAACAATTTTGTGGATACGTTCCTGTTGGGGAAAGAATGATTCACAAAATATGTGAATATCTGTTTCGCTTTGGGAAACGGAGAGATTACCTTCTGTCAGCCTCGTGACAATGTTTAAGGTAAGTGAAAAGGATATTACCAATTATCAGCCTTGTGATAGTTCCTGGTAATGAATTTCGAAGAGATATTACCAATTATCAGCAAAGTGATAACTATAACAAGGTAAATCTTTGAAAATTTTGTTGAATATTCAGTTTTGTGAACATCAAACAAATGACGGAAACAGATTTCAAAATGAGTTTTAAAGATATTACCAATTATCAGCAAAGTGATAACTATAACAAGGCAAATCTTTGAAAATTTTCTTTGTATATTGACTTTGTGAATAACAGTGTTCTATCCGAATGAACGGAAAGAAAGAAGTTAATCAAGACATTGTTCCCAATGAGGGATAACCTCGGTGGGGAGCGTGATAGAAGAAGAAAATGTATTTCTACTTGGGGACTTTGCGGGAAAAAGGAAGATGTATCCTTTCTGTTTGGGAATACTCCGTTGGGGAAAAAGAAAAATGTATCTTTTCTGTTTGGAGATATTCTACTGGGGACAGACTTGTACTCACATGAGTAAGTATGATTTATACCAGTGATTTGGAAGCAAACATTTTTGAGAGATGCAAAAAATGCAATGAATGATGCTATTATGTATGAATGTCATGAATGTTATATGCATGCTAACAATACTTTGACAAAGACACTTAAAGAGGATATTTGGGAAAAGGACTGCGTCACAGTTCGAACAAATACTTAGTGAATATTGCAGCAATGGTGCAGAGGTTCACTAATGAAGAATTTGAGTTGCATGCTTTAAACTTTCAGAAGAAGGCATTTCGTTGGCAACTTGGTTGGGGATTCTTTTTGGATAAGAATACAGTCCTTTGATGATTTCTGCTGAGGAGAAGACTGCTGTAGCAGTTGCTTTATCCTTCGGAGATCGAGACACTTACGGAGAAACTGTTGAAGTTCTTTCCGTGTTCATAACTCAAAGGAAAATCTTTGCTTTTGTTTCAAAATTTTGAAGTAAAAATTCATTTAAAACATTTTAGTTTAAAAAAAATGATTTTCACAATAAAAAGCGTTATTTTGCAAAACAGAATAAAGTAGGAATTGCAAACAAAAGGCACAAGGCTCAAATTTATTGATAGAATGGTAATCAGCCAAAGGCGTGATTCCATGGACTATTTACAAAAGTTGGAAATGATAATTTATTGGGAAAAGGCTACATTGAAAGCAAATAACGCTACTATCCTAACAACTTTGAATTCCAATGCTTGTTGCTTTAGAAAAGTTGATTGAAGACCGTTGATGGAGGATTCTTCATGTGGACAAAATCTGGTATTGATTACTTTGTCATTTTGTGTATCCTTGTTTTTGCCTAGATTGCCTTTTCGTGGTTTTCAATCTCGGGATATTTTCATTTATTGTCTCTAATTTTTGCTGGATCGCCTTTTCGGTTTTCAATCCACCAAGCGCTCTTTTTGCCTAAGCCGCCCTTTGCGGGTTTTCGACTTACAGTGTTCTTTTGTTTTTAGACAAACTATTTTTGATGCGTCGGCATTCACGGATCGCGGAGTTCATCACCGTCCATGGTTGTGAGAGTCATAGGACCGCGAAAAAGCTTCTCTTGACGATGTTTGGGCCTTCGTAATTAGGAGTCCATTTGCCCTAGAATCGGTTGAAAAGAGAATCTTTTAAGCACGAGGTCGCTTCTCGAATTCACGAGTCGACCTTTTGTCGAAAGCTTTCTTCATTCTTTTTGATAGAGTTGTCCGTGACACGTGATCGGCTTTTCTTCAATTAAGTTCGGTGATCATATCGCTTTGACACCATTCGACCTCGATAGCTTAGTTTCCATGAGAACTCTTATTGATGGGATCTCAACTTCTACGGAGAACCGCTTCCATGTCGTATACTAGAGAAAAGGTTGCCCTGTTGAAGTGCGTCGGAGTCGATACCCATGCAGAGCAAATGGCGCATTCGTGCAGTCTTTGTAAGTGATGACCATTTTGGACAATCTTTTGATGTTCTTGTTGGCGGCTTCAACGGCACCGTTCATCTTTGGCGGTAAGGAGGCGAGTTATGATGCTCGATCTTGAATTCCACACAGTTCTTTCATCATTTTGTTGTTCAAGTTAGATCCATTATGCGTAATGATCTTGCTTGGAACTCCATATCGGAAAATGAGGTTGTTCTTGATGAACCTCACAACCACTTGTCCGGTGACGTTGGCGTGAATCTTGACCCATTTGGTGAAGTAGTCAATGGCTACTAGAATGAAGCGATGTCCGTTGGGCGCTTTTGGTTCAATCATTCCAATCATGTCAATGCCCCACATGGAGAAAGGCCACGGAGAGGAGAGAGCGTTGAGTAGAGTCGGTGGCACATGGATCTTATCTGCGTAGATCGGCACTTGTGACATCTTTTGGCGTGTTTGCGCAATCGGATTCCATCGTTATCCAATAGTATCCTGCTCTCAAGATTTTCCTGGACATTGCATGCCCATTTGAGTGGGTTCCAAAAGATCCTTCATGTACTTCATGGATGATTGTGCGCTTCTTGTCATCGATTCGGCGAGAACCATGTCGAAGTTTCTTTTGTATAGCACATCCTCGTTCAGGAAGAAATTCCTAGAAAGCCTCCTTAGAGTCTTCTTGTCTTTGTACGATGCCCCGAGTGGGTACTCTCGTGTTTGAAGGAAACGCTTGATGTCGTGGAACCACGGCTTATCATCAGCCTTACATTGCAAATACATATGCAGGTCTTTCAAGGCGTCTGATGCGGATCTTAGGCATATCATTCCAATCGTTGACTTTGAACATGGAAAATAGAGTAGCCAAGGCGTCTGCCATTCGGTTTTGATCTCGAGGGATATGATGCAGTTCTACTTTGTTGAAGAAAGTCAACAATCGTCTTGCATAATCTCTGTAAGGAATTAGACCAAGATGATGAGTTTCATACTTGTCTTTGATTTGGTTAATCACAAGGGCTGAATCTCCATATATGTCGAGGACCTTGATCCTTAAGTCAATGGCTCCTTCGATACCCATGATGCAAGCTTCATATTCTGCTATGTTGTTGGTGCAATCAAATAGCAATCTGGCGGAAAACGGGATATGAGAACCCTCGGGAGTAATGATGACTGCCCCAATTCCATTGCCAAAGACATTAACTGCTCCATCAAAGATTAAACCCCATCGGGATTCTGGATCTGGTCCTTCTCCGGGTAGTGGTTCGTCGCAATCTTTCATCTTCAAGTACATAATATCCTCGTCTGGGAAGTCAAACTTGAGAGATTGGTATTCGCTGAGCGGCTGATAAGCCAAGTGATCGGCGAGAATGCTTCCTTTAACCGCTTTCTGGGCGCGGTATTGGATGTCATATTCAGATAGCAGCATTTGCCATCGAGCAATTCTTCCGGTTAAGGCAGGCTTTTCAAAGACGTACTTGATTGGATCCATTTTGGAGATTAACCAAGTTGTGTGATTGATCATGTATTGGCGGAGACGTTTTGAAGCCCATACCAAAGCGCAACAGGTTTTCTCGAGCATGGAGTAACGAGTTTCGCAGTCTGTGAATTTTTTACTCATGTTTTAAATGGCATGTTCCTTCTTACCGGTGTCATCTTGCTGTCCAAGTACGCAACCCATGGACTCTTCTAGCACGGTAAGGTAGATGATTAGCGGTCTTCCTTCAACTAGAGGGATTAGTATTGGAGGTTCTGACAGGTATTCCTTGATACTGTCAAATGCTTTTTGGCACTCGGATGTCCACACAACCTTTTGATCTTTGCGGAGAAGCTTGAATATCGGCCCACAGGTAGCAGTCATTTGAGAGATAAATCTGGAGATATAATTCAACCGTCCAAGAAATCCTCTTACTTGCTTTTCTGTATATGGCACAGGCATTTCTTGAATAGCCTTGACTTTGTCAGGGTCAACTTCAATACCTCTTTGACTGACGATGAAACCTAGGAGCTTTCCAGATCTTACCCCGAAGGTGCATTTGTTAGGATTCAGGCGAAGCTGAAATTTCCTTAATCGATGAAACAACTTCAAGAGATACTCTATATGCTCTTCTTTAGTGTCAGACTTTTCTATCATGTCGTCTACGTAGACTTCGATCTCTTTGTGCATCATGTCATGAAAGAGAGTAGTCATTGCCCTCTGGTAAGTTGCGCCAGCGTTCTTTAATCCAAATGGCATTACTTTGTAGCAAAAGGTGCCCCATGGCGTGATGAAAGATGTCTTCTCCATGTCTTCGGGAGCCATCCTGATCTGATTATAACCAGAGAAACCATCCATGAAGGAAAAGACGTTGAATTTTGCAGTGCTATCCACTAGCATGTCGATATGCGGTAGTGGGAAATCGTCTTTCGGGCTTGCTTTGTTCAAGTCCCGGTAGTCAACACACATTCTGACCTTTCCGTCTTTCTTGGAGACAGGCACTATGTTGGCTAGCCATTGAGGATACTCAGAAGTGACAAGGAAACCAGCGTCGAGCTGCTTTTGAACTTCCTTTTTGATTTTCTCAGCCATTTCAGGGTGAACCCTCCTCAGTTTCTGTTTAACTGGCAGACATTCTGGTCTTAACGGCAAGTGATGCTCTACGATGCTGGTATCTAGACCCGGCATGTCCTGGTAGGACCAAGCGAACACATCAACATACTCTCTGAGAAGATTTATCAATTTGCTCTTGACACTGCTGTTGAGTGAAGCTCCAATATTTACTTCTTTTTTATCTTCTTCAGACCCCAAGTTGATTGCTTCTAGAGGTTCTTTGTGAGGCTGAATGATCCTTTCCTCGTGCTTAAGTAGTCGAGAAATTTCATCCGGGATCTCTTCTTCAACTTCTTTTTCAGCGAATTCACAGGGGATTTCAGAGTTGAGAAAGAGCGTAGAGTTACTGCTTTCAATGGATTTTTCCATTTGTTTAATCTGCATTTTTTTGATTTATGTTTGATTAAAAAGTGTATGCAGATTAATTTTTTCATTATGATTTTTTTTATTGTGTTTTTTAGGATTATCATTTCCAGAAAAGGGTAAAAATGAAAATAAACACAGAGTGTGGAAACAAAACAACGCGTTTTATTTATGATTCATAATATGAACAGGGCCCTAAAAATACAAACTCATTTGTCTTGGGCAAGACAAAGAGAAATTATTTAAAAGCTAAGCCCTATAAAACATCTCTTCACTTTGGGCGAAGTGAGAGTTCAAAACAAAAAGCAAGAAAAAACTACTTAGAGCTATGAACATTAGTCTTGACTTTAACGGGTTTCCAGTAATGGCGAACTCCTTGGATATCGAGGTATTCTGATAATTTCCCACTTGGTTTAATCCTCGAGTAAACTTTGGTCACTGGTCGAGCAGGCTTTGAAGACTCTGGACGATGGCCCTTACCTTTTGTGCTGCTGAAGCGATCTTCTTGATTAACAAATCGGGAAGTATGAGATACAGCATGGGTACTTCCTCTTGACCTTTGTGTTGAATTCTGGGGATGTTCCTTCCAGTCTTCTGAGTGAAGAGACTCATTGTCGGCGACACGTTCTAGATCGTATCCTGAGTCGTACTCTTGATCATGTTGACATAGTGATAACCAGGATCTGGCTTGGCGGATTCCACAGACGTGTTGAAGCAGAGATCTTCATTTGGGATCTCGATCTGTTGATTAGGCTGAGAAGACGAGTATACCTCTTCTGGTTGACTAGGGTTTTCAAAGTCATCACCCCATCCTGTTGGCTGGATATCTTCGATCCGGATCTTCGAGCTTTCTGGCGCAGTGTATTTCACCATGTAGTCGAATTTGCCACTTGGTTCTCCCAAGGTATCCCAGATTTCAGCAGGGACTGGTGGATTTTCATGTTGCTGCAGGGACATGCCTTTGAATTGATTAGTCGGTGCATACAATTCCTCTTGAGATACATATTCAGGACTATTCAAATAAGTGCTCCACTCTTCAGATTCAGATGGATCGTCTTCATCTTCTTCAATGGTTACAATGCTAACCTCTTGGAGAGTTTAGAACCCCCACTGAAAACTTCTTTGATTGGACGAAGTGTTTCATCCTTTTGCTTTTCTTTGGAGAGTACGGGTGTGAACCCGAGTCCGGCTTTTGTTTCATTCTTGACAGGTTTGATAACTTGTCCCCATCCTTTAGTATTGCCATCTTTCACCATTTGTGCAGCTTCTTTATACGAAGAGATAGATGATCTATTTTTGATGGTAGATTCATCTTCTAATGGATTTTCGGGAGATCGTCCCTTCAATGTCATTAGGCGTGATGAAAGGATAGATGACTTACAAGTAAAGCTTGTTCTGTGATGGTCACCAACTTTCCATTGTTGTGAATTTTAATTTCGATGGAGAGTAGATTCTGCTCTTGCATCGTGGATCCAAGGTCTTCCTAGTAGGCAATGGGTGATGCGTCCACGACACGGAATGTAATTTGGAAAGTGTGCGGGCCAATTGTCATCGGGAGATCCACTTCCCCAATAACTGACTTCCTTGATCCATCGAAAGCTCTTACTATTATGTCGTTGAACTTCAATGGCGTTCCTTTGTAAGCCAAACGAGCGAGCGTCGTCTTAGGCATTACGTTCAAAGAGGAACCTGTGTCTACCAATACATTGGACAGGGAATTTGACTGGCAATTCATCGAGATGTGCAAGGCCAAGTTATGATCTTTCCCTTCTTCCGGAAGTTCTTCGTCACTAAAACTCAGATTATTGCGGTGTTATGTTGGAGCGATCCTCAAAGTGCGTAGTCACATCGTGATCCACATAAGCTTGGTCTAGTACTCTCATCAAAGCTTCTCGGTAAGCTTCGGAGTTAAGGAGTAAAGACAGTATTGATATCTTGGAAGGAGTCTGCATCAGTTGATCTACGACTCGGTATTCGCTTTTCTTGATTAATTTTATTATCTCATCAAAGTCTGTGTTGACGTTGGTTTTATCAGTAGAACCAATATTTGTGCTTGGGTTAACAATGGGAATCATTGCAGGATTCTCGAGATATGCTAAGGGTTCAACAACAGGAGGCAGATCTTGGTGGAAGAGGAGCGTGTACTCGTCCACTTCGCGTTACTCGTCCGATTTCTGTTATATTGACATTAACTGGAAGTGTAGGCATGGGTTTCTCCTTCCCATCTTCTATCAGGGTTGCATTGTATTGGTAAGGAATCGCCTTGGTAGAACTGTATGGAACAGGACCAGGTGGGCAAATCACCAAAGGAGATGTTGGAATGCTGGAACCATTGTACGCGATCTCCACATGCTCGGGTATGTTGAAACAAGGTATCACAACGTTTACTTCGGGGTTTTCCGAGTTGATATCTGAGACTAAAAGCTCATGCGGAAAATGCCCTACTGTATTTACGTCATGGTCATCTCTGCTTCTGTAAATTTGTAGATCACCGATGTCTAACAAATGCTGAATGTCTGCTTTTATGGTGGGACACCCTCGCAGATCTTTGTAGCAAATATTGCAGGCTGCATAATTGTGCTTGGTGAAAGTGCTCATTGCACTGTATGTTTGGTGAAGATGCACCAAGTTTCCTCTGATCAAGTTTACGTCCGTGACGAGATACCTGTCTGTATTTCTTAGCATCAGATTCACTGAATGTCCACTGTGACTGGGAAGTGGATTGGCTTGCACGTTTGGACTTGTATTCTTGAAGGAAAGAAGATTAGTCCTCACTAATCTTTGTACTTCTGCCTTTACTGCTATGCAATGTTCAAGGTCATGGCCTGGTGCCCCTTGGTGAAAAGGGCAAGATGCGTCTATTTTGTACCACCATGGTAATTTTCTGGAAACGGAGGTGGTGACCTTGTCGTATTAGATTCCTTTCTATCGGTAGCGGGTAAAGTTACGTATACGTCATTGGAATTGGGTCGAGCGGAGTGACCAGGCGTCTGATTTTGGTTGTTAAGCTGAGCACTTGACGAGGTTTGAGTTTGTTGATATTGTTGAAATTGCGGAGCAATTCCTGTGTTTAGAGTTGTGTTAACGGCGGGTGCTATGGCAGCTACCTATCGTTGTTTGATGACATTATTACGTGGTTTCCCTCGGGATACCATTCCTACGTCATGTTCTTTTTTCCTTGGAAAACTGGTTCTAACTTTTCTAGTTCCACTAGAAGATCCTGCTTCCTTGGTCAGGCGTCCGATTCGAATCCCCTCTTCTAACCGCATTCCCATGCTTACCATTTTAGTGAAATTTCCGGGAGCGCTAGCG
Organism: Vicia sativa; assembly: GCA_021764765.1. Lineage (NCBI taxonomy): Eukaryota > Viridiplantae > Streptophyta > Magnoliopsida > Fabales > Fabaceae > Vicia > Vicia sativa. The sequence goes on along the minus strand of CM038792.1, from coordinate 134,242,366 downwards.
ATCATTCGCTCGTAGTAGAATGAGCCTAGAGTATTCAAGTATACCTTAGTCATCTCCTTTTCTTCCATTGGTGGGTTAACTTGGGCAGCAACTTCCCTCCATCGTTGCGCATATTCTTTGAATGTCTCTCGTTCCTTTTGAGACATGGAGCGGAGTTGATCCCTATCAGGAGCCATATCCAAGTTAAACTTGTACTGCTGGACAAAGGCTTTACCTAAGTCGTTGAATGTCTGGATATTCGTGCTGTCTAAACCCATGTACCATTTCAGCGCGGCACCGGTGAGACTGTCTTGGAAGTAGTGAATCAGCAACTGATGATCTTCGTTGTACGTAGACATTTTCCTGGCATACATCGTGAGATGGCTTTGTGGACAGGAATTCCCTTTGTACTTTTCAAAGTCAGGGACTTTGAATTTTGCAGGTATTCTTACGCGAGGAACTAGGCAAAGATCCTTGGCGTTTTTCCCAAACAATTCTTTCCCTCGAATCGTTTTTATCTCTAGCTGCATTTTGAGGAGCTGTTCCTGGAGATTCTCCATTGAGCCACGGAAATTCGTGTTATTGCTAGGAGTATGGTGAACTTCTTCGTCCATGGTAGCGTGCACTCTGGTGAGTTCGTCATAATTGGTTGAGAAACCGCATTGTTACTGGAAGAGTTATTCCACGTTGCGGAGAGCTTTCTTTAAAGTAGGTATTTCAAGCGAGGTTGTTTGAGAAGTCGGTTGGCGAATTCAATGCCAAAGTTGAAAGGCATGCCCCATGGATAGCCTTCTGGCATACTAAAGAGTGAGCTACTAGTGCGACGGTTGAAGCCGGAGTAGTAGTGTCATCTGAAATTCTGGTTGATTTTGACGCTCGATCTTGCTTGTAGACTTGCTGTGTAATAATGAGTTGACCAAAGATGTGAGTCTCTCCACTTCTTCTTGTAGTGTTGTTACGGTACTACGAAGTTCAACATTATCTTGTTCAAATCCTTCCATTACTTTCCTTCTTTTTGATCTAGTATCGTACGTTCGAGTCGGCTGTGGACGCAGTCGAGAAACTCTAAGACGCGACAGCTTGACGATCTTTTCCTATTTGTTCGAACTGTGCGAACTGTGAAAGTTGTTCAACCTGGAAAAGCTGGAAAGCTCAGACTCTAGATAACAGACTTAAATGCAAAGTATGATGCATGAATATGATTGTAAAGAAAAGATTTCCAAAGAATTTACGCTAAAAGAGATATTTCTTGGCAAATATTGGGATGGAAAACACAAATTTTATTGATTATTGAAAGGAGATTACAACAATTGTTTTTTGTTGGAGCATTGCTCACACAAATGATAAAACAAAATAAATGATAAAAATTACAGTCTAAACTAATTAAACGTCTTCGTCAGATGACGATCCAAAGGCTTGCTGCAGCTTTAGCTTCAGGATTTCCTTTCCATAGCGAGCTTTTAGTTCAGCTTTCTCGGCTTTTAGCTTCCTAATGACTCTCTTCCACTCGTTGGGAGTAGGATCGCTGGTTGTCATTTCCTCAAGCTTTCTTTTCTTTTCCTTGACGTATTTTTGGATTGCGTTATCCTTCTGGCGAATCTTCTCATCTTTCTCCATGAGCCATTCATCCTGGAAGTAAAGCGTCTTTTCATGCTCTTTGATTTCCTTCTTGAGCTTCTCATTCTCAAGGTTAGCCTTAAGGAATTTTCTTTCCAAAGTTTCTTTCTCAAACCTTATTTTGGTCAAGGCTTCTTGGTATTCTCCCACAGCTTTGTCGGGAAAATTTGTTGATTTGGAAGCGATTGAGAACATGGGATCCTCATAAGCGTAAGGCATTCGAAATTCCTTTGCTCTTTTCTTAACCCAAGAAGTGTAGGTTTCCATGGCTACACAATTCTTCGCTTTCCCTTTTTCTTTCCTTCGGATGTGATGCCAAGCTTTGATCATCCTAGCCTTCAATCCCTGGGAATCCTCTTCTTCAAGATAGAAGTAGCTTTCTGCTATGCATCCAGGAGGTTTACTAGAGTTTACGTATCCGAGCTGACGTCTCGCTAGAAATGGGTTGTAGTTAATTCCCCCTTTCGTACCAATGAGAGGTACGTTGGCAAATTCTCCACAGCTCTCAATGATTTCCATCTCATTGTCTGCCAAGGTATATCAATGGATATCGTCGTTTGTGAGAGACATGAGTCTTCGAGACCAATGCCACTCGTCTTTGTTTTCGCGGAAGATAGGAGATTTAGGCAAGTGTGAGGTAATCCATTTGAAAAACAGAGGTACGCAACATATGATCATTCCATCTCCTTGACGATTCCTATGATGAATAGAGACGTAGGTATCACCAAGCAGAGTGGGAACGGGATTTCCAATCAGAAAGATCCTTATGGCGTTGATATCAACGAAATTTGGGACGTTGGGAAACAACACCAATCCATAGAGGAGTAGAGCTAAAATGGCTTCAAAGGCTACCATACTACCGGCTTCAGAGAATTTGAGAGCCTTCTCTATTAGGAACTTTGAAGTCAGTCCTAAGAGTTTTCCTCTGGTAGTTAGGTTTTTGTCTATCTCAGATTTCTTTAAGTGAGTCATTGTTGCAACGACTGGTGACTTGGGAATGGCTTCCAAACCATTGAAAGGCACTTTGTCTGATACTGAGATACCTAGGATATGTGCGTACTCTTCCAAAGTAGGCATCAACTGATAGTCAGGGAAAGTGAAACAGCGATAGATGGATCGTAGAACGAGCGAAAGTTTTGAGAAGTCCTCATCAACGTTAGCGTTCAGAAGAGTTAAAAGAGTTCCATAGCGTTTTCCGAAATCCGAGGGATCTTCTACCAAGGATGCTAACTCTTTCAACTTTCCCACATCAGGAATTCTAAAACTGTATCTTTTGGTGAATCTTCCTCTGACGTCCATCACTCTAACCTAAAATATTTTACAAAGAAAAATCTCTAAATTCTTTGGAAATGGGAAGAGAAAAGAAGTTTTTTTGTTTGTTTTTGAATGAATGAATGAATGCATAAATGCGGCAAACATGGTTAGTAGTTATACACACGGTCAAGCGTTCGAAGTCACGAGCATGAAGCCAACGATAAGAATCAACGTGGTTAAGTTCTAAGGGCTTATTCATCCGTGAAGCGGGTTCTACGATAATCTGAGCTCAACACTCCTCTTTGAAATATTATCGGTTTGTGGATTACTCGTGTGTCCAATAATATTTTTCAAGAGAAACTACTTTGATCGTAGTCTCGCATGACAATTATTCTAGGCTTACGCCGAATAATCTACGCACTACATCCTAATGGCGAGGATGGTTTATGTGTTCTCAGCCCACTCACTTCTTAAGTTTCCTTGAAAATACGGTGTCTTCGCAATTACTTGCTAAACACAATACCCCAAGATAACCTCCATCGAGGAAATATTAACTTGAAAGCATTGAACGCTCACGTATTAATATCTCCACCTAAATCTTAAAATGTTTCTTAAATCCGGGTTAGGATTTCTTTCCATCGATGAAATCGCGAAACACACAAAAAAAACAGATATATGCAAAACAATGAAAGCTTATCCCTTTCTTTTCTTTTTGAAAATAAAAAGCTTGGTGCTCTCGGACGAAGTAGCGTTTTCTTTTTTGAAAATCAAAGTTTCAGCGTCATCCCAGTGAGTCGCCATTTTCTGTTCGCGTTAAAGGTGGCTAGAGGAATCGACGTGAGTTCGGATTCTCGGCTCGTAACGATTTAATCTTTTGATTTGTTTATAAAGATGCATGAGCATCAAGCTTTATTATTTTCAACACAAGAAAGATGATTTAATGATTATGAAAAGGGAAAAGAAATACCCTCAATTGATATTGATATGCGTAACGACTAGCGCAAACTAGACGCAACGCATTGGGGAGATTCCGAGTAAGGGGGATTGTTATATAAAGGGAATAGATGGAGCACCCTAAATATATGTAGTTATCTACAACTTTATATATGAATATATTTGATATGTTTGTGTGTTTTAAATTGCTATTTCTATGATTGGGAAAGTTTCTCCTTTGGATTTTTAGAAGGGTAGATTATGTGGGATTCTAGGTTTATTATTATTGTGCTCGCAAAGATCTGTGGATCTTCTGCATACATATCCCCTAGTGGGAATCAGAGCATTTGTAGCTCGGATCTAAAGGGATCTATGGTTTGTTTGGTCTGAGAGAGAAAGAAATTTGCTCGCCAAGGATGAGACCTTGTGCCTACGTATTCTCAAAAGGATGTTGAGAAAGTCAGAGCAATCGTAGTTCCCACTTATGCTAGTGGAAAGCAACGGGATGTTAGTAAGAGACAGACAAATGTCATCTTAATGAAAAATGTATCTAATCTATTTTATCACATACATTTTGAAAAGTTTGCTTGAAATGAAATATTTCATCGTAAGTATTAGGTGTTTTGCTTGAGTGTACAAGCGTTACCACTTACATGTTTAAGAAAGATGTTTGAAAAATGATGGAATCTTTTAACTGTAAGCATTGGGTGTTTTGCTCGAGTATACAAGCATTACCACTTACATTTTAAGAGATGTTTTTGTTTGAAAATAGTTTGAAAAGTTTTTGAAAAGTTTTTGACTGTATGTGATTGTAATAGATGAGATACTTCTTCCATAGAGACGATAGATGTCTAAATCTCAAGGAGAAATTGATTGGATTAAAGGGATGCTTTTAAGAAGCCCGTGGGTCCTTGTATTGTTAGCCCAAGAGGAGGAATTCCGAGGGTCATCGAGGGTCCTTGTATGAAGCTCAAGAGGAAGCTATAGGGTATGGCTGGCTTTGTGTTAAAAGGGATTTCACCGAGAAACCATCCTTTTGGAAATAAGAGCAATTTCACCGAGAAATTTTACTCTCTGGGGATTTGAAAGTGATTTCACAAACCATCCTTCGGGTTCTATCTTAGCGGGTGATTCTTTGTATTGGAAGCCCAATAGGAGGCTGTTAAGAGATTTCCTATCTCTTTCATTGTATGATGCCCAAGAGAAGGCTAAACTCAATGAGGAGTTCTTTTGAGCGAAGCCCAAGAGGAGGCGACTCAGGGGTGTTGCCTTATATGAAGCCTAAGCGGAGGCTAACTCTGTGGGAGAGTTTCTTTGTACAAAGCCCAAGAGAAGGCTAAACTCAACGGGGGATGAGTTATCTTGTATGAAGCCCAAGCGGAGGCTAAATGTGGGGAACCTATTGATTAGTCTAATTGTTATGTTATAATTAGACAGTTTGTATAAACAGGTGTGTGTGTGTGATATGTATTCACAGGAGTTTATGAAGGAAATATAAACAATGCATGATGTTTATTTACAATAGTTTATGAAGGAAATATAAACAAGTGTCTGTGAACGAACGTTTAAAACGAGCGTAACTTGATTATTTACAAGTTTGAACTGTGTACAAGGAAATGAGTATGTACACGAACGAGTTGTTTTATGTACAGAGAAAGATGGATGTACATAGGAGGGTTGGGATTTCCACCGTAAGGGTGGCCCATTGATTTGAAAGCAGTTTCACAGGGAATAATGTTCCTTTCAATATCAATGGTATTTAGTTGTATATACAGACGAAACAGAAACGAAAGATCGAAGTTTATCTGTGAAAAAGTATTTTCAAAAAGAGTATCTGTGTTTATGTACAGATAAAAGTTTGTTTTTGAAAAGAAACTGTTTATGTACGAGGAAATATGTATATACATAAAGAATGTTGGTTTGTATATACACAAGTAAAGTGAAAACAAACGATCGAAGTTTGTCTGTACTTAAGTATAAAAGAAGTATCTGTAGTATGTACAGATAAAAATTTGTATGTATTTGGAAAGAGATTTGATATGTACAAAGAAATATTATGTACACAAAAGAATGTTATGGGACTTACACCATGAAGGAGGCCCATTGGTTTAAAAAAAGTTTTGTCGGGAACAATTCTTCTCTCAGAACCAATGGATTCGGTGTATAAACAAACGGATGAAAACAAACGAAAGAAGTCTGTTTATGTTTGAATATTAACAAAGATGTTTTGAATATGTACAAGGAAATATGAATATGTACATAAAAGAATTTTTGTTTTGAAAAGATCTTGAAAATGTTTTTGAAAGATGAAATATATTCACAAGAAGTTTAGAAACGATTCGAGTTTAAAAAGTTTGAAAGAAACATCTTTGAAAAGTACTTGAAAAGTACTTAAAATGTCTCATTTTCGACTTAACGAAAATATAATCAAAAGAAAATATTTTTGGATTTTTTTGACATAATCATAAAATAGATATATTAAATGACAAGTGTGCAAAAAATCATCTCAAAATGAGAAGTTTTGATTGGTTTTTGAAAATGTTGAAGTTTGATAAAAATATGAAGAAAACAAGTGATAAAAATTTGATTTTGGTCTTGTGGAGGTTTGAACTCATGACCTTTGGCTTTGATTTGAAAAGATTTACCACTGAGCCAAGTGTTATTATTGTCATATACACGCTTCCAGTTAATTATATTTTAAAACAAATCATTGAAATGTTAAAAAACAAGTGAAAACTGAAAAAAAATGGTCTCAAGGGGATTTGAACCCTGGACCATTGGGCATGGTAAAGGACTAAGAGCGTGCTGGCAACCGCTGGGGCAGTAATACATCCGTTAATTTAAATGAAACTAGAAATATATATTATAAATCTAGCTTTTAAATTTGGAATTCAAAACTTCATCTTCTTCCTCTTTGCTGTAACCGTAAAAAAAAACCATGGCCATGGAAATTCGAATTTCTTCAAATCTTGATCAATTTTAAAAGTGTAAAATGCTATTTCATCTAGATTTTCGCCACGATTATGAATATGTGATTTGTTGTTATTATTAATCAAAGATTATCACGAATTTTAACAATCCCAATTTGAACCCTAACTAAAAAAATTGTTAATTCTTGAAACTCAGTTATTTTTAGTTCCAATTAACAACCCAGATAGCTTTAGTGATTGAATATCAACATTTTCCTTTTCAATTTTAAAGCTAAAAGTGCATGAATTGAGGATTCAAAGTTTGAAAAATTTACCTCTTGGTATGAAAAACCAGTTCGAGTTCTACAACTTCCAGGTGCAAAGTAACGATTGATTTAGCTTCCTTGAACCTCCCTGAGTGTGTTCCTACCCTTAGTTTGTTCTGAAACCTTTTGAATCACTCCAACCAAGTCAAGTTGCAGGTGGCTGGTTTTTGAATGGAGGATGATGATGGAGTTGTTACAGAACTCGTTTAAGGGCTTGTATCATCTCTATGGGATGTATGGAAAGTGTTTGAATGATAAAAACTGAAAACGCAAGAGTGGATTTCAAGTTTGCATGTTAAGGCACAATACTTGCACAAATGGAGTTTTTATGAGAAATATGTTTCTTATCTTGTTTCTTGATGGTTTTAAGTTTTAAACAAGTTCTATTTGATGTTTATAACATGTTTGAACCCTCAATTCTCTCAAATTTTGCAAGGTTTGAGAATTGCAAAAATTCCCTCTTTGAACTTTGTAACTTGAAACTTAAGCAAGAAAGAAAGAAAGCTTGATTTGGATAGCTTTGGTGTCGTTTTAGACTTGAAATGTGATCTATTTATAGGCCAATGTTTCTGAAATTGTTAGGCACAAGTACAAGCTTTTTGGAAATTCAAAGATAACTTAGAGGGTAAGAATGACTTTTCAAAAGAAAAAGGAAGTTTCCTCTTTTTACCATGTGTGAAAAATCTTCAAATTGATCCTATCCAATCTCAATTATATCTAGCTGATATTTATCAGCTCAATGATCAATTTGGCAAGTTTTTAAAGCTTCTAGATGAAGAAAACTCAAAATGACCTATAATTGATGTTTTGGATTTTGAAAATCAAGTTTCATGAAGCATTATGTTTCAATTTCAAAAGCATAGCTAGACTCCATGGATTTGAGAGTTCTTGGACATTTTGGAAAGCTTGTTTCACAAGCTACAACTTTCATGTTTTGAGTTTTTTCCAATTCAAATTGGAACTAGGTGAAAAAGTGGCATGAAGTTTGGAAAAAATAAGAAATTTCAACACTTAGAAAATTTTCTAAGTATGAAAACTTTTGACTTTTTGTTGACTTTTTCAAATTCTTTGATTTTTTATGATCATGATGGATCATTTGAAGTATTTTGATGATTGAAAAAGTTTTGTTTTGAAAAATTTGACCAAAAGTCAGAGTTTGACTTTTCTGTGCAGATGAATTTTCATCAGACGATTCTGAAATTGACTGATGAAGTCTGTGAGCTTCTGTGATGTTTTGAATCCAGAAATTAGGTCAAGATGTTTTATCTAAGATATGATGACCAATCTCTATCCAAAAAAATCAATCACTGCTCAAAAAATCAGAGAATGCCTATGCTCGACCAAAACCCTAATTGGTCGATCCTTGATTGATCTGTGAGAAAATTTGATATCTGATGATCAGAGGTTGATGATTTGATCAAGATAGATCAAATAAGATGAGAAAATCTCAAACCCTAATTTGTTAGCTCTTGAATCAGATGAAAATCTGATGAAACCCTAATTTTGACCTGTGAATGCTATACCCGATTAATGCTGTCTGAATTGTTAGTTATGCAATGATGCAAATGCAAGGTGGTATATTAGGTCAAAATTTGGGGTATGACAGATGCCCCTATTTAAGTTTCTTTAACCTGAGAGATGAAGATGAATATCTTCGTTTTGATAGGTGTAAAGAGACTTAAATATCAGAATACGCAAATTTGGACCTAAGATACCAAAAATGCGGATGATGCAAAATGATTGCAAAAGTTTTACCCAGAGAAATGACATGACAGGGAAACAATTTTGTGGATACGTTCCTGTTGGGGAAAGAATGATTCACAAAATATGTGAATATCTGTTTCGCTTTGGGAAACGGAGAGATTACCTTCTGTCAGCCTCGTGACAATGTTTAAGGTAAGTGAAAAGGATATTACCAATTATCAGCCTTGTGATAGTTCCTGGTAATGAATTTCGAAGATATTACCAATTATCAGCAAAGTGATAACTATAACAAGGTAAATCTTTGAAAATTTTGTTGAATATTCAGTTTTGTGAACATCAAACAAATGACGGAAACAGATTTCAAAATGAGTTTTAAAGATATTACCAATTATCAGCAAAGTGATAACTATAACAAGGCAAATCTTTGAAAATTTTGCTGTATATTCAGCTTTGTGAATAACAGACAGTGTTCTATCCAGGAATGAACTGGAAAGAAAGAAGTTAATCAAGACATTGTTCCCAATGAGGGATAACCTCAGCTGGGGAACGTGATAGAGAGAAGAAAATGTATTTCTCTGCTTGGGGACTTTGCCGGGGAAAAAGGAAAATGTATCCTTTCTGTTTGGGAATACTCCGTTGGGGAAAAAGAAAAAATGTATCTTTTCTGTTTGGAGATATTCTACTGGGGACAGACTTGTACTCACATGAGTAAGTATGATTTATACCAGTGATTTGGAAGCAAACATTTTTGAGAGATGCAAAAAATGCAATGAATGATGCTATTATGTATGAATGTCATGAATGTTATATGAATGCTAACAATACTTTGACAAAGACACTTAAAGAGGATATTTGGGAAAAGGATGCGTCACGATTCGAACAAATACTTAGTGAATATTGCGACAATGGTGCGAGAGGTTCACTAATGAAGAATTTGAGTTGCATGCTTTAAACTTTCGAAGAAGGCATTTCGTTGGCAACTTGGTTGGGGATTCTTTTGGATAAGAATACAGTCCTTTGATGATTCTCGAGGAAAGGCTCATGTGCTTGCTTTATCCTTCGGAGATCGAGACACTTACGGAGAAACTGAAGTTCTTTCCGTGTTCATAACTCAAAGGAAAATCTTTGCTTTTGTTTCAAAATTTTGAAGTAAAATTCATTTAAAACATTTTAGTTTAAAAAAAATGATTTTCACAATAAAAAGCGTTATTTTGCAAAACAGAATAAAGTAGGAATTGCAAACAAAAGGCACAAGGCTCAAATTTATTGATAGAATGGTAATCAGCCAAAGGCGTGATTCCATGGACTATTTACAAAAGTTGGAAATGATAATTTATTGGGAAAAGGCTACATTGAAAGCAAATAACCGCTACTATCCTAACAACTTTGAATTCCAACTGTTGCTTTAGAAAAGTTGATTGAAGACCCGTTGATGGAGGATTCTTCATGTGGACAAAATACAGACTGACTGCAGTTACTTTGTCATTTTTGTGTATCCTTGTTTTTGCCTAGATTGCCTTTTCAGGTTTTCAATCTGTCAGGATATTTTCTGTTTATTGTCTCTAATTTTTGCACGATCGCCTTTTCGCTTTCAATCCACCAAGACGCTCTTTTTGCCTAAGCCGCCTTTTGCGGGTTTTCGACTTACCGAGGTGTTCTTTTGTTTTTTTAGACAAACTATTTTTTGACTGCGTCAGCATTCACAGGATGCGGGAGTTCATCACCGTCCATGGTTGTGAGAGTCATAGGACCGCCAGAAAAGCTTCTCTTGACGATGTTTGGGCCTTCGTAATTAGGAGTCCATTTGCCCCTAGAATCTGGTTGAAAAGACAGAATCTTTTTAAGCACGAGGTCGCCTTCTCGGAATTCACGAGGTCAGACCTTTTTGTCGAAAGCTTTCTTCATTCTTTTTTGATAGAGTTGTCCGTGACACAGAGCGGTCAGGCGCTTTTCTTCAATTAAGTTCAGCCGATCATATCTGCTTTGACACCATTCGGCCTCAGATAGCTTAGTTTCCATGAGAACTCTTATTGATGGGATCTCAACTTCTACGGGGAGCACTGCTTCCATGCCGTATACTAGAGAAAAAGGAGTTGCCCCTGTTGAAGTGCGTACGGAAGTACGATACCCATGCAGAGCAAATGGCAGCATTTCGTGCCAGTCTTTGTAAGTGATGACCATTTTCTGGACAATCTTTTTGATGTTCTTGTTGGCAGCTTCAACGGCACCGTTCATCTTTGGCCGGTAAGGAGACGAGTTATGATGCTCGATCTTGAATTCCTCACACAGTTCTTTCATCATTTTGTTGTTCAAGTTAGATCCATTGTCTGTAATGATCTTGCTTGGAACTCCATATCGGAAAATGAGGTTGTTCTTGATGAACCTCACAACCACTTGTCTGGTGACGTTGGCGTAAGATGCTGCTTCGACCCATTTGGTGAAGTAGTCAATGGCTACTAGAATGAAGCGATGTCCGTTGGACGCTTTTGGTTCAATCATTCCAATCATGTCAATGCCCCACATGGAGAAAGGCCACGGAGAGGAGAGAACGTTGAGTAGAGTCGGTGGCACATGGATCTTATCTGCGTAGATCTGGCACTTGTGACATCTTTTGACGTGTTTGCAGCAATCGGATTCCATCGTTATCCAATAGTATCCTGCTCTCAAGATTTTCCTGGACATTGCATGCCCATTTGAGTGGGTTCCAAAAGATCCTTCATGTACTTCATGGATGATTGTGTCTGCTTCTTGTCTGTCGACGCATCTGAGCAGAACCATGTCGAAGTTTCTTTTGTATAGCACATCCTCGTTCAGGAAGAAATTCCTAGAAAGCCTCCTTAGAGTCTTCTTGTCTTTGTACGATGCCCCGAGTGGGTACTCTCGTGTTTGAAGGAAACGCTTGATGTCGTGGAACCACGGCTTATCATCGAAAACTGCTTCTGTTGCAAATACATATGCAGGTCTTTCAAGGCGTCTGATGCGGATCTTAGGCATATCATTCCAATCGTTGACTTTGAACATGGAAAATAGAGTAGCCAAGGCGTCTGCCATTCGGTTTTGATCTCGAGGGATATGATGCAGTTCTACTTTGTTGAAGAAAGTCAACAATCGTCTTGCATAATCTCTGTAAGGAATTAGACCAAGATGATGAGTTTCATACTTGTCTTTGATTTGGTTGATCACAAGGGCTGAATCTCCATATATGTCGAGGACCTTGATCCTTAAGTCAATGGCTCCTTCGATACCCATGATGCAAGCTTCATATTCTGCTATGTTGTTGGTGCAATCAAATAGCAATCTGGCGGAAAACGGGATATGAGAACCCTCGGGAGTAATGATGACTGCCCCAATTCCATTGCCAAAGACATTAACTGCTCCATCAAAGATTAAACCCCATCGGGATTCTGGATCTGGTCCTTCTCCGGGTAGTGGTTCGTCGCAATCTTTCATCTTCAAGTACATCATATCCTCGTCTGGGAAGTCAAACTTGAGAGATTGGTATTCGCTGAGCGGCTGATAAGCCAAGTGATCGGCGAGAATGCTTCCTTTAACCGCTTTCTGGGCGCGGTATTGGATGTCATATTCAGATAGCAGCATTTGCCATCGAGCAATTCTTCCGGTTAAGGCAGGCTTTTCAAAGACGTACTTGATTGGATCCATTTGGAGATTAACCAAGTGTGTGATTGATCATGTATTGGCGGAGCGTTTTGAAGCCCATACCAAAGCGCAATGAGTTTTCTCGAGCATGGAGTAGTTTCGATTGAATTTTTACTTAGGTAGTAAATGGCATGTTCCTTCTTACCGGTGTCATCTTGTTGTCCAAGTACGCAACCCATGGACTCTTCTAGCACGGTAAGGTAGATGATTAGCGGTCTTCCTTCAACTAGAGGGATTAGTATTGGAGGTTCTGACAGGTATTCCTTGATACTGTCAAATGCTTTTTGGCACTCGGATGTCCACACAACCTTTTGATCTTTGCGGAGAAGCTTGAATATCGGCCCACAGGTAGCAGTCATTTGAGAGATAAATCTGGAGATATAATTCAACCGTCCAAGAAATCCTCTTACTTGCTTTTCTGTATATGGCACAGGCATTTCTTGAATAGCCTTGACTTTGTCAGGGTCAACTTCAATACCTCTTTGACTGACGATGAAACCTAGGAGCTTTCGGATCTTACCCGGTGCATTTGTTAGGATTGTGGAAATTTCCTTAATCTGAAACAACTTCAAGAGATATTCTATATGCTCTTCTTGATGTCGACTTTTCTATCATGTCGTCTCGTAGACTTGATCTCTTTGTGCATCATGTCATGAAAGAGTAGTCATTGCCCTCGGTAAGTTGCGTTCTTTAATCAAATGGCATTACTTTGTAGCAAAAGGTGCCCGTGATGAAAGATGTCTTCTCCATGTCTTGGGAGCCATCCGATCGATTATAACCGAGAAACCATCCATGAAGGAAAAGGCGTTGAATTTTGCGGTGCTATCCACTAGCATGTCGATATGCGGTAGTGGAAATCGTCTTCGGGCTTGCTTTGTTCAAGTCGGTAGTCAACACACATTCGACCTTTCCGTCTTTCTTTGAGACAGGCACTATGTTGGCTAGCCATTGAGGATACTCAGGAGTGACAAGGAAACCGGTGCTTTTGAACTTCCTTTTGATTTTCTCACCATTTCGGGTGAACCCTCCTCGGTTTACATTTAGCGGCGGACATTACGGTCTTAACGGCAAGTGATGCTCTACGATCTTTGGTATCTAGACCGGCATGTCTGGTAGGACAGCGAACACATCAACATACTCTCTGAGAAGATTTATCAATTTGCTCTTGACACTGCTGTTGAGTGAAGCTCCAATATTTACTTCTTTTTTATCTTCTTCAGACCCCAAGTTGATTGCTTCTAGAGGTTCTTTGTGAGGCTGAATGATCCTTTCCTCGTGCTTAAGTAGTCGAGAAATTTCATCCGGGATCTCTTCTTCAACTTCTTTTTCAGCGAATTCACAGGGGATTTCAGAGTTGAGAAAGAGCGTAGAGTTACTGCTTTCAATGGATTTGTCCATTTGTTTAATCTGCATTTTTTTGATTTATGTTTGATTAAAAAGTGTATGCAGATTAATTTTTTCATTATGATTTTTTTTTGAAGATTTTTTTTATTGTGTTTTTTAGGATTATCATTTCCAGAAAAGGGTAAAAATGAAAATAAACACAGAGTGTGGAAACAAAACAACGCGTTTTATTTATGATTCACAATATGAACAGGGCCCTAAAAATACAAACTCATTTGTCTTGGGCAAGACAAAGAAAAATTATTTAAAAGCTAAGCCCTATAAAACATCTCTTCACTTTGGGCGAAGTGAGAGTTCAAAACAAAAAGCAAGAAAAAACTACTTAGAGTTATGAACATTAGTCTTGACTTCAACGGGTTTCCAGTAATGGCGAACTCCTTGGATATCGAGGTATTCTGGTAATTTCCCACTTGGTTTAATCCTCGAGTAAACTTTGGTCCTTTGGTCGGCGGGCTTTGAAGACTACGGGCGATGGCCCTTGCCTTTTGTCTTTGAGCGATCTTCTTGATTAACAAATCGGAAGTATGAGATCTGACATGGGTACTCTGTTGACCTTTGTGTTGAATTGGGATGTTCCTTCCGGTCTTACGAGTGAAGAGACTCATTGTCGGCGACACTTTCTAGATCGTATCCTGAGTCGTACTCTTGATCTTCAGTGATCATGTTGACATAGTGATAACCAGGATCTGGCTTGGCGGATTCCACAGACGTGTTGAAGCAGAGATCTTCATTTGGGATCTCGATCATTGATTAGGTGAGAAGGCAGTATACCTCTTCTGGTTGAATAGGGTTTTCAAAGTCATCACCCCATCCTGTTGGCTGGATATCTTCGATCCGGATCTTCGAGCTTTCTGGCGCAGTGTATTTCACCATGTAGTCGAATTTGCCACTTGGTTCTCCCAAGGTATCCCAGATTTCAGCAGGGACTGGTGGATTTTCATGTTGCTGCAGGGACATGCCTTTGAATTGATTAGTCGGTGCATACAATTCCTCTTGAGATACATATTCAGGACTATTCAAATAAGTGTTCCACTCTTCAGATTCAGATGGATCGTCTTCATCTTCTTCAATGGTTACAACGCTAACCTCTTGGAGAACAGGATTTAGGAACCCCCCACTGCTGAAAACTTCTTTGATTGGACGAAGTGTTTCATCCTTTTGCTTTTCTTTGGAGAGTACGGGTGTGAACCCGAGTCCGGCTTTTGTTTCGTTCTTGACAGGTTTGATAACTTGTCCCCATCTCCCTGATCCTTGTGATCTTCACCATTTTCATTTTCATTGAGAATTGACAGAGAATTTCTGAAAATAAGTGCTCGCTATTATTCTGCATTTTCTCAAATTTCTCTTTGTATAGGTGAAATAAATTCTTTGCGAAGGTACCATTAGAATCGTCTTGAAGAGAGGAAGCGAATGGTACCAGTTTGAGGAATTTATTTCACAGTTTTGGAAAACTGATTTTGAGAGTGACTGGAGGTTGAAGACGATGACATGTCTCGTCTCTACCAATGACAATTCGCCACGTTTTTTGTTTAAATTTCTAAAATAAGTGATCACGTGTGATATTTCAGGAGGTCCATGATATGCATAATGCCTCATGTCCATTGGATGTGATTACTAATGCGTTTTGACATTATTTGATGGTCCACATTATTTTGTTTTATTTTAATTTTAAATGTTGATCTGGTGTGAAAACCAAGGAGGTCCATATCAAGCACAACGTGTCTGATTCATTGGATTAGCTTACTAACGCGCTTTTACTATGATCAGATGATCCACATTTTCAAAAAAATCATATAAAATTCATTTCTAGTCCAAAAATTATGAAAAAATTCACAAAAATGTTTTGAAATATTATCTTTCTGAATTTGTTTTTTTCATAATTTTATTTTCAGATTTGATATTTTTATGATTTTTCTCTTTTATTTGATATTTTTAATTGTTTTAAAATATTTTTTGACATTTTAAAATTCTGAAAAAATTATGGATGGATCCAATGGTCATTTGAAAAATATTGGTGACCTCATTTTATTTTTATTTCGAAATATTGGGTAATTTTCTTGGAATTTTATTTTGATGAAAAAATACTATTTATATATTTCGTCAAGAAAGTCCAATTAAATAACCTAATTTCAAATTTACTTTTAATCCTTTTATTTGTTTTTATTTTCAATTTATTTTGCTGACTTTTGAATTAAATTTGGAGTCACAAATTTCTTCAACATCAATGGAATTCGGATGTTGATAGGTCTCTTGACCAAATCCACCAAGAAAGTTGATTGATTTTGACGAAGTTAGACCGAACAAATTTCATGTGACGCAAAATAAATTTGAAAATGTTTTCTTCTTCTCCATGTGATTTTTCTTTTGTCCTGATTCGGAAAAAGTGATCAATTGGTGGCATGAACTTTAATGTCTAATATAAGCCCCAAAAGATGACTTGAGCTTTGGTCTTGGTTCAACATTTGTGGTGCTTGTCATGTGGTTGCGTTGATTTCTAATCAAGCTTCTGGCAAGTTTCCACTAACCTTGTCCATTTGAAATTCTCAATCATCTTTGATCAAGTGATGTGATAATTCCAAAACCGATGATATACTTAACAAAAAATAATTGAAACTTGTCATGTGGTCGCGTTGATTATATCAAGCTTCTGGCAAGTCTTCATGCGTAAGTTTCAAGATGGTCACCTTGCTGATGACTAACAATTAACAATTAGATGATATACTTGACAAGTTTCAAGATGGTCATCTTGCTAAACTTTATTAATTGCCATTTATTTTATGCCTTTTATTTCCCGCTCTTTACTTTCCGCATTTACTTTTATGCTCTTTTTTTTATGCACTTTACTTTTAGCATTTACATTTTATGTCATTTTTTCTTTGCTCATTTGAGCTTTTTATATTCTTGTTATTTTGAATTTTCTCACTTGAGCTTTATTTTCCTTTTTTTCAAAATACTTAATAATTCAACTTGACCATAAAAAACTTCTAATTGGACTTGGTTACTATCCTTGAGCTTGGAGCTTGATCTTTGGACTTAGGATTAGGATCTCTACCTCAGCTTTGGAGATCTCTACGCTCTTGGTGTTATTTTGTCTTTGTGTGGTTATTATCTCTGTATGCAGGTGGTTCTATTATACTCGATTAAGAGTGGATTTCCTCCAAATACAGTCGTTACTCTGTCCGTTTTTTTATAGAAAAGAATTCATCTGAGGCATAGGATTATCCGAGGCTTGGTTTTTTTGTCTAGTTAATTGTTGCTTGTGTGGGTTGTCCAAATGATGGGATGTGGTATTGACTCTTGATGTCAAGTACAAATTTTCTCACCCGGTTATATCTTTCTTTACCCTTGCCTTTTACTTTGTGCACTTAGGTTAGCCTCTTCATCTCCTCCCCATTCTTTAATTTTAAAAATCTTCTCTCTTTTTCAAAGGATTATTGTTTTCAAAACTCGAACCTCTTTCATAAAAAACCTTGGACTTAGGTCCATGAATTTTAAAACTTTCTTTTCCTAATAAACTTTCAATTCATTTAAAAATACTTTGACTTTTATTTTCATGAGACTAAAAAACACATAACCTCATTCAAACTTTTTGAGCTCTTTGTAGCTCTTCTAAACTAACATTTTCTAAAAATCAACCAACACACAACTTTGGTCTTTTTTAGTCGAACTACTTGGTTTTGATTTCAACATTGCAAATTGTTGGTATGTAGGCCTAGAACTCATTAGAAGTTCTATCAAACTAAAAATTGTAAAAAAAACTTCTTTTCTCCCCCACCATCCATTTTGTACATACTCTTTTTAGCACACATGTACAAATTTTCAAAAAAGGTTCCTGCGGAGTACCGTAGATGCTTTGGATGCCTACCACCTTCCCTTTGCATAACTAACCCATGGTCCAAAATCTCTGATTTTTGTTAAGATTTTATTCGCTCTTTTTCCTAGTCCTTTAGATAAAATAAAAGCGAGGTGGCGACTCTTTTGTTAATTTTTGAGTTAAGTCATTTCAATGGCTTATACTCACAGTTTTTGCCGCTACAGTGATGATGGAGATGCTATATGTTATTTGTAAGGTGTGTGGTGATGGTGAATACTATGTGTATTTCTTTTTTGTTGGTGATAATGTGATGTATGTTTGTTTGTGCAAAGGTGGATAATTCAAGGTGTTGAATTATTCTGGTATGCTTGAATAATTAGGATTGGTGGAAAATCTTAATTTGTATATGTTATTGATTAATTGCACATGCATACTATAGCGGCAAAAACCACGAGTGTAAGCCATTGAATTGACTCAACTCGAAAACAATAAATAGAGTCTCCACCACGCTTTTATTTTATCCAAAGGACTAGGAAATAGAGCGAATAAAAGCCTAAAATAAAAAAATTAGAGATCTTGGACCGAGGGTTAGTTATGCAAAGGGAAGGTGTTAGGCACCCAAAGCATTTACGGTACTCCGTAGGAACCTCTTTGAAAATTTGTATATGTGTGCTAAAAAAAGAGGTATATGTACAAAAGGGATGGTGGGGGGAGAAAAGAAGTATTTTTTACAATTTTTGATTTGATGGATCTTCTAATGAGTTACAGGCCTACATACCAAAAATGTGCAATATTGAAATCAAAACCCAATGTAGTTCGGATGAAAAAGACCAAAATTGTGTGTTGGTTGATTTTAGGAAAATGTTTTTTAGGAGGAAAGCCTTAAAGGGCTCAAAACGTTTGGATGAGGTTAGGTATTTTTTATTCTTATGAAAAAGTGGTCAAAGTATTGTTAAATGAACTGAAAGTTTATTAAGAAAAGAAGTTTGAAAATTCATGGACCTAAGTCCAAGTTTTTTTATGAAAGCGGTTCGAGTTTAAAAACAAGAATCCTTTGAAAAAGAGGGAAGATTTTGAAAATTAAAGAATATGGGAGGAGATGAAGAGGCTAACCTAAATGCATAAATTAAAAGGTAAGGGTAAAGAAAGATATAACCGGGTGATAAAACTAGTACTTTTCATCAAGAGCCAATACCATATTACATCATTTGGATCACCACATAAGCAACAAATAACCAGACAAAAAACCCAAGCTTCATATAAATCAATGCCTCAGATGAACTATTGTCTCAAGAAAAATGGGCAGAGTAACGACTGTATTTGGAGGAAATCCACTATTAATCAAGTATAATCGGAATAACCTACATACAAAGATAATAACCAAGAAATACAGAATAACACCAAGGGGCACAAAAATCTCCGAGCTGAGGTATGGGTCCTAATCCTAAATCCAAAGGTCAAACTCCGAGCGAAGGGATAGTAACCAAGTCCAATCAAAAGTTTTTTATGTCTAAGTTGAATTATTAAGTTTTGAAAAAGGAAAATAAAGCTTAAGTGAGAAAATTCAAAATGACATGAAAAAATAAAAGGGCTCAAGTGAGCAAAGGAAAAATGACATAGATAATAAATGCTCAAGTGAGCAAAGAAAAAATGGCATGAAATATAAATGCTAAAAATAAAGTGCATAAAGTAAAGAGCGAAAAAATAAAAGCAGAAAAATAAAGGCATAAATAAAATCATAAAGTAAAGTCAATTGTTAATAATTAGTCGTTAGCAAGGTGACAATCTTGAAGCTTGCGCATGAAGACTTTCCAGAAGCTTGATATAATCAAAGCGACCACACGAAAAGTTTCAATTACTTTTTGTCAAGTATATCACTGAAAATTCAATTGTTAGTAGGGTTAGCAAGGTGACCATCTTGAAACTTGTCAAGTATATCACCAGTTTTGGAACAATCACCAGTTGACCAAAATGATTGAGAATTTCAAATGGACAAGGTTAGTGAAAACTTGTTAGAAGCTTGATTAAAAAATCATAGCGACCACACGACAAGCTGAAGGTTGAGAAAACACTTAGAGGGGGGGGGGGTTGAATAAGTTTTTCCACTTTTAGATTTTCTTTTACGTAACAACAAACTAAAAACACAATTATTTTTATCCTGGTTCGTTTGAAACTCAAACTACTCCAGTCCACCCACCAAGGTGATTTTGCCTCTCTCAACAAGGACTTAATCCACTATAATCAAAATTGATTATAATTGCACAACCAACTGTCGTGACTAACAATACAATGCACCAACCAACTGCAAATGACTAACACCTCTAAGACTCTCTAGTCCTAGCCCTGTTGAGAAATCTTACCCAACTGGTCTCTCAAGGAACAATTACAAAAGTAACTTCTAACAATGTATTAACTTTCTTATAAATATCTTTATCACAACTGTGCTGTTTTACACTATGTTAAAGCTCACTACACAAATGATAAACTCAATGTATTTCTTTGCCTTATTTTTGTTCAGCGTAAGTTTTCTAATGATAGACGTTAGTTGTTCTTTGAATGCTTGATCTTATATATAGCTTCAGAATTTTTCCGTTGTGTGTCTTGAACAATGGAAACGCATTGAATGTTGCTTGTCTGCTTGTACTTTATATTTTCCATGTACCTCGAACTTTGTTCCACTTGAGCACTTCATCCGTCTTAGCTTTAATAGAGTAACGGTACTATAGAAGAACTTGTCTTAGAAGATGACATCTTGATAATTCATTTTTCTTTATCTTCTATAAGCCTTTGTTATCTTCACTTCTAACAGAGGGCGCTTTAACTTTCTCTTATCAGAGGTTACGTTTGCATGCTTATATTAGAAGTTGCTTTTAGCGTGCGTGTTCATCAGTTCCTTTCATCTTTGGAACTTCTAATTATTCATCTGCTCAGCATAATTTGATATTTCACGTTTTTGAGTGCTTGAGTCAGATCATCATCTGAAATGAAAATAATACTTATCATAGTATCATATTTACTATACAAAATTTATTTCACTTGTTATCATCAAAACTCTAAGATATGATTAGAACATAACTATGTTCTAACAATCCCCCCTTTTTGATGATGACAAAAACATTTAGATTTAGATTAAATTTTTTTGTATATATGTGAAAATCTCCCCCTGAGATAAATACTAGAAAAGAGTAAATACTAGGTAGAACTTCCCTGAGTTTGTTCTTTTCTTTCAGAGTTTGCTTTCCAGATTTTTCATTTCAGAGTTTTCTTCCAGAGCTTAGATATTCCTGCATACTTCAGAAGCAAATACACTTGTATTTTTGTTAGAAATGTTTGACACTTAGTCCCAATAACTATTATGTTTAATCAGATCAAAATCATAAGTTTCTCCCCCTTTTTGTCAGAATCAAAAAGCATAAGAAATAATAAAAAACAGTTTAAAAAGAAGCCAAAATATATTTAATATTCATGCCAAAAACTGCATGGTTACAGAGGTTTCGAAAAAAGAAGAACACAAAAAACAGTTAGAAACAAATGCACAGAAGTTTCAAGGAGACTGAGACGAGGTTTGACGAGAGACTAGGGATGGAAGAAGATTCTTGATTTAATCTCGTCTTTCTTGTCTAGACGTTCACAAACAACTTTGTTTTCCTTCTTCAACTCCTTCAGAGTTTCCATCACAGCAGAAGGTTGAGCAACATCTTCAGTAGAAATAGCCTTAGAAGTAGAACCAACATCTCTAGGATATAAGGCACTTGAGAAAGTGAGTCAAGATCAATCATAAGTGTTGACACCTTCTTATGAGTATCTCTGGGACGAAAAGCAAGTGGACGATACAAAACCATTGCTACAGAGTTTGGATCAGCAACTTCTGATGCAGTAGATTCATCATCAAAAATATCCATAGGGCCAGAAGATGGTTGCCAAGGAGCATTGTCAAGCTGCAGTAGAGGCTACTTGTTCCAAATATCGTAAACTTCTGTCTTCAGATCATTCAGACACTCGGTGAATTTCTCATGAACATGAGAGTAGCACAGTTCATTGAGTTTGAGGGATTCAACATTGAATCTCCTTCTGAATGTTTTCCACAGATCATCGGATGCAGTTGGGTTTAGGTTGCTGGCACGATCTTCCTTCAGTAGTTCTTTCCAACCCTGCATTTCTATTTCAAATTTCTATAAAAGTATACTAACATCTGCATGAACAGGTTTGAGAACAACTTTCTTTTTAGGTAGTGATTCGAGATCAACTATAGTCCTTAGAAAGTCAGATGTTTGATGGTTTAGAGTTTCTGGAGTGTAAGGTGAATTTTGTGGGGAAGGTAAAGTTTCAGAGGATGGATTGACAGTATTTTCTAGAGAGTGAGGTGGTGGAAGTTTTGTAGATATGGTGGTTTGATCTGGAGAGTGAGTTGGTGGAAGTTTTGTAGAGATGGTGGTTTGGTCTGGAGAGTGAGTTGGTGGAAGTTTTAAACATATTTGAGTGATGATATGTTCAGAGAAAGAAGCGGAAATGTGTTGTGGAGACTTAGGCACCGAAAAAATATTTGTTGATAGTATAGAGAGGGAAGGAAATTGAGTTGTCAGAGGCACATTGATGCCTGGGATTCTCCAAGATCCATCATACCATTTAGTGGATTTTGGTGACAACGGTCTTATGGGGGATGTTTGAAATGGTGTTGAAAGTTGTTTTTGAGATGGTGTTTCAGAGGAAACATTTGGATTTGTTTGGTGGGGAGCAGAAACAGAAATTTCCTATTGAGAATTTTGTGAAGTTATTGGAGTGATGAATGGTGATGATTGTGTGGGAGTTGTTTAGGGTTGAACTCCTGTGTTTGAAACATCAAAGTTATCTATATCAGATAAGACTTGAGCAATTTGAGGATTGATTTCTTAAAGGTCTGGTGAAGTGGTATGGTCAATATCTACATCTATGTTACCCAGAGTTTGTGGTGCAGTAGGGTTAGAAGATTGAGTGGTGTGAGAAAAAAATGTTACTATATTTTCAAAATTTACAACAGAAATGGGGTCAGAAGATGTACTTGTGGTCTTCTTCTTCTTCTTCTTTTGAGTCTTATTTGGTATTGTAGAAGTACCATCTCCATCTGCTTTTCTTTTCTTTGTTTTCTTGATTGGACTTGGTAAATCTCTGCCTTGAAGCCATGCTGGATCAATGGGAATGCCCTTCTTTTTGCATCTTCTGATGTATTCTTTAATGTTTGCAGCATGATCACCAGCGTTGAACAAGGGAAAATTTTCTAGACGGATTCTCCATTGTTGGACATCTCCCCAGACGTAAGGAGTAGGTTCAACCAGAAGTTTATCAATAATATTCCTTTTCACAAGATTTTTCCCAATCAGAGCTTTCCCACAGATGGGGTCCAATTCTTTAAGCAAGTTGGTATCCTCTAAATAAGTTATCAGACCATTCTCAGTCAGAATATCTGATATCGATCTGGATAGAGGGATCCAATTTCTTTTGGCCTTAGGATTTTTTTGTTCTTGCTTTTTCCCTAGTTTCTTTCACATGCATCCACGGATGGCTGAATAGAAGATAGGGAAAATCAATTTTAACATTGGTTCCAAGACAAAATAAAGTACATTATTGGTCTGCATTGATGTAGTCAGGAGAACTTGTTTCCTTCCTATGATGAATGCAGTTGTAAATAATCTTCGCCCAGATCTTGTATTGATCCTTCAAATCTTTAATTTTGTTGGAGGCTCTTTCAGAAGTGAAGATTTCATCATATACTCTAGACATATCAATTCTTCCCCCAGGGACACCTATGACTCCTTCTCCTTCAATACCTAACAATGTTATGATGAGGTTTTCTGTGATGGAGATTTTCTTACCCATAACAAATGACAAAATTGCTTTAGGGGTAACTATGGCATGAATCCAAAATTCTTTAACAAGGTGTGGGAACACAGGCCCAACCAGATGGTCAAAGAATTTGGTCCATCCTTGAAACTCCACTATTGGAAACAAATTAAACCCATTATCACGAAGTTTTTCCAAATCAATCATCATTTCACAAACAACTTCCAAGCTATCTGTAGGAATCAACGTTGTTCTTTGTGGAGTGATGTACGTCTCAGATTATTGAGGGTTGGTGGTTGTAATAGAGGGTTGAGGATTGTTTGTAACGGTGGTATCTGGGAAAGAGGGTGAAGATGAAGCCATTGATGAACTTTTAGATTTAGGGTTTTTGAATAGAGAGAAGAGAGCGCAGAAGTGCATAAACATTTAAAGATGAAGAGAGTGAAAAGAGAAAAAGAAATTTTGAAAGGGTATTTAAAGAGAAAAGGTATCCAATTTAAAAGTTAATTTGAAATTAAAAAATAATTAAAAAGAAAATTAATCATCACACGCATTTAATAGCATCTGACATTTGAGGGATTTCATGTGTTCAACTTCTAGATTAAGAGCGTTACAGCTGTTTGATGTAATGAACTTCTGAACCATATTCGTAATGAAACACTAGAAAATATTTCAGAACTTCTGGATATGGTTTCTAATTTAACTTCTCTTCTAACTTCTGAAGAGATGTTAACTAGATCATTCATTTAAGAACAGAACTTCTGACAATAATAATAAACACAATTTCATTCAGGACAAAATTCCATACTAATATTCTTTAGAGTGAATTTAAATCTATCTTCAGAAAGAGGTTTAGTAAAAATATTAGCCCATTGATGGTCTGTGCCAACAAAGTTTAAATTTAAAATACCTTTCTGAATATAGTCCCTTATGAAATGATGTTTAATATATATATGTTTTGCCTTAGAATGTAAAATAGGATTTTTAGATAAACATATAGCAGAAGTATTATGACAGAGGATATGAATGTTACGCTCATAGAAGTGATAATATTCTATTTGGCTTTCATCTAGAGCATCTGAGTGCTACAGCCTGCAGCAGCTACATACTCTGCCTCTGTTATTGATAGTGCAATGGTGGATTGCTTTTTACTGTACCAAGAGCTCAAGTTTTATCCCAGAAACTAACAACTTCCAGAGGTGCTCTTACGTTCTACTCTATCTCCAACAAAATCAGCATCACAATAACCTACTAATTTAAAATCTTTGGATCTTCTGTAAAACAGTCCAACATTAGTAGTACCTTTTAGATACCTCAGAATTATCTTAACAGTACTTAAGTGAGATTCATTAGGATCTGATTGGAATCTTGCACATAAACAAACACTAAATAATATATCTGGTCTAGACGTAGTTAGGTAAAGAAGAAATCCAATCATACCTTTGTAGAGCTTCTGATCTACTTTCTTACTTACCTCATCTTTTCCCAAGATGCATGTAGGATGCATTGGTGTTTTTGCTTCTTTACTTTCTAATAGCTGGAATTTCTTCAGAAGTTCATTAACGTACTTTGTTTGATGTATGTAAGTACCTTCTGGAGACTGATTTATTTGAATTCCCAGAAAGAATTTAAGTTCTCCCATCATGCTCATTTCAAATTCTGCCTACATAGGCTTAGCAAATTCTCTTCCAAGAGAGACATTAGAAGTTACAAAAATAATATCATCTACATATATTTGAAAAATTAAAATATTATTTTCAAATGTTTTTCGAAATAAGGTTGTGTCCACCTTCCCTCTAGTAAAATTATATTCTAAAAGATAGTTACTCAAACGTTCATACCAAGCTCTGGGAGCTTGTTCTAAACTGTATAAAGATTTTTTCAATTCAAAAACATGTTCTGGAGATTTTGAATCTTCAAAACCAAGAGGTTGACGAACATAAACTTCTTCTTCTATGTAACCATTTAAAAATGCACTCTTAACATCCATTTGATATAAAGTGATGTTATTTTGAACAACAAAAGAAATTAATAATCTAATAGATTCTAACCTGGCGAATGGGGCAAAGGTTTCGTTATAATCAATTCCTTCTTGTTGACTATAACCTTGTGCAACTAGTTGTGCCTTGATTCTGACAATTTATCCTTGCTCATTTAGCTTGTTTCTGAATACTCATTTTGTTCCAATGATATTGAATCCTTTAGGTCTTGGAACTAGGTCCCATACGTCATTTCTGGTAAAATTGATTAAGTTCTTCTTGCATAGCTATAATGCAATCATTGTCTTGAAGAAATTCATATATTGAGGTTGGTTTACTAAGAGAAACCAATCCAAACAGTGATTCTTCATTGTTTCTGAGAGAGGAACTTGTTCTTATGGGGTCATCTTTCTTTCCAATAATCATATCTTCTGGATGTGTTGATGTGATTCTAGGAAATGTTTTCTGTGAGGGTTCCTCGGAAATTCTTAAGTTGTCTAGAGCATTGTCAATAGGAGGATCTTCTGAGTTTTCTTCATACTTTTCAGAGTTTGTTAATTAAACTTTGGATCCTATAGAACTTTCAGTCTGCTTTGACTTTTGACGGCCAAGCTTGTCATCAAATCTTACTTTGATTGATTCTTCCATAATTAGAGGTTTTATATTTTACACTCTATATCCTTTTGAGCGTTCAGAGTATCCAAGTAGAATACACTTTTGTGCCTTAGAATCAAATTTTTTCAGATGATCTTTAGTATTTAGAATATAGCAAGTACATCCAAAAGGATGGAAATATGAAATGTTGGGTTTTCTGTTCATCCACAATTCATAGGGAGTCTTTTCAAGAATAGGTCTTATAGAGATTCTATTTTGAATATAACATGTTGTGTTCACTGCTTCTGCCCATAAATGTTTAGCCATATTAGTTTCGTTGATCATGGTGCTGGCCATTTCTTACAATGTTCTATTTTTTCGTTCTACAACTCCGTTTTGATGGGGAGTTCTAGGACACGAGAAATCATGAGAAATGCCATTTTCTTTAAAAAAATAATTAAAAAACTGATTTTCAAATTCTCCATCATGATCACTTCTAACCTTTATGATCCTAAACTCTTTTTAATTTTGAACTTGGTTACAAAAGTCAAAGAACACAAAATGTGACTCATCCTTGTGTTTTAAGAACTTAACCCATGTCCACCTGTTGTAGTCATCTACAATGACCAATCCATACTTCTTGCCACTAATGGATGCAATTTTCACTAGTCCAACTAGATCAATGTGTAGAAGTTCTAATGGCCTACAGGAAAAACAACATTTTTTTATTTGAAAGAAGGTTTTGAAAACTTTCCTTTCTGACATGCTTCACACAGAACTTCTGATTTGAACTTCAAATTAGGAAGTCCTCTGACCAGATTGAGTTTGTTAATTTGAGATATTTTTCTCATGCTAACATGTCCCAATCTTTTGTGCATACCCATTGTTCATCATTAACAGACATAAGGCATTTTACATTATGAGTTTTAAGGTCAGAAAGATCAATTTTATAGATGTTGTTATTTCTCTTGCCAGTAAAAAGGATTTACCCATCTTTTTGACTAACAGCTCTACATGAATTTTGATTAAAGATTATATCATAACCATTGTCTCTTAATTGACTATGGACAATAATTTATGCGCTAATCCTTCTACTAATAGAACATTAGATATAGAAGGGAAGTTACCGTTTCCAATGGTTCCAGAACCAATAATCTTTTCTTTTTGGTTACCTCCAAACTTTACATCTCCAGATTTAAGCTCCATACTTTGGAACATAGACTTTCTTCCCGTCATGTGTCACGAGCATCCAGAGTCCAGGTACCACGACTGGTGTTTCAACATTGCTGTTAAGGACATCTGCAACATATATTATTTTCTCCTTAGGTAACCATATTTTTTTGGGTCCTTTTTTGTTAGAGTTTCTAAATTTCTGTTTGAACTTTGGTTTAGCATGAAAATTTTCAGAGTACGATGCGTATTTGATATCATGTGTGTGACCAAAACTAAATTGTTTGTGTAGTGGTTTATATGTGATAACCATTTCATCAACATGTTTAGGTTGATATGTTTCTTTCCCTCTGGGAGTTTCATATCCAATTCCTCTTCTTTTGTTTCCACTAACACCATAGATCATTGAAGCCATTTTCCTTATATTTATGCTTTTAGCAAGAAATTTTTGAAAACTGGAGTCATATTCTTTAAGAATATCTTTTAAACTCAAAGCAATATCTGAACTAGAAACGTTTTGAACATTTTGAGATTTCTCTTTGATTTTAACATTATTTCTTTTAGTTTAGAGTTTTCTGCTTTAAGTTGCTCAATTTTAGATGCAAGACTCTTTTTGAGTTTATTGTATTTGATTTTGAGTTGACTTTGGTTTTCAAGAAGTTATGATAAATTTTTTACAAGTTTAGCTCTAGTAAAATCAGAGAATACCTCTTCAGATTCTGATTCAGAACCAGAGTCATCTGCTATGGTAGCCATAAAGGCTAAGTTGGTGTGTTCATCCTCTAAGTTAGATTATGCTTCAGAAGATTCTGAACCATCCCAGGTGGCCATCATACTTTTCTTTCTTCTAAACTTTTTTTTTGGCTTTTCTCTTTGCATCTTAGGACAATCACTTCTAAAGTATCCTAGTTCTTTACATTCATAGTAGATGATATCTCTTTTGCTAGACTTCTTATGTCCATAAGATTCTGCTATATCTTCTGATCTTTTGTAGTTTCTGAACTTCTTTTGTCTGTGCTTTAATATTAGGTTAATTCTTCTGGAAAAAAGAGATAACTCATCTTCTTCTGATACAGAATCTTCAGAGCTTCCTTCTTCAGCTTGTAAAACGTTAGTTTCATTTTTTTTAGTAGATTTATGGGAAACAGACTTACCTTTCTTCTGGGGCTCATATTCATCAAGTTATATCTCGTGACTTCTTAGTGCACTGATAAGTTCTTATAGAGATACATTATTCAAATCCTTAGAAAATTTTAATGCAATGACCATTGGTGCTCATCTTCTGGGTAAACTTCTGATGATTTTCTTGATGTGGTCTACTTTGGTGTATCCTTTGTTTGAAACTCTCAGGCCAGCAGTATGAGTTTGGAATCTTGAGAACATTTTTTCAATGGACTCATTTTCCTCCATCTTGAAGGCTTTGTACTTCTGGATGAGAGCCAGAGCTTTAGTTTCTTTTACTTGGGCATTTTCTTCATGAGACATTTTAAGAGACTAAAAAATGTCATGTGCAGTATCTCTGTTTGTGATCTTCTCATACTCCATTTATGAAATGGAATTTAGCAGGATATTCCTAGATTTGTGGTGATTTTTGAAATCTATTTTTTTGTTGCTTATCCATTATCTTTCTATCAACCTTGATTCCTTATTTGTCTACCGGATGTGCGTAACCATCTAAGACTATATCCCATAGGTCAGGGTCATACCCTAGAAAGAAACTTTCTAGTCTATCTTTCCAGTATTCAAAATCTTCTCCATCAAAGACAGGAGGTTTTGTGTTGTTGTTGTTTTAATCAGTTGCCATATTGTTTTCCTTCTAGATCTTTTTATGACATGTTTAAGTGTTTGCACCCAGAACCAAGAGCTCTGATGCCAATTGAAGGTTGAGAAAACACTTAAAAGGGAGGGTTGAATAAGTTTTTCCTGTTTTAGATTTTCTTTTACGTAACAACAAACTAAAAACATAATTATTTTTTATCCTGGTTCGTTTGAAACTCAAACAAATCCAGTCCATCCGCCAAGGTGATTTTGCCTCTCTCAACGAGGATTTAATCCACTATAATCAAAATTGATTACAATTGCACAACCATTTGTCGTGACTAACAATACAGTGCACTAGCCAACTACAAGTGACTAACACCTCTAAGACTCTCTAGTCCTAGCCCTCTTGAGAAGTCTGACCCAACTGGTCTCTCAAGGAACAATTACAAAAGTAACTTCTAACAATGTATTAATTTGCTTCTAAAATGCTTTATCACAATTGTGATGTTTTAAACTACGTTAAAGCTCACTACACAAATGATAAACTCAATGTATTTCTTTGCTTGATTTTTGTTCAGCGTAAGTTTTCTAATGATAGACGTTAGTTGTTCTTTGAATGCTAGAACTTATATATAGCTTCAAAATTTCTCTGTTGCGTGTCTTGAACAATGGAAACACATTTAATGTTGTTTGTCTGCTTGTACTTTGTGTTTTCCATGTACCTCAAACTTTGTTCCACTTGAGTACTTCAGTCGTCTTAGCTTTAATAGAGTAACGGTACTGTAGCAGAACTTGTCTTAGAAGATGACGTCTTGATAACTCATTTTTCTTTATCTTCTTTAAGCCTTTGTTATCTTAGCTTCTAACAGCGGTTGCTTTAACTTGCTTTTATCAGAGGTTGCGTTTACATGCTTCTATCAGAAGTTGCTTTCAGCGTGCATGTTCAAAAGTTCCTTTCATCTTTAGAACTTCTAATTATTTATCTGCTCAACATAATTTGATATTTCACGTTTTTGAGTGTTTGAGTCAGAACATCATCTGAAATGAAAAAAATACTTATCGGAGTATCATATTTACTTTACAAAAGTTATTTCACTTGGGATCATCAAAACTCTAAGATATGATTAGAACCAAACTATGTTCTAACACAAGCGTCACATGTGTTGAACCAAAATCAAAGCTAAAGTCATCTTTTGGGGCTTTTGTTTGAACATTAAAGCTCATGCCACCAATTGATCATTTTTCTGATTCTGAACAAAATAAAAAGAAGAATAAGATGGAGAAGAGGAAACAAGCTTCAAAGTGAACAATACATCAGATGGATTTATCCGGTATAACTTCATCAAAATCAACCAACTATCTTGGTGGATTTGGCCAAAAGGCCTATCAACACCCAAATTTCGTTGATGTTGAGTAAGCCTATAACTCCAAATAGGCCCAAAATCAGCAAAGTAAAAAAAATAAAAATAAATAAGATAACAAATAAAATATAATTTGAAATTGGATTATTTAATTGGATTTTATTGACGAAATACATAAATAGTATTCATACATCAAAATAAAATTCCAAGAAAATTACCTAAAGTCAAATAGATGTCAACAAGTGTTGACAAAATTTTTTAGAATTTTTTAAAGTCAGAAACTATTTTTACAATAAAGGAAAAATAGTGAAATAAACCAAAAATTGCAAAATATAGCAAAGTCAAAAATAAAAATAAAATGAGGTCACAAATATTTGTCAAATGACTATTGGATCCTTCCATAATTTTTTTCAGAATTTTTAAATGTTAAAAGGTATTTTAAAACATTTAAAAACATCAAATAAAAGAGAAAAATCATAAAAAATACCAAATCTGAAAATAATATGATGAAAAAATAAAAATCAGAAAGAGAATATTTGAAAATATTTTTGTGAATTTTTTCATAATTTTTGAGCCAGAAATGAATTTTCTATGATTTTTTGAAGTTTAAAACATTAAAAATATAAAAATTAGAAAAATAAAATAAAAGCCAAAAAATATGGACCATCAGATCACAGTCAAAACGCGTTAGTAAGTTAATACAATGGATCATACGCGTTGTGCTTGATACGAACCTCCTTGGTTTTCACACCGGATCACAAATAAAAATTAAAATAAAACAAAAACATGTGGCGCATTGGATCGAGTCTCACTCACAAAAGTAATCAGATCCAATGGCTCAGGGGACGCGCGTATGGTAGAACGTTATCATCAGATCCATTTCAAAAAAATAACGTGGCCCAATGTCATTGGATGAGACGAGACATGTCATCGTCTTCAACCTCCATCCACTCTGAAATTGGAGTTTCTCATACTGTGAAATAAAATTTTCAGACCGGTACCATTGGATTCATCTCTTCAAGAAGATTCTAATGGTACCCTCGTGAAAATTTTATTTCACTTGTGCCATGAACAATTTAGAAAAACCAGAAAAAATAATGAGCACTTGTTCTTAGAAATTCTCAATCAATTCTCAATGAAAATGCAAACGGTGAAGATCACAAGGATCAGGGAGATGAGGAGAATGTAATAGTACTAGATTTGAAGTGATTTGGTCACGAATCCTACCTGAACGAAGTTCACTTTCAGATCTCTGAAACTTGACTTAGATAGCACGATTCAAAGAGCTTCAAGGCACGAATTTTGTTCTGTTATCTTCAGTGAGGTTCAAGGAAGAAGAATGAGTGGTTAATTTCAAATTGGAACAACTTTTAGAGTGAAAGCGAAATTGCAGAGATGTGAGGTTTGGAGTGAGTTTGGTAGCGATTTTCTGGCTCTCAAATCTTGAGAAAATGAGTGGAATGACTTTCTTATTTATAGGAGAAGTGAATGGTATCAAAAGGGAGGGTGAATGATGCAATTTGGAGCGAAATCATGCACACCCGTGGTCATGAAGAAAGTGTGACTTCATGTGTATCAAAACTCAATCATTCCTTGCATTTTGATGTGTTAAGTAATCCTGGGAAGTTTATAAACATGATTACTCACGAAATCAAGGCTTAATTTGGCTTAAAAATGATTGGTAACACAAAATGCACAAAGTGATGGTGAGCTTAAAACATATTTTGTTACAAACTTCACACAAAGGCCAAAAATAATTCCCTCGTGCATTTTCAAATTTTACTTGAGCCAAATTAAGTATTCAAGGAGTAGAACACAATGCAAAAAGAATCAATTCCAATGGATGCTTGATCTAAGAGATATTGCCTTTAGGATTTGTGAAAAAACACTGATTTTCAGGCTAGGCCTTGGTCAAAGCATGCCACACTTTCTAAAAATGACCTATAATGTTTTTCTTCAAACATGCTCTTCCACTCAAAATTTGCTCTTGACTTTCAAAGATGACATGAAATAGACCTATCAAGTAACATTTGGCAAAAAGAATCATCCAAAAACTCCAAAAATTGAGAAAGTTATGGCCTTGTGAAGTTGATGAAAAATCATGAAATGACCTATAATCTTTTGACTTCTTCAAGCAACTTCCAAACACTTTCAATACTTGAAACTTAAATGGAGATAAAGTTCATATTTCAAGATTTTTGAGCAAAAATAAGGACATCAAGATGATAAATGATGATCATGATATGATCCTTTGAAGTTGATTGGTAAAAAATTGAGAAATTCATCAAGGACTTGTAATCTTTTGACTTCAAGAAGACAAGGGATAACCAAGTTACGATACTTTGAAGTCATACAAGATAGATGAATTATCAATCTATAGAGTTTGCAATCATAAACCTCCAAAACAATCTTCTCATCAATTAAAAACCTTGGATCAAATAATATTCTTACTAGAAGTCCTTTTAAGAGTCAAATGGCTTTGAAATCATCCACAATCTTCACACAAACACCAAGATATGGTCCTCAGAACCCAAAACCCTAATTTCAAGATAGATGGCCATGACATGGGGAATTCTTCAATTTTTATGATCCTCTTCGAGCATGAAGTATACACTCAATATGAGCGACCATAGTATATGACAAAAGAAGTCTTTAATGAGAGAAAATACTTTCAAAAATCTTGAGCATTGAGGAGAGAAGGCATGAAAATAAACACATGAACCTATTAACTTCTTGAATGAGAAACTTGTGCACCATTCACCTACAAAATTTAGAGATCAAAGGATACATATATCATGATTAGCCAAGGATCAATCATCACACACATTCAAAGGTGCTTGATGATCTCCCAAGAGCAAACCCAAAGATAGAAGAGAGAGAGAGAGAGACCCACTTTGTGATCTTTGTGCAATGCAATGATATGAGGTATTAGAGAATCTTAGGGGGAAAATTTGGGTATAACACATACATGGGGAGATTTAACATCGAGTGATGGCTTTGATCCTTGAGTAGAGATATAAGCGGTGAAACTATGGGTTCACATTTGGTAGCTTTGGTCTTATATGTATCTGGAGTGTGGTTCTAATTCTAATATAAATGAATTGGGAGCGAGTTGAGCTTGATGTTCATGATGGTACCACATGCATGAGTCACATTGAATTGCATTGGAGTCACATTTGTTGTTATTTGATGTTTTTCTTAGAATGTAGAAGTATATGTGATAGTATGCTTGGATATAATTGTGTTGGTACTTCAAGTATTAATGTCATGTTGTATAGACAATTATATGAAGTGTGATGGATTCTTGTGTGTAGGTGTGTTATATACATTGTTTATATTATATGTATTTATAATGAATTGAATTCTCACCCTTCTGTTGTATGTGATATTTTATGCGACATCATGCAGGTTCTAAGGATAGTGGTGCTTCGCACGAGGCTAGTGGAAGAATTTAGCTCAGTTTATCCATTTTACTTAGGTAGTGAGTCATTGCTCTGGTCATGTAACACATGGGTTATTTGAACTCATGTTTGTTATGAGATATTTATATATACTCTCATTTGATTTGATTTGTATGTTGAGATAACTCGTGGTGTGGCCTTGGTGCCGATGTTTGGATTCATATGACTTGATATATTATGAATTCGTATTATGTTGGTTTATGATTATAGTATGGGATATAATCATATTTATATTTGATGAAATGAAGCTGAATAAGTATTCCGCTGTGATATACATAATTTGATAAAGCATGAAGTTTAAATATGTGTTATGATTTATGACCAGGTGCATGTTGAATTTGTTTTGTTGGTTTTCTATTGTGTGGAAATCGGCATGTGACACTCTTTGTATGTATGCATGATATTTTACTCTGATTATACTACAATATATTTCGGGTTTAGAAAGGGGTGTTACAGTTGAAACCCTTAGTCCATACCTTGTGTTTACTACCCTTTGACTTCATGCTCGTGATGTGGAACTTGTGAAATGTAACGCCCTGTTTTAATTAATATTATATTATATTAATATTTTCGAATAACCGATCGATATTTAATTCCCCGGAATTATTTGAATGAATTGAGTTAATGATATAACTAGATGTTATTAGTGTTTTAAGAATAGATAGGGGTGTGAGGAGTAATTTTGTAGAAATGGGCTTTACACCCTTGGCTAGTAAGAGTACACCCTTATAAAACCAATTTTCCTCATTTTCTTTCCATTCATAAAACACTTCTCTTTGTTTTCTTTCCATTTGCAAAACCAAAACCAAACATAGAAACTTGTTGCTAGTAAGGAAACAACATATAAAATCACATTTCCTCACTTCCTTTCTATTCTACAACCAAAGCCAAATAGAAGCTTAGAAGCTTGGAGAGAAAAGAAAGGGTTTTGGGAGAGGAAGAGCAAGAGAAGAAGAAGAGGAAGAACATGAGCAAGCTTGAGGTTGGAGTTGTTGAATCTTCATGGATCAACCAAGCTAGAGGTAAGGGGTTTGATTTTCCACTTCCTATAGTTAGGGTTTTATACATATATTGTGGATGTGTGATGAAAATTGATGTTGTGGTTTGAGTTGTGTGTTTGATTTGTGATTGAAATAGATTAGAAGAGTTGGAATAGGAGTATGGATTGGGGGTTATGAGGGGTTAGCTTGTAGAAACTAGGAGTATTGAAGATGATTAGAATTAATGGGAATGGTAAAAAATGGTGTTTTCACGCAGGTCAATCAACAAGGGCCGTGTTGATTAACACGGGTGCCCGTGTTAACCTCTTGTATAGGGAAGATTGGCTGCCAGATCCATCAACACGGGCCGTGTTGATTCACACGGGCGCCCGTGTTGATTCACTGATGTCATACCCCAAAATTTTCCCTCCTACTTCTCAAGGCAATTCATATATCCATGCTCAAGGATTTCACAAGGGTTGACCAGACAAACCCTCTCCTAGACAATCAACCCAAGCTAGGGTTTGGCTATCCTCAAATCCAGATGGATTTCCAACATCTCCAGTGGTCATCATGCCTCCTCATATGCTTCAAAGAATCCCCATGTCAAGTTTCAAGCCTTACAAGTCAAGTTTCCTCAGACAATTGCTCAGATGGTTGAAAATCAATTGTATTGGACAAAAAGTCAACCGTGGTCAACATATAGTCAAACTTCATGATTTTTGGTCAACATCCATATTTTGAAGTAAAATTCATCATTTGATCAAAGGTTGATCATGATTCATCAAGAAAACTCAAGATTTGCCCAAAAGTCAAACTTTCCAAATTAGGGTTTTCTAGAGAAAAGTCAACTGAACTTTGACTGAGCATAACTTTCTCATACTTTATCAGAAAGTTTTCCACCACCTCTCATTTTGAAGAGAATTCAATTCTCTACAACTTCATGTCTCACAAGCATGGTCAGAAAATGCTTCATTTTGAAGATATGGATCAAAACATTACAGGTCCTTTTCAAAGTCAACAAAAAGTCAACTTTTTGTAAAGAAGTGTTATTGAGCATGGAAACTCCAATTGAGATGAAACCAAAGATGTTGTTTAGAGGACATCTAGAGCTTTCTAAAAAGTCTAAGAACACTCAACAATGTTGAAAATTGAGCAAAATACATCATGTACAAGTTGGGCATTTTTGAAGAATTGCACAAAGAGAGATATCTGACAAAATCCATTTTTTTTCCAAATGGGCCTATAATTTTATGAGCCAAACTTGATCATAATATTATTTGAGACCTCTTGATGCCTTGCCACGACCACCTTCTATTTTTTTGATTTATTTTTGAATTTAAAAGCATTTAAATCAAAATTAAATTAAATAAAATATGAAAACAAGGTATAATTTAAGTTGGGTTGATTTTTTATCAAGCTTGAGGACCAAGGAAGCCCATACAACTTGCCAAATTCGTGCTAGCTCATGCAAGGGAAGAAAAATCAAATTTTGAAAAGATTTGATTTGAATTTAAAGAGAAAATATTTTTGCATTGAAGAGTGTATCTTTTTTCATTCTTTTTGCTTCAATCTTTCACTCTATAAAATACCTATCACATTCACAAGGACCAAGGACGAAACCCTAGCCCCTTGAAGCAACCCTAAAATTCCAAAAAATTCACAAAGTTGGCAAAATCGTATTCCATATTCCAGCAAGTTTCAATCAAAACCAAGCCTTCCATTGTGTTCCTGAGGTAATTTGGAGTAAGTACACATCATTATCCATGGTTAAACGCACGAATCGAGCCATATATGAACATACATAATCATATTTTCTTGAATTGAATTTTTATTATCTGTGTGTTTTAATCGAGACTAACCATTCTAATGTGATCATGAGACATCATAGACAGGATCTTGGCCATCGTTCATAAGCTTGAACGTCTAAATCGCGTTTTGCCATGTTTAGGGTTTTTCAAACTGTTAGCTTCGAACCGGCTTATCCAGGAACTTTCAGGAAAAACTAACACCACCATTGAACTCGCAATGGTCGATTTAGGGGGGTAGGGTATCCCTTTGCCATTTATTTTTGTTATTTTGCAGGTTTGAAGTTTTGAGTCGCCGGAGAAGACGACCGGAGCTAGGGCTCCGGCGTCGTTGACTGAAACAGAGACCGGCGAGGCATGCGTGGCGCTTCTTCGCGTTCTGATTCGTCCATCTGTTCCAACTGGGGTCCACGCGGTTGACTGTGTTTGAAATTCAAATATGACACGTTTTATCACTTATAACCATTTGTTTCCAAATTCAAAAGACCAAGCATCCTTGGCTCAGATGGCAAGCAGGCGTGTGGTTTCTCTTGGATGTCCCGGGTTCGATCCTTGGCATGTCCATTCTTCTTTTAACACTTTTCCATAACTTTTCTGTTTTCTTATTTTTCTTAATATTTTTCATTCAATTTCATTAATCTTCAAACATTTTTTCATGCATTTAAAAATCACAAAAAATATTTTCTTTTTGCATTATAATCAGAAAAATGTTTATTTAATTTTTGACATTAAAATTAATATTTTTGCATGCATATTTTAATTAATTTCTAATTAATCATTAAATTGACTTTTAATTGTTTTTAATTATCGAAATCGATTCAGAAAATTACCAAAAAATTATCTTATCATCTTATTGTCATTACTAACCCAAAACTTTTTTCCTCATTCAAAAATCATGTTTTTACTAACATTTTTCCTCTTATGCAATTTTCTCGTATTTTCCGATTATGTATCTGTTTATAGGTTGTAACGTTTCAAACGATTTTTCTTGCTTTTCTTTTCAATATTATGTAACTGCCTATGGGATGTAATAGTTTAATTAGGACTTTTTACTTTCCGCACTCCTATTATGTAACTGCCCCAAAGCCATGTAATAGCGTAGGACATTTACTTTACGCAATTTACTTTCCGCACCCTATAAACTGCTAGTAATTAGGCGTGTATGTCAAGATAAATTTGGACATAGATCACTCATAATTTCAAGATAATATATATCTGAATCAACACACTCTTTCACACATGCACCCCTTAGGGTAATTCTCTCTCGTTGCCTTACGAATACAAATGGTCAAGTCCCTTGAACGTAGAGGTATCCTAGCACCGTTGCCTACAAACATATCATCATAGTCCCTTCGATACAAAGATCATAGACCCATGATGTCGCCTACGAATACATGATCTCGTCCCTCGATTGTTGCCTACGAAAAGTGATGATCGTCCCTTCGAATGTGCTAGGATACTTCCTACAAGTTGCCTTCTATGACCATCCGATGTCCCTTCGAATGTCCCTTCTACATCCAACGAATAGGGCTACCTACCAACTAATGGCATGGATAGCGCTATTCTAAAGGAACGTAAAACAACACGAAAACGATCATTCTGAGTATGTAATAAGACTTTTAGTTGCTTGCTCAAACAAAACACTTTTCGCACCTCACACTTTTATCAAAGTTCAAACTCTTTTTCAAAACGAAACATTTCCGAACACTTTGTATACATTTCTACATGAATCATTACAAAGTCAAAGCGAAATGCCTTTTCAAAACATTTTTGTCAAACACACAGAAAGTAATTTTTAAAGTGAGCTAAAAGCAACTAAGAGCCCGTAGATAACTACGGATGGAAAGGGGTGCTAATACCTTCCCTTTTCATAACCTTCTCCCTTACTCAGAATCTAACGAAGGTCTTTTCCTGTTCGTTTCACCTTCCCTTAATTGGATAAAAGAAAAGTCGGTGGCGACTCTTGCTATCCGCAACATTTGCGATAAAAAGCAAAACAAATTCTCAAAGTCAGTTCACCGTATTACAGAACTGGCGACTCTGCCGGGGAGACACCCTAAAGTGAGAATGCCTTAGGGATTTCTAGATCACTTTACTGCTTTCTACTTGACTTGCTTGCTTTATCTTTAAGGGTTGCTTGGGTATTATATTTGTGGGGGATCCTACACCCGGATCCAGGTTTCCTTTAGGTAAGTAGCAATAGATCGTCGCGACCGTTAGGCGTATACCGAAACGGTCAACATGATGGCTACGTTAGTGTGACACTTTGGATGTCCTGATACTCTTCATTTCCAAGTTGAGGATAGTATTTGGCTTCTGCGTGGTGTCATCAGCACTAACTCAACTTTTAGAACCTTAATTGACCCATCTTGGCCATTAGAAGGTAGTGAGATGGTCGGCTTTGGTGCAGACTAAGGTTGGCTGATACCCGATGCTACGCTCATTAAGATCAGACTTTTGGGATATTTTTTGGTCGACCACTTGGTAGTCGTATTGAAATAAACGCCTACGAGAAAGATCAATGATATGAGATTCCTAGAACCCGGTTACTATTATAGGACAGGATGAACCAACTCAAACGTTTGGTGGGGTAAACACATATACCTCATGGAAGCCTCAAACCTAGGGCTATTGTGTGAATTGTTTGTGCTTGCTAAACATGACATCATGACATCATCGCATTGCATATCATTTCTAACTATTTCAAGGACCTAGGGATTTATCTTTGCTCTGTTTTGTAGGGATTATGGCTTCTAGAAAGACTATCCGAATCAACTTCATGGGTATACCTTCTCAGCTCAAAGAATTGGTTTCAAAGATTCCCGACCATACTCAGTTCATCAAAAGACATGGTTATCTACTTGACTTGGTTATCTCCGATTTTGAAGAAGATATGATGCACGTCCTATTCCAGTTCTTCGATCCGAAACACCATTGCTTTACATTCCCAGATTATCAGTTGGTTCCTACCTTGGAAGAGTTCTCTAAGCTACTTGGGGTACCTATTCTTGACCAAATGCCATTCACCGGTTTAGAAAAGGTCCCTAGGTGCGAAGACATTGCATCAGCCTTACATCTAAAGCGCTCAGACATTGAAGCCAATTGGGAAACAAGAAGCGGAGTTAAGGGTTTACTTGCTAAGTTCCTGATAAAGAAAGCCTGAGAATTCCTCAAAGCTATGAGTTTCCACGCATTTGAAGACATCTTGGCTTTGCTAATCTATGGTTTGGTTCTATTCCCTAACTCGGATCAATTCATAGATGTCAACGTCATCAAGATATTCCTTACTCGCAATCCAGTGCCTTCTTTACTTGGAGACATCCTACATTCTCTCCACACTCGTACTATCAAAAGACAAGGAACTCTCATGTGTTGCATACCGTTACTTTCCAGGTGGTTTATTTCGCACCTTCCTCCATCAGTATTGAAGAACGAACAAAGGTTGAAGTGGTCTCAAAGACTAATGTCACTCTCTCATTCAGATATCTGTTGGTGTCTCTTCTCTCAAAAGGACTTCACTTTCATTGAACATTGTGGGGAATTCCCTAATGTACCACTACTTGGTATAAGAGGAGGTATTACTTACAACTCTTCTCTAGCTCTACGTCAGTTCGGTTATGCTCGAAGAGATGGTCCTCATGATATGATTCTCCAAGATATTGTGTTCGACTACAAGCACGATCTCCAGAATTACCGACGAAGGTTCATACACGCGCTTGGGGCATGGTAAAGAAGACTGATACCAAGACTTTGGGGCACCAAAACTCCATTCCTTGGGAACCTTACCTCAAATGGGTGCGAGCTCGAGCTCAAAACCTCATGATGCCATTTGCACCCGTGTTACTAGTAATTATGGAACCTGTTGCTATAGGTGACGTACCCTATAGTATTCTCCATCCCGACATGCCTACTGATTTTGAAGACTTGAAGAGATCCTGGATTCAGCTTAAAGAAGAAAGGGATACATTCGAAGCTCAGTGTTATGCAAGCGAGAAGAATGTACTAGAGTTGACCAAGCTACTTCATGAGGAGCGAAGCATCAACGCCTACCTCGGCACCAAGAGGAAGCGCCCATGGGAGACTTAGAGCTATAGGATTTTGTTCTTTTATTTTCTGAATTATCTTTTGTACTTAAAAAGAAAAAGAATAAAATGAGAACTAATAAATGTTTGTTCATGCTTGTTTAACAAATTTAAATTCCTAAGGTCCTTGAAAAAATTGCATTGCATTTGCATAAACATCGCATATCATGGCATAACATTTCATAACAGGTACATTGAAGATCGGTTTTCTCATTTTCTCGCTATTTATTTTAGCTCCGATTTGGAAAATGGCTCTTGAACAGACTGTCAAAGATCTTCAGGCTCAGAATGCTCAGTTCCAAGAGATGCTCACCAGCTTGGTCCAAGGCGAAGAAGATCTGAAGAAGCTCATCAACAAAAAGAAGAAGGTCATTGGTGTTCTCAACATGGGAAGACGTCACAAAGGTGGTCCTAAGGTGGTTAGCCGGATAGAGTTCTCAGAAGGGAGTGTCAAGACTGAGGGAAGTGTCAAGGGCAACGAAGATGACCAGCGTGAGCCTGAGAAGGAGGAAGAAGATTATGAGAATGATCAGTACTCTTATGAGGATGAAAAATACAAGCAACTTGAAGACCGTCTGAATGCTGTGGAAAATATGAAGATGTCAGGGCTGAATTTTGATGATCTGAGTCTTGTCCCTGGTGTGGTGATTCCTCCCAAATTCAAGGTTTCTACTTTTGCCAAGTATGATGGCATTTCTTGTCCGAAGCTGCATCTGAATTCCTATGTTCAGAAGATCAACCCCCACACTGATGACAGAAAGTTGTGGATGCACTATTTCAAAGAAAGTTTGTCCGGAACTCAATTGGAATGGTATTATCAGCTAGAGAGTGACCATATTCGTACTTGGAGTGACTTAGCGGATGCTTTCTACAGGAAGTATGAGTACAATGCTGAATTGGCACCCACTCGCATGCAACTACAAAGCATGTCTATGGGTCGTGATGAGAAGTTCAAAGAATATGCTCAGAAATGGAGAGATTTAGCAGGAAGAGTTCAACCACCCTTGTCCAATAGGGAGTTGGTTGATATGTTTATGGGAACACTAACAGACCCATTCTTCAATCATCTGATTGGAAATTCTTCAGCCAGATTCAACGAGCTGATACTTACAGGAGAGCGTATTGAAGCTGGAATCAAGAGCGGAAAGATTCAGGTAGAGTCATCCTCAAATGCTGCAAAGAGATCTTTAGGTGGTAAGAAAGAAGCCAATGCTTTGTATAGTCAGAAAAGCCGAGCCAAGACCGACCGTGCTCAATCTGTGGGGGCAGTTGTGATCTCTAACCCTACATCAGCACAACGTCAGCGAGATAACGCGCTTAACCAGAATGCGCCACGAAGACAGTTTACGAAGATCAACATGTCGTTGTCGCAAGCCTTGCAACACATGTTGAAAGCAGAGCTGATTACCTTGAGGGGATCCTCCTCAAAACATCAACACTTCCTCTCCGAGATACAATCCTAATGCTAAGTGTGCTTACCACTCCAACAGCCCAGGACACAACACTGACGATTGTTGGGCTCTGAAGAACAAGATTCAAGATATGATTGAAGCTAAGCAAATTGAGTTTGATCCTCCTGTTGAGACTCCAAATGTGATCAACGCGCCCATGCCTAATCATGACAAAATTTCCAATGCTATTGACAAGACCTCTTATGTTTTCAACATAGATGACTTGACTATTCCTCTGATGACTGTTAAGAAGAATTTGCTGCAAGCCGGTGTCAATCCAGGATGCCCAGAGAATTTTCGTTGGTGCCCATCTGCACCAGACGGTTGTGTTTGGTTGAGAAGACGTATTCAGTGCATAATGGATAACCGCGAAATGCTATTTCTGAAGCCATCACCTGTGGAGAATCTGTGTGAAGACATGTCTAAGAATCTGAAGATCGAAGATGTGAGTGAAACTGTACCAGAAGTTTGGGATACCTTGGGGAAGCCAAGTGGGAAGTTTGATTACATGGTGAAGTATACTGTTCTTGAGAGCTACAAAATTCCCATTGAAGATGTTAAGGTGACCGAATGGGGAGACGATTTCCCTAAAGACTATGCTGATGTTAACACAATAAGGATTTCCTCTGCTGATCCTATGCCTAGAGTGGCACCTCTCATCATTACTTCTCCCAGACCAGTTCCATACTCCTCTGACAAAGCTATCCCTTGGAACTATGGAGCTGAGGTTTACTATCATAGCGTCAAGCAAGACCCTCTGACCATTGAGGATCTTACAGTTGAAGCTACCATTCCTGACATTGACAACATCACCGGATCAAGTAAGGTGACCAGAACCGGAAGAGTGTTTTCTCCAGAGATCTCTCCTCCAAAAGACACTGTGACTCCAGCTCGCATTCCAGCTATTCAACCAGTTCCCGAAGCTAGAGGAAAAGAACCAGTGACTCATCCTGCTCAGCCAGAAGTACCAAAGGAAGTTGCTGAAGATACCTCCAAGCAAGAAATGGAGGAAATTCTGAAGATTATCAAGAAGAGTGACTATAACATTGTGGAACAGTTAGGACAGACTCCGTCCAAGATCTCCATGTTGGCTCTGCTCTTGTGCTCTGAGGCTCATGCCAAAGCCTTGGTGAAGTTTCTGAAGAATGCTTACGTACCGCAAGACACTACTACCGATCAATTTGAAGTTTGTATTGCTAACCTTGCTGCCAACAACGACCTAGGCTTCTTTGATGCTGATTTGACTCCTGTTGGAAGGAAACACAACAAAGCCTTGCACATCCCTGTTGAATGCAAGGGCGTTACATTATCTCATGTTTTGGTG
Organism: Vicia sativa; assembly: GCA_021764765.1. Classification (NCBI taxonomy): domain Eukaryota; kingdom Viridiplantae; phylum Streptophyta; class Magnoliopsida; order Fabales; family Fabaceae; genus Vicia; species Vicia sativa. The sequence continues at coordinate 134,198,981 of CM038792.1, read as the reverse complement.
GATACCGGTTCTGCCCTAAATATCCTACCGAAGAGTGCTTTCGATCGACTTGATGTTGAAGGATTGGTTCTGAAGCCCAGCGACATAGTTGTGAGAGCTTTTGATGGTTCTAAACGAACAGTACTTGGAGAGCTCATTCTGCCTGTTAAAGTCGGTCAGTCATCTACAGTCTTTCCGATATCTCGAGATGGAAGGTGAATTCTTTGAGACTCCCTGTCAAGCTTTTGAAGCAGTTCCAAGGGTCATGCCTATTGACTCTCCTGTCACTCCTGAAGTTACACAAGTTCCGCCTAGGATGGCCTCACTGAAGGATGCTCAAGCTGCAGTCGAAGAAGGAGGTAGTGCTATTTGGGGTCAGCTCCCTTGATCTTCCTTTCAAATCTGACAAGACTGGTTTAGGCTTCACCATCAAAGGTCAGAAGATGATACGCCGCGAACGTGCCGGCCAACTTCCTTTCCACATCAGCCAGAATGGGGTCCATGCTATAGAAGACAGCGACAACGAGTTCGACATCAACAAGTGGATCTTCCCAACTCCCAACAACGGACTCAGCAATTGGAAGACTGAAGACGTCATACCAATCTCCGTTAGACAGGAAATCACTCTGAATCCCGTTGATAACAGCTATGCTATTGCTAAATATGACTTCGATAATCCGATCTACCAGGCCGAAGACGAAAGTGAGGAAGATTGTGAAGTGCCGGAGAACTTGTCGATGCTACAACAAGAAGAACGAGTTATACAGCCACATGAAGAGTCAGTTGAGATTGTGAATTTGGGTACTGATGAAGACAGAAAAGAGATCAAGATAAGAACAGGTCTTGAGGACAGTGTCAAAGAAAGATTGGTTCAGATGTTACGAGTCTATATCGAGGTTTTTGCTTGGTCATACGAAGACATGCCAGGACTAGACATTGACATTGTGGTACACCGGTTACCAACGAAAGAGGGTTTTCTTCGAAAAAGAAAAGTTAAATCGTATCGTCACGAGATGTCGAGAAAATCAAAGCGAAGTTATGAAGCGTTCAGCCGGTTTCTTAGCTGTTACTTCTTATCCACAGTGGGTTGCAAACGTGGTACCAGTACCTAAGAAGGATGGCAAAGTGCGAATGTGTGTGGATTACAGAGATTTGAACAAAGCGAGTCCGAAAGACGATTTCCCACTTCCTCATATTGATGTTCTGGTTGACAACACTGCTCAGCATAAGGTCTTCTCCTTTATGGATGGTTTCTCCGGTTACAATCAGATCAAAATGGCTCCCGAAGACATGGAGAAGACTACTTTTGTTACCCAGTGGGATACTTTCTGTTACAAGGTCATGCCGTTCAGACTGAAGAACGCTGGCGCCACTTATCAGCGTGTTATGATAACATTATTTCATGACATGATTCATCACGACATAAAGGTCTACGTTGACGACATGATAGCTCGATCACAGACGGAAGAAGAACATCTCGATCATCTACGAAAACTGTTTGACAGACTGAAGAAGTACAGACTAAGACTTAATCCCAACAAGTGCACCTTTGGAGTCAGATCTGGTAAACTCCTATGGTTTGTTGTTAGTGGTAAAGGTATTGAAGTTGACCCCGCCAAGGTTAAAGCTATTCAAGAAATGCCAGCTCCCCGCACCAAGAAGGAAGTCAGAGGTTTCTTAGGCCGATTGAACTACATTGCCAGATTCATTGCACATTTAACTGCTACTTGTGAGCTAATCTTCAAGTTGCTGAAGAAAGATCAGGTAGTGGAATGGAACGACGATTGCCAGATCACGTTTGACAAAATCAAGGAGTACCTACAGAATCCTCCTATCCTGATGCCGCCTGCCGAAGGAAGACCTCTTATCATGTACTTGACAGTATTAGAGAACTCAATGGGGTGTGTGTTGGGGCAACATGACGAGTCTGGTCGAAAAGAGTATGCAATATACTACCTTAGCAAAAAGTTTACCGACTGTGAAACAAGATACTCACAGCTCGAGAAAACTTGCAGCGCTTTGGCTTGGGCTGCTCGCCGACTAAGACAGTATATGTTGACTTACACTACCTTGCTGATTTCCAGGATGGATCCGATAAAATACATATTCGAGAAACCAGCTCTCTCCGGAAGAATAGCGAGATGGAAAATGATTTTGACCGAATACGACATCTAGTATACTTCCCAGAAAGCGATCAAAGAAAGTGTAGTAGCCGATCATTTGGCTCATCAAGCCGTAGATGACTATCAGTCTATGCAGTTCGAGTTTCCAGACGAGGATGTTTTGCTAGTTACTGATTGCGAAGAACCAAACCCAGACGAAGGACCTGAACAAGGATCCCGATGGAACATGGTCTTTTATGGAGCCTCAAATGCACTTGGCAATGGCATTGGCGCCATCATTACATCTCCTACAGGCGGACATACACCTTTCACCACCAGATTATGTTTCAGCTGCACTAACAACATGGTCGAATACGAAGCGTGCATCATGGGTATTAAAGCTGCTATTGACTTAAGAATCAAGTTCTTGCAAGTGTATAGGAGATTCAGCTTTAGTGATCAGTCAGATAAAAGGCGAATGGGATACGAAGCATATGAATCTCATTCCCTATCGAGAGCATGTTCTGAGTTTGATACCCTACTTCGAAGAGATCACTTTCAATCACATTCCACGGGAATAGAATTAGTTGGCAGACGCATTAGCTACTATGTCATCTATGTTCAAGGTTAGATGGGACAACGAGACTCCCCGAATCTTCATTGAAAAGTTTGACGAACCAGCATATTGTTATGAGCTTGATACAGAAGAGAAACCTTGGTTCTACGAAGTGAAGAGGTATCTCGAGACTCAGGAATATCCCGCAGGGGCATTTGTCAACGATAAGAAGTTCTTGAGAAGATTTGCATCCAAATTCTTCCTCAACAACGACATCTTATACAAGCGCAACCACGACTTGTGCTTACTCCGCTGTGTAGACCAGAAGACTGCAGAACGTATCATGGAAGAATTACACGAAGGCGCATTTGGTACCCATTCTAGTGGACACACCATGGCTAAGAAGATTCTGAGAACGGGTTACTATTGGTCCACCATGGAAGCTGATTGTCATCGCTATGCTCGTTCTTGTCACAAATGCCAGATATATGCAGACAAAGTGCACGTACCTCCAGTACCGTTGAATGTTCTAACCGCTCCTTGGCCTTTCGCAATGTGGGGCATTGACATGATCGGAGAAATCAAGCCCACCGCTTCTAATGGACATCGTTTCATCCTTGTGGCAATTGACTATTTCACCAAGTGGGTAAAAGCAGCCTCGTTTGCATCTGTTACCAAGAATGTTGTGGCTCAATTCATCAAGCATAATCTTATCTGTCGGTATGGCACTCCCGAAAGGATTATCACAGATAACGGCTCTAATCTCAATAACAAAATGATCGCCGAACTCTGCACGCAGTTCAAGATCAAGCATCACAATTCTTCTCCGTATCGGCCTAAGATGAATGGCGCAATGGAAGCCGCCAACAAGAATATCAGGAAGATTATACAGAAGATGACAGTGACTTACAAGGATTTGCATGAGATGTTGCCATTTGATCTCCACGGTTATCACACTACAGTACGGACATCAACAGGGGCAACTCCCTTCTCTCTTGTATACAGTATGGAAGCAGTCCTACCTATCGTGGTTCAGATACCCTCAACCAGAGTCCTCCAGGACACAGAGCTAGGCGAAGACGATTGGATCCAGACTCGCCTTGACCAGATCAACTTGATCGATGAGAAACGACTCTCATCCATCTGCCATGGACAGATCTATCAAAAACGAATGATCAGAGCATTTAACAAGAGGGTCAAGCATCGAGTTTACCAAGTCGATGACCTAGTAGTCAAGCGCATCATTCTTCCACAAGGTGATCCCAGGGGCAAATGGACTCCCACCTATTAGAGACCATTTGTAGTCAAGACAGTATTTTCTGGTGGAGCTATGATACTTAGCACCATGGATGGTGAAGACTTCCCACACCCTGTGAACGCAGACATAGTTAAAAAATACTACGCATAAACGAGACCCGCTAGGTCGACTGATCTAGGCAAAAATAAGGGCATCCTGGCGAACCAAAAGGGTTCGGGCAAAAGTTAAGGATATATACAAAACAATGTACACCCAGCAAGTCGAAAACCTGCAAAGGCGGCTTGGGCAAAAAAGGGTATCCTGGTAGACTGAAAACCCGAAAGGGGCGGTCTAGGCAAAAGTTAGGGATTTAAGCGTACAACTATGTCTCATCCAGATCACTTATCTACAGACTACTATACGCATTCAAGATTCAAATGGCGAAAATCAATCCACTCACTTTCTACTGACAGCAAGAAGATGAGATAGTTGAAATATATGAGTACTAGCATAGTTGAAACTTAACGAGATTGTTTCCGCATAGCTTTTTACTTTTCTACTTGGCCATACGCCACCTCTCAAATTAATACACGTTCTTTCTTTTACAATTTTCACTACTGTTGTTTGCATAAAGTCCAACGTTTGATTTGAATGATTATATGCATCTGACAATAAAAATCTATTTACAAACATGCGAAAAGCGAACGAACAAGGATAATTACTACAGGCTATAGGAATTGAGATGACGACGAAAGTCACCGGTACGTTCCCCTGCAGAGTACAATCCTCACAGAAGTGTCGCTCACTACAAACCTTCCCCAGTGGAGTACACATTTTTCTCCACTAATCCAGACATTCCAAGCGCCGTCACGTTAGTCCCCGAGCAGTGATCCCAACCAGCTGAACCATGTTACATCAGTCTCCGAGCAATAACGGTTCATCTCCAGCAGAGATATTAATCCCCAGCAGAATATCCCTCGACGATTATCATTTCCCCGGCAGCAGCAATATCCAGACTCGAAAGTTGGTCAGATAGTGCATCGGAGGAAGCCTACATCTTTTATTCCCAGCCAGAGATTTCGACGGGCTCCAGATCCTTCTAACCCGGTCTCCCAGCAACAATCAAATACCTCTTCAGCAAGATCTATGCGCAAGATCCCCAGTAGAGCGCCTCCTAAATTTTCCCCAGCAGGGTCTACACACAAGATCCTCATCAGTGTACCTCTCGGTCTCTGCCATCCTCAGCGGTGTAGTATCCAGGCTCGAAACTTGGTCATATAGTGCATCGGAGGAATCACGGATATCTTTCTTCTCTTTCGAAAGCAGGGTTTTCATCCGCTTCATCCCCAAACAGAAGCCACAAATCCCCAAGCAGAACATCCACGTCTTCTTCAAGATGGATATGTTTTGAAATACCACAACATCTATCATTCATACATTATTCATAAAAGCCATAAATTATGCATATATCATTCATACACATTACATCATGCATCATGATCCGCATAAGACTAACGATATTCTATCATAGTTTCTTTTGTCTTTCCCAAAACAGGTGGAAATCACTTCTGAAACGACAGGTCCAGGATTAATACCCGAAGCCAGATGAGAGACCCTATCTGAACGACCACCCTAGTTGTCCTCCGACGACAGATCCAGGATTAATACCCGAAGCCAGACGGGAAACCCTATCCAAACGATCACCCAGGTTGTCCTCCGACAACAGGCATTGGATCAACACCCGAAGCACAACAGGGAAGCTATCCACTTTCTGCCAACTATTATCCTCTCAGAATAATCAAGACGAAGACTTATTCTGACACTCTCTTATTATCGACAGCAACTACAGAGTCTGGCGTACGACTCAGTTGCCTTAGATGGCATCTTAATCCCATCTCCGATTATTTGTCGACATTTCTCCACTTTCAGAATGCTGCATATTTGGTTAAAAAAACCAATACAAACCGATAACTTCATTCAAAGACGAGCACAAAGTCTAACGTACGACTCCCTCCGGATGGCATCTTAAGCCCATCTCCGTATTCTCTTCTATCTTCAGGGACATCTGCAGAGCCTAGCGTACGGCTCGTTCCCCAGCATCAGTCCCTCCAGATGGCATCTTAAGCCCATCTCCGGCGATTCTCCTATTCAGGCGACGTTCTTGAGTCTAACATACGACTCATTCCCCAACAAGTCTCCAGCTTCTCCAAATGGCATCTGTAAGCCCATTCCCGCATCATCAATCAATAGCGAGTGCAAATTTTTAGGTGTACTCGAGTGTTCAATCATCTTCTACCTCCAGGTCACGAAAGGCAAGCATGCCAATCTAACCCTTCCAGTACAAGAAGATTCAATAGGGGCAGCTGTAATACCCCAAAATTTTCCCTCCTACTTCCCAAGACAATTCATATATCCATGCTCAAGGATTTCACAAGGGTTGACCAGACAAACCCTCTCCTAGACAATCAACCCAAGCTAGGGTTTGGCTATCCTCAGATCCAGATGGATTTCCAACATCTCCAGTGGTCATCATGCCTCCTCATATGCTTCAAAGAATCCCTATGTCAAGTTTCAAGCCTTACAAGTCAAGTTTCCTCAGACAATTGCTCAGATGGTTGAAAATCAATTGTATTGGACAAAAAGTCAACCGTGGTCAACATATAGTCAAACTTCATGATTTTTGGTCAACATCCATATTTTGAAGTAAAATTCATCATTTGATCAAAGGTTGATCATGATTCATCAAGAAAACTCAAGATTTGCCCAAAAGTCAAACTTTCCAAATTAGGGTTTTCTAGAGAAAAGTCAACTGAACTTTGACTGAGCATAACTTTCTCATACTTTATCAGAAAGTTTTCCACCACCTCTCATTTTGAAGAGAATTCAATTCTCTACAACTTCATGTCTCACAAGCATGGTCAGAAAATGCTTCATTTTGAAGATATGGATCAAAACATTACAGGTCCTTTTCAAAGTCAACAAAAAGTCAACTTTTTGTAAAGAAGTGTTATTGAGCATGGAAACTCCAATTGAGATGAAACTAAAGAGGTTGTTTAGAGGACATCTAGAGATTTCTAAAAAGTCCAAGAACACTCAAAAATGTTGAAAATTGAGCAAAATACACCATGTACAAGTTGGGCATTTTTGAAGAATTGCACAAAGAGAGATTTCTGACAAAATCCTTTTTTTCTTTCAAATGGGCCTATAATTTTATGATCCAAACTTGATCATAATATTATTTGAGACCTCTTGATGCCTTTCCACGACCACCTTCTATTTCTTTGATTTATTTTTGAATTTAAAAGCATTTAAATCAAAATTAAATTAAAATAAATATGAAAACAAGGTATAATTTAAATTAGGTTGATTTTTTATCAAGCTTGAGGACCAAGGAAGCCCATACAACTTGCCAAATTCGTGCTAGCTCATGCAAGGGAAGAAAAATCAAATTTTGAAAAGATTTGATTTGAATTTAAAGAGAAAATATTTTGCATTGAAGAGTGTATCTTTTTTCATTCTTTTTGCTTCAATCTTTCACTCTATAAATACCTATCACATTCACAAGGACCAAGGACGAAACCCTAGCCCCTTGAAGCAACCCTAAAATTCCAAAAAATTCACAAAGTTGGCAAAATCGTATTCCATATTCCAGCAAGTTTCAATCAAAACCAAGCCTTCCATTGTGTTCCTGAGGTAATTTGGAGTAAGTACACATCATTATCCATGGTTAAAACTGCCTGAATCGAGCCATATATGAACATACATAATCATATTTTTCTTGAATTCGAATTTTTATTATCTGTGTGTTTTAATCGAGACTAACCATTCTAATGTGATCATGAGACATCATAGACAGGATCTGGGCCATCGTTCATAAGCTTGAACGTCTAAATCGCGTTTTGCCATGTTTAGGGTTTTTCAAACTGTTAGCTTGAACCGCATCCAGAACTTTCGGCAAAACTAACACCACCATTGAACTCGCAATGGTCGATTTAGGGGGTTAGGGTATCCCTTTGCCATTTATTTTTGTTATTTTGCAGGTTTGAAGTTTTGAGTCGCCGGAGAAGACGACCGGAGCTACGGCTCAGGCGTCGTTGACTGAAACAGAGACCAGCGAGGCATGCGTGGCGCTTCTTCGCGTTCTGATTCGTCCATCCGTTACAACTGGGGTCCACGCGGTTGACAGTGTTTGAAATTCAAATATGACACGTTTTATCACTCATAACCATTTGTTTCCAGATTCAAAACACCAAGCATCCTTGGCTCAAATGGCAAGCAGGTGTGTGGTTTCTCTTGGATGTCCCGGGTTCGATCCTTGGCATGTCCATTCTTCTTTTAACACTTTTCCATAGCTTTTCTATTTTCTTATTTTTCTTAATATTTTTCATTCAATTTAATTAATCTTCAAACATTTTTTCCATGCATTTAAAAATCACAAAAAATATTTTCTTTTTGCATTATAATCAGAAAAATGTTTATTTAATTTTTGACATTAAAATTAATATTTTTGCATGCATATTTTAATTAATTGCTAATTAATCATTAAATTGACTTTTAATTGTTTTTAATTATCGAAATCGATTCAGAAAATTACCAAAAAATTATCTTATCATCTTATTGTCATTACTAACCCCAAACTTTTTTCCTCATTCAAAAATCATGTTTTTACTAACATTTTTCCTCTTATGCAATTTTCTCGTATTTTCCGATTATGTATTTGTTTACAGGTTGTAACGTTTCGGACGATTTTTCTTGCTTTTCTTTTCAATATTATGTAACTGCCTATGGGATGTAATAGTTTAATTAGGACTTTTTACTTTCTGCACTCCTATTATGTAACTTCCCCAAAGCCATTTAATAGCGTAGGACATTTACTTTCCGCAATTTACTTTCCGCACCCTATAAACTGCTAGTAATTAGACGTGTATGGCAAGATAAAATTGGACATAGATCACTCATAATTTCAAGATAATATATATCTGAATCAACACACTCTTTCACACATGCACCCCTTAGGGTAATTCTCTCTCGTTGCCTTACGAATACAATTGGTCAAGTCCCTTGAACGTAGAGGTATCCTAGCACCGTTGCCTACAAACATATCATCATCGTCCCTTCGATACAAAGATCATAGACCCACGATGTCGCCTACGAATACATGATCTCGTCCCTCGATTGTTGCCTACGAAAAGTGATGATCGTCCCTTCGAATGTGCTAGGATACTTCCTACAAGTTGCCTTCTATGACCATCCGATGTCCCTTCGAATGTCCCTTCTACATCCAACGAATAGGGCTACCTACCAACTAATGGCATGGATAGCGCTATTCTAAAGGAACGTAAAACAACACGAAAACGACCATTCTGAGTAGGTAATAAGACTTTTAGTTGCTTGCTCAAACAAAACACTTTTCGCACCTCACACTTTTATCAAAGTTCAAACTCTTTTTCAAAACGAAATATTTCCGAACACTTTGTATACATTCCTACATGAATCATTACAAAGTCAAAGCGAAATGCCTTTTCAAAACATTTTTGTCAAACACACAGAAAGTAATTTTTAAAGTGAGCTAAAAGCAACTAAGAGCCCGTAGATAACTACGGATGGAAAGGGGTGCTAATACCTTCCCTTTTCATAACCTTCTCCCTTACTCAGAATCTAACGAAGGTCTTTTCCTGTTCGTTTCACCTTCCCTTAATTGGATAAAAGAAAAGTCGGTGGCGACTCTTGCTATCCGCAACATTTGCGATAAAAAGCAAAACAAATTCTCAAAGTCAGTTCACCGTATTACAACTGATTTTGTTTTTTTTTTACGTTTCTAGTGGCTTTTCAACACGGGTCGTGTTGATTAACACGGGGGCCCGTGTTGATTAACACGGGGGCCCGTGTTGATGTATCTGTAGCCTCCCATATTCTAATTTTTGCACTTCTTTTGCCCCGATAATTTCCGATTTTCCGATTTTGGTAAATTTGACGACGAAGCAAGTTGCTCTGAATTCAACGAAAATTAACGTGCTAGCTAAGTTCGACGTGTAGAACATAGTGGTGAGGTTAGTTTTTAGAAATTACGAGTTTTTACGAGATGACCCGAAATAGGCCAATTTACGGTTAAATTGAATCGAATTGCGTTTTAGTGGATTTAAGGCACGTATGGACAATCCGATTTCGATGTTGATGATTTTGATTAATACCGGTTATTAGGAATGGCTTTCGCGACGATTATAGGTGTTTGACTATTTTTTCCGTTTTTGGAAATTTAGTGAGTGAATTGGTTATGATGTATCGTGATTAAAAATAATGTTTGCGACGACGTATTAATTAATGAATACTTGATGATTTGCGATGCAATAATATATGTCTTTGTACATGATGATGTGACGATTATATTGATGTTGTTGATAAATGCTTCTGATTGATGAATGCATGACTTTTGACGATGATGAATTGTTTGGTGATGTTTTGCATAATGCAAATATGATGCGATGATATGTTTATTTATTGTGAATAAATATGGCGACGTGGACTTTATGTCAATTTTGATGAGCGATGATGATGTGTTGTTGTGTTGTCTTTATCATTGAGTCACATACATTGCATTGGCGACGAGGGCTTTTATGCCAAGCGACGTGGCTTTTATGCCAATTGTTCCTAATTATGGACAAAGCGATGGGTACCACATTCATACCATAGTCGTGTCTCATGGAGTCGGTTATGTTTATGTTTGAGTTATTGGCGTTGGGTTTTTGTTAATTGATGGATGATGTTGAATTTGCGATGATATATGATGCTTTGTTTGGTGATGATCTTTATGATGAACATGAAATGAATATAACTTAATAATTTCATGATAACTATACGATGAATATAAATGATGAGTTTTGCGATGATTTAACTTGATGAAATGCTTAATGCAAATAGGATGTGATGATGGGCTTTATGCCAAAAGCGACGATGGGCTTTAGCCAATTTGTGATGATTTTGTTTATGTTGCTTATGTTATTAGTATTGTTTAATGTTGTTGTTTAATGTTGTTGTTTATGATTGCCGTGTTAATTAGTAATGTATTAGCTTGTGACGATTTCGTGGTGACGGAGGTTTATGTGTTGTTGTGATAATTTGTGCCGATGAGGCTAAGGCGATTAAGTGTAGATTATACACTTTAAAATAACGATAAGAGTAAGTGAGTTTTGGATATGTGTTGGAATGCACTCATTAACTTATATCCCTTATGATTCCAAATATATGTATATATATATTATCATACCTTTAATTATATGTTTTGGAATATCTCACCCTTTACTTGTTTCGTCGTTACCTTTATATTGGTAACGTGCAGGTTATGGAGACGGAGTTTATAGCTGCTGTTAGTTAAGTCGGTGTCGCTCTGATACGTAGCACTCGGGGGGGGGAATATTTATGTTGTCTTGTTGTTGATTCTTTTGTTGTTCTTCCTTTTGTAAATAAGAATCATAATTTATGAAAACATGATTTGATGAGGAAGTTTAATGAAGAAAGTGTTTGGAATTTTATGAATCAATTTATGATTTCCGATAATGCTATGTATCCGAGATTTTTACTTTAAAGCAAACTGTTTAAAGTGATTTGGTTTTGATGGTGTGACGCCTTAGTATTTAATTTATGAAAGTTTAATTTACACTGATTTTTACATATTAAACCTTGGGTAATATTGGGGTGTTACATGAAACCCCTCATGTTTGTGATCTTGTGTTTGATTGTTGCATAATCATGCATTCGTGCATCCATGAAATTTCTTTTGACCAAGTTTTCAAGGAACTTAAGAGTTCGTGTTGCATATATTACAAGTATTTGTTACCATGGATTTGGGAAGAAGAGACTCATAAGAACAGTTTTAGGATTTCTAAGGTAGGAGAATTGAGAAAGTTGGAATATTTAGTTGTTAATCCTGGGGATTTCAAGGCTAAATATGAAGGGCTTTGTCTCTCTTGGGTACCAAAATGAAAGAAGGTATTTTCACTACTCTTGTTCATTTCTATGATTTGTTGTATCGGAGTTTCACTTTTCTAAATTATCAGCTTACACCTACTTTATAGGGCTATTATTATCTTCTTGGTCTACCTATTTCTAATTAGGTCCCATTCAATAGTTTGGAAGAAGATCCTAAGCCTCTAGTTATTGCATCAGCTATTCATCTGAAGAAGTCTAAGATTGAAGCTCATATGATTTCTAAGGGAGAAAGCTCATTCTTTTACTAGAATGAAGAGTATAAATTATTTTGAGGCTATTATTGCCTTACTCGTATATGGAGTATTATTATTCCCTAATATTGACAATTTTGTTGATATTAATTCCATTAGGATATTCTTGATTCGAAATCCAGTTCCCACTTTTCTTGGGGATTCTTATTATTCCATTCACCTTTGAAATTCTTCTTATAAGGAAGGGATCGTTATTTGTTGTGCACCTTTGTTGTACAAGTGGTTTATTTCTCACTTTCCCTAGTCTGCAACTTTTCGAGATCTTAAGGATAGATTGAGATGGTCTCAAAAGATTATGTTCCTTACTCACTGTGATATTTTCTGGTAAAATCATATTTATGATGGAGTGACAATTATTGATAGTTTTGGTGAGTTTAGTAATGTACCTCTTCTTGGCATGAAGGGAGGCATTAACTATAACCCATTTTAGCTTATCGTCAATTTGGATATCCTATGAAAGACATATCAAACAACATCATGTTGAGTGGTTTATTTCTTAAAATAGGGGAAGATAACAAAGCAATCAAGGAATGAAGTATAAGATAGAGAGAAAGTATACACATCATTGTTAGTCAAATATCAATCATCACACGTAAGCAATAATCACTTCCACAAGGTGTTTGGTGATCTCCCAAAGGGCAAGCCCTAAAGATAAGAGATAGAGAGAACCAATTTGTGATCTTTGATGCAATTGTATGAAGTATAAGATATTCTTAGGTGGAAAAATTGGAGTACAACAACTGCCCTTAGTTAAGTGTCTTCTATCTGGAGATAAGAAAGGAACCTTCTCCTTGACGGGATAGAAGATACTTAAATATAATATGAACCCTATTTTTGGCCCTAAGATATTATGCAATTCTTAATGGTTATGTAATGTAATATTATAATCTTCACAGGGGGGAAAAAATGTCGCTGAGGGAAGCAAAGGTAATGGAGACACGTCATGTAATACAATTCACCCAAGAAGATGAACAATTAGTGAAATAAGCTCAATCTTATGGGAGAGAGAAAATCACGACACGACTGGGGAATGAGAAACCAACTTTTTATAATATTATTGACTTAATACAGGACAAGGAAACGAAAAGGGAATAACAACAACAGTCCTTAGAGAGACGACGAACTATCTCATTCATAAAGGAGTTAGCCAAAACAAAGGATTGACACCAACTTTCTAAAGATAGTAAACCATCAACCTCGAATAAACACCAAAAATTGTTTCTAACCAAAAGGTGGTAAGAAGACAACATCAACAATGGCCTGACTTTCCAACGAGTTCTGGCGCTTCATCAAAGACAGGCTAGAATTCCTTCTTTAACCATGATCCTTCATCTAGAAAAGGTAACAAAGCAATCATGCAATCAGTGAGCTAAGATTCTGCCCATTGGAGTACTCAATAAATCAATGACGAACTATCTCCCCTACTGACGAGACTGCCATCCATCGGAACAAATCTTCTTTGATAAACTATCTTCCATAAAGACAAGGTTGCCATTCATTGGAATAAAAAATATTCGATAAACTACCTTCCATAAAGACAAGGTTGCCATTCATCAGAACAAAAAAAATTCGATAAACTACCTTCCATAAAGACTAGGTTGCCATTCATCGGAACAAATCTTTGATAAACTACCTTCCATAAATAAAAGGTTTCCATTCATCGGAACAATAAATCTTCGATAAACTACCTTCCATAAAGACAAGGTTGTCATTCATCGGAATTACCTTCCATAAAGAGAAGGTTTCCATTCATCGGAACAACAAATCTTCGATAAACTACCTTCCATAAAGACAAGGTTGCCATTTTATCGGGACAACAAATTTTCGATAAACTACCTTCCAAAAAGGCAAGGTTGCCATTCATCAGAACAAATCTTCGATAAACTACCTTTCATAAATACAAGGTTTCCATTCATAGGAACAACAAATCTTCGATAAAATACATTCCATAAAGACAAGGTCTCTATTCATCAAAACAAGAAATCTTCGATAAACTACCTTCCATAAAGACAAGGTTGCCATTCATCGATAAACAGATCTTGTTGCAAACAGCTATCGGAAGCAGTTAGCGATGAGCTTGTAAATCACCCAAAGAGACATTCACAGAGGAAAATTTACCATTGAGCTTGTAAATCACCCAAGGAGACGTTCATCAATGAGCTTGTAAATCGCCCAAGGGAACTTCCATTGACAAGCTTGTAAATCACCAATCGGGGACTTCCATAATAAGTTTTCAACTTGCTGGAGGTAAATTGTTAATCCCTAGCGAGAGATTCCTCGTTGGGTTACCGAAATGAGATCAAATTGGCATTAGCAGACTTGCTGGGGAAAATCATCTGCTCAAATAAAGAGACTGTCACCTGCTGTTAGGAGAAAATGGTGACAATATTGTTGGAGAATGAGAACAGACTTCCTAGGAAAAATCAAGTCCACTCCTGCTGAAGAGATAAAGTCTTCTTTGTTCAAAATAAATGCAATATCCATCCATAATTTACAGTCTGAAACAACAATGTCACCTGTTGATTAGAATCCAAACCAAGACTGCGTTGGGGAAGAGGCTCTAAACGGGCGAAAGTCTATTTGAGACTCTATTTCTCCACGAAGGATAAATGTGGGGAAAGTGAAAAGATGAACTTTTTTTGCTTAAAGCTGACAATTTATGAAAGATAAGACATATTCTGATTACCAACATATGCAAATGGGCAATGAATTAAAGTTATGCATATGTATGGATGAATGTGCATGAGATGCACATGGACATCTTATTGAGGATCGACAAAGAAGATCAAATAGTGCATGGACGACACTCGGCCAACATAAAATCTTCGTAAACTGTGGGCTGAAAAGGAAAACTCCTATAAGGCGCGTTGCCAACATTCTCAGGCTTTATTTAATGAACACATCTTTTGGAGATGTCATTATGTCCCATCAGGGCATCATTTGCGCAAACTCTTCAGGAGAGAAATGATATATTCCGTGGGAGCAATCGGCTTTGGACTGGGATCTCATGCTAGGAAAAAAGGAATTCTACAGAGGTCCTATTGGGACCAACCTCAACATTACTGATTAAATACACTCTAAAATTGTAAAAAATTTCACAAGTATGTTCTAACGAATCTGTTTTTTTTTTTTGAAGTATATTTTCAATAATAAAAGGATATTTTTATGAAGTGAATAAAATAAGATTGCAAAGTAATTGGATAAAAGCTCAAATTTTATTGATAGAAGGGTAGCCTGTCAATAGAATGACTTCATAGATGATTACAAAGTTTTGAAAAATGGTAAATACATGGAAACGGTACATCGAAAGACAATGAGCCCTATTCTCCCTAACAACTTTGAACTCATGTATTGTAGGCTTCAGTTGAGGTATGAAGATGATCCATGTAGATTGTTTCTTCTACGATCAAGTCTTGTCTGATGTAGTTACTTGCCATATAAGTCCCTAACTTTTGCCTAGACTGCCCTTGCGGGTTTTCATCCTACCAGGAGATTTATTTTGTTTATGTCTCTAATTTTTGCCTAGACCGTCCTTTCGGGTTTTCAGCCTACCAAGACGCTCCTTTTTTCCTAAGTCGCCCTTTTAGGTTTTCAACTTAGCGAGTTGTTATTTTATTTATTTAGGAGAAGTATTTCTTGACTACATCAGCATTCGGAGGACGTGGGAACTCCTCACCATCCATAGTTTCAAGAACCAATGCACCTCCAGAGAATGCTTTCTTGACAACATATGGGCCTTCATAATTGGAAGTCCACTTGCCTCTAGAATCAGAGTTTAAAGAAATGATCTTTCTGAGCAAAAGTCTTCTTCATTCTTTTCTGGTACAACTAACCATGACATAAAGAATTCATGCTCTTTTCTTCAACCAAATTCAACTGGTCAAACCGATTCTAAACCCATTCAGCATCCGATAATTCAGCTTCCATTATCACACGCAAAGATGGAATCTCAACTTCAATGGGGAGCACTACTTCCATGCCATAATCAAGAGAGAAGGGGTGACCCCTATTGAAGTGCATACAGAAGTGCGATACCCATGTTAAGGAAATGGTAGCATCTCATGCCAACCCTTGTAGGTGACGACCATCTTCTGGATGATCTTTTTGATATTCTTGTTTGCAGCTTCAACTGCCCCATTCATCTTGGGTCTGTAAGGAGAAGAATTATGATGAACAATCTTGAATTCTTCACAAAGTTCCTCCATCATTTTATTATCCAAATTTGAGGCGTTGTCAGTGATGATCCTGCTAGGCACACCATACCGACAAATGAGATTGTTCTTGATAAATCGGACCACCACTTGCTTGGTAACATTGGTATAAGAAGCCGCTTTAACCCATTTGGTGAAGTAATCAATTGTTACCAAGATGAAACGATGTCCATTAGAAGCCTTGGGTTCCATCATCATAATCATATCAATACCCCACATAGAGAAAGGTCATGGGGAAGAAATAACATTGAGCAAAGTAGGAGGCACATGAATCTTATTAGCATAAATATGACACTTATGGTACTTCTTCGCAAACATGTAACAATCGAATATCATTGTTAACCAATAGTATCATGCCCTTAGCATCTTCTTAGCCATAGAGTGTCCGTTGGCATGGGTACCAAAAGAACCCTCATGAATCTCATGCATCAACATATCTGCTTCATGTTTATCCACGCATCTGAGCAAAACCATGTCATGATTTATTTTGTATAACACACCTTCATTGAGAAAGAAACTACCAGCCAATCTCCTCAAGGTCTTTATATCTTTGCTTATCGCATCAACTGGATACTCTCGAGTCGTCAGGAAATGCTTGATGTCATGATACCAGGGTTTATCATCCTTTTCCACCTCCATAGAGAATATATAAGTTGGAAGCCAAAGTAGTTGAGGCGTCCGTCATCTGATTTTCATCCCGAGGAATGTGGTGAAGCTCTACTTTGTTGAAGAAAGTCAACAGCCTCCTTGCATAATCTTTGAAAGGGATTAAGCCAGGGTGAAGAGTCTTCCAATCTCATTTAATTTGATTTATTTTTAAAGCCGAATCACTGTACACATCAAGAATTTTGATTCTGAGATCAATGGCTTCTTCAAGACCCATGATACAAGCTTCATATTCCTCCATATTGTTGGTACAATCAAACATCAACCTTGATGTGAAAGGGATGTGAGTCCCTTGAGGAGTAATGATCATAAAACCAATTCCTTTTCCACAAGCATTCACGGCTCCATCAAATACCATTCCCCATCGGGACTCGGGATCTGGACCTTCTTCTAGTAACAGTTCATCAAAATATTTCATTTTCAAATACATTACATCCTCATCAGGAAAGTCAAACTCAACAGATTGGTCATCCTCAACCAGCTGATGAGCCAAGTATTCTGCCAATACACTACTTTTAATAGCTTTTTGGGTGTGATATTTAATATCATATTCAGATAACAACATCTGCCAATGCGCAATTCTTCCCATGAGAGAAGGCTTTTCAAAGATGTACTTAATCGGATCCATTCGAGAGATCAACCGAGTAGTATGATTCAACATATATTGTCGTAGACGCTTGGCAACCCAGGCTAAAACACAAGAAGTCTTTTCCAACATAGAATACCGCGACTCACCGTTGGTGAACTTCTTGTTCAAGTAATAAATGGCATATTCTTTCTTTCCTATTTCATCCTACTGTCCCAAAATACAACCCATGGAGCTTTCCAACACAGTCAGATATAGAACCAATGGTCTTCCTTCAACGGGAGGGAGCAGGATAGGAGGTTCAAGCAGATACTCTTTGATACTTTCGAATTACCTTTGGCAATCTTCTGTCCATACGCAACCTTGATCTTTCTTCAACAGCTTGAAGATTGGTTCACATGTTGCAGTCATATGGGAAATGAATCTGGAAATGTAATTCAAATATCCGAGGAAGCCTCTAACTTGCTTTTCAATTCTTGGTGCCGACATCTCTTGAATTGCCCTAACTTTATTAGGATCAACTTCAATTCCTTTTTGGATGACAACGAAACACAACAATTTTCGTAACTGGACATCGAATGTACATTTATTAGGATTCAAACGGAGTTGATACTTCCTCAAATGCTGAAATAATTTCAACAAGTCTTTGAAATGATATTCCTCAGTTTGGGACTTAGCAATCAAATCATCAACATACACTTCAATTTCTTTATGCATTAGATTATGGAATATGGTCGTTATGGCCGTCTAGTACGTTGCACCAGCGTTCTTCAACCTGAATGGCATCCCTCTGTAACAGAATGTTCCCTAGGGTGTGATAAACATTGTTTTTTCCATGTCCTCAAGAGCCATCTTAATTTGATTGTATCTGGAAAATCCGTCCATGAACGAGAACACTTTGCATTTTGCAGTACTGTCTACAATGTATCAATGTGTGGCAAGGGAAAATCATCTTTTGGACTAGCCTTGTTCAGATCTTGGTATTCAACGCACATGCAGACTTTTCCATCTTTCTTTGGTACTGGTGCAATTTTGGAAATCCACTGAGGATAAACTGATGTCTTAAGGAAACCTACATCAATATGCTTTAAAACTTCCTCTTTAATCTTTATCGACAGATCAAGATGAGTTCTTCTTAACTTCTGCTTGATTGGCAGGCACTCAGGCTTTAACGCTAAATGATGTTCCACAATATCAGTATCTAACCCTAGCATATCTTGATATGACCAAGAAAAGATATCCACATATTCTTTCAACATATCAATCAAATAAATATTCACCTTAGGATGTAGCAATTCCCCAATCTTTGACTTCTTTCACATCTTCCTTAGAACCCAAGTTAATGACTTCCAACAGCTCTTTGTACATTTGAATGGTATTTTCCTCGCGCTCAAGCAACCGAGAAACCTCTTCAAGGATCTCATCAAATTCCTCTTCTTTGGCTACATATACAGGATGTTCAAAGTTGGAAGAGGGTGCAGGGTCATTGTTTTCAACGGTTTTATGAATTAATCTGCACATGTGATTATGATTGATTTTAGAAACGACACATGTGGCAAGTGATTATGCAGATTCAATTCAATTATTATTATTTTGTGAAAGTTTTTTTTTATTACCATTTTTTCAAGAAAAAACAGAAAATAAAAGACACAATTTGGAATGAAAAACAAAATTTTATTAATGATCTTAAATTTCAAAACAAACAGATTTTGCCCATACAACATTACTTTCACCTTGGGCAGAGTGAAAGAATCATTATTTGAAAATTTAAACAAGCAAAAGTGAATTACTTAGACACGTGAATGCAAGTAGGGATGTCAATAGCAGTCCAATTACAAACTCTAGTTTCATGCATCACAAAGTTGGGCATTTCCTGCTCTAGTCCATCTTCAACAATGGCATTGACTCCTAGAACAGTAGGATCAAGATAACCAACACTTCAGAAAACATCTGGATATTTGGCAGCAATAGGTCCTAACTTCAGCATTTCTCTTCTGATCTTCGTGGAAAAGCCTAAACCAAAACCATTCTTATTCACCTTTGGCTCAATAACTTGTCCCCAAACATTGCTAGGACCTTTCTGAACCACATTACGAGCATCCATCAATGAAGCAAAAGAATCTCCAGTCCTTTGAACACTATCAATAGACAAATCTTGGAACTGTGTTCCAACACCAGCTTCGTCAGCTTCTACTATGGAAAAGGAGGATAAACGACAAACCACCATAGCTTGTTCTCCTTCCA
This sequence comes from Vicia sativa, assembly GCA_021764765.1. Lineage (NCBI taxonomy): Eukaryota > Viridiplantae > Streptophyta > Magnoliopsida > Fabales > Fabaceae > Vicia > Vicia sativa. The sequence continues at coordinate 134,179,163 of CM038792.1, read as the reverse complement.
CAATAATCATAGCACCTTCAGGGACAAACTTTAGCTTCTCATGGAGAGTAGAAGTCACAGCACCAGCCTCATGAATCCAAGGTCGTCCAATCAAACAACTATAAGCAGGAAATATATCCATCACCTAGAAGGTAATTTGAAACAGATGTGGGCAAATGTGAATGGGCAAATGCAATTCCCCAATAACAAATTTACGAGAACTATGAAACGCCTTCACAATGATACCACTAGGACGCATCGGCGAGCATTGATATTTAAGCTTTGAAATGGTACTCTTGGGAATAACATTCAGCGCGAAGCCATTATCAATAAGCACGTTGGATAATGCATCATTCTTGCAATTCATGGAAATGTGCAAAGCCATGTTGTGATTCCTTCCCTCAGCGGGTAACTCTTCATCGCGGAAACTTAGATTATTGCAAGCTGTGATATTTCCAACTACACTATTAAAAGTTTCCAAAAGCACATCATAATCAACAAACGCCTGATCTAAGACTTTCATTAGGGAGTCTCTATGAGCTGAAGAATTCATCAACAGAGCCAGAATTGAAATCTTTGACGGTGTCTGTAGCAATTGCTCAACGATCTTGTAATCGGTCATCTTGATAATTTTCAATAAATCATCCATTTCTTTCTCCTAGGTTATCCCACTAGTCTTCCCTTCAACCGTCTTGGGTTCAGCACTAGTTTCCACAATCTTCTTTCCATCATCAGCCATCTTTGGAAACACTAGAGCAAACACAAGACCACTTCTGGTCATTTGACTAGCATCAACAATATTTCCTACTTGAGGTAACGTTTGAATTGGAACCTCAACATCTCCTTTGAGAATGGTGGCATTGTACTTGTATGGAACAAGCTTTTTGGAACTATATGGGACAGGTCCAGGTAAGCTAATAACCGAAGGTGTAAATGGAGGCTCACTGTAATAAGCCACTTCCACAGGAGTGGGAATATTAAAATATGGCACAATGACGTTTACATCTGCTTCTTCGCCTATCTCATCAGTGGAGAAATATTCATTAGCAGAAGCATATTCGTCATTAGATTCATCAAACGATTATTCAACCATATTGACGCCATTGTTGAAACCAACCCTCTTTACTACAATCCAGATAATGTCTTCTTCTAACAGACGCTGAATATCTCTTTTCACAACATTGCAACCACGATGATCTGTGCTACATATTAAGCATTCACTATATTGGTGCACCTCTTGCCCTTCGATGAAATTGAACTCGGCGTGCAAATTCACTAAATTAGCATTATTCTCATTCACATCGCGAATTTGAACTTCTACAGGAGGACCATAGACAGCATTCACTTCAATTTTAGGCTCATCCTTTAACCTGATAACCTGAATAAGGTTCCTGTCTATCATATCTTGAAGATCACTCTTTATCTTATCACAACCACGAGTATCCTCGCTATACACATTACAAGTAGCATGAACATGGGTGCAATAACCAACTTTATAGAAAGAAGCATGCATCTTCATAAGATCCCTAATTATCAAATTCACATCATAAACCCTGATTTCTCCGTCAATCATATTCAAATCATTGCCATGTTTAGGTAACGGATTCCCTTTTATATTAGGATCCATGTCTTTGAAAGACAAAAGACCTGATCTGACCATCTTTTGCACTTCTGACTTCAATGAATAACAATTATCAATATTGTGCCCTGGAGCTTCATGGTGGTATGCACAAGTCTGGTCAACTTTGTAATACCATGGCAAAGGATTTGGAATAGCTAGAGGTGACATTGGTTACACCAAGTGCCTTTGAATCAATGTTGGATACAGCTCCGCATAAGTCATTAGAATTAGATCAAATGGTTCTCTTTTTGGGCCTTGCCCATGCTGAGATGCTTTATTGTAAGGGATAGTAGTTGGAGTTATAGCAACATCAAGTGTGACATCAGCAACTTGTTGGTTTTGAGGACGCCTGTTAGGAGGTCTAGTTCTCCTTTCCTGGACAACATCATTAACTTCTTCTTTCTTTTTGGAGAATCCAAAAGATGGATTCTTAGCCCCACTCGATCCTTCTTCTTTTGATAATCGTCCCTCTCGGACAACGTCTTCTAGACGGACTCCCATGCTCACCATTTCAGCAAAATCATTAAGTGCATTGGCCACCATCTTCCTGTAATAGAAATGACCCAGGGTCTTCAGGAAAACTTTGGTCATCTCTTGCTCACTTAGAAGAGGTATAACATGTGCAGCAAGCTCGCGTCATCGCTGAGCATACTCTTTGAAGGATTCCTTTTTTTTGAACCATTGCCCTTATCTGATCACGGTCGGGCGCCATGTACATATTGTAATTGTAATATTTTACAAAAGCATCACCCAAATCATTGAATGTATGGATGTCACTACTATCTAGATACATGTACTATCTCAAAGCTGCACCTGCCAAACTATCTTGAAAGAAGTGAATGAGCAGACGCTCGTCTTCAGTATGAGTGGACATCCTTATCAAATACACCGTCAAATGGTCACGGGGACAAGAATTGCCCTTGTACTTCTCAAACTCTGGAACTTTGAACTTAGAAGGAACTTTCACATTAGGAACCAAGCACAGATCATTGACATTATCACCAAAAAGCTCTTTCCCTTTGAGGGCCTTCATCTCTTTCTGCATCTTGTCAAACTGTTCTTGGAAACCATCCATTCGATCAAAGAAGTCTAAGCTTTCACTCGGAGGAGGAAGTGGATTATTGTCAAACTCTTTGTTGAAAACAGGAGTAGCATGCACCATAGGAGGTGCAGAAACAACAATAGGTTGGGCCAAAGAGGTCACTTGAGCAGCAGGGTTGTAACCTTCAGGCATGAATTTCTCTAACATTCCCCAATGATAACGGAGGCATATGGTGCTAGACGGTAGACACCACTGGCACAACAGAAACATGAGCGTCTTGAATCTCGGAGATAACAATTGTCTGTTGAGGTGGAATGATACGAGGAGAAGGCGGATGAGGTAGTGGCTGAATTTGTGCAGCCACCAACTGTTCCACCATAGTAGTCAAGTTGGTCATACCGGCTCTCAAGGAAGTAACCTCTTCACGCAACTCGCGATTCTCTTGCTCTAGATTTTCCATCTTCTTCATGGAGTTGGCTCGAGTGTTATACCGATGCAACAACTTGAAGACTAAACGAAGCAGAGAAACGGATAAGACACCTGGGAGAGTATGAAAATGCAAGAATGTGTGCGTCATGATGCATGACATGCAATGCACATGATTTATTTATTATTTCTTTTTATTTTTATTTTTATTCATTATTCAAGGAACTTAATAAAGAAAATTTAATTTGCAAATATCAAAGTATAACACAATTGAAATACTGAATAAAACTCATATCATTAATAAAATATTTTGAGGATTACAACTCTTCAATACAAGTTTCAATGATCCTAAATACAAGAGAGAAATCAAAATAAACTACAATTCCTAAAGAATCAAATCTGTTAAAGACCCTTCTTCAGATGACCTCTTCCTCTTGAGCTTCCTAATCTCTTCGTTCAGCTGATCGTTCTCTAACACGTACCTATCAACATAAACTTTCCAAGAACCAGACTCCGGAGAAGTATGAGAATGAACAAGAGTACTAGAAGTTGGGTGAACACTGGAAGAAAGTAAATCCTCCTGCCTCTCCATCATCTCTACAACACGACTCTCAAGAATCTCAATCAAATCATCCTTTTCTTTCAACTCTATTGCATGATACATCTTCAACGTATGATACTTATTCTTCCAAGCTTCCTTATCTTGTTGCATCCTAATCAAAGAAAACTGGAGATCCTCTATGTCATCTGAACCCTGAGTAGTAGCCAAGAACAAATCAGCAAGAGGCTCCTCTCGAGAATACGACATCTTCAACTCAATAACTCTTTCTTGAACCCATAGAAGATAAGGATCCAAAGAAACAGCTCCTCTCTGCCCTAGAATATGACGCCAAGCTTTTTCTATATCCTTCCTAGATACACTATGGTCTTCACCCTCTTTAATAAAGAAGCCACTCACATGAATACTCTTTGGTTTATCCCTTATCGGATAACCAAGTTGACGACGCACAAGAACAAGATTGTAGATAATGCACCCCTTTGTACCAAGAAGAGGCACATTGGGAAAGCTACCACAACTGTCAATAATATCTACACCATAATAAACCTGATGATACCATACAATATCAGAATGAGCGAGAGCCATGATCTTCGGTTCCCAACGAGATCCCCTCCTAGGACCCCAAAAAGAATCAGCTATAGTAAAATGAGAAGTAAACCAACGGTATAACAATGTTGTACAGCAGATAATCTCCCTTTCTCGACGGAAGTTTCGAAGATGAATAGAATAATAAGTCTCAGCAAGAAGTGTGGGAACTGGATTCCCAATCATAAAGATCCTGATAGCATTAACGTCAACAAAGTTGTCAACATTGGGAAACAAGAACAAGCCATAAGCAAGCAAGACAAAGATAGCTTTAAAAGCCTTCATAATCTTCATCTCAGCAAAATAACGAGCCTTCTTCAAAAGAAATGCAGCCAGTAATCCTCTGATACAACACTTGGTAGTCATATTGTCTTCAATCTCAGACCTCTTCAGATGGGTCATAGCAGCAATCTCATGATACTTAGGCTCCTCCTCCAAACCAGTAAAAGGAATTGCACTAGTAATAGGTCGACCAAATAGATAAGAATACTCCTCCAAGGTAGGAACCAATTGATGGTCAGGAAAAGTGAAGCAATGGTATAACGGATCATAAAACTGAAATAAGGTGAAAAGCAAGCCATCCTTCATCTTCGCCTTCATCAAAGGTATAATAGTCCCATACTTCTTCCGAAAATCCCATGGACTCTAAACTCATCAATCAAGCTCATCAGTCCCTCAATCTTAGGTTCCTTGAAACTGTATTTCTGAGTCCTCCTCTGTCCAAAATCCATGGTCAAAGTATACCTGAGATATTTGCAAAGGTCAATTTTAAGTTCCTTGAATAATTGTCTGAAAAATATGTATGGGTGCATGAATGCATGATGCAACAATCACACACAAAGATCACAAACAAGGGGTTATAGGTTTGACGTCACGAGCATGGAGTCAAAAGGTACTACCCACAAGGTATTCTAAGCTTTGTCACTTATAGGTCAGGGTTCTAAAAGGAATCCCCAGAGTTTTCATTCCTCCGTCCAATTCTATGAATATCCCGATGTATTCGGTAATTAGTAATACCTTTAGGTGAAACTCGTCTGAGTGCAGTATCGCGTAGCAACTACTTCCGGATAACTCCGTAATAGTCCCCGCACTACCCCTAAAAAGGCCAGGATGGGTTAAGGGTTCTACGGCTGCTCAGCTTCAGGGACTCTCAGGTCGAAAGCAGTCATGTCTTCCCGATCGCTCGGTAAACAAAATACCACAGTCAAGGATGTCTCCACCGAGTGGGGGATCTCATGTCTCCTTCTTCGGGATTACTCCCTAAAAGTTAACATGACTATACTGCCCGTCCTATCTTAAGTTTGCCCGAGTTCGAGTATAGGAACTCAAAAATAAGATCACCAATATATACAAATACTAAAGCACATATATACAAATATATACAAAAATAGGGTCAACCCACTTAGAGATGGTCCAATAATAGGTCAAACATCCCAAACAGAGTTGCCACTTTTCTGTAGCGGCAAAAACTGCGAGTATAAGTCATTTAATTGACTTAACTCAAAAAATAACAAAAGAGTCGCCACCGCGCTTTTATTTTATCCAAAAGACTAGGAAAAAAGAGCGAATAAAATCCTAACAAAAAGATCAGAGATCTGGGATCGGGGGTTAGTTATGCAAAGGGAAGGTTTTAGGCACCCAAAGCATCTACGGTACTTCGCAAGAACCTTTTTTTGAAATGTGTGCTAAAAACGTATATGTACAAAATAGATGGTGGGGGAGAAAAGAAGTATTTTTTTTATAATTTTTGGTTTAATAGAACTTCCAATGAGTTCCAGGCCTACATACCAACAATGTGCAATGTTGAAATCAAAACCAAATAGTTCGGCTAAAAAAGACCAAAATTGTGTGTTGGTTGATTTTAAGAAAATGTTAGTTTAGAAAAGCTACAAAGAGCTCAAAAAATTTGAATGAGGTTAGGTGTGTTTTAGTCTTATGAAAAGAAAAGTCAAAGTATTATTAACTAAATTGAAAGTTTATTAAGAAGATAAAGTTTGAAAATTCATGGACCTAAGTCCAAGTGTTTTATGAAAGCGGTTCGAGTTTTGAAACAAGAATCCTTTGAAAAAGAGGGAAGATTTTGAAAATTAAAGAATGGGGAGAAGATGAAGAGGCTAACCTAAGTGCATAAAGTAAAAGGTAAGGGTAAAGAAAGATCTAACCGGGTGAGAAGACTAGTACTTGACATCAAGAGCCAATACCATATCCCATCCTTTGGATTACCACATAAGCAAAAAAAACCAGACAAAAAAACCAAGCTTCGGGTAAGTCAATGCCTCAGATAAATTCTCTTGTCTTAAGAAAAACGGGCAGAGTAACAGCTGTATTTGGAGGAAATCCACTCTTAATCGAGTATAACAGACTTACCTACATACAAAGATAATAACCAGACAAGACAGAATAACACCAGGGGCACAGAAATATCCAAGCTGAGGTAAAGGTCCTAATCCTAAGTGCAAAGATCATGCTCCGAGCAAAGGGATAGTAACTTATTCTAATTATATGTTTTTTATGTTTAAGTTGAATTATTAGGTATTTTGGAAAAGGATAAACAAAGCTCAAGTGAGCAAATTCAAAATAACCAAAAAATAAAATGCTCAAGTGAGCAAAGGAAAAATGACAACAAAATAAAATGCTCATGTGAGAAAAGGAAAAAATGACATGAAATATAAATGCTAAAATTAAAGCTGCGTAAAAATAAAGTGCATAAATATAAATGCGGAAAGTAAAGAGTGAAAAATAAAGCAATTAATAAAGGTTACCAAGATGACCATCTTGAAACTTGTCAAGTATATCATCGAATTGTTAATTGTTAGTCGTCAGCAAGGTGACCATCTTGAAACTTACGCATGAAAACTTTCCAGAAGCTTGACAGAATCAACGCTACCACACAACAAGTTTCAATTGTTTTGTTGTCAAGTATATCACCGGTTTTGGAATTATCATATCACTTGATCAAAGATGATTGAGAATTTCAAATGGACAAGGTTAGTGGAAACTTGACAAAAGCTTGATTAGAAATCAACGCAACCACACGACAAGCGCCACAAGTGTTGAACCAAGATCAAAACTCAAGTCATCTTTTGGGGGTTATGTTTGAACATCGAAGTTCATGCCACCAATTGATAATTTTTTCCGAATCGGGACAAAAGAAAAATAAGATGGAGAAGGAAGAAGTGATTTTCAACTTTATTTTGCATCAGATGAATTTTATTCGGTCTAACTTCTCAAAATCAATCAACTTTCTTGGTGGATTTGGTCAAGAGACCTATCAACACCCAAATTCCATTGATGTTAAGGAAATTTGTGACTCCAAATTAAATTCAAAAATCAACAAATTAAACTGAAAACAAAAATCAAATAAAGGATTAAAAAATAATGTTTAAATTAGGTTATTTAATTGGACTTTATTGACGAAATACATAAATAGTATTTTTGCATCAAAATAAAATCCAAGAAAAATACCCAAAGTCAAACAGAGGTCAACAAGTGTTGACAATTTTTTTTAAGAATTTTTCTAAGTCAAAAACTATTTGTTTACAATAAAAAGGAAATGATGAAATAAACCAAAAATGGTAAAAAAAAAATAGAAAAATCAGAAATAAAAATAAAATGAGGTCACCAATATTTGTCAAATGACCATCGGATCCTTCCTTTTTTTTTTACAAATGTCAAAAAGTATTTTAAAACAATTAAAAAACATCAAGTAAAAGAGATAGATCATAAAAAATATCAAATCTTAAAAGAAAATTATGAAAAAAGAAAATTATGAAAAAATAAAAATCAGAAAGATAATATTTCAAAATATTTTTTTGAATTTTTTCATAATTTTTGGACCAAAAATTTTATATGATTTTTTGAAGTTTAAAACATTTAAAATATAAAATCAGAAAATAAAATAAAAAGATAAAAAAATATGAGCCATTAGATCACAGTCAAAATGCGTTGGTAAGCTATTCCAATGGATCAGACGCGCTGTGCTTGATATGCACCTCTTGGAAATCACACCAGATAACCAATTAATTAAATTTTTAAAAAATAAAATTAGAAACAATGTCACGCGTTGGATTGATGTTAACTAATAAAAGTAATCAGATCCAGGGCTCCTATAACGCGTGTATGGTAAAACCAACACACCAGATCCAATTCAAAAAAATTACATGTCAAGTGCTCATTGGTTGAAGACAGACATGTAGGTCGTCTTCAACCTCCAACCATCATCCATGGTCGTTTCTCAAACTGTAAAATCAATAGCAATGGGTGGTATCATTGGATTCGTCTCTTCAAGACGATCTCAACCACATGCTCGCGAAAAATTTGTTCAAACTCAATTAAGAGAAAACTGGAAAAAACTCAAATAATAGCGAATAGGATTTTGATGAAACTCTCAGTCAATACCTGATGAAAATGCAAATGGTGAAGATCACAAGGATCAGGGAGATGAGGAGAGTGCAATAATGCTTTATTTTACAAGGTTTGATGGAGATTCCTACCTGAACGAAATTCACTTTCATAGCTCTGAAACTGGACTTGGATAGCACGATTTAGGAAGCTTCAAGGAACAATTCTTGTTCTATTAGCTTCAACGAGGTTCAAGGAAGAATAATCAAGGGTTAATTTCAAACTAGAAGTGGTCTAGGCACGAATTCGAAGTTACAAAAAAACTGGTTATGGAGGATGTTTGGAAGAGGTTTTTTGGCTATCAAAGCTTGAGGAAATGAGTGAGGAATGATCCTCTATTTATAGGAGATTGAGTGGTGATGAAAATGAGAAGGAACTATGGTGAATTCGTGCAAAATGAGCTGGCTGAAATCATGCCAAACGTGTGACTTGAAAGTCATCAAAACGACCTCATTTCAAGTGTAATTTTCATCAAAAATGCATCTGGGCAATTAGCTAAACATGTTTAGCATATAAACTTTGAGTAGTTTGCCTTGTAATCCAAGTTTACATGTTATAAATTTTCTGATTTGAAGCAAAATTGGATGACATGGAGCCTCCTTCAAACATGTATGGCTTATTGCTAAGGGACCTTTATGATGCAATCTTGGGCTCTTTTAAAACCTAAGATTGCAAGCTTCATAATGCACTTGGAAAGGTAGAATTTGGTAACATGAGCTGAAAGTTGTGATCATTTGAAATCACTAAAAACCATCTGAAATTTTCACACTTAGAAAAATTTCTAAGTTTGGCAAAATATGACCTATAATGTTTTCAATCCAAACATGGTTTTCCCCTCAAAATTTGCTCTTGATTTTCAAATATGAAATTAAGTAGATCTCTCAAAGGACATTTTGCAAAAAAAAAAAACCAACCAAAAACTCCAAAAATTGAGCAAGTTATGGCCTTGTGAAGTTGATGAAATATTATGAAATGACCTATAATCTTTTAATTCTTTCAAGAAACTTCCAAACACTTTCAATCTTCAAAAATTATATGGAGATGAATTTCACATCCTCAATGTCGCACCCCAAAATTTCCCCTTTGTTTTATCCGTCCATTCATTGGTTTCGGAAGAAGATTCGATTTTAGTTCGAACTGTCATTCAAGAGGCTTTGAGTTATTTAGTTCAAAAGGATCTGTTTGGGAATTATTTGCCCGAAAGAATTTATTCGTTCTTTTTTGGAATTTTAATTCAAGAAATATAATAATCATTTATTTTCTTGAATTTTAATTTTAAAAAAGGAATACTTTGTGTTGTGTGGAATTTAAGCCCAATGAAGGATATGTTCTTGGATATCGATTTTATTTATAGCGGGGAAACGTTACAAAGAGTTTCGTTCATAACAAGAAGAAATTGGAATTGTAAGTTGAATTTGAAGTTTTTATTAAGCTGATATTATAAAATATTCCAAGTTTTACAAAGAGCACAAATTTTTACAAGTAGATTTTGGATTTGCAAATTAAATTTGGAACCTTTGTTTTATCAATTCGGTATTACAAAGTGTTCTAATTTTTTTTTTTTACAAATACAAAAGAGGTCCTAATCTTATCCTAATACTACAAGCTTCCGAATTTGTCCGAGCTAATTGGTGTTTCCTCCGAATTTTTCTCTCCATTCGGGCATTCCTCTTCACTTTCATGTTATGCTATCCATTGTCACCTGAAACAACAAAAAGGAACATCAGTTAGCAGTTATAAAACGAAACAAATTGCATACGAAAACCAAAAGAATTATGTTTTTTCGGACTCATCACGAGGGTTGTGTTAAGGAATCAGGATTAAAGGTCAATTGTTTCAAATGACAAAGCCTCAGAACTAAAGTTCCTTCATCGGCCGTTATTGTTACCTCCATTGTAAATCACAACAACTTTCGTTGTTGGTTCACAAAGGAGGTGTAAAATGGAAATTAGAAACATCATTTTTCCTAAATAAATCAGCCCAACAGTTTATCAAAGTTTTCCAAAATTCGGCCAAAAATATAACATAGGCAGCATAGCACAGATCAGTAAAAACAGCCCAGCAGCCCAATAACCCAATAGACCAACAGTTTGGCAAACTGTTTCAGTTTAGCTCAAGAGATAGAGAAAGTCAACATACTGCAGCAAGCATAACAGGCAGCCAAGGAGAGAGACTTATTTTTACCCAAATACATGGTTATCAGTGAATGGTTTTTACCCAAACAGCAGCAAAATGTGTACACAAAAATGACAAAATGCCAAGGGTCAATTTCAAATAACACAGCAGACAGCTTATGCTGAAAGAGGAAAAGTAAGTTTAATTGCAAGCAACTAAAATGCCACAGAACTTATTTCCAATGACGGACAATTGGAATTTACATTAAAGTAATAAAAAAGCCAGTTTTAAGCAAGAATCAAGAGAGGTTCTGTTCAAGTTGTTATCACTTAATGAGGTAAGGATCAAAAAAGAAGAGATTTGCTTCAGATGGGTAAACCATAAGGTAAACCAACATCAGAAGGTAAATGGCAGCAGGGATACCAACCAGAGAAGCATATTCTGTTCAAGTGTAGCATCTGTCTAAGCCAGCAAGGAATATAGAACAACAGAAATATAACTCAAGGGATAGCAGTTCAAAAACCCAGACAGAAGGAGAGAGCAGTTGAAAAAACAAAACACAATCAAAAAGACCAAGACATAGCATGTTTGTTCTTAACAAAAAGATAACAGGAAACCACCCAAAACCAAGATCAACCTAGCATCTGTTCTTCAAAAAAACACTCAAGAAACCAATATCTGTGCTACAACCATCAAAGACTCAAGCCAACATAAACAAAAACACTGATCAAGATAGCATCTGTTCTTTCCAACCAGAAATCAAAAGCCACACACTTGCAACAAGAACCAACACAGAACGATCAAAGCAAACTTAACCTAACATTCATCATTTTCCTCAAACACACCCTTCAGAATAAGCCATCTCAGAAATTAAATTTCTATTTCAGAGAAAGAAAAAGATGAAGCAGAACGATCTCACCCAGGTATAGCTCTGAACTCACTCCTCGCCGCCGAATACGTCTCCAAGATTCGGACTACGTGGTCACAAGCCAGAATCGCAAGCGGAGGGTATAGGGTTTCAGAACCCCTTGCTGTTTTCGCCCAAATCTACCGCTTATCTGCAAACATAACACGAATACCAGATTAGACAGAGAGAAAAACGCGAGAAATAGGTCCAACAGAAGTATGAATCGTTAGAGTTAGGGTTTCCCTCAGACAGCGATTAAGAGAGGGAAGTAAGGATGAGGGTTCCAATCGAAGCCATCGAGAGGGAGAGGACCATTTGTTTCTGGGTAAAGCATCGAGAACGAGAGAGATGAGGTTTTCATTTTTCTGCAGAATCGTGTTTTGAGAGAGAAGGGTTTGGGTTTGGGATTCTAAGCGTTCATCGTGAGGAAGAGAGGAGAGTGAGAGTTTCTTTTTTTTTCTTCCTAGCGTTTCAATTTTTTAATTTTGTTTATTATTAGGATTAGTATTATTATTATTATAACTAATATTATTATTAACTTAATAACTATTACTAATATTTATTATTATTATTATTATTAATTTTTATTGTTATTACTAACTATTAGTGGTATTACTAACCATTATTATTATTACTGATATTTATTATTACTAATTTTTAACTATTAACAAGTATTATTATTATTATTTACTATTACTATTATTAATAACAATTATTATTTTCTTAACCAATAATTATTATTATTGCTATTCTTAACCAAAAAAATATTAGTATACCCCTAAAAATACAAAAAAATAATAATAATAATGTTAGTTAGACATTTTTATACTATAGGAAATTTCTAGCACTTTTTTTCTTTTTATTACCCTCGCAATACACCTGCGTTGTCAATACTTCTGTGTGCCTCAAGTTTCGGTTTTCTGATCAATGACGCTCTATACGAAGTTTTCTGAAGGCTCATTGGGCACTTTATTTGGGCCCAAGAGTGTCGTCTCTGGTTTTCTTTTTGCGCCGCTCAAACTCGCGTCATACAGGCTATCTCTAAACCTTTACCTTTTTCAATTATTTTATTTTTATGTAAATAATATTTTATTTTGTGCGATGTACTAAGTAATAATTAATTCTGATAGTTCTTATTTGATAATTTATCGATTAAACTATTAGTCGATTTCTTATCAAATAGGAAAGATCGTTTCTAATAATTATTTAAAGTTCCGATTGTATTGTGTGATGATTATCTGTTTGTTCCGCATTTTATTCACCACTATACACTTTGCACACAATTAAAATTAAAATCAATTCGATTCTATCTTGATTGGCTCATATGCCGATTTCCTAAAGGGTTTCATAGTTGGGGATGGGCATGGCCATCCTCACGAGGTTGAGTAAAGCCCTTGTTGCTTTAATCAATCATAACCCGAAAATATCATTGGTCTATATACCAATCACCATGCACCAGGGTCTCATGGTTGGGGATAGGAGCACCTATCCTCACGAGGTTAATCAAGTCCACATACTTGATTAGTCATAACCCGACTCCATTTCTCACGCAACGCATCGAGTTCTAAGACGTTTTCATAATTAAATTACAAACCTCGATCCAACGTCGAGTGCATTTTCGAAATTCTTTCATAAGAAAACTCAAGTGTTTAAGTCATTGGATGCTAGTCTAATTGTTTAAACACTTGTAAAAAAATGAACTTCGAATCTTTAAGTCGTTGGATGCTAGTCTAGTTGTTTAAAGATTCTTAATAACGTGAACTTTGTTTCACTTCACTCTTTCATAAGAAAAAACTTTTGGGATGATAGACGACTCGTTGAACATTGAGTTCATCTTGTTTCTAGTATTTGAATCGTAGGATGCTAGTCCTATTGTTCGGTATTTTTCACCCACCTAAAATCAATTCAACTCACTCAAAAATCCTTTTCTCGCTCATATGCGATAATTAAACTCTTTTTCGACAAAGAGTGTGTAATAGCCATTTCAAACGCGAACAAGGACTTAAGATTTTGAAACAAACAAAACAAGTCCAAGTTCAAGCATTTGAAATGTCTAAATGCACGATTTTTCTTATAAAATCAATACAACAAACTTAAAACCTTTTTGAGAGGAACTACAGAGTTTTGACTTTCCCATTGCACAAGGGAATATGTAGGCACACGGTTCTGAAACCGTGCCAAACTCAAAATAATAATAAACAAATTCTTTTTTTTCTTTTGGTATTCATAACTTAGCAATAAACATACACACAAACACTTAGAACTAAATGGGTCCCATCGAGTTCGATGGATGTAAGGGGTGCTGATACCTTCCCCTTACATAACCGACTCCCGATTCCATATTTTTGGTCACGCAGACCGCCTTATCCGCATCTATGGGGTTTTATCTATATTTCCCTGTTCTTTTGGAACAAATAAAATTAGGTGGCGATTTCACTAGTTTTCGAGAATTAAAAGATTTTTGGAAATCGAGTTGCTTCAGTTGGCGACTTCACTGGGGAAAATTTTTAAAGTTATTTTTGACTAAGCGAGTCAACCCTAATTTAGTTTTTCGCTTGTGTGTTTTGTTTTTTTTTCTTTGATATTTATACTATCCTGTTGATGTATTTTGATATTGGGGCATTTATTTGTTATGGTTCATAGATAAGCCCAATATCCAGGCTTCTAGGAAACATTAAGCTTAGAGTGGTTGAGTAGCTTAGGTCCATTGGACATCCGTGTTCCTTGGATCGACGTGAAGACCACAACTTAGAGTTGGTCGTTTTAAGGGGATTGTTGCACCGTATGCTAGTGCGGGACAACAATTTCTAGACAAATGGCCTACAACTCTAAGTATTAGGATGTCCAAAACTGAGACCAACCGCTCAAAGGTTTTTGAGTATCCCTTTAAGAGCCGTTTCTTGGAGTATACTTTTGAAAATACTATTGTCTTGGCAATAATATTTTTAAAAGGGGATCTGAGACACCGAGAAACATTTAGCAAAAAAACATTAGAACCAACCTTGTTTGGGAAATTGTCGGGTAGGCGTCAAAACCATGTCCGACCAACCAGTGACTAATTATGTGATCTACACTGTTATTGGATTCCAGCTTAACTCATTTGCATCGCATTGTTGCATTAATCATTCATGTTTCATCATATTTGTTGACATTTTCAAGTATCTTTAAAGGACTCATTCTTGAAAGTAATCAGACTGTGCAATGGATTCTGGCAGAAAAAACAATCCTCACATCAATTTCAAAATTCCAAACATTCAGATACTGTTGAGGCTTAGAGGAAAGGTGAAGCATGCTCAATTGAACAACTTTCATACCAGATATGGGTGGATTTTGGAGCTTTTGGATATTGACATTGGTCACAACGCTCTGAAAGCCTTGGTAAAATTCTTTGATCCTTCTCTGAGGTGTTTTACATTCCAAGATTTCCAGATGGTTCCAATAATTGAAGAGTTCGAAAGATTGTTGAATTGGCCTCTAAAGGATAGTGTTCCTTTTACCAAGTTGGGGGAGAGTGTGGATGCCAGTGATATAGCATCTTCTTTGAGCCTTCTGATCCGAGAGATAGGGCCGATGTTAGTGGAAAGAGGAATTCCCAGGAGTCTCTTAGAAAAAAGAGCTGAAGAGTTATCAGTGGGGGAAGAAAATTGGAAATTGTTCAGTGCCATTCTAGCCTTGTTAATCTTTGGAGTGGTATTGTTTCCAAGTCATGATGATGAGTATGTGAGTCAGCCTTTAATCAACGTGTTTCTTTCAGAGAATCCTGTACCAGCTTTGCTAGCAGATATGCTCATCAACATTCATACTCGATACACCAAAAGAAAAGGAGTAGTGATGTGTTGCTCCGCCTTTCTCTATTCATGGTTGAAGTCCCATATTCCTCAACGAGGACCTTGGGTTAAGATTTTGGAGAACTTGATTTGGTCTCAGAAGTTGGCCTCTCTTACTGCTAGCGGTGTTTTCTGGTATTCTCCAAATTGGTATACGTGGGAGGTTATCACTCATTGTGGGGCATTTCCTAATGTTCCGCTAATTGGATCCCAAGGGTGCATTAACTATAACCCCAGGTTGGTTCTCAAGCAATTGGGATGTCCTATGGAAACCGCACCGAAGGAGGAATTTTTGAGGGAATTTATCTTGCTGGATTTTGGAAGAGATGATCCGGGTTTGTTGAAGCAAATACAGAAAGCTTGGACTCAAGTTCACAGGAAAGGTGCAGAGCTCAGAAAAAGAGGAAATGGTGATGGAGAACCTTACGAATCCTGGATACTTAGAAGGGTAATGGAGGTAAAATTGTCGTTCACGGTGGAAGTTCTGTTTAATATGCCAGAACCTGAAGTCACTCACGTCCCTTTTGAGGAGTTCAACAAACTCCAACTCACTATTACAGAGATGAAAGTTGAAGAGGGTCGACAACAAGCTATCCTTACTCGTGTTGCTCGAGAAAGGGACGATTTGATGCAAAGCCTCAAAGAAAGGGATGATGAGCTGCTAAAGAGTCAAGAGCAAGTGGAAAGAGAAAAGAAAGCAAAGTTCCGTGTGAAAGACAATTTGGATGCTGCCAACTTTGAGCTAAGAGAGTTCAACCGAAAGCTAGCCCGGGCCGAACAACAAAGGGGGAAAGCTTACGCAGATGAAGAACGAGCTATCCAAGCGAAGTCAGATTTGAAAACAACTCTTACCACTCAGATCCAAGAGTTGAAAGTTGCGCTAAGAAACATTGAATCTAGTTTGGCGCGCGAAACTCGCCTCAAAGAAGAAGCTCGCTTGGCACGTAATGTAGACTCTGAAGAACTAGCTCAGAAGATTCAAGAGTTGGACAGTGCAAGAGACCTTATGGCCCGATGGGAGGCATCGTATGGGGAATTGGAAGTCTAGTGTGAGGGATGGCAGGAAGAAGCCCGACGTCAGAATGAGCTTTGGGTGAATAGAGGAGAAACCATTTTCACTTTGGAAGAGCAGAACAAGAGTTTGTATGACAACTATTCAGGCTTGGTGGAATTCTGTAGACAGCTAATGGTGGAGGTCCCATGGAGGCTTCAGTCAACTGTCGAGGATCTAGAAGAAGACCGAGTGCCCCCGATGGTGGAATACTTCATCTATCTTTGCAGAGTCATGGTGGAGCGATTTCAAAAAGAGATAAGAGAGTTCAAGCCCCAAAGTGGACAGCACTTCTGATCTTTTGTTACTTTTATGTATTCTTCAGCTCCATTGTATCTGTTGAACTAAAAGTAGACCTACGAGTCTTGCTCTTTATTTTCTCTACAAAGACTAATGTTTGTATTTCAATTGTTATGTTTGAATGAAGGAGCTCATTATCCATTTGTGTGTGCTAATTATTTGCAAGTGAATGAGTCCGATAAAGATCCTTGGGAATGGGAACACGGTCATAAGCATTTTGCATTAATCATACATAATCATGCATTTTTCTTCATTAAAAAGGGGACGCCAAGCTTATTACGTTTCATCTAACCAGATTCAAGCTGACTACCCGACGCCTGTACGGAACCAGAGCTAATTTGAGAAGATCAATGGATCAATACGAGACGAGACAGACGGCCATGCAAGACGACATTGACACCTTGAAGACCAAAATGGATCAGTTGATGGAGATGCTCACGGCTCAGCATGCCAGAGAGGAAGAGCGGGCCGCCGTCGCCGCTGCTGCTGCCGCAACCGCCGCCGCTGCCGCTATAGCTAACAACACAACTACTACTGTTCCTCCCATCGTCACAGGAAACGCGAGGACCCTTCGAGGTGTTGCTCCATTTCCAGGAGTTCAAGCACCTAATCCTCCGTTTTATGGGGTGCAAGCTGATTTCTTCCACGGAGCAGATAACCAAGGGAATGTTGCTGCTGCTCATGCCGCTACCCAAACTATGGCGAATGATGAGCAAGAGCACGAGGAGGACGAGCAAGAGAATTTGTGGTCAACAACTCCTCAAGGTGAGGAAGATTAGCAAGACGAATACATGAGACAGTTCTATCAGAACGTGGCACCTGTGGGTAATCCAACTCCTTTCCAGGATGTGGCCGCCCAGAAGATGTGCAAGGAGCTTGTCGAGCAAGTAAAAGAGCTGAGAGGGAAGAACGTTGTTGGCCTGAGTGCTGTGGATATGTGTCTTGTCCCCTATGTTGTCATTCCGCCAAAGTTCAAAGTGCCGGACTTTGAAAAGTACAAGGGAGTAAGCTGTCCAGACACCCACCTGAGGATGTATTGCCGCAAGATGGCGGCGCATGTTCGTAAACGTAGTCGATGATTCATTGTTTTCAAGATAGTCTCTCGTGGGCATCTTTGGATTGGTACATGCAACTCGAGAAGTCAAACATCCGCCTGGATGACTTCTAATGCTTTCTTCAAGCACACCATTTCAACACCACTATGGCCCCAATCGTGTACAACTTGAACATGTCGGAAGGAGAGGAATCGCTTAAAAAGTATGCCGGAGGTGGAGGGAAGTAGCCTCGAGGGTTCAACCAGCTTTAGCCGAAAGGGAGTTGAATGATCTGTTCATGGGAACATTTCCTGTGCAATATTATGAAAGACTGATTGGAAACACTTTCTCTGATTTCTCCAATCTGGTAATGGTAGGCGAGAAGATCAAGAAGGTTTGACCAGAAGATTCCGAGGGAATGCGGGACCGTCTGCAGTAAAGAAGACATTCAATGGTTTCAAGAGGAAGGAGGCCGAAGCCAATGCTGTATATGAATCAAGAGGTAGAGGAAGGGGAAGACCACCAGCTAGATCTGCTCCGGTTCAGGTCCCGTATATGTCATACCCCTATGTGGCTACTATGCAATTTCCCGGTATGTCGTATCAGCAACCCATGCAAATGCCAATGCCTTATTCAACTCAAGTTCCTCAGAATCAAGTTCAACAACAACAACAACAACAACAACAACAACAAGGCAAGGGTCCGAACAAGGGTTTAGTTCAACAAAAGAGCCCGCATTATCACAAGTACACCAAGGAAGAGATTCAGCCTATTCCAATGACTTACGCTAGTCTACTACCGTATTTGATTCAAGATGGAAGGGTGGTGTCAAGGGAATTAAAGCCTGTTCCAGGGCCTCCCAAACCATGGTTTAATGAGAATGCTAGATGTGTTTTTCATGCTAATTCTCCCGGGCATACCACAGAAGATTGTTTCGCTTTTAAGTGCAAAGTCCAAGAACTTATTGACCGAAAGCTGTTAACTTTCACTGACGTCCCCAACATTGCTAATAATCCATTGCCGAGGCATGGGTCGTCGTCAGTGAATGCATTGATTGAAGAAGGAGGTCTGGTTATGGAGGTGGATCAGTTGAAGATGTCTTTGAAGAAGGTGTTTGAGGAATTGAAGAATGCCGGTTTATTGAAAGAAGGTCATGATAACTGTTTGATTTGCCAAGACAATCCAGAACACTGTCCAAAGTTCAAGAAGTACCTGCAAGGATTAATGTGTCAACATTTGACTCAGTTTAGTTGAGTTCCCACTGAAGTTGAAGTGGATGTGGTGGTCCCTCTCATCAACAATAGGAGACTCCATGTGTCTCCGACAATCCAAGAAGAAGAACCTGTAACAGCGGTAGAACCGATGATGGTTTACCCGCCCATCCGAATCCCTTATGAAGATACAAAAGCTGTGCCTTGGAATTATGAACCTGAAGTCATTGTGGGAGGTAAGCCAATGGTTTTGGGAGAGTCTACTATTGAGAATATCACTGGTATGAGTGGTATGACCCGTAGCGGTCGAATTTACCACCAAGATCCGATGAAGAACCGAGCTGCAGAGAAGGCGCTAGATGTTCCCCCAAGGAAAGATGGAGTGGTTGATTTGAGTGTGGAATAATTGAGGGATATATTTAAGCCAAGTGATTAGACTTTGAAGATCATCAAGAGGAGTGACTATAAAGTGGTTGATCAGCTTAGTCAGACTCCAGCAAAAATCTCAATCTTATCGCTATTGAAAAGTTCTGAAGCCCACAAGATGGCCTTGTTGAAGTTTCTCGACAACTCATACGTGGCTGAAGATATCACAATCAATCAGTTGGATGTTGCAATTTCAAGTTTAAATGATGGCAGTTGTTTATCATTCACCGATGCTGATCTCCCTCAGAATGGAGGTAATCATAACATGGCTCTTCATATTTCTGTTACTTGTGGTGGAACGACTCTTGCTAGAGTTCTTGTTGATACAGGTTCAGCTCTGAATGTGATCCCGAAGACAACATTGGCCCAGCTACAGGTAGAAGGGGCAACTATGAAACCTAGTTCTCTGATTGTGAAGGCTTTCGATGGATCCCGCAGGATGGCGGTGGGAGAGATTAATCTCCCGGTGCTTATCGGACCTCAACTTTTCAACATTACTTTCCAAGTGATGGATATCTTTCCAGCTTATAGCTGCCTATTGGGAAGGCCCTGGATACATGGCGCTAAGGCTGTCACCTCAACTCTACATCAGAAATTGAAGTTCTTGCTGAACAACCAGGTGATGGAGGTTAGTGGTGAAGAAGACTATCTGGTTAGTCACTTGTCTGAGTTCAAATATGTGGATGTCGGAGATGAGGTGCATGAGACTCTCTTTCAAGCTTTAGAGATTGTTGGAAATGTGCGAAAAGAAGTCAAGACTGCTGAAAAGCCTAGAGGTAACATAACCCGTTGGCAGGATGTCAAAGCCCTTATCGATGCCGGGAACTGTAACGCCCTAAAATTAATTAATTAGTTAATTAAATTATTGTAGGATTTAATTATTGGGTAAAGACGAAGTTTGAGAATTTACCGGAATAATTGAATTTATCGCAATTATTATAAGAGGCATTTTGAATTAATACGTTATTTGAGTTGATAAGCTGATAATCAGATAATTAGTCGGTTTAACCAGGAGAAAATATTATTGGTAAATAATAATAGTTTTATTAGAAATTAATATTAGAAGTAATATTAGTATAAGTAGAAATTAATTAATTAAAGTATTTAGTGAATTTTATTATAATGTGAGGAATCGAATGAGAAGTATTATTTAATTGACCAATAAAATATATGATAGAATAATACTTGAATTATTAAAGGAGTAGAATAAATAATTAATTATTAATAGAGTATTATATTAAGGAGTATTTAAAGGAGTATATAAAGGAAGGATATAATAGAAAATAGGGTTTACGGGAGAAAAGGAAAATTCAAGGAGAAAGTGGAGGCACAAAGGCTGGGAGAGGATTCAAGGAGTGCACAATCGGAACCGGAAAGTAGAAATTCGATCGGAGTTATAACCACCGTCAAATTTAAGGTAAGGGGTGGGGTTCGAATTATATAATCGATTGTAGGATAATTTTTATGTGGGGTTTAGGGCTATGTAATTACACTGCTAATCATGTTTTGTCGATGAATTATGTTGCTGGAATGAATAAATTGGTTATACTGTGTAATTGATTACAATATTATTGTTTCTGCTATGCGAAGAGGCGCATAACGAACAGCACACCTTAAATATAAAGAGTGTGTCATGGTGAAGGTACCTATGCCGATCGACATATTGGACAAGAGAAGTGTTGTCGAACGACATCCAATTATGATGAAAGTACCACTTAAACATGCCGAGGGGACATGCTTTTCTTTTGAGATTTTAATTAGTTTTTTGGCCTGTAGCATCATGTTACACGTTTCACACTGCAGGTTACATAGTTAATGTTAAGGTGTAGTAACACCTATATATATATTATTAAGTTACTGATTGATAATAATAATAAATAATTATTATTATTATTTTAATAATTTAGTATTACAATTATTTTGATAAATTAATAGTAAGATATTAGGATTAAATTAACCTATTAATCTTATTAAGCAGTGTATTTATTTATGTAGCAGTAATATGTTGCAACAGAAATATTTTAATAACAATTTAGTAACAGGCCAGTAATTTGGAAGAATTAACTAGTCAAGTAGCAGAAGAACACTATATCAGTAGAAGATAATAATAGCAGAACAATAGTAGCAGCAATTTATTGGGACAGACAGTGTAAATTGAGTAGTAGAGTGATTCATAAAAAAATGCAGAAAATTAATAGGTAGTGACAAGATTAATTAGCAGAATGATAAGATAATAGCATAACCTTAATTTTAACAGCTTTAGAAATGCTATTAGACAGTGTGAATCAGTACCATAAATTAATCCATTTAATGCAGAAAAAAATATGGTAGTAGCTGAGTTGTGTAGCAGAATTTACTTAGTTAATAATAATATTGCAGGAAATAAAGTAGTGCAGAATTTAGACAGTTAGCCAAATTAAGCCGTAAAATTAGTTACTCGGAATTGGACGAAACTTTGCAGAATAGTTCGGGTATGCGGGTAGTTGATTAAAACAGTGTCATTTCGTGAAAACTCGTGTTAGTTGCTTGATTGCAGGTACTGTCGGAAAGTTGTTGCTTATGTCTGAATTGAATGATCTAAGAATCGTAGGCTTAGATGGCCAAAGTCGAAAACTGAAGTTGATTGTATTTAATTATGAATTGCGTTGTGTTTCTATCGGTAATTATTGTTGAAGTTGCAGTTGATTGTGTTAATTATGAATTGCGTTGCGTTGTTGTAGTTAATTGTTGTTGAATATGAAGTTGATTATGTTAATTATAAGTTGCATTGTTGTTGACGTTGTTAATTGTTGTTGAAGCCGAAGTTGATCGTGTTGATTAAGTTGATGCAGTTAATGCATGATTAAGTTGATGTTGTTTTAAGTTGTTGTTGATGTTCTGGTCGTTGTATCATACATAGCATGTGCATTATTAAGTTGGTCTGGATTGGCACCACGTTGAAAGTTGAAGGCTTATGCCTTGTTGAATGCCTCGATAACCTGGCATGATTTTAAGTTGGGAGTTTACTCCAAATGGATCCACATGCATTTGCATTAGTCGAGTCGCATCTGAGTCTCATTTTTATGTTGTCGTTGATTATTGTGTTGTTCTGTGGATATCGTACGTTGTTGATTAAAGTAGTAATTATTGTATGATTCTTTACCTAGTATATGAATTATCGTACTTTTGCTTATATTTTTCGATATCTCACCCTTTCTATTTTGTTGGCCGTTACCTTTATATTGGTAACGTGCAGGTATCCCAGTCGAAGATTTAGTTGTTGTTAGTTCGAGTTGGGTAGTCGCTCTGATACGTAACACTCGGGGATGAATGCTAGTTGTTTAGTGGTTTTGGATTTGTTGTTGAATAACCATGTTGATACATGAAAAGTAATTGTTGGTTTTAAAATGGTTTTAAAGTTGAAAAGTTGTTATAACTTCCAAATAGAATAATGTAGTTCCGCTGATTTTATATTAATAAAGTTAAACTCATGTTATTCAAGTTCATCCGAACTTAAGTGTTATGTATCTGTGATAACACGTTATTGTTTAGTTGAATTGTAATACTCCAATTGTTTGTTGAAAATAATTTTGCAACTCTAATTTTCTTAATAATTACCGGGGTAGAATTGGGGTGTTACAGGAACCCTGAAGGTTGGGGAACGGTGATAAACGTGGCAGAGAAGAAGGACAAGAGAGGACTCGGCTATCAACCATCCTCCAAGATCAGTGGAAGTTCAGAGATAGGAAAAGGAAAGATCCCTCGTCTAGAGGATACTTTTGTTGCGAAGGGTTTTCGCTCCGAAAAGGCTATCAATGCCATTGAAGATGATGAGTGTGCAGTGCATCTTTCTCAGATGGTGTTCCGTACTCCTCCCGGTGTGGCACTCAAGAATTGGATCGTCAAGGACGTTACCCCTCTCATTTCATTGTCAAAGTAATTTCTTGTTTTAAAATTAAAAAAATCCTGTGCTCTGCCCAAGGCACAAAGGATCGCTTTGTAGGGCTTGTTTCGTTTAATGAATTAATTTTTTATCTTCAATGAAAAGCGCATTTTGTTATTCAGTTTGAGATCCCTTTTATTATTTTTGCTTTTGCTTTCCAGTGCATCTTAATAAAAACAACAACATTTTCACTGTTTTTCCTGCTAAAATAAACATACATATCTAAAAGATAAAATCAATCATTTATGCAGATCACCTGAAACTGAGCTTATTGAACATAGCCATGCTATAACTCCTTTTGACTTCGATTTCCCGATCAACCAAGCCGAACATGACGGTGAAGAAGACTATGAACTCCCTGAGGAGTTAGCGCGTCTAGTTGAACACGAGGAGAAGATGATCCAACCTCATCAGGAACCAGTGGATGTGATCAATCTGGGTACTGAAGAGGATCAAAGAGAAGTCAAAGTTGGAACCACCTTGGGGCAAGAGATAAAAGATGAGTTGGTCCGCCTGTTGCAAGAGTTTGTAGATGTGTTTGCTTGGTCGTATCAGGACATGCCCGAACTTGATACAAATATTGTTGTGCATAAGCTGCCGCTAAAGCCCGAATGCTCGCCCGTAAAGCAAAGACCAAGGAGAGCGCACCCCGAGATGGCTAAGAAGATCAGAGACGAAGTGAAGAAGTCGTTCGACGCCGGTTTGTTGGCTGTGTCGGTATATCCAGATTGTATTGCCAACATTGTACCTGTCCCCAAGAAAGATGGAAAGGTTTGGATGTGTGTAGACTACAGAGACTTGAATCGAGCCAGCCCGAAGGATGACTTTCCCTTACCTCACATTGATGTCTTGGTCGATAGCACCGCTCAGTCGTCAGTTTTCTCCTTCATGGATGGTTACTCCGGATATAATCAGATCAAGATGGATCCTGCAGACATGATGAAGACAACATTCACCACCCCGTGGGGCACTTTTTGTTACAAAGTCATGCCTTTCGGATTGAAGAACGCAGGGGCAACGTATCAAAGAGCCATGGTAGCTCTTTTCCATGATATGATGCATAAAGAAATCGAGGTCTATGTGGATGATATGATTGTCAAGTCTCATACTGAAGAGGAGCATATTATTCATCTTAGAAAGTTGTTTGAAAGGTTCAGGAAGTACAAGCTTCGATTGAATCCTAACAAGTGTACTTTCGGAGTCCGGTCCGGAAAGCTACTTGGATTCATAGTAAGCCAACGAGGTATCGAGGTGGACCCTGACAAAGTAAAAGCTATTCAAGAAATGCCAGCACCAAGAACGGAGAAGGAAAT
Source organism: Vicia sativa (assembly GCA_021764765.1). Lineage (NCBI taxonomy): Eukaryota > Viridiplantae > Streptophyta > Magnoliopsida > Fabales > Fabaceae > Vicia > Vicia sativa. The sequence goes on along the minus strand of CM038792.1, from coordinate 134,154,444 downwards.
TCGTGGTTTCTTGGGACGCTTAAATTACATTTCCCGGTTCATATCGCATTTGACAGCTACTTGTGAACCTTTGTTCAAATTGTTGAAGAAAGATCAAGCCATCATATGGAATGATAATTGTCAGTGAGCATTCGATAAGATCAAGGAGTACTTACAAGAACCGCCGATCTTGATACCGCCTGTGCCCGGAAGACCTCTCATAATGTACCTCACCGTACTCGAAGGATCTATGGGTTGTGTTCTAGGGAAACATGACGAAACGGGAAGAAAAGAGCATGCAATCTATTATCTGAGTAAGAAGTTCACTGGATGTGAAAGTCGGTACTCTCTGCTAGAGAAAACTTGTTGCGCTTTAGCATGGGCCGGCCGTCGTTTGAGACAATACATGATGTGTCACACTACAATGCTGATATCTAAGATGGACCCTATCAAATATATCTTCGAAAAGCCAGCTTTGGTTGGAAGGATTGCACGTTGGCAAATGCTACTATCTGAATACGATATTCAATATGTAACTCAGAAAGCTATCAATGGAAGTGTGGTATCAGAATATCTCGCCCACCAGCCTATGGAGGACTATCAACCGATGAGGTTTGACTTCCCAGACGAAGATGTCATGTTTATCAAAGAATGCAACATCCCTGGGCCAGAGGAAGGACCCGAGCCAGGATCCCGGTGGACACTTGTGTTTGATGGGGCATCCAACGCAGTAGGGCACGGAATAGAGGTGATTATAACTTCTCCGACAGGTTTTCATATTCCCTTCACCGCCAGAATCTGTTTCGATTGTACCATCAACATGGCAGAATATGAAGCTTTTATTTTCGGGATAGAGGCAGCCATTGATTTAAGGATCAAAATCCTCGAAGTTTATGGAGATTCGGCACTCGTCGTTTTCCAGGTCAAAGGAGAGTGGGAAACTCGTAATGAAAAGCTGATTCCGTATAGAGACCATGTCTTGAAGCTGATACCGTACTTTGATGAGATTACTTTCCATCACATTCCTAGAGAGGAAAACCAGTTAGCTGACGCTTTAGCCACTTTATCTTCAATGTTCAAGGTCAAGTGGGCTAATGAAGCGCTTTCCATCACTATTGAGCGTCTAGACGAACCTGGCAACTGTATGATGGTTGATAAAGAAACTGACGGTAAACCTTGGTTCTATGATATCAAGCAATACGTAGAAAAGGGCGAGTACCCAGAAGGGGCATCTATCACTGATAAGAAGACTTTGAGGAAGTTGTCTGCCAACTTTTTCTTGAGTAATGGGGTGCTGTACAAGCAGAATTTTGATTTGGTCTTGCTCAGATGCGTGGATAGACACGAAGCAAATCAACTCATCAAAGAAATTCATGAAGGTTCTTTTGGTATTCACGCAAATGGACATGCTATGGCAAAGAAGATTCTCAGGGCTGGTTACTATTGGATGACCATGGAAACAGACTGTGTTGTTTATGCGATGAGATGTCACAAGTGTCAGATTCACGCTAATAAGATGCATGTGCCACCCTCACCTCTGAATGTTTTGACCTCTCCATGGCCTTTCTCTATGTGGGGAATTGATATGATCGGAATGATTGAGCCGAAAGCGTCTAATGGACATCGCTTCATACTAGTTGCCATAGACTATTTCACCAAGTGGGTTGAGGCTGCTTCATATTCGAATGTGACACGACAAGTGGTCACCCGGTTTATCAAAAATAATATAATTTTTCGCTACGGTACTCCTAGCAAGATTATCACCGACAATGGGACAAATCTGAACAACAAGATGATGAAGGAGTTATGTGACACATTCAAGATCGACCATCATAACTCATCCCCCTACAGACCAAAGATGAATGGTGCTGTCGAAGCAGCTAATAAGAATATCAAGAAAATCTTGCAGAAAATGGTGAAGACGTATAAAGATTGGCACGAGATGTTGCCTTTCGCTTTGCACAGGTACAGAACGTCTATTCGCACTTCGACAGGAGCAACACCTTACTCACTCGTTTATGGCATGGAGGCAGTACTTCCTATAGAAGTTGAGATTCCTTCTCTCAGAGTTCTGATGGAAACGGAGTTGGAAGAAGCGGAATGGGTCCAGAATAGATATGACCAACTCAATCTGATTGAAGAAAAGAGGTTGACAGCCATTTGTCATGGCCAAATCTACCAGAAAAGAATTAAGAGGGCTTTCAACAAGAAGGTACATCCCCGCGAGTTCAAGGTGGGCGAATTGGTGCTAAAGAGGATAATCTCTCCGCATAGAGACCCTCGTGGAAAGTGGGTGCCAAACTATGAAGGACCATAGGTGGTAAAGAAAGTTTTCTCGGGAGGAGCTCTTGTTCTCACCAACATGGATGGAGAAGACTTGGCACATGCCATCCACTTAGACGCGGTCAAGAAATATTATGTCTAAAAAAAAAGGAAAAAAAATTGAGCCCGGTAAGCTGGAAACCCGAAAGGGTGGCTTAAGCAAAAAAAAAGGGTAAATATCCCGGTGAACCAAGATCTTCTGAGGATGGTTCACACAAAAGTTAGGGAATGTATAAAGGCATAATGCTACAATGTGTGCCTCCATGCCACAACAGAAGCTCAAATGGAGGGGATTAGTTCAATCACCATCTTCAGAAGCGAAGTGATGAAGAATAGCAGTCAAGAGGGGGAATAGCATGTTTTGGTTCAATGAAATTCAGTTTCAATTTCGTTGTTGTTTTAAGAAAATGTGTATAGACTTACTCCTGTCTGTATGTTCCTCCTAAAGGAACGTGCATCTTTATGTACAAAATCTCTACTTATGAGTTATTTCTCTCATATTTTAAATAAAAGAATTGTTCAGTTGAACTTCGTCTCTTGTCCTATTTTTTATCTTTTCTGCATGATTAACTTAATGTTGTTGCTGTTTTAGATAAAATTAAAATCATTCAAAATGGTGAAACAACGAAATTTTGAAACTTAAAATTGTTTTGATTCACGGAATGTTGGGGGGTGACTGACTTTCTAGGTGTTACGCTTTTCCTCTGAATTGGAAATGCCCCCGTATCCATCATGATGTTTGGGAGTAGTCAGATGTTGTCTCCCCTGTGAGAAGCTCATTGCAATGGCATTAGTGACTTAGATTATGGCCATTGCCTTTCATTTGATTCTCAGTGGTGTCGGGAATTCAGTTGATAAACCAATGCATCAACCAGTATACTCACGCATTCATTCATTCATCCATTCATGTCATATCACGGTACAGTCATGCATGAACCCTTGCCTGAATTTGGAATCTGTTCAGGAAAATGTTGGATGTGGAAGCCAAAGACATTTTCTTAGATGGCAATCTAGCTTTGCTCCCCAGTGCCATGTGAATGCTTGGGTGACAGTAGTGTCAACTCTCCAGTAAAGTCTCTTCCTCCAGAGAAGCGATTGATCATCCCCAGTGAACTCTTATGACAACAAGATCGTTCAATTGGATTCCCCAATGATGTCTTCCTTCTCTCAACAGTATCAGGAAATCATATACTATTTGCATTAGAAAAAAATCATCATGCATATCATATCATATCATACTCATGCATTAGCTCTGGCTATTTCTGTTGCAGGGTTTTTCCAGCTGAAACTGTAAATATCCTCGTGAGGATCAAAATTGAAAGGATTAGTTCTCAGAAGAAATAATTATCCTCTTTTCTACAACACAAGTGATATGCTTGTATGGATCTTAACAGCTGAAGGTTTCTCCAGTTGAGATTTCTTCCCCAGCGAAACAGTTGTCTCTTTCAGATGGATTCTAATGTCAGCAAAATTGTCAATCGGGAGTTCCCAGCGAATTTTCCACACGGTTTTCTTACGAAGTTTCCCCAGTGAAGCTTAGTTTACTCCCAAGCGAGTCTCCTTTAGAAAGGATTATTTCAAAGATTTCTTTCAGACAAGAATCTTCCCAGCAATTTCTATTTGCAGTGACTTCTGCAATTTTGTTCTCTGAGTCGTTCTCAGAAAAACTACATTGAACTTCTGGTGTGTTTATTTCCCCAGTAAGTTTTCAAATACTCAACAAATAAATATCCACCGGGTAGGATGTTTTTTTTCAATCACAGGATATTTCTCCAACTCAGAAGTTGATCCACATATCCACTTGCTACAACGCATTTGTCTATACAATGCCAGCAAATTGAAGCTCATTACCCTAGAAGTTTTTCAGTCGTAGGTGCTGAACTTGATTCTTCTATCACCGGTAGAGATATCTGCATACAAATTGAAGATCTTGTCAACTCGGGAAGTTGTTCAACATGTCTGTACATGTTCAGTAAGATCTCTCATCAGCAGAAATGTCGGGAAACAAGATTTACCGACTTCATAAACATCTATATCACACCAGTGTGCTGGATATTGTTTTGTTTATCCCCGGAGAATTGTATTCTCGGGTGCGCTACTGAATTTGTTCTGCTGGTAACTCGGAAGTTACACGGTCAAAGACATTCAGCATGCCATGGCTCCTCGCACCTTCGTGCATCAACAATTCTGATATTGTTCTAGCCATATATCTTCGTTAAGGTCTGCGGGTATTCCTTAACTCTTTGGTATTTTCTGACAAAATTCTCGATTATATCTTCGTTAAAGTTTGCGGGTATTCTTTAACTCTTTGGGATCTTCAAACAGTTTCTCAACTTCATCTTCGTTAAGGTCTGCGGGTATTCCTTAATTATCGGGAACTCTTTGATAAATTCTCAATCACATCGAATTCTTAATCTTATTTCTTGTCGCTTGAGAAGTTCGGTTTTCTTCTCATATCATTATCTTATTTCTTGTCGCTTGAGAAGTTCGGTTTTCTTCTCATAGCATTTTATTATTTTCTCGTCGCTTGAGAAGTTCGGTTTTCTTCTCATAGCATTTTCGTTAAGACATCTTGAGATAACTTAATCTTTATTTCTTGTCGATTGAGAAGTTCGGTTTTCTTCTCATAGCATTTTTGTTAAGACATCTTGTGATGGCTTAGTCTTTATTGTCACTTGAGAAGTTCGGTTTTCTTCTCGTAGCATTTTATTATTTTCTCTTCGCTTGAGAAGTTCGGTTTTCTTCTCGTAGCATCTTCATTAAAAGTTGTTGTGTATTTACTCATTTCGGTCACAAAGTTATCCCCAGTGCTGTCAAGACCTTCTGATATTTCTCATTTGGTACTATCGTTGCCAAAGCATTCTGATGTTGCTTAACAAGTCTTTTCCTCTTTAGGGCAAATTTTCGGGGTTCTCTGGTATTCAATCCTCTTCCACCTTGAACGTTCGAAAGTTGTCGCTTTTTCTCACTCATCAGGTTTAAGATGATTGAATAGGGGAAACTATCACACCCTAAAATTTCCCCTTTGTTTTATCCGTCCATTCATTGGTTTCGGAAGAAGATTCGATTTTGGTTCGAGCTGTCATTCAAGAGGCTTTGAGTTATTTAGTTCAAAAGGATCTGTTTGGGAATTATTTGCCCGAAAGAATTTATTCGTTCTTTTTTGGAATTTTAATTCAAGAAATATAATAATCATTTATTTTCTTGAATTTTAATTTTTAAAAAGGAATACTTTGTGTTGTGTGGAATTTAAGCCCAATGAAGGATATGTTCTTGGATATCGATTTTATTTATAGCGGGGAAACGTTACAAAGAGTTTCGTTCATAACAAGAAGAAATTGGAATTGTAAGTTGAATTTGAAGTTTTTATTAAGCTGATATTATAAAATATTCCAAGTTTTACAAAGAGCACAAATTTTTGCAAGTAGATTTTGGATTTGCAAATTAAATTTGGAACCTTTGTTTTATCAATTCGGTATTACAAAGTGTTCTAATTTTTTTTTTACAAATACAAAAGAGGTCCTAATCTTATCCTAATACTACAAGCTTCCGAATTTGTCCGAGCTAATTGGTGTTTCCTCCGAATTTTTCTCTCCATCCGGGAATTCCTCTTCACTTTCATGCTGTGCTATCCATTGTCACCTAAAACAACAACAAGGAACATCAGTTAGCAGTTATAAAACGAAACAAATTGCATACGAAAACCAAAAGAATTATGTTTTTTCGGACTCATCACGAGGGTTGTGTTAAGGAATCAGGATTAAAGGTCAATTGTTTCAAATGACAAAGCCTCAGAACCAAAGTTCCCTCATCGGCCGTTACCGTTACCTCCATTGCAAATCACAACAAATTTCGTTGTTGGTTCACAAAGGAGGTGTAAAATGGAAATCAGAAACATCATTTTTCCTAAATAAATCAACCCAACAGTTTATGAAAGTTTTCCAAAATTCGGCCCAAAATATAACATAGGCAGCATAGCATAGATCAGTAAAAACAGCCCAGCAGCCCAATAACCCAACAGACCAACAGTTTGGCAAACTGTTTCAGTTCAGCTTAAGAGATAGAGAAAGTCAACATACTGCAGCAAGCATAACAGGCAGCCAAGGAGAGAGACTTATTTTTACCCAAATACATGGTTATCAGTGAATGGTTTTTACCCAAACAGCAGCAAAATGTGTACACAAAAATGACAAAATGCCAAGGGTCAATTTCAAATAACACAGCAGGCATCTTATGCTGAAAGAGGAAAAGTAAGTTTAATTGCAAGCAACTAAAATGCCACAGAACTTATTTCCAATGACGGACAATTGGAATTTACATTAAAGTAATAAAAAAGCCAGTTTTAAGCAAGAATCAAGAGAGGTTCTGTTCAAGTTGTTATCACTTAATGAGGTAAGGATCAAAAAAGAAGAGATTTGCTTCAAATGGGTAAACCATAAGATAAACCAACATCAGAAGGTAAATGGCAGCAGGGATACCAATCAGAGAAGCATATTTTGTTCAAGTGTAGCATCTGTCTAAGCCAGCAAGGAATATAGAACAACAGAAATATAACTCAAGGGATAGCAGTTCAAAAACCCAGACAGAAGGAGAGAGCAGTTGAAAAAACAAAACACAATCAAAAAGACCAAGACATAGCATGTTTGTTCTTAACAAAAAGATAACAGGAAACCACCCAAAACCAAGATCAACCTAGCATCTGTTCTTCAAAAAAACACTCAAGAAACCAATATCTGTGCTACAACCATCAAAGACTCAAGCCAACATAAACAAAAACACTGATCAAGATAGCATCTGTTCTTTCCAACCAGAAATCAAAAGCCACACACTTGCAACAAGAACCAACACAGAACGATCAAAGCAAACTTAACCTAACATTCATCATTTTCCTCAAACACACCCTTCAGAATAAGCCATCTCAGAAATTAAATTTCTATTTCAGAGAAAGAAAAAGATGAAGCAGAACGATCTCACCCAGGTATAGCTCTGAACTCACTCCTCGCCGCCGAATACGTCTCCAAGATTCGGACTACGTGGTCACAAGCCAGAATCGCAAGCGGAGGGTATAGGGTTTCAGAACCCCTTGCTGTTTTCGCGCCCAAATCTACCGCTTATCTGCAAACACAACACAAATACCAGATTAGACAGAGAGAAAAACGCGAGAAATAGGTCCAACAGAAGTATGAATCGTTAGAGTTAGGGTTTCCCTTAGACAGCGATTAAGAGAGGGAAGTAAGGATGAGGGTTCCAATCGAAGCCATCGAGAGGGAGAGGACCATCTGTTTCTGGGCAAAGCATCGAGAACGAGAGAGATGAGGTTTTCATTTTTCTGCAGAATCGCGTTTTGAGAGAGAAGGGTTTGGGTTTGGGATTCCGAGCGTTCATCGTGAGGAAGAGAGGAGAGTGAGAGTTTCTGTTTTTTTTCTTCCTAGCTTTTCAATTTTTTAATTTTGTTTATTATTAGGATTAGTATTATAATTATTATAACTAATATTATTATTAACTTAATAACTATTACTATTATTTATTATTATTATTATTAATTTTTATTGTTATTACTAACTATTAGTGGTATTACTAACCATTATTATTATTATTATTGATATTTATTATTACTAATTTTTAACTATTAACAACTATTATTATTATTATTTACTATTATTATTAATAACAATTATTATTTTCTTAACCAATAATTATTATTATTGCTATTCTTAACCAACAAAATATTAGTATACCCCTAAAAATACAAAATAATAATAATAATAATAATGTTAGTTAGACATTTTTATACTATAGGAAATTTCTAGCACTTTTTTTCTTTTTATTACCCTCGCAAGAGTGTCGTCCCTGGTTTTCTTTTTGCGCCGCTCAAACTCGCGTCATACAGGCTATCTCTAAACCTTTACCTTTAATTAGTTCTGATAGTTCTTATTTGATAATTTATCGATTAAACTATTAGTGGATTTCTTATCAAATAGGAAAGATCGTTTCTAATAATTATTTAAAGTTCCGATTGTATTGTGTGATGATTATCTATTTGTTCCACATTTTATTCACCACTGTACACTTTGCACACGATTAAAATTAAAATCAATTCGATTCTATCTTGATTGGCTCATATGCCGATTTCCTAAAGGGTCTCATAGTTGGGGATGGGCATGGCCATCCTCACGAGGTTGAGTAAAGCCCTTGTTGCTTTAATCAATCATAACCCGAAAATAACATTGGTCTATATACCAATCACCATGCACCAGGGTCTCATGGTTGGGGATAGGAGCACCTATCCTCACGAGGTTAATCAAGTCCACATACTTGATTAGTCATAACCCGACTCCATTTTTCACGCAACGCATCGAGTTCTAAGACGTTTTCATAATTAAATTACAAACCTCGATCCAACGTCGAGTGCATTTTCGAAATTCTTTCATAAGAAAACTCAAGTGTTTAAGCCGTTGGATGCTAGTCTAATTGTTTAAACACTTGTAAAAAAATGATCTTCGAATCTTTAAGTCGTTGGATGCTAATCCAGTTGTTTAAAGATGCTTAATAACGTGAACTTTGTTTCACTTCACTCTTTCATAAGAAAAAACTTTTGGGATGATAGACGACTCGTTGAACATTGAGTTCATCTTGTTTCTAGTATTTGAATCGTAGGATGCTAGTCCTATTGTTCGGTATTTTTCACCCACCTAAAATCAATTCAACTCACTCAAAAATCCTTTTCTCGCTCATATGCGATAATTAAACTCTTTTCCGACAAAGAGTGTGTAATAGCCATTTCAAACGCGAACAAGGACTTAAGATTTTGAAACAAACAAAACAAGTCCAAGTTCAAGCATTTGAAATGTCTAAATGCACGATTTTTCTTATAAAATCAATACAACAAACTTAAAACCTTTTTGAGAGGAACTACAGAGTTTTGACTTTCCCATTGCACAAGGGAATATGTAGGCACACGGTTCTGAAACAAACAAATTCTTTTTTTCTTTTGGTATTCATAACTTAGCAATAAACACACACACAAACACTTAGAACTAAATGGGTCCCATCGAGTACGATGGATGTAAGGGGTGCTGATATCTTCCCCTTACATAACCGACTCCCGATTCAATATTTTTGGTCACGCAGACCGCCTTATCCGCATCTATGGGGTTTTATCTATATTTCCCCGTTCTTTTAGAACAAATAAAATTAGGTGGCGATTTCACTAGTTTTCGAGAATTTAAAGATTTTTGAAAATCGAGTTGCTTCACTCAAGATTGTTGTGCAAAAAGAATGACCTCAAAATGATAAGTGATGTTCAAGATATGACCAATTGAAGTTGATTGACTAAAAATTGAGAAATTCATCAAGGACTTGTAATCTTTTGACTTCATAGGCAAATTTCCAAGCATTTTCTATTCTCACCAATTGAACTAAGTTGTATTAGACATCCTTAGGTTCATTGTTAAATATAAATGAGCTCATGGAGAAAAGGGATGACCAAGTTATGATTATTTGAAGTCATACAAGATAGATGAAGCATCAATCAAGAGAGTGGGCAATCATAGACTTATAAAGCAATCTTTTCATCAATCAAACTCTTTAGATCCAAGCATATTCATATTATAAGTCCTCTTAAGAATCAAATGACTTTTAAATCATCTATAAACTTCATTCAAACATCAAGGCATGGTCCTCAGAAGCCCAAAACCCTAATTTCAAGAGAGATGGTCATAGAGTGAGGAATCTTTCCAAATTGTTGATCTCTTTCAAGCATGAAGCATGTACTAAAGATGAAAGACTATAGGTGATGACAACAAAAATATTCAATGGGAGACAAACACTTTCAAAATCTTAAGAATTGATGAGAGAAGGCATGGAAATAAACTCATGAACCTATCAACTCTTTGAGGAACTTTTGCACCATTCACCTACACATTTAGAGAGAAAAGTATACACATCATGGTTAGTAAAATATCAATCATCGCACATAAGCAATAATCACTTCCACAAGGTGTTTGGTGATCTCTCAAAGGGCAAACCCTAAAGATAAGAGAGAGAGAAAACCAATTTGTGATCTTTGTGCAATGCAATTGTATGAAGTATAAGAGAATCTTAGGAACAAAAATTGGGGCACAACAGAGTGAACCCAAAACTTCATCCACTTTCATGATGTTGATATCCTAAGCTTCTTCAATAGCTGTTACCTTCATATCAAATCTGTTAGGTAGAGATCTGAGCATCTTCCTTACCAGCTTTCCTTCTAGAGTCTTGAGTATTTCCCAAGCATCCTTGGCTACTTCACATGTATTGATTAATTTAAAGATGTTTCTGTCAACTGCACCGAATATATCATTCGAAGCCTTTGAATTTGCAAGAGCCAGTTCATCATTTTATTTTGACTAATTTTCTTCAGGTTTCAGCTCACCAGTAGGTTGATTATCAGCTCCAATAATCACATGTTGTTTCCATCCTTTTAGAATAGCCTTCCAAGCTCTGTTATCCAAGGACTTTAAATAAGCTTCTGTACGACGCTTCCATATATCATAGTTAGAGCCATCCATGATGGGTTGTCTATTCAAATATATTTCCTCTTTGTCCATATTACCAGAAAGTATCTTCCCTAGATCTCACCCAGAGATAGAGCAGGATGCCTGCTTTGATACCAATTGAAATTCTGGTATAATATATGAGATGTCAAAGGTGATGTCACGATACTTATATCTGCTTAGAACACAGTTAAACAGAACAGACTATAACAGTGCAGAAAGCAATAAAAACAAAGAGAATTGTTAACCCAGTTCGGTTCTAACTAACCTACGTCTGGGGGCTTCCAAGCCAGGGATGAAGTTCACTATTAGTAATATTAATTTGGAGCTAAACCTTCCCTATTTTCACCTCCTCACTTAATTAAACTACCCAATGACCCTTCTACCTAAGATACCACACTTAGATATGAGAATCCTCCGTTCACTCCCTCAGTACCACAACCCGTGATACTAAAAACAACAAAAACTGAAGACACTCTTCAAAGACACACAATCACACTTTCTTCAAAGCTTATGGTGATTGAAAACTTAAAACTAAAAAAATTGTCCTTCTCAAGTAGAAATACTCAAGAGGATCACAATTAACAATTAACAACCAACACAATGAACAACCAAAAATTAAAAACTAAACTCTCTAAAACTAGAATGGCCAAACTGCAAAATAAGGTCCGCAACCTTTAAATAGAGTAATAGCAACTAGGGTTTCTTTACTCACAAGTCATCAGCGCCTCCTGTCTTTTCTCCATGAAAGCAGGATATTAAATCTCCAAGAATGTTGCTGAAGGAGTTTCTCAAGCTTCCTTAATCGAAGCATACAAACAACAACAAACCGACTTCCTAAAAAATCTGCACTTTTGTCAGTTTCACATGTCAGGACATATGCTGTGACATCTGCTACTTCAGTAATCTTCAAGATATTTTTGTGCAAAATTTTTTACCAAAATTGCTGTCAACCAATAGAATCAACAATATTATTAAATGAATTGAAAGTTTATTAAGAAAACAAGTTTGAAAAATTTCATGGACCTAAGTCCAATTTTTTTTTATGAAAGTGGTTCGAGTTTTGAAAACAAGAATCCTTTGAAAAAGAGGGAAGATTTTGAAAATTAAATAATGAGGAGGAGATGAAGAGGCTAACCTAAGTGCATAAAGTAAAAGGTAAGGGTAAAGAAAGATCTAACCGGGTGAGAAAGCTAGTACTTGACATCAAGAGCCAATACCACATCCCATCCTTTGAATTACCTCATAAAGAACAAAAAACCAAGCTTTAAATAAGTCAATGCCTCGGATGAACTCTCTTGTATTAAGAAAAAAATGCACAGAGTAACGGCTGTATTTGGAGGAAATCCACTCTTAATCGAGAATAACTGAATAACCTTCATACAAAGATAATAACTAGACAAGACAGAATAACACCAAGGGCATAGAAATCTCCAAGCTGAAGTAAGGGTCCTAATCTTAAGTCCAAAGATCAAGCTCCAAGCACAAGGATAGCAACCAAGTCCAATTAAAAGTTTTTTATGTTTAAGTTGAATTATTAGGTATTTTGGAAAAGGAAAACAAAGCTCAAGTGAGCAAATTCAAAATGACAAGAAAATAAAATGCTCAAGTGAGCAAAGGAAAAATAACTTAGAAAATAAATGCTCTAGTGAGCAAAGAAAAAAAAGGCATAAAATGTAAATGCTAACATAAAGTGCATAAAAATAAAGAGAATAAAAGTAAAGGCGGAAAGTAAAGAGCAGAAAGTAAAAAGCAATTCATAAATATTAGCAAGATGACCATCTTGAAACTTATCAAGTATATCATCGAATTGTTAATTGTTAGTCCTCAGCAAGATGACCATCTTGAAACTTACGCATGAAGACTTGCCAAAAGCTTGATAGAATCAACGCGACCATACGACAAGTTTTAATTATTTTTTGTCAAGTATATCACCGGTTTTGGAATTATCACATCACTTGATCAAAGATGATTGAGAATTTCAAATGGACAAAGTTAGTGGAAACTTGCCAGAAGCTTGATTAGAAATCAACGCGACCACACGACAAGCGCCACAAGGGTTGAACCAAGATCAAAGCTCGAGTCATCTTTTGGGGCTTATGTTAGAACGTTAAAGTTCATGCTACCAATTTCTCACTTTTCCGAATCGGGACAAAAGAAAAATAAGATGAAGAAGAAGAAATAAGTTCCAAGTTTATTTTGCATCGGATGAATTTATTTTGGTCTTACTTTGTCAAAATCAATCAACTCTCTAAGTGGATTTGGTCAAGAGACCTATCAACACCCAAATTCCCTTGATGTTGCAGAAGTTTATGGTTCCAAAATAAATTCAAAAGTCAGCAAAATAAAATGAAAATAAAATAAAATAAAAAGGATTAAAAGTAATTTTGAAATTAGGTTATTTAATTGGACTTTAGTGACGAAATACACAAATAGTATTTTTTTTATCAAAATAAAATTCCAAGAAAATTACCCAAAGTCAAACAGAGGTGAACAAGTGTTGACAAAAAAATTTTAGAATTTTTTAAAGTCAGAAAATATTTTTAGAAAATAAAATAAAAGTTGAAATAAACCAAAAAAGGAAAAAAAAATAGTAAAACCAAAACTAAAAATAAAATGAGGTCACTAATATTTGTCAACTGACCATTGGATCCTTCCATAATTTTTCCAGAATTTTAAAATGTCAAAAAGTATTTTAAAACAATTAAAAACATCAAATAAAAGAGAGAAATCATAAAATATATCTAATATGAAAATAAAATTATGAAAAAAATAAGGTTCAAAAAGATAATATTTCAAAATATTTTTGTGAATATTTTCATAATTTTTAAGCCAGAAATGAATTTTATATGATTTTTTGAAGTTTAAAACATTTAAGATGTAAAATCAGAAAATAAAAATAAAAGCCAAAAAATATGGGCCATTACATCACAGTCAAAACGCGATAGTAATCACATCCAATGGACATGGCGCACTGTTCTTGATATGGACCTCCTTGGTTTTCACACCAGATCAGAAATTAAAGTTAAATTAAAAAATAAAACAAGGGAAGATATCACGCGTTGGATCGAGTCTGACTCACAAAAGTAATCAGATCCAAGGCAAAATCACCGAATCCAGTTTGAAAAAATTTGCATGCCACACTTTCATTGGTTGAAGACGGACACGTAGGTCGTCTTCAACCTCCAACAATCTTCCATACGTGATTCTCAAACTGTAATATCAATACACATGAGTGGTATCCTTGGATTCGTCTCTTAAAGTCGATCTCAACCGCATGCTCGCGAAAAATTTATTTAAACTGAGTGAGGAGAAATTTGGAAAAAACTCAAAAAATAGCGAATAGGATTTTGATGAAATTCTCAGTCAATACTTGATGAAAACACAAATGGTGAAGATCACAATGATCAGGGAGATGAAGAAAGTGTAATGATGCTTTATTTTACAAGGTTTGATGGAGATTCCTACCTGAACGAAATTCACTTTCAGAGCTCTGAAACTGGACTTGGATAGCATGATTCAGAAAGCTTCAAGGCACGATTCTTGTTCTGTTAGCTTCAGTGAGGTTCAAGGAAGAAGAATGAAGGTTAATTTAAAGTCGGAATAGTTTTGAAAGTGAAAATGAAGTTGCAAAACATTTGGTTCGAGAGAGGGTTTGGTAGAGGTTTTCTGGCTATCAAAGCTTGAGGAAATAAGTTAGGAATGGTGTTGTATTTATAGGATAGTGAATGGTGATGAAAATGAGAAGGAATTGTGAGATTTTGGAGCGAAATCGTGCAAGGTGTGTGTACGAAGGAAGTGTGACCTCATGTGCACCAAAACTCATCCAAAACCTGCGTTTCAAGGTGCAAATTAATTTTGGACAACTTCTAAACATGATTAGTCACGACATCAAGGCTTAATTTTGGCTTAAATTTGATTGGTACCGCAAAATGCACAAACTGATGGTGTGCTCGAATAGATTTTGGCTCAAACTTTGAACTTAGGCCAAATCAAATTCCCTCGTGCGTTTCTTGATTTTCCTTGAGCCAAATGAATTATTCAAAGAGTATAACACAATGCAAAAAGAATAAAATATAATGGATGCTTGGATTGAGAGATGTAGCATTTAGGATTCTTGAAAAAACATTGATTTTTCTGGCCAGGCCTTCGTCAAACATGCCACTTTCTAAAAATGACCTATAATGTTTTCTCTTCAAACTTGATCTTGCACTCAAAATTTTAACTTGACTTTCCAATATTATATGAAGTAGACCTCTCAAGGAATATTTGGCAAAAATAATCATCCAAAAACTCCAAAAATTAAGAAAGTTATGGGTTTGTGAAGTTGAGGGAAATTTGTGAAATGACCTATAATCTTTTGATTTGTTCAAGTAACTTCCAAACACTTTCAATCTTCAAAATTTATATGGAGATAAATTTCACATCTTCAATACTGTTTTGAAAAAATAATGACCTCAAGGTGATAAATGATGATCAAGATATGATCTTTTGAAGTTGATTGACCATCAATTGAAAAATTCATCAAGGGCTTGTAATCTTTTGAACTCATAGGCAAATTTCCAAGCAATTTATTTTCCTACCAATTGAACTAAGTTGTATTAGGCATCCTTATGTTCATTGTGATAGAAGAATGAGCTCAAGCAGACAAGGTATGACCATGTTTTGATCCTTTGAAGTCATATAAGATAGATAAAGCATCAATCTAGAGAGTTACCAATCATAGACCTCCAAAATAATCTTCTCATCAATTGAAAAACTTGGATCAAAGAATATTCAAATTAGAAGTCCTCTTAAGAATCAAATGACTTTGGAATCATCCACAAACTTCACACGAACACCAAGATATAGTCCTCAGGAGTCCAAAACCCTAATTCAAGGTAGATGGCCACAAAATGGTGAATTCTTTGAATTTTATGGTCTATTTCAAACATGAAGCATATACTAAAGATGAGAGACCATAGATTATGACAAGATAAATCTTCAACGGGAGACAATGATTTCAAAAATCTTGGGGATTGAGGAAAGAAGGCATGGAAATAAACACTTGAACCTATTGATTCCTTGAATAAGAAACTGGTGCACCATTCACCTACACCATTTAGAGAGAAAAGTTTACATATATCATGGTTAGTAAAACATCAAACATCACATACATTCAATGGTGCTTGGTGATCTCCCAAAGATAAGAGACAGAGAGAGAGAGAGAGACCGCTTGATCTTTGTGTAATGTAATGGTATGAAGTATGAATGAATCTTAGGGGGGAAATTCGGGTACAACAGCGAGCCTAATTATTAGAATTGATATGGATAACTGAGTTAATCCCAATAAGAGAATACTAGTTAGTAAGGGTCATGAGAAAACATAAGTTAGATCTCTCAATTCAAAGAAACGAAGAGAAGAGGGGGAAAAAGGGGAAAAGAGGAAAATAAGAAGAAGAAGAAGAAGAAGAAGAAGGAATCTAGAAGTTAAATATTCAAGAGATAAGAGGGAGAATCCTTATTATTATCATCTTGTATGTGATTAGGTAGTGATTGGTAACATGGTAGGGTTTTTGATTTCAATTTCTAAGAATCTTTGAATGTTAGGGTTTGAGGAGAAATTGTGTTTTCTTACTTAGGAATGATGACCCATGATTAGAAATATGTTAGGATACCCTTTAATGATATTATTTGACTGATTGAGATGACTTTTTTATATGAGAATTATGTGGGAAGAAGAATGTTATTCGTAGCACATTTTTTCAGAATTTGCAGATCCCGCTTAACGCGATCAGAAGCCCGCTTAGCGCAGAATGTTCTAGAATTTGGGGATCTAGTGCAGGTATATCGGTCTTAACACGGTATATGGGGCTTAGCGCGGTCTGGAACATAAAATGTTATTTTTTTGATTCTTCGACATGAAACCTTATATGTTTATATTTTATGGAGTATTTTCATGTATGTATTTAACCGATTCAATTAGAATTGAATGGGTTTTGGATCGAAAACTTAGTAAACACATAATACTTGATTTTGGCTTATGTATGTTGTGTTTGGATAATTGTGAAGGATAACAATTGTTGGCTTGTGTGCTAAATGTTGTTTGTGAATATGTGATAATAAATTCTAAATGATTTGCATTTAGATGATGATGCTTGTTTGTTGTGCAAAGATGGATAATTCAGGGTGTTGAATTATTATGATATGCTTGATAATTAGGATTGGTGGAAAATATTAATTTGCACATGTTGTTGGTGAATTTCACATGCATACATGGTGGCTTTGATTCTTAAGTGGAAACATAGGCAGTGAAACTATGGGTTTACAAATGGTGTTGGCTTTGATCCTTAAGTGGAAACATAGGGGGTGAAACTATGGGTTCACATATGGTGGCTCTGATCTTGTCCGGATCTGGAGCGTCCCTCTAATTCTAAGATGATTGAATTGGGAGCAAGACGAACTTGATGTTCATGGATCAGTACCACATGCATAAGCCACATCCATTTTTCATTGGACTCTTATGCATTATTGATGAATGTGTATATGAATTATAAATTGTCGTAATTGGTTAAATGATTACTTGAATTGCTACATTAGGATTGTTTATGTTATGTAGGATATCACATGATGTGTAGTGAATTGTTAATTAGATGTTTGTTTCTATATTACTTATAATTATATACATTTTGATAATGATTTGAGTTCTCACCCATCTGCTGTATGTGATGTTCTATGCGACATCGTGCAGGTTCAGAGGATAGTGGTGCTTCGCACGAGATTAGCTGAGGAGATTAAATATCTTATCTGTTATTCTTAGGTAGTGAGTCATTGCTTTGGTCATGTAACACAGGGGTTATTTGAACTCATGTTTGTTATGAGATGTTGTTATGTATTCTCATTGTTTTGGATTTATATGTGGAGATGCTTTGTTGATGTGGCCTTGGCGCCGATGTTTGGATTCATATGACTTGATTATATTATGAATTCGTTGTTATGGTGTTTAATGGTTATATTATGGGATATAATCATTTATAGTATCTGAGAAAAGAAGTATTCTGGTATGATATGCATAATCTGTTGAAGCATGAGATTTAAATATGTGTTATGCTTATGACCAGGTGCATTTTATGTTTTGTTTCTTTGGTTTTCTATTGTATGAAAAACGACATGTGACACCCTTTGTATGTATGCATGCTATTTTACTCTGATTTATGCCATATTTATTTAGGGGATTAGAAAAGGGGTGTTACAATACGGACACATTTTTTATTAGTATACTCGATTAGAGAAAATACCTAATCAGTTAGATAAGGGTGAATCAAGTCAATAAATTGTGACAGTGTTAATTAATGGAAAGGATTTTATATCAAAACTTTTGATTTAAGCAGCAATAATTGATTATTACATGGACTTGATCGATTAGGTCATTTATTTTTCTCATGGATTGTTTCCTAAAATGAACCATCTCTTGGACGATAAAAACAGAGTTTCCCTTTCATTTCATAACATCCATAAAAACGTGAGTATCTCACTTCTCCTATTTCTCAATCTCTCTGATAGGAAAAATATCAAGTGTACTATTTTGCCTTGCAGTAATAAGGGGAAATTCCCCGAATATCGATCTCAAGGACTGCGTACCTGTATCGAGTTTAATCTATGGTTCAATTAAACAAAATCTTGGATTTGTGTTTTGGTTTTTTATTGTCACGATAAAATTAAAAGAAATATAAATTGGCTTTTTTACTAGTCTAAGGAACATGCTAGGGTAAAGTGTATAACTTGCCATGTAACTACCTTGAATCCTTGATCTATTCAACAAGTTCATAATATCAATTACCATCCCTTTAGGTTGTTTTCCCCTAAGTCCTTAATGGGAAAACCTTTGAACATTTCTTCTAAACCTCTAAGTCCTTAGAGAATTATTAGGAAAACAAGCATTGGTTTTATCAAGAGTTAAATCAGGTGACTATAGGGTGTCCCTAGTCCTAGGTGATATCTACCATAGTCTAATCGTACAAAAACCTTAAAATTTGCGGTTTAGTAATTGTTAACCATAAATCAATCTTAATTGGTATGATCAGGAAAGCATAAAAAGATTGCACAATTAAATCGAATAATAAAAGCCATGACATTGATAACTCAGGAATTCAACATCATTATAGAATCAAATCAGGGACACCCCCTAGAATTGGGGTTTTAGCTACTCATATTGTTCAAAAGAATTTCAGATAATAAGAATGTAAACATTACAATTGATGTTGAACTTTGGATCTTCAATTGCTTCTGCTAAAGAAAGATCTTTCGTTCTCCAAGAATTGCATAAGCTTCAATATCCTTTTCTCTAGATTCTTCTTTTCATCAAAATTCCTCCAATTCAATGTGGAAACTCATTTAAATAGTGAAAAATCACAAAAATAATTAAAATAAGCGTCATTGGGTGACACGGCTGCCCGTGTCAACTTCTGGTATTTATTTTCTTCTTTTCCAGCTTCAGGCAGATTGACACGGCCCGTGTCAGACGACAAGGCCGCCCGTGTCAGCCTCTGGTTTTCCATGTTGTTCATAGCTTCCTCTAACACGGCCCGTGTCAGGTGACACAGCCACCCGTGTTAGGGCTCCTATAGCATTTTTTCCGAAACTCTGAATTATGCACTCTTTCGCTCCGATTTATCCTATTTTATTCTTCCGAACTTGAAAACACTAAAACACAAAACCAAAGCATAATATGCGGTAAAAAGACATAAAAGATCGACAAGTAAAAGAAACAATAACTAAATTAACTGTTAAATATCTATGTAAAAACCATTACTCACTCTCTCTAAAATTTCTTTCTTTCTGCCTCACAAATTTTTAGCCATACTTCTTTGAGATTGTTCTAGATTTTAGTGAGGAATTTCTCAGGGTGAAGGGTATTATTGTAAATTTACCAATAGTTCTTTTTCCTCGAGTACATAATTCTTCCTTAGTAAGTATTATATTTATTTTGGAGTTAAACTAGTGTAAAGTCTCTTTTGGGAATTAGTATAAGTCTCTATTTTGGTTCGTGAGCTTCACCATAAAAGAAAATATCTTCTATTGGGTTTGTGAAGAATAACATGAGAAAAAATATTCACAATGGTTTGATTCATGTCATCCCCTGTAAAACTTTGGTTAAGTTTGATGGGTAACAAACTCAAAACTCCAACTTGGTTCAAGATCAACATATACAAAATGTTAATTTTTCTTAGAGATTAACTTCCTGAAGCTTTGTTTTTGGTTTGGTGTGAAGACTAACCGCTTTATTCGTCAATTTGTTATACCATTGGACATTAACCTAAAACTTCATTTTCATTGTATAAGGGGGGGTCATGGGCATAACCTTCTTGGGGAGATGAGTAGGTTACTTCATTAAGACCAAACCTCTATGAATTTTTTTCTTAATCTGTCTTATCTTAACTCTTTTAATTTCTACTTATTTTCTTTATACTTATTTTTTGCTACATATCCAAATGTTTTTTTAGAACGTGCTTTTAAACTCTGATTTGGAAAATAAATTTGTTTCAAACTATCCTTTTTCAATCCTCCATAGTTCACCCACACTCTTGTGTATGGAGTCACATGCTCAAAAAGTAGCATTATGTCCTAACTCTTATTTAATGACTAATCGTTTGATAAGGAAGATGACTTCCAAACACTATTTTCACCAAGAGAGCTATCCCAAGGACACCTCTATCATTTAATGGTGATATGTTTGACTTATAGAAATATAGATATAAAATATTCATTTAAAGTTTTGATCATAATTTGTGATAAATGGTAAAGTAGTAGATAAACCATATTTCATTTGGACCATTGAGAAAAAGAAGAAGTTTGACATTAATTTTAAAACTAAAAATTTCTTAGTTATGTCCTTAGATGAAAATCAATTATTTTATGTTCATAACTGTAAACCAGACATGGAAATGTGGGACACTTTTATCCAAGTGTCGAACAAAAGCGAGAGAACACACGAAGAAAAGAAGATGAGTTCTTCTTTCATAAATGCTTCTCAAAATTTAGATATTTTGAAAATAATGTTAGGACATTTGTCACTAATAAATATGTAAGAGTTAAAGAATTATAATAATAAATGTGATTCGATCCTAAAATCTAGTGAAGAAAATGCTTACAAATTTCAAGAATAATGTAAGAAGGAAGAAATCTTTGAAAAGTTGAATGAATTAATTCAAGTGATAAAGGGTGAGGGCATAAGTTCAAATCTAGAAGCATCAATAGAAAATTCATCAACAAATTCCTTTAAAGATGAATAACTCCAGTAATCTCTTTTAAAAAATCTTTGTAGTTGAACGATCCTCGTAGGATTCAACGTCAAATGGAGGAACTTCATCTAGAAGAGAATATGAAGAAGAAAATTCATCTTGTGGAATCTTCAAACAAAGAAAAGATAAGAAAGTATCAATGAACAACAAACTCATAGATTCAACATCTAGGAGGAACCTCAAAAATTCAACCTCTGGTAGATCCTTCGAAGAGAATTCGTCCAACAAAAAAGATGAAGTTTGTTCGAAAGAGTCTCACGAAGAAGATGGATATGAGGTTACAGAGTTATTATAGAAGTAATTTTTCAAATTAAGAGCTAAGTTAATTGATGAAAATTATAATATTAAGAAGTCTATATCAGATCTTAAATATCATCTTGAGTTTCTAGAAAAAAGTAATGAAATGCTAAAGCATGAAAAAGATAATATTAGAAAGTTTGATGAAACATGTGAGGCTTATGTCTCGATGAAAAAGGAAGTAAACAACTTTCATAAAATCCTAGGTAAATTTACAAAGGGAAAAAATCTTGACTTGATTCTATCAAGATCTTATCAAGTTAAAGGCATCTTTTAAGTAAATATGAATTGTAGTTTAAATCCAGTAGAGCACATAGTAAAGGGTCTAATAGGAAGAAAGAGAATTAACTTGTCTATAAATGTTCTCAAGGGCCCAGTCTCCTCACACTGCGTGAGAGATTTTACTTTAATAAAAAATGTTACAGTCTAATCAACCTGATTCTCTTAACCTTTCTACCAATCAATCAACAAGGCACCCCACCTTGTGATTTTACAAATTCAGAGAAAGAATCTACTTCCTCTTCAACAAACTTGATTCAACAATCCTGAATTCAAGTTACAGCAATTTGATATGAGTTACAAGTGAATTGTGGAATACAATTGAGTATGGATAATTTTAAAAAATCTTGACTGCATGAATACTCCTTCCCCTTGAAAATATGACAACTAAAATACTCTACACTCTTATGTGCTCGAGATACTTTTGAAAATGATATGAAAATGATTTGAACCAAGTATCTTCTTTAAAGAAATTTATGAGAAGAAATAATGCAGATTGGCACACGAATGAGGCTGAAAAATAGAGGTTAATCGCTAAGGTGACGTATGAGCCTCAAATTTAAGAAAAATTATATTTCACCTTCACCTCCAAGTCAATTAAATTTGTGCATCAGTGGCACACACGTGAGATTTTCAAAAATATCAAGATGTAATTCATTAGGGCCTTAATCTAATTAATTAGATGGCATATTTTTGCAAAGATTTGGCTCTCATATTTTCTTGACAGAATCTTCATTGATTTTGTGCAACTTATACACTCTTAAACCACCAAAAGAAACACTATACTTTTCTTTAAGAAGGGAGTAGGCCACTTTTTTAAACTTAATATCTATAAATATTTGGTGTTATCTCTCTTCCCTAACACCTTTACTTTCTGTTTATTTTGTATGCTTATTCTTTGATGCATGTCTAAACTCTTTTTAAGAAAATGCTTTCAAACTCTTATTTGAATGAATTTGTTTCAAACTATCATTTTTCAGCCCTTTACAATTCACTCTACTCCTATGTATGGAGTTACATGTTCAATAAAAGGCGATAAGGAAACATTTTATCTGCATATATATGATCAAATCAAGTCAAGAATATGAAAGTATATGAGATATAAAAAGTGTCAATTATGATATCCACGAGTCCACATATAGAATAATTACTAAACGCCACCTCAACAAGAGTCACAACCCCGAAGTTCCAAACTGTAATGATAATGATGGTACCCATGCGATAATCATGTTATGCCTATTTTTAGGTCATCATTCCCTTAATGTTAGAGCCCGCGTGGTAGAATGAAAGGACACCATGAGATTCAACATGTTTTACCATACTCCCACAAAGTAGAAAATAAAGAGACCAAAAGGCCAAGTAAGATTCCAAAAAAAATTATTCAAGCATAGTTCCAAATTTAAAAGTGTAAAGTATAGTAAATCCCAAGTCGATCTAACTAGAAGGCTAAGCCACACAGAAAACTTCAAAAACTCAAACATCGGGGCTACTATTTTGGTCTTGGCTTGAGATCGAACCCATTAATGCTCATGTAACCCGAGCTCAGGTGTATATGGACAACTTAAAAAAGATATTGAACTTAGAGACATAAAAAAAGGTCACTCAATGTTCCTAAGACATAAGATTGTCTATTCTATTTACAATTATCTTGGAGACACATGTTAACAAAAGAAACTTCTAGGGCCTCCAAACCCTAAGGTACCTCGAATAAAAGTGAAATATCGTATCAATTTGAGGTATACATTATTCTATCCTAAAAATGTCACACTTACGACTCTCATTAATTTGAATACAGAGTATTTGCATGTATCTTCCAACACCAGATTAGAGTAAAAGACTAATAATATATGTTATTTAATCTTTCAACAAATAACTACCCTTAAAGAGAATGTCCATTTCCATATCAAATACCAAAATCTAAATTTTATACATAAAATTTCATAAATTTTGTTCATTAAACTCATTCAAATAGATAAAGTACTACATATTTTTATTTTCTTTTTAACTTAAATTTAAATGATGCACAAAGACAAAGAAGACGGTGGACGAAATTAATTCGAGTCCAATGAAATGTAATGAGAGTGAGGTAATAAGTTGGTCAAATACATGAAAACATGCATAGACTTGGTAGTTTTTCCAATAGAGAAAATAGTCCAAAGCATCACGTGAAGTATCGGATTATAAGTCACTATCTTGGACAAAAAAAGCTCTGCCTACCAGCTATAATAGCCATGCATAACACAAAGGAAAAAAGGGAAGTAAAAGAGAAAAAAACAAACCTACTTCCATATGTTACAATCACACTTATCTTTTCTTTCACATTTTTACATTTAGTTGCACTTTTGACTTTTTAAGATGATGTTTCTGATTTTAGCCTTTCATTTTATTTGGATATATTTTATCCCTCTGTTTAACATTTTATGAATTACTACTTTTATTTTCAATTTTCTCAAATTTTCTTTTCCATTAATTAAAAATCAAACGATTCAGATCACACAACAACAAAATAGTTTAATTCAATCTCTACCATTGATATTATCGCCGATCGACATCAAAATTTTTGCAATGAAATCACGCTAGCCAGCACATTGCATGCTCACTCAAAAAGTACATAGAGTACACATGATATCTCCAATATGGAAAAGGTTACAATTCATAATATGAACATTCAATTACAATACAAAACTTGATAAAAGCAAACCCTTTTTTTTATTGTTCTAGTCAAAGAGAAAGTGATTGATCAATCCTTTTATGAACATTACAAGTAGCAATCACTAGCTAGGGATTGGTCAAGCTAAAAAGATCTAGATATTGTGATAAAAGTCCTTCATTATATGCATGCAGTATATTTTGAAAATTTTCCTCTATCTAATTAATATTTTACCCTCTTAGAAAGACTATTACATACGCAATATTTTGTAGGAATTTATGTGACCCATCATTGTCCAATTTTATGGACAACTAGGACAGGAACTAGTTGTATAATTATAAGTAGGTCAGGTCCACTTCAAAGCTGTAATTTTTAACCTTTAACTAAAACACGTTTAATTGTTCCATCACAATGAAACATATGCTGCCACCCAACATTGTTTCAAATAATTGACTTGACAAATTTATTAACTAGTGTCTTGTGTTGTGTCATGCATTATCCACTTATGCTTCATTAATTAATTCTTTTCTCCTAAAACATCTTTAGGGGAGCATGTGTGTATCTAGGTTTGAGGTTTGGAAACCAAAAAACACAGAAGATCTCATTCATTAAATATACATATATATGAAAGATAAAATATATGAATTGCATGTATCTCGAAACTCATACATTCACGTACGATACGATTGTAGAATTACGATTAGATAATGACGATGATGATTTCAAATAGATGTAAAAAATTTCTTTTTAATTTTAAAATTTGTATCGTCTAATGTTAATTTAACGGTTAATGATATAGTATTTGCGTGAATGCGTAATATCTAATCTCAATCGAATGATTTTTGATGAAGAATAGGTTATTGATGAAAATGATTACAATGGATGAGAGTGGGGTTGGGTGATGATGATAGTAAACAGGGAAGTGAAAAGGACCAACAATGATGGAGAGATTGAATAGGGCATCTAGTGATGTGGTTGAGGACAACATGAGTGAGATATGTGGGGTATTCATTAGATTGAGACATTTTATAATTCACATATAAAATGAATATATTAATGGAAAACGGAGCTCTTTCTTCCCTAACAACCATGGTCTTTTTTGTACACCTTTGTTACAAAAGAGAGTGATAGTTGCACATATATCCGTGTAAATGTATATACTCCTAAAGATTTTGATCTATTAATCATAAAGGTTATGATGAAACTCAAGATCTTGTTTGAAATATTGGAATAGTACACCGTTACTATTATTAAGATTGGAAGACATATTCCTTAAATAGACACCAACACAAACCTTAATTACACGGTACTTTCTCATTTTCAAAATAAAATGTTTTTAGAATTAAAAACATTTATTTCAAAATAATACTCCATCTAGTGTTTATTATAAGAAAAAGTTAGTTTTTAAGATTCATTGATTCTATTTGGGATTTTTTTACACTGTTGCCATTATTTGAAAAATTAATATCAATTTACCCCATTCTGAATTTTCTTTTACGAAATTATCATGTTTTCCTCTTTTGTTTGTCCATCCAATAGACGAACCGTTGAAGCTCAATATTCTTTTAAGGATTCGTCTAAAAAATGGGCAAACTGCTGAAGACCTTTTTTTTCGTTCATTTTTAATATTATTTTTATATATTAATATTATATATTAATTTTAATATTTAAAAATATAATTTAAATTATTATAAAATAATTTTAACATTTAAAAATGTTATTTTGAATAAAAATATTGATTTTTTAATTTTTAATATTTAATATTTAATTTTAATTTTAATTTTAATTTTAATATATTTTTACTTCACCATTTTTTTTATTTTATTAAAATTAAACAATTAATGGGAAAAAATATTATTAATATGAAAATTAAAATGACTACAAATATACATCTTATGGATGATTATGACGTGTGTCTGTTTCATAGTATGTGGGTTTTTTTATGTGCTTGTGTTGCCTATGGATTTGAATTTTTGTTTTCTTGCATATACCTTAGTGTATTGTCTTGACGGAGATAGAGCATTGTCTTTAGACGATTCTTCGTTGTGGTGAGAAGTACCGCCACCCATAACGAAGTATGGTTTGCTGTTGAAATTGTTGGTGGTGGTGGTAGTCATTTGCGTGAGGGTTTGGGGTGTGAGGAGTTGGTTGTTGAGATGCAGTGGCATAGAAAGTGTGTTGTTGTGTGGTTTGCGTGTGTTGGTATGTTTGTTGGGAGAATGAGGTTGTTTGGGAGTGAAATATTGGGGCTCATAAGAGGAATGTCTTGATAAATAGTTGGTTAGGCGGTTTATTATGTTGAAGATGAGGCATATTTTTGTGGGTCGTGCAAGAATGTTCTTGTGATGGATGTAAACCATTGCATATATCGTTCACTATGCGAAGGACTCTCACCATTTACAATGATAAACTAATAAGACGACAACACAATAAACTAATATAACGACTCAACTCAACAACATGTCTATGAGATAAATACCATCAAGATAATTTCTCCTTGTGGTGACATCATCATAAGGACCATTACATCATTTTTCACATCTCGCAATTCATGAGTTACTCCATCTAGACCGAACCTCTTTTCATCCTTAGGAATGTCTCAGTCTAACCAATTGGTCATGTACCTTTGTAAATGTTCCAACTTATGCGTGTTTTAGAGGAGGGTTTTTCATCAGAGGCTTTGTTGTAGAAAAAATAAGTTGAGCTTCTCATTTCATAAGTGGAAACATTGGAAGCAGTTTTTTCGATGATGATGGTGAAGGCTTTCTGCTTCTTAAGAACTCAGACATATTTAAATTGAGATGAAGATATTAGTGCTAACTAATGTAAGTAACAAATGAGTAAATAATCATATTTATAGAAAAATAATAAAATATTATACTCGCCCATTTGATGTAGAGCTGTCAAAATGGGTCGAAGTCCATGGGTCAGTCCATCGGGCCCGAAAAAATTAGGACTCAGACCTTATTTTTCAAGCTCATTTACTACTGGGCCTTTTTTAGTCCAATCTGAAAAAACTTAAAAAAATATGGGCCAACCCGTATGAGCCATGATAGCCCAGAAGCCTGAAAAAAGTTAAAATTTAATATAATTAAAATTTATCCTTTCCTAATTATAATTGTTATAAAATTTTATAACAATTTATCGTTATAATTGTTATAATATTGTAATTTTCATGAATATATATAAATTAAAATTTATTGAAACAAATTATTCAATTTTGTTTTTATGATGTAGTTTAGATAGCTTGAATTAATTTTATAATAAAGATCAGAGTAATAATTTCTTTATTTTTCAAATACAACATTAATATTGTCTACAAGAAAATTACAGTATACATTTATGATAATGTGCAAATAATAGTGATTAAGGATAATTTTATGAAAAATTATCTTTATTAACTTAATTATTAATTTCTTAATTAATATATAAAAACTTTAAACAACTTTTATTTTAAAATATAATAATAAAATAAATACTTCCATCTATCCGTTATGCTAACTAACCTAATTTTGTTTAATTACCAATAACATTTTAATATGAACCTCTAGAACAAGGCTAAAATGAAATGAACGTCACTAACATTTTAAATTTGTTAAAATATTATTAGCGTTATTATCACTTTTGTCTCCGGTTATATAGGTTTTTATTCTTTTATTTTTTTATAATTTTATAAACTTGTCTCCGGTTATATAGGTTTTTATTCTTTTATTTTTTTATAATTTTTTTTTATAAAAGTAACCTTGCCATTTTAAAATACTAATATTTTAGTTTTTAAAGTTAATATCAATAAGTAAATTCTAGTTTTTCTATGGATTTTCTTTCGAATTTACCTGCGGATTACCTTACATTTTAAAAAACCTAACAATTTAGTTCATAAAGTCAAAATTTGCAGGTAAATCCGAATGAAAATCCGCAGAAAACCCTGTAGATTTTGACTTTAGAGACTAAATTATTAGAATTTTGAAAACGGCAAGGTAATCCGCGGGAAAATCCAAAGGAAAATACACAAAAAAAACCTCCGAATTTTAACTTTAAGAACTAAAATATTAGTATTTTGAAATAGCAATGTTACTTTTACAAAAAAATAATAATTACAAGAGAACAAATAAAAAATGACCTATATGATAAGAGGCAAAAGTGGCAGTGACTCAATATTATATAATGTATAATATAATATTACGTCATTTTGTTTATACAGGCTTTCAATAAAATAGGGCATTTTTTAAATCTTAAAGTAAGAGGCGTAATACATAAATAATTAAAATTAGAGTTCTCCTAGACCTTTATTTAAGTAATATTAGGTGCACCTTTAATTATTATTGTTCAAAGAATAAATTAATAGTCTTACTTGAAAAATTGACCAAGTTTAGACCCACAAAGCAAAATAATTTGTCAAATTAAACATTTAAAATTGTGTCAGTAATTCAAGAGTGAGATTGTTTGTTCCCTAATCAAGTAAGTAACATAATTTTCTCTCATCTTAGGTGCTCTCCCTTCTCTCTAAAAGGGGATTTGAATCGGACCTAATCTCATGCTTTACGGTGGCGCTATCGAGGAGGAAGGATGAAATGTTAGCATGAGGATAGAATTCCAGAACTGGAGCCCAAAATGGGAAACTTTTTCAGCAGCTGTTAGGGTGAAAGATGTTGGGGATAAGGAGGTGAATTCGGTGTATTTCTCTGCATTCCTAGATAGGGTTTCAGCTAAGGAGTTATGTGAGTTATTCGGTCCATTCGGCAATGTCGTTGAGATATCACTGGCTCCAAGGAGGAATAGTTTGGGGAGGAAATTTGGTTCCGCAAAATTTAGAGATGTAGAAGATCTAAAGTTATTAGTCGTGAAGCTGGATAATATATTGGTGGATGGGAAGAAGATTCACGCAAATCTTCCGAGATTTGAAAAGATAAGTAGAACGACTTTGGGCAAGGTTGATAGAGGTCAAGGAGATTCATTCTTTCAACGGGGATCAGTGATGTAGGGAGGCATCTTAGGTTGGGGTAAAGGTGCTCTCACCAAGAGGGGTACGTTTTAGTACATTTTACAAAATAAGCCCATTGTGTTGCTGAAGCCGAAAGTTAGTTTTTCTTTTAGTTCGTTGGAAGAAGATCGATTAATATTTGGCAAGGCAAAAGTAGGGTGGTTGAAGGTTTCAGGGTCAGTCATGAGAGTACACCAGTGGCTCGATAGAGACGGCTTCTACTCCATTAGGTCCTCTTGTCTGAGTCAAGATATGGTGCTGCTTGAAGAGTCTTTAGAAGGGGCGCTGCAAAATTTTGTGGAAGACAAAAATGAGCTATGGAACATTTGAATTTCGGAAGTGAGGGATCGATGCATCAAAGATGTGGCAAAGGAAAGAGTTATTAGTATCAGAGTATTCGGTACTCCATGCTTTGTGTGGAGAGGTGTTTTCTTTGAGAAGTTGGGAAATAGCATGGGAAAATTCTTGTTTGTGGATGGCATTACGGCAGAGGGTTCGAATTTCGACTCAGCTAGGATTTCCGTTCATGTTACTAACGATTTTGTTCTCCAGAAATCTGTAATGGTAGAGATAGATGGATCCAAGTATGAGTTATTTCTTACAGAAGAGTCGGAATGCAAATGTTGTTCTAGGAGAGGTAATGTCGATACTCAAATTACTGATGTTGTTTCTTCTGAATTGATAAATTCGAAAGAAGCTTGGTCGTTATATTCATTCGATAACGATAAAGAGGTTAGGGATAGGTCGTTGGGTGACCTTGATTTGTGGCCTTCTCATAAAAATCTTGAGGGTGAAAATGATGTTTCGTCTGAGTCTGTGGCAGTGCCGGACTAGGTCGAGAATCTTTCTGGGTCAAGTTGACGAGGGACAGTTGGAGATTCTCAGAACTGTTTTGACATAGCCATTTTGCGGTCTAAAGAGGTAGCGGAAGATAACTCGTTTCATGGTTTGGGAATCCTGAAGGATATAGTGGATAGGAAGTTTGTTCAACCTAAGGCGATTTCGGTTGCGGATAGGCCTAAACATCCAAAATTTAAATCGATTATGAAGGTTGAGGGAGTTTACAATGTGGGAAAGTCTATGAGGAAATCTAGGAAATCTGTTTCCAAGAATAAAGGGAAGCTATTTGGCGTTTCAGCCAATATGCAATCTGACCCCGGATTAGGTGTGATGGATGAGTCTATATTTGTTGTTTGCGGAGGAGGGACAATTTCGGTAGGGAGACGGGCAAAGTGGGTGATTGCGATTGAGGAGGGTTTTGACGATGAGGATGTGATTGGGTCCAACAATAATAAATAATGGAAATTCTTGGAGAGTTACAATAGAGGTATATTATGGGAGGCTATTGATAAATTGGGAGTTAACGGGGAGAAATCCAACAAAAACCTTGTTTCGAGGATAGCGGAAATGGAAAAAGTTGATGTGGAGAGGAAGTTGAAATTGAAGGAGCTTTCCTAATGTTTAAAATGATAATTGGTTCTATGAATATAAGGGGGGAGAACTCTTTGAAGAGGAGAATATTAAGTTCGATTATTAAGAAGGGGGAAGCAGACCTTTTCATGATTCAAGTGTCCAAATTATCGAATGTTAAGGAGGTGATAGTTAGAAGCATGCGGAGAAATTCAAATATTGGATTTTCTTGTTCAAACTCTTGCGGTTTATCGGGAGGATTAATCATTTTATGGAAAGAATATTCGGTGGAGGTGATTCATAGTTTCAAGGGAGATGGTTATTTGGGTATAAAACTTATGTGGAAGGGTTTTGTGTATTATGTTATCAACGTTTATTCATCTTGTAACCTAACTCAAAAGAAAGAATTATAGAGGAAGTTATTGGAGTTAAATGAGGAAAATAAAGATGGAGAATGGATAACTGGTGGAGATTTTGATGCTATAAAGCATAGAAGGGAGAGAAAGGGTAGGGAGTTGAACGCCAACAATGGGGAAATTCAACTTTTGTAGATTTTATTGCGGAAAGTGCGTTGGTAGACATTCCTACGAAGGGAAATAAGTTCTTTTGGTACAGCGGGGATGGGAAATCGATGAGCTGTATTGATCGGTTTCTCATGTCGAGTATGATTGTGAATAGATGGAATGTCATTGGGCAATTAATTGAAGATATAGATATTTTGGATCATTGCCCCGTGTGGCTTGTGGTGGATAATGTTAATTGGGGTCCGAAATCGTTCAACTTTAACAATGAATGGTTTTATTTTAGTTTGTTTCTCCCTTTTGTGGAGAAGGAATGGAAGGAGATTAAAGTGGAGGGAAGGGGGGATTTTATGTTAAAAGAGAAACTCAGGCTCTTAAAGGAGAAGTTGAGAGAGTGGAATACGAAGGTTTTCGGTAGAATAGATTTCGAGGTGGAAGATATCGTGAGATCTTTAAATGAAGGGGATTTCTGCTTGGAGGAGGTTGTTGGGGAGGATGTTTACGAGATTGTGAATAATAATAGGGAAGCTAGTAGCAGTTTTTGGTTGAATTTAAGAATTAAGGAGAACATGCTTGCTCAAAAATCGAAGGTTAGATGGCTTAACGAAGGAGATTACAATAGTAGTTTCTTTCATAGAGTCATGAAAGAGAATTATAGTTATAATCATATTGGACCATTAAAAGTGGGAAGTAATTTACTTGAATCGGTTGAGGAAGTGAAGAAGGTAGTTTGGGACCATTTCTCAGAAAAATTCAAAGATGAGGAGAGGGAGAGATTATATTTATATGGGATGGACTTTAGTAGAATTAGTACGGAAGATAAGTTAGATCTTGAACGCCCTTTTCTTGAAGAGGAAATTAGAGAGGCCATTTGGGATTGTGATAGTTCTAAGAGCCCGTGACCCGATGGATTCACGTTCCTTTTCATCAAAAAGGGTTGGCCAGGAAAAACCCTCTCTTAAATAATAAAAAAGTGTACCCCAAAATATTCCCTCCCATTTTGAGATCAAGACACATCTCCATGCTCAAGAATCACCCAAAGGTTGGTCAGGACAAACCCTCTCTTAAGCAATCAACCCACAACTAGGGTTTTGTTTCCTCAAGGTCAAAATTATTTCTAATGGCTCAAGTAAATGTCATGCCTCCTCATATGATTCATAGTATCCCCGTGTCAAGTTTCAAGCCTTATAGCCCAAGTTTGCTCAGATGGTTAAAAATCAGTTGTATTGGACAAAAAGTCAATTGTGGTCAACATACAGTCAAACTCCATCACTTATGGTCAACATCAAGATTTTGAAGTCACATTCATCATTTGATCAAGGGTTGATCACGATTCATCAAGAAAACTCAAGAATTGGTCAAAAGTCAAAAGTTGCTAAATTAGGGTTTCTTAAGGGAAAGTCAACAAAACTTTGACCAAGCACAAATTTCACATACTTCATCACAAATTTCTCCACCAAATATAATTTTAAAGGGAATTCAATTCTCTACAACTTTGTCTCATACAAGATTTTCCCAAAAAAATGCTTCATTTGAGAGATATGGGCCAAGACATTATAGGTCCTTTCAAAAGTCAACAAAAAGTCATCTTTTCTCAAAGAGGTGTACATGAACGTGGAAGCTTCAATGAAGATGAAACCAAAGAGGGATCTTAGAGGACATCGTAATATTTCTAAAAAGTCCAAGATCATCCTCAAAAGTTGATAATTGAGCAAAATATAGTTTGTGCAAGTTTGACAATTTTGAGAAAGAAAATGAATCAAATATTAAGCAAAACTTCAATTTTGGACTAAAGGGCCTAAGTTTTGAGTTTTAAGCATGTTCATGACCACAAATAGGACCTATAAATCTATGTTCATATTTTGTGATTTTATTCATATTTATTTGTATTTTATTCAATTAAATGCTAAATAAATTAAGTAAAATGCAAAAATGATGAATCAATTCGTGGGGCTTTGTTTTATATCACTTAGAGGCCCAAAAGATCAACCTTGGAAGCTAAGCAATCGAGCTAGCATGATTGGAGATGATTGAGGATCGAAAATAGAAATATTGAAGGATGATTGCAAATCAAATATTTTTGCATTCAAAGCCATGGATTTCCTTCAATTTTGTTAACCTAATTCATTCTACTCTATATGTACAAGAATACTACGTGCTCGAGGACGAATTTGCTGCCTCAAGAACCCTAATTCAAGCTTCAAAAATCGTGAAACAGGGCCACATAGTAGACGAATTTCCAGACCAATTCAAGTCATTCCAAGCATCAAACAAGGTTCTTTGACGTGTTCTGAAGCGAAACCGATCATCACCAACATCCAAAACTTCCTAAATCGATACATCCAAGTATCACAATTTGCATCTTTTTTTTTATTTTCGATTATAGACATTTACGCATTATAAACATGTTTTGATCATATATTTGTGTTTGTATAAAAGTATAGAAGCTTTCTGTGCGGCTTAATTTGAGTTTCAGTGCAGGTATAGAGGAATGACATGGTTAGGGTTTCGACCTCATGAATTGGGGAAATTGGGTTAGAGGAAAAATTGGCCCAAACTAAGGGCATCATTAAACTCAGGGGACGATTTCCAATCGATCCATGCCCCTAGGTTGGATTATCATTGGTATTTTTGAGTTTTGATTTTTTCAGGGGCTATAGTGACGTTTAAAATTGTGGGTAAAGGCTTTACCTACGATCCATCCGTAGGTAAAAGTCTCCAGAAAATTCAAATACAAGGATGACGATGAATAGGGGATGAGCGTGCGTTTTTTTTTAAAATTTCGTTTTCAGATATATTATTTTGTGTTTGTTCTAATGATAGCAAGGTGTCATACCCCAATTTTTGACCTAAGATACCATCTAATATCATTCACATATACATCATTACTTCACTAACAATTTTTGCATAACTTAGATCGTATGTGTTCTCCTTAAGTCAAATTAGGGTTTTGATCAAAAAAGTTTCATCTGTTCAAGATATGATCAAATTAGGTTTTGAGTCTTCACTCACCTCAAATAATCTATCTTTATCAATCATCAACATTTGACCTTCAAATTCCAATAATTTTCTCAAGATATATCTTGAATCGACCAATTAGGGTTTTGATCGAGGATGGTGTATCATTGACTTTTTGCTCAATGAATGACCTAATTTCTTGGAGATTGATATCAAAATCATCAATGCAATATCTTGACCTAATTTTCTTGATTTAAAATATTCCAAAAGCCATGGTTGATTCCCAGAGAAATTCTGAATCATCTAACAAAAATTTAACTGTTCAGACCAGTCAAATTTTGACTTTTGGTCAACTATTTGAAATCCAAATTTTTTAAATCATTAAAACATTTCAAATTATCCATCTAGATCATAAAAAATCAAAATATGTGAAAAAGTCAACAAAAAGTCAAGATTTTAAATTTTTCTAAAACTTTGATTCAAGATTTAAACATGGTTTTTCACCATTTTCATGGCCATTTTTCACCTAGATCCACTTTGATTCAAGAAAAACTCAAAACATGAAAGTTGTAGATCTTGTTTCAAGCTTTCCAAAATGTCTAAGAACTTGCAAAAAAAATCTGTGTAGCTAGGGTTTTGAAAATGAAACTTAGAGGTACATAACCATAATTTCCAAGCCATTTCTTCAAAATTTTCAAGTCTTTTTGCAAATTCTTCCTTCTAGAAGCCTTGTCACCAAAATAGATAGGAAATAAGAGTGAAATATATGATGTCAATTATTGAGAAGAGATTAAGACCACTTGAGATTTTTAACCATGGTTTAGAAATTAACCATGTGCATTTATGGCAAAAATTCCTCTATTACCCCGTAAGGCAACGTGCACAAATCTTCCAATCCTATCCTTGCCTTTCTATTTAGTCCTCTTGGCCTATAAATAGAGGTAATTTATTCATTCAAAATCACACTAAATCATTCCTAAACACGCTTTCTCACTTCTTTCTTCTTTTTCAAGTTTCAAGTTTCAAAATAAGAGAATTTGCAAATCTCCAAAACTTGCAAGTTCTAACCAATCTTTGGCTTTAAGCACTCTCCAAATACCATTAGGAAGTTGTTAGAATCATCAAGCAATCACCAAAACAACCAAAACTCATAATTGTCTCCAAACTCCATAAACATGCAATTTTGAGCCTTAACTTGACATCTCTCAATCCACTCGTGTGTTTCACTTTCTAATCATTCAAACATCACCTACATACCATACATAAGTGATCCATACCATCAAACCACTTATGTAAGGCCAGAATCATCATTATCATCATCCACTTTCTCGAGCTACAGTTGGACTTGGGTAGGAAGTTTCAGACCATTTCAAAGCAAGTTGAGCCTTCCATCACGTTCCTTGAGGTCCAAGCAAGCTTTCCAGATCATCAAACTAGCTCTGTAACACCTCATTCAAAGAATCAAATTCTCACTTGAATAGGTAAGATCTCGAACTTTGAACTCTATGATTCTTGTATTCCAGTCAAAAAATTGCTTGGCCATCTTGTTTCTGCACTCACATTGATCATTAACCCTCAATCAATTGCATAAATTGTTGTACAAACACGATTTCATGATCAATTTTCATAAATAGGGTTCATATGATTTTTATGAATTCAGTCATCATACACTTAAAATAAATGCAATTAAACACCATCATCATATTCCTGAGCTTAAATCGAGCAAGTTTGATGTTTACATCATTCAATTTCATCAAGAAATGAGGAAGTTACAAGATCAAAAGCTTGAGGAAGAAGAAGATGGAGTTCGCGCGTTTTCTTATTTCTTAAAAATTCAAATTTTCAGTGTAACTTATATTTATTCGTTATTGTTGTGTTAATGGATGAAATAGTCACCCCAGTGGCAGCCAGTGCACTCTTAAGTCACTTGCCATGCCTAAGGTCCAGGGTTCGAATTCCCTTGAGACCATTTTTTCATTCTATTCACTCTTTTCTCCAATTTTCAACCTTTTTTCAAACATTTTCACAACTTATTTTCATATATAATTAATTAAAAGCGTGTAAATAACAAGCCACGAATGTGGCTCAGTGGTTAATTTTTTCACCTTTGAGATTAAGGTCCTGAGTTCAAACCTCTCCAAGACCAAAACAAATTTTTATCAGTAGTTTTCTTCACATTTTTTATCAAACTTCAACATTTTCAAAAACCAATCAAAACTTCTCATTTTGAGATGATTTTTTGCATATTTTTCATTTAATATATCTATTTTATGATTATGTCAAAAAATGCCAAAAAAACATTTTCTTTTGATATATTTTCAATAGGTTTAAAATAGACGTTTTTTAGTATTTTAAATACTTTTCAAAAATGTTTTCTTTCCGATTTTTAAACCTAATCTTTTTCAAAACGTCTTGTGAATATCTTTCACTTTTCAAAATCATTTCAAAACATTCAAAAACATTTTAATTAACTTACACACCCTTTTTCCATGATCGATTCAATTAATCTTTGAAAATACAAATCGAACTAGGTTTTTTCTTCGAAATTCTTTCGAATTCAAAATAAAATTGATCATGGGCCTCCCTTACAGTGTAAGTCCAAACCCTCCTATGTACATATTTAGTTTCCTTGTACATATCCACCTTTTGTGTACATATCAATTTCCCTGTACATATTCAATCATCTTTGTAAATATTCAAGTACAATTAGCTTCGTTCTGCTAATTTTATTTACTTGTTTATACACCAATTCCATTGGTATTAAGAGGAGCATTATTCCCGGTGAAACTGCTCTTAAACCAATGGGCCTCCCTTAAGGTGTAAGTCTCACTCCTTTGTATATATTCAAGTTACACTAGCTTTTATTTGCTTGTTTTATACACTTGTTTATATATTTCCTTTATAAACTCTTATGAATGCACACACACACTTTGTCATATATATATATATATATATATATATATATATATATATATATATATATACTTGTTCATGTTTATTTATGTCACAACAACTAGTATAATAACTAGGTTCCCCATAGCCTCCTCTTGGGCTTTGTACAAGATAACTCACCTGTTGAGTTAGCCTTCTCTTGGTCTTCGTACAAAAGAACTCCCCTGTTGAGTTAGCCTCCTTTTGGGCTTCGTACAAAAGAACTCCCTCGTTGCGTTTAGCCTTCTCTTGGGCATCATATAAGAAAGAGACTTAGAAATCTCTTATAGCCTCCTCTTGGGATTTGTACAAGATAACTCACTTATTGAGTTAGCGTCCTCTTGGGCTTCGTACAAAAGAACTCCCCTGTTGAGTTAGCCTCCTCTTGGGCTTCGTACAAAAGAACTCCCCTGTTAAGTTAGCCTCCTCTTGGGCTTCGTACAAAAGAAATCCCTCGTTGAGTTTAGCCTTCTCTTGGGAATCATACAAGAGAGAGACCTGGAAATATCTAATAGCCTCATATTGGGCTTCCAATACAAAGAATCACCTACGTTATGATAGAACCCTAAGAGTATGATTTCCCGGTGAAATAACTCATGAACCCTAAGAGTATGGTTTCTTGGTGAAATCACTCTTAAAGCCAAGCCAGCCATACCCTATAGCCTCTTCTTGGGCTTCACACAAGGACCCTCGATGTCCCTCGGAAAGCCTTATCTTGGGCTCACAATATAAGGACCCTCGATGTCCCTCGGATAGCCTTCTCTCGGGCTTATAATACAAGGACCCACGAGCTTCTTAAAAGCACCCCCCTAATCAATAATAAATTTCTCCTAGAGATTTAGACATGTATCATCTATACGGAAGAAGTATCTCATCTATAACATCACATACAAATCAAAAAAAAATTCACATCAAAACCTTTTCAAAACAAACACTTTTTCAAACAAAACATCTTTCTTAACTTGTAAGTGGAAACACTTGTACACTCAAGCAAAATGCCCAATGCTTACAATGAAAGATTCAAACATTTTTCAAACATCTTTCTTAACTTGTAAGTGGTAACGATTGTACACTCAAGCAAAACACCTAATGCTTATAATGAAAGATTTAAACAATCAAATCTTCAAAAATGTATGTGATAAAATAGATTAGATACATTTTTCATTAAAATGACACTTATCGTTGTCTCTTAACATTTTTGCTTCCACTAGAACATAAATGGGAACTACGATTGCTCTTACTTTCTCAACCTCCTTTTGAGAATACGTATGCACAAGGTCTCACCCTTGGCGAGCATACTTATTTCCCCCAAACCAAACAAGCCTTAGTTCCCCTAGATCCGAGCTACAGATTCTCTGATTTCCACTAGGGGATATGTATGCAGAGGATCCCAATGATCTTTGTGAGCATAATAATAACAAAACTTAGCTTCCTTCCTAACCTACCTTTCTTAAATCCCAAAGGAGAAACTTTCATGAAATAACATAGCAAATAAAACACACAAACATACAAAAATATGCATAAAAAAGTTCCTATATAAATCTATAGATATATAGGGTGCCAATACCTTTCCTTTATATAACCAACCCTCTTACCCTGGTCTCTCCCCAATACGTTGCATATAGTTCACGCTAGTCGCATCGCATATCATATTTAGGGTATTTCAGCTTTCCCTTTTTCCATCTTCTTTCTTGTTTGGAAACAATAAATATTGGTGCTTACGACATCTTTTAAAACAAAAAAATCAAAAGAGTAAATTGTTTTGAGCCTGAGATTCGAATTCCGATTCGATTCCCTCGTTCATCACTTTTTACCGTGAATAGAAAAATGGCGACTCTGCTGGGAGTGCCAAGATTTTATTTGTTTTGTAAAAAGAAAACGGGGTTAAGCTTCATTTGTGCATATGTTTGTTTTTCTTTATTGCGTGTTTGGTTCTGTTACTCGCGATTTCATATGATGGAAAAAAATCCTAACCCGGATTTAAGAAACATTTTAAGAATTAGGTGGCGGTGTAGTCCTATTAACTTACAACGAGTCTCAATCCTTAATAAGTTAATTTGAGATCCCTTGCTCAGTGGAGGTTTTCTTGGGGGTAATTATGTTTAGCAAGTTAATTGCGAAGACATTTTTGCTTTCAAGCGAACTAGTGAAGCTGAGTGGCTGTAGAATACATATACCATCCTGGCCATTTTGGATGTAGTGCAGAAACTATTCAGGTGTAAACTTGGATTAGTTGTCATGCGAGACTACGATCAGGCAAGTTTTTCTTGAAAAATATTATTGGACTACAAGTTAGTTTTTTAATCCGATAATATTTCAAACAGAAGCGTTGAACTTGTATTATCAGTAGAACATGTTTTATAGGTGATTAAGCCGCATGCTCATGACTTCAAACACTTGAACGTGTGTATAACCACTAACCATGTTTGTATCTTTGTGGCATTCATGCATTCATTCAAAAAACCTCAATTTCTCATGTTCTTTCCATTAAAATTTCCAAAGAATTTAGAGAATTTTTTTTCTTTGCAAACAGTTAAGGTTAGAGGGATGGATGTAAGAAGAAGAAATACCTAGAGATACGGTTTTAGATTTCCTGATGTGGAAAAGTTAAAAGAGTTAGCATCCTTGGTAGAAGATCCCTCGGATTTCAGAAAACACTATGAAGCTCTTTTAACTATATTGAACACTAACATTGATGAAGGACTTCTTAAAACCTTGGTTCAGTTTTACGATCCATTCTATCGTTGTTTCACTTTCCCTGATTATCAGTTGATGCCTACTTTGGAAGAGTACGCAAATATTTTAGGTATCTTAGTGTCTGAAAAAGTGTCTTTCGATGGTTTGGAATCCATTCGGAAGCCACAGGTCATTGCAGCGATCACTCATTTAAGGAAATCTGAGATAGCCAAAAACATGACTACCAAAGGAAAACTCTTAGGACTAGCTTCAAAGTTTCTAATGGAGAAAGATTTTAGTTTTTCCGAAGCCGGTAGCATGGTAGCTTTTGAAGCTATTTTGGCTTTTCTTATTTATGGGTTGGTTTTGTTTCCCAACGTTAAAGACTTCGTTGATATCAATGCCATGAGGATCTTTTTGATTCGAAATCTAGTTCCCACTTTGTTTGGTGATACGTATTTCTCAATTCATCATAGGAATCGTCAAGGAGATGGAATTATTGTGTGTTGTGTGTCTTTGTTGTTCAAATGGATTGTTTCGCACTTGCTTAAGTCTCCTATCTTCAAAGAAAACAAAAACGGTTGGCATTGGCCTCGAAGACTCATGTCTCTTACTAATGACAATATTCATTGGTATACCTTGGCCTACAATGAGATGGAAATCATTGAAAGTTGTGGAGAGTTTGCCAACGTTCCTCTCATTGGTACAAAAGAAAGAATTAACTACAACCCGTTCTTGGCAAGACGTCAACTTGGGTATGCAAACTCAAGCAAACCCCTTGGTTTTACAGTAGAGGGTTACTTTTATCATGAAAGGGAAGATTCCTAAGGTTTGAAATCCAGAATGATAAGAGCTTGGCACCATATTCGAAGGAAAGAAAAAGGTGATGTAAAGAATTGTGTAGCCATGGAAATCTACACTTCTTGGGTAAAGAAAAGAGCGAAGGAATTCTGAATGCCTTATGCTTATGAAGAACCCATGTTCCCAGTGGTATCTAAATCGAACATCATTCCCATTGAGACTATGGGAGAATACCAAGAAGATTTGGCTAAGATGAGGCTAGAAAAAGAGATTTGGGAAGACAAATGTCTTAAGGTTAACTTTGAGAATGTAAAGCTTAAGAAGTAGGTCAAAGATCATGAAAAAACGCTCTACTTTCAAGATGGATGGCTCATGGAGAAAGATGAGAAAAAATTTCGGAAGGATGGTGCAATCAAGAAATACATCAAGGAAAGAAAAAGAAAGCTTGAAGAAATGACAAATGGAAATCCTGCTCCAGACAATTGGAAAAAAATCGTTAACAAGCTAAGAGCCGAGAAAGCTGAATTGAAAGCTTACTATGGGAAAGAGATCCTGAAGTTGAAGCTGCATCAAGCATTTGGTTCTTCATCAGACGAAGACGCTTAATTTGTATAGTTTAGCTTTTATTTATCATTTGCTTTATTGTTGTAAGAGCTATGCTCCAAAAAAAAATTGTTGTAATCTTCTTTCAATATTAATAAAATGAGAGTTTTTTGTCCAATTGTTTGTAGGAAATTTCTCTTTTAGCATAAATCCTTTTCTCTTTGCATCCATAATCATGCATCATTTTTTGCATTTCGAGTTTGTTATTTAGAGTCTTATCTTTTGGAATTTTCTCCAGAGATCGTCAAGCTGTCGCATCTTAGAGTTTCTCGACTACTCTCACAGTCAACTCGCAGATACAATACTCGCGCAAATAAAAAAAGCAATGGAAGATTTCAAACAAGAGAATATTGAGCTTCGTGGTACAATAACCACACTTCAAGAGGAAGTGGAAAGACTCACTGCTTTGGTAAGCTCGTTGGTAGTTGCGCAGAATCAGCAATCGACACCTAACAGTCAAATTCAAGCAACGATGATTTCAGAAATTATTACTACTCCAGTTTCAGCTGTTGCAATTAGTAATCTGCTTTTCACTATGCCATAGGGTTACCCTTGGCAAATGCCTTTCAACTTCGGCGTAGGTTTTCATCAAAATACTTCTGAAGTACCTGCAACCACAACTGAGGTCCCTACTTTGCAGAATTCAACGTTCACTTTGCAGCCTGGAGTAACCTTTCCTCAAGTCACTATGTCGATTTCTCAACCGATTATGACGAATACAACTCTCGTGGTTCACGTTATTGCAAACAATGAAGTTTATCATGATCTAGGCGAAAACACGAATTATCATGGCCGTATGGAAGATCTCCAAGAATAGTTTAACAAAATGCAGTTAGAGATCAAAATAATCCGTGGAAAGGATTTGTTCGGGAAAAATGCCCACGATCTGTGTCTGGTTCCTAGTTTGAGAATATCAGCCAAGTTTAAAGTCCCCGATTTTGAAAAGTACAGAGGCAACTCTTGCCCGCAAAGTCATCTTGTGATGTACGCTAGGAAAATGTCTACTCACAATGATAATAATCAATTGCTCATTCACTACTGATAAATGCCAAAATTTAGTTATTTTGAATATTTGTTAAGTGGCACTTATCGGTTCTTTTGTTGATATTCTTCGAATAAATCCCCCGCTTTTTGTATAAATGTGTACATAATAGAATAATTGATTTTTTGTGTAAATATTGTATCATTTGATAGTTTTTCATCTCTTTTATAGGTATTCATTCATAATTGGAGCATTGAGTAATAAAGTGTCAAAGACACGACTTCAAACACATGATTTTGAGCAATAAAAGAGAACACATAAAGCAAAGAATGATTTTTCCAATATTTCAAATAGTCATAAAAGCTTGATATTTATTCATGGTTATGGAAGTTATATCAGATGAACTGGATGCAGCCAAATAACCAATGGGAAAATTTGAGTTTTCTAATAAAATATAGCATATTTGCACCATCTAATCGATTAGGAACTTGCTCTAATCGATTAGCTAATGGTAAAATACGTAAAATGAAAATTTATTTTTGAGCCAACCTCATGCCTATAAATAGATGTCTTATTTCAAAGAATCCATAATCTATTAGCTAATGGTAAAATACTTTCATCTATAACTCTCTCTCTCTAAAGTTTTATTTAAATTTCTCTCACTAAATATTTTAGCTAAGTTCCTTTCTGATAAAAGTTCCTTTGTGCGGGAGGATATATCTATAACTCTAGAAAGGGTAAAATTGTAAAATTCACCAAAGGAATCTTTTGTATACACCTTGGTTGAATATCATCCATTTAGGGATTTATTTGAGTTAAAAGTGCGCCCTATAAAAAGCATACTTTGGGGATTGTGTGATCAGTCCAAGGTTTGGTTGAAGATTATCAAGTATTAAAATCTTCACATGTTCTTCGTCAGCTTGGTTAAAACCAGAATATGTTAAAGCTTAGCCCGATATTAAAAGCTTCATAGGTTCAAGATCAGTCTAGTTAAAAGCTCACAGGTTTTTGGTTAGCCTAACTAAAACTAATGTATTGAGCTCAAATTTTTCAGAACCTCTCCAACGTCCGTGATCGTGGAAATAAGACTAATTGCATTGATCCACCATTGAGAAGAAATGTTTTACGCTTCACTCTCAATAATATATTGAAGAAAAGACACAAACCGCCGCATTCACCATCTTGTATTATTTGGTTGAAGATCAACCACCATTTCTTTGTATAATGGGGTTCGTGAGTCTTTCCAACTAAAAGCTCTCAACTATTATTGAAAACTCTCAAGATCAATTCTTGGGGAAAGAAATAAGTATTTTTAATTTGAATTAACCTCTATAATTTTTGGTGTTCTTCTTCCATTAAATCTTTAAATTATGAATTTATTTTCTGCTATTTACTTTTCGCTGCCTAAGTTTTTCAAACTTTGTATTTAATATGAAAAAGTTTTCAAAATCAAAATTTTTCAAGCCACCCAATTCACTCCCTTCCTGTGTGGGAAGTCTCTAGTCTAACAATTATAAGCCACAAAAATAATACAACTCCATTATTCTCATGTCGCCACATGTGATATTTGCCCATAGTGGATATAGCTCTTTGAAGGAGATTAGAAGTCAACATGTGTTCTGAGAGAGAAAGGGCTCGCCTTCACTAAAGGGCTCATACCAAAGATCCATTACCATAATGACAAATCTCACCCATATTGCTATATTGTTCACTAGAAATCTGGTCGGTTATAAATAATTTATACCTAAGAGGACTTTTCCCAACTGAAGACTAGGTGTTCTTACCAAACTCATGGGGTGACCTAGTAGTAATGAATATGATGTTGTAGTGGTTGTATTTCCTTTTTTTGGGGTAGAGAGGTCATACTTAGTTTTCTTGTTTATCCGAGTTATAGTTATAGATCGTTTGGAGTCAACTTTATACCCACTTGGGGTGATGGTCAATATTGCATCTACTCTCCTACTTGACTTAGATTTTTGGGTCCGAATATTAAATATGTAGAAAAGTGTTACATAGAATACTATGGATGCAGATTCCCTCCAATCACTGATGCACGCATTCACACATTCGGTGCATCGGTGACTCTTTGATCAAGATCAAACATATTATATTTATGTTTTATATTTTTTTAATTATTAAATTATAATATAAAATTTAAAAATATATTATATATTATATTTAATAATTAGAAAATATAATTTTTGAAACTTTTGATTTCAATCAAACAACTATTAATTTACAGAATCCAAGAATGTGGGAAATGTCAACTTCAGCGAATTTCGAATACCATCAAGTTAAAATCACTATTGTTTTTTGTGAAAGAATCATTTAATTATCATAAAATTTAACATTTGTATCAATTTTAATTTTTATCTATTATCT
Source organism: Vicia sativa (assembly GCA_021764765.1). Classification (NCBI taxonomy): domain Eukaryota; kingdom Viridiplantae; phylum Streptophyta; class Magnoliopsida; order Fabales; family Fabaceae; genus Vicia; species Vicia sativa. The sequence goes on along the minus strand of CM038792.1, from coordinate 134,109,858 downwards.
TTTTTGTTCTCTTTATGTTTGATAGAAAAAATCCATAGTATTATTTCAAACTTTAAAAATTTATAAAATACTTTGAAATCTTGAAAGTTTATATTATAAATCCTTTGAGAGCTAAAGTTTAAAGTTCTAAACAGACAATGATTGTAGACAATCTTTTGAAAAAGATCTAAAAAGTCACTATATTCCTACAAAATATTTTAAAATCTTTAAGATATTTTTCAAAATTATTTTCTTAAAAAAATATCAATTCAATATACTCCTTAATTTTTCATCACTAATACAAGAAAACAAATATATGAGTAATTATAATGCAGAAGTTATCCTATTTATTCCAATTATTTTTATTGTACAAGAGTCCATTCCATTTTTTATGTTGTATTAAAGAAATTGTGTTTTGTAAACAATCTTGAGCATGTCAAATTAACAAGATGTCATTTCATGTCAAACCTATTGAAAATAATTCATATTCAGAACTTCTAAGGGTCAGTCAGAAGTTCTGATGGTCCATAAGGAGTTGAATTTCTGCTGAGGGTCAGTCAGAGGTTCTGATGATCAGAAGCTTTGTCCAGAAGGAGCTGAACTTCTAGAGGATAATTAGTATCTGTTAGTTAGAGATAACTTAAGTGTGAAGTATTTAGAGATAACTTAAGTGTAAAGTTATAGTACTTAGAGACAACTTAGCTGTGACTATCTCCTTTTAGGCCTACGTGGCAACCTCCATTTGCTAGTTTTTGTGTATAAATAGGTGTTCCTATGCTTCAATAAAATCATTCCAATTCCTTTTACCTATCAGTTGCAATTTGTGTCTCTATCATTTATTATTTCTCTCTCTTCTTCCACTATTCATCACCTTGCACCAACAACTGGTATCTAGAGCTCTTGGTTGTTCTTAAATTCCTGGGAAACACGAGTGATTGTGAGCTGTGTGTTTAAACAAAATCATATTGACTTTGTGGGTTTTGGGAAACACTGAGGGAAAACTAAAATTTGTAAGAAATATTTTTGCAAGGTTTAAGATGAGTGGAAGCGGTAGTTTGAACACTAAACTTCCAGTTTTTAATGGTAAAAATTAGAACAGATGGATGATACAGATGCGAGTTCTGTTTGGTGCTCAAGATGTTCTTGAGCTGGTAACAGATGGTTATGTTTCAAGAATGTAAGATGCCATCAAGAATGTAAAACTAAAGAAAGAGGTATGAGGAAGAAGGACCAGAAAGCTCTGTTCTATATCCATCAGTGTGTGGATGAAAACGTGTTTGAGAAGATTGTTGATTCGATGACGTCGAAGGAGGCATGGGATATACTGGTGAGATGTTACGGCAGTGACGCATCAGTGAAGAAGGTGAAGCTTCAGTCCCTGCGAAAGCAATATGAAAATCTCAACATGATGAACAGTGAAAAAGTTTCTGAGTACATTTCTAGAGTGATTTTAATCACTAATGAAATGAAATCTTGTGGAGAAACACTTTCTGAACAAGTAATCATAGAGAAATTTCTGAGGTCGCTTACTCCTCAGTTTGATTACATTGTTGTTTCTATTGAACATTATAAAAATATGGAAACCATGAGAATAGAAGAGTTGCAAAGCAGTCTAGAAGCACAAGAGTTGCGTCTGACTGAGAGAACTTCTGAGAGGGAAGTTGAGCAAGCTCTGAAGGCTTCTTTTGTCAAGAAAGACCAGAAGCTAAAAAAACATGGTAGGTCGCAGAAGTCAAAATCCTTCTATTTTGATGAGAAACATCATAAGGGAAAGGAGAAGTATGACAAAAGAATGGTTCAATGTTACTGTTGTAAGTAGTTTGGCCACTTTGCTAGAGATTGTTGGTCAAACAAAGAAGAAGCAACAATAACCAGAGGGGATTCAGATGATGAACCTGTGCTATTGGTGGCTTATGAATCTGATGAGGAACCTATCAGATTGTCATATTCTGATTCTGAAAGAGTGTTTCTTTATGAGTCAGAGTCAGAATATGACATTGAAGAGTCAGAAAGTTCTGACAAACAATCAGAAGTTGAAACTTCTAGAGATGACTTTGAATATTCTGATTCTGAAGGAGTGTTTCTTTATGAGTCAGAATTAGAAAATGACATAGAAGATTCTGAAGATGAGTCATAATCTAAGGTTTGTGAAGAAGAGTCAGAAGTTGAAACTTCTGAAGAAGAGTCAAAAGTTGAAACTTCTGAAGAAGCGTCAGAAGCTCAAACTTCTGAAGAAGAGTCAGAAGTTGAAACTTTTGAAGAAGAATCAGAAGAAGATTCTGAAGATAAGTCAGAATCTGAGGTTTGTGAAGAAGAGTTAGAAGTTGAAACTTCTGAAGAAGTGTCAGAAGTTGAAACTTTTGAAGAAGCGTCAGAAGCTAAAACTTATGAAGAAGAGTCAGAAGCTGAAACTTATGAAGAAGAGTCAGAAGTTGAAACTTCTAAAGAAGAATCAGAAGATGAGTTAGAATCTCAAGGAGATTCTGCTTCTGAAGATGAGTCAGAACATGAAGGTTCTGAAGATGAGTCAGAACTTGAAAGTTCTGAAGAAGAGTTAGAGTCAGAAGATGATGAATCTTCTGGTAACTCTAAGGATGAGTCAGATGGTGAAACTGATTCTGATCTAGATTTTGATGATGATCAAGAATTTGGTGGTAATGCTTCTGGAAGGGAAAACTCTAAAGACGTAGGTTCTGGAGGAAAATCTTCTGGAGGTGATTAAATTTTTGGTGATAATCATGATTCTGAAGGTGGAACTTCTGAAGGAGGAACTTCTGAAGAAAGAACTTCTGAAGGCGATCCAACTTCTGAAGGTGGTGGTTCTGGACAAGTTCTAGAAGTTAACAAAGTTGGAACTTCTGGTGGAAGTAAAATTTTGAAGAAAGTCTAGAAGGTGATATGGTTCCAGAATCAAAAGGAGATTCTGAACAAATGAGTATTGGAGAAGTTCTCAAGAAGAAAGTGTGGTTGAATGCCATGAAAGAAGAACTTGAGGCTTCAGAAGGAAACAAGACTTGGAAGTTAACTGAGCTTCCAAGGGAGAAGAAAACCATCAGCGCCAGATTGGTTTTCAAGAGAAATCTGCATTTTTGAATGGAGTATTGGAAGTTTCACAAAGTAGCAACCAAAAGAAACTTGCAGAAGCTCTGATGAAGGATATCAAGACTGAACACCTTATTCGTTTGAGGGATGGAATTGGTGTTGTAGATTTTGGCTAGTTGAATATGAATTACGGGATGATGTTGAAAGTAATTCATATTCAAAACTTCTGAGGGTCAGTCAAAAGTTTTGATGGTCCGTATGAGTTGAACTTCGAGAGGGTCACGAGGTTCGATGATCGTAAGCTTTGTCCAGAAGGAGCTGAACTTCTAGAGGATAATTAGTATCTGTTAGTTAGAGATAACTTAAGTGTGAAGTATTTAGATATTACTTAAGTGTAAAGTTATAGTACTTAGAGACAACTTAGATGTGGCTATCTCCTTCTAGGCCTACGTGGCATCCTCCACTTGCTAGTTTTTGTGTATAAATAAGTGTTCCTATGCTTCAATAAAATCATTTCAATTTCTTTTACCTTTCAGTTGTAAATTGCATCTCTATCATTTATTATTTCTCTCTCTTCTTCCACTATTCATCACCTTGCACCAACAAAACCACGTCACTTACGTTTTGTTTTCCTTTTAAGCACAAAACTATAAAAAAAATTGCTTTACAGAATGGATATCACATGGAGATATGGCCAAAATGTAACTAAAGATTTCAACATATGACAATGAGGAAACACATTTTCTTCAAGTTATTCTCCTTCATGCTTGTAGCACTCATTGAATTTTTCTCATTAAATTCACTGTCCGTTATTCAAAACCCATTAAGAACATCAATAATATTAACATTGATATCTTCTAATTTTTTATCACTTATTTTAATATAAAAAAATATTTTTAGTCAAACTTTACTTATTTTCAGATTGAACTTCAATTTATTATAAGTCCTATTAAAATTAAAGGGTTGCGAAAAAACTTGGTAACATTTAGTAATATACCTGCAAGGAATCAAATTTGATATTTTTTAAATGTCGTTTTTTCAAAAACTCATTTATCATTGGAATTCAAATATTTGATTATCAGTGCACCCAGTAATGCGGCAACAAATATCACCATCATCACATCCACCTCATCAATTCACTCATAATTCTGGTTTCATTGATGATAACATATGGTACATACTATGCTCTACGGAGTTATGAGATATTAGAGATATGTACCTTTAGAATTTATTAGATTCATATATTGAATTAGGCTGTAAAGTTAGTGGGCCATATGACCCAAAATACAGAAGTTACCCTACTACATTGATCCCTGACGTTCCCACATCTTGCATGTCTCCCGAAAAATGGACCCCTATTGATCTATAATGCACTAGTTGGTGGTGATAAATGTTACAAAACATAGTGCAAAGTGCAAAACATGACATGAAAACAGGAAAAAGAATAATAAAATACCCTCCCCACACTAGTGCAAAGCTGCTCTCTCTGTTCAATTACAAAACAAAAAGAGAAAGAATAATATAAGGTATTGTTCAATTATTGAAAACTGGAATCCAACTTGCCTAAACAACAACTATTGTTTACATACAAAATTACTCGTGAGAAAAATAAGATACATTTGTGCCAAAAAAGTCCATGCTCAAAATAAAATAGAATAGCAAAAATCTTCTATTTTATTTTGAGCACGAGTTTTTGCAAATAAAAAATACATTTGTGTAGTGTTTTTCGAAACGTATCAATAAACTAGACTCATATTTCGAGTTGTTTTATGTCATAAATAAACTCGTTTTTCGAAACGTATCAATAAACTAGACTCATATTTCGAGTTGTTTTATGTCATAAATAAACTCGAATACTTAAGAAATCCGTCGGACAAGTGGACTTGTTAGAATATATAGTAAGTATCAGTAAGTGGAGAAATAGTCTCACATTGGGTAGGAATGTGGAGACTTAAACATATATATAAGTGGAAGAACCCACTAACCTATCACCTTAAAGTTTTAGGTGGACAAGTGAAAGGTTTTAGGTAGATAAGTGATATGCCTCTCGCAAGAGTGTTTCCTTAACTTTATATTGATCTCTCACAAAATGCTTATTCTCCAACTTTATATGCGCATACTATTAACTCTCTCTAACATGACTCATATGTTACTTTTATATTTTTGACAGAAATTCCATTATCACATAATAAAAATTAGTCAAGGTTCATTACTTTATTGTGCATACATTAAAAAAAAATTATATGTAGAAATTTTTTATTAAATGAGTACAAGTGACAATTAAGTACCATTGACCGATTTAAAAATATATTTAATATCATATTATCACTATGCCAAAAATAAGTTTTAGCAGCACCCTACGAAAGCGCTTTTAAGAGAAAGCGCTTTCATAAGTTTTAAAAACATTCGCTTAAAAAAAGCGCTTTCATAGGGTACCCTAAGAAAGCGCTTTTCAAAAAGCGCTGCTAAAGGCCTTAGAAAGATCTCATCTTAGAAAGCGCTTTTGAAAAGCGCTCGTAAAGGTTAACCTTAGAAAGCGCTTTTCAAAAGCGCTCTTATAGCTGGCCTTAAGAAAACGCTTTTAAAAGCACTACTATAGGCCTATGATACGAAAGCGCTTTTAAAGAAAAAAGCGCTCTTATATCTGAGCTTTAGAAATCACTTTTAAAAGCGCTTTCATAGATAATTTTATAATTAAAATTAATAAACCCTATACTCACTCATTCTTTCATTCTCAGAAAACCTTCGACCGTCCCTGTTCATCTTCTTCTTCTCTCTATTCTTGTTGTCTCTCCGTCCACCTCCGTCTCGTCTCCATCCGTTCCAGCGCTGTCTCATCGTCACTGTTTCACTGCAACCTCGTCTCCTCTTCCCCACCTTCACAAACCCCCGCCAGGCAACCCTCTATTTCACCGACCATCTCCGCACAAGACGTTACCACCGCCAAAACCTTTAGTTTCTCGCCTACTCTCTCGTTCTCTCACCCCTATCTATCCCTCCATCTCTCTGTCAACTCCGATTCATCACCATTATCACGTTCCCGACTTGCTTCCTTGTTGTAGGAGTCCGTCGCAGCACATTGGTTTTCCATCTTCGCAGCTATTCAGTAAGCTTTCAGGCCTTTTCGTATTCTTCTACATAACTTATATGATGCTGACTCTATGATTAATCCATGTAAAAAACAGTTTTAGTGTTGTTATTTATCTTTTGATTAGTGGTTTCGATATGTATGGGTAATTCTAGTATTGTGAAAAGGCTATGTTGAACTAAAAAAAAATGATAGTATCTTACACTGTGTTTAGTTTTCGATAGAACAACATTGTACTAGGCTTCAAATGTTGCTTTTTGTTCATAGGAAATTTGAAATAATGGTAAGAATGCATGTTGTAGTGAACCATTGAATAAACCATTGTATCGATTGGGCACATGACATTCTGTGTTGAATAAAATATGTTGAATAAACTTTGTTTAATAAACTTTGTTATAGTTTGCATAAACATTGAATAAACTTTGGATAAACTGTGATAAACTTTTTTATAGTTAGCATAAACTCTGTTGTATTTTGAGGCATATCTGTTCATGTGTGTTGCAGCCCGGATATTGCAAAGAAGATAGAAACCTGGTTAAATTTTTATTTTTGTGATTTTAGAAGTTAACTTGTATTTATCATAAAATTTTAGTTCAATTTGAATTATTACTTTTTTTTGTTTAATATAACATGCATACCATACAACTGACATTTGAGCTTGTACAATATTGTTGCTAGTTTCTATTATGTTGCTAGGAATTTCATCATTCTGTCATACCATATTTGTGCCATATTACATCGTGCTATATGATTGAGAGGCATGTCATAAAACGTTAGGAAAAAACAATGGAAAGATAAAAGGTCTAAGTAACAATTTTTTGTGTAAGCATATTTAAAAGCTTAATTTAATATAACTCAATGTATTTGTAATGTGTTAAGCAACTTTACATTATATAAGTTTCTTGAATTGGTTTATATGTTATGACTTATTCTTGATGTTGTTTTATATTTACAGCGCTCGTTCCATGTGTTTCTGTGAGTCTGACTTCTCGACGTTGTTGTTTGATAAATCTGAGGTAAATTTCTTCCTCAAATTATAGGTATTGTGATGAATTTGTCTTAAATTGCGCGAATATGTTGTGTTTTCTTGATACGGATCCATTTCGTGTATACTTTGCGTTTTGACAGAAACGCAGTATACTGTTTTGTGCCCTAATTAGTTATTTTTGTTTAGCTTAATTAGTAAAACCATGGATAAGACATGGATGTATTCCAATTGATTATCGAAAGAGTATGAGAATAGGGTATCAGAATTTGTTAAGTTTGCTGTTGCGCATGCCAAAGACCGTAGTCGAATGACATGTCCTTGTTTGTATTGTTGTTATGGGAACCGGGTTGATGCGGTACAGTTGGCATCGCATTTAATACGGTATGGAATTGATAGAAGTTATACATGTTGGAATATGCATGGTGAGAAAAGTAACGGGAATATTGAATAGGGCATTTTATCTTGTCAACTTATCGGCTAGTTGGCAAGGGAAAAGTGCACAACACTTTGGGTGATTCACTTCACCATAGACCGCTCCCTGATGGACACATGAAAGTATCGGTTGATGTTGCTTTAGATCTGGATGTGTTGCTATCGGTACCTGACATTGTTGCTGAGACCACATTGCTACGAGATGCAGTAGGATCTTTTGTTGCATGGCCATCAGACCTCATTTTCATAGATGATCAGGTATGTTGAAAACTATTATGAATCTTTAAGTATTCAAATGACAGTTCTGACCTCATTTTTTTACATGGTAATTTTAGACTCCTACAAAACCCGCATTTAAGGATAAAGGGATTTTGCAGCACGGCGAGTCTGTTGCATCACAAAAAGAGGTACGTTTAAAGTGTTAATTATATGATCCGAATAAAAAACTGCATAACTTTATAGTTTACCTAAGTCTATATGATTTTTAGGTACCTTTTCAAGGGTCACAACAAGTGAGCCAGAAAGTTGGTAGGGTACCACCCAAGAAAAGGGTTCCTGTCAAAAAAATTGTGCCTAAATTTGTGCAGTGTCTTGAAACACTAGTGGGCACATCAGATTTGATGAATGGTGGTACTCGTCAAATGGATATGGATACAGGTATCTTTGGTTTTCCTTGAACTGAAAAAATTGGACAAGAGGACATGAAATAAATTTTTCTTCATAGAGAATTAGGCGTCAGTGTTATGCACTCATACATCTGGTAACCCAATCAATATAATATTTAATTGGTTGAACATTTTTTTAAACATTTCAATGAAAATAGTCTAATATTAATTATGTTTTTATTTAAGGTCGTTATATGACAAATTGATGCGCGGGAATAAATTGTCAAATGGATTCCATTTCGTTTCATCTCCCGTGTCAGCGGAGCGACAATTGCTAGGGAACCAGAGTCAGTAAGAGAGCACTTAGTCGAGAGATTCATGTCAACCGGCAAGATGTAAAGCTTGTATCTTTTACGATATAATGGTTAAATTTTCATTCTAAGTTCATTTTAATATTTGTATTTTTTGCATGAAAATTTTCATCTAAATTGTTGTTTTAATTTATAGATGTCACTGGTTGTTGCTTGCTATCGATCCTATAAAAGAAGTGGTATATTATCTGAATTCGGTTGACGATGATTGGACAAATTATCCGGATATGAAGTTAATGATTGATACGTAAGTGACATTATTCTAAATATTCGTGTGTATTTATATATTTAATTATTTCTATGACATTATTCTAAATATATATTTTTATTTTGTTAGCGCAATACAAGTATTCCGATGTCAAAGAGAAGCTCGAGTACCACGGTCTAAATCAAACAACCACTATGTGACACCCCGATTTAATTCAAATACTAAATAAACGGGAATTTAATTATTTAATTAATTAAAGTCTTAAGTATTTATATTTTTGGATTTAATTGATTAATTGAAGAAATAATGGATTGGAGGTGTGCAAAGTAACAGGGGGTGGAGAAGTAAATCGCTCTATTGTTACTAAGTTTTAATTATTTGCTTATTTGGAATAAATGAAGGAGTATTAGAAGGAATATAAAAAGGAAAATAAAGGAAAGAGAAGGTTTTTGGAGAAAAGCTATTATACGTAGAGTTGGAGAAAGAAGAGAAGCGAGGAAAAGTCGACGCCGAGAGAAACCGAAGAATCATCGCGAGGTAAGGGGTGGTTTCGATCGATTAATATGTTTTATGGGTTTTGGGAATCATAGGGATAATTGGGTATGTTAGAGAGTTTGAATTTTGGATGGTTATGAGTTATAGGAATAAACCCTAGTTGTGTCGGTGTTGGAATTTAGGATCATAATATGTCAAATAATTGATAGGAATGGATGAACCATGTTGTTTGATGATTAGATGGTGTAAAATGATTATGAAATAGTGTTCCTAATGTCCCAATTCGTATATGGAAGTTTGGTAATGATAATGGATGCTTAATGCTGTCAAAAAGTAGCAGAAATGCTGTTGCAGGTCGTGGGAACCGGTTCCCTGTGGGGAGGAACCGAGTTCCCAGTGTTAAAATTGGCAAACTGGGACTTTTTACACTCAGGAACCGGTTCCTGTATAGGTAGGAACCGGGTTCCCATTCAAAAACCAGGGGCGTGCTTTTGTAAAACTTTCAGGAACCGGTTCCTGTATAGGTAGGAACCGGGTTCCATGTGTATTTTTCTAAAAATTCCAAAACTTTAAAAAGTCATATTTTCTAAACCGTAACTCCGATTCGAGTGCCGTTTTCGACGTTATTTCTTAAATTTCAAATACTACCTTTTTAAAGGAGGAAAACATTACTTTGCCAAATTATTTTAAAAATGGTCGCGCTCCCGATTTTTGAAAAGAGTGATTAGTTAATGATAATGGGGAACTATTACCATTGGTCTAAGTACCGGATGAAATGTTAATGCTTATTATGTGTATCTTGATATTCATTATGATTGAATGTGATACGTTGATGAACTGGCATTGTGTGATATATGTTGATATCGTGATCTGAGAATTAATGTTGCATGCTTTTATGATGCATGCATAAACATTTGTTGATTTGGTTCATTCCCATTGTGCGGAAGTGAGCTTGCAGAGCCAATAGACTTACCTGATTGGAGGTAGTGAGGCTAGATTCTTGACCCAAATGTTGTGGGCGAATCATGGATTACACTGTCTTTCCACGAGTAAACGGAGCAGTGGGTGAACGCGGTTCATGTTTTGGTACCACATGCATAGAGTCTGCATTGCATATGGAATTGTAACATGTTAGGATGGTTTCCAGTGTTGCAATTGCCATTGTTTGATATATACATGATCATTGTGTGAATTGTTTCCTGTATTGTTTATGATCTTATGTTTGGTTGATGAACTAATATATTCGATTATTCTGTTGGATCTAAGAACGTATAATACATATTATATTGAATTGAAATCTCACCCTTACTTTAACCATTTCAGATCCGAAGTGATTAGCCACTTGGAGTTGGTGAGGATAGCTCTCTAGATTCGAGTCAGTTCATTAGTCCGCGTGTCAGTGTCGTGCTCTGGTAGATGTAACACTGGGGAAAACGATTGTTTGGAATCCTTTAATGGATCTTTTGAATAAGTTTTGAATCATGTTGATTTATTACCCTGGAATAACGGTTGAATGGTGTATTCAGGATTTAATTATGTTCATTTCCGCTGTTAAACATAATTTTGAGTATGATTTAATTGATGAATATTCTTCAGTGAAAGCATGACGCTGTTTGGTCAAATTCTTATGATTTAAATTGTGACGCCTCTTAATTGTGGATAAACTCTTATTATTTAATTCTATAAAACGCGGGTAATTAGAAGGGGTGTTACAATAGTGGTATCAGAGCATAGTCGGTCTTGTCTTAGTTTCGTTATCCCTTTTAGTATGCGATGAGTGTAAGTAACACTTTCGATACTTGTGTGCTGATGTAGATTGTTTTGTAATGTTACAGAACAATGGCTGGAAGAGGTAACGGAAGGAATGATGATGCTATTGCTGAGGCTTTGGGAATGTTAGTCGAGTGCTCTGAGGGAATCAAATAGGAGTCGCGATTGCCGATAGACAATTGGGGAATTTTCAGAGGAATAATCCTCCATTGTTCAAGGGCACGCATGATCCCGAGGGTGCTCAGAAGTGGTTGAAGGAGATCGAGAGGATCTTCAGAGTGATTGATTGTGCTGAAGGGCTGAAGGTGAGGTATGGTACTCACATGCCGCGTATAGGTGGGTTGCTACCAGATCGAAATGGAAGAAGATGGAATTGCATTGACTGGGCTGGTTCGTAAGAGCTTTTCTGAGAAGGTACTTTCCTGAAGACATTCGGGGTAAGAAAGAAATTGAGTTTCTGGAGCTCAAGCAAGGCAACAAGTCTGTGAGTGAGTATGCAACCAAGTTTACTGAATTAGCAAAGTATTATGCTAATTATCCTAACGATGCAGATGGAGAGTTTTCCAAATGTATCAAGTTTGAGAATGGTTTGCGTGATGAAATTAAGCAGGGTATCAGGTACCAGCGTATTAGAAGGTTTCCTGATTTGGTTGACTGTAGTAGGATTTTGGAAGAAGATCTTACTAGTACTAAGGCGAATGCTCAGAGTTATGCCGACCGTAAGGGTAAGAGACAGATGGATCGTGGTAAGCCTTATGATAGGCATAATCAGAAATCGGGAGGTTGGAAGAAGTCTAGTGGGGGAGACTCTGGTTCTTCTGGTTCTTCCGTGAGATGTTATAGATGTGGCGAATTGGGTCACCGATCTCTTGAATGCAAGGCTGATGGGAGGAAGTGTAACAATTGTGGAAGAGTTGGTCATTTAGCTGCTGAGTGTAGATCCCGAAGAGTAACTTGTTACAACTGCGGGGAAGAAGGACACACTCGTCCGCAGTGTACTAAGCCAAAGAAAGAGCAAGCTGGTGGGAAGGTGTTCGCTTTGTCAGGATCAGATGTTAAGCCAGATGATCGGTTGATAAAAGGTACATGTTTCATTAATGGCATACCTTTAATTGCAATTATTGACACTGGAGCGACACACTCTTTTATTTCCTTGGATTGTGCTAAGAGATTGAATCTGGAAATTTCTAATTTGGATGGAAGTATGGTTATTGACACTCCTGCGTCGGGTTCAGTGACCACTTCGTATGTTTGTAGGAATTGTCCCATTGTTATTTTTGATAGAGGTTTTGGTATGGATTTAGTGTGCCTACCTTTAGAACAACTTGACATTATCCTTGGAATGAACTGGTTGGTCTTCAACCAGGTTCATATCAATTGTTTTGAGAAGACAATCTTATTTCCCGAAGAAGTTAAAGCAGAGGATGAGACTATGTCAGTTAAGCAGATGAATTCAGCTGTCAGAGATGGTGCTGTGGTGTTTATGTTATATTCTTCAATGGAAGTGAAAGGGAAGGCTAAGAGTGGTGAGTTACCTGTTGTGAATGAATTTCCAGAGGTATTTCCGGAAGATGTTAATGAGTTACCACCTGAGCGAGAAGTGGAGTTTGCTATAGATTTAATTCCTGGAACTAGTCCGGTGTCGATGGCGCCTTATCGCATGTCGGCATCTGAGTTGTCTGAGCTGAAGAAACAATTAGAAGAGTTATTGGAAAAGAAGTTTATTCGTCCAAGTGTTTCGCCGTGGGGTGCTTCGGTATTGTTGGTTAAGAAGAAGGAAGGAACTATGAGACTGTGTGTCGACTACAGGCAATTGAATAAAGTGACCATCAAGAATCGGTATCCATTGCCGAGGATTGATGATTTGATGGATCAGTTGGTCGGAGCTTGCGTATTTAGCAAAATTGATCTGAGGTCTGGATATCATCAAATTCGTGTTAAGGCGGGAGATATACAAAAGACTGCATTTAGAACGAGGTATGTGCATTATGAATATTCTGTTATGCCATTTGGAGTTACTAATGCACCTGGTGTGTTTATGGAGTATATGAACAGGATATTCCATCAGTATCTTGACAAGTTTGTGGTGGTGTTTATTGACGACATCCTGATCTATTCAAAGGTGATGAGGAGCATGCAAAACATTTGAGAATTGTATTGGAATTGTTGAAGGAAAAGAAACTTTATGCGAAATTGTCTAAATGTGAGTTTTGGTTAAGCGAAGTGAGTTTTCTGGGTCATGTGATTTCCAAGAATGGTATTGTTGTTGATCCTACAAAGGTAGAAGCGGTATCTCAGTGGGAAGCGCCGAAGAGTGCGTCAGAGATTCGTAGTTTTCTTGGTCTTGCAGGTTACTACAGGAAGTTCATTGAGGGATTTTCGAAGCTAGCATTACCATTGACTAAGTTGACAAGAAAAGGTCAAGTGTTTATTTGGGATGCAGATTGTGAGGAAGGATTCCAAGAATTGAAGAGGAGGTTGACTAGTGCTCCGATTTTAATTTTGCCGAATCCGGAAGAATCTTTTGTGGTGTATTGTGATGCGTCTTTGATGGGTTTAGGTGGTGTTTTGATGCAAGATAGGCAGGTTGTGGCTTATGCTTCAAGACAGTTGAAGATTCATGAAAGGAATTACCCGACTCATGACTTAGAGTTGGCGGCTGTTGTGTTTGTTTTGAAACTGTGGAGGCACTATCTGTATGGTTCACGGTTTGAAGTGTTCAGCGATCATAAGAGCCTGAAGTATCTCTTTGATCAGAAAGATTTAAATATGAGGCAGAGAAGATGGTTAGAATTTCTCAAGGATTATGATTTTGGTCTGAATTATCATCCTGGTAAGGCAAACGTCGTGGCAGATGCGTTGAGCAGGAAATCCTTGCATATGTCGATGTTAATGGTCCGTGAGTTATATTTGGTTGAGCAGTTCAGAGATTTAAGTTTGGTTTGTGAAACTACTCCGAATAGTGTGAAATTGGGCATGTTGAAACTGACTAGTAGTATTTTGGAAGAGATTCGAAATGGGCAGAAATCCGATGTTGGTTTGGTGGATAAGCTGACATTGATTAACCAAGGTCAAGGAGGCGAGTTCCGAATTGACGAGAATGGCGTTATGAGATTTGGTGATCGGGTGTGTGTTCCGGATGTTACCGAGATAAGGAGAAGTATCTTGGAAGAAGGACACCGTAGTGGATTGAGTATTCATCCTGGTGCTACTAAGATGTATCATGATTTGAAGAAATTATTTTGGTGGCCTGGAATGAAAAAGGAAATTGCCGAGTTTGTGTATGCATGTTTGATTTGTCAGAAATCAAAGATTGAGCATCGGCCGCCGGATTGGTGGAGCCGTTGTTTGTTCCGGAATGGAAATGGGATGGAATTTCAATGGACTTTGTGTCTGGGTTGCCTAGAACGGTGAAGAACTGTGATTCTATTTGGGTGATTGTCGACCGATTGACAAAATCTGCTCACTTTATTCCGATAAGAATGGATTACCCGATGGAGAGGTTGGCAGAATTGTATGTTGAGAAAATTGTAAGTTTGCATGGTATTCCGTCTAGCATTGTGTCGGATAGAGATCCGAGGTTTACTTCTAAGTTCTGGACAGGATTGCAGAAAGCTTTGGGTACTAAGTTACGATTGAGTTCTGCATATCATCCACAGACAGATGGTCAGACGGAGAGGACGATTCAGTCGTTAGAAGATTTGTTGAGAGCTGGTGTGTTAGAGAAGGGTGGAGCTTGGGATAGCTATTTGCCGTTGGTAGAGTTTACCTACAACAATAGTTTTCATTCGAGCATTGGTATGGCTCCGTTTGAGGCATTGTATGGTAGGAGATGTCGGACACCGTTGTGTTGGTACGAATCTGGAGAAAGTGTTGTGATTGGACCAGAGATCGTTCAACAAACCTTAGAAAAGATCAAGATGATTCAGGAGAAGATGAGGACTTCTCAGAGTCGTCAGAAAAGTTATCATGATAAGAGGAGGAAAGATCTTGAGTTCAGTGAAGGAGATCATGTGTTCATGAGAGTTACTTCGATGACGGGTATTGGCCGAGCTTTGAAGTCAAAGAAGTTGACTCCGCGCTTTATTGGTCCGTTTCAGATTACCAAGAGAGTTGGGAAAGTTGCGTATCAGATTGCTTTACCGCCGTCTCTTGCGAATTTGCATGATGTGTTCCATGTATCTCAGTTGAGGAGGTACATTGCGCGGATCCGTCTCATGAGATTCAAGTAGATGATGTTCAGGTACGAGATAATTTGACTGTTGAAGCAGTACCTGCGCGAATTGAGGACCGGAAACTGAAGCAATTACGTGGTAAAGAGATAGCACTGGTGCGAGTAGCTTGGGGTGGACCAGCTGAAGGAAATGTAACTTGGGAACTGGAGAGTCAGATGAAGGACTCGTATCCCGAACTGTTCGTCTAAGGTATGTTTTCGAGAACGAAAACTCTTTTAGTGGGGGAGATTTGTGACACCCCGATTTAATTCAAATACTAAATAAATGGGAATTTAATTATTTAATTAATTAAAGTCTTAAGTATTTATATTTTTGGATTTAATTGATTAATTGAAGAAATAATGGATTGGAGGTTTGCAAAGTAACAGGGGGTGGAGAAGTAAATCGCTCTATTGTTACTAAGTTTTAATTATTTGCTTATTTGGAATAAATGAAGGAGTATTAGAAAGAATATAAAAAGGAAAATAAAGGAAAGAGAAGGTTTTTGGAGAAAAGCTATTATGCGTAGAGTTGGAGAAAGAAGAGAAGAGAGGAAAAGCCGACGCCGAGAGAAACCGAAGAATCATCGCGAGGTAAGGGGTGGTTTCGATCGATTAATATGTTTTATGGGTTTTGGGAATCATAGGGATAATTGGGTATGTTAGAGAGTTTGAATTTTGGATGGTTATGAGTTATAGGAATAAACCCTAGTTGTGTCGGTGTTGGAATTTAGGATCATAATATGTCAAATAATTGATAGGAATGGATGAACCATGTTGTTTGATGATTAGATGGTGTAAAATGATTATGAAATAGTGTTCCTAATGTCCCAATTAGTATATGGAAGTTTGGTAATGATAATGGATGCTTAATGCTGTCAAAAAGTAGCAGAAATGCTGTTGCAGGTCGTGGGAACCGGTTCCCTGTGGGGAGGAACCGAGTTCCCAGTGTTAAAATTGGCAAACTGGGACTTTTTACACTCAGGAACCGGTTCCTGTATAGGTAGGAACCGGGTTCCCATTCAAAAACCAGGGGCGTGCTTTTGTAAAACTTTCAGGAACCGGTTCCTGTATAGGTAGGAACCGGGTTCCATGTGTATTTTTCTAAAAATTCCAAAACTTTAAAAAGTCATATTTTCTAAACCGTAACTCCGATTCGAGTGCCGTTTTCGACGTTATTTCTTAAATTTCAAATACTACCTTTTTAAAGGAGGAAAACATTACTTTGCCAAATTATTTTAAAAATGGTCGCGCTCCCGATTTTTGAAAAGAGTGATTAGTTAATGATAATGGGGAACTATTACCATTGGTCTAAGTACCGGATGAAATGTTAATGCTTATTATGTGTATCTTGATATTCATTATGATTGAATGTGATACGTTGATGAACTGGCATTGTGTGATATATGTTGATATCGTGATCTGAGAATTAATGTTGCATGCTTTTATGATGCATGCATAAACATTTGTTGATTTGGTTCATTCCCATTGTGCGGAAGTGAGCTTGCAGAGCCAATAGACTTACCTGGTTGGAGGTAGTGAGGCTAGATTCTTGACCCAAATGTTGTGGGCGAATCATGGATTACACTGTCTTTCCACGAGTAAACGGAGCAGTGGGTGAACGCGGTTCATGTTTTGGTACCACATGCATAGAGTCTGCATTGCATATGGAATTGTAACATGTTAGGATGGTTTCCAGTGTTGCAATTGCCATTGTTTGATATATACATGATCATTGTGTGAATTGTTTCCTGTATTGTTTATGATCTTATGTTTGGTTGATGAACTAATATATTCGATTATTCTGTTGGATCTAAGAACGTATAATACATATTATATTGAATTGAAATCTCACCCTTACTTTAACCATTTCAGATCCGAAGTGATTAGCCACTTGGAGTTGGTGAGGATAGCTCTCTAGATTCGAGTCAGTTCATTAGTCCGCGTGTCAGTGTCGTGCTCTGGTAGATGTAACACTGGGGAAAACGATTGTTTGGAATCCTTTAATGGATCTTTTGAATAAGTTTTGAATCATGTTGATTTATTACCCTGGAATAACGGTTGAATGGTGTATTCAGGATTTAATTATGTTCATTTCCGCTGTTAAACATAATTTTGAGTATGATTTAATTGATGAATATTCTTCAGTGAAAGCATGACGCTGTTTGGTCAAATTCTTATGATTTAAATTGTGACGCCTCTTAATTGTGGATAAACTCTGATTATTTAATTCTATAAAACGCGGGTAATTAGAATGGGTGTTACACACTACGCCAAATAAGCTATTTAATAGCACTTTTTTTTGTTTTTGATAGCGCTTAAAAGCGCTATTAACCGCGCCACTATTGTAAATATTTTTTGTTTAATAGCACTTTAAAAGCGCTATTAAAGTACCAATTTATAATAGCGTTTTAACTAAAGTGCTATCGAAGTCAGCATTTTGCATGTTTTTTATTTGTTTTTGATAGCACTCTAAACAAAAAGCGCTAATATATAACATAAGTTTGATAGCGCTTTAAAAAAACGCTAATAAATGGTACATATTTGATAGCACTCTCGAAGAAAACGCTAATATATAACACATGTTTGATAGCGCTTTCTCTTAAAAGTGCTATTATAAGATGTATTATTAATAGCACTCTCTACAAACCGCTATTGTAGTACAATATTATTTTTTTTTACACAAAATCATTTTTTTGGTGTAAATATCAAAAAACTATATTCAATTCAATACAAATAACGCTTTAAGTTACTCATTATATATATTATGATCCATCAATACAAATAACTATATTCAATTCAATTCAAATTTCCGTAATTGTTCCCAAAGGACTGTTACAAAAATTTCCCACAATGACTATAGTTTTAGAGCATATCCTCTCCTTAAACAACCAGTTTAAACATTTTAAATAGTTTTATTTTAATATTAAAAAATATATATAGTTATATATCCGAAAAAGAGATGCATACCTTTTTAGCCTTCTTTTTTTGTTCTCATCTTTGTTTTCCTTCTTTCTCTGGCCTCCCTATCTTTATCCTTCTTTGCCTGCACAAAATTTATTTCATAACAAAGATCCAAAAATAAAAAATTACTTTCTTAAAAAAAAGACAAAAAGCAACAATAAGGAGGACAAATAAATAAGATTCAAAAATAGGTTTTGAATATTGTGATTGTGATCATAAACTACTAATTAGAAATTGATGAAGTGGATAAGTTGTGTTATGGTGATTTATTGAAAGAGAGGAAAACTGAGAAAGGGACACATGTGAAAGAGAGAGTGTTGGGTGACATTCTTTATCATAAAGGGCTATAGAGTACTCCAAATTTAGCACACATAGTATGTGAGACATGAAGGGAATTTAGAGCTTCGCCGAACAAACGCCAAATCTTAGCCACGCATGTGAAGTAGCTTAGATGAATTTATACTGCTCAGCTGATTGAACAATTTGAAATTTTTGCATGCCCTATATTGAACAGAACAAAAGACAAAAGCTACAATTAGTAATTGTTATATCTTAACATTGTTTTGAAATTCAATAATTAACAGGTGAAAATTATGATAATGTGGATTAGTTTTCAGTAACATTAACTACAATTAGGTTTGAGGTTTAATTCAACGAGTTCCCCCAAGTTGTGAGCAAAATAGAACATAACACGGTTTCCACAAAACTGAAAATAAATCATTATAATTTCTACACGCCATAGCATAATTTCTGTAAGGAAATATAATTGTATGCCGTGACACGAAGAGAAATTGAGAGGGTGAAACTGACCGTGGAGACGAGAGAGAGGGTGGGGATAGATTGAGAGAAGAAGCCATATTTCTTCACATATGAATCTCGTAATCAACTCACCCTCTGACCTTTTCCAAAAATTGCAGTGGACGTTTGCGACGAACTCGATTGATGAACAACCCATATAGATCTTCAGCTGGCCCATTTGCAAAACAAATATACACAAGTTAAGACTTTTTATATGGTAATTAATACAAACAGTTTAAGAGAAACTAGAAGCAACTGACAAAGTTGCATGAAATACATATATCAGCCATGTCAAAAGTGGTGATTCCAGCATCAACCTGGCATCAATGTTGCCTTATCTATGTTGCCTCATTCACCCTTTGTTTGCCACATTCCATTCACAACCCGGCATACGTCCAATGACTCGTTCCCGTTGTTGACCATAATTCGCTGGTTATCCACCTGCGTAGTCACACAACCTGCTACAACAATGAATATCAACACAACAACAATTCCGCAGCAGAAATCAACCAAAAAAGAGAAAGAATTCAGTTCAGGCATTTCACCGAACACTTGGTGTGCAAGTTACAAAACGACAAATTCGCTAATAATTTAATATTATACATAAACCATAATTGAACAACAATCACAAAGAAGCAAAGATGAAGAAGATTGAAACTGAATTCACTGAAAAATACACACATACCAAATTCCATCATGTGTCGGCGTCGGCGTCGAAGGCGGCTGAAGGCGGAGAAGGCTGAAGGCAGCAAAAGCCCCAAATCCCAAAACGATGGATTTAGAGAAGGGAATGAGGGTTTAGATTTTTCGGCGAAGAGTTTCGGCGAAGGATTTGGAACGTGAAAATTCATGCATGATATGGAAGATATGGGTTTCAACCTAAAGAATTCGGAAAATGGGTGAAAATGAAAACTGAAATATTATCTGTATACTGTTAGTTTTTATTCATCTAACTCAATATCAATTTTTCTTTTAAATCTTAAACAAATATAAATATAATATATAATAATAATTTATTATAAGAAAAACTAAAATATTTTATTTAATTCTCATGTACAATTGGATTAAGAAAAATCATCGGCACATTTAGTAGTAGTACAGCGGCTTTTCTTCTTCTTTTCTTTGATTAGAAATTTTTATTAATATATTGGTATAAAAAAGTGAATTCGGTCAAAAAAATTATTAAATTGAAATAAAATTTCAATTTAATTAAACTGTACATGTTTATATAAAATAAAGTACGGTATTACATGTAATTTATACAATATTATTAAAAGAATTTTTTCTCATAGAAAATATTTTAAAAATTACGATTTTTTTACATGAGCATAAATTATTTATTATTTATTATATCTTTTATTTTCATGACTTTTATAATTATGATTTAAAAGAAACTATTCCATCTATTATAATCCTTAGATTAAAAGGTATATTTTGCTATTCAAAAATATATGAGCAACTAAAACTAAAACTCTTCCACCAACTTAAATATAGCAACAGAAGAGTATAAAAGGGGATAAATTAAGAAGAAATAAAAAATTTAATTAAAAAAATATTATAAGAGAAAACAATAGTGCTTTGAAAAAAAAGTTATCTTAATGTATAATATTAATAGCGTTTTGATGTAGTGCTATCTTAGTGTATAATATTAATAGCGTTTTGATGAAATTGCTATCTTATTGTATAATATTAATAGCGTTTTGAAGAAAGCGCTATCTTACTGACGTTTTATAATAGCGTTTTGTCACAAAGTGCTATCAAAATTATATTGTATATATCCTATAATAGCGTCTGACCCTAAAGTGCTATTATAAATGTGTTTTTTCCTTTTTCATAGCACTTTATTTAAAAGTGCTATTAAATTAGGCGATACAAAATATCAATTTTGGCGTAGTGAACATTAATTCGATCAAAGTGCAGATATATTAATTTCCACAATTTTGCTTATAATATTTGTGCTACTTGATAAAACAAGACAACTATATATTCTTATTTGTTTTTTTATGTAGTGTCCTCAACAACAAAACGGCATAGATTACGGATACTTCGTTTTGAAGTTTATCAAAGAAATCCTTCAAATGAGTCAAATAGAGATTCCAGTTACGGTATGAATTTATAACTTAGGATTTGTTTTATTATTTATCGGATATTTCATATAATTTATTATTTTTAACTAAATCATGCATATTATTTATTTTGTTATGTAGTACTTCGATGAACACAAGTGTGCATATTACACGAAACTTCAGTTGGAAGAACTCAAAGATGAATTGTGTCAATATTTTATTGAGCAAAGAATTCTATAAGGTATGAATACATTATTGTGTGAAAATGGTTATGAATACATTGTTGTGTGAATACAATACTGACCGTGTTATTATGTTCATATCTTGCAGGACCAGGACCTTGAATATATAATTGACCATGTTTTGTTCATACATTAGGACTGATTTAGTTATTGTTATAGCTGATTTTGTTAGGGTTGATTTTGGTAATGTTAAAAATATGTGAATTGAATTACAATGGTGTATATATATTTTGGATAACAATGATATATAATGGTATTTGTATATAATCTTTTTGTTGAAAGAACGGGATTAGGATTGTAAATTACCGGTTTATGAATTATAGGTATATGAATTACAGGTTTATGAATTACAGGTTTATGAAATAATGCTGCAAAAAATGCAGGTTTAAAAATTATATAAATTTTTGGTTTTTCAGTAAAAACCCTAAGAAAGCGCTTTTTCAGTAAAAGCGCTATCTTAGGCCACCTATGAAAGCGCTTTTTGAGTAAAAACGCTGCCTAAGATATACATAAGAAAGCGCTTTTTTCATAGGTAGGCTTTTATCAAAAGCCTTCGTAAAGCATAAAAGGCATTCTAAAGTAGGCCTAAGAAAGCGTTTTTCCAAAAAAAAAAAGCGCTGCTAAAAGTCTGCTTAAGAAAGCTCTTTTTAGGAAAAAAACACTGCCTTAGGTAGACTTACGAAAGCACTTTTTCCTAAACAAAAAACGCTCCTAAAACCTATAGCAGCGCCACATACGAAAGCACTTTTAAGCGCTTTAAAGCCCAAAAAAAACGCTTTCGTAGGTCTTTTATGGCGTAGTGTATGGAATGAAGTTGAGTAAGAGCTTCAAAAGTGAAATTCTTTTATTACATGATCATCTATCAATTGTGTGACAATGTATGGTTTGGTTGTAGTAGGGCATCCAATAGTTACCTTGTTTAAAATTAAGATTCTAGAAGCTTTAATAAAAGTTACTCGATCAATTTCAAATTATACACTAATAATACTGCCATAATAGTTGAAAAATAATATTCTTACACCATTTTCTACACTACACCGTATTTTACTGTTCACTATAATCCATAAAAAATTATATTATTAACTAATTTTATAACTTTATTAATTAATTTTTATATTTTATTAATCAACTTTACAATTAAAAATTACTTTTAATATTTAACGTTTATTAATCAACTTCATCATTTTATTGACTAATTTTTACATTTTATTAACCAACTTTATTTTATTATTAAAAATTATCTTTAATTTTTGAGCATTTATTAACCAACTTTATTATCGCATTAACTAATTTTTTATATTTTATTAACCAACTTGATTTTAATATTAAAAATTATTTTTAATTTTGTGAGTTTATTAACCAATTTTATTACTTTATTAACCAACATTTTCCAATATATAAACCAATTTAATTTTTTACTATTAAAAGCATTGTTGGTGCACTATTATTCATAATCCTATTAATATTACTATTCACCTAGAAGCACCGTTCACGTGATACAAACATGACCCACAAAAAATTATATGAATATCTTATTATTTATTGAGTATAATCACAAAATTATACGGTAATTATACGGTGTACTGTAAGCACCGATATATAAATAGCATAACTGTAATTGTTATATTGAAGTATGTTCTCTTATAATAATTTTTTTAAAATAATTTTATAAGATTATATAAAATATATTAGAGAATGAAGACAAGAGTTTGAAAAATGATAATTCTTGTTGGATTTGTTTTGAGAGTTGGTTTTTTAAAGAATTTTGGAGAGTTGTTTTTATATCTTGAAATGTCTTTGTTATTGTTATTCTTAAAAAATTTAATAAATAATATGATTTTATATGTTAATGTAGTATATTATATTTTTATTTTATAAAAATATCAAACATATTTTAATATATAGACACAACCCTCCAAAATAATTTCTTCTAAAATCCTCCAAAAACTAACTCTAAAAGAACCCTTAATAAATTATGATCATTACAAGTTTACTTATAGCGACTCTATTGAATACTACTATAAGTTACACTTGCACATACTATGATAAGTTTGTGTTACATAACAACTATTTTAACTATCAACCTTGTAAACTGCATATACATTGTCTAACATCTTTAACTTTGATAATAATGTATGGACAAATTAGTGTAGTAATGACTTGGTAAAGAAATCAGTCGATCGGTATTTTAAGTTGATGATGATCTTTTTATTGATCATGTTGTCATTCATGCATTTAGTTATTCTCTAACCAAATGATAATCAATCTCCAAATATTTTGTTCATTCATGGCACTCTTTGATATAAGTCATTTTTCTAGGAAGAAACATTTTCTTGAAATTGAACTTCTTAAATTTAGTACTAGCTCAGTCTCTGCAACAAAATATCATTTTAATTGGATTCTTGAATCTCTAAAAAATAATATGCCACAAGCAGGAAACATTTTCCAAGTATTTGATGACTCATATTACAACATTAAAATGATTCATAATGGGGGAAGATAAGAACTAGATTAGTTGATGAGTGTAAAGTATAATGTTAGGTGTTTTAGAATTCAAGTTTAACAATCTACCAACGAATCTTACCTATAATGGAATAACAAGATAAGTGATCTAGAGTGTTGATGTAATTTTGGTGATGAGTTAGAAGGAGTGAATATTGTCTAGGAGCATAACATTCTTGAATCTTCTAGCAAGTCCAATAAGTATTTTCTTCGACATAGAAAAATTCAATATTTAGAATGTGCAACTTCAATCTCGTGTTAGTGTACAAGAATCAAAGATGGTAGGAATAATGAGAGAATAATGAAAGAATGACGACTACACAAAGGAGAAAAAAATAAGGTTGTTGTTATAAATGACATCTATGACTAGTCTATTTATACAAGGAGAAAATTGTCACATAGACCCTAATAAAGTAAACTTAATGGCCAAGATAAAAGGTACAAACATAAAAAAATACTAAATTACCCCTTCAATATCATCCCTTAATTTATATTTCTAAACAATACTAAGAAAACCAATTCAATCCCTTAAGAGGAGAAATTGATCTATCTTGTCTGCCTTCGTCAGAACATATGTCAACTACTTCTGGGTGCTACAGTGCACAACTTCTAATATTCTGTTCTGGACTTGGATTCTCAAGAAATGATACTTAGTCTCAATATGCTTGCTTCTTCCATGCAACACATGATTTCTGGCAAGATTGATTGCATAATTGTTATCAATCATAAGCTTCATAGGCTTATTTATTTTAATCTTCATATCTTGCAATAAATTCAGAAGCCACACAGATTGACATGCAGCTACAACGCCTGCAATATACTTAGATTCACACATTGATATAGAAACAATAGCTTGCTTATTGAAACTCCAAGAAAAAGGACTTCCCAGAAAATTGAATAAGTATCCAGAAGTACTTCTTCTATCAACTCTATCTCCACACCAATCAGAGTTAGAGTAGCTCATCAACTCTGATTCTGCCTTTCTTCCAAAAGGAAATAATACTCCAACCTTTAGAGTTCCCTTGATATACCTCAGAATCCTGACAGCAGCTTGATATTGGGACCACTTAGGTTTACTCATGAACCTACTAACCAATCCAACTGCATAGGAAATATTAGGTCCGGTATTACACAAATACCTCATAGAACCAACCAGTTGTTTGAAGATCGTAGCATCCACATCCTCACCATCAAAATCAGAATCCAATTTATGATTGGTTTCTAACGGTGTAACAACAACCTTACAATTCTCCAACTTAAATTTGTTTAGAAGTTCAAGTTCATACTTCAGCTGATGCAAAATGATACCTTCCTCTGAGTATAGAATCTCCATCCCTAGAAAATATACCATATTTCCCAGATCTGTCATCTCAAATTCATTCATCAGCATTTTCTTGAACTTGATTATATCTTCTGGACAACTCCTTGTAAGCAATGTCATCAACATAAAGATAGACCAGAATCATATTGCTTCTAAAATGCTGCACGTAAACTCCATATTCCATCTCACACTTCTTAAACCCTTGCTTCTTGAAAAATGAATCAGTCTTCTGATTCCAAACTCTGGGCGCTTGCTTCAATCCATACAGAGCTTTATGTAACTTGTATATCGTCCCTTCCTAATTCTTTTTCACGAAGCTAGGAGGTTGTGACACATATACCTCTTCTTGTAATGGACCACTCAGAAATGTAGACTTCACATCCAAATGCATCAGAAGCCAATTCCTATTTGCAGCTAAAGCAATCACTAGTCTGATTGTTTCATGTCTAGCTACAGGTGCAAAACCTTAAAGTAATCTAGCCCAGGTTTCTGAAGAAAACCTCTAGCCACTGGCCTTGCTTTGTGCTTACCAACTAATCCGTCTGGCTTAAGCTTCACCTTGAAAACCCATCTAACGATGATGGTTTTCTTCTTCTTTGGAAGCGCAGTCAACTCCCAAGTTTTTTTCTTTCTATAGCCTCAAGTTCTTATTTCATGGCATTCAACCATACTTTCTTTTTGAGTGCTTCTTCTATACCCAATGGTTCAGAATCTACTAACATGGCACACTGAATGACTTCTCCTTCTGAGTCAACTTCGATGTCTTGCAAAATGTCAAAATCTGCAAACCTTCTAGGTATAGTTCTGATTCTTTGTGTCCTTTGAAGTTGTTCTGAATATTCTCCAGAACTTGGAACAATATTAGCTTCTGGACCTTGTCCAAAAACCCTATCTTCAAAATTACCACCTTCAGAAACATGATCATCTCCATAAGCTTGTCCTCCAGAATCTATGTCTTCAGAGTTTTCCCTTTCAGAAGCATGATCACCACCAGATTCTGGATCATCATCAAAATCTGGATCACAGTTAGATTCATCATCTTCATCTTCAGAGTCTTCAGAATCATCTTCTAACTCTGACTCTTCTTCAGAATTTTCAACTTCTAACTCGTCTTTAGAAGTTATCTCTACACCATAAATGGGTTGAGATTTGCTCCAATCCCAAGCTTTTGACTCTTTCACAATAACGTATCTGCTAACTTCAACTCTGTTAGTTTCTGGACAATAGATTTTGTATGCACCTGTATTGTGTTACCCCACCAGTAACATCACTTTGCTTCTACCATCCAACTTCTTCCTTCTAGCTTCTAGAACGTGTTTGTAACACACAGAACCAAAAACCTTCAGATGACTAACACTTTGCTTCTCTCCAGTCCACTTCTCTAAAGGAACAATCTCCTTCATCTTCTCTGTTGGATACCTATTGAGCACATATGTTATAGTAGCAACAGCTTCTCCCCATAAGTTGTGAGGAAGCTTCTTCTCTTTTAGCATACTTCTCGTCATATCAAGAAAAGTATGATTTCTTCGTTCAGCAAGACCATTGTGTTGAGGAGTATAAGGAGAAGTAACCTTATGCTCAATTCCATTCTCATCACAGAACTTCTGGAATTCTGTAGAGTTATACTCACCTCCACCATCTGTTTTGATAATCTTTAACTTCTGACCACTTTGCTTCTCAACCTTCACCTTAAACTTCTGAAATTTTGTAAACACCTCATTCTTAAATTTGATGAGTGTTACCCAAGTCATTCTTGTGAACTCATCCACAAAAGACACAAAATACCTATTTCCTCCAAGTGAAGGTTCTGGAAATGGTTCACACACGTCAGAATTTACTACTTTCAAAGCATGTTTTGCTCTTGGGGCTACTTCTGACACAAATGGCAATCTGGATTGTTTTCCTTTCATGCATACCTCACATGACTTCTCAAGCTTAACAATCTTGGGAATGCCACGTACGAGCTTCTTCGAACTTAGACGCCGTAAGCTTATATAGTTCAGATGCCCCAACCTCTTATGCCACAACTTACTATCTCCTTCAGAGCCTTCTGCACTAAGACACTATTTTAGTTGTTTCTACATTCACCTTGAATGTTCTGTTGCTTCCCTGTTCATATTGCATAATCAACTTCTGGTTGTAATCATACAACTTCAAGAGTTTGTTCTTCATAATAACTGAGAAACCTTCTCAATGAGTTGACCCACACTCATTGGATTTTTTTTATTCTAGGAACATACCAAACATCCTTGATAAAAATGGTCTTCCCATTCTTCACTTTAACTTTGACATTTCCCATTGCTTCTGGAGTTAAAATATATCAACCATTGCTTGTTTTTGGTCAAGTGATTTGAACAGCCAGTGTCCATATACCACAAATCTGCCAAACATCCTCCATCAGACTTAAAAGCCATCAATAACACAGGTTCATCATCTAAATCTCCTCTGGCCATATTTGTTTCTTCTGATTTCCTTCCTTTGTTTGACCAACAATCTCTAGCAAAATGGCCAAACTTTTTAATACATTAACATTGAACTTTGTTCTTGTCAGACTTCTCCTTCCCCTTCTGATGTTTCTTCTCATCAGAAGTTGAGGTTTCTGACTTATGGAATCTATCACCACATCTGTTCTTGACCTTTGAACAAGAATGTTTCTGGTCCTTCTTGACAAAAGAAGCTTTCAAAGCCTACCCAACTTCCCTATCAGAAGTTCTTTCAGTCAGACGCAACTCATGCGCATCTAGACCACTTTGCAACTACTTTATTCTCATGGTTTCCAGATCTTTAGAGTGTTCAATTGCTACAACAATGTAATCAAATTGAGGATTCAGAGACCTGAATACCATCTCTATGATTACTTGTTCAGAAAGAGTTTCTCCATAAGTCTTCATCTCATTAGTGATCATAATCACTTTGGAGATATACTCTGAAACTCATGGTTCTTCATGTTGAGATTCTCATATTGCTTTATTAGAGACTGAAGCTTCACCTTCTTCGCTGATGCGTCACCACCGTAACATCTGACCAGTGTGTCCCACGCCTCCTCTGACGTCGTCGAATCAGCAATCTTCTCAAACACGTTCACATCCACACACCGATGGATGAAGAACAATGTCTTTTGATCTTTCTTTTTCTTGTATCTCTACGCCTCTCTCTCTTCTTCTATTGCATCTGCTGCAGCCAGAATATACTCATCAGTAACAAACTCAAGAACATCTTGAGCCCCAAATAACACGCGCATCTGAATCATGTATTTGTTCCAATTCTTGCCATCAAAAACTAGAAGTTTGGTACTCAGACTACCGTTTCCATTCATCTTCAAACTTGTATGGTACACTCAGATGTTCACTAAGTACAATGTTTTCCAACCCCACAGAATTAGAAAATGTGATTCTGTTACAATTTTGTTCAAAGATTCAATGTGAACCCAGAAACAAAATCAATCACACAACACTCACGTTTCACTCGTGTTTTTCTATGAATCGAACCGAAGCTCTAGATACCAATTTGTTAGTGCACAAGAATAAAAAATGATATAGGAATAATAAGAGAATAATGAAAGAATGACGGTTGCACAAAGGAGAAAGAAATAAGGTTGTTGTTATAAATGACATCTATGACTAGTCTACTTATACAAGGAGAAAATTGTCACATAGACCCTAATAAAATAAATTTAATGACCAAGATAAATGATACAAACATAGAAAATACTAAATTACCCCTTCAATATCTAGTTGAGTTGCTTGAGCTTACCAATATCCAAAATATTGAAAGAATTATGTAGTACCTCATTAATATATCTCGATTCACATATTGTGTCACCTTCTATGATTACATAATCCACATATACATGAAGGGTTGTGAAAGATGGAGTATTTTTAAGGAATAAATAATTATATGAATTAGCTTGTTTATATTAATGCTAGAAAAGGAATGAACTAAGTCTTTTATTCCATATATTTCTAGCTTGATTAACTCCATAAGGGGACTTGACAAACTAACTTACCTAATTTGGCTTAGTATTGCTAATACCAGACGACACAATCATGTAAACATCTTCTTAGAGTTATCCATAAATAAAAGCATTATTAACATCTAGTTTTTGTATAATCCACTTATTGATAAAGGCTAGAGGTAACAATCATGATACAAATAAGTTTGGTAACATGGGAATATATCTCAAAATATTCAAGGCTCACAATTTTATTATATACATTAGCTACCAGTCTGGATTTAAATCTCTCAATGTAGGAATTCACAAAATATTTGACCTTATATACCCATCTAATTCCAATTGATCTTATATTTGAAGGACAATCCACAATTTTAAGTCTCATATTTTTCAAGAGTATTTAGCTTAACCTACATTGCTTGATTTCAACACTTAAATTTACTAGCTTCAACATAAGTTTTTGCTATATTTGTGATGTTAAAAAAAGCCTTAAAAACAATAAGACTTAAAAATTTTATATTGTTTATTTAAATTGCATAGATCATGCGAGTATGTATTTTTGTATGGGTGAGTTGTATTTTAGTTGTAGGGATCATATATATTGTTTTTGTTATATTCCTTGGTTGATGGATGATTTGGGGAAAATAAATACAAGTTGTTACTGTAGTTTTGGTTTAAACATGATATGGCAAGATATGTTCATGGAAAGATATAATCCTTGGTGTGGATATGTCCCTGGAGGCAAGGTCAAATGGAGCACATTAGTTTTAAAATTAAAAAATAAATTATATTTTCAAAAATAAATTTTATTAAATTGTATTTCAAAATATTACAAGTTTTTTTATATTTATTTTTTTTAAGTTGTGAGAATAATTTTGACATTCTATAACATAAATATACTATTGAAGATCATAACATAGTCAAAATCATAATTTTTTAAAAAGAACCGTATTTTAAAAATAATATTTATGAAAAGCTATTTGAAATAGTTTCAAAATTAAGTGATTTTTTGAAATTTTGATGTCAATTTTTTTTTTCATTAAAATAAAAAATCATCTAAAATAACATTTTAAGAATAATTATTCAAACAAAATATTTATTTAGAACTTTTATGAAAAACTTCTTTCTAAAATTTTTTACAAAAAATAATATTACACAATAAAAATTAATTTTAAGAAAAGCCAAAACAAACAGATCATTATATAACAAAGGAAAATAAATTATCTGACCTTTGAATCTAGTTTTGTTCTTTTTTATTTGAAAGGTGGATGCATAACAAAATAATCCAAGTGATTTAAATGAGTCAATATATGAAAGTTTGCCATGCAAATTTTATAAGGTGATTGTTTTGTAGATGTGGAGTTGTTACTCTATTCATAATGAAAGTTAAATATATAATGGAATATGAACAATAAGTTTTGGGAAATTTGGCCTCTACCAACATTAAATAAATGTTTATGTTTCCTTTAAAATCTACCATTGTTGTGGAGGTTCAATAATAGAATTTTTCTAAGCATTCTCTCTTTAAAGGCTTACAAATTGGTTGACATAAATTAATGCTAATTGTCTATACTAATAGTTTTGGGCGTTAACTGATACTATGTTTTAAGCTTAGTTATAAAGTTCTCCACTTGTGTAAAAAATTCTAATTTATATTTAAGTAAGACAATTTATACAAGTCTTGTATGATGGTCTAAAGTTATGAGGAAGTGTTTGTGGCTATGGATAAAAACAAAGGATAATGGTCCCCAAATGACAAAGTGAATTAATTCAAACTTATAATTAGGAATGGAATTACTAATAGAAAATAAAAGTTTCTTTTTTCTAGAAAAATGGATAATATCACATGTCGCTTTATTATCAAGTGAAAAAAGAAGGGTAAAAGGTTTAGGCCTTCATCATAAGTCTTATAAATTCTATTAATATAGAATTCAAAAATAGAATTTTAAATAAAACCCTTAAACTTATGTCCGAATATAATTATGAGAATGAAAGCAAAAGCGTAGTTGAATTTGTCATTGAGAATCACCAAAAATTTGCGGGTTGTGATCTTCCAATTTGTAGAGTTCGTTATGGCTCTTTGATTCTCATCTGATGGGGATGAAGAGAGAATTCCTAATAAGTCTTTTTCTCGTTGTCTACAAATTGGGGCTATAACCCCCATAAATAACTTTAGGATTATTTCTTAGTATTCAATATTCTAATTTGACCCCTCATCAAATTAGATATTGACTTATGGTGTCTACACAATAACCTAATCTTTCATGACATTTATACTTTTAGCCACAAACTTAATATTATATTAATTAGACCCTTTAAGTCTCGACTAATTAAAATAACGGCACTAACACCTTAAATGTTATATCTATGACCCAAAATTCTAACAATCTTCCACTGGTCACATATGTAATCATACATGTGTGTTAGACTTTATGATCTCAAAATTCGCCATTATATTTCGTAAGCATATCCAAATTATCTCGTCCATTAATCATGTCACTATTCAAAATCAAAGTGATTTTCGTTATAGCAATCATTACTAAACCCATCAATAATCACCAATAGTGACACAACTAAATGACATAGAACCATCATTAAATGTGTAACATGAAAATCACATGAAGTTGGTTTGTATATGTTGATTTTCAATTGGTCCTACTTTACTTTAGTGAGATCATTCAATAACTTTGTTGTACAAAATGTAAACTAATGAATATCAAACTTTATTAATTTGGAAAATATCCAAAACCATACATTACCAAAATATAGAACATAAAATTTATAATTGACTAACTCCCACTAAACTAAAGACTCCTCTAAAGGTATAACACCCATGAGAGCAATGTGCTCATGAAAGACCATGGGTGGAAGCACTTTTGTAAAATGGTATACTATCATGGAGTTTGTCCACAAGTGTTTTGTAGAAATCTGTCCACTTTGTACCCTTTATTTAACAACTAGGAACTTGATGTCAATATATTTTGACTTAGTTGAGCTCCTATTATTGTTGGAATATAGGACGACTGGTTTATCGTCATAATATAACTTAACTGGTCTTTCAATTCTTTTTGTAATTTGCAGCCCAATGAAAATATTCCTCAGCCAAATCCCATGGTTGGATGCCTCATAATATGCTATAAAGTTTGTTGCCATGGTGGATGAAGTCGTAAGAATTTTCTTGGCACTATTCCAAGAAACTGCACCACCAGCCAACATGTATATATAACCTGAAGTGAATCTTTTGCTATCTTGGCATCCAACAAAATTTGAGTCAGAGTATCCAGTGATATCTAACCGGTATGGCCTTCTATATGTGAGCATATAGTCTTTTGTTCTCTTTAAATACCTTATAACCTTTTGGCTGCTTTCCAATGATCCATTCATGGATTGCTCAAACATTTACCTAACATCCAGTGAGGAATATCTTCTTGACATCCATTTGATGGATTTTCATATCATAATGTGCAATAAAAGGCATGATTGTCCTAAAAGAGTCTTTTTTATAAAACTAGAGAGAAAATATCTTTAAAAGCGGTCTCTTCCTTTTGAGCATAACCCTTAACCATAAGACGAGCTTTATACCTTTCCACATTACCGTTAGAATCCTGTTTGGTCTTAAAATTTCATTTGCAACCAATGGGTTTCACACCTTCTAGTAATGGGACGGGTTTCCAAATTTATTGTCTTGCATGGACTTATACTCTTACTTCATTGTTTCAATTCACTTACCATTATTTTCCTCGTGTTCTTGAAGAAAGACTATGTATTATCCGAAATAGCATTTCTCCTATCTCTAATGGATATCTGCAAAAGTATTGGTCTTGTAACACCTGTTCTTGAGGATTTTGAGTTTGTTCTTCATGAACTACCTAATCATCTTGAGTAGGATAAAAATCAACAATGTCTTGTGGAGGTACCATACTTGCTTGATCAAAAGCAACTATATGAATCGGTTCTGGAATTGTTACCGATTCTTCCTCTAAAACAAAGTCTTTAACCTTATTCTTCCCCTCAAACTCAATATCCTAAAAAATGTGGTTGTTCTCGTTTCAAAAATTGAATGTAATTTGGGATCATAAAATTTGAAGTCCATAGATCAATAAGAATAACCAATAAATTAGTTGCTCACTGTCGAGAGTCCAATAAATTTTCATTGGCTTATAAGGCTTTGCCTCATCTTTCAACAATTTTTCATAGGAAGCTATTGTGTCAAGAAAATATAGATTATCATGATCCATAAGTGAACTAGTTCCAATAATATCTGAATTGAAAGGCAACTTGAACATATTGTTTCCAAATGAACTAATATAACCTGATTTGTCCAAATAAGAAACCGAAATTAAATTTTGTCTAACTGACGGAACCACAAAAGTGTCTTTCAATTCGAAATAAAATTTGGTACACATTTACAATCTAAATTGTCCTAAAGTTTCTTCCTCCACCGACTTGCCATCTCCCACATAGATGTATCTTTCAACATCATTTGATTTTTGGCAATTTAGGAAACCCTTCTTTGAAACACTGATGTTAGTAGTTGCACCACAGTCTAACCACCAAGTGTTTTCAGGTACTTGATCTAAATTGACCCCATAAAAAACCAAAATATGACTTTTGCGATTGGAGCGATCCAACTTCTCATAATATTTTATCTGTTCAGAGGAACCAAATTCTGAAGGAGAAGGTGTCTGCTTCATCCTTAATGCAAGGTAAAAATTCATGTAGCCATGAACAATTTCCATGTTCTCATTATATTCTTTAAAATTTGTCTCATTAAGGATCTGAATCTTACTCTTATTTGCAGATATTGGAGTAGTTCTAACTGAAAACAAGAACAAAATTAAATACCTTAAATTTACTAAAAAAACTGAATTATCAATTTGTTCAAAAATCCATCTCAAGATACCTAGTGAAAGGGTTGTTTTATCCTTGAGGCGTTGTGGTAAATTAAGAGTTGATTTGCATAATTTTGACAGTACCACGAAACGTCTTAAAGAAAGCGTAATGTTGATAAGTGCCAAAATATTGTTATTTTGTATATGTGTTTTGTGTCGCTTATCGGTTCTTTTGTTGATATTCTTTGAATAAATCCTCTGTTTTTTGTATAAATGTGTACATAATAGAATAATTTAGTTTTTGTGTAAATATTGTATCATTTTATAGTTTTTCATGTCTTTCATAGATATTCATTCATAATTGGAGCATTGAGTAATAAAGGCAAAAGGCTAAGATTCAAGAGTGCGATTTTGCGCAATTCATCAATGAATAAGGCTCAAATAAAAGAATAAAAATCATCAATTTGATAGATATTTTTTCATGGTTAGATAGGAAATTTAATAAGCTTTCCAACGCTTCAAACCAAGCGCAATTCTAAGTTACGGTTCTCAAGTTATGGCAAAAATAAGATGTTGATTTTTTTCGGATCTGTACAGATCGGGCTAAGCGCGACCTGCGATTTTAGAACTCTTTAAAAGGGGAAAAACACATATTTTTAGGTTATGAATTGGGTATTTTTGAGTCCCAACACCATCAACGTCATTTTTTTATAGATTAGCTTAGAAAACAACATTGGAGCTTACATTTGGATGATCCGGAGTCGAATCCCTCGTCGATTGGTGTTGACAAACCAATAAATGTTTGGTTCCTCTTCTTCTCTTCTCTTTGTAATCTCTTTTGTTGGGTTTTATATGTATATCTACTCATAACTCATGTATATTTTTCGCCCTTAACTTTGTATAAAGCTTGCTTTATGAATCTGTGTTGGTGATTATCTTAGGTTTTTACCTTGTGTTAGAGATTTGAGCTTTGCTAGACATAGATTGCTTGAATTATTACATAGGATGATTATCTATTAGTTTCTGAATGTTAGAAATGGGTTTAGAGCTGACATTTACTTAGAGTATCTGTGATTAATGCCTTTGTGTTAAGAGTTTTGAGCTAGGCATAGTCGTTACAAGTGACATGGTTGATTTCTGTGTTGTTGAGGTAGGTCAGACATGCCTACCGAGGTGATTGCAGTAGGATTCTCAATTTGGGTTATAAATGGCTTAGATTGTGAGAGGTATGTGATGACACGAACGAGTATCATAGGCTAAGTATAACTGGACGGTAGATTTAAGTCTGTGAAGGATAGTGTGCATTTGTTCCAGACAAGTTGTCTATCCTTTATAGTTTTTGTTCATTTACTTTTTGTCTTTTCTTTACAACTCATTTAACCCCAAACTCATTAACGAAAGAATTGTCGAACAGCGAATCAATAACCAATCTTTGTGGACACGATACGATATAACCTAACCGATATATCACCCGGTAAAAATAAATACTTTACTTTTTGCTTGCCGCTTAATACCGCCGCAAAAAAATGGCGCCGTTGTCGGGGATTGGTTTTAGTGATTTTGCATCGCGATAATTCCTTTGTTTTTAAGTTTTGTAATTAATGTATATGTTTTATAGGCTTTGTATATGAACTTGTATATGCTTTCCATACTTGTACATATGTGTGTTTTTCCTTGTTTTCAAGTATTATTGTGAAATGTCTCGTATTCGTAACGTTTGTTGTGTGTTTCTTAGGACACTTTATTTAGGTTTGTGCAGTGTGACAACATGTACACCATGGCATAACGAGAGGAGGTTACTAGCTCGTACAATAAAGGCGTCGAGCTTACGACGTAAAACAAGCATGTTTGTTTATGTTTGTTTATGTGTGTGGTGACTAGTGTTTTAACAAGTTGAAATTGGACTTGCTCTTAATTTCAAATCTTCACTTTTCAACTTGTTAATTCATTTTCACCAAGTTTTTATATCGTTATTTGCTTTTGTTTTGTTATGTAATTTGTTGTTTTTCCACAAGCTTGTCGTGTTTAGCTTGAGGAGTTTTGTTGGTTGTAAATTTTGTTTTTTTAATTCTTTTGTTTGTTGTTTGGACTCCAATTTTGGTCCGGTAGTTTGAGGTTGCATTTGGTGATTTTTTGAGTTTGATCGTTTCAACTCGCGGATGTATGGTAATGATAGTTTCAAAGTTGGTACACGTCAAGTACTTGTTTATCGCTTTCTATAGCATAACATGTTTAGGAAATTTATCATTTGTACAATTACCATGATATTCATTTTTTTGCATTACTTGCTTTTGACTTGAATCACTTTAGTCCTCTATTTACCCATAAATGTGAGGAAGCTTTCCATTGTTCACATATGTTGGAGGCCACATTCTTGTTTTAACTGGATTTTATTATGCTTAATCTTTTATTTTGTGTTGATTGTATGAATGCATGAAAAGGATCAAGGCACTTTGTTTGATTTTGAGCATAACTACCTTGGTCAAATATTCAATTCACCTTGTGAGTGTGTGAACCTTTGTTATCCCCTTTGAACTTTTATCAATATTCATGTTTATTTGAACTTGATGCTTGTCTATGAGTGTTGAATTCACCTTTTTTGTATGGATGTTGAGTTCTTTGTTTCTTGAACCCTCAACTATATGTTGTTGTATGAATTTTTATCTGGCCTTAGAAATTAGGGAGTATTCACATAATGATGTTGGTTGAATTCAATTTGGAGAGATGAATGTTTATGTGCTTATGTTGTGATTGATATGAGGTTGCAAAAAGAAAAAGAAAAAGGGAAAAAGAAGAAGAAAAAAAGTGAAAAAAAAAAGATTAGAAAAAGAAAGAAAAAAAAAGAAAAAAAAGCTTTGAAAAAGAAAAACAAAAAGAGTATGAATAATGTTGTGTTAATAAGTAATGTGTTTTTGTGTGAAATTTGTGATGAAGAAGAAGTTTGATTGAAATTGTATTGTTTGAAACTTTGTGAGTTGATCACTCCCTTAGGTTTAGGCAAGTTTTTGTTTCGATTAGCTTTAGGACTTATCATTTGTTTGTTAACCAAGCCACGTTACAACCTTGAAAAGCCTTTGTGATTCTTGCCTTTGTATTGTCAATGTGAATTTTTGGATGAATGCATAATTTAGTCTATTGTTTGCAAGATTGTGGATGAGTGTCAAAAGTCCCTCACCTTTGTGTGTTTTTCATCTACCGATGATTTTTGCTAGGTGTGATTCATTATTGAGCTTGTACTGTTTTAGAATGTTTTGCATGATTTTTGTACTTAGAATTTGTTTCGTTTATATGTTATTGTTGTAGTATGGTGGTAAGTATGTGTTTTTCATGTACGTTTTTGTTTGAACCATACATTTGTTTTTCGTTTTAAAAACTTTTTGATTCGTGATTCTTTGATTATCATCTTTTTTTCTTTAGGTTTACTTGACTTTGTTTGAGTACAAACAATGTTTCAAGTTTGGTAGAGTTGAAAGTGCCAAAACATTGTTATTTTGTATATATGTTTTGTGTCACTTATCGGTTCTTTTGTTGATATTCTTTGAATAAATCCCCCGTTTTTTGTATAAATGTGTACATAATAGAATAATTTAGTTTTTGTGTAAATATTGTATCATTTTATAGTTTTTCATCTCTTTTATAGATATTCATTCAGAATTGGAGCATTGAGTAATAAAGGCCAGAGGCTAAGATCCAAGAGTGCGATTTTGTGCAATTCATCAACGAATAAGGCTCAAATCAAAGAATAAAAAATCATCAATTTGATTGATATTTTTTCATGGATAGATAGGAAATTTAATAATCTTTTCAAAGCTTCAAACCGGGTGCAATTCCGAGTTACGGTTCTCAAGTTATGGCAAGAACAAGATGCTGGTTTTTTTAGGATTTGCACAGACCACGCTGAGCGCCACAGACCGGGCTAAGTGTGACCTGCGATTTCAGAACTCTTTAAATGGGGAAAAAACACACTTTTAGGAAATGTTTTAAAACCCGGACCGGTGATCGACTCGGTAATGTTACTGGGTCACTGGGTTACTGGTCGGACCAGTGGGTCGCTGGTCA
Source organism: Vicia sativa (assembly GCA_021764765.1). Taxonomy (NCBI): domain Eukaryota; kingdom Viridiplantae; phylum Streptophyta; class Magnoliopsida; order Fabales; family Fabaceae; genus Vicia; species Vicia sativa. The sequence goes on along the minus strand of CM038792.1, from coordinate 134,071,931 downwards.
GACCGCATGGCTTTTGACCCGGTTTCTATAAAAAAATATATTCATTACCTGAAATTTGTAACTATAATAATATATAAAATTATAAATTTAAATAATTTAAAATAAACAAAAGTATTAGTAACAATCAAAATAAGTGATAGAAACTTAATGTAGCAAATTATAAATTCAAAGAAGTGATAGAAACTTAACAATTCATAAGTTATAGTATTATAATAAGTCACAAAAATCCATACTCAACGATCCATAATTTTTTATGTCCATGAAGTCAAATTGTCATAATCTTGATATTTATATCCATCTTCAACTTCATTGTCTTCTCCACCAACTTCATCTTCTCTGGTGTTGCTTTTTTCTTGATTCACAGTATCAACAATAGTATCTTGTGCATTACCCATATCTCCATCTCCATCTTCATCCTCATCTAAATCTATTTGATCTATAACAATATTTAAAAAAATAATTAACAAAAAATTTTTAGAGATGGTAAATATGAGACATTAAATTGATTCACAACCACAAACTATATTATGCTCATATTAGAACATACCAATATCACTTGAAATTGGTTGGATGGTCATATTTGCAAGGTCATTCTGCAATGCTTCCAACTCTTCATTGGTTAAGAGAGGTGGTGAATCCTCTAATATCCAACTAGAATGGTCGCCAATTGTTTCAATATTGATAGGATCATAACTCCCATTTCTTATTTTCCTAAGCACACATGAATTAAAACTAAGTATATGTATTTAAATATAAAAATATAATGATCAAAGAAAAATAACCATAATAATACCTATTTTGAAGTCTCAAGTTGTAACGAACAAACACTAAATCATTAAGCTTTTGGTGCTCCAATCTATTTCTTTTTTTGGAATGAATATGCTAAAATATACTCCAATTGCGTTCACAACCCGAAGCACTACAAGTTTGGCTTAAAATATGAATAGCTAACCTTTGCAAAGTTGGTGTACAAGTGCCATAAGTTTCCCACCATTGATCTGTTTATACCATGTGATTAAATAAATTTATAAACATATTGAAATATAAAATAAAATATATATCAAGAGTTAGAAGTTATGAAATTACCTGCCCTCACAATACATCGTTCATCCACGACTGATTTCCTTCCAAAATCTAATTCACCGTCTTTGAATATTCTCATCTCATCTGTTAACTTCAATCGAAGTTCAGAATTTCCATTAGCATGCTTTTCAATGACATCTAAAAGTCCTGATGTTGTGGATGCGAGTTTTTCAAATTCTACATCATTATATCTACAAGCTGGATTCAACCAATAACCGGCAGCATGAAGATTTTTGCGGAGCTATGAATCCCAACATTTATCTAAGATTTTCAAGTAAGGATCCACTTTCTTCTTATTTCTTTGAAACCTCCTCACCATCTCCTCTCTAGCTTTGACTATAGATTTGTATAGAATGCCCATAGCAGGTTTATCTACACTATCAACAATACACAACACACGCACAAGTGGTTCAGTGAGTTTAACTACATCAACACATTTACTCCAAAATCCAGAATCTAAAACTTGATCCACAAACTATTTTGCCTTTGCTTCTTTGGCATATGTTGAGCTTGTCCATTCTTTAGATGTTACCATGGCTCTTAGTGAGTTTTTGTGAGACAAAATTCTTTGCAAAGTAATGAAATTAGTGGCAAACCGAGTTGGAGCAGGACGAAGGATTTCTCTTCCACCTGTTTGCTTTCTCATTAAATACAATGCATAACAATGGTTATAAATATATTTGGTAACATTAGAAGCATGTGACACTGTCTCACTTACTTCCTCTAATTTTCCCATGTCTTGCAACATCAAGTTAATGCAATGTGCCGCACAAGGAGACCAAAATAAAGTAGGAAACTCATTTTCTAATAACCTTCCAGCAGCAACATAATTTGCAGCATTATCTGTCACTATGTGAACTACATTTTCAGGCCCAACAAATAAAACCACCTCTCTAAAAAGCTTATACAACATATCTGAAGTTTTTTAAGCATGAGAAGCATCAACGAAGTTTAGAAAAATAGTACCTTTGGGACAATAAACTAGAAAGTTTATAAGAGTTCTTCTTTTTCGATCAGTCCATCCATCGGCCATTAGAGTACAACTAGTTTTCTTCCAAATCTCACGATACTCCTCTATCAATTTGTTCACATCTTCAACCCATTTATTTAACAAATAGCCACGAAGACTATGCATAGTTGGAACTTTATACCCCGGACTCATGCTGCAAAGTGCATCAGCCATAGATTGAAAATACGCAGAATTAGCTGCATTGAATGGCACAGAAGAATCAATGAACCATCTTGCAATAGCTAGATCACACTTCTCCACCAATTCCTAATTTGTAACACACTTTTTAAAGAAGGTTGAGCTCCAGGAGTTGTTCTAGGCATAAAATAATTACCAATACGACTAGTATTCTTTCTCTTTTGAGACACAATCACCGAATTTTATCTCTTTTGTTATACATCAATGCAAATTAGACCAAGTAAAAAAGAAATAACCTGTTCTTGATGTTTTGATGAAATTTTTGACGACAAACAAGGAATATCAAATAATAGCAGCAAGTGGGAGTTTTTGTTGGTAGAGAAAATTGAGAATATGGCTTCAATTAGAAAAGGAAAAGACAGAACAAATGCCTAGATTTGGGAAACGAGGAGGCAAAGCGTTTATGTTAATGTTTTTTTCAAAAGCCCTAAAAAATAAAATAAATAGTCAAACCCGTCGGTTCAGTCAAAACAGTCGGTTCACTGGTTTAACCGGTGATCCGGCCGGTTCACACCAGTTTCATCCGGTCTAAATGTAATTCTGATCTTATCCCTTAATCGGACCGCCAGGCCCACCGGTTCTCGGTCAGATCGGTCCGACCGGCCGGGTCAGGCTGGGTTTTAAAACACTGCTTTTAGGTTATGGGTGGGGTATTTTTGAGTCTTAACACCATCAACATCATTTTTTTGATAGATTAGCTTTAAAAACAACATTGGAGCTTGCATTTGGATGATCCGGAGTCGAATCCGTTGTCGATTGGTGTTGACAAATCAAGAAATGTTTGGTTCCTCTTCTTCTCTTCTCTTTGTAATCTCTTTTGTTGGGTTTTGTATGTATATCTACTCATAACTCGTGTATATTAGTCTCCCTTGGCGTTGTATAAAGCTTGCTTTATGAATCTGTTTTGGTGATTGTCTTAGGTTTTTACCTTGTATTAGGGATTTGAGCTTTGCTAGACATAGATTGCTTGAATTCTAACCTAGGAGGATTATCTATTAGTTTATGAATGCTAGAAATGGGTTTAGAGCTGACATTTACTTAGAGTATCTGTGATTAATGCCTCTATGTTAGGAGTTTCGAGCTAGACATAGTCGTTACGAGTGACACAGTTGACTTCTGTGTTGTTGAGCTAGGCCAGACATGGCTACCGAGGTAATTGCAGTATGATTCTCAATTTGGGTTAGAAGTGACTTAGATTGTGAGAGGTATGTGATGACACGGACGGGTATCGTAGGCTAAGTATAAATGGATAGTAGATTTAAGTCTGTGATGGGTAGTGTGCATTCGTTTCAGACAAGTTATCTATCCTTTATAATTTTTGTTCATTTACTTTTTGTCTTTTATGTACAACTCATTTAACCCCAAACTCATTAACGAACGAAGTGTAGAACGGAGAATCAACAATCAATCTCTGTGGACACGATACGATATAACCTAACCGATATATCACCCGGTAAAAATAAACACTTTACTTTTTGCTTGCTGCTTAATACCGCCACAACAATTGTTCCGGGACTCAACGATAATTACCTAAGTGGAACAATTTTCCTAAACCGAAAAAATAAATATTTTAAGACGTTTTCTTAACTGCCATGGCCACTGAGGAAATTATCGGTGCTTCTGCGGCCGCTACTATCTCTGACGAACCATTTAAGTTTGAGGGTTCCAATTTCAAACGTTGGCAAGCTAAGATGAAATTCTTCTTAACTTTAAAGAAGGTTGCCCATGTTTTGATTGAGGATGTTCATGTTGTTCCTTCTGGATCAACCGAACAAACTAATGGTGCCAAAATTGTGACTTCAAACAGAGTTGATAAAACCACTAAATCAGACGCTGCTGCAAAAGCTAAAGCTACAGCAGATGATCTACAAATCAAGAAAGAAATTGCCTTATAGCAAGAGAATGACTACCTTTGCAAAAATCACATTCTGAACAGTCTTGCTGATGATCTGTACGATTACTACAGTAATTACAAGACTGCTAAACAGGTATGGGAAGCTCTGCAAAAGAAATATGATACTGAAGAATCAGGTACAAAGAAATATGTTGTCAGTCGCTACTTGAACTACAAGATGGTGGATGAAAAGTATGTGGAAGCTCAAAGCCACGAGATTTAGAAAATTGCTCATGAAATCACCACTGTAGGCATGCCCCTCAATGAACAATTTCAGATAACTGTTATGATTGAAAAGCTTCCCCCTGGTTGGAAAGACTTCAAAAATTTGCTTCGACATAAAACTAAATAATTTTCAATCGAGAGTTTGATTACTCGTCTACGAATTGAAGAGGAAGCTCGAAGACAAGATCAGAAAGATGAAGTCTTAATTGTTTCTAACAACAAAAAGAAATTTGGTTCGGTTCTGAAGCCTACGGGAAGACCTTTAAAGAATCAGAACCGCAATACTGTGAATCGAATTAAGAATGGGAATCCGTCTAGGGCCCCATATGCTCCAATTTCTAGACAACAACCACCACCGAGAAATGATGCTCCGGTTTTCACATGCTACAATTGTGGGAAACCAGGACATATGGCTTAGAAATGTAAGAGCAGGCCTAAGCCCGTTGCTGGATCAAATGCACATGTTAACCTGACTGATGAGCAATTCATTGCTATGATCACTGAAGTCAACATGGTTGGTGGAAGTGATGGTTGGTGGATAATGTAACACCCCTTCTAATTTCCCTGCGAATTGTATATTTAATCAGAGTTTAACATAACGAAAGGGCGTCAAAATTTAAAAATTCAAATAATAAAACACCATAATAGTAGTCATGCTTTTACTGAAGAACTTTATTAAATGATTCAAAATCAATGATTATGTTTTACACAGTGGAAATAACATAAAAATCCGGAATAAACTTCAATTCATAAGTATTCCAACATAAACCAAAGGAAAACAAGTTCAATTCTATGATTCCAAAACAATCGATCCCCAGTGTTACAACTACCAGAGCATGACACTGACATGCGGATAATCTAAATAGCACAGCTCAAGGCTATTCTCACCAGCTCCGAAGCGGCTCACACTTCAATCTGAAATCATCAAAGTAAGGGTGAGATTTCATTAACAATTAAAATGCATTATACGTTTCTTTAAAGCAATAAAACAATCAATACACTATTCCACCCTCATTAGTATATTCAGAGTCTAGTTCACAAATACAAATCACACAGATCAATATACACATAACAACAATAAATGAAATTATAACACTGGAAGTCATCCTAACATGTTATAATTCCATATGCAATGCAGACTCAATGCATATGGTACCAAAATGTGAACTAAGTCACCAACATCGATTCGTCCATAATCACCCGGACACGAATCCAACCTCACCACCCATCATCACCCGGGCACGGTTATTGGCAATACGAGCCAAATTCCACACAATGGGAATTAACTCCACCAAAATGCAAATGCATGCACATCAAAAGCATGCCACATTCAATTAACGGAATATGAACACCACATAATTCCATACATAATCAACACCATCAACAACACATGATAACAGCATAATCATGAATATATAACGTTAATTACAACACATGGAATTAACATCTATCAAGTATACACCACGTCAACGACGAACAATCACGAATTACAACGAATGCTTCCTACGGAAAGCCATATCAATCCCTCAAAATTCAGTTACTGGGTCTTAAAAATGTTTTTAATAGATAGTACGTGCTCTAAGCTTTCCAACGATACCAACTATGCCTAAATCAGAGTTACAGTCGTAAAGATATGACCGAAACCGTTTTTCAAAAGTTATATTCTATTTCTGTACAGTATGCATCAATGCATAAGCTCATGCATCAATGCATAACTAGCTTTCTTCGATGCAAGTATCATATGCGTCGATGCATACGTTTTAAAAATTTGTATTTTTCCATTTTTGTTCAGTATGCATCAATGCATAACACGTATGTGTCGATGCATAGCTTCAATTTTTGCCACATGAGTCGATGCAAGACTCTATGCATCGATGCAAGCTTTCCCCACTCCTTTGGTTTTCAAAAGTTTTACTACTTGCATCGACTCATAGCTTCTTGTGTCGACCCATACTGCGACTTTCCACCAAAAACCAGTTTATTGCCACTATTTTCCAACTCCAATTAATCCCATCCATCACCAACCTCCATATTACAATAGAACAGTAATAAATCATGCATTTTCACCTCCAATTAACCACAAAATTATACTTTCTAATTAGCCTACAATCATCCTACACAAATTAATTGTTCTTATCAATTCCAATTGAGGTTTTTACGTCAGATCATATCGTTAAGGCACAACCTAGAATTCCTAATTCGAGATTCCTAACGTATCAAATCATCCTATTGATTATCAAAACCTATAAGGCATAATAATCATACCAAATCGCCCCTTACCTCGCGATGATTCTTCGAACTTCCGACGATTTCGCTTTTTCTCCTCTTCTCTTCTCTAATGTACGTAGAATGAAAACTCTAATTCTTCTCACTTTTCCCTTTTTCCTTTATTTATTCCTTTTATTATTCCCAATAATAAAAATAACATAATTAGAATAATTAGAGCCTTTTACTCCATACACCCTCCAATTCCACTTTACACCTCCAACACACCCATTCTATTTAATTAATTAATTAAATCCATTAATTCAAAAATACCAATAATTAAACCTTTAATTAAATTAATAATTAAAATTCTAATTATTTAACCATTGAATTATTTGGGGTGTCACAACTCTCCCCTACTAAAAAGAGTTTTCGTCCTCGAAAACATACCTTAGACGAAAAGTTCGGGATACGAGTCTTTCATCTGGCTCTCTAGCTCCCAAGTAACATTCCCACCTGCTAGTCCTCCCCAAGCTACTTTCACCAGCGCTATCTCCTTACCTCACAACCATTTCAACTTCCGATCCTCAATTCTCGCAGGCAATGCTTCTACGGTCAAATTCTCTCGTACCTGTATATCATCTACCTGAATCTCATGAGACGGATCAACAATGTACTTCCTCAACTGAGATACATGGAAGACATCATGCAAATTCGCAAGCGACGGTGGTAAAGCAATATGATAAGCAACTCTTCCAACCTTCTTGGTAATCTGGAACGGACCCATAAAGCGTGGAGTCAACTTCTTTAACTTCAAGGCTCGACCAATACCAGTCATCGGAGTAACTCGCATAAACACATGATCTCCCTTCCTAAACTCAATATCCTTCCTCCTCTTATCATGATAACTCTTTTGACGACTCTGAGAAGCTTTCATCTTCTCCTGAATCATCTTGATCTTTTCTGAAGTTTGTTGGACAATCTCCGGTCCAATCATAACACTTTCTTCAGATTCGTACCAACACAACAGTGTCTGACACCTCCTTCCATACAATGCCTCAAACGGAGCCATACCAATGCTCGAATGAAAAATATTGTTGTAGGTAAACTCAATCAATGGCAAATAACTATCCCATGCTCCACCTTTTTCCAACACACAAGCTCGCAACAAATATTCTAACGACTGAATCGTTCTCTCCGTCTGACCATCTGTCTGCGGATGATAAGCGCAACCCAACCTCAACTCAGTACCCAAAGCTTCTTGCAACCCCGTCCAAAACTTTGACGTAAACCTCGGATCTCTATCCGACACAATACTAGAAGGAATACCGTGCAAACTCACGATCTTCTCAACATACAATTCTGCCAACCTTTCCATAGGATAGTCCATTCTTATCGGATTAAAGTGAGCAGACTTTGTCAACCGATCAACAATAACCCATATAGAATCACAATTTTTCGCTGTCCTCGGTAAACCAGACACAAAATCCATAGAAATTCCATCCCATTTCCAATCCGGAACAAACAATGGTTCCATCAACCCTGACGATTTCTGATGTTCGATTTTTGACTTCTGACAAACTAAACAAGCATAAACAAACTCAGCAATTTCCTTTTTCATTCCAGGCCATCAAAATAACTTTTTCAAGTCATGATACATTCTTGAAGGGCTTCGACCGAGCAGAGATTAAGCACGTCCCCCGCGAACAGAACACCCGGGCAGACATCTTATCCAAGCTCGTGAGCCCGAAGAAGAAGGGAGGGAACCGGTCCGTCATACAAGAAACACTCACCCAACCGAGCATCGAAAGGTCCCCGACGACACTCGACATAAATGCGATCGGTGATGCAGACTGCTGGATGACCCCCGTGTTCAACTATCTCACTCGCGGGGAGTTGCCCACTGACAAGTTAGAGGCCGCCGCCACCAAACGCCGCACATGCGCTTACGTTGTCCTCGAGCAGCGTTTGTATCGGCGAGGCTTCTCCATTCCCCTCCTCAAGTGCGTCGAGGAGTTCAAGGTGGTCGGCATCCTTCATGAAATCCACGAAGGCATTAACGCTCAACATCTGGGAGGATGATCTCTTGCCCGCAAAGCATTGCGCGCCGGCTACTATTGGCCCACCATGCAAAGGGACGCCAAAGAACACGTCAAAAAATGCGACAAGTGCCAACGCCACGCCGACATGCACATCGCACCACCTCACGAGCTCACGACGCTCACATTCCCGTGGCCCTTTAGCTGGTGGGGAATGGATATACTCGGTCCCTTCACGCAAGGCTCTTACCAAAACAAATACCTCATAGTGGCCGTAGACTACTTCACGAAATGGATAGAGGCCGAGGCACTTGCCAAGATCACCTCCTTCAACATCCTTCGTTTTTACAAATGAAACGTCCTTGCCCGCTTTGGTATTCCACAGGCCCTCGTCACGGACAATGGGACATAATTCACCAATCAAAACTTCCGCAATTTCGTAGCACGACTAGGCACCAAGCACCACTTCACATCTGTCGAGCATCCCCAGACCAACGGCCAAGCAGAGGCCGCAAACAGGGTCTTGTTACGAGGACTCAGGCGGAGACTCGGGGAAGCCAAGAACAGGTGGGTGGAAGAACTGCACAGCGTGCTATGGTCTTACCGAACAACTCCCCATTCAACCACGGGAGAATCCCCGTTTCGGTTAACATACGGAACAGAGGAGGTCATACCCGTCGAGATCAGAGAGCCATCAAGACGTACCGAATTTCCCCTCGAGGAGGAAACGAACGATGAGGCATTGCGCGAGGAGCTGGATCTAGTCGACGAGATCCGCGAAGGCGCGGCATTGCGGGAGGCCCGTTTGAAACAGCAGATCACGCTGCGCCACGACCAAAAAGTCGTCAAACACGAGTTCGAGGTCGGCAGTTTAGTCCTCCGCAGGAATCAAAAGGAATCTCGCGAAGGCAAGTTGGCCGCCAACTGGGAAGGTCCATACCGCGTCCGAGCAAAGACGGGCACGGGGGCTTATTACCTTGAAAATCTAAATGGAGTGCAACTCCCTCGACCTTGGAATGCTACAAAGCTCAAACAATATTACAGCTGAGCTCGAACGACCACATGCCCAGCGCTCACTGGCCCTCGATCCCCTCCACGGAGGTTTAGCTCAGCCTTGGCTCGCGGAATGGTGCTCGTACGCGTCCCAAGCCACTTTTAAGCGGGGACCTACTTGGCTGTAACAAGTAGAGACCCCGTTCGAAGCGGAATCCTCGATCGAGATCCGCGGGTTTTCTCATGCACCTTTGGCAGGACGTCCGTCTCGCGACGGATAATCCACACCTCGAGAGTGTGGTCCCCTAACGCGACCATATCCTCGCCCGGAGACCTCAAAGCTCCAACCCTAGCTTACGAGCTAGGAACAACAAGGTCGAACATCTCTTTATACAAACGAACAGATATAACAATAAACAATTATCAACACAAGTAACAAAGCTTGTAAATAAATGACCGTCAGCGGCCAACAAAATATCCGCGGGCATTAGCCCAAGTTACAAATATCAAAACGTCGGGCACCAGCCCAATGTACGAACATTAAAAACAAAGGGGCACGCAGGCCAAAAAACAACAGGCTCGCAGGCCCCAGCAATCACCAATCATTCCTCAGGAGCCACAATCTCCCCATCGACGATCCGGTGGAAAGGACCAATGCCAGCAGTCACGAGCTCCACCCCGGGGTTCACAACCTGCACTTGCTGGAGCGCTTGCTCGAACCCAAAAGACACCGCTTCCACGGTGTCCTCCTCGAGAGCTCTTATGCGCCGGATCAGATCCGCCTGTAGTGCAGATGCCGCCTCCTCGACTCGTCCTCGACAAGCCACTGCTCCTTCAAGAATTTAACTCGCCTCCGCTTGTCCTTAGCCTCGGTCAGGGGCCCGTGTTTGTCCTTCATTTCCCGCAGCTCCGTGGCCATCGCATTGCACCTATCATCCAAACCTCGAAACTTCATCAGCTCATTCTGATACGTCATGCTCTCGAGCTCCAGGGCGGCGGCACGGTCTTTGGCTTTGGAGGCCTGGGCCCGGTAGGTAGCCACCTCGTCGTTGAGAGTCAACGAGGTTTCGAGCATCCGAATGACCGCCGATACATCGGCATTCAGACTTTCTCCCGCATCACCGGTCGAGCCCCATAATCATCCCTCTCCGCCTCGGACCATGGGGTTTCCTTGAGTTGCCTCTGAGCAAAGCATGGAGGCAGTACAAAAGCATCCACGGTTGAAACCGAAGTCCCCGGAGTCCCTTGCTCGACACGTTCAGCTCTTCGTCTCTTTAGCGGTTGGTCGGGTGATGAAGCCGGGGAAGGGGTGTGGGCAGTAGGCTGAGAATCTTCACGCGCCTGCCGCTGGAGATCGACAACTCGATCCTTGGCAGTCACACGGGGACCCCTGTGGCGCAGTTTGAGCATGCGCTCCTCCATGGCCGCCATCTTACCTGCAAAACAAAGAAAACACGTCAGCACACATACGGGTAACTCCCCCTATTTTGTTTCTTATATGTCTAAGTACCTAAAAGCTTCAACGCCTCCTCGTCGGACTCACAGTCGAGGAGCGCCTTGGTGTTAATATATCGCCGTGCGATCTCGATCTCCCCGCTAGAGTCGAGGAGCATGTTCCCTTCCCGGTCGACACAGATTGCCGGCCTGAAGCTCTTCACAAAGTTTTCCAACCTCTCGTAGGAGAGTTGGTCGTCCCTGTCGAGCTTCTCGGGCTTCACTGAATAGAAATCCAGCCCCCGGTCATAATGTTTCTTGTCCCATTCGAGGGGAAACTTCGCCCATATCCTTTCCACCTCCTTTCCCTCTTCGTTGACCACCATGGTCCGCTCGAACAAGGTATCCTCGGCCTCTCCTGTGAGGGGCTTTATCACATAGAACAGCTTCTTGAAATCCCGGACAGAGTCCAGGTACGGTCTGAAGAGCTTGCCCGACTGTTTAAAGGACACCCAGGCACACTTATCCCCGACCATCTGCCGCTGTAGGTGGAAGATGCGGAAGAAAAGGGGAAGAGTGGCCCCTATGTCCAAGTAACGGCATACGATCTCGAATGCCCGCATGAAGGCCAGGTCATTCGGATGGAGTTGTGAGGGGGTGAGGTCCAGCCACGAAAAAACCCCAGTCTGAGCCAGTGAAAGGCATGCGGAAGCCCGCCTCCCGGAATGCGAACTCATACATGGGGAACCTCGTGGAGGAGTACGGCGAGCATATCCTCCTGCTGGGCCCAGGGATCTGCACGAGCCAGGATGGCTCAAAAACCTCGTCCAAAGCTTCGATTTCGTTGAACGCATTGGAGGAATCGGTGGAAAAGTCCGAGCGGAAATCCCGCGGCTCAGGCGCGACCCAGGAGAGGTCAGCGGCCAGTCTAATCCGGCGAAGTCCACTTGTGCCTTCGTTGTCGCGAGCTTGGTCCCCGGCACCTGAAAAGTAGCGAAAGAAAAGTGAATTCGAGGATATCAAATCCACCCCTCCACCACGACTCAAGTGACACGGCGAGGGGCCCGGAAGAACGAGCAACAACGGTCAGACGTGGATCTCTCTCTCTCGAGTACCCCGCGAGGATTACACTCTCCCTCCGACACTCATACTTATCAGCTAATCATCCAGACTTCCCCGTGATATCCATAAGATTCCCCGTGATATTCAACAATCTCCCCGCGAGGTTCAAGTCTTTGCTCGCGGTACTCAAGTTCCTACCCGTGGTTTTCAAGTGTATGCCCGTCACATCCTAAATTTTGCCCGTAAGATTCAACTCTCTCCCCGCTACATGCAAGTGTCTCCCCGCGATATTCAATCTCCTCCCCGCGATATTCATAGAAAATAAACCCTAAATTCATCCTAAAAACATGAATTGAAAGGAGATTATCAAAGAATTAGGGATATTTACCTGCGTTTGGAGTCGAAGACATGTTGAGAATTCAAGAAAGGATGCTGTGAAAGGTTCCGCGTTCGAGAGCTTTTGAGTTGAAGAATTGGAGGAGAATAAAAAAATGAAACCCTAAAAGGTCCTTTTATAGCCAAACTTCTTGGGCATACGAAAGGTCACACCTTTTAGGCGCCAAACAACCCACTTCAAGATGACAAGTGTCATCAAACTGACACGACGCTTGACCTAGGAGCTGTTCCCCGCGGACCGGGTAATCTGATTCCCCAGCATCGCTCCCCGACGTCCCGCGTGGATGTCCCCGAGGTTAACAATCTGAAATATGCCCGCCGGTCGACTACAGCATCCGCGTCGTTGCCTTCCGGACAGTGTCGAAATCGAAATCGGGGATCGCCGCTTCAAAGTCATTACTCTACTAGAGCAAAGACTTGGGGGGCTCCTGTTCTGGATTGGCCCACGTCCTAGGCCCAACAGATTCTAGGCCCAATTTCCCCTAGGAAATTGGCCAGAGTGTCCACGCGGGGGCCACGTGGCCAACGATCTTTTACTGCCACGTGCCCCCCGATAATCTCGGAGCCGTTTACTGGATCTCCTCAACTGCCACTCCACTTCCAGGAACTTCGCAACAGACCCGGATTTCCCGGGCGACAATCTAGGGAGGAGGCCACGTGTTGGCCTCCATGCACTCGCAAGCTCTGCGCTGTGGGCTTGGATTTCCACTAATCGGATCTTGGCCCAGGGGCTATAAATACCTCTCACTTGAGAGGGTCAGGTATCTCATTCTTTACTCTCTTCTTACTTGCTTGTTCTCTCTGCCTCTACTTACTTTGGCATCGGAGTATCTTGCAGGTACCCCCCCTTCTCTTCACTTGGAACCACCGTTGCAGATTGGGCCAAGACACCTTCTGATCAGGTACGATCAATACTCCTCCTAAGTTCTGCAATATCCGGAACACACACTCTATCACCAAACCTCATAACACCGTTCTCATCAATTCGGAATTCACCTCCTTGACCTTGGTTGATCAATGTCAATTTATCCACTAAACTAACATCAGATTTCTGTCCAGTTCGAATTTCCTCAAGAATACCACTAGTCAGCTTCAACATACCCAACTTAACACTATCAGAAGTAGTCTCACATACCAAACTCAAATCTCTGAATTGTTCAACTAAATCCAATTCGCGCACCATCAACATAGACATATGCAACGACTTCCTACTCAATGCATCTTCAACTACGTTTGCCTTACTAGGATGGTAATTCAAACCAAAATCATAATCCTTCAGAAATTCTAACCATCTCCTCTGCCTCATGTTTAGCTCTTTCTGATCGAAGAGATATTTCAGACTCTTATGATCACTGAATACCTCGAATTGAGAACCATACAAATAATGCCTCCATAATTTCAAAACAAATACCACAGTTGCCAATTCTAAATCATGAGTCGGATAATTGCTTTCATGAATCTTCAATTGTCTTGAAGCATAAGCTACTACCTGCTTATCTTGCATCAAAACACCACCTAATCCCATCAATGACGCATCACAATACACCACAAAAGATTCTGTCGGATTCGGCAAAATCAGAATTAGAGCACTAGTCAACCTCTTCTTCAACTCTTGGAATCCATTCTCACATTCAGAATCCCAAACAAACACTTGACCCTTTCTTGTCAACTTAGTCAACGGCAAAGATAACTTCGAAAATCCTTCAATGAACTTTCTGTAATAACTTGCAAAACCAAGAAAACTACGGATTTCAGAAGCATTCTTCTACGCCCCAACGAGATATCACTTCACCTAGGATCAACAGCAATGCCATTCTTGGAAATCACATGACCAAAAAAGCTTACTTCACTTAACCAGAATTCACACTTAGACAACTTCGCATAAAGCTTCTTCTCTTTCAACAATTCCAATACAACTCTAAGATGTTCTACATGCTCTGCATCACTCTTCGAATAAATCAGGATGTCATCAATAAATACCACCACAAACTTATCAAGATACGGATGAAATATCCTGTTCATATACTCCATGAAAACACCAGGTGCATTAGTAACTCCAAACGGCATAACAGAATACTCATAATGCCCATACCTCGTTCTAAATATAGTTTTTTGAATATCTTCCATCTTCACAGGAATCTGATGATATCCAGATCTCAAATCAATCTTACTGAATACACAAGCTCCAACTAGTTCATCCATCAAATCATCAATCCTCAGCAATGGATACCGATTCTTGATTGTAACTTTGTTCAACTGCCTGTAATTAACACACAGTCTCATCGAGCCCTCTTTCTTTTTAACCAACAACACAGGAGCACCCCACGGCGAAACACTCGGCCGAATAAACTTTTTCTCAAGTAACTCTTCTAAATGCTTCTTCAATTTAGACAATTCAGATGCCGACATGCGATAAGGCGCCATCGACACCGGATTAGTTCCAGGAATCAAATCTATAGTAAATTCCACTTCCCTCTCAGGTGGCAATTCACTAACATCTTCCGGAAACACTTCGGGAAATTCATTCACCACTGGAAATTCATCACTCTTAGCTTTTCCTTTCACCTCCGTCGAAGAATACAACATAAACACCACAGCACCATCATTAACGGCTAAATTCATCTGCTTAACTGGCATAGTCACATCTTCAACACTAGCCTCTTCAGGAAAAATAACCGTCTTCGCAAAACAGATGATATGAACCTGGTTGAATTCCAACCAGTTCATTCCAAGGATGATATCAAGTTGTTCCAACGGTAGGCACACTAAGTCCATACCGAAACCTCTACCAAAAATTACAATAGGACAGTTCCTACAAACAAACGAAGTAGTCACTGAACCCGACGCAGGAGTGTCAATAACAATACTTCCATCCATATTAGAAATATCCAAGTTCAATCTCTTAGCACAATCCAGAGCAATAAAAGAATGTGTCGCTCCAGTATCAATAATCACAATCAAAGGTATGCCATTAATAAAACATGTACCTTTAATCAACTACTCATCTGGCTTAGTCTCTGATCCAGACAACGCGAACACTTTACCACCAGCTTGTTCTTTCTTTGGCTTAGTACACTGCAGACGAGTATGACCTTCTTCGTCACAGTTGTAACAAGTCACCATTCTCACTCTGAAATCATTGGCCACATGCCCGAGCTTCCCACACTTGAAACACTTTCTATCATTACTCTTGCAGTTTATCATATGATGTCCCGTCTCACCACACCTGTATCACTTAATGGAAGAACCAGAATCTCCCCCACTAGGCTTCTTCCAGCCACCGGATCTCTGATTATTTTATCATAAGGTTTCCCACGATCCATTTGTTTCTTTCCCTTCCGATCAACATACCCTCGAGCATTCGTTCGAGAATTTGCAAGATCCTCTTCCAGAATCCTACTACAGTCTACCAAGTCAGAAAACCTTCAGATACGTTGATACCTGATACCCTGCTTGATCTCATCACGAAGACCATTCTCAAACTTGATACATTTGGAAAATTCTCCATATGCATTTTTGTTGTAGTGAGCATAGTACTTCTCCAACTCAGTAAATTTCGAAGCATACTCACTCACAGACTTGTTGCCCTGCTTGAGCTCCAGAAATTCAATCTCCTTCTTGCCCCGAATATCTTCAGAAAAGTATCTCCTCAGAAAATATCTCCTGAACACAGTCCAAGTCAGTGCAGCAACATCTTGTTCCATTTCGCCTGTAGCAACCCACCATCACGCCTCCGCCATGAGTACCATATATCACCTTCAGCTCCTCAACACAATCAATTACTCTAAAGATCCTCTCGATCTCCTTCAACCATCTCTGAGAACCTTCGGGATCATGAGTGCCTTTGAACAATGGAGGATTGTTCCTCTGAAAATTCCCCAATTGTCTATCAGCACCAATACCGATTCCTCCAAGCACACCCACTAACATTTCAAGGCTTCAATAGCAAAGATCGTCTCTTCCATTACCTCCTACCATTGTTCTGTAACATTACAAAACATTCTCATTAGAACACAAGTATCGATAGTGTTACCTTGCACTAGTCGCATACGAAAGGGATAATGACACTAAGACACGACTGACTATGCTCTGATACCACTATTGTAACACCCCTTCTAATTTCCCCGCGAATTGTATATTTAATCAGAGTTTAACATAACGAAAGGGCATCACAATTTAAAAATTCAATTAATAAAACACCATAACAGTAGTCATGCTTTTATTGAAGAACTTTAGTAAATGATTCAAAACCAATGATTATCTTTTACACAGCGGAAATAACATAAAAATCCGGAATAAACTTCAATTCATAAGTATTCCAACATAAACCAAAGGAAAACAAGTTCAATTCTATGATTCCAAAACAATCGATCCCCAGTGTTACAACTACCAGAGCATGACACTGACATGCGGATAATCTAAATAGCACAGCTCAAGGCTATTCTCACCAGCTCCGAAGCGGCTCACACTTCAATCTGAAATCATCAAAGTAAGGGTGAGATTTCATTAACAATTAAAATGCATTATACGTTTCTTTAAAGCAATAAAACAATCAATACACTATTCCACCCTCATTAGTATATTCAGAGTCTAGTTCACAAATACAAATCACACAGATCAATATACACATAACAACAATAAATGAAATTATAACACTGGAAGTCATCCTAACATGTTATAATTCCATATGCAATGCAGACTCAATGCATATGGTACCAAAATGTGAACTAAGTCACCAACATCGATTCGTCCATAATCACCCGGACACGAATCCAGCCTCACCACCCATCATCATTCGGGCACGGTTATTGGCAATACGAGCCAAATTCCACACAATGGGAATTAACTCCACCAAAATGCAAATGCATGCACATCAAAAGCATGCCACATTCAACTAACGGAATATGAACACCACATAATTCCATACATAATCAACACCATCAAAAACACATGATAACAGCATAATCATAAATATATAACGTTAATTACAACACATGGAATTAACATCTAGCAAGTATACACCACATCAATGACGAACAATCACGAATTACAACGAATGCTTCCTACGGAAATCCATATCAATCCCTCAAAATTCAGTTACTGGGTCTTAAAAATTTTTTTAATAGATAGTACGTGCTCTAAGTTTTCCAACGATACCAACTATGCCTAAATCGGAGTTACGGTCGCAAAGATATGACCGAAACCATTTTTCAAAAGTTATGTTCTGTTTCTGTACATTATGCATCGATGCATAAGCTCATGCATCAATCCATAACTAGCTTGCGTCGATGCAAGTATCGTATGCGTCGATGCATACGTTTTAAAATTTTGTATTTTTCCATTTTTGTTCAGTTGCATCGATGCATAACCCGTATGTGTTGATGCATAGCTTCAATTTTTGCCACATGAGTCGATGCAAGACTCTATGCATCGATGAAAGCTTTCCCCACGCCTCTGGTTTTCAAAAGTTTTACTACTTTCATCGACTCATAGCTTCTTGTGTCGATCCATACTGCGATTTTCCATCAAAAACCAGTTTATTGCCACTGTTTTCCAACTCCAATTAATCTCATCCATCACCAACCTCCATATTACAACAGAACAGTAATAAATCATGCATTTTCACGTCCAATTAACCACAAAATTATACTTTCTAATTAGCCTACAATCATGATCGCGAATTTATCATCTATTAATCGGGAAACTGCAAGTGCACAGTCATATCGCGTAGTTTTAAAAGATATCGAATCCACATGGACTATAAATCGATCTACTGTTGTTGGGTCGAAAATATGTCAAGGCCAGCTGAAGGTACTAAGTCATTAAGTTAAAGGGACAATTCTGGAACTTTGTGGAAAATTCTAGAAGAGAAGGATATAATTTGGTCAAGAGTAAGAATTTGTCTCATCGACCGTAGTGAAGCCATTGATTCTTATGAGTGTTTATCTTGGGCTCGAATGAGTAAGTAACTTGGTCGTCAAGTCAAGCCATCGAATGAGTAAGCAACTGTCGTCAAGTCAAGTCAATTCACGTCGAGGTCAAGTGGAGATTACTCTTAGAGAAATTTAGCATCATTGTCTCAAGGCTTGACGTGACTTATGGAAGCGGAATGTTATTTCGTAAGCGCCAAGTTCGAATTTCAAACGGGTGTGAACGTAAGTGCTTGATTATAGTTTTAAAGATTGGCGCTCGAGAGGTGGCAAGATCCCGTGGAGCGATTACCTTTATGTTTAGTAGCGTCGATTTAGCATAGTCAGTTACCTTGTAAATACTATAAATAAGTCAAATCTCTTGTAATTTGGTGTGTTCATTCGTATGCTCAAATTGCTTGCAAAAACTCTGCCCAATTCCGCACTTAAGGAAGAAAGAGTCCGCAAAGCTTTGATGTACGTTGAATCACCAACTTTTTTCAATTAATGCAATCAAGTTTATTTCAATCTTTGTATAATCAATCTGGTTATTTTCTTCTCATTGTCGAGGAGCAATTTCGTGTTCTTTTGTTTAAGTTTCGCACAAGTCCTGAGCTTTAAGCTTTGAGTTACGAGTCATTGATTGGCTTGCCCAGTTCGGTTGTCGAAAACTCCCTTCGATCGAGGCTTCAGTCGTTTGGGTCACGGATTACTTGTCTCGACCAAGCCTCAGTTTGTGTGGAAAACCATCATAGTAGTTTCTAGCCCATCGAACAAGTTCTTGCATAAGCTTCTTCGAACGAGACACTGTGATCACCAAAACTTAGCACTTGTCTTGAGATCAATCTGGTCGATCTCGCTAGTAACCCCTAGTTTAGGACGCGGGGAGGATCAGCGGTTGTTTACCATTTTCCACAGTAAACAAATTGGCACACCTGGTGGGACCATAGTGCTAAGTAACAACGTGTATGAGACTTAGGAGGGAGTTTTACCAAAAATACAAACCTCCTAGGGAGACACAAGTGGGATGTCTAATCCCCTACCGTAGAATAGATCGAAATCCGGGATCTTTACCTTCAAACCCCGTATTGGAGGAAATCGTCCAAAGTCAACCACAAACAACAAATCCCGATACCACGATCCCTCGATACCGCACGTCGGGACATCCCTATGGGATGCCAGAGGACGATTCTGATGATGGATTTCCAATCATAACTAACACGTCCGTCACTGTATTGAGGCAGCAGATGGATGATAGCAACCATGAAATGGTTAATATGTTAACCAATCAAATGGGTAATGTTTTCAATCCCATAGTGCAAGAGGCGGCAGAAACCAATAGATTATCCGCGGAAACTAACCGCCAAGTGATTGCACAACTGACGCGTTTGTGTAATTTCCTAGGGGCCCCCCAAGATACGGTTCGACCCAGATTGGTGCCACGCGCCATGAGCAAGGCATTTGCCCAAGCCCATAAGCGGGCGGTGAAAATGTTCATCAGGGGGCAGGCGAAAGACCACGCAGAAATGTGGCCTTAGTGCAACCTAGAGTAGTGATTCAGCGGCCTCATGAGGCTGATCAGGTCCTTGAGGATATTCGACGAGAAGAGATTGCTGTCGAGGGTAACCTCACTACGCTCGTCGAAAGAATCATGGCTAGGAATGGCCTAAACACTCTGCAGAGGCCAACATATTCATCACCTTTGGTCGACTATATCTCACAGATGAAAACCCTAGAGGATGGAAGATACCAAAATATACTAAGTTTGGGGAGAAACAGGAGAATCGATGAGTCGAACACATAGCTAGATACTTAACCGAGTCGGGGGATATGGCTAACAATGAGGGTCTTAGAATCAAACATTTTCCCTCATCCTTAACCAAAGCCGCGTTCACCTGGTTTACAACTCTGCCTCCAAATTCGATCGATAGTTGGTCGACACTGGAGAAAATGTTCCATGAACAATTATAGGGACATTCGAAATTAGTTTGGTCGAACTATCCAGCATCAGCGAAGTTCATGAGACCATCGACGACTATCTCAATAGGTTTAGGTCCCTAAAAGCTAGGTGTTTCACCCAAGTGCACGAGCATGAGTTAGCATGGATGGTCTTGAGGTTTAGACTATTCCATCGAAGAAATCGACCCCACATTTGTGAAAAGTATGTCACGTTAGCGAGATAGGGTTCGACACCTAGAGCGTCTGAGAGTTGAGAAAGTTAGGCACACTAAGGCTAAGGTCAAGAAAGAAAGGGTGGTTTATGTCGACTATGACGACACAGAACCCATATACGAGGCAGATTATATCTACGACGTAAGCGAAGATAGATTTGGCGAAATGAAGCGGGACCTTATGAATGCAAGTCACTTTTCCTCAAAAGGAAAAAAGTCGTCCGTCGAGTAGCTCAAAATTTCCTGCCAAATCTTACACTTTTGATGTTAGTAAATGTGAGGAGATATTTGATGCGTTAGTGAAAGATGGTCAGATTTTAATTCCCGTGGGTGCTAAAATACCACCACTAGAGCAAAGACAGAAAAGGGGTTTTTGTAAATATCATAACTTTCTTGGTCACACTACTTCTCAATGTGTTCTTTTCAGGGATTTGGTCCAAAAATCAGCAGGAAGGTCGCCAAGTTCACCTCAGGAGGATGAAGATTGACCACCCATTGAGGCAAGAAGAGGCCTTGTTTGCTGAGGTTGCTGAAATCAACGTGGTAGACGTTGAGAATTTCTCCGGAGATAATATGGTCGAGGAAAGTGAAGGGGAAAGTCCGTTGGTCAAGATGGCTGATGTTTACCCAAAACCTGAAGAGGAGCTGCTGGATTTCCTCAAACGCTGTAAGAGCCAAGGTTCGATTGTAGGTTTGTGCCCAAGATGCAGCGCACTCACCGACAGAGAGGCTGTCGAGAACTTCAGGTTGCTACAGATCGCAAGGGGAAGACAACAGTGGAATAGAAGGGATCCTAGAAACGCCCCACAATCCAAACCTAAGACTTACGTTCCCCCTGCTGACGCTCCAAAGGATACTTGGATCAAGCCTCAATTAGGTGCTGAAAATTCCAATGCTGCTGCACTAAGAGAGGCTAAAGGCAAGTCGGTGATGAGTTACCGGCGTGAAGTCACTTCTGAGAGGAAAAGTCATGTCTCTGAGAATTACATGGGGAGGAACCCTATGAGTCGAACTCAATGGAGCGCTTCCAGAGGAAGAAGCAGTGAAGGTTAGTCACTTCAAGATGTCAAAAGAAAGAATGGCAACAGGAGGATGCAAAGTTAAGGGAGATCCGTTTGAAGCAACAAATTAAAAATTATGTTGGAAACCTGCCAAAGATTCATGAGGTTACTAGCGATTTGCCTCCAGTCGAAGCAAGCTTCACGTCTTGGTCAATGTGGTCACTATGTTGCTCGAATACATGCTCACCGATGTCGAGAACTCTAATGAGGTCGGTTGCTCAATTGGCTTCTCATAAGCCAACATGCTACTGGTGATGGATAATGGTTGCCGAGAACGTGATGCTTCTTCGAAAAGCCCCATAGCCATGAAGAGCCATTGAAGCCTTTGCCGATCGGGCAAAGTCCAAGATGTCACATGAACAAGGTGCGGTGGATTGTGGTGCTACGGTTAACATCATGCCTACCATACTTTGAGGAAAATCGGTATGTTTGATACCGACATCGATCCTCATAACGTGGTCTTACTGCATACGGGAAATACAAAGAATACCATGGTGGTCCAGTCAACATCAATGTTGGTTCGTGTCAAGGCAAACCATTTTCATGGTCAAAGGGAAGCAAGTTACAATCACCGTTGGTCGAGAATGGCTTCATGGTGGGCATGCCATCATCTATGCATCGCCCGATAATTTGGAGAGAAGCGGCATCATGGAAAATATCAATGTCACAAGGCTATTTCTTGGTTGATGTCAACCATGTCGGTCCAATGATTTGACCGCAGTCAATATCGCCTACGCCTTCCAAATCAAGAAGGATGGGTTGTCCGAGTCTTTGTATCTTTGAGGCCATGAAACTCATGGTTTTATTTGGGACGTGAGCCTTTAGAGGATTTATATCGCACCACCACCGTCAATATCGGCACTGCTACTAATGGGTCGGGGCATCCAACCTCCGGCAATGTCCGAAAGAGCTCATGGGATTTCGTCGCTGTCGAAAACAAGATCAATCGCCTGGAGGCTGAGGCAACTTCTTGTTGTAGCCAGAAAAGGTGGTCGTCGGCGAGGATAATATGGTACGAGCCAAAACCACGAATATGCAAATGTTGAAAGAAGCCGTCGATTTACACGTGATTGTATATCGACGAAGAACCTTTAGGGTTCGAGAAAGATCCTATGCCGGAGAAAATGCAGCCACAAGATCCTTTAGAAGAGGTCCTTGGCGAAAAGGGAGATAAAAGGCCACATATATAAGCGCCAACATCGACCCGCAGCTAAAAATGAAGGTAATCTCTTTGCTTAAAGAATTTAAAGATTGTTTTGCATGGGATTATAATGAAATGCAGGTTTAAGGTAAATTTGGTGGAACACAACTACCAATGAAAGATGGGGCAATCAAAGGATATCGCTTTCGCTCCTGCCGTGGTGTCGAAAATAAAAGAGGAGATCGAAAGATTTCAAGAGCAAGTTCATTCGAATCGCAAGGTATGTCGAGTGGTCGCAAACATTGTGCCACCTTAAAAGAATGGCAAACTTAGAGTCCAGATGATTTTAGAAATTTATCGCATCTAAAGATGAATATGCCATGCTCATCAAATGTTTATCGATTCAAATTTGCGCTTTCAATATCTAAGTATGCTTGATGGTTATGCCGGTTATAACCAAATCTTTATTGCGAAGAAGATGTGCCGAAACGGTTTTCCGCCTCGAGCGTTAGGCACCTATGAATGGGTGGTAATGCCATTCGGCTGAAGAATGGAGCCACATATCAAAGGGTAATGAATTGATGTTTCATGATTTTATTGAAGATTCATGCGAGTTTATATCGACGACATCGTGGTTAAGTCGAACTCTGAGTCGACACATCTTTATCATCTGCGAAGATCGTTCGAAAGAATGAGACAATATGGATTAAAGATGAATCCATTGAAATGTGCTTTTTGTGTGCAGGCAGGAGATTTCCTTGGCTTTGTGGTGCATAAAAAGGGCATTGAAGTCAATCATACGAAGACCAAAGCCATCATGGACGTCGCGCCTCCGTCGAATAAAAAAGAGCTTCAGTCATTGTTGGGGAAAATAAACTTCCTGAGGCGTTTCATCTCCAATTTAAGTGGAAAGACTAAGGTGTTCTCACCACTACTTCGACTGAAGAACGAAGAGTTCATCTGGAATAAAGAGCATCAAGAGGCTTTTGACAGAATCAAGGCGTATTTAGTGGAGCCCCCTGTATTGGTACCTCCAGTATGGAATAAGCCTATGAGGTTGTATATAGCAGCCTCAGATTCGACAATAGGTAGCATGTTAGTACAAGAAAATGTAAATGGTGTCGAAAGACCAATTTATTACCTTAGTCGAATGTTAAACGATGCTGAAACTAGGTATAGTGATATAGAAAAACTATGCCTTTGTTTGTATTTTTCTTGTATCAAATTGAAGCAATATATAAAGCCAGTTGACGTGTATGTTTCTTCTCATTTTGATATAATTAAGCATATGTTGTCCAAACCAATTTTGCATAGTCGAATTGGTAAATGGGCCCTAGCACTTACTGAGTATTCCCTAACTTATGCGCCCTTAAAGGCCATGAAAGGACAAATTGTGCGATTTCTTTGGTCGACCACTACCATGGCCATGCCACAAAATTATGTTGGTTTCGTTCCATGGAAATTATACTTCGACGGTTCCAGCCATAAAAATGGAGCTGGTATAGGGGTAGTCATAATTTCACCAAATGGAATTCCAGCACAGTTCAAATATGCCATCGACGGCATGTGCACTAACAATGAGGCAGAGTATGAAGCTTTGATCACTGGACTTGAATCTAGCTGGGCTGGGGCAAGAAATGTTGAAATTATGGGTGACTCAGAGCTAGTAGTAAAGCAAGTGTCGAAGGAATACAAATGCGTCAAAACAAACTTGATCATGTACTTCGTGCTAGCGATAAGGTTATTCAAACAATTTGAGCAAGCAAGTATTAGCCATACCGCGCCAGAAAATCAAGAAGCAAATGATTTGGCAGAAGCCTGGGTACAAGAAATCAAGATGAGGAAAGCATCCCAACAAGAGAAAAGGTTCGACGCACTTTATACCCTTGATTTGTCCATTATTGTTAGGTGCATTTGATACCGAAAATTTTGAAATCTTTACAATTAATAGTGGGCAAAATAGTGATTGGCGAAAACCTTTGGTTGAATATTCGAAACCAGAGGGACCACGATAGAAAAACTAAGTATAGGGCCCTTAGTTATGTTTTGATTGAAGAAGAGTTATTTAAGAAAACTACCGAGGGGTCTTTGTTAAAATGTCTAAGGCGAGAACGAGGCGTATGTAGTGTGTCGAGTGTGCATAGTGGCGCATGTGCGCCCGTCGTGGACACAAAATGAAATGGCTAATACGTTCGGTGTCTATGGCCCTCGATGATGAAAAGCGCATCGAGTTTGCTAAAGGTGCCAAGAATGTCGGTGCATGGGGGCATTCAACATGTTCCTGCCAGCGAATTGCATGCCATTGTGAAACCATGGCCATTTAGAGGATGGGCGTTAGATGTGATTGGGGTAATTAAACCAGCCTCGTCAAAACAACAAAGATACATCTTGGTGGGAATCGACTATTTCACGAAATGGGTCGAAGCGGTGGCATTGAGGAATGTCGATCAGGAAGCTGTAATTGATTTCATCCAGAACCATATCATTTATAGATTTGGGGTACCTGAGACAATCACCACTAACCAAGGGACGGTATTTGTGGGGCAAAAGATGCAAACTTTTGCACAAGAAGTTGGGATTAAACTATTAACATCTACCCCTTATTATGCACAAGCAAATGGCCAAGCGGAAGCGGCCAACAAGGTAATAATTAGCCTGATTAAGAAACAGGTGGGCAAAAAACCTAGAAATTGGCATCAAACGCTAGATCAAACATTGTGGGCTTGTCGAACGTCTCCAAAAGAGGCTACGGGAACCACACCGTTCCGGTTAGCATATGGTCACGACGCGGTACTTCCAGTCGAGATGCATGTCCATGCGGTGAGAATTCAAAGACAAAACGAAATACCCACAGAAGACTATTGGGCTATGATGGCTGATGAGCTGGTCGACTTGGATGAAGAGAGGATGTTAGCTTTTGATTCCATGATAAGGCAAAAAGACAAAATTGCCAAAGCCTATAATAAGAAGGTAAAAGACAAGCATTTCGCCGTCAATGATCTCGTGTGGAAAGTAATCCTACCTATGGATAGGAACAATAGGGTTTTAGGGAAGTGGTCACCAAATTGGGAAGGACCATTCAAGATAATCCAAGTATTCTCAAACAATGCATATGAGCTTGAAGAGCTGGCCTTGGATCAACGCATCCTAAGAGTAAATGGTAAGTACCTAAAAAGGTATAAGCCAATCCTGCAAGAAATAACTATTTCGACAACTTAGGAAATAAAGTCGAAAGATAGCTGGAGAAATGAATATCGATACCAGCAAACAAGCATAAACAATAACTAAAGTGGCCATGGGCCAATGTTCGACATGTAAAAA
This sequence comes from Vicia sativa, assembly GCA_021764765.1. Lineage (NCBI taxonomy): Eukaryota > Viridiplantae > Streptophyta > Magnoliopsida > Fabales > Fabaceae > Vicia > Vicia sativa. The sequence continues at coordinate 134,045,790 of CM038792.1, read as the reverse complement.
ATAGAAGTGGCCATAGGCCATTGTTCAGAATTACAATAAAATTGGTGCCAAGGAAAGAAGTCACAATTGTTGCATTAAAATTTTTCAAATTTCTTCTGGAAATTAGACAGGTCACCACGCAGGCGGACACCGTAATTGACCAACTCCTCGGTACGCTCGCTCAGTGTCAAAATGGTTTTGTCTCTTTGTTCCGTCTGAGTGCGCAGGGAAGCGGCGTTTTTGGCTTTTGTCCTCAATGTTGCCTGAATGCCAGCAATGGATTCCTCCAGGTCCTTGTCAGCTGCAGTGATGTCCTCCAACTCCTTGGACAAAGCGGCTAGTTGACTGCGTATTTCATCAGCTCTTTTCCTTTGGGAACTAGCGCGAGCCGTTTGTCCTTCAGAGTAGCCGTCAGAATTTTCATAGCTTTGCTGTCTTCCTTGGCAATGGTAACGGCATCTTGAACAGCAGCTCGTTGTTGAAAGATCTCTTCTTCATTAGCAGCAACCTGTTTGACATTTTCAGCTAAAGGAAGAAGAATCTGGTCAAATATAGACAACATGAGCCTGCACGAATCAGTGATGTCGAGACTCCTCAGTTTAGCCACGGCCTCCTGAAGTTCTTGCAAAAGATTTGGGTCTTTCACAAGCGATTCAGGGAGCTCAGGGAGGAAGGCATAAGCTTTGATCTTGTCAGTCAAATGCTTGATTTCTGCAGCTTCCGGAGGTAACTTGCCAGCATGAACAAGGGCTTGGGTTTGGTCTGAATCAGAAGAAAAAATGTATTTGTCAACAAAACCGTCCAGTTCTTCGATCTCCCTGTCGATATCAATGTCAGGAGAAGAAACATTGAGGGTTGAAGGCTGGGGATCTTGAAGGGATGTTATAACTTTGGGGTCAGCTTGGAATTTGTCCTGTGAGCTTTGAGCACCAGTGGGGAGTTTGGCCAGCATGTTGTCATCCTTGCTAACAGCTCCAGAAGTCGAACCCTGCTCATTTCCTGCATTATCCACATTAACATTCTTAGCTTGTTCTTTGGGAATACCAATAGGAACCATGCCATTTTGGTTGGCAGCCGTAGCCTGTGCTAAGTTCGACAGGCTAGAATCGGTCCCAGCGGTCGAATGTGTGGCAGGACTAGTGACAGAATCATCACTAAGAGTAGCCACCTCATTTAAGTCAACAAACTCACCAGCGACCATATTTTCAAGTGGCTGATGATGGGGAGAAGATTCCTCAGGTCCTGGGGTGTATTCAGAAGGACCTGTGGTGCTAGGCTGTTGTTCCAAAGCCACACCTGGCTGCTCAAGAGCCTCATCCTGAAAGGCAAAGAAAATGAGTGTGTTGCCATAAAAAGAATGAGCATGAATACATGGACAACGAGTCAGATGCATACCTGTACCTTGGGTCCACTTTCGACCAAGGGACCAATGTTTTCGACTACAAGGTTTTTCTTCGACGTTTCGACAACTCCCTCCTTGGTTGATCTGTCGACACCAACATCCTTGTCTTCAATTAGATCTCTTTCGTCAGCAGTATTGGGTGTCGGAGACATTACCAAAGCTGTGGGTATCAGGATGGGGTCAGATTGGTCTTCTATCTCAATCCCTTTGGAGTGTGTCGAGATAACCTTACCTCTTCTCTTTAGGATTAGAGGTGGCACGTCATCAGTTTCTTTAGAAACTTCAGCCACTTGATCTTGCTGAGTCTTAGAGGAAGAGGATTTGTGTTTCTTCTTTTTCTTTTTCTCCTTCTCGAGGCCATCTTTCGAGCTTTCTGCCTTCTTCAATCTCTTTTTCTCAGGACCATCGCCTGTATCTTCTTTCTTTCATTTTGATTGTTTGGATTTGGCGGAACGATGAGGGGAAGAAACATCAGAAGATGCCTGCAAGGTTAAGAAGAAATTAGGACAAGGCAGAAATTAAAGGCAGGGATTTTAGTAGGGCATAGGGTAATACCTTCTTCCCCTCGGTTTGTTGTAATGTGTCCCTCTTGGACAATTTGGATTTAGTGGAGGGAGCAGTCAAGACCGCAGAGCGTGTCTGACTCTGAAAAAGAAAATAGCCATAGTGAGGATGTGTGACAAACAAGGAGGTAAGAACTGAGTAAGAAACAAGATGCTCACAGAAGAACCAATTTTCTTAATAGAGTGCGAAATGGGTTTTGAGTCTGAGTCTGAGTCCTCAAGGACATTCTGCAAAAAGGGAAGCGACATTAATATCAAGCAGACAGATAAACCAGATCAAGCCAATAGGTTCTGATTACAAACCTTTATGGTTGAAGGACCCGTTATGGTGTCCTTAACAGCAGGAGCGTCAACATCTGGAGCTGAAACAAAAAAGAAAAGTTAGTAGGCCCAGAAGTTTCGACATGAAGAAAATGGCTTCAGAAGCCAGTACCATGAGACATGCCCTGAATTTGCTTGTTATTTGTGCGCCGACGCCTAATGGACTTACCCTGCAATGCGGCAGAAGCAGCAGTCAGTTGGGCTAGGTTACTCTTGGAATCACCAACAAATGAGTTGAAATATGCCTGCCACCAAGTATCAAATTCTTTGGTACAGAGATATTGGGGTTTGAATTCGTAAAGGTGAGTTGTAGGGGCTTTGTTGCAAACATTATCATAGTCTGTCTTGATGACACCCCAAGGACTATTGGCAAATACTCCGTTGAGGAGACCAGGGGACTCGAAAATGGATTTCGGAAGAGTTTGACAGAGTCCAAATTGGCGAGCCACCAGGTTGGGTTGGTATGCCACAAGGCTGGGTTTATCACCATTAAGTGCATAAGATAAGAACAGGGGAGTCAACACTTGAGTCGAAGTTGATGTACCGAGGATATCTGGCGTCTCTGGGATAAAAATTGCCAGCAATAATAGGAGAGACTTTGGATTTGTTTGAAAAAGGGGCTAGAGATGAGTCGAAGTCACCCTTTTTTAACATGGCATTGAACATGACTTCAAGTAATTGAGGCCTCACTTTATTCTCAATAGGGATGCTCGACAGCAGCCATTCCCATACACTATAGTCATGACCTGAGGTACCAGCTGGTCGATCAAGTGTGCATGCTACCCTTCTGTTTTTGAAAGGTTTCACTTCAGCTGGGAACGTGGCCACTAACCATAACTGGAGAAGCCATAGGGGGCCGTGGAATAATACATTTTTCTTGGGGTCGATGACATGAGCTTTTATTTGGCCCACGATATCCGTCAATGAAGAGTAGAGTGAGGCCAGAATGAGGTCAGATATGGAAACCAGGTTACCATTGTGTAGATGGCTAGCCAGAGTAGCATGTGCCTTAGTAACCTGCACCTATTGCAGAATATATGGCGTGCTAACCAATATGCCAAAAAGGCAACATGCTCCTCGTCTAAGATCTCATCAGTGTTCTTGTGATGATGCTCTGCAAAAGCAGTGTAAGATGGAAGTCCACTTGTGCCAACATTGAAGCGCACAGGAACATAGGTGACGTCTCGATGGTTGTAAAGTTCACCACCTAACTTCACATCAGTGATGGCCGCCAGGTCGAGGAGAGTTGAAGTCATCATTCCGCGACCAGTGTGGAACGTATTGGTAGTGCCTTCCCAGAAGAAGATAGCGGCAACCAACATGCTGTGGGAGTAAGGAGTACCAGTTCGACTCATTTGTAACAATGGGTAAATCCCAAGCTCTTCCCATTGCTTCTTTTTTGTGGGTTCTAAACGGTCCATCCAAGCACAGAATTTGGGACAGTTGATAGGGGAGGTGGCCCTAAACCTAAAGTCTTTACGAAGGAATGATAAAGAAATGGGGTCCATAAAAGAAACCAAAGGACGCGATTGGTGACTAGTGGGGAAATGAACATGCATGTTATGCACGTCTGCAAGAGCAGGTGCCCTAGAAGGTAAAGGACCCAGAAACGCAGCAGGATTGCCAAGTTGACCAAGGTTGAAGGGGATTATTACCTGGGACTGCCAAACCTTCGCTTTTTCAACGGAAAATGGTGGTTCCGGAATGTAGGGTTTGCCGTCTACATGGCGAAGCTGGTACACCGGAGCTGGAGCAGAGGTGAACTGAGTTGCGTTTGTCTTCGTCATCTGGGGAGGAAGAGAATCGTTGATGTATGGTGTGATGAGAAGAATGAAGATGATGAACAGTAGCAAGTGAGGGATAATGCGTATGAAGGAAACTGAGAGCGAAAGAAAAGTGAGGAAATCCTGGTAGAAGGCTATTTATAGCTGCTCATGCCTAGAAGCGGAGGAGTTAGTGGGGTATGGTGCCGAATCGTGGCCGACGGATGTAACACGTGGAGGCATATGGGAGTAAGAACGTGTGGGCCATGAAACGAGTTGGAACAGTGTGGTCACGTCTCATTTAATGTTCACGATTTCGAAACGCCAACGTGCTACTGGGTCATGATTACGTGACGTCAGCGATGGGATGGTACAGTGTACCACGTTTATGAAAGAAAGAGGAAGCGGTTATAGAGTTGGTATTTCGACCAATTTTTCATAGATGCCATTATCTCACCAGGACAACAGGCATTCAAAGTATTTTGCATAAGTTTGGAACATCGATCGTGTGTTCGAAAATGGCATCTTTGGGGGGCATTTTGTTGGGTCGAAAATATGCCAAGGCCAACTGAAGGTACTAAGTCCTTAAGTTAAAGGGACAATTCTGGAACTTTGTGGAAAATTCTAGAAGAGAAGGATATAATTTGGTCAAGAGTAAGGAATTTCGAAGTCTCAGTCAACCATTAGGAAGCCATTGATTCTTATGAGTGTTTATCTTGGGCTCGAATGAGTAAGTAACTTGCTGTCGAAGTCGAAGCCATCGAATGAGTAAGCAACTTGCTGTCGAAGTCGAAGTTAATAATTCACGTCGAGGTCGAAGTTGGAGATTACTCTTAGAGAAATTTAGCATCATTGTCTCAAGGCTTGGACGTGACTTATGGAAGCGGGAACAGTTATTTCCCAGAAGCGCGCCAAGTTCGAATTTCAAAACGGGGTGTAGAACGTGGGCAGTTGATTATAGTTTTAAAGATTGGCGCTCAGAGAGGTGGCAAGATCCTGTGGAGCAGTTACCTTTATGTTTAGTTGTAGCCGTCGATTTAGCATAGTCAGTTACCTTGTAAATACTATAAATAAGTCAAATCTCTTGTAATTTGGTGTGTTCATTCGTATGCTCAAATTGCTTGCAAAAACTCTGCCCAATTCCGCACTTAAGGAAGAAAGAGTCCGCAAAGCTTTGATGTACGTTGAATCACCAACTTTTTAATTAATGCAATCAAGTTTATTTCAATCTTTGTATAATCAATCTGGTTATTTTCTTCTCATTGTCGAGGAGCAATTTCGTGTTCTTTTGTTTAAGTTTCGCACAAGTCCTGAGCTTTAAGCTTTGAGTTACGAGTCATTGATTGGCTTGCCCAGTTCGGTTGTCGAAAACTCCCTTCGATCGAGGCTTCAGTCGTTTGGGTCACGGATTACTTGTCTCGACCAAGCCTCAGTTTGTGTGGAAAACCATCATAGTAGTTTCCTCTAGCCTGTCGAACACCGGTTCTTGCATAGGCTTCTTCGAACGAGACACTGTGATCACCAAAACTTATCACTTGTCTTGAGATCAATCTGGTCGATCTCGCTAGTAACCCCTAGTTTAGGACGCGGGGAGGATCAGCGGTTGTTTACCATTTTCCACAGTAAACAATTGTTATCCTAAGTTACTGTATATAGCTAAGGCGAATAATTCTTTTGGGATGATGGTTAAAGAAAAATAATAATTAAACAGATATCGGTATGTAGTTCGTCTAACTTAGGGGATCCGAATTTCCACTGGCTTGTTTCTCAAGTTGATAAAAGTCCTTTTCAGCAAACAATATTCATCTAAAAATCTTATCTCAAACTCTCGCTCTATTGAATCAGATCATGTAATTAAATCCTAACGTATGCTCTCGCTATCCCGCCGAATTTAAAAACACTTTTTGAAAATAAATAAGGTTTAATCAGTTTTAAAATGCTCTCGCAGTCTTAAAAAATAATACCTAGTATCCACTATCTGGTTCTAAACCTCAAACTCTCGCTCTGTTGGTTTCTAACCTTAGTCCAGTTTATTAACCTCAAACTTTCGCTCTGTTGGCTTCTAAACCTTTTAATAAATTAAATTGGATATCTAAGTCAGAAAGAATATTTTTAACAACGTAATATTATGCCAGTTTATTTCGGATTTCTTTGATTCGATTAATTTATATACCAATATCAGAAAGATTTAGCCAGACATATTAATTAATTCAGACATGCATAAATAATACGGTTCAATATATTTAAACATTGCCACAATCAAATAAATAATATCAGGCAACAGTATATTAAATAAAATAAAATAATTATATTAAAAACCTGAAAATAAGAATACTGGAAATAGTCTTGTTCTTCGAAATAAACGAGCACTCCACCACAAGTCGGTTGGATCTGCTCGGAGACTTCTTGAATTGAAAGAAAAATACGACAAGGAATAAAAAAGCACTAGATCTAACGTAAGGTTAGATCAGTGAAAAATACACAACAATTTCCGGCGAAGAAATTGTTGTGAGAAAATTATAACGACTTAGAACTTAAATAAAATGTAAACAAAGAAACTGAAAACTAAAATAAAATCAAAGTACAAAACTGAAAAGAAAATAAAATTGCCAATAAAGAAAGAACGATTTGTTCGGTAAAAATGCCGACCCTTGCTCTGTGCCTTGGATGTTGTATTTATAGCTTCACTTAGTAACTGCTTTTTCCAATCTCGTACCAAAATAAGTGGCCATCGTGTGTGAAAATATAACTTGCCTTAAGAGTAGGAGACGGACGCTAGGAGAATTAGTCAACAAATGAGATGTGCGTCTCACTTTCTGCGTGGGAAGTGGTGGACCCCACCTTGCTTGGGAAGCGGGTGCCTCCAAGGGAAGAGAGAGGATGAGACGTCCGTCTCAGCCACGTGGCCCTTTGGTTTTGAGGCTGGCGTGTTGGGCTTACTTCTGGGCCTGCTTGCTTCGTTCACATAATTGTTTTCTTCTTCTATAACTCCTCCTTTTTTCTATATCACCCCTTGCTTCATTTCTTTGACTTTTTAATAATATTTTTCCTCAATTTTATTTCTTTGCTCAATTTATCTTTGTCTAATACAAATACCTGAAACAAAAGAAATACCAACATAATACAGAAATAAAATAAAATAATTGAATAAAAATAGAAACATTATCTATGAAAATTAAGTCAAATATGTTATATAAATTCGTGTTATCAAATCATCCTACACAAATTAATTGTTCTTATCAATTCCAATTGAAGTTTTTACGTCGGATCATATCGTTAGGACACAACCTAGAATTCCTAATTTGAGATTCCTAACGTATCAAATCATCCTATTGATTATCAAAACCTATAAGACATAATAATCAGACCAAATCACCCCTTACCTCGCGATGATTCTTCGAACTTCTGATGATTTGGCTTTTTCTCCTCTTCTCTTCTCTTCTCCAATGTACGTAGAATGAAAACTCTAATTCTTCTCACTTTTTCCCTTTTTCCTTTTTTTATTCCTTTTATTATTCCCAATAATAAAAATAACATAATTAGAATAATTAGAGCCTTTTACTCCATACACCCTCCAATTTCACTTTACACCCCCAACACACCCATTCTATTTAATTAATTAATTAATTAAATCCATTAATTCAAAAATACCAATAATTAAACCTTTAATTAAATTAATAATTAAAATTCTAATTATTTAACAATTGAATTATTTGGGGTGTCACAGATAGACACTGGCGCCTCTCGTCATGTCTGTTACAATCGTGTTATGTTCAAGACACACATGAATATTGAAGATAAGAAAGTGTTGTTGGGAGATGGTCACACCATTAATGTTGATGGCATTGGAGATGTTGAGCTTAAATTCACCTCAGGAAAGACATTGATCTTGAAGGAAGTGATGCACGTTCCTGAAATTATGAAGAATCTTGTTTCTGGTTTTCTTTTAAATAAGGCAGGGTTTAGTCAAACTATAGGGGCAGACTTGTACACCATTACTAAGAATGATATTTTAGTTGGGAAAGGGTACGCCACTAATGGCATGTTTAAGTTGAATGTTGATTTGAATAAGATTTCTCCTTCTATTTACCTTGTGTGTGATTTTAATATTTGGCATGCTAAACTTTGTCACGTAAATAAGTGAATTATATATAATGCAAGAAACCTAGGCTTAATCCCTAAATTAAATGTTAATGATTCAAATAAATGTGAGTATTGTAGTCAAGATAAAATAACTAAGACCTCACATAAATCAATTATTAAAGAATCTGATCCCTAGATCTTATACATTCTGATATATGTGAATTAGATGGAACACTAACTAGAAATAGTAAACGTTATTTTATCACTTTTATTGGCGATTGTTCGGATTATACTTATGTATATTTAATGAAGAATAAAAGTGAAGCGCTTGATATGTTTAAGTTGTATGTAACTTAAATAGAGAATCAATTTAATAAGAAGATTAAGAGACTTCGTAGTGATAGGGGAATTGAATATGATTCTGGTATATTTAATGATTTTTATATTGAATATGGAATTATATATGAAACGACTGCTCCATATTCTCCTAAAATGAATGGTAAAGCAGAAAGAAAGAATAGAATTCTTACTGAACTTGTTGTTGCAATTATGAAGAACTATGGCGCTACACCTCACTGGTGGGGGGAAATTTTACTGACTGTTTGCTATGTCCTGAATAGAGTTCCCAAGTCAAAAAGTAAGATCTCTCCTTATGAGATAGTAAAGAAAAGACAATCAAACTTGTCTTATTTGAGAACTTGGGGTTGTCTTGCTTATGTCAGAATTACAGATCTGAAATGAGTTAAACTCGCTAGTAGAGCATACGAATGTGTATTCATTGGATATGCAGCAAACATTAAAGCATATAGGTTTTATGCCCTAAATGCAAAAGTGATCATAGAATTAAATGATGTTGAATTCTATGAAGATAAATTTCCTTTCAAATTGAGAAATAGTGGGGAACACAATCAAGTCACATTCCCGTGATAAGAAGCACACAAAGCAACGACGGTGCAGTAACAAAACTTCGACAAAGTAAACGAGTAAGAGTTGCTAAAGATTATGGGTCCGATTATGCGACTTATAATGTAGAAGAAGATCCTATGAATTTTCAAGAAGCCTTGTCATCTATGGATGCTGATTTATGGCAAGAAGCTATCAACGATGAGATAGAATCTCTAGAATCTAACAAGACCTGGCACTTAGTAGACTTGCCTCCTGGTTGCAAACCAATCGGTTGTAAATGGGTTTTGAAAAAGAAACTAAAACCTGATGGAAGTATAGATAAATACAAGGCTCGTCTTGTTGCCAAGGTTTTTAGATAAAGAGAAAATCTAGATTTCTTCGACACTTTTTCTCCTGTCACTAGAATTACATCCATTAGGGTACTTATTTCAATAGTTGTTGTTTATAACTTAATAGTACATCAAATGGATGTTAAAACAACTTTTTTAAATAGTGAATTAGAAGAAGAAATCTATATGGAACAACCAGAAGGGTTTGTGATCCATGGACAAGAAAATAAGGTCTGTAAGTTAGACAAGTCTTTGTATGGACTAAAACAAGCTCCTAAGCAATGGCATGAAAAGTTTGATAACTTAATGATATCAAATGGGTATAAAGTGAATGAAAGTGACAAATGTGTTTCTTATAAATATGAGAATAGTATATGCACTATCATATGTCTAGATGTAGACGATCTACTCATATTTGGGTCAAACATTCAGACCATTAATGATGTGAAATCACTGTTGTGCAACAACTTTGATATGAAAGACCTCAGAGAAGCAAGTGTGATTCTTGTTTCAAGATCACGAGATCTGAGCAAGGAATTTCTTTGGATCAATCACACTACGTGGAAAAGATCTTAAAGAAATATAATTATTTTGATTGTAAACCAACAAGCACACCATACGATCCAAGCATGAAACTGTTTAAGAACACTGGTGAAAGTGTTAGACAGGCAGAATATGCAAGCATCATTAGCAGTCTTAGATATGCAACTGATTGTACGAGACTAGACATTGTATGTGTTGTAGGATTGTTGTCCAGGTTTACGAGAATACCGAGTAATGAGCATTGGCAAGCTATTGAGCGAGTCATGCGATGCCTTAAAAAGACAATGAACCTCGGTTTGCATTATCAGATATTTCCTGCTGTGCTTGAAGGATACAATTATGCAGATTGGAATACCTTATCAGATGATTCTAAAGCAACTAGTGGCTATGTATTCAACATAGTTGGAGGATATATATATATATATATATATATATATATATATATATATATATATATATCTTGGAAATCAAAGAAACAGACTATCCTGGCTCAGTCCACGATGGAGTCTGAAATGATAGCATTAGCAAGTGATAGTGAGGAATCAAGCTGGTTAAGATGCTTGCTAGCTGAGATTCCCTTGTGGGAAAAACCTATGCTAGTTGTGTTGATCCACTGCGATAGTACCGCGACTATTGCAAAGATTGAGAACCATTATTATAATGGTAAAAGACATCAAATTAAAAGAAAGCACAACACCGTTAGAGACTATGTCTCCAAAGGGGCTGTAAGAGTGGATCATGTACGGACTGATGAAAATTTAGCAGATCCTTTGACGAAAGAATTAGCTAGAGAGAAAGTCTATAATACATCATATAAGATGGGACTAATGCCTATAGGTATATGAGTTGTTCACGAAGGTAACCCGACCTAAATGACTGGAGATCCCAAGAAATAGGTTCAATGGGTAATAACAAATTGTGAGTAATATGAGGCTATCATGCTAGAGTAAATAAAAGAAGCATGAATCCTGAAGTAATAAGAGGATGAGATGATAGAAACTCTTAATGAGATCTATACTCTGTATGAGGGAGTACCCAGGATACATGAGTACTCTTGATAGACTCACCTATGTGATTGTGAAACTGAGGATGGTTCCTATGGAATTTCGAGGCAGAATTCCTAGAGCCTTCACTAAACCGGGATACACGTGCAGGGCCATTTAAAGCACGTGCTATTAGAATACGCCTTAAGAAAAGGTTGTGTGCGGGTCTGATGCCTGAGATAGAGTTCAAGACAATAGTGTCACTCTTGTTGAATCGAAATCCTACTTGCTACATAAAGGTTCAAGTCGTAGAGAACATTGCTTATGCACAATCTTAGAAACGTGTGACGTTACTTCTAAAATCGTCTTTTAAATTCAAGTGAGGGATTGTTTGAAAACTTGGAATGGTGATAACTTGGAGTGGGAGTTGGAATGATTTATTGACATTGAATGAGCAATTAGTGAGCACAAGTAAGAACTAATATGGAAGTAAATTTAAAAAGATTCATTTTAGTTCCACATAGAAGGGAATACAAATACTAGTAGTGTGTATATATTCCAACTTGGACTATTGGGTTGGACCCCAAGGGGCACCCCAATTTTGTAAAGGAGTGAGGACACACCCATAAGTCATCTAGACTACCACGCACACGCGTCGCCGCCATCGTCCGTTCGACCGGCTCGGCTCGGTTCGGTCTAGATGAATTAATTTTTTATAACCCGAATTATTAGAAATTAATTATCATTAATTAATTAATTCGATAGAAATTAAGTATTATTATTTAATTATAAAATATTAAGAAATTAATTAATATTTAATATTAATTAATTATGAAATGATGACGTGTCTTACTCCAAGACCAAGTCTTAACCTAATTTGTGACTGGTTTGCTTGCCCTCCAAGAGTCACACGTGTGACTTGCTGACCAAGTAAAAAAAACGACTACATTTGACTGGGCCGGTTCCACTCTCCCACGTTTTTCTCCACGAATTTTGGTCCATTCAGTTGGACATTTTACCTATAAATACAGTTCTTTGTTTCATTTGTTACTTACTCCGGAATTCAATATACGAATTCTCTCTTCTCTCTCTATTCTACTTCATCTACACAAATTTCTTTTTTCTATTTTTTCGACTGGAATTAATTCCATATACTGCGACTGATTATAATTATCATCTAAAGTTGTATCTCTTAGAATGGTTTATCAATGTGCAAGTGATAATCTTATTTATTGAAAGAGTTGTTTTATCCTGGAAGTGTCATGGTAAATTAAGAGTTGTTTTGCATAATTTGGTAGTACCGCGAAACGTCTTAAAGAAGGCGTACTTCCACAACTCAGCCGATAATTGCCTAAGTGACACTATTTTCCTAAACCGAAAAAACAACACTAATAGTATTAAGTACATAATGTGCAAGATAATAGTAAATAATTTAAGCTTGAAAATTAAATTGTGAGTGACGTGATAATTATCTACACCTTCTTAATTATCTGATCAAATAATTGTTCCACCATATTGCAGAAACCTGAAACCTTATTGTTTGAATGAAGCATTACTATCTCAAAATTATATGCAACGTTATCATGAATTATAAAACAAAGGCACATTCAAACAGGACACATTCTAAAATCCAAGTGCAAAGTATAAAACAAAGGCATATTTTTCTATACAAATATCAACGCACGGTGTTAAGTGCAAAACAAATCCTTTTTTTTAATTGCGACTAACATATGAGTTATTGCTAATAAATATTACATTTTACATGAATTGGAAGATCAAATTATATCAAGATTTTGAAATCCTAATATAAAAAAAAAAAAATCAAATTCAAATTGATTAGATATGGGTGACTCTGATATTAATTGTTAGAGTTTGTTCAAAAAGTCTTATAAATTCTATCAATATAAAATTTAAGAACATAATCATAAATAAAATTCTTAAACTCATATCCGAATATAACTATGAGAATGAAAGTAGAAGTGTATCTGAATTTTTCATTGAGAATCATCAAATGTTTGCGGGTATGTGATCTTCTAATTTGTGGAGTTCCGTATGGCTCATTTATTCTCCTCTAATGGGAATGAAGAGAGAATTCCTAATAAGTCATTTTCCCGTTGTCTACAAATGGAGACCATTGTTGAGAATCAAGTGTGAGGAAGAAGTCCACATTGGTTAGAAAAAGAAAGAATGAACATTTTATAAGTGAGAGAACCCACACACCTATCACCTTAAAATTTTAGGTGGAAATGTGGTGTATCTCTTACAAAGGTGTGTCTCAAAGTAATGTTCCTTCCTCGGTACCCCCTAACAACCATAACTCCTATAAATAATCTTAGGGTTATTTCTTAGTATTCAATATTCTAATTTACCCCCTCATAAAATTAGATATTGACTTATGGTATTTACACAATAACTTGATCTTTCATAATATTTATACTTTTAGCCACAAACTTAATATAATATTAATTAGATCACTTTAAGTTTTGACTAATTAAAATAATTCCACTAACATTATATTTGTGACCAAAAATTCTAATATAAAAATACATCAAAAGGAATAATTTTATATTAGCTATAGAGTTCATAGACTTGGGTATGGGTTTGAAGTATCATTAGCATCAAGAACGGGTGCATCTATCTACAATCTATATACTCATTCAACTTAATTATCCAAACTGTTCATCCTCTAGGTGTTCATATCCTGCATAATACATTTGTGAAAAAGAAAAAGAAAGTATTCGTGCAATGATTGACATAATATTGAGACAAAAACTAAATTTATATTAAAATCATTTGAATAAAGAATATTGATATGCGAAACATATGGTGAAAATGAAACATTACCAACATAATGAACTAAAACTGAATAGTTATTAGGTAAGGTCACACTACCAACATTAATTTTGTAAAAGGAAGTAAAAATATTTTGATGAACATATATTATCATTAGCACCACATTCTAATATTCAAAATTAATTTTTATTATAAAATACTGAATATAATACAAATAATACCTGATAATGAGTAGAGAGATTAACGACTTGAGTTTAAGTAACTAAATTCAATTTTTAGAGCTAGGACACAAGTTGGTCTTATTTCTCTTGAGAAATTGAAGAGTTGTTACTTGATAAAAGAACCACTTCAATATAACCAAAAGAATGTGAAATATCCTATCATCATAAAAAAGAGACCATGGTTTGTTTTTGATGAAATTCGAATGACGATGGTTTTTCTATCTTACTTTATTCTTGAGATATATGTTATCATCATAAAAAAGAGACGAGAATATAAATCTATGTGATATGTAGGTAGAACCGTCATCTAGTTTTGATGATGACAACTGTCAAATAATTTAAAAGATGACAAGTTCTATATGTGAAACGACGTTTGATGTTAATGATTCAAGAAGTTTTTGGTGTTAAATATCAAATACATAGTTGATTTCAACTATTCAACGGTGCTTGATGATGACATCTAAATAATATGTCACAAGCCTCATTAGTCAAAGATATTAAGTTGTGATTTAAATGTCTTAATATTGTTGTAGTTAGAAGGTTTGTGTGTTGATCCAGTACAAAAGCTCAAATTATAGTTAAAACTTGTTTGAGTTTATATTGTAAAATCTCAAAGTTGACCTTAGTGGAAATTTCAAGGGAATTGTTTTTGGGGCTAGAGTAGTCCAAGTGATTTAGTACAACCTAGATAAACCCCAGGTGCAATCTTTCTATCATTTATCTCCTTTACTTTCAATCTTTTATCTCTTCTTTCCATTTTTTGTTGTTATTCCTCTATTTGTCATACTTACATAAATTTTTTTGAAAATAAAATGATTTTATAAATCATTTTTAAATTTTGAATATTACAAGTAAATTATCAATCTCTTATTTTTGGAGTTAGTTGGTTAGCACATAAAAGATTAGATAAATGTTAAAATCTGTCTAATAGTTGGAGTTGTGCATTGAGGCATGGTAACAAGGGATCAATTTTGATGGAAAAGAATTCAAATAATGAATCAATAGATGAAGAAGAGAGAAAATATGAAATACATTATGAAATGAAGTTGAGAGCTTCAAAAGTTTATTTCTCTTAGTAAATTATGATCGTTACAAGTATACTTGTATTAAAAGTTATCCTCATTCAATCTAAGCTACATTTGCACATAATATAGAAACTTTGTATTTTAAGTAAGTAATTCCTAACAACTATTTTAACCAACTAATAATGTTGTAATTACATTTCATGTTCATATAGTTTATCGTTTCGTATAGTGCAAGCATTTTCATTACTTTGATGTAATAAAAAATCTATTCTCGAGTATTTGAGAAAGACCTAGACAAACAATTTTCATACGTAAAATTGTCTCATTTTTTAAGAGAAAAAGACTGTATTAAAGAAAAGCTAAAAGGGAACACAAGAGAGGGAACCAAAACATAAAAATTAACAAAAAAATAAAAACAAGGTCTACCAGGTCTATTGTGAACCATATTTGTAAAAATAGACAAGGGAGCTTCATTCCACCAAACAAAACCTTGAATAAAAAGATCTAATGAAGCTAATTTTTCTTCACAATGGTTTCCTTCTCTAAAAATAAGCGACAAATGAAATTTATGCTACGAGTTTTGTGAATAGAATTCAACCATATGTTCTTAAGTTGTCAGGGAACAATGTTGGATTGCTAGGAGCTAAAGAGACAAGCTTTGAACCAATCTCAATCGAAAGGTGTCTCCAGTTGCTATCAAGGAAGATGTTAATGGTTTTCATGACTCCACATAATTCTGCATGCAGAGAAAAGGTCGGGTCTAGGTTTTCAGCTTAGCAACCTATGAGATTAAAGGAATGGTCTCTGAAGATGCCAACGGATGGAGCAAGGCATGGAGCACCAAGAGCAGTACCATCGATAATTCACTTTATCCATGAATAAAGTGGAGGTTTCCAAATTACTTCGATAATATTAGGTGCTTTAGGAGGATGAGAGTTAATCCTGTAAGCTTTCAAAATTTAAAAATCTCTAATATTGTTGGATGAAATATAAGAAAAATTAATAATATGTTTTATTTATTATAAAAAGGATAAAGGCGAGAAATCTCAATTAGATTGATATTATGGGACCTAACAAAATAAAAAACACTTCAAAATAACATATTATTAAAACTATAAATAAGAACATACATCTTGGAAGAATTAGGTGAAAACTAATAAAAAATCTTATAAGCAATTGTTTCATTAAAAAATTTATTAGAAAAAACAATGTGGGATATAACCCAATGAAGAAAAAAATAGCATAGCGTATACAAAGCAAAAATATTAATAGAATGTGAAAGAAGATAAGTTACATATATTCCTAAAGAAATCTTTATGCCGATCTATTATAAGTAAAAGTTTATTTGTAAGTTTATTGAATAATTGATGTATCTAATATATACATAGTAACCATATACATCATTTTTAATTTAATTTAAAAATGAAATGTTTATTATATTAATGAATGGAAGAAGCCCCTCCTAATACAATTGGGTGGATTTTCTCATCCTAAATGAAGCATTCATAACCTAAAGTAACATTAGAATTGGAATAATCACAAACATTTGCTCATAAAGAATAATACTAATCACCACATTTAAACTTACATGTTTGTAAATAGAAATGGTATAAATGATGCTCGTATGTATGAGAACAAAGTGTGCGAAAGCTTTAATTGGAGTGAGTCTGGTGTCTTTTCTCAGCTGCTTTTAGAGATGAAAAATGGTGCCAAGAGCTTGATGGATGTTCCAGGAAGAGAATGCAATGTTTATTTCTTCTAAAGATGTACTGAGTTGTTTAGGGATATCAATGAGGAGGGACAGGGGCAGGTGATACATTTCCATCTCAATCTCTGTCCTCGGATTTAATCCCCATCTCTCCGCGGGTCCCCATCGTTTTTACGGATATCTATAAACATGCATTTTTATTTATTATTTTTAACTATATTTATATAAAACATTCAAAAACTAACCACAAGAAATTAATAAACTAATCATCTATGATAAATATATTGTTTTAACAATATTTAATTTTGAGATTCATGAACACAAAATTTTCAAACTATAAAAAATTTAAAATAGTCATTTAGATCTCTCTCTTTTATTATATAATTAATGCCAATTGTCTATACTTATAGTTTTGTTTATAAAATAAGTCATTTGAAATGATAAATAAACCTACATAGAAATGTTAAATTATATACTAATTAACGATTTTAAAGAAATGTTAAATTATATCCTTTTCCGAAAGGACCCAATGACCAATCAGTGCACAAGAGTAGGTTGGCCATATCGCATATATATATATATATATATATATATATATATATATATATATATATATATATATATATATATATATATATATATATATATATATATATATATATATATATATGTTTAACTTCGATTTATTTATTATTGTTTGGTGATGTCTTGAAAGTTTACTAATATTTTTTTAACTTTGTTTTTTACCGGACCGTCAACCACTAAAGGTGACAATATAGTTCAAAGTTGAAGAACTTTCCACACAGTCCGATGCCTGAGCAGGTCAGGCGTATTGTTTCCGATTTTGGTCTCCTGGAGTTTACTGACTGCTCACTGACCATGCTTGACGCTTCACTTCTGACTGCTTTTGTTAAGTGGTGGCACACTGAGACATCTTCCTTTCATCTTCCATTTTAGGAGATGACTATCACTTTGGATAATATCTCCTCTTTATTCCATCTCTCCATCGCCATTATATTTTTTACTACTTTTGTCATTAACCAGACGACAACATTGTTGATGGTTGTACATGATTTGCAAGTCACTGTTGTCATCCCACATGATGTCGAACCTTCTGATGTTGGGGAGCCTTCTAATGTTGGGGTTTATGAGGTTGAGGTAGAGCCTGACTAGGAGCTCTTGCATATGATCGTTGTTATTATGGATAACCTCACTGGTTAAGTAAACCTAGATGATGAGATTTTTACTGGATTATCTCGGGCATCACACAATATTCATGGGGGCCTGTTTAGTTATTTGATTTGACAGTTGTATTATTTGTATATTTTGCGACTCAAACTACTTAGCACATTACTTTTATTACATAATACTTTGTCGATTACATGTTTAAAAGATAAACTAACTTTAAACATTTATAACAAACATAAATTAAAAATAACGAAACATGGTAACCTAGACCCTACCAGATGATTCTGGACGTTTCAGCATCTTGATTATGTCATCGACATATCTTGAAATCTTTGTATCATACTTGACTGTCATTTTAGTTAGCCTACGATGAAATGATTTCCACACGACCATTAAATCTTCACTGGTCTTCAACTCAATATGATTCTATTTCACCCTTCAATTTGTATCAATTCAATCCTCACAAAACTCGATCTTTCTCACTTTTTTGTTATCAGTATCAGACAACAATTCATTCAACTTGGATGTCAAGTTAGCAAGAGATGTGATGTCATCCGAAAGCTTGAACTCAATAGGTGGTTTGTCTCCATTGAAGTACACTTCTGCCTTAATAAAAAATAGAAGAGACATTTTGAGATGTTTTTCTTAACAACAGATGACTCTTTTTTATACAATTTTAGATCCATTCTAAACCACACAAAACTGTGTGTAAAATTTTCATAGTTAAAATCTTTGAATAAATAAACTATTAAAAATTTTAGAATTAAGCTAAATTTCTGATATAAAATATCACATTTTAAAATTTCGGAAAATAATTGGCACTAAGAACCAATTATAAGTGTGCAAAGTAAAAATCATTTAAAGAATAAAGGATAGACGATGAATGTCATGAAAAGCATTATTGCATGGCAACATGACACAATAGTGGATGATGTATAGATTATAGTGTAACATAGACATGGTGGTATCTTGGGGTGGAAACATTATGTTAGGCAGCATGAAATAGAATATGTCCCACATTAATTGTCCTATTCCTATTCCTTTACCTTCTCTTTATTTATTATTAGTGAATGAGTACTAAATTAAGAGATAGACGTACATTAACCTTAGTACTATAGCTAGGAGCCAGTGGGTTGAACTGAGTAGTCACTTTCCTTTCTGCAACTCTAAGGTCGTGAATTGTTGAGCTAAAATGTACTTATATTAAAGGACCCTCACCAAACCATCACTCAAGAATAACCATGTGACTTCCACGTGATACTCTATGTATTACCATGTGTCATTTTGTTTTTATAAAGATTTGAGTGAATTGCGTTACGAGGATTTACCAGAGTTGAGACAGGTCACATAAAAATATTTATATAATCCTCCATCCATTTTTATTATAAACAAATTTTTATTTTTTTACATTCATTAAATATATGTAGTATCTAATTTTTATATTGTTTAAATACAATATTTATTTACTGTATATAAAAAATCAAATTTTGTTTATATATATGAAATGAGGGAGTACCTATAAAAATGTCTAAATATTGGGAGGAGTTCAATCTACGACCCCCACAATATGTAAACTAGCGTCATCACATTTGAGCAGTGTTTTAAATTTTAGATTGTTATGACCAAGCTAGCTAGTATGCACTCGTTACTTACCACTACAACACATCAAAATTTACGTTTATTTATCCATTCTAGTTTTTATTTTAAGTCATCAACTCTATCATAATATTCATCTTCTCTCTTTTCATCTCATCCAATACCTTCTGTTCTTATCACAACATGCAACAAATATTAAACATTTTCTACAAAAACTGTTATTAAATATTATTTTCATATCATCATATTAATATATTAATAAATATATTAATATAACCATATTAATAAACATATTAATATAATTATATTAATAAACATAATAATAATCATATTATTTTTTATGATAATATTATCATAAATACATTAATATAATATTAAAATAATCATAATAATAAATATAATAATAATCATATATTTTCCCACATAATAATAATCATATACTTTTCCACATAATAATAACAAAATTATATATTAATCATAATTATGAAAAGTAAATATTAATATAAATATTAATATAATCATATTAATAAATATAATAATAAACATATATATTTTCCCACATCATAATAATCATATATTTTTCCACATAATAATAACAAAATTATATTAATCATAATTATGAAAAGTAAGTATTAATATGAATATTAATATAATCATATTAATAAACATAATAATAACCACATATTTTTCCACATAATAATAATCATATATTTTCCCATATAATAATAACAAAATTATATATTAATCATAATCATGAAAAGTAAATATTAATATAAATATTAATATAATCATATTAATAAATATAATAATAACCATACATTTTCCCATAATAATAATCATATATTTTCTCACATAATAATAACAAAATTATATATTAATCATAATCATAAAAGTAAATATTAATATAAATATTAATATAATCATATTAATAAACATAATAATAACCATATATTTTCCACATAATAATAATCATATATTTTCCCACATAATAATAACAAAATTATATATTAATCATAATTACGAAAAGTAAATATTAATATAATCATATTAATAAACATAATAATAACCATATATTTTCTCACATAATAATAATCATATATTTTCCCACATAATAATAAAAAAATTATATTAATCATAATTATGAAAAGTAAGTATTAATATAAATATTAATATAATCATATTAATAAACATAATAATAACCATATATTTTCCCATATAATAATAACAAAATTATATATTAATCATAATAATGAAAAATAAGTATTAATATAAATATTAATATAATCATATTAATAAACATAATAATAACCATATATTTCTCACATAATAATAACAAAATTATATATTAATCATAATCAGTAAATATTAATATAATTAAATATTAACATTTTCAAATATAAATATTATATAACCAAATGATTTTTTTCGGATACAAAATTAAATATATAACGTTTTATTTATATATAATTGCAGTATATAGTTTTCACGTTAATATATGTATCATTTATAAAATAAATCAACAAGAATTAAATGGTCTAGTGGTTAAATGTTGTGAAGCTATATACATGTCCAATGTCCTAGGGACTAAAAAATGTATTTTACTATCAAATTATAATTATAATTGACCTAATAAAAATTTGTGTAAACTAATCGATTTATTAATCAGACTAATAAATTAATGACTTTTTTATCAGACGAGTTGATTTTTTTACATTTATTTTATTAGTTTTATTATAATTTTGATTCTCTATTTTAATTTTTCTTAAAATTTGGTGTTCCTGTTTATAAATGTAATTTTATTAATAATTATAATTATGTTAATTATTTATAATGACTAACTAATGTTAAAATTGTAAAAATATAATTTTGTCGGATATTAAGTATTATAAATATAATCTTTTATAACTATCATGAATTTCTTTGATGTTTAATTTCGTCAAAGAAAAGAGAAATTATATATTTTAGAATTATAAAATTTCTCTCTAATTCATTTTTATTAATCATACAATATATTAATATAATAAATTTAAACGTTAAAAAATTAATATACAGTATAATCATACTATAAATTAACAAAAAATTTTAATAAAATCATGTGATCGAAAAAATAAACTATATTTTCACATTATTTTTAATATGAATGTCATTATTTTAAAAAAAAACAAGTTTATGCTCCGCAGAAATAGTTAAAATTATAGTTTTTGTTGAAAAAATACAAGTTTTTTAAATTTATAAGCATCAACAAATTATTATTATTATTATTATTATTATTATTATTTATATATATATATATATATATATATATATATATATATATATATATAAAATTAAAATTTTATTTAAGATTACTATTCAATTTAGTTGTATGAATAAATTTCTAGAATTTTATTTTTACAAATCATATAATTATGAAATTTATGTCAAAAATTTTATTTTACTAATACATATTTTTAAATTTGTATAAAATAAATTAGAAGTCATGCGGTCTAACTAGTAATATATTGGTTCGATCAATAATTTGATGATCTAATAATTTAAATGAATCGATGATCAATCTGAGTTTTAAAATATTGCATTTGAGTCTATCATCTTTAATATTATCCTTTGTCGCATTCTCTAATGAATCTTTAATTAAAATTAAATAAATAGTTGAGCATCGATAAGTTTGGTGAAAATTACTTTAAAATATTATTTTCACTTTAAATAAAATAAATATAAATGTGACATGAAATTAAATGTGATTATTTGACTAAACTCAAAGTACATTAATTTTCACCTTAAATTAATATAATTAATGGATTTTGATTCTCTTTCCATATATAGTCTCTATGCATGGTTGGAGCAGATTTTGAGTCTCTTTCCAATATTCTATATGTGTGTTTATTATCACCTTCATTACGTCCGTACCATCCCATTATTTACATGATTGATTATCAAATCTTGCATGATAACCACATATCATCTCTTACACGAAAGCTTTAATCTAAAAAAGCTTTAAAAAAGTTTGGGCTTATATGTTTTGCTTTTCATGGGCCAATAATGGGTTTATGAAACTCATGAATTGTCACTACCATACTTTCTCCTTTTCTAATATGTGATCCAAAGCTTTGGATAATGGAAACATATTAAGTGTGATTGTTGGTATCGACTTCAATTTTGTTAAAATTGCCAAGTCAAAAAACAACAACCAAACCAAAATTTCAAGATCGCAACAAAGTAAATCATCACATCTCCATACAAAATCTTATGATATTAAATATTTGAATCATCTCTCTTATAAAAGCAACACTTTATTTATATTTATAGATAATGTGAGATTCTCACATTTGAACTAAAGAATCTCTCCTACAAGTTTGACTGACACCTCCTATAAAATATTCGAACACATGATCTATTTTCTACCTCTACCAAGGTGAACCAAACACTCTAATACCACTTGTTTGAGAGTTTGAAGAAGTCAGGGTACCAACGCACCAAATCCTCCAAGATCACAAGAGAGAAAGACGGTATATCTCTATCCAAAATCTTAGCACATTAGGTTATAGATCTCATCTTTATAAATCATTGATATTTGACTTTCAACATTCTTTTTCAATGGTGTGAATTTCCTACACTCTATAATAAGATTCAACTTTGGCTTTTCCACCAAGACGAACCAAACATTTATACTATTTATTGAGGAATCTATAGAAGTTGAGAGCAATAATAAGATCAAATACTTCAGGACCAAATGTTTCATGACCACGAGAAATAAAAAAACGCTACTTTTCTATCAAAGTTTTTTAACCTCAAATACATGTGCAATCACTTCTATATATCTAATATTTTATGTGAAAATTAACATTTACACTTAAATCTATCAAATCAATAATATTAAAGATAATTTTAAAATAATTTTTTAAATAAAAAATCACAATTTTACGATTTTGAACTAATACTTGAGATTGATTAATATTATTAATATTGGAGAAACTTTAGATCTTCAAAACATACATGATTTTTTCATGTCACCTTTTTAATACATTACTCTACGCTAGATTCTTATAAACTTGTTTTTTAATGAAATAAAACCAAAAAGAAAAAGAAAAATCACTTATTATCCTGAAATTTGATTTGGCATCAATAATTATAAAATAAAATTCATTCAAAATTTTTACACGATTCAAATAATTAAATGATAAATACATATTTAACTAAAGTTTCTTACTACTGAAATATAAAAAAATATAAAAAAAATCAAGAAAGTCCCAAGCATCTTCCAAAATACTAGATCTTGTAATGTCAGTCTCTCCTTAGCCATGATGTCTATTTTATTTTCCCTTCTTAAGGCAGACAAACAACAGTGCAAAGGAACAGCATATTTTTTGGAAAAAATATAATTTCAGGTCTACCTTAATTGACTAGCTACTCAACTATA
This sequence comes from Vicia sativa, assembly GCA_021764765.1. NCBI lineage: Eukaryota > Viridiplantae > Streptophyta > Magnoliopsida > Fabales > Fabaceae > Vicia > Vicia sativa. Next base: position 134,021,970 of record CM038792.1, on the reverse strand, counting down.
TAGTACTACAAAAAATAATAATATTCAACTGTTGATAGATAGGGACCAAGCACAACACTTTAATGTGTCGTGTTCCAACTATTACAAGTAAGTAGCAAATTATCTTCCCTATACTTTCAACTATGCTTTTCCCTTATAGTTTAAATTTTACTATATAAACCACTACTTCATTTCCAATATATTCATCTATATTTATTAAAGAGAGCGAAGCTTAAGAGTGGTAACTTTTTCCAATAGGACATGTATATGTCCCACTTTTGTACTATAGTTTAATGGAAAGTGTTGACATGTAGTTAGTTATTAACAGATTTATGTGAGTTTGATTCTTGTTTTCCTTTGGTGGTATGTGCCTATTAGACTATAGGTTGACAACTTTTGCAGAGATGTGTTTAGTTGTAATTGTGAAAGTGGTTTCAATAATTTATACGTTTATTTTGGTCTTTGGTTAAAGTTATCCTTAACGTCAGAGGGCCGGTCCAACGTAATGTAAGGTCTAAGATGTGGAAAAAATTATTTTGTTATCCTATCAAATTTGAATTCAGGACCTTCTAATTAAAATATTAGTTAGTTATTAATTGAACTAAACATGTATCTATACATAATTTTCATTTTCCTAAAATATAATTAATTTTATTTTTTTTGGCTTAAAATCTCTTTTAAAATATTATTTTTTTGAGGTTTAAGACGAGAGCCTAGCACGCCTTATTTTTGGGTCAGTCCTAGGAAAGTATGGTATCTTATTGTTTTAATAAAATATTGAGATATAAATTGATAAACATTTTTTTGAGTGAGATGTTTTATACATAAATTCAATGTGTTGCTATCTTATTTGTGTCAACACGTAATCAAATATATCACATGTTTTTACTAACAAAGTTTTAAAATGAGATAAATCAATGGGGATGAACCTTCTTTTACATGAGAAATTGTTACACTTATCAATGGGGATGAAACTTCTTTTACATGAGAGATTGTTACACTAGTAAACAAATCATCAATAAGATAAAATAATTTCTAATTTGAAAACTTAAAAGATGAAATTTAACTCACTCATTATTCTTATTAAAAGATGTTGTAACAAAGCGTTTTTAAGAAAGATGAGAAATGAGAAGAGAGAGAAGAAAGAGAAGAGAATACCGAAGATTGTCATTTATGTAAGTCAAAAAATGAATTGTTTTTATTCCAAACTATTCAGTCCTTTATATAGGTTTGTAAAATTCAGGCCCAAAAATATTCAACACACTACCTAGTTGTTGTATTAGACTCAGTCGAATACAATTGGCAACATATGCACATCTAATTCTAGTTCGACCTACAAACACAACACTTTGACATAACATGAATTACGTTATCTAACATACCGCCTAATTCATGTTCTGGAGACTTCTCATCCTTTCTCTTTAACTCGTCGAATCTAACTTTCTTCATCGATTTGATGAATATGTCAGCTAATTGTACTTCAGTCTTACAATGCTCTAGTTCTAGCTTCCCCTTGTTAACTTGATCCCTCAAAAAATGACACCTCTTTTCTATGTGCTTACTTCGACCATGATGCATTGGGTGATTCGCCAGGTTAATAGTTGACTTGTTGTCGACTAACAACTTCATATTCTTAGGTTCCATTATCTTGAGTTATTCGAACAACATTTTGACTCATGTTTCTTGACATGTAGTGTATGATGCAACCATATATTCTACTTCACATGATGACAAAGCAATAATGATTTGCTTCCTTAAGCTCCAAGAGATTAAAGCATCTTCGATCATGAAAATATAGTCTGCAGTACTTTTCTTTTCGTCTTGATCTCCACTGATATCTGAGTCAGGGTATCCGTGAACTTCGACATTTGTGTTGTTCTTCGACTTCCTTGGAAACATCACACAATGATCAATTGTTACCTTTATGTATCTCAACACCCTATTTACTGCAATGAGATGACACTCTTGAAGTTTCTCCATAAATCGACTCAACAATTTGATACTTTGACAAATATCGGGTCTAGTATTGCAAAGATACCTCAAGGATCCAATGATTTGTTTATATAGTGTTCAACTTACAAATTCATCATTCATTTCCTTTTTCAACTTTGCTCCAGTTTCTAATGGAGTGGAAACTGCATTACAGTTGCTCATATTGAACCTCTTCAGTATATCTTGGGCATGCTTCATTTGATGCAAAATACTCCTTATTTAGTGTCTTTGATTTCCATCCCTAGGAAATATGACATATTCCCTAAGTCGGACATTTCAAATTTTAGCATTAGTTTTGAATTGACTTTCATTATATCAGCTTCATTTGCTCTTGTAATTATTAAATCATCTACATAGAGGCAAAAACTAATTTGAATGACACTATTGACATCATTTACATACACTTCATATTCAGAGACACACTTTGTGAAACCTGCTTCGACCAAGAAGCTATTTATTCTCTTATTCCAAGCTCTAGGGATATTTTCAAACCATATAAAGCCTTCCTTAATCTATATACCTTCGACTCATATCCTTTGATGTTAAATCCTGATGGTTGAGTAACATAACCTCTTCTTCTAATGCTCTATTCAGAAATGTTGGCTTTACATCCAACTAATAAATCTTCCATCCTCTATATATTGTTGTTGAAACAATAATTCTGATTTTTTTTAGTCTCGCAACAGGTGCATAGAATTTGTCAAAGTCGATACCACGTTTTTGTAGAAAACCTCTCGCCACCAGTCTTGCTTTATACTTGGCAATTTCACCATTTGGCCTTCATTTCACCTTGTAGATCAACTTTAAATCAATTGACTTCTTATTAGTTCTTTCAACAAGCTCCCATGTATTGTTCTTCTCAATAGCTCTGATTTCTTCTTTCATGACTTTATACCAATTAGAATTACTCATGACTTGATCCAAATCAATTGGATCTACTTCAGCCATAATCATGTCTTCTTCGATTAAGTCATCATCTACATCAATTGTTTGATTTTGAAATCTTTTATATCCAACTAGCCTCGTCGACTCAGTTCTTATTCATATCAAATTTCTTGCATTTTTCTCAGGTGATTCTTCATTTCGACTAGTTGAAGCATTATCCTGTTCATTTCAACTACTTGAAGCATCACCGTGTTCATTTCAACTAGTTAAAGCCTCATCTTGAATACACCTTGTGTGCATCAGTTGAATGATAACTGAAATAATTGGCTGAGCATCATTGGATAGAAATATCAATGAAGTCGCCATCGAACGTTTTTATCTCACCTAAGGAGAGAAAGGAAAACATCGAGTAAACCTGAAAGGGAGAAATCACGGTATTTCGGCCGAGAGATCGAGAGATACGGGTAAGGGAGTCTATTACGCGAGGGGAATGTATTAGCACCCACATACCTGTAGTACTCTACAGTAACCACTTCTATTTTCTGTCTAAGGGTGTGTTATATAGATCTATTGCTTAATCGTTATAATGTTATACTAAGGGAAATTAATGTGAAAGAAGGAAATTAAAGAAAACACGGGGAAGAGAAGGAAGAATTTACAAAGTTTGCTCGATCAAGCCCCGCGACAAGATACATACGTGTTTCCTTGTGCAATGGGAAAGTCAGAGTGTCGTAGTTTGGCTCACATGTTTTGGTGGGTTGCAATTATTTTTATGGGAAATACCATTTCACATCCTCACAATTGCAACTCGTGCTTGGCGTTGCTGCTTATCGTAAGTCTTATGCTCGGCCACTCGCACACTTAGCAATTTGTTTGGACTTGAAATGGAACACCCTTTTTGAAAAGGTTTTCAAAGAAAAGAAGTCCGAAGATAAAAAGGTTTGAAGTTAGGTTGGTTGTTTTTACCTTTAAGAAAGGAGTATGAACCATTATTAAGTGTTTTGATTTTCAAAAGAAAAAAAAACAAGTTTTAGTTTTATCACATGCAAAGATGCAAAAGAAACTAGAAAACAAAAAGGGAAACTAACTAGTTCTACCCCTAATGTTGTCATGCAAAGATTCGGCCTATGGTCGAGGATGAAAATTCTAAGCTCGAAGACTATCCTAACTGAGCAAACCTAAGGGAAACTATCCTAACATCCACCTTGGTTGAACGACCAAGGGATGAATATGGATTAAGCAAGAAAGTGCTTTGCAAGAAGCACACACGCAATGCAATGCACAAACAAATGATTCACACATGCGCAGGAAAAGAAGGAAGTCCCATAGTCTGCAACGGTAACGAGTATACCGGAGTCAGCCAGGAACCGACCATTCGATTCTTGTGAAATGTATCACAACATGATATGAATTATCAAGTGTGAAGAGCATATGAGTGCGGGTATCAAAGCAATAAGTGTGAACCCCAAGAGAAGGCATGTAGAGTAAGAATAGGGGACTCTTGCTATTTTTTATTATTGACTCGATAAAGGAAGCAACATGATTCGTGTGTGCTAAGCTGACACGGACTAGAACTGTACGGGGGTCGATTACGAACCCTTTCCGCGTGCCCATCATATAATCATCACATACAAGACCTGTAGATCTCAAAAACGGGTTTTTGCTTGGTGGTGCCGCTTAGCGGTTTTCCTAACCACTCTTGACCTATGCAAACACAAAAGTAAACACACCACCAAAAGTACCTCCCTATGCATGGAAGAGCATTTTAAACAAATCACACACAAGTAGCACACAGAATTGCCCTAAATGGGTTTTTAAATAAACAAGAGGGGTTCCTGAACATGCTTCAACTACAGAAGCCCCATAATGCATCTCTATTCCTACTTCTCATGGCAAGAAAAGTGGTAAAACCCTACATCTCATGCTCTCTAGAAAAGAGGTAAAAGAATGAGGTAAAACGGTATAGAAAATACCAAACGGATAACAATCTGTTAAAGCAAAAGAATCTAGAAATACTCCGAAAGACTTCAAGTATTGGAAAAAAAAAAGCGCGTGGAGGCATCAATAAGCATAATCAGAATGTGTGTCATACACATCCAAAGCAAATACACCTGCAAAAAAATGCAACCCGAATAATATAGACAAAGGATGTGCATCGATATGCACTGTCAAGAATGTGTGTCGACACATATTCGACGTGGATCCGATGAACCTGCAAAAGATTACAATCCAGACCAAGCAGACAAAGAGTGCATACACATGTGTGCAAGAACGAGATATGGATACTACACATTCGAATCTCAAGTATAACCTGCAAGAAGATGAAAACCAAGCAAGCAGACAATAAAATGCACACACATGTGTGCAAGATCGAGATATGGATACTACACATCCAAATTGATTCGATAACCTGCAAGAAAGGTGAAAACCAAACAAGCATACAATAGAATGCACACACATGTGTGCAAGATCGAGATATGGATACTACACATCCAAATCGATCTCATAACCTGCAAGAAAGGTGAAAACTAAACAAGCAGACAATAGAATGCACACACATGTATGCAAGATTGAGATATGGATTCTACACATCCAAATCGATCTTATATCCTTCAAGAAATGGTGAAAACCAAACAAGCAGACAATAGAATGCACACAAATGTGCATGAATGAGATACAAATACTACACATCCAAATCCCAAGTGGATAACCTGCAAAAAAGGTGAAAACTCAAGCAAGCAGATAATGGTGCACACACACATGTGTGCAATATCGAGGTATAGATACTACACATCCAAATTGATTCGATAACCTACAAGAAAGGTGAAAACCAAACAAGCATACAATCAAATACATACACATGTGTGCAAGATCGATATATGGATACTACACATCCAAATCGATCCGATAACCTGCAAGAAAGGTGAAAACCAAACAAGCAGACAATAGAATGCACACACATGTGGGCAAGATCGAGGTATGGATACTACACATCCAAATCAAAAGTATAATGCTCAATGTACCTCGCGCATGAAACAAAGTGTTAGAAATAACAAGGTGGAGTGCTTGTCAAAAACACGAAGCTCAAAAGCGATTATTCACAAAGAAATCGAGGAATAAAGTGTAACTTCCTAATGGGGGAAGCAACTACACATGCTAGAGCTTACCGAAACATCCCTAAAGGTATTGGAAAATATTGCACACTAATTATACAAAAGGAACCTAGAAAAACTATACAAGTATCAAATTAGTTCCTAAGAATAACACTGCTAAAGGTTAACTTTAAAATTCTACTTACAACACACAGATAAGGTTTACATTTAACTACAATTATATTGAGAGAAACATCCTAAAGTTTCTAAGAAACATATGGTATTATACTCCCACAACTAGTCAATTCAAACGACAAAGGAGAAACATGCTTTTAAGCAACAAAAACTAATCGAAACTTGGAAATTGAGTAAGTATTGAATTAAACTAGGTATAGAACTTTACAACTCAGTAGCTAACCTATATTCAATTATTTCAAACAAAATGTACAAGAAAAAATCGTGATTGAAATAATTTTATGCACAAAACTAAGTCAAAACGTCCAATCGTCGCTCTAAGGATTAGTTGTCATAATACCCTAATCATATGACTCGATTATGGGTTCTACATCAAAGTGTCAACTACCTAAACATGTCAACATGTTAATCAAGAGGTTAGTTGAGGGTTAGAACAAGTATTAAGCATCTTATGCAAAAAAATTGATTCCTAACTAGGTGAACTAGCAACAATTATTCATCTTTATGTCACGTAAAGGAAAAAATCGGATAAATACCTAAAGAGATCTAAAAAATTGTAAGAAAAATAGATAAAGGTTATTCATGCACCATAGAGTCATAATCTAACTTTTAGGAATTTTTGTTGTTAAGAAATGATCAAAAATCGCACCGAAATGTGAGGTATTATGGGAAAAATCGTCTCTAGACATGTTATCAAAAAAACAATTAAAAGATGATTGAAAATTAATTGCGAAAATTCCCCAAAAAATATGGCAAAATTACTAAGGGTCTATAAGGTCAGGAATCTAATTATTCAGGTTTTTATTGTCGAGAAACGATCGAAAAACCACATCGAAATGTACACGGTATCACAGAATCAATCGTTTCTAAACATATTATCGAAAGTCAATTAAAATCTAATAGAAATCAATTATTAAAAATCCAGAAAAAATATCAAAAATGTCCTACGAAGCTAAAAAGTCAGAAACTTATTTTTATACATTTTTTATGAGCCGATAGAATCAGAATCAAACGCAAAATTGAGCTATGTATAGAAATTGTGAAGCATGAAAACAGGGAGGTGTGACACTGAAATTCTGAATGGACTAATTACAATTAAGGCTGTAGTGTATGGGCCTAGAACAAGAGTATGGTTAAAATTCTGTAAAGCCCAGTCCAATTATCATGCAATCCATATAGTTTTTTAAATTAAAAAAAAGGAACAATGTGATAAAAAATGTCACATTTTCTTATTTTATTTTTTTGTGTTATAATATATGATCAACAGGTCATTTGTCTTAAGTTATTATCAGAAAAAAAAAGTTAATAATAAAAAAAATAAAACAAGCCTGGGACCAATGAGACGTTGCCACCTCACGTTCTTGCCCAAACAACATGAGCCCTAACGATGGAGACACGTCTTCTCCAATTAACACAAACCATTGCTCACGGCGGCGAATGACACAGAAGACCACCGGAAACGAAAACCAAACACGCAGTCTGACTCGATTTTGTCACAAATTCTGAATCGGAACTCCATTTCCAACGACATGTTCTCAAACATCAAGAAGACTCAAGGATACATGGATCTCTTGATTATTTGGTGAGCTTCGCCGGTCTTCGAAAAACTTCATGGCGTGTGCTTCAAATCTTGATGACGATGACACACACTCAAGGAATTTCTAATCTTTAAGAAATAAACTCAGAGATTGTTGAAATCTTGAAGACGAATATTGGTGAACGCTCTGAGCTTCCACTTGCTGCAATGGATAAATAGAATCAGGATAGAGCTACTTTTTTCTCCGAGAAGAAGAATAATCTAGTCCTTTCTGAATGGGACTTCCAGCTGAGAGAATCGCGAGAGAGAGTATGAAGATCTATTTGTAACTGGTTTTTGAGAGTTTGTTAGAGAGAGGGTTCGAAGAGAGTTTTTTCATTTATGGCGTTGAAAGTTTGTTACAGTCTCGCATGTTGGTTAAAGGTGAGAGAGAATGGCGGTGGTGGAAAGTTTGTTATGGTTTTTGATTTTCTATTACGATGGAGTGATGGTTGTTGAATGGCCAAGAAGAAATAGTGAGGTTGAAGATGGTTGTAGTGAGTTGAGAAAGAGAAGAGGCGACGAGAATGGTGTGATAATCTCGTGAGAGAATGGAGTGGTCGCGATGAGAGGATAAGAGAGGGCGATGATAGGTTATTACAGCTGGAGCGTTTTCCTTGTAACTGAATGTGTAACTTTTCTTTCGTTTCTTATGGTTGATGAAGGTGAAGATAAGAGAAAGAGAAGGAGGTTGTTGAGGGAGTGTCACCGGAATAAAATGGCGAGGTGTTGTTGTACCCCCGTGAAAATGAGAACCTCTTTTTTTTTCCAGTATCCTTTCTCCATCATGCATGCATATACAATGGTGTCTGGCCAATTGTGGAAATACGACATGTTGTCATCTACTGCACCATATACGTGAACATGATAAGTCCTCAACTTTCAAACTTCATAACTTTTGATCTGAGTCCCGAATTAATCTGATTTCTTCGACAAAGTTGTAGATTTCCGCAAAATAAACAACTTTGATTTTAAACTCGACACGAAACGATGCTTGGAAACATATGTTAAATACCTCCGAAGTTGAGCACTTGACCATATTAAAAGTCTTCAAAATTTCACTAAGTATAAACTCCAAAAGTTGTAAACTTCAAACTTCGGAGCCTCATAACTCAAAAATCGGGAATTTTCGGAGAAATCTTCAAAACGGAAAATTCGGAGTACGAATTACTCTTTTTCCAACGATTCCAAATTCGCAACATTTCGACTGCAAATGAAGGAGATACAGGGTCGACAACATGGCTTCGGGATCATGAAGCTCTTAAAACTTAGAAAAAATTTCTAAGTCCAAGATTACTTAAAATGCAAGAAATCTCGTTTTCTTCCGACTTTTCTCAACAAATGATCACATTTTCTCAGATATCGACTTTTGACAATAATTTTGACCAAAAATTCCACTTGGTCAAACTTTGACTTTTTGTTGACTTTTCATCGAGCACCCTCAAATCTCTTTCTATTCAACCGTTCTTGATTTTTTGATGAATCGTACAGATCGATAAGCCGTATACAGATAATTTGAAACTAATCCAAGACCATAAAATTTCTTCGGGCTTAAATATTCAACGACAACACACTTTTGCTCGAAAGCCTCAATCGATACCTATACGATAGGATATTAGAACTTCAAGACTCCTGATTCTCATGAGATAATCAGAAGCTTTTAGACATACATGTCTTCCACATTGAGATGATGCTCGAAATAACGCAACCTCATATACTCAGCCTTTATGAATCAAATGCTTCTTCTGAATTGTGCATGTTCACACGATTAGAAAATCTCGAACTCATGTCCAATGAATGAATGAATGATATGCATGCAATGCACCTATTGATTAAGTGTAAGCCAATTATTTATTAAAAAATAAAGAGGGCGAAATTTGGGGTGCAACAATAACCTATGAGCACTATGTGTTTTATCCAGTTTTGAAGAACATGTCCATTCAAATGCTATTTGCCATGGTATCATAGTTTGACCTAGAATTGGAATAGATGGATGTGAAGACGTCTTTCTTGTATGAGAACTAGATGAAACAATTTTGATGAAGCAATCTGAATGGTATTCCAAAAAAGGAAAGGATGATTATGTGTGCAAGCTGAATAGATCATTATATGGACTGAAACCATCTCTTCAGCAACGGAATAGGAGATTCAACAAGTTCATATAACACATAGGTTTCATTAGAAGTCAGTTTGACCACTATGTTTACTCTTGATTTCGATCTGGAATTTCATTTGTTATTTTTTTACTTTAATTGATAATATTCTCATTGCAAGCAACAATGTCGAAGATTTAATGCAAGTGAAGGCTGAACTCAATAGGGAGTTTGACATGAAGGATTTGGGAGTTGTATCTAGGATTCTTGGGATTGACATCTAAAGAGATATAAATTAGTCAAAATTATGCTTATCACAAGAGGCATGCCAATAGAAGATACTTGACAAGTTTGGTATGTCGAATTCGAAGCCTCTTGTGACACCGATAAAATCTTTAATTTAAGTTGAGTATAGATCAGTGTCCCAGTACTGAGGTTGAAAGAGCTCATATGAATAGCATCCCATATAGGGATATTAACTTGCCCCATTAGTGGGGATCCCCACGGGGAATCCCCGTTTAGGGCTCCAAAGACGGGTAATCTTTCTCCCCCGGGACGGGGATGGGGAAAACTAGTGTGTTTCTACTGTATGTAGTTGGTAAAGCTCATGAAGAAAACTAGTGTGTTTTCTTCATGAAATAGAGTTTGTTCCAAGATGGAGATTTGTGGAAGATATTAGATCAAACTCTAATGAGTCAAAGGATAACTTTGTGGTTCGACAAGTTTGGCAGAGGTTACCATATAATCGAATGTCGCTCACATGATGGTATCGAAGTAGTGTATGTTATAGTTGAAGTATGGTCACACATGCATGAAATTCTGGTATCAGATATGAGATGTCGAAGGTGATGTCACGAAACTGATATTTGTTTATAAACAACTAACAATACATAATTTTAAAAGCAGAAAACAATAAAAACACTGTGAATTGTTTACCCAGTTCAGTTCAAACCAACCTACATCTTGGGGCTACCAAGTCAGGGATGAAGTCCACTATTAGCAGTATTAATTCAAAGTTAAACTTCCTCGTTTACACTCCTCACTTAATCACTATCCAATAACCCTTCTACCTAAGAAACCTATCCTAGATATGAGAACATCTGCTCACTCCCCACAGTCACATGCAGTGACAATTAACAAGAACAAATATTGAAGATACTCTTCAAAGGCACATAGTCATCCTTGCTTCAAAGCTTATGATGATTAACAAATTACAACTCTACTAACGTCCTATTCAAGTATCAATTAATACTATATAGGCTCACAATAAACAACCAACAATGTAAATTAGTACGCTTAAGTTCTTCTGGAATGGCCAACTCATAAAACATGTTTAGCAGCCTATTTATAGAGTTACAGCAGCTAGGGTTGCTTCATTCGTATGTCTTCAGCGATTCCTAATCTTTCTCCATGAAAGTAGGATTAAAGCTCTCCAAATATATTGCTGAAGATCGTTCCAAAGCTTCCTAATCGAAGCATACAATTAAAAACAAACTGACTCCTAGAATATCTAAACTTATCAGTTCGGTCAGTTTCGCATGTCAGGACATCTACTGTGACATCTTCATAAAACTGTTGTTTCAGTATACTTCATGGCATTTTTCTGAACAGAATATTTTACCAAAATTATTGTCAATCTACATAACCAATAAACTCCCCTTTGACAAATTTTGACTAAAACATTATTTGGGGTACAAACCATACAAATTTGGGAGACATATGTATTTTTGAAATTTCACACATTTCAAATTTGTATTTTCAAGTCACTCCTAATAAAGATACGTTAAAAACTATCATTTAATTTTTACTTTTTAGGTCAAGAGTCCTGCATATTTTTCCAATATGGATTTTCAGCATTGTAATTCTCTTGGGTCTTAATTTCAACACTGGAGATTTATATACGTCGGCCTTTCATAATTAATGGGTTGTAAGGCGAGCGGGTGTTGATAGTATTACATCCATCCTTATTCTTTGCTACTCTTTGCTTTTTATTCTTTTTTCCAAAAAAAAATTATGAAATTAAGATATGGTTAATGATGTTTTGTTATTTGTATCTTTATAAAAATAAAAACATGGATACAAGTTTTATTTTTCTTAATAAATTAAGGATAAAAATGTACTTTTCAAGTTGGACCGATCATATAAATTGAAGGTTTAATTGGTGTTTTACTCTTTTAACTATAATGTGAATTTTATGATGATCTCATAATTAATACTCTTTACTTTTTTAAGTCTTTAAATGTGCTTCAAAGATATCAATTAAGAGTTAAATATAAAAATTTACTCTTAATAATTGTGTATTGTTTTAATAAAAAATTAATAATTAATTTTCATTGTTTTTTTCATTACAAAATTTTTCAGTTTTAAAATTCTTAGAATATGTAATAACACATGTTAGCATTACTCAAAATCTTATTATGTTATTCAAGTTAATTTACTATGTTATTTTTAATAGTAAAATGTCTAAGATGCGATAATATTGTTGAGTCTTCGTCATAGTGTATATTTATTTTTTAAATTAACATGTAATCTTTTTAATATATCAGTGTTGGAATATTTTAATAATATAGTCTTATATTAATATTCTAATAGTTATATGATCAAATATATTTATTTAATTATATTAGCTATTTTATCAAATGAAGTGTCTTAAATAATTATGTGATCAAATAAAGTTAAAAGGTTATTTAGATTTTATTTAAGAATTTTTTAATAATTAATTAATTAAATAATTGGATATGGACTCAAATATGAGTGGATGTTAGGATGGCCCATTCAGGAATAATGGGAATCCTAATTGGCCGCAAAATATTCTCTTCTCCCCATCTGAAGAGTGTTCAAGGCATTAGAAGTACCGGTTGAGGAAGATCCACAAGCCAACAAGTGTCAGTCACTTGTCTCTACACTTTTTCGTTTCAGGATTACAATTATCATTGGCAAAAGTTATTTTCATCTTATGGATCAAGGTATCATTTACGATATTGTATTCGAAATTTCCGGCATTGTAAAAAAAATTCCAAAAAAATGTACTAGATTTTTCAAAAAACTCGATATTTTTTTGAAATTTACGGTAAAGTTCATGTTTTTTGAAATTTGATGATTATTTACAAGGGTATAATGGTAAAAAAGCATATACTTGGGGTGTGACATGTATAACTCGTGGGGTGAGATGTTAATTCCTCTTTGGATTTCCTCCCTAACATATTCAAATTCAGTTGTTTTGGTCCCGCCCCTCATTCAGTCAGCAAAACCTTCTTTATCTTAATGTTTTTATTTAATTTTTTAATATTACCTCATCACTAAAGGCATACGTGGCATGGTAAATTATTAAGTAGTTAGTAAACAATATATTAAGGCTTAGTGAACCCAAATCTTCTACCTAATCATGTTATTCCCAATTTGAAAATTAATCTAGGTCAAATAACCCTAATCCTCTTCTTTTTATTCCACAACGACAACCATATCTTCTTCTGTCTTTAAGCATCATTTTCTCAACTTCTACCTCTAACTCAACCATTATCGTGTTCATATCTTCAAGTTACTAACACCTTCATCTTCATGGCAGAAAACCCGAACACAAGTATTCTCTCAAATGGAAGAATAATTTCCAAATGTGGACACGATCTCCTTATGAAAATGTTTATTTCTAAATCCAGATCAAACCTAGGAAGGAAATACTGAAAGTGTACGCACTAGGAGTTTAGATTTCTTATCTTTTGGATTTATCTTTTCTCTAAGTTATATCGATTAAAAACAAATGTAGTGTAACATTATTTTGTGTTTGCAGAAAGAGTAGGATTGTGAGTTGTTTCTCTGGAATAATGAGTGTTTTGGAGTCGACGAAATAAAGGAAACCATGAACGATCATGTAAGTGCGACATAGTGTCATAGCATTACCAAGCATATTATCAAGGAGATGGAAGACATGAAGAAAACCATTGATAACACTAGGAGGGAAATGAAATTTGTGATAGCAGTTGTTGTGTGTTACTGGTTGTTTTATGTTATAGGTTTATGAAGAATGTAACATTGCTCAATAACAAAATTGTTTCATGTAATTTGTTCAATATTGTATTTTGTTCAATGTAACAAAATGGTGTATTTTGTTTAATGTAACCACATGCTATTGTGTAATTCAAAGGTTTAATGTAAATAAATGATTTCATTGTTCAATTCTATGGTGTAATTTATATTGTTCAATATGTGGTAATTTTTATTTCACTCATTAGCATACACAACAAACATAAACCTGTGCATATCAGTTTGGTATTAAATGGACATAAACATTCATACACAATTTCATACACAATGTTCACAACATTCCTAATTTTAACTGAGATGTCATATCAGTTTGGAATTACATGGACATAACAGACATTAAAAATAATGTTAATCCAAGACGGGCACAAACATGTGCATTACAACATAACTAATTCAATTTTGACATTATAAGTATGATCCAAAACAGACACTAACATGTGCATTACAAAATAACTATGCCAGTTTAGATATTACAACATAATAACATCCAAAATAGGAACAAACATGTGAATTACAACATATTAATATATTTGGGACTAATTACATTCAATCTCTGTCCATGATTTCATTTTTCCTTTCTTTAGTTTCTTTGGTTTCTATTGTGGTGAAAATGGTTCAGAAACAGGCGTGAGATTGAACACTTGGGACACTTCTTCTTGGTTCAATATAGCTTCAATGACAACATTTATTTTATTGATTCTCTAATTTTTTGGATTGGCTTTATGTTTGGTAAAACTAATACAACAGCAATAGGTTAAATAAGATTTATAACTTGTAAGGAGAAAACAGGTTGAAGTTCTATTTAATGAAGAAACATGTTGTGTTGAAATGTTTCAACATCTGGAACAACATGTCGAAGAAGATGTCACGACATCGTGTTTGAGCTGAAAGATTGGATTTTGTTATGTTTTTAACAGAAGCAGAATATTCCAAAGGAAAATCTTTTGCAGAATTGTAGCAACTTATTTGTTGTTACTTGGAGCCCAAATTATGGAGATATATTAGGGAGATTTTATAGGAGAATTTGTTGCAGCTTACTTGATGTTATAACTATATGGAGATATTTTAGGAAAATATCTTGGAGCAGTTTTAACAATCTGTTTTGGAGAATATTATGGAGCATTTTTAGCAACAGGTTTGTTATGATTTGAAGACCCAAATCCAATTGGGGAATAGGTTATAAATAGAAGCTTTGTAACCTAAGTTGATCACCAGCCGAATTTGGTAATGATGTAGTTTTTAGGGATGAGTCTGTAACAACTCTCTAGGAGAGTTGGTTTATAGGTGAACCATCCGGATTATGAGATGGTCACTGATTTGTACCTCGGAGCCTGTAGGCAAGAGGATTATTTTACTCACTTAAAAGTTGTGAATTAATGAGTGCAGTTGTGTTCTTGGAGGAAGCTTTGAAGCAACTCCAAGTTGTGTCCTGAGTTAGAAGAATATTGCTTTGAGTCTTAGATAATTTGCGATAGAAGGGTGACTTTTACTTTTCAGGTGTTGAAGAGTTATTGGATAACCAAGTTGTTGATGTAGTGGCTGGGATGTTGACTGCTAGACATCATTGCGATGATTGAAAGTGGAATGGGGATATTCCATATCTAGGGAGGACCTAGGTAGAAGGGTCATTGGGTAGGGATTAAGTGAAGGGTGTAAACGGGAGGTTTAAATCTGAATTAGTAATACTGACAGTGGACTTCATTCCTGGCTTGGTAGCCCCCAGATGTAGGTTGGTTGAACCAAACTGGATTAACAATTTTGTTGTGTGTTCTTTTGTTTCTAGCACTATTATTTTTTTGCCTACCTTTTCTGTTTTTATAATGTTATATCAGATGTCAAGACATCATTATATGACATCTGAGTCTGCTATTGATGTAAGACTGGTGTGGAGTGAAGACAAACCTGACCAGAACAACTGTGCCTTCTTGAAGAAGATAAAGCTAGAACAGAGGAATAAAGATTTCAAAGCCTTCACGCGGGAGTGAAGACCTTGGATTGATCATTGTTCAACCAGTATTCAGAACAAGAGAAAAATTATCAAGACCTTCATACGGGAGTGAAGATATTGATAAGGTAACTCTTATAATTTTTCTGGTGAACCATCATTCTGTTTATGGTATTGGTGTTTGTCCAGTCTACAGCTTGATGAGAAGCTTCTGTTCAAAGGATTGATTTATTTTCAATCCTAGGATGCCTTGTGTATGCTTGAAATGTGGTACGAGCATTGTTTGTGTTGTTGAGGTGTCTATATATTATGTTGCATGATTTTTCATGTGACACTGAAGTATGGAAAGATACTAGGGTTGTATTCCTCAACAAAATTGTCTTTGGATGCTTTCAACGATATTAAAGGTGTCAAAGACAGTTGAGTGTTTCCTCAAATCCACTCATAAAGGCATTCTCTAATAAAGTCTATGAGAGTCAATTGATCAGTGACCCTCATGTGCATCCAAGTATTGTGAAGACCTTGAATATTATCAAGGATGGTGTGTTCCAAGAAGATGAAATTGATGTTCAATGTGATGTTAGAACATCGTATCAACAAGTATGCAGCTACTAGTTGAAGAACATATGTTTTGGGTTCTAAACAAAAGGTTGTTTTGTTTAGAACCTACTCCTAATTTGGAAGATGAGACATTTGAATTGTGCTAAGTTGATCAGGATAGGATCAACAGTTTATCTACTCCATATGTCATCTTATGGATGTATATATTTCAAGCTCTATAAAGGTTGACTACTCCAAAACCTTTATGTATATGAGTGAGAAAGTTTCTGGAAAGACCTTCTGATCAAAGGAACGAAAATTAAGGAAGTTTGTGACTATAGAACAGATTCCATGTGAAAGGGAGTACTGTGATCCAACCACAATGTGTTATGTTGTGAATAATCTATCTTCTGATAAAGAGTTTTGTCTTGAAGGAGCTAAGGAGACATGCTTCATAAGTCTGTATATGTATTATGCTCAAATAAGTCTGTTCCAGAAACCTAGTTGAGAGAATCTCCTATGTAGGTACAAACATTGGCATCCATCATCTCAAAATCAGATTGAAGATCTGAAGAAATTCCTATTGAGATGTGGTTTATGTGTCCCCTGGTTATGTTGGAAATCTAATCTTGAAGCATTGATCAGCTGATGTTAATTGTGCTTCCTATGTTTCCCCTAAGTGTTGTATGAGTTATTATGGATGTTCCCCCAAAACCATAATCAAAATGGGTGATGTTGTATCATATGTTAAAATATCATCTCAAATGTGTGCTCTTATCTGAAGCGAAGTTGAAAGTCAATCCATTTACTTAATCTGATACGTTTTGGTTATCATACTTGATGTGTAGTGAAGATTCAGGAAGTGTATCTAGAGGTGTCAATTTACCTAGTTTGAGTAGGTAATTCTATCTGACTAACTAATGAGTACTCTGATGGGAGACTAAGTACTTATTAGGGCATTACTTGAATACATGATTCAAATGCTCTGTCGGGAGCTGAGTAAATGTCTAATGTATTCATGTAATATTTGAATGCTGAATTTGATAAGGAATGTATTAATCATCACAAGTGCATAGAGAGACAAGCCTTTAATGAAGACACAGGTACAAATAACAACAAATATCTTGATGGAAACTGGATATAGTTGTCAAATGTGTACAAGTCTACAATGAGAATTCCATGTATCAGTATGGATGTGAAGATGGACAAATGTTGAGCAAGTGCAGATAGGATCAAATCTATCTTATAAAGACGTATCTCTGGTCATACGCAAATTATAATTTCTTCTACTACAAGTAACATAGAGTGGCAATCTATACCTTGTATAGCGAGCAAATTAAGGATTCTTGCTTTGGAACATGTGGAAAATTCCAAATAAAGAATGCTTCCAGAAATATGAGGACCAAAATCAAATTATGTCCTTAGTATATGTGACTCAGAGAAGTGAAGGGATCAACAGAGTTGTCCAAGAAGGTGATGATATTTATGATGACCAAGCTTTTGAAGGATGAGATAAGAGCATCTAAAAGTTAAGCTGCTATTGAGGGGGAGAAATTATTCTTTAGCAGATAGGAAGGGGAGTGTATACTACTATGAATTGAAGTGCCCTGGAGATAAAGTCTAATTGATATTGGACCAGTATTTGTAATATCAGAACCAAGGAAAATAGGTTTTGTAGTATTGATGTGGATGTCCCAAATGATGTCGAACAAGAAGTCAGGACATATCTCAAGACATGTTTTATCCTTAAAGACCAGCAGGGATAGTTCTTAAACTCTTCATCTAAGACATGTATTGATGGTGTGTATCACGTGTTCTGACTTGGTGCATGTTTTGGAAACTGTCACCTTCAAAATAAACTAGGTGTAATAAAGACATTCATTTCTTTCAGCCGGTGTACAAATGCACCTGATGCGGCTTTTGTTGAAGTAGTGTTTCTTGACCAAGACAATTGTTACAGTCTAGGTACGTTATTTTAGTTGCTCAGTTATTTAGAGTGTCTTTTTGTTTCTTTTTCTTTCCTTAACTATTTGTTATGTCTTTGTTTGTTGTGCCCTTATGTCTTTTGTTCGGATATGAGTAAGTCTAGATTCTGTGAAGGTTATGTTTGTTAACTTGTGACTAATATAGGGAAAAGGGTAGTGTTCAGACGTTGTTACGTCTGAGATCAATATTTGCAGCTGTTTTTGCAAAGATGTTGAATAGGAGGACATATTCTGAGTTTGTTGGTTCTTGCATTTTCTGCAAGTATTTTTTTTATGTGTCTTGTTTTTGAGTTATGAACACAAATTGTGTCTTGTGTTCTGAATTATCAAATTTACAGGTCTTGCTCTCTATGTTTGTAAATGGATAGTTCAAGTGTTTGTTTCTGTTAGTGAGTTTCCTCTTGTGCTCTAAAAGAGGATGTTGTGTCAATCTGTGTCGTAGCATAGTTCTTAGTTTGAGGGGGAATATTTAGTATCTTCTTCCTCATGTGCATCATGACATCAATTTTTCTCCCTCTTTGTGAAGATGATGCCTATGATGTTATGTTTCCTATGCTATAGTGAGTTCTCCTTCGACAAGCCTTTGTGATATTATGGATAAAAAGGGGGAGAAGTGGTTATATTATGTTATCTCTAAAGAGCAACTTTTAAGGGGGAGAATCCTTGTGTGATCCTTAAAAGAGAGAAAACATTGGAGTAGGACCTGCCAGAAAGATGTCCTAGTATGATGTTTCAACATCATAAAAAAAGACTGAAGAGTGTCAATTGTAAAGTATGAAATATCATAAACATTGACTACTGAATACTTCTAAATTGATGTTGATGGATTAAATTGTTTAAACCCTTGTATATTTTATTATGCTTCTGTAATACAACGGTTATGTAAATTAGTTTTAGCCAAAATAATTCGAAGGGGGAGATTGTTGATTCTCTAATTTTTGGGATTGGCTTTATGTTTGGTAAAAATAATACAACAGTAATAGGTTAAATAGGATTTATAACTTGTAAGGAGAAAGCAGGTTGAAGTTCTATTTAATAAAGAAACATGTTGTGTTGAATTGTTTCAACATCTGGAACAACATGTTGAAGAAGATGTCACGACATCATGTTTGAGTTGACAGATTGGATTCTGTTATGTTTTTAACAAAAGCAGAATATTCCTAAGGAGAATCTTTTGTAGAATTGTAACAACTTATTTGTTGTTACTTGGAGCCCAAATTATGGAGATATATTAGGGAGATTTTATAGGAGAATCTATAGCAACTTACTCGATGTTATAACTATATGAAGATATTTTAGGAGAATATCTTGGAGCAGTTTTAGCAAGCTGTTTTGGAGAATATTGTGGAGCATTTTCAGCAACAGCTTTGTTATGATTTGAAGACACAAATCCAGTTGGGTAATAGGTTATAAATAGAAGCTTTGTAATCTAAGTTCATCACCAGCCAAATTTAGTAATGATGTAGTTTTTAGAGCTGAGTTTGTAACAACTCTCTAGGAGAGTTGGTTTGTAGGTGAACCGCCCAGATTTTGGGATGGTCACTGATTTGTACCTTGAAGCCTGTAGACAAGAGGATTAGTTTACTCACTCAAAAGCTGTGAAGTAATGAGTGCAGTTGTGTTATTGGAGGAAGCTTTGAAGCAAATCTAAGTTGTGTCCTAAGTTAGAAGCATGTTGCTTTGAGTCTTAGATAGTTTGTGATAGAAGGGTGACTTCTACTTTTCAGGTGTTAAAGAGTTGTTGGATAACCAAGTTGTTGGTGCAGTGGTTGGGATGTTGGCTGCTAGACATCATTGCGATGATTGGAAGTGGAATGGGGATATTCGATATCTAGGGAGGACCTAGGTAGAAGGGTCATTGCGTAAGGATTAAGTGAAGGGTGTAAACGGGAGGTTTAACTCTAAATTAGTACTACTGATAGTCGATTTCATTCCTGGCTTGGTAGACCCCAGATGTAGGTTGGTTGAACCGAACTGGGTTAACAATTCTGTTGTGTGTTCTTTTGTTTCCAGCACTGTTA
This sequence comes from Vicia sativa, assembly GCA_021764765.1. Classification (NCBI taxonomy): domain Eukaryota; kingdom Viridiplantae; phylum Streptophyta; class Magnoliopsida; order Fabales; family Fabaceae; genus Vicia; species Vicia sativa. The sequence goes on along the minus strand of CM038792.1, from coordinate 134,001,626 downwards.
TTTTTTTGCCTACCTTGTCTGTTTTTATAATGTCAGATCAGATGTCATGACATCATTATATGACATCTGAGTCTGCTGTTGCACCAGAATTTCATATTTTAGTATCATTATAGCAACCGCAACATGCATAAATTCCACACCAGCCACTCAACCCTTAAATTCAACACCACCACCTAACTTCCTCCTGTCACCAACCCTTTACAACCTTACCCTTTACCTTCACTATCCTAATCCACATCTTAATAAATTCTCTTCAGCAACACTCCAACTAATCCTTTACTCATTATTTCTAAAATTTCCAATAGAGTTAGTCAATTATATAAACGATATGATGACTTTATCTACAATAACATTTCTTCCCATCATCACACAACCTACCATAGACAACCCTATCTCCACAATGCTAACATTTCCTCTACTTCCAATCACTACATTCTTACCATCACCTCTGAAACTGAACCCAATAGCTTCTGACAAGCTTCTCAACATGATTGTTGGAATCAATTATTGCTCACTAAGCTTCAAGCTCTCCAATAGAACAACACTTGGCTCATGACTCCCTTACCACCTCATAAGAAGCCTATACGTTGTAAATGGGTTTACAAAATAAAGAGATTTGGTGATGGCTCAATATAGAGATACAAAGCTCGATTGGTTGCAAAAGGAAATACACAAACTAAATGTATTGATTTCATGGGAACTTTTTCACCAGTTATGAAAATGAACACTACCAGGATCCTCTTGGCCATTGTTGCCTCACAAAATTAGAACTTGATCCTACTGGATATTAATAACGCTTTTCTGCATGGAAATATTGATGAAGATGTTTATATGACACTACCCCTAGCCTTGTTCCATCAAATCCTAACCATTTTTGCAAGCTTCTACGACCTGAAGCAAGCTAGTAGACAATGGTTCTCCAAACTATCCTCCTTACTTCATTCCTTACATTACAAACAATCAAGCTTTTGTCACTCTCTTCACCAAACTTCATGGAAACCCCTTCATTACCCTCCTCGTATATGTTGATGACCTAGTCGTTTATGGTAATGATATGCAAGCTGTCAACCACCTCAAACACATCCTTGACACCATTTTTAAAATTAAAGACCTTGAAAATCTGCAGTATTTTGTTGGCCTCGAAATCAAACTGTCTCATTTTGGAATTTCTATTTGCTAACGCAAATATGCCCTTGACCTACTTCATCACACATGCCTCCTTGCTCTCAAACCTTGTCTCACACCCATGACCAAATCTCATAAATATTCTATTATTGGTCTTTTACCACCTACAGATGCAATTTCTTGAAAGCTTATTGGTCATCTAATATATTTATGCTCAACGAGACTAGACCTAAGTTATTGAGCTCCACAACTTAGCCAGTTCATGATTTCTCCAACATACACTCATCTTCAAGTTGTGTACCGTGTCCTCAAATATATCAAGTAATTTACTTCTCAAGGCATGTTCTTCTCTTCCTCATCCTCTCTTCAGCTCAAAGCTTTTAGTGAGTCGGATTGGGATTCGTGCGCTGACACAAGGAGATATATCACATGCTTTTGTATCTTCCTTAGAGATTCCCTCATATTATAGAAATCCAAGAAACAACTTATTGTCTCAAGGTCATCTTCTGAAGCCGAATATTGCACGCTTGCTTCGACTATTTGTGAATTCCAATGGTTAACTTTTCTCCTACTTGATATTAATGTCTCTTTCATCACACCTGCCTTGCTATACTGCGATAATGATTCATCCTCCACATTTCAACTAACTCAACCTTACATGAAATAACCAAACACATCAACATTGACTGTCATATTGTTAAGGAAAAGGTACAGGACAAACTCTTTCACTTGTTGCATGTTCCTAGTTCTACACAACTTGCAGACATCTTGATAAAGCCCCTCGATCCTTATCCCTTTCCACTTCTATTATCCAAGTTGGAAATCTCATCCAAATATTCTCCAGCTTGAAGGGGATATTAAGTTATAGGATTCAATTACATTTCGGTTTTTATTTCTCTGACTACTTTTTCTATTTTCATGCATATATTTAGGGCTTTTTAGTTGCTTGTTATACAAATAAGACATTGTATATATATTATTAATTGTTGTAACTTCAGGTTCTATGTTCAATAATGAAAATTATTCTACATTTTACAAACTCTATTATATCACAAACTTAATTTAGAAGATCATATTAGCTTTTCTAATAATATTTAGAACATTATCAACCAATTTTAGGTGCGATTTTTCTTTTCACCAAGTCTATGCACTGTCTAAGCTCTCATTTACTAAGTGCTAATAGATGAATGTTATAATATTTCAAGAAACAAAATTTGAATGTTTTGAAAAAACGTCAATAGTTGAAGATGTGGTATATTTGGTTTAATGCATTGTTTTTTCCGTTCTTTAAATTTTATTGGAATCTCTGTCTTGCTAGCTTTGTGTCACTTTGTTTTTTATATTGAGGGGATATAAATGTAACTTTCAAAAAGAGAGAAATACTAAGAACATGTAAGGGACATAAATAAATAGATAATTGGTAGTACTAACAATGACTAAACCCTAGGTAATATATGAACCTTCAAAGGATTCTTCATGACTGTGGTAAATTGCAGCTTCTCCGACAAATCAACCTCGGTTCCATCCATATTTCTCCACTCAAAATTCCAAACAAAATTGGCTACAAAATACTCCAAATGCAACAATGATAAACCATATCCCGGACACATTCTCCTCCCCACCCCAAACGGCATCATCTTTATCTCTTTACTTCCCATTATATCAAAACTATCATTATTCATAAACCTCTCCGGCCTAAAACTCATAGGATCATCCCAAGCAGAACCATCTCTCCCTATCTCAGCAACCATAAAATTAACCGACGCAGAAGTAGGTACCAAATAGCCATTTATAACAACTTCTTTTGTTACTCTATGAGGAGCAACATAATGTAATGGTGGATGACGCCTTAAACCTTCCAATATCACAGCTTTAAGATAATGCATTTTTCGCAAATCTTCTTCTTCAATCTCCTTCTCTTCTTTATCACCAATCACACTTTTAATCTCTTCCACAAGCTTTTCTTGTATATCTTGGTACTTCACTAAATTCGCCATGATCCACTCTAACGCGGTTGAAGTTGTATCCGTTCCCGCGTTTAGAAACTCAGAACATAATGTGCAGATTTTACCATCATCAAGTTTTATCTTTTTATTATCTTCCTCCAACAATTCTAAATCCAACAATGTATCAACATAGGATAATACAAATTCATCACATGATTCATTGAGATTGTTTTTTATGTCTTTACTTAATCTATCTTCTTTGATTTTTCTTCTAGCGTTTATATAAGGAACCAACAATGCTTCTTGATCACTCCTCAGCTTCAAAAACTCTTCCCATCGGTTCCGAAACAATATCTTTGTAATTTGTGGCCAGAAATTTAAAACATTGTATCTAGAAAAATTAAGAAGCATGACACGTTGACTTTCTTCGATTTCTCTTATTTGATTCTCGTCTAGTTTGTCACCGAAACACATGAGAGCCAACAAAGAGAACATGCCATATCGAAAATGGTCAACGATAGAAACATATTTATTTTCGTGTGAATCATATTTGAGACGTTGTAGAAGAATGTCTAACACCCATTTGCGTGCTTGAGTGTAGGATTTGATTTGCGACGGATGAAGTATTCTTGAAGTGAGGTTGCGTCTTAAAAGACGCCAAATGGGACCATAGAAGCTGAAAAGGATGTCATGTTGATTACTGCTAATTATCTTCTTTGTTGGTTCAGCCTTAGGCCGATCTGCGAATATGGTGCTATTTTGAATTAAAGCTTGATGTGCAAGAAATCTATCTGCAATGAATATATCTATGTGAGAGCCCATTTGAAAAGTGAAAATTGGACCATATTTGGTATTAAGATTTTGAAGAAGGGTTTTGGGATCTTGAAAATATTGTTGTAGCAATGTGAAGGTGCCTATGAAAGGTGCTCTTGGAGGTCCTGGAGGTAGGGGAGATTTAGAGAAGATAAAATTTCTTATGAATTTGAAAACTAATGAAAAGATAAGACACAAAATTGTTATTACTAACCAAGTTTCCATGTGTAACTATTACACACGAAAATTTTGTTTTTTTTGTTATTTTGATTTTTATAATATATGTTTAATTTTACACCGATAACAAGGTAATATGACTAACAAAGAAGATGGTATAAATAAAAATATATAAAATATATGGAGAAACGTTACGTTATTTCACTCTTAACATTCTATTATGTTACAATTTTTAAATGTCATAAAGAAAACAATAAATTATAATGAAGTTTTACATGAATGACTGGAAAGAAAATGTAAAATGCAATTTGGTAAAAGAAAATTAAATCTAATTTTTAGTTTTAATAAACAACTGTGATTTGAAAGAAGTTTAAGTTTTTTTTATCAAAAAATAAAACTATACTAAGAATATGTATGATAAACAATTCATGAACAATGAAACTGCCGAGTATTATTAAAAAGAAAAACAAAGAAACTGACAAGTATTATTAAAAAGAAACTAATAGTTGAAATTTAAATTCACTTATTGTTATTATAAAAATTTAACACCATTGTGGTTAATGTGCCTTTTAGCTTTGACATTTTTGTCTATCATGTTCAATTGCACTTTTCTTTTATAACTGGTTGATATAAATGATTTATTTTTTTATTAATAACCTTTGATACAACCCGATCCTTCTATGTGTCATATTCTATTTAATCTAAATTTCATGTGTCATCCTCGCAAAATTTTAACTTATGTGTCATCTTAAAAAATTCAGCCAATTATATTTCTTATTTTGTAAATATTTTTAACTTGAATTATATTTTATAGTAATATTTAATACTCAAATCATTTTCTCATATTTTGAACAAAAGAGTTATAGAGGTCATAAATTAATATTATTACAAATTATATATATAGATTATTTAGAAATACATTTGTGTCTTAGAATTCTTTCTCAAATTTGATATTTTTTATTTTAAATTTCAATTTTAGATTTGTCTAAATCAATTTAGATTCTCATAGCATTGAGAGAATTTTTGAGGTTGACTAAACTACAAATTACTAAAATTCATTTTAAATGGATGAATTTTTTTTAATCTCAATGAAAAAGAATGTTTTAATTATTATAATTGTGCTATTAAAATATCTAATGGTTCGATTGTATGTGGCATTAAATGATTTTTTTTATGTTAATGCTACCAAAAGTTTTAGGTTATATTTTTTATTACAATTTCACATATGGATTAACGATAAATTACTTTATGATTATTCACTATTATAATTCTATTTTTAAGCTTCATTTGCATCATGCATTTTCACTTGTTAAGATTGAGAATATTGATGATATTATAATGACTCAAATGTCTTGAATTTTTAATATATATTTTTTATTATATAAATTTAGATGTTTGAAATTATATCTTAATTTTATTTATTTTGTAATTATGTTATCTTGATAATATATTAATTAGTAAAATTTTTATTACTATAGTTTAGATTATATTTTTCTATGCTTTGTATTTCTTTTATCTTAATAATTATATAACTGTTTAACTTAGAATAATAATTATTACTTATTTTTTTATCTAATTTAAGATAATTTAGGTAAAATTATTTTTTTATTATTTTTGAATTAATGTTAAAGAATAGACATTTCTCAATAGGAATAAATATTTTTTTATTTAAATCTTTTAAATTAGATTGGATGAATATCTTACAAAATGATAGAGTGAAAAAGACATTACAATTTGTGTATTTGAGGTGATTGACTAAACAAACACTATAAATTTATAAGATAAAAATTTATAATTTCTTACGAAAAAAGGTCTAGATAATTTTTCTATATAACTATAATATAGACGATTAAACGACGAAGAGGAACTTTAGCTTCATCCAACTCACTCTTCCTCGAACTCCTCCATACTAAATCTCTTTATTAATTCACTCTTCAATCAAGCCGACAAATATAAAATCCCTAAACCTTAACCTCCATGATGTGTATGAAGGTAAAATATATTTAAAAAAATAATTGTAAGAGACGAATTTGAATTTTTATTGTTGTAATATATTAATGACTATCAATATTGGTTACAAAAATTATATCTCAATGTTATCATTGACTTCTTATGATAAAAGAATTCATTTTAAATTTCAACGACGTCAATTTCCTTTTGTTATTTCATTTGCCATGACTATTAATAAAAGTAAAGGGCATTTATATATTGTCATATTAAGGGTTACTTCAAAAAAAGTGTTGAAATATTGTGAAGATATAGATACAACATCAAATGTAGTTTACAAATAACGATTTAATAATATTCTTTAGTTAATTAATATTTACTTTTTAAAATTTATATATTTTAATTATCATAGTTAATTTTTTTTCTAATTTATTCTTTTTTACATTAAAAAATTAGTAGTATAATTGGAAACATAATCTAATTGACCTAAAAGATATTTTAGATGCAAATACAAAAGTAAATATTAACTATTATAAAAAAAATGTAATTTTAGTTCTAATATACTCGTGCGATCTAGTATATATAAATTCAAAATAATTATGTTGGCAACTCTAGCCGCGTGTCATCATGATAACAATTGTTGACAAAAACCTTAAATCTATAATTACTAATTTGAGATAAATAATAATATTAATCATAATAAATTTAATAAAATTTAATCTATATTAAAAATAAATAATAATAATAATAATAATATAATTATCAGCCATCACTAGCTATTAATAATAATATAAATAACAAATTAGGATATAATATTCAACTAGTAACAATAAAAGAAAGATAATAATAATAATAATAATAATAATAATATTCAGCTAACATGATTAAAAATAATATTATTTATAAAATTATAATTATTTATATATTATGCAATAGTAGAAAAAGATGAATGCAATTTCAATATATTAATTATTAAAAAGTTTATGAATAAATATAAATATATTTAATATAAGTAATTTATAATAAAAAAGTAATAAAAAATCTAAATATAATTTTAATATATATTTATCATTTCTAAAACATAAGTTTTAAACTAACTATCTCTCTCTCTCTCTCTCTCTCTCTCTCTCTCTCTCTCTCTCTCTCTCTCTCTCTCTCTCTCTCTCTCTCTCTCTCTCTCTCTCTCTCTCTCTCTCTCTCTCTCTCTCTCTCTCTCTCTCTCTCTCTCTCTCTCTCTCTCTCTCTCTCTCTCTCTCTCTCTCTCTCTCTCTCTCTCTCTCTCATGTAATAATTATAATTATATAATAATTTCTTTTACTATAAATCTAAAACTTACCGTATAATTTACTTACTATATTTCCAAAGAAGTCATGTGGGCTAGGGCTCTCTCTCTCTCATGTAATAATTATAATTATAATTATATAATAATTTCTTTTATTAACTTACAATATAATCTATTTCCAAAGAAGTCATGTGGGCAACCCTAGCCACATGTCAACTTGATAGCAATTATAGCCACGTGTCATCTTCATAGCTACTCTAACACCAACCCTAATTCTATTATATTTTTAAAAATTGATTCTACATCAATAATAATAAAAATAACAATAATAAAAATAATAAAAATAACAATAATAATAAATATAATATAATATTTTACTAACATTATAATAATAATAATTATAATAATTATAATAATTTAATCAATTACTACTATTAAGAAAATAATGAAATAAACTACCACTATTAAATATTTTTTATTTTAATTGAATAATAATAGGTCATAAGATATTACATTACAATTAATTTTTATAAAAAGTAACATTAATATATTTTGTAAATATAGATTAAATAAATTTTATTAAAATGTTAAAAAAATAATTATAATAATAACCATAATAATGATAATAATAAAAATATTAATAATAATAAAAACAATATCTATTCAAGTAATAATATATATATATATATATATATATATATATATATATATATATATATATATATATATATATATATATATATATATATATATATATATATATATATATATAATAATTGAAAGTTACATTTATAAAAAATATCATTTCAATTATTTTATTAGCCTTTGTTTTACTGTTTTTTAATTCTCATTTAATATGTAAAAAATTAGTTTTATTTTATATTTAACTAAATTATTTTTTTAAAGTACTCCAATTTTAAATTTTTATTTATTTTTTATATTAAGTCTTTGATTCTCAATTTAATAGGCTTTACATTAATATCTTTAAAATATTTCTATTACTTTTACAATTCTATAACTCATAATACTGTATAATACTGTAATTATATAACTTTTCATTTCTATAAATTTTATAATTATTTAATTTTAATATATTTGTTTTATGAAGTCTTTTATTCTTTTTTTTAATATGTTTTACTTTAATATTTGAAAAATACTTTTCTTTTCTATAACTTTTTATTAACTTAGGAGATATAAATATGAGGATTTTGTTGAAATATCATTCCTCAAATGGTAGACACAATAATGTTTTTATCTGAACTTCTTTGATTTTTCTTTTAACATTGTATCATGAAGGTATATTATCTCTCATTTCTTCATTATTTTTTGTTTGGGAAATACTAATATGTTACTTATATTATTTCGATTGTATGGTAAAAATTTCATTATGAAATTCTTATTTTTATTTTCTTTTCTCTCATATTTATTGTTAATATTATGAATTACTTTTTTTGAAATGGATTAAATTGTAGAAACTAATACGTAGATTCTATCACCATTTCAACTACTTTGTGTATTTTTATATTAAACATACCACTTACACGTCTATTTTTATACTATCTTAAAAAAAATCTATTTTTCCATTTCGTTGTAAGTTTTAAATGTTTGGTATTTCATTTCCTAAAATTTGCGTCCTTTTTAAAATTTCATGTGCATGTTTTGAAGATATATGAGAATTTTATTGAGATGTCAATTCTCATACGAAAATGTAGATTCAATAATATTTTAATTTATATATTTTTTCATTTTCTTATCATATTATATATATATATATATATATATATATATATATATATATATATATATATATATATATATATATATATATATATATATATATATATATATATATATATATATATATATATATATATATATATATATATATATATATATATATATATATATATATATATATATATATATATCACTTTTTTCTATTCATTATTTTTTTAGGTAAAATACTATTATGTTACTCAATCACTTTGTTGTATTGTGAAATATTTATTAAAAGTTCGATATTTTTTGAACTTAATGTATATATTATGAGTTACTTATTCTTAAATTATATAACAAAGTGCGTATCTTTTAATTATTTTTAATTTTATTTAAAGTTATTATTATTCTCCACAACATATATTATTTAAAAAAAAAACTCATTTATGTCAATGTAAACATAAATTAATATATCAATATTTATACAAAAATAATGAAAATAAATATGTTACCATAAGAGCATTCTACCTACTTAAATGTAAATGCCATTGTAAATGTATTGCATTAAAAAAACTCCTGTTGTATCTTTCACATATTGAGATTGACATGTCATCTTAATAGTTATTCTAACTGTAACACCTCGTACATATATGTCTAGAATAATATGTGGTGATATTAAATATGGTACAAGAAACATACAAAAGCTGGAAAAGACAAGAATTTAAAACTAAATGCAATAAAAATCTTAATCATAATGTATCCATGAAGCTTGTCTTCATCATCGCACAACGGAATAATGACGTCTACAAGGTCTTCCTGCCTTCTGCTTATCTGCAGTCCTCGAAACCGTCCATCTAGCAATTCTAATACTATAACCTGTTCCTGAAAAAATAATAAGAGGATTGGGGTGACATTACTAAATCTCAGTGAGTTCCCCTATCTTACGGGTTCACTCGGCTCTACAGGGTGCATGCATCAAGACAGATTCACCGAGAATCCGGATTTTATCTCACGGCTGGGTGCAAATACACAACAAGGGTACACCACATTTGGAAGTCCCATAGCTATCCAATGAGGCAACAAGAAACACAAAGTCAATCACAAACAAGTATGCAGACCCGTACCCGTAGTCACAAACTTCAAAGCTACCAAAGGTTGAGCTTGTAGTATTGAAGGAAGTGAAAGTGTTTTGATGGAGGTTGTTGTTGTGGTGAAGATGATGAATGTTTATGGATGTAAGTAAAAGAAAAGGATAAAATTTGATTCGTAAAGAAAACAAAAACAAAAACAAAAATTTGAAAAATATGTAATTAATGTGCAAGGTTTTGAGAATGTGTGAGTGGTATTGTTAGTGTCAAAATGAGAGAAAGAGAGATATTATTTATAGTGTGAATGAGGTGAACATTTGAATGAAAAGTGTCGAAAGATTTGAATTTGAAATTTGAAAATGTTTCCTCTTTTGTGTAAACATGAATGACATGAGAAAGTTAGTGTAAATTTGTAATGAAATTTGAAATTGGGAGGGAACTATGTGGCAATCCATGTTACTTTATGAGAATAATTTTTCACCGGTCTAAATTGACAATTTATATGAAATGTGAGAACAATTATTGCCATTGATAAGTCCAAGTTGGCAATCCATGTGAAGTATTTGTATTACATTACAGTGGTCTCAACTTTTCTTTATTGACACAAAATAATAATAATAATAATAATAATAATAATAAAAAAATTTACTTAACATCATGTTATTTTATTTATTTACTTACTTCTTCACTAAAAAAATTGTTCTTTTATTAATTTTTTTTCTTGAATTAAAATAAATAAAAATAAAAGTGCAATTTAAAAAGATAAAAAAGAAAATATATTTTCTAGAAAAGTAAAAGGAGTTATACACATTTTTTTAGATTTTTTTTTACATAAATGATACTAATATATAAATTTAAATAAAAATTAATAAAAGAACATTTTTTTAGTGAAGAAGTAAGTAAATAAATAAAATAACATGATGTTAAGTAAAAAAAATTTTAGATGATTTTTAAATGAAAAAAAAAATTATGAATAAAGCACAATAAAATCAAATTCCACTAAATTCATAAAACGAATTCTAACGTTTCTATTTTTTGTAATTTTTTAAAGCATATTCAACTCTTGACCGGTAAAGATAAATTGTAGATGACTTCAATGAGAATCATATGCAAAAATAACCGCTAAAAAATATAAAAATTTGAAGAAGTTATAAATTTTTTAAATCTAATTCAAGAATTGGCAAAAATACGACGAATCGCTTGTGAACACTTGTCGTGCAATGATGCAGATGAAGAGTGAGATCATAGGTCGAAAATTAGGGTATGAATGCTCTAAAATAACTTAAAACTCAATATTACCTTTATATTGTTCCAACACAATAATTCTAGAACTAGATTGGAGACGTGAGTTTCTTAACCCACCCCATAAGTTACTAGCGCATCACGTAGATTTTTAAAAATACTTCTGAAAATCGGAAATATACTTTGGATTCGCACCCTATATATCATGCAAATAACGTTGGAAAAGGTTATGTGTAAATCGGAAGTATATTTTCGGTTTTAAACCATGTGTAATTTTTAAGACTACAATTATTGATCATAATTTTGTCTGATTTTAACAATAAAACATACGGTAAATTTTTTATCTGTCTAAATTAAATCTTAATGTTTAGTTTTATTTTGTTAAATCAAATTGTTTTGTTTTACAGATAGAATAAAGCGTGTATATTGAGAATAATTTTACAATATTTTTTTATTTAGTTTGGAATCGAAAATATACTTCCGATTTTAACCCAAATATTTTAAAATATGATGCATATGGGAAGTATACTTCCGGTTTCATTTAAATATTTCAGAAAATAATACGCACCAAAAACATACTTCCGATTTTTTAGGAGCATTTTGAAAAATTCATAGGATTTAATTCCACCTATAAAGTGGGCTAAGAAGAATTTTACTTCTGATCCAGTCAGATTCTTCAGTAAGATATGGTTTAAGCCTTTTCCTTTTTGTTTGAATCTTAATTCATTGAGTATGAGGAATCCAAAAGCAGTAAGACCCCGATGGAGATTCACTTGGAGACAGCCACGCAATAGAAGACTCAAAATATCAACTTTTAAGTTTTCCCAAGAGTCTTCAAGAACCCACAAGGCTTGACGTTTTTTTACTTTACACTTTATTTCTCAATTCTTCCTCTGATTTTTTTTAATATTGAGTTAGTGGCCAATACACACACATCTGCTAACTAAGAGGTAATTTGATGCTATTTACTTTGACCTCTCTAGTCTTGAGTTAAATGAAATTCAATGGTTTCTAAAGTTTAGTTTGTACCATCCACACATTCTATGCAACTTACACTCTCTTCCTCTCTCTGTCTCACAATATCTACTTACTTATATATTATAATATTAGATTTGCTTTAAAATAAATTCTTTAAAGAAATACAGATTAGATCTAAATTGTAATTTTTCAATCCTTGTAGTTCAAATATAGACCTCTGGTAAAATGAAAAAGACATCAAATACGGGTGAACAATATAAAATGCAAATAAGGAATTAAGGTTAAAGATAAGATTTTTCACAGATATTGAGAAAAATTGAAAAAATATTCAGGAAAAATTTGTGATTCGGATCTGAACCTTAAAATACGTTAACTTTTTTATGTTAAAATAATATTATTAAATCTTAACCAAAATCAATAGACTACTTGAACGAAAAATAGAGTAATGAATAATATCAAATAACGTAAACAAACATATAAAAAATATAAATCGTGTGAGAAAGAGAGAGAAGATCTACATACTCAGGGAAAATTGTGATTCTGATTTTAAGATAATTAGATCTCCCAAAATTATGATAATAGTAGAACTGAACCAAAATAAGTTAAGGATGGATAATATCAAATATTATTGCGGTGAAAAATCGAAAATCAGACAATTGACAAACTTGACTCGCATTTTAAGAAATCACCACCTAACTTTATTATATTTAAGAGAAAGAGGAAAAGATCGAACAAAACTCACAATAACATGCTAAGCAACCAAGACTAAAAGTAATGCAAAATGCAATGCAATAAAGGGAGATCTAAGATAGGGGGTGGTTATACAAATGGAAAGTATTAGCAATATATGTATCTATAGTACTCTATGTAATATATGTGTTTTTGGCTCAAATATTTCATTTAGCATAGGCATAATAGCCTACACTAAAGTCAAGGTCAATTATTTATGCAGCGTCGGTTAGATCGACTCTATAGTCAATGTAAAAGAAGTCAACAATTTCTAATAATATCGGCTAAGCCTACGCTAAAGTCAATCGACAAAAGCAACCAACACATGAGCAGGACAGTTGAGAAGAAACTCATAATAGCATACATTAATTTATAAGCTTCTAAAAATGGCACAAAACAGAGTAATATGCTATTCAATATTCATACATTAAACCTTACACCTACACTTAGGGGTGGCAAAATAGATGAATTAGATGGATATGGATTGAATTGTTAATGGATGGATCAAAACAATCCATTAATCCATTACAATTCATTAAAACTTTCTTAAATATATCTAATCCAATCCATCCATTTAAAAATAATATCCATCAATTAACAACGTTTTAATAGATGGATATCCATCAATAAAAAAAAAGGTTTCAGTTTTTAAAAAAACAAATTAAAGTTTTTTTGAAAAAAATATTTCAGTTTATAAAAAAAAGGTAAAAAAAAAAATCAGTTTTTTTTTCAAAAAAATTTCAGTTTTTATAAAAAAAATAAAACATTATTTAAAAAAAAATTCCAGTATTTTTCGAAAAAATATTTTTTTTTCAGTTTTTAAAAAAAAAACATTTTTTTATAAAAAATTTCCACTTTTTTTTTAAATAGCATTCCAGTTTTTTTTTAATTTTTCAAAAAATAATTCCACTTTTTTGTCAAATTTTTTTTTTCAGTTTTTAAAAAAATAATTCCAGTTTTTTTTTGAATTTTTTTAAAAAATTTTCAGATTTTTTTGAAAAATTATTTTTTTTTAAGTTTTTCAAAAAAAAAACATTTTGTTTTAAAAAAAAATTCTAACTTTTTTTTGGAAATTTTTTTTTATTCAGTTTTTAAAAAAAAAAAATTTTTTTTTTCATTTTTTCAAAAAAAAACATTTTTTTTTAAAATTCCAATTTTTTTTCAAAAATATTTTTTTTTCCAGTTTTTCAAAAGAAAAACAATTTTTTTAAAAAATAATTCCAAATTTTTTTTCAGTTTTTTTTTCAAAAAAGATAATATTTAAGTTTTCTAAAAAAATATTTCAGTTTTTTTTTTTAAATATCCAATTATATTATTACGGAAAAACTTATTTTCTTTTTTGATTTTTCTTTTTTCTAAAAATATTTTTTTTAATTTAAAAAAAAATAGATTTATTTGATCTAAAGAATAATCTATTGAATCATTAAAATGTGGTGGATGGATTGGATCAATCCATATATAAATGGATGGATTGAATCAATCCATTAACTTATTTTTCATTTGGTGGATGAGTTGAATAGATTTTTTGGTGGATGAATTTTGTTTTAATGGATTCAATTGTGACCCCAACCTACACCTTAATCATTGTTCATAAATACAGTGAACAATAAAATGAATAGTGAACGGTGTTCGGGAATAATAACATGAATAGTAGTAATATAAATTTGGTTAGTGGAGTGTAAAAATGTTGGTTAATATAGTTTATAATTTGGTTAATAATGCTCAGATATTAAAAATATTTTTTAGTAGTGAAAAAAAATTGGTTAATGAAATGTAAAATATTGATTAATAAAATGATGAAGTTGATTACTAAACGCTCAGATATTAAAAATAAGACTTAGTAATAAATTAAAATTGATTAATGAAGCAATAAAGTTGATTAATCACACAATTTTTATGAATATTCTTTGATTAAAAAAAATTATTTACTTTTTATATTAATTTATTTTTTTAAAAAATATTATTTTTTTAATAAAACACTGTAAATACGGTGCGTAGTGTATGTTTTGGGCGTAAGAATATCATTTTTCTTCCTAATTTGAGTAACTAATTGGCATAACAACTTATATGTAGCTAAACATAAACTGTATCCAATTAAGTATAACAGGAAAATGCATACATAGAAGTGTGTTTCATAAGCTGTTACAAGGAAAGGACTATGAGTTCTTAAATCATGCTTCATATAAAGTTGCAGAACTTAATCGTGTTGCCAAAATATGACATATAACTTTAGAGTGGCCATTTTTAAGTTGAGTGCCCATTTTTCGGGTTGAGTGTTTTAGCAAAAAGTAACTAGGATTGATTTAATGGTAAAGGGTTTAAGTTGCTTTCAAACCTCAATGCCATCAATGTACATAAAGAAGTCAAGGTCTAACAAGAGTCTATTGATTATTGAAGAGAAATTGAGCAAGTCTCTTACTAGAAAGCAACGAACTACCAGAGTCAAGACCCATTCATAGAGGAATATTCTCTCTGCTTAACTGTTAAACAGGCCACAAACTATTAGATAAATGGATGAAATAATACTTACTACCCTCCCAATCATGTATACACTTAATCCTAAGTCAATTACCCCCATAAAAGCAACACCTCCCACTCATACAAGGCCCAGCAAGAAAAAACCCTTGGATGAAATTTTAGTGAATCTTGAAATCCCTTATGCTCCTTCGTATTTTACAGCATTACTCCATTCCCAAATTAACCCTAGTGGATTTCGAAACAATAAACCATCTGTCCCAGTGGAAACACTAAACCCAGAAATCGTGGAGGCAGAACTAGTACGGCATGAAATTCAAACAATTTCTGAAGGAACCTCAATAAATGACTCAGATATCAACAGGGGAAATGCTAGAATCCTAAAATCATTAGAAAGTTGCCAAAGAAAGTGTGGAGTATCATAAAAGAATTGGGAGTAGAGGGTGAAGAAGACGATGAGGTTTTTGAGGGTGCAATCAGAGAAATGGAAGATAGGGAGCGTCAGAGCTGGGAGGGCGAGAAGGAGTTAGCTACATTTTCATAATGAAGATAGGAACATACAACATCAGGGGATGTGAGAATTCTGTTAAGAGGAGCAGAATTAGCCATGTTATTAAGAAAGCAAATGTTGACGTCATGTTCATTCAAGAAACGAAGAATGTTAAGATGGAAGACAAAACTGTATATTCTTTATGGGGATCTAAGGAATGCGAATGGTCTGCTAGAGAAGCCATTGGAAGATCCGGTGGAATTTTAACAGTCTGGAAGAAGAAAGTAGTATTACCTGAATATAGCTTCTCAGGAAGTGGTTACTTAGGAATTATGGTTAGGATGAAAGGAAAAATACATTACTTTGTAAACATATACTCTCCATGTTTATTAGCGGAAAAAAGAAAGTTATGGCTGGAGATACTGGACTGGAAGCAGAAATTGGAGAAGGGAGAGTGGATTGTGGGAGGTGATTTCAACTCAATCCGAAACGAGGAGGAGAGGAGGGGTCAGAGTGGCAACATTAGAAGCATGGAAATGGAAGAGTTTAACAGTTTCATTGAGGCAATGGAGATGGTAGATGTACAAGTTCTGGGTAGTTTATACACATGGTTTAAACCGAATGGAAAGGCAAGCAGCAGATTGGATATAATTTTATTATCAGAAGAATTGATTCTTAATTGGGGAGTAGTGGCTTAAGAGGTGGGAGACAGAGACATCTCAGATCACAAACCAGTGTGGCTGAAATCAAGCTTTCTTGATTGGGGCCCAAAGCCATTCAAAGTAAACAACTGTTGGTACGAACACAAGGACTTTTTGACCTTTATAGAAAGGGAATGGAAGGTGAATCACTTAAAAGGAAAGAAAGCATTCATAATCAAAGAAATATTGAAGACTCTTAGAAATAGATTGCGATGGTGGAATGCAAACGTTTTTGGGTGGATAGATTTGAGGATACAAGAAGATGTTAAGCAACTCAATGAGGTAGAAGATCAAATTCTGATGTCAAATTTGCAAACAGGAAATTCACAAGAACTTGAAGCTAAAAATTCTGAAAGAAAGATTCACCAACAGAATTTATGGAAAAACATCCATTATAAGGAAAGTTTGCTTAAGCAAAAGTCACGTTATAAGTGGGTTAGGGAGAGAGATAACAATACAAAATTCTTCCACACGTCCATGTCGATTCGAAACAGACGCAATGCAATTGTGGCAGTAAATACTGAAGAAGGCCTGGTAGAATCTGTAATGGAAGTAAAGGAGGCTATAAAGGAGCATTTCAAAGCCAGATTCCAAAAAACTAACTTTTTGCGACCAACATTTCAGAACATCAGTTTTAACAGCTTGTCGAATCAAGATATGGAAAGTTTGGAAGCCGAGTTTTCAGAAGAAGAAATCAAAAATGCAGTGTTTGATGGTGATGGAGACAGAAGTCCTGGACCAGATGGATTTAATTTGAAATTTATGAAAAAATGCTGGAGTATCGTGGGTAATGATGTCGTGGGGTTTGCACAGGAATTCCACAAACTGGGAAAACTCCCGAAAACTGTAACTTCTTCGTTTCTGGCTTTGATACCGAAATGTGAAAGTCCCTTAAACCTTGATCATTTCAGACCTATATGTTTAATTTCTGGGCTCCTAAAAATTCTGTCTAAAGTATTAGCTACCAGGTTGAGCAAGTGCATCGGTACACTCGTATCTAACAATCAAACTGCGTTCATCCCGGGTAGACAAATACTAGATGGGGTTTTGGTTATTAATGAAGTTATTGATTTTGCAAAAAGAAAAAAGAGGAACTGCTTGCTATGTAAAATAGATTTCGCTAAAGCCTACGATTGCGTGGACTGGAACTACTTAAGAGACATGATGAAAAAGATGGGATTTGGTGAGCGTTGGAGGGGCTGGATGGAAGCATTAGTGTTTACAAGTTCTATGTCAGTACTAGTTAATGGCAGCCCAACAGAGGAATTCCAAGTCAGTAGAGGACTAAGAGAGGGAGATCCACTTTCACCATTTTTGTTCACAATTGTAGCCGAGGGTCTAGCAGGAATGGTTAGGAGTGCCATCAGCAGAGGATTATACGAAGGCTTTAAAGTAAATAACGAAATTGAATATAGTCTCCTTCAATTCGCAGATGACACAATTCTGATTGGCGAAGGATCCTGGTCAAACTTCTGGACTATAAAGGCAGTGCTGAGAGGATTTGAGATGGTGTCTGGGCTGAAGATAAATATGAGCAAGAGTAATCTATATGGGATGGGAGTAGAATCAGAAGTAATGGTGGCAGCATCCCAGTTCTTGGCGTGCAGAATTGGAAAATTACCATTTAAGTTTCTAGGATTACTTGTTGGAGGCAACCATAGGCGTATCAGCTTCTGGCAACCTGTTATTAACGGCTTCAAATCCAAACTGTCATCCTGGAAAAGCAGAATTCTATCAATAGGTGGAAGAGTAACTTTACTGAAATCTGTATTGTCGAATCTTCCTATATATCAGTTTGCGTTCTATAAAGTTCCAACAAAGATCGTTCGCCAAATTACAACTATACAAAGAAAATTTTTGTGGCAAGGGTCTGAGGACAGGAAGGGAGTGACATGGGTGAGTTGGAAAAACACTTGTAAGAAAAGAGAGGAAGGTGGACTTGGGATTAAGGACATAGAAAAGTTTAATAAAGCGTTACTGTATAAGTGGATATGGAGAGTAATGGTAGATAAAGAAGCAATTTGGAGAGGCATATTGCAAGCAAGATATGGAGATTTAATGAAACTTCAGTGGGGAGTAGAAGAAAAGAACAACAATCAGAACGTTTCTCTGTGGTGGAAGGACATTCTTACGGTAGGCGAGGATGCGCAAGGAGTAGCAAAGAGAAGCATGATAAAATTAGGCAATGGAAACACTACTTTTTTCTGGAAGCAGAGATGGTTGGGAGCTTACACTTTGGCAGAATCATTCCCAGAATTGTATCAGGAATGCTGGTTTAAAGAGGAATCAGTGAGCAATAAAGGTTGCTGGGAGGGAGGAATGTGGAAATGGAACCTGTTGAATGGAGGAGAAGTTTGGAGTGAGACGACAACAAATCAGATATTGGAACTGTGTGAAACATTAGAAGGAGTAGCCCCAGTTGCAGACTTACAAGATCAAACATGCTGGCCTGCTGGCCTTATCATACTTCAAGACAATATACTGTTAGTTCTGGATACGACATGCTTATGCAGGTTCCGAATTCACAGCCCGTCGACGGCAGAAGAAAGGAGGTGTTAGACATAGTTTGGGAGGCTAATGCACCCTCAAAAGTAAAAATATTCAGCTGGAGATTAGTGTTAGACAGACTCCCAACAAAGAAGCTGCTGAGTTTTCGTGGAATCATAACGCAACAACATCAAGTAACCTGCTGTTTCTGTTTACAACAACAGGAAGACTTAAACCACTTGTTTTTACACTGTTCAAGACTGAAACTGCTATGGAGGAAGATATACAAGTGGTGGGAATTGGAATTCGTACAACAAACTGACTGCAGTGATCAATTGGCAAAGTTTGTAGAAGATTTAAAAGGAAAAATTCCAAGAAAGATCGCAGGGAGCATTGGGCTGACATGCTGTTGGTGTATTTGGAAACAAAGGAATGAAATTGTGTTCAATAATGCAGAAAGTGACTTTGACGAATTGTATTACAATATTCTGAGTTATACTTGGTGGTGGTTAGCAATAGAAGCCAAAGAAAGCATACATTGTACTTTCTATGAATGGTTTAAAAACCCAACTTTATGTTTGGATCGAATTTAGTTTGCTGTATTTCAAATTTATTTGTATCTGTTTGGGTTAGAGTACCCCTAGTACTCTGTTATTAATCCAAATTACTTATAAAAAAAAAAAAAAAACTTAATCTTAAGTGGGTATCTGTGAGAGAAGGCGTGTGGATGTGTTAAGCTTCATATATATAATTGGATTTATCACCTGCAAGGTCTTATTGAAATGATTTTTAGTATGTTACATGTAGCATATACACCTTAAATTCCCGTAAAGTCATCAACTGTTCCTTTATAACATCAAGAAAATATAGGGTGCTTGACCGACAAAAAGAAAATAGCTTTAAGAAAAGAAGACTCATTTACCCAGCAATCAGCACATGTTGGAAGTTCGTGATTGAAAATCATTCCATCGCAAAGCTGCTCAAACAAGCAATACACAAAATTCAATTATAGATCAATCTGGCATGGAACTACATTAAAGCTATCATTGCCTATAAAAGAAAACTATGTGCCTTGAAAGTCCATCAACTTACACAATTTTAAACAATAAAAAACTAATATCGAGATAACTAATATGGATTAACTTTTCCATAAACAGTTTGGAAAGAAATAGATGAAAAAATCTCACAATAACATCAAGTTTTTTCAACAATAGCTTCTCATGATTTACTTAAAACTAGCTTATGTGACAGTAACTATTTTTTTTTTTAAACTTTTCTATCTAACTTCTCTGCAAACGCTTAAAACTTCTTTTTTTTTTTTACATTAAGAAACGAAATATCTTCACCCTCTAGTGAGTTTCTTCCACCCCTGAAAAATCAAAACTATCATTCATAAGTTAGCTTACGAATTCATCCAACAAGGTGAATTCATAAATTAACTTACGAATTAATCTTTTTGGGTAAATTCGCAAGTTAACTTACGAATTCACCTTAGTTTGTACGTTTTGTTATTTTAAACGTTGACATTTGAAAAAATAACCGTTTTAGGTGAATTCGTAAGTTAACTTACGAAATGTCTCTTTGTATGCTGCATGATCACCTCTTTTGTCGGAGATTCTTAATATTATTAACTAATTTTAGAGTCATAGGTTTAGTGTTCTCGCGTCTAGACCCTACGTCCCTTTCGGTTTAAGCCAATTTGCGTTTTAGTGTCAAAAAATCAAAAAAATCGTTTTTAGAGAAAATTGCGTCCGATTGAAAATCTGTTTCGAGCATTTGAAGCCAAAAAAATGCCTGATCATTTGTCCCCTACTACGGAGTAGTTTTGGGTGTTTGGTTTCAAATCGTCAAATTCCTCTTTTTTCTATTTTTTATGATTTATTTACTGTTTTCATAGAGTCGAAAAAAATCGAAATAATTCTCAAAATTATATTTTTAAGTTATTAGATTAATTTCGGTGTTAGTTTATTTTTTTTTAGATTTTATTTTAATCAATTTCCTTCATTGTGTTTGTTTTCGACTATTTAGGGACATTGTTGACATTCTTACAATTGTTGCTGCATTGCTGTGCATTAGACCAGCCAAAAATTCGTAAATTAACTTACTAATTCACCCAATAAGGTGAATTCGTAAGTTAACTTGCGAATTCACCTTATTTTAAAAAAAACAAGGTGAGTTCGTAGATGCACTTGCGAATTCACCTTATTTTTAAAAAATTTTGGATTATTTCATAAGTTAACTTGCGAAGTCCACTTCCGAAGTGAACTCGTAAGTTAATTTACGAAACGTAGAGGTATTTTTGATTTTTCACCAGTGGTGAAAAAGAATCCCACTAAGTGGGGAAAAAATTCCCAATTAAGAGTTATAAACTTATTTTTGACTTAGCTTCTCTCATGAACTATAAGCAAATCCAAGCATGACACCAATATCAAACAAGTTTCTTCTTATAAAGAGCCCAAAAGTGAACAAAATTAGATTTTAATGAATCTGTAGCACCAACACCAATAAAAAAAGATATGTATATTGACACCGACACTTATGATTAGGTTCAACTTATTTATATTTTCAAATTATTATCGATGTCAACGTGTCAATGTTAGTGTTATAACTTATATCCATGACAATGTTTGTGCTTCGTTTAGTTTACGAACTATTGCAACTAAATAAATGATTATTACTAATCAACCAAAGTGTTACTAATCAGAAATCAAAGAAATAACTGTGACCTGATGGGCCCCGTGGTCATATCAAATTATTAATCGTTAGATAAGCTTGTTTGATGGAAGGGAAGAACGAAATATTACAAAATTCTTCTATTATGTAAATGCAAGATTGTACGGAAGTTATATTAGAAATTTATTCTTCACTGTGCCACTGTAACAGTGAAACTGCTAAGTTAAATCTATTTACTTGAAACAATTTACTCCACATCAATTTGTCCCAAGAACATCAATTTGTACTATACTGTCTCAAATCTCAAAAAGAAATTATATGTATAGAGATCGAAGAGCATTGTTGAAAGGGGAATCAAAATGAAAACCCTAAAATAGATGCTAAGATTTCGACGAAGACGAAAATGATAGGGTTAGTGGAGAAGGGAAGCGTATGTGAAGAAGACAGAAATGAGCATTGATTTAAAATAATTCTCTCTCATTTTTTCACTCTCAATCTTTCTATTCTTTCGCTAAATTTGCTTGAGTGTTTTTGGAACGAAAACAGTTTGTGAGGCCGTGTATAATAGGGGTGTTGGAAAAAAATCAATAGTTGAATGTTTGCAATGAGAGTGTTGAAAGTGAGGTGAATTATTTGATGTTGAAAACATTCAACATGTTGAATGAGGAGAGAGTGGGGCCCCATAAAATATTTTGCAAAATTTTATTGGTTGTTGTGAATATTTAGATTTTTAGGGTGTTGTGAATGGTGGTGAGATAAAGTGTTGAGTTTTATTAAACAAAACTATTGTAGTGAATAAAAGTTGAATGTGTGTTGAATTATTAGGTGGAAGAAAGAGAAGATGATGTAGAGTATAAAAAGTGAAAAAAGATGGTGTTGAATAATAAAACCATTGTACATAGTCTGAGATATTTGTTGTTTGGATGATGTGGTAATCTTGTAAATTACTTAAGAAGAAAACATCTCTTGTGTAATATCTTTGAGAGTGTTGTTTGGTTCTTGAGATGAAAGTGTGTTAATAACTCTTGTTTGGTTTTTTAGATTAACAAATGAAAATATTTGTTTCCTTTGTGAGTTCAACATGTGAAAAGCTCTTTCTTGGTTCTTGTGATCATCTTGTTAAAACTTTTATTTGGTTTCGGAGCTCAACATGATGTAAAAGTTGTGTTTGATTTGTGAGATTATTTTGGTGTAAAATCTTTTGTTTTGTTTGTGAGATCACCATGTGTAAAATCTCTCATTTAATTGTAAGAATATATGTGGACATAACTTGTGAAAAACTCAAATATTTTCTTAGTGGAAACTAAAGTCAATAATATTGATCGATTCACTAAATTATTATGATATTTCAATTTTGTTTGAGACAAACTATTAAATTTCAATTTAATTTTTTTTAACTATGGTTACAATTCAGTTTGATTCGACTCAATTTTCTATTAGAACCGAACCATGAACAACCCTATCTACCGATGTAATCAATCTGATATGTCAGTTCTCCTATCCTCTGCCAGATCTGCTATACACAAGTAACATTTGTGAGAGCTTTCAAGACTTCAAAGCTCAATCAACACCAGTTATCAGAGTAACTCATAAAAACCCATGATCTTCCTCTTGGAACTCAAGTGTTTTCCTCCTCTTGTCATGGTAACTCTTTGGGTGATTCTACAAAGCTTTCATCTTCTCTTGAATCATATTGATCTTCTTAGAGGTATGTTGGACAATATCAGATCCAAACACAACACCCTCACCCAATTCATACCAACATAAATGAGTTCTACATCTACTACCATACAATGCTTCAAACAGTGTCATTATAATTCTTGAATGGAAATTATTGTTCTAGGTGAACTCAATCAATGACAAATATATATCCCAAGCACATCCTTATTCTCGAACACAACCCTCAATAACTTTTCCAAATATTGGATAGTCCTTTCTATTTGACCATCCGTTTGTAGATGATAAGTAGAACTCGATCATAACTTAGTACATAACACCTCCTACAAACTCTACCAAAACCTCGATGTGAATCTCAGATCTCTATCTGACATAATACTCGAAGGAATATAATGTAAATTGATAATCTTCTCAATATATAACTCATCTAACTTCTAGAAATGGATGAGTTCTCTATATTAGAATAAAATGAGTCCATTTAGCCAGTCTTTCAATAATAACCCAGATAGAATCACATCCTTTCATCACATTTGATAAACTCGTCACAAAATCCATGGAAATGTTGTCCCATTTCCACTCGAAATGTTCAACGGTTGCATAGGACCCAACGACTTATGATGTTCAATATTTGACTTATGAATAGTTAAACAAGCATAAATCGACTGAGTTAAATCCTTCTTTATTCATGGCCACCAAATCTTCTTCTTCTTCAAGTCTTGGCACATCTTATAGCACTGGGATGAATACTTTGACCACTTCGGTGTCCTTCATCAAGAGTACTCTTCTTAAGTTTAGGCACGTATAGAATGCAAACTATGTCTATGAATCTCATCAACCATTCACGTCAATCTTGAAATCACCAGTTTTACCTAGGTTGGCTAACACCATTCGGTCAACCAATTCAAAATCGATTTTCTGACCTTCTCCGATCTCTTCATGAATACTACTAGTTAGCTTCATCATACCTAACCTCACACTATTATGAGTCCTTTTGAATGCCAACATGAGATCTCTACACTGATCAATCAAATCTAACTCTCGAACCATCAACATCGACATATGTAAAGACTTTATGTCAAAGCGTCAACTACATCATTTAATTTATTATAATGGCAACTCAAGCCAAAATCTTAATTCTTCAGAAATTTAAGCTACCTTATCTACCTCATATTAAATTCCTTCCGATTGAATAGTGTAGTGGTGAAAATCAGAATCAAGTCATTAATTGACTTGACTCGCAAATGAGCAAGAGTCGCCACAACGTTTTATTTTATCCAAAGGAAAGGGAAAAGTGTGAAATAAAATCTTAAGTATATATGCAATACAAGAAGTAAAACTAAAAACAATGCAATAAAGAGATTGAAGGTTCAGGGGTTGGTTATACAAAGGGAAGGTACTAGCACCCAATGTATCTATAGTATCCTATAAGAACCTTTTGAAATATCTATTTTTTGGGTTAAAGTTATTTGTTTGCTAAAAGAGCGTGGTAATGAAACTTAGAAGATACAACAACCTAATGTCGAGGTTTTGACTTAAAAGAGTGTAAGTTTAAAAATTAGAATTCTAAGAGACCTAATATGAAGTTAGTAAAGATAGATAAGGAATCCACATAATCATATATGATACTCTCAATGACATAAAGTCAATGAACTAATATTTTCCCTTTAGATTTAAGCGGAGTCAATGAACTAATAATTTCCCTTTGGATTTAAACGAAAATACAGCAACGATATAAAGACTGAATAGTCGAAAAGAAAATTAATCATATAATGATTAAATAGCTAAATAAAAATAACAAAAAATAATAATTAAATAAAAGACTAAATTATACTAACATGTATTTATTTTATATTTTTATGATGGCAAGAACTAATTATAAAAAACCTAAACTAATATTTCTGTATTATGTTTTTTTATGAATTTTAATAAAATTAGGTTAAAAGGACTAATAAAAAAATGCAAGAGTAGGTATTGAACTCATGATCTTTTATTTATAAGGATAATGTTTTAACCACTAATCTATTACTTTTTTCTGACACATGTATTATATCTTGATTAAACTAAAAAGAAAAGTTAAAACTCTGAATTGGGCTAAAAGGCCCATGGCCCGACCCGGTTTGTCAAGTAAGAGAATGAGGGTTTTCGAAACCCTAATTTAGGGAAGGAGAGCGCCGAAATCCCCTTAGGAAGTGGAAATAATCACACTTAATTCTCTTAATTTTTTCAATCGCTTCTATTTCCTATGTTTTTTTCCTTGTGAAATAATTTTTCCAACTTATCGGTCTTAACTCTCAGAACTTCAAATCATGGCTTCAACTCCTTCCTCTATTCTACCAATCAATCTTAGTGCACTGTTTTATTGCTTTTTGTTTGAAAATTTTGTTTTTTGATGTAATGTTTGGCACAGGACAGCAGAAGTTTTGGACTACTATGCAGCAAATTTTGGATGTATTGTGCAACAAGATGCAAAGCACCAAAGTGCAGAGCAGCAAGGTTTTGACAGATTTTTGGCTTTTATTTGCAGGTTTTGGAGTGTAATGGACAACATCTTTGAGCAGCATTTTTAGACTGTTTTTGTTGCACTTTTTGGACAACAAAAGTATCATGAAACTGTTGTGAATAATTCATGATTAGAAAGGGCGTTTTAGTAATTATTAGGATAATTTAGTATTTGTTATTTTATTGTTATTATCGTATATCTTAATTCCTTAAGATTAGGATTAGGGTTTGTTTTTAGTTAGTCACTTTTGGGCTTATAAATAGGTGCTTGTATTTCATTAGTTTTAACAATTCAATTCAATACAACTCATTCCTTGTTTTTATCCTCTTTCTTATTTCCATCATTATTCTCTTCTATCCTTGCGCCCTAACAAATTGGTATCTAGAGCTTCCGATTTAGAATTCAGGGAAACAAGAATCTTGTTTCTGTCTGTGGGTTATTTGCGCAAGGAAGAAGATGAACGGAAACAACGACTTAGGCACCAATCTTCCAGTCTTTGATGGCAAAAACTGAAATAGGTGGATGATCCAGATGCATGTGTTGTTTGGATCTCAAGACGTTCTGGAGCTTGTTACTGATGGTGACATTCTAGTTGCAGGAGCTGCAACTGAAAAAGAGAAAGAGGTGCAGAGAGATAAAAGAAGGAGGGATCAGAAGGCGTTGTTCTACATCCATCAGTGTGTGGATGCGACTGTGTTTGAGAAGATTGTAGATTCTATAACATCAAATGGGGCGTGGGACACACTGGTCGTGTGTTACGGTGGTGACTCATCAGTGAAGAAGGTGAAGCTTCAGTCCTTGAGAAAGCAATACGAAAATCTCAACATGAAGAGAAGTGAAAAGGTTTCTGAGTATATCTCAAGAGTGATTTTGATCACTAATGAGATGAAGGTTTGTGGATAAACTCTTTCTGAACAAGTGATCATAGAGAAGGTTCTGAGGTCACTTATCCCTCTGTTTGACTATATTGTGGTTGCTATTGAACATAACAAAGATCTGGAGACCATGCAAATTGAAGAGCTGCAAAGCAGTCTAGAAGCACATGAATTATGCTTGGCTGAAAGAACTTTTGAGAGGGAAGTAGAGCAGGCTCTGAAAGCTTATTTTGTCAATAAGGACCAGAAGAAGAATAGACGTGGTGGCAGATTCCAGAAGCCAAAAACTTCTGATTCTGATGAGAAGTATCAAAAGGGAAAGGATAGAAGGAAAGTTCAATGCTATTGTTGTAAGCAGTTTGGCCACTTTGCTAGAGATTGTAGGTCAAACAAAGAAAGAGAATCAAAAGAAGCAAAAATACCCAGAGATGATTCAGATGATGAACCTGTGCTATTGATGACTTATGAGTCTGACGAGGAACCTGTGAGGTTATCATTTTCTGAATCTGAAGGGGATGAAGATTCTGAAGGAGTGTCTCTTTATGAGTCAGAGTCAGAAAATGAGATTGAAGAGTCAGAAGTTGAAACTTCTGAAGAAGAGTCAGAAGTTGAAACTTCTGAAGAAGAGTCAGAAGTTGAAACTTTTGAAGATGAGTCAGAAGTTGAAACTTCTAAAGATGAGTCAGAAGTTGAAACTTTTGAAAGAGAGTCAGAAGATGAAACTTCTAAAGAACAGCCAGAAAATGATTTTTTAGATTCTGAAGATGAGTCAGAATCTGAGGTTTCAGAAGATGAGTCAGAAGATTCTGCTTCTAAAGATGAGTCAGAAGATTCTGCTTTTGAAGATGAGTCAGAAGCAGAAGGTTCTGAAGATGAGTCAGAACATGAAGGTTCTGAAGATGAGTCAGAAGCAGAAGGTTCTAAAGATGAGTCAGAACATGAAGGTTCTGAAGATGAGTCAGAACATGAAGGTTCTAAAGATGAGTCAGAAGCAGAAGGTTTTGAAGAAGAGTTAGAGTCAGAACATGAATGTTTTGAAGAAAAATTAGAGCCAGAAGATGAAGAAGCTTCTAGAGACTCTAAGAATGAGTCATATAGTGAATCTGATTTTGATCCAGATTCTGATGATGATCTAGAATCTGGTGGTGATCATGCTTCTAGAAGGGAAAAATCTAAAGACGTAGGAGGACAAGCTTCTGGAGGTGATCAAGAAAGTGACCATGCTTCTGGAAGGGAAAACTCTGAAGACGTAAGAGGACAAGCTTCTGGAGGTGATCAAGAAAATTATCATGCTTCTAGAAGGGAAAAATCTGAAGACGTAGGTTCTAGAGGACAAGCTTCTGGGGGTGATCAAATTTTTGGTGATAATCATGACTCTGAAGGTGGAACTTCTAGTCCAGCCTCTGACATTTATCATGATTCTAAAGGTGAAACTTCTAGTCCAGCCTCTGACGTTGGTCATGATTTTGAAGGTGGAATTTCTAGTCCAGCCTCTAACGGTGATCAAGATTCTGAAGGTGGAACTTCTGAAGCAAAAGCTTCTGAAGGCGATCCAAGTTCTGAAGGTGATGGTTCTAGACAAGGTCCAGAAGTTAACAAAGGTGGAACTTCTGGTGGAAGTTCTGAAGGTGATGATTCTAGACAAGGTCCAAAATCTAACAAATGTGGAACTTCTGGTGGAAATAAAACTTCTGAAGAAAGTCCAGAAGGAGATACGGTTCCAAAATCAGAAGGAGATTCTGAACAAATAGGCACTGAAGATGCTCTCAAGAAGAAAACGTGGTTGAATGCCATGAAAGAAGAACTTAAGGCTTCAGAACGAAACAAGACTTGGAAGTTTTCTGAGATTCCAAGGGAGAAGAAAGCCATCAGCGTCAGATGGGCTTTTAAGGTGAGGTTTAAGCCAGATGGATCATTTAGCAAGAACAAAGCAAGGGTAGTGGCCAGAGTTTTTATTTAGAAACCTGGACGAGACTATTTTGAGGTGTTTTCTCCTGTAGCGAGGCATGAAACAATTAGAAGTTGGCCGCTGATGCATTTGGATGTGAAGTCAGCATTTATGAACGGACCATTATAAGAAGAGGTATACGTGTCACAACCTTCTGGCTTTGTGAAGAAGAATCAGGAAGGGATGGTGTATAAGTTACACAAAGCTCTGTATGGATTAAAGAAAGCACCCAGAGCTTGTACTCAGAAGATTGATTCATTTTCTAAGAAGCAAAGGTTTCAGAAATGTGATGAAGTATGGTGTGTTGTGAAACATTCTGGAAGCAATATGATTCTAGTGTGTCTTTATGGTGATGGCATATTTGTAAATAAGAGTTGCAACCAGAAGCAAGCTGCAGATGTTCTGATGAAGCATATCAAGACTGAACACCTTATCCGTTTGAGGGATGACACCTTCTAGAGCTGTCCAGAAAGTGAGGTTCTAATAAAATCAGTTTGTGATGATTAGAAAGGGTGTTTTAGTAATTATTAGGATAATTTAGTATTTTTTATTTTACTGTTATTATCGTATATCTTAATTCCTTAAGATTAGGATTAGGGTTTGTTTTTAGTTAGTTACTTTTGGGCTTATAAATAGGTGCTTGTATTTCATTAGTTTTAACAATTCAATTCAATATAACTCATTCCTTGTTTTTATCCTCTTTCTTATTTCCATCATTATTCTCTTCTATCCTTGTGCCCTAACAGAAACAAGGCCTTGAATCAAGTCTTTTGGGACAAGTTTGATGCATCATGAAGCATGGCTTTGTCTTAGGAACTTTAGGTTTAGGATTTGTCTTTTCTTGTAACTTGTAATCAATCTTTTGAATGCCTTGAAATTGTTCCTTTGTAACATGGATGATGGAAATTTTGAAGTTTGTATGACATATCTTCGATGAATCAATGAATTAGGCCTTGAATGAGAATTCCACACAACTTTTATGAATTTCGAAAACTAGCAATTATAAGAATGCCTCCGACTCATGTAATGCTAATTTTCCAATTTCACACACCTGAATTGATTCTTGAGAGGAAACGAATGAGAAATGGATTCAGTGACTTTCCAGCAGGAAAGTCACGGTAACTGTGGTATAAGTTTGATGGTTTATGGCAGGAAAAAATAAATGATAAATAATATATAAATGAAAAATAGTAGAATAAGTGAAAAAATGAGGCAAAGTCATGGTGACTTTCCTACCATAAAGTCACTGAAACTTGATCCAAAAGAATGTGATTGAATTGTCAACTTTGAGTATTACACAAATCTTGGACATAAATTCCTCTTGAGTCAAACTTGGAAGAAGAGACTTCATAACCATGAACCAGACTTTGATTAAGTTAAAAAAATGAAAATTTTCACTTAAGTTTAAAAAATGACAAATTTCACTTGAAAAGTCGGTGAGATCCTTATCCATAACAAGGAATACTTTAACTTGGTGTGTAAACTTCAACGCAAGAAAATCAATATCTTGTATTGCAAATGATCCCAACATAAAGATCAATAATATCTTGAGAAAACAATTATGCTATAAATTGGAATTAGAAGTTAGGAACGTTCTAAATCAAGGAAATGACTTATAATGTTTCAAAAGATTCTATGGCCTTCTAAGCATAACACTACTTCGACCCTTGAACTAATCTTGTAGA
Organism: Vicia sativa; assembly: GCA_021764765.1. Classification (NCBI taxonomy): domain Eukaryota; kingdom Viridiplantae; phylum Streptophyta; class Magnoliopsida; order Fabales; family Fabaceae; genus Vicia; species Vicia sativa. Next base: position 133,971,072 of record CM038792.1, on the reverse strand, counting down.
TGACATCGCCTCTAAAGTATTCAAATGTTTGACGCTCTTCCGCACGTAGTCAGCCCTTGACTTGTAAAGAGAAGTTGGAGATGACATTAAGGAAGGTCATACGTAAAAAGAACCACTCAAAAATATTGAATATCAAAGAAGTTATGAGCGTTTGAACTTGAACTTGCAAAAGTTGACTTTTGGTCAAAGTCCTTTGAATCATCTCGCATAGCCCGAACTTTCCTTGCTTTCCAAGACGCATTGATGCACATGTGAACCAATGATAATGAAATCTTGATTGTGTCTTGAGGAATTAGAGGCTAAACTTTGAAGTAGCCTTTGAGAAACGGTGATTCTCCATGCTCAACACTTGAGGGGTCAAAAACCCTGCTTGAGGTAAAACATTTTTCGTTCTTGATCCAAACCTATCTCTACACACAAAACCAAAGAAACACAAACATACACCTTTGTATTTGATTAGAAGTTAGATATGTAAGAAGATAAGATATTCCCAACACTTGATAATCTCTGCATAGGCAATGCTCAAAGGTAAGAGGATTAAAACCGATTGTATTTCGTGACCTTGATGTTATGCAAATGAAGTTGGGAGACCCCGGTCAAAAATGGGGTATGACAAATAGGTACTTCAAACTCTTGTGGTCACTTAATACTTCAAATTTCAAACTAGACAAGTAATGTCTCCAAATCTTAGAGCAAAAATCACATATGCCAATATTGGAGAAGACGTCAACTTCCTCTAGAGTTATTGAAAAATCTCCTCATATTTCATGTCCCAAACATAAGCTTGAAACTTTCAAGTCAACTAGGTCAAAGGTAAACCTAGCTTCTAAAAACCTTCAATGAAGCTCGTGTAATAATCAACCAAACCCATAAAACTTCTTATCTCAATAACATACTTCAGAGTCTTCCACTGTAACACAACATCAACTTTTGATGGATCAATAGTAATATCACCACTAGAAATCACATGACCGATTAAACTCACTTATTTCAACCAAAAATCACACTAAGATAATTTTGCATATAACTTCTTCTCTTTCAAAGTCTGCAACACACTCGTCACATGCTTTGCATGATCTTCACCTTATTTCGAATATATCAAAACGTCATTGTTAAGTAAAACAACAAATTGATCTAAGTAGAGATGGAATATTCTATTCATATACTCCATGAAAAATCCAGACACATTAGACACTCCAAACTACATCACTGAATATTGATATGGACTATAACTCATTATGATTGCAGTCTTAGGAATATCTTTAGGCTTCAAAATATCTGATGACACCCTGACCTCAAACCAATGTTACTGAATACAGACGCACTAACCAACTAATCCATAAAATTATCAATTCTTAGAAGAGGATACTTGTTGCGGCGGTATAACGGCAAGCAAAAAGTAAAGTATTATTTTACCGGGTGATATGTAGGTTATATCGTATCGTGTCCACATAGATTGATTATTGATTCACTATTCGACAAATCTATTGTTAATGAGTTTGGGGTTAAATGAGTTGTAAATAAAAGTATCAACAAAAAATAAATGTATACAAAAGTATAAATGATAGACAACTTATCCAGCATGAATGTACACTACTCGTCGCAAAGTTAAACCTATCGACCAATTATACTCAACTTACAATACTCGTCTATATCATCATGTATCTCTCACAACCCAAGTCATTTCTAACCCAAATTGAGAGGCCTATTGCATCACCTTGGTAGAGATCTCTCTACCACCTCAACAATACAAAAGTCAACAGTGCCACTCGCATTGACAACCTCTCAACCGACACAGAGGTAATAATCTCAGATACCCTCAGTGAATTTCAACTCTAAATCTATCTCTAGAGTCCAGAAACTAACAGATAAGAATCCTAGATAAGATTCTAAGTAGTATGTGTCTATAACAACTCAAATCCCTAACACAGTAAAAATTTAGGACAACAACCAACACAAATTTGTAAAGTAAGTTCGATATAACGCCATGGGCGACAAATATATATATATATATATATATATATATATATATATATATATATATATATATATATATATATATATGTTCAGAGTAGATATACATACAAAACCCAACAAATAGAGAAATACATAGAGAGGAGAAAGGATAAACCACAAATTCTGTAATTTGTCAGAGCCGGTTGATGAGCAATCCACCCCGGATCTCTGTATGCAAGCCATAATGTTGTTTTTTAAGCTAATCTATTAAAAAGTATAAAGTTGATGGAATTGGGAGACAAAAACCACCCCAAACCATAAAACTAGTAAATGAGTCAAAAGGAAAATATGTACAAAATACTGTTTCCCGCAGCCACCGCCCGACACTGGTTTTCAATGCTTGGCCCACGATGAGCCACGTCAGCATCTGGGAAAAATATCTTCTCACCGCCCGAAGACCAATATACCCGCCCGACGCTATCTTCTTCTTCGCCTAACGACCATGCAACGACACCAAGTCATGAGCTAATGGATTTTCTCATTTCTTCACCACTCCTGCACCGCCCAACGATAGTCCTGACACTCACAACGCCTTGTCCTCGCCACAGCACCGCCCAGCGATGCAGCTTAGACATCAACTTTTCACTTTTTTCATGGCTTTCTTTCTTTGTCTTATTCTTCTTATTTCTTCCAAAAATGCATCTTGAAGATGTTATTCCTCATTGTTCCAATCATGCTCAAATACTTATAAAATGAAAACAAACCTAATCAACCGGTACAATATGTACACAAAACACAATTAAACATATTTACAACAAAAAACAGTGTTATTTAACTGATATTAACAACAAAGGGTCGATAAGTGCAACAAAAAATATATACAAAAATAACTACATTTTGCACTTACTAAACTCTCCCCAACTTGAAACATTGTTTGTCCTCAAACAAAGTCAAACAACTCAAAGAAACATAGAATGATAATCAAATAATCATGAATCAACAAGTTTTTAAAACGGAAAAGAAATGTATGGTTCAAACAAAAACGTACACACAAAGTAAATACTTACCACAATCCTTCGACGATAACATATAAACGAAACAAATCCTAAGTACAAAAATCATACTAAACATTCTAAAACAAAATAACCTCAATCATGAATCACACCTAGTAAAAATTCATCGGTAGATGAAGAACACACAAAAGTGAGGGACAAAACACTCATCCACAATCTTGCAAGCAATAGACAAAATTATGCATTCATCCAAACACTCATGTTGAAAATACAAAGGCAAGAATCACAAAGACTTTTCAAGGTTGTAATATGGCTTGGTTAACAAACAAGAGATAAGTCCTAAAGCTAATCAAAACCAAAAATTTCCTAAATCTACGGGAGTGATCAACTCATAAATTTTCAAACAATAGAATTCTAATCAAACTTCTTCTTCATCTCAAATTTCACACCAACACACATCACTTATTAACACAACATTATTCATACTCTTTTTATTTTTTTTCAAAGCTTTTTCATTTTTTTCTTTCTTTTTCTTATCTTTCTTTTTCACTTTTTTTCTCTCTATTTTCTTTTCTTTAACCTCATATCAACCACAATATAAATGAGCAAACATTGGTCTCCCTAACTTGAATTCAACCAAAATAATTATGTGAATACTCCCTAATTTCTAAGGCAAAGTAAAAATTCATACAACAACATATAGTTGAGGTTTCAAGAAACAAAGAATCAATATCCATTCAAAAAGGAAAACTAAACACTCATAGACAAGTATTAAGTTAAAAAACAACATGAACATTGACAAAAAAGCTCAAAAGGGGTTACAAATTATCACACACTCACAAGGTGAATTGACTATTTGACCAAGGTAGTTGTGCTCAAAATCAAACAAAATATCTTGATCATTTTCATGCTTTCATACAATAAACACAAACAAAATATTGAACATACTGTAAATCCAGTTAAAATAAGAATGTGGCCTCCAACATATATGAACAATGGAAAGCTTCCTCACATTTATGGGTAAAAAGGGAACTAAAGTGATTCAAGTCATGAGCAAGTAATTCAAAAATAATTGATGGCATGATAATTGTGCAAATGATAAATTTCCTAAACATATTATGCTATAGAAAGCGATAAATGAGTATCTGACGTGTACCAATTTTGAAACTATCATTACCATACACCCGCGAGTTGAAACAATCAAACTCAGAAAATTACCTCAAAAGTCTTCAAGTTATCGATACAAAATTTGATTCCAAACAATCAACAAAAGAATTAGAAAATTCTTAATGTACAAAATTTACAACAAACAAACTCTTCAGGCTAAACACGACAAGCTTGCAGAAAACATGAATTGATAAAACAAAATAAATACAAATAACGATACGAAAATCGAGTGAAAATAAATTAACAAGTTAAAAAGTGAAGATTTAAAATTTATAACATGTCCTATTTAGACTTGTTAAAATACAAGTCACCACACACATAAACAAATACAAACAAAACATGCTTGTTTTACGTTGTAAGCTCGACGCCTTTACTGTGCGAGCTATTAACCTCCTTTCGTCATGCCATGGTATTGTCACACCATGCAAACCTAAAGAAAGTGTCCTAACAACCATACAACAAACGTTACGAAAACGAGACAATTCACAACAATACGTGAAGACAAAGAAAAACACATATATGCATAAGTATGCAAAATATATACAAGTTTGATAATCATATATAAATAAATTCACAAGTAAACATAAACAAGTTCATTCACAATTTCTATACAACACATACATTAATTACAAAACTAAAAAACAAACGAATCATCGTGATGCAAAATAATAAAACCAATTCCTGGCAACGACGCCATTTTGTTGCAGTGGTATAACGGCAAGTAAAAAGTAAAGTATTATTTTACCGGGTGATATATGTGTTATATTGTATCGTGTCCATAGAGATTGATTATTGATTTTCCATTTGAAAAATCTATCATTAATGGGTTTGAGGTTAAATGGGTTGTAAAGAAAAGTAGCCGCAGAAAATAAATGTATACAAAAGTATAAATGATAGACAACTTATCAGGCACAAATGTACACTACTCGTCGCAAACTTAAACCTATCGACCAGTTATACTCAACTTACGATATTCGTCTATGTCATCGCGTATCTCTCACACCCTAAGTCATTTCTAACCCAAATTGAGAGGCCTAATGCATAACCTCAATAGCGATCTATCTACCATCTCAACAACATAGAAGTCAACCATGCCACTCGTATCGACGATCTCTCAACTAGAACAACCGACACAGAGGCAATAATATCAGATACCCTCAGCGAATGTCAGCTCTAAATATATCTCTAAAGTCCAGAAACTAACAGATAATCATCCTAGATAAAAGTCTAAGCAGTATATGTCTATAACAACTCAAATCCCTAACACAGAGTACAAATTCAGGACAACAACCTGAAACAACCGGCTGAACATCATCCGATAACTGTATCAATGAAGTCGCCATCGAACGTTTTTTATCTCGTAAAAGGAGAAAGGCAAACGCATCGCGAAAACCTAAAAGGGATAAGGCACGGTCTTGCGACCGAGAGATAGGGTAAGGGAATCTATTACGCGAAGGGAAGGTATTAGCACCCCACACACCCGTAGTACTCTACGGTATCCACTTCTATTTTTTGTCTAATGGGTGTGTTATATCTATGCTTAATCGCTAATCATGCATGCAAAAGAAAAGAGAAAATAAGAAACCACGGGGAAAAGAAGGAAGTATTTACAAAGTTTGCTCGATCGAGCCCCGTGACAAGATGCCTACGTATTCCCGTGTGCAATGGGAAAGTCAGAGCGCCGTAGTTCGGCTCACTTGTTTTGGTGTGTTTTGTGTTTTTTACTTGTGAAAAAGGTTTTAACACAAAAGAAAAGAAAGCGCGCAAAGGGGAAAAAGAGTTGGTGTCGGTTGGTTGTTTTTACCTTGAGAAAGGAGTTTGAACCATTATTAAGTGTTTTGTTTTTGAAAGGAAAAGCCAGTTTTAGTTTTATTACATGCAATATGCAAAAAGAAACTAGCAAAGCAAAGGTTAGTCCTATGGTTGCAGATGAGGGAATCTCTACCTATGTTAACATGTAAAGGATGGGGATCCTAATGTCTAGGCTAAAGAACCAGACCTAACCGAGGGAACCTGCAAGAAACAAACAAGCAAATATGCACGGATCCAAGCGAATGCCCTAAACGGGTCTTTAAATAAACCAGAGGGGTTCCTGAACATGCTCCAGCTACGGAAGCCCCTTCATGCATCTCTATTCCTACTTCTCATGGCAAAAGAAAGTGGTAAAGCCCTACTTCTCATGATATCTAGGAAAGCTGTAAGAGAATGCGGTAAATGGTGTAGAAACTACCAAACGGATATAGAATCCGAAAAGCAGCGCAAGCTAATGAAATACTCCGGAAAACTTCAAGTACTGCAACCATGCAATAAAAGTAAACCGGTGAGAATAGCTCGAGGCGTCAAAGCAAAGAGAATGCGGCTTGGCATCCGAGCAACGCGTGCAAGAAGGGAGTTAGACCCAAAAAGCAAACAAAGGGATGTACCCGTGGGTGTACAAACACAAAACACCTGCAAGAAGGGAGTTAGACCCAAAGAACAAATATAGAAATGCACACGTGGGTGTACAAATGCAAAACACCTGCAAGAAGGGAGTTAGACCCAAAGAACAAGTATAGAAATGCACACGTGGGTGTACAAATGCAAAACACCTGCAAGAAGGGAGTTAGACCCAAAAAGCAGACAAACGGATGTATATTGGGTATACAAGCGTAACAAGCTGGAAAGGAGTTGGACCCAAGAGGCAAGTATAAGGACGTATCGTGGGTATCGAACATGAGAAACACGCAAAAGGGAATTAGACCCAAAGCGCAAGCAAAGGAAAAGTGTGTGAAGATGGACAAAACGAGCCGCATACGTATGCGTCGTGCATCCCTTCATAAAGGTGAGTGCAAACAGTAGCCAAGCATAGCCAAGGGGACTCTGTTCATCATCGAATCGAAAAAATCGGAAAAATAAACCGGAAGAAGCCATTTGTATATGTTGGCGTCGATCAACCTAAAATTCCAGAATGTTTGGCGCTCGGTAGGCTCTGGACAGCGCGACCGCAACCTAAAAATCTTTGCACCGACCACTGTTTGTGATGTTTTTATGCCAAAAAGTTGTTCCATACAGCTGGGCAGTTATTCCAATGCTCATGTATGCTATGTTATGCATGGACATGTATAGGGATGCAAGTTGACACAATGGTTTCAATGCTCATATGCGTAATGCTATGCATGAACGTGTGCGGTATGCGAGCAATGAAACAAATAGCTATGATGCTTATGAATGAGGGTCAAGACATGAACATGCTTGGGATGCTAAAGGAGGAATGACAACTCCGATGCTCGTGCAAGGCTATGGACGAATACATGTGGAATGCAAATGGTGAATCAATAATTTCCATGCTTATGTATGCAATGTTATGCATGGCCATATATGGAATGAAAATCAACAACTCTAATGTTCTCGCGTGTAAAGTTATACATGAACAAGCTAGGAGTGCAATGCGAAAGGAATTTCAATGCTCATGTACAATGCTAGGAATGAACATATGTGGAAGGAAAAGAATGAATCATTCTAATGTGTACAATGGAGGTCGATGCATGATTATGCTTATAATGCAAGTTGTATACGTGACCTAATGTTCCACATGTAAAGTTTCAATGCAAGCATGGTATACCTCAAAGCAATAAGGAATAATCATGTCAAATCCTAAGTGAAACATTAACACAAACACTTGGAATGCGAATGAATGAACTATGTACAATGCACAATGTACATAATGATCAAGGTGCTTTGGAAGCTACATGTTGATACACCACAAATGCAAGTTATACCTTAATTCATCATGTACCAATGCAATTCAATCAAGCTAAATGTCTTTCAATGCATGAGCATGTATTAAAGGATGCAAGATGCATAAATTTGTGGCTAGAATGCAAAGAAAATGCAAGTGTATGTATGCTATGCATGAAAATTCTCACACCGACACCAATTACATTGCAAAATCCAATTCAAATCAAGGAATTCAAGTGTATGAGTTCAAGACCTAGAATCTACATTGAATTTGCATGCAATTTCATTATTCAATTTCAAGAAAAGCTGAAAGTTCAAAACAGCTTAAAATAAGTGATTATTTGAACCTAACACTTACTTGAACTTGAAGTTTGAATCAAATTGAAGAGGAGTTCCTTGTGCTCTTCAAAGAAAATACCAAATCAATGAGGAATTGTGGATGACCTTCAGAATTAAGCTTGAATCCTTAAAGAAAAGCTTGAAATTCAATGGAGGATTTGAAGAAGAAGAAGAAACTCTTGAATCTTGAACTTGAAAAGAAAACCGAGATTAAACCGTTCCTTCCATGTCGAATGTGTGTAGAAGAAGGAGAGAATGCTTTAGATCGAAGTAGAAGAAGCTGCGATAGAGAAAACCAAAATTCGCAGGTCGCGCTCAGCGCGGGGGTCGCGCTTAGCGCGGTCTGTGAAAGAAGCAGGTGGTGCACGGTGGTCCGGTGGCGGCTTGTGGTGGTTGCTTGGAGGGAAAGTTGAAGTTTAAGCTTTCTTGAGTTTTTGTGCTTTGGGATTTGAGAGAATTTGAGTGTGTGAGGTAGTGGGAAATTAAGCAAATGAATGTGTTGTTGTGATTTGTGAAGAGGGAAATTTATTTATAGCTTTGGATCCTTAATCAACAAGCTAATCATGATTATCCAAATAATTTTCGTAATTAATCCAAAACAGCCAAATCCGTGTGGAATTCGGAATCGGAATGTAAACGAAAAGTGTCCGGAATGCAATTTTGCTTGTGTGAATCAAAATCCCGACGTGATCCGATGAATGGTCAAGGAAATAGAAAATTTTGAAGCTTCAACATCAATCTTGGACCACTGACACGTGCAGAATTTCATTTGCACTCTGTGGGGAGAATGCCTCCGACGAGGATCTTCTGATCGAAATTTGCACATGTGTATCTCTGGGACATTTGAAGCTAACAAGATTTATGAACTTTTGGCACTGATCCCGTTCTGTTTCGATAAAAATCGAGTGAGATATGATCTTTCGAACTTCGTGCATCAGATGAAAATGACTCAGTTCAGCTCAAAAATCAAACTCAGAGAATAAAATTCTGGTACCGATCGGTGGGGAATTAGCTCTCGAGTCGCAAATAGAAGTTGTAGAGGACTTTGATACGGAATTTTAGAAATTGATCCCGCTCAATTCCGAGCATCCAGCTAGAAAATAAAGCCTTTTCGGTGAGCCAAAACGCACGGTTCAGCACAAAAATCAGCTTAATATGCCGGGGAAAATGACTCCTTTGAGAGCCCTCCTCACAAAATCCGTTCTCGACTTCCAAACGAAAATCGTGGATAATAATGAAAGGAAAGTGCCAGTCGAAAATCAACGAAAATACCCAAGGAGATGAGAGATCGCCTAGGTGCTCAAAATGCGCTGAAATCCAAAATCCACTTTATTGAGAAATGAACTCTTTTTGGTATCATTCGGAATACCTGGAATCTGATGTTCCTCGTGACGAGTGCTATGCATGGTATGACATGTATTATTATGCAATGGAATTATAAGCCAGAAAAGAAATGGGAGAGAGGAGGGTAAATTTTGGGGTACAACAGCTGCCCCTATTCAATCATCCTCAGGCTTGAGAGCAAGGTTGGCATCTGCCTTCCGAACGACAAGGTATGAGATGATTGAATACCAAAACGGGCCCAGAAATTTACACTCTGAATCCCAGAAGCTGCATCAAGGAATAGGTGTGGACATTCCAAGATTCTAAGAAACCTCACTGGAGAAAAGGAGCATGTTGCGCCAGAGCTTAACTGGGCCACAACCAAAGAAAGCACAGAATAAATGCTGAACTCTGTGAAGGCAGGTACAAGTACTAACCTGACCTAAGAAGAATTGGCCTCTACCCAATTCAATCCGCAATGCTAGGGGAGAGCTGACACGTAAGCAGAAGCAAAGACTTGATACACTGACTAGACTACCACATTACGGGGAATAACACGGGTTAGTGATGCAAAGGCTAGAAAGTGCCGAGTAGGCTTTGTGAAGAAGAGAAAACAAGAGTATTCTTATTTTCAAAAGACCCACAATGCCAGGAGAGAGCTGACATGCAAGTGGAAATAAAGACTAGATACACCAAGTAGACTAACCACATTTACCGACTTGGGCGGGTTTGTGCAAAGACTAAAGGTGCCGATTAGGCTCTCGACTCGAGCGCTACACTCGAGAAGGGAGACAAAGGGGTATTTGTTCCCAAAAGGCAGGAGTAAGACCTGTCACGAGAATCGTTGCACCGGGGATGTCTTGGCGGTTTCAACGAAGGAAATCTTGACCGGCTTCACACAACTGAGCAACTTGCATCATCGCGAAGAGAGAGATGCTCGGACCTTGACCAAGAATCGGTGGCGACTCAACTCTTGTGCTAAAAGAAAGCCGGTGAGGCTTCTTTGAAGACGGGGTAAGGCCGGTTTCAACACCAAGAAAATGCCCCACACCTCAAAAGCTAACCTTGCTGGGATTTCAGAGAGACATTGGAACATCACTGGGGATGAAATGCATTTCTGGCCTATAATCCTATGAGATGTATGACTCTTTTAAGGGATTATGTCAATGTAATGATGCATGCTTGCAAGACATATGTGAAGTGAATGAAATAAGAACTCATCCGGAGATTAGAGCATCGAGGAATGCCCAAAAAAATCTCTCAAAACAACTGAATCTTGCTTGATGGGCCTTTTGAGGAAATGATGCCACGGGAAACCCGTCAGTTGGACAGAGGTCTGCTTGGGGAAATAGAATATACTCCAAGAAAAGATCCTCCACCGTTACCCATCACAACTTTGGCTAGGGACAAATATGTGTTGACCGCTGGGGAAGCTGAATGGCCAAGCGACTTCACTAGGAGAATCAGGAGAGGCATGTCTCGACTCTTCCGGGGAGCAGCCAAGATGCACTGGCATTCGCATTAGGCATGTTTCGAGAGGCGAACCCGCTGGGGATGATCATCTCTGCAGGGGTAAAGAGAAAATAGCGCATTCCGAATTCTAAAGGACATCCGCTGGGGAGATAGCACGGAGAAACCCGATCCGTCTCCATACTGGTGCAATTGGGCATCCTGCAATACAATGTTAGCGGAGTGACCCTGGCATGATGTGACAAGTTTTCCGCCATCCAGATCACTCAAGCCTTAAAGCAATATTCAAAAGTTTCTGATCATGGTAAAACCAACAATGTTTATATATGCAAAATTTTACCATCAAACTTTGAACGTCTTTTGCAAACAAATCAGTAAATGCAAGAAATTAATTGACAAGCAAAAAAAACTCATTTTATTAATTGAAAGTGCGCCTGTAAATAGGCAAGTACAATAGGAAGCAACTCCTGAAATGAGGCAATTGCAAAAGTAAAATAAAAGGAAAACTAAAACGCATGGCAATGCGACAATGGATCCTCTTTGGGTTTCAACCCTGCTATCAGTCTTATAACTCCAACTATCTCATCACTTCGCTTTTACCGAAAAAGGTGATTGGCTTGATCACAACCCCTCGGAGTAGCTCGAGCTGTTGCCATAGAGTGCGACCATTAATCTGCTAGGCATGTCTATGCATAGTATTTTTTGACTACGTCCGCGTTTACGGGTAGTGGGAAGTCTTCTCCGTCCATTGTTGCGAGCATCATGGCGCCACCTGAAAAGACTTTCTTCACAACAAACGGCCCTTCGTAGTTTGGTGTCCATTTGCCCCGCGGGTCTCCTTGGGGAAGGATTATCCTCTTTAGCACCAGATCACCAGGTTGGTAATTCTGAGGTCGCACTCTTTTGTCAAATGCTCTCTTCATCCTCTGTTGGTAAATTTGCCCATGACCAACAGCTGCCAATCGCTTCTCGTCAATGAGGCATAACTGGTCTAAGCGGTTCTGTACCCACTCATCTTCATTAAGCTCGGCGTCTTTCATGATTCTTAATGAAGGGATCTGAACTTCGATTGGAAGCACAGCTTCCATGCCATATACAAGAGAAAACGGAGTTGCCCCTGTTGAAGTACGGATGGTAGTCCTGTAACCATGTAATGTGAAAGGCAACATCTCATGCCAATCCCGATAGGTTACTACCATTTTCTGCACAATCTTTTTTAATGTTCTTATTCGCCGCTTCAACAGCTCCGTTCATCTTCGCGGGCGATATGGAGATGAATTGTGGTGCTTGATCTTGAAAGACTCACAAAGCTCCTTCATCATCTTGTTATTAAGATTCGACCCATTATCTGTGATGATCTTGTCGGGAATCCCGTAACGGCAGATGATGTTGTGTTTGATAAACCGAGCAACCACCTGTTGGGTGACGCTTGCATAGGATGCCGCTTCAACCCACTTGGTGAAATAGTCTATTGCAACCAGAATGAAGCGATGTCCATTGGACGCTGTCGGCTCAATCTTTCCGATCATATCGATGCCCCACATAGCAAATGGCCAAGGAGAGGTTAGAACATTCAAAGGCGACGGTGGCACGTGCACCTTATCAGCATATACTTGGCATTTGTAACAAACTCGGGCATGATTAAAACAATCAACCTCCATGGTCGACCAATAATATCCAGCTCGTAAGATCTTTTTAGCCATAGTGTGCCCACTGGAATGAGTTCCGAATGAGCCCTCATGCATTTCTTCGATGATTTTTGCAGCTTCATCTTTACCAACACATCTGAGCAACAGCCCGTCATGATGTCTACGGTATAGCACACCGTTGTTGAGGAAGAACTTCGCCGAGAATCTTCTCAAGAACTTCTTATCTGTTACAGAAGCTTCATCAGGGTACTCTTGAGTCTCAAGATATCGCTTAACATCGTAAAACCAAGGATTACCATCTTTCTCTGCTTCGATCTCAAAACAAAAGGCTGGCTCATCCAATCTCTGAATAGTTATCGAAGGCGCTTCATTAGCCCATTTGACTTTAAACATGGATGCTAGAGTGGCCAAAGCATCAGCTAGGTTGTTCTCTTCCCGTGAGATGTGATCGAAAGTGATTTCCTCGAAGTAAGGAATCAACTTCCTCACATGCTCTCTGTAGGGGATTAGATTTGGGTGACGAGTCTCCCAGTCTCTGTTAATCTGACAAATCACAAGTGCAGAGTCTCCATACACTTTCAGATGCTTGATTCTCAAATCAATCGCCGCCTCGATACCAAAGATGCAAGCCTCATACTCAGCCATGTTATTGGTGCAATCAAAGCAAATTCGAGCTGTGAACGGAATATGGTGACCGTCCGGAGTAGTAATTACTGCACCAACACCATTGCCTAATGCGTTGGAGGCTCCATCAAAGACCAGAGACCACCTGGATCCTGGTTCGGGTCCCTCGTCTGGACCTGGGATGTTACAATCCCGAATGTACATTATATCCTCATCAGGAAATTCAAACCTCATTGGCTGATAATCATCCACCGGTTGATGGGCAACATAGTCTGCCAACACACTACTCTTGATAGCTTTCTGAGTAGTATATTGGATGTCATACTCTGTCAAGATCATTTGCCATCTGGCGATCCGGCCTGTCAAAGCTGGCTTCTCAAATATGTACTTGATCGGATCCATTTTGGATATCAACAAGGTTGTGTGGGTCAACATATACTGCCTTAGTCGGCGAGCAGCCCACGCTAAAGCACAACAAGTTTTCTCGAGCAGTGAATATTTTGTTTCACAGTCGGTAAACTTTTTGCTTAGGTAGTATATTGCATGCTCTTTTCGACCAGACTCGTCATGTTGGCCCAACACGCACCCCATCGAGCTTTCAAGCACTGTCAAATACATGATCAACGGCCTACCCTCCACGGGAGGCATAAGAATCGGAGGTTCCTGCAGATACTCTTTTATCTTATCGAATGCGACTTGACAATCGTCATTCCACCTGACCATCTGATCCTTTTTAAGCAACTTGAAGATTGGTTCGCATGTGGCAGTCATGTGAGAGATGAATCTAGAGATGTAGTTTAACCTCCCTAGAAAGCCACAAACCTCTTTCTCAGTTCTTGGTTCAGGCATTTCTTGAATCGCTTTTACTTTAGCAGGATCAACCTCGATGCCTCTTTCACTTACAACAAAGCCTAACAGCTTACCGGATCGTACGCCGAATGTACACTTGTTCGGATTCAGCCTCAATCGAACTTCCTCAACCGATCAAACAATTTCTGTATGTGTACCAGATGTTCTTCTTCATCCTGAGATTTAGCAATCATGTCGTCGACATACACTTCAATCTCTTTGTGGATCATATCATGAAAAAGAGTTACCATTGCACGCTGGTAAGTTGCCCCGACATTTTTCAATCCGAACGGCATCACCTTATAACAGAAAGTTCCCCATGGGGTAATGAAAGTTGTTTTAGCCATGTCTTCCGGTGCCATCTTAATCTGATTATACCCGGAAAAGCCATCCATGAATGAAAACACTTTTGCATGAGCTGTGTTGTCCACCAATATGTCAATATGGGGAAGAGGAAAGTCATCCTTCGGACTTGCTCTGTTCAGATCCCTGTAATCCACACACATTCTAACTTTGCCGTCTTTCTTGGGCACAGGAACGATGTTGGCAACCCATGGGGGATAAGAAATGACTTTCAGAAAGCCTGCATCAAGCTGTTTCTGGACTTCCTCTTTGATCTTCTTAGACATCTCAGGATGAGTTCTTCGAAGTTTCTGCTTAACAGGAGGGCATTCCTCTTTCAAAGGAAGCTTGTGCACCACAATATCGGTATCCAACCCGGGCATGTCTTCATAAGACCAGGCGAAGATGTCAGAATACTCTCGGAGTAATTCAATCAATCTCTGTTTCACGCTGTCTTCCAAAGCGGCCCCAATTTTAACCTCTCTGATCACATCGTCATTGCCCAAATTCACTTTCTCAATCTCTTCCTGATGCGGTTGGATAATCTTCTCCTCTTGCTCTAACATTCTTGCTATCTCTTTAGGGAGTTCACAATCTTCCTCACCTTCTTCTTCGGCTTGGTTGATCGGATTATCGAAGTCATAAAGAGTGATAGCAGAGTCGTTATCAAAGGGATCCATTAGGAGTGTGGGATTATACCTGCATAATTGATTTTAATGCCTATTTTAATTTTTTTTTTTTTAGATGATAAAAGAAAAATAAAGCATTGCCATTTTGCGTTTTAAAATTGTGATGTAAAATTGAAGGAAAAGGAACAAAACATTTGAATGAAAAAGACGTTCTTTATTTCATGGTAAAAATGTTGCATATGCAAACAAGGTGGCCCTACATATGATTCACTGTGCCTTGGGCAGAACACAGGAATTATTGCATGATAACAGAAACAAAAGAAAATTACTCTTTGACCATTGTGACCGGGACGCAGTCTTCCGCGGTCCAGTTGTTGAGCTCCATGCCAGGGACACTGGGACGGATCCACTTGTCAATGTCGAACTCGTTATCAGAATCATCCACAGCGTTTGCTTGCCCGGAACCGATGCCAGCACTAGAAAATCTCACAGGAGTATTCAAATTGGGTGCTTTCAGAATCTGACGGCGCAGAACAGGGTCAAAACCCAACCCGAATTTGTTGAATTTGGAAACTACCTCCACCACACGACCCCAACCTTCAGGGCGTCCAGCCTCAACCACAGCTTTTGCATCTTTCAAAGATGCCATGGAAGATTCGGGTTTATCTTTCTTAGCCTCTTCCTGTTGAGGAGTCTTCAGCATGTGCACCGTTTCGAAGCCTTGAAACGGGGTTTCATGAATCTCACCATCGACCTCGACATAGCGGAAGGAAGCAAGATGGCTTACGATGTATTCTTCTTCAGCACAGACTGTGATAGTTTTCCCTTCAGCGGGGTATTTCAGCTTCTGATGAAGAGTTGATGTGACCGCTCCAGCTTTGTGGATCCATGGACGGCCCAAGAGGCAACAATAGGCAGGTTGAATGTCCATGACAAAGAATGCTGAAACAAAGAGTTGAGGGCCAACTTTGATGGGGAGATCCACTTCTCCGAAAACAGATCGTCTCGAACCATCAAATGCTTTCACAATTAGATCACTAGGGCGGAGTTCAAGACCACCGTAATCAATCTTCATCAGTGCGGATTTGGGGATCACATTAAGTGAGGAACCGGTATCAACCAACACTCGGGACAAAGTAGTGCCCCGACATTCTATGGAGATATGCAAAGCTCTGTTATGGTTCCGACCTTCCGGTAGTAGATCACAATCGGTAAAACCCAAACCGTTGTTCGCTGATATGCTTGCACACACGTTTTCAAACTGCCCAACCGAGATCTCTTGTGGCACAAAAGCAGTGCTTAACAGCTTCATCAAGGCATTTCTGTGTACCTCAGAATCTCGTAGCAATGAGAGAATAGAAATTTTGGCGGGTGTCTGAGCAAGCTGGTCAATTACCCGGAAGTCACTCTTGCGGATAAACCTCATAATCTCTTCTATATCCTTCTCTAGATCAGGATTGGCATTTTGCAAGTCTGGTGGCTTCATAGGTTGCTTACCCCTAGCTTTGGCAGCAGCATCCGCTTTGAGTTGTATTGCGGGGTCAGAGAATATTCGTCCGCTTCGGGTCGCACCACTTCTTCCAGCAATATTATCAGTATTAGCAACATCCAACACATCACCCTTCTCGCTGGAGAGGGCATCCTCTTGTTTCACCCCATGGTAATAAACATTCGACCCATAGTGCCATGGCACAGCTTTATCACTCTCGTATGGCAATGGACCAGGTTTGGTAATCGTTAAGGAATAGACTTTGTCGGTGCGTATACAATCGGAGTATAAGGAATGGTAATCACAGACCACACCCGTCAACCTTCTCATCCTTTCGTACGATCAAATTGCAATTGGCCATCATCAATCAAGCGCTGAATGCCAATCTTCAGATTTGCACAACCATTAGAGCAATGTTCACACCTGTCACAAGCAACTTCACAACCCGGAAAGACACCTCTTCCAATCAAATATTTCTTGACAAAAGGCAAAGGTGTTTTCACCAGATCAACATTCGTTACCAGATTAAGGACCTTCCCATCCTCCATTACAGCTTGAACAGCCCCATGACGCGGCATTGGGTTCTGGGTGACATTGGGTCCAGCAACTTGTGGTCGAGCTTCTAATTCGATAGTCTTTGAATCAATGAGGTCTTGCACTTTGCATTTGAATGCGTAACAGTTTTCAATACTATGCCCCAAGGTTCCGGAATGGAATTCACAACTGGCGCTAGCATCATAATTCCTGGGCCGTTTATCCAGGGGAGGAGGTGCAAGAGCAGGCTTGGGAACAACCAGCTTAAGGTCACTCAAGCGGACAAACAAATCTGAATAACTCATAGGAATAGCATCAAATCTCCTAGGAGCACGATTCTCTTGTTGCCTCTGATTCTGCTGATGCGGTGCTTGCTGATTTTGAGGTTGGGAAGCGGATATGGTCACTGCATTGACCTGAGCTTTGCCTCTTCCACCATATACAGCGCTGGCCTCTCCCTTTTCTTTCTTGGGATAACCGCTGTATGCTTTCTTAGCACCAGAAGAGCTTCCTTCAACCTGTTGTATTTTGCCGGATTTCAGCCCACTTTCGATCCGTTCACCGTATCGGACCATTTCAGCAAAGCTTGCAGAAGTACTGCATGCAACGTAGTAGTGTCCAGACAGAGTACTGGTGAACATATCGATCATTTCTCGCTCGACCATGGGTGGCTGAACTCTAGCAGCAAGTTCTCTCCACTTCTGAGCGTATTCTTTAAATGTTTGCCCCGATTTTCGAGACAAACCCAACAACTGTGTGCGGTTGGGAGCCATATCAATGTTGAACTGATACTGCAGGAGAAAAGCATTCACAAGATCGTGCCATGTCCTGATATGGCTTTGTTCCAGATGCATATACCACTCTAGAGATGCCCCAGTAAGACTCTCTTGAAAGAAGTGCATCAGCAATCTCTTATCTTCGGTATAAACCGCCATCTTACGGAAGTAAGCAGTGATATGAGTTTTGGGACAGGTTGTTCCATTATACTTGTCAAATACTGGCACTTTAAACTTTGGAGGAAGCCTCACTCGAGATGCCAAACCCAAATCAGACAAATCTAGCCCAGATAACTTCTGACCCTCAACTGCCTTCAACCGCTCTTCAAGCAAACGGTATTTGTGGTCATCGGCGGGGAAGTCAGCTTCACTACCATTCACAGAATAAACTTCATCATCCTGATCAAAATCTGCACCCTGAGAACGAGGGCGGCCCCGAATACGATGCCCTTGCATCCCATCATCAAAGAAAAACTGCCCTTGAGGTGGAGTAGGGGGTGGAGGAGGAAACCGACCAATAACGTGCGCACCTGGACCACGAAGGTGGTCGTTGACACCCAAATCAGCATTGTTGATTTCAACACGGGGTTGACCCACAGAAGCATCATCAAACGGATTGCGTTGATCATCCTCTAAACGAGTCCTTTCAACCAAAGCCCTCAGCTCTTGCTGACCCTGATTCATATTGGTGATGACTTCCATGAATTGAGTCATCTGCGCCTCCATCTGCGCTTTCATCGCGGCCATGTCTGCCTGAAGTTGTTCCATCTGTCGTTTCTCGTTGCTTCGAGTCGGGTAACGGTGGAAGTTTGCAATCTTTCTGCTAAATGAAAGCAGAAGCCGAGGATGAGAACTCTGGGCAAAACCTGTTATGCGTGACATGTCTATATATGAATGATATGCATGTTATGCATGTAATGGCATATTTGAACTTTTCCAGGACTCTTAACACTTCGACTCTAGTTTTAGGATTTAACAAGATAATGAATACTGAAAAGTCTAATATCATTGGATCAAAGAAGATTACAAGCATTTGAATCAATCATTTTTGTAAATCATGGAAAAGGAGTAATCCCATCAACAAGCCTGATGGTGATTTCCGCATAAGACAAATAAAGCATAAACCTAGATATCCGACATAGGAAATCCTTCTGCCTCTGGTGCAACCGATTGAACCTTGAGACGTTCCAACACTCCAACAACAACGGATAGTTGAACTTCTTTCTCTTGGATACGGGATTCATACACCAACTTCTGATTATGCATTTGCTTCTTCAAGTCTTCTATTTGAGCCTTATACTTCTTTTCCAAGCCGACAACAACTTTTCGGTGCTCTTCCTGAGAAATAGAGAAATCTTCGACTCTGGACCTCTTCTTGGTTGAATCCGATGCTTCCCCTTTGAAATACTTGAGCTCGTGAGCCAACTGGTTCTTTGTTTGAGTTGCAACAAGACAGTTTACTGCTAATGTCTCCTTTTCTTCAAGCAGAAGTCGATTCCGAGCAAGCACTCGCTCATAGTCTCCTTTAGAAACAACATCTGGTATCGACTCTGGTGGATAAAAGGCTGTTGCTCCGGTAAGAGAAGGCCATTGACGATCACTATTCTTGTCTTTGATCCATTGGATGTAAGAAGCATAGGCTGTGGGATCCTTCTTGCCAAAATACCGCCCTCCTTCGAGACGAATGCTTTTCCATGCTTGAATAGCTCTAGCCATCATACCGGCAACATCAGGCACATCATAATATAGAGTTTCTCGCACAAGATTAACATCGGGAGGTCCTAACAAAGCGTAACCCAATTGTCTCACAGCAAGAGTCGGATTGTAATTGATACCTCCCCTTATGCCCATGAGAGGGACATTAGGAAAGTCTCCGCAACGGATGATAATCTTCTCACACTCGGTCTTGGACATCTCACGTCGACTCCAATTAATATCGTGAGATGTGAGACCCATCAATCTAGGAATCCACCTCATGGTGTGTCGAGTGTCAACAAAAGCACCGTTTCGGGGAAGAAAACCCTGAAACCAATGGTATAACAATGGCGCACAGCAATTTACAACTCCACCCTTGCCTTTGAAGCTTCTGGAGTGAAGGGAATGATAAACATCCCCTAGCAAAGTCGGAATAGGATTCCGTTGGATGAAAATAGAGATGGCGTTCATGTCAACAAACTTTGGCTCATTCGGGAATAAGCACATCCCGTAGATACAACAAGCTAGAATGGCATTGAAGCCCTTCCAATCCTCCTTGACAACTTTGGCATTACCCTCCCGAAGAAGACAACCCAAATGAAAGCCTTTCATGGAACCCTTGCTTGCGACATTGGCGGATACCACAGATTTTTGCAAATGAAGAGCTTTGGCGATTTGATCATCGAGGTCTCTCCACGGAAGCATGAAAAGGTACTTGATGCAGGATAGGAATGTCCAGGATACTGGAATACTCTTCCAATGTGGGCATCAACAAATAATCAGGGAATACAAAGCACCTCAATTCACGGTCATAGAACTGGACAAGGGCCTGGAGCCCATCCTTCTGATAATCGGTCAAAGGAGCTTTCAACCATGTCAAAATCCTTCCATAATCCCGGGCAAATGTGAGAACATTCTCAGGTGGAGACTTATTGGCAAGCAAGAGGAGATTCTCAAGAGCAGGAGTGGGAAATTTGTACACTGGATGACGTCTCTGATTGTTCTTCTTTTCAGTATCCATCTTCCGAAACAACCCGACGACTAGACTCAAAGGTAAGAAATCCTGGAAATAACAAATATGCATGTTAGAAATATGCAAAAGTTAAAAATTTTCATGAATGCAATGTTTTTGAATCATGTATCCTGTTCATCGGAACCACTGCTGTACTGAACTCTCAGATAACTGTAACAAAGTCTGGAACTTGTCACACAACCAAGATGTCACATGGAAACTGTAGCCGAATGTCACAGGTTCAAAGGTCCGGCATCAAACTGGAATCCCATAGAAAATACCAGAAAATACCAGAAAATACCAAGTCATCATCAATAACCGAGTCACCAACAGTAACAAGTCACCAATAGTCACCAACAGTACCTGTAGTAATGATATCCCGCCCCAACTCACAGGGTGATTCTAGACTCAACAGGATGTCCCTAATGATAACCAGAGTCGACGATCCTTTATCGAGTACTTCGCTGACTACACAACAGGGTGTAGGGCGAGAGCACCGTCAATCGAACCTCGTCTGAATTCGGTACTCCATGCCTCCTCACACGCACCACGGGATGCGGGATTCGACATGGACATCCATCTAACCTATATGTCACTGGCCGGGGTAGTTGGCCTTTTACCTCAAGTAACACCCACCCAGAACAAGAGATAAAACCGGCCTGACGGTCGGATCGGGATATATGAAAGCGGTAAATATGCCACATAGAATGCAATGCAAGCATACAAAGGATGGTGTGATAAAGCAGGTAAAATAGATAAGCAAATGAATAAACACCCAATAGACATGAAAATAAAAGCTAGGATCGACTCCTGATCGGACCCGACAGTCTCCGATCC
Organism: Vicia sativa; assembly: GCA_021764765.1. Lineage (NCBI taxonomy): Eukaryota > Viridiplantae > Streptophyta > Magnoliopsida > Fabales > Fabaceae > Vicia > Vicia sativa. The sequence goes on along the minus strand of CM038792.1, from coordinate 133,949,651 downwards.
CGGTGAAGTCGCCAATGAAACAACGGTGAACATCATCCGATAACATATCAATGAAGTCGCCATCGAACGTTTTTATCTCGTAAAAGGAGAAAGCAAATCGCGAAAACCTAAAAGGATAAGGCACGGTCTTGCGACCGAGAGATAGGGTAAGGGAATCTATTACGAAGGAAGGTATTAGCACCCACGCCGTAGTACTCGGTATCCACTTCTATTTTCCGTCTAATGGGTGTGTTATATCTATGCTTAATCGCTAATCATGCATGCAAAGAAAAAGAAAATAAGAAACCACGGGGAAAAGAAGGAAGTATTTACAAAGTTTGCTCGGTCGAGCCCCATGACAAGATGCCTACGTATTCCCGCGTGCAATGGGAAAGTCAGAGCGCCGTAGTTCGGCTCACTTGTTTTGGTGTGTTTTGTGTTTTTTACTTGTGAAAAAGGTTTTAACACAAAAGAAAAGCGAAAAAGTTGGTGTCGGTTGGTTGTTTTACCTTGAGAAAGGAGTTTGAACCATTATTAAGTGTTTTGTTTTGAAAGGAAAAGCCGTTTAGTTTTATTACATGCAATATGCAAAAAAACTAGCAAAGCAAAGGTTAGTCCTATGGTTGCGATGAGGAATCTCTACCTATGTTAACATGTAAAGGATGGGGATCCTAATGTCTAGGCTAAAGAACCGACCTAACCGAGGGAACCCAAGAAACAAACAAGCAAATATACACGGATCACAAGCGAATTGCCCTAAGCGGGTCTTTAAATAAACCAAAGGGTTTCTGAACATGCTCCAGCTACGGAAGCCCCTTCATGCATCTCTATTCCTACTTCTCATGGAAAAAGAAAGTGGTAAAGCCCTACTTCTCATGATATCTAGGAAATCTGTAAGAGAATGCGGTAAATGGTGTAGAAACTACCAAACGGATATAGAATCCGAAAAGCAGCGCAAGCTAATGAAATACTCCGGAAAACTTCAAGTACTGCAACCATGCAATAAAAGTAAACCGGTGAGAATAGCTCGAGGCGTCAAAGCAAAGAGAATGCGCGCTTGTGCGCATCCGGAGCAACAACGTCTGCAAGAAGGGAGTTAGACCCAAAAAGCAAACAAAGGGATGTACCCGTGGGTGTACAAACACAAAACACCTGCAAGAAGGGAGTTAGACCCAAAGAACAAATATAGAAATGCACACGTGGGTGTACAAATACAAAACACCTGCAAGAAGGGAGTTAGACCCAAAGAACAAGTATAGAAATGCACACGTGGGTGTACAAATGCAAAACACCTGCAAGAAGGGAGTTAGACCCAAAAAACAGACAAACGGATGTATACGTGGGTATACAAACGCGTAGCAAACTGCGGAAAGGGAGTTGGACCCAAGAGGCAAGTATAAGGACGTATACGTGGGTATACGAACATGAGAAACCTGCAAAAAGGGAGTTAGACCCAAAACGCAAGCAAAGGAAAAGTGTGTGAAGATGGACAAAACGAGCCGCATACGTATGCGTCGTGCATCCCTGCATAAAGGTGAGTGCAAACGTGCATAGCAAGGGGACTCTTCATCATCATAATCGAAAAATCGAGAAAAATAAACCGGAAGGGCGTAGCGGTATACATGTTGGCTGATATCTGTATTGGCGATCAACCTAAAATTCGAATGTTTGGCGCTCGGCGCTCGACCGGCCGACCGCAACCTCGAAAAAATCTTTTGCACCGGACCACATTTGTGATGTTTTTATGCCAAAAAGTTGTTCCATACAGATGGGCAGTTATTCCAATGCTCATGTATGCTATGTTATGCATGGACATGTATAGGGATGCAAGTTGACACAATGGTTTCAATGCTCATATGCGTAATGCTATGCATGAACGTGTGCGGTATGCGAGCAATGAAACAAATAGCTATGATGCTTATGAATGAGGGTCAAGACATGAACATGCTTGGGATGCTAAAGGAGGAATGACAACTCCGATGCTCGTGCAAGGCTATGGACGAATACATGTGGAATGCAAATGGTGAATCAATAATTTCCATGCTTATGTATGCAATGTTATGCATGGCCATATATGGAATGAAAATCAACAACTCTAATGTTCTCGCATGTAAAGTTATGCATGAACAAGCTAGGAGTGCAATGCGAAAGGAATTTCAATGCTCATGTACAATGCTAGGAATGAACATATGTGGAAGGGAAAGAATGAATCATTCTAATGTGTACAATGGAGGTCGATGCATGATTATGCTTATGATGCAAGTTGTATACGTGACCTAATGTTCCACATGTAAAGTTTCAATGCAAGCATGGTATACCTCAAAGCAATAAGGAATAATCATGTCAAATCCTAAGTGAAACATTAACACAAACACTTGGAATGCGAATAAATGAACTATGTACAATGCACAATGTACATAATGATCAAGGTGCTTTGGAAGCTACATGTTGATACACCACAAATGCAAGCTATACCTTAATTCATCATGTACCAATGCAATTCAATCAAGCTAAATGTCTTTCAATGCATGAGCATGTATTAAAGGATGCAAGATGCATAAATTTGTGGCTAGAATGCAAAGAAAATGCAAGTGTATGTATGCTATGCATGAAAATTCTCACACCGACACCAATTACATTGCAAAATCCAATTCAAATCAAGGAATTCAAGTGTATGAGTTCAAGACCTAGAATCTACATTGAATTTGCATGCAATTTCATTATTCAATTTCAAGAAAAGCTGAAAGTTCAAAACAGCTTAAAATAAGTGATTATTTGAACCTAACACTTACTTGAACTTGAAGTTTGAATCAAATTGAAGAGGAGTTCCTTGTGCTCTTCAAAGAAAATACCAAATCAATGAGGAATTGTGGATGACCTTCAGAATTAAGCTTGAATCCTTAAAGAAAAGCTTGAAATTCAATGGAGGATTTGAAGAAGAAGAAGAAACTCTTGAATCTTGAACTTGAAAAGAAAACCGAGATTAAACCGTTCCTTCCATGTCGAATGTGTGTAGAAGAAGGAGAGAATGCTTTAGATCGAAGTAGAAGAAGCTGCGATAGAGAAAACCAAAATTCGCAGGTCGCGCTCAGCGCGGGGGTCGCGCTTAGCGCGGTCTGTGAAAGAAGCAGGTGGTGCACGGTGGTCCGGTGGCAGCCTGTGGTGGTTGCTTGGAGGGAAAGTTGAAGTTTAAGCTTTCTTGAGTTTTTGTGCTTTGGGATTTGAGAGAATTTGAGTGTGTGAGGTAGTGGGGAATTAAGCAAATGAATGTGTTGTTGTGATTTGTGAAGAGGGAAATCTATTTATAGCTTTGGATCCTTAATCAACAAGCTAATCATGATTATCCAAATAATTTTCGTAATTAATCCAAAACAGCCAAATCCGTGTGGAATTCGGAATCGGAATGTAAACGAAAAGTGTCCGGAATGCAATTTTGCTTGTGTGAATCAAAATCCCGACGTGATCCGATGAATGGTCAAGGAAATAGAAAATTTTGAAGCTTCAGCATCAATTTTGGACCACTGACACGTGCAGAATTTCATTTGCACTCTGTGGGGAGAATGCCTCCGACGAGGATCTTCTGATCGAAATTTGCACATGTGTATCTCTGGGACATTTGAAGCTAACAAGATTTATGAACTTTTGGCACTGATCCCGTTCTGTTTCGATAAAAATCGAGTGAGATATGATCTTTCGAACTTCGTGCATCAGATGAAAATGACTCAGTTCAGCTCAAAAATCAAACTCAGAGAATAAAATTCTGGTACCGATCGGTGGGGAATTAGATCTCGAGTCGCAAATAGAAGTTGTAGAGGACTTTGATATGGAATTTTAGAAATTGATCCCGCTCAATTCCGAGCATCCAGCTAGAAAATAAAGCCTTTTCGGTGAGCCAAAACGCACGGTTCAACACAAAAATCAGCTTAATATGCCGGGGAAAATGACTCCTTTGAGAGCCCTCCTCACAAAATCCGTTCTCGACTTCCAAACGAAAATCGTGGATAATAATGAAAGGAAAGTGCCAGTCGAAAATCAACAGAAAATACCCAAGGAGATGAGAGATACGCCTTCTGGAGTGCTCAAAATGCGCTGAAATCCAAAATCCACTTTATTGAGAAATGAACTCTTTTTGGTATCATTCGGAATACCTGGAATCTGATGTTCCTCATGACGAGTGCTATGCATGGTATGACATGTATTATTATGCAATGGAATTATAAGCCAGAAAAGAAATGGGAGAGAGGAGGGTAAATTTTGGGGTACAACACAACCAACACAAATTTGTAAAGAAAGTTTTATATAACACCAAGGGCGACAAAGTAGATATACATACAAAACCAAACAAATAGAGAAGAGAAAGGGTAAACCACAAATCTTCTGGTTTGTCAGAGTCGGTCGACGATCAATCCATCCTGGATCATCTGTATGCAAGCCCTAGTGTTGTTTTCTAAGCTAATCTATCAAAAAGTGTAAAGTGGATGGATTTGGGAGACAAAACCACCCCAAACCCATAAAACTAACAAATGAATCAAAAGGAAAATATTTACAAAATTCTGGTTCCCGCAGCCACCTCCCGACACTCAAAAGCATCGCCCGACGTTGCTCTTCAACGCTTGGCCCACGACGCACGACGTCAACATCTGGGAAAAATATCCTCTCACCACCCGACGACCAATATCACCGCCCGACGACCGTGCAGCGATGCCAAGTGAAAATCTAATGGATTTTCTCATTTCTTCACTGCTCCTACACTGCCCGACGACAGTCCTGGCACTCACAGCGCCCTGTCCTTGCTACACCACCGCCCGACAATGCAGCTTAGACAAAAACTTTTCACTTCTTTTTCTTGGCTTTATTTCTTTGCCTTATTCTTCTTATCTCTTCCAAAAATTTATCTTGAAGTTGTTATTCCTCATTGCTCCAATCATGCTCAAATACCTATAAAATGAATACAAAACTAATCAACCGGTACAATATGTACACAAGACACAATTAAACGTATTTACAACAAAAAGCGGGGTTATTCAACTAATATTTACAGCAAAGAGTCGATAAGTGAAATGAAAAATATATACAAAAATAACTACAATTTGCACTTATCAATACTCATATTTGATTTTAACTTTGTTCAGTTGTGTATAGTCAACACACAACCTTATGCTACCATCCTTCTTCTTAACAAACAACATTGACGCTCCCTATGAAAAAACACTCAGTTGAACAAACTTCTTCTCAAGCAATTCCTCTATATGTTTCTTCAACTCACTCAATTCTAAAGTAGACATTCTATAAGGAGTCATCGACACATGACTAGTACCATGTACCATGTCTATGGTGAACTCAACTTTGCACTCTAGCGATAAATCACTAATCACCGGGAAACACTTATGGAAAATCAAACACCACCGGTAGTTCACCTTGATCACAACCTTGCTTTAATTCATCATAGAAGTTAGTATCAAAGACACCTTAACATCATATTTCAAGGATTCACCCACCTGCTTAGTCGGAACAAAAAAATCTTCACTTGCATTGAACTCTAGAAATGACATTATCTTGTCAAAACTGTTGAAATGAATATGGTTGAACTCTAACCTGTTCATTCCAAGGATAATAATGATTTTATTAAACGGTGTAAAAACTAGGTCCATCTCAAAATTCTTACCATAGATAGTCTATGGATAATTCAAACAAAACCCACGACGTTGTACCAAACCTAGAGTTGGAGTATCAACAAGCATACTCTCATTCATAGAATACAATTCGAGGTTTGACCTCTCAACACAAACAGGAGCAGTGAATGAATGTGTTGCACCCGTGTCAATAATAGCAATTAAGGGAATAACATTAATATAACATATACCTAAAATCAACTTGTTTATGCTAGTAGTTTCTGAACTAGTCAAAGCAAAGACTTCCCCCCCAGACTGTACCTTCTTAGGCTTCTGGAACTGAGTACTGATGTGACCCTTTTCATCACAATTATAACAAATTGAACCATAATTCTTGCACTCTACAACATCGTGACATGTCTTCCCACATTTGAAACACCTCATAACTTTATTCGTATAATCATTAGCATGATGGCGTACCTCATCACACTTGAAACACTTTACATAAGAGATAGTTTGTCCCCTACTTGGAATTTTATCATATTAAGTCGTATGCTTCCCTTTGTAAATTAGAACACTTTATGGTTTTCCACAATTTTAATTCTTCCCTTTATTCTTGAAGGTAGAGAAAAAACACAAGAAATGGGGGTTTGATTAATGTTCTTAGACATGATTCTGATCTTGCTTGATTCTTGAATTTTAATGAGGAAGTTGTTAAGCAAGTAAATAAAGCTAGTAAAGAACACATATATTTTATACAAGTTCACCTTCTCAATAAGGCTACATCTTGTCCATCCTCTCCAGGTGATTTTAACTTCAACAAGGACTTAATCCACTAATCTCAAAATATTACAACAAATCTCTAAGAGTATAGAAATACCTCTTAGCTCTCTCAAGTGTCTAGACTAGAAAGCCACTTGAGAAAACACCAATTCTAAATAGAACTGTTTTTCTAGATATTACATGAGTGCTTCTTAATAAATCAGATTACTCATATTTTTGAACATATTGTTTTTGACAAATTATTGAGTAACAACTCTTTTATCTAAACAATTTACAAGAAGGTTTCTAAGAGATAACACAATCTAAAAACAACTCTTGTGTTTTATATGTTTATGCAGGATTGAATGTTATGTTTCTAACATTACATCACTTTGCAATCTTCTTGCCTCAATCTTCTTCAATAAGCAAGTAACGAGCAACAGGTCCTTGCTAATTTTGTTTTATTTCCTTTGATGTGTGTAACACCCTGAATTCTAGATTAATTATTTAATTAAATAATTTAGCATAAATATATGAGTCTTTGTGAAGTGTTTGATATATGATGTTTCAATATTTTGATGCTTATTTATGATGTTTTGGTGCTCTGTGTGAGCCCTTATTACGGTATATGATGTCTATTCGTGATGCAATAGTGATGACTTGATGAGTAAGATGTTTAAAATGATGAGTTGTTTGGTGTAGGATGATATAATAAGAAGGTTTAGAATTTAAATAATTATTTTAGAATTATTTAGATTTAATAATGATTTATTAGAATGATTTGGATTTAAATAAATAGAATAAAAGAATAATAAAAGGGTAGAGAAAATAAGGACAAGAAGGTAATTAGTGGAGAATAAGTAAAGATAAGGTGACAAGTTTGATATTAAGGGTCCAAGGGTTAAGAAGGACAAAAAGACAATTGTGATTTTAGAAACGCTCATTCTGTACGATAGTTCTTGGGAAAAGAGGCAGAGCCAGAGCTAGGGCACAAAGAGACAAGGAGGCAAAAAGTAATTTGTAGAACACGAAGAGGAAATCGAAAGCTAACAATAATCATAAGGTAAGGGGTGTTTATCTGATTATTATATTTGATTTAAGCGGTAGATAGATGTAGGGTTTGCCTTAAGTTTAATGGATGGTGATTTGATGTTATTTGATGGATTTGTGATGAATAATGACCCGTAAATGTTGTCTAATTGATGTAGCATATTAAGTTGTTGATAGATGATGAATTCCTATGATTAGATGATGTTTTAGGACCCAAAATGCAGTGAAATCGCAGAAACATTTAGCATAAAACAGTTTGTGTCGACTCAAAAAAGGTTTGTGTGGACTCAAAGTTTGTGTGGACTCATGGGTCAACCTGATCATACTCAAGGCAGACAAGGAGGTTTTTCTTCGACTCAAAGAAGTTTTGCGTCTACTCAAATAATCTAATTTTTGACAAATTTTTGTAACGACCATAACTTTTGAACCGTAACTCTATTTGATTCGTCGTTCGAATCGTAGGATAGTTAACATGATGAACTATATTTTTGTGGAGTAAAATGAAGAATAAGAAGGATATTTATAGTACCTAAATTAGTATATAATTAGTTTCCCCATATTTAATTGCTATGGTGTTTTGTGATAATGAAGTATGATCATGATATGATGATCTTATGATAATGCCTGGTTCATAATGACAATTATGTGATGTATATGATGATGTGTTGATTTATATGATGTTGTTTTGATTCCTTTGATGATATGATTTTTTATGATGTTGTTTTGATTCCAATAATAATATGGTGGTTCTTTCGATGATTCATGAATGGTGATACGTGTTGACTAGCCGTGGTCGTATTATTTGTATTGTTGTGTATCATTGAATTCATGGCATAGTAGGACTTAGGTCCAATAATGGTGATTAGGACTTCGATCTAGTGATGATGGTAGGACAATTTTCCAGTGAAGGAAATAATCTCATAGTGTGGATTGGGTGCAACAGTGAAGTGCTCTAGTTCCAAGTGGGAATCCTATTGGTGGAGATCTTTGGAGATTGAACACGACTAAGTCATCAATGAAGTTTCGGTACCACATGTATGAGTCTATAATGAAGCATTACATTCTATGTGACATTGAATTTAATATGTTTTATTCATGAATGATGATAGTTTAGTATATGATAATATATGTGTTTGTATCTTGATGAATTGGTGGTAGAGTGAGTATGACAAGATGAAGTGATGAACCATGTTACCTTACTTATGTGAATATTTTGATATGTCTATTCCTTATGTATCATATAATAATTATGATTTACTCATCCTTTCTGGTTGAATGTTGCCTCTACATGGATAACACGCATGTGATCAAGAGTAGTCTGTAGGAGCTTAGAGAATAGCTTCGAGATGCGTTTATTTGTTTTCAGTAGAATAAGGGAGTGTTGCTCTGATATGTAACATCGAGGTTGGGAATGTTTGTTGAGAACTATATGTCTCTGTTTAGTTTGATGTTTTCTTAATTAGATTGTTATGGTGTTGATATCCAAATTGGATCATGATGTTTATTTTGATGAATTATATGAAGTATCCGGATTAAGGATGTTTTAAGATTTATGATTTCTGCTGCGATATTTTGGATATGCTAAATGATGTATTATTGTTATGATATATTTTAAGAATATGTGACACCATTGTTGGTGATGTACTCTGATATATTTGTTTAAATAATTTGCAAAAATTCTCTGGGTTTAGAAGGATGTTACAGTGTGCCTTCTGCAGCATACAAACTCACACTCATAAAGTTTTACAAAATATTACACTATTTTAGAAACATCTCAATGTGAATATATTTTATTTCTAAGTAACCTTTTTAAGTATATATTGAGTTTAGTGTTTAGTGGTGCTATTGTTGCTACGCATTTCCATGCATACTAACTCACAGATACACGCACACTTCTTCACGTGAATATTATTCTCTTTTATAGAAGACTTAAAGAAAAGAGCCATTGGAGCACATTTGTCAGGAGTATTCATTAATGGGTAATGTTAAGTAAGCGTGTTTCTCGATGCAAATCTCTTCTTTTAATTATAACGATTATTGTGTCTGAGCACGTTTTCATCTTTTCTTTTATCTGAGATATTGTCAAGATATGTAATCATTGTTTTTCTTTGAAAAAATGATTCTGATTAGAACACATGTCTAGTGATTTATCTAGACGTTTTTTTTCCTGTTTCTCGGCTATTGAGCTTGAGCGAGATCAACCACTTGTCTTTAGTTCTTTTATTTGTTGACTGATGAGTAGTTCAGAAACTACTATTTTGTTGTAGTGCAGAAACCATTATGGTTGACACCAGATATTATCTTCAGAAATATGAGAATCAGGTTGTCTTGAGTCAGAAAGCTTTTCTTCTAATCTCGGATAGCTTCTTGCTAGAGGAGTCTATTTCTTTCTGATTAGTGATTTATCTTCTTTCTGTATTTGGAAGTATTACTGATCCATAAAACTTTTCTTGTTTTCAAACCATCTGTTTTTTTATTCTTATATCTTCATTTGATAAAAATTTATGCAGTTGAATAGGACGTCTTGAGAGGATATCATTCTTTAATCTTGTCTTCTAATGGAATATTTCTCATGTTTGATTAATGGTGAATATTCCATGACTTTTGCGAGTCTTCGGAAATGTAAGCAGCACTTATAGTCTTTACTTCTAAACTTCTGTGATAGAAGTATGTTTCTTGAATTAATTGATTTCTGATATGCAAGCTTATCAAGAACTCTTTCTACTTGGTCATTCATTTGAGACTTTCTGCACACTTAATGAACCATTAGTACTAAAATTGTTACTTCACAAAGTATATGTTTGTTATCCTCAAAACATAGAGATTGAACACATATCCAAATCTTGTTCTAAAAATTCTCACTAAGACTCTTATAGTGGGTGGATCAAGCTCTTATATCCTCGTCATATATTCTACATTTATTCACCAACTTTGGAAACATGCGAATCTACTAATACCTAATACCCTACTTGATCTCGGGATGCAATTAGCTTTTGAACTTGATACATTTTAACCCTTCAACTGCAACATTATTGTAGTGCAGAAAACACTTCACCAATTCTTCAAACTTAGCATTATACTCAACAATTGTCATATTCTCCTACTTTAGTTCAAGGAACTTGATCTCCTTATTACTTTGCACATTCGCTAGAAAACACTCATGCAGGAAACCACCAACGTATGATGAGCATTATCCCACCAGCCATCAACCTATTTTGACAACATATGAGTGTCAAACTACACCTTTTGAAATTCAGTGCAAGCTATCACTCAAAAAATATTCTCAATCTCTCTGAGCCATATTTGTGCACCCTCTAGATCAGATATATCCTTGAAGGTCAGTGGATTGTTTCTTTGGAACTTTCCTAATCCGCAAAACTTGTAATTTGCACTATGATGATTCTACTGACCTTGCAGTGCCCGAGCCTTTGCTACAAAAGTGTTAGCAATAGCTCAATCATTTCTTCCTCCAGCCATATTCTACACATCAACATATATCCATTAGAAAAAATAAAGTATAAACAGTGTTCACCCACTCGTCGTATACTAGGGAACAACAAACATGACAAAACTAGATCAGACGGTCTAACCTACTTTGATACCATTAATGTCTCATAAAGAGTTAACTTTAATAGCATAATTAAAACATAGTTGTGTTGTTCAACTTTTAACTACTTCAAAATCTCAACAAACATGAGATTAAACTTTAAATATTAACTTAAAACATAATAAAAAGGCCCAGTTCTTGATGTTATAGAATTAGAGCACTAAACCACTAAAAATGCGATAAATAAATAAAATAACTCCAAAAGCTATTTTCCATTCATAATAGCAAATTATACTCCTAGGAATCTGCAAGATATCAATGATGGACCATGTAACACCCCAATATTTTGATTATTAAATAATTCGAATTTTAATTATTTATTTAATTAGAAATTTAATTATTGATATTTTTGAGATTATTGGAATTAATTAAATAAAATGAGAAGGTTGATTTTGGTGTAATGAGTAGAGGAGGGGGTGTGAAGAGTAAAGACTCTAACCTTATATATATATATATATATATATATATATATATATATATATATATATATATATATATATATATATATATATATATATATATATCAAACAAATCTTTTTTTAAGAAGTATTCGAATATACATATTCAAAATTTTAATATTTTGTCTTTAAGGTGTTTTTGGATATGTATATCTAAAATAATTTAATATTTCAAATTTATTTTAAATAAATACATAAAAAATATTTGTTTGTAATATAATTATAATGTAATTAAAGTGAGTTATTATTAATAAAAAGAAAATTTAAATTTATAATTAAAAATTAAAAATTAGATATGAAAGTAAATTTATGATATAAAATATAACAATAAATGTAATAATTAAATTTTTAATTACAATGGTGAAATGTAATTTTTTTTTTTAATTTTTATTTAAGATTATGAATAATTTTTGTATTAAAAATATAAGAAATATTTTTAATTAAGAATATTTTTAATTTTAGAAAATTTATTATATTAAAAGATATTTATGTTATAATTAAAAGTTGAATGTTATAAATAATTAATAATATTAAAATAAAATACTTAATATTAAATGAACAAACAGTAGGTTAATTTCTTGTACAAAAATATGAAGAATTCATAGAGATAATCTATATATATAAAATTGTCTGTGTGTTTTATTTATGGTATAAATTTGGTGTGAGATGTTGATATTTAATTGAATGTAAATGTGTTTCTATGTTGTGTTCTACCTTGCATTTTTATACTATTTATTATTGAAGTGAATTCTTATCCCATTTGCTTCAATGTGGTCTGTAACACCCTTCTAAAATATCTCGCAAATATATAATAAATTTAGAGTTGAACATGTTCAAAGGGGCGTCACAATTCACTAAAAATAAAATTTCATATACTGTCATGCCTTACTAAAGAACATAATTAAAATAATCATGAAAGAAACATGTTCTACACAGCGGAATTATTCTCAAAACTTGGATAAATGCAAACCAACAAAATTTCGAAGTCAACACCTCCATTCACAAAATAATTATGCAAAAACAATCTTAAATAATCAACAGAGTTTAATTATAACTCTAAACCAAATGTTCCCCAGTGTTACAAGACCAGAGCATGACACTGACACGCGAATAACATAAAAGCATAGTTCTACGAGCCATCCTCACCAACTCCTAAGTCGCTAAAGCTTCAATCTGAAATCATCAAAGTAGGGGTGGGACTTCATCATAATTAACATGCATTATAAATTCATCAAAACAACAGAAATTCATAAGTTATCAGTCCACCCTATTCGGCATAATCAGATTCATATCAGAATTCAAGTCATAACATACATCATACACAACAACAAGATTATAACACTGGAAACCATCCTATCATGTTATAATCCATACAAAATGCGATGCAAGACTCTATGCATGTGGTACCGACAGTGAACTAAATTCACATATTGTTCCATTCCAACTCGGACACAGCATTAACATCTATTCCATTTCAACTCGGACATAGATAAAACCTCACCGCCCATTCCAACTCGATAACGGATATTGACCAACTCACTAATTTCACACAATGGGAATTAACAACCACCAAATGTATATTCATGCACATCAACAACATGCAACATTCAACAACAACCATGAATATCACCAACAGCATAAACATGCAAGCATCAACATGTACCCAATACAACGGTACTACAACATACTAATTCCATAGGTCACATACGCGAGGTACAAACAACTACAACACCGAAAAAACAAACACTTTCCAATTTATAACCAACTAATTTTTATTTTCTCATTTTCATAAAGCAGATTATTTAATTTAAAGAATACTGTCCAAATGGCGATTAAAAAGGACTTACGGTTTGAAAGATATGATTTTTCAAAGTTTGGTATTTTTCAAAAATATTACAGTGGTAACTGGTTCCTCCCAAGGAGAACCCGGTTCTCACACTATGTGAAAACACGCTCTCTGAAATTTTGTATGGAGAACCCGGTTCCTCCCAGGGAGTAACCGGTTCCCAACATTTGCAAAAACACAACCCCCTGAAAAATGTACCAGGAACTTAGTTCCTCCCAGGAGGTAACCGGTTCATGCATAAAAATCAGTTTTCTTTGAAAGTTTTACACTGGGAACCCGGTTCCTCAGACACACAATCTCCTCCTCTCTGGTAATTACACCAGGAACCCGGTTCCTCCCACATAGGAACCGGTTTCTACAACCTGCAGTAGCAGAAAACACAGTTTGACAACATGTTTTTTCCCAATTCAATTCCAATCATCCATGTACGACCCAACACAATAATTATCATCCAAATCAACCAATACTCAGCAAGATCATGCAATATAACATATTTCAACCATACACAATGATTCTATAACATTGATTTACTCCAATTCACATAATTTGGCAATTTAGGGTCAACACACACACAAACCTAGAAAATTCTAAATTGGGATTCCTAACTACTCAATCCATTCTATTGATCCCAAAATCTATAAGGCATATCAATTAGGAGAAATCACCCCTTACCTTAGCAATTCTTGAATTCTGGAACTCTTTGGTTCTTCTCTTCCTTTTGCCTCTTCTCACTTTCACGTAGAACTGTTTTTCCCAAATAATTTTTTATTTTCTTCTTTTTCCTTATTATATATATATATATATATATATATATATATATATATATATATATATATATATATATATATATATATATAGGAGGATCAAATTACACCGACTTACACCATGAGCTTAAAAGCAGTACTTGGATTAATATTTTTAAAATCAACCGTTGGATTGAAACATACTATCATATAGATCATACGTATAAAGTTTGACATTAATCTATAAAGTTTTACTATACGATCAAGATATCCAAAAATTAACGTCAAAATGGACTTTCATATAACGTTAATTTTGATGTAGTTCAATGCCATAGTAAAACTTTATAGATTAATCTCAAATTTTATACGTATGATCCATATGATAGTATGTTTCAATCAACGTTGATTTTAAAAATATTAATCCGTGACGTTGATGTAACTCATGTGTAACTCTTGTAATTGATCCTCTTTATATATATATATATATATATATATATATATATATATATATATATATATATATATATATATATATATATATATATATATATATTTTCAAATGTGTTTTGACCCATTAAAAAAAATTCTCCAATACTAAATAAAATATAGCAAATGATTATAGAGGACAAACATTATAAATTTGGCCAAATGAACTATCATACAAAAATGTAAAACTAAAATAATAGCTAAGCTAGAGAATACAATAATTGTGATACGTAGCCTAATTGATCTACAATTGAGAAAAATGATAAATTAAAAATTGTTTAATTAATAATACAATCGCACAAATAAAAAGTAATCTGTACACAAACTATAAAACATTGAACAACAAAAAAAGCAATGAAACATGCATTCAACTTACAACTGCAAGCATCAAAGCTATTGAAGGCAATACAGTAGCAGTCCCCCCTGGAACATAAAGACCCACAAAATTAATACTTGCAATTATCTTACATTGGGCCCCCTGAAATTTAGAAAAACTCATGACTCACATAAATAAGATATTAATTAGGAACACTAAGAATAAATTATAAATTATTGACAAATAAATAGAAAAATGAGAATTCAAAAGACAATATAATTTAATGATTCAACAACATTGTTGTTTAGGGACATCAAATTACAATTACTTTATCTCAAAACTGGTATATTGCAAGTTATCATTCATGTATGTCAAATAATTATATCTGTCATTTTTCTAGTGTTTATTAAAATACTGAATTGTTCTTATTAATCCCAAATTCATCCACGTGGCTTGCTTAATCTTTAAGTACTATATTTTAGTGAAAAAACTAATTTTAAATAAATTCCAATAAATCGAAACTTAATAGAAAAAAACTGACCATCTTTCAACGTGGAAGATATGGTTTCTATTCCATTTACAAAACTGTCTCTTCCTTCTACTTCTTCTTCATTCATCCTTTTTTTTCTTCTTATTGAAACTAAATGGAAACAAACTATATTCTGCGACATTAATTTATGATTCAATGTATTTATTCTTCGATTCTAATTTCCTTTCTCGTCCTCTCTCTCTCTCTCTCTCTCTCTCTCTCTCTCTTCTTTATGTGCACAAAACATTAGTTTTCTTCTTCCTCTTCCTCAATCTGCTATCTCTTCTTCTTCTTCCTCCTCAACCTTCCTTCTGTTACAACACCTCACCACTCTCTTTTTCCTCTTTTCATATATTCGTATCACACCAAAACAAGAATGGTGTGCGAACCGGTTTATGGGGTGCGAATAAGTTGGTTTGGGATTTTAGGGTATCATCAATTTTTTTATTTCTTTTGATTTAGTGTTTGTTGTTTCAGGTTTGGTTGTGTTGGCTCAAGCGGAAAGTAGAAGAGGCGCAAAAAATTGATAAATCTTAATTCCAAATTATTTTCTTTGATTTTAATGACAGAGATAGAGTTGTTGAGGCTAGAGATGAGTTACATTAAATGTTGATTTTGGAAGTGCTCTCAAGATGTTCGATTTAATTCCATATTCAAGGAGTAAGTACTGTTTTTTAAGTTTTGTGAGTCTTTTAGTGTTTTTTCTACAATGGGAATTTTTTCGACTTTTTCTCTATCATTTATTCAATTCAGTATCGAAGACTAACTTTCTCGAAGACTAAATTTCCTCGACGAAGAGATTGGTGGTTTGAAAGAGTTTTTCAAGAAGTTGTTGTAAAGATATTTGCAAAGGGGGTTTGAAAGCATTACTGTCGGACTTTGGCAAACAAGTAGTACAGTTTACAATATCATAATTTTTATTTGTTCTTTTTATGCTTTTTGATTTGATAATACATGTGTTTTAGATAAAAACAATGCAACATAAAATTTTGTGGAGGGTTGCATGTGGAGAGCAAGCATTCTTAGTGCAAGAATGAGCACAATACAGAAACATTAAACACTAATGTTTAATGTACAGCCGTCAACAATATTAACACATTGTTGATCACTGCATAATTGAGGTATATTTATCTTAGTTAATGAAGATTACACTACAAAATTCTTTTTTATGTCTTTCAAAACTCTGGATCAAGACATATGGCCGATATTCTCAGTTAATTGAATTTTAAGTTCTAATACTTCTAAATAAATGCAGGTCTTACACTTTTGAATAATAGGCATAAGGTGCACGGTGAATTCGTAAACTTTTGTCAAGATATTCTGCGGAAAAAGTCAAGAATAGAAATCACTACTTAGAAACAATTTGACAGGTTATAATTGTTTTCTTACATTGATATGACTTCATTTAAAACTTCCATCTTCAATGTATGTAGCGAATCTTGCAATAATTTCAAGGAATTGTGAAAGAAAAATCATGCGTACTCTCTTAGAATTCAAGTAGTTGCAATGCTGTTAAACTTACTGCTAGCACTCTGAACTATTTGGGCATGTAAAAACTCTGCAGTTTTATCTAATCTGTTTTTGATTCTAATTGTTTTATCTAATCTGTTTTCAGAATTTCAGAGCATTGGGTTTCCCTACTATTTTTGCAGTTGGCCCAAATGCAGATATTTGTCATTATAAGCCAAATGCAAAAACATGCGTTGAGCTAGGTGAGTCGTGATGAGGTTTACTCTCCTACATAAAAAGATGCTTAGAATGATGTTGTTATTATGTCTCTGTGCACTGTAGCATGAAAAGTTGAAGTTGCTTATTTGTTAACTTTTTTTCTTCTGATTTGTTGATGTTGTCTTTGTTTCTTTAAATGTAGAGAACTAAATAAATGTACTGAAACATTTTTTTTTTGGAAAAAAAATTATATTCTCGAAAATAAAAAATGAAAATAAATTTTTTTGTAATATTTGTGAAAGAGTTAGAAGTTTGCGGTTAGAGTAAGTCCCAACCAACTTCTGATGTAGAGATAACTTCTGAAGAGTCGGAAAATGACATTGAATCTGAATACTATAAAGGTGGACCTTTTGAAGGAGGAGCTTCTAAAGGTAGTGATCAAGAGTCTGGTGGTTATCATGTTTCTGAAAGGGAAAACTCTGAAGACGTAGGTTCTGGAGGACAAGCTTCTGGAGGTGATCAAATTTTTGGCGGTAATCATGACTCTAAAGGTGGACCTTCTGAAGAAGGACCTTCTAAAGGTAGTCCAACCTCTGGTGGTGGTCATGATTCTGAAGGAGGAACTGGTATAAAGTGATATTGGAAATAACATGTTTTCAGAATATAATAAAGTGAAGGAACATATTGTACTATTATGGGGAGGGTATGTTTATTAAGAATGTTTAAGAAATTAAGTTTTTGTAAATTAATGTTTGTTATTGTAAATATATGTTTCTTATAAATAAATGTACTGAAACATATTTTTTTTTTTGGAAAAAAAATTATATTCTTGAAAATAAAAAGTGAAAATATTTTTTTTTTTATAATATTTGTGAAAGAGTCAGAAGTTTGGGATAAGAGTAAGTCCCAACCAACTTCTGATGTAGAGATAACTTCTGAAGAGTCAGAAAATCACATTGAATTTGGATACTATAAAGGTGGGCCTTCTGAAGGAGGACCTTCTAAAGATAGTGATCAAGAATCTGGTGGTGATCATGCTTCTGGAAGGAAAAACTCTGAAGACGTAGGTTCTGGAGGACAAGCTTCTGGAGGTGATCAAATTATTGGTGGTAATCATGACTCTAAAGGTGGACCTTCTGAAGGAGGAACTTCTAAAGGTAGTCTATCCTCTGGTGGTGGTCATGATTCTGAAGGAGAAATTGATATAAAGTGATATTGGAAATAACATGTTAAATCAGAATATAATAAAGCGAAGGAACATATTGTACTATTATGGGGAGGGTATGTTTATTAAGAATGTTTAAGAAATTAAGTTTCTGTAAATTAATGTTTGTTATTGTAAATAAATGTTTCTTATAAATAAATGTACTGAAACTTTTTTATTTTTGGAAAAAAAATTATATTCTCGAAAAAAAAAAGTGAAAATAATTTTTTTTTATAATATTTGTGAAAGAGTCAAAAGTTTGAGATTGGAGTAAGTCCCAACCAACTTCTGATGTAGAGATAATTTTTGAAGAAGAGTCAGAAGTTGAAACTTCTGAAGAAGAGTGAGAAGTTGAAACTTCTGAAGAAGAGTCAGAAGTTGAAACTTCTGAAGAGTCAGAAAATGACATTGAATCTGGATACTATAAAGGTGGACCTTCTGAAGGAGGAGCTTC
Organism: Vicia sativa; assembly: GCA_021764765.1. Taxonomy (NCBI): domain Eukaryota; kingdom Viridiplantae; phylum Streptophyta; class Magnoliopsida; order Fabales; family Fabaceae; genus Vicia; species Vicia sativa. The sequence continues at coordinate 133,930,937 of CM038792.1, read as the reverse complement.
TAAAGGTAGTGATCAAGAATCTGGTGGTGATCATGCTTCTAGAAGGGAAAACTTTGAAAACGTAGGTTCTGGAGGACAAGTTTCTGGAGGTGATCAAATTTTTGGTGGTAATCATGACTCTAAAGGTGGACCTTCTGAAGGAGGAGTTTCTAAAGGTAGTCCAGCCTCTGGTGGTTGTGATGATTCTGAAGGAGGAATTGGTATAAAGTGATATTGGAAATAATATGTTAGATCAAAATATAATAAAGTGAAGGAACATATTGTACTATTATGGGGAGAGTATGTTTATTAAGAATGTTTAAGAAATTAAGTTTCTGTAAATTAATGTTTGTTATTGTAAATAAATGTTTCTTATAAATAAATGTAATGAAACATTTTTTTTTTGGAAAAAAATTATATTCTCGAAAAAAAAGTGAAAATAATTTTTTTTATAATATTTGTGAAAGAGTCAGAAGTTTGGGATTGGAGTAAGTCCCAACCTACTTTTGATGTAGAGATAACTTCTGAAGAAGAGTCAGAAGTTGAAATTTCTGAAGAAGAGTCAGAAGTTAAAACTTCTGAAAAAGAGTCAGAAGTTGAAACTTCTGAAAAAGAGTCAGAAGTTGAAACTTCTGAAGACGAGTCAGAAGTTAAAACTTCTGAAGAAGAGTCAGAAGTTGAAACTTCTGAATAGTAGGAAAATGACATTGAATCTGAATACTATAAAGGTAGACCTTCTGAAGGAGGAGCTTCTAAAGGTAGTTCAGCCTCTGGTGGTGGTCATGATTCTGAAGGAGGAGCTTTTGAAGGTGGTGGTTTTAGACAAGGTCCAGAAGTTAACAAAGGTGGAACTTCTGGTGGAAGTAAAACTTCTGAAGAAAGTCCAGAAGGAGATACAGTTCCAGAATCAGAAGGAGATTCTGAACATATGGGTATTGGAGAAGTTCTCAAGAAAAGTGTGGTTGAAGGTCATGAAAGAAGAACTTGAGGCTTCAAAAAGAAACAAGACTTGGAAGTTAACTGAGCTTCCAAAGAAGAAGAAAACCATTAGCGTCAGATGGGTTGTCAAGGAGAAATCTGCATTTTTAAAAAAAAATTATTAGGTCTTAGTTTACAGATTTCTAGAAACTTCAAAACATATTACTGTTCATTAACCAATTTTATTTTACTATTAAAAAAATATTAATTTTTTATAAGTTTTTTTTATAATTTTTTTTATTATAATAATATATTAATGTTCATAAATATATATTTTTATTAAAAAACACTATTCACCGTATAAATACGATGAATAGCGTTTGATGTGAGTATTGGTGTAGGATTTTGGTGTATGAATAACATTACTCATTAAGTTTAGTTTTAAGGGTATTTTAGTATTTGTTAGTTTGTACTCTTAGTACCTTTTATCTTGGTCACCAAGATTAATTTTATTAGGGCCTATGTGGCAATTAAATCTGATCAATATACTGAATATGAACGAGAATATTAAATTGTTGATTAAAATATTGAATATTAACGGGAACATGAAGTTACTGATCAAAATATTGAATAATAATAGAAAAGTAAATTTATTAATTAAAATATTGAATAATAACGGAAACATAACGTTTTTATATATTGAAACAATTATACGCATTGATTTATTATCTATTTTAAAAAAAATCATTTTTTTATAATATTTTAGGAACAAATGTACGCACCATATTGGTACCCGTGCAATAATTATAACGGGAACATGAAATTATTGAGCAATATATTGAATATTAACGAAAACATAAAATCACTAATCAAAATATTGAATATCAACGGGAACACGAAATTATTGATTCAAATTTTGAATATTAACGAGAACACGAAGTTACTGATCAAAATATTGATATTAACGGGAACACGGAGCTACTTGAATATTAACGGAAACATTAAATTACTGATAATTTTTTTAAATATTAAAGACAACATAAAATTACTAATAAAAGTATTAAATATTAACGGGAACATGAAGTTATCAAAATTTTGTTAAGTTTGTTGTATAAGCCTCAGTTTTATTTTTATACAACTAACTTAAAAAAATCTTTTATTTTATCTAACTTTTTTTTAATATATAAATTAATTACTATAAATCAAATCATTTTTTCATTTTATTTAAAATCATTTTTTTAATTATATTTGCCTTTGCAGTAATATCAAAATTGAGAAAAATAAGAGGAATGGAACGGGTACCCGTGCGAACGCACGGGTATTCCAATAATATTAACTACAACATGAAATTATTAATCAAACTATTGAATATTAACGGGAACATGACGTTAATGATGAAACTATTGAATATTATGGTAACATGAAGTTACTAATTAAAATATTGAATATTAACGGAAAGATAAAGTTATTATCAAACTATTATATATTAACGAAAATATAAAATTACTTATCAAAATATTGAATATTAACTCGAATATAAAATTATTTATCAAATTATTAAACATTAACGGGAGTATGAAATTATTCATTAAAATATTGAATATTAACAAAAACATATTTACCTCTCCAATAATATCAATATTGAACAAACTTTGTCATTCTAACTCAATCGCACAACTCAAATACATTAAACATATCTTGCCATCTTCTACTGTAGCAACCTTTTCGGGGACTATTTTGGTAAAACTTACAATGTCTGGGCAAAGTAAACCGTTTAGGTTTTATTATTGGACAACTCCAATTATGCGTCTTCCCCAATACAATAGCAACACATTATATAATATATCAATGATTTATTGAGACCAAATAATAATAATCATCCCTTATATTATTAATCTTGTATTCTCTGATATTTTATTAATACAATATGCACTGAATTTTTTTTAATTATTATATTGTATATTTTATTGAAATATAATTTTTTATGTTTATCAAATTTTATGTACCATTTACTTTTGCTTCATACATTCTATATATTTTTTTATTTCATACTACATTTTTATACTTTAAATACCTTTTTTTTTTATAATATTGAATTTTACATAACATCAATATTGAACAAAATAACTTAGCGTTAACGGGTACTCGTGCGGACGCACGGGTATCACACTAGTTAAATAAAAACTTAATTTTTATAAACTTAAATAAAAAAATGTATGTCAAATCACTATTAAATATATCAACTAAATAAAATAATCATATTATATATTTTAGGGTTAAATATGCTATTGGTCCTTATAAATATCTAAATTTTCATTTTTAGTCCCTATTAAAAAAAGATTATTTTTTAATCCCTACAAAATTATTATGTACGTAGTTTTAGTCTCTCTTGTTAAACTAATATATATTTTTAAATGATTATTTTGCACACATCTTCATAAAGTTATAAAAAGTTCCTCGAAAAAAATGAACTCAAAATTTGATTTTTAAATCGAAATTTTTATTACTTTTATTATTATTTTTTGAAATTTAAAAAATTTATATTTAATTCTTCTCATTTTAAAAAATTATAAAATCCGGTAAAGAAATATTAGAAACTATTCTAAAGATGCATGAAAAAAATTATTCAAAAATTTAAAAGTTGGATAATTAAACAGTTTTCAAAACTTTAGAAAATAGCAGGGACTAAAACTGCACGCATAAAAAATTTGTAGAGATTAAAATATATTATTTTTTTAATAAGGATTAAAAATTAAAATTAAAATATTTGTGGAGACTAAAAACATATTTAACTTTGTACTTTATCATATATGCATTAAACACTTAATAGAATAAATAATTATCATATTTTATCAAATATTTTATTATTCAACTTCGTATCTTTTATTTTTATCCTTACCCAGGGATCAAATAAACCTTTAAGAGTGTGTTTGGATGAAACATTTGAATGAGAAAATTTAAAATGATTTGATTAAAAACTATTATTTTGATAAAAAATAGAGAATTGTTAAAATGATGTAAATTTTATGAAGTATTTTATTTGAGCTAAATTTAAGAAATTTCAAATGACACCAAAAAATAAAGAATTTGTGATTGCTGCATAATTTAAAAGTTAAATTGTTTATTATTAATTTTTTAAAATTTTGTAAAATGATCCTTTTATTTTGAAAATGAAACAATTCAAATACTCCATCCAATAATAATTTTAAAAATAAGAAATTTAATTGAAGCATTTGAATTTCATAAAATTTCAAAATTTCTTAAATTTTAAATTGATTCATCCAAACATAATAATCTAAGAATATTGTTTATTTTTATACTTCAGATCTTTTTCCATTTGGATGCTCGAGTAGCAAAGAAGCTGCTTCTTTTAAGTGAATTATGTAAATTTTTCAAATCTATAAATTCTAAAATAATTTTACTTTTAAAAAATAAACAATACTGACAACAAAATCGTAAAAATAATTGAACAATGTCTTGATCCAAAATTCCAATCACTATAATTTAACACCTATTGACAGCACGATATCATCAGATTAATCACTGAGAAAAAACAAAAACCCGTGAACGAGAAATATAAAGTTAAAAAAGCATAACAAAATTTTAAAAAGATAAAGGTAGTGGCGGTACTCTATAATAATTCATTAATATTTCTCTTTTTAGGTAAGGGACAAAAAATATCCCTCTTGGACAATCTTTTCATGTGCAATGTGAATGAATATGTTAGATTACACGCTTCAAAATGCTATAACGTGAGCAACGTATATCACTTTTTGACAAAAAGAATGGAAGATCGGCTAGTTTGTGACTATCTGGTTTAGAGAATGAAAACGGTGTCTTTGAAGGTTAACTTATTTGTTTGACAATTATTTCGTAATAGACTCTGCCGACGAAAAACAATTTGATTAGGAGACCTATCATTGGTGTAGAGGAGCAAAGTTGTCCATTATATGGTATAAATGAGAATTAGGATCATATATTTTTCAATATGATATTTATAGTAAACTCTTTTTGTTATTGTTTGGGTGGTTAGAGATTTAGTCGGTGTTTGAAGGGAATTATAAGGATTATTATGATTAATTTGTGTTTTTGAGTGGTTGGTTAAAGGAGCATATACATGTATTGTCCGAAAGTAAAGCCATATTTAATTTATTATGTAAAGTCAATTATATGTAGTGGAGAGAAAGTTTCAAAGTTATAGGAATCATCAATTTATTGATGGTTAGGAGAAAATTAAGTTAGCTATTCATAGCACAACAATTAATATAAATAGTTGATACATTGTAATGTTTTAATCATCCCATAATCATCCAAGAGTTTAATAAGCAATTGCTTCTCTTACCTTTATCTCTTATTTTAGTTGTCTTAATATTATTTTGTTACTTTGATACCCAACAGTGGTATCAAAGCTATTGGTGTAGGTTCATATTTCGCTGCGGTTCACGGTTATTATTCACACGTGTGATTGTATACTTTTATAGTGATTGTTAACGTATACCGAACTCATTCCAGTGTGCGGTAAAATTATACAATATTGTTCACGTATACTTTGCTATTCACGGTGAAATTGTGTTAGCCGGTTCAGTTGCTAATTGTTAAGTGTAAAACCATGACAACAAAATTTGAGATTGAGAAGTTCGATGGGAGTAATTTCTCCCTGTAGAAACTGAAGATAAAAGCAATCCTGAGGAAGGATAATTGTTTAGCAGCAATTGAAGATAGAGCTGAGGGAATATCTGACGAAAAGTGGAATGAGATGGACAGCAACGTTGTTGCCAATTTGCACTTAGCATTGGCGATTCGCTTTTGTCTAGCGTTAAAAGCCAAAGGAGATATGGGATGTCCTCATCAAATTATACGAGGTCAAGTCACTACACAACCGCATTTTATTAAAGAGAAGACTCTATACTCTTCGAATGAGTGAATCCAGTCGTGACAAATCACATCAACACTCTAAATACAATGTTTTCTCAACTTACATCGGCAAATTTTAGCATAGTAGAAAATGAACGAAACTTCTACTCGAGCTTACCGATTCATATGATCCACTTGTCGTTAACTTAACAAATAATAATGTTATGACCGGCTATTCTTGAGGAAGAGTCCAGGCGTATAAATAAGGAAGACCGTCAAGAAAACTCAAAATAAATAGAAGCTTTGATAATGACGAGAGGCAGATCAGTGGAACGTGGCCCTAGTGGGAGCCAAAATCATGGTAGATCAAAATCTCGAAGTAAGATGAATGTGAGATGCTACAATTGTGGCAAGAAAGGGCACTTGAAAAAGGATTGTTTGTTTAAGAAGAATGGTGAGAAGTCTTCAGAGGCAAGTTCATCTCAGGGATGTATTGTCAATACCTCTGATGATGGAGAGATTCTATATAGTGGAGCAACAACTGGTTCCAAGGGTAGTAATCAACTCACTGACGTTTGGATAATTGATTCAGGAGCAACATGGCACATGACTCCTCAACGAGATTGGTTTTACACTTATCAACCTATCTCAGAAGGATCAGTGTTCATGGGAAATGATTACGCCTTAGAAATTGCCGGTGTCGGTACTTTCAAAATAAAAATGTATGATGGTACAGTTAGCACAACTCAAGAGGTATGACATGTGAAAGGGTTGAAGAAGAATTTATTGTTTATTGGACAATTAGATGACCTCGGGTGCAAGACCCATATTGAAGGTGGGATCTTGAAGGTGGTGAGAGGTGCTCTAGTAGTGATGAAGGCAAAAAAACTATCTGCAAATTTATACATTCTTATGGGAGAGACGTTGCTATAGGGTGATGTGTCAGTTGCATCAACTAGTCAAGAAAACTCAACGACAATGTGGCATCGCAGACTAGGCCATATGTCAGAACGAGGCTTGAAAGTTCTTACAGAACGTAATCTCATACCTGAGCTCAAAACAGTAAATTTCCCTTTCTGTGAGCACTGTGTGATAAGCAAGCAACATAGATTAAACTTTGCTAAGTCAAATTCTAGAAGCAATCACATACTGGACTTGATTCATTCTGATGTGTGGGAGTCACCGGAAATATCCACATGAGGAGCAAAATATTTTGTATCATTCATTGGTGACTACTCCAGGCGATTGTGGGTGTACCCGATCAAAAAGAAGTCAGATGTGTATCCAATATTCAAGGAGTTCAAAGCACTAGTGGAACTTGAAACTGGTAAAAATATAAAATGCTTGAGGATAGACAATGGAGGAGAATATATAGACGGTGATTTTTTGGCATTTTGCAAGCAAGGTGGTATTAAGAGACAATTTACTGTTGCTCATACACCTCAGTAGAATGGAGTAGCAGAGCGGATGAATAAAACTCTCCTAGAGAGGACTAGAGCTATGTTGCGAACTGCAGGACTAGCCAAGTCCTTCTGGGCAGAAGCAGTGAAAACGACATGTTACTTGATAAACCGATCACCATCAACTGTGATTGGTTTAAAGACACCGATGGAAATGTGGAATAAAAATCCAGGAAATTATTCTTCTCTACATGTGTTTGGTTGCCCTGTGTACGTGATGTACAACTCCCAAGAAAGAACCAAGCTGGATCCTAAATCCAGAAAATGCATATTCTTGGGCTATGCTGACAGTGTTAAGGGGTATCGTCTGTGGGATCCCACTGCGCGCAAGATTATTGTCAGCAGGGATGTCATATTTGCAGAAAATAAACTACAAAGTGAGCAGGAAAATGACGGCACGCCTAAAGATGTTACTACTATTCATATAGATGGAAAGTCTGGAGAAGAAGATTCTTTTGACGCGAGCAGAACTGGAACTAGATCACGAGGTACAAGAACCAGAAGAAGCCGATGATGTTCAAGTTAGACGAACATCACGTCAGATAAGGAAACCATCATGGCAATCAGAGTATGTGATGGCTAGTCATGATGCATATTGTCTTCTATCAGAAGATGGAGAACCATCAACCTTTCATGAGGCGCTAAATGGTTCAGATACTTCTCTGTGGATGGCAGCAATGTAGGAGGAGATTGAAGCCTTACATAGGAACAACACTTGGGAACTTGTTGAACTTCCCAAAGGTCGGAAAGCCATTGGAAACAAATGGGTGTTCAAAATTAAACGAGATGGCAACGATCAAGTGGAACGATATCGTGCAAGACTGGTGGTCAAAGGATATGCTCAGAAAGAAGGCATTGATTTCAATGAAATATTTTCTCCAGTGGTAAGACTTACTACTATCAGAGTAGTTCTTGCAATGTGTGCCGCATTTGATTTACATCTTGAGCAGTTAGATGTGAAGACTGTATTTCTTCATGGAGAACTTGAAGAGGAAATATATATTCTCCAACCATAAGGGTTTGAAGAAAAATAAAAAGAAAACTTGGTTTACAGGTTGACCAAATCTCTGTACGGTTTAAAGCAGGCGCCCAAGTGTTGGTACAAGAGATTTGATTCCTTCATCATGAGCCTTGGATACAATAGACTGAGTTTAGATCATTGTACGTATTACAAAAGGTTAGATAATGATGATTTCATTATTTTGTTGTTGCATGTGGACGACATGTTGGTGGTAGGCCCCAATAAAGATCGAATCCAAGAATTGAAGGCACAGTTGGCTAGGGAGTTTGATATGAAGGATTTGGGACCCGCAAATAAGATTTTAGGGATGCAAATTCACCGAGACAGAAAAGATAGGAAGATTTGGCTCTCTCAGAAGAATTATCTTCGGAAAGTCTTGAGACGCTTCAACATGCAAGACTGTAAGCCAATCGCTACCCTACTTCTTATCAATTGTCAGCTATCCTCAAGTATGTGTCCTTGTAGTGAAGCGGAGAGGAAGGAGATGTCTCGAGTACCGTATGCATCAGCAGTGGGAAGTCTTATGTACGCTATGATTTGTACTAGACCAGACATTGCTCAAGTAGTTGGAATGATCAGTCGGTTCATGGCAGATCCAGGTAGAGAGCATTGGAATATTGTGAAGAGGATCCTGAGATATGTTAAAGGGACCTCAGATGTTGCATTATGTTTTGGAGGAACAGAGTTTGTTGTCAAAGGATACGTTGATTCAGACTATGCAGGTGATCTTGACAAGAAAATCTACTACCGGCTATGTGTTTACACTAGCAGGATGATCGGTAAGTTGGTTATCTAAGCTACAAACTGTCGTAGCTTTATCTACCACAGAAGCAGAATATATGGCAGCTACACAAGCATGCAAGGAATCTATCTGGATTCAAAGGTTATTGGAAGAACTCGGGCACAAGCAGCAGAAGATTATTGTGTATTGTGACAGTCAGAGTGCCTTGCATATTGCAAGAAATCCATCCTTTCATTCCAGGACTAAACACATAGGAGTACAATATCATTTTGTTCGAGAAGTAGTAGAGGAAGGGAGCGTGGATATGCAGAAGATTCACACTAAAGATAACTTAGCAGATGTTATGACAAAACCGATTAACGCTGACAAGTTTATTTGGTGCAGAAACTCTTATGGCCTATCAGAAACGTAGCAACATTGGAATTGGCATAGTTAAGATATTTTGAAAGCAAATAAATAAGGCTTTAAGTGGGAGATTTTCCGAAAGTAAAGTCATATTTAATTTATTATGTAAAGTCAATTATATGTAGTGGAGAGAAAGTTTCAAAGTTATAGGAATCATCAATTTATTGATGGTTAGGAGAAAATTAAGTTAGCTATTCATAACACAACAATTAATATAAATAGTTGATACATTGTAATGTTTTAATCATCCCATAATCATCCAAGAGTTTAATAGGCAATTGCTTCTCTTACTTTTATCTCTTATTTTAGTTGTCTTAATATTATTTTGTTACTTTGATACCCAACATGTATTTCATATGCTGTTTGGTTAAGTTGGAAAACGAGAAACCATCACTAATCTCGGCCTTGAGGGATAGAATAAATAATCAAGGTTATTTCCACTTCTTTCAACTCCACTTGCTTTCAACGTCTGTTCTTTTGGTCTGTTAGGAATAAAAAAACTTCTTTCTTTAGCTTTGCCTCTTGTCAAGAGTCTTTCTTATTTCCGTGACTTGGCCCGTGCGTGAAGGTGTGTGTCCGTTATTGTTCCTTCTCGTGGTACTAGCTAAACTAGGAGATGTAGTTCTAGAGCCGGGTGCGAGTGAATAACTCATCTAAGTATGATTGTTCTGTCTCCCCACCTCTTCTCCCATTGGATAAAAGTAAGGGCGTAGAAATAAGATCATGTTCTTGCTTCCCTTATCTGTTTGGTCTGGAGGCGTATCTCCCAATGGTTGACTGAAGACTTATTATCGATTAGCCTTTTGGCTACTAAAGATAATGGAACTCAGGTTGACTTGATTGCTTTACTCTACACTGAAAAGACGATAGTGCGATTTTATCTGTTGGAGGCATAACTGCAGCAGTTAGGTCTACTCTGAAGGTCGTTCCGTTTAGTTTTTAAAATAAAAGACTATCTTTGATGAATCTTTGTGAGAAGGCTGAAATCTAAATTTTCTGATAGTTAAAGGTTCACTAGTCATCTTTTAAAATTGAGTATCAAATTTGAAAGAATAAGCCGCCTCCGTAAAGTAAATTCTAAGAGGTTAGGTTGAATTTTTGGTTGTCTTTATGAGACTTGTGTTGTAGTATTTAATGTTGGAACAGTTCTTTTAATATATTTTATGTTTGAAGGGTTGCTTTGTCATTAATATATTTTAATTTTAAAAAAAATTTGAGATTCTTACGTGAGGGATATTTAAATAATGTCAATTATTTTTCAAAAACTAAAAAACAACAAACTATTTCAATGAGGAACAAACCGTTGAACTACATATTCAACTCCCCACCCACATCGCCAATGACATTTGCCATATATTCTTTGGAATCGAAAGTGTATATTATGTTTATAATTAGAGCAGCATATTTTCTACAACATTATTCTCCACTAATATAACTTTTTTCCATCCACTTCTTGACATCAATTCTCTCATGATAATTTATAAAACAACCTTCTCATATTCTAAAGTTAATTATTCTATCTCTTAATAACTAGCTTTAATTTATTTTTAAAAAATAAATATATATTAATATTTAAATATTTATTATATGTTCATTTCATTTATTATTAAATTTTTGTGATAAAATATATCAAATTCTTATAAGTGGTTTGATCTATTATTATCTTTATATAAAAATATATATTATTTTAAAATGTTAGCAAAATGAATATTATTTTTAATTAATTTATAATTAAACAGATTATAAAATAAATTATTAGATTTAAAATATTTTTAAATAATCACATTTGGGTTAGTCTAATTTATTGAAAAAATTTATAAAATTTTATAAGTTGTATAATTAGTTCGACTTTTTTCACCATCCAATATATATTAACTCTAGCAAAATATTGAGGTTGTATTTATAATTTCTCAAAATTGTGAGAGTCTCAAAATTTAAACAATATATTTAACATATAAAACTTGGATTGTTTATTTTTTTTATATAATTATAATTGTTCTAGTGATTTACGATATTTGACAAAAACAAATGATTGTAATGTATATTCATATTTTTAAATTTTAAATTTTTTTAATTATTTATTATTTAAAATACTTCAATTTTAACATTGGAGTTAAAAATTAAATATTTATATCGTCAATTGCAAATTTGTTGTTTAACCTTCCTCTTGAAACATTGAAATATTTATAGATCATTTATTATTTAATAGTTTTTAATGTTATTTATCTTTTAATTAAAATATATCTTTTTAAATTCTTTTTATTCTATTTACTACAGATGAATTTTAAAACTAGAACAAGAATTCCAAATTTTATTTAAATAATATTATTTTTGTAATTAAATATTAGAAAATTATTATATGACTAAAATTAAAGGTTAGTTCTTCAACTTTTTATTAAAGGTCTATTTTTATTTGTTGTAAAAAACAAGAACAATAAAAACACAATGAATTGGTTATAAACTGTTATTTTTTATTTTCTCTTTGAACAAGCACTACAAAAAAGATTATCAGTTGCGACGTGAATATCACGTCACAACTTAAGAAATCACGTCGCAACACGTAATCAGCGACGTGAGAGTTTATGTCGCTAGGAACAAGTGACAAACTTGTTGCGACGTGGAATACATGTCACAAAGTTGTGACGAGGTATTCACGTCGCAACATAGTTATATAGGGAACATACAACTGCTTTAAAAGCAGGTGTGGCAGACGTAATGCAACTTTAGTTGCGAAGTGAAATACATGTCACAATTTTGTGACATGTATTCCACGTCGCTACAGATTACGTTTTTTTTTTAAAATTAATTATTAATAATTTTTTTTATATATAATAAACTAATTATTAATATAATAAAATTTATATAATAAAATTATATAATTATATATTCATATAATAAAATTTTATATAATAAATTCATATAATAAAATTTTATATAATAAATTTGATAAACTAAAATTATATAATTAAATTTAATATAATAAAGATAATAAATAAAATTTAAAAACAAATTAAATACAAAGTGTTTTTATGGGGCACCTTCACCCGGATAATTATCAAGATCAAAATCATCGTTTTCGTCATCCTCCGGCTCTTGATCAGGAACATTTGAATTTCCACCACCTTGCATAAATCGTCACATCTACTCCTCCATATCAGATTGCCTCTTCTGCATGATCTCCAATTGCTTCTCTTGCTCTTGCCTCATTACCGCCATTTGGGCCTCCATTTCGCGTCTCGCCTCACTTAACGCCAATTGTCTTACTATTTCAACTTGTGCTCGTGTCAGATTTGGTTGACGCGACCCTCCTTCTTCATCTCTAACTCTCTGAAACAAATTCCTATCACCAAATCTCAAGTCGGCCGCCAAATGTCCACCCTAAAAAAGTAATCATTAGGCCATTTTTCCTCAACTACTTGATTCCAAATATAGAAATCAGCATCCGCATGAAGCGGCTCCCCCTCTACTAGAGTATATTCAAGATTATTTTCCAAGAAAACTGCGAGCAATGTCTGATAATCATCCTGCACATACATATAGTAAAACAATTTAAATTATATATATATATATATATATATATATATATATATATATATATATATATTAAAGTATATTAAAAAGTTGCCACATGATTTTCATGCCACAACTTATGAATTGCCACGTGATTTTCACGTGACAATTTATCAGTTGCCACATGATAATCACGCCACAAAATTGTCATTAAGTTTAAAAAATCACTTTCCACGAGATATTCACGCCATAATTTATCGGTTGCCACGTGAAATCACGTCACATTTGTTATTAAACTAAAAAATATGAACAACATAAATTAAATTACTTACAAAAGCTCCCCGCGTGCGCTCGTCGACAAAACCTTCCGATCTCTTTGTCTGAGTCTTTGTAATCAACTCAATGATCAATGGTGGTCTCCCTAACTCCTTAGTCTAAATAATAAAATTAAAATTAATTAATAAAATATATTATGAATAAAATATGTTATGAATAAAAATATAACTTAAAAAATTAGTAATATTTACCATTCGCCGAACATGCTCCGCAGTAATAATACTTCCAACAGTATTGACATATCCCCCTTTTCGGATGCCCTCATCTTCTTAAAAGTTTATGATTTAGCCTTGAATTACGACGAATCCCAATATGTAAGAAGTTCACCGAAAACCTCTACGCCTATCCAGTTAGGACGGATACCATGAAGCTCGTAATTCTCCCTAACCCGCCGCATTATATCAGAAAATCTTCTAGAAGTTCTGCTATAATAGGGTTTTTCAATCATTTTCCCGTTCAACGGATCCCACACACATTTTTCCTGCAATGTTGTATGACATTAAAATAAAAAGTTAAGTAATTATAATGAAAATGTCATTTAAATAACAATAACTAAAAAAATAAATTAAATTTACAACTTAATTAAATAACAATACCTCAATTTTTTTAACCCATTCTTCTTTATTTGTAACCTCGCCAAAGTTCTTCCAAAATGATTTATACATCTGCTGAATTATATAATTTATAACCTTGGCAGCAGTCCGACTCGGCGTGAAACTAAACAACAACATTTTTAATTAACAATATTAAATATAAATTTATACGAAAAATGAAAATGTATACATACTTAAATAAAAGTTTATAAATAAGAAACTTACTTGCTTCCTTCGGGCTAAATTCAAAACCTCTCGTCAATGACATGAATCTCACTTGGATCATCCCTCCCACGAAGATCAGCTCCATCTATCTCATCAGCTGCCACATCTAAATCACCAACACCCTCACATGCAGGTATATGTGTGGGGTGTGGGGTGCTGGATCCTCCAGGCTGTCTAGGATGTGGGGTGCGGGATCCTCCAGTCTGTCTGGGAAGTGGGGTGCGAGATCCTACAGCATGTGTAGGACGTGGACTGGGGGTTCGTCCAACCTGTGTGGGACGTGGACTGTGGGATCCTCCTGCCTGCTGGGAGGATAAGGGAATCTTTGTGGGATACACAAAACTGGGTCCTCCCGTATGCTGGAAGGATGAAGGCATCTGGGTCTGTGGGAAAGGAAAACTAGGTCCTCCAATCTGGTGGAAGGATGAGGGCATCTGGGTCTGTGAGAAAGGAAAAGTGGGTACTCTAGTCTGCTGGAAGGATGATGACATTTGTGATGGATAAGGAAAATTGGGTACTCTAACCTGCTAGAAGAATGAGGGCATCTGGGTTTGTGCAGGTGGCACAAAAGATGTAGGTACTCTAGACGAGAATGTCTGAGAGGAGAGTAATGAGGCAAAAGCCTGAGTACTGGCCATGGACATATGATCAACCTGACTCTGAGGGGGGGGGGGGGAACACATGGCCGAGCCAAATAGGACTGAATGAATGAAGGCCGTGGATGATGAAATGAAATATCTTCATGATAACAACACTTGAGACTGCTCAAGAAACCTGTTGGAGCCACGTTAGTCAGTTGTAAATAGATTTTCATAGTTAAGAAACGAATCAAAGGTGTTACGCCAAAGAGATACAAGGCATGATTGATTGCAAGAGGTTTCGCAACAAAAGAAGTTTTCTACTTTAATGATTTATTTTCTCCTATTGTGAAGCACATGTCCATTCTTGATATGGTGGCACAGTTCTATCTTGAACTAGAACAAATGGATATGAAGACTACGTTCTTGTATGGTGATCTAGATGAAGCAATTTTGATGAGGAAACCTGAAGGGTATGTCGAAAACGGAAAGGAAGATTATGTGTGCAAGTTTAATATATCATTATATGGGCTGAAATAATATCCTCGACAGTGGAATATTCGATTCAACAAGTTTATGTCACACACAGGTTTCATTAGAAGTCAGTTCGACCACTGTGTTTACTCCAAATTTTGACCTAGAAATTCATTTGTTATTTTGTTGTTTTATGTTGATAATATTCTCATATCAAGCAACAATGTTGAAGATGTAATGAGGGTGAAGGCTGAACTCAATAAGGAGTTCGACATGATGGATCTAGGAGTTGCATCCAGGATTCTTGGGATTGAAATCTGAAGAGATAGAAAGCAGTTGGAATTATGCTTATCTTAATAGGCATATCTAGAGAAGATTCTCAATAAATTTGGTATGTCGAATTCAAAGCTTGGTTTGACTCCAACAAACCCTCAATTAAATATGAGTCTAGATCAGTGTCCCAATATTAAGGTCGAAAGAGGTTATATGAATAACATCCCATATGCTAACATAATAGGTTCTTTGATGTATGTTATGTGTCATACCCCAATTTTTATGGATTCATTCATCATTTCACTAAAAATCTTATTTTGATCAACTTCTAGTTAATTTTAAATTCAAAAAGTGAGTCAGTTAGATCTCATGCATTTTCACCGCCTCTGATGTATTTTTGAACCATTCTACTTTCTTCAGAATAATATTTCGATTCTATAGGAAGAGTGTTAAAAGCATTTCGACACAGTACAAAAATTAGCAGGCAAAATATTTCGAGTTTTCACCTTTAGCAATATGTTTTATGAATACGAGTGTGCATAGATCTTGTCAGTCTACTCGCTTTATTTTTTCGGTCCAGTTTTTAGTCTCTTTTTTAGCTATCAATGTTTGTTCAGTCGGGTTTTCTTATTCCCATTTTTATTTCTATTTTGATCATTTGCAGTCATTTTTATTAAACTTTGTGGCCTGTAGTTTATTTTAATGGGTTCATTTCTTTTTTTTCGATTACTTAAGTGTTCATTTTTTAATCTTTTTTTTATTATTTGAAGTGTCATTTTTTATTTAGAGAAAATCAAAACAAAAATATTTTTGATTGTATTTATTTTTGTTCTTTTAAATTTTTAGGTTTATTTTTATCAAAAGGGACATTTTGTCCATTGTATAAAATGTTGAAAACCTTAAATGATTGTTATTAACGGATAAGAAGGCGAATAAGAGAAAACAAAATACAGAAGCACAAACTTTACCCCACTCCATTTCTGGTCTCCTTCACCATTATCGTTCACAACCTCGCTCTCCCTTAATTCCTCTCCATCCATCGTCACTCTTCTTTAACCTATTAAACCACCACAAACTTTCTTCTTCTCCTTCCCTCAACCCGGAACCGCCTCACTCTCTTCAACAACAAAACACTCCAACCCATTACCCTCTTCTTTCATAATAAACCCATTGTCCAAATAACCTTCTCCCAATATTAACCTTCAGCCGCAAAACCCATCCAACTTCAGACTCTTCTTCCGAGACCATATAACCTTCACGTACTGATCGGATAAATAACAAGTGTAATATTTTGCCTCTGTAGTAATAATGAGAAAAGTTCCCCGAATGTTGATCCAAAGGACTGCGCGTAAATATGAAGTTAGAATTGTTGCTCAATTAAACAAAAACTAGTGTTTTGGTTTGAATTGCGAGTAAATAATCATAATTGCAAATAAAGTAAGAAAATTGACTAAGTGGTTTTAACAAATATGAGTAACATGCTAGGGTAGGTGTGTGAATTATCCCTATAACAATTATGAATTAATATTGCAACAACTTATTTTACAAAATCAATTACCGGTTCTTAAGGGTGTTTACTCCTAAGTCCTTAGAGAGGAAACCTTCAATCATTTATCCTAAGCCCAAAGCCCAAAAAAACTTACCGATGAAATTAAGCATTTTTATAATCAAGAATAATCGGTTGCTATAGGGTATCCCTAACCCTAGGTGATATCTACTAGAGTATAATCTGATAAAAGCATTAAAATGACGGTCTAGCCTAATTGCTAATCATAAATGAAACACTATTTGTCCGATAGAGAAGGAACTAGAAACATTAACATAATAAATCAATTATGAAAATAAACATGTCATTGCAATTATCAAATCAACGTCATTACATATGCAAATCAGGCACCCCCTAACATTGGGGGGTTTAGCTACTCATAATATTCAAGGAAAACAAAAGATAAATTTTAGACATTAAAAGTATTGGAGAGAAATTTGATCTTCAACCGCTTTCATTCATGAAAATCTCTTTCCCACCGAAATCCATGTCTTCTCCAATCTTTTCTCGTGTAATTCTTTGCTTTCCCAAAAAGTCCCTTATTTCCTCGTGAAAACTCTTCTAAATAGCAAAATTCCATTGGCCTCAGTTGGAATTGCCTAAAAGTCCCTTATAGATCAACACTTGGGCGAAACAACAAAAAATATCAAAATCAGCGTACTCATGCGTAACAGGTCGTGCCCGAAAACACGGGCGGCCATAGCGTCCAACTAGAATTAGTTTTTTATTTTGAAGTCCCGAGACCAGCACTACGGGTCGTGTCAGGCAACACGAGTACCCATAGTGCAACACCGATTATTTCCCTTATATTGCTTGAGAGAATGCCTGCATGCTACAGCCTGTGTCAAGTAGCATGGCTGACTGTAGCACACCTTCTTCGTGATGATAAAGTTCTCTAAAATTTCAAATTTTTTTGTTTTTTTGAACCGAGTTTTCTTGCATCTTTTATTTGAACCTGAAAACACTAAAGAGACTCAATCAAAGCATAAAATGCGGAAATGGGCAATAAAGCTCTTAAAAATAATCACAAAATTAATTAGAATTAACGTTAAACAAGGGTGTAAAAACCATTGATCACATATCCACATTACGCGACGGTCTCCTTTCCGCGAGCCATCTTCATCAGCCGTAACTCATCTCAGCCGCCATACTCTCACCTACTGTGAACAATAAGACTTACTTCTATCGTAGCCACAACAACTTCCATCAACTGCCTTCTTCTCAACCGTAACCTTTCACAAACCAGAAATCCTCCATCCGTATACACCCTCGTTTTTGCCTAGACAATAACCAACCCACTGAACATCTGTCACAAACCCAGCTCACCATCATCGCATTCCGCTGTCCAACCATGCGTAACACAAACCTTCTTCTTTCCACAAATACCTCACGTACTCCCACACAGGCCAACATCGAAAACCAGCCTCTCAACACAATCCCCTCAATTTCCATATTCAACATGATCTGCACCTTCGAATGAGCCTGTTATTTTTGTAGATTAGCTTTACAAAAACTTGAAGGAGCATGATATTAAGGTAGTGGACACATCATGGTATATGCCGCACGAACAAAGGAATCCAATTCAAGAGTATCAGGTTTCTCACATTATCGGTGCCTTTTTCTTTGACATAGATGGAATAACATACCCACACACCTGTCTCGTTCAACTTCCGCAAAACTGCAACAAATCCACATGCTCCGCTCAATACATATTCCGGTAAACTACTTTTCCACCATTTTTATAGTCTGAGTTGTTAATACTTTTGTTGAATAAATGATGAAATTGAAGTTGTTGGTATTGTGATTACTAAATGTGAAATTAATTGAAGTTGTCAGTGTTATGATGCCTAAATGTGAAATTAATTGAGGTTGTTGCTGTTGTGATAACTATGTGTTGAAGTTAGTGATAACATTGTTGTTGAAGTTGGTGGTGGTTATTCTTGTTGAACTATTATTGAAGATGAATTTGTGATGTTATTATTGTGTTGTAAAAATTGAATGAGAACTTTGATGATATGATGATTAATATGTTATTCTTAAATATGATTGAAGTTTCAATGTTGATACCATGTTGTGTTGATGACATTTTTAGTTTATTAAAGTTGACTTTGAATAAGGAAACTTGGTTTTAATATCATTTTATTCTCATTTATTTCAAACATGTTTAAGATTAGTGAGCCTCATTGTGTATGTGTAGTTGATGCTCAAATGTTGATTTATATGATTAAAGCTTTTTTTGAAACTTGACTTTTCACACTTTGAAGTTGATTTGAGTAGCAATATGAGCTATTGCTAATTGATTTTGGTTTTAGTTAATTTATAATAAGCTATTTAAAGTTGTTAACGAAGGTGTGAAGAAAACAAAAGAAATGAGGGGTTTGAATTGAGTTGTCACTTTTTGATAAACTTTTCACATCTTATACTGTTTAGCGTTGATTCATGCTTCTGAATTTTGCTTCTCAAGATTTCTTCTAATGATTGTTTCTAACTAATGCTTCTAACAAATTGTAGAAATATAAACAAAGAGGCATAAGCAAGAGTAAAGAACACGTGAATTTATCCTGGTTCACTTGATAACCTCAAGCTACTCCAGTCCACCCTTCTAAGGTGATTTTGCCTTGAACTCAAGGTCTTAATCCAATATAATCAAATCGATTACATTTGCACGGGAAACTGCCGGTGACTAACTCCCACTAAGAGTCCTTCTTAGTCTTCTCAGAGCTTCTGACTAAACCGGTCCTCTGAGGAACACAATACCTTCTAAAGCTTCAGACCGAACTGGTCCTTTAGAAGAATTGTCAAAACTTTCCTAAAGCTTCAGACCTAACTGGTCCTTTAGGAGAAACAAACAACTGTTTATTTTACAATGTTTACTTACAATAAAATGCTTATACATAAGCAGGTGTAAACTTAATTAAGTACATCAGAAGATCCTAATACACACTAAGAATATTACATTGTATTTTATCTTTAAACGTGTGATCTTCGTTTCTTCAATTTGCTTCTTCACGGACAATAACCCAGAGCACTTGAATGATTGAAGTTTTCTTCTGCATAAGCGTCTGACAGCTTTTTGAACTTGACATAATATGGAGAAGAGCTTCTTCATCTTGATTCACCTTGGAACATTCTGGACAACAACCCTTGTTCTCAAATATCATGAAGTAATTTATCCTCTTTGTAGATTTACAAATTACAGCTTCCATGATCTTCTTCATTTTCTTCTGCAGCTTTAAAAGGCTTCCTTGCAACATGTGGATTTGAGCACAATGTGAATCGATGATTTCTTGTTTGAGATTATCAATTAACAGGATTCAAAATTACATGGTTTTCTTCATGTTTCTCTTGTTGTAAATATACTGATTGATAATCTTGTTGCTATCTTCTATTAATGATGATCTTCATTATCATTGCATTTTTGGCATGGAGCAGCAACAACTCAAACTAGTGATGTTTCCCTTTTTATATCCAGTTCAAAATATACCTGTTAGCCTTTTGTATTCCATACTTTACACTGGTAAAGAGATAGTGGAATAAAACTTTTTCATACTATGTACTATTTGTACCATGTTAATGTTATCTTCATTCCTTATGCACTTTAGAGGCTTCTGCGAGCATGAGTTTAGAAGTGAAGAATCTAACTTCGGGTTGATCAAAATTTCAAGTCTTCATAGTCTTCATATCTTTCTCTTCAGAAGCTTCAACACTTGGTTTTGAAGAACCTTGTATCGTAACCTAAGGTTGAAAGAACTTCAAGTCTTGGTATCTTCAGAATCACATTCTCCACAGTGTTCAACACTTGGTCCTGTAACCTTATATCGTAACCTAAGTTCAGAAGAACTTCAAGTCTTTCGAATCTTTAGAGCCACATCTTTAGAATCTTCAAGCACTTGGTCTTTAGAACCTTGTGTCATAACCTAAGTTCAAATTAACTTCAAGTCTTTCGAATCTTCAGAGCCACGTCTTCAGAATCTTCATGCACTTGGTCTTTAGAACCCTTTGTCTTTTGAAAATTGAGTCTTTAGCATCTTGACACATGTCACAATTCTGTCTTTAGATATTATGACTAGTTTCTTTAGACGAACGTATCAGAGTAATTAAACTTCAGAGCCTTCTAAAGCTTTCCTTGCTACTTTGTTCATCAGAACCTCTCTAGCTTAGAAGCAGAACGTCTTCTCTTTTAATGTCTTGGAAACACCATTCATTAGAAGCAGAACCTGTTTGTTTATCTTTAAAATACAACAAACATTAGAGTTACAAAAATTGTTCACTCAAACATACTCTTTGTTATCATCAAAACTCAGAGACATAATTGCAGAACCAAATCTTGTTCTAACAAAACCCCTCTTTTTGATGATGACAAAACTATGTATTTTGATGACAATTTTACATAACATCAGAAGAAATTTTAAAATGAGAAAGGTAAAGATTACTTAACCTTTACATGAAAACTCAGGGTTCGTGGGTTCATGAGGTGCAAAAGTATCATGAAGAATCATGAGCCAAGATCATATTGAATGTTTTCAATTGTGACTCTAGACGAGACACACCCAGTGGCTTTTAAAATGGAGGAGAGGGTGATTTCAAAAGGAAGATGAAATATCTCAGACCAAATAGTATTGTCATCTTAACTAATTCTGGAAAACTTCCAGAATTATTTTACAAGAACTGGAAAGATGGGGTCCATTAAGCAGAGAATAGTAGCCATGCCAGTTTTGGACTTGCATACTCCTTATGATTTCTAAGCCCTGATATTTAAGATGGGAAATATTAGGGCGTTTTTCATGAATAAGTTCAAGATATCTTTCATCATCGAGAAAGGTTTGGACAACCATTAGGGAATATAGTGAAGGTGTGAATATTTGAGCTAAACAAGTCTAGGTTTAAGGAATCACTTGAGAATAATGAGATGAGAAGAAGAATGAAAAGTCTTATTTATAAGAGAGAAGTTGACGAAAAATAATTTTAAGCGATTGATATTACTAACTAGGTTATAATTACCTAGAACCGACTGGGGAAGCAGGTTTATCGGAAAAGAAAAAATAATGATTAAATGCATTAATGAGAAAATATTACCAATTCCAGATAAGAAGTTCAACCAACTGTTTTCTCAAAACGTGGGAACACTCACTGACAAACGTTAAAGATTTGGTCTTATACTTGTGCTTTTAGAAACGTATGAGAGACAACATTAAATGTTTTAGTTACTTTATACTATTTTAACTACTAGTTATTTCAAGTATTAAATCCATATTAAGTAAGAAAAGACAGATACTAACAAAAGGTAAAACAACTTCGTTCAATAAATAGAAAATAGCATACATAATTTAAAGACGAAAGTAGATAAAAGACACAGAAACACATGTGACCATAATTGGAGAGACAAGAACATATTCCTCTAACCACTAAAGACTTCACATTTGGTTTTCAGCACATAGTTTTTAGAGTGATTTTCTGGACCATCTTCAGCCAATATTTCCTTGATTGAATTCACTATTCAATCCTGGAAGATAACTTCAGACATAATTCTTCCATAAGGGATATAAGATTTAACCCGATTTTTGGATTCAGCAATGGATTTCCAAAGGAAATTGAAAATAGTCTGAGGAAGACTGAATCTATGTGCATTCAGTAGAAGACAGATGAAGGCTTTGTCATCATATCTAAGAAGATTTTGATTTTCTCCCCTGGGAAGAAAATTAGAGACACAGAGTTTGAACCATGCTTTTGGAACATGTAGCAGGTTCCCAGGATTCAATGGTTCATAACCAGAGCATATGTCATGGAGCGATGAAAATCTCTCAAACACGAGGAACGTGCTCCATGCCAAGGAAATAGTCATTCCAATTTCTTCGCAGCCAGTCGCCAATGTGATTGAAAAAGGATTGATGGTGATGGGACAATCATAGACTTAAGATTCAATAGAACCAGATACAAAATCCAGAAAAGCATGTTTCCAAAAATCTTTCACAAGATTAACATACACCGACTTCTCCAGAATGGTGAAGTACCGAGATCAATCTTGAAAATATGAGACATCAGAAATGCTACATCCAATACTACTTTCTAGAGGAGTGAACTTTTTTTTCCAATGGTGATCTCCAGAAGATCTTCATTTCCAAGAAAAGTTACCGGAGTCATGACTTTTGGAAATTTAAAACTAAGGACATAATGATAAGAAGGAAGGAAAAAAGACAAGAGAGACCTTAAGAGGAGACTAGATTGTTGAGACTACTTGGACGAGTATATATAAGCATCTAGGACGATGAAGATGATACTAGACTTCTTGAATGACGATGATTACAGACATATAGAGGACAAAACTATCAAGGGAAGTGAGTGGAGTAAACCAGTCTCCAAAGGGAGAAGAGTACTAAACAAAGGTCCTATAAGTCTAGAGAGAATCAACCATAGTAGATTTAGCCCTGACAAATGAAGACAGAAGTTGACTCAAATTCAACAAGATAATTTTAACTTTATCAAGAGTTTTGATCAGTA
Organism: Vicia sativa; assembly: GCA_021764765.1. Classification (NCBI taxonomy): domain Eukaryota; kingdom Viridiplantae; phylum Streptophyta; class Magnoliopsida; order Fabales; family Fabaceae; genus Vicia; species Vicia sativa. Next base: position 133,907,525 of record CM038792.1, on the reverse strand, counting down.
TGTAATTTTTCAGAAGAAAAGAGAGAGGGATTCAGAAGATTTGAAGAATTTTTATAAGAGTTCTTAAATGATTTAAATGTTTCTGATCAACAATAACTTCTAACAAAAATGAAAGAATACATACCTTTGAGGCTCTGAGATCATCAACGATATTCCTCATCAGAGCATTTTACTTTAGCTTGACTTCAAAATACTCTTTATCTGCTTCTTCTATGATGATCCAATAAAAAACTTGATCTTTAGTATATTGGTTCTTCTTGAATTCTGACATTTAATGAATATATGTTCCTTCTGAACTTTATTCATTATTACTGATTCAATTACTTCTTAAGACTAACATTCAGAACATGCATATTTTGAATGCTTAATCATCATAACACATATCGTGACACTTATGAGAAGTAATCTTGTTGTCACAATGCTTAGCTAGTTATGCTTCAAGACTTATGACTTAAGAATTATATTTCCTTGAATTTCTATGTTTATGATCTAGAGTCATAAATCTGAAGATCTTCATCTGACTCAACTTTGCTTCTTCTAGATGTAGTTTCTGATTAGCTTCGTTCTTCGAATGTTTTCTCCGAAGTGATCTCTCAGAGATTTTGAACTCTTATATTAATTCCTCTTACTTCTTTAATATTTTCTGTTTTTTCTGATTTGAGAAGGACTTCCTTCTTCTACAATTTAGTTTCATATTCCTTGAGGAAAATATATCCTAGCGTCTTCTGGATTTATATTACATTATCTTTCCAATACACGTATCATCAAACTCTGATGAGTTTGAGTGGCATTCTCGTTGCCGTAGTGTTGAGATAACTTGTTCCGAGTAAGTGTTGATCATGTTTCTAATGATCAGCAAGCTTCCTTTTCTCAACAACTTTTGGTCTTCTGCGAAGCTTTTCAACAACCTTGCTATGTCAGAGTTTCTGCATTGAATCTTCTATTTTCTGGATTAGATGTTCAAAATTGAGTAGATTATTTCTCAGAACTTTGAGTTCATCTTTTCATGTTTTCTGAAAAATTTCTACAAATCTTATCACGAGGTTCTTGTGTATCCAACCTAAAAGCAACACTCTTTCTCCTTTGCTTGAAGAAATTCTCGATGAGATCTTATGAGAAAGTCAAGGGTGGACTAGTCCGTTTCTTGAAAACATCTCACACTCTCAAGAGACTTAATCTTAAGCAAGCAATATTTCTTATTTTATGATGATTTGATCTTTGAGAAAGTACATCGTTTATTTGCTCACACACTAGGTAGTATTCAGTAGATGTAACTCCTTATCTGATGAACTATCCTTTTTTTTTGTTCTTCGATTTCCAGATTGAGACAGTAGTTAAAACTTGAATAGCTATCACCTTGAAGTATTCCTTCACACATTATCTGGATCTTTTTCTGACATAGTTAGTTATTTGATCTTGATCAATAATAAAACGAGGCTCTGATACCAATTGAAGGTTTGAAGAAAACACAAGAAAGGGGGTTTGAATTGGGTTTTCACTTTTGGATAAACTTTTCACATCTTATATTGCTTAGCGTTCATTCATGCTTCTGAACTTTGCTTCTTAAGATTGCTTCTTATGATTGTTTCTAACTAATGTTTCTAACAAATTGTAGAAATATAAACAAAGAGGCATAAGCAAAAGTAAAGAACACGTGATTTTATCCTGGTTCACTTGATAACCTCAAGCTACTCCAGTCCACCCTTCCAAGGTGATTTTGCCTTTAACTCAAGGTATTAATTCAATATAATCAAACCGATTACATTTGCATGGGAAACCGCTGGTGACTAACTCCCACTAAGAGTCCTTCTTAGTCTTCTCAGAGCTTCTGACCAAACCGGTCCTCTAAGGAACACAATACCTTCTAAAGCTTCAAACCTAAATGGTCCTTTAGAAGAATTGTCAAAACCTTCCTAAAGCTTAAGACCCAACTGGTCCTTTAGGAGGAACAAACAACTGTTTGTTTTTACAATGTTTGCTTACGATAAAATTATTCTACACAAACAGGTGTAAACTCAATTAAGTACATCAAAAGATCCTAATACACACTAATAATATTACATTGTATTTTATCTTTATATGTGTGATCTTCTTTTCTTCAAGTTGCTTCTTCACGGACAACAGTCCAGAGCACTTGAATGATTGAAGTCTTCTTCTGCACATGCTTCTGTCAGCTTGTTGATCTTGACATAATATGGAGAAGAGCTTCTTCATCTTGATTCACCTAGGAACATTCTGGACAACATACCTTATTCTCAAATATCATGAAGCAACTTATCCTCTTTGCAGATTTACGAATTACAGCTTCCATGATCTTCTTCATTTTCTTCTGCAGCTTTAAAGGGCTTCCTTGCAGCATGTGGATTTGAGTACAATGTGAATCGATGATTTCTTGTTTGAGATTATCAATTAACATGATTAAAGATTACATGGTTTTCTTCATGTTTCTTTTGTTGTAGATATACTGATTGATATTCTTGTTGCTATCTTCTATTAATGATGATCTTCATTATCATTGCATTTTTGGCATGGAGCAACAACAACTCAAACTAGTGAAGCTTCCCTTTTTATATCTAGTTAAAAATATACACGTTGGCCATTTGTAAGAAAGAGCTGTTACTAATTAGTACTTTCATGTCCTTTTGTATTCCATACTTTATGCTGGTAAAGAGATAGTGGATTAAAACTTTTTTGTACTATGTAATATTTGTACCACGTTAATGTTATCTTCTTTCCTTATGCACTTTAGAGGCTTCTGCGAGCATGTGTTTAGAAGTAGAGAATCTAACTTTTGATTGATCAAAACTTCAAGTCTTCAGATCTTCCTCTTCATAAGCTTCTACACTTGGTTTTGAAGAAACTTGTATCGTAACCTAAGGTTGAAAGAACTTCAAGTCTTGGAATCTTCAGAATAAAATTCTTCAGAGTCTTCAACACTTGGTCTTGTAACCTTATATCGTAACCTAAGTTCAGAAGAACTTCAAGTCTTTCGAATCTTCAGAGCCATGTCTTTAGAATCTTCAAGCACTTGGTCTTTAGAACCTCGTGTCATAACTTAAGTTCAGAAGAACTTCAAGTCTTTCAAATCTTCAGAGCCACGTCTTCAGAATCTTTAAGCACTTGGTCTTCAAAACCCTTTGTCTTCTGAAACTTGAGTCTTCAGCATCTTGACATAAGTCACACTTCTGTCTTTAGATCTTCTGACTGGTTTCTTCAGACGAACGTATTAGAGTAATTAAACTTCAGAGCCTTCTGAAGCTTTCCTTTCTACTTTGTTCTTCAGAACCTCTGTAGCTTAGAAGTGGAACACCTTCTCTTCTAATGTCTTGGCCATGCCATTCATCAGAAGAAATACCTGTTTGTTTATCTAAAAAATACAACAAACATTAGAGTAACAAAACATGTTCACTCAAACACACTCTTTATTATCTTAAAAACTCAGAGACATAATTCCAGAAGCATATCTTGTTCTAACAGTTAAGTGCTTGAAGTTGTTTTTGAGACCTAATTGCTTTTATCATCTAGTTTGTTGATTCGCACTAGAGTAACAATTGAATATTTGAACCATGTTTCCTTGCCTTTTCATTCTAGCATGTATATTGATATTATGGTTGAGATTTACTTACTAATACAAGTAAGTTAATGCAAGTTTTCATTTTTGTTACTTTCTATAGTGTTACTAACAAGTTTGTGGTTTGTTTAAGCTTCTAAAGATAGCTCAAGTATTCACCTCCTCTTACCACAATTTTATTTATTTCTTTTCTAATCTATAAATTAATTATTGTTTTAATTAATTGATTTTATTAATTAAAATGGATTAGTTTACTAGTTTATTTTCTTAACCTGTATAATTAATTAGAACAATATTTAATTAATCGGTTCGTATTTACCCTTATTCTTATGGTGTTGTAATAATTAACTTCTATTGCTTTCATTTTATTTTACTTTAATTTATTGCCATCCCCATTCGATAAAAAGTGTATCCCTCTCCCATTATGATGTAAATAGTTTACCGTATTCTTTTTGTTTTGTACTTGAATGTTTATTACTTTACTACTGTTCATCACATGCACAAACCATTCTTCAAGGAACTAATACTCGATTGCGAGTCATTTTCACCCCATAAGTCGATAAAGCTTTTAAGCATCGTAAATGACCACACATAGCCTTTGTGGCTCACACACATTCCCAACTAAATCATAGACTTTCTTACGGTGAACCTATTTTGATTAATTTTTCCAATTAGTCATCTAAAAGACTAGCCCACTTTGCTAGTACGCTTGTATTTTAATTTCTTTTATTTATGTGGGCGACGTTGTATGGGCTTGTGTGCTTTACTTGCTTATCATAATACCTATTTGTAAAGTTATACCCCATCCCCATGATGATGTAATAAATTTACCGCTTTATTTATTGCTTTCATTTATCTTGCTTATATCTTGCATATTGTATGCTCAAACCCCTGCATCTCGATCCTTATACCGAATCACAACCAATTTGGTAAGTCAAGTTTACTTTGTAATTGCAATAAAACACACATCGCATGTCAGTATATATAAAAAATCATAACCAAATTGATATGTCAAGTTTGATTCGTAATCACAATCGACCTCCTGACGTTCTATACTCACCGTTTTCATAATAAAGTTTCAAACCTCTATCAAATGTTGAGTTGATTTTCAAAAACCATTTTCATAATAAAGACTTGCATAAAGAACCTAATAAATGTGAACTTTGTTTCACCTCACCTTTTTCATAAGAAACGTTTTGGGTTAAGAGACAACTCATTGAGATTCATCGCTCTTCTAATTTTTATTATTTGAATCGTAGGATGTTAGTCCAATTTTTTGGTACTCGTCACCCACATAAAAATAGCTTCAACACATCAAACTTGTCTTTTCTCCCTTGTGCAATATTGAAAACCTTTTCTTAAAAAGAGTATGTTTTATCCATTTCAAATACAAAATAATACACAAGACTTAGCATCTCATACGAGAAAAACAAGTCGAGCTTCAAATATTTGAAATGTTTAACGCGTCATTCTTCTAAATTCAACCTACAAACTCATAGTCTTTTTGAGAAGAACTACAGAGTTATGACTTTCCCATTACACGAGGGAGTACGTAGGCACAAGTTATTTTAGGGAACTTAAAATAATCTAAAAAACAAAGCCCTTCCCCCTTCTCTTTTCTCGATCATTAAGTAGAATTTTTCAAATTATCACACTACCACTCGAACACACACACACACATACGAAATAAACGGTTCCCATTGAGTATGGTGGATGTGAGGGGTGCTAATACATTCCCCTTACATAAACGACTCTCGTACATTTCTCTTGGTTGCGATGCCCATTTCTTGAGCGGGTTTTATTCGATTTTTTGTTGTTCCTTTTGGAACAAATAAATCCTGATGGCGACTTCAATGTTTGATATTTTATCGAGGCACTTCACTATGGTTTGTACTTAACCTGACATATGATATACAAAAAGTCTTATAAGCAGATACATGGCGATTCTTGGAAAGACTCACTAAAAAGAATTGAAGTGGATACTAAGGTATAAATGGTTCTATGAATAGAGTCCTAATTTACGATGGAGCCTTGGGTGAAGATAGTATTACTAATCGAATGGAATGCCGACTTTGATTATGAAGGTTGTATGGATTCTAAAAAAATGTATTTTTGGATATGTTTTTACTATGTTTGGCACATCAATCAGTTGGAAATCAACACTTCAGAAGGTTGTTTCCTTATCAACCACTGAGGAAGAATATATTACCCTCACTAAAGATGTGAAAGAAGCATTGTGGCTTCAAGGTTTTACTAAGGAGCAAAAACTTCAAGGTCGAGTTATCACAGTTAAATGTGATAGTCAAAGTGCAATACACCTGTCGAAGAACTCAGCCTATCATGAGCGAACCAAACACATCGATGTGAGGCTGCATTTAGTCAGAGGGGTAATCGAGCATGGAGAAGTCCGAGTGCTAAAGGTTTTGATAGATCACAATGATGTTGATATGATCACCAAGACATTTTCAAGTTACAAGTCTTTTCACTATATGCAGTTGATAAAGATGCATGAAGAAATCTAGTTTGTTCTTTGATATTATAGTTTGTTCCAAGGTGGATATTTGGGAGATATTAGATCGAACTTTATTAGGTCGAAGGATAGCTTTGAGGTTCTACATTTTCGACAGCGGTTAGCATGCAGTCGAAGATCGCTCACATGTTGGTTTCGAAGTAGTGTATGTTGTAGTCAAAGTGTGGTCAATCATGCAGTTGTGAAAAATGCTAGGGTTGTTAGCATGTCGAATTGAGTGTGCTTATTATGTCCAATTTTGTAACTTAGCTTGAACCCTAAGTTAACTTGTAATGAGTATTTGTGAAAAAATCCCATTTGTTTAGTATGTTAGGTTTATTATAAATATCATACTAGTCTCTTATCATTTCACACATCAAATCCTAATTTAGAGTGAAAGAATTATTTGTTATTCTAGTGTACTTGTAATCTGTTTAAAGAGAAAGTAAAGAATAACAGTTATAATCAATCCTTATTGTTCTTCGTGTTCTATCATCTTTTCTACCATATTTGTTTCTTGATAATAAAGAAACAATTTATACTTTGTTTCAAAGACATCTAATTTCACAACATACACCTTTCACTCTTATTTATAAGCAAATTTTGACTTTTTAATTTCATTGAATAAATAATATATTTAAACTATATATAGATTAGTAGGGGTGTCCAAAACCAAACAAACCCAATAAAAAACCGCAAACCGAACCGAACCAAACTAAAACCGCAAAAAACTGCATTTGGTTCGAATTTGTTAGGGTCATTTTTTTAACAAAACTGCACGGTTTGGTTCGGTTCGTAGTTTGTATTTTACAAACCGAACCAAACCGAATCAAACCGCATTATGTTACAATTTAAATTATACTTAACTCACATTCAATCCAAACTTAAACCTATTATACATTAGCCTTATAATTATGAACAATTTTCTCATCCTTACACCATTATAATTCTAGTTCCAGTCTTCTAAGATATCGCCTATCATTATCGCGTCTGTTTCACCATATATATCTTGTCTCTTCTTCTCTAATCTCCACTCTCCTATATTCTTTCTTTTTCATCTCCTCGTTATTATGAAAATGTTTCCTCTTTCATCTTCTCATTATTATGAAAGTGTTTCCTCTTTCAATTTTGTTTGATCACACATCTTCTTTTATAATCTTTTTTCTCTTATGTTATTTCTTTTTCATCTTCACTAATCCCCCATCTCTTCTATTTTTTGTTTCATTGTTATATTTTTGATGTTGTTTTATGCTATTATTTTATGTTTAATATTTTACTTTTGTCGAACATTATTTTTACATATTATATTGGAAGTTTTTGTCCAAATATGATAAATTTTGTGTTATTTGGTAGTATATGAACAACAAAATACAAAGTTATGTTGTCATCTATATGTGTATGTATGGCTCAATAAAATATTTGTAAAAAACTGAACCAATCAGTTATTAGATACATTAGATACATCAATTATTTAATATATCTAAAAAAATTTAAATTTGTTTATAAATAAGAATGAATGGAGTATTGCAATAGGTATGTTTATTTTATCATTGCAATAGGTGTGTTTATTTTATCAAACAATGATATCACATGTCATAATTGCAATAGATATGTTTTATTATATCATTGCAATCCTAGAACATGTCATATATGTTGGAACAAAGAGTTTTCAAAAAATATTGTTTTGAGAAGAAGAAGAAGAGAGAGAGAGAGAGAGAGAGAGAGAGAGAGAGAGAGATTGTTATTGAGTTTCTAACTGAATAAAAAAATGTTATTGATTACAAAGGATTTCACTTTATATAGGCACCTACAATCCATGCCCAATTAGGCGAAACTGAGCTAAGGCCCAATCTAACTTTGACACATTACTACATGTTGTATTCGATTATGCCGGATACAACCCATCACTTCGACACACTAGCTAGCTCGACTTAACACTCTACAAATCGAATGAACAAGAATTATACTTTCTAACACCCCCCTAATTCATGTTCTCGAGACTTCTCATCCCGATGCTTCTCTTTAACTCTTCGAATTTGACTTTCTTCAAAGGTTTGGTGAATATGTCAGCTATTTGTACTTTAGTCTTGCAGTGCTTTATATCCAGCTTCCCTTTATTGACCTGATCTCTCAGAAAATGATACCTTCTTTCTATGTGTTTACTTCGACCGTGACACATAGGGTGATTCGCCAGGTTAATGGCTGATTTGTTGTCAACAAATAACTTTATCTTCTTAGACTCCATTATCTTGAGTTCTTCAAGTAGAGTTTAGATCCATGCTGCTTGGTAAGCAGCATATGATGCAACTATATATTCTACTTTGTAAGATGACAAAGCCACAATGCTTTGTTTCCTCGAACTCCAAGAGACTGGAGCACCTTCGATCATGAAAATGTAGCCTGTAGTGCTTTTCTTTTTGTCTTGATATCCACTGAAATCTGAATCAGTGTATCCATGGAATTCAACACTTGTGATGTTCTTCAACTTTCTAGGCAACAAGACGCCATGGTCGATAGTTTTCTTGATGTATCTCAACACCCTATTTACTGCGATGAGATGACATTCTTGTGGTTTCTCCATAAATCTGCTAAGCAGTCCTACCTTTTGGAAGATATCTGGTCTAGTATTGCAAAGATATCTCAAGGATCCAATGATTTGTTTGTACAAGGTCGAACTTACAAACTCATCATTCGTTTCCTTCTTCAACTTTGCTCCGGTTTCTAACAGAGTGACAACTTCATTACAGTTGCTCATGTTGAATATTTTCAAAATATCTTGAGCATACTTAGTCTGATGCAAGAGTACTCATTCTTCAGTATTTTTGAATTCCATCCCTAGGAAATATGAGAGATTCCCTAAGTCAGGCATTTTGAATTCTTGCATTAGCTTCGACTTGACTTTCATTATCTCAGCTTCGTCTCCTCCAGTAATGAGTAAGTCATCTACATAGAGGCATAAAATGATTCGACTGAAACTATCGATATCATTTACATACACTCCGTGTTCAGAGACACACTTTGTAAAACCTACTTCGATCAGGAAGCTATCTATTCTTTTATTCCAAGCTCGTGGGGCTTGCTTCAAACCATAGAGAGCCTTCCTTAATATGTACACCTTCGACTCCTGCCCTTTGACGTTGAATCCTGGTGGTTGAGTAACATAGACTTCTTCTTCTAGTGGGCCATTCAGGAATATTGATTTTACATCCAGCTGATGCATCTTCCATCCTCTATATGTTGTCGTTGAAACAAAAATTCTAATTGTTTCTAGCCTTGCAACTAGTGTATATACTTCATCGAAGTCTATACCAGGCTTTTTTAGAAAGCCTCTAGCCACCAACCTTGCCTTATACTTTGCAATCTCACCATTTGGCCTTCGTTTTACCTTGTATATCCATTTTACATCAATTGACTTCTTATTCGTTCTTTCGATAAGCTCCCAGGTCTTGTTATTCTGAATGGATCTGATTTCTTCTTTCATGGCTTCACACAAATTCGAATTCCTCATGGCTTCACCTAAATCAATTGGTTATGCTTCAACCATCATCATAGCCTCTTCGATTAGGTCACCATCAACATCAATTGCTTGATTTGGAAATCTTTCATACCCAGCTAGCCTTATTGGTTCAGTTCTTGTTTTTGTAGACCCCCATTCATTTTGTTCACGTGGTTCTTCATTCTGACTAGTGGAAACGCTGCCTCGTTCGCTTCAACTAGTTGAGTGCTCATCCTGTTGGTCTTCTTCGAACACAGTTATAACTGTGTCTGATTCATGTTGAACTGAGCTTTAACTCCAATCATATCCTTTGCTTTTGTAACACTCGGAAAATCATTTAATTATTTAAATGAAGTATTAAGGAATTATTTGTTGGAACTTAGTCGGAGAATTATTATTATGAGTAGAAATTAATTAACTAGAAAATTTAGTGGGTTTTATTATAGTGTGAGAAATAGCAAATGAGGAAGTATTATTTAATTGGCCAATAAGAATATATGATAGAATAATATTTGAATTATTAAAAAAGTGGAATAATTAATTTAATTATTAATAGAGTAAAATATTAGGTGGTATATAAATGAAGGTAGTATTAGGAAATAGGGTTTTACGAAGAAAAGGAAATCAATTGAAGAGAGTGGAGGCACAAGGGCTAGAAAAGGATACAAGGAGTGCACAACCGGAACCAAAAAATAGGAATTCAATCGAAGTTATAACCATTGTCAGATTTAAGGTAAGGGGTGAGGTTCTAACTCTCTAAACGAGATTATGATAAATCGTATGTGGGGATGAAATTGTATGAAATTATCCTTGTTTGTGTAGACCGTGTGTGAATTAAATGGTTGATTTTTATATTGGTGTTTACTGCTGTTAATCGAAGGATAGGACTAATGGTTATGTAAGGAATTAGTGTTATAGTGATCGATTGGAAAAAGAGTTTATGTAGGTATAGGAGTGGGACGAGCGCTCCTTACACCAAGGGATGAAGAGGCGGACGCCTCAGGGAAAAACAAAGAAGAAGAAAAAATGGTGCAGGTAATGGAGGCGGGCGCCCCCATATGGCAAGAAGGGTGGGGCGGGCGCCCTCATGTGGATGATGAAGGGGACGTTCGTCCTTGTCTTGAGGTGGGCGCCTCAAGCAAAAAGTGTGGTTATTACTAATTATTGCACGTGTAGTACGTTAGCATGTATGTTAGCATGTAATACTCTTTAGTATACTTGACTTAGGTACTTAATATATACATATATGTATGATAATAGAATAAGCATTTAGCAATTGGAATAACAATATTCCAATGGAGATATTAGTATGAATGGTTAGCAGGATGGTACGGTAGCAGGGTCAAGAAATAACAGCGCATGTATAATTAGCAGAACCAATTGTGTGATAATATTAGCAGATAGTAACATTTGACAGGAGCAGTGTAATTTGATAGCAGGTTTTGATAACAGTGTAAATTAGATACCGGGAAAATAATTATATCAGCGGGAAAATTTGACAAGAACACTGTAATAAATAATAATAATAATAGTACTTAAAAACTAGTACCGAATTAACCGAGTTAGTGATTTAAGCGGTATAATTAGTTGTCTGAAATTAATTGAAAGTTGTCGGGATGGTTCGTATAATTTTAGTAGGTGATTACAATTGTTTTATTTTGTTGAAACTGTGTGAATGTATCATGTTGCTGAATTATTTGTGAATTATTGGCGAGGAATATGTTGTTGTATGTTGAATTATGTGAAGTTGCAGGGTGTTTTCAGTGACGATAATTACCTCTGATTATTGGTAATAACAGTGATATAGGTGTATGCCTCGTGAAGTGAATTTATGTCGTTGTTGTATGTTGTTAGCATCACATTTCATTTGCATTTGTGAAGGCCTGTATTGGCGGAATTGTGAAGAAGGCTTATGCCTTGTGCCTCTATTAATTGGCAATAGCGAAGGGAGCTGAAGCTCTGTTGGTACCACATGCATATGCATTGTCGTGTCTCATTGAATCATGTCGTTGTTAATTGTGAAGTAAATTATTTGTTGTTGCTAACGATGAAGTGGTTTTGTGTTGTTGTTGATTGGGAAGTTATTATGACGTGTTAATTATGATGTGATAATTTTGTATGATTCAATCCTAATATATTATTTATCATACACTTGTTTATATTGGTAGATATCTCACCCTTTCTATTTTGTTGGTCGTTACCTTTATATTGGTAACGTGCAGGTAACGAGGAGTAATAGAATTTAGTAGCTTATGGCATCGTCTCTCTGATACGTAGCACTCGGGGGGAAATGAATGCTTATTGATTTTATATTGTTTTACGTTGCATTGTTGATGTTAATACATTGAGAATTCGTTTCCTCGAATTAAGTTGTTTAAAATATGCTATATTTCGTTTGAAGTTTTGAAATATTATGAATCCGCTGCGTAGTTTTTGAATAAATATGAAGTATTTTTGAAGACTAATTAATTGTTATAAGTTCTTTGGATTAATATGTGTTGTGTATCTTCTATGATAGACTTTTTAAGTTGATGGTTTTCAAATTATGAATGTAATGCCTCATATTGGTGGAATTTTTGGCACTCTGATTTTTTTTATATAAACGTTGGGTAGAATTGGGGTGTTACAGCTTTCATCTACAAGAACATCTCTGCTAATTACCAGTTTATCTTTGATTGGTAAATATAGCTTGTATGCACCAGTCAAATGATAACCTATGAGAACCATTACTTCACTTGGATCATCCAATTTTCTTCTCAATTGTTCAAGTACATGCCTGAAGCACATTGATCCAAAACCTATAAGATGACTCACACTTGGTTTCGACCCTGTCCAGGCCTCAAAAGGTGTTCTTCCTACTATATTCTTTGTTGGATACCTATTTAGAATGTATACTGCTATCGTAGCTGCTTCAGCCCAAAATCTCTTAGGCATATCTTTAGCTTTCAACATACTTCTCGTCATGTTCAGTATTCTTCTATTTTTCCTTTCAGCTATGTCATTGTGCTGAGGTGTATAGGGTGCAATAATCTCATGCTCCATACCTTCCTCATTATAGAATTTGGAAAATTCAGCAGACGTATATTCACCACCACCATCAGTTCTTAAATTCTTCAATTTGCAGCCACTTTGTTTTTCAGCATGCAACTTGAATTTCTTGAACTGTGTGAATACTTCACTCTTCCTTTAAATAAGATAAATCCATATATGTCTGGTGAATTCATCAACAAAAGTGAGGAAATACCTATTGCCTCCATTTGACTTCACTTCATATGGTCCACACACATCAGAGTCATGTTTGAATGCCTTTCTAGCCTGCTTAGCTTTACAACATTCTTCACATACTTGTTTTGGTTCCTTCACATAAGGCAAACCAAACACCATCCTTTTCTGGTTGAGCATGTGTAAACTCCCGAAGTTTAGATGTACATACCTGTGATTCCATAACCAGTTCTTGTCTTCTTCTGCACTTGAAGCAAGACACTTATGATCTGATGTGTTAAGTTTAACTTTGAACGTTTTATTCTCTGCTATCGGTGCTTTCATGATTAGCCTCCCATAAGCCCTGTAGACTTTCACCTGACTCCTTTCAAGCTTCATGTTGAAGCCTTTTGCAAGTAATTGACCTACACTTATCAAATTACTTATCATAGAGGGTATATACAACACCTCGGTAATGGTAGCTTTTCCACCATCCTTCCTGACAATCGATATGTCTCCTTTACCTCCAAAGTTGATGTATCTTCCATCAACAAACTTTATCACCTTTTTCACTGACTCATCTAACTTGGTGAACCAGTCCTTATTTTCAGCCATGTGGTTGCTACATCCTGAATCCAGATACCACATGTTGGGTTTTTCAGCGTTCGACCGAGTGTTTTCCATCATCAACACATCATCTGAGTCACTATCTCCTGCTCGTGCATATTGGGCTTCATCACTTTTTTTCACTCTCGCTGCTTTCTTTCTTCGACAGTCTCGAGCATAGCGACCAAAGCCTTGACAATTGTAACATTGCACCTCTTTCGTGTCAACTTTCTTCCTAGAGTACTTGTTGCCCATACCTTTCTTGATCGAATCAGCATTCTTGTTTGACTTCTCATCACCTGCAAGATGCTTTTGCTGCTTCGATTTCTCAGCTTTCTTGCTGAATCTTGATTGCAATGCCTGTTCAGCCACTTTTTCTCTTTCTGAGTTTCTCTACTTCAATCTCATCTCATGATCCTCCAATGAAGCTTGAAGCTCTTCTAGCTTCATCTCAAATAGAGTCTTGGTCTCTTCAATTGTCACTATAATATATTCAAAATCTGCAGTTAGAGATCTAAACATTTTCTCTATTTTCTGCAAATTTGTGACTGTTCCACCACATGCTTTCATCTGGTTTTTCAGTGTCACAATCCTTGAGAAGTATGCAGAAACTGATTCATCATCTTTCATCTGAATCATCTGAATCATCTCGTATTACTTCCTCAATGTCTACAACTTCACCTTCTTCAATTTCTTGCCTCCGCCACGCAAGTTCTTCAACTTGTCCCAAGCTTCTTTCGCTTACTCTTATTCAATTATCTCCTTGAATACATCAGAGCCCACACATTGGTGAATCAAGAATAATGCTTTACAATCTTTCTTCCTCTGATCTTTATGCGTAGCCTTTTGAGCATCTGTTGTGTCTGCTTCCAGCTCTGATACTCTATCATTCAAGATTTCAACCACATCTTGATATCTGAAGATAACCTTCATTTGTGCAACCCACCGTTGATAGTTTTCACCTTTGAAAACTGGTATATTTGCTGGAATCTGCAACGACGTTGTTGTTCCGTTTGCCATTAGATTCTCTATGAATAGCAATCGAGCTTCTTGATACCAATTTGTTGGAACAAAGAATTTTCAAGAAAGATTGTTTTGAGAAGAAGAAGAAGAATGAGATGAAGAGAGAGAGAGAGAGAGATAAATTATTATTGAGTTTCTAACTGAATGAAAAAATGTTATTGATTACAAAGGATTACCCTTTATATAGGCACCTATAGCCCATACCCAATTAGGCAAAACTGAGCTAAGGCCTAATCTAACCTTTGACACACTACTACATGATGTATTCGATTACTTCAAATACAGCCTATCACTTCGACACACTAGCTAGCTTGACTTGACACTCTACGAATCAAAATAACAAAAATTATACTTTCAAATAATATATCATTGAAAAATGCACAAGACAAGAAAATTAATACATTAAAGAAAAAGTCAAGGAATATAATCATACGACTAATTGGGGATAAAATAATTTGGTGACATCTTATCATTATTGCAATAGATATGTTTATTTTATCTAACAAGTCTATAGCACATGTCATATATGGTAGAAAAATGGACAAGACAAGAATATTATATATTAAAGGAAAAAAGTCTAGGAAAAGAAAAACAGGTTGATACTTTATAATGTGAGATTGGAGGAAGAAAAGAAGAAGAGTGAGAAAAAATGTTAAGCGAAGGATCAAGTGTAACAGCAGTGATGGTTACAGTTCAATTCCTGGAAATGGGTGGTAACACTCTTATGAAAGCAGCGACCAACGATGGAATGAGTATTTATATTTTCACTTTTTACTCAAATCTTTTTGCTCTATGTGTCCTTCTACCATCCACTCTTTTCTACCATAGAAAAAGAGCTCCTCCTCCAATTTCAACATCAATTTTCTACAGATTGTTTCTTCTTAGTTGCCTAAGGTATATGATATGAACAAACAAAGTTACCAACAATTGTATGCCAAAATTTGATCATGTTTTATTGATCATGATGAGCAACATGTTTGTGTAGTACTTCAATACAGATTATGATGAACACTGGAATTAGATGCAGCTCTCCCACGTTGGCTTCCGCTATGGTGGACCTTGTCCCAGCTTTTACCTTCATACTTGCTGTTATTTCAAGGTATATCTTTTAAATTCATATATGCAATTGACTTTTATATATATTTGAAATTTGAATCTGATTAGAACCAAAGTTCAATGAAACCATTTTAAAAACCTTTTACAAAAAATGTTTCTTATCGGCCACTGGTAAAAACTATTGGGATGATTGGTGGACTACGCCGCTTCACCACTCTTATTTAATAAATTTATATTCTACATTCAACTTTATGATATTCATGATTATGTTATTCAACAACATTCAACTTTATGATGTTCTTGATTCCAATTTTAATTTAACACATTAATATTTTTGAGTGAGTAATTCTTCGTATAACTCGTATAACTCTACAGTATAATTTGACCCTTCATTTCTTTATATATATATATATATATATATATATATATATATATATATATATATATATATATATATATATATATATATATATATATATATATATATATATATATATATATATATAAATCATTGCGTTTAAATTGAATTTAATACAATGATTAATGAATTAATATTTTTAAAAATGAATTTTATAAAAGAGTTCGTTAAAATATTAGAAATTTTTTTATATTCTAATTTTTCTAAATTATATAGCTTTTATAATATATTCATGTATCGCTCTATCACTTTTATATATTAAAGGAACAAAAATAAAATTTAAAATACTCAAAAAATTGTTAGACATAAAAAAGTTTCAAATATACTAATTAAGACATTTTAACTAAGCAGGGTGAGATTCAAAATTTTGTTCGATTCACACTAATTTATATAATGTTGCAACGAATTTGAATTTAATTTAATTTTTTTTAAGATTGTGCAAAAGCAACAATTTTCTTGTTTTATCAAAGTTTGAACATTCTTTGGTATTTATCAGGAAAAGAGATAAATTGAAAACTGAAAACTGAAAAATAATTTCAATTTATATTATTCAAACAGCTCTTGATAAAATATAAAGTCAGGTTTGAAAATTAATCAGAAAATAAGTTGCAATGGTTTGGGAAAAGATGTCATGTGAAGATCTCATGAAGCGTTTACGTGTTTCACAAGATGCAAAATTAAAATAGATTTCTTAATCCACCGCATAAGGTGGTGGGACGCGCCTTATAAAAATTTTAAAATGTTTTTCATAAAATCTAAAATTTATTTTCAGTTCGCACAATTTATTATAACTTTTGAGTGAAACCAGAAATATATTTCTGATATGCACCACATTTTAAAATATTTGGGTGAAACGAAAATATATTTTCGGTTCCATACCAAATAATGAAATATTAAGAATTTATTCTAAATTTGGTCTCACATACACGTTTTATTTTATCGGTAAAATAAAACAATTTGATTTAACAAAATAAAATCAAACATTAAGATTTAATTTAAATAGATAAAAATTTATCGTATGTTTTGGTCTAAAAATCAGACATCAATATTTAAGACTCTAATTATTGATCATGATTTTGGCTGATTTTTAGACCAAAACATATGGTAAATTTTTATCTGTATAAATTAAATCTTAATGTTTGATTTTATTTTGTTAAATCAAATTGTTTTATTTTACCAATAGAATTAATAGAATAAAGCGTGTGTATGTGAGACTGAATTGAAAATAATTTCTCAATATTTGATGAACAACTACAGTCTTAAAAATTACAAATAGGTTGAAACCGGAAATATACTTCCGCTTTACACCCAACCCTTTTCAACGTGGTTTTTATGATATGAAATGCTAACCGGAAATATATTTCCGATTTTTAGAGGCAATTTGGAAATTTCGCCGGAATAGACAAGAATATCATGAAATAGGTTAAGAAATTCACAAATTAAAACCAACAATCGATTACATTTATATGCCAATCAATTAGTCTAAAAAAATACACCTTTAAAAACTACAAATTTTGGTCATAATAATCGATTGGTATAGGCCAACAATCAATTGGTCTAAGTAAAATTTTTGATTGGCATACACAAAACTCAAACCCATGACTATTGAGTATCTTAACACATGACTTTCAACTATTAGAGTAGATTCATCATTAATTGATAGTATGCATAAGATAGATGTAATGAAAAAAAATATTTTTATGATGAAAAACTAAAATCAAAATTTAGATGGTTGAATATTTTATAAAGACTTTAAGCACTTTAAAATCAGAACGAATATTGAATTGTTTTGTACCATTGGATGAATAAAACTTTTACATAGTTCTAAGTTGGGTCATCCATAATATAGTCATTTGAGTAGTTTCTTCGTACTTTAACATTTCATTTGATCAAGTCTTCACAATTTTGATTGTCTTCTTTAAAATATCTTTATTGAAAGCTTGTATTTACAATGTTGGGACATCTGTTCTTACATGTGTTCTTATGCATAGAAACAACTTGAAGTTTCATTGTTGTTTTGCATAATGCATCCGATTCAAAAGGAACAATATCATAAAATTATATAGTTACTACTTTATGGACAATTTTTCATCAACTTGCTACTTTATGGACAATTTTTCATCAACTTGTATGACATATTTTGACTCTATTTTTTCTCAAAACTCATTCAGTGTCATAAAGTCAAGGATATGATATATCACCTCATCTGAAACACATAGGTTATTCAATCTTGTTGTCTTCTCGATCATCTCTGCCCAAATGTTATCCTCCATTTCTTTTACTTTCATTACATGCAACACTTTCTATAAACTTTGTAGAACAAACCAATCCTTAACCTTTCTTTGCCATAATTTGAAATTACTTATCCAGTCTAACCTTGTTACTTCGAATTGTGCTCCAGGGTTATTCGCCATCTAATACCAATTGTAAGAACATCAACCAATATAAAAAAATTAAAAAGAAATAAAATTAAAAGATAATGAACACAATTAATATTTGTTATTGTAGTTCAGCCAATAATACCTACCTCTCTAACTATATAGCAACTATATTTCCTTTGATTTTTGTTTAAGTATTAGGATTCGTTATGATTAAAGCGCAAAAAACTATATATATATATATATATATATATATATATATATATATATATATATATATATATATATATATATATAACTATATTTCCTTTGATTTTTGTTTAAGTATTAGGATTCGTTATGGTTAAAGTATATATATATATATATATATATATATATATATATATATATATATATATATATATATATATATATATAAACAAGGGTTAATTTTACAATAATACCCTAAGCCCCCATCCCATATATCTATCCATAATAATGTACACATTTTTTTGTTATTAAATAATCTCCAAAATACGACTCATACTCAACAAATATAAATCTATATAATAATATTTTCTTTTTAACGACATATTTGGTTTTGCCACAACATATCAAAGTGGAATTAAAATTGAATTAGAAAAAAATAGATTAGTTTTTAAATTGTAAAACTAAAAAAGAATTGAAGTTTATGCATTCTGAAAACTAAAATGTATTTAATCTTTCAGGATAGAAAATCTAAATTTGAAACAACATAGTAGCCAGGCTAAAATTATTGGTACAATGGTATCCATAGCAGGGGCATTAATTGTGACATTATATAAAGGGATACCATTGATTAGTGGTGCTTTTCAAAATATAAAAATGGGTGCAAGTGGTATATACCTGACAGGGAATTCAGATGGGATACTTGGTGCTTTTCTTCTGGCAACTGCTAGCTTATTCCTTTCTGTTTTATTTATCGTCCAGGTAACTAAACAATTTTGAACATCCCTACTATTGAAATTGTATTCTCTCCTAGTTATATACAAAAAAAATCTCTTTTCATGTTTATTAAGTATTTTTAGGATTTATTTTTCAATATTTATTTTTAATTAATTTAACTGTCTTGCAGCACATTAGTAGGCGTTAGCTTATTGTTAGCGATTTTATTGTGCTAGTCCTAGACTTTAAGATGACATAAGATGCTCTATAGATAATGAGTAGTTAAGAAGATCATGTGATAGTGTGTAAGCATGTATACTTAATTTTACTTGTTAAATTAAGTTTAAGTTTTCTAGCATTTGATTCTATCATCTAGTATCAAGAATACATAACTTCACAAGAAACAAAGAGAGAAAGCAGGCGGCGTCTAAAGGTGAGGATTATTTAAATGCATTAATTACTACATGTTAATACAGTCTCAAGGGTAGAAGGATTATGAATATCATGTTCACGAAGATGCTAAGGTTGATATAGAAGAATTGTTTACCACCTTCCTAAAGCTTCTGACCTATCTGATCCTTTAGAAGGAACACAATACCTCCTAAAGCTTCTGACCTGTCTGGTCCTTTAGAAGAATTGTTCAACACCTTCCTAAAAATTATCACCTACCCGGTCCTTTAGAAGGAACACAATACCTCCTAAAGCTTCTGACCTGCCTGGTCCTTTAGAAGAATTATTTTACACCTTCCTAAAGCTTCTGACCTATCCGGTCCTTTAGAAGGAACAAACAACTGCTTGCTTTTACAAGGTTTGTTTACCAAATACTGCTTCTATATAAGCATATGTAAACTCAATCAAGTACATCCAAAGATCCTAATATACACTAAAAGTTATTACATTGTTTTGCAGCTTTAATGTATGATCTTCTTTTCTTCAAGTAACTTTTTCACGGACAACAACCCAGAGCACTTAAATTGATGAAATCTTCTTTTTTATAAGTTTCAGAGAGCTTGATAGATCTTGACAAATCTTGATATAGTAAATAAAAGAACTTCTCCTTCATGATTCACCTTAGAACATTTCAGACAACATCCCTTGTTCCATAATCTCTTGAAGCAAAACACTCATGTTGTGGATTTTCAATTAAAGCTTCCATAATCATCTTCGTTGTCTTCTACAGCTTAATAAGCTTATTTACAGCATGTGAACTTAAACACAGTGTGAATCAATGATTTGTTGGCTTGAGATTATCAAGTAATATGATTCAAGACTACATGTTATTCTACATGTTGTTCTTGTTGTAGAATTACTGATTGATAATTTTTTTGCATTTCATCAATGATAATTTTCATTGTTTTTGCTTTTTTAACACACAACAACAACAACTCAAACTCATGATACTTCCCTTTATATATCCAATCAATATAAATCTGTTGACCATTTGAAAGACAGCCGTTACAAAATAGTACTTCCATGTCCTCTTCTTTTCCATAATTTACGCTAGTGGAGAGATAGTGTGATAAATCCTTTTCGTATTGTGTACTATTTGTACCATGTTAACGTTATCTTCTAACCTTCTGTAATTCAGAGGATTCTGCGAGCATGAGTAAGAAGAGAGAGCATAACTTCTGGTTTGTCAAAACTTCAAGTCTTCAGAGTCTTCAGAACTTCGTCTTTAGAGTCCTTAGCACTTGATCTTGAAAAACCTTATATCACATCTAAGGTCATAAGAGCTTCAAGTCTTCAGAGTCTTCAGAGCTACGTCTTTAGACTCTTCATCACTTGGTCTTCAGAACCCTTTGTCTTCTAAAACTTAAGTCTTCAGCATCTGGACTTTGTTCACTCAGAAATTCTGTCTTGAGATCTTTAGACTGGTTTCTTTAGACATACATATCAGAGTCACTGAGCTTCAGAGCCTTCTAAAGCTTTCCTCGCTACTTGTTCATCAAAACTTCTATAGCTTGGAAGAAAATCTTTTTCTCTTCTAATGTCTTGTCCACACCATTCATTAGAAGCAAAACCTATTTGTTAATTCTTAAAACACAACAAACATTAGAGTATTTAAATTGTTCACACAAACATACTCTTTGTTATCATCAAAACTCAGAGAAATAATTGCAGAACCAAATCTTGTTCTAACAATCAATTATAATGAATTATTGTTGAAGCAGTGAATTGCAACATGTGTTTCATTTTCTCAAGGAGAAATTTCCAGCAAACAAGTGATTCAGGTGGATGTTAATTCGCCACTAGTGAATATTATATAAGTAATGCTTGAACCATAAGACGAACATGAATTTTATATTGAAATTGAACACAAACCTAAAGTTTTAGGTGCAGTGCATGATTATAACATTTCACACTACATAGAGCATCATTCAACCAAGCCTCCAGAAATATATGGGAATGAAGACTTAACAACCTATGCACCTTTTGATAGTTCTAGAGACCTTTCCATCTTTAGAAAGGATATGGATATCCAGGAGATAGAAAAATGGATGGGCTCAACGGTAGGGGAAATAGAGTCCTTGAATAAAAATCATATATGAGAGATTTCAACTTCCTAAGGGGAAAATATTCATTGGTTGTAAGTGTGTGTTCAAGAAAAAACCAATAGTAACAAAAAATGGAAGGAAAAAAATTCAAGACTCGTCTTACAAAAAAAGGATTGACTTTGATGACATTCTTTCTCTCAGTGTGATACATACTTCTATCATGGCAGTTTTAGATTTGGTAGCAACCTTATACATGCATTTAGAGCATATAGATGTGAAAACAACATTTCTTCAAGGTAATCAACATGATTAAATTTATATGTAGGAAAATAGGGATTCATGACACTAGATATGAAAGACTAATTTGTAAATTAAAGAGGTCCTTGTATGGTTTAAATTAGTCTTCAAAACAATGATACAAGCGCTTTCGTTCATACATGTTTCAAATTGGCTACAAAAAGTGAGCATGAGTGTTGTATTTATGTTATGAGCATTGATATTTGTTCTTTTATTTTCTTTTTATTGCATGTTCAAAAGGTGTTAGGCAAGTTTGACATGAGTAACTAGGAGACTGTGAGTATTGCATTGTCAAATAACTTTAAGTTCTCATTAGATAACTATCCAAAGACAAATGAAAAAATTGATTATATGTAAAAGGCTCCTTATGATAGTGTTGTTGGTTGTTTTGTATGTTATGGTATGCATTAGACCATATTTGGAGAAATTTGTATGTCAAGTTTCTAATTTTATCTTCAAACCGATAAAGTGTCATTAGAAAGTACTTATTGAGTTTTCAAATACATGAAGGGTATAACAGATCATGGTATCATGTTTAGTAGTGAACATGGTGATCCTTTGGTTGGAGGATATGATGATTCAGATTATGGTGGTGATATGAATGATAGAAGGTCTACAATAAGTTATGTCTTTAATTTAACAAGAGAACTTATTTGTTATAAATCATCGGTTCAATCCATAGCGTACATGTCAAAGAATAATGTAGAGTACATGACACTAAGTGAAGTTGTCATAGAAGCCTTATGACTAACATGTTTAGTGAGAGAATTGAGTGTTTAGAAATGTGGAGTTTAGTTACATTATATAGTTAGAGTTCCATTTATATGGCAAGTTATGAGGTGTATCATGTTATGACCAAACATATTGATGTGACATTTTTCAAGATTAAAAGATTTTCATGAATCTAGATAGATATTACTTGAAAATATTCATACTTTAGGGAATTTAATTTACTATGCCATACATCAGTGATAAGTTCAAACATTGCTTGAACTTGCTTGATGTTTCTTAGTGTTAAGCAATAGGTTTACCATCCTACTTGTCAGGACCGTCATGTATAGAATTTTCATTAGGGTATGATATTTTGGCAAGATGGAGATTGTTGAATATGACTTATATTAATACCAATATAATTAGAATATATGTGAACCGCGTTAACAAAATGCAATCATATTTATAATCTTTTATTTTAGTGACTCTTTATTCTTATATTCTTATTGTTGTTCTAATAAATTTCTCCTCATTTTTATTTTGTTTGTGAGTTAGGCCAACTTCCCTTTCTCATTCTTTCCTTTAAATTTGTCATATCAACTACTCTTCTTCAATATGCGGGTTTTCAATAATTCAAACATTGTTCATCATCTTTCTTGTAAACTATTAATAATTAATGATCCTATAGTGATCGTTGAATATCTTCGATCTTTAATGCACCCATACCACTTGGTTCCTCAATTGATACATTTATATGATTAAATTGAGGGGTGAGAGTTCTGATGACCTTCTTAACAATCATCAAATTAGTTAGTTTTTCACCCGAGTTCTTTAATGAATTCATTGATGTTTAAATGTTTAACATGTAACCTTCTCATTCTCCCTCATCATTCTTAAGGAGAGTATCATGAAAGCCATTACAACAAACCATCTTAACTCAAGGAAGAATGAATAAGTCCTTAAATATGTGTTTTTATGACATAGAAACTGAAAGGCTCTTGCTACCAAATTATTAGTGTAAGTGGTATCTTACAGTTTTGAAAACATGAAAAGAGAAGAATTCAGTGAGAAAAATAATGAAATATGATTGACTGAGTCATACAATACACATAAACACATATCTATACTTCAAAAATACATGCTAGACCAATGGCTTGAGTTTTAAGTCAACAAACATCTTCTTAACAATGCTTCTAGATAACTATTAACAACCTCTGACCATATTCAAATGAACCACTTCACAAAAATTACACATCCTAAGTTTTAAATTGTAGTTGTGGTTCCAATTTATATATAACCATATCTAAATGTAGTAGAGTGAGATTTAACTATTGTCGTTTAAACATAAAAAAAAAACTTTGGCTTTGTGGCCTAAATGGAGATCATTGATATCTTTAAAACATTGCATACAATGCACTTCCACCAATTTTAAAATTGATTTCATCTTTTATTTTCTATCTCTATGCAGACTTGGATTATCAGAGATTATCCTGAAGAGTTAGTGATAACAACCATTTGTTGCAGTTTGGTGGTAATCCTATCTGCAATTGCAACTCTCATTGCAGAAGGCTATTCTAAAATTTGGATATTGAGACCTAATAAAGAGTTGGTGTCTATATGTTATTCAGTAAGCATACAATTTACTTTTGTCTAGAAAATTTTAAAATAATAAGTCCAAAATAATTTATATGATGCTTTTTTGTTTTGTTTTGTGGTTGTTTCATATATAGGCAATATTTATGGTTTCAATGAGGAGTGTTGTGTATGCATGGGCATTCCGTAAGAAAGGACCAATATATGTAGCTATGTTTAATCCTTTGGGAATGGTCATTGCACTTGCTATGGGAGTAATATTTTTGGGAGACAATCTTTACCTTGGAAGGTAAATAAATTGATACATCTAATTAATGAACAACAAATAAATGAAAAATCATTTAAATTATATATTAATTCAAGAATTGTCTTTCTATTGAAAAATTGGTTTTACTTTTTTTTTTTTGCAGCCTGATTGGAGCTACTATAATAGCCATTGGATTTTATGCTGTGATGTGGGCACAAACTCAAGAGAAACGCAAAATAAGCCAAAATAATAATTCCAAATCTTCTTTGGCCCCTCTTTTGTTAGTTTGATTTTATAATACGTGTAATTTACTATTGTTTAATTTAATAAAACAATAGAAAACTCTTTCATTGATATTGTAGTCAACTTGTTTAGTGCAATTAATTACAAACTCTTATATTGGTGCTTTTTTTTATTAATTCTTTTATACTCACTGTCACAAATTTTGCCCCAAGATTGATATGAAATGTTGAAAAATTGCCGTGATATTGAGACTGAATTTCAGCATTTGTCACCATATTAGTGTGAAATGAAATCATTGTATTAAATAAATATTCACATTTAGGTTTTTTTTATAAAATAACGGTTAACTAATAAGTTAGTAGATAGTTTATAATTTATGATTGATGGTTAATGGCAGATAATTTATAGTTTATAGTTGATGGTCAATGATTTACAACTAATAAGCTACTTGAAGCGGTTTAATTAACCAATAAATTAAAATAGCATATTCAATATATAATTATTTTATTTTAAATTTAAAGAAATTATAAAGGGTAGTATTGGATTTTAGTTAAAATAGCAAGAAAAAAAACGAAAGAAAAATTAATAAGCTATAAGCTAAAATATGATTTGAAGTAACATCTAAAAAATAAGTTATTACCTAGTAAAATACTATAAGTCAGTAATTAAAATACGATTATCAAACAAATCTTTTATTATTATATGAACTTATAAACTCAAAAAGTATATTGTTAGTCACTCATTTTGAATTGAATAAATGATACATTAAATTTCTTCCTAAAAAATTTGCAATTTCGCAATGATTTCATGCAAAGCCTTGACCTCATGGATGAATGCATTGAGAATGTAGCTTTTCATATGCCCAAACATATCTTCACCAACTATTAAATCAGATTCATCAATGACATAAATATTGGGAAACATAACGTCAAGAACATGTTTCCAAGCAAATAATTTATACTCGAAATTCAATAATTTAGGAGCCACACCAACTTCATCCTCAATACTAATAATATCACTTATTGACAATTAATATATCATAAATTAAAGAATGGAACCAAGTAGCATGAATTTTCACCTCAAACTATGTCTTTTCCACTATAATTTATGATTCTTTTATCTTCATGTCTATACAATTTCTCAATTTAAAGGACTCACTCAAAATAACATATATGTTTATGGTGAAATTTGATCCTCTGGACTCCGCATTAAATAACTTGTAACTCTTTTCACCTTCTAAATAACCAATGAAAACAAACTCCACATCATTACAATTAAGCTAGTATATCTTAATGTTCACAAATGACAACTTTGAAAAACTTTAAATTAGACTAGTCTATCAATTATCTATTCCAAACCTCCACAGGTGTCTTGAAGCGTATTCTTGTGAATTAACATTTTTCGATCACGTAAGTCGCTCATTCCTAACCCCAAAAACTCCTTCGGAAACTCAACTCCAAAAAAAATGACATAAATTTTTCTATGCCTCGTTATATCTTTTCCATCAAAACATATAGCTTGTTCACTTACATATTTTTGAAAGTTCTTCTTTCACTCCCATGCCTTGATGATCTCAAAAATCATAACTTGTTCTGATTATGAAATTCTTCACAAGATAATCATGTATGACCAATAACAATGTAACCATCTAAAATATATAACCCATATATTTTATACCATTTATACATAATCAATTCACCATCAAAATTTTCAACACTCATGTCTAACTTTAGTGCAATTGGGTAGATCATCAAACATGTTTATGAATAACAAATACCGTCTAAGTTTGAGAACATACCTCACATTGTATAGAAGGAAATCTTGGTTATCAAACTTTTTAAGTTTATTTGTAACAATACCATGAACCTCACAAGATTTATTACAATGAGTTGGACGACCCCCCTTCTTTTACTTCCAAAGTCTCGAAGTTTTATTTCCTTATACACATATGAAAAAAGATTTATGAGTACTTGAACTAGTTATGTCATTCTCCAAACTCGTCACCACTAGTTCCCCAAGAATCTCACAACCATCTTCATTTAAGGAAACTCCAGTCTAAACATGATCTTCATTCTTCTCTCTCTCAAAACTTTTTTTAAGTCACGAGTTTTATAAAAAATGAAACAATTTAACCTAGTCTTATCAAAACCCTTGGATTTAGATTTCTATCTATTCTCACTTACTCTTCTTGAGATAATTAAACATTCATCACAATCATTATCCTTTGAATCTTTCATCATTGAAAGCTAATTGAATTTCATAGTGATTTATGATTCATACAAAATAATAATACATTCCTTATCCTAAATAATGAAATCTTTGAAGTATTCAACAAATATGAGTAATGAGCTTAACAAGGTTAGGTATTTGGT
Organism: Vicia sativa; assembly: GCA_021764765.1. Lineage (NCBI taxonomy): Eukaryota > Viridiplantae > Streptophyta > Magnoliopsida > Fabales > Fabaceae > Vicia > Vicia sativa. The sequence goes on along the minus strand of CM038792.1, from coordinate 133,880,406 downwards.
TTCATCATAGAATTTCACCTAAATATTCTCCAAGTCAACAATGATCTACTAAATTTGTTCCAATTTATCCATTATGAATTTGTTCTCTACCATTCTAAATGATTAGAGTTACTATTTTAGACACAATTGATGAGACGAACACTTTGACATATACAATTATTCAATTTTTGCACACACTGAAGTTGTGTTATCCTTCATACGGTCTCCCTTTAAATTTTATCTCATAGACACGCGACAATGAAAGTTATGGTATTATCCACCTTCTTTATCTTTTCTTCTTGTATTAGGCATGTAAACATTAATGTCTCATCCTTCAATACTTCTGCACTCATTTATTGAGTTAATATTATTTGCATCTTTACTTTCTTCAATCCAAAAATGGTGTCTCTAAAAAATTTCTTTACATCCCATATAGAACCCGTGATAATCACTTGTAAACATAACTTATTTGCCTTGTGGCGGGCTTCACTTATTATCAAATTGAAAGGTTCAACAAAAAAAAACTGTGGGACAAATAAAAAAGATAAGTAAATTAATTATCCCAAACAAAACTAATGTACACGCAATGTGTAACACCCCAATTTTATTAATTAGTTATACATTTTATTAATTAATTATTTATCAGATTTTGTAGGTAAATGTTTTAATTTAAATTATTTGATATATGTGACGGGTTAGTCGGGTGAGACTATCGAACCGTGAGTTATCATTAAGAAATAATGTTGGCTAGTTGATAAGTGCCAAAATGTAGTTATTTTGTATATATGTTTTGTGGCACTTATCTATTTTTGTTTGTTAATAATCGTTGAATAACCCCAATTTTTGTTGTAAATACGTTTTATTGTGTTTTGTGTACATAATGTACCGTTTGATAGTTTTGTACTTATTTTTGTAGGTATTTGTTGCATATTTGGAGCATGGAGGAATAAAGTGTCGAAGACGCGGCTCCGAAGATGCATTGGTGGGAAGAAAAACAGCAACTTTCGCGCTTAACGCGGTTTTGAGCGCGCTTAGTGCGGTAAAGTGGTTAGGAGTAATAAAATAATAAAGTAAGTCGCGCTTAGCGCGGTCTGCGGGATTTTGTTTATAAATACTTTTCAAAACAGAATTCTAGGTTATGGTTTTGGGGTGGTTTTTGATCCTCATTTCCATCAACCTTCATTTTTGGTAGATTAGCTTAGAAAACAACATTAGGGCTTGCTTAAGGATAATTGGAGGTGGATTGCTCTTCGATTGGCTTTGACAACCAGTTTAGATCTGTGGTTTATCTCTTCTCCTCTTTGTGTATTTCTCTTTTGTTGGGTTTGTATGTATTTCTACTCATAACTACTGTATATTTATCGTCATTGGTGTTATATAAAGCTTGCTTGACGAATTTGTGTTGGTAGTTATCTTGGGTTTTTACTCTATGTTAGGGGTTTGAGCTTTACTAGAGATAGATTGCTTAGATTCTTACCTAGGATGATTATCTGTTAGTTTCTGAATACTAGAAATGGGTTGAGATCTAACATTCACTATAGAGTATCCGAACTTAATGCATCTACGTTGGTGAAGTATGCTAGAGATGATTATGGAGGTGACGCAGTTGACTCCTGTGTTGTTGAGATAGGCCAAACATGGCTATTGAGATGATTTAGGAGGATTCTCAATTTGGGTTAGAAATAACCAAGGTTGTGAGAGGTATGTGATGACACGGACGAGTACCGTAGGCCGAGTATGACGTGGGTGGTAGATTTAAGTCTGTGACGGGTAGTTTACATTCGTTCCGGACAAGTTGTCTATCCTTTATACTTTTTGTTCATTTAATTTTTGTCTTTTATTTTCATTTCTTTTAATCTCAAACTCATTAACGGTAGAATTGTCGAACGACGAATCAATAACCAATCTCTGTGGACACGATATGATATAACCTAACCGGTATATATCACCCGGTAAAAATAATACCAACTCTTTGCTTGCGCTTACCGCAAGAACAAAATGGCCTGTTGGGATTGGTTTTATTGTTTCTGTATTGCGATAATTCCGTTGTTTTTGAGTTTTGTAATTATTGTATATGTTGTATAGACTTTGTATATGAACTTGTATATTGTTATTTATACATGTTATGTGTTTACTTTCCATGCTTGTACATATTTGTGATTTTCTTAGTTTTCATGTGATGTTGTGAATTGTCTCGTACTCGTAACGTTTGTTGTGTGGTTGTTAGGACACTTTCTTTAGGTTTGCGCGGTGTGGCAATACCATGGCATGATGAGAGGAGGTTACTAATGCTCACACAATAAAGGCGTCGAGCTTACGACGTAAAACAAGCATGTTTTTGTTTGTTTATGTTTATGTTGTTTGGTGGCTTATGTTTTAACAAGTTGAAATAGGACTTGCTCTTAATTTCTAATTTTCACTTTTCAACTTGTTAATTCGTTTTCACCAAGTTTGTGTATTGTTGTTGTAGGATCTTTCCGCGAACAAGTATTTTTAATTATCGATTCCACAGGGATTGGTGTATATTGTAGTCTTTCAATAGCAAAGTGTATTTTAAGATTTAAGTAACCAAAGGGTTTGTTTTCTAAGCTACTAGTATCATGAATTCCCAAGCAAATAACTAAAATAGTCTTTTCAAAAGAGAGTTATAGTTTGGATTCAAGAGAGTTGGAGTTTGTTTTTAATTGATGGAAGCATGTCAAGATTAGTTTCATTGACCTAATTTCATATGCATTCTATTAATCAAGTGATGAACTAGTTTGATGATTTCTATAAATACATATCCTCTCAATCTTGTTGATTTCTCACCAAGATTGTGAGTTTTATCATGTTAATCCTTGAATGATTTCTCACCACAACTATTGACATGATAAACATTAAGCTCAATATTTGTAAACACTAACACACAAATCTAGTTATAGCATTTGTTCATTAGTGGATGAATATCCTAGGTCTACTTTAAAGCATCCTTTTTCAAACAAGATTCAAAGCATAAAGATGAAGAACAAAGATATTCAACTATATTAATCATCAACCATGTTCATACACAAATGGATTAAAAGAAATACATACTAGTTAGATCAACTACCTCTAATCTTGACACAAAAAGAACTTAGCCACACATTTCCATGGTTGCTTTGCTCACAAGATTGTTGGAGGAGATGATGAACATGAAGAATCAAGAGGAAAAACTATGTTTTTCTTACAAATTCTATGCCCTAATGTACAATAATGAATCATAATCATGAAGAAGTGATGTTCCACCCTTTTTCACCCCAAAAGCCAGCTGGAATTGATGGATTAGGTGGCTGAAAAGGTGAAAGCATGGGTCTGTCCTTTTTCTGCTTTTCGCAGACCGCGCTAAGCCCGGTTATTCGCGCTGAGCGCGCTCATGCTGCAACCGCGCTGTGCGCGACCTGAAGCATGCTCCTTCGTCCAAAAATTCATTCAAAAAGAATCATCCCAAAAGCTCTTCAAGTGTCCTTGAATCCAAGCTTGAGAGAATCAATATTAAAAACCTACAATTTAAAAGTAAACTAAGTTAAATAATGTATTATAAACAAAAACTAAATAAAAACATAATTAAACCAAAATACTTGAATAAATACTACTAATTAATTAAAAAGGCATTGTTAAGGACCACAAAATCATGTACAAAATAGCTACAATTTGGTCCTTAACAATTGTTATTTGCTTTTGTTTTGTTATGTCAGTTTGTTATTTTCCACAAGTTTGTAGTGTTTTAGCTTGTGGAAGTGTGTATGTATTGTAAATATTGTTTAGATGTGTAAATGAGATTATATAGGTGTGTAAGTGGAGCCTGCATAGCAGTTGCACCTGTTGCTGTCATTTTTCTGCAACTGGTGTAGCGCGCTTAGCGCGCTCTGCTATGCAGGGCCAGTGAATTCTTTTAAAATTTCACTTGGTTTTCCTTTTTCCCAATTTCACCAAGGCTTTTTGTATTGAATAAAATTAGTATTGTTTTTCTAATTCTTTTGTTGTTGTTTGGACTCAAATTTTGGTTCGGTAACTTGAAGACTTTTGAGGTGGTTTTTTAAGTTTGATCGTTTTAACTCGCGGATGTATGGTAATGATAGTTTTCAAAGTTGGTACATGTCAGGTACTCGTTTATCGCTTTCTATAGCATAACATGTTTAGGAAATTTATCATTTGTATAATTACCATGCTATTCATTCTTTTTGCATTACTTGCTCATGAATTGAATCACTTTAGTTCCCTTTTACCCATAAATGTGAGGAAGCTTTCCATTGTTTACATATGAGAGTCCACATTCTTGTTTTAACTGGATTTTATTATGCTTAATCTTTTGTTTTGTGTTGATTGTATGATTGCATGAAAATGATCAAGGCATTTTTTTTGATTTTGAGCATAACTACCTTGGCCAAATATTCAATTCACCTTGTGAGTGTGTGATCCTTTGTTAGCCCCTTTGAACTTTTATCAACATCTATTTTTATTTGAACTTGATGCTTGTCTATGAGTGTCAATTCACTTTTTTTGTATGGATGTTGATTTCTTTGTTTCCTGAACCCTCAACTATATGTTGTTGTATGAATTTTTACCTTGCCTTAGAAAGTAGGGAGTATTCACACATTAATGTTGGTTGGATTCAAGTTGGGGAGAGAAATGTTTATATACTTATATTGTGGTTGGTATGAGGTTAAGAGAAAAAGAAAAGGAAAAAAAATGTGAAAAAGAAAGATTAGAAAAAGAAAGAAAAAAGAGAAAAGTTTTGAAAAAAAAAAACAAAAAGAGTAGGAATAATGTTATTTAAATAAGTGAGGTGTGTTTGGTGTGAAATTTGTGATGAAGAATAAGTTTGATTGAAATTATATTGTTTGGAACTTTGTGAGTTGATCACTCCCTTAGGTTTAGGCAAGTTTTTGTTTCGATTAGCTTTAGGACTTATCACTTGTTTGTTAACCAAGCCACATTACAACCTTGAAAAGCCCTTGTGATTCTTGCATTTGTATTTTCAATACGTTTTTGGATGAATGCATAATTTAGTATATTGTTTGCAAGATTGTGAAGGAGTGTTTTTTATCCCTCACCTTTGTGTGTTCTTCATCTACCGATGAATTTTTACTAGGTGTGATTCATGATTGAGCTTGTTTTGTTTTAGAACGTTTTGCATGATTTTTGTACTTAGGATTTGTTTCGTTTATATGTTATTGTTATAGTATAGTGGTAAGTTTGTATTCGTCGGGCACGTTTTCATTTGAACCATACATTTGTCTTCTGTTTTAAAAACTTGTTGATTCGTGATTCTTTGATTATCATCTTTTCTTTCTTTAGGTTTATTTGACTTTGTTTAAGGACAAACAACGTGTCAAGTTGGGAAGAGTTGATAAGTACCAAAATGTAGTTATTTTGTATATATGTTTTGTGGCACTTATCTATTTTTGTTTGTTAATAATCGTTGAATAACCCCAATTTTTGTTGTAAATACGTTTTATTGTGTTTTGTGTACATAATGTACCGTTTGATAGTTTTGTATCTATTTTTGTAGGTATTTGTTGCATATTTGGAGCATGGAGGAATAAAGTGTCGAAGACGCGGCTCCGAAGATGCATTGGTGGGAAGAAAACAACTTTCGCTTAGCGGTTTTGAGCTTAGCGCGGTAAAGTGGTTAGGAGTAATAAAATAATAAAGTAAGTCGCGCTTAGCGCGGCTAGCGCGCTTAGCGCGGTCTGCGGGATTTTGTTTATAAATACTTTTCAAAACAGAATTCTAGGTTATGGTTTTGGGGTGGTTTTTGATCCCCATTTCCATCAACCTTCATTTTTGGTAGATTAGCTTAGAAAACTACATTAGGGCTTGCTCAAGGATGATTGGAGGTGGATTGCTCTTCGATTGGCTTTGACAACCAGTTTAGATCTATGGTTTATCTCTTCTCCTCTTTGTGTATTTCTCTTTTGTTGGGTTTGTATGTATTTCTACTCATAACTACTGTATATTTATCGCCATTGGTGTTATATAAAGCTTGCTTGACGAATTTGTGTTGGTAGTTATCTTGGGTTTTTACTCTATGTTAGGGGTTTGAGCTTTACTAGAGATAGATTGTTTAGATTCTTACCTAGGATGATTATCTGTTAGTTTCTGAATACTAGAAATGGGTTTAGATCTAACATTCACTATAGAGTATCCGAACTTAATGCCTCTGCGTTGGTGAAGTATGCTAGAGATGGTTATGGAGGTGACGCAGTTGACTCCTGTGTTGTTGAGATAGGCCAAACATGGCTATTGAGATGATTTAGGAGGATACTCAATTTGGGTTAGAAATAACCAAGGTTGTGAGAGGTATGTGATGACACGGACGAGTACCGTAGGCCGAGTATGACGTGGGTGGTAGATTTAAGTCTGTGACGGGTAGTTTACATTCGTTCCGGACAAGTTGTCTATCCTTTATACTTTTTGTTCATTTACTTTTTGTCTTTTATTTTCATTTCTTTTAATCTCAAACTCATTAACGGTAGAATTGTCGAACGACGAATCAATAACCAATCTCTGTGGACACGATACGATATAACCTAACCGGTATATATCACCTGGTAAAAATAATACCAACTCTTTGCTTGCCGCTCTACCGCGCAACACTAGTGAAGGAATTATTTAATTAGTGAGAATTGTAGAGAATAGTAAAATAATGGTAACTGAGCTTAATTGTGAGAATGTGAAGAGTTAGTCGGGGTATGATAGTTAGCCTATTAACTTGGTCAGTAGAGTTAGTATTTACTTTATGAGGGTTTAATAAAAAGAAAATAAAAGTTAGTAAGAGAATAGGAAAAAAAAGGTTTTGCATAGAAATAAAGGAAAGGGGAGATGATGATAAGAGCACCAAAGGAGAAATTCAAGGAATCCATCAAGAAATCAAGGTAAGGGTGAATTTTTACATCATTATGGGAATTGTATCATGATATGTAACGGGTAGTTGTATGCTTAGGATGAAAACCCCAATTTCTTAGGTTTTGAAATTGTTATGTTTGAATAAGGAATTGTTGGTATGTGTGAACTTAAATTGGTGAAGTTGGTGTTATAGAATGAATAAAAATATTGTGTAATATGTATATATGAGTTATGAAATTGAAAGACATGGTGTTGGTTTCAAATGTGGGGTGTTGGGGTTGAAAATATTGATTTTTGTACTTAAAACAATAGAAAAACATATTTCGAGTAAAGAAAATTGATTTCCCAAAAAGGGGTACTCGATTTCCAATTTAAAAATTGATAAAATTGACTTCTAGAGTGTAGGAAATAGATTTATTGAACTGGGGTAATCGATTTCAATTAGTTCTGACAATATTTTTGTAAAACTTCAAAAATTCACAACTTTTGAATCGTAGCTCCGTTTGGGTCACCGTTAGAAGTATTAGAAATATAGTGCTATATTCTTTTTAATAAATATGGTCTTATTGGCAATAGTTGATTTAATTATCGCGTGGTTGTGTAAAATGACTAGTATTTTTGTGTTGTGTAGTTTGTGATTTGGTGTTGGATCATAATAACCCTTTGTATGTTACTTGTTATGTGATGTTATGATGGTTTGACGTGGTTATACTATGAAGTTGAATTGTATGTGGATAATTCACAAAAATGTGCATGTATGTTTAATTGTGTGGTAACTCAATTGTGATGAATTATTGAAGATATGTATGGATGTTAAGATTGAGAGATGTTCTTAAATTGCACATGGTTTTTAAAATTACACATGCATCATTGTTGTCAAGAGGCAATGTTTGTTAGTTTCGTGGGAGCTAGTGACTTGTCTCAAATCTAGAGCAGGATTTGAAAGTTTAGGGAACATGCTTTTTGTGTGTTATTGGTCTAGGAAACATATCCAGTTTAAAGTAAAAACCGAATAAAAATAACGATGATCGGTACCACATGCATGAATATTACTTGAGTATTACATTGAGTCACATTGTGTTTTTGTACAACAAAGAGTTATGGGAATTATGTGAAAATGTTGAATTTGTTAAATTGTGGATCCTGAGTGTTTACTTGTGAATATTATGATTAATTTGGTGATGCTATGTTTTTAAGCATTTGAAGTTGAGAATATTTATCTATATGCATGTATATTATGCATTATTTATTATATGATTTTTGATAACTATGTGAATTTTCACCCTTCTGTTGGTATGATGTTTTTTAACGATATCACTCAGGTATTGAAGATTAGAGTTGCTTCTAGTAAGAGTCTAGTTGGAGGAGCTATCTTTAATTATCTTTCTGTACTTTTTTGGGGTCATGCTCTGATTATGTAACACAGAGGAATGTTTTAAGTCATGTTTGTGAGATACCTTTATATACTCTATTTATTTGGTTATTCTTATTTGGTGATTCCTCTGCTTTATGATAATGTGAAAGTGTATGGAAAGCATGAATTTTAAATAAGTGTTATTGAGCATGACATCTGTATGTGGATGCTTGAATTATGTGTGACACCCTCGATATATAAGCATGTTATATTACTCTGATTTATAATGTATTATTCCACGGGGTTTCAGAGGGTGCTACACAATATATTCCTCTAAAGTGCATTGTGTTCTTGAACTCTTTGCGTTGTTGCAAAATTTTAAATTGGATATACTGTATTATTATTATTATTAAGTTATCCAATATCTAAGAGACATAGATTTAAATTGTGTGTCACACTATTTTATGTGGTCGCAGTTGTAGATGCGAACACTACTAGAATATCATTGCGAACATCTCCATAAGGTTCAAGTAACTTATCCTTACAAATAGTTAAGGTAACATAAATTTGGACGAAAGGTCATTTATTTGAAGAAATGAAGTTATAACAATAAATTTTAATTCTTATATTTTCATATTCTAAATTTTTTCATATTTTATATATTTTTAAGTGTCAAAATGATTGAATGCAATGCCCTAGTGAATAGTAAAGTGAAGAATAGGAATACAATTGTGGGAGGATTTAAGTTCAAATCCCACTATTCTTTTTTTAATGTTTTTTTCTCTTTTCATATTTGTTAAACTTCTTTTGTTTGATCTATTTTTTCATTTTTTTTACTATTTTATTATCAACTAATTATTATATTAAGATTGTTATATTAGAATTATTATTGTGAAATTATTAATTAATATTAATATTATTAACACTATTTTTATTATATTTATTGTAGTTTTTTATCAGTCTAGATTTATATTAGAATATTTTTATTTATTTAAATATTATTACTAACATGTTTAAAATTTTATTATTAGTAATTTATTTTTATATAATCTCTTTCCTTTTTTTCAACCCCCTTTAATAAAATAAAATAAAAATTAATTTTTCAACCAAAGAAGCACACCGTGCATATTTTCATCGGCAAAGCAACACCATCAATTTGGTTCCAAATATTTTTTCAAATTTCCAAAATCAAATCCTCATAAACTTGTTCCAAAGAAAAACTGTGTCTCTAAAGGTTGTTTATTTTTTCTTGCTTACGATCTTTTGCATTTTATTTTATTCTGTAGTTGTCATGACTAATTAATGTTGCTTGCTTGACTATGGGTGAATTATTGGGGCCAATTGTATGTCATCATTGTTATTTCTTTTCATTTTTCTTATGAATCCATGCTGGATGAAAATTTAGATCAATTTTGGGTCTAGGGATTTCGAATTTGGGGGTTTTCAATCTAAGAGTTAGAGGGAGTTAGAGTGGATCCTTGATGATTTTGGTTTTAGATTTGAACGTAGAAGAAATTTCAGGGAGATTCATGGTTGTCTTGCTTATGCTTTCATGAAAAAGACGAGTTTTAGAGAATAAAAGAGAGGAAAATATGGAAAGAGAGAAGGTTCCCTAAATCCTAAAACACACATTAATCCTATATCTTGAGAAGGTTCCCCTTGAGTACAAGTGAGGTGATGGGTGACTAACATCTTCCCCTCACTTACTTAACTAACTCTTGAACAGTTATTCGGTCACGATGATCGTTTAATCCTTACCTCTACGATTTTATCATTTTTCTCTTGTTCCTTAAGAATGAATAAAATATAGTGGCGAATCTGTGATTTTTCCAGTCGCGATGGAAAAAAATAGGCCAAAATTAAAACTCTTAGTTAGTGAAGGACCATAATGAAAAGTGAAATCTTAAATTTATTTAATTTTGGTTCGAAGGAAGTAGAAATGGATTGAACATGTACTTGAACCTCAGGGTACATGGTTCGATTTCCATGGAAGGCAAAAACTCTACTAGTGAGGGGAGTAGAGAAAATCATGAGGTGACAGTGCCGGGAATGCCGAAGGCTCGGGCTGTTACACTATTGATCTGTTTTGGACTGGTGTTGGATAATTTTTTATGTTGTTTTGTAATTGGCATTGTGCCTTGTTCATTAGTTTTACGATAATTGACATTTGTACTAGTTTTGTAATGTTGGATGTTGTTTTGTAGTCAGCATTGTGCCTTGTTCATTTGTTTTGTAATTCTATTATTTTTTCACACACATCTGTTTGTTTTAGTAGTGGTTGCAAGGTTGTATAATACATTAATCTATATGGCTAAAACACGTGATTCACAAATTTTGTATAAGAATCATGTGTTTGTAAGAAGTATGTTTTTATAAGAATCAAAGTTTTAAAATTATCACACAATATTGTAGACAAGATGCAATTGAGAATAATAGTATAATTTTTCAACACAAGTTGCATGTCAACATAACAAATAGAAGCCCACCAATCTGCTTTGAAAGTGTAAATCATTAAGGTGTACTCTGTTATAAGTTACTCAACATTAATGTACACATATTTAACACAACACGAATTTTGTAACCTATCCAACCACTTTTTCAAAGGAAATCTCTGCGGCATTTGTTCCATCCACCGTAAATATGTCTCATAATGAATTGTTGTCAATATATTAACACCTTAGGACGCAACAATTATTTGCACGACAATGTAAGTAAAAAAATCAACAAAGGGAGGTCCATATTACATAAAATAGCCAATAATATAGGAGATATAATAAATATAATAAGTGTATGATACATTAAAGAAAGAAGCAAGCAGATGTCTTCAAAAATATTACAGACTAAAAATCAACAAAAGCTGGTCCATTGTTGTCTGCCAATTATCCAAAAAATGTCCATGCCAATCGAAAATTCTCAATGTCTTTAAGTCGGTGTTGTCTAAAATTTCCAATATTCCTTATATTTTCTAACGATTTCTTTGTTAAGCTCGTTATGGTTTCCCATAAGCAAATAGTGGCCAGCATCCTCGTGACATTCTCATTCATCTGGTAGTAAAATGTGAATTAATTAACAAGATTAAATGGAAATAGCTCATGGTAAACAGAAACATCAAAATTTATATTTAATCATATCATACCCAGGATGTTACTTGTAAAGTTATTCTGCATGTTCATCCACTCAACGACCCATAGTGCAGAGTTTTCACTGTCAATACAACACAACATGTTCAATTAGACCAATTATACCAATTATATATGGAAAGTGTTCATCAATTGGAAGAAATCGAATACCTAGTTCCACAATTAGGTATCCCTCTAGCCTCGACAATATCCCAGTATTCAAAATCTGTCATGACATGAAGGGAGAAGGAACTTTGATACACCATTTCAACCAACTTATTAAGCACAACTCCATGGAAAATTGAAGGACATATAACTTAATATCATTGGTTTTTTAAAAATTTTATTATAAAATTCACGTATACTCACAATGTTTTTGATGGTGCACCTTCTTTCTGTCACCGCTTCCTCGTTCAAATGCAAGTCCAAATGATATATCTTGCCATCATCAAGTGAAATGACCATTGTTGATTCTCTATTTTAGGATTGACTTTATGTTTGGTAATACTAATTTAGCAGCAATAGGTTAATTAGGATTTATAACTTGTAAGGAGAAAGCAGGTTGAAGTTCTATTTAATGGAGAAACATGTTGTGTTGAAATGTTTCAACATCTGGAACAACATGTCGAAGAAGATGTCGAGACATCAGACGTCAGGACATCACGCTACAGAAACTTTTAAGTTTTTTACAGTTCTGTTTTAATTATGCAGAATATTCTAGGAATATTATGCATCATATGTGGCGTGATTTTTAGGGCATATGTGGAGGTCCAAGAGTTTAGGAGAAAGATCAACAAGGACCTTTATTGTAGGAGAAGTTATCTGCGTATTTGTTTATGCAGAATTTTGTTACAACTTATGCTGTTATTTTGAAGGCCCGAATCCATTTGGGTAATAGGTTATAAATAAGCAGTTGTAACCTAGTTTTAGTAAGCTAGCCGGTTTTAGAAAGATGTAATCTTTAGGGTTAGCCATGTAAGTGAACCACCCGGATTGTGGGATGGTCACTGATTTGTACCTCGAAGCCTGTAGGCAAGAGGATTATTTTACTCACTCAGAAGTTGTGAAGCGATGTGTGTAGTAGTGTCCTTGGAAGAAGTTGTGAAGCAATTCCGAGTTTTGTTTGTGTCACATGTGTGACTGTTTTATATTATGTTTGAAGTGTGGTATCTTCAAATTGTTTTATATTATGTTTGAAGTGCAGTATCTTTAAACTGTTTTAGTTGTGTTTGGAGTGAGGTATCTCCAAGCTGATTGTGTTAGGAGCCAAGCAGATGATGTAGTTACTAGTGTGATAATGACTGATAGACATCACTGAGGTAATTGGAAGTGAGCAGAGGTTCTCATATCTAAGTGTGGTATCTTAGGTAGAAGGGTCATTGGGTAGTCTAATTAAGTGAGGAGTGTAAATATGGAGGTTTCCCTCTTAATTAATATTTCTTATAGTGAACTTCATTCTTGGCTTAGTATGCCCCCAAATGTAGGTTGGTTAGAACCGAACTGGGTTAAAAACTCCTTGTGTTCTTTTGTTTTCTGCACTGTTAATTGTATGTTCTACTTTGTCTGTTTTATAATGTCGGATCAGATGTCACGACATCCTGAGTCTGATGGCACCAGAATTTCAATTCGTATCAGAGCAGACATCTTGTCTGTTTGAAGATGAGATTCGTAGGGGATACTTTCTGGTTGTGCACAAGGTAGAAGATTGTCTGAACAAGGAGTGTTCATATTGTATGGTCCCTTGAAGTGGATGATGGACTTACTTGTAGATTGTTTGAGCAAGGAGTGTTCATATTGTGTGGTCCCTAGAAGTGGAGGATGAACCTATTTGTGAAGAACTAGACCAACCTGACCAGAACATGTACCTTCTTGAAAAAGAAGATAAAAATGCTAGAACAAGAAAGTTAAATTCAAAGACTTCATGCGGGAGTGAAGATTTTGGATTGAATTGTTCAGCCTATATTCAGCATAGAGATGAGAATTGTCAAAAGCTTCATGCGGGATTGAAGACATTGATAAGGTAACTCTTGTGCTTATGTGTTTCTATATGGTCAGGATATTGGTTAGGTCGAGTTTATTGCTTGATGAAGAAGAAAGCATATTGCAAGGTTGATTTATTTTCAATCCTTATGTGTCATGCTTACAATTAAAGCATGGAGTAAGCATTGTGTAAGTTCTGTTGAAATATGACTATTTTCTACTACATAGCCTCTGATTCAACCCCTATAGTGAAAGAAGGATCCTAGGGTTAATTTTATCAGCAGAATATTTGGCAGATTTTCACAACATTATTAAAAGTGTCAAAGACACTTGAGATCTCTCTCAAGCCCACTCATAAAGGCATGTATTAATAGAGTTGATGAGTATCAATTGATCAATGATTCTCATATTTATCTGTAAGTTGTTTGAAGACCTTGAATACTATCAAGGATGATGAGTTCCAAGGAGATGGAAACGATGTTCTATAGGATGTTAGAACATTATTACTGGTATGCAACTACCAGTTGAAGAACAGATGTTCTGGGTGCTAAACAAATATAGAGTGAGTACATATGTTTGGAGACTGCTCCTAATCTGGAAGAGGAAACATCTGTATTAGTTGATCAGGACACGATCAATAAATCTCCTTGTTATACCCAACGATTATCTCTCCTATTTTTGAGGTCAAGATACATCTCCATACTTAGGAGTTCTTCAAGGATTGACCAGATGAACCCTATCCTAAGTAGTCAACCCACAAATAGGGTTTTGTTTCTCTTAAGACAAAGTTGGGTTCTAATGTCTCAAGTGTGCATAATTCCTCCTAATATGCTTCAAAGAATCACCATGACAAGTTTCAAGCCTCATAGCTCAAGTTTGCCCAGTCAATTGCTCAAATGGTTAAAAATCAATTGTATTTGACAAAAAGTCAATTATGGTCAACATACAATCAAACTTCATCACTTTTGGTCAACATCAATATTTTGAAGTCACAATCATCATTTTATCAAGGTTTGATCATGATTCATCAAGAAAATCAAAGAATTGATCAAAAGTCAAAGTTTCTAAATTAGGGTTTCTTGATGAAAAATCATCAGAACTTTGACCATGCATAACTTTCACATAATTCATCAAAAGGTTTTCCACCAAAGCTCATCTCAAAGGGAATTCAATTCTCTACAACTTTGTCTCTCACAAGCTTTGCCCAAAATGCTTCATTTGAGAGTTATGGATCAAGACATTATAGGTCCTTCTAGAAGTCAACAAAAAGTCAGCTTTTTCCAAAGACGTGTACATGAAGATGAAACCAAAAGGAACATTTAGAGGACACCTTAATCTTTCTAAAAATTTCAAGAACACTTCCAGACGATAAAAATTGAGTAAGTTATGTCTCGGGGGAAAATGGAAAGTTTGAAGAAATTCATGAAATGTCAGTTGAGTAATTTGGACTTTTTGAATAAATGGGCCTAATTTTTGAAGTGTGAACGTGGATATAACATGTTAGATGACCTATAAGCCCATTGGTTCATGGCCATGATTTTTTTTTATTCATTTAAATTCAAAATATATCAAATAAAATACCAATTAAATGGCAAAAGGCTCATGGATTTGATTATCAATCAGAAAATTAATAAAAGATTTGCCTTGGAGCTCAAGAAAATTATTGCAAGCTTGATTGGTGAAAGATTGATCCAAAAATAGCAAGTTTTGAATCAATTTCCAATCAAAATTTTTTTCCATCAATGCAATATATTCTTAACACAATTCTTAACCTAATTCAGTCCTCTATATATTCACAAGAATTCCAGATGCCAAGGACGAATATTTTGAGGCTGAAGAACCCTAATAAAACTTGAAAAAAACGGTGGCTTGCAAGCAAGTGGCAGACCAAATTTTGATTCGATTCAGGCCATTCCAAGCATCAAACAACATTCCTTGGAGCTCTCTGAATCGTTCCAGGCCATCACAGATCACCAGCACCTCTTGAAACTCGATTTCAAGATCACGGTTTGCACACTTTTCTTTCAATTTCGGTTTCATACATACACGCATATTTAACATGTTTCGATTGTATATTCATGCTTAGAATGAGGTTTGCAAGCTATCTGGATGGTCCGATTTGAGTTTAAGTGTCGGGATCGAATTACGCCATTGTTAGGGTTTTAAAGCTTCAAATTAGGGAAACCCAGTTAGAGGTAAAATTGGACCAAATCGATGGTACCGTCGTGCTCGGAAGGAAATTTCCAATCGAACCATTGTCTCACCTTTAATTTATATTGTGTATTCTTGATTTTTGAAAGTTGCAGGTGCTATAGCTACAGACGTGGCCGTAGGTAAAAGGTTTACCCACGGATTGGTTGTCGGTAAAGATACTAGAAATTTCAACTTTGGGGACGAAGACCCCTGGCGTGCGTTTTTTTATAAAAAAAAATATTTTGAAATTCTATTTTATTATATATTATTTGTTTTCCATTCCAATAACAGCTAGCACACATGGCTCAGATGGTTGGAGGTGCGCGTTGGTAACCACAAGGTCCTAGGTTCGATCCCCAGGGCTGTACATATTTTTGCCAAATTTCTCACTAACCATTTTTCTTCATATTTTCTTTTCTAGTTTCTTTTTCCAAATAATTTTCTTTTCTTATATTTTTCAAAATACACAAAAAATCACAAAAATATTTTTCCCTTTAAATTTAGGTCATAAAAATCTTTATTTTATTTTTGACACCAAAAAATATTTTATTTTTCTTTAAATTTAATTAATTATTTAATTAACCTTAAAATTAAACTTTAATTTGTTTTCCTAATTAAAATCAATCCAAAATTCACAAAAAAAAAAAAAATTCTTTCTAGCAATTAGATTTACTAGCCCTAAAACATTTTTACTAACAAAAAACTATTTTTCTTTTATTTATTTATTGCTTTTTTCGCATTTTAAATTCTAGAAATCAATGTATAGGTCGCAAGGTTATTTTTGTAATAGCGTAGATTTAATTTCTCGCACTTTACTTTCTGCACCTTTAATTATGTAACTACCCCAAAGCCTTGTAATAACGTAGGGTTTATTTTCCACACTTTTACTTTTCGCACCTCTTATAAACTGTCTATATACATTGCTTAGATGTATGGTTAATAAGATTGTATGGCAAGATTAAAATCAATCGTTAGATAACCTTAATTTTCCAAGATAAAATATCTAAATTGAACACACTTTTCACACTTGCACTCCCCTTAGAGTATCCTCTCTTGTTGCCTTTCGAATAACAATGATCATGTTCCTCGAACGTAGGGGTACCAATAGAAAAAGTCCCTTGATTCAAAATCATCATAAAGATCATAATCCCTCGATGACCCTCGATGTTGCCTACAAATATATGATCTCGTCCCTCGGTTGTTGCCTACGAATAAATGATGATAGTCCCTTCGAAATGCTAAGGAATCCTTACAATGTTGCCTTTAATGACCATACGATGACCCTACGATTGTCCCTTCACATCCAACGGATAAAGTTACCTATAAATAAATGGTATGGATAGCCTTATTCTAAAGGAGAAGGGAAATAACAAGAACGACCCTTCTGAGTAGGTAAATAAGACTCTAAATTTCTTGCTCCAAACAAATACTTTTTACACCTCACGCTCTTTTAAAAATACTTTCAAACAAAACACTTTGTATACATTCCAACGAGAATCATTACAAAGTTACATATTTCTAAACAAACATTTCCAAACACTTCGTATACGTTCTTGAGGACTGATACAACAATCATTACGAAGTCAAAGCGAAATAGTTTTCAAAATACTTTCCAAATCACACACACAAAGAAAGCAATTTTTCAAAAGTGAGCTAAGCAATTAAGAGCCCGTAGATAACTACAGATGGAAAGGGTGTTAATACCTTCCCTTTTCATAATTACCTCCCGTACTCAGAATCTATCAAAGGTATTTCCTGTTCTTTTCACCCTTTCCTTTCTTGGATAAAAGAAAATTCGGTGGCAACTCTTGCTATCCACAACATTTGCGGTAAAACACAAAACAAACAAGTCAGTTCTCTCACCGTGTTACAAAACTGGTGACTTTGCTGGGGAAAACACTCAAAGAGAGGTTACCTTAGGGTTTTAGATCACTTTTATTGCTTTCTATTTTCTTTTTCTACTTTACTTTTATGGGTTGTCTGGGTATTATATTTGTGGGAGGATCCTACACCCGGATCTAGGTTTCCTTAGGTAAGTAGCAATAGATTATCGCAATTGTCCGACGTAGACCGAAACGGTTAAAATGATGGCTACGGTTAGTGCGACACTTTGGATCTCCTGATGCTCCTCATGTCCAGTTGAGGAAATATTTGGCACTTGCGTGGTGTCATCAAGCACTAACTAAACTTTTAGAACCCTAATTGACCTATCTTGGCCATTAGAAGGTAGTGAGATAGTCGACTTCAGTATGTTTCGGTCGACCATTTGGTAGCCATACTGAAATAAAGCCTGCGAGAATGATCTATGATATGAAATTCCTAGAACCCGGTTACTATTGTAGGACAGGTTGAACCAACTTAAACTCCGGTAGAGTAGACACCTATACCTTATGCAAGCCTTAAACCTAGGGTTGTTGTGTGAATTGATTGTGCTTACTATTTAAACATGACATCATGACATCATAACATTTCTAACCATTTCAAAGACCTAGGGATTTATCTTTATTCTTTGTTGTAGGGTTATGGCTTCCAGGAAAACTATCTGAATCAACTTTGTGGTATACCTTCTAAACTCAAGGAATTAGTCTCACAAGTTCCCGATTGTGCTCAGTCCATCAAGAGGCATTGTTATCTACTCTACTTGGTTATCTATGGTTTTGAAAAAGATATGATGAGTGTCGTATTCCAGTTCTTTGATCTGAAACATCACTTCTTTACTTTCCCAGATTATCAATTGGTACCTACAACGGAGGAATTCTCTAAGCCACCTGGGATACCCATCCTTGATCAGATACCTTTCACTGGTTCAGAGAAAGTTCTGAGGTTAAAAGACATTGCAGAAACTTTACACCTAAAGCGGTCAAACATTAAAGCTAATTAGGAAACAAGAAGTGGAGTTAAGAGTTTGCTTGCTAAGTTTCTGATAAAGAAGGCTCGAGAATTCTTGAAGGCTATGAGTTTCCACGCTTTCGAAGATATTTTAGCTTTACTAATCTATGGCTTGGTGTTATTTCCTAATCCAGATAAATTCATAGACATGAACGCCATCAAGATATTCCTCACTCATAATCCTGTGCCTACTTTACTCGGAGATATTCTGCATTCTCTTTACACTCGTACCATGAAAAGACAAGGGACTCTCATGTGTTGCATACCGTTATTGTCTAGGTGGTTTATTTCACACCTTCCTCGATCAATGATGAAGAATGAACAAGGTTTGAAATGGTCTCAAAGGTTGATGT
This sequence comes from Vicia sativa, assembly GCA_021764765.1. Lineage (NCBI taxonomy): Eukaryota > Viridiplantae > Streptophyta > Magnoliopsida > Fabales > Fabaceae > Vicia > Vicia sativa. The sequence goes on along the minus strand of CM038792.1, from coordinate 133,861,672 downwards.
CACTCTCTCATTCAGATATTCGTTGGTGTCTCTACTCTCAAAAAGACCTCATTTTTATTGAGCGTTGTGGAGAATTCCCTAGTGTACCACTCCTTGGCATAAAGGGAGGTATCACTTACAACCCTTCTCTAGCGCTACGACAGTTTGGTTATGCTCGAAGAGATGGTCATCATGATATGATCATCCAAGGCATTGTGATTGACTACGACAACGATCTCCATGGTTATCTTCGAAGATTTGTGCACGCTTGGGGCATGGTGAAGAAGACTAATACCAATACTTTGCGGCATAAAAATTCCATTCCTTGGGAACCTTACCTAAAATAGGTACGAGCCCGTGCTCAAAGTCTCATGATGCCATATGCTGCTATTCTACCAATAATTATGGAACCTGTTGCCCAAGGCGATGAGCCTTATACCATTCTCCATCCAGACATGCCTACCGATTTTGAAGAATTGAAGAGATCCTGGATTGAACTTAAAGAAGAAAGAGATACATTCTAAGCTCAATGCTATGCAAGCGAGAAAAAGATATTAGAGTTGACGAAGCTGCTTCACGAGGAATAGAGCATTAACACCTACGTCACCACAAAGAGGAAGCGTCCATGAGAGACCTAGGAGTTTCACTTTATGCTTGAACTTTCTTTTGTATTTACTAATCAAATAAAAAGTTTTTTCTTGCTTGTTTACCAAATTTAAATTCCTAAGGTCCTTGAAAACATTGCATTGTATAACATTGCACATCATAGCATATCATTTCATAACAGGTACTCTGAAGACCGATTTTCTCATTCTCTCACTGTTTATTTCAGCAGAAATGGCTCTAGAACAAACTATCAAAGATCTCCAGGCTCAAAACGCTCAGTTCCAAGAGATGTTCATCAACTTGACCCAAGGACAGGAAGATCTGAAAGAGATCATCATCAAGAAGAAAAAGAAGAAGATCGATGGTATTCTCAACATGGGGAAAAGGTTCAGAGGTCCAGTTAAGGTAGTCAGACAGCTTGAATTCTCAAAAAAGAGCGGCAAAACTGAAGGAAGCATCAAGACCAATGAAGAAAGCCATCATTGGTCTCAAGAGAAAGAGGAGGAAGACTATATGAGCGAACAGTATCCTCCTGACAATGAGAAGTATAAGCAACTTGAAGACCGTCTGTTGTACCCCAAAAATTTACCATATTCTTTTCCGCATTTCTAGCCTATAATCTGATTGCATAAACATACATGTAGTCGCATGCATAACATTGATCATGAGATTACCCGGTTCGAGGTATTCCAAATGCCAAACAAAAAGGATTTATTCTCTTACCTTTCGATAAAGTGGATTTTTGAGTTCTCAGCGCATTTTGGGCCCTCTAGAAGGCGTATCTCTCAGCTCGTCGGGTATTTTCTGATGATTTTCGACCAGCAAGTTCCTCTCATTATTATCTACAACTTTCATTTGAAATCCGGAAGCAGATCTTGTGAGGAAGGTTCCCGAAGAATTGATTTCCCCAGTGGATTAAGCTAAATTTTAGTGCCGAACGCGCGTCCTGCCCACTAAAAAGTTTATATCTCCTAGCTGGAAAATCGAAACTGAGCGGGATCAATTTCTAAAATTCCGTATCGAAATCCTATAAAACTTTCTTTGCAACTCGAGAGCTGATTCCCCACCAATCAATACCAGAATTTTATTCTTTGGAGTTGATTCTAAGCTGAGCCAGACAATTTTCATCTGATGCGCGAAGTTCGAAAAATCATATCTCGCTCGATTTTCGTCGAAACGAGGTGGACCAGTGCCAAAAGTTCACAAATTTTGTTAGCTTTTATTGTCCCAGAAATACTCATTTGCAAATTTTGATCAGAAGACCCTCGTTCGAGGCATTATCTCGGAAGAGCGCAAATAAAATTCTGCGTGTGTCAGTTGTCTGAAAACTGTGCTGAAACTTCAAAAATTCCTTTCGCCTTGACCGTTCACCTGATCAGGTCGAAATTTTGACTCTCAATTGCAAAATCCCATTCCGGACACTTTTCGTTTACATTCTGACTTCAAATTCAGCACAGATTTGGCTGTTTTGGATTTATTACGAAAATTATTCGGATAATCATGATTTAAGCTTGGTTATGGATCTTAGGCCTAACTCCTAGAACTATAAATAGATTTTCCCCTTCACAAATCACAACAACACAATCATTTTCTTAATTTTCACTACCAATCACACTCCAATTCTATCTCAAATCCAAAGCAAAACTCAAAAACGAATTTCAAACTACAACTTTCCCTCCCAGAAACCCCCACAGACCGCCACCGGACCTCTGCCAGACACCTGTCACCACCACAGACCGCGCTAAGCGCATCCTGCAATCTATGATTTTCTCATCTCAGCTTCTCTCCATAGAATCTTGATCTTCTTCTGCTTATTCTGCTCGAATTTGACGTAGAAGGAACGGTTTCATCCTGATTTCTCTTCAATTTCAAGATTCAAGGATTTCTTCATCATTCTTCACTTCTCCATTGAAGATTTCAAGTTTTCCTCAAGAATTCAAGGTTAATTCCAAAGGTTATCATCAATTAGGTGCTGATTTGGTATTTTCTTTGAAGAGTACAAGGTATTCCTCTTCAATTTGATTCAAACTTCAAGTTCAAGTACGTGTTTAGTTCAATTAAGCACTTATTTTAAGCTATTATTGACTTTTAGCTTTTTCTTGAAATTGAATACTGTTATTGCTTGCAATTTCCAAATAGATTCTGATTTATGAACTTTCATTCTTGAATTCCTTGATTTGAATCGGATTTTGCAACGTTATTCATGTCGGTGTGAGGACTTTTATACATAGCATGCATATACTCTTGTGCATTTGTATCTACCTCGCCTATAGGTCATAAATTTATGCATCTTGCATCATCTATCACATCTCATGCATTAGAGAGCATTTAGTTTGATTGAATTGCATTAATTCATGATGATTTGAAGCATAATTTGCATTCGAAATGTGTCGACATGTAGATATCAAAGCATCTTGATCACTAGGAACACAATGCATTGTACATATATCCATTGTCTATGCATTCCAAGTGTTTGTGTTAATGCATAACCTAGACTTGACATGAGCTTACAACACTTTTTTTGGTAGCACGACTTGTTTGTGTTGATTCCTTGCATATTCATGCATTTAATTTCATAAATGAACATTGAAATTATCATTTTGAATTACATTCCTTGCATGTTCATGCATTTAATTTCATAAATGAACATTGAAATTCTCATTTTGATTGGCATTCATTGCATGTTCATGCATTTAATTTCATAAATGAACATTGGAATTATTATTTTGATTAGCATTCCTCGCATGTTCATGCATTTAATTTCATAAATGAACATTGGAATTATTATTTTGATTAGCATTCCTCGCATGTTCATGCATTTAATTTCATAAATGAACATTGGAATTATCATTTTGATTCGCATTCCTCGCATGTTCATGCATTTTATTTCACAAATGAGCATAGGAATTATCATTTTGATTCACATTCCTTGCATGTTCATGCATTTAATTTCATAAATGAACATTGGAATTATCATTTTGATTTGCATTCCTCGCATGTTCATGCATTTTGTTTCACAAATGATCATAGGAATTATCATTTTGATTCGCATTCCTTGCATGTTCATGCATTTGACTTGTATACATGAGCATTGGAATTATCATGTTGATTCGCATTCCTCGCAAGTTCATGCATTTAATTTTACAAATGAACATTGGAATTATCATTTTGATTCGCATTCCTTGCGTGTTCATGCATTTGCTTCAACCTTGAGCATCAGAATTATCATGTAGGTTTGCATTACTCGCATGATCATGCATCCGATTGCCATTTATGAGCTTTGGATTTGCTGACTGACTGTGTGGATTGACTTGTGGCACGAGAACGACATGGACAGGCGATCTGGATCAAAAAACGGGATTTTTTGCAGGTTGCAGACCGCGCTTAGCGCCACCAGAAGCGCGCTAAGCGCCAAACTCTCTAACTTTTGTTTTGTAGGTCGCGCTTAGCGCGGTCCGAAGCAGGATAAGTGCGAAAGCTTATGTTTGGGTCGCTCTTAGCGCGGTATACAAGGCTTAGCGCAACCTGGAACTATTTTTTCTGCTCTTTCTTATTTCTAAGTGCAAACATCAGGTGTTCTATCCTTCTTAACCATTGTTTGAGATGTATTTGATGCAGGAGCTTGTGTTGTATATAGATGCGACATAATTCTTCGATATTTCATGTTCGTATACCCACGTATACATTCCTTTTGGCTTGCTTTTTCGGGTCTAACTCCCTTCTTGCAGGCATATCCCAAGTGGAACGTGTATACACATGTTCCTTCTTTGCTGGTACGCATACGCGTACATTCTGATGTCTGCCGTGGTTCTCTTGCAGGTGTCATTTCTTCGGATGCGTATGAACGCACAGTCCACTTGTTTTGATACCTTGAGTTCTTCTCACCGGTTTACTCTTATTGCGAGGCTGCAATACTTGAAGTTTTCCAGAGAATTTCTTCAGCTCGCAGTGCTCTTTAAATTTTATATCCGAGCGGTAGTTTATACACCATTTATCGCATTCTCTTACTGCTTTCCTAGATATCATGAGAAGTAGGGCTTTACAGCTTTATTTTTCCATGAGAAGTAGGAATAGAGATGCATGATGGGACTTTCGTAGTTGGAGCATGTTCAGGAACCCCTCTAGTTTATTTAAAGATCCGTTTAGGGCGCTTCTGTTTGCTAATTGTGTTTGGTTTGTTTAAAGTCTTCATCCGTACATAGGGAGGCGCCTTTCATTGTGTTTACAATTGTGCTTGCATAGGTCAAACGTGGATAGGACACCCGATGTGGCACCACCAAGCAAAGTCTCGCTTTTTATATTTCCTGCTATCGAGTCATGACATATATGGGCAAGCGAAAGGGGTCCGTAACCGACTCATGCAGTTCTAATCCGTGTCAGTTCGCACACGCGAATCGTATTGCAACCCATTATCGAGTCAACAAAAGTGGCCAGAGTCCCCTATTCTGACTCTCCACTCATTCCCGGGGTTTGTATTTACTGTAGAACTTGCATCATTTGCTCCGTGGGCTATGCCTACGGATTGTTTGACATTTGTTTGCGCATTGCATTGCTTGTGTGTTTCTTCCAAAGCACTTGATTGCTTCATCCCTTTGCATCCCTTAGTTCCACAACCAAGAGGGATATATGATAGCTTTCCCCCTAGGGCTGCTCGGTTAGGATAGATTATCGAGCCTAGACATTAGGATTTTCATCATTTGCATGTTGACATAGGTAGAGATTCTCTTACATCCTCTACTGTAGGTCCAATCCTTGCATGACAATATTAGGGTTAGTACTTAGCTAGTCTCCCTCTTGTTTTGCTCGTTTCTTTTACATTCTTTCATGTAATTAAAACTAAAACTTGCTTTCTTTTCATTTTGAAAACAAAACACTTAATAATGGTTTGAACTCCTTTCTCAAGGTAAAAGCAACCAATCAAGACAAACTCTTTTTCGCCTAATGGGCGCATTTTATTTTGTGTTAAAAACCCTTTTTCACAAGTAAAAAACACAAAACCAATCAAAACAAGTGAGCCGAACTACGACACTCTGACTTTTCCATTGCACGCGGGAATACGTAGGCATCTTGTCACGGGGCTCGATTGAACAAACTTTGTAAATACTTCCTTCTTTTCCCCGTGGTTTCTTTATTTTCCTTTTCTTTTGCATGCATTATAGCGATTGAGCAATAGATAGATATAACACACCCTTTACCTAGAAAATAGAAGCGGATACCGTAGAGTACTACGGGCGTGTGGAGTGATAATCCCTTCCCCTCGTGTAACTAACTCTCTTACCTAGATTATCTTGATCTCTCGTTCATAGCACCGCGATTTCCCCCCTTCAAGTTTACTCGATGTTTTCCTTTCTCTATCGTGAGATAAAAGACATTCGATGGCGACTCCATTGATACACCCTTATCAGTCGAAAGTTCAGCCGGGTGGTTTCACCGTCTGAATGCTATGGAGAATTTGAAAATGTCAGGATTGAATTTTGACGATTTAAGCCTGGTTCCTGGAGTGGTCATTCCCCGTAAGTTCAAAGTTCCTACTTTTGTTAAGTATGATGGCATTTCTTGTGCGAAACTTTAGCTAAAGTCCTATGTTCAGAAGATTCAACCCCACACTACTAACAGGAAATTATGGATGCATTTCTTCGAAGAGAGTTTATCCAGAGCACAGTTAGAATGGTATTATCACCTAGAGAATACTCATATTCATACTTGGAATGATTTTGCGGATGCTTTCTACAAATAGTACCAGTACAATGCTGAATTGGCACCAACCCGCATGCAACTGCAGAGTATGTCTATGGGTTGTGACGAGAAGTTCAAAGAGTACGCCCAAAAATGGAGAGATCTAGCAGGAAGAGTCCAGTCACCCTTGTCTAACAAGGAATTGGTTGAAATGTTCATGGGAATACTGACAGGCCCATTCTTCAATCATCTGATTGGAAATTCTTCAGCCGGATTCATCGAGATGATACTGACAGACAAACATATTGAAGTTGGAATCAAGAGTGGAAAGATTCAAGTCGAGACATCTTCGAATGTAGCAAAGAGATCTTTTGGTAGGAAGAAAGAAGCCAATGATGTGTATGGTTAGAAGAACCATGACAAGGGTGATCACCATCAATCTGTGGGGGCAGTTTTGATCTCCAATCCCACACTAGTGCAACCTCAACAAGACAACGCGTGTAGGTAGAATGCGCCAAGAAGACAGTTTACGAAGATCAACATGTCATTGTCTCAAGAACTACAACGCATGTTGAAATTAGAGATGATTACTTTAAAATATCCTCCTTAGCATGTCAATAAATCTTCTCCGAAGTACAATCCTAATGTAAGGTGTGCATATCACTCCAATACCCCAGGCCATGACACCAACAACTATTGGGCCCTGAAGAACAAGATCCAAGACATGATTGAAGCTCAGGAAATTGAATTCGACTCTCCTATCGAAACTATGAATGTGATCAACGCACCAATGCCTGATCATGGAAAAAGTACCAACGCCATTGATAACGACTCATATGTCTTTCTTGTGAATGAGTTAACCACTCCCTTGATGACTGTTAAGAAGAATATGCTACAAGCCGACATATTTCCAAGATATTTTAACAACTGCCATTACTGCGCGTCTGAGCCCAACGGATGTGCCTGGTTAAAGAGAGGTGTTCAGCTCCTGATAGACAACCGAGAAGTGTTATTTCTGAAAACTCCGTCTGTAGAGAGTTTGTGCAAAGATGTTTCCAAAAATTGAAGATTGAAGACGTAAGCGAAGCCATAACAGAAGTCTGGGATACCTTGGGGTAGCCAAGTGGGAAGTTCGATTTCACGGTGAAATATATCTCCCCGAAAAGTTACTGTCATACCCCAAATTTTGACCTAATATACCACTTTGCATTTACATCATTGCATAACTGACAGTTCAGACAGCATTAATCGGGTATAGTCTTTACAGGTTAAAATTAGGGTTTCATCAGATTTTCATCTGATTCAAGAGCTAATCAATTAGGGTTTGAGATTTTCTTATCTCATTTGATCTATCTTGATCAAATCATCAACCTCTGATCATCAGATATCAAATTTTCTCACAGAACAATTGAGGATCGACCAATTAGGGTTTTGATCGAGCATGAGAATTCTCTGACTTTTTGAGCAGTGGATGACTTTTTTGGATAGAGATTGGTCATCATATCTTAGATATAACATCCTGACCTAATTTCTGAATTCAAAACATTACAGAAGTTCACAGAATTCATCAGTCGTTTTCAGAAACATATGATGAAATATCATCTGCACAGAAAAGTCAAACTTTGACTTTTGGTCAAATTTTTCAAAACAAAACTTTTTCCATCATCAAAATACTTCAAATTATCCATCTTGATCATAAAAAAAAATCAAGAATTTGAAAAAGTCAACAAAAAGTCAAAATTTCTATAACTTAGAAAAATTTCTAAGTGTTGAAATTTCACATTTTTTCCAAACTTCAAGCCATTTTTTCACCTAGTTCCAATTGGAATTTGAAAAAACTCAAAACATGAAAGTTGTAGCTTGTGGAATGATCTTTCCAAAATGTCCAAGAACTTCAAAATCCATGAAGTCTAGCTATGTCTTTGAAATTGGAACAAAAGGGTCCATAAAACTTGATTTTTCAAAGTTCAAAACTTCAATTATAGGTCATTTTGTGATTTTCTCATGTAAACCACTTGCCACCTTGCCAAAATGACTCATCAAACTGATAAATATCAGCTTGGAAGTAATAATTGGGATGAGATAGGATCAAAGTAAAATTGAGCACATGGTGAAAAAAGGAAACTTCCTTTTGTGGCAAATACCATTCTTGCCCCTTAAGCAAGCTTTGATTCACCAAATGGCTTGTACTTCTTGCCTAACAAATTCATACTTGTTGCCTATAAATAGCTTCCATTTCAAGTCCAAATCACACCAAAATCAATGCACAAATCCATGCTTTTCTTCTCTTCTTGAAAATCAAGTATCATAGAGCAAAATTGCCAAGCATAGCATTTTTGAAAATCCAATGGAAACATGATGAAAATTGGTGTCCAACATGTTCCATAATCCTTAACAAACTTGTTGCAAACTTAAAAACAACTTGATCAAAGCTAAAAATCAGTTTTCATTTTCATATTTTCAAAACTTGCAAAACTGCCATAGGATTTGAATCTGAAGTTTGGTTGGATCAATTGATGTTGTAATCATCCATACACATTCCCTATACCTCATAGACATGATCCAAAACAAGAACAAGCAATAACAACACGATTTCCGGTTTCAATTTTGAGCTTATGCAGGTGGACTTGGGTAGCACGTTCCAGCTTGATTCAAGGAGTGCAGACCACTCACATAGCATCCTCACATGCCGTTGGTGCTTAAGTGATCAAAAAACAACCACTGGAAACACCCCAGCCTCGATTCCGATCCTCACTTTTCCAGGTATGAACACGAGTTGGGTTCTCATGATTCTTTGAATCTTTTGACAAAAACTATTGGCCAATCTCTTTCTGCACTTAACACGAACATTAGCCCTCAATAATATCAAACAATAATCCAACATACATGATTTAATTTGAAAAATCAGTTTTAGGGTTCATAAGTGTTCTTCGAATCAAAATCATTCTGGGTTTAAAATAAATGAAATTAACAGCTATTATCATATCCGTGGTGAAAAACCGATCAAGTTTGGTTTTTGTTTCACTCAATTAACAGCTATTATCATTTCCTTTTAATCAATGGGCCTCCATCACGGTGTAAGTCCCATAACATTCTTTGGTGTACATAATATTTCTTTGTACACATCAAACTTTTTCAAACAAAGTTCATCTGTACATAATACAGATACTTTTTATACGCAAATACAGACAAACTTCGATCGTCTGTTTTTACTTCACTTGTGTATATTCAAACCAACATTTTTCTCATACATAAAAAGTTTCTTTTCAAACAACAAACTTTTATCTGTACATAACACAGATACTTTTTGAAAATACTTTTTCGCAGATAAACTTCGATCTTTCGTTTTTGTTTTATCTGTATACATACACTAAATACCATTGGTATTGAAAGGAGCATTATTCCCTGTGAAACTACTTTCAAATCAATGGGCCTCTCTTACAGTGTAAGTCCCAACCCTCCTATGTACATCCATCTTTCTCTGTACATAAATAGCTCGTTCGTGTACATATTCACTTCCTTGTACACATTCAAACTTGTAAATAATCAAGTTACGCTCGTTTTAAACGTTCGTTCATAGACACTTGTTTATATTTCATAAACTGCTGTAAATAAACATCATGCATTGTTTATATTTCCTTCATAAACTCCTGTGAATACATATCACACACACACACCTGTTTATACAAATTGTCTAATCATGACATAACAATTAGACTAATCAATAGGTTCCCCACAGAGTTAGCCTCCGCTTGGGCTTCATACAAGACAACTCTCCCCACAGAGTTAGCCTCCGCTTAGGCTTCATATAAGACAACACTCCCCTGTTGAGTTCAGCCTCCTCTTGGGCTTCGTTCAAAAGAACTCCTCATTGAGTTTAGCCTTCTCTTGGGCATCATACAATGAAAGGGACAGGAAATCTCTTAAACAGCCTCCTATTGGGCTTCCAATACAAAGAATCAACCGCGCTAAGATAGAACCCTGAAAGGATGGTTTCCCGGTGAAATCACTTTCAAATTCCCCAGAGAGTAAAATTTCCCGGTGAAATTACTCTTATTCAGAAAAGGACGGTTTCTCGGTGAAATCCCTTTCAAGCCAAAGCCAGACATACCCTATAGCTTCCTCTTGAGCTTCATACAAGGACCCTCGATGACCCTCGATGACCCTCGGAATGCCTCCTCTTGGGCTTACAATACAAGGACCCATGGGCTTCTTAAAAGCATCCCTTTAATCCAATCAATTTCTCCTTGAGATTTAGACATCTATCATCTCTATGGAAGAAGTATCTCATCTATCACATCACATACAATCAAAAACTTTTCAAACTTTTTTTCAAACTATTTTCAAACAAAAACATCTCTTAATTGTAAGTGGTAACGCTTGAATACTCGAGCAAAACACCTAATACTTACAGTTAAAAGATTCAATCATTTTTTTTCAAACATCTTTCTTAAACATGTAAGTGGTAACGCTTGTACACTCAAGCAAAGCACCTAATACTTACGACGAAAGATTTCAAACAGTCAAAACTTTTCAAAAATGTATGTGATGAAATAGATTAGATACATTTTTTCATTAAGATGACATTTGTCTGTCTCTTACTAACATCCCGTTGCTTTCCACTAGCATAAGTGGGAACTACGATTGCTCTGACTTTCTCAACATCCTTTTGAGAATACGTAGGCACAAGGTCTCATCCTTGGCGAGCAAATTTCTATCTCTCTCAGACCAAACAAACCATAGAACCCTTTAGATCCGAGCTACAAATGCTCTGATTCCCTCTAGGGGATATGTATGCAGAAGATCCACAGATCTTTGCGAGCACAATAATAATAAACATTAGAAATCCCACCTAATCTACGTTTCTTATTCCAAAGGAGAAACTTTCCCAATCATAGAAATAGCAAATTAAAAACACACAAACATATCAAATATATTCATATATAAAGCTGTAGATAACTACATATATTTAGGGTGCTCCATCTATTCCCTTTATATAACAATCCCCCTTACTCAGAATCTCCCCATTGCGTTGCGTCTAGTTTGCGCTAGTCGTTACGCATATCAATATCAATTGAGGGTATTTCACTTTCCCTTTTCATAATCATTAAATCATCTTTCTTGTGTTGAAAATAATAAAGCTTGATGCTCGCATCTTTATAAACAAATCAAAAGATTTAAATCGTTACGTGCGAGAATCAACTCACGTTCGCATCCTCTAGGCGTCACCTTTTACGCAAACAGGAAAATGGCGACTCTGGAAACTGAAACTTTGATTTTCAAAAAGAAAAATCGTTACTGTCCGAGAGCACCAAGCTTTTTTTTTTATTTTCAAAAAGAAAAGAAAGGGGATAAGCTTTTATGTTTTGCATATATCTGTTTTCTTTATTGTGTGTTTCGCGATTTCATCTGATGGAAAGAAATCCTAACCCGGATTTAAGAAATATTTAAGATCTAGGTGGAGATATTAATACGTGAGCGGTTCAATGCTTTCGAAGTTAATATTTCCCGCTCAGTGGAGGTTATCTTGGGGGTATTGTGTTTAGCAAGTAATTGCGAAAACACTTGTATTTTCGAAACTTAAGAAGTCGAGTGGGTCAGAGAACACATAAACCATCCCGCCATTAGGATGTAGTGCGAGATTATTCGGTGTAAGTCTAGAGTAATTGTCATGCGAGACTACGATCGAAGTAGTTTCTCTTGAAAAATATTATTGGACACACGAGTAATCCACAAATCCGATAATATTTCAAAGAGGAGTGTTGAGCCTGTATTATCAGTAGAACCCGTTTCACAGATGAATAAGCCCTTAGAACTTAACCACGTTGATTCTTATCGTTGTCTTCATGCTCGTGACTTCGAACGCTTGACCGTGTGTATAACTACTAACCATGTTTGCCGCATTCATGCATTCATTCATTCATAAAAAAAAAAAAAACTTTTCTCTTCCAATTTCCAAAGAATTTAGAGATTTTTTCTTTTGTAAAATATTTTAGGTTAGAGTGATGGACGTCAGAGGAAGATTCACCAAAAGATACAGTTTTAGAATTCCTGACGTAGGAAAGTTGAAAGAGTTAGCATCCTTGGTAGAAGATCCCTCGGATTTCAGAAAACGCTATGGAACTCTTTTAACTCTTTTGAACGCTAATGTTGATGAAGGACTTCTCAAAACTTTCGTTCGCTTTACGATCCGATCTATCATTTTCACTTTCCACGACTATCGGTTGATGCCTACTTTGGAAGAGTATCGCATCCTAGGTATCTCGATGTCGGACAAAGTGCCTTTCAATGGTTTGAAGCCATTCTTAAGTCATCGATCATTACAACAATGACTCACATAAAGAAATCAAATAGACAAAACCTAACTACGGAGGAAAACTCTTAGGTGACTTCAAAGTTCCTAATGGAGAAGGCTCTTAAATTCTCTGAGGCCGGTAGTATGGTAGCCTTTGAAGCTATTTTAGCTTTACTCCTCTATGGATTGGTGTTGTTTCCCAACGTCCCAAATTTCGTTGACATCAACGCCATAAGGATCTTTCTGATTAGAAATCCAGTTCCCACTCTGCTTGGTGATACGTACGTCTCTATTCATCATAGGAATCGTCAAGGAGATGGAATGATCGTATGTTGCGTACCTCTGTTTTTCAAATGGATTGTCTCACACTTTCCTAAATCTCCTATCTTCCGCGAAAACAAAAATGAGTGGCATTGGTCTAGAAGACTCATGTCTCTTACAAACGACGATATCCATTGGTATATCTTCGCAGACAATGAGATGGAAATCATTGAGAGCTGTGGAGAATTTGCCAACGTACCCCTCATCGGTACGAAAGGAGGAATCAACTACAACCCATTTCTAGCGAGACGTCAGCTCGGATACTCAAACTCTAGTAAACCTTTTGGATTTACAGTGGAAAGCTACTTCTACCATGAAGGAGAGGATTCCCAGGGATTGAAAGCTAGGATGATCAAAGCTTGGCATCACATCCGAAGAAAAGAAAGAGGGAAAGCAAAGAATTGTGTAGCCATGGAAACCTACACTTCTTGGGTTAAGAAAAGAGCAAAGGAATTTCGAATGCCTTACGCTTATGAGGATCCCATGTTCTCAATCGCTTCCAAATCAACAAATTTTCCCGTCGAAGCTGTGGGAGAATACCAAGAAGTCTTGACCAAGATAAGGCTTGAGAAGGAAGCTTTGGAAAGCAAATTCCTTAAGGCTAACCTCGAGAATGAGAAGCTCAAGAAGCAAGTCAAAGATCATGAAAAGACGCTTTATCTTCAGGATGAATGGCTCATGGAAAAAGATAAGGAGATTCGCCAGATGCATGACGCAATCAAGAAATTCATCAAAGAAAGAAAAGGATCGCCTGAAGATTTGATGAATAACAATCTTACTCCCAGCGAATGGAAAAGAGTCGTCAGCAAGCTAAAAGCCGAGAAAGCAGAACTAAAAGCTCGCTATGGAAAGGAAATCCTGAAGAGGAAGCTGCATCAAGCCTTCGGATCTTCATCTGACGAAGACGTTTAATTAGTTTAGTTTGTAATTTTTATCATTTATTTTATTGTATCATTTGTGTGAGCAATGCTCCAACAAAAAACAATTGTTGTAATCTTCTTCAATAAATCAATAAAATTCGTGATTTTCCATCCAAATATTTTCCAGAAATATCTCTCTTAGTATAAATTCTTTGGAAATCTTTTCTTTACAATCATATTCATGCATCATACTTTGCATTTAAGTCTGTTATCTAGAGTCAGAGCTTTCCAGCTTTTCCAGGTTAAACAACTTTCACCGTTCGCACAGTTCGAACAAATAGAAAAAAGATCGTCAAGCTGTCGCGTCTTAGAGTTTCTCGACTGCGTCCACAGCCGACTCGAACGTACGATACTAGATCAAAAAGGAGGAAAATAATGGAAGGATTTGAACAAGATAATGTTGAACTTCGTAGTACCGTGACAACGCTACAAGAAGAAGTGGAGAGACTCACATCTTTGGTCAACTCATTGGCCACCGCGCAAAGTCTACAAGCAGCATCGAGCAGTCAAAATCAACCAGCAATTTCAGATGACACTACTACTCCAGTTTCAACTGTCGCAGCTAGTAGCTCACTCTTCAGTATGCCAGAAGGCTATCCATGGGGCATGCCTTTCAACTTTGGCATTGGAATTCGCCAACCGACTTCTCAAACAAACTCGCTTGAAATACCTACTTTGCAGCAAAGCTCCGCTCCTCAACGTGGAATAACTCTTCCGCAAGTAACAATGCCGGTTTCTCAACCCATTATGACGAACTCAGCATCTGTAGTACACGCTACCATGGATGAAGAAGTTCACCATACTCCTAGCAATAACACAAATTCCCGTGGCTCAATGGAGAATCTCCAGGAACAGCTCCTCAAAATGCAGCTAGAGATAAAAGCGATTCGAGGGAAAGAATTGTTCGGGAAAAATGCCCAGGATCTCTGCCTAGTTCCTCGCGTAAGAATACCTGCAAAATTCAAGGTCCCTGACTTTGAAAAGTACAAAGGGAATTCCTGTCCACAAAGCCATCTCACGATGTATGCCAGGAAAATGTCTACGTACAATGAGGATCATCGATTCTTTGATTCATTACTTCGAGATAGTCTCACGGTGCATCAAGTGGTATATGGGTTTAGACAGCACGAATATCCAGACATTCAACGATTTAGGTAAAGCCTTTGTCCAACAATACCAGTTTAACTTGGATATGGCTCCTGATAGGGATCAACTCCGCGCCATGTCTCAAAAGGAACGAGAGACATTCAAGGAATATGCAACGATGGAGGAAGTTGTTGCCCAAGTTAACCCACCAATGGAAGAAAAGGAGATGACTAAGATATTCTTGAATACTCTAGGCTCATTCTACTATGAGCGAATGGTCGCTAGCGCTCCCAGAAATTTCAATGAAATGGTAAGCATGGGAATGCGGTTAGAAGAAGGGATTCGAGCCGGACGCTGACCAAGGAAGGGATCTTCCGTGGAACAAAGAAGGTTGGAACCACTTCCCAAGGAAAAAGAACATGACGTAGGAATGGTATCCCGAGGAAACCACGTAATAATGTCATCAAACAACGGTGTAGCGCCATAGCACCAATCAACACAATCAAACACGGAATTGCTCATAATTTCAACAAAATCACAAACTCAGCGGCCTCGTCAGCAGCTCGGCGGTTTAATAACCAAAATGCGCCTCGGGTCACTCGGTTCGACCCAATTCCAATAGCACGAACTTTACCTATACGATAGAAAGGAATTTGATACAAACAAGGTCACCACCTCGGTTCGGAAAAATTACCATGGTGGTACAAAGCGAGCATCTTGCCTTTTTCACCAAGGGCACTAGGCCATGACCTTGAACATTGTATATCATTAAAAGCGAAGTACAAAGATTAGTGAGGACTAATCTTCTTTCCTTCAAAAGTACAAGCCCAAATGTACAAGACAATCCGCTTCCCAGTCACAGCGGACATTCAGTAAGTTTAATACTGCGAAATACCGACAAGTATCTTGTAGCGGACGTAAACGATCAAGGAAATTTGGTGCATCTCCATGAAACATACAAAGATGAGCACCTTCAAGAAGCATGATTATGCGCCCGTTCTGCTCCCAAGATATTCGAGGTGTCCCATAAGCGACATTCAATATTTGTTAGACCTCGGTGATCTACAAATTTACAGACACAGAGATGACCATGACGTAAATACAGTAGGGCATTTTCCGCATGAGCTTTTAGTCTCAGATATCAACTCGGAAAACCCCAAAGTAAACGTTGTGATCCCTTGTTTCAACATACCCGAGCATGTGGAGATCGCGTACAATGGTTCCCGTATTCCAACATCTCCTCTGGTGATTTGCCCACCCGGTCCTGTTCCCTACAGTTCCACCAAGGCGATCCCTTACCAATACAATGCAACTATGGTGGAGAATGGTAAAGAGAAACCCATGCCTACACTTCCAGTTAATGTCAATATAACAGAAATCGGACGAGTAACGCGAAGTGGACGAGTACATGCTCCTCTGCCACCAAGATCGCCTGCAGCTCCTGTTATTAGACAGAACCCAGTTAACACATCTTCTGAGAATCCTGCAACGATTCCCATTGTTAACCCAAGCATAAATATTGGTTCTACTGATGGAGCCAACATCAACTCAGACTTTGAAGAGATACTAAAACTGATCAAGAAGAGCGAATATCGAGTTGTAGATCAACTGATGCAGACTCCTTCAAAGATTTCAATACTGTCTTTGCTCCTCAACTCCGAAGCACATCGAGAAGCATTGATGAGAGTACTAGACCAGGCTTATGTGGACCATGATGTAACTACAGACCAGTTTGGAGGCATCGTATCCAACATAACAGCCTGCAACAATCTGAGTTTTAGTGACGAAGAACTTTCGGAAGAAGGGAAAAATCACAACTTGGCCTTGCACATCTCGATGAATTGCCAGTCAGATTCCCTGTCCAATGTATTGGTGGACACAGGTTCCTCTTTGAACGTAATGCCTAAGGCGGCTTTCGTTTAGCTTACAAAGGCGCCATGAAGTTCAATGACATAATAGTAAGAGCTTCGATGGATCACGAAAGGTTATTGGAAGTTGATCTCCGATGACAATTGGCCCGCACTTTCCAAATTACATTCCAGTCATGGGCGTACCAGCGCCTACAGTTTTTGCTAGAGACCTTGGATCCATGATGCGAGAAGCGATAACTACTCTCCACGTTAAAATTCACGATCAATGGAAAGTTGGTGACTATCGGTGAACAAGCTCGCTTGTAAACCATTTGTCGATTCTCTTTCATCACAAAAATGACATTGAAGGGACACATCTCCCAGAAAGTCCATTAGAAGATGGATCTACCAATAGAAACAGATCACCTATCTCTTCGTGTAAAGAAGCAGCACAAATGGTGAAAGATGGAAATACCCAAGGATGGGGACAAGTTATCAAACCTGTCATCAACGAAACGAAAGCCGGACTTGGGTTCACACCCATATTCTCCAAAGACAAGCAAAAGGATGAAACACTTCGTCCAATCAAAGAAGTTTTCAGCAGTGGGGGTTTCTTAAACCCTGTTCCGCAAGAGGTTAACGTTGTCACCATTGAAGAGGATGAAGACGATCCCTTCGAAGAGTGGAGCACTTATTTAAACAGCCCTGAGTACGTGTCTCAAGAGGAATCGTATGCACCGACTGATCAATTTAAAGACATGTCTTTGCAGCAACATAAAAATCCACCAGTCCTATGAAGTATGGGACACCTTGGGAGAACCGCGGTAAATTCGACTACATGGTTAAATACGCGCGAGCTCGAGATCCGGATCGAAGATATCCGAAGCAGGATGGGGTGATGACTTTGAAAACCTAGTCAACGGAAGAGGTATACTCGTCTTCTCGGCTAATCAGCGGTCGAGATCCCAAATGAAGATCTCTACTTGACACGTCTGGAATTCACCAAGCGGATCCTAGTTATCATTACATCAACATGATCAGCGAAGATCAAGAGTATGACTTCGAGTCGATGCGGAAAGTGTCGCGACAACGAGTCTCTTCACTCGGAAAAGGTACATCCCAATTCAACACAAAGAGCAACAGAAGTACACATGCTACATCTCATACTTCCGATCAATCAAGAAGATTGCTTGACACAAGAGAAAGGGCCATCGTCCGAGTCTTCAAAGCACACGACCGGTGACCAAAGTGTCGAGATTAAACCAAGTGAAATTACGGATTACCGATATCCAAGGAGTTCGCGTTCTGAAACCCGTTGAAGTCAAGACTAATGTTCATAGCTCTAAGTAGTTTATTTTCGTTTTTGTTTTGAACTCTCACTTCGCCCAAAGTGTAGAGATGTTTTATAGGGTTTTAGCTTTTAAATAATTTCTCTTTGTCTTGCCCAAGACAAATGAGTTTGTATTTTAGGGCCCTGTTCATATTGTGAATCATAAATAAAACGCGTTGTTTTGTTTCCACACTCTGTGTTTATTTTCATTTTTACCCTTTTTTGGAAATGATAATCCTAAAAAACACAATAAAAAAAATCTTCAATAAAAAAAAAAATCAAAATCAAAAATATAATCTGCATACACTTTCACATTAACTTTTTCAAAAAAAAATTAATCAAACATAAATCAAAATGCAGATTAACAAATGGACAAATCCATTGAAAGCAATAACTCTACGCTCTCTCCCAACTTTAAAATCCCCAGTGAAATCGCCAGGAGGAAGTTGAAGAAGATCCCGGATATTTCCGACTACTTAAGCACGAGGAAAGAATCATTCACCTCACCAAGAACCTCTAGAAGCAATCAACTTGGGTTAGGAAGATAGAAAAGAGGTAAATATCGAACTTCACTCAGCAATGATGTCAAAAGCCAAGCGATAAATCTTCTCAAAGAATATGTTGATGTGTTAGCTTGGTCCTACCAAGACATGCCGGTTTGGATACCGCATTGTAGAGCATCACTGCCGTTAAAACAGTGTCCGATTAGCGGCGAGAGAGTTCATCCTGAAATGGTGATAAAATCAAAAGGAAGTTCAAAAGCATTGTGGTTTCCTTATCACTACGAATATCCTCAATGGCTAGCCAACATAGTACTGTCTCCAGAAAGATGGAAAGGTCGAATGTGTGTTGACTACAGACTTGAACAAAGCAAGTCCGAAGCGATTTCCACTACCATATCGACATCTTTGGTGGATAGCCGCAAAATTCAACGTCTTTTCCTTCATGGACGGTTTCTCTGTTATAATCGGATCGAATGGCTCCGAAGACATGGAAGACATCTTTCATTACGCCATGGGCACTTTTGCTACAAAGTAATGCCGTTTGGATTAAAGAATGCGCAACTTACGGAGCAATGACTACTCTCTTTCATGACATGATGCACAAAGAGATCGAAGTCTATGTAGCGACATGATAGCAAAGTCGACAGAAGAAGAGCATATAGACTATCTCTTAAAGTTGTTTCAACGACTAAGGAAATTTCGACCGCACGAATCTAACAAATGCACCTTTGGGGTAAATCCGGAAAACTCCTAGGTTTCATCGTCAGTCGAAGAGGAATTGAAGTTGACCCTGACAAAGTCAAGGCTATTCAAGAAATGCCTTCGCCACGCACGGAAAAGCAAGTAAGAGGATTTCTCGGACGGTTGAATTACATCTCAGTTTATCTCAAATGATACACTGGGCGATATTCAAGCTTCTCATAAAGACCAAAGATTGTGTGGACGGTGATTGCCAAAAGAATTCGACAGTATTAAGGAATACTTGTCAGAACCACCAATACTAATCCCTCCAGTGGAAGGAAGACCATTGATCATATACCTTACCGTGCTAGAAGAGTCCATGGGCTGCGTACTTGGACAACAAGATGACACCGGTAAGAGGGAGCATGCCATCTACTACCTGAGTAAGAAATTCACGATTTGTGAAACTCGGTACTCTATGCTCGAGAAAACATGTTGCGCTTTGGTATGGGCTTCGAAGCGTCTCCCATACATGATCAATCATACAACTTGGTTAATTTCCAAAATGGATCCGATCAAGTATGTCTTTGAAAAACCAGCCTTATCAGGGAGAATCGCTCGATGGCAAATGCTGCTATCTGAATATGACATCCATCCGTGCCGACGGTCAAAGGAAGCATTCTCCGATCACTTGGCTTATCGGCCGCTCAGCGAATACCAATCTCTCAAGTTTGACTTCGAGCGAATATTATGTACTTGAAGATGAAAGATTGCGACGAACCACTACTCGGAGAAGGACGGATCGAAATCCGGATGGGGTTTAGTCTTTGATGGAGCGATTAACATCTTTGGCAATGGAATTAGGGCGTCATCATTACTCCAGGGTTCTCATATCCGTTTCCGATTGCTATTTGATTGCACCAACAACATAGCAGAATATGAAGCATGCATCATGGGTATCGAAGAAGCCATCGACTTGAGGATCAAGATCCTTGACATATATGGAGATTCAGCCCTTGTGATCAACCAAATCAAAGACAAGTATGAGACTCATCATCTTGGTCTAATTCCTACGAGAGATTATGCAAGCGATTGTTGACTTTCTTCAACAAAGTAGAGCTGCATCATATCCCTCGAGAGAAAAATCGAATGGCAGACGCCTTGGCTACTCTATCTTCCATGTTCAAAGTCAACGATTGGAATGATATGCCTACAATTCGCATCAGACGCCTTGAAAGACCTGCATATGTATTTGCCGGTCTTCGATGATAAGCCGTGGTTTCACGACATCAGCGTTTCCTTGAACACGAGTACCCATTCGGGGCATCGTACAAAGACAAGAAGACTCTAAGGAGGCTTTCAAAACTTCTTCCTCAATAAAGATGTTACGTACAAAAGAAACTTCGACATGGTTTTGCTCGGATCGTCGACGAGACAAGCGGAACACGATCATCCATGAAGTGCATGAAGGGTCCTTTGGAACTCATTCAAATGGGCATGCAATGTCTAGAAAAATCTTGAGGCGAGGATACTATTGGATAACGATGGAATCTGATTGCTGCAAACACATCAAAAGATGTCACAAGTGCCAGATCTACGTAGATAAGATCCATGTGCCACCGACTCTACTCAACGTTCTCTCCTCTCCGTGGCCGTTCTCCATGTGGGGCATTGACATGATTGGAATGATTGAACCAAAAGCGTCCAACGGACATCGCTTCATTCTAGTGGCCATTGACTACTTCACCAAATGGGTCGAAGCAGCGTCGTACGCCAACGTCACAAGACAAGTGGTTGTGAGGTTCATCAAGAATAACCTCATTTGCCGATATGGTGTTCCAAGTAAGATCATTACTGACAATGGATCTAACTTGAACAACAAAATGATGAAAGAACTGTGTAAGGAATTCAAGATCGAGCATCATAACTCATCTCCTTACCGGCCAAAGATGAATGGCGCCGTTGAAGCAGCCAACAAGAACATCAAGAAGATCGTCCAGAAAATGGCCATCACCTACAAAGACTGGCACGAAATGCTGCCATTTGCTCTGCATGGGTACCGTACTTCAGTATGCACTTCAACAGGGGCAACTCCTTTTTCTCTAGTATACGGCATGGAAGCAGTGCTCCCCGTAGAAGTTGAGATCCCATCAATGAGATTTCTCATGGAAACTAAGTTATCTGAGGCTGAATGGTGTCAAAGAAGATACGACCAACTGAACTTGATCGAAGAAAAGCGCCTGACCGCTCTGTGTCACGGACAACTCTATCAAAGAAGAATGAAGAAAGCTTTCGACAAAAAGGTCCGACCTCGCGAATTCCGAGAAGGCGACCTCGTGCTTAAAAAGATTCTATCTTTTCAACCAGATTCTAGGGGCAAATGGACTCCTAATTACGAAGGCCCATACATCGTCAAAAGAAGCTTCTCTGGCGGTGCTATGACTCTCACAACCATGGACGGTGATGAACTCCCGCATCCTGTGAATGCTGATGCAGTCAAAAAATACTTTGTCTAAAAAAACAAAAGAACAGCTCGGTAAGTCGAAAACCCGCAAAGGGCGGCTTAGGCAAAAAAGAGCGTCTCGGTGGATTGAAAACCTGAAAAGGCGATCCAGGCGAAAATTAGAGACAATAAACAGAAAATATCCTGATAGATTGAAAACCTGAAAAGGCAATCTAGGCAAAAGCAAGGATACACAAAAGTGACAAAGTAACTGCAGTCAGTCTGTATTTTGTCCATCTGAAGAATCTTCCATCAACGGATCTTCAATCAACTTTTCCAAAGCAACCAGCACAGTGGGAATTCAAAGTTGTTAGGGATAGTAGTGGTTATTTGCTTTCAATGTAGCCTTTTCCCAATAAATTATCATTTCCCACTTTTGTAAATAGTCCATGGAATCACGCCTTTGGCTGATTACCATTCTATCAATAAATTTGAGCCTTGTGCCTTTTGTTTGCAATTCCTACTTTATTCTGTTTTGCAAAACAACGCTTTTTATTGTGAAAATCACTTTTTGAAACTAAAATGTTTTAAATGAATTTTTACTTCAAAATCTTGAAACAAAAGCAAAAATTCTCCTTTGAAATAATGAACATGGGAATAACTTCAACTGTTTCTCCAAGAGTGTTTCGATCCCCAGTAGAGTCGCCAACTGCTACAGCAGTCTTCTCCTCATCGGAAATTATCAAAGGACGGTATTCTTATCCAAAAAAGAATCCCCAACCAAGTTGCCAACAAAATGCCTTCTTCTGAAAGTTTAAAGCATGCAACTCAAATTCTTCATCAGTGAACATCGGCACCATTCTTTGCAATTTTCACCAAGTATTTATTCGAACTGTGATCCTTTCCCCAAATATCCTCTTTAAGTGTCTTTGTCAAAAGTATTGTTAGCATGCATATAACATTCATGACATTCATACATAATAGCATCATTCATTGCATTTTTTGCATCTCTCAAAATGTTTGCTTCCAAATCACTGGTATAAATCATACTTACTCATGTGAGTACAAGTCTGTCCCCAGTAGAATATTCCCAAACAGAAAGGATACATCTTCCTTTTTCCCGGGAAAAGTCCCCGAGCAGAGAAATACATTTCCTTCTCTCTATCACGTTCCCCAGTTGAGATTATTTCTCGTGCGGAACAATGTCTTGATTGGTTTCTTCTTTCCAGTTCATTCCTGGATAGAACCTTGTCTATAATCAACAAAGCAATAAGCAATAGCCTCATTATACGAGTGCTTATTTTCATTCGCCAATGATTGTCTTTCGTCCAAAAGAAACACATGCCCTCTAAATCAGAATGCCCGCATCTTCTCAAAAGAGAGATCCTCGGCAAGATTTTATCCAAGAAAATAGAAACTCATTGGAGTTCTATTTCCTTCATTGTCTGTCATTCACAAAGCTGAATACACAGCAAATATTCTAAAAAAGGAGATTTGCCTTGTTATAGTTATCACTTTGCTGATAATTGGTAATATCTTTAAAACTCATTTTTGAAATCTGTTTTCGTCTTTTGTGTGATGTTCACAAAGCTGAATATTCAACAAAATTTTCAAAGATTTACCTTGTTATAGTTATCACTTTGCTGATAATTGGTAATATCTTCTGAATTCATTACCAAGAACTATCACAAGGCTGATAATTGGTAATATCTTTTTCACTTACCTTAAACATTGTCACGAGGCTGACAGAAGGTAATCTCTCCGTTTCCCAAAGCGAAATAGATGTTCACATATTTTGTGAATCATTCTTTCCCCAACAGGGACGTATTCACAAAAAAATTTCCTGTCGTGTCATTTCTTTGATACCATATGGGTAAAACTTTTTTGCAATCATTTTGCATCATCCGCATTTTTGGTATCTTAGGTCCAAATTTGCGTATTCTGATATTTAAGTATCTTTACACCTATCAAAACGAAGATTTTCATCTTCATCTCTCAGGTTAAAGAAACTTAAATAGGGGCATCTATCATACCCCAAATTTTGACCTAATATACCACTTTGCATTTACATCATTGCATAGCGGCATTCGAGCGCATGTCGGGTATAGTCTTTACAGGTTAAAATTAGGGTTTCATCAGATTTTCATCTGATTCAAGAGCTAATCAATTAGGGTTTGAGATTTTCTTATCTCATTTGATCTATCTTGATCAAATCATCAACCTCTGATCATCAGATATCAAATTTTCTCACAGAACAATTGAGGATCGACCAATTAGGGTTTTGATCGAGCATGAGAATTCTCTGACTTTTTGAGCAGTGGATGACTTTTTTGGATAGAGATTGGTCATCATATCTTAGATATAACATCCTTACCTAATTTCGGAATTCAAAACATCACAGAAGTTCACAGAATTCATCAGTCGTTTTCAGAAACATCTGATGAAATTTCATCTGCACAGAAAAGTCAAACTTTGACTTTTGGTCAAATTTTTCAAAACAAAACTTTTTCCATCATCAAAATACTTCAAATGATCCATCTTGATCATAAAAAAAAATCAAGAATTTGAAAAAGTCAACAAAAAGTCAAAATTTCTATAACTTAGAAAAATTTCTAAGTGTTGAAATTTCACATTTTTTCCAAACTTCAAGCCATTTTTTCACCTAGTTCCAATTGGAATTTGAAAAAACTCAAAACATGAAAGTTGTAGCTTGTGGAAAGATCTTTCCAAAATGTCCAAGAACTTCAAAATCCATGAAGGCTAGCTATGTCTTTGAAATTGGAACAAAAGGGTCCATAAAACTTGATTTTTCAAAGTTCAAAACTTCAATTATAGGTCATTTTGTGATTTTCTCATGTAAACCACTTGCCACCTTGCCAAAATGACTCATCAAACTGATAAATATCAGCTTGGAAGTAATAATTGGGATGAGATAGGATCAAAGTAAAATTGAGCACATGGTGAAAAAAGGAAACTTCCTTTTGTGGCAAATACCATTCTTGCCCCTTAAGCAAGCTTTGATTCACCAAATGGCTTGTACTTCTTGCCTAACAAATTCAGACTTGTTGCCTATAAATAGCTTCCATTTCAAGTCCAAATCACACCAAAATCAATGCACAAATCCATGCTTTTCTTCTCTTCTTGAAAATCAAGTATCATAGAGCAAAATTGCCAAGCATAGCATTTTTGAAAATCCAATGGAAACATGATGAAAATTGGTGTCCAACATGTTCCATAATCCTTAACAAACTTGTTGCAAACTTAAAAACAACTTGATCAAAGCTAAAAATCAGTTTTCATTTTTGTATTTTCAAAACTTGCAAAACTGCCATAGGATTTGAATCTGAAGTTTGGTTGGATCAATTGATGTTGTAATCATCCATAGACCTTCCCTATACCTCATAGACATGATCCAAAACAAGAACAAGCAACTGTAACAGCTCTAACACGATTTCCAGTTTCAATTTTTGAGCTTATGCAGGTGGACTTGGGTAGCACGTTCCAGCTTGATTCAAGGAGTGCAGACCACTCACATAGCATCCTCACATGCCGTTGGTGCTTAAGTGATCAAAAAACAACCACTGGAAACACCCCAGCCTCGATTCCGATCCTCACTTTTCCAGGTATGAACACGAGTTGGGTTCTCATGATTCTTTGAATCTTTTGACAAAAACTATTGGCCAATCTCTTTCTGCACTTAACACGAACATTAGCCCTCAATAATATCAAACAATAATCCAACATACATGATTTAATTTGAAAAATCAGTTTTAGGGTTCATAAGTGTTCTTCGAATCAAAATCATTCTGGGTTTAAAATAAATGAAATTAACAGCTATTATCATATCTGTGGTGAAAAACCGATCAAGTTTGGTTTTTGTTTCACTCAATTTGGTTGAGAAACGAAGATTTGAGCAGGAATTTAAGAAACTGAAGATCAAACACAAACCCAGAAAATTCGCGCGTGTTCATGTGTTCTTCATTTTTCAAATTTTCAAACAATCCAATCCTTTGTCTACGCGTGTTTTAACCCACTCAACACAGATGCGCGTTTGGCCCAGTGGTTCCTGGCTTGGTCTTAGTTCTCTTTGCCACGCGTCCACCCAATGGTCATGGGTTCAACACCCATCAGGACCACTTTTTTCCATTCTTTTTCAAACTTTTCTATTTTTCATGTTTTTTTTATCAAACTTCAACAATTTTTTTAACCAATCAAAACTTCTCATTTTGAGATGATTTTTTGCACACTTGTCATTTAATATATATATTTTATGATTATGTCAAAAAAATCCAAAAAAACTTTCATCTGATTAATTTTAATCGAGCCGAAAACGACGTTCTGAACACTTTTAAAACCTCCTTTAAAAGGTGAATTTTTCATGTTTTCAACTTCTGATTTTTTCCAAAACTTCTCATAAATGAACAAAACATTTTCAAAACATTTTCAGATCATTTTTCAAAACATTTCATCAAACTTGCATCTTTTTACCATGATTGATCCGGTTTAAACGATAAAACTAATTTCGTCGTCTCTCGAATTTCTCGATCGATCATGGGCCTCCCTTATGGTGTAAGTCCCAAACCTTTATGTACATATTTAGTGTTACTTGTACATACTCAAATTATCATTGTTAATATTCAAACGTAAACAAATTTCTTTCGTTTGTTTTTCATTCGTTTGTCTATACGCTGAATCCATTGGTTCTAAAGGAAGAATTCTTCTGAGCAAAATTTCCTTTTAATCAATGGGCCTCCATCACGGTGTAAGTCCCATAACATTCTTTGGTGTACATAATATTTCTTTGTACACATCAAACTTTTTCAAACAAAGTTCATCATACATATCTGAGATACTTTTTATCTGTAATCTGAGACAAACTTGATCGTGCATTTTACTTCACTTGTATATTCAAACCAACATTTTTCATACATAAAAGTTTCTTTTCAAACAACAAACTTTTATCATACATAACAGATACTTTTGAAAATACTTTTTCGCAGATAAACTTGATCTTTCGTTTTTGTTTTATCTGTATACATACACTAAATACCATTGGTATTGAAAGGAGCATTATTCCACGAAACTACTTTCAAATCAATGGGCCTCTCTTCTGATGTAAGTCCCACCCTCCTATGTACATCCATCTTTCTCGTACATAAATAGCTCGTTCGTGTACATATTCACTTCCTTGTACACATTCAAACTTGTAAATAATCAAGTTCGCTCGTTTTAAGCGTTCGTTCACGGACACTTGTTTATATTTCATAAAGCTGCGTAAATAAACATCATGCATTGTTTATATTTCCTTCATAAACTCCACGAATACATATCACACACACACACTGTTTATACAAAAATCATGACATAACAATTAGACTAATCAATAGGTTCCCCGAGTTAGCCTCCTTGGGCTTCATACAAGACAACTCTCCCCACGAGTTAGCCTCACTTAGGCTTCATATAAGACAACACTCCTGTTGAGTTCAGCCTCCTCTTGGGCTTCGTTCAAAGAGACTCCTCATTGAGTTTAGCCTTCTCTTGGGCATCATACAATGAAAGGACAAATCTCTTAACGACCTCCTATTGGGCTTCAATACAAAGAATCAACCGCGCTAAGATAGAACCCTGAAAGGATGGTTTCTCGGTGAAATCACTTTCAAATTCCCCAGAGAGTAAAATTTCCCGGTGAAATTACTCTTATTCAGAAAAGGACGGTTTCTCGGTGAAATCCCTTTCAAGCCAAAGCCAGACATACCCTATAGCTTCCTCTTGAGCTTCATACAAGGACCCTCGATGACCCTCGATGACCCTCGGAATGCCTCCTCTTGGGCTTACAATACAAGGACCCATGGGCTTCTTAAAAGCATCCCTTTAATCCAATCAATTTCTCCTTGAGATTTAGACATCTATCATCTCTATGGAAGAAGTATCTCATCTATCACATCACATCAAAAACTTTTCAAACTTTTTTCAAACTATTTTCAAACAAAACATCTCTTAATTGTAAGTGGTAGCGCTTGAATACTCGAGCAAAACACCT
Organism: Vicia sativa; assembly: GCA_021764765.1. Lineage (NCBI taxonomy): Eukaryota > Viridiplantae > Streptophyta > Magnoliopsida > Fabales > Fabaceae > Vicia > Vicia sativa. The sequence continues at coordinate 133,833,942 of CM038792.1, read as the reverse complement.
AATACTTAGTTAAAAGATTCAATCATTTTTCAAACATCTTTCTTAAACATGTAAGTGGTAGCGCTTGTACACTCAAGCAAAGCACCTAATACTTACGACGAAAGATTTCAAACAGTCAAAACTTTTCAAAAATGTATGTGATGAAATAGATTAGATACATTTTTTCATTAAGATGACATTTGTCATCTCTTACTAACATCCGTTGCTTTCCACTAGCATAAGTGGGAACTACGATTGCTCGACTTTCTCAACATCCTTTTGAGAATACGTAGGCACTGAGGTCTCATCCTTGGCGAGCAAATTTCTATCTCTCTCAGACCAAACAAACCATAGAACCCTTTAGATCCGAGCTACAAATGCTCTGATTCCCTCTAGGGGATATGTATGCAGAAGATCCACAGATCTTTGCGAGCACAATAATAATAAACATTAGAAATCCCACCTAATCTCGTTTCTTATTCCAAAGGAGAAACTTTCCCAATCATAGAAATAGCAAATTAAAACACACAAACATATCAAATATATTCATATATAAAGGTAGATAACTACATATATTTAGGGTGCTCCATCTATTCCCTTTATATAACAATCCCCTTACTCGGAATCTCCCGTTGCGTTGCGTCTAGTTTGCGCTAGTCGTTACGCATATCAATATCAATTGAGGGTATTTCAGCTTTCCCCTTTTTCATAATCATTAAATCATCTTTCTTGTGTTGAAAATAATAAAGCTTGATGCTCGCGGCATCTTTATAAACAAATCAAAAGATTTAAATCGTTACGTGCCAGAGAATCCGAACTCACGTTCGCATCCCTCTAGCGCGTCACCTTTTAACGCGAACAGTTACCAGATTGCAATCGAAGACATCAAAGCAACCGGATGGGTAGATGATTATTATCCCGAAGAATATGTTGATGTGAACACAATAAGGATCACCTCTATCGATCCTGCACCTAGAGTGGCACCTCTGATTATTACCTCGCCCAAACCAATTCCATATTCCTCTGACAAAGTTATACCTTTGAATTATGGAGCCGAAGTTTACTACAATGACGTCAAACAAGAGCCATTATGTATTTAAGACAATACAATTGAGGCTGCTAATCCTGATGTCGACAATATCATCGGATCAAGCAAAGTAACCAGAACCGGAAGAGTGTTTTCTCCAGATATCTCTCCTCCAAAAGACACTATTGCACCAGTTCACATTCTTGTTATTGAACCAACTCCTAAGATCTGGTGGAAAGAGAAAGTGACTCAATTTTCTTAGACAAAAGTACCAAAGGAAGTTGTTGAAGATACCTCCAAGCAAGATATGGAGGAAATACTGAAGATTATCTAGAAAAGCGGTTACAATATCGTGGAGCACTTGGGACAAACCCCATCCAAGATTTTTATGCTAGCTCTGTTGTTGTGCGCTGAGGCTCATGCGAAATCCTTGGTGAAGTTTCTAAAGAATGCCCACATACCGCAAGACACCTCTGCTGACTAATTTGAAAGTTATATTGCTAGCCTGACCGCAGACAATGGTTTGGGCTTTTATGATGCTTATTTGACTCCTGCCGGAAGAAAACTCAACAAAGCCTTGCACATCTCTATAGAGTGTAAGGGAACTACGATGTCTCATGTGTTGGTGGATACTAGCTCAGGTTTGAATGTTGTATCAAAGCGTGCTCTCGACAGACTTGATACTGAAGAAGTGGTCAGGAAACCCAATGACATAATCGTAAGAGCTTTTGATGGTTCAAAGAGAACAGTACTTGGAGAGCTCAACCTGTCGACCAAAGTAGGTTCCCAGACTATTGAATATACTTTCTTTGTGATGGATATTCGTCCAGCTTATTCTTTCCTGCTTGGACGCCCTTGGATACATGGGGCAGCGCTGTTACTTGTAACACCCCAATTCTACCCAAAGTTCAATATGCAAAAATCAGAGTAATTTTAAATTTTCATAAATTAAATACTGAGGCATTACACCATCAAAAACAACTCACTTTAAGGTATAAATTTCGGATACATAGCCTCGCAGGAAAACATAAATTGATTCATAGAAATCAAAACATCTCCTTTATTAAACTTCCTCATCAAAATCATGTTTTTATAAATTATAGTTCTTATTCACAAAGGGAATAATAATAAAACAACAACAACAAAACGACATAAATAATTCCCCCCGAGTGCTACGTATCAGAGCGACACCGACTCGACTAACAGCAGCTATAGACTCCGTCTTCAAAACCTGCACACGTTACCAATATATAGGTAACGGCGAAACAAGTAAAGGGTGAGATACTCCAAAACATATAATTAAGGCATGATAAAATATATATACATATATAGTTTCGGAATTATAAAGGGTATGGATTAATAAGTGTAATTCCACACATAAACATAATCCACTTACTTAACTCGCCATCCTAATGTGTATAATCTACACTATATCACCATAACCTCATCGGCATAAAACGTCGCAACAACACATAACCCTCCGTCAATACGAAATCGTCACGAGCCAATACATCGCTAATTAACACAGTAGTCTTACACAACTACATCAACCAACAATATTAAATAATGCTAGTAATATAAGCAACATAACAAATCATCACAAATTGGCTAAAAGCCTCATCTTCGCTTTTGGCATAAAGCCTCATCTTCGCTTTTGGCATAAAGCCCATCATCACAACATCATCACATCATATATCATCGCAATTCAATATCATCCATCAATCAACAAAACCCAACGCCAAACAACTCAAACATAAACATAACCGACTCCATGAGACACGACTATGTTATGCATGTGGTACCCATCGCTTTGTCCGTAATTAGGGACACTTGGCATAAAGCCGAACTTCGCTCGGCATAAAAGCCCTCTTCGCTTATGCAATGTATGTGACTCGACAATAAAACAACACAACACAACAACATCATCATCGCTCATCCAAATTGGCATAAAGCCCACATCGCCATAATTTATCCAAAACAAGATAAATATATCATCGCATCCTAATTGCATTATGCAAACATCATCAATAAATTCATCAAAAGTCATGCATTCACAAATCGGAAGCATTTATTAACAACATCAATTTAATCATCACATTGCAAATCAACAGTATTCATTAATAAATACACTGTCGCAAAACTTATGTTTATTAACGTCGCATCGTTATCAATTAATTCACTAAATTCCGGAAATGGGAAAATAGTTACACACCTATAATCGTCACGAAAGTCATTCCTAACAACCGGTATTAATCATAATCATCGACGTCGAAATCGGATTGTCCATACGTACCTTAAATCTACTAAAACACCGTCTGATTCAATTTTACCGTAAATTAGCCTATTTCGGGTCGTCTCGTAAAAACTCGTAATTTCCAAAAACTAACCTCACCACTACGTTTTACACGTCAAACTTAGCTAGCACGTCAATTTTCGTTGAATTCGGAGCAACTTGCTCCGTCGTCGAATTTACCGAAATCGGAAAATCGAAACATAATCGGGTCCTAAATTTAATCGGCTAACTCGTGTCCTAATTATATTTTATTGGTATGAAATGTTACTAGTGGAATTGGAATATTTGCAACAAACAGCAACACCTTCACAAAAATTATGCAGAACCATTTATGACAGAAACAGAAAAATTTCTTGCATACAAAAAAACCATTTCACAAAAATTTCGTGTCACCACTCCTCTCATAAGGGACGGACGTCCCAACTTAGCATTGCAGCTGGAGGCGAGGGCCTCAATGGGAGGGACGGTCCCCACTCCAAGCTCCTTCCAAAATTTTCGTTTTCCCATTCTTATTCACCCTGTATTTTTACTGTATATCTTCCTTTTCTTATTTTCATTTACTAGTTTTTTTCATTCTAATTGTATATCTTCTTTTTCTTATTTCCATTTACTAGTTTTTCCATTCTAATTGTATATCTTCTTTATTTCAAACCTTCCATTTTTGTTACTTTTAATTATGCAAGCTAGCACCAAAACACTCACACTCTATATTTCTAACTCAAATTTTCCAAATCCTTTCAACCAAAACTCAAAAATCACCCTATTAATTTTTCCCCAAATCTAACATATATCATCAAACCCTAACAAAAATGAATGGAAAATCAAACTATCAAACACCCAACCCAAAACCCCAACACCAATTTTCATCACAAATCCACAATATAAGTACCAAAACCCTAACTATAAGAAGTGGAAAATCAAACCCCTTACCTCTAGCTTGGAGATGATCCATGGTGATGCTACCAAGCCCAATCTCAAGCTTCCTCTCATGCTCAAGATCTCTCTCATCTCCTCCTCTTTGTTCTTCTTCTCCCAAAACCCTTTCTTTTCCTCTCTAGTTTCTATTTTTGGTTTTGTGTTCACAATGGAAGGAAAAGGAGAAGAAAATGGTTTTATAACTTGTTTTCTTACTAGTTTCCAAATTCTCATGTTTGGTTTTTTGGTAACTTGGAATGGAAGGAAAATGAAGAGAAAATGATTCTTATAATGGTATTTTCCTTACTAGTAAACCAAGGGTGAAAAACCCAATTCTAAAAAAAATGCTTCCCACACCCTTTCTAATTATATCATTAATATAATTAATTCAATCAATTAAAATAATTCTGGGGAATTAAAATATCGGATCGAATAATATTTTAGGACGAGCGGACGTCGCTGATAAATTAATAGATATATTAATTAATATAATTATTCTCGTCGCAAGACAAATATCGATCGGTAATTCGAAATTGTTAATATAATATATCATTTATAAAAACGGGCGTTACAACTCTCCCCCACTTATAAACTTTTCGTCCTCGAAATTTCAACCCAAACGAACAGATACGTGACCTGCCTACGCATCCGCCCACTCAATCCTTGTGTCAACTAAACAACATACAAAACACACCAAAAACAAGGAAATATCCCTAATTACATCGTCCCGTCAAGAACAACCGTGCCGAGATGCAAAGCCCATACAATGCACTCGACAACCAAACAAACAAGATCGATACTATCCTAACGTCTCAACCGTAGAATTAGCCACACACTCGAACCGACACCTCGGAAACGAGTCACCAAAGATAGGAACATAAAGTCCTACAACACAACACCGACACCATCGCTAAAATGAAAACAACAAAATGGTTGTACAAACCAAAACTCATACAATCAGAAAAGGGTATAACCACGCGTGTTACGCAAACATGAAAAAGATGCCTTCATTCACGCATAAGCACAAACTCAAGAATTACACTTGCAATTACCGCTCTCATTCCAGCCAATCACAAGGTCACATCATCCACGCCCAACGCCTGATCACTAACAAGCGTAGCGAGCGTACACCACTCATTCAAGGGCTTATCTGGTTATATAGACTCCACTTCACTAGAAAATCCAACTCTTGCATCTAACATTCAATGCTCAAAAAAAAACAATCATCAATGGTACGTTCAACTTTAAATCTCGATCAACTTCAATCGAAGATCACCCTTCATTCTAAAGAAGAATCACCCTTTCATTCTCGATTGATCAACGTCTTGATCTCTTCAAATATTGTCTAAATATCTCACTTGTGAAACTTGACGTATACACTTGACTTCAAAGTCATCCCTTATAACAATTCAATTCCCAAAATTGTATTAAGTAATCGCCATCCTCGGTCGCAACAATCAATACGGTTTCTTATTGAAACACCTTTCATAACTTTACATCGTCCCAAGTGGTAACTAATCAATCGAACTCTACTCATCAACGCCATCTCTCTGTAATTACAACAGGTTGGACTTAAAACCACGCGTAAATTAAACGAACACCGTCGCGACCAATCGATAGATCTCCTTTAAAAAACATCAATCATCTTAAGGTACAGGCTACTAAACCGTCACAAGATTCCTCACCGTCAAGACTTATCTTGGTCGTAATCTAATAATCCACCGTGACCATTTGTATCCGTTCCATAAGTTAGTAGTGAACAAATCCTTAATAACCCTCAGCTTAATCTCAACAAGTGTCCCAAAACAAACATGTAACATTCGCAAAATAACAAATCCGAATCGGATATTCTTTTATCCGTGTCAACATACTAAGCTCTCTCTTTAAGATACTAAACTCGACAATAAAGTCTAATCGCACTCAACATGAATCTCTTAACTCCGCAGATAATTAAATCCGGAATACACTTAACTCAAATTAAGTCTCCTTTATCAAATAAATAAAATATCATTTCCAATGGTCTTTCGCTAATTTCGAAGAATTCGAACAAATTACCAAAGACTCACGACTCAACCCAACTTATAAAGGATCTTCCGTCAAACTCACAAAGTTAACCATCCAAAATCAAAGAAACTAACTAAGCTTCAAATAACCCTTAAAGTCTTCTACAAGATACAAAATAAATCTTGCAGAACCGTCAAAATATCACCGTCAGTCACTTACTTAAGGCACTCCACGAGTTCAAAATTCTATCTTTAGAATACTCGCCACACACTGATCTAACATCACTACTGATAACGCAAAGCTCGGATGCTTGCCACAATTCCTTGATGTGAACCAATTAATATCCATGAACACGAAATAACTCCTACAGCTACTCATGAGAGTATTGTCCGAACATCCCAAAATCATACCTGACGCATTAGTCACACTAATGACATCAACAAATACTCTCCAGGGTCACACGCTATCTTGAAAAGCATTGTCTAAACATCTTCAGTTCCCACACTAACCCGTAGACAGCTAGACTTCGCATCTATCTTACTAAAACACATAAACTCTGATTGACTGATTCATCCAAATATCAATCCTCAAAAGTAGATACTTGTCCTCAACATCCACTTCGTTACATGCCTACAGACGGCACACCAACTCGGACAACTTTTTCTCTTCTTGAACAACACAACGGTAGCACTCCACGGTAACCCGCTCGAATAAACAAAATCTACTCAAACCAATCCTCAAGTTGACTTTTCAACTCTTACTCAGAAATAAACATCTCTAAAGGATACTTCGAATCACAACTAGATCCAGAAACTAAATCCATCAAAACTTCACTTCACTTTGCGGTAATTCACTCATCTTCACAATACACCTCGGAAGAATCACAACAAGGAGCTCACTTGCCAAATCTTGCTTCTCTCAAAATCCAAATTCGCTCACAACTCAAGTAACCATGCACCACCTTGTGCCAACACACCACATACACTATTAAGCTGGAAAGACAAGTCTACCCCAACAAACACAATTCCCGACTACCATCAACAAGAGATTAAGGATGATCAGTCCCTCAATTTGCCAATAGACGATCGACAATCATGATGGTGACATAAACCATCCCTACCAACGGTCTTCAAACTTACACTTCAAGTTACTAAAGTGTAACCGCTCGAGGCTCCAACTCCAGCCCAGCGCCACTAAGTAAAACTTCTCCCCTTATTTCAAACTTATCTCTGCGACAAACAATTTGAAACAAACAAGTATCGTGGTGTTTCACACACATGCGCAACGGATTAAACACACTAATAACTTGGTCGACAGACCGACCTGCTCTGATACCACTAATGTAACACCCCAATTCTACCCAAAGTTCAATATGCAAAAATCAGAGTAATTTTAAATTTTCATAAATTAAATACTGAGGCATTACACCATCAAAAACAACTCACTTTAAGGTATAAATTTCGGATACATAGCCTCGCAGGAAAACATAAATTGATTCATAGAAATCAAAACATCTCCTTTATTAAACTTCCTCATCAAAATCATGTTTTTATAATTTATAGTTCTTATTCACAAAGGGAATAATAATAAAACAACAACAACAAAACGACATAAATAATTCCCCCCGAGTGCTACGTATCAGAGCGACACCGACTCGACTAACACTATAGACTCGTCTTCAAACACCTTGCGTTACCAATATATAGGTAAGAAACAAGTAAAGGGTGAGATACTCCAAAACATATAATTAAGGCATGATAAAATATATATACATATATAGTTTCGGAATTATAAAGGGTATGGATTAATAAGTGTAATTCCACACATAAACATAATCCACTTACTTAACTCGCCATCCTAATGTGTATAATCTACACTATATCACCATAACCTCATCGGCATAAAACGTCGCAACAACACATAACCCTCCGTCAATACGAAATCGTCACGAGCCAATACATCGCTAATTAACACAGTAGTCTTACACAACTACATCAACCAACAATATTAAATAATGCTAGTAATATAAGCAACATAACAAATCATCACAAATTGGCTAAAAGCCTCATCTTCGCTTTTGGCATAAAGCCTCATCTTCGCTTTTGGCATAAAGCCCATCATCACAACATCATCACATCATATATCATCGTAATTCAATATCATCCATCAATCAACAAAACCCAACGCCAAACAACTCAAACATAAACATAACCGACTCCATGAGACACGACTATGTTATGCATGTGGTACCCATCGCTTTGTCCGTAATTAGGGACACTTGGCATAAAGCCGAACTTCGCTCGGCATAAAAGCCCTCTTCGCTTATGCAATGTATGTGACTCGACAATAAAACAACACAACACAACAACATCATCATCGCTCATCCAAATTGGCATAAAGCCCACATCGCCATAATTTATCCAAAACAAGATAAATATATCATCGCATCCTAATTGCATTATGCAAACATCATCAATAAATTCATCAAAAGTCATGCATTCACAAATCGGAAGCATTTATTAACAACATCAATTTAATCATCACATTGCAAATCAACAGTATTCATTAATAAATACACTGTCGCAAAACTTATGTTTATTAACGTCGCATCGTTATCAATTAATTCACTAAATTCCGGAAACGGGAAAATAGTTACACACCTATAATCGTCACGAAAGTCATTCCTAACAACCGGTATTAATCATAATCATCGACGTCGAAATCGGATTGTCCATACGTACCTTAAATCTACTAAAACACTGTCTGATTCAATTTTACCGTAAATTAGCCTATTTCGGATCGTCTCGTAAAAACTCGTAATTTCCAAAAACTAACCTCACCACTACGTTTTACACGTCAAACTTAGCTAGCACGTCAATTTTCGTTGAATTCGGAGCAACTTGCTCCGTCGTCGAATTTACCGAAATCGGAAAATCGGAACATAATCGGGTACTAAATTTAATCGGCTAACTCGTGTCCTAATTATATTTTATTGGTATGAAATGTTACTAGTGGAATTGGAATATTTGCAACAAACAGCACACCTTCACAAAAATTATGCAGAACCATTTATGACAGAAACAGAAAAATTTCTTGCATACAAAAAAACCATTTCACAAAAATTTCGTGTCACCACTCCTCTCATAAGGGACGGACGTCCCAACTTAGCATTGCAGCTGGAGGCGAGGGCCTCAATGGGAGGGACGGTCCCCACTCCAAGCTCCTTCCAAAATTTTCGTTTTCCCATTCTTATTCACCCTGTATTTTTACTGTATATCTTCCTTTTCTTATTTTCATTTACTAGTTTTTTTCATTCTAATTGTATATCTTCTTTTTCTTATTTCCATTTACTAGTTTTTCCATTCTAATTGTATATCTTCTTTATTTCAAACCTTCCATTTTTGTTACTTTTAATTATGCAAGCTAGCACCAAAACACTCACACTCTATATTTCTAACTCAAATTTTCCAAATCCTTTCAACCAAAACTCAAAAATCAACCTATTAATTTTTCCCCAAATCTAACATATATCATCAAACCCTAACAAAAATGAATGGAAAATCAAACTATCAAACACCCAACCGAAAACCCCAACACCAATTTTCATCACAAATCCACAATATAAGTACCAAAACCCTAACTATAAGAAGTGGAGAATCAAACCCCTTACCTCTAGCTTGGAGATGATCCATGGTGATGCTACCAAACCCAACCTCAAGCTTCCTCTCATGCTCAAGATTTTTCTCGTCTCCTCCTCTTTTTTCTTCTTCTCCCAAAACCCTTTCTTTTCCTCTCTAGTTTCTATTTTGGGTTTTGTGTTCACAATGGAAGGAAAAGGAGAAGAAAATGGTTTTATAACTTGTTTTCTTACTAGTTTCCAAATTCTCATGTTTGGTTTTTTGGTAACTTGGAATGGAAGGAAAATGAAGAGAAAATGATTCTTATAATGGTATTTTCCTTACTAGTAAACCAAGGGTGAAAAACCCAATTCTAAAAAAAATGCTTCCCACACCCTTTCTAATTATATCATTAATCATTAATATAATTAATTCAATCAATTAAAATAATTCTGGGGAATTAAAATATCGGATCCGAATAATATTTTACCGGACCGAACGGAATGTCGCCTGATAAATTAATAGATATATTAATTAATATAATTATTCTCGTCGCAAGACAAATATCGATCGGTAATTCGAAATTGTTAATATAATATATCATTTATAAAAACGGGCGTTACATTACTTGTACCCTACATCAGAATTTGAAGTACCCAGTGAAGGGGAATATCATTACAATGTGCGGAAAAGAAGAATATATGGCAAGCCATCTACAGTCATTCCGATACATCGAAATGAAAGGAAAATTTATCGAGACTCCCTGTCAAGCTTTCGAAGTAGTTCCATGAGTCATGCCTGTCGACTCTCCTATCACTCCTAAGATTAGTAGATTTCCACCGAAGATGGCCTCTCTGAAGGACACCAGGGCTGTAGTAGAAGAAGGAGGTTATACTGTTTGGGGTCAGCTACCCGAGTTTCCATTTAAATCTGATAAGACTGGTTTGGGCTTCACTTCCATAGGTCAGAAGATGATACACCGCGAACGTGTTGGTGGACCTCTGTTCCGCATCAACAAGAACAGAGTTCATGCTATAGAAGAAAATGATGGTGACTTTGACATCAACAATTGGATCTTCCCAACTCCTGGCGATGGACTCAACAACTGGACAGCTAAGGATGTTATGTCAATCTCCTTTAGTCAGGAGTAATTGCTTTTTCTGTTTTATGCTTTATAGCTTTGAATAATAAAATTTTAAGCCTAGTTCCTTGCCCGGGGCACAATGGCTCATTTGTGAGGGTTATTATTTGTCATTCGCATATTTTCATTCAATAAATTATTGGACTTTTGCATTCAAATATTGTGATATTTGTCTTTCTTTTACTTTATCACCTTTCAAAAGCTATGTGTTCTTACACACACCCACGTAATAAACTGCAGATCCACATTCACTCTGGATACCGTCGATAACGACTTTACTATTTCTAAATATGACTTCGGTAATCCGATCTAACAAGCCGAAGACGAAGGTAAGGAAGACTGTGAAGTGTTAGGAGAACTTGCTAGATTACTACAGCATGAGGAAAGGGCTATACATTCGCACGAAGAACCGATCGAGGTTGTGAATCTAGGTACCAACGAAAACAAAAAAGAGATCAAGATAGGAGCGAGTCTTGACAACAATGTTAAAGAGAGATTGATCCAGATGCTGCGAGATTACATCGAGATTTTTGTTTGGTCCTACGAAGACATGTCAGGTTTAGATATCGACATTGTGGTATACAAACTACCAACAAAAGAAGGTTTTCTCCCTGTAAAGCATAAGGTTCGTCGTATGCGCCCTGAAATGTCTGAGAAAATTAAAGCCGAAGTCGTGAAGCAGTTCAATGTCGATTTCTTAGCCGTTACTTCCTATCCATAATGGGTGGCAAATTTTGTGCTTGTACCTAAGAAGGATGGAAAAGTATGTATGTGTATAGAATATCGAAATCTGAATAAGGCGAGCCCAAAAGATGACTTTCTGCTTGCACATATCGATGTCCTAGTTAACAACACCGCTCAGCACAAAGTTTTATCTTTCATGGATGGTTTCTCTGGTCACAACCAAATCAAAATGGCTCCCGAAGACATGGAGAAGACTAATTTTGTTACAGTGGGGCACTTTTTGTTACAAGGTCATGCCGTTTGGGTTGAAGAATGCTGGCACAACATATCAACGTTCTATGGTAGCTTTATTCCATGATATGATCCATCACGAAATATAGTTCAACGTCGACGACATGATAGCTCAATCACAAACTGAAGAAGAATATCTTGATCATTTACGTAAGTTGTTTGATAGACTGAAGAAAAATAAATTGAGAGTGAATCCGAGGAAATGCACCTTTGGAGTCATATCTGGCAAACTCTTGGGATTTGGTTTCAGTGGTAAAGGTATCGAAGTTGACCCTGATAAGGTTAAAGCTATTCAAGAAATGTTAGCTCCCCGTGTCGAGAAAGAAGTCATAGGTTTCTTAGGACGACTGAATTACATTGCCAGGTTCATTGCACATCTAACTACTACTTGTGAGGTAATCTTCAAGTTGCTAAAGAAATATCAGGTAGTCGAATGGAACAACGATTCTCAGACAGCTTTTGACAAAATCAAGGAGTACCTGCAAGAACCTCATATCCTAATGCCACCAGTTGAAGGAAGACCTCTGGTCATGTACTTAAAAGTATTAAAGAATTCAATGGGGTGTGTGTTAGGGAAACATGACGAGTATGGTCGAAAAGAGTATGCAATATATTACCTTAACAAAAAGTTTACCGACTGTGAAACAAGATACTCACAACTCGAGAAAACTTGCAGCGCTTTGGCTTGGGTTGCTCGTCGACTAAGACAATATATGTTGACTTACACTACCTTATTGATCTCTAAGATGAATCCAATAAAATAAATATTAGAAATACCTACTCTCTCCGGAAGAATAGCAAGATGGCAAATGATCTTGACCGAGTATGACATTCAATATATTACCTAGAAAACGATCAAAGGAAGTGTAATAGCTAATCATTTGGCTCATCAAGATGTAAATGACTACCAGTCTATGCATTTAGAGTTCCCAGACAAGAACATCATGCTAATTATCGCACTTCAGTATGAAGATCTACAAGGGCAACCTCATTCTCTCTCGTGTACGGTATGGAAGCAGATCTACCGATTGAGGTTCAAATTCCTTCACTTATGGATTTGAGAGATGCGGAGTTAGACAAAGACGAATGGCTCCAGACTCGACTTGACCCGATAAACTTGATTGATGAGAAGAGACTCGCATCCATCTACCATGGGCAGATATATCAGAAACGCATGATCAAATCCTTCAATAAGAAAGTCAAGCACCGAGTGTATCAAGTTGGCGACCTAGTAGTCAAACGTATCATCCTACCACAAGGTGATCCCAGGGGTAAATGGACTCCCACCTACGAGGGACCATTTGTAGTCAAGACAATATTTTCCAGCGGAGCCATGATACTAAGCACTATAGATGGAGAAGACTTCCCACACCATGTGAATGCAGACATAGTCAAAAAATACCACGCTTAAATGAGACCCACTAAGTCGACTGACCTAGGATAAAATAAGGGTGTCCCGACGAACCAAAAGTGTTCAGGAAAAAGTAAGGGACATATATAAAAAATGTACACCCGACAAGTTGAAAACCTGAAAAGGCGGATTGGGTAAAAAAGGGTATCTCGGTATACTGAAAACCTGAAAGGGAGGTCTAGGAAAAAGTTAGGGATTAAAGCGTAGGACTATGTCTCGTCAAGATCATCTACATACAGACTACACTAATATCAGCTTCAAGTTGAAATGGCGCAGATCAATCCCATCACCTTCTTCTGGCAGCAAGGAGATGAGATATTCCAAAATATATGAGCAATAACAAAGTTGAAACTCGATGAGATTATTTCCACATAGCTTTTACTATTTTCCAAATTTTACGACGATTTCCTCTTACTAGGACATTTGTTGTCTCTTTGTACACAAACTGCCTGTCTATAAGCCTACTTTTCAAAATTAATATAATTCCCCTTTTCCAATTTCAAACTTTTACTTTTATCTATTTTGTTTGAATAAGTCAAATGATTGCTTTGAATGATTATATGCATCTGACCATAAATACATGTTCACAAATACATGAAAGGCGAACAGAAACAACAATTACTACATGCTCTAGGAATTGAGATGACAACCCAAGTCATCAACACATCCCCCGCAGAGTCATTTTCACAAGAATATTCCTACAGAATAATCTCTACAATCCCCATAGAGTCATCGCTCCCTCGATAGAGACAGATTTCCCAACAAAATTATTACCCTATCATCTCCTTTCAGTAGTGTCCAAATCTTATGTTTATCACGTTAGTCCCCGAGCAGTGATCATATCAACTCATCACGTTAATCCCCGAGCAGTGATCATATCAACTCATCATGTTAGTCCCCGAGCAATGATCCTATCAACTCATCATGTTAGTCCCCGAAAAGTGATCCCATCAACTCATCACCTTAGTCCCCGAGCAGTGATCGTATCAACTCATCAAATTAGTCCCCGAGTAGTGATCCTATCAACACATCACGTTAGTCCCGAGCAGTGATCCCATCAACTCATCACCTTAGTCCCCGAGCAGTGATTGTATCAACTCATCACGTTAGTCCCCGAACAATGATCCTATCAACACATCACATTAGTTCCCGAACAGTGATCGTCTACATTGTCACATCAATCCCCACGTAGTGAATGTCAAATTTGTTACATTGGTCCCAGAGCAGTCACAAATCATCAATCAACTTATTATGTTATTCTCCGAACAGTAATAGGTTATTCGAAACCACATTATTCCCCAGCAAGGGTTATTTCTTCAAAAGCAATATAGAAGATTTTCATTCCCAGCTGAGTATCACTCAAGGATTGTCATCTTCCAACAACATCAATATCCAGACCCAAAACTTGGTCAGATAGTGCATCGAAGGAATCCACATTTCTCTTGTTCCACAGTCAGGGTCTCCAACAAATATATCCCCAAGCAGAAGTCAAAGATCCCCAGAAGAACATCCTAATTTTCTTCAAGATGAATACGTTTTGAAATACCACAACATTTACATTCATACATTATAACATGTGAATGTATCATTCTTGAACATTATTACATACTTGCATGCATCATAATGTGCATAAAACTAACCTTTTTCTTTCAGGTTTATTCTCAAACTGGTGAAAATTATTTGCAAACTTTTAAACAAAAGGTCATAGATTAATGCTCGGAACAAGACGGAAAAACTATCTAAACGACCATACAAGTTTACCAACAGACAACATGATATAGATTAATACCCGAAGCAAGACGGAAAAACTAACTTTATATTTTACAATATATTATTTGAAATTTTCAAATATTTATTTTTAATTTTTTATAAAACTATTTTTAATTCTAAAGTATGAAATTAATTTCTTTTTTCTCTCTTATAATTTATTTTTTCTAAATTATTTTTAATTCTAAACTATTCTTAATACATAAAATTATTTTTAATTCTAAACTATTTTTAATTCTAAACTATTTATAATTTATTTTAAGTGATTTAGTTTGGCAGTTTATATGAAATTTAATAGTCACACACGTGATACATCTAAATGACACATGAAACATATTAATGAATGTGGACACCCAAACTTTGCTGTTTCAGTAAGATTAACAACCTCTTCTTGATACCACTATGGAAGGCATCAAACAAACTTGACTTATCTTCCAGCGAAGTTTACTTCAAATTTATTTGCAGCATAGTTTGTGATATTTCAGACCTATTAAGTAGCTCAGATAGTAAAATAGTTAAAATATTATTATAACAAATGTAGCAGAAATGGATTGGTAGAGTACCGAAAAAGAACCGTACATCTATGACAATCATACGGTTCCAAATTTTTAAATTCAGATGTTTATTATTGGGATTGAGTGAATGCCAAAGTATCTTCATGTGTATATTTTAACCATGATTTGAAAATAGTAGGAAAGATATACACTCCAAGCTTCAATCTGGTTTTCTGACTGTTTCCATGATTTTCTGCAATTCGAAGCTCTTGTTCAATGCAATTCGAAGCTTTTGTTCATCTAAGACTGAAGAAAATAAAATTATTACACTTATTGAAAATTTGTTCAAATAATTTAGACCATTTACAAAATTAGGCTAAAAAATAATACGATAAACAAAAATTTGACATGAGATTTTTGCATTTACTATGCATCAACAAAATTATTTGTTAAAATTGTATAGCCAATTAATCGGTATCTATGGTTATCCTTCTAATTACTGCAAGAAAGTCTTATCCGGATTTTTCATTGGAGCTGCAAGAAAGACAATCAACATTAGTATTGAACATAAAAAGTTAAAAATTAAACAATAATCAATACAAGTTTAAATAAATAAACAAATTTAAATAATTTGTAATAAATAATTTAATTAAACTGAAAAAAAATCCTTGAACTTATAAATGGATTGAAACGCATCATAATCTAATATTCAAATTGACTCAATTGTAAAAGTAAAATGATACAATTTTCACTACCAAATAATTCTAATTGCATAAAGATGTATCCTTTTTATGTTTTCTGTATCTACAAACAAAAACCCCAAATAATCAAAACGTGAAAAAATCGAAACTTTGTGAGAAATTAAAATACCCATGAAAATGAAACCAACAAAAGGAGAAGATTGTATCCTTAATTGGTGGGAGAATCGGAATCAGGGGGAATGGTAAAAAGGGAAGCTTCTTTCTCAGAAGCCATTGAAGTTGAATGAATGAAGTGTGATGTTAAAACAACAATTCTTTCATTTCTGATAGGTTGGGCTTCGGTGGAGAACGGTAGAGTATTTGAGTTCAATGTTGGTGATGACAATTCTGATAGATTGAAAATGTTTAAAGTATTTATTTTGAATTTTTTAGAATGCAGAGAGATCATCTTTTAATTAAGGTTGAGAGATGAAGGGTTTTGGTACACAGACATTTGAAAATGAGAAACATTGAAAGTTGTGTGACGCTTCACTTTTCAATGTCTCTTTGTTTTTTTCTCAGGTACAACCTGCCTTTTCAACTTTTGCATTGTGTAATTAAAAGTGTAATAATTAGGTTGTGTATTCTGTCATTAAAAAATAAAAAATTTGCAAACAAAAGATCAGACGATATTATTTATGTCAAATAAATATAATGAGGATAGTAGTATCAAAAGTCTTAAAACTTGTCTTTAGATTAGATTGAATTTAAACATGGATTAACGGGGTTAAACCTGATTTTCTTAAGTACTTAAATTTTTATAAATAAATAATAAATTGTTAAAAACTGAGGAGTATGGATCTATGAAGGTCATGAAATCAAGAGAGGATGCAAGTTCTTCTTATATCCCTTTATTCTCGTATCTATAAGTTTTATATAATTGATCTTTTAAAAATATGAATTTGTTCAATCTGATATTTTTCATATTTTTGTAGATTTAGACTAATGCAACTTTTGTATCAGAAGACCATGTTTATAATTTTTCATTTGTTTTTATTTGGAGCATGGTTTTTTATTTATCGAACTTATATTTTGTATTTATTATTTTATCTTATTTGATTGTAATATATTCATTAGACTTTTATTTCATTTGTCAATTATTATATTTGATTTACTAAATCTCAAGTACAAGAATATATATTATTTGATATAATATTAGTCTGTTCATGACCAATTTTATCAGTTGGATGTACCATTGAATATATCAATTAATATTTTGAAATGTTCATTTGATTATTTATTAGTTGAGTGATTTTCAAAACAACAAAAAAATTTGTGAACTTTTATTTTAAGTAATTTGAAAAAAATGTTCTTTCCTCTACTAATAGACGTTTTGTATAGTGTTGTATTCGTAATAAATGTGAATGTAGTGTGATTTCATCTCTTTCAAAAATACTTTCATTTTTTTTCATAATAATAATTTTCACTAAAGATAACTCATATGGTGTATTGATCAAAATCTGAGATGAATCGAGAAGATAATGATCCGTCGAGTTGGAATTGATAGAGATGACGAGGATACCTGTAAGACACTCTGATACTAAATTAAGAAAGAACATAAAGAGATACAAGAAAGTATTAAGATTTCTAGAATGAATAGTGGATACCTGACCCTCACAAATGTGAAGATTTATAGAATTTTCCTACGTGTAACAATTGATTATTATTTTTGGACCGAAATGTTAGGGTCCGAAAAAATTAATAACTATCAAGAATGGGTTAAAACGGGCAGTCGTGTCCGAAATTAGCCCTTATGTCAATCATAAGGTGTTATCCGGCAGACATGTTCGGAATAGATCCTGGTTGTCTGTCCGACTTGTCGGCCATAAGACGTAACCATTGATTCAAATGATTTTTTTTTCAAAAATTAAAAATTTTATTTTAAAATAAAATTTTTATAAATCAGGAACACCCCTTAGTAAACACTATACAGATGCTCTTTAGAAATCACTTTATCTTATAGGAATATAAATTTCTCTTGGACACGAATAATTGGGGATAAAAAGTTTTGGCGACAGCTTATCATTGCAATAGTACATGTCATATGTCATATGTCATAGAATATTATACATTAAAGGCAAAAAGTCTAGTAAAGGAAAAACAGGTTGATAATATGAGATTGAGAAAAAACAAATTGGAAGAAGAAAAGAAAAAGAGTGAGAAAAAAATGTTGAGCGAAGGAGCAACTGTAACAGCGGTAATGGTTACAGCTCAATTCCTGGAAATGGGTGGTAACACTCTTATCAAAGCAGCAACCAACGATGGAATGAGTATTTATGTTTTCACTTTTTACTCAAATCTTTTTGCTCTTTGTCTCCTTCTACCATCCACTCTTTTCTACCATAGAAAAAGAGCTCCTCCTCCAATTTCAACTTCAATTTACTGCAGATTCTTTCTTCTTAGTTGCCTAAGGTATGAACAAACCAAATTACCAACAATTATATGGAAAAATTTGATCTTGTTTGATTTATCATGAGCAACATGTTCGTGTAGTACTTCAGTGCAGATTATGATGAACACTGGAATTAGATACAGCTCTCCCACGTTGGCTTCCGCTATGGTTGACCTTGTCCCAGCTTTTACCTTCATACTTGCTGTTATTTCAAGGTACATATCTTCTAAACTTATGTTCTACAATTGACTTAGATGACAGGATATTAGAACCCGAATACAACCAAAGTTCAATGAAAACATTTAGTAAGGAAATGTTGGAATACTAGTTTAAAAATCTTTAAGAAAAAAAGAATGTTTTTCAACCACTAGATAAATTATTGGGTGAGTGGTGGATTAGGTTGCTTTCACTACTATTATAAATTTATAGAAACTGTTGAATGCATTATATAAGTTAAGTGCAATTTGAGTGTTTGAGAAGTTGTTTTGGAAATAGTGTATTTAGAAAAGTTGTTACGGTAGTGTAAATTCGAGTTTCAAGGAGAAATCGGTTTTGCTTTGGGAAATCGGTTTCAAAGACAATTTTTGTTTTCTTGCAGCTTTTTCTTTCTTTTGTTATGTTTTGTTGTGATTGGTGTGTCATATATGGATACTATAAATACTCTCATGTAATGTGTAGAAGAGTAATGCCATTAGAAAATAAATATTTTTCTCCTCAATTACTCTCTCTCTCTCTCTCTCTCTCTCTCTCTCTCTCTCTCTCTCTCTCAATTTTTCTCATTTTCTCTCTAACCTTCATCTTCTCCAATTCTATCTTCACCATTGATTCACCTCAATTGTGTATGTTACAACATCTGATATCAGAGCCTGGTTCTGATCCATTAATTCGCTGCAAACATGACAACCACCGATCGAATTCATACAAATCTCTCAATTCTTGATTCCAAGAACTATGACAAATGGTGCAAACAAATGAAAGTTTTGTTTGGGTATCAAGAAGTCCTTGAAGTGGTGAATGATGGAGTCACACCACTTGTTGCAGAGGCTACAGCTGCACAACAAGCCGCATTCAAGAAAGAAAAGAAGAAAGACTACAAAGCCCTCTTTTGATACACTTTTGCGTTGACAACGACAACTTCGAGAAAGTTGGTGATTATACGTCGACAAATAAAGCTTGGGAGATCTTGAAAAAATCATATGAAGGTACCGACAAAATGAAGATGGTGAGGTTACAAACTCACAAGAGGCAGTTCGAGTTGGTACAAATAGAAGAGAAGGAATCGATCAACGACTACATTACGCGCATAACGCGTTTGGTGAATCAAATGAAGGCTTGCAGTGAAACCGTTACGGTACCAAATGTAGTAGCTAAAATCTTGCGTTCTTTAACGTCAAGATTCAATAACATTGTGGTAGCCATAAAAGAGTCAAAGGATCTTCTCACCATGAGCAAGGAGGAGCTTCAAAGCTCATTGGAGGCACATGAGCAAAGATTGGATGAAAGAGGAAATGAAAAGTCCAAGGCGAAAATTGCATTGCAAGCAAGGTTCAATGAGAAGAATAAGAGATCGAAAGGCATGTGGTCTTCGAAGGGAAAAACAAATTTCCAGAATTTTGGTGAAAAAGATTCACAAAATTCAAGAGGTTCCATGACTCAAAGAGGAGAGAGCAGCTCCAAGGGTGGTGGTCAAGGCAACAACTACAAGAAAGGTGACAAAAGTAATGTGAAGTGTTTTAATTGTGAAAAGTTTGGCCATTTCGCAAAAGAATGTAATGCGAAATCGAAAGAAAATCATGGAGATGAGGCCAAAGTTGCTAGGCAAGAGGTAGAGGATGATGATACGCTTCTTGTTATGATCATGAAGGAGAATAATGGCTGCAAAGAGGGGCTGGACAACAGCTCTGTAGTGTGTTGAGGGCTGGACAACAACTCTAACAATGCGAAATTTTCTGCACAAACGCATTCGGAGCGAAACACAATGGTTACCGTTCGAGGAGAAGTCCAAAGTAGTGATGAGCAGTACTTGAATTCAGGTTGTTCGACTCATATGATGAGTAGAAAAGATAGGTTTGTGAAAATCAATCAAGCCACAAAGAATAGAGTAAGATTCGCGGATGACACCACTTTAGAGGCCGACGGTCTGGGTGATGTTTTGATGAAGAAGAAAGATGGAAGTCATTCTTTGATCAAACATGTGTACATTCCTGGAATTAGGTGTAATCTCTTGAGCTTTGGCCAATTACTCGAGAAGAATTACACATTTTAGATGGAAAATAAGATTTTGCGTGTTTTTGACCAAAAATCTGTTTTAATCATGAGAGAACCTATGACTGCAAATCGTACTTCCAAAATAGAGTTGAAAGTAATGGAACACGAATGTCTTGCTAGAGCAGCAAGTCATGATGAGTGGTTTTGGCACCACCGTCTTAGACACCTCAATTTTAGAGACCTCGACGCGTTGCAAAAGCATGGTATGGTGACCAGGCTGCCCAAGATAAATTTTCCAGCTGAGTTGTGTGAAGAGTGTGTGCAAGGGAAGCAACACAAGAACAATTTCAGGAAGGACGTTGGTCATAGGACCAAGGAACACCTTGAGGTGGTGTATTATGATGTGTGCGATCCAATGAAAGTCGACTCGTATAGTGGAAATAAGTACTTTGTCACTTTTATTGTTGATTTTATTAGGAAGCTATGGATTTACTTCATAAAGAAGAAGG
This sequence comes from Vicia sativa, assembly GCA_021764765.1. NCBI lineage: Eukaryota > Viridiplantae > Streptophyta > Magnoliopsida > Fabales > Fabaceae > Vicia > Vicia sativa. The sequence continues at coordinate 133,812,470 of CM038792.1, read as the reverse complement.
ATGAGGTGTTTGATGTGTTCAAACTTTTTAAGTCCATGGCGGAGCAACAAAGTAGTCACAAGGTGAAAATTCTCAAAACGGATGGTGGAGGTGAATTTACCTCAAGTGAATTTCGGAATTATTGTGATGATGAGGATATAGTACGTGAGGTTGTTCCACCCTATACGCCTCAACAAAATAGAATTGCCGAAAGGAGAAATCGCTCAATTATGAACATGGTTCGTAGCATGTTGAAAGGGAAAAACTTGCCAAGGGAACTATGGGGAGAAGCGGTCTCTACATTAGCCTATTTGTTGAATAGGTGCCCTACTAAGAAGCTTGACAAAGTTACACCGGAAGAGATATGGTCTGGCCACAAAGCGAATTTAACGCATTTGAGAGTTTTCGGTTCGATGGCATTTAGGCACATTCTGGGTCAACTTCGAAAGAAGTTGGATGGCAAAGGAGAGGTAATAATTCTTGTCGGATGTCACCCTACTGGAGGTTACAAGCTATTTGATGCAAATAGCAAGAAAATCGTGATAAGTTGAGATGTGGTGGTAGATGAACTGAGGCTGTTCGACAGCATAATTTTTCAAACACCAGGAGCAGAAACCAGTTTCTCAACAGAAGGAAACCGGTTTCCCTCAGTAAAAAATGTAGTCTGAAAGTTCTGGAATTGAATTTCTGGAAGCAAAAACTGGTTCCCCTGATCCTGGAAACCGGTTTCCACCAGAAAATGCAGAAAACCAACAGCAGCAGAATGAAGGGGTTGTTTCGATTCCTACTGAAGGTGGCAATGGTGAGTCTAGTAGAAGACCTACAAGACGTAGAGGTCTACCTCAACGGCTCCAAGATTGTGAAGTATTCCATGATAACGAGACCAATAATGATGGTGGTCTCATTCACTTTGCACTTATGGCCGAATCCGAACTGGTGAGCACGGAAGAGGCATTGAGTAATGCAAAGTGGGTGTGTGTGATGAAAGAAGAAATTGAATCGATTGAGAAAAACAATACTTGGGAGTTGGTTGATTAGCCGGAAAGAAAAAAGGAAATTAGAGTAAAGTGGGTTTATAAAGTGAAGGCAAATCCTAAAGGCGAGATTGTCAAGCATAAGGCTCGACTAGTAGCAAAAGGATTCTTGCAGCGAGAAGGCATAAACTATGATGAGGTGTTTGCTCCGGTAGCTAGATTGAAGACCATACGGTTGGTTATTGGTATCGCCAATAGCAAAAATTGGCAAATGTACCAAATGGATGTGAAATGCGCATTTTTGAATGGTCCACTTGAGGAGGAAGTCTATGTAGAGAAACCCCCCAGTTTTGTGATAGAGAACCAAGAGGGAAGAGTCTACAAGTTAAGGAAAACACTATATGGTTTGAAACAAGCACCTAGAGCTTGGAAAAAACGCATAGATACTTTTTTTATTGAAGTTGGCTTCAAGAAGTGTGTGTCTGAACATGGTGTTTATGTGAAGTCAGATGCAAGCAAAGGTGTGATTATACTTTGCTTATATGTGGACGATCTTTTGATAACGTGCAGTAATGAGGAGTTTATTTCCAAGTTCAAAGGTGAACTCATGGAAGAATTTGAGATGAGAGATCTTGGTATCATGACATACTTCCTTGGCATAGAGTTTCACAAGTCAAAGTTGGGATTTCTCATGCACCAAAGAAAGTATGCTTGTGAGATATTGAAGAGGTGTGATATGGATCATTTCAATGCTGTCAATTCACCTATGGAACTAAGGTTGCGGTTGTCCAAGAATGAGGATGAGGGTGACGTTAATCCAACTCAATATAGAAGGTTGATTGTATCATTACGTTACTTATGCAATACACGACCGAATTTGGCATTTAGTATCAGTATTGTTAGTAGATTCATTAAGAGACCAAGGGTGTCTCATTTTGCAGCGGTCAAGAGGATCCTTCGTTACATCAAAGGTAACATTGGTTGCGAAATTCTCTTTCCCACGGCTGATGTGGGCAACATATGTGAATTACTCGGTTATACGAATTCCAATGGGTGCAGAGATAAAGATGATCGAAAGTCTACGGCTGGTTATGTCTTTATGTTCGGAGGAGCTCCAATCTCTTGGTTTTCTAAAAAGGAACCCGTGGTTGTAACACCCCTTCTAATTTCCTCGCGAATTAGCATTTAAATCAGAGTTTAGCATAACGAAAGCGCGTTACAATTCATAAATTCAAATAATAAAACATCATAACAGTAGTCATGCTTTTACTGAAGAACTTTATTAAATGATTCAAAACCACGATTATGTTTTACACAGCGGAAATAACATAAAAATCCGGAATAAATTCAAATCATGATCATTCCAACATAAACCAAAGGAAACAAATCAATTCGATGATTCCAAAACAATCGTTTCCCAGTGTTACAACTACCAGAGCATGACACTGACACACGGGCAATCTAAATAGCACAACTTAATGCTATCCTCACCAGCTCCTAAGCGGCTAACACTTCAATCTGAAATCATCAAAGTAAGGGTGGGATTTCATCAACAATTAAAATGCATTATACGTTTCTTTAAAGCAATAAAACAATCAATACATTATTCCAACCCTCATTAGTATATTCAGGTTCCAGTTCACAAAATACAAATCACACAGATCAATATGCATATAACAATAATCAATGAAATTATAACACTGGAAGCCATCCAAACATGTTATAACTCCATATGCAATGCAGACTCAATGCATGTGGTACCAAAACGTGAACTAAGTCACCAACATCGATTCGTCCATAATCACCTGGACACGAATCCAGCCTCACCACCCATAATCACCCAGGAACGATTATTGGCAATACGAGCCAAATTCCACACAATGGGAATTAACTCCACCAGAATGCATATGCATGCACATCAAAAGCATGCCACATTCAATTAACAGAATATGAACACCACATAATTCCATACATAGTCAACACCATCAACAACACATGATAACAGCATAATCATGAATATATAACGTTAATTACAACACATGGAATTAACACCTAGCAAGTATACACCACGTCAACAACGAACAACCACGAATTAAAACGAATCCTTCCGATGGAAAGCCATATCAATCCATCAAGATTCAGTTATTAGGTGTTAAGAATATTTTCATAGTAAAGTACATGCTTCCAGCTTTCCAACGATACCAACTACGACTAAATCGGAGTTACGGTTGCAAAGGTATGACCGAAACCGTTTTCAGCAAGTAATCTGTCCATCCCTGCCTTGCTTAGGTCGATCCATAAGCTCATGTGTCAATACAAAACTTGCTTGTGTCGACACAAGCTTCGTATGAGTCAACTCATACGTTTTCAAATTTTTTTTTTCTATTTTTCTTCAGTATGAGTCGACACAAGCTCCTCTTGTGTCGATAAAAGACCAGTTTGAGTCGACACATGACTCTCTTGTGTCGATGCAAACCTTCAGATTTCGCCACATGAGTCGATGCAAGACTCTATGCATCGATACAAGTCTTTCTCATGCCTCTGGTTTTCGAAAGTTTTGTTACTTGTATCGACTCATAGCCTCTTGTGTCGATCCATACTGCATTTTTTTCACCAAAAATCAGTTCTGTTCCCACTGTTTGCAATCCCAATCAATACCATTCATCACCAAAAGCCACAATACAGCAGAAACAATAAAATTATGTATTTTCACAACCAATTAATATCAAAACTACACTCCCTAATTAATCCATAATCAATCTACACATATTAACCATTCTTATTAATTCTAATTGAGGTTTTTACGTCGGATCATATCATTAGGGCACAACCTAGGAATTCTAATTCGAGATTCCTAATGCATCAATTCATCCTATTGATTATCAAAACCTATAAGGCATATCAATCAGACCAAATCACCCTTACCTCGCGATGATTCTTCGAATTTCCGACGCCTTGGCTTTTCCTCTTTCTCTTCTCTTCTCAAAAGCACGTACAGTGAGTATTCCAATTCTTCTCACTTTTTTCCTCTTATTCCTTTATTTATGCCTTTTTATTATTCCAAGTAATAGAAATAAATTAATTAGAATAATTAGAGCCTTTTACTCTACACACCCTCCAATTTAACTTCACACCCCCAACACTTCCATTATTTAATTATTTAATTAAATCCAATAATCCAAAAGTACCAACAATTAAATTTTTAATTAAATTAATATTTAAAATTCCAATTATTTAATAATTGAATTATTTGGGGTGTCACATTGGTGGAACTCTCTTCTTATGATGCTGAGTATATCGCAGCGTCGATGTGTGCATGTCAAGCCATGTGGTTAATGAATCTACTCAAAGAGTTGGAAAACATTGAGGTAAAAGTTGTCACACTCTTTGTTGACAACCTCTCGGTTATTAATCTTGCAAAGAATCTCATTACACGTGGGAGAAGAAAGTATATAGAGATAAGGTTTCGTTACTTGAGGGAGCTGGTGTGTGAAGAACAACTGAAGCTAGCTCATTGTCGAAGCGAAGAACAACTTGCAGATTTGTTGACTAAAGCAGTAACAAATGAAGTTTTCAAGAGGCTTGTGAAGAAATTGAGCTTGAGGAATATGGAGTACTTGGCTTAAGGTCGTGTGTTGAATGTATTATGTAAGCCAAATGCAATTGGAGTGCTTGAAAAGCTGTTTTGGAAACAGCTTATTTGGAAAAGTTGTTCTGGTGCAGTGCATAAATTCTGGTGCATATATCTTCCTGGGTCAGTTAGAGGCTCCCCCTGATTGGGTAGGAGTTTGACACTTGGGTCCATAGGAGTACAAGCATTCAACAACCATGTTTCTTCCAAAATATCCATATCATATTTTCGTTGGGAAATTACTATACCATCTTTAGATTGGGCCACCTCCATACCCAAGAAATATTGGAGTTTACCAAGATCTTTTGTCTGAAATTGATTTGAGAGATGTTGTTTTAACAATTGCTAATCACTACTAATTATGACAATATCATCAACATATACAATAAGATAAATACACCCTTGGGCTGAGTAATGATAAAAACCAGAATGGCCATCTTCGCTACAGACCTACCAAACTATTGTACTATAATGCTGAATTTGTCAAACGAAGCTCTCATAGATTTCTTTAGACCATAAAGAGACATTTGTCGTGTACAAACCAAATTCAATGATTCCCTCTAAGAAACAAACTTAGATGATTACTCCATATATGCTTTCTCTTCAAAACCACTAAGTAAAAGGCATTTTTGTTGTCAAGTTGATGAAAAGGCCAATGCCAAATGGCTGCAATGGCTAGAAGAATTCTCACAGGTACCATCTTGGCTAGATGCAAAAAGGTATCACTATAATCTAACCCAAATATCCGAGTGTACCATTTGGCTACTAAGCGAGCTTTAAAACGACCAATCTTCCCATCTTGACCAACCTTCACTGTATAAAGCCAATGATAACCCACTAAAGATTCCCTAGTGAGTAGAGGAAACAAATCCTAGGTGCAACTGCTTTAAAGAGCACACATTTCATCAATCATTGCTTGCCTCCACTCAAGGTAAGATACTGCTTCACCTAAATTTTAGGAATATAAATAGAAGACAAATAAGTATACTACAAAAGAGTGAGACGATGATAACATAAAATCAATATAATGCGGAGAACGATGTCATGTTTAGTGTATAACTTTTCAAAAGGAACTTTAAGGACCATAATCAAGCGGAAAGACCAGGTCCGTTTATGTAGACGACGTTGGAGGAGAATCTGCAATGACTTTAGGGACATGTATAACTAGAGGGGTAAGTATGACTGACGTTGATTGACAAGAATGATATATTTGAAGAGGGCGAGAAGTGGGGTGGGGGTAAATTTTAGGATTATCTAGTGGGCCAAGATCCTTATAATGATGGGGATAATGGCCGATGAGACTTGTGGAAGAGGTTTAGGAGTACTTTCCTGAAGGGGTTTCAGAGTCGGATGGACTAACTTGAAATAAGGAACAAACTCAAAGAAGGTAACATCGGTTGTAGGGTATGTGAATATAAACGATAACCCTTTTAGGATCTATGATAACCAATAAATACTCACTTTAGTGAGCGAGCTGATAGTTTATCAAGTCCGGGGGAGAGATTATGTACAAAACATGTAGACCTGAAGACTCGAGGAGTAATTAAGTGTAGCAGGGATTATGGAAACATGATTGAATGAGGGATTTTATTATTAAGGACAGATGAGAGCATGTGATTTATATGGTAACATGTTGTGAGCACTGCATCCCCCAAAATTCGAAGAGGAACATTACCATGGAGACGTTAGGTCCGAGTGGTTTCTATGAGATGTCAATTTTTGTGTTCAGGTACCCCATTTTGTTGAGGTGTATGTGGGCAAGATTTTGGTGCAGAATCCCATTGGATGACATAAATGTTTGAAATTTTTGGGATAAATATTCATTTGCATTGTCACTTCTTAAGGTACAAATAGGCACACCGAATTTGGTTTTTATTTCTCGATAAAATTGTTCAAAAATAGAGAACAATTCAGATCTATTCTTCATTAAAAATAGCCACGTGCAACGCAAAAAATCATAAATAAAAATGTTACAAAATACCTAGACTCAAAAGCATACACAGTACGCGAGGGACCCCAAACATCGCAGTGAACTAAAGCAAAGAGGGACACAACCCATTTATTGAATCGATAGGGAAAGTGACTACGAGTATGTTTCCCAAATTGACAAGACTTAAAATTTAAAGTGAAAAATTTAGATAAAATGGGCACTAACTTTTGTAGCTTGGGAAAACTTGGATGACCTAATTACGCATGTATGATGAGTGGAGAATCTATGGTTTGGCATGTAGTGGATGACACAGAGAAGTAGTAGAGGCCTTGAGATTCACATTTAACGCTAATCATCAGTCCCAAACTCTGACCATGGAAGATAACATTATTGTTAGTAAAGGTGATATAATAGTCAAAGGAACAAGTTAAACGACTGATGAAAAGTAAATTGAATGGACAATTAAGTATATACATGAAAAAAGTAATAGAGAGATGGTAGAATTTGAACAACACCAATCCCTTGGGATTGGGTTTGAGAACCATTTGTAGCAGTTATACTAAGTAAGAAACCAGAGGTAAAGAGAGAAGAAAAAAAGACCTTTATTACCTGTAACATGATCAGATGCGCCAGAATCAAGGACCCAAAGATCAATAGGAGATGATTGAGAGAAGCAAACAAATGAATTACCAATGTATACAATCGAAGTTGTGGAACCAAAGTTCTGAGAAAATCATTGTAGCTTAGCGTAGAGATCTAAAGAGAAGGTGAGGTATGTTGAGTGTCTGATATTTGATATCAGCTGCATTCACCCGGTGTTGTGGTTTACCATGCAACTTCTAGCAATTGTCAATAGTATGCCCAAGTCAGTTACAATGGTCACACTTGGGACGGGGTTTGGAGTTGGATGACCCTCCTAGAAAGTGGTTTTGATTTTTTCCAAGGGATGCAAGGGAAGTAGTGGCACCTGGGGTCGGGGTAGAAAAAGATGGAGGGGATATCGGGCCAAAGGCATGAGATGTAGAAAAACGTAATAGTTGTTTAACTAACTGCATCATAGTTTGGAACAGTAGTACCTGAAATAATCTAGTTACGAACGGGGTCGAGTTCTGGCGTAAGTCCTTTAAGTTCCATGATCATGAAAAGTTTACTTTAATGTTTTGCATGGGATGTTGCATCTTCTACATAGGGCATTAGGGTTGCGTACCTTGCTTTCAGGGCATCAAGTTTACTCAGACAAGCTTTCCCAACATGATGTTGCAGTTCACTTACATCATGTGAATGATTTAAAATAATCAACATATAATTATAATATAATACTTGGAATGTATGGATGAAGGTTCTTGTAACCTTTCCTTGGAGATCACTTTAACCATACAAAGACATCTTCAATTTATAAACTAGTCTGTTACGCCCAGTTTCATTGAATCCATATGTATGCTCCATGTAAATTTTATCATGTTGATTACTATGAAGAAATGTTATTTTCACATCCATATACTCTATATGCATGTATGGGCTAACTACCAAGGCTAACAGGACCTAATAGAAGTATGTTTGATGAAGGTAGAGATAATCTTATGATGGTCAATATTTTTCTATTGTTCGTACCCCTTTTCTACTAGATGAGCCTTGAACTTTTCCCCATCTTTTTTCTATTACTAATGGTTTCTCTTGAACACCCACTTATAATTGATGATCATTTTACCCTTATGAAGTTGAATTATCTCCCATGTACACAAATATAATCTTGTTGTCCACCTAAAACTTTAGGTTCAAGGTCAATTTCACTATTCGTATCTGGTTCCTCTTGTGGTTCAAGAACTACCTACATTTTTTTCACTAGTGGCGGACCAACATCCACCTGAATCACCTATTTTCCAAAATTTCTCCTTTAGATTTTGAGTTCTTCAAAATTAACTTCTCATAAAAAAACATCTTTGTTGATTAGTGTCTTATTTTTAATTGGATCCCATCAGTTAAACCCCATCACATGTTTTGAATAATTGACAAAGATACACTTCTTTGACTTTGGATTTATTTGGGATCTATATTCCTTAGATATATGCACAGAAGTTTGACACCTAAATATCCTTAAGTTGTCAAGAACAATAGGGTTACATGTCCATAATTCCTGTACAACCTTCCCCTCCAATGATGTACATGGTGACATTTTGATAAAATTCAAACCTTTTGATAGATTCATATTGCTACCTTTTAGTTAGAAACCTATTCAATCTCTTTGTCATACCATTTTGATATGGTGTCTTAGCAACATAGAAATTTATTTGGATGTTGTTTTCTACACAAAACATCTTGAAATTCTAATTAGTGTACGCTATCCCATTATCACACCACACATACACTATTTTTATAAATGTTTGATTCTCTGCCTATGCATTCCACATTTTGAATTTTATAAAGACTTCAAATTTATGCATTAAGAAATACACCCAAATCTTGCGAGAGAAATCATCTATGAAAGTCACAAAATACCTACAATCACCCATGGAAACATATTTGGTTGGCCCTTAAACATCTAAATTCATATAGTCTAAAATTCTTTTTGTTTTGTATTTTCCGGTGTTTCATCGAACATAACACTATTTTCTAATTACAAATCATTTGCATAAATGCATCTGCAACAAATCCTTTCTTGGGCACTCTACCCAAGAAATGAAATTCACTACTTCGAATTAGTAGAATTAGTCTTATAGGAATAACAACCTCGTGTTGTTCAATACCTCTTTCTATTCTTAATGACTTTCTATTTAGGACTCCTCCGAAATATGAGAACCACTCTCACTTTATATCTATCACTAATCGCTAAGAAAAATGTTGAATACAACTGAACTAAACAAACCAATTGTTATTCCAAGTTACTGAAACAAGGAGTGGTTTACAAGAAACTCAAATAAGGACTTAGCCTAAAAACTAATTCTCTCACAATCTAGATGGATGGTTTAAAGCAAGTAACGAGTCTCTTTAAATAGCAATCCATGACAGGATTTTCTCCTTGGATATTTTCAAAGATTTAATCCATATATGTTGTAAAATCTATTGAGATTTATTTCTTCAAAAAAACTTCAACCAAAGATTTGATTTGATTTGAATTCAAATTGAAATCACAAAGGTTTAAATTTAACTAATTGGTAAATTAACCAAATCAGATTACTAAAATAAGATTACGCTCTAAATCAATCAAAAATATGTGTTTCCACCTCCAGTCTTGTCCTACAAACAAGGGACATATGTTCTACACATGTTTGGACATATGTTATCACATATGTTCTTCTGCATATAAACAACTTGAAACTCCATTGTTGTTTCACATAATGCACACAATCCAAAAGGAACCACATATTTAGATTGTATACTTGCTATTTTATGGACAATTTGTTCATCAACGTGTTTGACATATATTGACTCTCCAATTTTTCCCAAACCTCATTCGCTGTCATACAATTGAGGATATGATACATCACCTCATTTGAAATACAATGGTGATTCAATCTTGTTGTATTTTCCTTCATATTTGCCCAAACAATATCCACTGTGTCATTCAATTTCGTTTCACGCAACACTTTTTATAAACTTTGTTGAACCAATTAATCCTTACCCCTTCTTTATCATAATTTGAAATTACTCGTCCAGTCCAACCTTGTTACTTCAAATTTTGATCTAAAGTTATTCACCATCTAACACCAATTGTAAGAACAACAATCAATATAAAATATTAAAAATAAAAGAAAGTAAAAGGTAATGAGCACGATTGATCTTCGTTAATGCAGTTCGGCTAATGATGTTTATCCCCTCTTACTATATAGCAACTATAGTTCCCTTGATTTCTGTCTAATAATTAGGATTTATTAGGGTTAAAGTGCAACAAGCAATATATATATATAAAAATAGGGTTAATTTTACAATAATACTCCTGAGCTCCCACCCATACATCTACCCATAATATGTCCATAGTTTCTTTGTTATTAAATAATCTCTAAGATATGAGTCATACTTAACAAATATAAATCTATATAATAATATTTTCTTTTTAACAACATATTTGTTGTTCTATCGCAAAATTTCTAAGTGTAATTAAAATTGAATTAGAAAAAAATAAATTAGTTTTTAAATTGTAAAACTAAAATAGAATTGAACTTTATGCATTCTGAAAACCAAGATGTATTTAATCATTTCAGGATTGAAAATCTCAATTTGAAACAACATAGCAGCCAAGCTAAAATTATTGGTACAATGATATCCATAGCAGGGGCATTAATTGTGACATTATATAAAGGGACACCATTGATTAGTCATGTTTTTCATAATATAAAAGTGGGAGCAAGTGGTATGATACCATTGACATGGAATTCAGATTGGATACTTGGTGCTTTTCTTCTAGCAAATGCTGGTTTTTTCCTTTCTGTGTTATTTATCACTCAGGTAATTAAACAATTTTGAATATTCCTTCTATTGCAATGATATTCTCTCTTATCACTATTATATATACAAAATTCCCTTTTCATGTTTATTAAGTACTGTTAAAATTAGTATTTCAATATTAAAATTTTAATTAATTTAAGTGTCTTGCAGCACATTAGTATGGGTTAGCTTATTATTAGTGATTTTATTGCGCAGATCAAAGTTAATTCCTAGACTTTAGGATGAAATAAGCCGCTCTATAGATAATGGGTATTCAGTGAGATAGTGTGATATTGTGTAAGCATGTTACTGGATTTTACATATTCCATTAAGTTAGATTTTTTAGCATTTGATTCTATCATCTAGTATCAAGAATAGAGAACTTCACAAGAAACAAAGAGGGAAAGAATATGGTGTCTAAAGGCGAGGATCGTTTAAATCCACCAATAATTCCTACATTTGATGAAGATTATGATCATTGGAGCATGCCCATGGAGAACCTTCTTCATTCAAATTAGTATTAGATTATTATGACCACACGCCTCGCTCAACACACTGGAGGAGAAGCACCGACGTCGACACAAAGAAAGAACCTGGAAAAGATGTAGTTAAAGCACCTGAAATACAAGAGTTACTTATTTCACTCTCTTGAAAAGTTAATTATGAAGAAGGTATATGTTCGCGTTAAAAAGTGACGCGCTAGGGAATCGAATCTGAATTCGGATTCTCTGGCTCAAAACGATTTACTCTTTTGATTTGTTTATAAAGATGCCGCGAGCATCAAGCTTTATTTTTTTCAACACAAGAAAAATGATTATGAAAAAGGGGAAAGTTGCAATACCCTTAATTGATATGATATGCATTACGACTAGCGCGAACTAGACGTAACGCATTGGGGAGATTCCGGGCAAGGGAGTTTGTTATATAAAGGGAATAGATGTGGCACCCTAAATATATATAGTTATATAGATTTATATATGAATATTTTTGATATGTTTGTGTGTTTTAAATTGCTATTTCTATTGTTGGGAAAGTTTCTCCTTTGGATTTTAAGAAAGGTAGATTATGTGGGATCCTAGGTTTTGTTATTATTGTGCTCGCAAAGATCATTGGGATCTTCTACATACATATCCCTTAATGGGAATCAGAGCATTTGTAGCTCAGATCTAAAGGGAGCTATGGTTTGTTTGGTTTGAGGGAGAAGTTTTGCTCGCCAAGGATGAGACTTTGTGCCTACGTATTCTCAAAAGGGATGTTGAGAAAGTCAGAGCAATCGTAGTTCCCACTTATGCTAGTGGAAGCAACGGGATGTTATTAAGAGACAAAGACAAATGTCATCTTAATGAAAAATGTATCTAATCTATTTCATCACAGACATTTTGAAGGGTTGATTGATTGAATCTTTCGTCGTAAGTTATAGGTGTTTTTCTTGAGTGTACAAGCGTTACCACTTACGAGTTTAGAAAGATGTTTGAGAAAATGATTGAATCTTTTAATTGTAAACATTGGGTGTTTTGCTTGAGTGTACAAGCGTTACCACTTACGATTAAGAGATGTTTTTGTTTGAAAAGTGTTTGAAAAAGTTTTTGATTGTATGCGATGTGATAGATGAGATACTTCTTCCATAGAGATGATAAATGTCAAAATCTCAAGGAGAAATTGATTGGATTAGGGGGATGCTTTTAAGAAGCCCAGGGGTCCTTGTATTGTAAGCCCAAGAGGAGGCATTCCGAGGGTCATCGAGGGTCCTTGTATTGTTAGCCCAAGAGAAGGCATTCTGAGGGTCATCGAGGGTCCTTGTATTATTAGCCCAAGAGAAGGCTATATGGTATGGCTGGCTTTGGCTTTAAGAGTGGTTTCACCGGGAAACCATCCTCTTAGGATTCAAGAGTGATTTCACCGGGAAATCATACTCTCAGGGTTCTATCCTAGCGCGGGTGATTCTTTGTATTGGGAGCCCAATAGGAGGATGTTAAGAGATTTCCTAGTCTCTTTCTTGTTTGATGCCCAAGAGAAAGCTAAACTCAACGAGGAGTTCTTTTGAACGAAGCCCAAGAGGAGGCTGACTCAGCAGGGGAATGTTGTCTTATATGAAGCCTAAACGGAGGCTAAACTCAGTAAATGAGTTTTCTTATATGAAGCCTAAGAGGAGGCTAACTCAGATGAATGAGTTATCTTATACGAAGCCTAAGAGGAGGCTAAAGGGGAACCTAGTTGTTAGGCTAATTGTTATGTTATAACCGAACAGTTATATGAACAAGTGTGATATGTATTCACGAGAGTTTATGAAGGAAATATAAACAAGTGTATAAAACAAGCGTTTTATAGCGAGTGTAACTTGAATATTTACAAGTTTGAATATGTACAAAGGAATGAATATGTACACGAATGGGTGTTTATGTGCAAGGAAATGAGTATGTACATAGGAGGGTTGGGACTTACACCGTAAGGGAGGCCCATTGGTTTAAGAGGAGTTTCCCCGGGAATAATTCTTCTCTTAATTCCAATGGAATAGGTGTATAAACAAGCGAATGAAAACAAACGAACGAAATTTGTTTATGCTTGAATATTTACAAAGATGATTGAATATGTACAAGGATTTTGAATATGTACATAAAAGGATTGGGACTTACACCGTGAGGGAGGCCCATGATCAACTAAGGAATTCGAGGAGAAACCTGGTTTGGTTTTATCTTCAAATCGAGTCGATCATGGAAAAAAGGTGTGTAAGTTTGTTGAAATATTTTCAAAAGGTTTTGAAAATGATTTTGAAAAGTGAAGTATATTCAGAAGAAGTTTTGTAAAAGATTTGAGTTTTGAAAGTTTGAAAGAAAACATCTTTGAAAAGTATTAAGAAATACTTAAAATGTCTCATTTTTTACTTAATAAAAATATAATCAAAAGAAAATATTTTTGGATTTTTTTGACATAATCATAAAATAGGTATATTAAATGACAAGTGTGCAAAAATTCATCTCAAAATGAGAAGTTTTGATTGGTTTTTGAGAATGTTGAAGTTTGATAGAAAAGGTGAAGAAAACAAGTGGTAAAAATTTGATTTTGGTCCCGAGGAGGTTTGAACTCATGACCTTTGGCTTAGAATTGAAAAGCTTTAACACTGAGCCAAGTGCTTGTCTTGTTATTTACACGCTTCCAATTAATTATATTTAAAAACAAGTCTTTGAAATGTTTTAAAAAATGAAGGAATGTGAAAAAATGACAAAATGGTCTCAGGGGGATTCGAACCCTGGACCATAGGCAAGGCAAGGAACATGAAAAGCGCGCTGTCTACCACTGGGGTGGCTACACATCTGTTTATTTATTTCACTTCATGTTATTATATTATAAACCAAATATTTGAATTTGAGAATCAAACAGAAAAACGCGCGCAGTGTTCTTCATCCTCTTCAATCCTTTGATTTCATAACTTCCTTGTTTCTCAATGATTTTGAAAGTTGTAAACATCAAACTTGCTCGATTTTTAACCAGGAACACGATGGTGGTGGTTAATTTCATTTATTTCCAGTTTAAGATGATTAATTCTGAACGTAACCAGATGAACCCTAATTTTAAGAATCAACATGAAATCGTGTATGGATCATGATTTGTTAAATTGATTGAGGGTTAATGATCAGCATAAGTGCAGAAACAAGATGGCCAAGAAATGTTTGAACTGGAATGCATGAATCATAGAGTTCGAAGTATGAGTGGCTTACCTCTTTAAACTGAAATCGAAATCCCTTTTAAAGTGTTTCCAGTTGTTGTTTGATGATTGCTACAGCACCATTGGACCTTATGGAAGGTGTTTGAACACTATGCTTGCTTTGAAATAGCCTGGATCACTCTGACCAAGTCCAACTGCATCTACTTGATGTGAGTTTTGAATTCGTGGTTGGAGATGTTACAGGTCAGGGATGATGATTTGGATCACTCATATGGAGTGTATAGATGATGTTTGAAGTGTTGAATCAAGGTTAGCACGAGCAAAATGAGAGATGGCAAGTTAAGGCATCATTTGCAAGCTTTTGTTTTTTAACAATGATTCTGAGTTTGGGAAGTTCTTGTGATGTTTTTAAGTTTTAGACAAGTTCTAATTAGTGTTTAGAACATGTTAGACACCTAATTTCTCTCAGATTTTACAATGCTTGAAGATTGCAAAAATTCCTCACTTTGAACTATGAAACTTGAAACTTAAGCAAGAAAGAAGGAAAGTTTGATTTGGATAGATTTGGTGTAGTTTAGAAATGAGGAAATGACCTCTATTTATAGGCCTAGAAATCTGAATGATTTGGCAAAGATATCATTGAAGGAAACTTGCAACTTGGTTAAGAGGTAAAATGGAATCTTTTGCATTTAATGCAAAAGTAACTTTCTTAACCATGGTTAAGTTTTTCTCCTTGATCCAATCCCTTCTCAATCATTCACAACTGATATTTATCAGTTATAATCCACCTCTAAGTGATGACAAGGCTTCTAGAAGGAGAAGTTGCAAAAAATGACTTGTAATTTTGAAGCATGAACTTGAAATCCATGGTTTTGGAGCTCTATGTTTCAAAATCAAAAGTATAGCTAGACAAAGTTTTTTTGCAAGTTCTTGGACATTTTGGGAAGCTTGTAACAAGGGCTACAACTTTCATGTTTTGAGTTTTTTCTGAATCCAAATGAATCTAGGTGAAAAATGGCCATGAAAGTGATGAAAAATCATGTTTCTTAACACTTTAAAATTTTTCTAAGTGTTAGAAATTTTTCAAATCTTGACTTTTTGTTGACTTTTCACATTTCTTGATTTTTTATGATCATGATGGATTATTTGAAATGTTTTTATGATTGAAAAAGTTTGGTCTTGAAAAAGTTGACCAAAAGTCAAAGTTTGACTTTTCAGAGCAGATGAATTTTCATCAGATGATTCAGAATTTGTCTGATGAAGAAACATGGACTTTTGTGATGTTTTGAATCAAGAAATTAGGTCAAGATGTTGCATTGAAGATGTTAAGATCAATCTCCAAGAAAATAGATCATTCATTGAGCAAAAAGTCAATGATTCACTATCCTCGATAAAAATCCTAATTGGTCAATTCATGATAGATCATGAGAAAAATTTGGGAATCTGAAGATCAAATGTTGATGATTGATTAAGATAGATCATTTGAGGTGAGTGGAAACTCAAACCCTAATTGATCACATCTTGAACAGATGAAATTTTGAAGAAACCCTGATTTTGACTTCTAGAAGCCACGCACGATCTATTCTATTCTGAACTGTTAGTGATGCAGTGATGCATATGTGAGGTGGTATATTAGGTCAAAAATTGGGGTATGACAATATCAAAGAAGAAAACGTCCAAACATCTTTGGGAGTCGTTAAAGATGAAATACTAGGGAAATGCTCGAGTTTCTTGAGCCAAACTTAATTGATTGCATAAAGAGTTTTAGATCCTTACCATGAAGCAAGGAGAATAAATCAATTTTTACTTTGGTAGGGTAATGACGATTGCAAATGATATGATGAATTATGGGGAAGATATTGAAATTCTGGTAGCAGCAGATGTCCTAAAAGGATGTCTAGACATATGATCTTGCATTTAAAATAAAACAGACAAGGTAGAGATAAAATAGTGCAGCAAAAATCAAATAAAGTTCTTTGTGAATTTGTCCTTAAGATTGGCTGGATTTTCCAAAACAACAACGTGGAGAAGTGTTCAAGCTTTTCAAGTTGATATAGCTTACTTAAACTGTATAGAGGTGCAGAAGGGACACATGCTGGACACCATGTCCCAGCATATTGCTACGACATATGGACCTTGCACATTAGAACTTTACTGCTGCATTTTGGATATGTATTCTTATTTATATTTGCAATTTACCAATTCTTTTATCTACTTACATGCATATATTAAGTGAAGATCTATCTTAACACTATCCAAATTCGAAGTTTGTCTTCGTTGATTCAAAAAATAGGATTCGATCAAAACAAAAATTGTAATCATCAAAGATGTTGTTTTTTATTAGAAATTTTTGTTGAAGCAGTCAGTTGCGACATATGTGTCATCTTCTTAAGGAGAAGTTTCCAACAAACATGTGATTCAGATGGATGGTGATTCAAGACTAGTGAAAATATACAGGTAATGTTTGAACCATAGAATGGAAACGACTTTGATATTGAAATTGCACACAAACATAAAGTTTTAGGTGGAGTGCATGATTATATTCTTGCACATGATACAGAGAACCGTTCAACCAAACCTCCAAAAATATATGGGTAATAAAACTTTGCAGCATATGAACCTTTTGTTTGTTCTAGAGATTATTCTATCTTTTGAAAGGCTAGAGATAGTCGAGAGATAGATAAATGGATGGGTGCAACGGTGGAGGAAATAAAGTCCATGAATAAAAAATCATTTATGGGAGATTTCTACTTCCTAAGGAGAAAAGAGTCATTCGTTGTAAGTGGGTGTTCCAGAAAAAACCAGTAGTAACATAAAAAGATGAAGAAAATTCAAGGCTCGTATTGTAGAAAAGGGGAAGTTACAACAAAAATGGATTGACTTTGATGACATTCTCTCTCTGTTCATGAGACATACTTCTATCCTGGCAGTGTTAGCATTGGTAGCAAGCCAAGACATGCATTTAGAGCATAGAGATGTGAAGACAACATTTCTCCACGACAATCTAGATGAGAAAATTTTCATGTAGGAAAAGAGGAATTGATGATACTAGACATATAATACTAATTTTTAAATTAAAGAGGTCTTTGTATCACTTAAATTAGTCTTCAAAGCAAGGGTACAAGCCCTTTCGTTCGTACATGTTTCAAATTGGCTACAAAAAGTGAGTATGACTGTTGTATTTATGTTATGAGAATTGATGTTTTTATTTTATTGTTGTTATTGTATGTTGATTGTTTCTAATAATTTACATGACTTAATCGAACAGAAAAAATCATGTAAAGAAATGTGTTTGACATGGAAGACTTAGGGGTATTAGTGCAATAAAATTATGGTTCTCTGAAAAAAAGTTATGTTGAAAAGGTTTTAGGCAAGTTTGACACGAGTAATTGGAAGACTGTGAGTATTGCATTGGAAAATATCTTTAAGCTCTCACTACATAACTATCAAATGAGAGATGAAGAAATTGAGTGTATGTCAAAGGTTCCTTACGACAATGTTGTCAGTTGTTTTGTATATTATGGTATTCATTAGATCCAATTTTGCACAATTTGTATGTCAAGTTTGTAATTTTACCTTTAACCTGGGAAAGTTTTTTTAGGAAGTATTTAATTATTTTTCAAGTACTTGAAGGGTATAACAAATCATGGTATCATGTTTAGTAGTGAACATGGTGACTCTTCGATTGTATGATATGATGATTCAGATTATGCTGGTAATATGGATGATAGAAGGTCTAAAATAAATTATGTCTTTAATTTAGAAGGAGGACCTATTTGTTGTAAATCATTGATTAAATCCATAGGTTCCTTGTCAAAAAATAATGTAGAGTACATGACATTACTTCCATAAAAGCCTTATGACTAACATGTTTTGTGAGATAATTGAGTGTTGAGAAAGGAGTAGTTTGGTTGCAATGCATAGTTAAAGTTCAATTTATATGGAAACTTATGAGGTGTATCGTGACATGACCAATCATATTGATGTGAGATTTCTCAATATTAAAGATTTACTTACATCGAGATAGATATTTCTTGAAAATGTTCAAACTTCAAGTAATCTAATTGATATGTTTACTAAGGCAATCATCAGTGACAAGTTTAGGAATTTCTTGAACTTGTTAGATGTTTTTTAGTGTTAAGAAATATGTCTACCTTCATAGTTATCAGGATATGATTGTCATGTAGAAAATTTTCATCAGGGTATCATATTTTCGCAAGATTGAGATTGTTAAATATAACTCATATTGATACCAAGATAATTAGAATATACGTGAACCGCGTTAACAAAGATCAATCATATTTATTATCTACTTTTATTTTCCCTTTATTATTATATACCTATTGTTGTTCTGATAAATTTCTCCCCATTTTATGTTGTTTGTGAGTTTGGCCAAATTCCCTTTCTCCTTCTTTCCTTTAAATTTATCATATCAACTACTCTTTTCGATGTGCGGGGCTTTAATACTTAAATCGACTCTTCATCACATTTCTTGTAAATTGTTAATAATTCATGAACCTATAATGATCCTTGAAGATCTTCAATCTTTAATGCACCCATATCACTTGATTCCTCAATTGATACCACTATATGATCAAATATCATGATTATCATCAAATTAATTAGGTATTCACCAGAGTTCTTCAATGAATTCATCAATGTTTGTATTCTTAACTTGTAACCTTCGCATTCTCCCTCTTCATTTCTAAGGAGAGTGTCATGAAAGCCATTACAATCAACTATCTTTGCTCAAGGAAGAATGAATCAGTGTTGAAATGTTTGTTTTTACGACATAGAAACCAACAGGCTTTCGATACCAAATTATAAGTGTAAAAGGTATCTTACACTATTGAAAAAATGAAAAGAGAAGAATTTAGTGAGAAAAATAGTGAATTGAACTTGTGTTTTTATAAATATGATTGAGTGAGTCATACAATACACATAAGCACATATTTATACTTCACAAATCCATTCTAGACCAATGGTTTGAGTTTCAAGTCAACAAACATACTCTTAACAATGTTTCTAGATATCTATTAACAGCCTTTGACCTTCTATAGATGAATTACTTCACAACAATTACCCAACCTAAGTTTTAAGTTGTAGTTTTGATTTCAATTTTTATATAACCATATTAAATGTAGTAGAGTGAGATTTAAATATTTTCATTTAAACATAAAAAACATGGGCTAAATGGAGATCATTCATATTTCTTAAAACATTGCATACAATACAATGCACTTCCACCAATTTTAAAACTGATTTCATTTTTTATTTTTCATCTATATACAGACTTGGATTATCAGGGATTATCCTGAAGAGTTAGTGGTAACAACCATTTGTTGCAGTTTGGTGGTAATCCTATCTGCCATTGTAGCTCTCATTATAGAAGGGTATTCTAAAATTTGGATATTGAGACCTAATAAAGAGTTGGTGTCTATATGTTATTCGGTAAGCATCCAATTTACTTTTGTCAAGCAAATTTTAAAATAGTAACTCCAAAATAGTTTACATATAATGCTTTTTTTTGTGGTTGTTTCATATAGGCAATATTTATTGTATCAATGAGGAGTGTTGTGTATGCATGGGCATTTCGTAAGAAAGGGCCAATATATGTAGCTATGTTTAATCCTTTGGGAATGGTCATTGCACTTGCTATGGGAGTAATATTTTTGGGAGACAATCTTTATCTTGGAAGGTAAATAAATACATATCTTAAAGAACAACAAATTTGTGAAAAATAATTTAAATAATGTATTAATTCAAGACTGATCTTTCTATTGAAAAAATGGTTTTACTTATTTTTGTAGCATGATTGGAGCTACTATAATAGCCATTGGATTCTATGCTGTGATGTGGGCACAAGCTCAAGAGGAACACATAACAAGCCAAAATAATAATTCCAAATTTTCTTTGGGTTCTCTTTTGTTAGATTGATTTTATATTACTTTGTAATTTGCTATTGTTTCATAAAATAAAACGATAGAAGACTCTTTAATTGTAGCCAACTTGTTTACTACAATTAATTACAAACTCTTATATTGGTGCTTTCTTTTATTAATTATTTTATTCTAACTGTCACAAATTTTGTGTCAACATTGATATGAAATGTTGACAAATCGCCGCGATATTGAGACTGAATTTAAGATTTTATCACCATATTAGGGTGAAATTAAATGTTTGTATTTAAATAAATATTTACATTTAAGATTTGATAAAAATAACGATTGATTAATAAGTTAGTTGATATATAATTTATAGTTTAGATATAGTGTATAAATTAATTAAAGTGTTTGGTAAAATTAGCGGTTAATTAATCGATAAATTAAAATGACTTAAAAAATGTAATATATAATTGTTTTATTTTAAATTAAAAAAAATTATATAGAGTAGTAGTGGATTTTAGTTAAAATAGTAAGGGAAAAAGTGAAAGAAAAATTAATAAGCTATAAGCTATAAGTTAAAATACAATGTGTTGTGAAACAGATACCTTAGAAACAAAGTATAGACTTGTTTCTTTATGATCAAGAAATAATTAGGGTAAAATATAAAGAAGAACACGAAGAACAAGAAGGATTTGTTATTAAGTACTATTCTTTACGTTCTCTTCAAATCAAGATTACAAGTGCAAAAGAATAACAAATAACCCTCTCACCCTAAATTAGGATTTACAGTATACAATGACGAGAGACTGATATGCTATTTATAATAAGCATAACATACTAAACTAATGGGGTTTTTCATAAATATTAGTTACAAGCTAACTTAGGGTACAAGCTAACTTAAATAATTGGACATAACAAACATGCCCGATTTCGAAAACTAACAACCCTAAGATTTCGACACCCACATACTCGAACACACATTGACTACAGTATGAAGGTATTCAACACCTGCATGTGAACAATCGTCGACGCCATACTAAACTCTGTCGAACCAGAAACTACCTTTCGACCCAATAGAGTTCGATCCAATATCTCACAATTTGAAATAGCGTTTGAAAAATAAGTTATAAGCTAGTAAAATAAGCTATAAGCTCATGATGAAAAGACCATTACCAAATATTTCTTTTGTTGTTATATGAACCTATAAGCTATAAGGTCATAAAATATCTTGTCAAACAAAGCCGTAGTCAATGATGTTGAATTTAACAAATGATAGACATTAAGTTTCATTCTAAAAAATTTTCCATTTTGAAATGATTTCTTACAAAGCCTTGGTTTCATGGATGAGTGCTTTGAGAATGTAGTTTTTAACATTCCTAAGTATAGCTTCACCAAATACTAAACCAGCTTTACCAATGTCGTTGGGAAGCACAATGTCAAGAACATTTCCAAGCAAACAATTTATAATTGAAATTAAATAATCTAGGAACAACACCAACTTCATCCTAAATACTAACAATATCACTTATTGACCAATTAATATATCCGAAATTAAAGAGGGGAGCCAAATAGAAGGAACTTCCACCTCAAACTAAGTCTTTTCCACTATAATTTATGATTCTTTTATCTCCAGGTCCATACAACTTCTCATTTTAAGGGACTAGTGTTGCACTCCAAAATTCGTCCTCTTCATTTTTTTGATAAAATAATTGGCTTACACTTAATTTATAGGTGCATTGCATGCATATCATTGATCATATGGTGATGAGATTCAGAGCATCTCAAGTTGTGGAAGAAACTGTGCGTTTCGGCCGATTGAGACTACTTCGAACCAAAAATCGATATTTTCCAGTTCGTATACTTGAGGCATGATTTTTCTAGTCAGAAGGTCATCTCAGGTTGATTTTACAGGTGTTGGGATATTTTCAATGTATTCTCCAATTCATCTATTCCGATCGGAGGCCATTTCGTTAAGAAGAGGAATTCTGACAGTTCATTTCTTAATAAAGTGAATTTTTGGGTTTTTGATACGTTTCAGATGCTCCGGAAGGCATATTTCTCAGCTCGTTGGGTATTTTCAGACGATTTTTGACTTGCAAGTCTTTCTTCATGTTATATCCAACTTTCATTCAAAGGTCAGAAGCTAATTGTTTGAATAAAGTCTCCAAAGAAATTGATCTTTCAAGTGGGATAAACTAAATTTTATGGCTGAACCGTGTTCACGGTACGCTACAAAATTCATAACTCCTGGATAGAATATCGAAACTGATCAGGGCCGGTGTCTAAAATTTCGTCTCGAAGTCTTCTCCGACTTTTATTCACAAGCCGAGATCTAATTCCTTACCAATCAATACCAGAATTTTATTCTTTGAAGATGAATTTGAGACGAATCGAGCACTTTTCATATGACGCGCAACGTTAAAAATTTATATCTCGCTCAATTTTTATCGAAACACGATGGGAATGGTGTCAAAAGTTCACAAATTCCATTGACTTTGACTTTCATTCACATCTCGAGTTCGGATTTTGATCAGAAGATCCTCGTTCAACGCGTTTTTCCCGAGTGGCGCAATAGAAATTCTGCATGTGTCAGATACCCAAAAAGTGTGCTGAAACTTCAAAAATTCACATCTCATCAACCGTTCATCTGATTGAGTCGAAATTCTAACGCACGCAAACAATTTTTCATTCTGGACATTTTTCGTGAAGATTCCGATTTTAAATTTTGCACGGTTCTCGATGTTTTGGGCTGTGGATGAAAATTATTCGGATAAACGCGATTTGAGCCTCTTCTTCTCAAGTGATTCCTTGCCTCTTCTTCAACCAAGACCTTGTTTCATCAATTTCTCATCGATTCAACCTTTGATTCTTCGATTTCAAGTAAGTACTTATTCAAATAAGCACTTATCTTAAGTGATTTTTGAAATTGCTTATTCTTGGATTTTAATTTGAGGAATTGCTTGCATATACTTTGATTAATCCGAATCTTGATTAATTGCTTGGAAATTGATGGATTGAGGCTTGATTTGTGAACGTTATTGTGTCGAGATGTAGACTTTTTGTGCATTCACTTGCTTGAAACTATTTCTTTGTACATAGAGCATTTGTATTCGTATTCGGCTTGTAATTCGCATGCTCATGCATTGTTAAACATTTGTGTTGAATAATTGAATCGAACTCATGTGTCTAGGCTTGATTTTATGAAGTCGAAAGTGTGTCGAGGTCTAGTTTTTATGCACATTTTCATGTGTTAATTGATGCATTATTGAGAAATTAAATTGATGCATTATAACATGTTGAATTCTTGATTCTAATTGAATTTAATTCATACATTACATCATGCCTATATGTGGAATAGGTTGAGCATTTATTTGCTTGCATTTGTATGTCATTTATTTGTATTTCATCCATAAAAGAGTCATTAATTCACGAATAAACATGCATTTTCATGCATTGTTTCAATTCTAACTTTTCTGATTTTTGCATATCACTTGCATATTCGTTTGTTTAGAATTGTTTTATCATCTATGGATTTAATATCCAATTCTTTCTCATTTTAAAATACCAAAACAAATGAGATTCAAAATTAAATCGACACATGAATTTCACATTCCATAAGCATTTTTATGCATTTTTGTTCATCGAAACTCATTTTTCCTCAAAGGTTCAAGGTAGCAATACTTGTCCCTAACGTTTTGGTATATTTTAAAAATGTTTTTGAGGGTTTCAAAATCGAATTTCAAGTGCAATATGCCTAAAACACCCTTGCTTCCCCGTTCCTTTAAGGTCCAAAAAACGTCACTTCCACTCGGAATTAATTAAAACCAATCATATTTTTGAGTCCGTTGACGCGTTTGCAAGCAACCATGCAATTTTTAATTAATTCTGACAAGTTGACTTTTTCGCTCTGATTTCGAATAAGCGCTTTTCCAAGCTGATTTTTGAGTTTTATTTCACTTCTTGAGAATCACGTGTGAAGGATTGTTGGAGGTTGAAGAAGACCTACGTGTCCATCTTCAACCAATGAAAGCGTGACATGCAATTTTTTCAAACTGGATTCGGTGACTTTACCTTACCGTGCGCGCGTTATAGGAGCACTTGGATCTGATTACTTTTATTAGTCAGTATCGATCCAACGCGTGACATTATTTCTTATTTTCTTTTTTAAATTTGTAATCTAGTGTGAAAATCAAGGAGGTCCATATCAAGAACAGTGCACCATGTCCATTGGATGTGATTACTAACGTGTTTTGGCTATGATCAGATGGTCCACATTTTTTGCTTTTATTTTATTTTTTGATTTTATATTTTAAATGTTTTAAACTTCAAAAAATCATATAAATTTATTTCTGACTCAAAAATTATGAAAAAAATTCACAAAAATATTTTGAAATATTATCTTTTTGAATTTTATTTTTTCATAATTTTATTTTCAAATTTGATATTTTTTATGATTTTCCCTTTTATTTGAGGTTTTTAATTGTTTTAAAATACTTCTAACATTTTAAAATTATGGAAGGATCCAATGGTCATTTGACAAATATTGGTGATATCATTTTATTTTTTATTTTTGATTTCACCATTTTTGCCATTTTTGGTTTATTTCACCTTTTATTTCAACACTTGTTGGCCTCTGTTTGACTTTGGGTGATTTTCTTGGAATTTTATTTTGATGAAAAAATACTATTTATGTATTTCGTCAATAAAGTTCAATTAAATAACTTAATTTCAAAATCACTTTTAATCCTTTTATTTGATTTTTGTTTTCATTTTATTTTGCTGACTTTTAAATTAATTTTAGAGTCACAAATTTCCTCAACATCAATTGAATATGGGTGTTGATAGGTCTCTTGACCAAATCCACCAAGAGAGTTGATTGATTTTGACGAAGTACGGCCAAAATAAATTCATCTGATGCAAAATAAAATTGAAAATCATTTCTTCTTCTTCATCTTATTTTTCTTTTGTCCCGATTCGGAGAAAGTTATCAATTGGTGGCATAAACTTTAATGTTCTAACATAAGCCCTAAAAGATTACTTGAGTTTTGAACTTGGTTCAACACCTGTGGTGCTTGTCATGTGGTCGCGTTGATTTCTAATCAAGCTTCTGGCAAGTTTCCACTAACCTTGTCCATTTGAAATTCTCAATCATCTTTGGTCAAGTGATGTGATAATTCTAAAACCGGTGATATACTTGACAAAAAACAATTGAAACTTGTCGTGTGGTCGCGTTGATTCTATCAAGCTTCTAGCAAGTCTTCATGCGTAAGTTTCAAGATGGTCACCTTGCTGACGACTAACAATTAGCAATTCGATGATATACTTGACAAGTTTCAAGATGGTCATCTTGCTAACCTTCATTAATTGCTTTTATTTTCCATATTTACTTTTATGCTCTTTATTTTTATGCATCTTTAATTTTAGCATTTACATTTCATGTCATTTTTGTTGCTCACTTGAGCATTTATTTTCTATGTCATTTTTTCCTTTGCTCACTTGAGCATTTTATTTTCTTATTATTTTGAATTTGATCACTCGAGCTTTATTTTCTTTTTCAAAACACTTAATAATTCAACCTAAACACAAAAAACTCTTAATTGGACTTGGTTACTATCCTTGTGTTTGGAGCTTGATCTTTGGACTTAGGATTAGGACCTTTACCTCAGCTTGGAGATCTATGTGCCCTTGGTGTTATTTTGTCTTGTCTGGTTATTATCTTTGTATGCAGGTTATTCCGTTATACTCGATTAAGAGTGGATTTCCTCCAAATATAGCCGTTACTCTGCCCGTTTTTCTTAAGACAAGAGTTCACCTAAAAGTATTGATTTATCTGAAGCTTGGTTTTTTGTTTGGTTATTTGTTGTTTATGTGATAATCCAAAGAATGAGATATGGTGTTGGCTCTTGATGTCAAGTACTAATCTTCTCACCCAGTTAGATCTTTCTTTACTCTTACCTTTTACTTTATGCACTTAGGTTAGCCTCTTTATCTCCTCCCCATTCTTTAACTTTCAAAATCTTCCCTATTTTTTTAAAGGATTCTTGTTTTCAAAACTTGAACCGTTTTCATAAAAAACTTGGACTTAGGTCCATGAATTTTCAAACTTGTTTTCTTAATAAACTTTTAATTCATTTAATAATACTTTGACTTTTCTTTTGTTAAGACTAAAAAACATCTAACATCATTCAAACTTTTTGAGCTCTTTGTAGCTTTTCCAACAATTTTTTCCTAAAATCAACCAGCACACAACTTTAGTTTTTTTAGCTGAACTACTTGGTTTTGATTTCAACATTGCACATTATTGGTATGTAGGCCTAGAACTCATTGGAAGTTCTATCAAACCAAAAATTATAAAAAAATACTTCTCCCCACCATCCATTTTGTACATATACTCTTTTTTAGCATACATATACAAATTTTCAAAAAGGTTCTTGTGGAGTACCGTAGATGCTTTGGGTGTCTAACACCTTCCTTTTGCATAACTAACCCTCGTTCCCAGATCTCTGATCTTTTTTTAGAATTTTATTCGCTCTTTTTCTTAGTCCTTTGGATAAAATAAAAGCGTGGTGACGACTCTTTTGTTACTTTTTTTGAGTTAAGTCAATTCAATGGCGTATACTCGCAGTTTTTGCCGCTACAGCCACAAAATGTGGACTTGAGATTTATACATATTAACACAACATTTGTTATATTTAAACTGTAACGAAAACACGTAACAAATAACGTTTTCGGCCCAACGGTTTACTATTCCAGCAATCACATAGGTTAACTGAGTTTGATACTCACCGGTGGCATTTTTTTAGTGTTATTTTATCCGGCTTGTTTTCTTAATTTGTTTAGATATCACACGTTTCTTAATTTGTTTATTTTATCCAGTTTGTTTTTTAATTTGTTTATCACACGTTTTAATTTGTTTAGATATCACACGTTTCTTAATTTGTTTATTTTATCCATCTTGTTTTCTTAATTTGTTTAGATATCACACGTTTCTTAGTTTGTTTAGATATCACACGTGTTATAACACGTGAATTTTAATATGGTTTTTTTTCTTTTTTTCTTTTTTTAAAAGTAATCTAATTATTAATTTATCAAACTAAATATTAACCTAATAAAAAGGTTTATATCTTTCTCAAAATCAAAAGGGAAAACCTTGTCTTTCTCTTCTTTCTCTCAAACAAAAAGGAAAAATAAAACCTTAAAATTAAAATTCAAGGTTAGTTGCTCTATTTTTTTTATAACTAGTAATATTTTTTCTTATAATAATAAAGTAACGATGAATATAAAAAATGTTTTTTATATATATATATATCGTTGCTTTATTGTTATAATAGTTATTGTCATGTATGTTTTGCTTTGATACTTTACTGTTGCTAATTATTTATTTGAATTTTAAGTAAATGTTAATTTTATATAGTAATTATTTCTTAATTTATTTATTGGGACAACTTCAATATTGCAAAATTTATTGGTTCAACTTCAACGCTGCGATACTTATCGGTTCAACTTCAACTCTGCGGAATTGATCAATTTTAATTTCAGGTTCTAAATTTATTTTCATTATTCCTATATTCCTCCTAAATTGCCCTCTCAGATTAGAAAGTTTGATTCTGGATTTAAGAAGCGTAAGAAAAAGAAAAGACTTGATGAGTTAACTCAATCTCAATCAGGAGCTCTTGATAAATTTATTATAAAAGAACCACAAATTTTTGATGAAAATCAAAATGTTGATGTTGGAATTCTTGAAAATGTGGTCTCTACTGAAAAATATAGAAGAAAATGCTAATGTTAATGCTAGAAGAGAGACTTTGTTTAAGTAGCTATAATGTATTTTGACAATTTCTATTAGAGTATGATCTTTTTTGATGTTGTTGATGATATTTACAATTTAAATATATGACATTTATTATTCTCCCAGGGCCTCTAAAAAGTCAGGACCAACCCTGGTTATATAAAGGATGTATGAAGGAATTGCAAGTGGTATTGTAGTATGATGATGTTGTTGTTGGCCTAGAATGGCATAATAATGAAGACTCAAGTCTCGTATTTGCATAGTTGTGTTGTTACATGTTGCATACATTCATCGTTGAGGGCTTATGCCCTGTTGTTACATGTTGCATATATACATGCATCCTATTTCTCCCTTACAAACCTTGTTTCCCCCATGTTTTTTAAAGCAAAGAGAATTACATTGTCTAGATCAGTGTAGTCGACACATATTCTCCATTTTATTGAGGCTACATTGATCAATACTACGTTGGATAACCACTCAATATACCTCAATTCATAAATGAAATTAACGTCTAAAAACACTTTGAGAATGCTTCCCACTGCCTCCACCTTTTCGTAGGATTTTTGCCTCCGTGTTTGGGATATGTATTGAGTACCAAGATCCATGTTGAGCTAATTACATGCCATACCTGGATCTATTCTTTACATCCCGTGTGCGAAAATCGAAAAATATTGACGTAATCTCTCAAACAACTTATCAACCCTTCCTTTACTTAGACAGATAGACATTCTCGAAGTCTTCATTTTGAACAAATCTCTAGATCTTTTTTAAAGTCCTTGCCGAGGGTCCCAATTTGTCTCCCAAGGAAATTTCCTCATTGTGGGACTCAAGTTTGACTATATTCGTCACCCTACCATCCTCATCAGTACTCTTCCTAGGGATGATGTCAACTGTTACAATATTCTTCTGTATTCCTTATTGTATTTGTTGTCAAGCTCTATAGATGTCATATTTGATTATAACAAGAGTTCCATAGCCGTCATGGTATTTCAATTTCTAGTGCACAAGAGAAGCTACAAAATCTAGGGCTGCTAGAAACATTAGTTGAGAATGTTGTTGTAGATACTTTTGTATGGGACCACAAAGAAGCAAACATGAAAAATCTTTCTCCTACTCTCTCTCTCTCTCTCTCTCTCCGTGTGTGTGTGTGTGTGTGTGTATATATATCCCTTTCCCTCTCTCAAGGTGATTGGTAAGTGAGTATGCTTGTCCGCATGGATTAGTACAAGATTCGTTAATGAAAAGTATGCTTTGTCTTTTGCATGGCTTCAGATCTTGTTTCTTTAGACCGAGTTTGGTGAAAATTTTGAAGTAGACTACATTACATGAGTTTTTATCATCTATGTCCAACGGAAGAACATTGTTCAAAATTCTATCCACCTTCTCATGATCTTCAAATACCTTTATGATATATCATATCCCTACTCCTTGCCTTAGCGTGTAGATTCGCCAGATCCTAAAATAAGAGGTCCAATTTGAAGACGAACTGGATCTAGAAAATTTTAAGATTGCATCAATATAAATGTGATTGTAGAATTGGTCTGGATCTTGATAGAAAAAGCTCTGATTAAACCGATAGAAACTTGATTGAATCATATGAACTCTTAAATCACTATGGCGCACAAGACCTTAGACAACGCTTTTTTGGCTTTAGGCAGCGCTTTAAAGCGCTGCCTAAGCCTGCACTTCTATAGGTTTAAGCAGCGCTTTGTTTCAATGCAAAAGCGCTTCCTAAGATGGCCTTTAGGCAGCGTTTTTTCCAAAAGCGCTGCCTAAGATGGCCCTTAGGCAGCGCTTTTTTTAGTCAAAAGCGATGCCTAAGGTGGCCCTTAGGCAGCGCTTTTCTTAGTCAAAAAGTTGCATATTGTTTACTTTAGGCAGCACTTTTGGAAAAAAAGCGCTGCCTAAAGGCCACCTTAGACAGCACTTTCTTAAAAATTCCCTTATTTTCTATTTTAGGCAGCGCTTTTGAAAAAAAATCCTTGCCTAAAGTCAACAATTTTTTTTATATATTTGACTTATTTTTCCATAAACTTGTAATTTCATAAACGTCTAATTCCATTACAAATATTATATTACCATTATTGACCTTTAATTTATTTCAACAAACAAGCCTTTATAAACGTAGACATTATAATCAAAAATATATACACCATTATAAACAAACAATCCAAAATATATACCCCATTAGTCAAAAATATATACACCATTATATTATAGTTCAATATACACATACACATAATCAAAATCAACCCTAACATATAACCTAATTTTTCTTAACAATTTTTCAACTCAGAATACCTTATATGATTCTTTGCAAAATAAAATATTCACACAATTCCTCGATTTCTTCCAATTGATTTTTCCTGTAATAAGCACACTTGTA
Source organism: Vicia sativa (assembly GCA_021764765.1). Lineage (NCBI taxonomy): Eukaryota > Viridiplantae > Streptophyta > Magnoliopsida > Fabales > Fabaceae > Vicia > Vicia sativa. The sequence continues at coordinate 133,781,810 of CM038792.1, read as the reverse complement.
TTCATCAAAGTACTACATAACAAAAACATAATATGCATGATTTAGTTAAAAGTAATAGATTATAAGAAAAATCTGATAAATAATAAAACAAATCATAAGTTATAAATCCATACCGTGATTAGAATCTCTATTCGATTCAACTGAAGGATTTCTCTCATAAACCTCAAAACGAAGTATCTGCAATATATATCGTTTCTCTGTTGAGCACGTTACATAGAAAAACAGATAAAAATATATAGTTGTCTTGTTTTATCAAGTAGCATAACTATTATAAGCAAAATTGTGGAAATTAATATACCTGCACTTTGATCCAAGTAATGTTGCTTGATTTAGACCGTGGTACCCGAGCTTCTCTTTGAGATCAAAATACTTGTATTGGTGTAACAAAATAAAAACATATATTTAGAACAATGTCACAAAAATAATTAAATATTTAAATACACACGAATATTTAGAACAATCTCACTTACGTATCAATCATTAACTTCATATCCAGATAATTTGTCCAATCACCGTCAACCGAATTCAGATAATAGACCATTTTTTACAGGATCCTTAGCAACCAACAACCACTGACGTCTATAAATTAAAACAAAAGTTTAGATGAAAATTTTCTACGCAAAAAATACAAAGATTAAAATGAACTTAGAATGAAAATCTAACCTTGTAGGAATAGTAGTATAAACCCAAAGATATAAGCTTTCTATACGGATGGTCATGAATCTCTCGACTAAGTTCTCTCTTACTGAATCTGGATTGTTAACAATTTTTCGTCCGTTGACATGGGAGGAAGACACAAAATGGAATCTGTTTGAAAATTGACTCTCGCGCATCAATTTGTCATACAAGAACCTTAAATAAAAATACATTAAACATTAGACTATTTTCATTGAAATGTGTAAATAAATTGTTCAGCTAATTAAATAATAGATTGATCGCATTACCGGATGTATATATGTACAACACTGACGCCTAATTCTGTATGTTGTAAAATCTCTTCCACGTCCTATTTTGAAATTGTTTCGGTGCAAGAAAAACCAAAGATACCTTCCTCCATATACATTTGACGGATAACACCATTCATCAAATCTGATGTTCCTACTAGTGTTTCAAGACACACCCGGAATCGAGGTACTATTTTTCTTGGCATGGTTCTTGGAAGATTCCTGTTCTTGCTGGGTACGCTACTAATTTTTTGGCTCACTTGTTGTGACTCTTGAGCAGGTACCTAAAAATTATATAACTTAGGTAAATTATAAAATCGTGCAGTTTTTAAATTCGGATCATAGAATTAACACTTTCAATGTACCTCTTTTTGTGATGCAACAGACTCGTTGTGCCGTAAAATCCCTTTATCCTTAGGTGCGAGTTTTGTAGGAGTCTAAAATTACCATGTAAAAAAATTAACGTAACGGTTCAGAATTGACATTTGAATACTTAAAGATTCATAATGGTTTTCAATATACCTGGTCATCTATGATAATGAGCTCTGAGGGTCATGCAACAAACGATCCTATTGCATCTTGCAAAAAGGTTGTCTCTGATATAATGTTAGGTATCGGTAGCAAGACATCCAAATCTAGTGCAACATTAACCGATACTTTCGCATGTCCATCAGGGAGCGGTCTGTGGTGAAGTAAATCTTCGAAAGTGTTAAACACTTTTCCCATGCCAACTATGCGATAAGTCGGTGACGACAAATATAGTTGACATGATGAAATACCCTAAACCAATAATAAATATGACATTGTTAATATGTGTGTGTGTGTGTGTATATATATATATATATGTGTGTGTGTGTGTGTGTGTGTGTGTGTGTGTCTATTAAATAAGTTACACAAATTTAATTTCATAATTACATATATTACCTCAGGAAATTTCGTTTGAAAATCACAATTAATATTATTTTTCTCACTAGTATCCTTGATCCTTGAAACTTGCTCTTCTGTCTGGCGTCTTTCTTTATCCTTTTCCAGCTCATCAATTTTAGCCTTTAACTTTTCCAGCTCCTCCATCACTTCTTTGTTGCTATGAACTTTCCCCTTTTTCTTGATATCCAAAGATGTTAGAGTCACCCCAAATCCCTTGCCCCTCACACGACGGAGTACTCAGGAATGTTTAACACTCGAGTAAGTAAGCTCCTGGAATCATGGTCTTCGCCCAGAGTTAAAGATTGAGATAGACTCTCCAGAAATTCATATGCATATCGAAATTAGTGGTGATTAAGAAGCATGAATTATTTGTATTAGTTCAAGGAATAACAATATACTTACACATTTCTGATAAACTTCTTGCACATCTTCCTTAACAACTTCATCCTTGCCAACACGAGCAGCCCGCCACAAAACATGCTCCGGAAGAGATGTTTCTTGACGTAAAGAGAAATAAAGTAGTATTAAGATCAAGAATATAACACATGAAAAATAATAACATCAAGTATATCATAGAATTTAACAAGTACTTACTATTCTTTGTTGTAAGCGTGCATATCCCGTACACCCCTTTTTGTATGGATATGACAGACTTGATGCTCTTTCGATATTTACGGCACTCACAGCTTGAAATTTTTTGTCTCTTCTTTTGGATTTAAAACTATTTCATTCTTCAGGTGAGACAAAGTCGGCATACCTTTTTGTATATTCTCCATCAACATAATTTCTATCAGCATCCTTAAGGTAATTTCTTGTTAAAAAAGTTCAAAACCCCCTATGTCTTTTTATGGCCAGTTGAAGAGAATAGGTTTCTCGATTATCCTCAATGTTAAAAGACCGCTACAAAAAAAAACATACATTGAGTACGTTAGTAATTTAAAGACATATTCGTCAACAAATACAAAAAACATCACTTATGGTACCTTTATCTCACTCCAAATTTTTTCCTTAGCGGGTTTCACCGCTTTATCACTCCATCGATCAAGAGTAATTGCAACCTCTGTCCGTGCAAGGGAACAAATATAACTTGTCAACTTTGAACCTTTGGGCTCAATTAGTTGGTTTTCTTGATTCCAATGTACGTTATACTTGACTCCTCTATCTATGTCACGAATGATTGACTTCATGATTGTATAAAACTATGATTGTGCTCTAATACAATCCAAGTTTGATTTCTATTCGGATTTAAACCCCGGAGTTCATGCTTGTGCATTTCAACATATGGCTCAACCTCATTGTCATTGTGCAGAACATACAAATGTACTTGATCCCGTTCAACCCTTTACACTATGACAATTTTATTTCCAATTAACTTTTTTCCTTCTTTTATTTCGAAAATATGAGATTTGGGTAGTCCAACAGATTGAACATTGGACAAATATTCAGTACAAAACTCAACTGCTTCTTCAATAGTGTATCGTTCAACAATACAACCCTCTGGCCTACTTCGATTTTTCACGTACCCTTTTAATATTTTCATCTAACGCTCAACAGGATACATCCATCTCATATAAGATGGTCCACACAGTTGTGTTTCTTTCACAAGATGAACAACAAGATGTACCATTATATCAAAAAATGAGGGAGGGAGATACATTTCAAGCTCACACAAAGTAATAACTATTTCTTTTTACAATACTGGTAAGATCTCAGGATCGATCACCTTACTACAAATTGACTTGAAGAAAAAACACAATTTAGTTATGTGCAAAAGGCTTGCCAAACTGAATACTCACATCTTTCACCTTTACAAAAAATTGATCACCGTTCAATCCAGGTGGAGCTCTATGTTGTTCAATATGTTCGTTGAACGCTTTTCTCCATCCACGATATTGATGTTTAGAATTTTAAGAATCTACGATGACCGAGAAAGACATTCTTCTGAAAAAGTTTCAATCGCGTCGTATCGGTTCCATCTTCACAAATAGGACACGCTTTTGCACCTTTAATGCTATACACGGATAGATTTCTGTATGCTAGAAAATCGTTAATTGTTCCAAACAACATCGCCCTCAAATTGAAACTTTCTTTCCTATATCCATCGTAAACCTCCACATCATTCTCCCACAAAATCTTCAAATCTTCGATTAGAGGTTTCAAGTATACGTCTATGTCATTCCATGGTTGTTTAGGCCTAGAAATTAACATAGATAATATCATGTACTTACGCTTCATAGATAACCATGGAGGTAGGTTATAAATCATAAGAATCACAGGCCATGTGGAATGTGAGATACTTTGAAGACTGTTCTTGCGGTAAAGCGACAAGCAAAGAGTTGGTATTATTTCTACCGGGTGATATATACCGGTTAGGTTATATCGTATCGTGTCCACAGAGATTGGTTATTGATTCGTCGTTCGAAAATTCTACCGTTAATGAGTTTGAGATTAAAAGAAATGAAAATAAAAGACAAAAAGTAAATGAACTAAAAAGTATAAAGGATAGACAGCTTGTCCGGAACGAATGTAAACTACCCGTAACAGACTTAAATCTACCACCCATGTCATACTCGGCCTACGTTACTCGTCCGTGTCATCACATACCTCTCACAATCTAAGCTATTTCTAACCCAAATTGAGAATCCTCCCGAATCATCTCAATAGTCATGTCTGGCCTACCTCAACAACACAGAAGTCAACTGTGTTACCTCCATAACTATCCCTAGCATACTTCACCAACGCAGAGGCATTAAGTTCGGATACTCTATAGTGAATGTTAGATCTAAACCCATTTCTAGTATTCAGAAACTAACATATAATCATCCTAGGTAAGAATCTAAGCAATCTATCTCTAGTAAAGCTCAAACCCCTAACATAGAGTAAAAACCCAAGATAACTACCAACACAAATTCATAAAGGAAGCTTTATATAACACCAAGGGCGATAAATATACAAGAGTTATGAGTAGAAATACATAAAAACCCAACAAAAGAGAAATACACAAAGAGGAGAAGAGATAAACCACAGATCTAACTGGTTGTCAAAGCCAATCGAAGAGCAATCCACCTCCAATCATCCATGAGCAAGCCCTAATGTTTTTTTTTAAGCTAATCTACCAAAAATGAAGGTTGATGGAAATGGGGATCAAAAACCACCCCAAAACCATAACCTAGAATTCTGTTTTGAAAAGTATTTATAAACAAAATCCCGCAGACCGCGCTAAGCGCGACTTACTTTATTATTTTATTACTCCTAACCACTTTACCGCGTTAAGCGCGCTCAAAACCGCACTAAGTGCGAAAGTTGCTGTTTTTCTTCCCACCAATGTATCTTCGGAGCCGCGTCTTCGACACTTTATTCCTCCGTGCTTCAAATATGCAACAAATACCTACAAAAATAGATACAAAACTATCAAACGGTACATTATGTGCACAAAACACAATAAAACGTATTTACAACAAAAATTGGGGTTATTCAACGATTATTAACAAACAAAAATAGATAAGTGCCACAAAACATATATACAAAATAACTACATTTTGGCACTTATCAAAGACCATGTGGGCTCATTCCATCAGTAGATAACGCCAAGCGAAGGTTTCTTGTTTCTCCTCCAAAATCACGATAATCATTATCAATTTTCTTCCACTGTGGTGCATCTGCCGGATGTCGAAACTTTCCATCGATAATTCTTTCATCTGCATGCCAAGTCAAGTTTCTTGCATCGGTTTCACTACGAAACTTGTGTCTAAATCTCTGAATAATAGGAAAATACCATAATATTTTTTCTGGAGATAATTTTTTCTTATATTGAGATAAACTGCACTTAGGGCACTCATTCAACGATGCATATTCGTTTCAAAACAATATGCAATCGTATAGACAAGCATGTACTTATCATAGCTCATGCCAATAGAGCACAACAGTTTTTTGGCCTCGTAGGTTCGATTAGGAAGAACATTTTCCTCAGGAAGCATGTCTCTCAAAAGGGCTAATAATTATGTGAAACTTTTATTCGACCATCCATTGCGCGCCTTTAAGTTGTACAACTTTAATACCGTAGACACTCTTATGAATTTGGTGCAATCTTTATACAATGGTTTCTCTGCATCGCTTACCAACCTCTCAAACATTTTGGAACAATCCTGAAGATCTTCTTCAAGTGCTTCTGCAATCTCTTCGACTCGATCACAATCATATATATCTGTGACATAGTTGTATGAAGCATAGGTCGCATTACTTTGCACCCCCAGTTCAACATTCTCGCTGATTTTCTCACCATGAAATATCCAACATGTATAACTTCGATCAATTCCACGCCTCAGTAAATGCGATTTTAATCCATCTGCGTCAACCTGACCCATATAACAACAACCCAAGCAAGGACATTTCATTCTAATGGGGTTTTCAGCGTGCTTAACAGCAAACTTAACGAATTCTATTACCCCATTCTCGTACTCTTTTTACAATCGATCGACAGACATGCATTTTTTATCCATGGTTTTACTACTAACAAAAACACTAATTAGGGCATAAAACGATATAATGTGTTTCTGTCAAAATGCAAAGTTTATACGGAATGGATCCGGAGCAAGAAAACACAAACATATTCATGCAATTTTAGACAAATTCATCACAATACCAGTAATTTGAGTTTCGAAATTTACCTCGGATTTACCAAACAACCACGTCGAGAAGTTTAAACGAGAAGGTCAAACTCACGGAAACACAAGGAATGAGCGTTGTACATATAAAACAACATCCGAGATAAGTCATAACATATAAAACAAAATTCGGGCAGCAACTACCTAAACCCAATCATGCTCAATGAAATTATCTAGAACTAAGCTTGCTCAAACCATAAACAAGTTAGTAATCACAAGGTATACAATCAAAATGAAACTTTTATGATGCACATGAACAATTCAAGAACCAAGTAATCGATCATTCAAGTATTTCAATTCACAAATGAAACTAAAACCAAAGAAACTCAAGTTATTATTCAATTCACATTCGAAACATGGAAAATCGAATTCAAAGTAAGTTATAAACTCCTAAACCAAAATTCGGGCAGCAACTACCTAAATCCAATCATGCTCAATAAAATTATCTCGGACTAAGCTTGCTCAAACTATAAACAAGTTAGTAATCACAAGGTATACAATCAAAATGAAACTTATATGATGCACATGAATAATTCAAGAACCAAGTAATCGATCATTCAAATATTTCAATTCACAATTGAAACTAAAACCAAAGAAACTCAAGTTATTATTCAATTCACATTCGAAACATGGAAAATCGAATTCAAAGTAAGTTCTAAACCCCTAAACCAAAATTCGGACAGCAACTACCTAAATCCAATCATGCTCAATGAAATTATCTCGAACTAGGCTTGCTCAAACCATAAACAAGGTTGTAATCACAAGGTATACAATCAAAATGAAACTTATATGATGCACATGAACAATTCAAGAACCAAGTAATCGATCATTCAAGTATTTCAATTCACAAATAAAACTAAAACAAAAGAAACTCAAGTTATTATTCAATTCACATTCGAAACATGGAAAATTGAATCGAATTCAAAGTAGGTTCTAAACCGCTGAACAAAAATCCGGGTAGTAACTACCTAAATCCAATCATGCTCAATGAAATTATCTCGAACTAGGCTTGCTCAAACCATAAACAAGTTTGTAATCATAAGGTATACAATCAAAATGAAACTTATATGATGCACATGAACAATTCAAGAACCAAGTAATTGATCATTCAAGTATTTCAATTCACAAATGAAACTAAAACCAAAGAAACTCAAGTTATTATTCAATTCACATTCGAAACATGGAAAATCGAATTCAAAGTAAGTTCTAAACCCCTAAACAAAAATCCGGGCAGCAACAACCTAAATCCAATCATGCTCAATGAAATTATCTCGAACTAGTGTTCAACGCAAACGGAATTCACAATGTCACCATAACCGAACTCACCGTTCCAAGTTCAAATAAAAATTCAGCCAAGACGTCATGAAAACTCCTTCAAATTATCTCAAATAACACGGTACAACATTTAAAACTCAATCCATAGTACAAAATCGAAACATGGAAAATATGAATTTCAACCCAAGTTACAATCGAATGTACTAAAATCGGCTAGCAACATATGGAGATCCTAATAATGCTTAAAAGAAAGAAGAAAAAAACTAGGGAAGCCACAATTCAATCAATTATACTCAAAATAAACATCTTTTCTTCACTCGTATTCAGACAAAAGAAACAACATGTTGCCCCCATAATTTCTCGGTTACATCTTACACAGATAAACGCAATATAGACATCAAACAATCATCGAAACTAAAACACATATAACCCAATACCACCATCAAAAAGATAATAAAGCACACTATCATAACACAATAACAATTATGCTTAGCAAAAACTCAATATTGAAAAACATCTATACGATTTAGCACAAACAAGTGAAAAATACATTGTTAAATACAACTAAGCACAAGCAAATTTATACGGTAATTACGTCACATCCTAGCATATACTGCCAAATAGAGTTTATATCGCATATTTTCAACAGTACACTTTATATATCAGAACTATTTTAGAGAGCTATCACAAATTTATTTCACAGAGAAAAACATAACATTATTTTCCACTTCCACAACATCACAGTTGTACACATTGTTAAGGACCAAAATATAAATATTTTGTAGATAATTTTGTGGTTCTTTACAATGCCTTTTTGATTAATTATTAGTATTTAATATAACATTTTGATATATTTATGTTTTTATTTAATTTTTGTTTATAATCTAGTATTTAACTTTGTTTATGTTTAATTTGTAGGTTTTTTTGTAATTCTACTTTCAAGCATGGATTCAAGGAAGCTAGGAGATCTTAAAAGATAATTTCAAGCTATTTTTGAAGGGTGGAGCATGCTTCAGGGCGTGCTTAGCGCGATTAAAGCATGACCTGGAGCTTTTAAAATGGTTAGCTGTAAAGTAGGGCGCACTTAGCACTATAAAGTGGGCTAAGCGCAGTCTGCAAAATCAGAAAAGTACATAAACCCATGCTTAGATATTTTCCTCACCCACTTCCTCATTTCCTCACCAAATCAGACCTAGAAAACCAGAGACACTATTCTCCTTCATTGTTGTTGATTGTTACTCAAAAACAAAAGAGAAAAACCTTGAATCTTTGCTAGTTTTTCTTCTATGTTCATCATCTCTTCATTTCTTGCAAGTGAAGCTACCATGAGAATGAGTAGCTAAACTTCTTTGTGTCAAGATTAGAGGTAGTTAACCTAAATTTTATGTATTTATTTTGATCTCTTGGTGTATGAACTTTGTTGATGATATATATATGTTGAATATCTTTGTTTTACTTGTACTTTTTGCTTTGGATCATGATTGAAAAATATGTTTCAAACTTGACCTAAAATATTCATCTACTAAGGAACAAATGCTAGACATAGATTTGTGAGTTAGTATTTACTTGTATTGAACTTAAAGATTATCATGTCAATAGTTAGAGTGAAACATCATCTAAAGATTAACATGATAACACTCATAATATTGGATGGAAATCAACAATATTGAGAGAATACGTAATTATATCGATCATCAACTAGTTCATCCACTTGGTTAATTGAATTTATATGAAATTAGGTTAATGAAACTAATCTTGACATGCTTTTATCACTTTGAAAACCAACCAAAACTCTCTTTAATCCAAACAATTCTCTTTTTAAAAGAAAACTAAACTTGTTAGGTTGAAACTTATGATTTTTGTGACTAGGAAACAAAACCCTTTTGTAACCAAATCTTAAAATACACTTGAACTATCGAACGGCGGTGATATCACACCAATCCTTGTGGAAAACGATAATTAAAAATACTTGTATCAGAAATACGTACAGCAAAATGGCGTCGTTGTCGGGGAACCCTTTTCAATTTTCAACCATGGTGCGGGGTAAGGTGATTTCTTTCTCTCGTGCTTCTATTAAAAGCTATTTGGGAATCAACTGGACAACTCCTGATGAAGATCTGGATGTATATCACGACCAATTAGCTCGTGGTAATTGGGATTTCGAGGTATTAAGGAATAAAATATGTTTGACTTGGCATTCTTATGAGCTGAACAAATCTGGCCAGCCATTGAAACTCAACCGGTTCGATCTGAAAACAAATGCCCGAGTACTTATGTATATGGCCCTATACAACTTGAGGCCCAGAAGTCACACATCCTCTATGCCTGTTGAAATGTGAAATTCCTGGCAGCAGATACGTGATGTCACAGAGAATGTTATGACACAAGATTCGACACTCTAACAATTCACGCTTAATTGAAACAAAGAAAAGAACACAATTAATTGTTTACCCAGTTCAGTGTGTAACTACACCTACATTTGGGGGCTACCAAGCCAGGGAGGAAATTCACTATTAGTAGTATTAATTCAGGAATAAACCAACCAATTTATCTCCTTCACTTAAAACCTACCCAATGCAACTTCAATCTAAGTCCTACTTAGACCTGAGTTCCTACTCACTCCCCCTCAATCACAGCAGTGATATAAACCTATTGTTTAATAGAATTGTGAAGACACTCTTCAATAAACATACTTGATTTGCTTCAAAGCTTTAATCAAGAGACACAACACTCGTGTTTCAAAGCTTTGAGTGATAAACAACCCTTACAACCAAATCCTAGTCCAAGGCACTTATCAAATGATAATTGCTTGGCTCACAAGAGTAACTAGAATACACAAATAACAGTCTGCTTAGATCTTCAATAGAGTCCAAAAAGCGTGCAAGCATAATAAGGGTTCTTTTCCTATTATAGAAGCAGTAACAAGACTTCAGTTTTGGGCTTCCATAATAACAACTAGGGTTCACTTAATTTAACCTAAAGACTTGGTCTTTTTAACAAACCAATTTAGGGTTAAATAAGATTAACCATAGAGCCACGTGAGCATGTGATCCAATAACATAATTCATAACAAAAACAGCTCAACAGAAATCCTGAAAACTCTCAGGAAAAAAGAATCTGCATAACAACAAATGTCACACAGAATGTCATAACATTGTTTATGACATCAGTCATTCTTCGATTTCCAAAGAAAGCTAACTCCCTATCTGAGCTGTACTTGAATTAATCTTCTTCTGCAGAATTTATCTTCAACTCTGAATGTCATGACATCAGTCAAGACATTGACATAAACTAGTGTTACCAAAAATTAAGGCCAACATAAAAGCACTTACAAACTCCCCATTTGGCAAATTTTTGGCTAAAACAAACTAAGCTATCAGAGCACCCATGCAGCAGAAAATAATTAACCAGTCTAAGCTAACTAAGCTAAATAACCAGAATTAACAAAGATAAATTCTACCCACAATTGCCCATAAATTCTTCTCCCCCTTTTTAGCCACAAAGGGGCCAAAGGTGCCAGTACATAATCCCAAAGCTCAGTATATAAAAGTAATAGCTGAGTTAAGTATTACAACCAGTAATGAAATCCATAAATCCAAAACAAATAGAACCAAAACCAACAGAAGAAAAATCAACATCAAAACAACAAAAACACACAAGTAGCAGCAGCACATGATCACAAATCAAGTACTTTCTTCTCCTGAAGAAGCACTGGTATGTAGCATCTTCTGAACTCGCTATCGCACCGCCTCTTGATCAAGATCGATCCTCATTCACATCTGCAGCAGTATCCTCAGCTAGCCTTTCATCCTCAACCTCAGTGTCTTTTTCCTTCTCCAAGGTAGAGATCAGCTCCTCTAGAGTTTGCTTCCTTGCTTCCAGTTCCCTGCAAGTCTCCTTGAGCACAACAATGACACCAGCTTTCTAAGAGTTAGCCTTGACATTTGATGTCTCAGCAGATGTCATGACAATGTCTGGGACATGTTTCCCTTGAAACAATTTGTAGTGGAAGCCAAGAACAGGAGCTCTTTTACAAGCAGAATCTCTGTCTACCAGGATGTCAGGGTATTGGTCAGTTATAATACCACACAAGAGGGAGGGAAAGGCTATTGGACCTTTGATAGCATAGCTGTCTGCATGTTTTAATGTTTGCTCAAATATATAGGTCCCATAATCAAACTTTGCTTTTGTTCCAACAGCAAAAATAAATCTTCCTAGGCCAATGGAGATGGTGGACTTGTGATTTGTGGAAACCCAGTTGGCTGCACCTATCTTGTGCAGAATTGCAAACTTGACACTCAGTTTGCTGCCAGTTAACTTTCCCTTTAATGGCCATTATTTCACTTGCTTTGCAGTGATGGTTTGACAGACTTGGTTATCTATTTCTTCAAGCTCAGGTTGAGCATCATCAGATCTTCCCAGATATTTGTTGATTACACTTGGAGAGAACTTCACTTTTCTCCCTCTCACAAACACACTTTTAAAATCTGCTGACCTTCCATCAGCACAACCACTAGTCAGATTAACAATGAACTCCTTCACCAAAATATCATAACAATTTGTAAATTTGACCACAGTTTTCATCAGCCCAACTTCCTTGATCAGGTCCATAACATCCTTGCATTCAAGGGCACTCCTGTTCAGCTCCCTTTCTAATGCAATTCTTTTCAGACAGACATACTTCCACCTGCTAGCACTCTCTGGATGGTGGAAAGAGATGTTATCAGTAGCCACTTCAAGAACTTTAGGCAGTTTGCCAAGAGAGGGCTTCTTTCTAAGTGGAATGTCTGTGACATTCTCTTCAACATTAAAATCTGAATCCTCATCAGATTCTGAGGGTTCAGGGACCTTTCTTTTCTTGATAATTGGAGTTCTCTTGGGCCTTGAGATGCTTCCAACAGACTTCATCCTACCCTTTACTTTGGAGGGTCCAGCCTTTTTGTCTTTTTTAACCTTTTCTCCAGCCTTGCTTTCAGCCCTGGGAGTCTCATGAACAACTTCAGCAACCTTCTCCTTGGAAGGACTTGGAGTAGCATTCTGCTTCCCTTTTCTATTCATCATCCTCTTAGCTATGCTAGGGTTAACACTAGCAATAAGGTCATTATCAGAGAATTCTTCATCAAGATCAATGATAGGAGGCTCAACATTTTGATCAGAGGTTTTCTCTGGAGATTTTTCCAGGTTGTCAGCAACAAGTTTCTCAGGAGATTCTTCAAGAATTTCATCAGAAGAATTCACTGGAGACTTCTCCATGTTTTCATCAGCAGGTTTTACAGGAGACTTAACAGTGGTGTCAGCAACAAATTTCTCAGGGGATTTATCAGAAGGATCATTAATGGGGTTCTCAGGGGATTTCCTAACATTGTCATCAGATGTCTTGACATTCTGTGTGACATCTCGATCAGTTGCTAAATTAGGGCTAGCAGATTCTTGATTCAAAGGAACAGAAACCCCAGGAACAGAGTGATTCTCATTCAGAATCCTAGTAACTATTCTAGCTATGGCTTGATGAACATATCTAGAACCCTCCCTGTTAACTATCTCAGGAGGAACAGAGGAAGATGGTTCAGTAGTCTTACCAGATGGAGAGACTTGAGACCTTCTTGCATGTCTGGTACGAAGTTTCTTGACTCTCCCAGGATCAGTTGCCATGGCACGTAGAGGAGTAACCTCCAGAACCTCAGTCTGCATTGGTTCTGTGTTTGCCCTAAACCCAGAATCAGTGCGAGAGGGAGAACTAACTTCCTTTGATGGTGAACATGAGGATGACATGCTTTGTTGAGACATCTTGAGAGAATGAGAAAATAATTGACATGAAGTTTGAGAGTTTCTGTTGAGGGAATGGAATGTGATACATTCAAATGGAAAAACTGGGATATATATATATGACCCTTCCTCTTTCTTAAATATTTGAAAAGAGAGAGGGAAATAATTAATTAGCCCAATCACAATTAAATTAAATAAAATGTCTCTTTCTTCCCTTGTTGTAAGCAATATTAATTGCTACAACTCTTCATATTGACAAATACCCAACTTGCCCCTTAAATTCTCAAACTGACTAGCACCAAGAGCTTTAGTAAAGATGTCAGCCAGTTGAAGTTCAGTGGCTACATGCTCCAATTTAATCACCTTCTCTTCCACAAGATCTCTGATGAAGTGATGTCTAATGTCAATATGTTTAGTCCTGCTGTGCTGAATAGGATTCTTAGAAATATTAATAGCACTCAGGTTGTCACAGTACAATGTCATGACATCCTGTGTGACATTGTACTCAGTCAGCATCTGCTTCATCCAGACCATTTGAGAACAACTGCTACCAGCTGCTATGTATTCAACTTCAGCAGTAGATAAAGACACACAGTTTTGCTTTTTGCTGAACCAAGAAACAAGATTGTTTCCCAAAAAGAAGCATCCTCCAGAAGTGCTTTTTCTATCATCAGCACTACCAGCCCAATTAGCATCACAATAGCCAGACATAATTGGTTCACATCCATGAGAATATAGCATACCATAATTGTATGTTCCACTCACATACTTCAGAATTCTTTTCACCTGGTTGATGTGACTTACTTTAGGTTCATCCTGGTACCTTGCACACACTCCACCAGCAAAGGCAATGTTAGGTCTGCTAGCTGTTAAATACAGTAGACTTCCTATCATGCTTCTGTACAAGCTTTGATCTACATTTGTCCCACTTGTGTCTTTGGACAACTTTAGATGAGTAGGTGCAGGAGTCCTTTTATGACTAGCATTTTCCATTCCAAATTTCTTGACAATATTCTTTGCATACTTGCTTTGAGAGAGGAAGGTTGAGTCTTCCATCTGTGTGACTTGTAGTCCAAGAAAGTAAGTGAATTCTCCCATGAGGCTCATTTCAAACTCAGCTTGCATTTAGTTGGCAAAATGTCTCACCATTTTATCTGACATTCCTCCAAATACTATGTCATCAACATAAATTTGAGCCACTATTATCTTTCCTGCTTCATCCTTGACAAAGAGAGTTTTATCCAAACCTCCTTTCCTGTATCCTTTATTAGTGAGGAATTTTGTCAACCTTTCATACCAAGCTCTAGGAGCTTGTTTCAGACCATATAAAGATTTCCTTAATTTGTAAACATGATCAGGAAAGTTAGGATCCACAAATCCTTTAGGCTGTTCCACATATACTTCCTCATTTAAGTATCCATTTAGGAAGACACTTTTCACATCCATCTGAAACAGCTTGAATTTCAAAATGCAAGCAACTCCTAGTAGCAATCTGATTGATTCCAGCCTGACCACAGGAGCAAAAGTCTCATCAAAATCAACTCCTTCAACTTGAGTGTATCCTTGAGCAACAAGTCTTGCCTTATTCCTGGTGACAACCCCTTCTGCATCTGACTTGTTCTTGTAGATTCACTTTGTGCCAATGATGTTTGTTCCTTCTGGTCTAGGAACTAACTCTCATACTTCATGCTATTTGAACTGGTTCAATTCATCTTGCATTGCTCCAATCCAATATTCATCAGTCAAAGCCTCCTTAACATTCTTTGGTTCAATCTTAGACACAAAACAAGAGTTTGAGATGATTTCTCTAGATCTTGTAATGAATCCACTGTTAGGATCTCCTATGATGAGTTCCTTTGGATGATATTTCTGAATTATGATGGAAGGATCTTTATTGGCTTCCTCTGGTTCAGCCTTTGGTGAAGTAGGGATAGGCACATCATCCTTATTAGACACTTGAGGTGATGTCTCAAACAATGTCTCAACATCATATGGGATATTTGTTTCCTCATGGTGATCATCAACTATGACATTTATAGACTCCATCATAACTTTGGTCTTGGAATTGAATACCCTATATGCTCTGTTGTTTGTAGAGTATCCCAGAAAAATTCCTTCATCACTTTTAGAGTCCATCTTTCTCCTTTGTTTACGATCTGTCAGAATATAGCATTTGCTCCCAAACACATGGAAATACTTCACAGTAGGTTTTCTTCCTTTCCATATTTCATACAGGGTGGAGGATGTTCCCTTTCTCAAGGTGACCCTGTTGTGGACATAACAGGCTGTATTCATAGCTTCATCCCAAAAATGAATAAGAAGCTTCTTAGCATGTATCATTGTTCTGGCAGATTCCTGTATAGTTCTGTTCTTCCTTTCCACAACTCCATTTTATTGAGGAGTTATAGGTGAGGAGAACTCATGATTGATTCCTTCTGAGGAACAGAACTCATCAAACTTGCTATTCTCAAATTCCTTTCCATGATCACTTCTGATTCTGACAATGCATCCTTCTTTTTCTCTTTGAAGTCTCTTGCATAATTCTTTAAAAATATCAAAAACATCAGATTTTCCCTGATGAAGTTTATCCAGGTAAATCTGGAAAAATCATCCACAACAACATAAGCATATCTTTTTCCACCAAGGCTTTCAACCTGCATAGGACCCATCAGATCCATGTGCAAAAGTTCTAGCACCTTAGAGGTGGTCAGATGTCTTGACATTGGATGTGACATTCTGGTTTGCTTTCCAACCTGACACTCACCACAAACTCTCCCTTCATCAATGTGAAGTCTTGGAATCCCTTTGACAGCCTCCATGGATATGATCTTTTTCATCCCTCTAAGATGTAAATGACCAAGTTTTTGGTGCCACGGTTTCACTTCCTTTTCTTCTTTGCCTGTAGTGCACACAGAGGAATAGTTAGTGTCCTCAGGCTCCCATAGGTAACAGTTGTCCTTTGATCTGACTCCTCTCATAACAACTTCTTATTTTTCATTGATTACAAGACATTCAAACTTGGTGAAGTTGACCTTGAATCCCATATCACATAGTTGACTGATGCTTATGAGATTGGCGGTCAAACCATTTACCAAAGACACTCCATTTAGGTTTGGAACTGAGGCGGTCAAGTTTCCAACACCTTTGATTTCTCCTTTAGCTCCATCTCCAAAGTAACAAAACTAGTTGTATGAGGTTTGACATCATTCGAAGGTTCTTGATTCCATCATATGCTTAGAGCATCCACCAAAGTACCGTCTTCCTTGGCGAAACTCTAAGGAGGTGTGAGCTATCAAGGTTCTTCTTCCACTGTTGAGTATATGGTACCTTGTTAGTCTTAGGTTTGACATAAGGGATCGATTAGGATATCCATATAGCCTGTAGCAAAATGGCTTTATGTGCCCAAACCTTCCACAATAATGACATCTTCATCTTTGAAACTTTTTCTTCATGTTTCTCGATCGATCTTGATGTTGAGCCCTATGTTGTGACATCTGCTTTGACATAGGTTTATCGTGTCTGTTTCTTGTTGTATCGAAATTTCTTTGCAGCCACATATCCTAAACCAAACACATTTCGCCCTATTGTGACATCTGCTTTGACATTGGTTTGCGGGCATGTTCTTCTTCTTGTAACCAAAGTTTCTTTGCGACACATATCCCGACGATGCATATTTCCTGCATTTTGTCCAATATGAAGGATCTCCTCTAACTTATTAATTCCAGTTGTCAGCATCTTGACAGACTTAGTCATCTGATCAAGTTTGGAATTCAACACTATAACTTCACATTGAGATGACTTATAGTAGCGATTCGCATTCTTTTCACCTCCAACTTCACATTCTCGCTTCCAACTTCACAATTAGCTTTTTCATTTTGGACATACTTGACTTCGATCACAAGTTCTTGTAAGTGTTAGCAAGTTCTTTAAATGTCACTTCCTCATCATCGAATCATTATCGAGTTACAAACCCGGAGAGATAACTAGTTTGGCGATTCTTCTTGAGTCACTTCCCGAGTCACCATCGGACCAAGTGACAATCATTCCTTTCTTCTTTCTTTAGAAAGGTAGGACATTCACCGAATGTGCCCATATCCTTCACACCCATGGCCTTGGATTCCTCTGCTTTGACTTCCTTTTCTTCGACTTGGATCTTCTTGGAGTCATAAGTTACGCTAATGTCGATGGGATGTTCTTGACATTGGACCTTGACTTTGGGTCAATTCTCTTGATGAGTTTGTTGAACTTCCTTCCAAGCATAGCAATTGCTTCGAGATCTTCATCATCTTCCTTGCTTTCATCTTGATTGGATACAAGGGCTATGCTCTTGTTTTTCTTGTCAACATTGTCACTGATCCCCATCTCAAATGTCTGAAGTGATCCAATAAGTTCATCCACCTTCAAGTTGCAGATATCTTGAGCTTCCTCTACAACAGTCACCTTCATTGCAAACCTCTTAGGCAAGGATCTGAGAATCTTTCTCACTAGCTTTTCTTCTGACATCTTCTCTCCCAATGCTCCTGAGGTGTTGGCAATCTCCAAGATGTTCATGTGAAACTCATGAATGGTTTCATCTTCCTTCATCTTCAAATTCTCAAATTTGATAGTGAGCATCTGAAGTCATGACATTTTCACCTTGGATGTACCCTCATGAGTGGTTTTGAGAGTGTCCCAAACATCCTTGGCCAGATCACACTGATGTACAAGTCTGAAAATATTTCTTTCAATTCCATTGAATAAGGCATTCAATGCTTTAGAGTTGCCCAGTGCTAGCTCTTCTTCTTCTTTGCTCCATTCTTCCTCGAGTTTCAGGCTAGTAGTCCCATCTTTCTCAAGCTTGGTGGGATGTTTCCATCCTTTGTTAGCAGTTCTCCAAGCCTTGTTATCCAGTGACTTTAACAATGCAACCATACGAGGTTTCCAGTAATCATAGTTAGATCCATCCAGAATAGGTGGTCTACTCCCAAATCCTCCTTCCTTGTCCATAACGCCAGAAAATAATATCCCTAGATCTCACCCAGAAATAACAGGCAGGGTGCCTGCTCTGATGCCAATTGAAATTCCTGGCAGCAGATACGTGACGTCACAGAGAATGTTATGACACAATATCTGACACTCTGTTAACAATTCACACAGTTAATTGAAATAGCAGTAAAGAACACAATCAATTATTTACCCAGTTCAATGTGTAACTACACCTACATCTGGGGGCTACCAAGCCAGGGAGGAAATTCACTATTAGTAGTATTAATTCAGGAATAAACCAACCAGTTTATCTCCTTCACTTAAAACCTACCCAATGCAACTTCAATCTAAGTCCTACTTAGACCTGAGTTCCTACTCACTCCCCCTCAATCACAGCAGTGATATAAACCTATTGTTTAATAGAATTGTGAAGACACTCTTCAATAAACATACTTGATTTGCTTCAATACAGTCCAAAAAGCGTGCAAGCATAATAAGGGTTCTTTTCCTATTATAGAAGCAGTAACAAGACTTCAGTTTTGGGCTTCCATAATAACAGCTAGGGTTCACTTAATTTAACCTAAAGACTTGGTCTTTTTAACAAACCAATTTAGGGTTAAATAAGATTAACCACAGAGCCACGTGAGCATGTGATCCAATAACATAATTCATAACAAAAACAGCTCAACAGAAATCCTGAAAACTCTCAGGAAAAAAGAATCTGCAGAACAGCAAATGTCACACAGAATGTCATAACATTGTTTATGACATCAATCATTCTTCTGCAGATTTCCAGCAAAGAAGCTAACTCCCTATCTGAGTTGTACTTGAATTAATCTTCTTCTGCAGAATTTATCTTCAACTCTGAATGTCATGACATCAGTCAAGACATTGACATAAACTAGTTTTACCAAAAATTAAGGCCAACATAAAAACACTTACAAAATGGTCGGCCTTATTGCTCACATGCTTGATGAAGCACAAATTTATTTTGGCTGGCTTATTGCCAATGAGTTGAAGAGGGTAGCATTGAGTTACACCACTTATGGTGAACGACTCAAGTGTTATCTTACTTATCTAGTTTTAATAATAGGGCTTTATAAGCGTTCCCAGGTTCAATTTCCTATTGTAGGTCACCTGACAATTGACGGTGTCATTGATGATCAGTATTGTGACCGTTATTGTCAGGCTATTGATGCAAATCCTGTTGTCTGGGCAGTTCCTGTTGCTGCTGTGCTTCCTCAAGCCGGTCCAAATGCTGAATAGAACCGACAGATGCATATGGTTCATCAGAGAGCATTCATGTTCATGCACCAAAGTATGGAGAAGATGGTGCTACATATTAGAGAGCCAATTGTGGACCATTTCAGCCGCACCAGTGCCCAGTTGAGAGCTTATGCTAATTGGCTCGGGGCCGGACCAGATGATAAGGAAGAGGTAGCTGCTGATTCTGCTGATGGTGATGATGTTGGTGATGATGATTCCGGCTCAAGTTATCCGGGTGACTCCATTCTTGAGGATTCAGACCGATCCCTTTGTTACTTGCTTTTTTATTTATTGTTTTAGTTAATAGTTATGTTTATGTTTAAGTTTATTAAAACAATGGTTTTATTTTGTTGGTTGCCATCCTTGTTAGAATGTGATTTGTAATTCCAAATATTATATTTTGAAGGCATTATTCCTTAGCACATTTTACATTTTGAAACACCATTTTGGGGTATCTTTTTATTTATTTATGCTTATCTTTTAAAATTATGAATTATTTATTTTTAATTTAATTTCTTTTGGTTTGTCCTTTTGAATAAATGATGCTCAAAAGCAAGAATAAGTGTTTTGAAAGTGTGTTTTCACCAAAAGCTGATGGTGATGATATGATTCTCAATTGATGCGCGCTTAAGGTACATTTGTAATTGTTTTGTAGAATGTTAACATGTGTATGAAATTTGTGCTTTATGCAAAATATCTTGGCATGTACAATTTTAACTCGTTTGATTTTTGTTTAATCTTAATTTGTTGTTGACAATTTGGAAACTTAGAAATGATCAAGGCATTTTTTGTATATTATGAGAAAAACCATCAATTCCAAAAGAGATTAATCTAACCTTGTGAGTGTGCGGATCTTAGTTACCCCTTTTTAGCTTAAAATTGAAATTTGTGGAATGAATTATTCTTAGTCACCTAAGTGTTAAGTAGGCCACTTAATAATTTGTTGATGATATATGAAAATCCAATGATGATTCATTCTATGACATTTTTATTGTTTGTAAATACCAACCCAATTGTTTGATTAGCCTTTGTGAAGAGCATGTTCTTAAATAAAGAAGGATTGAAAATTTGAAAGTTGGGGAGGTTGATCAAAAAGAAATAATTAATTGATGGCACAATGTATCCTTTGAAAAAGAAAAAAAGAGATTGAATAGAAAAGAAAAAATATATGAAAAGAACTTGAAAAAGAAAAAGAAAAGAAAAAGGATAGCATCATTGTGTGAGAAAAGAAAGAAATGGTTGTGATAAATCAAGAGGAAGTATGAATGGATGTTGTGAAATATGAAATGATCTTCATTATCTTTACTCCATTTTGCTTCAATGGATTTGTATATATATCCTTTGTTTTTAACCCAAGCCAAGTTACAACCCTTGAAAGTCCTTAGTGATCTTTGTTTCCATTTTGCTCATTTAACTTGTTTTAATGAATGCATAAACTATTCAGGATGTGCATGGTTTCTAGTGAGAGTGTTTAGTCCTATGTAAATATTGCATTTTGTTCTACAAGGAATATTGAAGAAATCTTTAGGTGATTCAAGTTTGAACATATCTTTTGCTTTTGTTTACATGTGTCGATGTTTTGTGATTAGAACTTAATTCATAGTCATGTTATATGTCGAAGAAACAATTATTTTGTATCTATGTCGGATATGTTGAGTTTGAACCATCCATTTTGTGTTGATTAACATAATTTAAATTTTGTGATCTTGTTTTCTTGTTGAGTTTTTGACCTTTGTTCGAGGACAAACAAAGAAGTAAGTTCGGGAGAGTTGTTAAGGACCTAAATATAGATATTTTGTAGATAATTTTGTGGTCCTTTACAATTTCTTTTTGATTAATTAGTAGTATTTAATATAATATTTTGATATATTTATGTTTTTATTTAGTTTTTGTTTATAATCTAGTATTTAACTTTGTTTATGTTTAATTTGTAGATTTTTTTGTAATTCTACTTTCAAGCATGGATTCAAGGAAGCTAGGAGAGGTTAAAAGATAATTTTAAGCTATTTTTGGAGGGTGGAGCATGCTTCAGGGCGCGCTTAGCGCGATTAAAGCATGACCTGGAGCTTTTAAAATGGTTAATTGTAAAGTAGGGCACGCTTAGTGCCATAAAGTGGGCTAAGTGCGGTCTGCGAAATCAGAAAAAGTACATAGACACATGCTTAGATATTTTCCTCACCCACTCCCTCATTTCTTCACCAAATCAGACCTAGAAAACCAGAGACACTATTCTCCTTCATTGTTGTTGATTGTAACTCAAAAACCTAAGAGAAAAACCTTGAATCTTTGCTAGTTTTTCTTCTATGTTTATCATCTCTCCATTTCTTGCAAGTGAAGCTACCATGAGAATGAGTAGTTAAACTTCTTTGTGTCAAGATTAGAAGTAGTTAACCTAAATTTTATGTATTTATTTTGTTCTCTTGGTGTATGAACTTGGTTGATGATATATATATGTTGAATATCTTTGTTTTACTTGTACTTTTTGCTTTGGATCATGATTGAGAAATATGTTTCAAACTTGACCTAAGATATTCATCTACTAAGTAACAAATGCTAGACATAAATTTGTGAGTTAGTATTTACTTGTATTGAACTTAAAGATTATCATGTTAATAGTTAGAGTGAGACATCATCTAAAGATTAACATGATAACACTCACAATATTGGTTGGAAATCAACAATATTGAGAGGATACATAATTATATCGATCATCAACTAGTTCATCCGCTTGGTTAATTGAACTTATATGAAATTAGTTTAATTAAACTAATCTTGACCTGCTTGTATCACTTTGAAAACCAACCAAAACTCTCTTTAATCCAAACAATTCTCTTTTTGAAAGAAAACAAAACTTGTTTGATTAAAACATATGATTTTTATGACTAGGAAACAAAACCCTTTTGCAACCAAATCTTAAAATACACTTGAACTATCAAACGGCAGTGATATCACACCAATCCCTGTGGAAAACGATAATGAAAAATACTTGTATCAGAAAATACGCACAACACACATCTCAAATGAAATCGAAAATTACCAAATAGCATCGACGTCGTCGAGAACAGAAACACTGAAGCTGAGACGGAGGCGAGTCCAATGCGATAAAACAATTAGTTGTGCGATATTGTTGATGTTTGTATCAGATGCAGAAAGTGGAAACGGAAGGGAGGAAGATGTGTCTCGGTTGTTGAGAATGACGGTGTTGGCGGCGTAGTTGTAGAAACGTTGCGATGAAGATGGAAAAGAATGTGACGGAAAAGAGTGATGGTTATGATGAGAGGTTCACGGAGGAAGAGGGTGAGGCAACGACTGTGTGGTGGTGTAGAGAAACGTCCGGTGAGATAGAGGGAACGAGCGTGAGGTTCACGGAGGAAGAGGGTTTTGCAGAGAAAAAGGTTTAGAGAATGTTCTGAGAAAAATAAAGAATGCAAAGCGAAACCAGGGTTTGTTTTATTTTTATTTTTTAAAAAGGCCTTAGGCAGCGCTTTTTTAGAAAGCGTTGTCTAAGGGGGGACTCTATGAGCGCTTTTTGAAAGCGCTGTCTAAGGGGGCCTCTAGCAGCGCTTTCTGAATAACCTTTAGGCAACGCTTTTGAAAAACGCTTTTTAAGGGGGTCCTTTAGATGTGCTTTACCAAAGCGCTATCTAAAGTGCGCCTTAGGCAGCACTTTTTTAAAAACGTTGTCTAAAGGTAACCCTTAGGCAGCGCTTTTGCTGAAATTTCTATAAACTTTTCCGTGTTTTTTTTAAGTTTTAGGCAGCATTTTCTGGAAAAAGCGCTGACTAAAGTGCGTTGTCTAAAGTGCTTTTTGGCGTAGTGGATCAAAGATTTAATTGTGGAATTTGTATAAACCAACAGTTGATTGCTATAGACGACGTTGATGTTTCGTGGAACCAGAATTGTTGTTGCATATCCTTGATTGAATGATGCACGTTGCTCCAGTGCAGTTGCGAGGTGACTCCAATTGTTATGGCGCAACGATGCATGATGAACTTGCAAAACTAGGACTCTAATGTTCATGTCAATGTTTAAGTAATTGAGATGGAATAAATTGTGAATCGAGAAATCATACATTTCTCTACGCTAATTATGATATTTTTATGATAGGTGAAGTTATACCTCCTGCGGCACAAGTTAGAATCCGACTGAGAACAAATATTATATTTTAAAATATAAATATATTAATTAGTCTTTCATTTTAGTAAATATACTTTTAATCAACATTTTTATTGTTTAACAATTTTTATAAGTTGCCCTCAATAAAAAAAGAATTAGTCATTAATATAGAGTTAATTTTAAGTAAAATCTCAAACTTTGTTAATATTTTTCCTATTTCCAAATCTAGTTAATATTTTTAACAAACCTTGGAAAACTAAATATATTTTATATTATCTTGCTCAATTATTTTCCTAGGCCAGTATTCGTCATTGGAAATATGGATAAAGACAAGGTATCATTAGTAAGTAAGAAGTGACAAAACAAAATTAAAGATAAAACACAAAAAATTAGAAGAAAGCAAAAAGAGAAAAATGGTGATTGAGGGAGCAAGTGTAACAGCAGCAATGGTCGGATTTCAATTCTTGGAAGTAGGTGGTGACACACTTATGAAATCAGCAACTAAGGATGGAATGAGTAGTTTCATTTTCACTGTTTACTCGAACCTTTTTGCTCTATGTGTCCTTCTACCATCCACTCTTTTCTACCATAGAAAAAGCGCTCCTCCTCCAATTTCAACATCAATTTTCTGCAGAATATTTCTTCTTAGTTGCTTGCAGTATGTATAAAATAATCATAAATTTTTAATTTGCATAATAAATATTTTTGTTATGATAAGAATCTGAATATGAAGCTACATATGCAGAGCTTCAGTGCAGATTTTGATGAATACTGGAATTAGATATAGCTCTCCCACTTTGTCATCAGCTATGGTTGATCTTGTCCCTGCTTTTACCTTCATACTTGCTCTAATTTCAAGGTTTGTTCTTCCTCTTCTTTATTTCTTGAAATATCAAGGTTTGTTTTTCTTTGGAATCTCATAAACCACTTTCATCAAAAGTCAGTAGCACATAAAATATAGTTTATTCACCATATTATGTGAAGCATAAATTACTGATTAAATGAACAATTCTTCCTGCCAGGCGAATTTTGGCTTACACCACTTTAATTTTATTTTTGAAATACCTTTAATATTTTAAAATACTATATCTTTTCTCTTATAATTTTTTTTTATCCTTCTAACTTTTACAGAGTAATAAAAAATAACGGAGAAATAATAAATAAATAAAATATTTTAAGGATGTAATTCAAAATTCACCTATATATAGAGAACAATTGTGTATTTAATCCTAAAAATATTTAATTTAGATTCAATATATATTTTTTCCTTTGAATTATTTTAGAATTTACTTTGGTTGTGTGAGGTTTCCTTTACAATTTAAATTTATTTTTTATTTAGTATAATATATTATTTGGGTTTTCCTTCATTGAATTAATGCCTCCTAAACCTCCACATCCATCCTCTAAACATTTGGATGATGATGTTAAAACGGCTCATAAATACATCTAAGATATAATCAGTCATGCCCATCAAACACCAATATGTTTCGTGAAGAAGTAAAAATCTTGAAAACCAATTAGGAAAAATCCATACAAGAATGGACAAACAACATGTTTTGGATGCTAGATATGAATCAATAATGTCTTTTCTCACAAATCTAATGGCTCAAAGTGCATTGCAACAAACAATTAATGTTCACACAACAACATTTTCTTCAAGTTTGAGAAAAAAATCTAATTACACAATTTAGCAATGTAATGGCATCATAAATTTTCTCCTTATTTTTCGCTCTTTTATAGTTTGATTTAGACTTTGGCTATTTTACAAAAATTGTATCCCTGAATTTTAGCAGTTTTTTTTGTCGGCCACTTTTAAATTGGAGTTAGATAGACGGGCTACCCGATCTGCTTCGGGCCAGTCCGTGACATGTCAGATTTTTGGTGGGCCGGATCTAAAAGTATAGAATTTAAACAGATTATATTTAATTGTTCAAGTCCATCTTTTCATGGCTTACGATTATTTGAATCGGTCCGAATAAATATTTAATATTAATTTTTTATTAAAAAAATATTTTTTTAAATAAATAAATTTACTAATTAATAGACTATAAATTAAAAAACTAAAATATATGACTATTCATCACTAAAAATATAAATCAATCACATCATAACATCTAAATAAAATATGATAAAAATAAATTATTTTAATTAAATAATCAAGATTCAAATTGAGATATTAATAGTATAATGTATTATAAAATGGATATTAATTATATAATGTATTATAGTTTTTTTTTGAAATGGACATTATGAATATAATGTATTATAAAATGGTTTTATTAAAAAATAATATGGGCATTAATTGTGTAATGTGTTATAGTTTTTATAAAAAAAAAAAAAAAAGTTAAATAAGCGGACTACTTGCAATTCAGTCAGGTTAATTTGATTAACATTGGACTTTTAACGGTCCATGCTTAAAAATTTGGATGATAAACAGGCTTTAACTTTTTCAAGTTTAGATTTTTTGACGAACTTTTGGGCCGGTCCATTTTGCCAACTCTATATCTAGTTATGGTAGTCAAAATAATGCATACATTATGAATTTGATGAAAATAAAATTATAAAAAATCTTTCTAAAAATGTGTAGCATTCCTTTTTATTTCCCTTTCTTTGACTTCCCGAGATCTAAAAAACAAAAGGTCAAATGGCTCATAAACGGAAAACTATGTAGACATTTTTATTTAATCAAACACAAACTATATATGTAAATTTTATTAGAAAATCTAATTAATTGACAATAAAAGTAATAAATATTAACTAAAATATGTAAAAATATTAAGCTAAGACTAGTAAAATGACAACTAATCACTATGTTGACATAAGATTTCTTGAATGCTTTCAACATGATGGTCAGTCGACCATGCATATTGCTCGATGTGAGGATGATATGCTCATCTTTTTTTTTTTGGATTTAATATCTATATGATTAAGCAACATGGTTATACCTTATGGATTGACATATTATG
This sequence comes from Vicia sativa, assembly GCA_021764765.1. Lineage (NCBI taxonomy): Eukaryota > Viridiplantae > Streptophyta > Magnoliopsida > Fabales > Fabaceae > Vicia > Vicia sativa. The sequence continues at coordinate 133,754,921 of CM038792.1, read as the reverse complement.
TCAACTACTAAAGTGCAACATGACGATCAATTAGGGCTTCTCCTTTTTCTCTTCAGCTACTCCTCATTCTTTTTAGTTACACCTTTTTTTTCATCAGATCAAAAAAAATTACAAATTTCTTCTTGATGCCTAGTATTTTGATGATGGGACCATCATAAGGGATTTAAAAGATGTGGCTTAAGCCCTTAACATCATCCAATAAACAAGTTCAAGATTAAACCTTGAAATGAATATCCATAAGACTGAGATATTTTGGATTTCGTCTATTGGCAATAAACTTTGAGGATGTTGTTAACTTCAGACAATGAGAGGTTAGTGTTCGGGGTGACATTTCTTGGATGAGCTATTAGACAGAATAAAGGTTTTATTGATGAATTACCTATGAAGATAACTTCTAGGACAATTAAGTTAATGCATCTTCTACCACAGTGAAGGGATCAACAGAGTGATCTTCATTAACTTTGATCCTACATAGGTATTGCCAAACTTTATTTTGAGCCAAGATACAAGTCAATCAATTCACATGGAAGATGCAACTCTTTTGTTGGGTAAGGAGTTGCTAAAGTCAATTGAAAACAATGTGGCTCGTTGAGGCCTTTTCTTTGAGACATTCAATGGAGTTTGGTTTCTTTAACTATTATAGTTGGAAGACTGATTTTGTACTCAATATTAGAGGGGGCCTCAGACACTTTTGTGGCAAATTACTGCCTACAATGAACTATGTGTTCTCCAAATAAAATTGTTAAGATTAAGTCTTGCGTGTTACAAGATCATATACTATACTGAGAGATAGTGATATATATGATATAGAATTTAGTTTAAATAGAGCTTTGGAAGATCTTAGTGGTATGAGAGACTAAATTTTAACCTTAACAATATGACTAGCAAAGACACCCCTTAAAGCCCATAATGTTTTGGTGGTGAATTTTTTATTAGAACTGTTCAAAACATGAAAGTAATGTTTGACATGACAACAAATCAAAAATAGCTTTTGGGTATTTGCAAGCATCATATGTTCAAGATTTTCTCTTAGCTGTTCTTATTGATATTTTGGCAAGAATATGTCACTAGAAGAATGCCATACAGTTTTAAAGTATCGTATTACAAATCCTTAATTTTTTTTATTGATGAGGTTGTCTCTATTTATTGTAAGGCGTGCTTGGATACCTTTAGAAAATACACAATTCATTATAGGGAGTCTCTATACTTCAAATACCAACATGACTTTGTTAGTTATGTCCTTATTGATATATTTCTGTATATGCGAGAGAGTACTTGTGAAAAAAGATGCACATGTAAATTTTTTTACCTCTCCAAAGGTAGGAAGATTTACAATTAAGTAAACATGCAAAGGTAGAAAGATTTACAATTAAGTAAACATACATATGTAAACTTGAGTGAGGTTTTTTCACTTGTATGTCGGAGGACTTGAGATTTTATTATATGGGACAAACATCTCTCACAATAGTTTAAACAATCAACATTTTTTATACTATTTGCATTTAATACTTTTGATATCCTAACACTAGAGAATCTACATCATTTACAAAGAGCTCATATGCTCATACATAGGAATGTTGTGTTTCCTATGCATATGGATGTTGTTTTAAATGAATTCATTTTTCTATTTAAAAAATGTAGTAGGAGCTCAATGTTTTGCCTTCTTGCCTTTCATTTATGTGTATTCCTCTTCTCTTGTTAAAATAATTCTTAAATTTCCATTTGTACTTAAATAAATGATGAAATACAATTAAAATCACTAATAACAAGACAGGTTATTCGAGCTCGATTAATAGTTGCATGGACATGAGTTTGAACTCGTGACATCACACTTATTCACATCTAAAAATTGAAATTTTAATCATTAAACTACTATAAATAACTATTTTATCACCCCTCTATAGACATTGCAAAGACAAATTTTATGTTGGCGTGAACATTGTATTGTGTATTTTCAGGATGGAAATTCTAAATTTGAAACAACATAGTAGTCAGACAAAAGTTATCGGTACAATGTTCTGCATTGCAGGGGCATTAACTGTGACTTTATATAAAGGGATACCATTGATTAGTAACTCCTATCCAAATATAGAAGTGGGAGCTCATGGAATTAACATCTCAGGAAAATCAGATTGGATAGTTGGGGCTATTCTTCTTGCAATCGCTAGCTTCTTCCTTTCAGTTTTACATATAGTTCAGGTAAATATATTTTTTAATAGTTGATTTTTTAAAAGTTGTTATCAGATATAATGCTTAGACCAACAATTTACAACCAATTAAACTACACCTCTCACACTAATTTTTAATTTATAAATATCAACGCTTTGATTACTTTAACATAAATATAGATATATGTTACTGTCAAGTATTGAACTCTGATCAACAACATACCCTCATATAACAAACTAACAGATATTTGTTGTTAAAATATCAATTACATTTTTTTTACTTTCATAAATAAAAGTAGTTAGTATAATTAAGTATTTTTATATATAAATATTCTAAAATATTCTTTGAGTATATAAACAATAAATATTGATTTTAATAGTTTTAATTTAAAGTTTATTTAAAGAAAATAAATCTTTTAAGAAAAATATTTCAATATATTATTCATTATATAAATAAACAGTAAATTAAAAATATTAAAAACAATATTTAAAGAAAATAAATCTTTGAGTGTGTGAGGAACAAAATAAATCTCGTTTTGTAAATAATTATTATGAGAGAGATAAGACATAATTATTCTTTTTTAAGTGTCGTTTTAGCATAAAATTCTTCAACTTAGATAATGGATTATTAGAGTTAATTTTTTATTATATCCTCGTTTATTTTCTCTTTCATAATAAATTCACTTATACACTCACTCTCATTCATTGAGAAAGTAAGGGTATAATTGATAAATTACGATATTAAAGTTAAAAATGACACTTAAATAGAAACAATTTTTTTTATTTAAAATGACACTTAAAAAAGAACGGAGGGAATACTATAATTCTCTTTAGTCCCAAATTAAATGTTGAATTGAATTTTTGTTTCTGAAAACTTTTGACGTCAACAGTTATAAAATGTCATAATGTTTGGATCTTTGTAAATTCCAATGTAAGTAAGATAAGTAGCTGATAAAGTTGCTCGTAAAAAGATCCATTAGCACTTTCACAAATTTATCAAGAAAACTATTATTTAATATTTAAAAAAATAGAAAATGTTAAAAGTAAAAAACGAGAGATATATTGAAGTTATCGTATAGAGGAGTAAAAAAGACACAGGAAGCCAAATTGTAGTCTCTATGTAGAGAATATGAAATATACAAAATATCTGACTCATAAACTGTAGAATAATATTTTCTCATGTTATAAGATCATGTGCAATGGTAGAGTTACTTGAAGTCAACACTACAAAATCATGTGCAATGGGGTGTGTAATGTAGTGTTGAGTGTGTGTTGGAGGAGAGAGATGTTGAGAAAACTCAACACCATTTAATCTGACCGAGGGCATGACGTGGCAGCGCCTCATTGGTCTGGGCCAGGCGCGTGTAGCCCACTTGGGGTGAGAGTGGGTCTTAATCCAGCGAGAGAGAAGAAAGGGATAAGTGCGACCACGTGCTTGATTAGTGACAGATTTTTATCCATTTAATACTTTGAACTCAATTATTTCGTTGCAAATTAATTTTTTTTTTTACCAAAATTCATGATTTTTTCTCTATAAATAGAGACTTGGTTCATTTGATTTGGACACAGAAAAAAAAACTAAGTTTTTCACTATCTTAATTTTATTATTAGTGTTTATTTTGAAGTTAAGTGTCTTTTTTTAGTGAAATGGATCCCAATAATCATTTTAACACTCAAAATTCTGCTAATTTTCCATTTAACCAAAATCCCAACAATTTTCCAAATCCCAACAATTATCAAAATCCCAACTATTATCAAAATCCAAATCAATTTTCCAACCAACATCCTCAAAACATACCTAATTTTGGTTTTCCACCAAATTTCAACGGACATCCTCTGTTCCAAACTTTCAAACATATTATGGATCTATGAGAAATCCATCTCAAACACCCCGTTTAATGGTTATGTGACAATGGCGAATGCAAATTTTCCAAGTGGTGGTGTACATGAATTTCCGAGTTTTCAACACAACTAACTATTGGTGGCATGATAGTTTCTAATGAAGTCGGTCCGAATTCGGAGGATTCAACTCTAAGAGCGGGAAAACTCAAACCCATGGAACACGAACAAAATTTGGTGCTAATTAGTGGGTGGATTAAATTTGGAACAAGCGGTGTTGTCGGGAGAAACCGAAAGGTGAAACATATTGGGGTAAAATTGTTGAGTATTGTAATGAGCATTGCTCATTCGATCCTCCGTGATGGACTGCGCATGCCGAAACCGTTTTAATTATATGAACAAAGTGTTGGGTAAATGGATTGGCGCTTATGATGGCGCTAAGCGTATGCAAGGAAGTGGTTGGTCGGAGAATGATGTTTTGGCAAAAGCGGAATTATATGCATGTGGGAAGAATGTTAGATTCACTTTAATGGAAGAATGGCACGCTCCGTGATCAACCACGTTATGGTAGTCAAGTAGGAGGAAATATTGGCTCGGAAGTAGTGGATCTAAGAGATCTCGCGAGAGTGATGCATGTGGCTCAAACATTGTAGAATCCATGCTCGTCCTATAGGAAGGGAGGCTAAAAAGGGTAAAAGAAAAGCAAGGAATATGCCTCGGAGGTGGTGGACAAAGAATGGGTGAATACAAAGAATTCAAGACGAAAGAGCTTGAACGATTGGACAACATAGCCTTGATGCAACAGAGCTAACAATATAGCCTTGGAAAGACTAAAACCAAGAAAATGAAGATGTATCTAAAGCTAACTTCGAAGAGCATCTAGATGACCGGAAGAACCATTTATTGAAAAAGTTGGAGGCGGCTTGATAATTAATTTCAATGAAGTATTTATCGGTGTTGTGTTTGCTTTAATTATTGTTGTTTCAATATGCCGTTGTGTTTGCTTTAATTATTGTTGTTTCAATATGCCGTGTAGTGTTTGCTTTAATTATTGTTGTTTCAATATGCCGATTAGTGTTTGCTTTAATTATTCCTTATCGATAATTAACTCTATACAATAAATTATTTCGAATCCGGTGGTCCACCACCCAATTCGAATCTATTCCTTATCGATAATTAACTCTATACAATAAATTATTTGAATCATCGTGGTCCACCACCCAATTCGAATCTATTCCTTATCGATAATTAACTCTATACAATAAATTATTTCGAATCCGTCGGTGGTCCACCACCCAATTCGAATCTATTCCTATCGATAATTAACTATATACAATAAATTATTTTGAATCCGGTGGTCCACCACCCAATTCGAATCTATTCCTTATCGATAATTAACTATATACAATAAATTATTTCGAATCGGTGGTCCACCACCCACATCCATTTATATATAGGGACTCATACATCCATTTATGTACCAATATCCCAAATCCCATCCAATCTACCTCCATATCACAAAAAATGGATCCATCACAATATCATTTTGATATCGACCTACAATCAAAATCGTGAAATTGAAGAAAATTATATAGTCAATCGATTTAGAGGCGTAGAAACAAAATATCGGAAGATAATGCACCTCGTAGTAGAAAATATCTCAATAGAGATCATGCAAACCAAAGACTAATTGACTACTTTGCCAATGAGCCTACATATGCGATGCAATGTTTCGTCGTCTGGGATGAAAAAATGTTTTCCTTGAATCGTTGGGGACCTTTCAAGTAGTGATAACTACTTCACCCAAAGTTAACGACCAATAAAGAAGGTATATCACCCTTAGCAAAATGTACCACGAATGCGAATGTTAGCATATGGTGTGGCGGCGGATCTTGATCGATGAGTACATCAAAATAGGAGGTACTACAATTGGAGTGCTTACGTAGATTACGTAAAGGAATCAACGCAGACGAGCAAGTGTATCAGAGCACCAACCAAGATGACTGCAAAGAATCGCATGTTAGTGAAATGCGGGGTTCCTGGGATGATTGGGAGTATTGATCGCATGCTGGGGTGGAAAAATTGTCCTAAAGCATGGGAAGGACAATTTACTAGAGGATAAAGGAACCACCACGCTTATTCTTGAAGCGATTGCATCTCATGACCTATGGATCATGCCTTTTTGGATGTCCGGAACGTTGAGCGATATAAGCGTTCTAGACCGGTCACCGTGTTTGATGACGTGGAGCAGGAAAGGCTCCAAGTGTGAATTTCTTTGTGAATCAACGTCCATATAATATGGCATACTATCTAGCTGATGGTATCTACCCTTCTTATCCAACTTTCGTCAAATCGATTAGACTTCCTCAAAGTGAACCCGATAAATTATTTGCAAAATTTCAGGAGGGATGTCGGAAGGACATCGAGCGTGCATTTGGAGTGCTCAAGCTCGATTTAAAATCATCCGTGAACCAGCTCGCTTGTGGGACATAGCTGATTTGGGTATCATCATGAGGTCATGCATCATATTACATAATATGATTGTTGAGGATGAACGAGATTCATATTCTCAACGTTGGACCGATTTTGAGCAATCTGGGGAAAGTGGATCTAGTGCACCACAACCATACTCGACCAGGTGTTACCCGCTTTTGCAAATCATGTGCTAGATCGAGTTCCGTGATCCAAATGTTCATCAAGAATTGCAAGTCGATCTAGTGAAGCACATATGGACAAAGTTTGGAATGTTCCGTGATTGAATTATTTGTGTGTTGTATTGCATTTTAAATTATTTGTATCGTACTAATTACGTTACTTGTGTGTTGTATTGCATTTTAAATTATTTGTAACGTACTAATTACGTTAATTGTGTGTTGTATTTTAAATTAATTTAAGATGATTTGTATCGTATCCAATTATTTAAATAAATTTTGTTTTTATTACAAAAAATTAAAAAATAAATTATTAAGTATTAAGTATTTATTATTTTAATTTAATTTTAATCGATAATTGTAATTTTATGTAATCATAAAAATAAAAATAAAATTTAAATAAGAATATGAAAATAAAAAGTGGTGGGGTAGGGTGTTGAGTGAAAAATCATTGGAGAGGGTAAAAGTTGAATGGGTGTTGAGTTATTAGGTGGAAGAAAGAGAAAATGATGTGGAGTGTTGGGAGTTGAAAAAGTGGGTGTTGAGTTTTTCAACCATTGTAAATGGTCTAAGTAAAATTTTCTCCACCACTTTGTTAGACCATTTACAATGGTTGAAAAACTCAACACCCACTTTTTCAACTCCCAAAACTCCACATCATTTTCTCTTTCTTCCACCTAATAACTCAACACCCAAAATGATATTGTGATGGATCCATTTTTTTGTGATATTGGAGGTAGATTGGATGGGATTTGGGATATTGGTACATAAATGGATGTATGAGTCCCTATATATAAATGGATGTGGGTGGTGGACCAGACGGATTGAAATAATTTATTGTATATAGTTAATTATCGATAAGGAATAGATTGAATTGGGTGGTGGACCAGCGGATTCAAAATAATTTATTGTATATAGTTAATTATCAAATAAGGAATAGATTCGAATTGGGTGGTGGACCAGCGGATTGAAATAATTTATTGTATAGAGTTAATTATCGGATAAGGAATAGATTCGAATTGGGTGGTGGACCACGGATTTGAAATAATTTATTGTATAGAGTTAATTATCGATAAGAATAGATTCGGGTGGTGGACCAGCGGATTCGAAATAATTTATTGTATAGAGTTAATTATCGATAAGGAATAATTAAAGCAAACACTACAGCGGCATATTGAAACAACAATAATTAAAGCAAACACTACCGGCATATTGAAACAACAATAATTAAAGCAAACACAACGGCATATTGAAACAACAATAATTAAAGCAAACACAACACGACAAATACTTCATTGAAATTAATTATCAAATTCGCCTCCACTTTTTCATTTGGTTCTTCCGTCATCTAGATGCTCTTGAAGTTAGCTTTAGATACATCTTCATTTTCTTGGTTTTAGTCTTTTCCAGGCTATATTGTTAGCCTCTTGCTGCATCAAGGCTATGTTGTCCAATCGTTCAAGCTCTTTCGTCTTGAATTCTTTGTATTCACCATTCTTTGTCCACCACCGAGGCATATTCCTTGCTTTTCTTTTACCCTTTTTGCCTCCTTTCTATAGGACGACGGATTCTCGTGTTTGAGCCACATGCATCACTCTCGCGAGATCTCTTAGATCCACTACTTCGAGCCAATATTTCCTCCTACTTGACTACCATAACGTGGTTGATCACGGAGGCGTGCCATTCTTCCATTAAAGTGAATCTAACATTCTTCCCATGCATATAATTCTGGCTTTTGCCAAAACATCATTCTCGACCAACCACTTCCTTGCATACGCTAGCCCATCATAAGCCAATCCATTTACCCAACACTTTGTTCATATAATTAAAGGTTTCGCATGCGGTCCATCACGCGAGGATCGAATGAGCAATGCTCATTACAATACTCAACAATTTTACCCAATATGTTTCACCTTTCGGTTTCTCCCAACACCGCTTGTTCCAAATTTAATCCACCCACTAATTAGCACCAAATTTTGTTCGTGTTCCATCCGTTGAGTTTTCCCCTTAGAGTTGAATCCTCCAATTCGACCGACTTCATTAGAAACTATCATGCCACCAATAGTTAGTTGTGTTGAAAACTCGGAAATTGTGTACACCACCACTTGGAAAATTTGCATTCGCCATTGTCACATAACCATTAAACGGGGTGTTTGAGATGGATTTCTCATAGATCCATAATATGTTTGAAAGTTTGGAACAGAGGATGTCGGTTGAAATTTGGTGGAAAACCAAAATTAGGTATGTTTTGAGGATGTTGGTTGGAAAATTGATTTGGATTTTGATAATAGTTGGGATTTTGATAATTGTTGGATTTGGAAAATTGTTGGGATTTTGGTTAAATGGAAAATTAGCGAAATTTTGAGTGTTAAAATGATTATTGGGATCCATTTCACTAAAAAGACACTTAACTTCAAAGTAAACACTAATAATAAAATTAAGATAGTGAAAACTTAGTTTTTTTTTGTCCAAATCAAATGAACCAAGTCTCTATTTATAGGAAAAAATCATGAATTTTGGTAAAAAAAAAATTAATTTGCAACGAAATAATTGAGTTCAAAGTATTAAATGGATAAAAATCTGTCACTAATCAAGCATGACCACGTGGGCACTTATCCTTTTCTCTTTCTCTCGTGGATTAAGACCCACTCACCCCAGAGTGGGCTACAGCTGCCCAGGATGGCGCCGCGTCATGCCCTTCGATTAAATGGTGTTGAGTTTTCTCAACATCTCTCTCCTCCAACACACACTCAACACTACATTACACACCCCATTGCACATGATTTTGTGGTGTTGACTTCAAGTAACTCTACCATTGCACATGGTCTTACCCGTTCCAATGAAGTTTGATGATGTTTTGACTATGATCATTGAGTGCCCCAAGACTGGCACTTTGGTAGTAGCAAAAGACATAAAATAAATATCAATAGAATATTAGAAAAGACATAAAATAAGTAAAAGAATAAGCTTTAAAGAGCCAATTGAATCTCAACATCGTAGCAAAATCTAGTCGAATAGGAGAATGTAGAGAATTTTTACAATAATGCCACTTAAAACATCAATATGCCATCTTTTGAAACAAAACTCTTAAAATATTACGATTTTTTTTCGATTTAGTATTGGTTCGTCCCTGCATTGGACGAACGGGACCCACTTGTTTTTTTCTTGTACTGGTCCGTCCCACCCTTGGACGACCGAGTACAAGGAATTATTTTTTTTCTTCTGATTATAAAATTGATTTTTTTTTAAATTAGTTTTTATAAATATTATTTAATTGATTAATATTATTTTAATATAATAAAATTTTAAATTTTTTTATTATTATTATATTTTTTAATTGTATTAATTATATTTATTTGTAATAATATAATTAAATATTTAAATAATAACATCCAACAATAATAATATTTTATTTATTTAATAAAAATGCATTACATTGTTCACTTTTTTCTTGGTGGTGGAACAACATGTGAACCTGTGTAGTATCTGGTAGAGAATTTTTGACGGCGTCCTCTTCCACGCGGTTCTGTTGGAGGAGCATCTTCACTTGGAAGAGTACTATCGGATGATAAAGTTTCCTCCTCTTGGTTTGATAGACCTTCTTCAGTAACGCGTTCAATGCCATCAACACCAAAGTCCGACATACTCAATAGATGCTCATCTGTTAGATCAAAGTTGGAGATGTGTTGAGGCACCGGTATGGTTGAGAGTGGAACATTAGATTCAAAAGGTGGACGATATACATTTTCAAACGATAATGGGTTGTAGGTTGGTTGTTGGAATTGTGAGGATGGAAAGTCATAGTTAGGTTGAGAGGATGATGAGGTAAAGGTATGTTGTTGAGAGTGAGAGTAAGCGTAATCGAAGTTTTGTTGAGGGACTGGAGAGTACTGGTAGGTTGGTCGATTTGTGGTTTGGAAGGGTTGATGTGCTGGAAACGGATTAAGGGGTTGTTGTGAAGAGGTGGCATAGAATGAGTGTTGTTGTATGGTTTGGGTGTGATGATATGTTTGTTGTTGGAATGATGATGTTTGTGGTTGGAAAGGTGATGTTTGTTGTTGGAAAGGTGATGACATTGTTTGGGGAATATGTTGATGCATGTTGGGTTGTTGTGTTGCATAAGAGGCAAATTGACGGGGGTCATTTAAAAATTATGGTTGAGAAGGAAAGACTAAAGGAGTACTTCTAAACCAATTAATATATTCATTGGTATGGATGAATTCTCTAGTCAAACGGATCCCATTCAAAACTAGATTTCTTCTATTGTTCCACTCTTCATTTTCTTGTTCATTGATGGTACTCCAATGAACACCCCAATTGGTTTGCATATCGGTATCATGTTGTTCTATCAAACATCTTGGTTGAGAAGGGATATCTTGCTCAAATCCAAACATAAATTTAACCCGATCTAATTGATGCATCTCAACAATGTGAAGACATATAATCGGAGTCATCACACTCCACACACGCCTATCAGCACGAACAACTTCTGGATATGCAGGGTATGGCCTCCATTTAAATTGTTAAAGAAAAAAATTAATTAAGTGTTCTAATACATATAATTAAATAGTTATTTTGTGGTTATACGACTTACATCAGAAGGAATCATGTGATCAAAAGCATTTCGATATCCACGTAAAAAATTACGGGGATTTATTTCGTACTCCATGCCTCTTTGAGCGAACCTAGCATTTTCAAAACAAACACATGTCATAAATTATCCATATGCATATAGAATTTTGTGTATTAAACTATGAAAAGATAATTTAAAGTTACCTAGTGGCGTATGGATATTCGGGTACTTGGTAACTTATAGGAGCAATCAACGGTATATGCCAAAATGCCCAAATGTTCATGAGGAGTACGCAACCACCAATACTTTTGACTCCTTTATAGGACGCTTTGCACATACACCTATACAAGTTAGCCAAACATGCGGAGCCCCAACTATAATTATTGCATGTTTCTAAATTCCCAACAAACTGTATCCAACAACAATGCATCAAATTTTGACTCTTGTTAGGAAATAAAAAACAAGAAATAAGAAGTAAGATGTAGATTTTTGCATGGAGGATGTTTTCCTCTTCGGTAGGTGCTTCCCTATTTTTTAGGTAGGCTAACACCTCTTGTAACCATGTTATTTTTACAACATTTTTCACTCTATCTTCAGCCGTCGGTTCTACACCCAAGTGTTCTATATATATACTTCTACCTAGTTGGGTTGGACCATTAATAGCTTGACCATCAATACAAAGACCAAATAACATACGTACATCTTCCAAAGTGATGGTAGATTCACCCGTTGGAAAATGAAACGTATGCGTCTCTGGTCTCCATCGTTCTAACAGAGTAACAACAAGCTTTGAATCCACCTTAGTTGTGTGAATTTTTGCAACGTCGTCAAATCCTGCCTGATTCAAATATGGAATGATAACAGCACTAGGTGCCTCAAGACAATGTGAGTGGAGTCTAAACCTAGTGTGACTTTGTTCCTGTTGAAAAAAAGTGTTAAAAATGTGGTATATATAAATTGAAACCTCAATGATAATTTAAAAAATTAAGTATTCGGCAATATTAACGGGTGTACCACGGTGTTTATCTCTCATCCATAACAATTGTTCCATTGAAATTGTTAACAAAATAATAAAACTTGAATATGCAGAGTGTATGAGAATGATAAAGAAGAAGAATTGTTGTGTGGTAAACTATAGTAATGTGAGCCTTTTTATAGGTAAAACATTCTAGGAACATGCATATATTTACTGTGTATTAACATGCTTGTTGAACCGATTGGACATTGCATAGGCATGTTGGACAATGCATGGGAAACTATGAATGCATGCTGGACATTTAGCCGGACGTCCCTCCCTAGGACGAACTGGTACTGTGCAGCGCAGTGGTTCGTCTCACTCTTGGACGCACGCCTGCAATATAGTCAGGGAATCGTCCCACTGTTGGACGCACGCCTGCACTACGGATTTGTGTACTCCCCTACACAACTACGCATGCAATGGAATTTGTGCTATATATGCATGCATTTGTCTAAATGTTTTGTATATCCAACCAAACACTATCAATTTTAATGGCTCAGAGAAATATTATTGTAACTACACATTACAATGGTACCATTTTTAATGATGTTAATATCAGCTTCTCATTTGCCAATACAACAATTAAGCGGTTCAAGATCCACGTTAACTCAGATTTACTTCATTTGAAAGAGCTGATAGAACAAAAAATACAATTGTCGATACTAGAAATTATTTATCGACTTCCGTTATTTAACGGAGACGACAGAGGCGTGTTTTACGTAATGAAACATCTAGAAGACAACGACGGCGTCAAAGTGATGTTTGACTGTCACACTGATTTTGGTCAACTTGAGTCTATTGAGATTTATGTTCATGTCGTTCTTGTGGAGGCAGACCAAATGCAAGAGTCACAGCCACACCAATATGGAGTGAGTCAACCTACTGATGAGGAACTTACACAAAACAACGAACCATTCATATCAAATGAGGAGGTTGGTGAATACAGTGACGATGAACTCGGTGAGATCCAATACGAAGATCTATTTGGAGATGATGATGACAATGAGGTCAATCCTTCCCATACTCCAGACGTGCCACCGATGAACTTGTACAAGCCACCTGTTCATATGACAAATGTATGTTTGGAGGCACAACCAGTTTCTGTTTTTATCAACTTGGCGCCCTATCACATGGGTGATAACTTAAAGCTTGGAATGGAGTTTGAAAACAAGGAAGTGTGCATGGCTACTATGCAACAATGGCATATAATCAATTGTCTTGACTATTGGGCATACAAATCTGATAATACAAGGTATATAATAAAGTGTAAAGATAAAACATGTCCATTCAAATGCAGAGCTTCGATCCGTAAGAAGAACGCAAAATGGGTGATTGGTAAGCTACGTGGTCCACACACTTGTGCAACGCGTTCCATGGGTCAGGACCATAGACAACTTACTTCAAATCTCGTAAATCAAAGCATAAGGGAACTTGTTAATAATGACCCTTCACTTAAAGTCAAGGTAATCATGGCTCATGTTATTGAAAAATTCGGGTATATAATATCATATAGGAAAACGTGGACTGCTAAGGTAAAGGCCATAAAATCATTGTATGGAAATTGGGAGACCTCTTACAACGATCTTCCACAATGGTTGTTGATTATGAAAACCTACCTCCCAAGTACCGTTATAGATTTGCAAACACTACCTGCAATTTCAAATGAAGGAACACAGTTGGGTGACAAAAGGATATTCCATAGGCTATTTTGGGCATTTCAACCTTGTATCAGAGGTTTTGCTTATTGCAAGCCTATTGTGCAGGTTGACGAAACATGGTTGTATAGGAAGTATAGAGGCACCTTGTTGATGGCTGTCGCACAAGATGGGAATGGTAACATTTTTCCAATAGCTTTTGCAATAGTTGAAGGTGAGACAAAGGATGCTTGGATTTTCTTCTTGAGGAATTTGAGAAGGCATGTGACACCTCAAGCCAACTTGTGTCTTATATCTGACATGCATGCATCAATCAAGAGTGCATATGAAAACCCCGAAAATGGATGGCAACAATCTCCAACTACACATATGTACTGCATAAGACACATAGCGCAAAACTTCATGCATGAGATTAAGGACAACGAACTTCGCAAAAAATTTATCAACATGGGTAAGAATCTGCATTTAAACTTACTACTTGTAGTTCAATATTTTGGAATTTTTTTTTGACAATTGTTACAACAGGATATGCGTTGACGGAGGCATCATTTAATTACTACGGAGGTGAAATTCGTAGAGAAAATAAGGATGCCATAAGGTGGATAGGCAACATTCCCCGAGAGAAATGGGCAAGGGCATATGACGGTGGACAACGATGGGACACATGACAACTAATCTTCTAGAATCATTAATCTCGGTACTTAAGGATACTCGCAATCTTCCAATCACAGCTTTGGTTAAGGCAACATACTTTCGAATGGTATCTTTGTTTGGGAAACTAGGTCATCAGTGGACACAACTGTTGGCTTCTGGTCAAACCCATATAGCTACATGCATTAAGGGATTGGCACAAGAAGTTATTGAAGCAAACAGTCATAATGTCATGCAATTCGACCGTGAAAGATTCTATTTCATGGTGGCCGAAAGAATAAACCGGCGCGACGGTCGACCATTAGGTACTTTCTGTGTTGATCTTAGGAAGCGAGTATGTGATTGTGGAAAATTTCAAGCTTTTCACTTGCCCTGCTCCCATGCTATCGCAACATGTGCTAGTATACGACAAGACTACACCATGTACATACCTGAGGTGTTCACAATTCTTAATGTTTTTAAAGTCTACCAGGAAAGCTTCCTTGGACTACCACATGAGGAAAATTAGCCACAATATAGAGGACTTACACTCTGCCATGACGATAATATGCGAAGGAAAAAGAAAGGTCGCCCAAATAGTACTCGCATTAGAACTGAAATGGATGAATGTGAAAAACAAAAGAGGTTGTGTGGGATCTGTCGTGAAGTAGGTCATATACATAGCAAATGTCCGAATGTAGCTGGCCGTCTAATAGGCCTTAGTGTTTTCATAAATATTTTAGCAATGTAATATCAACGAATGTAATATCATGTCTTTATAATGGTTCCTTTCATTTCAAATTCAATAGACAAACCACTTGGGGGTAGAACAACAACAACAAACAACCATAACAACAAACAACAACCTAAGAACAAAAAACAATCTGACACGATAAATTGATAAAACGACCAAGAGCGCAACAGATCTACGCAATTATAACCATCAACACAATCGGATCCTCCGATGTTAGCATCATCATAAGGACACAGGCGTCGTTATGCACAAGTCTGAAAGACGGAGTTTCTCCATTTGGGCCGGCCACCATAACTTTCCTCTCAATTTTAACGATCTTCTCACCATCAGCAATCTCTCTGTCTAGCCAACGATTCAATTCCCCTCTTCAAATGCTCCAACGTCTGCGTGTTCCAGAGCAACATTTTCATCGGAGGTTTTATTGGTGAATAAATCACATAAGCATCTTTTTTCATGAACGGAAATGTTGGAAGCGGTTCCTCCGACCCTGATGAGGGATGCCTTTGTCTCAAGAATTCAGACATATTTTAGAGTGAGATAACTATTTTGGTGTGAGTGACAAATTAGCAAACTTGACCTATTTATAACAAATAAAAAAATATTAAAATATTATTTTGCTCGCTCGTTGGATGGACGAACCCTAACACGTTTTTCAACGTGTGACATTTTGGTACAAAAATTATGTCGAAATAATAATATAATAAATAAAATATTTTTTGAAAAAAAATATTTCAAATATATTATCATTAATTAATTAAATAAATATTATAATTAATTAATTTTTAAAATGTTTTTAATAATATTTTATCATTTCAAATATATTTTAATTGTAATGTATTAATTAAAAACTAATTTATATAAAAAATATTAATTTTATAATCAGAAAACAAAAAAAAAATTAATTTCTTGTACCCGGTCGTCTAAGGGTGGGACGAACCGGTACAGGAAAAAAGTAAGTGGGTCTCGTTCGCCCAATGCAGGGATGAACCGGTGCTAAATCGAAAAAAAAATTGTGATATTTTAGGAGTTTTGTTTCAGAAGGTGGAACATTGGTATTTTAAGTTTGGCATGGAGGTAAAAAATTCGAAGGTAGAGGTTGTGCAAATTTCAAAGATGGTGAAAGAGGAATTTTTATATGTAAAGGTCAAGGAACATGTAGAGATCACCTTTAACCAATAGATTGGCATAAGTTTAGATCTCATATCGTGGCAGAATAAGAGGTACGTACTGCAATCAAGGTAGGAAAATTATGGTTGTTCCACTGTGGAAAATATGGGTATAAAGCAACTTATTGCAAATATCGAGATTAGAAAATACGGTAGAAAGTCATATAAAATGATATTAAGTTATGAAAATCCACAAAATTTATTTTTCACAAGTGGTACTTTTTAAAAGAGAGGGATATTTTGTTTTTGGAAACTAGATGTAGTATTTATATGTGTGAAAAAAAAAGGAGTTACTTTCTCTCTAAACGAAACGGTAAAATTATTGTGAAGTTTGGAAATGCTACAAATATTCAAATATTGAGAAGAAGAAAAAAAGCTAAATTTATATTAAGTTGAAAGATAGATCTCAAAATTTTATTGATAATGTTTTTATGATCTTGGTATTCATCATAACCTCTCGAGTATGGGACAATATATTGTTTAAGAAAAATTATATCAGGCATGTTAATAATGCTTACGTAGGTTGATTGACATAAATGATAGATTTATCGTAAAGACAAGAATGAAACTTACCTGCCTATTTCATTTGAAGATTCCACATGAAAGGTTTTATTGTTTAAGTTCTATTATTTCAAATGATGATTTTCTATGGTATATGAGATTTGATCACTTTCATTTTCATTTTCTGCCTTAAATTATCTGAGAAAAATAATATGTTTTTGGTTTGCTTGTTATGAATATTTAAAATAGCTTGTGTAAAACTTGAAAAATAGGAAAGAAACATAGACTCATTTCCGTATGAAAAATCTCTAAGAGTGAAGACATTAATTGAGATAGTTCATTCAAACTTATACTTAATTGGAAGCTTGTGATGCCTTCAAGAAATTTAAGGCATTTGTAATAAAAAAGGGTCGTGAAATCGAAGTATTGAAAATAGGTAGAGGCCAAGAATACGAAGTTGAAAGAAATTTCTTTAAGCAAGATGGAATTGAGCACCAATTAACAACAAAATACACACCTCATCATAATGGACTTTACAAAACGAAAAAGAAAACAATCATAAATATGGTAAAATGCCTATTGTAACTCAAACAAACATGCATAATAAAATTTCGACAGAAGAAATCTTCTACTGCAATTTATATTTTAAATAGATGTCAAACAAAAAAATATTCGAAAGAAGACTATTGAAGGAGGTTGGAGTTCAAGAAGACATTGAATTTGACATATCCGAGTTTTTAGATGTTGTGAGATATTAGATCGAACTCTATTGTGTTGAAGGATGCTAGGATTGTTAGCATCGAATTGGGCATGTTTGTTATGTCCAATTGATTAAGTTAGCTTGTACCCTAAGTTAGCTTGTAATGGGTATTTGTGATAAAAGCCCATTAGTTTAGTATGTTAAGTTTATTATAAATAGCATACTAGTCTCTCATCATTGCACATTGAAAATCCTAATTTAGGGTGAGAGGGTTATTTGTTATTCTTGTATACTTGTAATCTTGCTTTGAAGATAAAGGAAAGAATAGCAGTTAATAACCAATCCTTGTGTTCATCGTGTTCTTCATTCTTTTTCCTTACATTGAGAAACAAGTTTATACTTTATTTCTAAGGCATCATATTCACAACAAATTGGTGCGGTGAACGTGGAGAAGATGCCTTCGACAAAGTATGAGATTGAAAAGTTCACCGGAGTGAACGATTTCGGTCTGTGGCGCTTGAAGATGAAAGCCCTCTTGGTTCGGTTGTTTGGAAGCGTTGAAGGAGAGTCGACCATGAGCGAGCGTTAACGGCAGCTGAGAAGAAGACAATGATAGAGAAGGCCCACGGCGCAATTTTGTTGAGCCTTGGTGACAAGGTTCTTCGACAGGTATCAAAGGAGACGACGGCGGCAGGGTTATGGGTGAAACTTGAAAGTTTGTACATGACCAAATCGTTGGTGAATCGATTCTACCTGAAGCAAGCTTTGTATTCATTCAAGATGATTGAAGACAAAGTGTTGGCTGAGCAGTTGGATATGTTCAACAAGCTAATTCTTGATCTTGAAAATATTGATGTGAAGATCGATGATGAAGATCAATTTACTTGTGCGTGTTGCCGGATCACATGCCCACTTCAAAGAAACTCTCTTGTATGGAAGGGAGTCACGACCTTTGAAGAGGTTCAATCGACCTTGTATTCGAAGGACTTGAATGAGCGAAGGAGCATAAACCTTGACGGTTGGTGAAGGTTTGGCCGTTAAGGAAAATTCTTGCGAAAGGATAATAAGTTCGACAAGAAGAAAGGTAAGAGTCAGCAGAAGTTTTACAATGGTGAAGCATCTGGTATTCGATGCTATCATTGTAAGAAGAAGGGTCACACAAGAAAAGTGTGCCATGAACGCCTGAAAAATCATGGAGGAAAGGATAATGGCAATGCAGCTATTGTTCAAGATGATTTCGACTCATATGATGTTCTTGTGGTTTCGAGCAGCAACTCGTCGAAGGAATGGATTATGGATTCTGGGTGCACTTGGCACATGACTCCAAACAAAGACTTGTTAGGAATTATGTGATCAAGATGGTGGATCGTATTCTGGAAACAACAAAGCTTGCAAGATTGCGGTGTGGGATCCGTGAGATTCAAACTCTATGATTAGTCAATAAGGTTATTGGTGAAGTCGTATGTACACGATTTGAAGAAATTTGATTTCTCTTGGTGAATTCGACAAGAAAGGATATATTTTCAAGGAGAGAAAAGTATTCTAAGAGTCATGATGGGTTGAAGGAAGTCTTGAGGCGTGAAGAAACAAGGCTTGTATCCTTGTGGTGAAGTTGTAAGTGGTTCGACAAATGTTGCATCCACGAAACTTTGTCGAAGATGTAAATTTGTACGTGAGATTAGGCCGTGTCGGTGAAAGGGCAGTCGAATTGGAAACAAAATTTGCTTGGTGGAGACAAAGTCGAAAAGTCAAGTTTTGTGAACCACAGTACTTGGAAAATCTTGCGAGTGAAGTTCAACAAAGGCAAACAAAGAACACATGGATCCCTTGATTACATCCATGTTGATCTTTGGGGGCCTGCAAGATGTCCATCACATTCAGGAGCAAGGTATTTTCTATTCATAGTAGATGACTATTCCGAAAGTTATGGGTATTCATTCGAAGACTAAGGATGAAACTTTGAGAATTTCAAAGGTTGGAAGACTACGGTGAAAACAAACGAGAAAGGTCAAGAGGTTGAGAACAAACAATGGTCTTGAATTTTGCAATGAGGCATTCAATGACTTTTGTCTTGCCTCAGTATTGCAAGGCAGAACTAATCGAGCACTCCACAACAAAATGGTTTGGTGAAAGGTTTAATTGAACCATCTTGGAGAGAGTTAGATGCATGTTGACTAGTCTTGGCTTAAAGAAGGTGTTTTGAAATGAGGTAAATGACAACATATCGATAAGCGGATGTCCTTCATTGCGTTAGATATGAAGACACCGAAGAAGTTTGGTCGGACATCCACCAATCTCGACAAATTGAGGTATTTGGTGCGTAGCCTATGCTCGCATTAGGCAAGACAAGGTCGAACCTAGAGCTCTTAAATGCATGTTCATGGGATACCCTGAAGGAGTTAAAGCTTATAGGCTATGGTGCCTAGAGTCAGGTCACAGAAGGATTATCACCAGTCGAGATGTTGTTTTCAATGAAGCTGAAATGGCTTTCAATAAAATGGATGATGTTGGTCGAAGTGCGATGTCGTGAAGAAGGAGCAGTAGAGATTCCTGTTGAGGTGGAGCATGTTGATGTTGAATTGCATATCCTAGATAAAGTCGAAGAAGCAGATGATGCTGATGAAGTTGAGGAAACTGTTGATGACTATCTATTGGCAAGAGATAGGACACAAAGAGTCATCAAACCACCTCGAAGGTTTGGGTATCGATCTTATAGCCTATGCCTTAATCTCTGCAAGTGAGGTTCAGGCGAAGAACCAAGAGACCATAAGGAAGTTATGAGGAGTCAAAATAAGGCGAGTGGTGAAGGCCATGGATGATGAGATGAAGTCTCTTCATGATAACAACAGGAATTGATCAAGAAACACTGAGAGCCGGGTTAGTCGGTGTAAATGGATTTTCAAAGTTAAGGAAGGAATCGAAGGAGTGGCGTCGAAAGATACAAGGCAAGGTTGGTTGCAAGGGTTTCACTCGAAAGAAGGTATAGATTTCAATGATGTGTTTTCTCTATTGTGAAGCATAGGTCCATTCGAATGTTTCTTGCCATGGTGGCATAGTTTGATCTTAATGGAATAGATGGATGTGAGATGCGTTCTTGTATGGTGATCTAGATGAAACAATCGATGAGGCAACTGAAGGGTATGTCGAAAAGGAAAGGAAGATTATGTGTGCAAGTTTAATAGATCTTTATATGGGTGAAACAATCTCCTCGACGTGGAATAGGAGATTCGACAAATTCATGACACGATAAGTTTCGTTAGAAGTCGGTTCGACCAGTGTTTACTTGATTTCGTCGGTAATTCATTTGTTATTTTGTTGCTTTATGTTGATGATATTCTCATAGCAAGTAACAATGTCGAGAGGTATTGAGGGTGAAGGTGAACTCGATAAGGAGTTCGAAATGAAGGATCTAGGGCGACTTCGAGTTCTTGGAATTGACATTCGAAGAGATAGAAAGCGATCGGTTATGCTTATCTCGGGAGGCATATTCTGAAAGGTTCTCGAAAAGTTTGGTATGTCGATTGAGCTGTTGTGACTCAACAAACCCTCAATTCAAGTTGAGTATTGATCAATGTCCCATCTTGAGGTCGAAAGAACTTATATGAATAGCATACCATATGCTAATGTAGTAGGTTCTTTGATGTATGTTATGGTTTGTACTAGACCCGATATAGCATATGCAGTAAGTCTTGTAAGCAGGTACATGGCGAATCTTGGAAAGGCTCACTTGAAAGCATTGAAGTGGATTCTAAGGTACATAAATGGGTCTCTGAACAGAGTCTTAATTTATGGTGGAGCCTTTGGTAAAGATAGTAAAGCAGCAATCGAAGGATATGTCGACTCTGATTATGCAGGTTGTATGGATTCCAGAAAATCTATTTTTGGATATGTTTTCACTATGTTTGGTACATCTATTAGTTGGAAAGCAACACTTCAGAAGGTTGTTGCATTATCAACCAGGCGGAATATATTGCTTTAGCGAAGTCGTGAAAGAAGCATTGTGGCTTGAAGGTTTTGCTAAGGAGTGAAAATTCAAGGGGAAGCTATCACTGTTAAATGTGATAGTCAAAGTGCAATACACCTGTCGAAGAATTCAACCTATCATGAGCGAACCAAGTACATTGATGTGAGGCTGCATTTCGTCAGAGGGGTAATCAAAGGTGGAGAAGTCCAAGTGCTGAAGGTCTCGACAGATTATAATGCTGCTGATATGATCACCAAGACATTGCCTAGTTGCAAGTTTTTCCACTGTATGCAGTTGATAAAGCTGCATGAAGAAAACTAATTCGTTAGTTGATAATGGAGTTTGTTCCAAGGTGGAGATTTGTGAGATATTGGATCGAACTCTATTGTGTTGAAGGATGCTATGATTGTTAGCATCGAATTGGGCCTGTTTGTTATATCCAATTGGTTAAGTTAGCTTGTACCCTAAGTTAGCTTGTAATGGGTATTTGTGATAAAAGCCCATTAGTTTAGTATGTTAGGTTTATTATAAATAGCATACTAGTCTCTCATCATTGAAAATCCTAATTTAGGGTGAGAGGGTTATTTGTTATTCTTGTATACTTGTAATCTTGCTTTGAAGATAAAGGAAAGAATAACAGTTAATAATCAATCCTTGTGTTCATCGTGTTCTTCATTCTTTTTCCTTACATTGAGAAACAAGTTTATACTTTGTTTCTAAGGCATTCTATTCACAACAGATGTATTGCATATACTCATGTACCAGATCAACTAGAAAAAAGTTGGATGACAAAGAAGAGAGGTGTGTCTTTTTGGGCTACAATTTAAACTCAAATCTTATAAACTACGCAATCCATATACAAAGAAGATAATCAACATGTGACTTTTGATGAATGGGAGATATTAGACTGGTCCTCAAAATTATAAAAGAATCCAATATTAACTTCAAATTATTACAAAGGGGAGAAGAACTTAATCAAAGACATAATGAGCCAAAAAATACAACAAACAACATAAGTTGCATAGATGACCAACAAAATTACAATATTGTGTTCTCATTAAGGATAGTAACCTATTTAACGAAGAAATTGTCAATTTTGCTTTATTTTTAGATTGTGAGAAAAATACTTTTGATGAAAAGGAAGATGACAAAAAATTATTGAAAATCAATGGATGAAGAAATCAATGAAATTGAGAATAAAACATTGGAGCTAACAAAATTATCCGTAGACAAGAAACCTCTAGAAGTGAAGTGCATGTATAAGAAAAACTACAAATAGAGTGGTGAAATTGATCACTATAAATCAAATTTGGTGGAAAAGGGATACAAGCAAAAATCAATTATTGATTATATTGAGGTATTTTCTTTGGTTTCAAGGATGTATACAATTTGAATGCTTAATTTAATATCTGCTCAAAAGAGTTAGAAAATACATAAAATGAATGTCAAATATGCATTTCTTAATGGTAATATAGAAGAACAATTCTGCGTTGAGAAACTTGCAAGATATGTAATCAAATAAAATGAATATAATATTTACATATTGAAGAAAGCATTATGTCACTCCTCTCACTTAAAAAAGGTCACAACCTCCACTTTTTCAAGCACTCCAGGACTTCAGACTTACACTTATATCTAAATATTATGTTGGATACATAAATAGTAATTGGGACAGATACGTAGAAACAATTAAAAAAAAACACATTAAGGTATGCAGATCATTTAGGCCCAAGTGCAATTTCATGGTCTTCAAAGAAGTACCCACTTGTTGCATTTTATACTATTGAAGTAGAATATATTCTTCCAATCAATTGTATTAGCCAAAAAGTATATATATATTTTGAATCATAAGTTATAGAACTTGATTTAAAAGAGATAATATTAGAAATTAAATCGAGTGTATTCTAAAATGAGTAAGAACCTAGCCAAAATATATAAATCATTACCTATACATTGTTATCCATTAAGTAACAATTGTTTCTTGTCTATTAAGTAACCTGACATTCATCCAAATAAATTTCAAGTGAATGAAATAAAGTACTAAAAAGAAACTTGTTTAAGAATATCCTCTCTTGATTTTATAAGTTATATGTCCAATTGACATAGTTATATGTAAAAGTAAAAGACTAATAAAAAGACCATAAATATCTCTATAAGATTACAATGTTATTCTATTTTGAAATGAAGACGCATTGACTATACTTATGATTTTTTTTCAATTTCCAAATAAATACAGACTTGGATTATCAAGGAATATTCAGAAGAGCTAGTGGTAACAACTATTTGTTGCATGTTTGCGGCAATCCTATCTTCCAATGTAGCTCTCATTTCAGAAGGTATTTCAAAAGCTTGGATACTTAGACCTAATAAGGAGTTGGTATCAGTGTGTTACTCAGTAAGTATAAACTTTATTAATGTTAATAAATTAAAATTAAAATTAAAATTAAAATTAAAATTAAAATAAACTTTTCTATGACTTCAAAATATGTTTAGTTTAATCAATGCGGACAATTAAGTGTTTATTTAAGATTCATATTTAGAAATGTAGCTAATTAAATATTATTCTTATTATATTTCATGTATAGGCAATAGTTGTGGTATCAATGAGGAATGTTGTAGATATATGGGCATGTGGTAAGAAAGGACCAATATATGTAGCTATATTCAAACCTTTAAGAGTTGTCATTGCCCTTGGAATGGGAGTAATATTTCTGGGAGATAATCTTTATCTTGGAAGGTAAACTAATAACCAATTTAGAGATATAGAAGTTAAAGATTGGCCATTTTATTTAAAAATAATTTTTTCTTATGGGTGCAGTATGATTGGAGCTGCTATTATAATTATTGGATTTTATGGTGTAATATGGGCACAAGCTCAAGAGAAATCTGTGACAAACGAAATTAACATTCTCCCATCTTCTTCGACGCCTCTTTTGTCAAACAAAAGCATGGATATCTAGGCAACTCTGCTTTTGGAAGATGGTGTGGTATATCTAGTGTTGGCGAAATTTTTGTTATGCGAAAAAACACTTGTAATAGAAGTTAGGCTTAACATATGGTAATATATTTGTAATAAATTAAACTTTTAAATTATTTTTATAATATTTTACTCTTTTAAATCTTCATAGATTTGTGTGTTGTTCTTTAGACCACGTTCCATTACAAGAGAAATTTTTTTATGTTAGTTAAGGACCTGAAGTGTTATTCATATTGTAAATGCATGTCTTACATTTTCAAATGATATAGAGAAGCTTTTGAACAAATGTATTTGTTTTCAGCACTATCACTTGTCAGCCATGGTGGCCCGGGGACAACTTGGGTCAGCTCACGGGGTAGTCTATGAAAATCTAATCCATCAAGGTTTCAACTTTCAAGTTTTTATAAATGCTGTTCTCTATCATTTTTGAAAAATGATGAAAAATGTGGTAATCTTAGTGAGATAAACTTAGAAGGCCACATGTATAAATTCGTACAATTTATTATTTTAAGATTTAGAAGACCTTTGAGCATATATTGAGGAGGTGAAAAGGTGGACCGTAGATGTGGTGGACAATTTCAGATTGACTTGGATCAACTGCTTCGGGGTTCCGTGTCATGCGTGGAACAACGACTTCTTTGTCTCTTTGGCCAATATTTTGGGGTCCTTTGTTTGCTTGGATGATAGCACGTCTAGTCGTGACAACTTTGATGTAGCTCGTTTTTTGATTAATTTAGAGGTATCTCGTTTATTGTCGGACTTTCTAGAGGTGGAAATTGATGGAAAGAATCATAAATTGCTGATTAGAGAGGACTCCCATGGAGTTTCAAGAAGATTGAATGGTAAAATTAAAACTCATGTTTCTTGCTCTGGGTCTACTTCGAGGTTTTTGGATTTGTTTGTAGATTCTGATAACGTTTGGGGAGTTGATAAGGAGGTTTCTGATAGCATATAAGAGTTTTCAAGTAATAAAGTTTCGGTGGGGAATTTTGGCGCTGATATGGCAGGGAATCTTGGTGTTGTTTATGTGGGGAGTGATAGTAGAGTCAAAAATACAGGGTCTGTGGGTGAATTTTCTGGAATGCAGGGGCAGAATTTCAGGCCAGTTGATATATGCATGAGGCGGGCTTGACAAGTGCTGTGAAAGAGAGGAGTTCTTATTTCAATAAAGACGCAACAGTTTCTGTTAAATATGGTTGTTCCAAGAAGGTTAGATACATAAAGGTGTTGGAGGTAGGAGGTCATATGAAGAGGGGTCCTTTTGTCCCTTTTAAGAAAATTAAGAGGAAAAAACAAGTTGGTGGCTCAGGTTGTAACACCCCGATTCTATCCCAGGTATTCATTTAATTAAAATCAGAGTATAACAATTTCAAGATGTCACAATTCTCAACGTAAACACATAATCATGTCATTTTCATTCAATAGATACATAACATTCTTAAATAGTTTTCAACGTAAACAATTTCATTAACTAGTAGCGGAATTAAAAAAATAGTTTATTTTTTACAAAACAAAACATAGCATCTCATGATTATTCAACAACATCAGTTTCAACATAAAAACATCAAAGTAGAAACAAATGCGCATTGTACCCGAGTGCTACGTATCAGAGCAAATGACACCATACTCGAACTAACGGCTACTAACTCTTCATTCTTCATTACCTACATGTTACCAGTATAAAGGCAATGACGAAAACAAGTAAAGGGTGAGATATCAAACCATATAATTGAGATTATGATAAACAATATATAGTCTGAAATCATATAATATCATCATTTTATAATCACACGAATAATCAACACTAATGCACAACTATTCCACAACAACATACAATCATTCACAACAACGTAATTCAATACAACAACATATCAACAACAACTTATATGCGACGACATTTATCACACAACAACTAAATTCAAAAGCAATAACAACTTGATTTAATATGAGACAACATCATTATAAATTATTATATGCAACTCAACGAATGCAAATGCATGTGGATCCATCGGAGTAAAACTCCCAACGTAAACAATTCTGCGCCCAACGACTCAACGTGGTCTCTGCCCCTCACGGCTCAATGTGGTTTCTGACCCTCACGGCTCAACGTGGTTTTTCCCCTCACGGCTCAACATAGTATGCAACATACAACAACGTAATCTACAACGTAACCGTCAACGTTGGCCATTGTCATACCCCAAATTTTGACCTAATATACCATCTTGCATTTGCATCATTTGCATAACTAACAGTTCAGACAACATTAATCGGGTATAGCATTCACAAGTCAAAATTAGGGTTTCATCAAATTTTCATCTGATTCAAGAGCTAACCAATTAGGGTTTGAGATTTCCTCATCTTATTTGATCTATCTTGATCAAATCATTAACCTCAGATCATCAGATATCAAATTTTCTCACAGAACAATCAAGGATCGACCAATTAGGGTTTTGGTCGAGCATGAGATTTCTCTGACTTTTTGAGCAAGAAATAACTTTTTTGGATAGAGATTGGTCATCATATCTTAAATGCAACATCTTGACCTAATTCCTGGATTCAAAACATCACAGAAGTTCACAGAATTCATCAGTCGTTTTCAGAAACATCTGATGAAATTTCATCTGCACAGAAAAGTCAAACTTTGACTTTTGATCAAATTTTTCAAAACAAAACTTTTTCCATCATCAAAATACTTCAAATGATCCATCTTGATCATAAAAAATCAAGAATTTGAAAAAGTCAACAAAAAGTCAAAAGTTCTAACACTTAGAAAATTTTCTAAGTATTGAAATTTCTTACTTTTTTCAAACTTCAAGCCATTTTTTCACCTAGTTCCAATTTGAATTTGAAAAAACTCAAAACATTAAAGTTGTAGCTTGTGGAAAAATCTTTCCAAAATGTCCAAGAACTCTCAAATCCATGGAGTCTAGCATTGTTTTTGAAATTGAAACATAATGCCTCATGAAACTTGATTTTCAAAGTTCAAAACTTCACATTATAAGTCATTTCTTGATTTCTTCATCTAGAAGCTTTCTAACCTTGCCAATTTGATCATTGAGCTGATAAATATCAGCTAGATATAATTGAGATAGGATAAGAATCAAATTTGAGCACATGGTGAAAAAGGAGGTTTCCTTTTAAAGCAAAAGTCTTTCTTACCCCTTAAGGTAACTTTGATTTTCCAAATGCCATGGACACTTGCCTAACTTGATCAGAACTTTTGGCCTATAAAAGGATCACATTTCAAGTCCAAAACGACACCAAAGCAAATGCAAAATCATGCTTTCACTCTACTTTCTTCAAAATCAAGCAACTTAGTGCAAATTGAGCAATATTGCATTTTTGAAATTTAGTTAAAACCAGGTTAATCTTTGGTGTCTAACATACCATAATATCCATATGGAATCTGTTTAAACATTAAAATCAACATAGGGCAAGTTAGAATTCAGAATCACATTTCATGTCATTTTCTTGACCAAAACTGCCTTATCAATCGAATTCATGGCTAGGCTGGATTAAATTGAGTTCCAATCATTCAGACACGATCCATATACATCATGGAGTTGATCCAGATCAAGAGAAACAACCTGTAACACCTTTAACACGATTTCCAGATTCCATTTTTGAGTGTATGCAGGTGGACTTGGGTAGCACGATCCAGCTTGATTCAAGAGGTGCAGACCACTCACATAGCTTCCTTGTAGGCCGTTGAAGCTCACACGATCAAGAAATCCATTCTGGAAACACGTTTTGAGCTTTTTCGATTCTCACTTTTCCAGGTATGCATACGAACTGAGATATCCATATTCCTTGCATCTTTTTGAAAAAACTCACGGCCGTTCTCTTTCTGCACTCATCACGATCCTTAACCCTCAATAAAATCAAAGAATCATAAACTGTGCATCATTTAATTTGAATTCTTAGATTCTAGGGTTCTTCGTGTTTCCCAGAAATCCAAACATGCTAGGTTTAAAATAAATGCAATTAACAATTACTATCATGTTCGTGATGAAAAATCAATGAAGTTTGGTTTTTACATCACTCAATTTCGTTGAGAAACGAAGATTCCAGCTTGAATTTGACAATCTGAAGATCAAAATGATGAACCCAGGATGCGCGCGTGTTCTTCATCTGTTTTCATTTTTAAATATTTGAATTTTCCAATATCATGTCTACATGTGTGATAACCCACTAAACAACTCAACGCGTTTGGCCTAGTGGTAGTCTGCTTGCTCTTAGTTTCTTCTGCCACGCGTCCCACTCAATGGTCATGGGTTCAATACCCACCAAGACCATTCCCTTTTTACAAAACTTCCATTTTTCATGTTTTTTTTATCAAACTTTCACAATTTTTTTGACCAATCAAAACTCCTTATTTTAAGGTGATTTTTTGGACACTTGTCAATAAATACATCTATTTTGTGATAGTGCTAAAAATTTCAGAAAAAAACTTTCATCTGATTAAATTTTAATCGAGCCGAAAACGATGTTCTAAACACTTTTCAAACCTCCTTTTAAGGTGAATTTTTCAAGTTTTCGACTTCCGATTTTTTTCAAAACTTCTCATAAATGAACTTAACATTTTCAAAACATGTTCAAATCATTTTTCAAAACATTTCATCAAACTTGCATCTTTTTACCATGATTGATCCGATTTAAACGATAAAACTAATTTCGTCTTCTCTCGAATTTCTCGATCAATCATGGGCCTCCATCACGGTGTAAGTCCCATAAAAATTCTTTTATGTACATATCTAAATTTCATTGTACATACTCAAATCATCTTTGTTAATATTCAAACATAAACAAACTTCTTCCGTTTGTTTTCATTCGTTTGTTTATATACACCGATACCATTGGTATTGAAAGGAGCATTATTCTCTGTGAAACTGCTTTCAAATCAATGGGCCTCCTTCACGGTGTAAGTCCCATAACATTCTTTTGTGTACATAATATTTCTTTGTACATATCAAACTTTCTTCAAATACAAACAAATTTCATCTGTACATAATACAAATATTTCTTTTATACTCAAGTACAGACAACTCCGATCGTCTGTTTTCACTTCTGTATATTCAAATCAACATTTTTTCATGTACATGCACATTTTCCTTGTACATATCAAATACTTTTCATACAAAATTTTATCTGTACATAACAGATACTTTTGAAAATACATTTTGGATAAACTTGATTTTTCGTTTGTTTTGTGCATACATATACCGAATACCATTGGTATTGAAAGAAACATTATTCCCTGTGAAACTGCTTTCAAATCAATGGGCCTCCCTTATGGTGTAAGTCCCAACCCTCATATGTACATCCATCCTTTCTCTGTACATAAATACTCGTTCGTGTACATACTCACTTCCTTGTACACAGTTCAAACTTGTAAATAATCAAGTGGCGCTCGTTTTAAACGTTCGTTTCACAGACACTTGTTTATATTTCATAAACTTCTGTAAATAAACATCATGCATTGTTTATATTTCCTTCATAAACTCCTGTGAATACATATCACACACACACACTTGTTTATACAACTGTCTAATTATAACATAACAATTAGACTAATCAATAAGTTCCCCACAGTATAGCCTCCGCTTGGGCTTTATACAAGATAATCAATCCCCAGCATGGTTTAGCCTCCGCTTGGGCTTCATACAAGATAACTCATCCCCAGTTGAGTTTAGCCTTCTCTTGGGCTTTGTACAAAGAAACTCTCCCCGCAGAGTTAGCCTCCGCTTAGGCTTCATATAAGGCAACACTCCCCTGTTGAGTCAGCCTCCTCTTGGGCTTCGTTCAAAAGAACTCCTCTTTGAGTTTAGCCTTCTCTTGGGCATCATACAATGAAAGAGACAGGAAATCTCTTAACAGCCTCCTATTAGGCTTCCAATACAAAGAATCACCCGCGCTAAGATAGAACCCTGAAAGGATGGTTTCCCGGTGAAATCACTTTCAAAATCCCCAAAGAATAAAATTTCCCGGTGAAATTGCTCTTAATTCCAAAAGGATGGTTTCTCGGTGAAATCCCTTTTAACACAAAGCCAGCCATACCCTATAGCTTCCTCTTGAGCTTTATACAAGGACCCTCGATGACCCTCGGAATGCCTCCTCTTGGGCTAACAATACAAGGACCCATGGGCTTCTTAAAAGCATCCCTTTAATCCAATCAATTTCTCCTTGAGATTTAGACATCTATCATCTCTATGGAAGAAGTATCTCATCTATCACATCACATACAGTCAAAAACTTTTCAAACTTTTTTCAAACTCTTTTCAAACAAAAATATCTCTTAATTGTAAGTGGTAACGCTTGTATACTCAAGCAAAACACCTAATGCCTACAGTTAAAAGATTCAATCATCTTTTTCAAACATCTTTCTTAAACATGTAAGTGGTAACGCTTGTACACTCAAGCAAAACACCTAATACTTACGACGAAAGATTTCAATCAGCCAAACTTTTCAAAAATGTATGTGATGAAATAGATTAGATACATTTTCATTAAGATGACATTTGTCATCTCTTACTAACATCCGTTGCTTTCCACTAGCATAAGTGGGAACTACGATTGCTCGACTTTCTCAACATCCTTTTGAGAATACGTGAGCCAAGGTCTTATCCTGCCGAGCAAATTTCTTTCTCCCTCGGACCAAACAAACCATAGATCCCTTTAGATCCGAGCTACAAATGCTCGATTCCCATTAGGGGATATGTATGAAGATCCACGGATCTTTGCGAGCACAATAATAATAAACCTAGGATCCCACATAATCTACCATTCTTAAAATCCAAAGGAGAAACTTTCCCAATCATAGAAATAGCAATTTAAAACACACAAACATATCAAATATATTCATATATAAAGTGTAGATAACTACATATATTTAGGGTGCTCCATCTATTCCTTTTATATAACAATCCCTTACTCGAGATCTCCCCGATGCGTTGCGTCTAGTTTGCGCTAGTCGTTACGCATATCAATATCAATTGAGGGTATTTCACTTTCCCTTTTCATAATCATTAAATCATCTTTCTTGTGTTGAAAATAATAAAGCTTGATGCTCATGGCATCTTTATAAACAAATCAAAAGATTTAAATCGTTACGTGCGGAGAATCGATTCACGTCATCCTCTAGCGCGTCACCTTTAACGACAGGAAAAATGGCGACTCTGAGTCGTGAAACTTTGATTTTCAAAAAGAAAACGTTACTACGTCCGAGAGCACCAAGCTTTTTATTTTCAAAAGAAAAGAAAGGGATAAGCTTTCATTGTTTTGCATATATCTGTTTTTTATTGTGTGTTTGCGATTTCATCGATGGAAAGAAATCCTAACGGATTTAAGAAACATTTTAAGATTTAGGTGGAGATATTAATACGTGAGCGCTTCAATGCTTTCGAAGTTAATATTTCCGCTCGATGGAGGTTATCTTGGGGTATTGTGTTTAGCAAGTAATTGCGAAGGCCGTATTTTCGAAACTTAAGAAGCTGAGTGGGCTGTAGAACACATAAACCATCACGGCCATTAGGATGTAGTGCGAGATTATTCGGCGTAAGTCTAGAGTAATTGTCATGCGAGACTACGATCAGGCGAGTTTCTCTTGAAAAATATTATTGGACACACGAGTAATCCACAAATCCGATAATATTTCAAAGAGGAGTGTTGAGCCTGTATTATCAGTAGAACCCGTTTCACAGATGAATAAGCCTTTAGAACTTAACCACGTTGATTCTTATCGTTGGCTTCATGCTCGTGACTTCGAACGCTTGACCGTGTGTATAAATACTAACCATGTTTGCCGCATTCATGCATTCATTCATTCAAAAACAAAAAAAAACTCCTTTTCTCTTCCCATTTCCAAAGAATTTAGAGATTTTTCTTTGTAAAATATTTTATGTTAGAGTGATGGACGTTAGAGGAAGATTCACCAAAAGATACAGTTTTAGAATTCCTTATGTAGGAAAGTTGAAAGAGTTAGCATCCTTGGTAGAAGATCCCTCGGATTTCAGAAAACGCTATGGAACTCTTTTAACTCTTCTGAACGCTAACGTAGATGAAGGACTTCTCAGAACGTTCGTTCGGTTTACGATCCATCATCATTGTTTCACTTTCCCTGACTATCAGTTGATGCCTACTTTGGAAGAGTACGCGCATATCCTAGGTATCTCAGTATCAGACAAAGTGCCTTTCAATGGTTTGGAAGCCATTCCTAAGTCATCATTCATTACAACAATGACTCACATAAAGAAATCTGAGATAGACAAAAACCTAACTACCAGAGGAAAACTCTTAGGACTAACTTCAAAGTTCCTAATGGAGAAGGCTCTCAAATTCGCTGAAGTTGGTAGTATGGTAGCCTTTGAAGCTATTTTAGCTTTACTCCTCTATGGATTGGTGTTGTTTCCCAACGTCCCAAATTTCGTTGACATCAACGCCATAAGGATCTTTCTGATTGGAAATCCAGTTCCCACCCTGCTTGGTGATACGTACGTCTCCATTCATCATAGGAATCGTCAAGGAGATGGAATGATCATATGTTGCGTACCTCTGTTTTTCAAATGGATTGTCTCACACTTGCCTAAATCTCCTATCTTCCGCGAAAACAAAAATGAGTGGCATTGGTCCAGAAGACTCATGTCTCTCACAAACGACGATATCCATTGGTATACCTTAGCAGACAATGAGATGGAAATCATTGAGAGCTGCTGTGGAGAATTTGCCAACGTACCTCTCATTGGTACGAAAGGGGGAATCAACTACAACCCATTTCTAGCGAGACGTCAGCTCGGATACTCAAACTCTAGTAAACCTTTTGGATTTACAGTGGAAAGCTACTTCTATCTTGAAGAAGAGGATTCCCAGGGATTGAAGGCTAGGATGATCAAAGCTTGGCATCACATCCGAAGGAAAGAAAAAGGGAAAGCAAGGAATTATGTAGCCATGGAAACCTACACTTCTTGGGTAAAGAAAAGAGCAAAGGAATTTCGAATGCCTTACGCTTATGAGGATCCCATGTTCTCAATCGCTTCCAAATCAACAAATTTTCCCGTCGAAGCTGTGGGAGAATACCAAGAAGCCTTGACCAAAATGAGGTTTGAGAAAGAAGCTTTGGAAAACAAATTCCTTAAGGCTAATCTTGAAAACGAGAAGCTCAAGAAGCAAGTCAAAGATCATGAAAAGACGCTTTACTTCCAGGATGAATGGCTCATGGAGAAAGATGAGAAGATTCGCCAGAAGGATGACGCAATTCAGAGATACGTCAAGGAAAGGAAAAGAAATCTTGAGGAAACAACAACCAGCAATCCCGCTCCCAACGAGTGGAAGAGAGTCATCAGCAAGCTAAAAGCCGAGAAAGCTGAACTAAAAGCTCGCTATGGAAAGGAAATCCTGAAGTTGAAGCTGCAGCAAGCCTTTGGATCGTCATCTGACGAAGACGTTTAATTAGTTTAGTCTGTAATTTTTATCATTTATTTTATTGTATCATTTGTGTGAGCAATGCTCCAACAAAAAACAATTGTTGTAATCTTCTTCAATAATCAATAAAATTCGTGTTTTCCATCCCAATATTTGCCAAGAAATATCTCTTTTAGCGTAAATTCTTTGGAAATTTCTTTTCTTTACAATCATATTCATGCATCATACTTTGCATTTAAGTCTATTATCTAGAGTCTGATACTTTCCAGTCTCACTTTTCCAGCTTGAACAGTTCGAATAGCTTGGACATCTTGAGCAGTTTAACAGATCGTCAAACTGTCGCGTCTTAGAGTTTCTCGACTGCGTCCACAACCGACTCGAACATACGATACTAGATCGAAAAGAAGGAAAGTAATGGAAGGATTTGAACAAGATAATGTTGAACTTCGTAGTACAGTAACAACACTACAAGAAGAAGTGGAGAGACTCACATCTTTGGTCAACTCATTAGCCACCGCGCAAAGTCTACAAGCAGCATCGAGCAGTCAAAATCAACCAGCAATTTCAGATGACACTACTACTCCAGTTTCAGCTGTCGCAGTCAGTAGTTCACCTTTTAGCATGCCAGAAGGCTATCCATGGGGAATGCCTTTCAACTTTGGCATTGGAATTCGCCAACCGACTTCTCAAACAACCTCGCTTGAAATACCTACTTTGCAACAAAGCTCTGCTCCGCAACGTGGAATAACTCTTCCACAAGTAACAATGCCGGTTTCTCAACCAATTATGACGAACTCAGCTTCTGTAGTGCACGCTACCATGGACGAAGAAGTTCACCATACTCCTAGCAATAACACGAATTTTCGTGGCTCAATGGAGAATCTCCAGGAACAGTTCCTCAAAATGCAGCTAGAGATAAAAACGATTCGAGGGAAAGAATTGTTTGGGAAAAACGCCCAGGATCTTTGCCTAGTTCCTCGCGTAAGAATACCTGCAAAATTCAAAGTCCCTGACTTTGAAAAGTACAAAGGGAATTCCTGTCCACAAACCCATCTCACGATGTATGCCAGGAAAATGTCTACGTACAACGAAGATCATCAGTTGCTGATTCACTACTTCCAAGACAGTCTCACCGGTGCCGCGCTGAAATGGTACATGGGTTTAGACAGCACGAATATCCAGACATTCAATGACTTAGGTGAAGCCTTTGTCCAGCAATACAAGTTTAACTTGGATATGGCTCCTGATCGGGATCAACTCCGTTCCATGTCTCAAAAGGAACGAGAGACATTCAAAGAATATGCGCAACGATGGAGGGAAGTTGCTGCCCAAGTTAACCCGCCAATGGAAGAAAAGGAGATGACTAAGGTATACCTGAATACTCTAGGCTCATTCTACTACGGATCGCTAGCGCTCCGAAATTTCAGAAATGGTAAGCATGGGAATGCGATTAGAAGGGATTCGAACCGGACGCGACCAAGGAAGGATCTTCTAGTGGAACTAGAAAAGTTGGAACTGGCTTTCCAAGGAAAAAGGAACATGACGTAGGAATGGTATCCCGAGGGAAACCACATAATAATGTCATCAAACAACGACAGGTAGCTGCCATAGCACCCGCTGTCAACACAACTCTAAACACAGGAATTGCTCCGCAATTTCAACAAAATCAACAAACTCAACAGCCTCGTCAACAGGCTCAGCATTTTAACAACCAAAACCGTACGCCTCGGGTTACTCAGTTCGACCCAATTCCAATAACGTACACAGAACTTTACCCTGCGCTGATAGAAAGGAATCTAATACAGACAAGGTCACCACCTCCGGTTCCTGAAAATTTACCATGGTGGTACAAAGCAGACGCATCTTGCCCTTTTCACCAAGGGGCACTAGGCCATGACCTTGAACATTGCATAGCATTAAAGGCAGAAGTACAAAGATTAGTGAGGACTAATCTTCTTTCATTCAAGAGTACAAGCCCAAACGTGCAAGCCAATCCGCTTCCCAGTCACAGCGGACATTCAGTAAGTTTAATACTGAGAAGTACCGACAAGTATCTTGTCACAAACGTAAACCTGATCAGAGGAAATTTGGTGCGTCTCCATGACACATACAGAAAGATGAGCACCTTCAAGAAGCATGATTATGCAGCCTGCCGTATCTGCTCCCGAGATATTCGAGGATGTCCTACCATAAAAACAGACATTCAGTATTTGTTAGACCTCGGTGATTTGCAAATTCTGAAAGCGAGAGATGACCATGACGTAAATACAGTAGGGCATTTTCCGCATGAGCTTTTAGTCTCAGATATCAACTCGGAAAACCCCGAAGTAAACGTTATCATCCCTTGTTTCAACACACCCGAGCATGTGGAGATCGCGTACAATGGTTCCAGCTTTCCAACATCTCCTTTGGTGATTTGCCCACCCGGTCCTGTTCCATACAGTTCTACCAAAGCAATTCCTTACCAATACAATGCAACCATGGTGGAGAATGGGAAGGAGAAACCCATGCCTACACTCCCAGTTAATGTCAATATAACAGAAATCGGACGAGTAACGCGAAGTGGACGAGTACACGCTCCTCTGCCACCAAGATCGCCTGCAGCTCCTGTTGTTAGACAAAACCCGGTTAGCATATCTGCTGAGAATCCTGCAACGATTCCCATTGTTAACCCAAGCACAAATATTGGTTCTACTGATGGAGCCAACATCAACTCAGACTTTGAAGAGATACTGAAATTGATCAAGAAGAGCGAATATCGAGTCGTAGATCAATTGATGCAGACTCCTTCCAAAATATCAATACTGTCTTTACTCCTCAACTCCGAAGCTCATCGAGAAGCTTTGATGAGAGTACTAGACCAGGCTTATGTGGATCACGATGTGACTACAGACCAGTTTGGAGGGATTGTCTCCAACATAACAGCTTGCAATAATCTGAGTTTTAGTGACGAGGAACTTCCGGAAGAAGGGAAAGATCACAACTTGGCCTTGCACATCTCGATGGTTTGCCAATCAGATTCCCTGTCCAATGTATTGGTAGACACTGGTTCATCTCTGAACGTAATGCCGAAGACGGCACTCGCTCGTTTGGCTTACAAAGGAACGCCAATGAAGTTCAACGACATAATAGTAAGAGCTTTCGATGGATCAAGGAAGTCAGTTATTGGGGAAGTTGATCTCCCGATGACGATTGGCCCGCACACTTTCCAAATTACATTCCAGGTCATGGACGTACCAGCTGCTTACAGTTGTTTCCTAGGAAGACCTTGGATCCACGACGCAGGAGCAGTAACTTCTACTCTCCACCAGAAGTTAAAATTCACAGTCAATGGAAAGTTGGTGACTATCAGCGGTGAACAAGCTTTACTTGTAAGTCATCTATCCAGTTTCTCTTTCATCACAACTAATGACATTGAAGGGACGCATCTCCCAGAAAATCCATTAGAAGATGAATCTACCATCAAAAATAGATCATCTATCTCTTCGTATAAAGAAGCTGCACAAATGGTGAAAGATGGCAATACCCAAGGATGGGGACGAGTTATTAAACCTGTCAAGAACGAAACAAAAGCCGGACTCGGGTTTACACCCGTACTCTCCAAAGACAAGCAAAAGGATGAAACACTTCGTCCAATCAAAGAAGTTTTCAGTAGTGGGGGTTTCTTAAACCCTGTTCCGCAAGAGGTTAACGTTGTCACCATTGAGGATGATGAAGACGATCCCTCCGAAGAGTGGAGCACTTATTTAAACAGCCCTGAGTACGTGTCTCAAGAGGAATCATATGCGCCAACGGATCAATTCAAAGACATGTCCTTGCAGCAACATAAAAATCCACCAGTCCCTGCTGAAATATGGGATACCTTGGGAGAACCAAGCGGTAAGTTCGACTACATGGTGAAATACACTGCGCCAGAAAGCTCGAAAATTCGAATCGAAGATATCCAGCCTACGGGATGGGGTGATGACTTTGAATACCCTAGTCAACCAGAAGAGGTATACTCATCTTCTCAGCCTAATCAACAGATCGAGATCCCAAACAAAGATCTCTGCTTCAACACGTCTGTGGAATTCACCAAGCCAGATCCTGGTTATCATTACATCAACATGATCAACGAAGATCAAGAGTACGACTCAGGATACGATGCGGAAAGTGTCGCCGACAACGAGTCTCTTCACTCAGAAGACTGGAAGGTACATCCCCAGAATTCAACACAAAGAGCAACAGGAAGTACACATGCTACATCTCATACTTCCCAATCTGTTAATCAAGAAGATTGCTTCAGCAGCACAAAAGGCAAGGGCCATCGTCCAGAGTCTTCAAAGCCTGCTCGACCAGTGACCAAAGTTTACTCGAGGATTAAACCAAGTGGGAAATTACCAGAATACCTCGATATCCAAGGAGTTCGCCATTACTGGAAACCCGTTGAAGTTAAAACTAATGTTCATAGCTCTAAGTAGTTTTTTCTTGCTTTTTGTTTTGAACTCTCACTTCGCCCAAAGTGAAGAGATGTTTTATAGGGCTTAGCTTTTAAATAATTTCTCTTTGTCTTGCCCAAGACAAATGAGTTTGTATTTTAGGGCCCTGTTCATATTGTGAATCATAAATAAAACGCGTTGTTTTGATTCCACATTCTGTGTTTATTTTTATTTTTACCCTTTTCTGGAAATGATAATCCTAAAAAACACAATAAAAAAAAATCAAAATCAATCAAAAAAAATTAATCTGCATACACTTTCACATTAACTTTCTTCAAAAAAAATTTTTTTTTTAATCGAACATAAATCAAAAATGCAGATTAAACAAATGGACAAATCCATTGAAAGTAATAACTCTATGCTCTCTCCCAACTTTAAAATCCCCAGTGAATTCGCCGAGGAGGAAGTTGAAGAAGAGATCCCAGATGAGATTTCCCGACTACTTAAGCACGAGGAAAGAATCATTCAGCCTCACAAAGAACCTCTAGAAGCAATCAACTTGGGTTCCGAGGAAGATAGAAAAGAGGTAAATATCAGAGCTTCACTCAACAGCAGTGTCAAAAGCAAACTGGTAAATCTTCTCAAAGAATATGTTGATGTGTTCGCTTGGTCCTACCAAGACATGCCGGGTTTGGATACCAGCATTGTGGAGCATCACCTGCCGTTAAAACCATAATGTCCGCCAGTTAAGCAGAAACTGAGAAGAGTTCACCCTGAGATGGCTGACAAAATTAAGAAGGAAGTTCAAAAACAGCTTGACGCTGGTTTTCTCGTCACTTCTGAGTACCCTCAATGGCTAGCCAACATAGTACCTGTCTCCAAGAAAGATGGAAAGGTCAGAATGTGTGTTGACTACCGGGACTTGAACAAAGCAAGCCCGAAAGACGATTTCCCACTACCGCATATCGACATGCTAGTGGATAGCACGCAAAATTCAACGTCTTTTCCTTCATGGATGGTTTCTCTGGTTATAATCAGATCAGGATGGTTCCCGAATACATGGAGAAGACATCTTTCATTACGCCATGGGGCACCTTTTGCTACAAAGTAATGCCATTTGGATTAAAGAATGCTGGCGCAACTTACCAGAGGGCAATGACTACTCTCTTTCATGATATGATGCACAAAGAGATCGAAGTCTATGTAGACGACATGATAGAAAAGTCTGACACTGAAGAAGAGCATATAGAATATCTCTTGAAGTTGTTTCAGCGATTAAGGAAATTTCAGCTTCGCCTGAATCCTAACAAATGCACCTTCGGGGTAAGATCTGGAAAGCTCCTAGGTTTCATCGTCAGTCAAAGAGGTATTGAAGTTGACCCTGACAAAGTCAAGGCTATTCAAGAAATGCCTGTGCCACATACAGAAAAGCAAGTAAGAGGATTTCTCGGACGATTGAATTATATCTCCAGATTCATCTCTCAGATGACTGCTACCTGTGGGCCGATATTCAAGCTTCTCCGCAAAGATCAAAAGGTTGTGTGGACAGAAGATTGCCAAAAAGCGTTTGACAGTATCAAGGAATACCTGTCAGAACCACCAATACTAATCCCTCCAGTTGAAGGAAGACCGCTAATCATCTACCTTACCGTGCTAGAAGAGTCCATGGGTTGCGTACTTGGACAGCAAGATGACACCGGTAAGAAGGAGCATGCCATTTACTACCTGAGTAAAAAATTCACAGACTGCGAAACTCGTTACTCCATGCTCGAGAAAACATGTTGTGCTTTGGTATGGGTTTTAAAACGTCTCCGCCAATACATGATCAATCACACGACTTGGTTAATTTCCAAAATGGATCCAATCAAGTACGTCTTTGAAAAGCCTGCCCTTAACCGGAAGAATTGCTCGATGGCAAATGCTGCTATCTGAATATGACATCCAGTACCGTGCTTAGAAAGCGGTCAAAGGAAGCATTCTCGCCGATCACTTGGCTTATCAGCCGCTCAGCAAATACCAATCTCTCAAGTTTGACTTCCTAGACGAGGATATTATGTACTTGAAGATGAAAGATTGCGACGAACCACTACCCGGAGAAGGACCAGATCCAGAATCTAGATGGGGTTTAATCTTTGATGGAGCAGTTAACATCTTTGGCAATGGAATTGGGGCAGTCATCATTACTCCCGAAGGTTCCCATATCCCGTTTTCCGCCAGATTGCTATTTGATTGCACCAACAACATAGCAGAATATGAAGCATGCATCATGGGTATCGAAGAAGCCATCGACTTGAGGATCAAGATCCTTGACATATATGGAGATTCAGCCCTTGTGATCAATCAAATCAAAGACAAGTATGAGACTCATCATCTTGGTCTAATTCCTTACAGAGATTATGCAAGACGGTTGTTGACTTTCTTCAACAAAGTAGAGCTGCATCATATCCCTCGAGAGCAAAATCGAATGGCAGACGCCTTGGCTACTCTATCTTCCATGTTCAAAGTCAACGATTGGAATGATATGCCCAGAATTCGCATCAGACGCCTTGAAAGACCTGCGTATGTATTCGCAACAGAAGTAGTCTTCGACGATAAACCGTGGTTTCACGACATCAAACGTTTCCTTCAAACACGAGAGTACCCACTCGGGGCATCGTACAAGGATAAGAAAACTCTAAGGAGGCTTTCAAGGAAACTTCTTCCTCAATGAAGATGTTCTGTACAAAAGAAACTTCGACATGGTTCTGCTCAGATGCGTCAACAGACAAGAAGCAGACACAATCATTCATGAAGTACATGAAGGGTCCTTTAGAACCCATTCAAATGGGCATGCAATGTCCAGGAAAATCTTGAGAGCAGGATACTATTGGATAACGATGGAATCCGATTGCTGCAAACACGTCAAAAGATGTCACAAGTGCCAGATCTACGCAGATAAGATCCATGTGCCACCGACTCTACTCAACGTTCTCTCCTCTCCGTGGCCTTTCTCCATGTGGGGCATTGACATGATTGGGATGATCGAACCAAAAGCGTCCAACGGACATCGCTTCATTCTAGTGGCCATTGACTACTTCACCAAATGGGTCGAAGCAGCATCTTACGCCAACGTCACAAGACAAGTGGTTGTGAGGTTCATCAAGAACAACCTCATTTACCGATATGGTGTTCCAAGCAGGATCATTACAGACAATGGATCTAACTTAAACAACAGAATGATGAAAGAACTGTTGTGTGAGGAATTCAAGATCGAGCATCATAACTCGTCTCCTTACCGGCCGAAGATGAACGGCGCCGTTGAAGCAGCCAACAAGAACATCAAAAAGATTGTCCAGAAGATGGTCATCACTTACAAAGACTGGCACGAAATGCTGCCATTTGCTCTGCATGGGTATCGTAGTTCCGTACGCACTTCAACAGGAGCAACTCCTTTTTCTCTAGTATACGGCATGGAAGCAGTGCTCCCCGTAGAAGTTAAGATCCCCTCAATGAGAGTTCTTATGGAAACTAAGCTATTTGAGGCCGAATGGTGTCAAAGCAGATACGACCAACTGAACTTAATTGAAGAAAAGCGCCTGACCGCTCTGTGTCACGGACAACTCTATCAAAGAAGAATGAAGAAAGCTTTCGACAAAAAGGTCCGACCTCGTGAATTCCGAGAAGGTGACCTCGTGCTTAAAAAGATTCTGTCTTTTCAACCAAATTCTAGGGGCAAATGGACTCCTAATTACGAAGGCCCATACATCGTCAAAAGAAGCTTCTCTGGCGGTGCTATGACTCTCACAACCATGGACGGCGATGAACTCCCGCATCCTGTGAATGCTGACGCAGTCAAGAAATACTTTGTCTAAAAAAACAAAAGAACAGCTCGGTAAGTCGAAAACCCGAAAAGGGCGGCTTAGGCAAAAAAGAGCGTCTCGGTGGATTGAAAACCTGAAAAGGCGATCCAGGCAAAAATTAGAGACAATAAACAGAAAATATCCTGATAGATTGAAAACCTGAAAAGGCAATCTAGGCAAAAACAAGGATACACAAAAATGACAAAGTAACTGCAGTCAGTCTGTATTTTGTCCATCTGAAGAATTTTCCATCAACGGATCTTCAATCAACTTTTCTAAAGCAACAAGCACAGTTGGAATTCAAAGTTGTTAGGGATAGTAGCGGTTATTTGCTTTCAATGTAGCCTTTTCCCAATAAATTATCATTTCCAACTTTTGTAAATAGTTCATGGAATCACGCATTTGGCTGATTACCATTCTATCAATAAATTTGAGCCTTGTGCTTTTGTTTGCAATTCCTACTTTATTCTGTTTTGCAAAATAACGCTTTTTATTGTGAAAATCACTTTTTGAAACCAAAATGTTTTAAATGAATTTTTACTTCAAAATTTTGAAGCAAAAGCAAAGATTTTCCTTTAAGTTATGAACACGGAAAAGAGAGAACTTCAACAGTTTCTCCGTAAGTGTCTCGATCTCCGAAGGATAAAGCAACTGCTACAGCAGTCTTTTCCTCAGCAGAAATCATCAAAGGACTGTATTCTTATCCAAAAAGAATCCCCAACCAAGTTTCCAACGAAATGCCTTCTTCTGAAAGTTTAAAGCATGCAACTCAAATTCTTCATTAGTGAACCTCTGCATCATTGCTGCAATTTTCACCGAGTATTTGTTCGAACTGTGACGCAGTCCTTTTCCCAAATATCCTCTTTAAGTGTCTTTGTCAAAGTATTGTTAGCATGCATATAACATTCATGACATTCATACATAATAGCATCATTCATTGCATTTTTTGCATCTCTCAAAAATGTTTGCTTCCAAATCACTGGTATAAATCATACTTACTCATGTGAGTACAAGTCTGTCCCCAGTAGAATATCTCCAAACAGGAAAGATACATTTTTTTCTTTTTCCCCAACGGAGTATTCCCAAACAGAAAGGATACATCTTCCTTTTTCCCCGGCAAAGTCCCCAAGCAGAGAAATACATTTTCTTCTCTCTATCACGTTCCCTAGCTGAGGTTATCCCTCATTGGGAACAATGTCTTGATTAACTTCTTTCTTTCCAGTTCATTCCTGGATAGAACACTGTCTGTTATTCACAAAGCTGAATATATAGCAAAATTTTCAAAGATTTACCTTGTTATAGTTATCACTTTGCTGATAATTGGTAATATCTTCGGAATTCATTACCAGGAACTATCACAAGGCTGATAATTGGTAATATCCTTTTCACTTACCTTAAACATTGTCACGAGGCTGACAGAAGGTAATCTCTCCGTTTCCCGAAACGAAACAGATATTCACATATTTTGTGAATCATTCTTTCCCCAACAGGAACGTACCTGCAAAAATTGTTTCCCTGTCATGTCATTTCTCTGGGTAAAACTTTTGCAATCATTTTGCATCATCCGCATTTTTGGTATCTTAGGTCCAAATTTGCGTATTATGATATTTAAGTCTCTTTACACCTATCAAAACGAAGATATTCATCTTCATCTCTCAGGTTAAAGAAAATTAAATAGGGGCATCTGTCATACCCCAAATTTTGACCTAATATACCATCTTGCATTTGCATCATTTGCATAACTAACAGTTCAGACAGCATTAATCGGGTATAGCATTCACAAGTCAAAATTAGGGTTTCATCAGATTTTCATATGATTCAAGAGCTAACCAATTAGGGTTTGAGATTTTCTCATCTTATTTGATCTATCTTGATCAAATCATTAACCTCAGATCATCAGATATCAAATTTTCTCACAGAACAATCAAGGATCGACCAATTAGGGTTTTGGTCGAGCATGAGATTTCTCTGACTTTTTGAGCAAGAAATAACTTTTTTGGATAGAGATTGGTCATCATATCTTAAATGCAACATCTTTACCTAATTTCTGGATTCAAAACATCACAGAAGTTCACAGAATTCATCAGTCGTTTTCAGAAACATCTGATGAAATTTCATCTGCACAGAAAAGTCAAACTTTGACTTTTGATCAAATTTTTCAAAACAAAACTTTTTCCATCATCAAAATACTTCAAATGATCCATCTTGATCATAAAAAATCAAGAATTTGAAAAAGTCAACAAAAAGTCAAAAGTTCTAACACTTAGAAAATTTTCTAAGTATTGAAATTTCTTACTTTTTTCAAACTTC
This sequence comes from Vicia sativa, assembly GCA_021764765.1. NCBI lineage: Eukaryota > Viridiplantae > Streptophyta > Magnoliopsida > Fabales > Fabaceae > Vicia > Vicia sativa. Next base: position 133,710,341 of record CM038792.1, on the reverse strand, counting down.
AAGCCATTTTTTCACCTAGTTCCAATTTGAATTTGAAAAAACTCAAAACATTAAAGTTGTAGCTTGTGGAAAAATCTTTCCAAAATGTCCAAGAACTCTCAAATCCATGGAGTCTAGCATTGTTTTTGAAATTGAAACATAATGCCTCATGAAACTTGATTTTCAAAGTTCAAAACTTCACATTATAAGTCATTTCTTGATTTCTTCATCTAGAAGCTTTCTAACCTTGCCAATTTGATCATTGAGCTGATAAATATCAGCTAGATATAATTGAGATAGGATAAGAATCAAATTTGAGCACATGGTGAAAAAGGAGGTTTCCTTTTAAAGCAAAAGTCTTTCTTACCCCTTAAGGTAACTTTGATTTTCCAAATGCCATGGACACTTGCCTAACTTGATCAGAACTTTTGGCCTATAAAAGGATCACATTTCAAGTCCAAAACGACACCAAAGCAAATGCAAAATCATGCTTTCACTCTACTTTCTTCAAAATCAAGCAACTTAGTGCAAATTGAGCAATATTGCATTTTTGAAATTTAGTTAAAACCAGGTTAATCTTTGGTGTCTAACATACCATAATATCCATATGGAATCTGTTTAAACATTAAAATCAACATAGGGCAAGTTAGAATTCAGAATCACATTTCATGTCATTTTCTTGACCAAAACTGCCTTATCAATCGAATTCATGGCTAGGCTGGATTAAATTGAGTTCCAATCATTCAGACACGATCCATATACATCATGGAGTTGATCCAGATCAAGAGCAACAACCTGTAACACCTTTAACACGATTTCCAGATTCCATTTTTGAGTGTATGCAGGTGTACTTGGGTAGCACGATCCAGCTTGATTCAAGAGGTGCAGACCACTCACATAGCTTTCTTGTAGGCCGTTGAAGCTCACACAATCAAGAAATCCATTCTGGAAACACGTTTTGAGCTTTTTCGATTCTCACTTTTCCAGGTAGGCATACGAACTGAGATATCCATATTCCTTGCATCTTTTTGAAAAAACTCACGGCCGTTCTCTTTCTGCACTCATCACGATCCTTAACCCTCAATAAAATCAAAGAATCATAAACTGTGCATCATTTAATTTGAATTCTTAGATTCTAGGGTTCTTCGTGTTTCCCAGAAATCCAAACATGCTAGGTTTAAAATAAATGCAATTAACAATTACTATCATGTTCGTGATGAAAAATCAAGCAAGTTTGGTTTTTACATCACTCAATTTCGTTGAGAAACGAAGATTCCAGCTTGAATTTGACAATCTGAAGATCAAAATGATGAACCCAGGATGCGCGCGTGTTCTTCATCTGTTTTCATTTTTAAATATTTGAATTTTCCAATATCATGTCTACACGTGTGATAACCCACTAAACAACTCAACGCGTTTGGCCTAGTGGTAGTCTGCTTGCTCTTAGTTTCTTCTGCCACGCGTCCCACTCAATGGTCATGGGTTCAATACCCACCAAGACCATTCCTTTTTTACAAAACTTCCATTTTTCATGTTTTTTTTTATCAAACTTTCACAATTTTTTTGACCAATCAAAACTCCTTATTTTAAGGTGATTTTTTGGACACTTGTCAATAAATACATCTAGTTTGTGATAGTGCAAAAAATTTCAGAAAAACACTTTCATCTGATTAAATTTTAATCGAGCCGAAAACGATGTTCTAAACACTTTTCAAACCTCCTTTTAAGGTGAATTTTTCAAGTTTTTGACTTCCGATTTTTTTCAAAACTTCTCATAAATGAACTTAACATTTTCAAAACATGTTCAAATCATTTTTCAAAACATTTCATCAAACTTGCATCTTTTTACCATGATTGATCCGATTTAAACGATAAAACTAATTTCGTCTTCTCTCGAATTTCTCGATCAATCATGGGCCTCCATCACGGTGTAAGTCCCATAAAAATTCTTTTATGTACATATCTAAATTTCATTGTACATACTCAAATCATCTTTGTTAATATTCAAACATAAACAAACTTCTTCCGTTTGTTTTCATTCGTTTGTTTATATACACCGATACCATTGGTATTGAAAGGAGCATTATTCTCTGTGAAACTGCTTTCAAATCAATGGGCCTCCTTCACGGTGTAAGTCCCATAACATTCTTTTGTGTACATAATATTTATTTGTACATATCAAACTTTCTTCAAATACAAACAAATTTCATACATACATATCGATATTTCTTTTATACTCAAGTACAGACAACTCCGATCGTCTGTTTTCACTTCTGTATATTCAAATCAACATTTTTTCATGTACATGCACATTTTCCTTGTACATATCAAATACTTTTCATACAAAAATTTTATCTGTACATAACACAGATACTTTTTGAAAATACTTTTTTACAGATAAACTTCGATTTTTTCATTTCTGTTTTGTCTGTACATATACACCGAATACCATTGGTATTGAAAGAAACATTATTCCCTGTGAAACTTCTTTCAAATCAATGGGCCTCCCTTATGGTGTAAGTCCCAACCCTCATATGTACATCCATCCTTTCTCTGTACATAAATACTCGTTCGTGTACATACTCACTTCCTTGTACACAGTTCAAATTTGTAAATAATCAAGTGGCGCTCGTTTTAAACGTTCGTTTCACATACACTTGTTTATATTTCTTAAACTTCTGTAAAAAACATCATGCATTGTTTATATTTCCTTCATAAACTCCTGTGAATACATATCACACACACACACTTGTTTATACAACTGTCTAATTATAACATAACAATTAGACTAATCAATAAGTTCCCCACAGTATAGCCTCCGCTTGGGCTTTATACAAGATAATCAATCCCCAGCATGGTTTAGCCTCCGCTTGGGCTTCATACAAGATAACTCATCCCCAGTTGAGTTTAGCCTTCTCTTGGGCTTTGTACAAAGAAACTCTCCCCGCAGAGTTAGCCTCCGCTTAGGCTTCATATAAGGCAGCACTCCCCTGTTGAGTCAGCCTCCTCTTGGGCTTCGTTCAAAAGAACTCCTCTTTGAGTTTAGCCTTCTCTTGGGCATCATACAATGAAAGAGACAGGAAATCTCTTAACAGCCTCCTATTGGGCTTCCAATACAAAGAATCACCCGCGCTAAGATAGAACCCTGAAAGGATGGTTTCCCGGTGAAATCACTTTCAAAATCCCCAAAGAATAAAATTTCCCGGTGAAATTGCTCTTAATTCCAAAAGGATGGTTTCTCGGTGAAATCCCTTTTAACACAAAGCCAGCCATACCCTATAGCTTCCTCTTGAGCTTTATACAAGGACCCTCGATGACCCTCGGAATGCCTCCTCTTGGGCTAACAATACAAGGACCCATGGGCTTCTTAAAAGCATCCCTTTAATCCAATCAATTTCTCCTTGAGATTTAGACATCTATCATCTCTATGGAAGAAGTATCTCATCTATCACATCACATACAGTCAAAAACTTTTCAAACTTTTTTCAAACTCTTTTCAAACAAAAATATCTCTTAATTGTAAGTGGTAACGCTTGTATACTCAAGCAAAACACCTAATGCCTACAGTTAAAAGATTCAATCATCTTTTTCAAACATCTTTCTTAAACATGTAAGTGGTAACGCTTGTACACTCAAGCAAAACACCTAATACTTACGACGAAAGATTTCAATCAGTCAAACTTTTCAAAAATGTATGTGATGAAATAGATTAGATACATTTTTCATTAAGATGACATTTGTCTGTCTCTTACTAACATCCCGTTGCTTTCCACTAGCATAAGTGGGAACTACGATTGCTCTGACTTTCTCAACATCCTTTTGAGAATACGTAGGCACAAGGTCTTATCCTTGCCGAGCAAATTTCTTTCTCCCTCAGACCAAACAAACCATAGATCCCTTTAGATCCGAGCTACAAATGCTCTGATTCCCATTAGGGGATATGTATGCAGAAGATCCACAGATCTTTGCGAGCACAATAATAATAAACCTAGGATCCCACATAATCTACCATTCTTAAAATCCAAAGGAGAAACTTTCCCAATCATAGAAATAGCAATTTAAAACACACAAACATATCAAATATATTCATATATAAAGCTGTAGATAACTACATATATTTAGGGTGCTCCATCTATTCCCTTTATATAACAATCCCCCTTACTCAGAATCTCCCCAATGCGTTGCGTCTAGTTTGCGCTAGTCGTTACGCATATCAATATCAATTGAGGGTATTTCAACTTTCCCCTTTTTCATAATCATTAAATCATCTTTCTTGTGTTGAAAATAATAAATCTTGATGCTCGCGGCATCTTTATAAACAAATCAAAAGATTTAAATCGTTACGTGCCAGAGAATCCGAATTCACGTTCGCATCCTCTAGCGCGTCACCTTTTAACGCGAACAGCCATCAAGCCTCAACAACAACAACGTACAACGACAACGGAGTCATATACAGAAACTACATCAATTCATCCAAGAAATCACCTACTGTATTTAAAAACATTATTATAGGATAAGTAATGATTCTAGATTTCCAACGGTCCAAACAGCATCAAAATCGGAGTTACGGTCGCGAAGATACGACCAAAACAATTTTCCAGAATTATTTTTCTATTTTATGTTCAATATGGATCGATACAAAGCTCCATGTATCGATACATAACTCATTTGTATCGACACATACATCGTATGAGTCAACTCATACGTTCTGCTAAGTTCTGTTTTTTTTCCTGTTTTTCTTCAGCACGAGTCGATGCATAACTGGTTTGTATCGATGCATACTCTCACGTTTTGCCTCATGAGCCGATATATATCATTTTGTATCAATGCAAGCTAATCCTACGCTCTTGGTTTTTAACAATAACACAACATGTATCGATGCATACAAGCATGAGTCAATACATGCTTCACAGTTTGCCCCCATGAGCCAATACATTGCAGTTTGTATCGATGCATGTTGTTTCCAAACTTCTGGTTTTTAAAACAAACACCACATGTATCGATACATGCTTTCTTGAGTCGGATCATGTAGCACAAATACACCCAAGAACCAGATTTCTCAATATTTTATGATTCAATTGATGTTCTTATCAATTTACAACATTAACACAGCGTATAGCAGCAAAATTCCATATTCTTTTCAATCAATAACAACAATTTACACCTAATAGCCAAATTCATATATTCCAATTGGGATTTTCTACGGTTAACCACATCGACATAACACAACCTAGCGAATCATACATCCCAGACTACCTATCGCCCATCATATCCCCAATTATAGAGCAAGAACTCCACCCTTACCTTGGATTGAAGGTTGCTCTAAGAATTCTTGATCGTTTCACTTTTCTCCGTCAAAATCCTTGTTCCTCTTTGATCTGCAGTTTCTCTTTTCACGATCTATTCTCCCAAAAGCCAAAACCTTATTCTCTTTTCTAGTGAAACCTAATTCTTTATACTTTTATTTCTTTTTAATCCAACAATAATAATAATAATACTATTATTCCTTAATGGGCCTATCTCTTACACCTCCCAAGTGCTTCTTACAACCACACAACAAACCAACCAAATACAATTAAATAAAATAGTCCATTAATAATATTATTCTTAATATTATTCCTCCGATCAAACCGACTATCGCTCAACTATCAACCTAACCGCTTAAACAGCATATTAATCCAATAATAAAATACTTCAATAATTTAATTAAGTAATTAATTAAATTTGGGGCGTTACACAGGTGCTGGGAATAGGAAGGGAGCTTTGTCTGCGTCTTGTTTTCAGTAGAAGGTAAAATTGCCTTCAATCTCTTCCCCTTTACCAAAGGGTGTATCAGATCCTGTGGGCTATTTTAATAGTTTTGATTCTGTCGCATATGGAGACCAAGTTGAGAACTCGGATATATGTAGGAGCAATGGCAAATTATGGGGTTTTTTGGAAGATTCCATTGGAAATAAAAAATTTGGAAGGTAATAGAAGCTTTGGGTGTAGTGGATTTGGATGGCAAAATTAATATGGTCAATAAAATTGAGGAGTTAGAGAGGATTAATAAAGAAAGGAGATTAATGAGGATGGAGAAGAACAATTGTTGGAAATCATTATAGGGACTTTGAATATTAGAGGGGGTGGCAACGCTTTGAAGAGGCGTAGAATTAGTTCTTTGATTATTAAAGGAGTCGCGAACATTTTTTTTATTCAAGAAACAAAATTTACTAATATGCAAGATTTTTGTGCTAAGAGTTTATGGGGTAATTCAGATATTGGTTACTCTTTTTCCAATTCGAGGGGTGCTTCGGGGGTATTATTACCTTGTGGAATGGAGGGGTGGTGGAGGTGATTCATAGTTTCAAAGGAGACGGTTATTTGGGCATTAAAGTGGAGTGGAAGGGATGTTATTATTATGTGGTGAACGTGTATTCATCTTGTGAGTTTGCTAAAAATAAGGGTGTTATGGGAGCGGTTGTTGGACCTCAAAGAAAAGTATAATGATGAGGAGTGGTTGATTGGAGGCGATTTCAATGCTATTAAAAATCATAGAGAAAGAAAAGGGAGACCGGTTCTGGAGTCTAGTAGTGAGATGGTTTTGTTTTCGAAATTCATTGAGAAAAGTGGATTGGTGGACGTTCCTTGTAAAGGTAAGAAGTATTCTTGGTATAGTGGTGATGGAAAATCTATGAGTAGGATTGATAGCTTTCTTTTGTAGGAATCTATTTTGAATAGATGGGGGGGGGGGGTTGGTTGGTCAAATTATTGGTGATAGAGATATTTCGGATCATTGTCCCGTTTGGTTGGTGGTGGATAATATTAATTGGGGTCCAAAACCTTTTAAATCCAACAATGAGTGGTTTAGTTTCAAATCTTTCATTCCTTTTGTTGAGAAGGAGCAGAAGGATTTGAGAAATGAAGGTAGAGGAGACTTTGTTTTAAAGGAAAAACTTCGGCTTCTTAAAGATAAACTTAAGTGGTGGAATAAGGAGGTTTCTGGAAGGATCGATTTGGAGATGGAGGAAGTGGTTAAGGAGTTAAACTTATGTGACGAGAGGTTGGAGGTTGAGTTGGAAGGTTTACACGTGGATATAGTGGAAAGAAGGAGAGAGGCAACGGGTAGATTTTGAATGAATTTGAGGATTAAAGAAAATATGTTAGCTCAAAAATCTGGAATCAAATGGCTTAGGAAGGGTGATTCAAATAGTAGTTTTTTCCATAGAGTTATGAGGGAGAAAAGAAGATACAATCATATTGGGCCTATTGTTTCTAATAATGGCATCTTGGAATCGGTGGCGGATGTGAATGAGGGGGTTTGGAATCATTTCTCGAATAAATTTAGGGAGCCAGTTGTGGAAAATTTGTACTTAGAAGGGATTCTGTAACACCCCTTCTAAATAACCCGCGAATATAATCATTAAATCAGAGTAACACGTAAAACAAGGGATGTCACAATTCGGAAATAAAATAAAACCTCAATAAACAGTAGCCATGCTTCACTGAAGGACTTATCAAAATAATCAATCAAATTGATATCATGTTTTACACAGCGGAAAAATACCACAAAACCAAAACGGAGTAAAGCCAATTCATAATTATTCCCAAAATAACTCAAATCACAATTGAATACTAAATAATTTCTCAGCTAAACGTTCCCCAGCGTTACAACCTATCAGAGCATGACACTGACACGCGGACACAAAATAACATAGCTATAGAGCCATCCTCACCAACTCCTGAGCTGCTAACTTTAATCTGAAATCATTAAAGTAAGGGTGAGATTTCTTCATAATTAATATGCATTATAAGTTCCTCAGACAACATAATATCACAAGTATATTAATCCACCCATTCTAGCATAATTCAGATTTCAACACACAGCTACAAACACACAATTCATTATGCACAACAATAACAACAAGAGAATTGTAACACTGGAAACCATCCTAACATGTTACAATTCCATGCAAATACAAATGCAGACTTAATGCATGTGGTACCAAACGTGAACCAAGTTCACACCCTGTTCCGTTTACACCTCGGAAAACAGCGTCAATCAACGATTCGCCCATACATCACTGGGTCAAGAATCTAGCCTCACCACCACTATCCATTGGGTACGGTTATTGGCTCTGCAAGTTCAATTCCACACAATGGGAATGAACCATCACCAAAATGCTTATGCATGCACAATAAAAGCATGCAACATTCGATCAACGGAATATGATCACAACATAATTCCACACAATGCCAACACCAAAATATCACATGATAACAACTCAATCATGAAATAAATTATCACAAAGCATAAATATGTCAAACGCTTACCCTTCAATTAGTAAGACTATCACTAGTATATACAACAACAACTGTGATCAACAACCATCATGAATATATACAATATCGACAACAACACATGATATCAACACAATCATGAATAAACAACAGGGAAACAACACATAAGCATCAATCTTCGTTCAACTTGTCAGAACAATCTAAACCAATTCATCCACCATTCCTAAAACTACCATAGTTCACAAATTGGAAAAATGGATCTTTTCAAAATAAAATCCATTAATTATAATTTTATTCATTTTATAAAATAGATCATTAAATTTAAGAAACAACGTCCAAAACGGCGCTCAAAACGGACTTACGGTTTGAAAGTTATGAATTTTTAAAGTTTGGAATTTTTAAAAAAATAACAGTGGAACCCGGATCACCCCAGGGAGAACCCGGTTCCCACAAAGTTCAAAAGCACGCCCCTTGGAAAAATGTATGGGGAACCCGGATCACCCATACAGGAACTCGGTTCCCAGCAGAAAAATCAGTTTTCTTTGAAAAAAATGAACTGGGAACCCGGTTCCTCCCACATGGGAACCGGTTCCCGCGACCTGCAGAACCAAAATTATGCAGTTTTGACAGCATTATACATACCCACTCACTTCCTATCAATCCCACACGAATCCAACATTCAAACACCATATAATTGCACAATCCAACAACAGTAACATGCAATATAACATACTTTGATCATTCCTAATGACCCTATAACATACAAACTACTCAATTCTACACAATCCGACACAACTTAGGATAACTCTATGAAAACCTAGAATTACTAAATTGAGAATTCTTAACATACTACGATCAATTCTATTACAATCAAAACCGATAATACATGTTAATCAATTGAAATCACCCCTTACCTTGTGGGTTCTTCGAATTCCGATAACTTTCACTCTTTTCTTCTTTCTCTTCTCTTCTCCAATGTTACGAATGATGAAAATCTTCTATTCCTCTTTTTCCTTCTTTTCCCTTTTATTATTCCTTTTATTATTCCAATAAAGAAATAAAATAATAATTAGGATAGGTAGAGTATTTTACTCGTCACACCCCTCATTACTCCTCACACTCCCAATTCCTCATTTCCTTTATTTAATCAATTAATTCCAATAATTCCAAATATTAATAATTAAACTCTTAATTAAATTAATAATTAAAAATTCTAATTATTTTAAATATTGAATTATTTGGGGTGTCACAAATTCCTTTCAAAAGGTTGAGTAGGTAGGATAACTTGTTACTTGAATTGCCTTTTCAAGAGGAAGAGGTAAAAGAGGAGGTGTGGTGTTGTGGGATTTCTAAAAGTCCAGGTCTGGATGGCTTCTCTTTTTTATTCTTAAAAAAGTGTTGGTTTTTTCTAAAAGAGGGCTTTGTTGCCTTTGTTAATTGTTTCCATTCGGGCGGTGCTTTGTCTAAAGCGGTTACATCTTCTTTTTTGTCCTTGGTTCCTAATCTCCAAATCTGGTTTTGTTGGATGATTATAGACTGATTTGTCTTGTTAGTTGCATTTATAAGGTGATTTCAAAGATGCTTGCGGGTAGGTTGAAAAAGTGGTGCATTCCATTGTCTCTCCTTGTCAAAGTGTCTTTGTTCCGGGTAGGCAACTCTTAGATGTTATTTTGGTTGCTAATGAAGTGGTTGATTATGTTAGGAAGGAGGGTAAAGATTGTATTCTTTTCAAAGTGGATTTTGAGAAAGCATATGACAAGGTTAATTGGAATTTTCTAAGATTCATGATGGAAAACATGGGTTTTGGGGAGAAGTGGAGGAGGTGGTGTTACCATGAAATTTCTTAAGGTAAATAAAGACACGTGTTAGGTACAATTGGCCTTATTTAGGGTTGATACTTAAAAAGAGCTTCCTGAAAATTCGAAATCTATAACTAGAAGGAGAAATGGGCCAAGACAAAGGTGTCGAAGACGAGCTACATTGACCAGATGAATAAGGTAAGGAATGGAGCCTATTGGTTTTAGAGAAATTTCATTCTTTCTGAGGTGCATCAAAGCTAGGAGCGGTTAGCCTTCTATAGTAAGAAGCGGGAAAATTCAAACTTTGAAAATCGTGGGCAGTTACTTCAAGAGGTCGTGTATCTTAGGCGCCAAATGGATGGTGAAATCCTGTGAAGCAATTACTTTTAGTTTCAGTTTCCTCCGTAGATTTCCTTAGACTGTTATCTTGTAAATTACTATAAATAAGTCATTTCACTGTAAATTTTATTGTGTCCACATGTATGCTTAAAGTGCTTGTCAAAACTCTGCCCAATTCCGTGCGTAAGGAAGAAAGAGTTGTTAATCTTTTGATGTACGTGAATCACCACCGTTATTTCAATGCAATCAATTTATCCTTTCACGTTATCTTTTGAATGTCTTTACTACTTTATATTCACCTTCGAGCAAAACCTTTACGTTTTCTTCTACTTCGTGTGAACTTTTCAACACTGCTTGTCAGTCACGAGTCACCAACTAGTTAGTTTGTTGAATCTTGTTTCGTCCAGAACCTGCTGTCGGTCATGAGTTACCAGTCAGTCGGTCGAATCTTTGTGTGGAAATCCGTTGTACTTGTTCCCTTGGTCTTAGAAAATTGTTTCTTGACTAGGGTATAATCCAACAAAACCGGTATAATATCAAACATCTTAGCACGTGTCTTAAGATCAATTGGTCGATCTTGCGAGTAACCCTTAGTTTTAGGTCATAGGGAGGACCAACGGTTGTTTACCATTTCCCACAATAAACAAATTGGCACACCTGATGGGAGGTGCTAAGTGTTTTTCTTTAGAGTTATAAAGTGTATGAAACTTAGGAGTGAGAACTTAACCAAAGAGTGTGGTGAACCACCTAGAAGACGTGCATCCAGGATGTCTAATCCTTCTAACCCAAATAATGTAGATGTAATTCCTCCAGGGTCTTTAAAAGTGTCAGATCCCGTACTTACTCAAGTTGCGCCTTTTTCTCCGTTAAACAATGCCACCAACCCTGCATCGACTGCGGCAGTGTCAGGATCCAATCCTCAAACCACACCGATGAGTCCAATGACTATCATGGCTACGAATGCTATGACTGTTATACCACGTTTTGGTACTGCCGAGCCTACGTATGGAATGTCGTATTCTATGACGGCGGGAATCCATTCGACAACGAGTCCAACCATAGTGTCAGATAACGTTCAAAACACGAACCCCCTCTACAGGGATCTACACTAGGAGGAAATAGGAATAACCAAAATAGAGGAGCGTCATCCCAATAATTGGTACCGCCTCTAACTAACACATCTGTGGCGGTTTTAAGGCAACATATGGATGATAGTAATCATGAGTTGGTTAATATGTTAACTAACCAAATGGGTAATGTATTTAACCCTATATTATAAGAATCGGTTGAGACTAATAGACAGTCCGCTGAAACAAATCGACAAGTAATTGCACAGTTGACACGTTTGTGTAACTTCTTGGGCACTCCCCGAGTGCCCGGCCGACAGGGGCCACCTATTCGACAGGCCATTCCTGCTCAAGGGGTAATGGGGGCAATAGAGGAGGAGACTGTGAATCAAGGTCAAGCTGCAACACCTCAAAGAAACGTTGTTGTCGACCCACCTAGGGTATTAGTTCGTAGGCAATAAGAGGCTGACCAGATTCTTGATCAAATTCGACACGAGGAATTAGCTGTCAAAAATAATTTGACTAATATTATCGAAAGAATTATGGCCAGAAATGGTATGAATACCACACTACAAAGGCCAACGTACTCATCCCCTATGTCTGAGTATATTCTGCAAACTGAAAAACCCTAGAGGATGGAAGATTCCTAAGTATACTAAGTTTAGGGGAGAATCAGGGGAATCAACAGTTGAGCACATTGCTAGGTACTTGACTGAGTCGGGGGATATGGCGAATAATGAAAGCTTGAGAGTGAAACATTTCCCTTCATCCCTTACTAAGGCAGCCTTCACGTGGTTTACCACTTTGTCCCCTGATTCTATTGACACTACAACATTTAGGCTCTCCAGCAACAATTGAAAAACGTTGCCAGAACTCTGAAAATCGTTGCCTAAAACAATAGGGGACGTTTTCAAGGCGTCTCCTGTGCGAGCGTTGCCTATTGTTTGAGGCGACATTTTTATATATTTTTTGGGAACGTTTTTGAAAAACGTCGCCTATAGTAAAGGAATAGGGGACGATTATTTACGGCCTCTGAGACAACGTTTTTTAAGCGTTGCCAAATTCGGCTACAATTAACAATCGTTGCCTTAAACCTGAATCAGGAAGATCGTTTTTGAAGTGTAGCCATAGCTTATAGGTTGTTGTTTTATAGTGTCCACATAAAATATATAATTTTGCAATTATTATCAAAATAATATAGTCAATAATAATTGGCTTCAAAAATAATATTGATTATATAACTTAAACCATACATCCATAAAAGTTGTAATATAATAAAATCGAGTTCAAACTTTAATTCAAGATATAGTATATAGAGTACACAAAATGCCTAACGTAACATTACTTTTAATACTTTGAAGTATGACCCTAGTAAAATAACTAAAAACATAGTTCAACAAAAGAACAAAAATCATATTTCAAGTTTAATGCTTTCAACTACAAGCCAAAAAAAAGACATCATCCAACTCATTCAAGTTTGTCTTCTAGGAGTAAAGCATCCAGATCGTCCTCTTGAAATTCGTTAGATATGTCATCCTCCATAAATTCTTCATCTACGTCGTCCTCTTGAAATTCACCATCTATATCGTCCTCTCGAAATTCATCATCTAGATCTATGTCGTCCTCTTGAAATTCGTCATCTACGTCGTCCTCTTGAATTTTATCATTTAGGTCGTCCTCTTGAATTTTATCATTTATGTTGTCCTCTTGAATTTCATCATTTATGTCGTCCTTTTCAACATCTTCATTGATACATTGCTGCATAAGAAAATAAAATAAAACACATTAACCATAAATATTTTTGGTCCAAAGGACAATTAAGACATCAACAAGAATTAAACCTCGCACAAATAAAAACTAAACCAATAAGCAAAACACATTGTTTATATTCTTCACATCTCATGTCATGGGTGGGCTTTATATTACTTTACTTATCTTCCTATATAGATCTAAAGTTAGGAAACAACATATAATTCAAAAATCATCGGCCGCTTACAGTATAAAAGCTCCTTCAACTGAAAATAACCAGAGAGAAAAGTCTCCACCGCATGTATGATAAAGTAGTATGCATCATTTTTCATAAATTCTTTTTAGACCTTATATTATTAAGAGAGTGACAATCTTCGAAGAGTCAAAACATACCAGTTTCAAGGGAATAGTTAGCTCTTTCATCATTGTTATCCCATTCAAAAGTAGCTCCAATTCTTCAAGGTGGTCTGAAAATATTTTGACGTGCATAAACCAAGTTAACAACAAAAAGGAATAAAAATATGTGAAAATTACAAGAGACATATTGAGAATAGAGAAGGTCCAAAATTGATAAAATAAAATGAAACAACAGGGCAGTTTAAATTGCTCTCAATCACATCAAGCAGGAATTCACTTTTTCTCTCCAAAATCATACCCTAAAAGTATGTACACAAGTTACACACTAATGTCCTATGATCTAGAAACAGTCTGTTAAATCCATATTGACAGAAGACAAAATTGAAACTCACATCTTCATTGATTTGTGAATTTTAATCCATTAGGCAATAAGGAACCAAATTGAAATCAAAGTGTAATAAATGGGCACTATTAGTGCTTGACAATGCCATCTATATTTACCTCCTAAACCTTGAAGGTGTCTCTCAAACTTATAGGTGGAAGGGAATTTGATTATTGCCTCCCGCATTGCTTGGAAAACTTTTCCGACTCTCATATATTCCCTGAGCTGGTCCTTTTCTCTAAGCCAATCAAAGTGCCTTTGATTAAGAAAGTCCCTGCCTTCATCGTATGATATACCAAAAACCTGGTAGTTGAAATCACCTAAAAATAACACCATATCAGCATCAGATAACTCAGGTTTGGCAATGCGTGACTCCTTCATAGCATCTATTGCAGTTATCTATATATTGCATTATGATGTTTATTTATATAAAATTGCACATGCCTTGTTGCTGCCGCAATAACATATGCACTTGCCTAGCCTGTTTGTACCACACATCATGATTAACCCCTGCAATTCAACCATATCAGCCTAACATAGTTACTGTTGAAACTATGCTATGCTTCTTGCTCACCACGAGATCAAATTCCCACCAACAAGAAGACAATACCCTGAAGTGGACTTTCTATTTGCTAGTGAACCTACCCAATCATCATCAGAATAGCCAACAACTTGAGAGTTACCTTGTTTTCATAAAGTAATCTTTTACCGGGTGGGTGCACTCTTTGTTTACCTTGGCAAGAGAGATGACTAATCAAAGGAAGAAAATAATCACGGAAATAAATAGGAGCTCTTAATTTTTTGGGAACTTTACAATAGACAGAGGACAGTACCATTCTGATACCATGTTAAAACTATAACCGACACCACGTTAAATTATAAAGGAGGAAAGATAAAATAAAAGAGCTAGAATAAATTTCTCCTGTATTTTAATCCGATATAAAAGACAAAGCACTAAGCTCTGTTTATACTAATATGAAGATTATCAATCCAAATTAAATACAAAAATAAAGCAAGAAATATAAGGAAAACAGGAAAGTAAACCAAGAGATAATTTAAGATACTAGAAAATACCCAAGATTATTTTCAACTGAACATACATCATCTATAATACATGAAACTTCAAAAGGTATAACTTAAAAAAAAACGTCTCCACACACAAAATTAAGGACCTTTCAAATATGGCTTATTAGTTATTAGTTATTACTGACTTTATCATTCACATACCAATACCACTTTTGTTAATATGGTACTTGTTTCTGGAAGTCATCTTTGCACAACCCTGCCAAAATATAGAAAGGTTTAGGTCCATGGCTTTGCCACATCAAAAGTCGTCAATGGTTCTTTTACGGGAAAATATTAAGTCCTCAAATCATAAAGTAAAAAGTGTAAAATGCCAGTGAGGAAGAGCATCATAGTGAAACATAAGACATTCCTAAATTATTCAAGTAATCTATTTAGTACATGTAATTATAATGCATATTTGAAAATTTGATGCCATCCCTCTTATCTTGTTAAACTATTAGCGAAAGACCATTTAACAAGCAAGCAACAATATATAATTAATTCAGTCGATGCATTTCTTCTCTTGTATCATAAAACATCAAGTTTAAATATCAAAACAAAATGAAAGAAGCAAACAAAATCAATTATTCCGAATTCTCTCACTAACCCTTATGATTAACTTAACTCAAGCATTTAAAATATAAGCTTAACACGTTAGTAAGTTCCAATTCTTATAAGGAACTGCTCTGAAAAGCTTCAATTTAAAGCAAGACAATAACAAAGAATGCTACGTGAACATTTGTGGTCCATTAAATGTTAAAAGACACTACTTGAAACACAATACAGGTCCTTGAAACATCAAGGAAATTTATATTTCATTGTAGCGGACATTAGGCGGAGGAGCAAAAAGAGCAATGTAAAATACTCGAGATTTGAATAGACAATACTACATGTTATTAGACAACAAAAACAAACCACTAATTTGCTTCTAAAAGCCTTTAAATCTAAGCAAAAGCAATTTTTAGAATTATTCCATGTTCTAACAGTAGAGGGCCTTGATATGTCAATGAAAGTTTAAGAGAGAAAGAAAGAGATAAAATGGACAATAACAAATCTTAGTAACGAACATAAAGAGCATGATTAATATCAAATATTTGAGGTTTATGACCATCAATAATAAGCAGTACCAAACTAGCTTTCATTGATGTATATTACACTAAAAGGCTGTGCAAAGATCTAAAAATATGAGCTTCAGAAAGAAGACATAGCATAGTTGCAAGGTCTATATCACTAAAAGGCTGACAATATTACTGAAATGTATAAAAATGAGCAATTCATTACATAAAAGTGCAGTTTATCCCTTTAGAAACCGCAAATAGCATGTTGAATACAACCAAAAATTCTTTGTTTCATGTTCTTTTGGGTTACATGCATTCTGTGTTGTTAAAATGACACCAAACAAACAAAAACTCTATGAAAATATAGAAGGAAAAAAACCTCAAGCGATTTGCAAACAGTCTCAAGTTCACAACCATGATTGCTCTACTGAGTAATCATCACCACTTCAATAACGCCCAAACATGTCCCGCTCCCTTGTTCAAAAACTGGAACTGCTAATGTTCCGTGTACATTACACTCTTTAGCATGGTCAACTCGCAGATACTCTTCACTCCTGAAGAATCAAATATCACGTGTCCACTCAGGAATCTTATCTCTATAACCTCTCATTAGTAATTGTTGTAAGAGGAGAGGCTCTAACTGACCATATATATCGTGATAGTTTCTCTTATTTGTAAGCCATAATTCGGTTTCTACTATAAATAAATAAGGAAATATCAGAATTAGAGATTTATCCAGAAATTAGTAAGTGGTTAATTGGGTGGGAGAGAACCAAAGCTCTCAATACTTGGTAGAACCGTGTCTTGCATTTATTGAAGTCAGATAATCTTTCAATCTCATTACAGAAGAATGTGTATATACATGTGTGTAATGTGTCTTGCCTTTATTGAAATCTATAATCTTTCAATTACATAAGAAGAATGTGTGTAACACATCCGTGTAACAAGAAGAACATGTGTATCACATTCATTCTTGAGTATGAACCTAATTTTCTTATATTCCAAAGCTCGAAAAATTAGGGATTCACTCAATTAGTCAATAATAGTATAAACTAAATTATCATTAATTTCAAACCCTAATTTTACAATCTACAACGCAATCGAATCCGAGAATAGAAAGATTACCAAATACAAATGAAGAGATGGATGACGGTGGTGAGCTGACGAAGAGTTGGAGTTTGACGTACGAAGAATGGGTTTCTTCGTTCTTTCTTTCCGGTGTTTCCCCTCTAAGTGGTAAATAACAGGTGAATCGATTGCGCTTTCTCTTTCTGGTGGTGAACCGATGGTGAATCAACAAGCGATGGTGAAGAGTGTGTGAGTTATGGGTTGACGAAGGAAGAGGATCGTGTGTGGCTGGGTTCGAGATTCAACGGTGAATGTTTGAAGATTAACGGCGTGGCTAGGTTGAGGAAGGTAGGTTTGAAGTGTTTGAGTGACGGCGTGTGTGTTTTTTTCTGTGAAGGACCAAATTTGTGGGGCAAAACGAAAACAATCTGCCAAATTGTGTTTTGTTTTTTTTTATTATTGTTATATTTTATATTTTATTATTTATTATATACATATAATAAAATAATGTTTTTAGTGTTTAAGTTTTGGAGGGAAGATTGCCACCAAATATTTGATAATGTTAAAATTTTATACAACATTTCAGAAATGTAGTCTTTTATTAGAACTAATGTAACAATCTAAAAATGTCCCCAAAAATATTTTAGGGGACAATTATCTAACATTGCTAAAGAAATAATATTTTAACGCTCTACAATCGTCCCCAAAAGCAGTTAAGGGCACCATTAACAATCGTTGCCAAAAAAATAAAAGAGTATCGCTCCATAAACATCTCCAAAAATATTTTAGGCGACGATTATCAAGGGTTGCAAATATATTTTTGACAACAGTCGTAAATCGTTACCTATAATGTGCTAACGGATAAAAACAAATATAATTGAAACTTAACTAGATTTTCACTCAGAACAACAATAACAACAACTATGAACTAATAACAAAGGTCAGATATTGCACACATACTCAATATTGTGTCTCATGTGTGTGTTTTCAACAAAAATTGTGTACACGTCATAATTTGCATAATACAACCGATAAACAGGAACAACATTTAATATTTATATCACTCCTAAAAGGATACACAAAATCAATTATTATTAACTAAAAGTAACAACTTAATTTTTATACAACATTGATGAAATATGCACAAATTAACTATCAATTCTATCTTCTCTTTTGTGTTTAAATAGGTACAATTTCTTTGTAAGAAAAATTACAATTAAATTGCCTAAAACACTAAAGTCAAATTAGTCTAACACCAACACAGTTAACTATCAAATATTAAGACTATTTCCGACAATCATAAACTACAAAGTTTTAAGAAACATTAAGATCTACGTGATTAGTTTAAAATACAAACTTCAAAATATCAATTGATAAAAAAAAAAGGAAAAATAAACAACTTCAAACTTTTTTTATTTACATGTAATTGATTTACGGAAATTTTTTAACTCAAATTCACTTAAGTAATTTATAGTTAAATAATATTTTATAAATTAATTTTATAAAAAATAACTAATTTAGTATAGTTAAGAAATTTTTTTAATCAAATTATTACTTACTAAAATTATTATTGATCGTTTAAAAATAAAACGGTCCAATCAAAAGAAGGGTCAACTATATTAAAAAAAGCAGTCTATTGATTACCAAGGATATATACACACATAGAGAGGGAGAGCGAGAGAGAGAGAGAAAAACAGAGAGATGCTACAATGGCTAAACTTGAATGCAACAAACAAATTTCTACCATTTATGGGAATGATTATAGCTGTTTTAGCACAAAGTGGAAGCTTGGTGGTAATTAAAGTTGCAACAAAAGATGGAATTAACAAATATATAATGGTTGTTTATTCCATGGCACTTTCCACCATCTTGCTTCTTCCCTTAGCTTTCTTTAACAACAGGTTCCTTCTTTCTTTCTTTTTTTTTTCTTTCAATTTCTCTTTACTTTTCTTATATCTTTATGTACTGTAATATAGAAGGTAAGAATTATTGTTTAAAAAATAATTAAAGTTTAATTTCTTTCTTCTTTTTTTTTTCCTTTTTTTTCTTCATGTGTAGGTCTCAGTGTCCTCCTCTCACCTTCTCTTTACTTTGCAGCTTTTTCTTCCTTGCTCTCCTAGGGTTAGTACTTCAATTTTAATTTGTTGAATTCTAAATTATAGCTATTGGATCCTTATTAGTATAAGCATCACATCAAATATAATATTTAAAAGTAAAAAGAATGATAAATATGATAGATTAATATTATGTGTGTTTTACTCTATTTTTCTTGTTTTCTTTTTTGTTGAAAAAGATATAGATTGTTGTCGATTTCTACACCACTCAAAATATTAAAGGTTCCGTGGACGAATTAGATACATAATCATAAATTTTTCAACTTTTAGAAAATATAACTTCCCACCGATAAAGGATTTAATTTAATTTAATTGGTACCACACATGTCATATTTCGTTGAAGTTACGTCAATCTACTTTTTGTTTTGTCGATAAGTGTCGATACCTTAAAGTAAACTCAAGTCTCTTGACAACGACACATAGACAAAAACAAAGAAATAAGGATACCAATATACATATGATAAGACAACATCTAATTACTATATTTTTTTATCATTATTATTATCAATAAAAATATTTTTTTATTTATTGAATATATAATAATGCTTAAATATATCCATTATTCAATAAAAAATTATTTTTATTATTAATAATAGTGATAAGAAAGAGAGTGTAGTGAATTTGAATCCGTCCATAAATGCATTAACACTGATATTTCTCCTTAGATTGAGTTCATTTACTATATATATGCAGAACTTTAGGACAGATAATGACTTATGGAGGCATAGAACTCAGTTCACCTACTCTTGCGTCAGCAATGCTTAACCTCATTCCAGCTTTCACTTTCGTGCTTGCTCTCATTTTCAGGTTCAGTGAATTTTTCTCTACTTTAATTAAAAGTAATTGAATCAGTTTACTCACTCTTAATTAAAATAGGTTTTCATTAAATATAAAATAAGTATATTCTTTTTTAAATAAAATAATTATTGAACTATTTTATTATATTTTAATTAATATACTAATAGTCGTGCTAGAAGGTGAGATTTAGATCTCACTATGACTGATGGACAATGTAATTGGTCAGCTGGTGATTGATTGATTGTCTTCAACTACTTTTAATAATTTTATTGATTTAATAATAAATATATTTAATATATGTATTTATTTATTTTTTATTACTATGTATTTAAAATAATATGATAACCACCTGTATATCTACTCGCATTATTCAATTGATATAATTTAAATTAAGTTGAATTTTCAACTTCGATCTAGCAAGCCCCTATAGAGCGATTCTATTGACTAATGATGCTTGTTAATTGTAACTAACATAGACAGAGTTAGTTAGCAGTTAATGTTTTTTAACTGTGTTGTAATTGTAGATATAAAATTAAGGTTTAATAGCCTTCTATCTCCTGTCATATGAGTGTGCTTTAATTTTGCTCCCTTAAAGAAAAATTTAGTCGTCAGATTTTAACAAATAAAGATTTCAGCTCCAAAAACTCTGATGCATTTTTTTAGAAATTTTTTTATTATTTTGCCTATGTGGCAATCCACATGGCTTTCCTTTTTATTTTTGAATTATTTTTTAAATTCAAGTGATATTTTTATTAATTCTCATTTATTTAATTTTTTAAACATTATTTTTTTTTACTTTTTTATAATAATTTTTTACGTTTTATTAAATTATTTTTATTATTTATTACTTAATTTTTTTTACGTTTTTTAATTTTTTACTCAATTTTTTATATTTTTTTTAATGAATTTTTGTAATTATTTTATTTTATAAAATTATTTTTATTTAATTAATATTTCTTAGAATTATTTATATAATAATAATAATAATAATAATAATAATAGAAAATTATTTATTATTTGGAACTATTTACTAAAATCTCAATCAGTTTAATTCAATTTTAAATTTAATTGTTAATAATTTAAAATTTGAAGAAATACTTTAAAGATAGAGTTCTATTTTAGAACTGCATTCCACTTTTACGGTATCAATATTTTATTTCAGATTTAATTTTCTTATATTTAGAAATAAATAATTTTATTATTGTTTTAAAGAGTTAAGACCTGAATTGAATTCTATATATACGGATATTTTGATGACGATACTTTATATCATTAACTTTTTCAAATTAGATTTATTAAATAATTAAATTTAAATTCATACCCAAAAAAAAATTAAGGAGAAGACTTTGTTTTAAAAACAACCTGACAATAAGAAATAATATATTTTAATACTTTTAAAGTTAAATTGAAAACGACTCACTATGAATATAATTTTTACTGTAATAGTTATGAGTATAAAAATTTAATTAATTTATTATTATTGATCAATTTTATGTCACTTATATGTAAAAATATAATATATCTATTTTAATTTGAAATTTAAAAACAATGATTAATTTTATAATCAAATTCTAATTATACTTGACATTTTGATTATACTTGATATTTTAAAATATATTGTGATTATGATTTTGAATTGTCTTTAAAATTGGATTAGATATAATCTGTGTTAATTTTTAAATTTAAAGATACTAATTTTAAGTTCATAAAATTATGTTTTGAAAAAAAATAGTGTTATAATATATCATTATGTTTGTAACTTGTTTCGTTAGTGGTATCCAATACCAAAGATTGAAATTTGTACAGAATAGAAGAAAGTATTTGGTTTTAAATATCAAAACAAACAATTATATTAGTGTGTATTTTAACTATTCTCTAATTTCTATCAAATAAAAAGTATATATTTATAAGTTCTATTCTATTTAAAGTTAATTTTATTTTGGGATATGTTTTAAAAAGGAAGTTATGATGTCTAAAGATTTTAAGATCAAAATAATTTATTTTAAATATAAAATATTATTTTATTTTGGATAATAACATTTTTAATATTTATTGTCTAATTTCAAAGTGTTAATTAAATATAATTTATAATTTATCCATAAAAATTCTGAAATGTTACAAAATTTAATACAATTACTTTTAAATATAGTTATTCTTATATAACTAATTCTAAAAAATATTAATTAAATAAAAATAATTTCATAAAATAAAATAATTACAAAAATTCATTAAAAAAATAAAAATAATTCAGAATAAAAAATTAAAAAAATTAAAAAAACGTAAAAAAAATTAAGTAATAAATAATAAAAATAATTTAATAAAACATAAAAAATATAATGTTTAAAAAAAATTAAATAAATTAGAATTAATAAAAATGCCACTTGGATTTAAAAAATAATTCAAAAATAAAAAGAAAAGCAATGTGGATTGCCACATAGGCAAAATAATATAATCTTTTCTAAAAAAATGCATCAGGGTCTTTGGAGCTGGAATCTTTATTTGTTAAGGTCTGGCGACTAAATTTTTGTTTTAAAGGGGGAAAAATCAAAACACGCTCATATGGCAGGGGGTAGAAGGCTATTAACCCTAAATTTAATGTCTTGTAATGTTATTTTCTTTAACACTGAATAATATTTTGTATCTTTCTGTCTTCTTTCTACCATTGGTCACAGTGAGAAATGAAGCCTGAGACTTATCTTTAACATGATATCATTCGTGGTATGATTCTTCACACTTTCCTCTGAATCTTCTTTCGATTCATCTTCTTCTTCATCGCTTCATCGATTAGCACCTTCATCAGTCTGATTTTCCAAGCTCATCAATGGAGTCCAGTGATCATAAAAGATTGAGGATCAAGAGTACTGCTCAAACTCAAGATATTGCTATTGCGGTTGCGTCTTCCAAAGCCAACGATACCTTTAGATCTAAACTATTGATCAAGCCTCAAGAAAATAACTATTTGCTCTAAAATCAACAAGTGGAAATAATTATTCTAATGCAAAAGATGTATAAGCTTATTGTTAATCTAGAGACTTTGTTCGAGTTTAAAATTGTTCAAGATCCTCTTGCAGTTGCAAGTGTGAATTCTGATGAGTATGAAGCTTGGATCGTGCAAGATCAACTTGTTTTCATCTTCTTTGTATTTCGTTTGAAATCTGGGATAAAATTCATCAATACTTAAATGCACAAATGAAGGCTAGAGTGCACCAGTTGTGAGTTAAACTCACATCAACAAAGAAGAGAAATCACACAATCACTGGGTTTGTTTTGCGTATCAAAGTTATCGCAAATTCTTTACTTGAAGTTGGTGATTTGATTACGAAACAGGACCATATTAAATCGATTCTTGAAGGACTTCTAGAGGAATATAATCCTTTTGTGATGAAAATGTATGGCAGTGTGATATGTAAACGCTTCTATATGTGTAGGAAACTCAGTTAGAAATTTTTTGCCAAGAATTCGATGCTGCTAACATTGACGCCAAAATTGCTCACACCAATCAAAAAGGTCATAGCTCCAAAGGAGCTTTATCATGCAATAGAGGAAGTGGCAACCAATTTACTCGTGGAGGAGGTCCTGGTAAAGTTAGACAACTCACTAGTAATCGTCCTACTTGTCAACTATGTGAAAGAGGTCCCAAAAGAGGAACTTTGCAACATTAGATGCCTTCAATACTCAATCAAATTCTGCAAACAATGCCACTGTCAATCAAGATACTACCCAAGACACAACTCAAAGAAGTCAAGCAATGGTCAAGATGGCTACAACCATGCGCGGAGCACCTTATAGTATTATTTACTTGCTGAACTAAAATCTTAGTCATAGTTCGCTGATCCAGGTGCTACTCATCACCTAACTCCTTAAGATTCTCTTTTGCAAAACAAAAAGCCCTATCTAGGATCTAATAGAGTTTATGTTGGAAATGGCCAAACCTTTACCATTCAATCTGTAGAATCCATAAACTTCTAGTTTAAACTTATGCCTAATTTCACATTAAGTTTATCTGATGTCCTTCATGTTCCTTCTATCACCAAAAACATGTCGTATGTCTCTAAGTTTTCTAGAGACAATAATGTTATATTTGAATTCCTTCCTGATAAGTGTTACATAAAATCTCAGGTTTATAAGAAAGTCTTGGTTGAAGGAGCCCTTGATGGCAATGGCTTATATTGTTTTCCTCAGAAATCCTTGGAACTCATCAGTCCACTCTATGTGAATACAAGTCTGCATTTTTTTCTGGTATTCACAGCTAAGTAGTTTCTAATTTTGATTCTCATAGCAATAATAAATGTAATACTATTGTACTTTGGAACCATATGCTTGGCATGCCAATTTTAATTATGTTTTTCATATACTAAAACTGTGTAATATCATTGCTTCCAATAAACAAAATTCTTGCTTTTGTACTTTTTGCACCTCCAACAATGTGAATATTTTCCCCTTGTGATATTCCAATAGTGATATCATAGCTTGGTTTGAATAAGGGATCGACTCCTTGTATTGAAAATCTTCATGCAACATGATTATGGTCAGACAATGCGTTTTGTTGAAGGGCCCCTGACAAGATAAGGGTGTATGTCAATGATGGTACAATTTATGTGGGTGAAGAGCTTCCGCTTGAAGGGGACTATAGTGGAGGGAATCACACTTTAAGGGGATATTGGTGAGAAATAAGCGTGAGTTTTAAGTCACATATTGCTTGGAAAAATGAAGGTTAGATATTTTATAAGTGACATGATCTATACACCTATTACCTTAACATTTTTGGTGAATATGTGGTGTCTCTCTTACTTTTTGAGTGATTCTTTGACCTTTATGTGAGTATTTGACTCATTGTGAATGTTCCTCCCTCATGATGTCCCAACAGACTCTTCATCTATTTTATACCAAGAAAGGAAATTTCAAGGCTCTATAAGCCCTGACTTATCAAAGGCTCACTTTACTAATAATGAAAACTATAGCAACAATCTACGAAAATTCTAGCAAAGGCAGAGTCGAGGAAGAGGTTGAGGTTGATCTCTCCTTCTGGCATGAGTTTTCTAACAATAAACTTTTTGTAATTTTGTGGTGAAGGTGTCCACAACATTAACTCTTGCTACTTCAAGTTTGCAGTTCCTATTGGCTTCAAGTTCAAAGGAAAACATTCATCTTCATACAACGTGGATTCATGTGATGACCAATAACTTTCCACAGACACTTATGAAAATGGCCAACACAAATATGCTTTGGAGTTACTCCCTTCGTTTCAAAATGAGTGTCATTTTAGTGGAAAAATTTTGTTTCAAAATGAATGTGATTCTCACTTTTCAATGTAGTAATGATAACTATTTTTCCTATTGTGTCCTATAATTATTATTCTGCACACAACTTCCAATAAATTAATAAGACTAATTTAGTAAAAGTGCAGTGTCTTATGACAACATGATTGCATTCCTTAATCTGTGTGCAAAAACCTTAAATGACACCTTGAAACGGAGGGAGTACTTAGTAACACGAGCCTCAATTTTGCGAAGCCAATAACTCCAAAGGTCATAACATTAAAACTTAGTCATAGATCTTATTATAACCTAGTTGACCCCACAATATATCTTCATCTGATTAGTTGACTTATTTACCTCACTACAATAAGGCCCGACCACAACTTCTTTGTGCAACAACTTACCTACTACATGTCTTCCCTAAATGACACTCATATGAAAATTGATACTAAGGTTTCACTACACTTAAACAATCTCATTTCTAAGTAATTTTTTTTCTTGCATCCTTCATGTGGAGAAACCCAACGTTCTATGACTATTTTTAATGTATTTTTGGATGTCTCTCTTATTTCTTGAAGATCAACGAAACCAAACATTATTTCTTGATCCTCGTTTAAAAAGGAATACCGAGCACTCACCTCCATTGTGTGTGAATTTTAGTGGCTAATCTACTTCATAAACTACTTTCACATAAATTATCATCATGTTAAACCATATTGTGATAGTTAGTCCGTTGGGTACCTCGCAACCAATTCTACTTTCCACGAAATGACAAAGTACATCAAGATAGTAGCCACGTGGGGCGAGAGAAACTTCAAACCAAACTTTTTCAATTACTTCTTATTCCTAATTCTGCACAACTAATTAAAATTTTGACAATGTGCTTAGTTCTCATTTTATTCTCTTCCTCATACCAAGTTAGGAATTTCCAACAACCACTATCCAAGTTGAGAGAAGATATTAGAGTTATTTGTTAGTTAGCTCTATTATCATGAATTAATTTGATATTTTCTTATTATCAATATAATTAATCTAGTTATTATATAGGTTAGATAGTTAGTTAAGTTAATTGAGAAATATTAGGTGTTTTCATTTTTTGGCCTTTTAGATTTCATGTATATATGGCAGAACATAATTGGTTAAAGGTAGATAATGCAAATATCATTTTACATAAACTCTATCTTCTTCATCCAAATGAGTATTCTTTGCATTATCGATATGGTATTAGAGTTCACAAAGCTCTGGTGACCATTCCTTTTTGTTCTCCTTCGATTGATTCTCGTGCACCTTCATTGGTTCCTTTCACTGGTTATCCTTCATTGTTTCCTTTCTCCTACAATTCTTACACCTTCAATCTGCTCCTACTTTTCCATGGCTCACCAGAGCTTCTCTACGAACCCTTACTACCTTCTCCGATTGAAGCTCAAAATCTCCCTATGAAGTCCTCTACAAAACCTTTCCTGGTCTTATTCAATTAAAGGTTTTTGGCTATTTATAATATGCCACAACCTTACAAAACCATATGACAAAGTTTGATACAAGGGCTAGCAAATTAATATTTCTTGGACCCAAAGATGGTTCAAAAGGATTCATTCTTTATGACCTTCAGTCCAATAGTTTGTTCGCTTTAAGGCATGTTATTTTCCATGAGTATCATTTCCCTTTCAAACCTGTCAAACAACAACCATTTAACCCACATAGCCTAATGGATATCTCCTATGATTAAGATTCACAGGACCTTATGTACCTTCTAATAGTATGGCTCCATAGAACGATTCAAAGACTTGGTTGCCAAAGGTTATACCAAATTAGAGGAAGTTGATTATTTTGGTACATTTTCCCCTTTCACCAGAATTACTACTGTTAGGGTTATTTTTCTCTTGCAGCTATAAAAAAAATTGGCACCTGGAACAATTGGATGTTAATAATTCCTTTTTCCATGGAGATCTCCATGAAGAGGTTTACATGTCTCTTCCCTCTAATTATAACAATCTGGGATCTAACAAGGTTTGTAAGCTCAACAAATCCTTGTATGGACTGAAGCAGGACAACAGACAATGGCAATGTATACTCTCCTTAGAACTTCTCTCCTTGGGTTTTTCTCAATCAGAAGCTGACCAATCCTTGTATACTAAGCTAACACCTCATATTTACTTCCCTTTAAGTGTATGTTGATGACATTATTTTAACATGTGATTCACTTTCAAAGATCAACTATGTCAAATCCTTCGTACATCAAAAATTTCGCATCAAAAACCTTGGTCACTTGAGATATTTTTTGGGATTGGAAATTGCAAGGTCAACCTCTAGTATACTCATTAATCCAAGGAAATATGTCCTTGAATTGCTCGAAGATACTGGCTTTCTTGGTGCCAAACCATCCTCCACACCCATTGATCCTCATTTAAAGCTTTCATCTATAGAGGGTGCTCCTCTAGAAGATCCTTCATCCTACCACAAGTTAATCGGCAGACTGCTCCATCTCACAAACACCTGCCCAAATGTATCTGTTGCAGTTCAACACCTTAGCCAGTATGTAGCAAAACCCTTGATTCCTCACTACCAAGCAACCAAACAAGTTTTGAGATATCTGAAGGCATCTTCTACAGGTGGTATTTTTTCCAGCACCAACTCTCTGAAATTACATGGCTTAGCCGATTCTGATTGGGAAAGGTGTCCTGAAACTAGAAAATATGTCACTGATTTTTGTATTATGCTAGATAATTCCTTGATATCTCAGCGCTTGAAGAAACATAACATTGTTCGTCGCTCATCAACTGAGGCAGAATATTAGGCCCTAACATCCTTAACTTGTGAAATACAATAGTTATCTTACCTTTTTGCAGATTTTCAAGTTATCTTTTCTGCTCCTGCTTCATTGTACTGTGACAGTAAGTCCGCCATCTACTTGGCACATAATCTAACATTTCACGAACGCAGCAAACATATTGAAATAGACTGTTACGTTATACGAGAAAAACTACAACCTAAGCTTGTGCACCTTCTGCCAGTTCCTTCAACTTCCCAACTTACAAATGCATTCACAAAGCCACTCTAATATAAACTCTTTAATTCCATTTTGTCGAAGTTAGGTTTATGTACGATACATACTCCAATTTGTGGGGCAGTGTCAATATAATTAATCTAGTTATTATATAGCTTAGATGTTAGTTAAGTTAGTTAAGAAATAATAGATGTTTTCCCTTTTTGCCCTTAGTTAAGTTAGTTAAGAAATAATAGATGTTTTCCCTTTTTGCCCTTATGAATTTCCTGTATATATGGCAAAACATAATTGGTTCAGAGTAAATAATGCAAATATATGGCAAAACATAATTGGTTCAGAGTAAATAATGCAAATATCGTTTTACACAAGCTCTATCTTCTTCATCCAAATAAATATTCTCTTCAATATTGATACTTACACATTAATCATATGTTCACAACTTTTATATATGATAATGTAATTCAATTAATACACTTAAGTTTGATTATCAACCTTCACATATTTTGTATGACTACTAAAACAAACAAGTAAAAAAAATGATTTTTTTTTAAAATTGAATTAAATGTAAAGTTAAAACTAATTCTAACTTTAAATTAAAATAAATTCAAAAAATAATAAATTTATCAATCAAAATCAGTTTTACATCAACATAAAATTTGTTTGTTTCAGTTTTTTTAATAATATTTATAATGTTATACAAATTTATATTGAAAAGATTTTTTTTTTAAGTTTCAAATAAAATAGTGGTTTAAATATTTATTCTTAAAATATTATTTTAGGTCTTTTATCATTTTATTATAAGTATTTATTTTTAAAAAAATCATTTAAATTTGAAATTATCTTAAATAACTTTTAATAAAATCATTTTTAAAATACATTTAAAAATTGTGATTTTGACTATAATTTAATATGTTTTTCTGTTTTATTTGTTGATTAAATGAGTTTGTAATTTTCATTTATAATATTTGTCTTTTATACATTAATATTTAATATTTCACAAATTTTCTTAAGATGATATTTTTTAATTAAAAGAATAATAATACAGTAGTATAAATATATTAATTTTAATGTTATTTTTCTTCTAGTAATTGAAAGCAGGAGTACTAGAAAACATTACTTCGACTTACCCTTATAGTTCGAATTGAAGTTAATTAAAAGTTAGTATTACTATAAGGGGACATGTCAACTAATATTTTTATTTTTGGGGTGAGAATGTCAGTGTATTATTTTACTTGTTGGTTGTTGAGGAGATGATAGCTCTGTGTGGGCTCATAAGGGAAAAGAGTGCCATAATAGCACCGCTCATAAGTTAAATATTAGTGCTATTGCATAAGGTACACTTAGGAGAAGATCACCACAATAAAATGAAAAATATTGACTGATATTTCACCATGGTTGTTTAAAATAACTGTGATTAAATATAGTGCATTTTTCAGTTTATTAGCATGGCACCGCGATTGTAAATATTTCACATAATTAAGTAATCTCCATAAAAGTTCTTAATATGATATTTTATGTATTTATATATTATTTCAAATCTTTTAATTGCAGTATCTCAATTCTATATCTTCTCAATTTAATGGTTTAGGATTGAAAAAATATATTGGAGGCATTATAGCAGCCAAGCTAAAGTGATAGGAACTATAGTATCAATGGGTGGAGCATTTGTTGTGATATGGTACAAGGGTCCACCAATCTTCAAGATACATTCATTAAGTTCTTACAACACACTTCAATTCTCACCAAATTTGAACTGGATTTTGGGAGGGTTGTTAAGTGCTGGCGATTCTTTTGTTTCATCCATATGGTACATATATCAGGTTGTTGTGATAATTATGTCCCACACTTCTTAACATTTTACATCTCTCTTTTGAGTATAAAAAAAAGTAAAATGGCTATTCCTTTTCTTGTTGTTTGTTTTAGGTTTCAATAACAAAGAAATACCCTGCTATAATAGTAATAGTCTTCTTCCAAGTACTTTTCATCACAATTCAGTCGGGACTATATGCTTTAATTGTGGTTAGAGATCCAAGTGCATGGAAACTTAAGCTTGATATGGGGTTGATTGTCATATTATACCAGGTAATTAATCATTCATTATTGTCTTTAAACGAAAAATTAATCGATTATTGTTTACTATTTAAGTTTAATTAAACAGGCAATAGGTGCAATAGGAATTCGGTACTGCTTACAAACATGGTGTGTACAAAGAGCTGGTCCTCTCTTTTGTGCTATGTTCAAACCAATAGGAATCATCTTCACTGTTTTATTGGGTTTTATTTTTCTTGGAGATGACTTTTATCTTGGAAGGTAAATGTTCAAAACAATCCAATCAAATAGAGTTTTTTCACTCAACATTGCGAATACATTTAGAAAATATCTTTTTGCAGTTTGATTGGTGCTATTATAATAGTGGTGGGATTTTATGCTGTGCAATGGGGGAAAGCTTCAGAAGAGAAAGTCGAGATAGGGATTGAAAACATGGAGAGCCTGTGTAATGATGTTCCATTGTTACAAAACAAAACCTAACTTATTTATATAAATAATGTTCAAACACAGTTCCTATAACTCATATTTCAACACATTTCCTCTTATTAATTAAAGGTATGAGTAGTCAAGGTTGTCAAGATCGAGATCTTATCCAAAATCAGGAGAGAATAACAAGGTCGTAAAATATAAAATCATCACTACAAGAAAAAGGTTCTCCAGCGAAGTGATTTTGTGACGTGATAATCATGTGGCAAAAAAAAGAAGTTGCGACGTGATTATCACGTCACTAATTATTTATAATAATAAAATATTCATCCTGCAACGTTCACATGGAGAGTCGTAATTTATTTTGAAAAAAGAAAGTTGCAACGTGTTAATCACGTCGCAAGTAAAAAATTTAAATAAAAAAAAGGAAAACTTTAACGTTCAAATGGGGGGAAGTATAAAAATTTCAAATTTTAAATTGTGACGTATATATCACGTCGCAACATTTTTGTGGGAAATTTCGAAAAATAAAGTGACATAGCAGACAGATCAAGATTTGATGGGGTGTAGAAGACTTTTCAGTCTTTGTAATATTGGCTAGTTGCCATGTGAATATCATGTGGCAAGGTTGCGACATGATATTCACGTCACTGATTGACCATTAATTTATTCCTGTTTGTTGTTTGCCACATGAATATCATGTGGCAAGGTTACTACGTGTTTTTCACGTCACTAATGCTGCTATATATTTTTCGTTTTGCTCATTTACACAGAAAACTTCTTGTTTCATCTTCTACTACTTTCTTCTTCCTCTCAACCATTCAAACCATTCTTCCTCTATTATTTCATTCATACACTCAATTTTCTCTTCAATTTCTTTCAATAGTCAATTCAAAGGTATGATTTTGCCTATAAGTTATTATTATTTTTTTAATTTTCGTTTAAAATTATAATTAATAAAATTTCTGTTTTTATGTTTTGCTTGGAAGTTGAATTTTTTCAAACTTCAATCTTCAAGATACAAACTCAAAGATATTATCAAGCTAACTTCAAGAGGTAATTTTGTCATTTAAATTATTTTTTTTCAAGATTTGTATTGGGTATGTTGTTTGTTGTTAATTTTTTTTTTGTTGTTAATTTGAAGAAAAAAACTGATTTAATAAATATAAATTAAAATTTGATTTTTTTTATAATATATAGATTAAAAGATATTAGTGTTAATATAATTTTTTTTAAAACCAAATTATAATATAATGTACATATATTTAAAAACAGAATATATTATATATATTTTAAAAACAAAAAATTAATAGATTTAATAAACATAATATATATATATATATATATATATATATATATATATATATATATATATATATATATATATATATATATATATATAAAATTTAAAAATATTATTAAAAGTAAAATAATAAACATATTTGATAAAAATTGTTTTAATGTTAATATATATTTTATTTTAAATAGAATATAATTAAATTATTATTAATAAAAACATAATTTAATTTATTAATGTATATTTTGTTTCAGCAATAAAAAAAAATAGTGACGTGATTTCCATGTCACAAATCACAAAAATGTGACGTAAAAATCACGTGGCAATAAATTTTTTATAAAAAAATAGCATGTTAGTACGTTTATTTGTTAAATGAAATTAATTTGCCACATGATTTTCACGTCACAAAGTTGTGTCGTGAAAATCACGTGGCAACAAAAGTTGCTAGCACTTTTATGATTTTTTGTGCAAACATGTTGCGACGTGAATTTCACGTCACAACTTTGTGACGTGAAAATCATGTGGCAAACAAGTTGCCACACGTTCCCCTGCGATGTAACCAGCCACGTCGCAAATGATAGATTGTGACGTGGTTTTAGAGGTTGTGACGTGATTAACACGTCGCAACTAAACCTTTTTTTGTAGTGCATAGTTAAAATCGAAAGATCTTACTCAATTACTTTTGTAAGATCGGGAGAGGGTGACAAGATCGTAAAACATAAGATCACAACAAAAATCGTAAGATCCTACTAAAATGAAAAATTAAAACTATATATTTGAAGTATTTTTACATGATATATGTAGGGTTCGTGAGAAAATGACTCTTTTTCATATTCTTTAGACATTTATGATTGAAGTTTTGTTGAAAATTTGTTAATATTTAGACATTAGAGGATATATATGATCAATTACTTGGATTATCATAAGTCAAATAGTTAAAACAATCCTACAAGTGAGAAGTTTATTCTATAAACCCTAAATTTAAAACTTCATTTCAAAAGGCACAAATGTATTTCTGTCAAACCGTAATTGTT
Organism: Vicia sativa; assembly: GCA_021764765.1. Taxonomy (NCBI): domain Eukaryota; kingdom Viridiplantae; phylum Streptophyta; class Magnoliopsida; order Fabales; family Fabaceae; genus Vicia; species Vicia sativa. The sequence goes on along the minus strand of CM038792.1, from coordinate 133,677,218 downwards.
GTGCCTTTTCATCTTGCCATTATTCTCACCTTTTAATGGCGGTAGTTGGAAAATGGTAAATCATGATCAAAGATGGCAAAGATCGCACAAAATCAATGATTTTACGAAGTTCTCTCACAATTTGGCGACAATAGGCGATTCTACTAAAGATCCGGATCGTTGGGGGTGAGTGAGATCGCAAAATCTTAAGATTTTAATATCTATATAGAGATCTTAACAACCATGCAAGTAGTATTATTAAACTGATTTAAAATAAACATATTTTAAGAATACTCGATCATAGTTTGAATACTCTATCATAGATTAAATAAAAGATGTTCTAGACCGGACTACCGAAGAAAGACATAATAATCAAAGAAAAATTATTACGTGTTAGAGGTACAATGTACCCGTGGGCTTCGGGCCTATATTTAATCCACACGATAGATCATTCTCCACCATTGGATTTCATCCAACAATTCTCCACATACCACTATAGGAAAAAAAATATTTCTAACTGCACCGATTTGAGATATGTTTTATTGAAAAGTAATTCAATATTCAGAAGTTGAGTCCAGAACTTCTGGTTGTGCTTAGAAGTTCTGATGCTCTGGAGATTGAGTTTCCTTAGCATAGCTGTTAAGTTTAGTTTTTAAGGGTACTTTAGTATTTACTATTTGTGTACCTTATATCTTGGTCACTAAGTTTACTCTATTAGGGCCTATGTGGCAATTTTTCCCCTTGTATAAATAGACTAGTAGAAGATGTCATATATAAAAACAATCCTTATTTCTTTCACTCTTGTGGTTGTCGTCACTCTCATTATTCTCCATTATTCAATCATCTTTGATTCTTGTGCACCAACAAATTAGTATCTAGAGCTTCTGGTTAGAAACACAGGGAAACACGAGTGAACGTGAGTTTGTGTTGTGTGATTGATTTTGTTTCTGGGTTCATGTTGAATCTTTGAACAAAATTGTAACAAAATCACATTTTCTGATTTTGTGGATTGGGAAACACTGTGTGAGTGAGGATCTGAGTGTACTGTACAAGATAGAAGATGAACGGAAACAACAACATGAGTACCAAACTTCTAGTTTTTTCTGGCAAGAACTGAAACAAATGGATGATTCAGATGTGCGTGTTATTTGGTGCTCAAGATGTTCTGAAGCTTGTTACTGATGGGTATAATCAGGTTGCAGAAGATGCAACAAAAGAAGAGAGAGAGGCGCAGAGAAGTAAGAGGAAGAAAGATTAGAAGGCATTGTTCTTCATCCATCAGTGTGTGGATGTGAATGTGTTTGAGAAGATTTCTTATTCGATGATGTTAAAGGAGGCGTGGGACATATTGGTCAGATGTTACGGTGGTGACGCATCAGTGAAGAAGGTGAAGCTTCAGTCCTTGAGAAAGCAATGTGAGAATCTCAACATGAAGAACAATGAGAAGGTTTCAGAGTATATCTCTAGAGTGATTCTGATCACTAATGAGATGAAGGCTTGTGGAGAAACTCTTTCTGAACAAGTAATCACAAAGAAGGTATTGAGGTCACTTACTCCTCAATTTGATTACATTGTTGTAGCAATAAAACATTCTAAAGATCTGGAAACCATGAGAATAGAAGAGCTGCAAAGTAGTCTAGAAGCGCATGAGTTGTGTCTGACTGAAAGAACTTCTGAGAGGGAAGTTGAGCAGACTCTGAAAGCTTCTTTTGTCAAGAAGAACCAGAAGAATTCTTGGTCAGAGGCCAAGAATATACGTGGTGATAGATTCCAGAAGTCAGAAACCTCAACTTCTGATGAGAAGAAACATCAGAAGAGAAAAGAGAAGAAGTAAGTTCAATGTTACTGTTGTAAGCAGTTTGGCCATTTTGATAGAGATTGCTGGTCAAACAAAGGAAGGAAATCAGAAGAAGCAAACATATCCAGAGGAGATATAAATGATGAACCTATGTTATTGATGGCTTCTGAGTCTGATGGAAGATGTTTGGTAGGTTGGTGGTATATGGACACTGGCTGTTCAAATCACTTGACTATGAAATCTGAACAGTAGCAGGTGTGCTGCTGATGAGTACCTTAATGTATATGGACAGTAGCAGGTGTGCTGCTGATGAGTACCTTAATGCAGAAGGTATGGGAAATGTCAAAGTTAAAGTGAAGAATGGGAAGAATGTTCTGATCAAGGATGTTTGGTATGTTCTTGGAATCAAAAGCAATCTGATGGGTGTGGGTCAGCTCATTGAGAAAGGTTTCTCAATCGTTATGAAGAACAATCTCTTGAAGTTGTATGATTCTAATCAGAAGTTGATTATGCAATCTGAACAGGGAAGCAACAGAACATTCAAGGTGAATGTAGAAACAACTGAAACAGAGTGTCTTAGTGCAGAAGACTCTGAAGGAGATAGTAAGCTGTGGCACAAGAGATTCGGGCATCAAAACTATAGAAGCTTAGGGCATCTAAGTTCTAAGAAGCTCGTACGTGGAATTCCGAAGATTGTGAAGCCTGAGAAGTCATGTGAGGTATGCATAAAAAACAAATAACCCAGATTGCCATTTGTATCAGAAGTAGCCCTAAGAGCAAAACATGCTTTGGGAATAGTATATTCTAATGTGTGCGGACCATTTCCAGAACCTTCACTTGGAGGAAATAGGTATTTTGTGTATTTTGTGGATGAGTTCACAAGAATGACGTGGGTAGCACTCATCAAGTTTAAGAATGAGGTGTTTACAGAATTTCAGAAGTTCAAGGTGAAGGCTGAGAATCAAAGTGGTCAGAAGTTAAAGATTCTCAGAACAGATGGTGGAGGTGAGTATAACTCTACAGAATTCCAGAAGTTATGTGATGAGAATGGAATTGATCATGAAGTTATTTCTCCTTATACTCCTCAACACAATGGTCTTGCTGAATGAAGAAATCGTACTTTTCTTGATATGACGAGAAGTATGCTAAAAGAGAAGAAGCTTCCTCACAATATATGGGGAGAAGCTGTTGCTACTGCAGCATATGTGCTTAATAGGTGTCCAACACAAAAGTTGAAGGGAATTGTTCTTTTAGAGAAGTGGACTGGAGAGAAGCAAAGTGTTAGTCATCTGAAGGTTTTTGGTTCTGTGTGTTACAAACACGTTCCAGAAGCTAGAAGGAAGAAGCTGGATGATAGAAGCAAAGTGATGTTACTAGTGGGGTACCATAGTACATGTGCATATAAACTTTATTGTCCAGAAACTAACAAAGTTGAAGTCAGCAAAGATGTTATTATGAAAGAGTCAGAAGTTTGGGATTGAAGTAAGTCTCAACCAACTTCCGATGTAGAGATAACTTCTGAAGACGAGTCAAAAGTTGAAAGTTCTGAAGAAGAGGTAGAGTCAGAAGATGATTCTGAAGACTCTGAAGATGAAGATGATGAATCTGATTCTGATCCAGATTCTGATGATGATCCAGAATCTGGTGGTGATCATGCTTTTGGAAGGTAAAACTCTGAAGGCGTAGGTTCTGGAGGACAAGCTTTTGGAGTGGATCATGTTTTTGAAGGTGGAAATTCTGAAGATAGGGTTTCTGGACAAGGTCCAGAAGTTAATGTTGTTCCAAGTTCTGGAGAACAAGTTCAGAGGCCACAAAGAATTAGAACCATACCTAGAAGGTTTTCAAATTTTGACATGTTGCAAGACACCGAAGTTGACTTAGAGGGATAAGTCATTCAGTGTGCCATGTTAGTAGACTCTGAACCATTGGGTATTGAAGAAGAACTCAAGAAGAAAGTCTGGATGGATGCCATGAAAGAAGAACTTGAGGCTATAGAGAGAAACAAAACTTGGGAGTTGACATAACTTTCAAAGAATAAGAAATCCATTAGCATCAGATGGGTTTTCAAGGTAAAGCTTAAGCCAAATGGATCAATTGGAAAACACAAAGCAAGACTAGTGGCTAGAGGTTTTCTTCAGAAACCTGGACTAGATTACTTTGAGGTGTTTGCTCCTGTAGCTAGGCATGAAACAATCAGATTGGTGATTACTTTAGCTGCAAACAGAAGTTGGCCTTTGATACATCTGGATGTGAAGTCAACATTTATGAATGGTCAATTACAAGAAGAGGTATATGTGTTACAACCTCCTGGATTTGTGAAAAAGAATCAGGAAGGGATGGTATACAAGTTACATAAAGCCTTGTATGGATTGAAACAAGCGCCTAGAGCTTGAAATCTGAAAATTGATTCATTTTTCAAGAGGCAGAAGTTTCAGAAATGTGAGATGGAGTATGACGTGTATGTGCAGCATTCTGATAACAATATGATTCTGGTGTGTCTTTATGTTGATGAAATATTACTAACAGGAATCTGTCCAAAAGATATAGTCAAGTTCAAAGAAGTTATGATGAATGAGTTTGAGATGAAAAATATAGGAAATATGGTGTATTTTCTAGGGATGGAGGTTCTGTACTCAAAGAAGGGTATCATTCTACATCAGCTGAAGTATGAACTTGAACTTTTGAAGAGATTTAAGCTGCAGAATTGTAAAGTTGTTGTGACACCATCAGAAACCAATCATAAATTAGATTCTGACTCTGATGGTGATTCTGTGGATGCTACAACCTTTAAGCAGTTGGTTGGTTCTCTTAGGTATTTGTGCAATACCAGACCTGACATTTTCTAGGCAGTTGGCATGGTCAGCAGATTTATGAGTAACCCAAAATGGTCCTATTATCAAGCTTTCGTCAGGATTCTGAGGTATATAAAGGGAACTCTGAAATATGGAGTGCTATTTCCCTCTGGAAGAAAGACAAAACCAGAATTAGTGAGTTATTCTGATTCTGATTGGTGTGGAGATAGAGTTGACAGAAGAAGCACCTCTGGTTACTTGTTCAAGTTTCTAGGAGGTTCTATTTCTTGGAGTTCCAAGAAATAACCTGTTGTGGCTCTGTCAACGTGTGAAGTTGAGTATATTGCAGGCGCTATAGCTGCATGTTAAGTTGTTTGGCTTCTGAATCTTCTGGAGGATTTGAAGATTGTGATAGAGAAACCTCTGAAGTTGTTGATTGATAACAAGTATGCAATCAATCTTGCCAAGAATCCATTGTTGCATGTAAGAAGCAAGCATATTGAGAGGAAATATCATTTTCTCAGAAGTCAAGTGCAGAAAGGAGTGTTAGAAGTTTTGCACTGCAGCATCTAGAAGCAGCTGGCAGATGTTTTGACAAAGGCTATCAAAACAGACCAATTTCTTTAAGAGATGAAATTGGTGTTGTTAACTTCTGAAGAATATGAATTAAGGGACGGTATTGAAGAGTAATTCAATATTCAGAAGTTGAGTCCAGAACTTCTGGTTGTGCTCAGAAGTTCTAATGCTCTGGAGATTGAGTTTCCTTAGCATAACTGTTAAGTTTAGTTTTTAAGGGTACTTTAGTATTTACTATTTATGTACCTTATATCTTGGTCACTAAGTTTACTCTATTAGGGCCTATGCGGCAATTTTTCCCTTGTATAAATAGACTAGTAGAAGATGTCATATATAACAACAATCCTTATTTCTTTCACTCTTGTGGTAGCCGTCACTCTCATTATTCTCCATTATTCCAATCATCTTTGATTCTTATGCATCAACATGATTTACTATAATTTACTCTTCTCCACTTAAGAACTAACTTGGGCATATGATTGTTAACCTTGTTGGTCGACTCCGTCTCAACGTTGCCATAACCTTACTCCACAACGTTAAAACATCATTACACATTTCTGGTTCTACCATAGAATAATGGAACTATCTATGGGAAACAATTTTTTATTCCTATGAAATTCACAATCATATCTATCTGATTTAAAAATCACGAACTACCTCGATGAGCTTGCTCGAAAAAAGAAGATGGCGACCAATCCAATTGTTGAAAGAAAATTGATTCCCTTGCCTCATTATCTTTCCATTTCTTCTATGTGATTAACATATGAAGTCATGCATATATAGACGAGAGTCGATTTGCGCTCAACGAGTCCTCCATATTTCCATGTTGAACCATTAAACTGTTAGTCTCTTTCAGAGAAAGGAAGAACAAAAAATACCATGGATGTATGTTTCCTCGGGATCCCCTATGAAATAGTTTACAACTGCATCCTTGAGAGGTCATTTCTTGCAATATTAGGTGCAATTGCTTTTTTGCTCCATTTTGAAGTCTTTTATTCTCTCTTCATCATGGTGGAGGGAATTACTTTCAATAGATAGGAAAATTTGTGTGGATTATTTTACTAATTACTATAAATTTGATGTTTGCAACAGTTTAATTACTCCCTTTTGGTATGCTAGATAGATTGGGGAGACTTGTCTTAAGGATTTATTTCTTAATCTCTATGATGTTTCAACTCTAAAGTAGGTTTTTGTGGCTGTAATGGGTTTTTAGGATGAGACTATTTAGAGGTGGGGGAATTTGGGGCTGCCAATTTTTGGTCCGCAATAGGTTGGCTTAGTGGCGGATGAATAGTGAACCTCTGGTTGGGACTGTGTGCAGAGGAGAGGGAAGAGAATGAGTGTCTTGACTTACATCATTTTAGATGCTCTTCATACTCCTTTTGGTCCTCTTGATAAATGGGATAATGCTCTTAAACTTATGTGGAAAGTGGATATGTCATTCAAAATCAAAGTGTTTGGTTGGAGGACCTTAATCAATAGACTCCCGTAAAAAATTCTATTAAAATTAGAGGTATTTCTTTTTCTAATAACACTAGTTTATATCGAGCATTGTTTCTTGAATTGTGTCACTGCAAAACTTGTTTGGAGGGAGATGGAGGAGTGGATTGAAATTGATGGTGTTAGGCCGAATAATCTTAAAGGTAGTTTCATGAGTTGGTATAGTTTTGGCAAATTCATGAAACTGAGATAAGGTGTATTTGGTTGGCGATTATTTGGTATTTGTGGTTATTAAGGAACAATATTATTTTTAGTAAGGAGATTTGAAATATCCTTGACGTGGTTTGAAATATTAAGGCTACGACTTGGAGATGATCTTGTATAAGTGATATTACTCACTCCAATTGTAACTCTTATGAATTTAGCAAGAAACTTTTGCTTTATTTATTGTAGGTTCAATTGGTCAGTAATTTTTATTTTTTTGAATTTTGCTCGTCCTTTTGTAAACAGATTTGAGAACACTTAGGTCTGTTTTTAATGATATTTTGCTTACAATTTTTTTTGTTTATATACTACATTTATATAGTGCAAAGTATTAATATTTTTAAAAATTATCAAATAAAAATAAATATAAATACTTCTCTAAAAGAAAATTATTTATCTTAAAATATTCAATAATAACTTTCAACATTGTTTACTTTTTATTATACTATATATTTTTATATTTAATGTATTATTTTTAAATAAAAATTAGACAAACCCCTAAGAAAATTTAATGGTTATTGATTTATAAATATTACAAAATATGTAAATTATGTTATATTTGTGGAAATAATGGTATTATATATTATATATTCTTACATTTAATTTAAAAATATTTTAAAATTAAATATTGATAAAAGTATTATATTTAATATTTAACTTCTAAATGAAATGTTATTTACCAATTCAATCCTAAATTACATGGTCAATATTATATTACAAGACTTAATAAATACATATATTTTTGTAATAACATAAATATATCAATAAAAAGTAAAAACACCAAATTACATTGAAAGATAGCCATAGAATAGAAGAAAGTCTGAAAGAGAACTATTGAAAAATAAATAAGATACAATTAAAGAGCTACAAAAATAAAACCACTCAAGCTATATATCTGAGAATCCTTCCGATGAAGTCTTAAACTACCAAAAATCAACTACGTAGGAAATTTTAATTTTTTAAATTTATTAAATAATATATATATATATATATATATATATATATATATATATATATATATATATATATATATATATATATATATATATATATATATATATATATATATGAGAATAAATAACTTATATGAAAATGTAAGAATGAATAACAACCGTTTGATATAAAAAGAAATTGTTGAGATTAAATTGTAATCTTCACTAAATCATGTGTCATTAATACAAAAGAGATTTAATAAAGATCACAATTTAATCTCAACCTTTCATTTTTAAATCCAACGGTTGTTATTCATTCTCATATAAATTATTCATTCTCATATGATATCTTCTTTATATAGATGGCATTTCATATGAGAATGAATAACTTATTTGATATATATATTCTGATGTAATTTGATCTCTTCTATATATACATATTATAAATTTTATATACATCATTTATTCAATAAACGTACGAAGTCAAAATATATTTATAAATGAAAATGAAGAGCGTATATAAAATTTAAATATATTATCTATTCAATAAAGGTAGAAAGTCAAAATATATTTATAAAAGAGAATGAAGAGTGTAAGATCCACCATAAACAACAATAATAAAAGATAAGCTCAAGACATAAATATAACTTATTCATATGATATTAAATTGTCTCCAAGACATGAACAAACATTAAGGTACATTAAAAGGGAAAACAAAGAGTGTAACCACCAACACTTCCGCCATATTTATAATCCAACCTACAAATTTCCATCGATTTTACGACCCAACTGCAGTTTCTGCAATCCTTATAATCCCTTCCTTTCGAATACAAATCAAACCATTTGAGGTTGGAACCATCCCATTTAAAGCTACAATAATATTTGCTCGATTTACCTATTATTCTTGGCCTGAAAACAAAAGTGTATTTCTCATTAGGGTGAATTGTATGCTCACCAAGATCTTCACCTTTCCTTTCGTAGCAATGAAGAGTTAAGTCTTTTCTATCAAGTAACCAGTTGATGGCTTCTACATGCACTTTATGAGGAAGAAGCCCTGCTTCAGTTACACTTACTAACATGAAAACAAGTGATATAGGAACAACAATTCTCATAATCAATGTTGGTGACATGATTTGTATAATTTAAGTCTATTGTAATATCTTCACCTCTATTTATAGTCCATTATTTCTTTCATTCATGTTTATTCCTAAAATATATTAATTGTATAGGCTTAGGCCCTCTTTCTAAAAAAAAAAAAAAAAAATTAATTGTAACTTTATATCACATAAATAATTTTTTTCATCAAATAATTTTTTAACTAAATAAAATAATAAAGGTAAATGATTATACAGGCAAACGGCTAACAAGTTGCGCCGCTATCTCTTTTTAGATGGTAAAATTAATCTTCTTAAAAACTACATTCATAATTTTAGGTGACACAACATTGCTATGTATGAACTTTTGCACTCTCCGTAAAAGATTCATCGCTTCCAATGATAGAAAACCAAAAGTACGTTAAAGACAAGTGATATAAAAGTATGTTGTCGGAACATGCTTCCTCATGTTTGACAACTTTGCTTGAAACGACTTTAAAAGTTGTCTGTTCCACAGTAAAACCTTCAGTCCCCAGTTCCACCAATGGGGAATCCTTGATCAAATCTACACATGTATGTTTTTCTCTTACCCATCCATACAATGGAATATTTGTTGACTTAAGAGTCGATCTCTCTTCCTGTGAGTCAGTCAAGAAATTTACTGACGTGTCTTTCTTCACAGATACTCCTGCACGCTTAAATATGTCAAATATGACATACCTAATAAAGTCATGTTGGTATTTAAATCCTAAAATCTCTTTGCAATTAATAACGTGTTTCTGTTGTAGGAATTTTCCGTGAACAAGTATTTTCAATTATCGATTCCACAGGGATTGGTGCATATTGTAGTCTTTCAATAGGAAAGTGTATTTTAAGATTATGTAACCAAAGGGTTTGTTATCTACTCTACTAGTAACATGAATTTCCAAACAAGCAACTAAAGTATCTTTTCAAAAGAGAGTTATGTTTTGGATTTAAGAGAGTTGGAGTTTGTTTTCAAATTATAGAAGCATGTCAAGATTAGTTTCATTGACCTAATTTCATATGCATTTAATTAATCAAGTGATGAACATAGTAGATGATTTCTATAAATACATATCCTCTCAATCTTGTAGATTTCCCACCAAGATTGTGAATGTTATCATGTTAATCTTTGCATGATCCCTCACTACAACTATTGACATGATAATCATTAAGTCCAATATTTATAAACACTAACACACAAATCTATCCCTAGCATTTGTTCATTAGTGGATGAATATCCTAGGTCTACTTTTAAGTATTCTTTTCCAAGCAAGACTCAAAGCATAAAGATGAAGAACAAAGATATTCAACTATATTAATCATCAACCATGTTCATACACAAATAGATTAATAGAAATACATACTATATAGATCAACTACCTCTAATCTTGACACAAAAAGAACTTAGCTACTCATTTCCATGGTTGCTTTGCTCTCAAGATTGTTGGTAGAGATGATGAACATGAAAATCAAGAAGAAAAACTATGGTTTTTTCTTTACAATTCTTGCCCTAGTTTTACAAAGATGATAAGTGATAATGATGAAGTGAAGTTCCACCCTTTTACAAGCCAAAAGTCAGCTGGAAGTGATGGGTTGGTGGCCAAAAGGTGAAAGCATGGGTCTGTCCTTTTTCGATTTTATCGAATGCTGGTCGCTGGCCATATGTCGCAAATCCACGAGCGACTTGTAGCATGCTTCTTCATCCAAAAATATCTTCAAAAAGAATCATCCCAAAAGCTCTTCAAAATTCCTTGAATCCAAGCTTGGGAGAATTAATCAATAACAACCTACAATTAAGAGTAAACTAAGTTAAATAATATATTATGAACAAAATTAAATAAAAACCTAATTAAACCAAAATACTAGAATAAATACTATTAATTAATTGCAAAGACATTGTTAAGGACCACAAAATCATGTACAAAATAACTACAATTTGGTCCTTAACACTTTCCCAAATATATCTAAGCATGTCTTGCGTTAAATAGGACAAACCTCATCAACGAGAAATAAGAGAAAATTATAATAAATGCATTTTTTTAAAAATATATTACTTAAAGTTAGATTTTTGTCAACCAAACACTTTGACTCGGAAGATAACCGAACTCCTGTTAAAATTGGTTGGTGTTCATACCTCTCGACACGAACTCTGAATTTTTAGGGAATTTTTAGGACCTCGTTCATCTAGAAACTAGAGTGCGAAAATAAAAAAATATTAAATATTTGTTTATAGACAAATATAATGTAAGGAAAAAACTTTTCTAGAAACAATTTATTAAAAAAAAATTAGGAAAAAAGGAAAAAAATTATCGTAAAAGTTTAATTTTATGCTGAAATTTTATTTATTTATTAATTTTGGTTACAAAATAACTGATTGCATACCAAGATAATTAATTCTGCATTGATTTAAAACAAATTGAAAAAGTAAAATAAAATAAAATTATACACTAAACGTATCACATAAGCTTATTTGTCAATCAAATAATTCAAAGAGTTAAGATCAAAAGTCAAGAATATAAGAGAGGAAAATTTGAAAGTTTAATAGTAGTGAATATTTTAATGTATTTTTTCATTATTTATATCATTTATTCTTAAGACAAATACGTTAATTAATAAAGTGACAGTAACATCCCGTCAAAATAAAAATGACAGTAACATATGAGAATTATAAAGAGTAGTTAAAATGCCACAAGATATGCATTATAAACTCACCAAAAATCAAAAGACCAAGGAAAATCAAACAAACACAAAAATCAAATGAAAAAAAAAAAATCTTATTAATTAAAGTTGTTGGTCTTAGTTATTTTTCATATTCATTTTATTTTATTTTATTAATTATCTTCCACTAACTTTCTACTATTTTATTTTATTCTTCCCATTAACTATTTATTTATTTTTCATAAATTTTAAAAACTAACTTAAGTTTAATTGTAATTATTTAAAGAAAATAAATATAATATTTTTAATTAAAGTTCTTAAGTATCTTAAGAATTTTTTTGGAGCAAAATAACTTCTCACTAACTTATTTTATTTCTTTATTTTTATAACTTTTTAAAAACTATCTTCTATTAACTTTTTATATTAATTATTTTTAGTTATTTGATACAACATTAGTATTTTAAAAAACTTCTATATCAATTGTATTTTGGTAATTAGTTAGTAAAAATTAATTTAAATCACGTCTAATTGTAATTATTTTAAAAAAAATAAATATAATCTTTTTAATTAAAGTTCTTAAGTCTCTTAAGGAATTTTTTGGAGTCAAACTTTTAAGGATGTTTTTATCATTTTATTTATATATTATTTATTTTATTTAATTATTTAATTATTATTATCCATCCACATTTAAAAAAAAAATCAATTTTCCAACTAATTTATAAAAAACAATACTATTTTCTAATTAATATTAATAATAACTAAGTTTCATTTAATTTTAATAACTTCCCATTACCAAAAAATAATCTACTTAATCCACGTTTTCAAAATTCATTTTTTAATTAATTTATACAAAATAATAATACTAATTAAACTCCATTTAATTTTGATAACTTCTTACTAACAAAAAATATACTACTTAACCCATGTTTTAAAAATTTTATTTTCTAATTAATTTATATAATATAATATAATTCATATCGTCTTTAACTTCTCCCTCCATTAATTTACAATCCATCTCATTAAAATTAACTTCCACTAATTTTTATTATTTATAACTCACAATTTTACTATTAAAAAGAATGTACTCATATGTTCACCATTTGATGTTTTATTCTTTCTACAATATTATCCCTAACTCCTTACATTATTATCACCACTAACTCATTTCTTCTACTATCTCTAATTTACTAATTTATATTTTATGTTGCTCCTTCTTTCTACAAATCATCTTTTTTCTACCATGTCATTTTAAATATATACCGAAGCATCAGAAAAATGCATTTAATCTCATTTTAGGTATATATCAAAAAGTGAATGTTGAAAAATACATTTAATTTCTTTGTTGCCTCTATTATTCATGTTTTCTTTTTATTATTCATTGTTATATAATTGAATCAATCTCATTAAGTGATTTTCCATGATTTGATTTTTTTTCATTTCTTAACTTCTTCTTTTATTAATTTTTTTATATATTTATTTTTGTAAATATAAATTTTAAATAATCAAAAAATATATTTCTTATTTTCTACATTTTTTAATTTATAATTTTTTCTATTTTTTTGTTATATTTATTTTGTCAGCTACAAACTTTGAATAATAATAAAATATATTTAGTTTGGAAATCACATGTAACTGCATGAGGTAACTTGTGCCTTTATTGGAACCAACTCGTCTCATCAGAAACTGCCAAACTCCATTAAAGGTGGTCAGAGATAGTTTGGACGGTACACCTTATCTTTAATGCAGTTCCTCAAAACAGAATTTTCGTCACCTGACCAAGGACCAAAATTCCTAAAGCTTCATCTGTGCTATTTATAGAGGACCCCTTAACATCTATTCTTCAGAAAGAAAGTGAAGACCACACCATAATGAAGTTTATTTGAATCTGGGTGTCATTTACCTGGATCTGGTTCTGTGTTGGCTCCCATTGTTAAATTTTTTACTAAAAAGGGAGAGAGAAAAATGTATTTGTATCTGTGTCAATATTGCACAGATGTTGAACCAAGAGAGAATGCAATTATATCTAAGTCACAACGCTCAAAAGATCATGTCCCATCCTAAAAGAAGAAAATTATTTGATACTTGTGATCTGAGTTTTAATTAGGCCACTCTGAGCTTCGATTAGGCTACTCGGGCGGCAATATATCCTAAAGTCCAACACCGAGTATCTCCATTCTCTACCATACTAACCCCGTTTTAGTGCAAGGTAAGAGAGAAGATGTCAAATGGGATATCCTGACATGAGCAGGAACTCAAGATTAGAAGATGTGTGCAGAAGAAAAAAGATGTTTCTGCTGAAAGAACTGTTAATTGTTAATTGTAATTGTTGCTGCTATTTTGATATAACTGCTTGTAATTGTATTTATTTGTTTTAGCTAAAAAATTTCAAAGGGGGATATTGTAAGTTCCTTGATTCTAAGGATTGGCTAAATTTTAATAAAACAAATAATAAGCAGCAACAATTAATGTATTGTACAATACAATTTCTAACTTGTAATCCTATCTAGAATGCCTGAACATGTTGTGTTGAAGACTTTCAATAACTGGAACATGTCAACTGAGATGTCGATACATTAGACATCAGGACATCACGCTATAGAAACTGTTAAGTTTGTTACAGTTCGATTTTAATTAGTGCAAAATATTCTGAGAATATTATGCATCATATGTGGCATGATATTGAAGGCATATGTGGAGGTCCAAGAGCTAAGGAGAAAAATCAACAAGGACCTTGATTGTAGCCGAAGTTATCTGTGTATTTGATTCTGCAGAAGTTTGTTACTATAGAAGTTTGTTACAACTTCAAAGCTGTTATTTGAAGGCCCAAATCCAGTTGGGTAACGGGTTATAAATAAGCAGTTGTAACCTAGTTTTAGTAAGCTAGCCGATTTTAGAAAGATGTAGTCTTTAGGGTTAGCCATGTAGGTGAACCACCCGGATTGTGGGATGGTCACTGATTTGTACCACGAAGCCTGTAGGCAAGAGGATTATTTTACTCACTCAAAAGATGTGAAGCAATGAGTGCAGTTGTGTCCTTGGAAGAAGCTGTGAAGCAATTCCAAGTTTGTTTGGGTCACTAGTTTGACTGTTTTGTGTTTGGAGTGATGTTCTCCAACATGGTTTTGTGTTTGAGGAGTCAAGTTGATGCAGTGGCTGGGATGTTGACTGCTACACATCACGACGGTGATTGGAAGTGAGCGTAGGTTCTCTTATATAAGTGAGGTATCTTAGGTAGAAGGAACATTGAGTATGGATTAAGTGAAGAGTGTAAACAGGGAGGTTTAACTCTGAATTAGGACTACTGATAATGGACTTCCTTTTTGGCTTGGTATGTCCCCAGATGTAGGTTGGTTAGAACCGAACTAGGTGAACAATTTTGTGTGTTCTTTTGTTTCCTGCATTGTAACTCTACCTTGTCTGTTTTTATAATGTCAGATCAGATGTCAAGACATCCTGAGTCTGCCACATATCACCAGAATTTCATTCGTAAATACTATGCATTTCCCTTTTAGCAGTACACTTTAGACTCGTACAGATATACCCATAGATTAGAATAGACAAGTGTGGAACCCGTGGAGTACTACAGATGTATGGGGTGCTCATACCTTCCCCTCACATAATCGACTCTCTTACCTAATCTCTCGGTCGCTAGACCATGATTTCTCCCTCTCAGGTTTACTCAATGTTCACATTTTCCTCCGTTGGATAAAAACGTTCGATGACGACTTCATTGATAATCTGATGATTTATCCTGTCGTTTCACTCAAACAAAAGAACGCTGAACACCGGCAAACTCTCAATGAAAAGAAGACTAGTCGGAGGTAGGCTCTTATGCAAATTTGAAAAACCATATGCAAGTGTCACTATGAGTAGCACTTCTTCCTTTAATCCCTCTCTCTCTTATTCTCTTAAAGAGACCCGTGTAAACCTACTCATTTTCTATACTTCCTTGAATCCATCGGAAATTCCATGATAACTAAAGTTGAACCTTAAATTTATAAGCTAAAGAAAAGGTAGGCTCTCTAGATGCATTACTCCTCCTCGTCAAGCTCGCCTATATTCTTCTAGGTTAAGAAATTCCAACTCATCGTACAACTATTCCTAGCCACCCTAGATCTCTAGACACACCACACATCTTATCTTAACATATAAACCTTTCTTATATCATGAAGTTAATTAGTCATACGGTCTTCTAACGCATGTTCTCGCCTAGCACGCCCACGAACATGCCCTTGCGAGCCTTGTTAAGTTCTTTCTGTGTTATTTGGGATTTTTTAGTTCTTTTCATTTTAGTTGAAAGTCCAAACAAGTGTTTTAACACTTTTCATATATAAATATGGATTTTATACTGATTTTTTGTGCATTAAGTCATTAAATGCCTATGTATTTTACGTAATTTTTATACTTATCAAGGACATGATCTTTTGATGTCGGTGTAATTGAGACACGTATTCCACTTCTCCACTTCTGGAAGCCTTCTTGAACATTGTTATATTGGATAACCATCATGTGTACCTCACATCAGAGAAAAAGTTATATACTAACCGATAAATCGTGGACCATCTTCATAGTCGCCCCGACCTTCACAAAATACTATTACCTCCTCCTGTGTGACACCTATAAGGCACTAGTATCAACGTCTAGTTGATGAAGCACTACACTTAGGTATATGCCAGACATCTAGTGGGGAGAGGCAACAAAGAGATATCAACATTGGCCCTAAAAGACTAAGTCGTGAGGATTCTCAAACCTCGTTGTGTTGAGGTGTATAGCCAGCCTAGGGATGGCAACGGGGCGGGTCGGGGGCGGGTTTAAGCACACCCAGACCCGCACCCGCCTCCCAGACCCAGACCCGCACCCGCACCCGCACCCGTTCGGGGCTAAAATTTGTTCACCCGCCCCCACCCCCAACAAAAAACGGGTTCACCCGCACCCGCCCGAATAAAATTTTTATTTTATTTTTAAATTTATATATTTTTCAATAAAGTTAAAAATAAATAATTAAACTAAATACTTAATTATTTTAAAAGTATTTTTCAAGTTTGATAGTTTTATTTAAATTTTATTTTCAAAAAAATTAAATAATAATTCTAATAAACATAATATTATAACATTAAAAAGTATTAAAAAGTGTAAATAAGTAATAAAACTATTAAAAACAAATAAAATAAAATAAATTTAGTTGACGGGTGCGGGGCGGGTGCGGAAGAGTATTACCATCACCCGCCCTCACCAGAATAAAACGGGTTTACCGCACCGCCCGATTAAACCGGATTTTCCCCGCTAATTTCGGGGCGGGGGCGGGCGGGCCCCAGCCGGGCCGGGTTTATTTGCCATGCCTAAGCCAGCCCAAAACAATTATACATAAAAAACCACTGATAAAGAAAAAAGATTCATCATAATGGAAAGCAAAAAAATAGTAGTTCTTCAACAAAATAATAAAACTATCATATAAAGTTAATTATTAAGTTTTACAACTAAAAAATTAATTTTTTTCCTTTTCCTACTCCCAGTTAGACTTCACCTTACGGCAATATCCTACACATTTTCAATTCTAACACATTAGTAATAAACTTGTATCTGTTACATACATATTTTGTGTAACACAATTTTTTAATTATTTATTAGTAATACTCTACTACCACCTTACAAAATCAGAACCAGAGTCACTAGATATCCATGTTTTTGGTTGACAACAAAGGGGATGAAGAAGATGAGATAATATTTGTTTCACTTATTGAGTGTTTCTCTTCAGCCTGTGCCCACATTACACCATAAAATCCAATAACAATAATAGTAGCTCCAATCATACTGCACCCATAAGAAAAAAACAATTTAAAAATAAAAAGGTCAATCTTATATTTATAAATCATTTGAATTGAATACTCACTAATTAATTCAATGTTATGTAAAGGCATTTATTTACCTTCCAAGATAAAGATTGTCTCCCAAAAATATAACTCCCATGCTAAGTGCAATGACCACTCTTAAAGGATTGAATATAGCTAGAAATATTGGCCCTTTCTTCCGACATGCCCATGCATTTACAATATTCCTCGTTGATACTATAAATATTGCCTATACATTAAAAAACATTAATTAAATTTTTTTTTATTTTTTTTTATTTTAGACATATATAATAAGATTCATACTTACTGTATAACATATAGATATCAATTTCTTATCAGGTCTGAGTGTCCAAGCATTTGAGTTTCCCTCTACAATTAAAGCTACAATGGAAGATAGAATTACCACCAAAGTGCAACAAATTGTTGTTACCAATAGCTCTTCTGGATAATCCTTGATAATCCAAGTCTGTATAAGATGGGAAAACAATTAGTTAGCAAACTGTATTTAAAAAATTGTATCCATTACATGTTAATTAATAGTTTGATTACCTGGACGATAAATAAAACCGAAAGTAAAAAGGTAGCAGTTGCAAGAAGAAAAGCTCCAATCATCCAATCTGATTTATCTGAGATGTTAAATCCACTTGCTCCCATTTCATTATTTGGAAAGGAATCACTAATCAATGGCATCCCTTTATATAATGTCACGGTTAATGCTCCTGCAATGCATACCATTATACTAACAACTTTTACCTGGCTTCTATGTTGTTTCAAATTTAGGATTTCCATCCTGAAAGTACACACCACATTGTTCATGCCAATTTAGTTATATTTTCAGGTTTTAATCTAATTTTTAGATTCTTAGACCCAAATAAATTTGTCATGTTTTAAACCACACAACACATATATAGAAATATCGAAATGTAATAATTATTTACAAGTTTAATGTTGTATTAGTGGGAGTCTTAAACTAGGGTGGCTTTAGAATCCCTGCCTTATAAGAGAGATATCGCTTGGGCGGCATCCAAACAAAGAAGGTGACTCTCTCTTAAGACAGATGATGTGTAATTTTGGTAGGAGAGTAAGTTCACCAGTACGCCTTGAAGATTAAGTCGTTAATAACCTCCCCTGATCATGAAAAAATGGTTTTCGTCCAAACGGGTTACCCAAACCAAAGAATTAAAAAGATCTTTATAAATACCTCTTTTCTGAGGGGAGAAGAGACAAATCATAATCATTCAGATCACATCACACATAAGCTTATATCTAAGCACACTGCACAATAACAAAACCTTAATCTTCGCATGAGCAGGACCTTTAAAACCACTACAAAACACCACCGTATAAGGCTTCTCGCCATCGTAGGTAATCCCTAACCGCCATACAACGTAATTTACCTACTAAAACCTATGCACCCCATGAGCCTACCATTGGCGCCTACCATGAGCCCCTTATAAAATTAACATGAACAACGCCTTCTCCATCATTGTCACCCTACTCATTGTAATTTGTAACCCTACATTCCTACACATATCCACTTTCTGCCGTGGTAAACAAGCGTTGTTCCCTAAGCTAGAAGGTATCACCGGTAATGGTGATGTCAATGCCTAGGCAGATCCCTCCAATCACTTAGATATAACTCTTTAGATGTGATTTTTAATATTTTCTAATAAATATATGACAATTGTATTTAAATATTTCCTCCAATCACTGTTATAAACAAAAATTCTTTTTTTAATTTTATTAAATTATTTATGTATCTAACCGGATCAAATACATCAATTATTTAATAAATTAAAAAAAAGAATAATTTGCTTATGATAGTGACATGAGGGAGTATCTTTTAAGAAATAAAAATAGAAGAAAATTTAATATGCATAAAAGAAAATTTTAGACAAGTCATATTCATTGAAAAATAGTAAGAATGCCATTTCTAAAAAATTGTATCTAACTTTTTGGAATATCTGAATGCGATAAATATTAAACATAAGAAACCTTAAAACTTCAACAACTAAAAAAAAGAACACACCTTGAAATTAAAGCAAGTATTAGGGTAAAAGCAGGGACCAGATCTGTCATAGCCGATGCCAAAGTGGGAGAGCTATATCCAATACCAGTATACATTAAAATCTGCACCGCAGTTCTGCACAAAATAGTTTCATAGATATATCACGTTATACTGCCAAATTCAGTTCCTATATATAAGTATTTATGTTATTTAGTTCATTCATACCTGATGCAACTAAGAAGAAAGAATCTGCAGAAAATTGATTTTGAAATTGGGGGAGGAACTCTTTTTCTATGGTAGAAAAGTGAGGATGGTAGAAGGAAACACAGACCAAAAAGGTTTGAGTAAACAATAAAAATAAAAATACTCATTCCTTCTGTATTGGCGGATTTCATTAGAGTGTCACCACCAATATCCACCAATTCTACTGCAATTATTGCAGCTGCTACAGTTACTCCTTCGCTCACCATTTTTCTCTATGCTTCTTTTGTCCACTTTTTTTTGAGATTGTGATGTGTGTTGTGTTGTGTGAATAATAGAAGTAGACCATGTTCACTTGTTCTAACTTTAAATAATATCTTGCCTCTTTTAGTAATAAACAACTTTATTGCCTTATTCATACTTTAAAGAGCAATGATATATCCTACTAAAAGAAATGATTTTGATATAGTAATAAAGAATTCAATCACAATGATATGGCATATTAAAAGATAGGAAAATCATATTTGAACTCTTAAAACTTAGGACATGTCTTTTGTTTTTTAGTGTCTTGATGCATTTATGGAACATATGTAAATGTATAAGTCATAGGTGAAAGACAAGCTCACTACTATACAATGTCATATATGATAACATGTCTTTCGTTTTTTAGTGTATTGAATTAGTAAATAAAGTAGTGTAGATTAACTTTCTGGCGTGACAATTATTTGTATTTTTTTAAATGTAAATAGATTGTTGATATTTATAAATTAATATTTATATATAATATATTAAAGTGGAAGTTATGCATAATATTACGATACATCATACGTCACATACTCAATATTTGTCACGTCATGTAAATTTATATGTGGTATCCTTTAAAACTCTTACTCTCTTTTCAAAATTAAAAAAATATATGTTTATTTTTTATGAAAGGTCATAATTTCGAATTTTGAAAAAGACAAAATGTAATATTTTCAAGAATATTATATATATTTGTCTTACAACCATTTCTTTTTTATTAAACTAAAATAATTATATATTGGTCGGTGTATCAATTATTCTATAGTTCTATATAATAAAATTTAAAATTTTACTTTTACAATTTCTAAATTTAACAACTACATCATTAAATAAAACTATATAAATTCTCACTACAATATTTTTTATTATAGTTTTACATAATAATATTTAAATTTTTAATTTATAAATTCTCACTACAATATTTTGCACATCATACACATGCTAGCTAAACAAGAAGATTTATGCAATAAAGACCACCACAACTCTTTATTCAAAGAATCTAGAATGTCAAATAAGAGAAACAATTTAAAAAGTTTGTGGAGATTCTCAAGAAATCGATATCTATATCTATATAATATATTGTATCTATATAATATATTGTATCTAAAGCAACAGATTATATCATGACACATACTAATTTTTCTAATTCATTTGTGTCACATCCATTGTCCTATGTGGTACTCTCCAAATTCATTTTCAAAAGGTCAAATGCAATTATTATTCTCTATTAAATGTCACGAGTTCAACTACTTACAAATATAAAATAAAATATTTATTCTCTATTGAAAATCACAAGTTCAACTTCTCACAAAGACAAATACCTGTGAATCTAAACACTAAATGAAAATTTTATTTTATTTCGAATCATTAAAAAAAACTATTATAATATATGAAAATTGTATTACAAACTATTTGAATATATCTAAATCATTGTCTACTTAATAGAATCTATCTATGAATTAATTACAATTATTTTATTATAAACAAATTCAAAATATACATTTACAATACTATTTCAAAAAAATCATCTCAACTCTGATATCTATAGTCTATCTATGAATCAATTTCAATTATTTTATGATAAACATATTCAAAATCTAAATTTATAATACTACAAGAAAATCATTTCACCCCGCACATTGCGCAGGTTTCTATCTAATTTTGTTTAAAAGAAAATAAAAATAGTGTTGATTAAAGAGCTATAAATAGGAAACTGTGATGACTGGTTTTTTCATCGGTTGTTTTAAAAACAATGAAGTCGCCACCTAATTTTATTTGTTCTAAAAAGAACGGGAAAATATAGATAAACCCCACAAATGCAGATAAGGCGGTCTACGTGACCAAAAGATGTGAATTCGGGAGTCGGTTATGTAAGGGGAAGGTATTAGCACCCCTTACATCCATCGTACTCGATGGGACCCGTTTAGTTCTAAGTGTTTGTGTATGTGTTAAATTGCTAATTTCAAAGTTATGATCAAGAAATAAAAGAACGGGGTTTATTTATTATTATTTTGAGTTTGCCGCGGTTTCAGAACCTTGTGCCTACATATTCCCTCGTGCAATGGGAAAGTCAAAACTCCGTAGTTCTTCTCAAAAAAATGTTTTAAGTTGGTAGTGTTGATTTTATAAGAAAAATCGTGCATTAGTCATTTCAAATGCTTGAACTTGGACTTATTTAGTTTGTTTGAAAAGCATAAGTCCTCATTCGCGTTTGAAATAGCTATTGCACACTCTTTGTAAGAAAAGAGTTTAATGACCGCGTACGAGCGATAAAAGAGTTTGAGTGAGTTGAGTTTAATTTTAAGTTGTGGATGAAAAATATTGAAACATTAGGCTATCATCTAATGATTCAAGTATTCGAAACTGGCGAGCAAGTTCAACCAATCATCTCTCATCCAAAATATTTATTATGAAAACCATGAAGTGAAACGAAGTTCACATTTATTAAGTGTGCGAATAAAAGTATTTAAATCATTAGGCTATCGTCTAACGACCCAAATACTTTAAATCCGATTAAACCGTCGGGCTATCATCCAACAATTTAACCGAATGTCACAACACTAAGTTTTTATTTATTAAAACATGGGTAGAAGTTTTTTAACTTATTAGGCTATCATCTAACAACCTAAAAAACTTCAAATTTGTTTAAATCATTAGGCTAACATCTAACAACTCAAACAAACCTCATCCAAATGTTTTTTATGAAAATCAATTTAGAAAAAAACGAGTTCAATTAATTAATTTGATTTTTGAAAGTGTTTTGAGGTTTGATACGCGAAGAAAGGAGAAATGGAATCGGGTTATGATTAATTAAGTATATGGACTTAATTAATCTCGTGAGGATAGGTGCTCCTATCCCCAACTATGAGACCCTGGTGCATGGAAAATTGGTATGTGGACCAATAATTATTCGGGTTATGATTAATCAAAGCAACAAGGGCTTTAATTAATCTTGTGAGGATGACCATGCCCATCCCCAACTATGAGACCCTTTTGGAATTTGGCTTATGAGGATATAAGAATCCGATTGAATAAGTAGTGAAGTAGGAAAACAAGTGAGCCCACACAAGGTGGCCATATGTATGTTCCTAGAAAGTGGGACTAGCGTGAGACTAGTATTCTAAACGACCGATTGGAACAATCGATCGAATAGTTTTCGCTGTAGAATAGCCCATGACCAAACTATGAATGTGTGCGAGTGTGCACTGTGTATGTTTACCTGTTCCTTGATGAAGAGCCCAAGAGGAGGCTATGTGTTCTAATTGATGACAAACGCGTAATTGAACGATAATTAAAACACACAAAGAAATTAATCCTAAACTATTACAGACCATGCGGGGATGGGGTACAAGTTTACGAATGGGGATACATCAAATCGAGAAGTGCGATAAAAGCTTAGATGAACAGATAAAACAGCCCGAATTAATTAAATAATTAATTAAATTGAATCCTCCTATTTAATAGAATTAATCAGCAAAATGATTAATCAAATTAAATATTCATTTTCAACACAATTAAATATTTAGAACAAAATAAATAAATATTATTTCACAATTTATTTGATTAAATAAAATACCAACAAAATAATATACAAAAATACAAAGAAACAAAGAAAATGGGCCAGAAGTTGAAGCAAACAGGGGGGTGTGAATAAGTAAAGAGGTCCGGGCCCAATAGGGGGTGGTCCACTGATCCAGTATGGTCACTCCTAGGAGGTACACGGTGGGCTATGCTTCTGGTGCGTTGGATGAAGATCTGGTGTGATCAGATCATGAAGAGGATGGTCTGATGAAGATCGAATGGCTGAGAGGAGAAGAACAGAACTAACACCATGGAGGTACCTGCATCAGATTGAGAATAGACCAATCAGACGGTGACAAGTGTCACCGCCTGGAGCAACAAAACAAAATTAAGCCTAATCATATTTTAACACACGGTTAGCCCTTTTTTAGGGAAATAATTAATTAAGAGAAAGAAAAAAGAAGAACACTCTTCGTGTTCTCTCATACGCTCCCTGGAACACGCTCCCTGAACGATACTTTCATCTTCTCAAATCGGAACCGACCCTCTCATCCTCTTTCTTTCTTCATCTTGGTGTTGATGATGTGTGGCTCTCTGTTTCTCTGTGTTACTCTCGTCCTTTCTCGATTGCCGCTGCTAATGCATGTTTACCATATTGCTGTCTGTTGGTTCTCGGTTGTCGTCGATCTGTGAGACCCTCGTTCTCTCTGCATGGACCTCCGCCGGAAGCCCTTTCCGGAAATCACCCTTGGTGGAGTTGGATGGCGGAGAGCGATGGTGGACGGAGGAGATTCACCATAATTCTTTTTTTACTTATGTTTTCTGATTCTTCTTTTTCTTCTGAATACTAGTAAGTGTTGGTTTTTCAGAGAAATAAGGGTTTGATAAGGATCTTGAAGGTGGTGTTGGAAACCCTAGGTCTCGGATTCGCGGTTCCTTTGCTGTTTATGGGTGAGAGCTTTCTAATTCGACCCTTTTTCTCTTCATCGTTCTTATTTTTTGAAGGGTTTGTGCCTAGAAAAATGATGTTAGAAATACTTAGGGTTTTTGTTCATGGTTTTGGCTTGCTCTGTGTTGTTGATGTTGCGAAAATGATGATGATGATGATGGTTCTGGTTCTGAGTTCTGTTTTGGCTTTTTGAATCTGTTTGTTCTTGTTGTTGGTGTTTGATACGATTTTTCTATGTTTGGGTTTTCTGTTATTTGGTTTTCTGGTTTTTGGAACAATGGTGGCTGCTAGGGTTTGCTCATGAACAGTCTTGTCGGTCTTCTGTTTCTGTTTATTCAATGCTTAAATATCCCTAGAATTAGGGTTTCTTGCCTTTGTTGCTGGACCTTTGGTCTGTGTAGCAGGCTTGTTACCTTTTGGACTGTGGTTTTGCTGTTGGAATCTGGAAAACAATGCTGTTTTGGGCTTGACATTATTCTGATATGTTAAAGTTAAAAACTGCTCGAGTATTGGAATCGATTTTGTACTTGCTGCTTGCCTTTTGTCTCTTCTGCCCTGTTGCTTTTCTCACCTCCTCTGTGAACCGAATTGTTTTTTTTTGTGATTTGCAGTAGAGGTGATAGGCCAATGATTGAATTTAACTTCCCGAGGCCCATTATGTTGCTTGAACAATGACTGAACCCTTTAACCTGATTCCTAAACACAAACCCTAATGATGAGTTTGGATAGAAACTATTTCCTTGAATGTTTTCTTATTTTGTGCTTGATTATGTCATCTAACCAATTATTATTTTTCTTGTTTCATGAAAAACACTCAATGGTTCGATGGCAATGAAGAGAAGACAAAGCAAAGGATGCATAGGAATTGGAATCTTTGCAAGAAGTGTTGAAGAAGAAAGTCTTGGAGAAGGAAAAGATTCGGAGGACATGGCGAGTTTACAAGGAGAATGATGATTTGAAGAAAGCACACTAGCTTTTTAGGACTTAGAAATGTTAATCAAAACCTTGTAGAACTTTTGATAACCTTTCTAGTTTTGCTTGTGTAATTACTATGGAATCATAAATCTTTGTATCTTGTAAAAGTCTCTCCAAAGTTTGTTTTCTTCCTTTGTCAAATTGAATTCAAAATTCTCTCTAAGACTTCTAAGTTAAGACTTTTTCTAATTGAAAATCTTGTAGAGTTTGGATTACATTTGAATGGAACTTGACACTTGAATGGTTATTGACTCATGTTCATATCAATACTTTATAAAAAGTATGTAAGATCCCTTTTGCAAAGAACTTGTGAATTTGTAGATCATCAATTAAAATTGGAATTTGCAATTCCAACTCCTTTACTAATGATTTGAATCTTGAACAAATGGCAAGGAATTTGAATCTTGAACAAATGGTAAGGAACTTGAATCTTGAACAAATGGCAATCCTTGATTTTGATCTTGTATTTGAAGATGACTTTTTGAAGTATAAATAAAAAATAAAAATGTCTTTCTTGTTAATTAAACTTGGTGATGATATAGGCCTTTGAACCTTGAATGAATTTTGAAAGAAATCCAAAATGAGGTATTTGAAATGGTCTAAACGATGAATGCCATGAACTATGAATTCCAAGAATTTCGATGCAATTAATCTTAACATTATTCATTCTTGAGTTGCCAAACTTTGAATCCCGAACAAATCAATTGCTCTAAATCTCTTGAATCACTTTGAATTTGGTAAATTCGGATTGACACAAATTAGGTTCTTCTAACTTTATGAAATCTCGAATGAACTTAGATTTTTTCTTTGTACAATACTTGAATGTACCTTGAATCAATGTTTAAATTAATCTTGGTTGAAACAAGAAATAAAACATGAAGGGATGTTTGAACGAATCTAAAACTTAATGCACCAAATAATCAGCCACAAATCCAAATTCTAATCATTCTCAAATTCAAACTTCAATCTTCAAATCCGAATCAGAATATCAGATGAATCAAGGAAACCATAATGTTATGATCGTAATTCCAACCTTTGTACTACAGCTTATTTCAAATATGGGGAACTTCAATCATATACTAACCCAAAAGGCGATCTAACTTAGAACCAAGAATCCTCAAGAAATCCGCATTTCTGAACTCATGCCTTTGCAAAGAAATCCAAGAAATTTTATGATAAGGAGGGTAAATTTTGGGTGCGACAGTTGCCCCTATTCAATCATCTTAAACCTGATAAGTGAGAAAGATTGAAAGTTTTCGAACGTTCAAGGTGGAAGAGGATTTAATACCAAAAGAACCCAAAAATTTGCCCTACGTAGGATACCAAAGCCAAATAAAATACCTTGACTACAAAGTCAAAGAAGGAATGCCTGAGGAGAATAAACTCGTCAAGTACCATCAGAATGCCTTAACAACATCAGTAACAATTGAGAAAAATTAGGAGATCTCAACAACACTGGGGATAACCGAGTAACCAAAATGAGCAGATAAACAAATGGTTTTTAAAGAAAATGCACTGAGAAGAGAAACTGAACTTCTCAAGCGAAAAGAAAAACAATAGATTAAGCCATCTCAGGATGTCTTAACAAAAATGCTATGAGAAGAAAGCTGAACTTCTCAAGCAACAAAGAAAAATAATAGATTAAGCCATCTCAGGATGTCTTAACAAAAATGCTATGAGAAGAAAACCGAACTTCTCAAGCGACAAAGAAAAACAATGGAGTAAGCCATCTCATGATGTCTTAACGAAAATGCTATGAGAAGAAAACCGAACTTCTCAAGCAACAAAGAAAAACAATGGATTAAGCCATCTCAGGATGTCTTAACGAAAATGCTATGAGAAGAAAACCGAACTTCTCAAGCGACAAAGAAAAACAATGGATTAAGCCATCTCAGGATGTCTTAATGAAAATGCTATGAGAAGAAAACCGAACTTCTCAAGAGACAAATAAAAACAATGGATTAAGCCATCTCAGGATGTCTTAACGAAAATGCTATGAGAAGAAAACCGAACTTCTCGAGCAACAAATAAAAACAATGGATTAAGCCATCTCAGGATGTCTTAACGAAAATGCTATGAGAAGAAAACCGAACTTCTCAAGCGACAAAGAAAAACAATGGATTAAGCCATCTCAGGATGTCTTAACGAAAAAACTATGAGAAGAAAACCGAACTTCTCAAGCGAAAAGAGATAAGATAAATTAAGGATTCGATATGATTGAGAACTTGTCAGAAAATTCCAAGGAGTTAAGGAATACCTGCAGACCTTAACGAAGATATAAATGATAATTTGTCAGAAAATTCTGAAGAGTTAAAGAATACCCGCAAACTTTAACGAAGATAAGATCGAGAATTTATCAGAAAATCTCGAAGAGTTAAGGAATACCCGCAGACCTTAACGAAGATATAAATGAGAATTTGTTAGAAAATTCTGAAGAGTTAAAGAATACCCGCAAACTTTAACGAAGATAAGATCGATAATTTATCAGAAAATCCCGAAGAGTTAAGGAATACCCGCAAACCTTAACGAAGATATAATTGAGAAATTGTCTGAAGATCCTAAAGAAGATAATTGAGAAACTGTCTGAAGATCCCAAAGAAGATAATTGAGAAATTGTCTGAAGATTTCAAAGAAGATAATTGAGAAATGGTCTGAAGATCCCAAAGAGTTAAAGAATACCCACAGACCTTAACGAAGATATATGGCTAGAACAATATCAGAATTGTTGTGCACGAAGGTGGGAGGAGCCATGGCATGCTGAATGTCTTGACCATGTAACTTCCGAGTTACCAACAGAACAAATTCAGTAGCGCACCCGATAATACACCTCTCTGGGGATAAACAAATCAATATCCAGCTCACTGATGTGATATAGATGTTTATGAAGTCGGTAAATCTTTGTTTCCGACATTTCTGCTGATGAAAGATTTAATGAACATGTACAGACATGTTAAACAACTTCTGAGTTGACAAAATCTTCAATTTGTATGCAGATAGCTTTACCGGTGATAGAAGAATCAGATTCAGCACCTGCGACTGAAAAACTTCTAGGGTAATGAGCTTCAATTTGCTGGCATTGTATACACAATGCATTGTAGCAAGTGGATATGTGGATCAACGTCCGAGTTGGAGAAATATCCTGAGATTGAATAAACATCCTACCCGATGGATATTTATTATTTGAGTATTTGAAAACTTTATGGGGAAATAAACACACCATAAGTTCAATGTAGTTTTCTGAGAACAGCTCAGAGAACAAAATTGCAGAAGTCACTGCCAATAGAATTTGTTGAGAAGATTTTTGTCTGAAAGAATTCTTGAAAATACCAAGAATAAAGTTGTAGTAATCTTTTCTGAAAGAGACTCGCTTGCGAGTAAATGGAGTTTCGCTGGGGAAACTCCATATGAAAACTGTGTGGAAAACTTCACTGGGGATTCCCGTTTGATAATTTGCTGACATTAAAGTTCATTTGAAAAAGACAATTGTTTTGTTGAGGAAGAAATCTCGATTGGAGAAACCATCAGTTGTTAAGATCTATACAAGTATACTACTTGTGCTGTAGAAAAGAGGATAATTCTGTCGTATGAGAACTATTCCTTCAATTTTGATCCTTATAAGGATATTTACAGTTTCAGTTGAGAAAAACCTGCAAAAGAACTAGCCGGAGCTAATGCATGAGTATGATATGCATGATATGCATGATTTTTTAATGTTTTAATGCAAAGGGTATCAAATTGAATTCCCTATACAGTTTAGGAGAGAAAAATCCAAAGGCGTCATGAAGATAATGCACAAGAAAATCTGAATGTCAATCTGCCACTTGAAAGGCTCCACAGTAATCCTTGTAGAAGGAAAGATAGCAACTATGATGATCCAAAGAATGCCCCAGGTCTGACGTATTGGGTACAAAGAGAACATGTTGGTAACTTCGAAGATCGAAAGTGGACCTCTGTGGGGATAAAATAATTCATGTTTAGCATATAGATCTGACATGAATATTCCAACAGTTGACAAGCTAACATCTTGATAACAGATGGCCGTAACAAACATATGCAGATATGTTGAACAATTTTATCGTTAGAAAATCTTCGTCTTGTAGCTACTGAACCGACAGTGAATTGAAATAAGCAAGAGATAACTCCATTGGGGAGGTAGGAATCAAGTTCAACACCATCTGAGGGGGATAAACACTTCCACCGCAGATAAATTTTCCAACGCAATGGCAATAACATGTACTGACATGTTT
Source organism: Vicia sativa (assembly GCA_021764765.1). Classification (NCBI taxonomy): domain Eukaryota; kingdom Viridiplantae; phylum Streptophyta; class Magnoliopsida; order Fabales; family Fabaceae; genus Vicia; species Vicia sativa. The sequence goes on along the minus strand of CM038792.1, from coordinate 133,647,607 downwards.
TTTTTTATAAAAAAAAATTGATGTTGCAACAGATCTTTCGAAACCCTTTAACCATCTCACCTGGTAGACGCATACTTTTGTTGAATAAGCGAGGAATGCACTGGGGAAATAAACACACCAGAGATTCACAGGGGATTAACTGAGAACAGCTCAGAAAATCGGATCCATAGAGGATTATTGCCACCTTAAGACTTACTGAGAGATTGTTATATGCAAGAATCTGGACAGATCTTGGTTGAGAATAACAACACTGAGGATACTGAAATGGTAGTCCCTACTGGAGAAGGCTCAGTTGGGGAGCAGATGAAGCTTCTATGGAGAAAACTCCTAAAGATAACTCTGTGGGGAACAACACTGGAGAGATCCAAGTGGAAAATTCCGTTGACACAAGAGTTCACTGGGGATGATCAATCACTTCTCTGGGGAAGAAATTATCTTGAGAGTTGACGCCAGGGTTGATTTATCTTTCGAGTAAGCGTTCAACTTGCACTGGGGAGAAGAACTAAATTGTCATTTGAGAAATAGTCTTCTGCTTGCATTGGGGTACTTCAAAAGAAACTCTATGAATAAAAATCACTGGGGAAAAATCGAGCAAGAAATTTCGTTGATACAAGAGTTCACTTGGGGAAGATCACCCACTTTGGAAGAGATTCAATTTGAGAATCGTCACCGATGTAGACCAATTATGGTCGAGCCTTTAAACTTATGATCGGAAGAACTAAATCTGTCATTCAAGAAATAATCTTCAAAGTCTAGTTCTGCTGAGAATAATCACTAGCCGATCTTGAAACATCCCAAGTCTTGGTTGGGGTTTATGAATGAATGTTCTATGTAGGATATGATATGATATGAATGCATGAATGAATGAATGTATAAATATACTGGTTAATGCATCGGCTATCAAACTGAATCCTCGACGTCGCTGGTTCGGAGGATAGAAGAAAATGGCACAATAAGATGATTGACCAAGCTCCAAATGTTGAATTGCCGCTGGAAGGGCTGCAATGCTAATTCTTGTGGAAGAAAGAATAGAAACTTCTGTGTTGATCAAGTAATGATGATTAGACGTGTGCCACATGCGTGGGAATGCAGCTGCATTTGCAAGCAAGAGATATCTCGACTTCAGAATCTTAACAAGCCCCGGTCTGTTTGACCTTTAAGAAGAAACTTCCCTGAAAAGGAATGCCCCAATATCCTGTACTGTACAACAATACCTTCCCTTCGCGTCAGTATTTCGAAGGAACTGGTTATTCTGATATGGGAATATCATGCTTTGACATGATCTTTAGAGATGCTTCAACATCTTGAAATAACTCCTTGGATTTACTGAATCTCAGAGTAGTGGACGTTGCAAGCATGGACAATCTGCCCCTACATAAGCCTTGAAGAGGCTTCAACGTCTCGAAGTAAGTGCTTCAGATCAATTGAAACTTTTCAACAAGATTGCTTTAGAATGAATCTTGGAGAGACTTCTACGTCTCAAGTAATTTCCTCAGATTGACTGCATCTGAATAAAGAGCTATGCAAACATAGGGAAGACCTGCCCCAAGATAAACTTTAGAGAGACTTCCACGTATCGAAGTAATTGCTTAAGACTGATTGATTCTTGAAACAAACACTTGCTTCAATTAAGAGAGCTTCACTGTCATGAAGCAACTACTTCAGATCAACAACATATGAGCAACTAACTTGATGGATTGAGACCCTTTTTTTTGGATTCAATGTCTCAAAGTAAATTCCTCAGATTGATTGGAACTGAACGATTAGTTCGAAATGCCCCAATGTATACAGCCTTAGAGAGACTTACACGTCTCGAAGTAATTGCTTCAGGCTAACTGAAACGACGGTTGTCTCAGGCTAAATGCTCTTTGAGAAAGACCAAATCACCTGCTGATTGCTCTTTAAGGACCTGCCCCCAGATTGGCAGAAATTTGAGAAGATGAATTTCAATTTGATTTCCCCCAAGTTAACAGAATCTTGAGAAAACAACTTATGATATGCTCAACGGAATCCTTAAACGTCATGCGTTTTGATACAAAGAAATGATCAAGTCTTTCTTTTGGATAAAGTTAGACTCTTCATTGATGTTCATTATGAGAATTTCTTTAATGTCAAATAATTGTTTTACATGTAGAAGACCGTTTATTATGACAATTATAATGCAACATTTATGCATCTTGAAGTTTTGTATGAAAAACATTACGACTTTTGTGAGTGAAACACTTTTTAGAGCGCAACACTGAAAACTTTTTTTTGTCTTTTTTATGAAAGATAAGACAAGTATATGATACCAACACAAATACTTAGTACGCACCGTAGGAGTCAGGTAAACGCGATCTCTTCGTCGTATACTTTTGAATTAACCATGCTTCAATTAGGACTTTTGAGTGTTGCAACGTGGCTTGGTTCATGGTTTTTTTTTAGAAAAAGGATTTTTAGGCTCAAAACATCTGGTGCCCGCCCATTCTCCATGATGTTCTTCAGTCCTAAGTTCAACTATCCTGATACGAGCACTCATCTCTCGAGAGGCGTTATGATGGTTGAGGAACCAATATGAGGTTTCTTGGACACGACAGTCACTCACTTTTTTCTTTTGATATTTAACCACACAACTTGTTCTTTGTTGAAAAATTTTCTTCGATAATCCTTTTCGGGATTTCCCTAAATTTTGCCTAAGCGACTTATTTTCAGATTTCGACTTAGCAGGAATTTTTTCTTTTCTATATTTTTTGAACAAGTCGTGGATCTTTACACTGTCTTTGATTTGTTGAAATTATTTGTGACTATCTGAATCCTTGGTAGATGAGGGATAACTGTTGTTGTATTGTCATCTATTGACCTTCCAATGTGTGAGAGATACCCATGTGATATCATTCTCTTTTGATGCACACTGTTGTTAGATGAAGGTTGACTATTGTGGTTCTGACCTTCCTCACCCTTTTGGAGGATAACCATTGTTGTATCCTTTGATGCACTCTTTTGATGAGTTTTGCACACTCGATCAGATTGAATGAATACTACCCGCCCACAGGTTAAAATTGATGAGGGTTTTTTTCTGAACAGAAGAGAAATTCCTACTTCAAGGCTCAAAGGGGTTAACGAGGGTCTATCTCCCTTATAACTTCGGTGTTTGGGGAATTTGAAACAGGCCTGTACATCATTAGAAGGATTCTACTCAAAAGCACATGACTAGAGACCTAGCGCTTCCAATTATCATCATCCTCCCTCCAATCTTTGCCTTGGCAAAAGACTTGGTAACGTTGGTATCAAAATGCTCGCAAATCAATTAAAGAGTGATAACGAATGGATTGAGTGACAATGAATGAATTACTTCAAGACAGACATACTCGTTGCATTAAGATTTAAAAACCAAACAAGTTTCTACATGAAAAAAAAGTTTAAACAATTAAACAAGATACACATGAAAATGCAGTAAAGAAATAAAAGACTGTCATTGTTGAGGAGACTTGGGCTCCGTCTTGACTTGTTGATTCAGATGACTTTCAGTAGTCTTGGTGCTCACTTAAGTATGGGGTTTCCATTCACAAACAGATTCCCTCCTTGAATAGTCAAGTATTTCTGGTCAATCAACTGTTGAACCTTGGCTTTGTAGGCGTTGCAGTCCTCTGTTAAGTGGCCTACTGTTCCATCATGGTATCCACATCGCGCGTTATGATCATGACCAAGCGGGAATAACTTTGGTGGGTTAAGAAATTTAGGAACCACCAATGAACTTTGAACCAGATATGGAAGAAGCTGACCGTAGGTCACTGGAATTGAATCAAGAGGAGCCTCCCTTATTTCCAGATTACTCCGAGGTACAGTTTGACTTTGAGAGTTCCGACTCTGAAGTTGAGGAAGATCAGACAAAAGTTGTTGATGCAAAGACTTGAAATACGGTAATGGAGGATAATGATTCGGTGTTGCAACTGACTTCCCCTTGCTAGAACTTGAGATATCTTTGCTGAAGGTTACCACTTTATCTGAAGGGACCATTTGGTCTACTTCATTGCTGACACTATTCTGCAGAGTCTCAACTCCATTTTGGCAAACAATTGTCCCAATGAGTTTTGGAAATCCCTCGAGACTGCTATCATTAGAATTTGAAACCAAAATGTCTAAACTCGAGTCAATTCTGTTTGAAAGACAAAATCTTGTCATCAATTAGCTCCTGAACCTTGCATTTGAAGGCAAAACAAATCTCAGTTTCATGTCCTGCAGAGTCAGCATGAAAAGCACATTTAGCTCTCTCATCAAACCAAGCTTTAGCAACCCCTGGTACTGGCAATAGTCGAGAATATGATATCGGGATTGATTGAATATCATGTTGAAAATATCATGCTGATTTGGTTCCCTCTTCTTCGATCGGCGAGTAAGCAATTGTTGTTGTCGAGGAACCTTTGAAGGTGAAGTACGATGATAACGCCTAGTAGGAGAATTTTGAACTGGAGAGTTCTCTACATGTGGATGTCCTTGACCCATGGAGACATCAGACGATATAGCAGGAACCAAATTTGCGGAAATTGGTGTAGTGTTGCATTCTCTCTTCAACGCAACTTGCAAGAGATCCATGACCAGGCTCATCTGACTTTTCAAATGCTTAACTTCTGCTTGCAATAGTTCTTGACCACGTTTAAGCTCGTCTATAGCCCTTTGAGACATCCTTCAAGCTCTAAACGCGTGTCGAGTAGACAGTTTGATATTTCTGGACAGAAAAGATGGAATGAGCTTTCTGGTGAAAATGAAATGCATGATAATGCGTGAAAAAATACAAATGCAATGTGATGGTAATGCATGTAAGTGTCGCACTCCAAAATTTCCCCTTCATTTTATCCCATCATTTTTAAGCAAAAATGTTCATTTATTATGGTTTCAGAGGAATTCCTACTGAAAATTTGTCATGAAAAAAGTGGTGGGAAAGTTCTATCTTGTTAACCGATTCAATTCAAATTCAAGAGGTTTCGAACGATTTCGAATTTTTTGTACAAAGAGGTTGTTTGGAATTATTCGTCCGAAAAGGGTTATTTGTTTAGAACTTGAATTCAAAAACTAATTATTTATTTGAGAATTTAAATTTTAAAAGAAATTCTTTTTTTTACTCGGGTTATTTGAATTCGGTGAATAAAAATGCCATTCTCGGTGTATGAGTTTGCTAGTCAAAAATAATTACCAGAGGTTATTCAATATATATTGGATATTTCAAGCAAAAATGCAAAGATTGGAATTTCAAGACTCAATGAAAAAAAAGAGAAGTTTTATTTCTTTAGAACTCGGTTACAATGTCGAATTACAAAGTTACATAAAATACAAAAAAAGAAGAATGTCCTAATTCTATTTGTTGCTACAAGTCCTAAATTTGTCCGGGCTAATCGTTGGTTCCTCCGAACTTTTCTTCACACCCGGGCTGCCTTCCCATTTGTTGCTATGTCATTCTCCGCATCGTCACATGAAAAACAAGAAAAGAGAACGATTAGTAGCTATATATCAAAGTAAAATCAAAATAAAGTGAGGTATTTTTGAACTCATCATTAGGTGTCTGGCGGGAATCAGGTTTTAATGCTAATCCTCATAATCTTGCTTAAGATTAATCATCGGCGGAAAAAAAAAGCTTATTTGCAAATCGCGAGCTAACTCGGTTCACAAACAAGCCTAACTCGGACCATTCATCACGGTTGGTATAAGGCAACAGTTCATTAATTCCCAACAGGCAGCAAGCATAAGTATAAGGCAACAGTTTATTAATTCCCAACAGGCAGCAAGTGTAATTAATCCCACAGTTTAATCCAATTAATCCCAGCACTAAATCAACAACAGACAGCATAATCAAGATAGCAGCAGCAGCAAGAAAGACAAATTGTCTTGGTTATCAGCAAGATCAAAGCCAGCCAGCAGTAGCAGAGCTGAAAGAAGTAAAAAAAAAACCATACAAGCAATGCACAGCAGCAACAACATGGAAGAGGAAAGAGTAATCCCAAAGTTATTTTTCACCAAAGGTGAAAAGGGTAAAAACCAGCATTGATAATAGAAACAGAGAAGAAAAGTTGATTCTTGCCGAAAATTAAGCATAGTGTCTGTTCTAGAGGGATACCAAGCAGAGGAAAAGATACACAAGTGTAGCATCTATCTGTTTTCAAAGCAAAAAAATATCTATTCCATCAGAAAAACCAGTAAAAATAACTCATCAGTTTGAACAAGCTGAGCATCTGTGCCAATCAAACAAAAAAGAACAAGCATATATCTGTTCTATCAGCCACACAAAAAAAAGGAGGAGGAAACATCAGTTTTAAACCACAGCAATCAAAAAAACCATTTTGTTTTTCAAAAACCAAGCATAAGCCACATAAACCAGAAACACCACCTGTTCTAACCAGTTCCAAGCCCTTACTAGCAAAAAACGAATTTCCACAGAACCAAAAATACATCAGTTTTCAAAAACCCAGTTCCAAACCAGTTCCAAACTATTTCCAAACCAGAAAAACATCATCCCATCTATTCTAACGAAATCCAAACAACCAGCATAGCAAAACAACAGCAAAAAACCCAAAAACGTAAAAACAGAAAGCAAGCAAGCATATCCTCATCATTTTCCAGACCAAAAACCTTCAGAGTTCAAGTTTTTCAGAAGTTATATTCTGATATACAAAAAGAAGAGAGAAAATACAGAACAATCTCACCCGGAATCGTTGGAGAGATCAAATCGAGACCCTAGGGTTTCGTTCACCCTCTTCACGATCAACCTATTTCCGGCCAACATCTGCAAAGGCAACATCATCAGGTTAGAAATCGTCAGAAAACCCCAAAAATGCAAGAGATAGATTAACAGAACCCTGAATCTGTGAAGTTAGGGTTTCCATCAGAAGGTGTGAGGGAGATGGTGAGTACAAAAATCGCGTGAGAGAGGGAGAAGGTGGGGGTGTACTGGGTTCATAATAGAAATCGTGAGAGAATCCGATGAGGGTCAGTGAGAATCGAGAGAGACCATGAGAGGATGAGGTTTGGGTCGCGATGAGGGTGAGAACCGAGAGAGAGAACAGATGAATTTTTCTATTTTTCTTTTCATTTTATTTTAGTTAATATAATTATTATTATTATTATTAGTATAACTATTACTATTATTATTAGTTTACTATTATTATTACTTATTATTTGATAATTATTATTATTTTTATTATAACTATTATTGTTATTATTATTGTTACCAATTACTATTATTTTCTTAAATTAATAATTACTATTATTACCATTCTCAACCAATTAAATATTTAGTATACTCCAAAAAAAAAATAAAACAATAATAATAATAATGTTAGTTAGACTTTTTATTTAATAGGAAATTTCTAGCATTTTTCTTTTTCTCTATATTCGACCTCGACATACCTGTATTGCCACTACTTCCGTGTGCCTCAAGTTTCGCTTTTCTGATCAACGGCGCTTCATACGAAGTTTTCTGAAGTCTCGTTGGGCACTTTATTTGGGCCCAAGAGTATCTGTCTCTGGTTTTCTTTTTGCATCGCTCAAACCCGCGTCATTCAGGCTATCTCTAAACCTTTACCTTTTCAATTATTTTATTTTATGTAAATAATATTTTGCGCGATGTATTAAATAATAATTAGTTCTGATAGTTCTTATTTGATAATTTATCGATTAAACTATTATTCGATTTCTTATCAAATAGGAAAGATCGTTTCTAATAATTATTTAAAGTTCCGATTGTATTGTGTGATGATTATTTGTTTGTTCCGCATTTTATTCACCATTGTACACTTTGCACACAATTAAAATTAAAATCAACTCGATTCCATCCTGATTGGCTCATATGCCGATTTCCTAAAGGGTCTCATAGTTGGGGATGGGCATGGCCATCCTCACGAGGTTGATTAAAGCCCTTGTTGCTTTAATCAATCATAAACCGAAAACAACATTGGTCTATATACCAATTACCATGCACCAGGGTCTCATGGTTGGGGATAGGAGCACCTATCCTCACGAGGTTAATTAAGTCCACATACTTGGTTAACCATAACCCGACTCCATTTCTCATGCAACGCATCAATTTAAAAACACTTTCATAATTAAATTACAAACCTCGATCCAACGTCGAGTGCATTTTCAAAATTCTTTCATAAGAAAACTCAAGTGTTTAAGCTGTTGGATGCTAGTCTAATTGTTTAAACACTTGCAAAAAATGAACTTCGAATCTTTAAGTCGTTGGATGCTAGTCTAATTGCTTAAAGATTCTTAATAACGGAACCTGGTTTCACTTCACTCTTTCATAAGAAAAACTTTTGGGATGATAGACGACTCGTTGAGCATTGAGCTCATCTTGTTTCTAGTATTTGAATCGTAGGATGCTAGTCCTATTGTTCGGTACTTTTTCACCCACTTAAAAACAATTCAACTCACTCAAACTCGTTTATCGCTCATATGCGATCATAAAAACTCTTTTCCGACAAAGAGTATGCAATAGCCATTTCAAGCACGAACGTGGACTTAAGATTTTCAAACAAACTAAATAAGTCCAAGTTCAAGCATTTGAAATGTCTAAATGCACGATTTTTCTTATAAAATCAATACAACGAACTTAAAACCTTTTTGAGAGGAACTACGGAGTTTTGAATTTCCCATTGCATAAGGGAATACGTAGGCACACGGCTCTGAAACCGTGCCAAACTCAAAATAACAAACAAATTCTTTTTTTTTTCTTTTGGTATTCATAACTTAGCAATAAACACACACACAAACGCGTAGAATTAAATGGGTCCCATCGAGTACGATGGATGTAAGGGGTGCTAATACCTTCCCCTTACATAACCGACTCCCTATCCCACATTTTTGGTCACGTAAGACCGCCTTATCCGCTTGTATGGGGTTTTATCTATATTTTCCCGTTCTTTTTAGAACAAATAAAATTAGGTGGCGATTTCACTAGTTTTCGAGAATTAAAAAGATTTTTGAAAATCGAGTTGCTTCAGTAAGAATGCAATGTGGTGGTAATGCATGTAAGAATGCAATGTGATGCGATACATATTGATGTTATGCGCGAAATTACAGGTAAAGTTAAACAGACAAGGGTTTAAAAGGACAGTCGGCCACGATTTCAACGTCTACCCAACAAATTCCCATACTTGATGATTCTAATGTTTTTTGCTAAGTGTTTTGCGGAGTCTCAGATCCCCTTTTAACAAATATTATCATCATGCGAGCGGCCTACGTGGAGATAATATTTCCAAAAATATACTCTAAGAAACGGCTCTTAAAGGGATACTCAAAATCCTTTATTTTGAGCGGTCGGTCTCGGTTTGGATATCTTAAAGAACAACTTAGAGTTATAGGCCATTTGTCTAGAGATTGATGTCCTGCACTATCGTGCGGGGCAAAAACTTCCTTAAAACAACCAACTCTAAACCGGAGTCTTCGCTTCGATCCACAAGACATTGGAGTCAGGGGGACCTAGGCTACGCAACCCCTCTATCCAAAATGTTACCTAGAAGCCTGTGTATTGGGCTTATTTATGTATCATAACCAATAAGCTCCCAACAATAATATACATCAACAGGATAATATATAAAGCATAGAGAAGTGAAAGGCAATGAACAATAAATAATATTAAAAAGAAAGCAATAAAAAAACATACAAACATGCGAAGCACTAAACTAGGGTTGACTCGCTTAGTCAAAAAGAGTTTTAAAAATCTTCCCTAGTGAAGTCGCTAGCTGTGATGACTGGTTTTTTCATCGGTTGTTTTAAAAATAATGAAGTCGCCACCTAATTTTATTTGTTCTAAAAAGAACGGAAAAATATAGATAAAACCCCACAGATGCGGATAAGGCGGTCTACGTGACCAAAAGATGTGAATTCGGGAGTCGGTTATGTAAGGGGAAGGTATTAGCACCTCTTACATCCATCGTACTCGATGGGACCCGTTTAGTTCTAAGTGTTTGTGTATGTGTTAAATTGCTAATTTCTAATTTATGATCAAGAAATAAAAGAACGGGGTTTATTTATTATTATTTTGAGTTTGACGCGGTTTCAGAACCTTGTGCCTACGTATTCCCTCGTGCAATGGGAAAGTCAAAACTCCGTAGTTATTCTCAAAAAAATGTTTTAAGTTGGTTGTGTTGATTTTATAAGAAAAATCGTGCATTAGTCATTTCAAATGCTTGAACTTGGACTTATTTAATTTGTTTGAAAAGCTTAAGTCCTCATTCGCGTTTGAAATAGTTATTGCACACTCTTTGTAAGAAAAAAGTTTAATGACGGCGTACGAGCGATAAAAGAGTTTGAGTGAGTTGAGTTTAATTTTAAGTTGTGGATGACAAATATTGAAACATTAGGCTATCATCTAATGATTCAAGTATTCGAAACTGGCGAGCAAGTTCAACCAATCATCTCTCATCCAAAATATTTATTATGAAAACCATGAAGTGAAACGAAGTTCACATTTATTAAGTGTGCCAATAAAAGTATTTAAATCATTAGGCTATCGTCTAACGATCCAAATACTTTAAATTCGATTAAACCGTCGGGCTATCATCCAACAATTTAACCGAATGTCACAACACTAAGTTTTTATTTATTAAAACATGGGTAGAAGTTTTTTAACTTATTAGGCTATCATCTAACAACCTAAAAAACTTCAGATTTATTTAAATCATTAGGCTAACATCTAACAACTTAAACAAACCTCATCCAAATGTTTTTTATGAAAATCAATTTAGAAAAAAACGAGTTCAATTAATTAATTTGATTTTTGAAAGTTTTTTGAGGGTTGGTATGCGAAGAAAGGAGAAATGGAATCGGGTTATGATTAATTAAGTATATGGACTTAATTAATCTTGTGAGGATAGGTGCTTCTGTCCCCAACTATGAGACCCTGGTGCACGGAAAATAGATATGTGGACCAATAATTATTCGGGTTATGATTAATCAAAGCAACAAAGGCTTTAATTAATCTTGTGAGGATGGCCATGCCCATCCCCAACTATGAGACCCTTTTGGAATTTGGCTTATGAGCCAAGAGGATATAAGAATCTGATTGAATAAGTAGTGAAGTAGGAAAACAAGCGAGCCCACACAAGGTGGCCATATGTATGTTCCTAGAAAGTGGGACTAGCGTGACACTAGTATTCTAAACGACCGATTGGAACAATCGATCGAATAGTTGTCGCTGTAGAATAGCCCAGGACCAAACTATGAATGTGTGCGAGTGTGCACTGTGTATGTTTACCTGTTCCTTGATGAAGAGCCCAAGAGGAGGCTATGTGTTCTAATTGATGACAAACGCGTAATTGAACGATAATTAAAACACACATAGAAATTAATCCTAAACTATTACAGACCATGCGGGGATAGGGTACAAGTTTACGAATAGGGATACATCAAATCGAGAAGTGCGATAAAAGCTTAGATGAACAGATAAAACAGGCCGACTTAATTAAATAATTAATTAAATTGAATCCTCCTATTTAATATAATTAATCAGCAAAATTATTAATCAAATTAAATATTAATTTTCAACTCAATTAAATATTTAGAACAAAATAAATAAATATTATTTCACAATTTATTTGATTAAATAAAATACCAACAAAATAATATACAAAAATACAAAGAAACAAAGAAAATGGGCTAGAAGTTGAAGCAAACAGGGGGGTGTGAATTAGTAAAGAGGCTCGGGCCCAATAGGGGGTGGTCCACTGATCCAGTATGGTCACTCCTAGAAGGTACACGATGGGCTATGCTTCTGGTGCGTTGGATGAAGATCTAGTGTGATCAGATCATGAAGAGGATGGTCTGATGAAGATCGAATGGCTGAGAGGAGAAGAACAGAACTAACACCATGGAGGTACCTGCATCAGATTGAGAATAGACCAATCAGACGGTGACAAGTGTCACCGCCTGGAGCAACAAAACAAAATTAAGTCTAATCATATCTTAACACACGGTTAGCCCTTTTTTAGGGAAATAATTAACTAAGAGAAAGAAAAAAGAAGAACACTCTTCGTGTTCTCTCATACGCTCCCTGGAACACGCTCCCTGAATGATACTTTCATCTTCTCAAATCGGAACCGACCCTCTCATCCTCTTTCTTTCTTCATCTTGTTGTTGATGATGCGTGGCTCTCTATTTCTCTGTGTTACTCACGTCCTTTCTCGATCGCCGCCGCTGATGCATGTTTACCATATCGCTGTCTGTTGGTTCTCGGTTGCCGTCGATCTGTGTGACCCTCGTTCTCTCTGCATGGACCTCCGCCGGAAGCCCTTGCTGGAAATCACCCTTGGTGGAGGTGGATGGCGGAGAGCGACGGTGGATGGAGGAGATTCACCACAATTCTTTTTTTACTATGTTTTCTAATTCTTCTTTTTCTTATGAATACTAATAAGTGTTGGTTTTTCAGAGAAATAAGGGTTTGATAAGGATCTTGAAGGTGGTGTTGGAAACCCTAGGTCTCGGATTTGCGGTTCCTTTGCTGTTTATGGGTGAGAGCTTTCTGATTCGACCCTTTTTCTCTTCATCGTTCTTATTTTCTGAAGGGTTTGTGGCTAGGAAAATGATGTTAGAAATACTTAGGGTTTCTGTTCATGGTTTTGGCTTGCTCTGTGTTGTTGATGTTGCGAAAATGATGATGATGATGGTTCTGGTTCTGAGTTCTGTTTTGGCTTTTTGATCTGTTTGTTCTTGTTGTTGGGGTTTGATACGATTTTTCTGTGTTTGGGTTTTCTGTTATTTGGTTTTCTGGTTTTTGGAACAATGGTGGCTGCTAGGGTTTGCTCATGCCTTGCCGGTCTTACTTTCGCTTATTCAATGCTTAAATATCCCTAGAATTAGGGTTTCTTTCCTTTGTTGCTGGACCTTTGGTCTGTGTAGCAGGCTTGTTACCTTCTGGACTGTGGTTTTGCTGTTGGAATCTGGAAAACAATGTTGTTTTGGGCTTGACATTATTCTGATATGTTAAAGTTAATGAAACACGCTCGAGTATTAATGGAATCGATTTACTTGTTGCTTGCCTTTTGTCTCTTCTGCCCTGTTGCTTTTCTCACCTCCTCTGTGAACCGAATTGTTTTGTTTGTGATTTGCAGTAGAAGTGATAGGCCAATGATTGAATTTAACTTTCTGAGGCCCATTATGTTGCTTGAACAATGACTGAACCCTTTAACCTGATTCCTAAACACAAACCCTAATGATGAGTTTGGATAGAAACTATTTCCTTGAATGTTTTCTTATTTTGTGCTTGATTATGTCATCTAACCAATTCTTATTTTTCTTGTTTCATGAAAAACACTCAATGGTTCGATGGCAATGAAGAGGAGACAAAGCAAAAGATGCATAGGAATTGAAATCTTTGCAAGAAGTGTTGAAGAAGAAAGTCCTTGAGAAGGAAAAGATTCATTAGAAATGTTATTTACTCAGTGATAGGTTGGTAAAACATTCAAATCATATATGATAAAATAAACTCATTTAACAATTAATGCTACAATATATAAGGTATATTATTAAAAGCCAATAAAAACCCAAAAAACAAATTAACCTTGGTCCAACACCATGTATTTTCAAGTTAATCAACCATTTTGTCATGACTTCTTTCACAGAAGTTAAAAACTATTCAAACTCATCAAATTTCACCCACGTGTGAGTTCTTTTTCAATATTCTACTCACATGCGAATCACTTAGTGATTCTTATCGTCCATGCACGATTAATCTCCTATTCTGACATCTTGGCGAGCCCACTTAAAAAATACATTTTTCATTTCTTTTCTCTTTTCTCGCCTAATAAGTAGAAGATTAAAAATTTACAATCTAACACATAAAACACATTAAATAAATGGTTCCCATCGAGTACGATGAATGTGAGGGGTGCTAAAATTTCTATTTGCATAACTGAGTCCCGAATCCATCTCTTGGTTGCGATTACCATTCCTTTTCTTTCGTGGGTGTTCTCGATATTTTCTCTTTTCTTAGGAATGAATAAAATTCAATGGTGAATTCATTGAATCAAATATTTTTTAAGGCGCTACACCCACTTTTGTGCAACGTCACCTACTCTGGGGGCTACCAAGCTAGGAAGGAAATTCACTATGATATTATTAGATCAAAGCTAAACCAACTCTAATTTACAACTTATCTCTTAATCACTACATTGTGCAACTTCTACCTAGAAACCACTAGATATGAGATCCCCCTCTCACTTCCAATCACCACATTGATATAACTACAGTCACAAACCTTGTGACTATACTTAAAGAACCAAATAGAAGATTACACTTTAAATAAACAATATTGTATTTTTCTTAAAAGCTTTAAACAAGAACAATAATAAACTATTTGCTTAAAATCTCATGAGTGAGAATAATAGCTTGATAAACAAGCAACTATCAGTCTGCTCGATGCCTCAAAATATACATGAGTGACATACAAAAATACAAGCACTAAAAACCTAAAAGAATATCAAAATCCTAACCCTTATGTTGCACAAGGTTTCTTCTTTTTTGAATGTTTGCTATTTTAGGTCATATCAAATCCTTTTTATAACTATTCCAAAAAGGGCTTGGACTTCAAATCAAATTCAATCTTCACTTTTCAAATCAACTGCTAGATATTCACATAAACATAGGAACATACTTTTTTAAAGTTTCATAAAAAGTCTCCAAGATTCTTTTAAATGAAACAAATAAAATGTGCATATTGTTCCTAAATAATCGCATTAACATGCGCATAATGATGAGGTATATCCAAAAAGATCTCATCAAATAAAAAAAAAATTACAAGAGATAAACATCAGCAACACCTGTCGTACACAGATCAAGATGTTATGACATTTGTCTTGGACATCTTGCTGAAACACATAACAGTGAAACTGTTATTACAGTTGATGAAGATGTCACAACATCTTGCATAACATCAATATAGAACCATATTTTATCAAAATTAATCAACAAAAAAACTATATAACTAACAAGTTTAAATTCTCTCATCAATCAAAAATTAAGGATAAAAATTTATTAGAGAATTTGTTATAAAGTATGTTTATTTTTAATTCATGTAGTATTACTGCTCATATAAATTTATTTATATCTATTAAATTCAATACATCAAATTATCTTGGGATAGTTTAACTCCTATCTTACAATATTTCAACTTCTCTTTTGCCACATCATCTATTTTTCTATGTGGCATATGTCAAAATTCATCTTCTCTTTTTAAAGATTGAAATATAATATTAATCTCTATAGAAAGTCATGGGTTCGAATCCTCACAAATGCAAAAATACAATAATTTAATACTTATTTTTAATTAAAAAAAATTATATTAATTTACTCGAATAAACTTATTATTATTATTTGAGAAGAGATTAATGCACTGAGAGTGTAAAATAGTTTAATATTGTCAACCAATCACAACCGTGTACCCAATTATGATCCACTTTTACTTTTAAAAAAAATTTAATGGCATGGAAGTTTGTTGATTTTCTATTAATTGATTGTATAATAGAACTTTACTCTGACAATGTGTAAATATTATTCTCTTATTATTTTAATGTAAAAAATTATTAGACAAATATAATTATATTTTAATTAAATCTCAACAAATAATTTTTCAACATACAACTAATTTGCTCATCTACATTATTTCCATAAATTTTATATAATACTTTTCATATTTATCTGAAAAGAATTTCTTAATTATAAAAATGAAAAAAAAAGATATTTTGATATTTTTTTATTTAGTATTTTTAATATAATTTAGAATCTTTTAATTTAAAAAAAATAAATAAGATGATACTTATTCATCATATATTTTAAATAAATAGTACTATTATTTAAAGAAGGTATTAATTTAAAGTTTAATTTTAAAACTACTGTGCAAAATAATATATATATATATATATATATATATATATATATATATATATATATATATATATATATATATATATATATATATATATATATATATATATATATATATATATATATTTTCTTGCATATTGACAAATAGTTTGGAGTTCTATCTTTTACAATAATTATCCTTATTTAAAAAATATTAGAAATAGAGAGATTTTTGATCATTTTTAATTAAATATCACAACAACCAATAATTAATCCAACTAAATATATTTTTAAAATTTTTAAAAATAAAGGAGATACTCGAATTCACTTACTTTGAAATAAAATTTTTGTTTTCTTGAAATCAAAGGAACAAAACCTTTAAGAAATACTTGTAATGTTAAAATATATATTCCATAGTTTTTTAGAATTAAATTACTCTTAATTTATCTAGAATTATGTTAGAAAATACCTTTCTCTTAACGAATTTATATATTTCATCTCTACATTTCTCATATAACAATAATTTCTTTATTATCAAAAATGAAAGACAATATATTTTGATACAATTATTTATTTAGTTTATCTAAAATAATTTTAGAATCTTTCAATTTTTAAAATATAAATGATATAGTACTTTTTCATCATATATTTTACAATGAATAATACTATCATCTAAAGATGATATTAGATTTACTGTCTAATTTTAAAATCACAGTGTAAAAATTTAAATATGGCACAATACATATTTTATTTTTTTGTATATTGATAAATAATTTTGGGTTCAACCCTTTATAATAATTCATCTTTATTTTAAATAATATTTGAAAGAACGGGAATCTGGATCATTTTTAACTAAATTTTTTAATAATATAATAATTACTCGAACTAAATATATTCTTTAAAATTTTAAAAAATAAAAGAGATGTTTGAATCGACACAATTTAAAGTATTTTTTATTTTTTTTAAATCATTACAATAAAACAACACTTAAAATAATTCTAAATCTCGATTATAATTCATAATAAATTATTTTAATATAAATTTGTAACTCATATTTACAAAATAATTTTTTTAGCATTGTTAAAGTTTGATACTAAATAAGTCAAAATAATTAACAGCTGTGCATCGTGCGGTCAAAATCTAATTTTAATTAATATGAAGAAATATATTGAAATGTGTCTTATAGAAAGTGTGTATTAATATTGATTATATAAATAATTAATTTATTCTTTGTCTTGTAACAATGGAACAACGTTGCACGGTGTCTGCAAGCTTTCAATCCCTCTATCAACTTTGTCTTCTGAAGCTTTCCCCCATTGCACAGCATAAAATCCTACCACTATTATAATTGCACCAATCAAACTGCAAAAAGACATTTGCCAAATGTATTCTCAGTGTTATGTGAAAAAAATCTAAAAAACTATATTTATTCTAAATAGTTTTGAACATTTACCTTCCAAGATAAAATTCATCTCCAAGAAAAATAAAACCCAATAAAACAGTGAAGATGATTCCTATTGGTTTGAACATAGCACAAAAGAGAGGACCAGCTTTTTGTACGCACCATGTTAGTAAGTAGTACCTAATTCCTATTGCAACTATTCCCTGTTTAAATAAACTTAATTAGTAAACAATAATCGATTAATCTTTCGTTTAAAGACGATAATGAATGATTAATTACCTGGTATAATATGACAATCAACCCCATATCAAACTTAACTTCCCATGCACTTGGATCTCTAACCACAAATAAAGCAAATACTCCAGATTGAATTGCTGTGAAAAGTACTTGAAAGAAGACTATGACTATTACAGCAGGGTATTTCTTTGTTATTGTAACCTAAAACAAACAACAAGAAAAAGAAGAGTTACTTTACATGGAAAAAAAACATGTTACTTGAAAGATAGATGTTAAATGTTCAGAAGTGTAGGAGATAATTATCACAACCTGATATATGTACCACATGGCTGAAACTAGAGAATCTCCTACACCTAACAACCCTCCCAAAACCCAATTCAAATTTGGTGAAAATTGAAGTGTGTTGTAAGAACTTGATGAATGTAGCTTGAAGATTGGTGGACCTTTGTATAATATGACAACAAATGCTCCTGTCATTGATACTATAGTTCCTATCACTTTTGCTTGGCTGCTATAATGTCTCCAATGTATTTTTTCCATCCTAAATGATTAAATTGAAAAGATATTGATAATTGAGATGCTGCAATCAAAAGATTTGAATTTTAGTTATGTGATGATTTTCTAACCGTGATTGGAACCATAAATTATGAGATAGATTCGTTAAACAGATAGGTTGTAAATGAATTTTGAAAATGAAACCTAAACCTCATGGACATGTTGAAAAATACTAAGACTCACCTTATACTTAAAAGTTTTAGCGAAAGAGATAATATATATTTCTTGACACATTCTCAACATTCACGTGGGTAACATCTATTAGGGAAGACATATCACTATTTGTCATTAGTAGCTTATAGGTATATATAATGGACATTAAGAGTGATTTTTATGAATGGAGACTTAGAAAAAGAAATTTATATGGAGTAACCGGAAGATTTTGTGATTCATGGACAAAAAAATAAGGTATCTAAGTTAGATAAATCCTTATATGATATTAAACAAACTCTAAAAAAATGTCATGAAACTTTTGAAAAACTGATTATCTAGATTGAATTTAAAGTGAATGAAAGTGACAAATGCCCTACTATACATCGTAAAATGTGTACATGTTGGGTGCACTAGTGTATAGCTAGTAAGAGTCGTGAATAGTTTATCTGAGTATGAGTCGTATGAAAAGGTTCCCTGAATTCCTCTATAATCATCTCTTTTTTATAGTGCTTTTCGTCTACTCCACCTCTATAAAATTTATTGATTTGTCATTAAGACACATGTTTCTTTTTCCGTAGAAGAACAGTCAATGTGAATCAAGTTCCCTGCCTCTTTCTCAAAGACAGACCATTTATTATTATTTATGCAACTTAAATGCTCATCAGTATATGTAAGGCATTAATTGGAAATGGGACATATTAAAGATGGGTCGTTCTGATTGACATGACCCATTTAAGTTGTTCTGACTTGGTCCTAACCCGTAGATGGCTTAAATCAGGAAAGTTTATGATAAGTTTGTGTTCACACTTGGCCAAGATCACCATAATATACACAATCTCTTAAGTATGAGGCCAGAAGGCGAGAGATGCAGAGAGGGATAAAGAGTTAAATATACACAATATCTCAAGATAAAGGCATGTGAAATTTCCTGGTTAGGGCTAGATTCAAGATGTCGTGACATCTGATCCAACATTACAAACAGACAAGGTAGAACATACAATTTAAAGTGCAGGAAACAAAAATAACACAAGGAATTGTTAACTCAGTTCGGTTCTAACCAACCTACATCTGGGAGCATACCAAGCCAGGAATGAAATTCACTATCAGCAATATTAGTTTAGAGGAAAACCTCCTTGTTTACACTCCTCACTTAATCAAACTACCCAATGACCCTTCTACCTAAGATACCACACTTAGATATGAGAATCCCCTGCTCATTTCCAATCACCTCAGTGATGTCTATCAGCTACTATCACACCAACAACTGCATCGACTGCTTGGCTCCTATTAAACTCAGCTTGGAGATGCCTCACTCCAAATCACAACTAAAACAGTTTAAAGATACCACACTTCAAACACAATCAGAACTTGTCACACACGTGACAGAAACTATCTTGGAGTTGATTCACAACTTCTTCCAAGAACAAACCTACACTCATTTCTTCACAGCTTCTCAGTGAGTAAAAACAATCCTCTTGCCTACAGGCTTCGAAGAAAAATCAGTGACCATCCAGCAATCCGGGTGGTTCACTTACATGGATAACCCTAAAGAATACATCTTTCTAAAACCGGATAGCTTGCTAAAACTAGGTTACAACTGCTTATTTATAACCTACTATCCAACTTGATTTGGGCCTTCAAAATAACAGCATAAGTTGTAACAAACTTATGTAGAAATAAACTTTTGCAGAAACAAAATCGCAGATAACTTCTTCTATAATCAAGGTCCTCTCTGATTTTTCTCCTTAGCTCTTGGACCTTCACATGTGCCTTCAAAATCACGCCATGTAAGATGCATAATATTCCCAGAATATTCTGCACTAATTAAACCAGAACTGTAACAAACTTTGACAGTTCAGTAGCGTGATGTCCTGATGTGTGATGTCTCGACATCTTATATGATATGTTGTTTCAGATGTTGAACTTCTTCTACACAACATGTTAAGGCATTCTAGATAGGATTATAACTTGAAGATCCTAATGTACAAATACATTGTTGTTGCTTATTATTTGTTTTATTAAAATTTAGCCAATACATATCATTTGGAACTTACAAACTCCCCCTTTGCCAAATTTTAGCTAAAACAAATAAATACAATTTTAAGCAGATTACAAAAACAACATCAACAATTTACAATTGAAAATTAACAATTTAAAGAATCTTCAGCAGTCTTTAGTTCAGGACCCTTTATGTCTTGTAGTCCAGTCACACAACTTGATCTTGGAGACGAGTAACTTCTTCATCAGGTGGTCTGCCAGTTTGAGATGATTGCCTTCCTATTGAAGGTGATGTCTCAACATCTAGTCTGACTTCTTCTCATGTTTAGAATTTTCCCATTAAGCCTGTCAATAGCTAAAAAGGAGGAAAGTCCCGGTGTACATGAGGAAGAAGATAACTTATTCTCCCACTAAATGAAGGACCAATTCTTCAGATCATCAGTCACAACATATTTCAAATTGTTACTACTAGATTTGTGATTTGGACATCTTTTTGTTCTTTGTTGCTTGTCTTCCTTCTGTTGTGTGTTATTACATCTCTCCCCCATTTTAGCTATAATTTGACAAAGAAAGCCTTCACAAAACCAAATCCAGGCACAGTTTTCCCATACCTTAATGAAGCACATGATGGAGTGTGGTTTAGTATTTGCTTGTGGATGGAGAATAGCTGATATCTCTTATAAATAGGGTGGAAATTTCTTAGTAATTAACGGCTTATTAATTTGTTGTTCAAAGTGTGTTATTCCAGGCTGACAATCTTCCATTGACTTGCTGAGCACCGTCTAGTCTACCCTTGAATGCTTTTAATAACTTTTGACTGTTTCTTCCGAGATCAAACAGTCCCAATGCATGCATGGTTTCCATTGCTTGACTTGTCCATGCAAAGTCATGTTCTATATGATGTCTTGACATCCGGTCAGAAATTATCCACTTACTTCACTTTTCAGAATAGTGGATTCTCTATTGTGGAGCACTCTTCACTTTTGTCCATATGGTGCTAAAACTTCTTTATGGAGGGTCATGAGAAGGAATCTAAACAATCTTTTAATTTTCTTCAGATTCTCAATGACAATGATGTTTCAACATTATATTTGACAATCATATTCCCCCTCAACATGAGGACTACGTATGACACGGACTGATACAATTTCCTATTTTAGACATAAGAGAAGACTCAATTGACTAAGACAGAAACTTGGACTATCCATTTACAGACATAGAGAATCAAATCTCTATATTGGATAATTTAGAACACAAGAAACTATTTGTGTTCAAGATTCAAGGACAAGACTCTATAAAGAAAACAAACTGACTGAAAATAGGAAAACTATTCAATATCTTTGCAAAAACAACTGCAAAGAGGGACCTCAAACTTAACAATGTCTGAACACTACCCTTTTTATTATGTTTGTCACAAGTTGACAAACATAACCTATAGACTCTAACTTTACTCATATCCGAATGAAAGATATGAGAGGCATAAACAAGGACTTAAGAGAAAACAAAAACAAAAGAAAGACTCTAAGAACCTGAGCAATTTAAATAACATACCTAGACTGTAACAATTTGTCTTGATCAAGAGATGTTATTTCAATAAGAATTACTTTAGGTGGTTTTGTGCATAGGTTAGGACATGCACTAAGTCAGAACAAGTGATACACACCATCAATACATGTTTTAGATAAACAGATTAAGAATTATCCCTGCTGGTTTTCAAGGATAAAACATATCTTGAGTTATGTCATGACTTCTTGTTTGAAATTGTACTTCTGGCTTGAAAAGATTAGTCTTTGATAGACTGTCCATATGATTAGAAGCAGAATTCTATTGTCTTTGCTGATCTCCATACTCTTCACTCCCCTTGAGATGTACAAATTTAGGACATCTTTGATGTTTGTCCTTAAGGCATTCTTTATTTGGAATTTTCCACAGTTTCTAAATTAGGAATCCTTAGTTTGCTTGCTACACAAGATTTTGATTGCCACACTCTGTAACTTGTAATAGAGGAAACCTTATGTGTATAACCATAAATTTGTCTTCAAAAGATAGGTCATAGCCTTATCTCTCTGGTGTCTTCAACTGTTGTGATGTTACATCTTCATGTAGACCATTCTCTTCTATACATCACATACTTCTTCTCTTCTTGATTCAGAATTCCATACAGTTTTTTGCAAATATCCAGCTCTCATCAGGATATTTAACAGTATATGTAATCTTCTCCTTGTTGAATCAATTATTTAAATAATCACCAGATAACATTGCCACACTTCCTAAAATTGTGAAGATAACAGTGAACTCTAACATTCGGTTCACACTAGACCATGAATTCCTCAAACAGATACACAACTCCTGACAGAGTATATGAATCTTTCATTCATGCTGCATATCTAATAAGTACTAAGTCTCCCGTCAAAGTACCTACTAGTTTGGTCAGTTAGAATTAACTACTCACACTAGGTTTTTCTGACTGATTACATCTTCACACACAATTCTACTTTCAGGCAATAACATATATATTCAGAAACTGAAGACATTTATATGATGTTCCGACATCTGATAAGAAATCACCCATTACGGTTCTTGGTTAACATCCATAGCATCTTATTTATAATACTTGGGGTGGAACAAAAGAGACATAGTGATAAGAAACTTTTCATCCAGACATATCAAGGAATATTATAGGCCACATCTCAATAAGCTTTTCTTCAGACTCTCACTTCTGATTTTGAGATGATGGGTGCCATAGTCTGTACCTATAGAGGAGATTCCCTCATCTAGGTTTCTGGAACACACTTAGTTATGGCTTGACACTTAATAGTTCAGATCTTTCATAGCAATCTGGCCTCCTTGATTCTTCTTGACTCTACCCTTTCTGGATACTAATTAGGGCAGTCAACATTCATGACCATATTTCACTGTGATTGAGATACAGTATTCATCTCCAAGTCTGTTCTATGATTATGAATAAAATTCCACATATTTGTTTCCTTTGATCAGAAGAAAATACTAGATAAAAGCTCACTTTGATTATTCATAAAGGATCTGAGATGTATACCTTTAAGTGTCTTCTCATATGAATTGAGCTTTTCTTTTAATACTCCCACAAGTTTAGGTCAGAAATAAACTGACATCTGGAGTATAGAAGCTTTATTCATCGTGTCATGATCAACTAACACAGATGTCTCCTCTTCCAGATCAGAAGTAGGTTCCAAACATATGTACTTACACTACATTTGTTTAGCACCCAAAACATCTGTTTTTCAAGTGGTAGCTGCATACTAGTACTAATGTTCCAACATCTAGTAGAACATTTGTTCCATCTTCTAGGAACACATCATCCTTGAAGGTCTTCAAGGTAAACACTTTGCAGATGAGTATGAGAATCATTTATCAATTGATGCCCATCAACTCTAATAATTCATGCCTTTATGAGTGGACTTGAGAGATATCTCAAGTATCTTTGACACTTTTTAAAATAGTTGTAATAATCTGCCACAATATTCTGTTGATAAAATAACCTTAGGATCCTTCTTTTATTATAGGGGTTGCATCAGAGGCTATGCAGAGGAATATATCCATACCTCAACAGAATGTACATAATGCTTACTTCACAATATTTATTGTAAGCATGAAACATAAGGATTGAAAATAAATCAACCCTACAATCTGCTTGCTTCTGCATCAAGCCACAATCTAGACCCAACCAAAAATCTTAACCATGTGGTAATATATGAGTACAAGAATTATCGTATCAATGTCTTCACTCTCGCATGATGGTTTTGATAACTTCTTTCTGTGTTGAGGCTGAACAATACAATCCAAAGTCTTCATTCCCGCATGAAGTCTTGAATTTAACTTTCTTGTTCCAGCATCTTCATCTTCTTTGGTCAGGTTGGTCTAGTTCTCCACAAATAGGTCCATCCTCCACTTCTATGGACCATACAATCTAAAAATTCCTTGTTAAACTATTTTACCTTGTATACAATCAGAAAGTATCCCATATGGATCTCATCCAGAAACAGACAAAATGTCTGCTCTTGGATTCTTAGATAAACACAAGGAGAGCCCATTTGTTTCCTACTTTGTACTCAAGTTGGAGCCTTAGATAAACGAAGGAGATTGTAGTTGGTGTTTGAATTGTGTTCCAATTGGAGTCTTAGATAGTTTCAAGGGTAACCTAGTAGATTCCAACATTGAGCTCTAGTTAGAGTTTTAAATAAGTGCTGGGAGAGCCCAATTAACTTTTTCATGTCACTCTCGTAGGATTTTTAAATAGGTGCAATGAGAGTCTAACAAGTTCTTGTTTTATGCTCCAATTGGATTCTTAGATAAACACAAGGAGAGCCTCATTGGTCTTACATGTAGCTCTCGTAGAAGACTATGTCCAAGGAGAGCCTGGTGGTTTCCTACATTGTGCTCTAGTTGGAGTCGTAGAAAAGTACAAGGAGAAACCAATAGGTCCCTACATTTTTCTCTATTTGTAGTCTCTGATAAGCTTAACGATAGTTTGATGTCCTCTTTCATTATTCTTCACTTTATATCTTTTATTTTAGTGATGATAAGATAATGCATTTATGTCACACACGAGAAAAGAGATACTAAATTAGGAGAAATTGATTACCAGTTTATCATCTCAAAATATCTTGGACTAATTCCACATCATAGTGTTATATTTTAGTACAAATCAATTTTATCTTTATGTTAAAATTATATCTATAGAGGAATCAGTCCACTATCGATTAAAGTCTTTTATAACTAACAAGGATGTTAAGTTGATAAAAATGTGTGTTTAAAAAGAGCCTATAGGTACACACACCATAAAAGCTGCACTTTATTTTATTTTTGATAGCGCTTAAAAGAGCTATTAATTGTGCTGCTATTGTAAGTTTTTCTTTAATAGCACTTTTAAAGCACTATTAAAGTACAAATTTTTAATAGCATTTTTCCTTAAGTGCTACTGAAACGGACATTTTGCACTTTATAATGCTTTTTTTGATTTAATTTTGATAGTACTTGCAAACAAAGTGTTATTATAAGACACATGTTTGATAGCACTTTCAAACAAAGCGCTATTATAAGACACATGTTTGATAGAACTTTTAAACAAAGCGCTAATATATGGCACATATTTGATAGCACTTTCTCTTAAAAGTTTATGTAAACAAGCTTTTATGCAGAAATTTAAAAGGTAACAAGGCTCCCACAAAGAAGTGTAATGTGTTATACTTCCTCATGAGTATCAAGATATGAGTTAACTAAAATGATATCGAATAATATGTTGGACGTTCAATGAAAGATACTTCATGTCCTACAAGAGGATTATATAGTTGAACTTCATATTAGGATTTTTATTGTTCTACAAGGAAATCTTACCCGAGACCTTCACTAAAGGATTCTTACTTCCCAAAGAGGCAATGCAGTTTATAGATTGTGGATGAAGGATCAATTCTTGCTTCCTACGAGGAAATTTTATGTTGGACCTTCACTAATGGATCATTTTCATTCAAAGAGGCTATACTATGGATTGACCTTTATTGAAGTAGCCTCCCCACCCATGAGGTAATTTCACGTTGGACTATCCCTGGAGGATCCTTACCACCCAAAGATGAAATACAATTGATTTACCTTAATTGAAGGATCATTTCCATCCCACGAGGCAATTTTACGTTGGACCTTCACTAAAGGATACTTGTCGATATACAGTGAACCATTACTTTGTACCTTCACCAAAGGATCCTTGCCGCCCAAAGAGACAATGTGACTGTTAAACCATCATTGAAGGATATTTTTCGCCTTACGAGGCAGTTATATGTTGGACCTTCACTGAAGGATTATCGCCTCATTATCTTGTGACTTACTATTGGAATCATAACCTTAATATACTCAACTTTCCCATGTGCAACGCTTGAGGGAGTTTCCCTAAACGAGGAATCATTTTAGTCAAGGAAACTTAATAGGATAAACTTTGAAACTAATTACACACAAGGAAATCCAAATGAAATAAGGAAAATTTCCACAGGGAGGAACATTGTCATTAAAGAGATCTGAAGGGCGATGTTGCAAGAAAACCTTAAACATGACAATATGCAGCTTTTATGAAAGAAGATACTTAGGAATTTTAAAGAATGACTTGACTTTCAAAGTATCACCTTAGAGAATCACAGTTATAAGTTTCATATGAAGAACTCAACTATTCAAGTTTCACTTGAGGGAATCGATTTTACAAGTCTCGTGTGAGGGAACTTAATATCAAAGTCTCTTATGAAGAGACTCGTTGCAAGTTTTTCCTTAGGGACTTGAGTATAAAGTCTCTCATGAGGAATATGTCTTTCCAAGTCTCACATGAGGGACTCGACTATCAAAGTCTAGTTTGAGGGACTCACTTTACAAGTCTCACCTTAAGGACTCAACTAACTGAGTCTCACCCATAAATAAATTACCTTCTGTATAGTTTAAATGACTTAGCCCTTTCCAAGACCTCGTGCTTGTGAGAGTGTACCATGAAAATTTTACTAGACTCTAGAAGGGATTGTCCATGAAGAAGAAAGTCAAACGAAATATGTTGACATCAGACAAAAAAACCAAATAATACCATAGGTTGCCCATAATACAAATCGCTTGTTTCGGTTGGACAACCTTCCGAAGTAGGTATAGTCACCCTAAATTTATCTAATAAGACATATATGAGCTCTCCACTCTTTTGACGCACGCAGGCTTCTAGCACACCATAAAACCATAACTCAAGGCCATGATTCAAGACAAGTCATACTGTAATTTAAAATATATATCTATATATATATATATATATATATATATATATATATATATATATATATATATATGACAGAACGTTATATTTCTATTAGATGACGATGTAGAATATTTTTACACTTACATTGCATCTCCTTTAAAGTCTAAAAGTAATATTAAAAAATTAGACTACAAACAAACTTAATTAATATTTTTATGTCAAATAGTTTTTAAATATTACTTTATCAAACAAACGTTTTTTATCATACTTTAAAAAAATTTAAAAATAGATCTGTAAAACAATTTTTTGAAACTTAAAATCAAAAAAAAAAATACCTAGACTACACTAATGGTTTCAACCTATTGTTTTGATTTAAAGTTGAGAAAATATTTGCAGAACCTGAAAATGAGAGCAAGTATGAAGGTGAAAGCTGGAGTGAGGTTAATAATTGCTGATACAAGGGTCGGTGAACTGAGTTCTATGCCTCCATAACTCATTATCTGTGTTGAAGTTCTGCACAATTAAATAATCATGTGTTGAAGAGCATTTATAAGTAATCTAATACTCTTCTTGAGTTTTTTTTTTTATAAATTATGCAATGCCTAATTATTTAATACTCTATTTTTAAAAAAATAATTAATATTATGCACTTAATTTAAATTTTAAATTTATTTATACTTTTTTTTTTTGACACATTTATTTTTACTTAAAATAACCATATCCAACAAAACTTTAAAATAGTACTCCTAAATTTCTTGTCCCCTCATAAAAGATATATTGAATTTTTTTCTCTATGTGCTGTTAATGTTCTGTCCATGTGACAGTGTCAAGTTGAATTTAGGTTAACAACGGTTGTCGACAAATGAAATGGTAGATTGAGGCAATATTAATGAAATACGAAATGTATGGTACCAAATGAAGTAATATTCTCTAAAATTTGTAAATCGATAATTATTGTGCTAAAAAATTTAATTGTTTTGAGTGGTGTAGGAATTGACAAGCAATATATATATATATATATATATATATATTCCAAAAACAAGAAAAATTGAGTGAAATACTGAATAATTTAATGGCAAATAAACAGAAACATGATAATAGTTAGAAATTAGCAAGTTAGAATTGAAATACTAACCCTAGAAGAGCAAGGAAAAAGAAGCTGCAAAGTAAAGAGAATGTGAGCGGAGGACATTGTGACCTGCAAATGAAAAGAGGGAAAAAAAGAGGAAAATTATTGTTTATGTTTTTTAAAACAATAGTTAATACCTTCCATATTGTAGTGGAAAGAAATATAAGAAAATGAATGGAAAATTTGGAAAAGTAAAAGAAAAAGAAAAAGAGGAACCTGTTGCTAAAGAAAGCAAATGGAAGAAGCAAGATGGTGGAAAGTGCCATGGAATAAGCGACCATTACATATTTGTTGATTCCATCTTTTGTTGCAACTTTAATTACATCAAAGCTCCCACTTTGTGCTAAAACAGCTATCATCATCCCCAAAAATGGTAGTAATTTGTTTGTACCATTCAAGTTTAGCAATCGTCCCATATCCATGTCTTTCTCTCTCTCTCTCTCTCCCTCTCTATGCCTTTTTTTCTCCCACATAACATATTGACTTATTATGATATTTTATTTATTTATACATGTGTAAATTAAAGGCTGATGTGTGCAAGTCAATCGTCACTCTTTGTAGATACAATGGTACTATGGACATTTGGGGTGAGGTGTCCTAATGGGTCATTTAAGGGAGGTTGGTGATCATTGTCTTATCATCCTTAAGTATGTTAATTAGGCATGAGGTAGTAAATCTTTTAAATTGAATAATCATTCGTTATATCAAAGTAGTGTTCTTGAGTTTGTTTACTTGCTTGGATTGCCATTGAAAACCATGGTTGGAAAGTTTTTTATTTTGTTGGAGAAG
Organism: Vicia sativa; assembly: GCA_021764765.1. Lineage (NCBI taxonomy): Eukaryota > Viridiplantae > Streptophyta > Magnoliopsida > Fabales > Fabaceae > Vicia > Vicia sativa. The sequence goes on along the minus strand of CM038792.1, from coordinate 133,618,765 downwards.
TTAAAAACTCTCAAATTAATTTTGAAGCTTGAAATATGTATAAATAGGTGTTTGATAAGTGTGACTCTCATATTGACAATTTAAAAGAGTTGGTAAATATATATGACCTTATTTGATGAGGGGATTGAGTTCATATCTAGAACAATTGTAAATATGTAGTCCTTGCTAATGATTTAAGATTCTCAATTGTTTTAAAGGTCTAAGTTTAAGTGGTTTAAACTTGTTGCTTACTTATGTGAAAACTAGATGTAGAAGAAATACTATCAAGCTATGAAGGTTGGAGATGATTGGATTGAAAAGTGTATGAAATTAGGCAAGAGGTTGTGAAGCATTTCATTAATATTTTCGAAGAATTGAAGTTGATAGACATCGACTTGACGATGTTATCTTCCACTTTCTTTTGAAAGATAACAACCTTGTTTTGTAGATTACTTTTAAGTCTACAAGAATTTGATTGAAATGTGTCCTGATGTGAGGGTAACCGAATTTCATATATATACGAGTTCAATTTCCCCTTTTTTAAAATGTTTTGAAATTTAATCAGACAATATTTCTGGATAATGGTTGATTAATTCTTTGTTTTACTTTCCTATCTCATATTTTGCTTCCTACTTTGTAATTTTTGTTATTACATCTAATTGGCGTCATCTTAATATTTTATATGTAGAATAAGATGCAATGATATTGTGCGAGACATTTTGTTTCTATGAGCTTAACTCAGGAGGCAACATGTGGAGCAAGAAGCTTCACAAATTGTGAGACATTCTACCTCGTTCAAAAGCTACTATGGATAGATGAAATCTTGCGCATGTTGAAAATTTGTTTCCATTTTTTGTCAATCTTATTTAATTGATTTATGAACTTTTGGAACATGTAATTTTTTTTCAAAAGGTCAATCTCCAATAATTAAAAAGAACAAATGCGATTATTGAAGATTTAAAAAATCAAAGATTGCAAATCTACTTAATGAAGAATATTTCCCCCCGCTTATGATTTGCTTCAGCATCACGATATTGATGCAAACCATATTGGGCTTTGCAATTAGATTATGTCACTATTTATGGTGAATCTCTTCATGTACACATTTGGACCTTGTAGAAACAAGCATGACATGTTTTAGTTGAGATAAGTGTTTTGTTTGTCTTTTAGTTTTTTGTTGTTAAACTATATTCGCTAACCATATTCTTTTTAAGGAATAGAATTTGTTTGAATTGTAATTCGTTCCATCATTCATAAATTATTATAATTGTTTAAACACTTGTGAGAGTGCTTGAGAGAAAATAAGAGGGATCTCATATTTAGGGAGAGTCCTGAATAAGAATTCACGAGTAAGATATTGATGTAACTGTAGTTAACTTTTGAGTTAAATGATAATGATAAGTTGAAAAAAAATTGGAGCTCTTATGCTGGTGAACGTCGGAGGAGCTTTAAGTCATAGCTCACGTGTGATTACATTATGAAACATAATCATGATCGTAACCATCCAAGTGTGAAATATAACTTATTGAGAAGCATGTTTGGGAGAAGTTTTTCAAGTCATGTAGTTTTGTTATTTTGTTAGTTAGTAATAACCTTATTTTATGAACACTAATTTTATGCTTATGCATTTTGATATACAATCATGTAAATTAATATTTTCGTACTATGTTTATAATTGAATTAGGAAAGTTAAATATGGAAAACAAAAATTACCCCATATATTTTATCGTGGGGGTTACAGAAAACTTGAGAAATACTGATTAATGAAAAAAAATTGGAGATGACGACTTAATAACTGGTGATCACATTCCATCTCCACCATGATGAGATGAGCAGTGGAAAAGGGCCTGACAAAGACCAACTAGAGAGTTTCCTTTAGATTCCTCATATGTAGTCTCTAATAAGATCGTAAGTAGATTCTTTTGTCAACTAGAATATTAAAGGAGAGATCTTAGTGTGTAGGATTTATTGTGTGTAATTTAAACCGCTTTGTTAATGACATCTTATTCATATTTTGTATGATTTGTTAGTTGATATTGGAAATCAAGGTTCGTTTGTTCTACAAGTATGACATGCTATATTAGTATTAGAAATCGAAACAAATGAGCATGGTGGACATGTATGTGATATTGGAGAATGATTGGTATGCTATTATACTTTAGTGCATCGAGAAAGAGTAAAGAATTGCAAAGGTAAAAGATGAATGATCTTGCTGACAAGAAGTTAGCACATGAATGGGATTCCCAAAAGGAAGAGTTGAAATATAAATTACTCTAGGAGTGTGAATCCAAAAATAAAGAGTAGGTGGAGATTTTTGATAAGAAGTTATAAGATGCATTAGCATATGAGTGGAAAATGTGCAAGAAAGAGTTGGAGGAGATTTATCTGGTATGTGAAAATAGTATTTTGTGTGTTGAATATGTTTTGTGTTGCTATTCGATAAATAATGTTTATGCATTATGTGTATCTGTTCTTTTTATGATGCAAAAATTGGCACCAATGAGTGTAGTCGTCTCATTGAGTATATATAAAGATGAAGAATTTCCTGAAAGATTTTGTTTAGGTAGTGCGAGCACAAAAGGAAATTGTTTACTTTCCCATACCCATAATCTAAATGACATGACAGTTCCTCTTGGCTATTGTTTAAAAGAATTGGTATGTTTCATTATGAATGTTAAAGAAATCATTCCTCTTCAACTAGAGCATGATTGTGACCTATAGATTTTATAACTCGATTCTAAATATGTAAAATATTTTTTGTTTTAGAAATGAGTGGTTGGGCATAATGAGATTATAGTTGTGGTGCACGTAAGTATATTATCTTTTAAAAAAAGTTTCAATTTTAAATTTAAATTTATGCACATTGATAATTTAAATGTTAAGACTTCTTAATTTTAATGAGTTCTCTCCTCTCCAAAGAATGCATTTATTTTCTTGATCGTATGTTTACTTTTCGCACCTTAATCTTAAAATCATTTAAAACCAAGCTCATAAACGTAGAGACTATTGAATGACATTGTTTCTCTCGCACTAATTTTTGTGGAGACTATAAAGCAAAACAAAAATACTTACTTTTACTTGCTACCAGAACAACACTCCGCCATAGTTTCTAGAACCATCACAATGTTTGGTTCCTCAACTGAATATCATTAATATAATAACTACGAATAACTAGACCATTGATAACAAAATTCAACAAACAAAAATCATTCGGCTCAATAAAAAAAATCCATTCTACATTTCCACAAGTCAAAACTTTAATTATCAAACCATAGAGGCGTATTTATAAAAAATTATTTGTTTAATATAGAAGAAGTGTTTGATATCATACTTCTATCTCTCAATATGATTAACCTTATAATACAAGTTAGACTCTGATATCATTTGTTAGTGACTCAAAACATAACCGACTCCCGCTCTTGGTTGTAACAACCATTTTATTTCTTTCGTGATTTTATAAATATTTTCCATTTCTTTAAAGTAAATAGAGTTTGATGAATATATTTTGTGCGTGCATTATGCTTGAGTATTTTTTCCACTGTAGCATTTGTCATCAAAAAAGAAGATAATAATATGTTTTGGTCTGGGAAGAGAGGGTGAGAGAGAGAGAAAATATGAGAAAATGAAAATGAAAAGAGGCAGTTGATCATTATGATAAGAGAGAGATAAGCTAAATGATAAAGATGAAATCGGATAGATCAATGTAAGCGGATATGTGATGATATTCATATAGGAATATAGGAGATTAATCTCATACAACTTATATCTAGGAGTGTTCAAAACCAAACCAACCCAATAAAAAACCGCAAACCAAACCAAACCGAAACCGCAAAAAATTGCATTTGATTCGGATTAGTTTGGGTAATTTTTTAACAAAACCGCATGGTTTGGTTCTGTTTGCGGTTTGTATTTTGCAAACCGAACCAAACCGAATCAAACCGTATTATGTTACAACCTAAATTTTACTTAAATGACATCTAACCCAAACCTAAACCTATTATACATTAGGCTTATGATTATGGACAATTTTCTCATCTTTACAGTTATGGTTTCAGTTTCAATTTTCTTAAATATCTCATAACATTATTACTTCATCTTCACCACTTACATCTTGCCTCTTCTTCTCTAATCTCCACTCTTTTATATTGTTTACTTTTCACGTTCTTATTTTTTATGCAATTTTTCTCTCTTTCAATTTCATTTTATCGCACATCTTTATCTCTAATCTCTCATCTCTTATTTTCTTTCTTTTTCATCTTCACTATTTTCTCATCTCATCTATTTTTTTTGTTTTATTATAATATTTTTTATATTGTTTTATGCTATTATTTTATGTTTATTATTTCACTTTTACATATAAAATAAGAAGTTATTGTCCAAATAGGATTAGTTTTTTTTGTTATAATTTAGTAGTGTATCATATATGAATGACCAAATACAAAGTTATGTTGTCATATATATGTGAATGTATGACTCAACAAATTATTTGTAAAAAACCAAACCAACCGCACCGAACCAAACCGCATTGGTTTGGTTTAATTTTTTTTCTAAAAATCAACCGAACTAAACCAATTCGCATGCCTTTTCTCTCGCGGTTCAAATGATTTTTTACGTCAAAACCGCCCAAACCGCACCGCGAACACCCCTAATTCTACCATATTAACAATTGGCAAATTTTTATTAATAAGAGCTCTTTGTTTGCCTTAAAAAAAAGAATTGGCAAATTTTTAAGATAAAATAAAAATAAGCTGAAAATTGATATATTAAATCAACATTTTATGCACTAGCAATATAATAGTCTCCAAAAGTTTTTTTTACTAAATAGTCTCCAAAGGTATTTAAATAGCCCAATTACGAACTTATTAAATGGTGATTAAATCTCTAAAAACTTCCATTTAATTCTAAATCAGTTAGAAAAATAACCACTACAAATCAAATAATAATTAATTAAACTATTATATTTATAGTATAATAATATTGGACAGTAAAGTACCTCCCCTATAATATGAAGTGATGGAATCAACAACCGGTTTGATAACGAACTCTTAGCTCGTTTGAGTAATTTTGTGTTCTATACATGTATTTTCTTCCAACTTCTGTCTCTCAAGTAACCAACAATATGATGTTAGAGATTAATCTTTTGAATCTCCTAATTAAGATATTGATCATATCATATTATTATTTGAGTTTAATCTGATACATTGTCAATATAGAAAAGGAATCACAACTCGTTGCCTGTTGTCTTAAAATATATTTTATTGATCAATCATTTTTAATAATTTGTAATTATGATTTGTTGAGGATAAGAAAATAATTTCATATTGTTAACGCATATTATGAAATTCATATTATTTAGATTGCAATGTTAACTGGGTGGTCATCTTTCAATTTATAGATTTTGAGAAAGAAAAGAAAGTCACCAAGCTTCAAAATTAGAATAGAATTAGAGTAAGGTTAAGAATGTTTTATCAAAAATTCGATATAATAATATGAAGTGAGATTTTTATTGATCAATTCATTCCTTTTTGGTTATCTAGTTCAATAGATATTTACATGCATAAATTAAACGACATATATAGAAGTATGAAATGTCAACTAAAATATTAAGTTAAATAATTAATATATGGACAGTTGTAGTTCAATAGATATTTCCATAATTCTAACTTTAAAACAAAAAACACAGTCGTTGTAACCACCGACAGTTTGTGGTCCACTGTCCTTGACCAATGGGGTCCTTCGAACATCATCAATGTGATACCACACCTTCTTTAAGAAGCTGAATCTCTTGTGAAGCTATTATATATATCTAAATTGCTACTACACCTTTTCTTGCATATAATATTATCGACTTATTTAGACTTATTTAGTTTTTATAACTCCAATATAAATTTTTGAAGATTCTTAGAAAGATATGAAACTCGTCGGATTCGCATAAATTTATACTTTGAAACATATTTTATTATATTATGAAGAAGACTTAAAAACAAAAATTAAAGAGAAACACATCAAACATGTGGATCCTCATTTTAACAAGGATCGTGTCCTCTGTCTCATCTCTTATTGTTTCACATTATCAAAGCACGACCATTATAACCACTTTTACCTGGATAGTGTTTGAATATTTTAATTATTTAATTAAATATTAGCATTTTAATAATTATATGACTTAATATATTTATTTAATTATATTAGTTATTTTATACAATAAAGTGTCTTAAATATTTATGTGATCAAATAATGTTAAAAAGATTATTTAGATTTTATTTAAGAATTATTTAATTAATTAAATATAATTGAATATGGACTCAAATATGAGTGAATGTCAGGATAACCTAATTTGAGAATAATGAGAATCCTAATTGACTATCACACTATATTTAGGCTATGATCCCCAATATATTGTATTAGCAAATTATCTATTATCCCCATCTGAAGAGGATTCAAGACATTAGGAGTACCGATTGAGAAAGAACCACACATGCCATCACTTTCAGGATTATCGCCAACAAAAACTTTCTCGAAGGATCCAGGTATTCTTAAAATTAATTTATCGATCCTTTAATTTTATACCTGCTTATATGACTATTAGATTTCCGCATAAATTAAACGTTATACCTTATACGCATGTATATCTGATTGACCGTTAGGTCACTTAATTCTAACAGATTGTGTCATTTTAGATATTTAATTCATTCTCATTCTCATACTATTTCACTTTGTAGTTTGACTTAGGCGTTGGAGTGCTAACTGTAACGCCCGATTAATTAAATAATTATTTAATTATGTAGTTAGAAATTATCTGATAATTAATATGATGAATGGTGTGTTTGACACTGCTGTGTGTGGGGTAGTGTCAGATTTAATGCTGGTTGCGAGTATTTTAGATTTATTAATTTTTTGATAAATTATTAAATTTAGAATTATTATTAGAAATAATATAAATATTAGAAAATATAAGTTGTTACTAATTAATTGGTTATTATTTAAATAATTAAAATGATAAGATAGTTAGTAGAAGGATGACAAGGGCAATGTGTTACTTTTGATAGAATAAGTGAGGATAGAAAAGGGAAACCAATATTAAGGGTCCTAAGGGTAGAAGTGACTATAAGAGAAAATAAGGATTAGAAATCTCGTTAGTTACAATCGTGAAAATAAGGAAGAAGAGAAGAGAAAGAGAATAAGGAAGGAATTAGGGCTTGAAGGAGAACTCCATTAGAGAAGGAAATATAACTCAGAAATCCTAAGGTAATGGTGGAGTTCCAACTATGTAACACGGTGGGAGAACTGACTTGTTTGTTTTGCGTTTTATCACAAATGTTGCGGATAGCCAGAGTCGCCACCGACTTTTCTTTTATCCAATAAAGAAAATGTGAAAAGAAAAGGAAAAGACCTTCGTTAGATTCCGAGTAAGGGGGAAATTATGAAAAGGGAAGGTATTAGCATCTTTTCCATCCGTAGTTATCTGCGGGCTCTTAGTTGCTTAGCTCACTTTGAAAAATTTGCTTTCTGTGTTTATGTATTTTTGAAAAGTATTTTGAAAGACATTTCGCTTTGACTTCATAATAATTCTTGTTGGAATGCATACGAAGTGTTCAAAAATGTTTGTTTGGAAAATGTTTAACTTTGTAATGATTCTCGCTGGAATGCATACAAAGTGTTTTTGAAAAGTGTGAGGTGTGAAAAAGTATTTTGATTGGAGAAAACAATAGAGTCTTATTTACCTACTCAGATTGTTAGTTTCTTGTTATTTTCCTTCTCCTTTAGAATAAGGCTATCCATACCATTAGTTAATAGGTAACTTTATTCATTTGGATGTGAAGGGACAATCGAAGGGTCATCGTATGGTCATTGAAGGCAACATTTTAAGGATACCTTAGCAATTCATAGGGACGATCATCACTTATTCGTAGGCAACAACCGGAGGACGAGATCATATATTCGTAGGCAACATCGAGGGTCATCGATGGACTATGATCTTTGTGTCAAAGGGACTATGATGATGTTATTCGTAGGCGTCTTTGCTAATGGTATCCCTACGTTCGAGGGACATGACCATTTTTATTTGTAAGACAACAAGAGAGGATACCCTAGGGGGTGCAAGTGTGACAGAGTGTGTTTGATTCAGATATTTTAGTCTTGAATTAGGGTTATTCTAAGATTATTTTTAATCTTGCCATACAAACCCTAGTTACTAATAGTTAAGCAATTAATATGTACAGAAAAGTAAAGTGCGGAATGTAAAGTCCTACGCTATTACATGGCTTTGGGGCTGTTACATAATAGGAGGTGTGAAAAGTAAAGACAGAAAGTAACTACGCTATTACAAAAATGTCCTTGCGACCTATACATTGATTTCTAAAATTTAAATGCGAAATAGTAAACAAAAAATCAGAATAATAAGAAAAATATTAGTGAAAATGTTTTGGAAATTAGTAATAATGTTTTTAAGGTTAGTAAACCTAATTACAAGAAAGAAAACATTTTTTTGGAAATTAGTAATAATGTTTTTAAGGTTAGTAAACCTAATTACAAGAAAGAAAACATTTTTTTGGAATTTTGTGGATTGATTTTAGTGTAGAAAATAAACTAAAAGTCAATTTAATGGTTAATTAACGATTAATTAAAATAAAGAGAAAAAAGTTATTTTTTTAAGTCAAAAATTAAATTAAGATTTTTATGACCTAAATCTGAAAAAAGAAATATTTTTGTGATTTTTTGGTATTTATTTAAAAAAATATTTGAAATAAATTAAATTGAAAAGAAATTGAAAATAAGAAAAAAAACGGTTAGTGAAAAGTACTAAAAAATAGGTTTGGGGTGTTAGGGTTCGAACGCCTGACCCTGGGATCACCAGCAAAACACGCTGCCATCTAGGCTATCTGTCATTGGTGTTAGTGATATGAAACAATAATAATATAAGGGAAAATATTTTCTGAAAATTAATTTAAAATGAAAAAAACACGCGCAAGGAGGTCATCGTTTTTGCTGAGGTGGAAAGACCTTTACCTACGGACATAGTTCATTGCTAAATCCTATAGTGACGGCTTTATCCGTCACTAAAACACCTGCAAATTTCAAAAATCTAGAAAATGCAATATAAATTAGAGGGAAGGCCATGGTTCGATTGGAAATTTGTTCCTGAGTTCAATGGTACCATCGGTTTGGTCCAATTTAACATGTGACCATGTTTCCCCAATTTGAAGCTCTGAAACCCGAACAATGGTGTAACTCGATCCCTACACCTAAACTCTAATCGAAGCACCCAGATAGCTTGCAAACATCATTCTAATCAAGAACAAACAAACGAAACATGTGAAATATGATTAAAATCGAATTTGAAATATATAAGTGCAAACCGTGATCGTGAATTCGTGATTATGGAGGTATTGATGGCTTCTGAATGGCTGGAGTGCTTCAGAGGACCACCAGGAATTGATTGGAAACCTTGGAGTGGTCTGAATCGATTGAATTCTAGGTCTGCCAATTGCTTGAGAGTCATAGTTTTTTGAGACTTGGCTAGGGTTCTTGAGGCTGCAAAAACGTGTCCTTAGCATCTAGAAATCTTGTGTATATATAATAAAAGCAAATTAGGTCAAGAGATGTGAAAAAAATATTTGGCATTGATGAAAAGATGTTTGATTTTTCAATCATCCAAATTTGCATCAAAGATTTCCAATTTTGTATCAATCTCATGTCAATCATATATTTTCGAAATTTCCAGCTATTGATGAGTATCTTGGACCTCAAGAATGACAAATATTCAGCCTTGCATCAATTAATTTGATTTTTAGTATTTTATTTTAATTAAGATTGGATTTAAATGAATAAATTCCAAAATAAATTAACCAAAATAGAAGGAGGCGTGCAATTGGTCTTGGAGGCCATGGATAATCTCATGAACAAGTTTGGATCACAAAAGACATAGGTCCATTTGGAAAAAAATTGAATTTGCTAAGTATTTCTCTTTATGCATTTCTTCAAAAATATCAAACTTGCACAACTTGTATCTTGCTCAATTTTCAACTTTTTGAAGTTTTCTTGGACTTTTTAGAAAGCTCAAGATGTCCTTTAAGATATCCTTTTGGTTTAATATTCATTGAAGTTTCCATGTTCATATACACGTTTTTGCAAAAAGACGACTTTTTGTTGACTTTTAGGAGGACTTATAATGTCTTGATCCATAACTCTCAAATGAAGCATTTTTTGCCAAAGCTTGTGAGACATGAAGTTTTAGATAATTGAATTCTATTTTAAATGAGCTTTGGTGGAAAAACTTCTGATAAGGTATGTGAAAATTATGCCTGGTCAAAGTTCTGTTGACTTTTTGTCAAGAAACACTAATTTGGAAACTTTGACTTTTGATCAAATCTTGAGTTTTCTTGATGAATCATGATCAACCCTTGATCAAATGATGAATGTGACTTCAAAATCTTAATTTTGACCAAAAATGATGAAGTTTGATTGTATGTTGACAACAGTTGACTTTTTGTCCAATACAACTGATTTTCAACCATCTGAGTAATTGGCTGAGCAAACTTGAGTTGTGAGGCTTGAAACTTGACATGGTGATACCTTGAGACATATGAGGAGTTGTGATGATCACTTGAGGCATTATAACTCATCTTTTACTTGAGTGAATCAAAACCCTAGTTATGGGTTGATTGCTTAGGAGAGGGTTCATTTGGTCAACCCTTGAGAAGTTCTTAAGTATAGAGATGTGGAGTGTTTTGAGAAATAGGAGGGAAAATTTTGGGGTATAACAGTTTCCCCTGTTCAATATTCTTGTAACTGAAGGGTCAGATTGGTATGTTTTCCTTTCGTGACCTGAAGGTAGAAGATGATTGAACACTCGAGTACACTTAAAAATTTGCACTTGCTGGTGTATGGAATGAGATTGTCAGTTGACGATGCGATCGAATGGGATTACAGATGCCATTTGGAGAAGTAGATACTGGGGAGTGAGCCGTATGTTAGATTCTATGCTCCTCTTTGAATGATATTACTGGTACGTATTGATTTTTTAACCATATATGCAGCATTCTGCGGGTGGAGAGATATCGACGTGTAGTCGGAGATGGGCTTAAAGATGCCATCTAGAACAGTTGATGATAAGAGAGAGTCAGAATCAACCTTCGTCTTGGCTTTATCTGAAATGAGTATTTGTGAAGCTGTAGATAGCTTTCCCGTCTTGTTTCGGGTATTAATTTGTATCCTGCTGTCTGTTGGTAAACCCATCTGGTCATTCAGATAGTTTTTTCGTCTTGTTTCGGGTATTAATCCTTGACCTTTTGTATGGTAGATAACTTCCACCTGTTGGGGAAATTTAGCTTGAAAGGATATGGTTAGTTCTATGCAGATTATGATGCATGTGAGTATGTGATAATGCTCGTGAATGATATATGCACATGTTATGACTTTTATGAATAATGTATGAATGTAGAGGTTGTGGTATTTCAAATCATATCTATCTTGAAGAAGATAGGAACGTTCTGCTGGGGATCTTTGATTTCTTCTTGGGGATGAAGATCCTGACTGAGGATAAAAGAGATGTAGATTCCTCCGATGCACTATGTGACCAAGTTTCAGATCTGGATATTGATGTTGTTGGGGAATGATAATCCTTTAGAGACACTCAACCGGGGATGAATATCTCGTGTACGAGTCTGGCTAGGGAATGATGTGATATTGTATAACATATTACTTCTCAGAGACTGACATAATAAGTTGACTGATGGTTGGTTACTGCTCGGGGACCAATGTAACAAGACGTTCACTGCGCGGGGACTGATGTGACAATGTAGATGATCACTGCTCGGGGACTAACGTGATGAGTTGATATTATCACTGCTCGGGGATTAATGTGATGGATTAATATGATCATTGCTCAACAACTAATGTGATGAAGCTGATAGGATCACTGCTCGAGGACTAACGTGATGAGTTGATAGGATCACTGCTCGGGAACTAACGAGATGGAGTTGATGATCACTGCTCGGGGACTAATGTGATGGAGTTGATAGGATCACTACTCGAGGACTGATGTGATGACGTAGATGATCACTGATCGGGGACTGGTGTAATGATGTTGATGGGATCACTGCTCGGGGACTAACATGATGATGTTGATAGGGTCACTTCTCGGGGAATAATGTGATGGGTAGAAATGTTTGACACTATTGGAAGAAGACGATAGAGCAGTAGTCTTGTTGGGAAATAGGTTTTCGCTGAGGGAGCAATGACTCTATGGGGATTGTAGAGATTATTCTTGTGGGAATATACCTTTGAAAGTGACTCTGTGGGATGTACTGGTGACTTTGGTTGTCATCTCAAATCCTAGAGTCTGTAGTAATTGTTGTTTCTGTTCTTTTTTCATATGTCTGTGAACATATATTTATTGTTAGATGCATATAACCATTCAAAACAATCATTGGAATTTATGCAAACAAACGGATAAAAGTAAAAGTTTGAAACTGGGAAAGGAGGATTGTATTAATTTTGAAAAGTAAGCCTATAGACAGGAAATTCGTATGCAGAGAGACAAATATCCTAGTAAGAGGAAATTTTCGGAAAAATTTAGAAAATAGTAAAAGCTATGTGGGAACAATCTCGTCGAGTTTCAACATTGCTATTGCTCATATATTTCGACTATCTCATTTCCTTGCTGCCAGAAGAAGGTTATTGAAATGATCTGTGCCATTTGAAGCTGATAGTAGATGATCTCGTCAAGATATAGTTGTACGCTTTAATCCCTAACTTTTGCCTAGACCGCCCTTTCGGGTTTTCAGCCTACTAGGATACTCTTCTTGGCCCAAGTCGCCTTTACAGGTTTTTGGTTTTCCGGGTGTACATCTTTTATATATGTCCCTAAATTTTTCCCGAACCCTTTTGGTTCACCAGGACGCCCTTATTTTTGCCTAGGCCAGTCGACCTAGGGGGTCTCATTTATGCATAGTATTTTTTGACTATGTCTGCGTTCACAAGATGCGGGACGTCTTCTCCATCCATAATGCTTAGTATCATGGCTCCACTGAAAAATACTGTCTTGACTATGAATGGTCCCTCATAGGTGGGAATCCATTTTCCCCTGGGATCACCTTGTGGTAGTATGATGCGCTTGACTACCAGATCGCCAACTTGATACACTCGGTACTTGACTTTCTTATTGAAGGCTTTGATCATGCGTTTCTGATATATTTGTCCATGGTAGATGGCTGCGAGTCGTTTCTCATCGATCAAGTTGATTTGGTCAAGTCGAGTCTGGACTCATTTGTGTTTGTCTAACTCTACGTCCTTCAGTACTCTAAGTGGGGGTATTTGAACCTCGATAGGTAGAACTGCTTCTATACCATATACGAGAGAGAATGGGGTTGCCCCTGTAGAAGTTCATACTGAAGTGCGATAACCGTGGAGAGCGAATGACAACATTTCATGCCAATCCTTATACGTCACTTTCATCTTCTTTATGATGTTCTTGAGATTCTTGTTGGTGGCTTCCACGGCACCATTCATCTTTCGCCGATATAGAGAAGAGTTGTGATGCTTAATCTTGAACTGCATGCAGAGTTCGATGATCATTTTGTTGTTGAGATTAGTACCATTGTATGTGATAACCCTTTCGGGGACACCGTATCGGCATATGAGATTATGCTTGATGAATCGAGCCACAACATTCTTGGTAACAAGTGCTAATGAGGCTGCTTCTACCCATTTGGTAAAGTAATCAATAGCAACAAGAATGAAACGATGTCCATTAGAAGCAGTAGGTTTGATTTCTCCAATCATGTTAATACCCATATTGCAAAAGGCCACGGGGCGGTCAGAACATTCAATTGAACTGGAGGTATGTGTACTTTGTCTGCGTATATCTGGAATTTGTGATAAGATCGAGAATATCGATAACAATCAGCTTCCATAATGGACCAATAGTAACCTTCTCTCATAATCTTCTTAGCCATTGTATGTCCACTGGAGTGAGTACCAAATGCGCCTTCATGTAACTCTTCCATAATTCGTTCAGTTATTTTCTGATCTACACATCAGAGTAAGGCCAAGTCGTGATTGCATTTGTATAAGACGCCGTTACTGAAAAAGAACTTGGCGAAGAACCTCCTTAAGAGCTTCTTATTGTCAATAGATGCTCCTTCAGTGTATTATTGAGCCTCGAGATACCTCTTCACTTCGTAGAACCAAAGTTTCTCTTCTACTCCCTCATTATCAAGTTCACAACAGTATGCTGACTTTAAACATAGATGACATGGCAGCTACCGCGTCTGCTAGCCGATTCTCTTCTCGTGGGATATATTCGAAAGTGATTTCGTTGAAGTAGGGGATAAGATTCAACACATGTTCTCGATATGGAATGAGGTTTAGATGCTTCGTATCCCATTCGCCCTTAATCTGACTAATCACTAAAGCCGAGTCTCCATATACTTGCAAGAATTTTATCTTCAAGTCAATAGAAGCTTTGATACCCATGATGCATGCTTCGTATTCAACCATATTATTGGTGCAGTCGAAACATAGTCTGGCGATGAAAGGTGTATGGCCTCCTTTAGGAGATGTAATTACATCGCCAATACCATTGCCAAGTGTGTTGGAAGGTCCATCGAAGACCATGGTCCATCGGGATTCTGGCTCAGGTCCTTCGTCTGGTCTAGCCACTTCATAATTGGTGACTAACATAATATCCTCGTCTGGGAACTCGAAATGCATAGACTAGTAGTCATCTATGGCTTAATGAGCCAAATGATCAGCTACCACACTTCCCTTGATTTCCTTCTGAGTAGTATACTGGATGTCGTATTCGTTCAAGATCATTTTCCATCTTCCTATTCTTCCAGAGATAGCAGGTTTCTTGAATATGTATTTTATCGGATCCATCTTAGAGATCAAAAAAGTAGTGTGAGTCAACATATACTGTCGTAGTGGGTGAGCAGCCCAAGCCAAAGCGCTACAAGTTTTCTCGAGTTGTGAGTATCTTGTTTCACAGTCGGTAAACTTTTTGCTAAGGTAGTATATTGCATACTCTTTTCGACCAGACTCGTCATGTTGCCCCAACACACACCCCATTGAATTCTCTAGTACTATTAAGTACATGATGAGAGTTCTTCCTTCAACTGGTGGAATCAGGATGGGAGGTGCTTGTAGGTACTCCTTGATTTTGTCAAAAGTTGTCTGAAAATCGTCGTTCCATTTTATTACTTGATCTTTCTTCAGTAATTTGAAAATTGGCTCACAAGTAGAAGTTAGATGTGCAATGAATATGGCAATATAATTTAATCGTCCCAAGAAACCTCTAACTTCTTTCTCGGTACGGGGAGCTGGTATTTCTTGAATAGTTTTAACTTTAGCAGGATCAACTTCGATACCTTTTCCACTGACAACAAAACCCAAGAGTTTTCCGGATCTGACTCCAAAGGTGCATTTGCTCGAATTAAGTCTCAATCTGTATTTCTTCAGTTTATCAAACAACTTACGCAAATGATCGAGATGTTCTTCTTTGGTTTGCGATCGAGCTATCAGGATTGGTTGTCAGTGGTAAAGGTAACAAAGTTGACCCTGCCAAAGTCAAAGCTATTCAAGAAATGTCATCTCCCCGTTTCGAGAATGAAGTCAGAGGTTTCTTGGGGAGACTGAATTACATTGCCAGATTCATTGCACATCTAACTGCTACCTGTGAGCCAATATTCAAGCTACTGAAGAAAGATCAACTAGTAAAATGGAACGACGATTGCCAGATAGCTTTTGACAAAATCAAGGAGTACTTATTGAAACCTCCTATCCTGATGCCACTAGTCAAAGGAAGACCTTTCATCACGTACTTAACAATATTAGAGAATTCAATGGGTGTGTTGAGCCAACATGACGAGTCTGGTCGAAAAGAGTATGCAATATACTACCTTAGAAAAGTTGCCGAATGTGAAACAAGATACTACCAAAACTCGAGCTTACTTAAATTTCTAAAAAAAGTATATGTTGACTCACACTACCTGTTCTCTCTAAATGGATCCGATAAAATACATATTCGAGAAACCTTCTCTCTCCGGAAGAATAGCAAGATGGCAAATGATCTTGACTGAATACGAAATCCAGTATACTACTTAGAAGGGAATCAAAGGAAGTGTGGTAGATGATCATTTGGATCATCAAGCCATAGATGACTACAAGTCTATGCATTTCGAGTTCCCAGACGAGGATATAATGTTATCATCGCATTAAAGCCTGGACGGGCGAAGGACCCGCCAGATCCCAATGGACTACGGTCTTTGATGGAGCTTCTAACGCACTTGTCAATGATATTTGCACCATAATTACATCTCCTAAAGGCGGCCATACGCCTTTCATCGCAAGACTATGCTTCAACTACACCAACAATATAGCTGAATATGAAGCGTGCATCATGGGTATCAAAACTTCCTTCGACTTGAGGATAAAATTCTTGCAAGTATATGGAGACTCAGCTTTGGTGATTAGTCAGATCAAAGGCGAATGGGACACGAAGCATCCAAACCTCATTCCATATCGAGAACATGTGTTGAATCTGAACCCCTACTTTGAAGAAATCACTTTCGAGCATATCCTGCGAGAAGAGAATCAGTTGGCAGACTCATTATCTACCATGTCATCTATATTCAAAGTCAGGTGGGACAACGAGGCTCCTCAGATTACGATTGAAAGACTAGACGAACCAGCGTACTACTGTGAACTTGATACCGAAAGAGTAGAGGAGAAACCTTGGTTCTACGAAGAGAAGAGGTATCTCGAGGCTCAAGAATACCCTGAAGGGGTATCTGTCAACGATAAGAAGTTTCTAAGGAGGTTTGCCGCCAAGTTCTTTCTCAGTAACGATATCTTATACAAACGCAATCACGACTTGGCCTTACTCCGATGTGTAGATCAGAAAATAGTTGAACGGATTATGGAAGAGTTGCATGAAGGAGCATTTGGTACCCACTCCAGTGGACATACAATGGCTAAGAATATTCTGAGAGCGGGTTACTATTGGTCCACTATGGAAGCTGATTGTTATCACTATGCTCGATCTTGTCACAAATGCCAGATATACGCAGACAAAGTACACATACCTCCAGTTCCATTGAATGGTCTGACTGCCTCGTGGCCTTTCTCGATGTGGGGCATTGATATAATTGGAGAAATCAAGCTGACTGCTTCTAATGGACACCATTTCATCTTCGTTGCTATCTATTACTTTACCAAGTGGATAGAATCATCCTCGTTCGCATCTGTTACCAAGAATATTGTGGCTCGATTCATCAAGCATAATCTCATCTGTAGATACGGCATCCCCGAAAGGGTTATCACAAACAATGATGTTAATCTCAACAACAAAATGATCACTGAACTCTATACGCAATTCAAGATTAACTCTTCTCCATACCGTCCAAAGATGAATGGCACAGTGGAATCCACCAACAAGAATCCTAATAAGATCATATAAAAGATGACAGTGACATATAAGGATTGGCATGATATGTTTCCATTCTCTCTCCAAGGTTATCGCACTTCAGTATGAACTTCTACATGGGAAACCCCATTCTCTCTCGTATATGGTATGGAAGTAGTTCTACCTATCGAGGTTCAGATATCCTCACTCAGAGTACTCAAGGACGCTGAGTTAGATGAAGACGAATAGGTCCAGACTCGACTTGACAAGTTCAACTTGATCGATGAGAAACGACTCGCAACCATCTTCCATGGACAGATATATCAAAAACGCATGATCGAAGCCTTCAACAAGAAAGTCAAGTACCGAGTGTACCAAGTTGGAGATCTAATAGTCAAACACATCATACTACTATAAGGTGATCCCAAGGGCAAGTGGACTCCCACCTATGAGGTACCATTCGTAGTCAAGACAGTATTTTCCAGCGAAGCCATGATACTGAGCACTATGGATGGAGAAGACTTCCTTGTGATCTGTGAAATACTACATAAATACTACCACTTGAGACCCACTTGGCACAAAAATGTCTGGTGAACCAAAAGGGTTCGGAAAAAGTTAGGGACATATATAAAGATGTACACCGCAAGCAAAACCGCGGGCAAAAAAAATATCGGTAGACTAAAAACCCGAAAGAGTAGTGTAGGAAAAAGTTAGGGATTAAAGCGTACAACTATGTCTCGTCAAGATCATCTACTTACAAATTCAAGATTCAAATGGCGCAGATCAGTTCAATCACCTTCTTCTGGCAGCAAAGAGATGAGATAGTCGAAAATATATGAGCAATTGTAGAGTTGAAACTCGACGAGATTGTTCCCACATAGTTTTTACTATTTTCTAAATTTTTCTGACAATTTCCTCTTACTAGGATATTTTTCTCTCTGTATAAAAATTGCCTGTCTATAGGCCATTTTTCAAAATTAATACAATTCCCCTTTTTTCCAATTACAAACTTTTACTTTTATCTGTTTTGTTTGCATAAAGTCCAATGATTGTTTTGAATGGTTATATGCATCTAACAATAAATATATGTCCACAGACATATGAAAAGATAACAGAAACAATAATTACTACAGACTCTAGGAATTGAGATGACAACCAAAGTCACCAGTACATCCCACAAAGTCACTTTTAAAGGTATATTCCCACAAGAATATTCTCTACAATCCCCACAGAACCATCACTCCCTCAGTGGAAATAGATTTACCAACAAGACTACTACTCTATCATCTTCTTCTAACAATATCCAATACTTCTACTCATCACATTAGTCCCCGAGCAGTGATCCTATCAACATCATCACATCACTCCCCGCGCAATGATTACCTACACTATCAACTCCAACATATTAGTCCCCGAACAGTGATCCTATCAACATCATCACTTTAGTCCCTGAGCAGTGATCGTCTACATTGTCACCAAGCAGTGATCATATCAACTCATCACGTTAGTCCCCGAGCATTGATCATATACATTGTCACGTCAGTCCCTGCGCAGTGAACATCAATCTTGTTACATTGGTCCCCGAGCAGTAACCAATCATCAATCAACTTATTATGTCAGTATCTGAGCAGTAATAGGTTATACAAGATCACATTATTCCCCAGCCAGACTCGTACACGAGATATTCATCCCCAGCTGAGTGTCTCTGAAGGATTATCATTCTCCAACAACATCAATATCCAGACTGAAAACTTGGTCAGATAGTGCATTGGAGGAATCTACATCTCTTTTATCCTCAATCAAGATCTTCATCCCCAAGCAGAAATCAAAGATCCCCAGCAGAACGTTCCTATCTTCTTCAAGATGGATACCACGACATCTATATTCATACATAATTCATAAAAATCATAACATGTGCATAAATCATTCACGAGCATTATCATATACTCGCATGCATCGTAATCTTCATAGAACTAACCACATCCTTTCAAGTTAAATTTCCCCAACAGGTGAAATTTATTTTCCAGGCAGAAGGTTAAAGATTAATACCTGAAACAAAAAAGGAAAAATATCTGAACGACCAAACAAGTTCATCAACAAACAGTAGGATACAGATTAATACCCGAAACAAGATGAGAAAGCTATCTACAGTTTGAAGAATACTCATTTCAGATACAACAAAGACGAAGGTTTATTCTTACTCTCTCTTACTCCCGATGGCATCTTTAAGCCCATCTCCGACTACACGTTGATATCTCTCCACCTGCAGAATATTGCGTATATGGTTAAAAAAATCAATACATATCAGTAATCTCATTCAAAGAGGAACATAGAGTCTAACGTACGAATCACTCCCCAACATCAGCTTCTCCAGATGCATCTATAAGCCTATTTCAGCGCATCGTCAATTGACGATCTCATTTCATACACCAGCGAGTGCAAATTTTCGGGTGTACTCGAGTGTTCAATCATCTTCTACCTTCAGGTCATGAAAGGCAAGCATACCAATCTAACCCTTCAGGTATAAGAAGTTTAAACAGGGGAAACTGTTATACCCCAAAATTTTCCCTCCTATTTCTCAAGACAATCCACATCTCTATACTCAAGAACTTCCAAAGGTTGACCAGATGAACCCTCTCCTAAGAAATCAACCCACAACTAAGGTTTTGATTCTCTCAATTCAAATTGAGTTCTAATTCCTCAAGTGGTCATCATACCTCCCCATTTGTCTCAAGGGATCATCATGTCAATTTTCAAGCCTCACAGCTCAAGTTTGCTCAATCAATTGCTCAGATGGTTGAAAATCAGTTGTATTGGACAAAAAGTCAATTATGGTCAACATACAGTCAAACTTCATCATTTTTGGTCAACATCAAGATTTTGAAGTCACCTTAATCATTAGATCAAGGGTTTATCATAATTCATCAAGAAAACTCAAGATTTGATCAAAAGTCAAAGTTTAGGGTTTTTTGGACAAAAGTCAATTGAACTTTGACCAGACATAACTTTCACATACTTTATCAGAAATTTTTCCACCCAAAGCTCATTTTAAATAGAATTCAATTATCTACAACTTCATGTCTCACAAGCTTTGGCCAAAAATGCTTCATTTGAGAGTTATGGATCAAGACATTATAGGTCCTTCTAAAAGTCAACAAAAGTCATCTTTTTGCAAAGAAGTGTACATGAGCATGGAAACTTCAATGAAGATGAAACCAAAATTAGTGTTTAAAGGACATCTTGATATTTCTAAAAAGTTCAATAACACATCAAAATGTTGAAGCAAGATACAACTTGTGAAAGTTTGGCATTTTTGAGGATGTGCATGAAGAGAAATACTTAGCAAAATCAAATTTCTTCTAAATGGGCTTAAGTTTTTGTGATCCAAACTTATTCCTAACATTATCAAGAGCCTCTAAGCCCATTGATGCATGGCCATGATTTTTATTTCATTTTTTTATTCATTTAAATTCAAAATAAATCAAGTAAAATATCAAATAAATGATAAGAGGCGCATGGGATCTGATTTGCAATTAAAAATCAATCAAATATCATCCTTGAATCTCAAGATATTCATTTAAACATGATTGGAAGAAGATTGATACCAAAATAGAAAGATTTGATCAAATTTTCAATCTAGTTTCAATCATCGTAATTGGCATATATTTAATTGGAATTCTTGACCTAATTCCTTCTACTATATATGCACAACATATTCAGATCACAAGAGGACGAAAATTGGCAGCTAAGAACCCTAACCTAACTAAAAAACGGTGCCTTACAAGCAACTTGCAGCCAAAGTTTTGTTCTGATTCAAGCCATTCCAAGCATTCAAATAGCTTCCGGGTGATCCTCTAATTCATTCCAGAACCTTCCAAGCAATCGAAACTTCCTGAAACATAAAATCACCATCATGGTTGCACTTACATATTTTCAAAATCGTTTTCATATATACATGCATTTATAACATGAATTGATCATATATTTGTGTTCCTAATGTTGTTTCAATGCTTTCTGTATGGTTTGATTCGAGTTTGAGTACAGGTACATGAATCCACCATTGCTAGGGTTCTAAGCTTCAATTTAGGGCTTTATGAATCAGGCAAAATTGGACCAAGCCATGGGGACCATCGTGTTCAGAGTATCAATTCCAATTGATCCATGGTCTCACATCTCATTTATCATTCATATTTTTCAAGTTTTTCTTTTTGCAGGGATATAGCTACGAACCAGTGTCGTCGATATAGGTTTACCCACGGAAAAGCAGTGGGTAATATCTGTGGGAAATTTAAATCGGGGACGAAGCCCCAACGCGCGTTTTTTTAACTTATATTTTAAAATTTCTTTTTTTTAATATATTAACTATGTTTCATTTACTAAAAAACCAAGCAGCTAGCTCAGTTGGCAAGGGAGGCGCGCGTTTGACCTTAGGGGCAGGGGTTCGATCCCTGGTTACCCCATATATTTTTTCATTTTGCAAAACTAACCTTTTTTCTATTTTCTTATTTATTTTCAAATTTTCTTTTCAATTTCTTTTTCTATTAAAATATTTTTCTAAAATACATAAAAAACCACAAAAATATTTTTCCTTCCAGATTTAGGTTTTAAAAATTTTTTTTTCCTTTTATTTTAATTAATTTTTTAATTAACTATAAAATTATACTTTGATTATTTTTCTCAATTAAAATCAATCCACAAAATTCTAAAAAAATATTTTCTTTCTTGTAATTAGGTTTACTAACCCTAAAAACATTTTTACTAATCTCCAAAACATTTTCGCTAACATTTTTTCTTATTATTCTGATTATTTATTTACAACTCGTATTTAAATTCTAGAAAATGATGTATAGGTATAAGGTTTATTCAATAAGCAGATTTAAATTTTCTACCTTTACTTTCCGCACCTATATTATGTAATTGTACCAAAGTCATATAATAGTGTAGGACATTTACTTTCCGCACTTTACATTATGCCCTTTACTTTTCTGTACATATTAACTGCTTAATTGTATAGTAACTAGGGTTTGTATGGCCAGATAAAAACAATCTTAGAATAACCCTAATTCAAGACTAAAATATCTGAATTGAACACACTTTTCAGACTTGCACCCCCATAGGGTATCCTCTCTTGTTGCCTTTCGAATACAATGGTCATGTCCCTCGAACGTAAGGGTATCATTAGCAAAGTCCCTCGATTCAAAATCATCACAAAGATCATATTCTCTCAATGACCCTCGATGTTGCCTACGAATAAATGATCTCGTCCCTCGATTGTTGCCTACGAATAACTGATGATCGTGCCTACGAAATTGCTAAGGTATCCTTACATGTTGCCTTTTATGACCATACGATGACCCTACGATTGTCCCTTCCCATCCAACGAATAAAGTTACCTATCAACTAATGGTATGGATAGCCTTATTCTAAAGGAGAAGGAAAATAACAAGAAACGACCATTCTGAGTAGGTAATAAGACTCTGTTGCTTGCTCTAATCAAATACTTTTCACACCTCACACTTTTAAAAAAAAATTAAAAAACACTTTGTATACATTCAAGCGAGAATCATTACAAAGTTAAAACATTTTTCCAAGCAAACATTTCCGAACACTCGTATACGTTCCAACGAGAATCATTACGAAGTCAAAGCTAAATGTATTTTCAAAATACTTATCAAACTACACAAACACAGAAAGAAATTTTTTCAAAGTGAGCTAAGCAACTAAGAGCCTGTAGATAACTACAGATGGAAAGGGTGCTAATATCTTCCCTTTTCATAATTGCCTCCCGTACTCAGAATCTAACGAAGGTCTTTTCCTGTTCTTTTCACCTTCCCTTTATTGGATAAGATAAAATTCGGTGGCGACTCTTGTTGTCAGCAACATTTGTGATAAAACACAAAACAAACAAGTCAGTTCTCCCACCGTGTTACACCCCGACAAATTTCGGGCTTTCTCAGAGTTGCCCACTCCGAAGTCTAAAAAATCCATTCAAGTCCTCAGTGGGATGCTAACCTCGTTATCACGATTCATCGCGAGGTCATCCCAGCACGCACTCCCATTTTCAAACTACTAAGGAAGTAAGTTGTATTCGAGTAGACCGAGCAATGCGAGCAGGCTTTAATTCATCTAAAGCAAAGCGTATCCCAACCACCCGTGCTATCTCGACCTGGTAAAGAGGAGATATTATATCTATATCTGGCCCGGATTGATGATTCTGTTAGTATTGCGCTCATCCGAGAAACACGGGAAGGGTAGAAACCTACCCATCTCACGAGCAAGACGTTACAAGGGCCTGAATTGAGATACCAACAAATCGAAAAATATCCCCTGCGCTAGTCGACGCCGCGAGACGGCTCCGCCACTACTTTTTAGCACACACTATCATAGTTCGAACGGACTAACCCATCAAACAACTATTAGGACGACCAGACATGGCCGGTAGAATGCTCAAATGGTCGTTGGAACTATCCGAATTCGACATTAGGTACGAAACAGGAAGGCCCTTAAAGCACAAGTCTTGGCTGACTTCGTGGCCGAAATGACTTTCCCAATGCCCCAAGAACGAACCAATAAATGGACCATATTCGTTGATGGTGCCTCTAGCTCATCAGGAAGCGGAGCACGTATAATCCTGGAAACTAGAGAAGGAATCATCATTAAGGTATCCCTCGCCCTCTCATTCCCTACTTTCAACAATCAAGAAGAGTACGAAGCTTTCCTCGCCGGTCTTCGCCTTGCCGAGGACATGGGAGGGAGAGAAGTCAAAATCCTCACAGATTCGCAACTCGTAGCCTCCCAAGTTCGGGGAGAAAATTAGGTCAAAAACGAATAACTGGTTAAATATTGGACCCTCGTCCAAAACCACCCAAAAAAGTTCACTTCAGTTGAGATACAACATATCCCTCGAGAACATAATGCTCATGCAGACGTTCTATCCAAGCTACCAGTACGAGGACTAAAGAAGGGAACAAGTTAGTGATCCAGGAAATACTCCCTCGACCAAGCATAGAGAAAAGTTGTCCCGGTCAAGACATATTCGTCACTGAAGAGGGCATCTCCTGGATGACGCCCATCTACAAATATTTGACCGACAAGACCCTTCCAGACGATCCCAAGGAAGCAAGCGTCATCAGGCGAAGGGCTTGCTCGTATGTCATCCTCGAAGACAAACTCTACATAAGGGGATTCTACACCCCCTCCTTAAATGCGTCGAAGAAACCAGAGTGCCACACACATTGAAAGAAATACATGAGGGCATCAGCGTCCAACACCTAGGGGGAAATTACTAGCCCGAAAAGCCCTCTGGGCCAGGTACTATTGGCCTACCATGAAGATCAATGCCAAGGAACACATAAAGAAATGTGACAAGCGCCAACGGCAAGGACACATGCACCTGGCTCCCCCGAGCGAGCTCAAGTCCCTCTCTTCTCCGTGGCCTTTCTCATGGTGGGGGCTCGACATCCTCGGGCCATTCGTCCTGGGAGAATGCAAGAACAAATACTTGATAGTGTGTCGACTACTCCACCAAGTGGACAGAGGCTGAAGCACTAGCCAAAATCACTGCCCAAAACATCTTGCGTTTCTACAAGAGGAACATATTAGCCTAGTTCGACATCCCGCAAGCCATAGACACTGACAACGGGACATAATTCACCAATAAAAACTTACAAGACTTCTTCACCCACCTGGGAACCATGCATAATTTCGCCTCGGTCGAACACCCGCAAATAAACGGGCAGGCCGAATCCGCTAACAAGGTCATACTACACAGAATCAGGCGAATGTTGAACGAGGAGTTACACAACATACTCTGGGCCTACCGAATAACTCCCAGCTCGTCTACCGGTGAAACCCCATTCCGACTCTTCTATGGAACCGAAGCATTCATTCCAGTAGAAATTTCTGAATCTTCAAGAAGAACCGAATCTCCCCTCGATATGGAGATGAACGATCAGTCTTTGAGGGAAGAACTCGACTTGATCGAAGAGATACGAACGAGGGCTGCCCTTAGAGAAGCATCGCTCAAACAAAGAATAACCCTCCGATACGATGCCAAAGTCATTCCCCGCGAATTCGATGTTGGAAGCTTAGTCCTTAAGTGAAATCTTAATATCTCCACCGAAGGGAAGGTCTTTACCGTGTCTACGCCAAAATAGGAACGGGGGCCTACTACTTAGAAAATTTACAAGGGGAACAACTTACTCGATCATGGAACGCCGAAAAACTCAAACAATACTTTAGTTAAAACACTAACGGTCAACACACCTCAGGAAACCATCCAGGTGCTTATAGCTCAACATCACACGCTCGCCCCGGTACCAACGTTGCGTGAAATCATGGCACATAAAGAGATACTAGCTCCATTAACCTAACAAGCTAGATCTCTTCCTCGACGCGGGGGACTCACAAGAGCCCTATTGTCTAAGTACCTCGCCCGACAGAACACGCAACTCGCGTTGGGACGTTCACGCAACGAATTGACCCCCTTTGACTAGTCTCCCCACACTGTCAAAGACCATGCACTAATAATGAGCGTTCCCTCCCCGAAAATACAAAATATCACATACATACAACGAATAAATAATATAAAATACTTAGATAATTACGGCCACAAGGACCGGATTTTTCTTGGAGTTACAATGGGGACTCCACCCCAACAAAACAAATTTAATCAAAAATGACCAATAAAGGTCGAAACTTCACCATTACATAAATGGGCCACACCCTTAATAAACATAAGAGAAATTACAAGCAGAATTCAATCAGTGGATTCACCAAGGTCATTGGAAGGGGTCGGCTGCGTCTCCTGAACAATCAGATCCTCAAGGAAGTCGGGCTTCTTAATTTGATCCTCCTCGACATAGAGATGGACTCCCATCCCGTCAGTCTCCAATTCTACACCCGGATTTAAGGCACGCACCTGGGCCAAAGCATTCTCGAAGCTCCCCGTAGAAGCGACCATTGCATCATCATAGGCCATCTAATTACGTTCGAACAATTCCGCCCGAGTCTTCAACCCCGAGGTATCCTTGGGATCCCCCTCAGTCGGATCATAATCGGCCTTGAAGCGTGCCACCTCATCGGTCAACCGCTACCCATCAGTTCGAGCGGCATCGCGCTCTTCAGCAGTCTGTTTGAGTTTTGACGACGACTTCTCCAACCTTTCCTCCAGACCCTTAACGATCTCCTTCATCTCTTTCGCCTTGGCATTGAGCTCCCGAAGCTCGACCTCTGGGGATTGACTCATCTCGGCGTAAGCGATAGCCATCTCAAAGATACGCACCCAGGCGCCCGCGTCCTTCGACGAAGCTGCCTTCTTAGTTGGGCGGTCCATCTCCCCTAGATGAAGAGATTCCGCCCGAGGAAGAACCACGCTTGTATTATCAAATTATGTACGATCAAGCCAACAAGGAGGGAGATCATTTTTTTTAATTAAAACATTTCATTAATTTTAGGTGTCAATCATTTATCTCCATTGAAACTGATCTGAACAAGTGATCAGAATCGGAGATGATCGGAACGATCGTTAATCCTTCGAGCAAGTTGACATTGAGGAGGGGATGGTGTACCTGCAAGGCACTCTGATGCTAAAGTAAGCAAATTTTTAAAGGAGAAGATAGAAAGTATTAGGGTTTTAAGTGTAAGAAAAGTGATACCTTGCCCTCAAAGATATGAGGGTTTATATAATGGACATAAGATGATTCTCATTGGTTTCTATATTTGGGTCGAGATATGCGGGTCCGCAAATATAGTCGTTCGAGTTGACTATGTCAAAACCGAGCGACTACGCCCGCAACTAGCCATTATGTCGAGCAGGAGGGACATAACGGGCATAACTCCAAATTCGATATGCATTGATTCCACCCGACGAGTGTCGGCCAAGGGACTTTACGTGGTGGGCGATCTTGTCCTTCGTCGCGCCCAACAAGGTTAAGGATCTCGATCATAGGCTCGAGGAGATGAGGCTGCCCAACTAGCATTCGAGCAGTCCAAAATAGTAGCCCTCTAAGTCATTGCGTTCGTGGGCGTGATGACTTGAACTGTGCAGCCGAGGCCATCATACCCAATGGTCAACATCAAGGAGATGAGAAGTTTGGAGAATTTGGAGAGTTTCCGCATGCGCGGCCTCGAGCCGTGTGGATTGAAGGTGTGTCACGCCTAGGGACTAGGGGGTAATGATGATTCACCTAGGTTTCCTAGGCACGTGCGAATGCACGTGCAGGGTGGAGCCCATAAAAGGAGAAGAGTCTCTTCATTTGAGGACTTTCTTCGTCCTGCCTCGGTCGCGTGTATCCGGACTCGACAACTATCGTTCTGAGGAGCCACAGTTTTGTTCTTCTGAGTTTTCACTGCCTTACGCCGCTGCACTGATGCTTGATTTTCTTGTTGCAACGGTTCGATCGCCTTCTAAACGGTATGTTTTCTAATCCTTCGTATGATTTTGCTGGATTTAGGTTAAAATTTACTAGTTATCCATAAAATGCATGCGGTTAGGGTTTTCTTTTCTAGGTTTTTCGCGGCGGTGAGCGGTTGCTCCGTCGTTCTCTGGAACTTTTTATCGATGCCAGAGTCCTTTCATGCGCTTTTCTCCCAAGCTGAGGGATGTCACTTCGAATGGTAGTTCGTTCTTGAGAGAGGTTTGTTGACTGAGGAAGTGGATCATCATTTATCCGAGCCCTTTCACTTGATTAGTAGTGGAAGGGGTGGATTTGACATTAATGTCGAGCTCATCATCTTCCTATGCTTTTCATGTGTCATGGAGGATGATAGTAGAGACACTCGTGAATGTTCGAGTCTTTCTGAGAAAGAGTATGAAGATTTTGTGGCTGATGAAAAGACTACCTCGAACGAGATTCTGAGGGAGGATCCTCGTTATGTCGAGGGATCTCAATCTGTCGGGGGTCCGTCTTCAGCTATTCAAACCAACAGACATGATCTAACTGCTTGGGTGGCTCCGGATGTCCGTTCAAGGGGGTCAAATTTTAGTGCTCGTCAGAACGAGCTATTTGATAATATTGATTGGTATGATCCCCAGGAAGGGAGGGTAGCCGAGGAGGAGGAACCGGATGATTGGGCTATATTTATCCCTGCTGAGGAGCAAAGAGTCTGCTCGATATATGAGGCGTATCATATCCCCGTGTATGATATCTAGTTCACGGAACTCAAATTTCGTCTTCCTTTTACCGATCTACAAGTGGTTGTTTTCGATCATCTACATCTGCCCCATCTCAACTCCATCCGAACGTGATTGCGTTTATCAGGGCGTTCGAAATGGGCCCTCTTCAATGTCTTTTAGAGCAGGCTGGCGCTGTTGGAGGACGGTACCCCAAAGCTGAATGAACTGGGGGAGCGGGAGTGCCAGCTTGTGCCTAAGTTCAATTTCCATTGGAAGAAGGAGCACTTCGAGCGAATGCCGACCAATATGTGTGGTCCAGGGACGAGTTAAATGCCAAGGATCTGGCAAGTTTGGTTGCGTTGTTGTATTATGTCGAGGGCCTTCCTCTAGTCCAGTCTGTGGACATAGGCGGAAAACCGCTCATGAGTGAAGATGGGGATAACGTTTTTGAGCCCAAACTTATCAACGTCCGGGATCTCCTTATTATTGGGGATCCGAAGGCGTATTTGTGTAGATTTTTCTAAGTCCTTTTCTTTTTGTCTTTATGTTATTCCTAGATATAACTGGATTCACTTGATTCTGACATGAGTTTTTCTTGTTACAGCAGGGATGAATTCTTCGTTGGAGCGTATCGCTTGGAACGCCCTGCAACAGAAGAAGAGGGGGAAGGTTCCACCGACTGAATAAGGCACCACTTCCAAGACAGACTTGGGAAAAACATCTTCTACCCAAGTAGTCGGGGTTCTGTCCCCCAAAAATACCCCTTCAAGGAACAAGAGGATTCGGGTCGACGGTGCGATGGACCTGCCTAGAGAGAAAAGTAAGGGGAAATTTGATCTCCCGCCCTGCTGGCTTGATCATACATACTTTGATAATATGAGTGTGGTTCTTCCTTGGGCAGAATCTCTTCATATGGGGATATGGATCTCCCGACTAAAAATGATGCTCTATCGAAGGACGTGGGCGCCTGGGTGCGTATCTTTGAGATGGTTGACGCTTACGCCGAGATGGGTCAATTCCCAGAGGTCGAGCTTTGGGAGCTCAAGGCCAAGGCGAATGAGATGAAGGAGACCGTTAAGGGTCTGGAGGAAAGGTTGGAGAATTCGTCGTCGGAACTCTTACGAATTATCGAAGAGCGCGACGTCGCTCGAACTGATGGGCAGTGGTTAAACGATGAGGTGGCGCGCCTGAAGACCGATTATGATCCAATTGAGGGGGAGCCCGATGATACCTCGGGGTTGAAGACTCGGGCAGCATTGCTCGATCGTATTCAGATTGCCTATGATGACGCGGTGGTCGCTTTCATGGGGAGCTTCGAGAATGCTTTGGCTCAGGTGCGTGTCTTGAATCCAGGCGTAGAGTTGGTGACAGACGGGATGAGACTCCTTCTCTATGTCGAGAAGGGTCAAATTAAGAAGACCGACTTCCTTGAGGATCTGATTGTTCAGGAGACGCAGCCGACCACCTTCAATGATCTTGGTGAATCCACTGATTGAATTCTGTTTGTAATTTTTGTTATGTTTGTTAAGGGCGTGGCCCATTTATGTAATGGTGAAGTTTCGACATTTCTTGGTCATTTTTGATTAAATTTGTTTTGTTGGGGTGAAGTCCCTATTGTAACTCCAAGACAAATTTGGTCCTTGTGGCCGTAATTATCTACGTGTTTTTATTTTTTCGTTGTATGCATGTGATACTTTAAGTTTCGGGGAGGGAACAATTGTTAATAATGTATGATCTTCGATAGTTTGGGGTAACTTTACTGAAGTTAGCCAATTCATTGTTGGAATGGGTCCGGAGCTCAAGCTTTAATTGAAGGCCTAATTTCGGGGGCGTGAACGTCCCATCACGATCTAGGTATCCTATAGGGCGAGGTACTTAGACAGCGGGGCTCGTTTGAGTCCCCCGCGTCGAGCAGAGATCTGGCTCATTATACGAATAGAGTGAGTATCTCTTTCATTTCCATGATGTTACGCATCGCTGGTACCGGGGAAACCGTATAATGTCGAGCCATAAACATCCGAGAAGTTTTCTGAGGTGTGTCGACCGTTAGTGTTTTAACTATAAAATTGTTTGAGTTTTTTAGCGTTCTATGATCGAGTAAGTTGTTCCCCTTGTAAATTTTCTAAGTAGTAGGCCCCCGTTCCTGTTTTGGTGTAGACACGGTAGGGGCCTTCCCAGTTTGCTACGAGCTTCCCTTCGGTGGAGCTCTTAAGATTTCGCTTAAGGACTAAGCTTTCAACGTTGAATTCACGGGGAATGACTTTGGCGACGTATCGGATGGCTATTCTTTGTTTGAGCGGTTCTTCTCTAAGGGAAGCCCCCGTTCGTATCTCTTCGACCAGGTCGAGTTCTTCCCTCAAGGATTGGTCGCTCATCTCCACATCGAGGGGAGATTCGGTTCTTCTTGAAGGTTTAGAAATTTCTATTAGAATGACTGCATCGGTTCCATAGGCGAGTCGGAATGGGGTTTCCCCGGTAGACAAGTGGGGAGTTGTTCGGTAGGCCTAGAGTACATTGTGTAACTCCTTAACCCATTACTTTTTTGATTCGTCTATCCGTCGTTTGAGCCTGCGCAATATGACCCTGTTGGCGAATTTGGCCTGCCCGTTTGTTTGCGGGTGTTCGACCGAAGCAAAATGTTGCACGGTTCCCAGATGGGCGACGAAGTCTTGAAATTTTTTATCGGTGAACTGTGTCCTGTTGTTGGTGACTATGGCTTGCGGGATGCCGAACCGGACCAATATGTTCCTCCTATAGAAACGCAGGATGTTTTGGCTGTGATTTTGGCCAATTCTTCGACCTCTACTCACTTGGTGAAGTAGTCGACACCCACTATCAAGTATTTGTTCTGGTATGCTCCCAAGAGGAATGGCCCGAGGATGTCGAACCCCTACCATTAGAAAGACCACGGAGAAGAGAGGGACTTGAGCTCGCTCGGGGAGCTATGTGCATGTGTCCATGTCGTTGGCACTTGTCACATTTCGTTACGTGTTCCTTGGCGTCGATCTGTATGGTCGGCCAATAGTACCCGGCCCAGAGGGATTTTCGAGCTTGTGATTTTCCCCTAGGTCTTGGGCGCTGGTGGCCTCATGCATTTCTTTCAATATGTGTGGAACTATGGTTTCTTCAACGCATTTGAGGAGTGGGTGAAGAATTCCCTTCTGTAGAGTTTGTCTTCGAGGATGACGTACGAGAAAGCCCTTTGCCTGATTACGCTTGCTTCCTTGGGATCTTCAAAAAGGTCCCCGTCGATCAGATATTTGTATACGGGTGTCATCAAGGAGATGCCCTCTTCAATGACGAATATGTCGTGACCGGGACGACTTTTCTCTATGTTTGCTCGAGGGAGTATTTCCTGCACCCCTGACTTGTTCCCTCCTTTAGTCCTCGTACTGGGGAGCTTACATAGAACGTTTCCACGAGCATTATGTTCTTGAGGGATATTATGTATCTCAACTGAAGTGAACTTTTTAAAGTGGTTTTGGACGAGGGTCTAATATTCAGTCAGTTGGTTGTTTTTGACCTGATATTCTCCCTGAACTTGGGAGGCTACGAGTTGCAAATCCGTGAGGATTTTGATTTCTCTCGCTCCCATGTCCTCGGCAAGGCGAAGACCGGCGAGGAAAGCTTCATACTCTGCTTGATTGTTGGAAGTAGGGAATGAGAGGGCGAGGGATACCTCGATGACGATTCCTTCTACATTTTCCAAGATTATACCTGTTCTGCTTCCTGATGAGCTAGAGGCACTGTCGACGAATATGGACATTTATTGGTTCATTGTTGGAGCGTTGGGAAAGTCATTTCGGCCACGAAGTCTTCCAGGACTTGTGCTTCGAGGACTTTCCTGTTTTCGTATCTGATGTCGAATTCGGATAGTTCAAATGACCATTTGAGCATTCTTCTGGCCATGTCTGGTCGACCTAGTAGTTGTTTGATGGGTTGGTCTGTTCGAACTATGACGGTGTGTGCTAAAAAGTAGTGATGGAGGCGTCTCGTGGCATTGACTAGCGTGAGGAAGATTTTTTTGATTTGTTGGTATTTTAATTCAGGTCCTTGTAAGGCCTTGCTCTTGAAATAGATAGGCTTTTGTCCCTCTCGTGTTTCTCGGATGAGCGCGGCGCTAACGGACTCAACAGTCACGGCTAGATATAGTTATAATATCTACTCTTTATCAGGTCAAGATAGCACGAATGGTTGGGATAGGGTTTTCTTGAGATGAATTAAGGCCTGCTCGCATTCCTCGATCCACCCGAACGCAGCTTCCTTTCTTAGTAGTTTGAAAATTGGGAGTGAGTGTTGGGCCGACCTTGCTACGAATCGAGATAACGAGGTTAGCATCCCATTGAGGACTTGAATGGATTTTTTTTGGATTTCGGAGTGGGAAATTCTGAGAATGCCCGACATTTGTCAAGATTAGCCTCTATCCCACGTTCGGTGAGATAGAAGCCGAGGAATTTACCGGCCCGGACTTCGAAGGTGCTTTTTTCGGGGTTGAACCTCATTTTGACTCTTATGGCTTGATCGAAGACCTTCCTGAGGTGCAGGGCATGATCGACCTCCTCTTGAGATTTTACGATCATGTCGTCCACGTACACCTCGAGCATGTGTCCAATTTCTCCTTTAAAGACTTTATTCATCATTCATTGGTATGTTGCGCCAGTGTTTTTTAGACCGAAGGGCATTATGTTGTAGTGATAGTTGTCCGATACGGTCATGAAGGCCGTATAAATTTTATCTGTTTCAGCCATTGGAATTTGGCTATAGCTCGAATAGGCATCCATAAACGAAAGTAATTTAAAACCTGCGGAATTATCAACGGGTTTATCGATGTTTGGCAGGGAGTAGGTGTCTTTTGGATATACCTTATTAAGTTTAGAATAATCAATGCACATGCGCCATTTTCCATTATTCTTTATTACCAGTACAGGGGTGTATCAGGCTTCCGTTACAAAATTGGACTTTAGAAGGTCCTTAATAGCTTGCTCGGCAGCCTGGGTTTTTTCTGGCGACTGCTTTCGTCTACGCTGTGCTACGGCCTTAAGGGCAGGATTAATGGTAAGGTGGTGACATGCGACCTTAAGGTCGAGACCGGGCATTTCGGTTACACTCCAGGCGAAGAGGTTAACGTTATCCTTTAAAAATGCTTTGAGTTGTTCTCGTTCTAATTCCGGGAGGTTTGTTCCTATCTTGACTCCTTTGTTGGGGTCGTCACCCAATGGAACGAGCTCGAAATCCCCATCTGGGATTGGGCGCATGTGTTGCTATGGGGATGCTCCTGAATTTCTAGAAGCGGGCGAATCTTCTTCGACCATATGGGCTTTTCCTTTCCTATTCTTCTTGGCTAAGTCCTCTAGATCCAGACGGCTGTCGAGGTTGATAGCATTGAATCGAGGAAGGGGCTCAAGTTTGTGAGAGCTCTCTAGAAGGTCGATTTTGCCCTTGGTCTGGGGTTGTAGGTTGATGGAGACTAGGCCTTTTGTTGATGCCTCAAAACATTTTCGGGCTGCTTGGATATCTCCGTGCAACGATGCCACCTTCCCGCCCGCTGTATAATATTTCATCTTCAAGTGCACCATGGATGGTACAACAATCAGCTCGGTGAGAGTGGGCCGACTGAAAATACATTGATACAGGGACGGGCATTCGACGACCAAAAAATCTGTTTAGATCGATCTACCGGTCTCTCCGACCCCAAAAGTTACGATTAGCTCGACATGTCCCCGTGGCTTCGTTGTGGAGCCGTTGAATCCATGCAGACCTGAACTGAGGTAAGGAGTTAGGTGGGTCTCATTGAGATGTAACGTCTTGAAGAGTTTAGTGTACATGATATCAGTCAAACTTCCCTAGTCGACCAATATACGCCTAACATCAAAGTTGGCCACCCGAGCACGTACAAGCATATGGATACTTGCATTGGGGGCGCCCTCATGTAGCTCTTCCTTATAGAAGGCTAGTGGATGATACTTTCCTTGGATTTTGTTGAGGGTGGCACCCAAATCCAAACTCGTCCTGACGAGTTCGTCGAATCTTCTCTTGATTGATCCGATGGAGTTCTTGGTGAACCCTCCATCGGAGATGACCATGGCCGTTGGGAAAGATTCCCAATGGCTGTGTGCAGCGAAGTATGCTAGAGTGATATCTAAATCGGGGAAGAAGAAGTCTTTCGGCCTGGATATGCTCATTGCTACGTGCATAGAAGACTCCTCTGCGAGCTTTTCTTCGTCGACCTTGCTGGACGAGGGGGTTTCTTCTTTTGCAGATTCCTTTTTTCTTGTACTGTTTGAGATGCCAGTCTCTAAATAGGATCTCAATCGCATCTTTTACGTGGATGGATTCATCTGTCACGTGTTCGTGGCTTCAGTGAAATATGCAATACTTAGTCTTATCTACCCCTGATTTGGCCGGGGTCTATCAAAGAAAGCGTACTCTCCCTTGTTTGAACTCAGATTTTGCACAATCGATCAAGATACGCTCCTGAGAAGTGGTGAGGGGAGTGTAGTCACTGAATCGACCAACCGTCCCCTTGTGGTCTCTTGAGTCGTGGGATTTGTTTTCCCGCCTTCTTTCTCCTCCCCAACGAGATGTTGAGGGCTCGTCATTCTTGGAGCTCTTGACGTTTTCCCTATGTAGGGTGTCATGAGCAAAGTTTGCATCTTCTTTTTCCCCATATTGGATGTACGCTTGGGCCTTCAGGGGAAAACATCCAATGTGGATGGTGTTTCGATTCCTACGGCCTTCGGGAAGTCGCTACGAGGGCGTAGTCCTCTTTTGAGGAGATATTTCTTCATATCGTTTGTCGCCGATACTTGGATGACTTCTTGGTTGAACCTCTCAATATACGCTCTGAGAGATTCCTCTTTTCCCTGAATGATGGCTTCCATGGATGCCTCTGACTTTGGGTGACATCGAGAGGCGGCGAAGTGTCTGGAGAGTAGTCTCCCTAGGTGCTTCTAGGATGTGACCAATTAGTTGGGAAGGCTTTTATACCACGCCATGGCCCCTTTCCTCAAGGTTGTAGGAAATAAGCGGAATTTTATGGCCCCACGAACTCCTCGATAATCGAGTAAGGCATCGATGTTCTCGATATGTTCGTCAGGGTCGGTGGTACTGTCGTATTGACTGAGCCGGGGAGGTTTCTCTAGACCGGATGAAATAGGAATATCCATGATAGCCCGATAAAGAGGACTGCAATGCTCGTCTTCATCGCTCTAGTAGGGAGAGAAAGAGACGAAACGATTATTTCTCTTATGATGGGGGAGAGTTCTCTCTCCAATGTTGATTTGGGTGACTGAGATCGATCGCGAGGGCGATATGATTCGTTCTTCGTCTTCTTGTAAGAGGGAGATCCCCAACTTTTCCGAGGTGGGGTATGTCCCTTCTTCTTTGGAATGTTTCGGTCAGGATAATCCTTTTTTCGAGTAGGTCTTCTTCGTGAGGGACTACGGGAAACGACCGATTTAGGTCTCCGAGGTGGAGACGATGGGTGGTTCTTTTCTAGAGCATCGACGCGCTAGCCTTGCTAGAGGAGGAGCTTGTTAGTCTAATTGAGGGCGGGCGAAATGGCAGCTAATGCTGGGTCCGCGTTGATCGACAGCGGTGCCGAGGGTTGAGGGGTGACAGGGTCGTTAGTTTGATCTTTGGATTTCTAGTTATCTAAGAGAGAATATTGGTTGTCAGCATCTTCAGAATCTGGGGATGCGGTCTTGTCGTTCCTATGCTCAAAGAAGTCCTCTAGACGACGAGATGAATTAGTCTTGTTCGTCTTTCGGATAGGTGAGAGAACGGTCTTGCCGGAAAGGAGTTGATCGTTGTTATCAGCCATCTCGTTAGGAATTTCGAGAGTATCTTTGATCTTTGGATTTCGAGATGACGAATGAAGATGAGGAAGATAGTTCCCACAGACGGCGCCACTGATATGAACAAGTGATTAGAATCAGAGACGACCAGAGTGGTAGACGATCTTTCGAGCAAGTTGACGTTGAGGAGAGGGTGGTGTACTTGCAAGGCACTCTGATACTAAAGTAAGCAAATGTTTAAAGGAGAAGATAGAAAGTATTAGGGTTTTGAGTGTAAGAAAAGTGATACCTTGCCCTCAAAGATATGAGAGTTTATATAATGGACATAAGAGGATTCTCATTGGTTGCTATAGTTGGGCCGAGATATGCAGGTCCGCAAATATAGCAGTTCGAGCTTACTAGGTCAAAATCGAGCAACTATGTCCGCAACTAGCCGTTATGTCGAGCAGGAGGGACATAACGGGCATAGCTCCAGATTCGATATGCATTGATTCCACCCGATGGGTGTCGGACAAGAGACTTTGCGTGGCGGACGATCCTGTCATTCGTCGCGTCCAACAAGAGTGAAGATCTTGATCATAGGCTCGAGGCTCGAGGAGATGAGGTTGCCCGACTAACATTCGCGCAATCCAGAACATGTGCCAACAAAAATTCACAAGTTTTAAATTATAATTATCAATATTAAAAAGATTTAAATGCACTTTTTATCTCGTGTTTTAAATTTTTAATCCCCTATTACAAAATTTAGCTCTTTGGTCCTTTAGTTTCACTATTATTGAGATTTTTTAGTTCTCCTCCAGTTTTGTTTATCTAGCCTCTTCATTTATGAGATGACAATTTGATTATGGTGTCATGTTATCATGTCTGATTTTTTTATAAAAAATGATTATTTAAATTAAAAAAAACATTTTAAATAATTTAAATGTACTAAAAAAACAAATTATTTAATGTTATAAAATATGAGAAACGAGAAACCCTTTCAGTCTTCACATTTCAACCCAGTTCTCTTGGTCTTTTAGAACCATAATCCCCATTCAATTACTTCATCTTCAAAATTGATTTAATCTTCACCATAACTCGCGATACTTAATCATCAACTTATATTTTCGCATCTGAATCTCTATTTTTTGAAGCTCATTCAAGCTGCAAGAGTGAAGATTTATGGGTTTCAAAGAATGAAGGTGATTAATTCACAGTCTTTCAAGGGAGAGCAACGAAAGAGTCAATTTATGGATATTTAAGTAGTCACTTAAGTTTTAATTTGAATGTATAGATCTTAAGAATTTTAATTTGATTAAAGCTAACATATTTTGGATCTGAAGTATCTCAAACAACGTTGATGTTAATGTCTTTTGGATCCTTAATTATTTCTAACAAGGTTAATGTTAATTTATTTAGGTTCTTAAATGTTTTGTTGGAATTATGCACAAATTTTACAATCAATATGCAGTATGAAGACACAAGTGTTTTAGCAGTATGCACAAATGTTAATGTGTTTTGGTTTTTAAGTATTTTGTCAAGTGTTATGTTGGCATTATGAACACAAATGTTTAAGCACTATGCAAAAATGTTAATAAGCATTATGCAGTATACATATACAACTGTTACAAGCATTATACAGGGGCCGTGTTTACAAGCATTATGCAATATGTTTAACTCTCATATATTCAATTCAAGCATTATGGAGTATTATGTATTCAATTCAAGCATAATATTTTCAAGAATTATGCAGTCACCACAATGCCAAATAAGACTATAGACAACGGCCTCTTGTCCTTAGGTAACGCTTTTCAGCATTAAGTATTGTCTATTCTAGCGCTGCTATAGGTATAGACAGCGTCTTTTAATTTAAGGTTAAATACACTTTACCCCCCTGTAATGTTAGCGAGTTCTCATTTAAGCCCCTGGTAAAGTTATTTTTGTAAAACCCCCCTTGCAATTTCCAGATTCTGTCAAATACCCCCATGTGCAGAAAGATTCCAATTTTGGTACCGGACGTCAATTGGATTTTTCTTTTAATTTTATTTAATTTTATAATCCACGTGGATTTTTTTTATTTATTTTTTTTATTTAATTTTCATTTAATTTTTATTTAATTTTTATTTAATTTTTATTTAATTTTTATTTAATTTTTATTTTATTTTAATTTTATTTTATTTTAATTTTTATTGAATTTTTATTTTATTTTTATTTTTATTTTATTTTATTTTGTTTTATTTATTCTTTTTATTTATTTATTTTTTATTTTATTTTTATTTTATTTTATTTTAATTTTTATTTAATTTTTATTTAATTTTTATTTAATTTTATTTTATTTATTATTTTTTATTAATTTATTTTTACTAATATTTTTTACTAATATTAATTTATTTTTATATTAATTTATTTTATTTTTATTAACTTTTTACTAATATTTTTTTACTAATTTATTTTACCAATATCAATTTAAGAATAATTAAAAAGTAAAAAATAAGTAAAAAATAAGTAAAAAATTAAAAAATAAGTACAAAAAAGTAAAAAGTAAAAAAAAAAAATAAAAATAAAAATAAAAATAAAAATAAAAAATAAAAAGTAAAAAAAAAAAGTAAAAAATAAAAACTAATTAAAAATAAATAAATTCCACGTCATTTAAAAATTAAATAAAAATAAAATAAAAATCCAATTAGACAGTCAGTCACCAAAATTGGAATCTTGCATATGGGGTATTTGAGGAATCTAAAATTTCAAGGGGTTTTAAAAAATCTTTTACAGGGGCCTAAAGAGGAATTCGCTAACATTACAGGGGGTAAAGTGTATTTAACCCTTTAATTTAAAAGGACTTGCATAAGTAAACTACAGGAAGCACTTTTTATTAAAATTGATGGCTTAAGAGTACTTTAGGCAACAATTGTTGTTAAAAGCGATGACTTAAATGCACTTTAGGCAGCGATTTTTGTTAAAAGCACTGGCTTAAATACACTTTAAAAGTGATGGCTTAAGTGCACTGTAAGCAAAATCTTTTCATAAAAGCGCGGGCTTAAGTGCACGTAAGGAAACACTTTTTTGTTAAAAGCGCTGACTTAAGTATATTTTATACAACTCTGACGTAAGTCCTATTTAGACAACACTTTCTGATTAAAACACTCGCATTATTAGGTAGCGTTTTTTACTCAAAACATTGACGTATGCTATTATTAGACAACGCTTTATGATAAAAGCAGTGTTGTAAGTTATCATTAGACAAGACTTTCTTTCTGCTAATAAATGTAGTCTTATATATACTTTACACCATAATTTTATTAGCTCAAGTCACCTTTGAGAAATGCTTTTATTGATAAGTGTTTGCTCAAGTCAATTTAAGGAAGCACTTATTTTTTGCAGCCTTAGATAGATTTTACTAAAATATATAAATAAATATTCATAATATATTTTTAATATCAAATTTTTGTCTTCAATTCAAATATTATAAATTCTACAATTTTCATAATCATAGATTAGTATTGTGTTTGATCAATAAGAACCACAAGTAAACTAATTTGAATTTGCATAAATTTTATAATTTCCCTAATACAAATTCAAATGTACGTATTTGGAAAAAAAATGATAACTTATATTTATTCAAAATTGTATAAACTCCATGATATATTGAAGTATAATTTTTCTTTTTTATAATATGCACTACAAGAAAGTTAATATTTCTTAGGGGAATTAGCCAGGGACTAAACCTCAAATAAAAAAATAAAACGTTGTTAGGGGTAAATTCTCTCCTTAAGTGAAAATTCCTTTAAAAAAAATCAATTACGTGGGGTATCCCCTCGCAATAGGGAAGATGTAATTTTTGAATTTTGAAATGTTAAATTGCGAGGGGCTACCCCTAGGAAACAAAAATACCGCCAAAAGTTAAGGTATTTAGTGAGGGGATACCCCTAGAAAACTATAGTGTGTAAATTGTGAGGGGATACCCCACGCCACCTAAACAACTTTATGTCTAATCACCCAGTGTGTAAACTGCGCGTGCAGGCTGTAATTATCAAAGCTTCTATTTTCGAGGGGGCACCCCTCACCAAATATTCCCGTTTTTATTTCCGAGAGGTTGCCCCTCGCCAATTGCACGCCCATTAAATTCCAACACCATTTCTGTTATTTATTAAAACAGGTTATTATTATTATTTTTAAACATTTCATCCCTCTTTCTCTCTCACAGCCTTTTTCTCTCTCACAGCCCCTTTCTCTCTTCTTCCTCCTCATTCCTCCATCTTTATAAACCTTCATTTTTATTCATCACCAAACTCTTCAATCAATTATATTTTTTCAAGGTAAAACTATAAATTGTTTTTGGTATATGTCTAATTTATTTTCTGTTTATTGTTAATTTATTTTATGTTTGTTATATGTCTAACTATCTTAGAATATTCTCTTATTTTCAAGGTATTAGTCACAAATCTTAGAGAAAAGCTTCAATCAACCACTGTAATGTTTTATCAAAGATACACAATTTAAAAAAAAAATCGTTTTTTCATATAAATGTTTAGGTTTGATATATATTTATTTTGTAATATTAGGTTATAAAATATAAAAAATTATTCAAATTATTATTATTATTATTATATATATATATATATATATATATATATATATATATATATATATATATATATATATATATATATATACTATAAAAATTTAATGTTTTGTGATTTTAATTTATGTGTAAATATATTAATTATTTTAAATAAACAGTATATTAATTTATAGTATAAATATTTTATAAATTTGAAAAATAGTATGTATAATATAATAATTTATATATATATATATATATATATATATATATATATATATATATATATATATATATATATATATTATAAAAACAGTATATACAAAATACTCAATGTATAAAAATAGTATGTATAAATTTTAAAAATAGTATTTATAATTAATTTTATAAAAAAATCAGTATTTATTAGAATATATTGAGTCAACAAACAATATATATAATTTTCATATATGTTATTTTTTTAAAATGTGTTTGAATTTTTCACATATTTTCTAAAAATATATATTTTTTTGATAAATAGTATATACATTTAAAATTTGTAAATGTTTTTGAATAAATTAGTAAATATAATTTTTTGAAATATGTAAATGTTTATGAATAATTTAGTAAACATAATTTTTTAAAATATGTATAATGTTTAAAAATTATGGGACTAAATTTTTGTTAATAAGGAGATAAATACACTATGATGTATAATAGTGTATACATGATTTATTTGAAAAGAGACATAATTTTTTGAAATATGTATAATGTTTAAAATTTATAGGACTAAACATAATTTTTTGAAATACTTCTAAAAGTTATAAATTTTTATATAAAAAGTATACTTATTACTTAAATAAATACTTTGTATATTTTTAAATTGAAAGAAGACAATTTATGTTTAGGATTAAAAATATATGTTTATCACAAAAAAAAATTGTATGACACTAAATATGTTTAATACAATAAAATATATATTTATGACTAAAAAATAGATGTATATAAAAACCTCATAGTATTTTAGAAAACAATCAAGTAAAAATATGTTTATTTAAAAAAAAAATTGTACAATATCTTGTAAAAATATATGTAGAAATATAAGGTAGATACATTGTAAAAATATAAGGTATGACATTATAAAAATATATGTTTATAAGGTATGACATTATAAAGATATATGTTTAATTAGAGTATGCATATTTAGGATAATTGAAGAGTAAATATGATTTATTTTTAGAGTAAATATGATAGTATCGAATAGAATATTAACATGTGCAGTATATAATATTATTAATTCTATCGTAGTTGGATGTACGATAGAACATTTCCTGAAGGCGCGGGCTTAAACCTCATTTTAATATAGGAGTTGATGCGTTTCTTGCGTATGCGTTTGCTCAAGGTTGTTGTCGTAGCGAAGGAGGAGTCAGATGTCCGTGTTTAAAGTGTGGTTGCAAAAATATAA
Organism: Vicia sativa; assembly: GCA_021764765.1. NCBI lineage: Eukaryota > Viridiplantae > Streptophyta > Magnoliopsida > Fabales > Fabaceae > Vicia > Vicia sativa. Next base: position 133,576,483 of record CM038792.1, on the reverse strand, counting down.
TTAGTGACCCTAGTGAAGTGAAACGTCACTTGGAGAGAGTGGTTTTTAGGCCAAATTATTGGGTTTGGACATCTAATGGGGAGAAAATGTAGGAGATGAATAAAGAGGCTTCTTGCAGTCAAACACGTGTTGGATCAGATACAAATAGAGATGCTCCAAATAGTCCATCGCACGTGCAATATCAGGAACAATTTAATTTAGTCGAGGATATGGTCAGTGACGCATTAGGGGTGAATGTGGGTTATGATGAACATGAAGAGTTTGACGCAGAAGAGCTCCCGAATGAGAAAGCGCAAAAGTTTTACCAGTTGCTGAAAGAAATAAATATATTGTTGTTTGAGGGATCTTTTGACTCCAGGCTATCAATGTGTGTGAGGTTGTTGGCAGCGAAGTGAAATTGGAATGTTCCAGATCAATGTTTAGAATTCTTTGCGAGAATGATGTCAGACGTGACTCCTGTTAAGGAAAACATGCCTACAAGTTATTACGATGCGAAGAGGATGGTGTCGAAGTTAGGACTTGAAGTAAAAGGGATTGATTGTTGCATTGGAGGTTGCATGTTATTTTATGACAACGAGTATGGAAGTAATGATGGGGAATTAGAGCAATGTAAGTTTTGCAATAGTCCGAGGTATTTAGTTCCCAGTAAAGGAGTTGATCGTAAGCAAAACCGAGTTGCAGTGAAGTCCATGTTCAATTTGCCAATAATACCTAGGTTGCAAAGAATGTTTGCATTAATGCACAACGCAAGCCAAATGACATGGCACCATACAAACAAAACTAGTTCTGGCATGATGCGACATCCATCTGATGGCGAGGCATAGAAAGACTTTGATAGAGTTCATCCTGATTTTGTAGCAGAACCCAGGAATGTAAGACTTGGATTATGCTCTGATGGTTTCACTCCTTATAATTTGTCAGCCAATGCATATTCTTGTTGGCCAGTTATTGTTACCCTGTACAATCTCCCTCTTGAGATGTGCATGACGAAACCTTACATGTTTTTGACATGCATAATTCCAGGACCGTCGAGTCCAAAGGCAGGAATAAATGTTTATTTGCAACCTTTAATTGACGATCTCAAGAGGTTATGGATGGGAGAGTGGACTTATGATGTGTCTCGTAAATAAAACTTCAATATGCGAGCTTCTTTGATGTGGACTATTAACGACTTTCCTGCATATGGCATGTTGTCTAGATGGGGTACACATGGCAAAATGGGATGTCCGCATTGCATGGATCAATCAAAAGCATTTACTTCGGAAAAAGGTGGGAAAAGTTTGTGGTTTGACTGTCATCGTAAGTTCTTACCTATAAACTATGAATTTAGAAGAAATAAGAATGCTTTTAGAAAAGACAAAAAAGTAACAAATCTACCTTCCCTCAAAGGTTATCGACTGAACTATGAAATATTGTTCGTGACCTACCAAAATTCACAGATAATGGTGAAGCGCGCAGAATTCAAGGATATGGGGTTTTACACAATTGGATAAAAATAAGTATTTTTTGGGACCTCCCATATTGGAAGGATAATTTGCTGCGACATAATATTGACGTGATGCATATTGAGAAGAACTTTTTTGATAATGTTTTTAACACAGTGATGGATAATGAGAAGACGAAAGATAATGAGAAGTGTAACACCCCATTTCTCAATACTAGTGAATATAATAAAATACACAATATATATCAGAGTGCTCCACAATGGGATGTCACATAATTCAAATTCTCACGAAGTTTCAAAAATATATTTTATTTCAAAATAATTATTCATTCAGCGGAAGACAATTCAATTCGGTTTTCATGGCATTCTAGCCTCAATATCAATTCAAATCCACAACGACACGTGGTTCAACAAAATTCATAAATTAAGATACATAACAATGAATACAAATAAAAGAACATGTCAATTTCCCAAATCTCGTGTTACGTATCAGAGCAAGACTCTCTATATTCGACAAGCACATTAGAGACTCCAAGCTATCATCACACTTCTATGAACTATTCTCGATCACCTGCACGTTACCAATATAAAGGCAACAGCTAAAACAAGCAAATGGTGAGATATCAAACCATAAAATTGAGATTATGATAAATAATATATAGTTCGAATTATATAAAATCATTACTTTGCGATCACACGACTATTCCACAACAACTACACAACAATCAATAACAGACTTAACTCGCACATCTTATTAACAGCAACAACCTACATTAATCAACTACGTAGTAACCACAACAGCAACAACAACTAAACCATACAAATCAAATGCGACTTAACTATGTGAATGCATGCGGTACCATCGGAATAAAACTCCTAACGTAAATAATTACCAGTAATTACGAGGCATCAAGGCGTAAGCCTTCAACGTAATCATCTTGCCCCTAACGGCTCAACATGGTTTTCCCCTCACGGCTCAACAAAATATGCAAATGTATGTATGTGACACATTCACAATGTCAACTTATCAACAACGACAACGAAATCACAACCGACTTACAAGCCTATAACATAATCATTTTTCCCCTTACGGCCAACGTAATCAATTTTCCATTTACGACTCAACAAAATAAATTCCTTAACACTGGCCATAGGCCTATACGTAATCAACAACAACTCAACCATCAATGTTACTTATCAAGTCTCTACCAACAACAACGTTCAACAACAACGGATTCACATACGGAAACTACATCAAGTCATCCCAAAACTCACCTACTGTATTTAAATGTATCATTATAGGCTAAATCATAATTCTAGCTTTTCAACGGTTCAAACGGCAACAAAATCGGAGTTACGGTCGCAAAGATACGACCAAAACAATTTTCAGAAGTTATTCTTCACTTCCTACCTAGTATGAGTCGATACAAAACCTCATGTATCGACCCATACGCAACTTGTATCGACACAAGCATCGTATGAGTCGACTCATACGTTATTTAATTTTCTGTTTTTCTGATCTTCAACAGTATGAATCGATACATACACCTATGTATCGATACAAAACTGACTTGTATCGATACATACCTCGTATGAGTCGATACAAGCCTTCCAAATTAGCCCCATGAGTCGATACAAGGCTATTTGTATCGATGCAAGCTATTTTCAAGTCTCTGGTTTTTAAAATCGCAGCAGCTTGTATCAATACATAATCTTATGAGTCGACTCATGTTGCGTAAATTCACCCAAAAACCAGTTTCAACATGATTTCACGATCCAATTGTTATTATTTTCAATCAGTAACATCAACATATCATATAACAGCAGAATTACGCATTCTTTTCAATCAACAACAACAACTTATCATAGAATAGCAAAAGTATATATTTCAATTGGGGTTTTTACGATCAATCAACATCGACTTGACATAACCTAGCGAAATTACACATCCCTAACTACCTATCATCCATCATATTCTCAATTAGAGAGCAAGAACCCCACCCTTACCTTGGATTCAAAGAAGTTCAACTCTCCGATCGCATCCTAATTTCTGGTCGAGTGCAAACCTTGGCCTCTTCCCCGCAATTCATCGATCGATTCCTTTTTTGTCAAAAACCTTCGTTCCTCTTTTGTTTGAAACTTATTTTCACGATCTATTTTCCAAAACCAAAAACCTTATTTCTCTTCTGTTTTCTTACTGTCACTTCTATTTCTCTTAACCAAATAATAATAATAATAATAATAATAATAATAATAATAATAATAATAATAATAATAATAATAATAATAATTTTATCTAATGGGCCAACTAATTAACACCTCCAATATTACTTCTCACACAACCACTAAATCCAATTTTTAATCAAATAATAATTCCATAATAATATTATTTCTCCGATTAAACCGACTATTACTCAACTATCAACTTAACCGCTCAACCAACATATTAATCCAATAATATCTCTTATAATAATACCGACAAACCCAATCACTCCGAGTAATTCTCAAACTTCATCTAAATCCAATAACTAAATTCTTCACTAATTTAATTAACTAATTAATTAAATTTGGGGCGTTACAAGAAGGCCAGAAAAGACTTGGAACTTTTGTGTAGTAAAAAAGAATTGGAGTTGAAACCTCGACCAAATGGAAAATTATTAAAACCCAAGGCTTGTTACACTCTAACTCCCCAATAAGCAAAATTAGTATGTCGGTGGTTAAATGATTTGAGGATGCCTGATGGTTATTCTTCTAACTTGGCAAGATGTGCTGACGCCATAACAGGAAAGATGCATGGAATGAAAAGTCACGATTGTCATGTTTTCACAGAACGATTACTTCCAATTGCATTCAGTTCACTGCCCAAGAATGTACTTAATCCACTAATTGAAATCAGTTAATTTTTTAGAGACATTTGTGCGTCAACCTTAAGAGTGGACGATATCATTAAATTGGACCGAAATATTCCTGTCATTCTCTGCAAGTTGGAGCAAATATTTCCGCCAGGTTTCTTTGATTCTATGGAGCATCTCCCTGTGCATCTAGCTTATGAAGCTTTTCTAGGTGGACCTGTTCAATGTAGATGGATGTACCCATTTGAACGATTCATGAGTGATTCAAAGCGATATGTGAAAAATAAGGCAAGAGTTGAGGGATCAATTTGTGCGCATTATTTACATCGCGAAACATCACATTTTTGCTCTCATTATTTCAATCACATGATGTTGATTCCAAGAACCATTGGTGCTGGAGGTTACGCCAAAACTATCTAGCAGCGTGATAGGTGTTTCAAAATGAGACTTGCTAATGGTGAAGGAAAATCAGCCCAACCTATCTTAACGGACGAAATGCTTGAAATTGTGAGAAATTTGGCTAATTCTGAGGCAGCACAACAAGTTGCAGCAAGAAATGCAGAAATTGAAGAGATGAAGAAAAAACAATTAGAGATGCAACAAGAAATGCAAAGAAGGGAAATTGAGTTGCGAGAAGAAATGAGGAGGCAAACACAAGAGTATCAAGAAGCAATGCAGATTGCAAATGAGCGGGTTCTAAGATTTGATCAATTTTTTGTTTCACAAAATTCTGGTGGTGGATTTAGAGGAACTAATGATAATGAAGGAGTTGTTGAAGAAGAAGAGCAAGGAGAACAAAATGAAGAGTAATACCATAATTATGTTGAATATTTGGAGTTTTTTTTTTTTTAATTTGTATGATATATTATTTTAAGTATGTTGAACTTACAACTTTTATTATAATTTTGATGAATTTTTATTATATTTTAAATTTATATTATTATATAAATTTTAATTATTATATAAATTTATATTAATTATATATAACTATTCTATTTTTATTATTTATTTTATTTTTGGTCAAATATTTTTTTTTAAAATTATTTTGCAATTTGCCAGGGATAAACTCCTGGGTACATGTCATCATTATTGTATTTTGTCACGGGCTAAATCCCTGGCAAAACATCTGACATATTGTAGACATGTCTGTACACCTAGCCTGCACCAACTGACTCTATGTCTGCATGCTTTATTTATAGTTGACAATTAGCGAGAGGATTTTCTCCTAGGTAAATAGCGAAGTGTTTAGCCCCTCACAAATTATTTTGCGACCCCCTGTTTGGCTAGAGGAACAATCCCCTCGCTATTTACATATTTATGAAGGGATTTTGACATTTGTGAGAAGATAATGCCCTGATAAATTTTGCTTTTTCTTGTAATGATGATATTTAATTAGTAATGTCTTCTTCCAATCATATATATATATATATATATATATATATATATATATATATATATATATATATATATATATATATATATATATATATATATATATATATATCACATAAACATTTATGTGGCCAGACATAGGCCAATCAACTTACGTCATATATCATATTTATTATATTTTAATTAATATTTTAGTGACCAATCATCATATGTGATAACAAAATTCGAAATTAACGAGCATCATATATATATATAAATTGAAAATTTTGTTTCCCCAAAATATATATTTTCAATGTGTGCACATGGAATAGTGGGATAAGCCATGTGAAAGTAAGTCAAAAAGACACTAAGATATTATATAAATATCATTTTATTTTTGTTGAAAAACTATTAATTAATCTCTAACTCCTAGGATCACAAATGATCACTTACAAACTCCAGTAACTATTTTCTTACATATTTGTATTCATTCCATTCCTCCTGAATTTTATTCAATTTATCTTCTAATTATGTAAAATATTTGATGTCATCAAAATACTACATAATATAATATAATATGATTGAGTTAAAATTAATTAGATTAAAAAAAAATTAAGTAATAAAATAATAACTAAATTATAAATTCATACCATTGACAAAATATTAACTAATGAAGAAAATGTCACAATGCTTCAAACATTCTTATTTGATTTGGAGAAAATAAAATTTACTTATTGAATTTGATCAAAAACACCAATTTATTATCAAAAAATTTGCTTTTAGTGACTGAATTAAAGATCGAAAATATTTTAAAATCAATCACTATAACATTTTACAACCGATTTTACAATTATCAATTTTCAATTAGAAAAGTACTAATCACTAATTTTTTGCGATGAATTTAACGCCTGAAAATTAAAGACCGTATTTGTGACAAAATCAGCAATTGATTTTGTGACCAAAACTTTAACAAATTACTTTTGAAAAATAAAATTAAAATAGTTTGATGCAGCTAGTATCAAACTTGGTTACTTGCCTTACCGTTTAAGTCTATATTCATAATACTCACATATATTAGCTTTGTTAAATAAAACTGAAAAATGCTAGAAACAAAATCAAACTCGTCTCCATATTCAATTCCTTGTAAACCTTTAACACTTGGCCACTGTAATTAATTATAATGTATATCAAATACATTTTTTATTGTGGAGATATATTAAGGGGTAAGTTGATCTACACTAATATATATCAAATATATTATTTATTGAATGAATTTTAAAAATCAATTTTTTTTCTTCATAAAAGAGAATGGAGTGAGTATAATCTTTTCTCTTGAGCTTTCTTTGAAGTTTGGATCAGATGAAAGGAATGGAGGACTTTGAAAATAGAAAAGATTGGGTGAAAAAAATCAAAAGATTTTGTTTTGGAGGTTTGTTTTCCTTCATAATATTCAAAATTCGGTAATTTGAGAGAACTCAAAATTTACATTAGAATAGGGTTTTGAAGAATTTTAAAAGATTTAATCGATTTGAGAAAATATAATTTTTATTATTATGCTATTTCAAAAACTAAAAGTACATTAATAATAAATATAATTTTATCATTCTAAACAAAATCTTTTTTCTAAAAAATGTTAAAATCTTCTTTTTATTTTTTTAAAATTCATTTTTAAAAGCCTTCAAAAAATGAAAATTGGAAGGCATATACCAAGCTTGATACTAGCATCGAACAATTTTAATTTTAATAAAACTTAAAATAAAAAGAAGATTTTCAGTCTATATTCATAATACTCACATATATATTAGCTTTGTATAATAAAACTGAAAAATGCTTGAAACAAGTATCAAACTCGTCTCAACTCAATTGTTATGATGTTTTTATGCTAAAACGCAATGTATTCTTGATCTGACTTAATTTATTACTTTTATTAAAAAATATATTATTTTTTAAAATATATTATTTATATTTTAATATTTTAAAAAATAAACAAAATATATTATTATAAGTATATTCAAACTCGACCTAAATGTGAGAGACTTGAAAGCATGAAATGAGTGATTTGGAGAATTCATAAGTCTTTTTACATTTTGAAAATTTAGATCTGGATATATTAAGACAAAATAAAATAAGCCACTTATAATATCAAATCTACACTTATCATTTTTTTGTTAAAAGTAATAGAAACGATTACATTAACTCACATAAATATAATTGAAGAACTTAAAAAAATATATTCGAAAAACTTAATAATAACATTTATTAAATAGACCAATATAAAACAATTTAAAGAACATGATAATAACATTTATTAAATAGTCGAATGTAAAAAATGAATTAATTTTATAATAAATTATATTATTTGAGTTTCAAATTAAAAGTGTCTTTTAATTAAATATTGTTAAATAGTTTATATAAATAGACTTTTAAATTACGAATTTTTTTTTGGAATAACCAACTTTTAAAAAAAAAATACAAAAATAACCAACTTTTGAAAAAATTTACCCAAATAACCAAGTTTCAAGACAAAAATACAAGTAGGAGCCATCTGGGATGGCTCCTGCACTGAAAATCAGGTGCAGGAGCCAAGGGAGATGGCGCCTCCCTTCTAAAATTGCCCTAAAAGCCATCTCAGATGGCACCTTAGTGTAAAACCCAAGGCAAAAGTCATCTGAGATGGCGCCTTAGTGTTATTTTTTAAATAAATAAAAAAATTCAATTTTTATTTATAAATACACACCCATCCCTCCTTCATTTCTCACATTTGTTCAACTTCTCATCTCATATTCTCTCTTATATTCTCTCTTATTCTCTGTTACTCTCTCTTTTTTTCTACCATGACATCTCCATACATTCATACCAGAGATGGATACGTTGTTTTCTCGGCCACAAAACCTCCAATGAAAATGAAATTTTGGCACATATTTACCATGGCCAAACTGAAAAAAGAGTTGATGCGTTGGTTAGAGGGAGAAATTGAAGATGGTGATGAAATTAGAAGGATTCAGAGGAAGCGAACAACCATGAACTTCCCAACTGGTCAACCTCGAATTTGGTTGGAGGAAGTCAAAACAGACGTCGACGTTATTGCGATGATGGATGGTTCCGATGAGATTGTTTTGACGGTTGTAGTGTCTTAAATAAATTTCTGTGTTGTTGATGCGTCATAGTTCATGTTGTTGTTTCTTTTAATCGTGTAGTTTTTAATTTTGTTGTCTCCGTATTGTTGTTTCTTTTAATCGTGTAGTTTTAAATTTTGTTGTCTCCGTATTGGTGTTTGTAATAAATGCGAATTAATGGAAAGAAGAAGATTTGTTACAATATTAAAAGTGCAAATAAATGAAATACAAATTTTAGGATGTTGAGGTTGTAGCACGCTGGGGACAATTTTTTCGATTTTGTCCGGATTGACGACATAGACCACACTTTCTTTCTAGTTTATCAACGTCGTCCATTTCGGTTGTTATCGTTTGCTCTTGGGACGACCCTTTTATTTCTCCGCATTTGATATTATGCCAAACTACTTCCCTTCGTGACGCAGGCCAATAATCTGCTTTTGCTACTGGTTCGAAGGCATTGTTGTATACGTTGAGCAAGGCCTGAGACTTGTAAATTGGAGAAAGAAGTAGTAGTGCATCCTGATGAACATGTGCACACGCCGCAATGACATGAGAGCAGTGCATTCGAAAGGCCTGATATTTTCCACAGTCGCACCACCGAGATGGTAGTTTAACCCTGTACTCTTGTCTAGGCAAACCCTCATTATGGTCGATTATCTCTTTGACAATGAAGTTATGGTTATGTCGGTCGAATCTTGTAACCATCGTCGTACCAAACCCCCCGCCATTCATATGGGTACGAGACTCCTAACACCCAATTTCCTTTTTACCCCACACATTCACAGTCCACATATACAGATGAGGACTGCTATAGTCCTCAAATGGACCCTAACCCCCAACCGCGACGACCAAGCTTCGAGAACATGGGACACGTTTATCTGGCCGGTGCAACAAGCAATGTAAATCTTGAGGCATTCATGGATCCTGATCTCATTCACTACGGGCAGCCATCAACCCATGATCAGGTCCCATCGACCCTACAACAACCGGATCCAGAACCTCGCATCAGACGAGTTAAGAGAGGACGCGCATGTGGAACCGGTGGTCATCTACGAGTCCCGGGTCGCCATGAATGAACTTATGTAATCGCTTTTTGTTGTAATCAAAATTTATAATACAATATTTATTTCACAAAATTGTCGTGCACTTTAATTTAAATTGAAATTTTTTATTTTATTTTAAAAATAACACTAAGGCGCCATCTCAGATGGCTTTTCCCTTGTGTTTTACACATAGGAGCCATCTGAGATGGCTTTTAGGGCAAAAAATGAAGGGAGGCGCCATCTCCCTTGGCTCCACACTGATTTTCGGTCGAGAGCCATCCATAATCTGCTTGTATTTTTGTCCTGAAACTTGGTTATTTGGGTAAATTTTTTCAAAAGTTGGTTATTTTTGTATTTTTTTTTTAAAAGTTGGTTATTCCAAAAAGAATTTCTTAAATTACACCATTTGAATAGTTTGAATTAATCAGTCACAAAAGCGTATACTAAGATTAAAAAATTGATAAGAAAGTAAAGACTTAAATGAAATATATTATTATTATAGTGAAATGAAATGTCTCTAAGACATGAACAAAATTAAGATACATTATTTCCTTGACCTCCTTGAGTGTAGGGAACACAAAGAGAATACTTTCCTGTACGATTTTCAAACCTACAAGCTTCCTTATCTGTTACATTCCATTTGATATTTGGGCCTTCCGCCCAATCCCTACCTTTGGACCACATATCAAACCATTGGAGGTTGGAACCAGACCATATAACACTGCAAGAATACTTGCTCGAATTAAAAATAAGTCTTGGGACGAAATAAGTTGTGAACTTCCCGCCAGGGGGGAGTTGTCTGTCCCCTAAATCTTGACCTAATCTTTCATAGCAATGAAGCCCTAAAATTTTGTCATTAGATAAAGCATTGGTGACCTCTGCATTTACTCCACCGGGCCAGGTTACTGCTTCAGATACAGCTGCTAGCAATAAAACAAGTGATATAGGAACAACAATTCTCATCAACATTTGAGACATGATGAAGTATATAATGTGTGTTTAAGCGTTACCTACATCCCTTTTTATAGGCTTTTTTTTCACATGTATATTCCTAAAGTATCCTTTTGATGTGGATAAGTCTAATTTTACTATGGATCATTAAAAATAAGTTCTTTTATATTAATAAAGGCATATCTAGAAGAAAAGTACTACCTCTGTTCCTATATATAAGAGACAATTCATTTTTTAAATTCATTGAATAATCAATGTATTTGGTCAATTTATAGACTAGGTACATTGATTATTCAATGAATCTAAAAATTGAATTGTCTCTTATATATAGGAACGGAGGTAGTATTTAGGGCCAGTTTTTTTTTTTTTAATAATTTTTATAGTATAATGTAATTTTGTATAAAAAGATTTACAAAAAAAACTTTTCTTAAAAACTTCAAATAAAAATTTTGTTTGAACAATTATTCTTAAAATAATATTGTAGATATTTCATCATTTTATTAAAAAAAGTTATAAAATATTTCTTATAGCTTTTCTTATAAATTAATTTTGAGATACAACTTTTTGAAAAATTTACAATTTCGATATAATCTTCAATAATGTATGTTCATGTTATAAAATATAAAATTTAGTCTTTCAATTTAGAAAATATAAATATAAAAGATTTGTAATATTTTAAAAAAGAGTTTTTAAAATCTATTTTAAAAAATATAAAATAAAAATTCATTTTTTTAAAGCAGAAACAAATAGATCCTTAATCAACGGGACACAATTTCAATAAGAGAAACAACTAAGTCACTCTTTAATTATTTTGTTCTTTTTTACATGTGCTTACTCCTTGCGTGATATATGTTTTTTCTTATATAATCACTATTTTACAATATGTTTGGTTTATATGTTGTCCAAGTACATTAATAATTCAATGTATTTAAAAAGTAAAAAAAAAATTTATAAATAAGACCATAGGAAATAATGAACTACTTTATTTAATTATAATTAGTATTTTTATAGTTATTTTGACTTTAATTTCAAAAATCTAAAAACATTAAATTCAATTAATTTGAAAATATATATATAACCCATAATCGTTTATCTAGAATGATAACCATGGGCATTAATAACTGGTACTACATACATCATTGTAAATATCTAAAAATGAACCACATTAAAATTGTCGATAATTCTTCTCCAACAAAAAGAAATACAACCACAATCGAGCAGCGTCTTCAGCATAGCAAGGGGAAATTCCACCAATTTTTATGTCAATTCTCCTTGTTGTGAGTGTAGTCTGAATACTCGTATGCCTGAAAATATTATTACACTGTTAGGTGAGATACTATTATTTGTGGGTTCTTTATCTAAACAACATAATCACTCTAACCTCGTACCTGGTTAAGGCTACTTGAATATCTGTTGGGGGTATCCCCACCTTTTCCACATATAAGTATTGAGTTGTCGAATAACTTGAATATAACATGACAAGATAAATTCTTAATACATCATGGAGTATAATTTAAAACAATTGAGGACCCTTTCGGTTGGGTCACCTATTTTTTACTTTTACGCTCCTTATTAATTTGTTGATCCAAAAGTAGTCAACATGGAAAAGGTGGAACTATTTATTAATAGTTTCCAGCAGGGTGACAAGTTGATTCCTAGTACTATTGCAAAATAGATCTTTCATATCAAGCTTTACGGACTTGTTTAAGACCGTACAATGCAAGTTTTAGTATGAAAACATGATTAGGAAACTAATCATTTTCAAAACTAGGAGGTTGAGAAACATACGTCTCTTCACTTATGTATCCGTTAAGGAATGCACTTTTTACGTTCGTATGAAATAATTTGAACTTCTTAGAACAAGCATAAGCTAATAAAAGGCGTATAACCTCAAGTCAGGCCACCAGAGCATAAGTCTCCTTGTAGTTAATGGTCTCTTCTTGGTTATATCCTTGAGCCACAAGATGGGCCTTATTTCTTGTTATCACACCATGTTCGTCGAGCTTAATTCTAAATATCCATCGAGTGCCCATGATTTGATGATTTGAAGGACGAGGAACAAGATCCCAAATGACATTTCTTTCAAATTGATTTAATTATTCTCGCATGTCCATAAGCTAATTCTCATCAAGTAAGGCATCGTTAGTGTTTTTACGTTCAACTTGTGATATATAAGCATGATGACAACGAAGACTACTTATTTTAGTGTGAGTTGTTACCCCTTTTAGGATATCACTTATAATGTTGTCAAGTAGATGATCCTTGGAGGTTTTCCACTCCAAAGGAATACCATAATTTTCTTTTTGACCTTCTGTTTACAGTGATTTCTGGTAAACAACCGCTAGTCTTCCAAACTATCAAATAAACTTAATTATTGTTATTCAATCTCTCTGGTAACTTGCAGGATCGACTAGATTGATCCTATGGGACATAGTCGTTTGGCTAAATCTAATTATAAAACTGGTATTCATATTTAAGACTTCTACTTAAAGTGTTTCAAAGACATCCAATCCACTTCGATTACTGCACTACATGATTTGAAGGATAATTTCTATATGATATAAAGAATGTTCATCATAAAAGTAAAAAGATTTCAGATTGAGTAAATGGCAGGATTAAGTAAATGAATGTAAAAGTTACTGAATGTTTAAAGGATTCGAATATAAGAAAAGCGTTTAAAGGCAGAAAGAAACAAATGACTCTGAATGTAAAAGCTTTTAATGTAAAGGCATGAACGTAAAAATGTTTGAAGCACAAATGGAATGGAAATGAAAGGCAAACTGTAAAATATAAAGAGTTTTCATTGAATTGTAAATGTTGGTGTTATCATACGTACATATTTCGAGCATTCGTTTCCCTATCCATGCGGTATTTTGAATGTTTACTGAATTTGTACAATAGATATGACACACGAAATCCTAGCACTAAGACCTCTATTTATACTATTTCGACCATAACGGTCTTGCTATCAGAATCCGCCACGTTCAAAGCATGCAAAGCATCACTTCCCTCTAGCCTCCACGCGTCTCCGAACGCTCCAGCGTTTATGTATTTGAATTTCCAATATCCTGCTCACGTTTGAATTTCAAACGCCTTGGAACCTTCATTTCAAATTTATTTCAAAGGTTATTTCCGAAAACAACCTTCACAAATATAATCTCATCATTATTTCGAAAATTCTTTAGACTTCGACTCCACAACTATCATTCGAAACCTTGAACTTCAATATTTCCATTTGAAGAAAAACAATCTCTTCCATTCTAAACCATAAAACTTGCTTTATTCAAACAAAGCCCAATCATTTCATTTCGAATCACAATATTAAAATCTTCAGCCAACAAAATGCCCCTTTAAAATATGTATTTCGAACCCTTTGAGAAATACTTATTTTAAATAGATTCACAAGATTTTGATTGGACCTTGCATGACTTTACCCATGTCAATCAAGACACCTCTTTGAGTACCTAACCGTTTTAGACCAGTTGCCACATCATGGTGCGGTTTTTTTTATAAAAAAAACAATAATGATTACCATTAATCTCACTTCGACTAACAACACATTGTCCCCAGATGCTAGAGCTATACTTCTTAACAAAGTCAGGAAAACAATCCTTGATGTAGACCTGTTTGAAATTCTTTAAAAGGATAGCACTGCTTGCTATACCATGAAGGAACTTCTCACTCAAGTTAACTTCGCAGCTTGCTCCTTACCAGTCAGCACTATATTGTTCGACCTCCAAGTATTATTGGATGATGTGACTGGATGTCTCCTACAAGACGAATTAGCTGCTGCTAAAGTTCAAGAGAAACGAAACGCCATGGATGCTGCTTATGAGCGCGCTTCGAAACTCTCTAAAGAGGCTGAAGACCAAGCAATTAGCTTTAAACAGGCGAAGGCTGACTATGAAGTTCGAGCGCGGTCTATTCTCTTTTGGGAAGGTCAAATTCAAGAGCTCCAGCGAAAGGTCAAAGAAGCTCAACAACAACAACTGGCCTATGAAACTGACGCCGTCAAGAGCCAATTCGAAGAACTTCTTAGCAGGGGCCTTTCTGAAACAGAAGCAGCAGAGCTTATCAAAGGAGAAGTGACTACTCTGGAAGGAGCGAGACGTTATACCCAGCAAAGACTTGAGTCCTTTAGAGGCACCTTCGCAAGATTGAGAAACAATGTTTATTTTTAAATCTTTGCTTATTTGAATTAATTTGAGTCTTGGTTTTGTAATATTTGAACAACGCCATTTTGGCAACTTATGGCACCATTTTGGCATCTCCTTATAATATTTCGATTACGTTGCTATTATTCGAATCTCCTGCAGGCGAGGTCTATATTTTTTCAAATATTTTCCATTAACCTTTAAGATTCGTTTGTCATCAGCTAACTCTTCGATTTCATACGCATTGTTTGAGAAAATCTTTTGTATTCGAAAAGGTCCTTCCCAATGAGGTGACCATTTACCTAATGTTTTATTCTTCCTATCAACATTCAATGTTGGGTTTTTTAAATAATTCACAATTGGACTTCGCCAATCTGCATCTGACAAGGTGTCTATGGCTAATACTTCGAATTCCTGCTTGTCAGCACAACCTAACTTTATATTTTCTAAGTCTGATGGTATTAGTCTAGTAGCCATAACCCTTCCTCTTAATTTAGCCAGATCTTCAAATTTTTTGGTGGAAACTTTATACCCTGAAGCCAACTGTGCTAGGTCATTCGCCTCTTGATTTTCTATTCTTGGTATATGTTTAATATCCATGTATTCGAATTGTTTGAGTAGCCTATTAACTATGACGAAATACGTAATCAAATTTTCCTTTATGCATTTGTATTCCTTTGTTATTTGCTTGACCACTAGCTCCGAATCTCCTTTAATTTCGACTCTAGTTGCCCCCAATTCCAACAAAGCTTCAAGTCCCACAATAAGCGCTTCGTACTCAGCTTCGTTGTTCGAGCAAGGAGGACCATCTAACTTATACTTGAATTTTGTTGGAATTCCTTCGGGAGAAATTAGAAGAACTCCAACACCACTACCATCTTTATGGGTCGAACCATCAAAGTATAATTTCCAAGGTTGCATTTCAACGTAACCCATGGCAGTCTCTTCGATCAGTGAGTGATCAACAATGAAATCAGAAATTACTTGACCTTTCACAGCTCTTAAAGGCATGAAAGTTAAAGAATACTCTGTCAAGGCTAAAGCCCATTTACCAATTCTGCTATGCATTATTGGTTTCGAAAGCATGTGTTTGATAACATCGAAATGAGATGAAACATAAACATCAACAGGCTTTATATAATATTTAAGTTTCATACAAGAAAAGTACAAACAAAGACATAATTTTTCTATGTTGCTATATCTGGTTTCTGCATCATTCAACACCCTACTTAAATAGTATACGGCTCTTTTGATGCCATTGTTATCTTCTTGTGCTAACATACTACCTATGGTAACTTCAGAGGCGGATATGTACAATCTCATGGGCTTTCCCCATGAAGGTGGAGACAAGACAGGAGGCTGAGTGAGATATCTTTTTATATTGTCAAACGCCTCCTGATGTGCTTCGTTCCATTTGAAGGCTTGTCCTTGCTTCAAACGAAGTAACGGAGAGAAGGCCTGGGTTCTTCCACTTAAATTCGAAATGAACCTTCTTAAAAAGTTAATTTTACCTAGCAAAGATTGCAACTCCTTTTTTGATGTAGGTGCTTTCGTTTCTACAATGGCTTTGGTCTTGTTTTGGTTGATTTCGATACCTTTCTTATGAACCACAAAACCAAGGAAATCTCCAGCCTGCACGAAAAATGCACACTTAAGGGGGTTCATTTTTAAGCCATGTTTTCTCATTCTTTCGAATGATTGGCTCAAATGATGCAAATGAGTTTCTGCAGATACTGATTTGATGACTATATCATCTATGTACACCTGCATAAAAGTCTCAATGAAATCATGAAAAATCGAATTCATTGCCCTTTGATAAGTTGCTCCAGCGTTTTTTAAACCAAAAGGCATTACTACCCATTCGTAGGTGCCTAAGGCTCCTGGACAACGAAATGCTATCTTAGCAACATCTTCCTCAGCAATAAAGATCTGGTTATACCCAGAGTATCCATCTAACATACTTAAATATTCAAATCCTGCAGCAGAATCTATTAACATTTCTGCCACAGGCATGGAATACTCATCTTTGGGGGTAGCAGTGTTTAAATCTCTAAAATCTATGTAAATTCTCAGAGAACAATTCTTCTTAATAACAGGTACTATATTTGCTAACCATTCGACATACCTTGTGGTCACGATCTGCAGTACAACAACCTTTCAATTTCAGCTTTAATCTTCGTGAGAACTGCTGGTGCGAACCTTCTACGGGTCTGCTTGATGGGCTTCTTGCCATCCTTGATTGGAAGTCTATGTTCCACTAGCTCCCTCTTTAAACCAGGCATTTCATCATAGTCCCACTCGAAATAATCTTTGTTTTTTTCTAAGAACTTCGATCACTTTCTGCTTGAGGCTTGAATTGAGTTTTGTGCTTACGTAAGTTATTCTTTTTGTGTTTTCATCTCCCAAGTTCACCTCTTCGAGTGGATCCTGCGCTAACATTTTAGCACCTGAGTCTGTAGGGTCCTTCTCGAAGCCTAAGGGTTCTTTATCATAAATGGCATCTAGCCGTTGATCCATTTCAACTATTTCTTGTTTTTCAAAGGGTGAGCCTTTGGAGCCATCCCCACCTATTTTGTTTACTTCTGCAACCATACTATCTACTTCAGCTTCTAAAGCCGCCTTCCATTCATTCTCAGCCATGTAGGCCGAAATCATTTCGAAGAAGGAGGAATCAATCATGAGCAAGACTATCGAATTCCCAGCCTGCTGGCCGTCTTTGTGCAGCGCCTTCGACCTCTCGATCTCCCTTGACTATCCTTCTATCCCAATACATTCCATCTTGGCGAAGGGTCATGTAATAATGCGCATCCCTGGTCTCATTGATCTCGTCGTTAGGGGTATAAGGAGAAATTTTGGCTAAGTGTTTGTCATAGTTTCTCTTATCAACTAAGTTAACTACTATCATGAAATAGCTTTGATCCGCTTTGATGTTTTCAACAATGCCATCCTCTCTCCATAATACTAACCTCTGATGCATCGACGAGGGGACTGCTCCAACGCCATGGATCCATTCCCTGCCTAGAAACAAATTGTAGTTTGCTTTAGCTTCGATTACCATGAACATAGTGGGTGCACGACTTGATCCTCAAATCCACTGGATCACCCCCAATGTCTGGCCTACTTTACCTTCACAGTTTGATAGTACCATGTTGTGTGGTTTTATGTCAACATCCTGTATCCCTAACTTCGTCAACATGAAATGAGGCATCAAGTTCACTGCAGCGCCTCCGTCCACCAGGACTTTGTTTACGCCATGTGTACCAACTTTTGCTCGAATGAACAATGGCTTTAGGTGATTTTGCATGGCTGGTTCTGGGTGCTTGAAGAAGGAATTTTGTTCTTCGACAGCCCCATTATCCATCACGTAATAGCATACTGGCCTATATTTCGTCAGGTCTATCACATCATCCTCCTCGTGCTCTCCGACTTCAGTCTCTTGCCCAAATTCGCAAGGCAACACAGATACTACATTGCAGTTGATGTTGAGTAAAGATTCCCCTTCTGATTCGAAATCATCAGTTAGCATATCCTCATCCTCCTTTGGACCTGGCGTATATTCCTTCCATTCGTTTTGCTTTGTTTCAGAAAAAAGTTTTCTACTAACTGGAGGTTTGCCCCCAGGTTGATTGTTTGATTCAGGTTTGTTGGTACTCGATTCTTCATTGTTTTTGCTCGAAGCCGCTCCTTTGTCTAACATAGCTTCTCTCTCAGCTTTTCGAACTCTTTGTTTCCTGCGCCATTGTGACCTTGACATAGGATTCTTTCCTTTGTAATTTCCCAACCTTACTTCTTCCCTTTTTGCCATATTGAATTTCCTTTTGTACGCCATGGCATGGCGTGCATTTCGTTCATTATTCCTCCACTTGTCTTTCCCCTTGTCAGCCCTAACTTGTAGCCACTTGTCCGTTGGTACCTCAGCAGGAACTTTGAATGTTACCCTTCGAGCGCCTCTAGGATAAGGGTTGTCAGGCCTCCGTTGGGTGTAGGTGTTCTCGAAACGTTGGCCCGTCTGACCAGTATCTCTATGGTTCCAACATGGGACGAAAGGGACTGTTTCGAAGGTTTCGGCCACTTTCTGATCATACACTGCAGAACATCTTGGACACACTAAGCATTTGGTTGCCCCCTTGTGACAACGAACTAAGAACCCCAAAAGACTTTCTCCATCCTTAGGGTAGCATCTGAACAGCTGGTTATCCTGGCGCCAGTTGACGCCTGTTCGTGCCCTTTGTCTTTTTTCAAAGTCTGCAGCAATTTTCTGATTACAAATGATGCTGCATCTGGGACATAACATCATTACAGCATTCTCTTTGTGGCATAGCATAAGGTAGTCTTTGAGACTGGCATCCCTAGCATAACTGTCTTCTATCTTGTATTTTTATTTCTCTAAGTACCTTTCCATTTCCTTCATTTCGGAACAAGGTTGCTCCATATTTACCATGTTAACATCCACATCTTCTCCTTTGATATCAGTATCTCCCCATCCTGTAGGTTTGATGTCTTCAATTGGAGTCTTTGAGCTTTCTGGGGCGGAATACTTCACCATGTAATCGAACTTTCCGCTGGGTTCCCCCAAGGTATCCCATATTCCTTTCTGAGGAAGAACTGGCAGTGTGATCTGTATTTTCTCCAACTTTCGCCTCAGGCCTTCAGTAGCCTGTGTCAAGTTTTGTTTTTGGTTCTCCTGGCCTTCAGTAGCCTGGATCTCTTTCGAAGCAGCCAAAGGAACTACTTCGATCGAAGCTTCTTGTTTCTTATGGAAGCCCTCAGTAACTTCCTTTTTGACTTCAGCTAACATGTAGTTTTCATCTTTAGTGTTTTCCTCTGCTGATGGAGTGTCACCTTCATTTGCTCTAACCATATTTATCTCTCCAATGTATGCAGGTTCAGAGTAATTGGTGTCAGCCACATCTAAAGGGTCATCATCCACTTTCATCTTTGGCTTGTCAGCGAACCTTAATCTACCATCCTTGATTGCATTTTGAATCAGATCCCTGAAAAGAAAACATTGTGAGGTTTTGTGGCCTAAGAAACTGTGATACTTACAAAACCCTCTTTTCTTTCTTTGATCTAAAGGTGGTAATTTGACATTCGATGGCACTATTAGTTGGCCATCTTTGACAAGCAAATAAAAAATTTCATCATATTTCGTTACGTCGAAGGTATACACCTTCTTTGGGAACTTGTCACTTTTCTCATTTTCAATAATTTCTTTCCCTTTTGTGGGAACTAGTAGTTTACAAGAGTAAGGTGGAGCCTGTTTTAATTCAGCGAGATCAATTTCGACCTCTTCGAATTCAGGATAATCCTCTACTTCCTCAATTTCGACATAGGAAATCCTTTCTTTCTTGTTATTTTTAAAAACCCTGGCTTTCTCGGCCTTTAGTCTTTCGACTTGTCGAACCCTGTCCGCTAATTGGGCCATATCCCTCAAGTATTTTGTGTCTAATTTCTTTCGAATGGAGTAGTCTAGGCCACCAGCAGCCATTTCGACTAACTCATGTTCAGGAACTACTGTGAAACATCTAGACTTCAAGAGTCTGAACCTATTCAGATACTCATCTATGGGTTAAGTAAACTTCCTCTTGACACTGGCTAGCTCTTTCAGACTTATTTTAGATTGTCCCATGTAGAATTGTTCATGGAATAATCTCTCCAAAAGAGTCCAAGTATTTATGGATCCAGGAGGCAATGTGGTGAACCATGTGAAAGCATTCTTAGTTAGGGAACTTGGGAAATATTTAATCCTAAGGTTCTCATTATTTGCTATGTCTCCTGCTTCGGTCAAGTACCTGGCTATGTGTTCGACTGTTGACTCATTGGTGTCTCCAGCGAACTTTGTAAATTTAGGGACCTTATATCCCCTTGGTAAATCAATGTGCATCACATAATCTACTATGGGAGAGGAATAGTTTGGCCTTCTAATTCCTGTATTCAGTCCGTTTTGAGCCATAATCCTTTCTATCATGGTAGTCAAATTATTTTCTGCCAAGATGTTGTCATTTCGAATTCTATGAACGACTTCATCAGCATCTTGGTGTCGACCCACCATGACAACTCCTCTAGGTTGTTCTTCTCGAAATTTTGGGACTTCTAACCTTTCGACCCTTGCCCCTAGTTCTATAACTCCCCTTTGTGGTTCCTCTCGAATCACTGGGGCATCTTGTCTTTGCGCCCTTGCCCCCAAATTACCCCCTTCTCTGGCTGGTCTATAGGGTGGGCCATCAGCAATTTGTTCTATGATGGGTATGTTCGCTCGAACCAATGCCTGATTCTGCCTACGCCTTTCTGGCGGAGCGAAAAAATCTGCTATTCGACTCATGTTGTCCGCGTTTTCTCTGTTGGTTATAGTTATATTTTGTACTATTGGGGAAAAGATTTCTTGCATAGTCTGTGCCAACACTCTTATCATATTATGGTCACTATCATCCATTAATTGTCTAAAAGCCATCTGATTTTCTATGGTTAAGATAGGCAGTGTATCATGACCTACTGAACCTTGGGTATTTGTCATAAATTGGTTGGCCCCAGATCCGGACCCAAATTGTGGTGACGAATTTGATGTGGAAGTATGCAAACCCGCCATAAAAGATGTTGGCATCCCATAAGAGGGATTTCTGGGTCTATTGCCATCGAAACTGGGTGGTCTAGTTGGTGGTGGAGTGGCGAAATGGGCTTGTGTCCCTGATGGTGGGACAAATCCCGCAGGATAACCAGTGATCCATGTATTTCCTAGGATCGAACTGTTGGTTGTCATACCACTTGCTCCATTTGTGGCCACGCTACTGGTAGAAGATGCGACAAACTGTGTGTTCGAAGGGATCGCGTTAAACGTCCCCGTCGAAATAGACGTATTGTGTGGGGCATTTTGTTCCCCTTGTTGATTGCTTGGATTATACATCCTATCACTTCGTTTTCTTCTAGGTAAATATGGATTATTGTCTTTTATTTTACCACTTCGAAGGTTCATATACTAACACGTTTCTGAAATCTACAATTTTCACACAGTTTTGATAAACGGTTTCTAATACGACACGGTCCCACCGGGTGTGCCAATTTGTTTACAGTGATTTCTGGTAAACAACCGCTAGTCTTCCAAACTATCAAATAAACTTAATTATTGTTATTCAATCTCTCTGGTAACTTGCAGGATCGACTAGATTGATCCTATGGGACATAGTCGTTTGGCTAAATCTAATTATAAAACTGGTATTCATATTTAAGACTTCTACTTAAAGTGTTTCAAAGACATCCAATCCACTTCGATTACTGCACTACATGATTTGAAGGATATTTTCTATATGATATAAAGAATGTTCATCATAAAAGTAAAAAGATTTCAGATTGAGTAAATGGCAGGATTAAGTAAATGAATGTAAAAGTTACTGAATGTTTAAAGGATTCGAATATAAGAAAAGCGTTTAAAGGCAGAAAGAAACAAATGACTCTGAATGTAAAAGCTTTTAATGTAAAGGCATGAACGTAAAAATGTTTGAAGCACAAATGGAATGGAAATGAAAGACAAACTGTAAAATATAAAGAGTTTTCATTGAATTGTAAATGTTGGTGTTATCATACGTACATATTTCGAGCATTCGTTTCCCTATCCATGCGGTATTTTGAATGTTTACTGAATTTGTACAATAGATATGACACACGAAATCCTAGCACTAAGACCTCTATTTATACTATTTCGACCATAACGGTCTTGCTATCAGAATCCGCCACATTCGAAGCATGCAAAGCATCACTTCCCTCTAGCCTCCACGCGTCTCCGAACGCTCCAGCGTTTATGTATTTGAATTTCCAATATCCTGCTCACGTTTGAATTTCAAACACCTTGGAACCTTCGTTTCGAATTCGTTTCAAAGGTTATTTCCGAAAACAACCTTCACAAATATAATCTCATCATTATTTCGAAAATTCTTTAGACTTCCAATCCATAACTATCATTCGAAACCTTAACTTCAATATTTCAATTTGAAGAAAAACAATCTCTTCCATTCTAAATCATAAAACTTGCTTTATTCAAACAAAGCCCAATCATTTCATTTCGAATCACAATATCAAAATCTTCAGCCAACACCTTCATCATCTTTCTTTTCTTCAGTGCCATCTCCATCCTTCTCAATTTCCACCATTTTAGGTTGATCAACTCTTTCATCGGTGTCCTTGAGTATGTCTTCCATAGATGCACCTACACCATGAAAAGAACTACCTTTCTCAATACTGAAGGCTTGGAAAAACACTTAGAAGGGGGGTTAAATAAGTGTATCTTACTTTTTGATTCTTTAACCCAAACAATAAATAAAATTACTCAAGTATTTTTATCCTGGTTCGTTTAACACTCAAACTACTCCAGTCCACCCGCCATGGTGATTTCGCCTCTCTCAACGAGGACTTAATCCACTATAATCAACTATTACAGATTGTACTACCCAACCGGTATGACTAACTACAAACTCCACAACCAACCGTTGTGGCTAAATCCTCTAAGACTCAACTAGTCCTAGCCCTCTCAAGAATCTTGACCCAAATTGGTCTTCTCAAGGAATAACTATCAGAATGTTAACTTCTGACTGACTGTGTACAAAAGTGCTTCTAGAAAAGCTATTCTTCACTAAGTGACGTTTACACAAAAATTAAGCTCAATGGAATAGTAAACTATTTTACAAAAATATGAATTTTTATTTGGTAGCGTGAGTTTACTAAGAAATGGCTTTCTGTAGGTTGCTAGAAGATGTTGTTAAAAAAATACTTTGTGAAAAATAATGTTGATCTTCAGATAGCGTGAGTTGTTGTGTAGTTCTTGTGTGTTATTATTCTCCTTTGAAATGAATTCCTTAAATAAAGCTTTCCAGAAATATAACCGTTGCTAGAGCATGCCATGAATAAAGGAAAAGTGTAATAATTACTTTACTATAGCCTTTCACGCGTTTCTAGTCAGCTTCCATCTTCACGTGATTTTGCTTTGTTGAATAACCCTTGGAAGTTGGGCTTAATCAAGTATTTTTTGTCTTCTTCTTTGCTCATGTTAACGTTACTGGCAGTTTTGTCTTTTAGAGGATAACGTTCAAATATAAAGGATCTTCTAGATATTTGCTAATCAGAACTTCTGTTGGTGCTTCCATCAGAAGTTTACTTTTCCTGCTTCTGTCAGAGTTTACTTCTATCAGAAGTTGCGCTATCTTTGCTTCTATCAGAAGTTTGTTGTTCTTGCTTCTATCAGAAGTTTGCTGTTCTTTCTTCTGTCATAAGTTTGCTGATCTTGCTTCTGTCAAAAGTTGCACTATGCTTGCTACAGCCGAGCGCTATGCTTAACCATACGTGCTTGCTTATGTCAGAAGCTGCGCTATGCTTGCTTTTGCTTCTGTGATTACTTCTGTTAGAAGTTGCACTTTGCTTGCTCGTAGCTTGCAGCCGGTTGCGCTATGCTAGCTTACTTGCATCGTGCTGCTATGCCAGCTTCATACGTAGCATACATTGAAGCTCGCTATGCTTGCTTTTTGTGCTTGCGCCGGAAGTTGCTATGCTAACTTCTACGGCTTGCCGGGAAGCTACGTTGTGCTAACTTCGCGTGTTGACCATAAGTTCTTCTAAAACTTCATCTTCTATTCAGAACATATTATTGGTGCTTTTCATCAGAGGTTGCGCTTTGCTAGCTTCCATCAGAAGTTGTATTTAATTCTTTTACTTCAGAAGCTTTCTAGGTAGCGTGTCTTCTATAAGTTCTCGCCCAGAAATTCTAAAGCGTGCTTCTGTTAGCAGCGTGTTTTATCTTTTTCAAACTTCTACAACGTGTTTCTTCCAACACTCCATTTTAGCTTGCTTTGTCCAGAATTTCTTTTCTCATTAGAACTTCTGACGTTATCTTCTGCTCAACATGATATTTTCCATTTTTGCACTAGAGTCAGAACACCTTCTGAAATAAAACATTGTACACATCAGAGTATCTTATTCAAATATACAAAAATTTATTTTGCTTGTTCTTATTAAAACTTTTAATATATTTTTAGGAGTAAATTTTGTTCTAACAAATATCATATTTATTCATACAAAATTTATTTCATTCATACAAAATTAATTATGCTTGTTATCATCAAAACATTTAATATATTATTAGAAACAAACTTTGTTCTAACAATCTCCCCCTTTTTGATGATGACAAAACTATCTAGATTTTGATTTAAGAAATTTTGTATTCGTAAAGAAAATATCTCCCCCTGAGATTAATAATCTCCCCTTGAAATTAATAGTCTCCCCCTGAAATTAATAGTCTCCCCCTGAACTAAATATTGTAAAGAAAAAAAATGCATGGTAGAACTTCCCTGAGTTTTTATTTTCTTCCAGAGTTTACTTCTCAGAGTTTGAGCTTCCAGAGTTTGAGCTTCTAGAGTTTGCTTCTCATAGTTTGAGCTTCCAGAGTTTGCTTCTCAGAGTTTGAACTTCCAGAGTTTGCTTCTCAGAGTTTGAACTTCCAGAGTTTGCTTCTCAGAGTTTGAGCTTCTGTATCACTTAGAAGCAAAAAATGTACACTTGTATATTTTGTTATAAATGTTTGACATTCTGTTCCAGCAACGTGTTATAGTGAATTATTTCAAAATCTCAGTTTTCTCCCCCTGTTTGTCATAATCAAAAATTCAAAAAAACATTTAAAGTGAAATGAAGTTCTGATGACTTTTAAAAAAAATTGATTCTGAAGGTTTGTCTCAAGCCAAAATTTAAAAAAAAATTAAGTTCAAAGTAGTCATCACACATAAGTAGCTTCTGACACTTGGAGGAATTTCTTGATATAAAAAAAAATCAATAGTTTCTAAGAATTTCTTGTCAATAGCTAACACGCATGTTAAGTAACCCATCAGAAGCTTCTGAACACGTGATCAACTTCTGGGTTACAGTGTTACAGCTGTTTTGCTATAATGGACTTCTGACCATAATCAGAACTTGAAACGTTTGAAGGTTTTAGAACTTGATATGGCTTCTAATTTAATTTCTCTTCTCACTTCTGAAGAGTCAATTAATTAGATGTTCATTTAACACAGAGCTTCTGACTAAAATTGATATTGAACAGAATTTCATTCAGGACAATTTTCCATACTTAAATTTTTCAAAATAAATTTAAATCTATCTTCAGAAAGTGGTTTTGTAAAAATGTCAGCCCATTGATGGTTTGTATCAACGAAGTTTAAATTTAAGATTCCTTTCTGAATATAGTCCCTAATGAAATGATGTTTAATTTCAATGTGTTTTGCCTTTGAATGTAAAATAGTATTTTTAGAGAGGAAAATAGCAGAATGTTGTCACAAAAGATAGGAACCTTACTTTCATAAAGATGGTAATCTTCTAATTGAATCTTCATCGAGAACATCTGGGTACTGCAACCAGCAGCAACAACGTATTCTGCTTCTGTTGTGGATAGTGCTATAGTGGCTTGCTTCGTACTGTACCATGATATCAAGTTGTTGCCCAGAAATTGATAACTTCCAGAAGTGCTTTTACGTTCCACTCTATCTCCAGCGAAGTCAGCATCACAAAATCCTCATATTTTCCTAAGATGCATGTGGGGTGCATTGGAGTCTTAGCTTCCTTACTTTCTGACAACTGGAATTTCTTCAGAAGTTCCTTCACATACTTTGTTTGATGTATGTAGGTACCTTCTGAGCATTGATTGATTTGAATTCCCAGAAATTTTTTTAACTCCCCCATCATGCTCATTTCAAATTCTGCCTGCATGGACTTAGCAAATTCTCTGGCAACTGGAGCAAAGGTTTCATTTATAGTCAATACCTTCTTGCTGACTATACCCTTGTGCAACCAGTTGTGCTTTGTTTCTAACAACTTCTCCTTGTTCATTTAGCTTGTTTTTGAACATCCACTTAGTTCCAATAATGTTAAATCCTTTTGGTTTTGGAACTAAATCCCATACGTCATTTCTGGAGAATTGGTTGAGTTCTTCTTCCATAGCAATAATCCAATCATTATCTCCCAGAGCTTCATCTATAGAAGTTGGTTCAATCATGGAAACTAGTCCAAACAGTGATTCTTCATTTATTTTAAAGGTGGATCTAATTCTGATAGGGTCATTTTTCTTTCCAATAATGACATCTTCTGGATGAGCAGAAATGATTCTTGGATATTTTCTGTGGAGAGTTTATTCAGAAGTTCTGACGTTATTCAGATTTTCTCCAGAAGTTAGAACTTCTGTGTGACTTTTCTATTCAGAGTCAGAAGTTGATGAATGAACTTCTGTGTTACGTTTCTGTTCAGAGTCAGAAGTTGACGAGTGAACTTCGTATTCGTTTACTTCGGTCGAGAAGTTGATGAATGAACTTCTGTGTTTTCCTTCAGTTTTGTTCCGTTAGAGTTTGTCACTTGTGCTTCTGTACCTGTATCATTTTCAATTTGCTTTGGCATTTGCTGGCCAAGCTTATCATCAAATCTTACTTTGATTGATTCCTCCACAATCAGAGTTTCTTTGTTGTACACTCTATAGCCTTTTGAGCGTTCAGAGTATCCAAGTAGATACACTTCTGAGCTTTAGAATCAAACTTGTTCAGATTATCTTTTGTGTTAAGAATATAGCACGTGCATCCAAATGGATGAAAATATGAAATGTTGGGCTTTATATTTTTCCATAATTCATAAGGAGTCTTTTCAAGAATAGGTCTAATAGAAACTCTGTTTTGAATGTAACATGTTGTGTTCACAGCTTCTGCCCAAAAATGTTTTGCCATATTAGTTTCATTAATCATGGTTCTGGCCATTTCTTGTAAAGTCCTATTTTTTCTTTCTACAACTCCATTTTGTTGAGAAGTTCTAGGACAAGAAAAATCATGTGAAATGCCATTTTCTTTAAAATAATTTTCAAAAAATTGGTTTTCAAATTCACCACCATGATCACTTCTAACTTTTATGATTTTAAATTCTTTTTCATTTTGAATTAGATTGCAGAAGTCAAAGAACACAGAATGTGACTCATCCTTGTGTTTTAAAAATTTTACCCATGTCCATCTACTGTAGTCATCTACAATAACCAATCCATAATTCCTGCCTTTGATGGATGCAGTTTTAACTGGTCCAAATAAATCAATGTGCAGAAGTTCTAATGGCCTAGAGGAAGAAACAACATTTTTTTGTTTAAAAGATGGTTTTGAAAATTTTCCCTTCTGACAGGCTTCACACAGAACTTTTGAGTTGAACTTCAAATTTGGAAGTCCTCTGACTAGATTGAGTTTGTAAATTTGAGAAATTTTTCTCATGCTAACATGTCCCAATCTTCTATGCCAGACCCATTGTTCATCATGAACGGTCAGAAGACATTTTACGTTCTGGAATTTTTAATCTGAAAGATTAATTTTATAAATGTTGTTCTTTCTTTCTCCAGAAAATAGGATTGATCCATCCTTCTGACTAACAGCTTTACAAGACTTTTGATTAAAAATTATGTCATAACCATAGCCACTTAATTGACTTATGGACAATGAATTATGAGATAATCCTTCTACTAATAAAACATTAGATATGGAAGGGAGGTTACCATTACCAATGGTTCCAGAACCAATTATTTTTCCTTTCTGGTTGCCTCCAAACTTCACGTCTCCTCCAGATTTAAGTTCCAGGTTTTGGAACATAGACTTCCTTCCCGTCATGTGATGCGAGCAGCCAGAGTCCAGGTACCATGATTGGTGTTTCATTTTGGCTGTTAAGGATATCTGCAACATAAATCATTTTCTCCTTAGGTACCCATATCCTTCTGGGTCCTTTTTTTTTTAGTGTTCCAGAAGTTCTGTTTGAACTTTGGTTTAGCATAATACCTTTCAGAGTGTGACGCGCATGTGTGTGTGACCTTTGTTCCAGAAGTTCTGTTTGAACTTTGGTTTAACATTAAAATATTTAGAGCATGACGTGTACTTAATGTCATGTGTGTGACCAAACTTAAATATTTTATGTAATGGTTTGTACGTAATTTTCATTTCATCAACACTTTTTGGTTCATAAATTTCTTTCCCTCTGGGAGCTTTATATCCTAAACCATTTCTGTTGTTTCTAGAAACTCCATAAATCATAGAATCCATTTTGCTTTTGTCTAAGCTACTAGCTAGAAACTTCTGAAAACTATAGTCATATTCTTTCAAAATATTTTTTGAACTTGAAGCAAATTCTGAGCTGGGAATTTTTTGAAAATCATTTTTAAGTTTAATATTATTTTCTTTCAGCTCAGAATTTTCTAATTTAAGTTCCTCAATTTCAGATACAAGATTTTTTCTAAGTTTCTTGTATTTAATTTTGAGTTGACTATAATTTTCCAGAAATTCTGATAGACTATCTTCTAACTCATTTCTAGTAAGTTCAGAAAATACCTCTTCTGACTCAGAGTCGGAGGCAGAGTCATCTGCTGTAGTTGCCATGAAAGCAAGGTTTGCACATTCATCTTCTGACTCGGTTTCAACTTCAGAAGGTTCTGAGTCATCCCACGTGGCCATCATTCCTCTTCTCTTTTCAAATTTTTCTTTGGTTTTTCCTTCAGAACATTGGGGCATTCACTTCTAACATGTCCTATTTCTTTGCATTCATAGCCCTGGATGCTTCTCTTGCTGAACCTTTTATGTTCAAAAGATTCACCTTTATCCTCAGATCTTCTGTGGTTCTTGAATTTCTTTTGCCTATATTTCCACATTTTATTTACCCTTATGGAGATCATGGATAATTCATCTTCTGACTTCGAATCTTCAGAACTTCCATCTACTACCTGAAAAGTATTAACGTTAGAATTTTTTTTAGATTTTAATGCAATTGACTTACCATTTTTCTGGGGTTCAAATTCATCCAACTCAATCTCATGACTCCTCAGAGCGCTAATGAGTTCTTCTAGGGAGATTGCATTTAGATCCTTTGAAACTTTGAAGGCAGTCACCATAGGCGCCCATCTTCTGGGTAGGCTTCTAATGATCTTCTTTACATGGTCAGAGTTTGTATAGCCTTTGTCCAGCACTCTTAGACCAGCAGTCAGAGTTTGGAACCTTCAGAACATTTGTTCAATAGATTCTCATCAAGTAAGGCATCGTTAGTGTTTTTACGTTCAACTTGTGATACATAAGCATGATGACAACGAAGACTACTTATTTTAGAACGAGTTGTTACCCCTTTTAGGATATCACTTATAATGTTGTCAAGTAGATGATCCTTGGAGGTTTTCCACTCCAAAGGAAGACCATAATTTTCTTTTTGGCCTTCATCATCTTTCTTTTCTTCAGTTCCATCTCCATCCTTCTCAATTTCCACCATTTTAGGTTGATCAACTCTTTCATCGGTGTCCTTGAGTATGTCTTCCATAGATGCACCTACACCATGAAAAGAACTACCTTTCTCAATACTGAAGGCTTGGAAAAACACTTAGAAGGGGGGTTAAATAAGTGTATCTTACTTTTTGATTCTTTAACCCAAACAATAAATAAAATTACTCAAGTATTTTTATCCTGGTTCGTTTAACACTCAAACTACTCCAGTCCACCCGCCATGGTGATTTCGCCTCTCTCAACGAGGACTTAATCCACTATAATCAACTATTACAGATTGTACTACCCAACCGGTATGACTAACTACAAACTCCACAACCAACCGTTGTGGCTAAATCCTCTAAGACTCAACTAGTCCTAGCCCTCTCAAGAATCTTGACCCAAATTGGTCTTCTCAAGGAATAACTATCAGAATGTTAACTTCTGACTGACTGTGTACAAAAGTGCTTCTAGAAAAGCTATTCTTCACTAAGTGACGTTTACACAAAAATTAAGCTCAATGGAATAGTAAACTATTTTACAAAAATATGACTTTTTATTTGGTAGTGTGAGTTTACTAAGAAATGGCTTTCTGTAGGTTGCTATAAGATGTTGTTAAAAAAATACTTTGTGAAAAATAATGTTGATCTTCAGATAGCGTGAGTTGTTGTGTAGTTCTTGTATGTTATTATTCTCCTTTGAAATGAATTCCTTAACTAAAGCTTTCCAGAAATCTAACTGTTGCTAGAGCATGCCATGAATTAAGGAAAAGTGTAATAATTACTTTACTGTAGCCTTTCACGCATTTCTTGTCAGCTTCCATCTTCACGTGATTTTGCTTTGTTGAATAACCCTTGGAAGTTGGACTTAATCAAGTATTTTTTGTCTTCTTCTTTGCTCATGTTAACGTTACTGGAAGTTTTTGTCTTTCAGAAAATAACGTTCAAATATAAAGGATCTTCAAGATATTTGCTCAGAAGCTTTCTAGGTAGCGTGTCTTCCCGAAGTTCTCGCCCAGAACTTCTAAAGTGTGCTTCTGTTAGCAGCATGTTTTATCTTTTTCAAACTTCTACAGCGTGTTTCTTCCAGCACTCGATTTTAGCTTGCTTTGTCTAGAATTTCTTTTCTCATTAGAACTTCTGACGTCATCTTCTGCTCAGCATGATATTTTCCATTTTTGCACTAGAGTCAGAACACTTTCTGAAATAAAACATTGTACACATCAGAGTATCTTATTCAATTATACAAAAATTTATTTTGCTTGTTCTTATTAAAACTTTTAATATATTTTTAGGAGTAAATTTTGTTCTAACAAATATCATATTTATTCATACAAAATTTATTTCATTCATACAAAATTAATTATGCTTGTTATCATCAAAACATTTAATATATTATTAGAAACAAACTTTGTTCTAACAAATACTATACTACATTTTCCAAGTATTTCAGCTTTGTTGTGATCACCACAGGATACAAAACCTTTCTTCTTCTCCACAAAGTCGGAGAAGAGAGATATGTCTCCTGTCATGTGCCTTGAACATCCACTATCGAGAATCCACTTTTCCGTCATAGCATCAAGACATTTATCGTCCTTTTTCTTACCTTGACGACGATTTGCCATGAAACAATAATTTTCCTATTCATCATTCTCACTTGAGCTTTCATTACTTGAGGTTTAATTATCACTCTCCAAAGCAATATAGGCTTGTCTAGACTTGTTTCTTTAACTTTTAACTTTGTTTTTGGTAAGATATTGATATTCCGATTTGTAGTGTGCGAACTTACCACATTCATAGAAAATAATCCTTCCTTTGTATCTTTTGTTGTTTTCATCTTTAAGGAAAGATGGTTATCTTCTAAACTTGACAAGATTATTATTAGAATTTTTAACACCATTCTTCCGAATGTATCGATTATATTTCCTCACGAATAATCTCATTTCTTTATCATTCGAGTTCTCTTCACTACTAGAGTCAATATCCTTAATTTTCTCTTCCTTTGAAGACTTACAACTAGAAGCCTTACAAGCTTTAGACTTCATTACTTCCTCCTTGTGGTTGTCCTTATTTTTCTTCTTCTTCTCGAGCTTTTTTTTTCTTCATATTTATCCAAGTGTCTCAAGCAATTGAATAAATCAAGTGACTCAAGATTGTTAGTCTCCTTGATTGCGGTGATCTTAGGTTGTCAATTCCTAGTACGACATCTCAAAAATTTACACTATGCCAAATTTGACTTTAGACAGCGCCACATAGACAGCGCTTATGCCCAAAGCGCTGCTATATGTTTTCAGAAAAATAAAAAATAAAAAATTTAAATAGAAGTGCTGCTAAAGGTATATTTTAGACAGCGCTTCATATAAGCGCTGCTATAGGCCGTATTCATAGGAAGCGGGTTTTTTCCCTAAGCGCTGCTATTTGTTTTAAAAAAAAAATAGATTAACCGCTGCTAAAGGCTTACTTTACACAACGCTTACTAAAAGCGCTGCTAAAGGCATTATTATAGAAAGCGCTGCTAAAGGTTATACTTTAGACAGCGCTTTCCAAAAGCGCTGCTAAAGGCAATATTCTAAAAGCGCTGCTAAAGACCAAAGCGCTGCTAAAGGTAATACCTATGCCAGCAGCGCTTTTAGAAAGCGCTGCCTTAGGTAATTAAAAACTTTCAAAATCCCTAAATTAATCAGAAAGCTCGCTCGTTCTCGTTCTTCTTGTTCTCGTTCTTCCTATTCTTCTTCTCAAAAAGAAATCCTCCCTCTCCACGACGGCTTAACCACCACAGCTTCCACAAACCACTTTTCCCTAAACACCACGGCTTCCACAAACCGCTACAGCACACTGTCTTCCTCTCTCTCGCTCACAACATCCTGTCAACCACGGCTTCCGCAACCATTGGGTCTTTTTGTCACTTAGAAAGCAACCTGTTCACGTACTGTTGCAGCTTAGGTATATGATATCTGGTAGTAGAGTTTCGGTCTATTCTGGGTTTATTATCCATGTGTATGTTCTGAGTTTCGGTTTGTTGCAGGTTAGCAGTTTTTGTGCAGAAACCCTCACAGCATCTCGCCTCACAGCATCTCAGCGACGACATAACCAAGAGAAAGTGAAGAAGGACAGGTTTGAGTTCTTGTTTTACTTCTGGAATTTTTTCATTTGTGTCTCCCTGTACTATATGAAAATGTTTCCTCATCAATTGTGATACTACGTATGAACAATGTTTCCTTGTTGATAGTTTATGTCTTTACGAATTGAAATTGTATTTGTATTTTCCTCGTCAATCTATGAATTTCAACATTTCCATTGCCATTGGATTCAAAGAAGAGAAATGAGGGGCCTAAAACTAAAACAACTTCTGCAGAAACTCCAACTAAGATAAGAAGAGGACACCCATCACAAAAGTTCTTGATTAGTTTTGATCTGGAAATGATATTTTAAAATCCATAATTGTGCTCTTTTCTTTTCAGTTGATTTTTTAGGAAGGATAATTAGAAATTTAATTCCCATGCTATGATATGCATTTTTGTGTTATATGTTGTTAAGAGATGTATGATCTTATTCAAGATTAGATATTAGAGTGAATGTGAAACTTCTAATATTGTCAATGAAATCTCTTACAATGTATAGTTTTGTAAACATGTAGAGTGAATGTATAGTATATCCTAAAATGAAGTTCAAATAAGTTTCAAACCTTAGCCATAAAAGTTTGGACTCATATGTTTCAAGTGTTGCAGTGTGTGAAGAGATTTGTCAAAGGAACTTATTGGTTGAGATTAGAAAGAGTTTTTTATGTCCAAAACAATCTCTAAACACTTGCTGAGTTCTCCTGCAGAGTTTATGATTTGCCAAAGAATTTATATGTCCTAGGAAGTTTTAAGAAAAGAAATGCTCTTAGAATGTGTGAGTTGGGCCTAACTCATCTCTACAAAAGAATTTATATGTCCTAGGATATGTATTTTGGGAAATTTCTTTTAATAGGAAGGGTCACACTTGGTAGCTATGAGCCTAGTAGAACCATGGTATCCTTTTGTCTCCAAAACCATTGTCCATGAGCCTGTTCTAGACCATGAATAACTTTATTTAGTTTGTGTACCAGTGCTGAATTTCCATTGCCAGACCCTTGAGAATTTTCCATCCATACCTCTTCATTAAGTGTCTCATTCAATATAGTGTTATTGACATCCAACTATTATATAGTCCACTTATGTGAAATTGCAATAGTGTTTGGATTAACCGTATCGTGAATGGCTTAACAACTAGTGATAATGTTTCATTAAAATAAGAGCATTGCATTTGATAAAAATCTTTAGCCACCAATCTGTTTTTGAACCTACTATAGGAAGTTAGGTTATAACAAACAAAAATAGATTTATCCCTTGAAGATATTATATTGTTTTTACTTTTGGCATTTAGCAAAATTTTTTAGAGACATAATTTCAGTTAAGGTAGTTAGTTAGTTAAAAAGTAGTTATAACTAGTTAGTTAAATAACTTCTTCTTAGCTAAGCTACCTCTTCACAATCCATCTCTCTTTATAGTGACCGAAAGAGATAGTAGTAGTTATATTCACCAAATTTATAATTTTTTATTATATAAAAGATAGAGTTGTTGTTAAATTCTGTTGGGATTATGATGTTGTTGTTAAAAGTTTTCTTTCCTTTGAATTATCAGTGTTTCTCGGCCTAGATCGATGTACAACGCTCATTCCCTGCGTTTCCCTGAATTCGAGGTAAATTTCTTTCTCAAATTACTGGTTCTGGTATAAGTAGCTTACTAAGTAGTAAAATCATGGATAAAAAATGGAGGTTTAGCTTAAATTACTTAGTTTTTTTGAGGTAAATTTCTTCCTCATATTAATTAGTGTTTTGGTTCAGCTTACTAAATAGTAAAAACATGGATAAAAAATGGATGTGTGCCGATCGATTGTCAAAAGAGTACGAGAATGGGGTATTAGAGTTTGTTAAGTTTGCTGTTGAACACGCTGAAGATCCGAATAGAATGAAATGTCCTTGCTTGGGTTGTTGTTATGTGGGCCGGGTTGATGCAGATGGATTGAAATCGCATTTACTGATGCGTGGAATTGATCAAATTTATAAGTGTTTGATATTTCATGGTGAGAAAAGCAGCGAGGATGTTGAACCGGGGGTGAAAAGTAATGCGACCTATGCTTCATACGACAGTGTCACAAATACATATGATTGTGATCGATTCGAAGAGATTGTAGAAGCACTTGAAGAAGATCTTCAAGATTGTCCCAAAATGTTTGAGAGGTTGGTAAGCGATGCGGAGAAACCGCTGTATAAAGATTTCCCCAAATTCACAAGATTGTTTGCATTATTAAAATTCTACAAAGGGGCGCAATGGATGGTCAGATAAAAGTTTCATAGAGTTATTAGCCCTTTTGAGAGATATGCTTCTTGAGGATAATGTTCTTCCTAATCGAACCTACGAGGCCAAAAAAATGTTGTGCTCTATTGGCATGAGCTATGATAAGATACATGCATGTCTAAATGATTGCATTTTGTTTCGAAACGAATATGCATCATTGAATGAGTGCCTAAGTGCGGTTTATCTCGATATAAGAAAAAATTATCTCTAGCGAAAGTTTGATGGTATTTTCCTATTATTCAGAGATTTAGACGCATGTTTCGTAGTGAAACCAATGCTAGACACCTGATTGACAGGTGATCAAATTTTTGAAAAGGTGAAAGATGTGAGTATTCAGTTTGGCAAGCATTTTGCACATAAAGTTGTCATAGGTGGGTGGAAGAAGAGGTCAATTTTTTTTTAATTGCCATATTGGAAATCTTTGTACATAAGACATTTTCTTGATTTTATGCATATTGAAAAAAATGTATTTGAAAGTGTTATTGGTATGTTACTCAATATAAAAGGAAAGTCTAAGGATGGCCTTAAAGCAAGGGAGGACATGGTAGAGATGGGAATCAGAACTGAATTAGGACCCGTGAAGAAAGAAAGATGAACATATTTATCACCTGCTGCTTATACTCTATCTAGAAAGGAAAAGAAAATATTGTGTAAGTTTCTGAGTGAAGTTAAAGTTCCAGAAGGTTACTCCTCAGACATTAGAAGACTCGTGTCTATGAAAGACCTCAAGTTAAAGAGTTTGAAGACACATGATTGCCATGTCATAATGGAACATTTTCTACCAATAGGTATACGTTCTATTTTTCCAGAAAAAGTAAGAAGTGCTATAACTATATTGTGTTTTTTCTTCACGTCAATTTGTAGTAAGGTGATCGATCCTAAGATCTTTCCAGTATTGCAAAAAGAAATAGTTATTACTTTGTGTGACCTTGAAATGTATTTTCCTCCATCATTTTTTGGCATTATGGTACATCTTGTTGTTCATCTTGTGAAAGAGACACAATTGTGTGGACCAGCTTATATGAGATGGATGGACCCTGCTGAACGTTATATGAAAAATATTAAAAGGGTACGTGAAAAACCGAAGTCGTCCAGAGGGTTGTATTGTTGAGCGATACTTTGTTGAAGAAGAGGTTGAGTTTTGTACTGAATTTTTGTCCAATGTGCAATCCATTGGACTCCCTAAATCTCATTTTTCCGAAAAAAAAAGAAGGTAAAAAATTAATTGGAAATGAAATTGTGACAGTATCAAGGGATGAACGGGATCAAGTGCATTTGTATGTTCTGCACAATGGCAATGAGGTTGATCCCTTTGTTGAAATGCACAAGGCTATACTCCAAGGTGAGAATCAAAGTAGAAATGAAAATTGGATAGTACGAGAGCATAATCAAAGTTTTATACAGTGGTTTAAGGATCATATATATTCAAAGTTTCATTCAGATCCCGCTTCAATATAAGACAAGTTGAGATGTTTGGCATATGGTCCAAGTTCGATTGTGTTTTCTTATAGAGGATACGCAATTAATGGATACACATTTTATACCATAGAATAAGATGATAAAAGTACTATGCAAAATAGTGGTGTCACGGTGGTAGCTGAAGCAATGCACATTTCTAGTATGAAGAGCTTAAACCCCAAATATGAAAATATGTCATATTTTAGGGTTATCAATCACATTTGGCTGTTTGATTACGAGAAGTTTCAGATTCCTATCTTTGGTTGTAAGTGGATACATAATAGTGGCATACGAATGGATAAGTCAGGGATTTTGCAAGTGGGTCTTAATAGGGTGGAGTACAAAGATGAGTCTATTATTCTGGCCTCTCAAGCTAAACAAGTGTTATATGTCACAGACCTGAAGGGTACGAAATGGTCTATAGTGCTTTTATCTAACAAAGTGATTGATGATAAAAGTGTAGATCAAGGTGATGTTGATGTTGAGAATGAGTCGTATATTAGAAACGATCGAGATGAAAATACTACAACGGATGAATCATATATCAGAAAAGATCATAATGAGGGAATTTGGATCAATCCCTCCATCTGCGTTCTTAAGAGACAAGTAATTCGCAATCTAACCAAGAAAAGAAATAGATGTTAGTGAAAGAGGTAATATAGTAAAATGTTATATATTCTGTCATTTTCAATAAAATTATATATTTGTCATTTTATATAGTCAATTGATAATGGAATTAGATATTTGGAATTATATATTTGGGATTAAATATTTGTCATTAGATACTAATGTTTTTCTTTATTACAGGTTAGATGGCTAGTAACGAGGATCACCCACACGATGATTCTATTAATGATGGTGACAATGGTGGAGGAAAATCCGATAAGGGTGTGGAAAAAGAAATAAAACGAGGAAAAACTATTATGAAGAATATCATACGTGATAGAGATAGAGGCATAAAATGCGATGTGCATTGGAGTCCAAGTGACCAATTAATTGAGCCCAACGATTCTAAATTGACAAGTTACATTGGTACAGTTGTAAGGAGAGAAATTCCAATAACTTGTGATGAGTGGAGAGATGATAGGTTGGATGATGCTAAAAACAAAATCTGGAGTGAGATACAGGTACTTTAAATTATGTCTTTAAACTATGATTATGTATTTAAATTACTTATACTAACGCACTCTGTGTATGTTTTTTGTAAAGGTCTTTCAACATTGATGACACAAGAAAAGATTATTGTCTTGGATTGGCCGGAAAAATACTAAGAGGGTTTAGAATATATTTAAACAGAAAATATCTTAAAGATGCCGAAATTTTTGTTGTTGATGTAGAGCGTCCAACAAAATATGCAGATGTGATTTCACTTAAAGAATGGGATATTTTTAAAGCCAAGCGAAAAACCCCAAAATTTCAGAGTGTAAGTGATGTAAATCGCCAAAGAGCATCATCTCCCGCGTATCCATACAAAAAAGGGCGTTTGGGATATGCACAATTAGAACAAAAAATTGTAAGTATTTATAAATTGCAATGATATACTTGTTCATCAAGAGTTATAATTGATCTTATTTTTTGTGTTAATGTGTAGTTAAAAGAGGAGAATAGTTCTGAAACACTCTTTCGGAACATGTTTTGTGGAAGGCTGCTGTGTGGGTAAGGATCGAGTTCTTAAAGAAGATGTACAACAAATTTTTGAAAAATGATAACATTAATTCTTTAATTAAATCAAAATTTTATTAACATACAATATTCATGTTTTTTCGATATTCATATGAATTTTAGGAGATTTTGTCTCAGTCTACATCTCCACTAGATGATTGTAGGAGCATACTTAGTCGAGCATTAGATGTTCGTGAGTATTCTGGTTGGGTGAGGGGTAAAGGACATGGGGTTACTCCAACATCCTTGAAAAAGAACAATCCAAAGACAAAAGCTGCTAGCAATAAAGAACTGCAGGCAAGATTGGATGCATTAGAAGATGAAGTTCTTGAATTGAGGAAGGAAAAATCAAGACACCAATCAGAATGGGAAGCTTTGGGTGTTAAAGAAACTAGTGACATAGCTAGTGTCAATTGTGCAGTTCAACCGAGTATTCCCGAGGTAATTATGTATATTATTATAAAATTAAATTAGTGTAATTTATTCAACTAACATATATACACATTAACGATGTCATATTTATTATTGATTTTAGGGCATTTCACCTTGTCAACTCTTTTTAGAGACACTGACTTATCGCATGGTTGGCAAGGGAAAAGTGCATAACACTCTGGGAGAAGTACTTTATCATAAACAACTCCCTTCTCTATATTTGAAAGAATCAATTGATATTTCTTTAGAGAAGGGTGCGTTATTACCAATACCAGACGAAGTTTCGGATGCAACATTGGTGGGAGAGGCAATAAGAGCGTATGTTGCATGGCCGTCAAGACTCATTTCCATAGATGATGAGGTATACTTAAAACCATTATGAACCTTTGAGTACTCAAATTTTTTTACGTTCATTTTACTTACATTTTTTTTTTGCATGGTAATGTTAGACTCCTACAAAACCCAAACCAAAAGATATGGGGATTACGCGGCCAATCGAGTCAGTGACATCAAAAAAACAGGTACAACACAATTATATGATATTTATGCTTAGATAATGTTAATTTGTCATCTTATACTTGACCAATCTAATTTTATGATATTTAGATTATTCCTGCTAAAGAGATTGAAGCTGTCAGTAGGGGGTAAGGAGCTTGTAATTAGCAACATTCCCACAGAAATAAAGAGTGTTGCTAAGAGGACTGGGGCTAGAAAGAAAACTACTTCACAGTATAGGTCGTGCCTTCAGACATATATAAGCTTCATAACTATTTCGCAAGGTGGTACTAGTCTTATACCCATGGATGCAGGGATTTATAGTTCTGAAGACATGACAACAATTGGTAAGGAGGATTTGGAACAAGTTTTTGGACATTGACATTAGGCGTCGCTGTTATCAATATATAGATCAGGTATACTCCAATCAACTTTGTTTAATTAATTGAAGAATTTATTTACTAGTTTCAATGAATAATTAATGTTAATGATGTTTTTATTTAAGGTTTCTGTATGACAAGTTGATTCGCCCACGTGGATTGGAATCCAGATTCGCTTTCATAAATTCCAACTTTGTCCACGCAGGGTCAATCATCTCAAAACCAGATGAAGTAATAGCGTTTGTACTCCGTTTATTTATGGCCAGCAAAGATACAGAAAAATTGTTCTTTTTACCATATAAAACTGACCACAAGTAAGATTTTCATTCTAAATTTCCTCTATTATAATTTTTTCGTTTTTTGACGTTGTATAGAAAGTTTCCATCTAACCTTTGTTTAATATTATAATGGACATTGGTTAATGGTGGAGATTAATCCTGTGAGAGAAATTGTATATTATCTGGATTCATTAGGCAATGATTGGACAACATACCCAAATATGAAGAAGACGATTGACACATAAGTGAGATTGTTCTAAAATATTCCTGTGTATATTTAATTATTTATGTGCGATAGTTCTAAATATTCGTTATTATTTTATTATAGCATTCTACAAAGTTTTCGAGCACAAAGAGATATTCAAGTACCAAGGAGTAGAGTCAACAATATTTCTTGGATCAAAGTGGCGGTATATATTTTCACAATTTTGATTATATAGCGATGATACTTGATAAAACAAGTTAAGGTGTATATCTTGATGTATATCAGTATTTGTTTTCCATGTGTAGTGTCCTCGTTAGCGCATTTGTGTAGATTGTAGTTATTTTATGTTGAGGTTTATGAAAGAAACTCTTCTTTTGGACCGATTAGAGATTCCATCCACGGTATGAATTTCTAACTTAGGAATTATTTTAATATTTCTCATAAAATGACTTAGTGTTTTAAGTAAATCATACTATGTTATATTATTATGTAGTACTTTGATGAATTCAAGTGTGCTTATTACTCAAAAGATCAATTCGATGAACTTATGGAGGAATGGTGTCAATTTGTTATGGAGTTGAGAATTTTATTATAAGGTATAACTTTTAGTTTTGAGAATATAATATATGTCGTTATAGTTGTGTTACAATATTATTGTTTTTGTTGTTGTTATTTGGTAACTTGTATGAATTTCGATTTTTTGATTTTGTTTAAGGTTATATAGGTGCAGATCGATGTAGAAGATAGAGCTATTTTGTAATTCATTGTTGATTTTGTTTCATTGTTGTATATATTAATGTTGTTGTTGTTTCAAGTTGTTTCATTGTTGTATATATTGTGCAAAAAAGGATTGAAGATGTATATTGATGTTGTTGCAATATTGTTTCATTGTTGTATATTGATGTTGTTATTGTTTCAAATTTTATATTGAAGCTACAAATTCTGGTTAAAATCTAGTGCAAAAATGGTGAAATTAAATCTGATAGGCAACATTTTGTTTTAAATGGAAAAAAATTATATTCAATTTTTTTTTAGGGAAAGCGCTGCTAAAGGGGGGAATAGACAGCGCTTTTAATGAGAAGCGCTGTCTAAAGTGGATGAAAAAAGCGCTGCTATAGGGGGCAATAAAAAGCACTGCTAAAGGGGAAATAAAAAAGCGTTGTATAAAGTAAAGCGCTGCTAAAGAGGGTATCTATAGCAGAGCTTTTCAGGAAAAAGCATTGCCTAAAGGGTATCTATAGCAGCGCTTTTACCAAGTGCTGTCAAAAGCTCCACCTAAATTTTTTTCAAAAGCGCTGTCTAAAGTGAAAGCGCTGCTAAAGAGAGTATCTATAGCAGCACTTTTTAGGAAAAAGCGCTTCCTAAAGGGTATCTATAGCAGCGTTTTTACAGTAACCTAAACGATGTTTATACCTTTAGCAACAGTGGTTTTAGCAGCGCTTTTAAGCGCTGGTAAAGGCCTAAAAAAGTGATGTCTAATCCCTTGTTTGGCGTAGTGTTATTAGATGCAATAACATTAGAAATATAATTACCTAGTAAGTTCAAACGATTAATAAGATGAGAGAATCTCTTTTGCATTTCTGCAATGGTTTCACCATTTTTCATGCGAAAGAGTTCAAACTATTGAGTGAGTGTATTAATCCTAGCTTGTTAGAGCTCATTAGTTCCCTCGTGGGAAACTTGTAGAGTGTCCCACATAGTCTTAGCGGTTTGACAATGAGAAATGCGATAGAACTCATCAACATAGAGTGCGGATGCAATGATGTACTTAGATTTCTGATCGTTAAACCACTTTTTGTTATCATTCTCATCCCATAGATTTTCCGGCTTATGCATAGTAATGTCATCAACCACATATGTAATTAATTTGGAACATTTTGAATGGGTTTCCAAACACCTTTGTCATATGAGTTAACATGAATTTGCATACAAGTTTTTTAATAACTATAATTTTCCCCCGTGAAAATTGGGGCTCTCTTATGACCTCACTTAGGTTCGTAAGCAATTTTCTAAAGAGTGTTCAAATCCAAAATCAACTGGGCTCTGATACCACTTGGTAGACGATGACGCGTATCTAGAGGGAGGGTGAATAGACGCCAAATAATTATACTATACACAAATCTAAAATTTAAATTTGTTTTCAAAGAGTTTTAACGCGAAAGTAATTTTTTGGATAAGTCGTCTAAATCAACTTATTGGAAACTCAGATATGCAAATTAATTAAGTTATAATCTATAGAATGGTAATTGACATTGGATTAATTCAAATTCAATTCAACAAGCCACTTATTTATTGTTTGAACAAGATAACTTTGCAAAACTATTTGCAAGGCTAAATAATCAAAAAACTAAATTGATCGTTTTATCAAACACTTGCAGTACAAGTGAATTTTCAAAATATTTCCATGAATGATGTTGTTCTGCAAAATCACTTATAATCATAAGTGATTATAAGCTATATCCACACTTATTTTAAAAATAATTCAAAGAGGGAAATTTTTACAATTCAATAGCTAGCACAATGCTATTTGTTAAACCGATTGATGAAAAATCAAAGCAGGTAAAAGCATAAAAGTAAAAGACACATGGAATTTGTTTACACAGTTCTCCACTGTCATCCTTGTGTGTAGGTACGTCTGCGTCTAATACCAATTGGAATTAAAATAATTCTAATATGCAAAAAAATTTAACACAAAGAAAGAGTTAGAACAACAATACAAATTCTTCAATTTATGTTGATGTAACTTCTTCCAACCTTTGATCTTAAGCAAGATCAAATCAACCGATAGATACAACCAATTCACTGATTAAGCTACTTCCTTGCAAAGATTTCAAACACTCAAAGGATCTTGTAAATATTCCAAACACTCCACGGAATTTCACTCGAGTAAATCTGATTGCAATCTATCAACACAATATCACGAATTCTACCATCCAATTCTTGCTATTTCCTTGAAAAGATTTCAAACACTCCAAGATTCCTTGCTAAGATTTCAAACACTCCAAGGTTGGTCACATGGATGATTCCTTCTCGAACGATCTAATTCACCAAATGATTTTGGAGGACAAACCCATAGTTTTTCCCGGATGAAGACCTCTACAAATCTCAACCCAAACCAATTGGAAATCTATAACTCTTCATCTAGATGACACCCCAACAGAACATCATCACAATGTAATGTCAGTGTTTATACATAGATTGGAAGGTTGAAGAAGAAGAGGAAATGTAGGCTAATTTTAGGGTATGATCAAATTTAGAATGATGAATGAATGTGTATTTATAGTTTAGAAATATTTAGGGCAAAAAGGAAAAATTCGGAATTAAAAGAATTGAAAATTTGACCAAATCAGGTTGTATGTGTCGAACTCAATTCATATGTGTTTCCACATATGTTGTAAAAAGAATGCATTTATCGACCTTAAGGACTGTATGTGTCGACCCGACCAACTCACAAGTTACAGGCTTCAAAAAGTGAGTAGATGCGTTGACCTGAAATACATATGTGTTGACATATAAATTTTATTTTTGCAATTTCATAATCTTTCAGTATGTGTCGACCTGTATGATGCATGAGTCGACGTGTGACTTACAAAAGCTTACATGCTTAAAAAATGAGTTGAATGTGTTGACCTAAAAAACAGATGTGTCGACACATGCAATCGAAAATCATGCAGAAACTGTTTTTCAAGGATTTGAATCAATTTCAAAGTGTTTTTTAAGGATTTCTAAGACCTAAAATGCAGGTGAGTGCCACAAGATATAGAGATATCATTCATTTTACCGTTGTGTCATCTTTTATCAATTTTGACATCGTGCAAAATATTTTAAAGTGTACCCAGAGGACACACTCTAAAGTCTAGAAAAATTATTTTACAAAGTAAATACTTAAATTAAATTTATTCTTATTATAATAAAATGTCTCCAGAACATGAACAACATTAAGGTACATTAGATTCTTGATTGTAGATAACACAGAGAGAATAAGTTCCTGTACCATGTTCAAATCTACAAGCCTGCTTCTCTGTTACATTCCATTTGATATGTGGACCTTCTTCCCAATCCCTTCCTTTCGACCACATATCAAACCATTTGAGGTTGGAACCATCCCATTTAACACTACAATAATACTT
This sequence comes from Vicia sativa, assembly GCA_021764765.1. Taxonomy (NCBI): domain Eukaryota; kingdom Viridiplantae; phylum Streptophyta; class Magnoliopsida; order Fabales; family Fabaceae; genus Vicia; species Vicia sativa. The sequence goes on along the minus strand of CM038792.1, from coordinate 133,531,857 downwards.
GCTGGATTTAATAATAAGTCTTGGGATGAAATATAATTTGAACTGCCCGCCAGGTGGGAGTTGTTTTTCGCCTAAATCTAGACCTAATCTTTCATAGCAATGAAGGACTAAAATTTTGTTATTAGATAAAGCATTGGTGACCTCTGCATGCACTCCACCGGGCCAGGTTATTGCTTCAGATACAGTTGCTAGCAATAAAACAAGTGATATAGGAACAGCAATTCTCATCAACATTTTAGACATGGTGTATATAATGTGTATCTATGCATTACATACATCCCTTTTTATAGCCTTTTTCTTTTATTTATATATGTATATTCCTAAAGTATCCTTTCTTTTTTATGGGTATGTATGAGTTTAAACTAGATAATTAAAAATAAGTTATTTTATATTAATAAAGGCATATTTGAAAGAAAAATAATTGGTCAACCAGTGCTAATTCCAATAAGAAAAACAATTAACTCACGTTTAATTCTCGTCTTTTTTCATGTGGTTAGTCCTTGCGGGAATGATAATAGGGGTGTCGTTTAGCCTCAAACTTTACTTTTTGCCCACCCTAATCTAATTGCACATTTGACTCGATATTTCTTCTTATAACCGGTTTATACAAATGTTTTTATTTGTTATTAGTTTATAAATTATTAAAATAATTATTATTATTTATGGTAATAAATGTTTTTAGATATTATTTTGTCAGTATTCATCATCATTATCAATTACTCTATTCAAAATTTTATCTACTTTTAACCAATATCAATTGATTTCTCATAGACCATTCAATATTCATCATGTTTCAGTTTTATTTTTCTAGATTTTCTTTACTATTCACACTAATAATTTTTTTGTTTTATTTTAATAAGTTGTATTAAAAAGAGAGTACAAGTTTATTCTAACTCATACATCATAACTACTTGAGGAAGTTCAAAGAAAATTTGCACCAATCATAAAAGCTATAAAATTTTCTATGATTTATATCATATAATCAACCAAAACCATGAAATAAATTTAATATTGAACACCATTTCATTTACCACAACCTCTTTAACCTTAAAAATCTTTGAATTTCCTGCTCCCCACAAACACTAAGTAGATGCCATCCAAATAATGCACTCCTTGTGTTTCACTGTTAGCAGAAATTAAGAAAATAAAAGACTTCTAAATATTGTCACATGGGCAATCGCCAACAAAGATTTTTTCTATCAACATGCTCAAAAACTACCTCGCCTTTTTCCACATGATCTATAAGGAAGTGGTGTCTTATTTCGATATATTTTGTGCGAGAGTGTAAGACCGGATACATAAAATGGGTATACGAACAAGATGGACATTGTAGTCGAGTAGTTGTTGCTTTAGCCACAAATTTGGGCATAACAATTACCGGCTGCAACATATTCAGCTTCGGCGGTCGATAAGGCAACGAAAACTTGCTTTTTTCTATGCCAACTTACCAAAGAGTTTGAAAAGAAGTGACAAGTACCACTCGTGCTTTTCCTATCTGATTTGCAACCGGCAAAATTAGAGTCGGAGAATCCAACCAAGGAACAATCACTTCCCTTGGAAAACCAAAGCCCATATTTAGGTGTACCACAAAGATACCTAAGTATTCGCTTAATGGCTTTTAAATGTGATTCCTCGGGATATGATTGATACCGGGCACACATGCAAACACTAAACATGATATATGGACGAGATGCAGTCAAATAAAGAAGGGACCCAATCATACCTCTATACCTCTTTGTGTCAACGGACTTACCATTTTCATCGCTGTCTAAATTTACCGCAGTAGGCATAGGGGTGTCAATTGCCTTTGAGTTATCCATGTCAAAGCTTTTAAGCAAATCAAGACAATACTTTGTTTGGCTTACGAAGGATCCCTCGGTTAATTACTTTATTTGAAGTCCAAGGAAGTAGTTCAACTCTCCCATCATGCTCATTTCAAACTCTCCCTACATAAGCTTAGAAAACTCCTTGGCCAAGGATACATTAGTGGAACCAAAAATAATATCATATACATAGACTTGCACAAGAATGGAGTGTTTTCCTTGACGTTTAATAAAAAGGGTTGTGTCAACCTTACCTCTTGAAAATCCTTGTGTTAGTGTTTTAAGTTGGCATCAATTTTGGTAAAACTAGGCTTTAGAAATGTCATGATAGATGTCATTGACATTCAGAGATTGAAGATAAATCCTACTGGACAAGGATGGTAAAAGTACACCGACGGAAGCTAAAGTCATCTTGAAATTCAGAAATCGATGTCATAATAGATGTTATGACATTCTGTGACATTCTGCTCGAGAATCTTTTCTGAGATTTTCGTGAAGTTTGTTGAGCGCTTTATTTATGTTTTTCATTATTAGAAAGCATGCTCACGTGGCTGCTAGGTTAATCTTAATTAAACCTAAATTGGTTGTTGAACAAACCATGTTTTTAGGAGAAAATTAAGTGAACCCTAACTATCTTTATGGAAGCCCAAAACTGAAGATTTGGAACTGCTTCTATGTAAAGAATTCAACCCTTACAACTACAGCGACGCCTCCAGATTTTATTGAAGACATTGCAGGCTTTTATTTGTGTACTGTTAAAGGTTTTAACAGTTGGTTTTTGTAATTCTAGTTTCTCTTGTGAGCCAAGCAACTATCAAGTGATAAGTGCATTGGACTAGGATTTATTGTAAGGGTAGTTTATCACTCAAAGCTTTGAAGCACGAGTGTTTGTCTCTTGATTGAAAAGCTTTGAAGCGAGATCAAGATAGTGTATTGAAGTGTGTCTTCACAATTCAATTAATCAATAGGTTGATATCACTGCGGTGATTGAGGGGGAGTGAGTAGGAACTCAGATCTAAGTAGTACTTAGGTTGAAGTGTCATTGGGTAGGGATTAAGTGAGGAGTTGTAAACGGGTGAGTTTAACTCTGAATTGATACTACTAATAGTGAATTTCCTCCCTGGCTTGGTAGCCTCCAGACGTAGGTTTGTTAGAACCGAACTGGGTGAACAACTTATTGTGTTATTTACTGCTTTCTGTATTTACTGTGTGAATTGTCAAAGCAGTGTCAGATACTGTGTCATAACATTCTTTGTGACATCAAGTATCTGCTGCCAGGAATTTCAATTGGTATCAGAGCAGGCACCCTGCTTGTTATTTCTGGGTGAGATCTAGGGATAATAGTTTCTGGCATAATGGATAAGGAAACAGGATTTGGAGGTAGACCATCTATTCTGGATGGGTCTAATTATGAGTATTGGAAACCTCGTATGACTGTTTTCTTGAGGTCACTGGACATTAAGGCTTGGAGAGCTTCTGACAAAGGATGGAAACATCCCACCAAGCTTGAAAAGGATGGAACCACTGTTCTGAAACCTGAGGAAGAATGGACCAAAGAGGAAGAGGAGCTGGCCCTGGGGAATTCTAAAGCACTGAATGCTTTATTTAATGGTATTGACAGAAATATCTTCAGATTGGTTCATCAATGTGAACTGGCCAAGGATGTTTGGGACACCCTCAAAACTACTCATGAGGGAACATCCAAGGTGAAGATGTCAAGACTTCAGATGCTCACTACAAAATTTGAGAATTTGAAGATGAAGGAAGATGAGACTATTCATGAGTTTCACATGAATATCTTGGAGATTGCCAACACCTCAGGAGCTCTTGGTGAAAAGATGTCAGAGGAGAAGCTGGTAAGGAAAATTCTCAGATCCTTGTTGTCATACCCCAAATTTTGACCTAATATACCACCTTGCATTTGCATCATTGCATAAATAACAGTTCAGACAACATTAATCGGGTATAGTCTTCACAAGCCAAAATTAGGGTTTCATCAGATTTTCATCTAATTCAAGAGCTAACCAATTAGGGTTTGAGATTTTCTCATCTTATTTGATCTATCTTGATCAAATCGTCAACCTCAGATCATCAGATATCAAATTTTCTCACAGAACAATTGAGGATCGACCAATTAGGGTTTTGATCGAGCATGAGAATTCTCTGACTTTTTGAGCAGTGGATGACTTTTTTGGATAGAGATTGGTCATCATATCTTAGATATAACATCCTGACCTAATTTCTGAATTCAAATCATCACAGAAATTCACAGAATTCATCAGTCGTTTTCAGAAACATCTGATGAAATTTCATCTGCACAGAAAAGTCAAACTTTGACTTTTGGTCAAATTTTTCAAAACAAAACTTTTTCCATCATCAAAATACTTCAAATGATCCATCTTGATCATAAAAAATCAAGAATTTGAAAAAAGTCAACAAAAAGTCAAAAGTTCTAACACTTAGAAATTTTTCTAAGTGTTGAAATTTCTTACTTTTTTCAAACTTCAAGCCATTTTTTCACCTAGTTCCAATTTGAATTTGAAAAAACTCAAAACATGAAAGTTGTAGCTTGTGGAAAGATCTTTCCAAAATGTCCAAGAACTCTCAAATACATGGAGTCTAGCTATGTTTTTGAAATTGAAACATAATGCCTCATGACACTTGATTTTCAAAGTCAAAACATCAAAATTATAGGTCATTTTTGTGTTTCTTCATCTAGAAGCTTTCTAACCTTGCCAAAGTGAGTCATCAAACTGATAAATATCAGCCAAGAGTAATAATTAAAGATTGGATCAAATTGTGAAAATATAGCACATGGTGAAAAAAGGAAGGTTCCTTTTCTTTTGCAAAAGTCATGTTTACCCCTTAAGGTAACTTTGAATCACCAAAAGCCATGGACATTTGCCTAACATTTCAGAACCTACTTGCCTATAAAAGGATCACATTTCAAGTCCAAATGTACACCAAAGCTTCACAAATACATGCTTTCCTTCCACTTTCCCCAAATTCAAGAATCATTGTTCAAATTGTGAAAACTTACATTTTTGAAAATCAGTGAGAAACTTTAAGTATATTGGTGTCTAACATGTTCTAATACTAACATGTAATCTATTTGAAACTTAAAATCAACCCAAGTTAAGCTAAAAATCAGTTTTTATCTTTCATGCTCCAAAACTCACAAAACTGCCATAGCCATCGGATTTTGAGTTTGGTGTGAGCAACTTGAGTTCTAATCCTTTGAACATCATCACCATACATCATATGAGTGATCCAGATCATTGGTAACAACCTGTAACACGAATTACACCAAAAACCAGTTTCTATTTTTCATTGATGCAGGTCGACTTGGTTAGAGTTATCCAAGCAATTTCATGATGTGCAGACCACTCATACACGATCCATACATGCCGCTGGTGCTCTAAAGATCGAGAAATCACAACTGGAAGTGCTCTAGAACAGAATTCGGTCTCAGATTTTCCAGGTTAGAACACGAACTTCAAACTCCATATTCCTTGCACCAATTGAGAAAGGCTCTTGGCCATTCTCTTTCTGCACTGAAAACGACCATTAGCCCTCAATAAAATCAAACAATCATGAACAATACATCATTTAACTTGAAAAATCAGTTTCTAGGGTTCTTCGAGTTCCCAGAAATTCAAACATGATTGACTGAAAATAAATAAAATTAACAACCACTGTTGTATTCCTTGTTCAAAACCGAGTCATTTTGATGTTTACATCGTCCAATTCCATTGAGAAACGAGGATGGTAGCTAGGATCAAAGTTTCTGAAAATCAAAAACTATAAACCCAGGTTGCGCGCGTTCTTCATGTGTTCTTGATTTTTAAATTTTCAAATTAACCAATGTTATATCAACGCGTGTTTTTAATCCACTAACATCCAGCGCGTTTGGCTCAGTTGGTTATCTGCTTGCCTCTTAGTTCTTTCTGACACGTGCCCCACCTCAAGGTCATGGGTTCAAAACCCAGCAAGACCAAATTTTTTACAAACTTGTCATATTTTCATGTTTTTTTTATCAAACTTCAACAATTTTTTTAACCAATCAAAACTTCTCATTTTGAGATGATTTTTTGAACACTTGTCAATAAGTACATCTATTTTGTGATAGTGCAAAAATTTTCAGAAAAAAACTTTCATCTGATTAAATTTTAATCGAGCCGAAAACGACGTTCTGAACACTTTTTCAAACCTCCTTTTAAGGTGAATTTTTTGAGTTTTCGACTTCCGATTTTTTCCAAAACTTCTCATAAATAAACTTCACATTTCAAAACATTTCATCAAACTTGCATCTTTTTACCATGATCGATCTGATTTAAACGATAAAACTGATTTCGTCTTCTCTCGAATTTCTCGATCGATCATGGGCCTCCCTTATGGTGTAAGTCCCAATCCTTTATGTACATATTTAGTGTTACTTGTACATATTCAAAATATCTTTGTTAATATTCAAACATAAACAAACTTCTTCCGTTTGTTTTCATTCGTTTGTTTATACACCGAATCCATTGGTATTGAAAGGAGCATTATTCCCTGTGAAACTGCTTTCAAACCAATGGGCCTCCATCACGGTGTAAATCCCATAACATTCTTTTATGTACATAATATTTCTTTGTACATATCAAACTCTTTCCAAATAAACAAACAAAATTCATCTGTACATAATACAGATACCTTTTATACTCAAATACAGATAAACTTCGATCGTCTGTTTTAACTTCACTTGTGTATATTCAAAGCAACATTTTTTCTCGTACATAAATTCTTTTCAAAACAAACTTTTACCTGTACATAACAGATACTTTTTGAAAAAATACTTTTTTACAAAAAAACTTCGATCTTTCGTTTTTGTTTCATCTGTACATATACACTGAATACCATTGGTATTGAAAGAAACATTATTCCCCGTGAAAATACTTTCAAATCAATGGGCCACCCTTATGGTGTAAGTCCCAACCCTCTTATGTACATCCATCCTTCTCTGTACATAAATAGCTCGTTCGTGTACATATTCACTTCCTTGTACACATTCAAACTTGTAAATAATCAAGTTACGCTCGTTTTAAACGTTCGTTTCACCAGCACTTGTTTATATTTCATAAACTTCTGTAAATAAACATCATGCATCTGTTTATATTTCCTTCATAAACTCCTGTGAATACATATCACACACACACTTGTTTATACAACTGTCTAATCATAACATAACAATTAGACTAATCAATAGGTTCCCCACATTTAGCCTCCGCTTGGGCTTTATACAAGACAATCAATACCCAGCATGGGTCCGCCTCCGCTTGGGCTTCATACAAGATAACTCATCCCCCGTTGAGTTTAGCCTTCTCTTGAGCTTTGTACAAAGAAACTCTCCCCGCAGAGTCAGCCTCCGCTTGGGCTTCATACAAGATAACTCATCCCCCGTTGAGTTTAGCCTTCTCTTGGGCTTTGTACAAAGAAACTCTCCCCGCAGAGTTAGCCTCCGCTTAGGCTTCATATAAGACAACACTCCCCTGTTGAGTCAGCCTCCTCTTGGGCTTCGTTCAAAAGAACTCCTCATTGAGTTTAGCCTTCTCTAGGGCATCATACAATGAAAGAGACAGGAAATCTCTTAACCTCCTATTGGGCTCCCAATACAAAGAATCACCCGCTAAGATAGAACCACGAAAGGATGGTTTCCTGAAATCACTTTCAAATTCCCAGTAAAATTTCGGTGAAATTACTCTTATTCGTAAAAGGACGGTTTCTCGGTGAAATCCCTTTCAAAACAAAGCCAGCCATACCCTATAGCTTCCTCTTGAGCTTCATACAAGGACCCTCGATGACCCTCGATGACCCTTGATGACCCTCGGAATGCCTCCTCTTGGGCTAACAATACAAGGACCCACGGGCTTCTTAAAAGCATCCCCTTAATCCAATCAATTTCTCCTCGAGATTTAGACATCTATCATCTCTATGGATAAAGTATCTCATCTATCACATCACATACAGTCAAAAACATTTCAAACTTTTTTTCAAAAAAACTTTTCAAACTCTTTTCAAACAAAAACATCTCTTAATTGTAAGTGGTAACGCTTGTATACTCAAGCAAAACACCCAATGCTTACAGTTAAAAGATTCAATCATCTTTTTCAAACATCTTTCTTAAACATGTAAGTGGTAACGCTTGTACACTCAAGCAAAACACCTAATACTTACGATGAAAGATTTCAAACAGTCAAACTTTTCAAAAATGTATGTGATGAAATAGATTAGATACATTTTTCATTAAGATGACATTTGTCTGTCTCTTACTAACATCTCGTTGCTTTCCACTAGCATAAGTGGGAACTACGATTGCTCTGACTTTCTCAACTTCCTTTTGAGAATACGTAGGCACAAGGTCTCATCCTTGCCGAGCAAATTTCTTTCTCTCTCAGACCAAACAAACCATAGAACCCTTTAGATCCGAGCTACAAATGCTCTGATTCCCACTAGGGGATATGTATGCAGAAGATCCACAGATCTTTGCGAGCACAATAATAATAAACCTAGGATCCCACATAATCTACCATTTCTTAAAATCCCAAAGGAGAAACTTTCCCAATCATAGAAATAGCAAATTAAAACACACAAACATATCAAATATATTCATATATAAAGCTGTAGATAACTACATATATTTAGGGTGCTCCATCTATTCCCTTTATATAACAATCCCCTTACTCAGAATCTCCCCAATGCGTTGCCTAGTTTGCGCTAGTCGTTACGCATATCAATATCAATTGAGGGTATTTCATTTTCCCTTTTCATAATCATTAAATCATCTTTCTTGTGTTGAAAATAATAAAGCTTGATGCTCATGCATCTTTATAAACAAATCAAAAGATTTAAATCGTTCGTGCGGAGAATCAACTCACGTTCGCATCCTCTAGCGTCACCTTTAACGCGACAGGAAAAATGGCGACTACTGGGAGAACGCTGAAACTTTGATTTTCAAAAAAAGAAAAACGCGTTACTCTGTCCGAGAGCACCAAGCTTTTTTTATTTATTTTCAAAGAGAAAAGAAAGGAGATAAGCTTTCATATGTGCATATATCTGTTTTTTTTATTGTGTGTTTCGCGATTTCATCTGATGGAAAGAAATCCTAACCCGGATTTAAGAAACATTTTTAAGATTTAGGTGGAGATATTAATACGTGAGCAGTTCATGCTTTCGGTTAATATTTCCTTCGTGGAGGTTATCTTGGGGGTATTGTGTTTAGCGAGTAATTGCGAAAACACTGTATTTTCAGGGAAACTTAAGAAGCTGAGTGGACTGTAGAACACATAAACCATCCTGGCCATTAGGATGTAGTGCAGAGATTATTCGGGCGTAAGTCTAGAGTAATTGTCATGCGAGACTACGATCAAAGTAGTTCCTCTTGAAAATATTATTGGACACACGAGTAATCCACAACCGATAATATTTCAAAGAGGAGTGTTGAGCCTGTATTATCGTGAACCCATTTCACGATAAATAAGCCCTTAGAACTTAACCACGTTGATTCTTATCGTTGGCTTCATGCTCGTGACTTCAGCTGACCGTGTGTATAACTACTAACCATGTTTGCCGCATTCATGCATTCATTCATTCATTCAAAACAAAAACTCCTTTCTCTTCCCATTTCCAAAGAATTTAGAGATTTTTCTTTGTAAAATATTTTAGGTTAGAGTGATGGACGCCGAGGAAGATTCACCAAAAGATACGCTTTAGAATTCACGTAGGAAAGTTGAAAGAGTTAGCATCCTTGGTAGAAGATCCCTCGGTTTGTAAAACGCTATGGAACTCTTTTAACTCTTTGAACGCTAACGTTGATGAAGGACTTCTCAAAACTTTCGCTCGCTTTACGATCCGCCTATCATTGTTTCACTTTTCCCGACTATCACTTGATGCCTACTTTGGAAGAGTACGCGATATCCTAGGTATCTCAATGTCGGACAAAGTACCTTTCAATGGTTTGGAAGCCATTCCCAAGTCATCACCATTACAACAATGACTCACATAAAGAAATCGAGATAGACAAAACCTAACTACCAGGAAAACTCTTAGGAATGACTTCAAAGTTCCTAATGGAGAAGGCTCTCAAATTCTCGGCCGGTAGTATGGTAGCCTTTGAAGCCATTTTGGCTCTACTCCTCTATGGATTGGTGTTGTTTCCAACGCTCCAAATTTTGTTGATATCAACGCCATAAGGATCTTTCGATTGGAAATCCAGCTCCCACTGCTTGGTGATACGTACGCCTCTATTCATCATAGGAATCGCCAAGGAGATGGAATGATCATATGTTGCGTACTGCTTTTTCAAATGGATTGTCTCACATTTGCCTAAATCTCCTATCTTCCGCGAAAACAAAATGAGTGGCATTGGTCCGTAAGACTCATGTCTCTTACAAACGATTTATATCCATTGGTATACCTTAGCGTACAATGAGATGGAAATCATTGAGAGCTGTGGAGAATTTGCCAACGTACCCCTCATCGGTACGAAAGGAGGAATCAACTACAACCCATTTCTAGCGAGACGTCAGCTCGGATACTCAAACTCTAGTAAACCTCCTGGATGCATAGCAGAAAGCTACTTCTACCACGAAGAAGAGGATTCCCAGGGATTGAAGGCTAGGATGATCAAAGCTTGGCATCACATCCGAAGAAAAGAAAAAGGGAAAGCGAAAAATTGTGTAGCCATGGAAACCTACACCTCTTGGGTAAAGAAAAGAGCGAAGGAATTTCGAATGCCTTATGCTTATGAGGATCCCATGTTCTCAATCGCTTCCAAATCAACAAATTTTCCCGTCGAAGTTGTGGGAGAATACCAAGAAGCCTTGACCAAAATAAGGTTTGAGAAAGAAGCTTTGGAAAACAAATTCCTTAAGGCTAATCTTGAAAACGAGAAGCTTAAGAAGCAAGTCAAAGATCATGAAAAAACGCTCTACTTCCAGGATGAATGGCTCATGGAGAAAGATGAGAAGATTCGCCAGAAGGATGACGCAATCCAGAAATACGTCAAGGAAAGGAAGAGAAAGCTTGAGGAAATGACAAACATCAATCCCGCTCCCAACGAATGGAAGAGAGTCATCAGCAAGCTAAAAGCCGAGAAAGCTGAACTGAAAGCTCGCTATGGAAAGGAAATCCTGAAGTTGAAGCTGCAGCAAGCCTTTGGATCGTCATCTGACGAAGACATTTAATTAGTTTAGTCTGTAATTTTTATCATTTATTTTATTGTATCATTTGTGTGAGCAATGCTCCAACAAAAAAAAAATTGTTGTAATCTTCTTCAATAATCAATAAAATTCGTGATTTTCCATCCAAATATTTGCCAGAAATATCTCTTTTAGCGTAAATTCTTTGGAAATCTTTTCTTTACAATCATATTCATGCATCATACTTTGCATTTAAGTCTATTGTCTAGAGTCTGATACTTGAACTCTCATTTTTCCAGCTTGAACAGTTTGAATAGATTGGACAACTTGAGCAGTTTAATGATCAAACCGTCGTCTTAGAGTTTCTCGCGTCCACAGCCGACTCGAACATACGATACTAGATCAAAAAGAAGGAAAGTAATGGAAGGATTTGAACAAGATAATGTTGAACTTCGTAGTACCGTCACTACGCTACAAGAAGAAGTGGAGAGACTCACATCTTTGGTCAACTCATTGGCACAAGAAAGTCTACAAGAAGATCGGTCAAAATCAACCACAATTTCGGATGACACTACTACTCCAGTTTCAACTGTCGCATCTAGTAGCTCACTCTTCAATATGCCAGAAGGCTATCCATGGGGCATGCCTTTCAACTTTGGCATTGGAATTCGCCAGCCGACTTCTCAAACAACCTCGTTTGAAATACCTACTTTGCAGCAAAACTCTGCTCCTCAACGTGGAATAACTCTTCCGCAAGTAACAATGCCGGTTTCTCAACCCATTATGACGAACTCAGCATCAGTAGTGCACGCTACCATGGACGAAGAAGTTCACCATACTCCTAGCAATAACACGAATTTTCGTGGCTCAATGGAGAATCTCCAGGAACAACTCCTCAAAATGCAGCTAGAGATAAAAACGATTCGAGGGAAAGAATTGTTTGGGAAAAACGCCCAGGATCTTTGCCTAGTTCCTCGCGTAAAAATACCTGCCAAGTTCAAAGTCCCTGACTTTGAAAAGTACAAAGGGAATTCCTGTCCACAAAGCCATCTCACGATGTATGCCAGGAAAATGTCTACGTACAACGAGGATCACCAGCTTGATTCATTACTTCCAGACCTCACCGTGCGCTAAATGGTACATGGGTTTAGACAAGACGAATATCCGATATTCAACGACTTAGGTGAAGCCTTTGTCCAAGAATACAAGTTCAACTTGATATGGCTCTGATCGGGACCAACTCCGCCCATGTCTCAAAAGGAAGAGACATTCAAGGAATATGCGCAACGATGGAGGTTGTCACCAAGTTAACCCACCGATGGAAGAAAAGGAGATGACTAAGGTATACTTGAATACTCTAGGCTCATTCTACTACGAGCGAATGGTCGCTAGCGCTCCCGGAAATTTCAATGAAATGGTATGCATGGGAATGCGGTTAGAAGAGGGGATTCAAACCGGACGCCTGACCAAGGAGGCAGGATCTTCTAGTGGAACTAGAAAAGTTGGAACTGGCTTTCCAAGGAAAAAAGAACATGACGTAGGAATGGTATCCCGAGGGAAACCACGTAATAATGTCATCAAACAACGACAGGTAGCTGCCATAGCACCCGCCGTCAACCCAAATCCAAACACAGGAATTGCTCCTCAATTTCAACAAAATCCACAAACTCAACAGCCTCGTCAATAGGCTCAGCAGTTTAATAACCAAAATCGTACGCCTCGGGTCACTCAGTTCGACCCAATTCCAATGACGTACACCGAACTTTACCCTGCGTTGATAAGAAAGAATCTAATACAGACAAGGTCACCACCTCCGGTTCCAGAAAAATTACCATGGTGGTACAAAACAGACGCATCTTGCCCTTTTCACCAAGGGGCACTAGGCCATGACCTTGAACATTGTATAGCATTAAAGGCAGAAGTACAAAGATTAGTAAGGTCTAATCTTCTTTCCTTCAAGAATACAAACCCAAACGTGCAAGCCAATCCGCTTCCCAGTCACAGCGGACATTCAGTAAGTTTAATACTGAGAAACACAGACAAGTATCTTGTAACGGATGTAAACCTGATCAAGGGAAATTTGGTGTGTCTCCATGAAACATACAGAAAGATGAGCACCTTCAAGAAGCATGATTATGCAGCCTGCCGTATCTGCTCCCGAGATATTCGAGGATGCCCTACCATAAAAGCAGACATCCAGTATTTGTTAGACCTCGGTGATTTGCAAATTTTACAGAAACGGAGATGACCATGACGTAAATATAGTAGGGCATTTTCCGCATGAGCTTTTAGTCTCAGATATCAACTCAGAAAACCCCGAAGTAAACGTTATCATCCCTTGTTTCAACATACCCGAGCATGTGGAAATCGCGTACAATGGTCCTAGCTTGCCAACATCTCCTTTGGTGATTTGCCCACCCGGTCCTGTTCCATACAGTTCTACCAAAGCAATTCCTTACCAATACAATGCAACCATGGTGGAGAATGGGAAAGAGAAACCCATGCCTACACTTCCAGTTAATGTCAATATAACAGAAATCGGACGAGTACCGCGAAGTGGACGAGTACACGCTCCTCTGCCACCAAGATCTCCTGCAGCTCCTGTTGTTAGACAAAACCCGGTTAACACATCTTCTGAGAATCCTGCAACGATTCCCATTGTTAACCCAAGCACAAAAATTGGTTCTACTGATGGAGCCAACATCAACTCAGACTTTGAAGAGATACTGAAATTGATCAAGAAGAGCGAATATCGAGTCGTAGATCAATTGATGCAGACTCCTTCCAAAATATCAATACTGTCTTTACTCCTTAATTCCGAAGCTCACCGAGAAGCTTTGATGAGAGTACTAGACCAGGCTTATGTGGATCACGATGTGACTACAGACCAGTTTGGAGGGATTGTCTCCAACATAACAGCTTGCAATAATCTGAGTTTTAGTGACGAAGAACTTCCGGAAGAAGGGAAAGATCACAACTTGGCCCTACACATCTCGATGAATTTCCAGTCGGATTCCCTGTCCAATGTATAGGTAGACACAGGTTCATCTCTTAACGTAATGCCAAAGACGACGCTCGCTCGTTTAACTTACAAAGGAACGCCAATGAAGTTCAACGATATTGTAGTAAGAGCTTTCGATGGATCAAGGAAGTCAGTTATTGGGGAAGTTGATCTCCCGATGACAATTGGCCCGCACACTTTCCAAATTACATTCCAGGTCATGGACGTACCAGCTGCTTACAGCTGTTTGCTAGGAAGACCTTGGATCCATGATGCAGGAGCAGTAACTTCTACTCTCCACCAGAAGTTAAAATTCACAGTCAATGGAAAGTTGGTGACTATCAGCGGTGAACAAGCTCTGCTTGTAAACCATTTGTCCAGTTTCTCTTTCATCACAGCAAATGACATTGAAGGGACACATCTCCCAAAAAGTCCATTAGAAGATGAATATACCAACAAAAACAGATCATCTATCTCTTCGTATAAAGAAGCTGCACAAATGGTGAAAGACGGCAATACCCAAGGATGGGGACAAGTGATCAAGCCTGTCATCAACGAAACAAAAGCCGGACTTGGGTTCACACCCATATTCTCCAAAGACAAGCAAAAGGATGAAACACTTCGTCCAATCAAAGAAGTTTTCAGCAGTGGGGGTTTCTTAAACCCTGTTCCGCAAGAGGTTAACGTTGTCACCATTGAGGATGATGAAGACGATCCCTCCGAAGAGTGGAGCACTTATTTAAACAGCCCAGAGTACGTGTCTCAAGAGGAATCATATGCGCCAACTGATCAATTCAAAGACATGTCCTTGCAGCAACGTAAAAATCCACCAGTCCCTGCTGAAATATGGGATACCTTGGGAGAACCAAGCGGTAAATTCGACTACATGGTTAAATACACTGCGCCAGAAAGCTCGAAGATCCGGATCGAAGATATCCAGCCAACAGGATGGGGTGATGACTTTGAATACCCTAGTCAAACAGAAGAGGTATACTCGTCTTCTCAGCCTAATCAACAGATCGAGATCCCAAATGAAGATCTCTGCTTCAACACATCTGTGGAATTCACCAAGCCAGATCCTGGTTATCACTATGTCAACATGATCACTGAAGATCAAGAGTACGACTCGGGATACGATCTAGAAAGTATCGCCGACAATGAGTCTCTTCACTCAGAAGACTGGAAGGTACATCCCCAGAATTCAACACAAAAAGCAACAGGAAGTACACATGCTACATCTCATACTTCCCGATCTGTTAATCAAGAAGATTGCTTCAGTAGCACAAGAGGCAAGGGTCATCGTCCAGAGTCTTCAAAGCCTGCTCGACCAGTGACCAAAGTCTACTCGAGGATTAAACCAAGTGGGAAATTACCAGATTACCTCGATATCCAAGGAGTTCGCCATTACTGGAAACCCGTTGAAGTCAAGACTAATGTTCATAGCTCTAAGTAGTTTATTTTGCTTTTGTTTTGAACTCTCACTTCGCCCAGAGTGAAGAGATGTTTTATAGGGCTTAGCTTTTAAATAATTTCTCTTTGTCTTGCCCAAGACGAATGAGTTTGTATTTTAGGGCCCTGTTCATATTGTGAATCATAAATGAAACGCGTTGTTTTGATTCCACATTCTGTGTTTATTTTCATTTTTACCTTTTTTTTGGAAATGATAATCCTAAAAAACACAACAAAAAAAAATCAAAAAAAAAAAAAATCAAAAAAATATAATCTGCATACACTTTCACATTAACTTTTTCAAAAAAAAAAATTAATCAAACATAAATCAAAAAAATTGCAGATTAAACAAATGGACAAATCCATTGAAAGCAATAACTCTACGCTCTCTCCCAACTTTAAAATCCCCAGTGAAGTCGCCGAGGAAGAAGTTGAAGAAGAGATCCCAGATGAGATTTCCCGACTACTTAAGCACGAGGAAAGAATCATTCAGCCTTACAAAGAACCTCTAGAAGCAATCAACTTGGGTTCCGAGGAAGATAGAAAAGAGGTAAATATCGGAGCTTCACTCAACAGCAGTGTCAAAAGCCAACTGATAAATCTTCTCAAAGAATATGTTGATGTGTTCGCTTGGTCCTACCAAGACATGTCGGGTTTGGATACCAGCATTGTGGAGCATCACTTGCCGTTAAAACCAGAGTGTCCGCCAGTTAAGCAGAAACTGAGAAGAGTTCACCCTGAGATGGCCGACAAAATCAAGAAGGAAGTTCAAAAACAGCTTGACGCCGGATTCCTCGTCACTTCTGAATATCCTCAATGGCTAGCCAACATAGTACCTGTCTCCAAGAAAGATGGAAAGGTCAGAATGTGTGTTGACTACCGGGACTTGAACAAAGCAAGCCCAAAAGACGATTTCCCACTACCGCATATCGACATGCTAGTGGATAGCACTGCAAAATTCAACGTCTTTTCCTTCATGGACGGTTTCTCTGGTTATAATCAGATCAGAATGGCTCCCGAAGACATGGAGAAGACATCTTTCATCACGCCATGGGGCACTTTTTGCTACAAAGTAATGCCGTTTGGATTAAAGAATGCAGGCGCAACTTACCAAAGGGCAATGACTACTCTCTTCCACGACATGATGCACAAAGAGATCGAAGTCTATGTAGACGACATGATAGCAAAGTCCGACACTGAAGAGGAACATATAGACTATCTCTTAAAGTTGTTTCAACGACTAAGGAAATTTCAGCTTCGTCTGAATCCTAACAAATGTACCTTTGGGGTAAGGTCAGGAAAACTCCTAGGTTTCATCGTCAGTCAAAAAGGAATTGAGGTTGACCCAGACAAAGTCAAGGCTATTCAGGAAATGCCTTCGCCACGTACGGAAAAGCAAGTAAGAGGATTTCTCAGACGACTGAATTACATCTCCAGATTTATCTCTCAAATGACTGCTACCTGTGGGCCGATATTCAAACTTCTCCGCAAAGACCAAAAGATTGTGTGGACAGCTGATTGCCAAAAAGCATTCGACAGTATTAAGGAATACTTTTCAGAACCACCAATACTAATCCCTCCAGTGGAAGGAAGACCGTTAATCATATACCTTACCGTGCTAGAAGAGTCCATGGGCTGCGTACCTTGACAACAAGATAACACCGGTAAGAAGGAGCATGCCATCTACTACCTGAGTAAGAAGTTCACAGACTGTGAAACTCGGTACTCTATGCTCGAGAAAACATGTTGTGCATTGGTGTGGGCTTCAAAACGTCTCCGCCAATACATGATCAATCACACGACTTGGTTAATCTCCAAAATAGATCCAATCAAGTACGTATTTGAAAAGCCTGCCTTAACAGGGAGAATCGCTCGATGGCAAATGCTGCTATCTGAATATGACATCCAATACCGTGCTCAGAAAGCGGTTAAAGGAAGCATTCTCGCCGATCACTTGGCTTATCAGCCGCTCAACGAATACCAATCTCTCAAGTTTGACTTCCCTGACGAGGATGTTATGTACTTGAAGATGAAAGATTGTGACAAACCACTACTTGGAGAAGGACCAGATCCAGAATCCCGATGGGGTTTAATCTTTGATGGAGCAGTTAATGTCTTTGGCAATGGAATTGGGGCAGTCATCATTACTCCCGAGGGTTCCCATATCCCGTTTTCCGCCAGATTGCTATTTGATTGCACCAATAACATAGCAGAATATGAAGCATGCATCATGGGTATCGAAGAAGCCATCGACTTAAGGATCAAGATCCTTGACATATATGGAGATTCAGCCCTTGTGATCAATCAAATCAAAGACAAGTATGAGACTCATCATCTTGGTCTAATTCCTTACAGAGATTATGCAAGACGATTGTTGACTTTCTTCAACAAAGTAGAGCTGCATCATATCCCCTCGAGATCAAAACCGAATGGCAGACGCCTTGGCTACTCTATCTTCCATGTTCAAAGTCAACGATTGGAATGATATGCCTAAGATCCTCATCAGACGCCTTGAAAGACCTGCATATGTATTTGCGACAGAAGCAGTCTTCGATGATAAGCCATGGTTTCACGACATCAAGCGTTTCCTTCAAACACGAGAGTACCCATTCAGGGCATCGTACAAGGATAAGAAAACTCTAAGGAGGCTTTCTAGGAATTTCTTCCTGAATGGAGATGTTCTGTACAAAAGAAACTTCGACATGGTTCTACTCAGATGCGTCGATAGACAAGAAGCAGACACGATCATCCATGAAGTACATGAAGGATCCTTTGGAACCCATTCAAATGGGCATGCAATGTCCAAGAAAATCTTGAGAGCAGGATACTATTGGATAACGATGGAATCCGATTGCTGCAAACACGTCAAAAGATGTCACAAGTGCCAGATCTACGCAGATAAGATCCATGTGCCACCGACTCTACTCAACGTTCTCTCCTCTCCGTGGCCATTCTCCATGTGGGGCATTGACATGATTGGAATGATTGAACAAAAAGCGTCCAACGGACATCGCTTCATTCTAGTGGCCATTGACTACTTCACCAAATGGGTCGAAGCAGCATCTTACGCCAACGTCACAAGACAAGTGGTTGTGAGGTTCATCAAGAACAACCTCATTTGCCGATACGGAATTCCAAGTAAGATCATTACCGACAGTGGATCTAACTTGAACAACAAAATGATGAAAGAACTGTGTGAGGAATTCAAGATCGAGCATCATAACTCGTCTCCTTACCGGCCAAAGATGAACGGCGCCGTTGAAGCTGCCAACAAGAACATCAAAAAGATTGTCCAGAAAATGGTCATCACCTACAAAGACTGGCACGAAATGCTGCCATTTGCTCTGCATGGGTATTGTACTTCCGTACGCACTTCAACAGGAGCAACTACTTTTCTCTAGTATACGGCATGGAAGTGCTCCCGTAAGTTGAGATCCCATCAATGAGAGTTCTCATGGAAACTAAGCTATCTGAGGCCGAATGGTGTCAAAGCGAGATACGACCAACCGAACTTAATTGAAGAAAAGCGCTGACCGCCCGTGTCACGGACAACTCTATCAAAAAGAATGAAGAAAGCTTTACAAGAAGGTCCGACCTCGTGAATTCGAAAGGCGATCTCGTGCTTAAAAAGATTCTCTTTCAACCAGATTCTAGGGCAAATGGACTCCTAATTACGAAGGCCCATACATCGTCAAAGAAGCTTCTCGAGGTGCTATGACTCTCACAACCATGGACGGTGATGAACTCCGCATCCTGTGAACGGACGCAAAAATACTTTGTCTAAAAACAAAAGACATTTCGGTAAGTCGAAAACCCGTAAAGGGCGGCTTAGGCAAAATGAGCGTCTCGGTGGATTGAAAACACGAAAAGCGATCCGGGCAAAATTAGAGACAATAAAGAAAATATCACGATAGATTGAAAACTTGAAAAGCAATCTAGGCAAAACAAGGATACACAAAATGACAAAGTAATCAAGGTCAATTTTGTCCACATGAAGAATCCTCCATCAACGGATCTTCAATCAACTTTTCTAAAGCAACAAGCACAGTGGGAATTCAAAGTTGTTAGGGATAGTAGCGGTTATTTGCTTTCAATGTAGCCTTTTCCCAATAAATTATCATTTCCAACTTTTGTAAATAGTCCATGGAATCACGCCTTTGGCTGATTACCATTCTATCAATAAATTTGAGCCTTGTGCCTTTTGTTTGCAATTCCTACTTTATTCTGTTTTGCGAAATAACGTTTTTTATTGTGAAAATCACTTTTTGAAACTAAAATGTTTTAAATGAATTTTTACCTCAAAATTTTGAAACAAAAGCAAAGATTTTCCTTTGAGTTATGAACATGGAAAGAACTTCAACAGTTTCTCCGTAAGTGTCTCGATCTCCGAAGGATAAAACAACTGCTACAGCAGTCTTCTCCTCAGCAGAAATCATCAAAGGACGGTATTCTTATCCCAAAAAGAATCCCCAACTAAGTTGCCAACGAAATGCCTTCTTCTGAAAGTTTAAAGCATGCAACTCAAATTCTTCATCAGTGAACATCTGCATCATTGCTGCAATTTTCACCGAGTATTTGTTCGAACTGTGACGCAGTCCTTTTCCCAAATATCCTCTTTAAGTGTCTTTGTCAAAGTATTGTTAGCATGCATATAACATTCATGACATTCATACATGATAGCATCATTCGTTGCATTTTTTGCATCTCTCAAAAATGTTTGCTTCCAAATCACTGGTATAAATCATACTTGCTCATGTGAGTACAAGTCTGTCCCCCAGTAGAATATCTCCAAACAGAAAGGATGCATCTTCCTTTTTCCCGGGCAAAGTCCCCAAGCAGAGAAATACATTTTCTTCTCTCTATCACGTTCCCTAGCTGAGGTTATCCCTCATTAGGAACAATGTCTTGATTAACTTCTTTCTTTCCAGTTCATTCCTAGATAGAACACTGTCTGTTATTCACAAAGCTGAATATACAGCAAAATTTCCAAAGATTTACCTTGTTATAGTTATCACTTTGCTGATAATTGGTAATATCTTCGGAATTCATTACCAGGAACTATCACAAGGCTGATAGTTGGTAATATCCTTTTCACTTACCTTAAACATTGTCACAAGGCTGACAGAAGGTAATCTCTTGGTGAAACAGATATTCACATATTCTGTGAATCATTCCTTCCCCAACAGGAGCGTATCCGCAAAAATTGTTTCCCTGCCATATCATTTCTCTGGGTAAAACTTTTGCAATCATTTTACATCATCTGCATTTTTGGTATCTTAGGTCCAAATTTGCGTATTCCCGATATTTAAGTCTCTTTACACCTATCAAAACGAAGATATTCATCTTCATCTCTTAGGTTAAAGAAACTTAAATAGGGGCATCTGTCATACCCCAAATTTTGACCTAATATACCACTTTGCATTTGCATCATTGCATAAATAACAGTTCAGACAGCATTAATCGGGTATAGTCTTCACAAGCCAAAATTAGGGTTTCATCAGATTTTCATCTAATTCAAGAGCTAACCAATTAGGGTTTGAGATTTTCTCATCTTATTTGATCTATCTTGATCAAATCGTCAACCTCAGATCATCAGATATCAAATTTTCTCACAGAACAATTGAGGATCGACCAATTAGGGTTTTGATCGAGCATGAGAATTCTCTGACTTTTTGAGCAGTGGATGACTTTTTTGGATAGAGATTGGTCATCATATCTTAGATATAACATCCTGACCTAATTTCTGAATTCAAATCATCACAGAAATTCACAGAATTCATCAGTCGTTTTCAGAAACATCTGATGAAATTTCATCTGCACAGAAAAGTCAAACTTTGACTTTTGGTCAAATTTTTCAAAACAAAACTTTTTCCATCATCAAAATACTTCAAATGATCCATCTTGATCATAAAAAATCAAGAATTTGAAAAAAGTCAACAAAAAGTCAAAAGTTCTAACACTTAGAAATTTTTCTAAGTGTTGAAATTTCTTACTTTTTTCAAACTTCAAGCCATTTTTTCACCTAGTTCCAATTTGAATTTGAAAAAACTCAAAACATGAAAGTTGTAGCTTGTGGAAAGATCTTTCCAAAATTTCCAAGAACTCTCAAATCCATGGAGTCTAGCTATGTTTTTGAAATTGAAACATAATGCCTCATGACACTTGATTTTCAAAGTCAAAACATCAAAATTATAGGTCATTTTTGTGTTTCTTCATCTAGAAGCTTTCTAACCTTGCCAAAGTGAGTCATCAAACTGATAAATATCAGCCAAGAGTAATAATTAAAGATTGGATCAAATTGTGAAAATATAGCACATGGTGAAAAAAGGAAGGTTCCTTTTCTTTTGCAAAAGTCATGTTTACCCCTTAAGGTAACTTTGAATCACCAAAAGCCATGGACATTTGCCTAACATTTCAGAACCTACTTGCCTATAAAAGGATCACATTTCAAGTCCAAATGTACACCAAAGCTTCACAAATACATGCTTTCCTTCCACTTTCTCCAAATTCAAGAATCATTGTTCAAATTGTGAAAACTTACATTTTTGAAAATCAGTGAGAAACTTTAAGTATATTGGTGTCTAACATGTTCTAATACTAACATGTAATCTATTTGAAACTTAAAATCAACCCAAGTTAAGCTAAAAATCAGTTTTTATCTTTCATGCTCCAAAACTCACAAAACTGCCATAGCCATCGGATTTTGAGTTTGGTGTGAGCAACTTGAGTTCTAATCCTTTGAACATCATCACCATACATCATATGAGTGATCCAGATCATTGGTAACAACCTGTAACACGAATTACACCAAAAACCAGTTTCTATTTTTCATTGATGCAGGTCGACTTGGTTAGAGTTATCCAAGCAATTTCATGATGTGCAGACCACTCATACACGATCCATACATGCCGCTGGTGCTCTAAAGATCGAGAAATCACAACTGGAAGTGCTCTAGAACAGAATTCGATCTTAGCTTTTCCAGGTTAGAACACGAACTTCAAACTCCATATTCCTTGCACCAATTGAGAAAAGCTCTTGGCCATTCTCTTTCTGCACTGAAAACGACCATTAGCCCTCAATAAAATCAAACAATCATGAAAAATACATCATTTAATTTGAAAAATCAGTTTCTAGGGTTCTTCGAGTTCCCAAAAATTCAAACATGATTGACTGAAAATAAATAAAATTAACAACCACTGTTGTATTCCTTGTTCAAAACCGAGTCATTTTGATGTTTACATCGTCCAATTCCATTGAGAAACGAGGATGGTAGCTAGGATCAAAGTTTCTGAAAATCAAAAACTATAAACCCAGGTTGCGCGCGTTCTTCATGTGTTCTTGATTTTTAAATTTTCAAATTAACCAATGTTATATCAACGCGTGTTTTTAATCCACTAACATCCAGCGCGTTTGGCTCAGTTGGTTATCTGCTTGCCTCTTAGTTCTTTCTGACACGTGCCCCACCTCAAGGTCATGGGTTCAAAACCCAGCAAGACCAAATTTTTTACAAACTTGTCATATTTTCATGTTTTTTTTTATCAAACTTCAACAATTTTTTTAACCAATCAAAACTTCTCATTTTGAGATGATTTTTTGAACACTTGTCAATAAATACATCTATTTTGTGATAGTGCAAAAATTTTCAGAAAAAAACTTTCATCTGATTAAATTTTAATCGAGCCGAAAACGACGTTCTGAACACTTTTTCAAACCTCCTTTTAAGGTGAATTTTTTGAGTTTTCGACTTCCGATTTTTTCCAAAACTTCTCATAAATAAACTTCACATTTCAAAACATTTCATCAAACTTGCATCTTTTTACCATGATCGATCTGATTTAAACGATAAAACTGATTTCGTCTTCTCTCGAATTTCTCGATCGATCATGGGCCTCCCTTATGGTGTAAGTCCCAATCCTTTATGTACATATTTAGTGTTACTTGTACATATTCAAAATATCTTTGTTAATATTCAAACATAAACAAACTTCTTCCGTTTGTTTTCATTCGTTTGTTTATACACCGAATCCATTGGTATTGAAAGGAGCATTATTCCCTGTGAAACTGCTTTCAAACCAATGGGCCTCCATCACGGTGTAAGTCCCATAACATTCTTTTATGTACATAATATTTCTTTGTACATATCAAACTCTTTCCAAATAAACAAACAAAATTCATCTGTACATAATACAGATACCTTTTATACTCAAATACAGATAAACTTCGATCGTCTGTTTTAACTTCACTTGTGTATATTCAAAGCAACATTTTTTCTCGTACATAAACAGTTTCTTTTCAAAAACAAACTTTTACCTATACATAACGCAGATACTTTTTTTGAAAAAATACTTTTTTACAGAAAAACTTCGATCTTTCATTTTTGTTTCATCTGTACATATACACTGAATACCATTGGTATTGAAAGAAACATTATTCCCCGTGAAAATACTTTCAAATCAATGGGCCACCCTTATGGTGTAAGTCCCAACCCTCTTATGTACATCCATCCTTCTCTGTACATAAATAGCTCGTTCGTGTACATATTCACTTCCTTGTACACATTCAAACTTGTAAATAATCAAGTTACGCTCGTTTTAAACGTTCGTTTCACCAGCACTTGTTTATATTTCATAAACTTCTGTAAATAAACATCATGCATCTGTTTATATTTCCTTCATAAACTCCTGTGAATACATATCACACACACACTTGTTTATACAACTGTCTAATCATAACATAACAATTAGACTAATCAATAGGTTCCCCACATTTAGCCTCCGCTTGGGCTTTATACAAGACAATCAATACCCAAGATGGGTCACCTCCACTGGGCTTCATACAAGATAACTCATCCCCCGTTGAGTTTAGCCTTCTCTTGGGCTTTGTACAAAGAAACTCTCCCCGCAGAGTCAGCCTCTGCTTGGGCTTCATACAAGATAACTCATCCCCCGTTGAGTTTAGCCTTCTCTTGGGCTTTGTACAAAAACTCGCCCACAGAGTTAGCCTCCGCTTAGGCTTCATATAAGACAAGACTTTGTTGAGTCACCTCCTCTTGGGCTTCGCTCAAAAGAACTCCTCATTGAGTTTAGCCTTCTCGGGCATCATACAATGAAAGAGACAGAAATCTCTTAACCTCCTATTGGGCTCCCAATACAAAGAATCACCCGCTAAGATAGAACCCGAAAGGATGGTTTCCTGAAATCACTTTCAAATTCCCAGAGTAAAATTTCCTGAAATTACTCTTATTCGTAAAAGGACGGTTTCTCGTGAAATCCTTTCAAAACAAAGCCATACCCTATAGCTTCCTCTTGAGCTTCATACAAGGACCCTCGATGACCTCGATGACCCTCTAATGCCTCCTCTTGGGCTAACAATACAAGGACCCACGGGCTTCTTAAAAGCATCCCCTTAATCCAATCAATTTCTCCTCGAGATTTAGACATCTATCATCTCTATGGAAAAGTATCTCATCTATCACATCACATACAGTCAAAAACTTTTCAAACTTTTTTTCAAAAAAACTTTTCAAACTCTTTTCAAACAAAAACATCTCTTAATTGTAAGTGGTAACGCTTGTATACTCAAGCAAAACACCCAATGCTTACAGTTAAAAGATTCAATCATCTTTTTCAAACATCTTTCTTAAACATGTAAGTGGTAACGCTTGTACACTCAAGCAAAACACCTAATACTTACGATGAAAGATTTCAAACAACAAACTTTTCAAAAATGTATGTGATGAAATAGATTAGATACATTTTCATTAAGATGACATTTGTCTCTCTTACTAACATCCCGCTGCTTTCCACTAGCATAAGTGGGAACTACGATTGCTCCGACTTTCTCAACTTCCTTTGAGAATACGTGAGCACAAGGTCTCATCCTTGCCGAGCAAATTTCTTTCTCTCTCGCACCAAACAAACCATAGAACCCTTTAGATCCGAGCTACAAATGCTCTGATTCCCACTAGGGGATATGTATGCAGAAGATCCACAGATCTTTGCGAGCACAATAATAATAAACCTAGGATCCCACATAATCTACCATTTCTTAAAATCCCAAAGGAGAAACTTTCCCAATCATAGAAATAGCAAATTAAAACACACAAACATATCAAATATATTCATATATAAAGCTGTAGATAACTACATATATTTAGGGTGCTCCATCTATTCCCTTTATATAACAATCCCCCTTACTCAGAATCTCCCCAATGCGTTGCGTCTAGTTTGCGCTAGTCGTTACGCATATCAATATCAATTGAGGGTATTTCAGCTTTCCCCTTTTTCATAATCATTAAATCATCTTTCTTGTGTTGAAAATAATAAAGCTTGATGCTCATCTTTATAAACAAATCAAAGATTTAAATCGTTACGTGCGAGAATCCGAACTCACGTCGATCCTCTAGCGCGTCACCAACGAACACTTGCCTAAAAGATTTGCAATGAAAGTAATCGCAATAGAGGCACAAGACATCAAGACCGAAAGTTGAAGAGCTTATTGGATCTCTTATGACCTTTGAGATGGGAATCTGCTGCTGACAAAAGAACAAGAGCTTAGCACTGGTATCCAATTCTGAAGAAGGATGCAAGGTGGAAGATGAAGAAAAGATATCTGAAGCTATAGCCATGCTTGGAAGACAGTTCAACAAACTTATCAAGAGGATTGATCCAAAGTCAAGATCAAATGTCAAGGACATTCCATCTGACATCGGCAAATCTTATGACTCCAGCAGAAGATTCAAGTCAGAAGATAAAGGAAGTCAAAGCAGAGGAGTCCAATGTCATGAATGTGAAGGATATGGACATATTAGAGCTGAATGTCCCACCTTTCTTAAGAAACATAAGAAAGGAATGGCTGTCACTTGGTCTGATGGTGAATCAGGAAGTGAATCTGAGGAAGAAGCAGCCAATCTTGTCACTGCACTATCTGGAACTGGTAATTCAGACAACGACTCCAGTGATGAGGAAGTGACCTTTGAAGAACTTGCTGATACCTACAAGAAGCTGTGTATCAGAAGTGGTGAAGTGTCGACAAAATGAAAATGTAAAAAGTCGATTGAGAAGTTGGAGGCAGAAAATGTGAAGCTGGAAGCTGAGAAGAAGGAGAATGCAGTCACTATAAGTCATCTCAACAGTGAAATTATAGTGTTAAATTCCAAGCTTGATCAGATGACTAAATCTGTCAGAATGCTGACCACTGGAACTGATAAGTTGGAAGAAATCCTTCAACTTGGACAAAATGGTGGAAATAAGCATGGTTTAGGATATGTGATTGAAAAGGAACCTGTTAGTGACAAGAAAAAGAAGAGGCATGGGAAACCAAGGTCAAAGCAGATGTCACAACATAAAACAGGAAATGTTCCTGGCTCAGGACAGGTGACTACAAAGAAATCTGCTGATAACAGGAAGAAGAACAGACCTAATAAGTCAATGTCAAAGCAGATGTCACAACATTGGGGTCAACATCAGGATCAGAGAAACATGAATACGAAGTTTCAAAGATGGAGATGTCACCATTGTGGAAGGTTTGGACACATAAAACCCTTCTGCTATAGGTTACATGGATACCCAAATCAGACTCCCTATGTTAAGCCTAAAAACATCAAGGTACCCTACACTCAAAAGTGGAAGAAGAAGACTGAAGCATTGATAGCTCACACTTCTCATAGAGTGTCTGCCAAGGAAGATTGGTACTTTGACAGTGGATGTTCCAAACATATGACTGGAATAAAGAACCTACTGAATAATGTCAAACCTCACTCTACCAATTTTGTTACCTTTGGAGATGGAGCCAAAGGAGAAATCAAAGGTGTTGGAAATTTGACCGCTCGAGTTCCAAATCTAAGTGGTGTTCGGTAAAAGGCTTGACTGCTAACCTCATAAGCATAAGTCAGCTATGTGATATGGGATTCAAAGTTAACTTCACTAGGTCTGAATGTCTTGTAATCAATGATAAACAAGAAGTAGTTATGAGAGGAATCAGATCCAAAGACAACTGCTACATGTGGGAATCTGAAAACACCAACCTCTCCTCTGTGTGCTACACAGACAAGGATGAAGAGGAGGTAAAGTTGTGGCATCAAAAACTTGGACATCTGCATCTTAGAGGAATGAAGAAGATCATCTCTATGGAGGCTGTCAGAGGGATACCAAGACTCCATATTGATGAAGGAAGAGTGTGTGGTGAGTGTCAGGTTGGAAAGCAAACTAGAATGTCACACCCAATGTCTAGACATCTGACCACTTCTAAAGTGTTGGAGCTACTGCACATGGACTTGATGGGGCCTATGCAGGTTGAAAGCCTTGGTGGTAAAAGATATGCCTATGTTGTGGTGGATGACTTCTCCAGATTTACATGGATAAACTTCATCAAGGAAAAATCTGAAGTGTTTGATGTCTTTAAAGAGCTTTACAAAAGACTTCAAAGAGAGAAGGAAAGCTGTATTGTCAGAATAAGAAGTGACCATGGAAAGGAATTTGAGAACAACAAGTTTGATGATTTTTGTTCCTCAGAGGGAATCAATCATGAGTTTTCTTCACCAATCACACCTCAACAAAATGGGGTTGTGGAAAGAAAGAATAGGACTATTCAGGAGTCTGCCAGAGCAATGATCCATGCTAAGAAACTTCCTATTCATTTTTGGGCTGAAGCTATGAATACAGCTTGTTATGTTCACAACAGGGTCACCTTAAGAAAGGGAACCTCCTCCACCCTGTATGAACTATGGAAGGGAAGAAAACCAACTGTAAAATATTTCCATGTGTTTGGCAGCAAATGCTATATTTTGACAGATCGTGACCAAAGGAGAAAAATGGACTCTAAAAGTGATGAAGGCATTTTTCTGGGATACTCCACTAACAGCAGAGCATATAGGGTATTCAACCCGAACCCAGGTTATGATGGAGTCTATTAATGTCATTGTTGATGATCATCATCAGGAACACAATGTCTCATATGATGTTGAGACATGGTTTGAGACATCACCTCAAGCACCTGACAAGGAAGAAGTACCTACTCCTACTCCACCAAAATCTGAACCAGAGGAAGCAAACAAAGATCCTTCCATCAGGATTCAGAAAGATCATCCAAAGGATCTCATCATTGGAGATCCAACCAAAGGTGTTGTTACAAGATCCAGAGAAACTGTCTCAAACTCCTGCTTCGTGTCAAAAATAGAGCCAAAAAATGTCAAAGAAGCTCTATGTGATGAATTCTGGATTGGAGCAATGCAAGAGGAATTGAACCAGTTCAAGCAATATGAAGTATGGGAATTAGTTCCTAGACCAGAAGGAAAAAACATCATAGGTACAAAATGGATCTACAAGAACAAGTCTGATGCAGAAGGGACTGTCACCAGGAATAAAGCAAGACTTGTTGCTCAGGGTTACACTCAGGTTGAGGGAGTGGACTTTGATGAGACTTTTGCACCAGTGGCCAGACTGGAATCAATCAGGCTTTTACTAGGGGTTGCTTGCATTCTAAAATTCAAATTATTTCAGATGGATGTGAAAAGTGCCTTCCTAAATGGCTACTTAAATGAGGAAGTATATGTAGAACAGCCAAAAGGATTTGTGGATCCAAGTTTTCCTGAACATGTCTACAAATTAAGGAAAGCCCTGTATGGACTAAAGCAAGCTCCTAGAGCCTGGTATGAAAGGCTAACCAAGTTCCTTACAGACAAAGGGTATAGGAAAGGAGGCATGGATAAAACACTCTTTGTCAAGAATGAAGGAGGAAAGGTAATGGTGGCTCAAATTTATGTTGATGACATTGTTTTTTGAGGAATGTCAGAGACAATGGTGAAAAACTTTGCCAATCAAATGAAAGCAGAGTTTGAAATGAGTCTCATGGGAGAGTTAACTTACTTCCTTGGATTGCAAGTCACACAGATGGAAGACTCAACATTTCTTTCACAGAGCAAGTATGCAAGGAATATTGTCAAGAAGTTTGGAATGGAAAATGCCAGCCATAAAAGGACTCCTGCCCCACACATTTGAAGTTGACCAAGGACACAAGTGATGAAAAGGTTGATCAAAGTTTATATAGAAGCATGATAGGAAGCTTGTTATACCTAACAGCTAGCAGACCTGACATAGCCTTTGCAGTTGGGGTATGTGCAAGATATCAAGTTGAACCTAAAGTCAGTCACATTAACCAGGTGAAACGAATTCTGAAGTATGTCAATGGAACTTGCAATTATGGTATCCTGTATTCCAATGGATGTGAACCAATTCTGTCTGGATATTGTGATGCTGACTGGGCTGGTAGTGGTGATGACAGGAAAAGCACCTCTGGAGGATGCTTCTTCTTGGGAAACAATCTTGTCTCTTGGTTTAGCAAGCAAGCGTGTGTCCTCTCTATCAAGTTGAATATATAGCAGTGGTAGCGCTTGTTCTCAAATGGTCCGGATGAAGCAGATGTTGTCTGAGTACAATGTCACACAGGATGTCATGACATTGTCTTGTGATAACTGAAAAGCTATTAATATATCAAAAAATCCTATTCAACACAGTAGGACTAAGCACATTGACATTAGACATCACTTCATTAGAGAGCTTGTGGAGAAAGTGATTAAATTGGATCATGTTGCTGAACTGGTGACATTTTACTAAAGCTCTTGATGCTAGTCAATTTGAGAATTTAAGGAGCAAACTGGGTATTTGTCAGTATGAAGAATTGTAGCAATTAAAATTGCTTACAAGGAAGGGAAGAGACCTTTCATTAATTATAAGTGGGTCATTTAATTATTTCCCTCCTATATTCATAAGGGTCAAGAATATGAAAAGACTCCTCCATATAATAGCCTTTTCATTTGAAAGTATCATATCTTTTCCATCCAAAAGACTCTCTCAAACTCTTTGTCATTCTTGGCCTCTGGTTCCCAACTCATCTCAGAGAAACATGTCTTCTCCATCCTCATCATCCCAAGACTCTGACTGTCCATCTCCCACCATGGCTGAGATTAGGACAAGCGTTGCAGCCCTGAATGTTGAACCTGTGAAGTTCTCTCCTCAACATCCCATGACCACTGACTCTAAGATATCCCAGGATCAGCATGCACGGTATATGCAAAGATCATCAGTCTCATCCTCTGGTAAGATCTCTGGATCATCCTCTTCTGTTCCCCCTGAGATAGCAAATAGAGAAGGCACTCTGTATGTGCAAGAAACCATTGATAGGATAGTCACCAGGATCCTAAATGAGAATCTATCTGTACCTGGGGTTTCTGTTCCTCTTAATCAAAGGCCTGCTAGCCCTAGTTTAGCAGCTAATCCAGATGTCACAAGGGATGTTATGACATCTGATGATCATGTCCAGGCAACTCATGTGGACTCTGATACTCTTGCTGATTTCCCTGTCAAAGCAAAGGGTGGTATTTCTGGTTCTCAAGATGAGAAAAGAACCAGAACTGGAACTTCTTCAAAGAAGTATAGAGCTAAATTTGCTGGCTGCTCAAAATGCAAGAGAACTCCAATGGCCAAGAAAAGGAAAGCTCCTGGACCTGCAAAGTCTGATCAGGCTTCTGGCTTCAAGATTCAGGCTGAACTAGCTGCTGGTAATGGTACTGATGCTGCTGCTAACAATGAAAATGCCTCTTCAGCAAAGGAGAGCAACTGATATGTTGCTGTGATGGTTTTTGTTTTGCTCTGTCAACTGTTTTTGTTCTGTTTCTTTTTCCAATTTTGTTTGGATGAATGTAATTTTCGTTGACAAATTTGTAAGGCCTTGACAGAGATGTACCCCTAAAACAATATTGGTACCTTCTTTAAATTTTATGCTTGCATGATTGGGTACTTGTCTGGTTTCCTTTGGCCCTTTCTGGCTAAAAAGGGGGAGAAGAAATACTATGGGAAGTATTAATTCTTGGGATTCTTGGGAAAATGTATGAAACTGTGAGTAACAGTAACTTTGGGGGAATTGTATGGGCTGTTTAAATTCTTGTGGGCAATTGTGGGAATTGTGGGATATTTGTATGGGTAGAATTTATCTTCTCTTAGTTCTAGTTACTTGAAGTTTAGGAAAACTTAGAACTAGCTAATAGTCTTCTGCTGCATTTGTACTCTGATAGGTCAAGTTGTTTTAGCCAAAAATGTGTCAAAGGGGGAGTTTGTTAGTGTTTTAAGTTGGCATCAATTTTGGTAAAACTAGGCTTTAGAAATGTCATGATAGATGTCATTGACATTCAGAGATTGAAGATAAATCCTACTGGACAAGGATGGTAAAAGTACAACTCAGAAGCTAAAGTTGTGGAATTTCAGAAAACGATGTCATAATGTATGTTATGACATTCATGACATTCTGCTCAACTGCTTTTCCCGAGATTTTCAGAAGTTTGTTGAGCGTTTTATTTATGTTTTTCTGTTATTAGAAAGCATGCTCACGTGGCTGCTAGGTTAATCTTAATTAAACCTAAATTGGTTGTTGAATAAACCATGTTTTTAGGAGAAAATTAAGTGAACCCTAGCTATCTTTATGGAAGCCCAAAACTGAAGATTTGGAACTGCTTCTATATAAAGAATTCAACCCTTACAACTACAGCGACGCCTCCAGATTTTATTGAAGACATTGCAGGCTTTTATTTGTGTACTGTTAAAGGTTTTAACAGTTGGTTTTTGTAATTCTAGTTTCTCTTGTGAGCCAAGCAACTATCAAGTGATAAGTGCATTGGACTAAGATTTATTGTAAGGGTAGTTTATCAGTCAAAGCTTTGAAGCACGAGTGTTTGTCTCTTGATTGAAAAGATTTGAAGCGAGATCAAGATAGTGTATTGAAGTGTGTCTTCACAATTCAATTAATCAATAGGTTGATATCACTGCGGTGATTGAGGGGGAGTGAGTAGGAACTCAGATCTAAGTAGTACTTAGGTTGAAGTGTCATTGGGTAGGGATTAAGTGAGGAGTTGTAAACGGGTGAGTTTAACTCTGAATTGATACTACTAATAGTGAATTTCCTCCCTGGCTTGGTAGCCTCCAGACGTAGGTTTGTTAGAACCGAACTGGGTGAACAACTTATTGTGTTATTTACTGCTTTCTGTATTTACTGTGTGAATTGTTAAAGCAGTGTCAAGATACTGTGTCATAACATTCTCTGTGACATCAAGTATCTGCTGCCAGGAATTTCACCTTGATATAATAAGAATTTGCTAAGACGTTCGTACCAAGCTCTAGGAGATTGTTTAAGACAGTATAGCGCACGCTTAAGTTTATAAACATAATTAGGATTCTCAAAGTTCTCAAAATAGGGGGTTTGAGACACATAGACTTCCTAATTAATGTATCCACTAAGGAAAGCACTCTTTACGTCCATTTGGAACAATTTAAAATTTTGTGAGCATACATAAGTAAGTAAAAGGCGTATAGCCTCAAGTCGGGCCATCAGAGGATAAGTTTCCTCATAATCGATGCCTTCCTCTATGTTATACCCTTGGGCAACAAGGCACTCTAGGTTATACCCTTGGGCAACAAGGCGGGCCTTGTTGTGAGTTATTATTCCATTTTCTTCAAGTTTGTTCCTAAAGACCCATTTAGTTCCAATGACTCGATGATCTCGCGGAGGTGGGACAAGGTCCCAAACCTCATTTCTCTTAAACTGACTAAGTTCTTCTTGCATAGCTAAAAACCAGTGTTCATCGTGTAATGCCTCTTTAGAATTTTTAGGCTCAATTTGTGACACGAAAGCGAAATGATAACAAAATTTACTTATCTTAGAGCGAGTGGTAACTCCTTTTGATATGTCTCTAAAGATGTTGTCGATCGAATGATCCGTTGAGGTTTTCCATTCCAAAGGAAGATCATCTTTATTAATTAAATGATCCTCCCCTCTTTCCTCGGATACTTGATCTAACTCCTTCTCGTTATTAGTAGATTCAGAGTCATTTTAGGGATCTTTTAGTATGCTTTCCGAAGATACACCTTCACCATCAAACAAACTACCATTTCCGACTTCTTACAGATAGGATTCATCAAAGGAAACATGCAGTGACTCTTCAACAATATGTAACCTTTTATTGTATACTATATAAGCTTTTCTAGAATGAGAGTATCCAAGAAAGATACATTCATCAGCTTTTGAGTCAAATTTTCCTAAATTTTCCTTTCCATTGTTTAATACAAAGCATTTACACCCGAACACACGAAGATGAGAAATGTTTGGTTTTCTTCCTTTCAAAAGTTCATATGGAGTTTTGTTTAGAATAGGACGTATTAGGACTCTATTCAAAACATAACAAGCTGTGTTAATGGCATCGACCCAAAAATATTTAGGAAGGTGGTTTTCAATGATCATAGTTCTTCCTAATTCCTCTAAAACACGATTTTTATGCTCCACAACTCCATTTTGTTGAGGAATGCGTGGTGCAGAAAAATTATGATCAATTCTGTGCTTGGCACAAAACTTGTTGAACAAATCATTTTCAAATTCTCCTCCATGATTTCTACGAATGGTGATAATGTTTGCATTTAATTTATTTTGGAAAATTTTAGCTAATTTTTCGAATGTCGGAAAGGTGTCGCTCTTATTTGCTAAGAAAAGTGTCCAACAAAATCTAGAACAGTCGTCAACAATGACAAATCCATAATAGTTTCCACCTAGGCTCTTAATCCTAGAGGGTCCAAAGAGGTCCATATGGAGAACTTCAAGAGGTCTCATTGTGGACACAATGTTTTTTGATTTAAACGGGATTCTTGTTTGCTTTCCCATTTTGCACGCATCACATAAATGATCTTTGGAGAATTTTATTATAGGTAATCCGACTATTAGATATTTTGAAACAACTTTATTTAACAAATCAAACTTTATGTGAGCTAGACGTCCATGCCAAAGCTAAGAATTTTCATTTAAGGAGATTAGGCTTTTGGCATCCTTAACGGAGACCTCATTCAAGTCTAGCATGTATATGTTATTAACCCTCAGGCCTTTAAACACATCCTCTTTATTTACATTGTGTTCAATACTGCAACAATCTTTAGAAAATGAGACATTATATCCTTTGTCGCATAATTTACTAATGCTAATGAGATTGTGTTTAAGACCATCAACTAAAAGGATGTCGGAGATAGTAGTAGAAGAGAGATTACCTACATTACCTTTACCGAGTATTTCTCCGTTGTTGTTGTCACCATAGGTAACAAATCCTTTCTTCTTAGCCACAAAGTCAAAGAATAGAGATATGTCACATGTCATATGTCTTGAGCACCCATTATCAAAGAACCATCTTCTCTCGGTAGTCTCAAGATATTCCACCTGCGGAGTTAAACAAGGGAAGTAGGTACCCAATTTTTATTGGGTCCTTGTGTGTGAGTTGTACATACATTTTTAGACAACCATTTAAAAATGCCTTGAGGAACTAGAAATCTCTTAAAGCGACATATTTTAATGGTATGTCCGTTTTTGCAACAATATAGGCAAGTCAAAGTGTTGGAATAATTGCATTTGGTAGATTAATTTCTAATTTCATAAGAGTATTTTTTATCAGGATTGATCCTACTATTTCGGAAATTTTATCTATCAATAGCATATGTAATTTTGGATTGTAAAGCCTTGTCAAGTTTAGCTTTAAGAGTTCTAACCTCTCTTTGCCAAATATGACAAGTTTCACATCCGAGCCAATCATGTCAAGACATCTTGTCATCTTTGTTATCACATTTGACCTTCTCAATCATAGATTCCTTAAGATCTTTAAGTTCCTTTTTGGATTCAGAAACTGTATGCTCAAGGTATGGAAATATTTTCTTATTTGAGGCTAGTCTCTTGAAAGCCTCATTAGCCTCATAATGTAGAGTGTCAAATGATTTTTGTAATTCTAAGTGAGACGTTTTATCACTATGATCATACTTAGAATATTTTACCTTTTTCTTCTTCCCTTGATGGGCCATAAGACAAAAATTGACCATTTCTTCTTCATTGCTAGAGTCACTCTTGTTGGATTCTTCACTATCGATTTCCCATGCAATGTAAGCTCTTCTAGCTTTGTTAGATCTTCTTTGAAATTTGTATTTACCTTTGTCTCTTTTGAGAAGAGGACAATCTGGTTTGTAGTGTCTGGGTTTCCCACAATTGAAGCATGATCCTCTTAATTTTGATTTCTTGTCAACATCTTGCTTAGATGTCTTTGATTGTTTCCTATAGTTGACGAGATTTTTGTCCGAGTGTTGTACTTAATTCTTTCGAAGATATCTATGATATTTTCTCACAAACAGCCCCATGTCTTCACTCGAGTTCTCATCATCATCACTTGACTCACTAACACATGAGTTATTGGTGGAAGACTTTGAGCTTGAAGCCTTCAATGAGATAGACTTCCTTTCCGTATCTTTTTTCTTTTCCTTTCTTTCTTTCTTTTCGTGCTTATTGAGATTCTTGAGCTCTTGTTCAAGTTCTTGAATTTTTCCAAATAGTGTTGTGATGTCGAGAGTGGCTAGGTCATTTGCTTCTTTGATAGCGGTGACTTTCGATTTCCATTCCTTCTTAAGACATCTCAAGTCTTTGTTAGTAACAACTGTATTGGGAGTAACATGACCAAGAGTGTGTAAGCGATTAATAATGTGAGAAAATCTCTTTTGCATGTCCGCAATGGTTTCACCATGCTTCATGTGAAAGAGATCAAATTCTTGAGTCAAAGTGTTGATTCTAGCAAGTTTCACATCATTTGTGCCTTCATGGGCAATTTGTAGGGCATCCCACATGGCTTTGGCTGTAGTGCAATGAGATACTCGAAAGTACTCATCGACACCTGATGCAGCTATAAGCATGTTCTTACCCTTCCAATCATAGGCATAATTTTTCTCATCATTTTCATCCCATAGTGCTTTCGATTTAGGTATGATAACATTATCTTTGTTGGTCATGGTTATTGCCATAGGACCATCTTCGATAACTTTCCATATCTTTCTATCAACAAATGTGATATGAACACGCATACAATCTTTCTAATAGCTATAGTTTTCACCATTGAAAAGAGGAGCTCTTGTATAAGCCCCTTTTGGATCGTTCTCAATTTTCTACAAAGTAATATTGCAAAGCACTATATAAATCGGTGCTCGTGATACCACTTGTTAGATGACGTGCTCAATCTAGAACGAGGGTTGAATAGATCGGGTTTTAAAAAATTTAGCGTTTAAAATGTTTTCTTAAAAGTCTCCAGGATTTTCAATCATCTAAACGATCCTTTATTGGAAAGATCGGATATGCAAACCGTTAAGAGAAAGTGAGAAAAATTGTTTTGAATAAGCACTTTGATTTCACTTTATTAATCGTCTTATCATTCACCTTGAGTATCAAATACTTCCAATGCGAAAAGTAAGAAACAGAGCTTGATCACAATAAGCAATTTGTAAGTGAGACAAATTATCAAACACCTTGTAAGCAAAGTTTACAAGTGTTACATTAACTAATTTGTGTTGTCGAAAATTTTCATGTAACGATCAAATGGAGCTTTACGAGGTTTTTGTTAAACTTCGACACAACACCAATTTAGTTTATACAAGTTTGATAATTTGAAATCAACAAATATGATCAATCAAGTAATGAAAGTAAATGCGAAAAAGAACACGAGAATTTGTTAAGCCAGTTCCACCTTTCGTCCTCGCGTGGTGTACGTCTTCCCCGAACTCTAAAATTTAGAGTTGAGAAGTTTTTCATAAAATTGCAAATTGTAACAAGTGAAGAAATAGTTCCCTTTTCAAACAATTCAATTGATGATGATGAACCTATCTTCTTCACAATTCATGGTTCGAGCCAAACCAAGGTTCAATCTCTTCGAGTACACCTCCGGTTAGCGGTACTTGAAATCTCTTCCAATTTGTTGTAGAATTTCTTTCTCTCGGCTGATATCAATCTGAAACAACCGGCTGAATATCATCCGATAACTATATCAATGAAGTCGCCATCGAACGTTTTTTATCTCACAAAAAGAGAAAGGTAAACGCATCGCGAAAACCTAAAAGGGATAAGACACGGTCTTGCGACCGAGAGATAGGGTAAGGGAATCTATTACGTGAATGGAAGGTATTAGCACCCCACGCGTCCGTAGTACTCTACGGTATCCACTTTTACTTTCTATATAATGGGTGTGTTTATATTTATTTACTGCTTAATTGCTATATCTGTATGCTAAAAGAGAATGCATGTGAAAAAAAGGAAAATAAAGAAAACACGGGGAAAAGAAGGAAATATTTACAAAGCTTGCTCGATCGAGCCCCGTGACAAGATGCCTACGTATTCCCGCGTGCAATGGGAAAGTCAGAGCGCCGTAGTTCGGCTCA
Source organism: Vicia sativa (assembly GCA_021764765.1). Taxonomy (NCBI): domain Eukaryota; kingdom Viridiplantae; phylum Streptophyta; class Magnoliopsida; order Fabales; family Fabaceae; genus Vicia; species Vicia sativa. The sequence goes on along the minus strand of CM038792.1, from coordinate 133,494,146 downwards.
TATGTTTTGGTGGGTTATGTGTTTTTTAATTATACAAAAGAATTTTAAACACAAAAAGAAAACCCGTAGGCAAAAAAGAGTTTGCATTGGTTGGTTGCTTTTACCTTTGAAAAAGGAGTTTGAACCATTATTAAGTGTTTTAATTTGCAAAAGAAAAAGAAAACAAGTTTTAGTTTTATTACATGCAAGGATGCAAAAAAAAACGTAGAAAAATAATCAAGGGAAACTATCTAATTCAATCCCTAATGCAAACATGCAAAGATAGCCCTATGGTTTAGGATAAAAGTCTAAGCTCGAAGACTATCCTAACCGAGAAATCCTAAGGGAAATCAAACAAATTAAACACAACCACAAGTAGAATCGCCCTAAACGGGTCTTTAAATAAACCAGAGGGGTTCCTGAACATGCTCCAACTACGGAAGCCCCTTCATACATCTCTATTCCTACTTCTCATGGCAAGGAAAGCGGTAAAACCCTACTTCTCATGCTCTCTAGAAAAGCGGTAAAAGAATGCGATAAATAAGGTATAGAAAATACCAAACGGATATTAAATCCGAAGAGCACTGCAAGCTAAAAATACTCCGGAAAACTTCAAGTACTGCTGACACGCAATAAAGTAATCCGATGAGTAATGTGCAGAGGCACCAAAAGCATAATCAGAATGTGTGTCATAAACATCCGAAGCAAATACACCTGTATAAGATTGCAATCCAGACAATACAGATAAAGGATGTGCATCGATATGCACGGTCAAGAATGTGTGTCTATACACATTCGACGTATATCCAATAAACCTGCAAGAAACTATCCAGATAATACAGACAAAGGATGTGCATAGATATGCACGGTCAAGAATGTGTGTCTATACACATTCGACGTATATCCAATGAACTTGCAGAAAATTACAATCCGGACAAAGCAGGCAAAGAAGACATACACATGTGTGCAAGCAACAGATATGGATTCTACACATCCAAATCAAATCAGATAACCTGCAAAAAATGGTGAAAAACCAAGCAGACAGATAAAGAGTGCACATGCATGTGTGCAACATCAAACCATGGATTCTATACATCCAAATCAATAGTATAATGCTCCGTGTACCTCGCATACGAAACAGAGTGTCAGAAATAGCAATGAGGCTTTTAAATAAAGCACAAGACGCAAAAGTGATTATTTACAATGAAATCGAAGTATTAAGGATGAATTCCTAGTGAGGGAAGAAACTAAATTGCTCTAAAGCTATCCTAAACATCTAAACAAATGAAGGAAAGGTTACAAATTAATCATGTGAAAGGAAGCTAGAAAACTATACAATTATCAAACTAGTTCCTAAGAATTAAACTATAAGAAGTTAGCTTTGAAATTCTATTTACAATCCTAAGGTAAGGTATACATTTAACTACAATTAAATGGTAGAAAAACAATCTAAAGTTTCAAAGAAAATGTGGCATTACACTCCTAAGATTAGTCAATTCAAACTACAAAGGAAAAACATGCTTTTGAACATATAATCGAAAATGGATTAAAAATTGAAAGAAATTAATTGCAAAAATATCAAAAAAATATCAAAAATATTTTAAGATCCTAAAATGTCAGAAACTATTTTTTATGTATTTTTTATAAAGCAATCGAATCAAAATCGGGAGCAAAATTGAACATATGTCAAGAATTTGAACCATGGAAACAGGGGGGTGCAAACCTGAATTCCAACTTAAACTAAACCATGTTATAACTTTTTTCTGGGCCTAAAACAGGGAGTATGAGCAACAAAACGTTAAGCCCAATCTGAAATCAGTATTAAGTCCATTCTTCCCTTTTTTTATTTTTGTCCAAGTAAACAACTACTTCATATTTTTAGTTATTTATTTTTACAGTATGTCACGTTTTATTACTATGTTATAACATACATTTATATCAACTGGTCAAACTTAAATAAGTTAATAAAAATACATGCCAGTAAAATAGCGAACACGTGGCGGAACCTGATTGGCTAATGGAGAAAATTGCATGGACCAGTAGAATTGTGACACGCAAAGGGCTCAGGCTGAAACAAAGATCAAAAGTGAGTCGGAATAACTTTCTGGTCGTCTTCTCCAGAGTTCCGTCGCCGTCAACGGCGGCTACACAGGCCCGTTATAAAACACCACCATCATTACTCTGTTCAAATTTTTACACAGATTCCGAATATGGACTTCACTTCTACAGAAGCTTTAAATGTTTCGAGAGATCTCTGATTGAAAATAAGATCTGAAAACTACGCGTGCTTGATCGGATTTCGCGAAAGCAACAAGAGAGAACTCTGCAGGTTTTCGTTTTGATGATGAAGGCGATGAATCCTCAATGTGTTCTTTTATCGAGAAATAAATTCACAGCTTGAATCTTGCATATCAGAATCTGAGAATTACGAAGGATGGCGGTAGAGCAGACAAGACGTGACTCCATTACCATTCCTTCAAGGATGAGTGAAAACAATTTTAGCCGATGAGAAGACGGAAAGAGTCATATTTCGTCTTGGATTGATGATGACTATCGTGAAGGTGACGGAGAGAGAGAGAGGTGAAGAAGGAATAATTGGTTCCGGTGAGGTTGGTTATGGATGGCGTATGAAATTTGTTACGGTTGTGCAAAGAGATGGTGGAGAGAAAGAAGAAGAAAATGGTGAAGGTTATGATGTGCGGTGTTGGTGGTTCGTGAGGAAGAGAGTGATGAAGATCGGTCATATGAAAGAGACGGTGGAAAGTTGTTACGGCAGAGGGAGGTTGTTAGGGCGACGAAGTTGTTATTTACGTGAAAGAATGGTGGTTACGGCGAGTTGAGTTTGTGAGGGAAAGAATGGCGGTTACAGTGGAGAAAAATGAGAGTGAGGAATAAAAGAGTTGGTTATGGTTGTTGTTCAATAGAATGGAAGCAGTGAGGAGGTCGTTATGGCTGCCGTGAGATAAAGAGTGATGAAGCCAGAGAGTGGTCGTGAGTTTGTTGCGGCATGGTTGAAGATGGCGGTGAGAGGTTGTTAGGATGAAGAAGGTTAGTTATGGAGGTTTGTGGTGGCTTAATTACGTGAATCGCTTTTCCTTTGTTAGAAAAGGATGGTGAAGAAAAATGATAAAATGATGAAGATGAGGTTCACGTGAGGTTGTTGTGGAGGAGAATGAGAGGTTTGTGTTTCTTTTTGTTTTCTTTTCTTGTGGCAACGGGTCGGAGATGAGAGTTATGGAGGAGGAATTCTTAGATTAGAGAGAGAGAGATCCTTCACATCCTCATTGCAAGCTTTCTAATGCAAGATACTTATACCAAACGCATGACCGCCTCACAATGCCCCACGGAAAATACCAAACTACCAACCCAAACGCCTCACTCATGGCTCGTAATTTCTTTGATATTTGATCGAATGACGGAACCCGACGCCATTATAAAGATCGCGATGATAGAATAACTTTGTAGTTCGCTGTCGATTTAAACCGAGCCTTAAACACGGAGAAAAAGTGTTTGAAATTCGCCACATGACCGTTGATGAAAGTCCCGGTCTGGAAAATTCCAAGCATGTCTTGCAGCAATTTTCCAACTTCAAGCCATCAATTATGGCAGTTCGTATTTTCCGCTCCGACGTCCGAAACAAAAAAGTTTCTAAACGGAACATGTAGAGTATACAGCAAACTCCAACTTTCATGTTTGGAGTTTTTTCGTGCGGCGATCGAATCGACGAGAAAACAGCCTCAAACATGTGCACAAAAACTGTTCGATGAAATGTTTCCGTATGCTTGGCAAGAATGCATGCACCATCTCGTATTTTGACAACTTCCAACCATCAATTACGGCGCTCCATATTTTCCGCTCCGGCGTCCGAAACGAAAAAGTTACTAAACGGAACTTCTAGAGGGCATTACAAACTCCAACTTTCATGTTCGGAGTTTCTCTGTGCGGCGACCGAATGAATGATAAAAACAGCCCTGAACATGCGCACAACAACTATTTGAACCTTGCAAACATGATGAATCTTTATTTTCCAGGCTTTGTAATTTTCGATCCGAGTCCCGAATGAATTCGACTCCTTCAACAAAGTTATAGATTGCCGTTAGATGAACAACTTTTCAGTTGAACATTTTTTAATTCAGAGCCACGAACAATGATAAAATCGAACCCAAAACTGTCAGCTTGAGCATAGAAACAAACACTTCAAAAATTTCTAAGTGTTGAATTTTTGAGAAATGATAACCCGTAACTTCTGAGCTCCGTAATTTTTTATCCGATTCCCGAATGAATTCGATTTCTTCAGCAAAGTTGTAGATTGCCGCTAAATGAACAACTTTGATTATGTACTCAAATCGAATCGACGCCTCGAAACACGTGTAAAATACCTCCGAAGTCGAGCATTTGAACACATTGAAAAACACTTAAAATTTCACTAAGTGTAAATTTCAAAAGTTATGAACATTAAACTTCGGAGCATCATAACTCGAAATCCGGGCATTTATGGAAAAATCTTCACAAGGACAAATTCGAAGTATGAAATGCGCTCTTTCCAATGACTGCTCATTCGTGAAATTTCGAACACAGCCGAGCAAGATACGGATGCGGCAACATGGCTCCGCGAACACAAAGCGCTTAAAACATAGAAATTTTTTCTAAGTCCAAGATTACTTAAAATGCAAGAAACCTCATTTTCACCCGATTCTTCCGATCTTTCTCAACAATTGATCGCATTTTCTGGAATCTTGACCTTTGACCATAATTTTGACCAGAAATTCCACCCGGTCAAACTTTGACTTTTGTTGACTTTTTGATACACGCACTCAAATATCAATTTATCCGTCCGTTCTTGATTTTCTGATGAATCGCATGGATCGATAAGCCGTATACAGATACTTCACCACTCACAGAAGGCCATATAATCAATTCGGGCTCAAGTATTCGACCACAACACATCGCAACTCGAAACTGTAATCAGTGTCCACATGATAGGCAATCAGAACACCAAAACCTCAACTCGCGAGATAATAATCAGAAGCTTTTGGACACACATATCTTGCGTATTGAAATGATGCTTGAATTAATAGAACCTCAAATAGTCAACTTTGGGGAATCAAACCTTTTCTTCGAAGTTATACACTCTCGGTCAATTAGAACAATTAGATCCCATGGTTAAAGCATGAATGATATGTATGCAATGCACCTATTGATTAAATGTAAGCCAACTATTTATTAACAAAATGAAGAGGGCGAATTTTGGTGTGCAACAGCTGGCCGTATTCAATCTTCTTCAACCGGAGGGTGATATTGGCGCAAGCCTTTCGAACTAACAAGGTAGAAGATGATTGAATACTTAAATGAACCGTAAAATTCGTGCTCTGAAGGCGAGTAGACATTATTATATTTTAGATTTTCTACTTGAATATATACACTGGGGAGAAACATGAAGAGGATAAACTTATACAAGCGAACTCGGGCATTCCGCTCACGAGAACACTTGTATTGAAGCGACCCACCAGAAATGATGAAGAGAGGACACCCATGAAAGAGTGACTCAGTGAGGAAGAGAGATATAGGAGACAAATTTATACGAACGAACTCGGGCATTCCGCTCACGAGAACAATTGTACTGAAATGACCCATCAAGGATAATGCATAGATATATGAAGAGGGAAAACATATACACGCGAACCGCATTCCGCATTAAGCAATCAGATTGAACCATCCTCAGGGATGATACAAGACACCAGAAAAGAGCGACTCATCAAGATGAGAATAACCAATGATCTTCGGCACGAAGCGCTTGTTGATAAACAACTTCGCAGATCAAGGGTAAAGAGGACACCTAACACGGTGGGCTCAAAAGGGAGAAGGCGTCGGGAAACGACAGACTTCAAACATAGATCCTTGACACGAAGAGCTTGTTAACTTCGCGGACCTAAACAAAGAGAACTCAATAAATGAGGAAGAACATCACTCCAAACATAGACCCTCGGCACGAAGAGCTTGTTAACTTCGCAGATCTAAGCAAACGAGAACCCAACAAGGAGGAAGACATAGCTTCCGAGCATAGACCCTCGACACGAAGAGCTTGTTAACTTCGCGAATCTAGGCACAAGAGAACTCAACAAGAAATGAGAAATAACTGTTGATATACGAATCTCAAACATAGATCCTCGGCACGAAGAGCTTGTTAACTTCGCGGATCTGAAACAAGTGAGAACTCCACATGGAGGATAAACATCACTCCAAACATAAACCCTCGACACGAAGAGCTAGTTAACTTCGCAGGTTTAAGTAAATGAGAACACCTGACCATAGTGAACTCAACAAGTAAGGAGAAACGACTGTTGATAGACGAACCCCAAACATAGATCCTCAGCACGAAGAGCTTGTTAACTTCGCGGACCTAAACAATGAGAACTCAATAAAGGAGGAAGAACATCACTCCAAACATAGACCCTCAGCACGAAGAGCTAGTTAACTTCGCAGATCTAAGCAAATGAGAACCCAACAAGGAGGAAGACATAGCTTCCGAGCATAGACCCTCGGCTTGAAGAGCTTGTTAACTTCGCGGATCTAGGCACAAGAGAACTCAACCAGAAAGGAGAAATGATTGTTGATAGACGAATCCCAAACATAGATCCTCGGCACGAAGAGCTTGTTAACTTCGCGGATCTGAAACAAGTGAGAACTCCACATGGAGGATAAACATCACTCCAAACATAAACCCTCGACACGAAGAGCTAGTTAACTTCGCAGGTTTAAGTAAATGAGAACACCTGACCACGCTGAACTCAACAAGTAAGAAGAAACGACTGTTGATAGGCGAACCCCAAACATAGATCCTCGGCGCGAAGAGCTTGTTAACTTCGCGGACCTAAACAATGAGAACTCAATAAGGAGGAAGAACATCAATCCTCATATAGACCCTCGGCATGAAGAGCTTGTTAACTTCACAGATCTAAGATAATGAGAACTCAATAAGGAGGAAGAACATCACTCCAAACATAGACCCTCAGCACGAAGAGCTGGTTAACTTCGCAGGTTTAAGAAAATGAGGACACCTGACCACGGTGAACTCAACAGGGGAAGAAGACGTCGGGCGAAGACGAACTTCAAAAATAGATCCTTGGCATGAAGACCTAGTTAGCTTCGCAGATCTAAACAAAGAGAAGACACCTGGAGACGGTGAACTCACAAGGGAGAGGACGTCAGACAAAGACGAACTCACAAGGGGAAGAGAAACATTTGTACAAAGATGAACTCACTGGGGATAAGAAACATCTGTACAAAGATGAACTTACGAAGGAAAGAGACCTATCGAGAGGACTCTAACAATGATTGCCACTATGTCGGGCTTTAAAAGGGTGCATGCAAACGCACAAGAACTATAATATCCCTCAGGCCAAAGGCGGGGTATAATTCTTCAAGAGTGGCAATTATCTGAATTACCACACACCAAGTATGGATACTCAAATACTTGAAAAGTAAGAAAGGTTGTACACCGACTCTTACTCGCACTCTAACGGCGATACAAACATGGTTAACATAACCAAAGACTTGTTACGCAAGGAAATTCTATGACTTACTGGGGAAAGGGTAACACGACTCGACGTGACTGAGATAAAGAAAGTCATAGAAAACTCCTCTAGAGAGAGAGAATGAGTTCCCATAAGACACTTGATTTGAAGTGACAAATAGGGAAGCAGAAATCCGTTGAGAAAACATCTTGAGGGTAGACCACATAGATTTTTTTTCTTCTGGATATACATAATTGGCAAACACTTAATATGCATGTTTGAATTTTTATGGCATAATGCTTCCAACCAACGGAATGCTACGCATTTAAGATAGATGCAATGTAATGAATGCATGCTAGAATGATTAAATGATAAGTAATAACATTGGTGATCGGCTACTGAGAAGCCATTAACATCTGCGAGAGAGGTACCACTGGGGAGTGGATTTTGAAGAACTCTTACAAAAATAAATTGCAATTCCAAGGCGGGAAGAGTTCTCCACTTGGGGAGAGATGAATTGGACTTCAAACCAATCTTACTTCCTAGAGAGAAAGTTATTACTCTTCACTGAGGATACGGAAAACTTCTCTAGAGAATTCTCCCATTATCACTGGGGAATTTGGAAGACTTCATTGGGAGTTCCGAAAGAAACTTTGATGGGGAACACCACTTCATGGGGAAATTCGCAAACATCTGCGAGCAACCATTAACATCTTGAGGATATTAAATGGCAGTAGACTTCATCAGGGAATAAATCCTCTCGTGGGGATATGAAGCTTTTAAACCACGAATCCACCGGGGAGAACATAACAACTTTTGTCTCCAAGAATAAGGATCTCAATAGCAAGACCACACTAGGAGATTTCGACTGAGGAATGCACATCGGTGTAGAAATACCAGCAAATGAATGATTAATCTTCACTGAGGAAGAGAAATCTGATTCGGATAGACAGCTCCACTGGGGAATACATTTAGATACCCAACTCCACTGGGGAACACATATTCTTATCCCAACATGGCTGATATGAGAACAAAACTCTCAAAGATGCTCAGAATAACTTTACATGGAAAAATGTGACTTACACCGGGGAATAGAATCAATTGACCGGGGCGCGATTCACAATGGGAACTTTGATGTGATAGGACAAAACTCACTGGAGAATAGAGCAACAATTCATCTGTCAAAGCATGCTCACTGGGGATATTAACCCTAAGTCAACGGTTCAAACACCATCTTCACTGAGAATAAAGGCTAGAACCTCCTATTGGGGATGATTTGAGAATTCGACGGACATTCACTGGGGAATTTATCCTGGAATAGATATCAATGACCTCACCGAGGATTTATCTGAGATCGGTACCCATAACTTGCACTGGGGATTATAATAATGTCAATATGTCGAAGTGTATATCATTGGGGAACTAATCAACCCATCAGACTCTTCTAGTGATGAATTCCTCTTGAGAATCGACCTCACTGGGGATAAGCCTCAACCAACATCGAGACTTATACTGGGGAGTACGACAATATCACTATGTCAAAGCACGGATCACCGATAACAAAATCAGTCCATCAGGACTTTCTGGAAATAAATCCTTCTTGAGAATTAGCTTCATAGTGGATGAACCTGGGTCGAGATGTACTCTTCATTGGGGAAAAGGGACCCCATACTGATAACCCATCACGTGACTGCAAGTTGCACGTCATAACAATGTCTCCAAGCACAGAGAGAATTATAGAGAAACAACTTGCCCCTGCGTCTTCGAATTCAGAAAAGATTCTCCTTTGATCAACGGATTCTCAGAGAGATTAAATCTTGGCACAAATGCCACAGTTTAACTGAAACTTTAAGGGATATAATCCCGACTTGAATGCTTCGGATTAATCGTCAATTGAGAGATTTCTGAATCTCGACATAACTTCACCGGATTGATCACCACTTTGAGAGATTATCAGAATCTCGACGTAACTGCCCCGGTTTAATCATAACTCACTCCACAGAGCATCAACATGTTTCTCTACTCTTTAGGGCGACCAAACATTGAGATAATTCTTCTCAAAAGAATACCATCATTGGGATACTGCCCCTGCTTTGCGGGATTTTGATAATCCAATTCTTCACCTCACACTATCAGAGAGATAAGAGACTCATAGATTTTGAAGACCAAACCTCATCAGGGTAATTGTCTTATATCTGGAATGCAAGCTAACACAAAATTATGCTTCTCAACATCATCTGCTTCTTACTCAGGAAGACATTTTAAGCAATCAACCCCTTGGGAACAAACTGAAAGTGATATGCAATAGCTCAACAGAAACTTTCAGGCAATCAGAAACTTCCATACAATCTGTTTCAAATCAATCTTTAAACTGGTCCTCTTATACTCAACGGAGTCAAAAGAAAGCATGCCCCAGATTAGGAACACTCCTCAAAAACGAGTTACTCTTCAACACATCCCTGAAGCAATTTGTCTCTCGGGATAATCAAGTTTTTCATCTGATGCTCATTATGCAAGCTTACTTGATGTTTAAGCACTTATTCATATGCAAAGATAATTTTATTCTACGAATGATAATTCTAACGCAAATCATATGCTTGTCTTGAAATTAAAAACATTTATTGAAAAGATGTCAAAACATCGAATTTTTGTTCAAAGAAAGTAAAAGAGATGGAGTGATACCAACTCAAAAATTTAGCAAGCCTCCTAGGAGTCAGGATACCATACTCTCGTTACAGTTTAGCTTTCAAATTAACCCATGCTTCAATTAGGGCTTTCAAGGGTTGTAACGTGGCCTGGTTCACGGTTTTAGAAAAAAAGGATTTAAGGCTCAAAATATTTAGTGCCCACCCATTCTCCGTGATGTTCTCCACTCCTACATTCAATTAACTCAATACGATCACTCACCTCTTTTGGACATGGTAGTCACTCACCTCTTTCATTTAGTATATGATCACACGACCTTATTCTTTGATTTGCGATATCATATTCTTTCTTTTCTTTTCTTTACTTTTTTTTTTTATTATCTTTTTGTTTTTTTCTTTGAACAAGTCGTGTGAATTTAAGTCGTTCGACTCTTTGTTAAGGTGTGACTACCTTATTCTTTGATGGACGAAAAATACCCATTGGGGTTTCATCATTTTCCTCAACCTCTTGATAAATGTAGGATAACAATTGCGGTTGATCCTTGAATGTACTCTCCTGATGAGATTCAAATGCTCGATCAGGTTAACTGAACACTACCCTGTCCCAGGTTAGAAATTGGGGGTTTTTTCCGAATAGAAAAGAAACTCCTACTTCAAGGCTCAAAGGGGTTAACGAGGGTCTATCTCCCTTATATCTTTGGTGTTTGGGAATTTGAAACAATGCCTGTACATCATCAACAAAGTTTTTATTCAAAAGCAATACCGTTTGAGATTCTTGGTATATTGTTCATCATCCTCCCTACAGAGGTTTTGCTTTGTTTGCAAGAGTTGAGCATCAAAAACATTTAAAACAATTAAGAGTGAATACGAATGGATTAATTCAAGACAAACATATTCAATGCATTATGATTAATATTCAAGAATGAACAAGTTTTGCATACAAGTAAGTAATGAACATACAAGAAATGTTACAAATGAGAATGCAAAATAAAACTGAAAATCTCCATAGTTGGGGAGAGTAGTCTCCGAATGGACTTATTGCTTCAGACGATGCACTTGAAGTCTTGACATTCGCTGAGTCAAACGAGCACCCAAATCTGACCATCCGGTGTGAATCTGATAACCTTTGCATCAAGCAGATCTTGCACTCTATCTCTCAAGGATTTACAACCTTCTAGATGGATCATACAATCTTCACAATCAATACCACAACCTGGGAATACATCCTTTCCCAACAGACATTTTTTCATAAAGGATAAAGGAGCTGTCAGCAGATTTACATCTTTAACCATGTTCAAACTTCCATCCTCAACAATAGCATTGACAGTAGCATCAGCATAAGTTGGTAATGCATGTTGAGTAGCATCATATGTTGGTGCTGGTCCGAAGTTAAAAGCCTCAGAATCAAGTAGGTATTGCACTGCGTGCTTAAAAGTCATGCAATTCTCAAGAGTATGCCCCTTCCCGTTAGAATAGAAGACACACCGAGCATTGGCATCAAAATTATTTGGAAACTTATTTGGATCAACTTTCCAGGTACGCAGTTCAATCAACTTCAGTTTCATAAGATGAGAAAACAATTCAGCATAAGACATCGGAAGAGGATCAAATTTCCTTGGCACCTTTGGTCGTTGTTGATTATCCTGCTTGGCAACATAAGTTTGCTTTTGAGGCACAACGGTAGCCGAAATAGTCACATCGGCAATTGGGGTAACATTGATTTGTACACTCAAACACGTGGGAGTAAACAGAATTGTACCCACATCAAGCAAATCCTGAACTTTATGTTTCAATGCCGTACAGTTCTCAGTATCGTGACAAGGTGCCTCGGAATGGAAATCACACCTAGAATTTTCATCATAATCACGCAGAAGCTTTCCATGCATCGTGAAAATTTGGAGCTCAACCAACTGAAACTTAAGCAATTGAGGAAGTAATTGAGCATATAGCATCGAAATGGGATCAAATTGCCTCTCAGGTTGTGACAACCTTGGTTGATGAGCTTTGCCATTTGGATCTTTGTGAGTAACAGAAACTGGTTCTGGACGAGAATACCCTGGAACACAAAGTGGAAGAGGATATGTAAGCCCTGATTCAAGACTTGAAGAAACCTACAAAGTATAGGGAGGAATAGAAACTCTTGTTGCGGAAGCGGGTGCATGTTTGTCTTCCTTTCTCAACACAGTATTTAGAATTTCCATCACCAAACCCAACTGAGTCTTCAGCTGATGGTTATCATATTTCAAGAGTTCTTGTCTATTGACCAAATCTTGCATGTCTAGCATTAAAAATTCCATTTGTTCTTTCATTTCCTCCAATTCCCCACGAAGCTGTTCTGTCACTTAATTCTAATCACAGATCGGTAAGAAGTCAAGATTAGCAATTTCGCAAAGAAAATACCAAGTCTGAATAAGAGAAATCCCCAAGCTTTGAATACCTGTTATGAATGCATGAAATGAATGAATATGCATGTTAGATATGTACATATTATTTTTCTGACATTTCTTTTGAAAAATAAACATGCTATGCAAGTACATTAACCATGGGTTCAAAATGTCAGCATAACAACGGGTAGCATCTGTACAATCCGCTGAATAATGGCTGCATAATCTGAATAATCTAAATATCACAGAATCAAAAGTTCGACACCAATTCACAATTCCATAGAAGAACCAAGTCTAAATATCATAGGATCAAAGGTCCGACATCATTTCAGAATATCACAGAAAATACCAGAGAACCAGGTGTCAAGGAACCAAGTATCATAAGCCACATGGTCATCAATAACAGAATGTCACATAAGGACCAATATAATCACCATCAGAATAAATAGTCACCATTAGAACATAGTCACCATCTGTACCTGTAATAATGATTTTTCCCATCCCTACCTCACAGGGTAATTCTAGACACAACGGGGGTCCCTAATGATAAACACAGTCGACGATCCTTTATTGAGTACTCCGCTATCTACACAAAAGGGTGTAGGGCGAAAGCACCGTCAATCGAATCTCGTCTGAGTTCGGTACTTCATACCTCCTCACACGCACCAACAGGGTGCGGGATTCGACAAGAACATCCATCTAGCCTATATGTCTCTGGCCGGGGTAGAGGGCCTTTTACCTCATGTAACTCCCACCCAATCAAGAGAACAATCAGTCCAACAGTGCAAAATATACAGGATATATGAAAGCAATAAACATGCCACATAGAATGCAATGCAAGCATACAAAGGATGATGCGATAAAGCAAGTAAATAAATAAACAAATAAATAAACACCCAATAGACATGAAAATAAAAGCTAGGATCGACTCCTGACCGGACCAGCAAGAGGTCTATACGATCCCCAGTGAAGTCGCCAGCTGAAATAACCGGATGAACATCATCCGATAACTATATCAATAAAGTCGCCATCGAACGTTTTTTATCTCACAAAAAGAGAAAGGTAAACGCATCGCGAAAACCTAAAAGGGATAAGACACGGTCTTGCGACCGGGAGATAGGGTAAGGGAATCTATTATGCGAAGGGAAGGTATTAGCACCCCACGCGTCCGTAGTACTCATCGGTATCCACTTCTACTTTCTATCTAATGGGTGTGTTTATATTTATTTACTGCTTAATTGCTATATCTGTATGCTAAAAGAGAATGCATGTGAAAAAAAGGAAAATAAATAAAACACGGGGAAAAGAAGGAAATATTTACAAAGCTTGCTCGATGAGCCCCGTGACAAGATGCCTATGTATTCCCGCGTGCAATGGGAAAGTCAGAGCGCCGTAGTTCGACTTATATGTTTTGGTGGGTTATGTGTTTTTTAATTATACAAAAGAATTTTAAACACAAAAAGAAAACCCGTAGGCAAAAAAGAGTTTGCATTGGTTGGTTGCTTTTACCTTTGAAAAAGGAGTTTGAACCATTATTAAGTGTTTTAATTTGCAAAAGAAAAAGAAAACAAGTTTTAGTTTTATTACATGCAAGGATGCAAAAAAAACTAGAAAAATAATCAAGGGAAACTATCTAATTCTATCCCTAATGCAAACATGCAAAGATGGCCCTATGGTTGAGGATAAAAGTCTAAGCTCGAAGACTATCCTAACCGAGAAATCCTAAGGGAAATCAAACAAATCAAACACAACCACAAGTAGAATCGCCCTAAATGGGTCTTTAAATAAACCAGAGGGGTTCCTGAACATGCTCCAACTACGGAAGCCCCTTCATACATCTCTATTCCTACTTCTCATGGCAAGGAAAGCGGTAAAACCCTACTTCTCATGCTCTCTAGAAAAGCGGTAAAAGAATGCGATAAATAAGGTATAGAAAACACCAAACGGATATTAAATCCGAAGAGCACTGCAAGTTAAAAATACTCTGGAAAACTTCAAGTACTGCTGACATGCAATAAAGTAATCCGATGAGCAATGTGCAGAGGCACCAAAAGCATAATCAGAATGTGTGTCATACACATTCGAAGCAAATACACCTGTATAAGATTGCAATCCAAACAATACAGATAAAGGATGTGCATCGATATGCACGGTTAAGAATGTGTGTCTATCCAATAAACCTGCAAGAAACTATCCAAATAATACAGACAAAGGATGTGCATAGATATGCACGGTCAAGAATGTGTGTCTATACACATTTGACGTATATCCAATGAACCTGCAGAAAATTACAATCCAGACAAAGTAGGCAAAGAAGACACATAAATGTGTGCAAGCAACAGATATGGATTCTACACATCCAAATCAAATCAGATAACCTGCAAAAAATGGTGAAAATCCAAGCAGACAGATAAAGAGTGCACACGCATGTGTGCAACATCAAACCATGGATTCTATACATCCAAATCAATAGTATAATGCTCCGTGTACCTCGCATACGAAACAGAGTGTCAGAAATAGCAACGAGGCTTTTAAATAAAGCACAAGACGCAAAAGTGATTATTTACAATGAAATCGAAGTATTAAGGATGAATTCCTAGTGATGGCAGCAACTAAATTGCTCTAAAGCTATCCTAAACATCTAAACAAATGAAGGAAAGGCTACAAATTAATCATGCGAAAGGAAGCTAGAAAACTATACAATTATCAAACTAGTTACTAAGAATTAAACTATAAGAAGTTAGCTTTGAAATTCTATTTACAATCCTAAGGTAAGGTATACATTTAACTACAATTAAATGGAAGAAAAACAATCTAAAGTTTCAAAGAAAACGTGGCATTACACTCCTAAGATTAGTCAATTCAAACTACAAAGGAAAAACATGCTTTTGAACATATAATCGAAAATGGATTAAGAATTGAAAGAAATTAATTGCAAAAATATCAAATAAATATCAAAAATATTCTAAGATCCTAAAATGTCAGAAACTATTTTTTATGTATTTTTTATAAATCAATCGAATCGAAATCGGGAGCAAAATTGAACATATGTCAAGAATTTGAACCATGGAAACAGGGGGGTGCAAACCTGAATTCCAACTTAAACTAAACCATGTTATAACTTTTTTCTGGGCCTAAAACAGGGAGTATGAGCAACAAAACGTTAAGCCCAATCTGAAATCAGTATTAAGTCCATTCTTCCTTTTTTTATTTTTGTCCAAGTAAACAACTACTTCATATTTTTAGTTATTTATTTTTACAGTATGTCACGTTTTATTACTATGTTATAACATACATTTATATCAACTGGTCAAACTTAAATAAGTTAATAAAAATACAAGCCAGTAAAATAGCGAACACGTGGTGGAACCTGATTGGCTAATGGAGAAAATTGCATGGACCGGTAGAATTGTGACACGCAAAAGGCTCAGGGTGAAACAAAGATCAAAAGAGACGCCGGAATAACTTTCTGGTCGTCTTCTCCAGAGTTCCGTCGCCATCAACGGTGGCTACACAGGCCCGTTATAAAACACCACCATCATTACTCTGTTCAAATTTTTACACAGATTCCGAATATGGACTTCACTTCTATAGAAGCTTTAAATGTTTCGAGAGATCTCGGATTGCAAATAAGATCTGAAAACTACGCGTGCTTGATCGGATTTCGCGAAAGCAACAAGAGAGAACTCTGCAGGTTTTCGTTTTGATGATGAAGGCGATGAATCCTCAATGTGTTCTTTTATCGAGAAATAAATTCACAGCTTGAATCTTGCATATCGGAATCTGAGAATTACGAAGGATGGCGGTAGAGCAGACATGAACGTGACTCCATTACCATTCCTTCAAGGATGAGTGAAAACAATTGTAGCCGATGAGAAGACGGAAAGAGTCCTATTTCGTCTTGGATTGATGATGACTATCGTGAAGGTGACAGAGAGAGAGAGAGAGGTGAAGAAGGAATAATTGGTTCCGGTGAGGGTGGTTATGGATGGCGTATGAAATTTGTTACGGTTGTGCAAAGAGATGGTGGAGAGAAAGAAGAAGAAAATGGTAAAGGCTGTGATGTGCGGTGTTGGTGGTTCATGAGGAAGAGAGTGATGAAGATCGGTCATATGAAAGAGAAGGTGGAAAGTTGTTACGGCAGAGGGAGGTTGTTAGGGCGGCGAAGTTATTATTTACGTGAAAGAATAATGATTACGACGAGTTGAGTTTGTGAGGGAAAGAATGGCGGTTACAGTGGAGAAAAATGAGAGTGAGGAAGAAAAGAATGGTTATGGTTGTTGTTTAATAGAATGGAAGCAGTGAGGAGGTCGTTATGGCTGCCGTGAGATGAAGAGTGATGAAGCCAGGGAGTGGTCGTGAATTTGTTGCGGCATGGTTGAAGATGGCGGTGAGAGGTTGTTTGGATGAAGAAGGTTAGTTATGGAGGTTTGTGGTGGCTTAATTACAGTAACTGTTTTTCTCAGTTTGTTAGAAAAGGATGGTGAAGAAAAAATGATAAAATGATGAAGATGAGGTTCACGGTGAGGTTGTTGTGGAGGAGAATGAGAGGTTTGTGTTTCTTTTCTGTTTTCTTTTCTTGTGGCAATGGGTCGGAGATGAGAGTTGTGGAGGAGGAATTCTGTTAGATTAGAGTGAGAGAGAGATCCTTCTGTTACATCCTCATTGCAAGCTTTCTAATGCAAGATACTTATACCAAACGCATGACCTGCCTCACAATGCCCCACGGAAAATACCAAACTACCAACTCCAAACGCCTCACTTCATGGCTCCGTAATTTCTTTGATATTTGACTGAATGACGTGAACCCGACGCCATTGGAAAGATCGCGTATGATAGAATAACTTTGTAGTTCGTTGCCGATTTAAACTGAGCCTTAAACACGGAGAAAAAAGTGTTTGAAATTCGTCACATGACTGTTTGATGAAAGTCCTGGCTGGGCTGGGCAAATTCCAAGCATGTCTTGCAGCAATTTTCCAACTTCAAGCCATCAATTATGACGCTTCGTATTTTCCGCTGCGACGTCCGAAACAAAAAAGTTTCTAAACGGAACATGTAGAGTATACGGCAAACTCCAACTTTCATGTTTGGAGTTTTTTCGTGCGGCGATCGAATCGACGAGAAAACAGCCTCAAACATGTGCACAAAAACTGTTCGATGAAATGTTTCCGTATGCTTGGCAAGAATGCATGCACCATCTCGTATTTTGACAACTTCCAACCATCAATTACGGCGCTCCATATTTTCCGCTCCGACGTCCGGAAAGAAAAAGTTACTAAATGGAACTTGTACAGGGCATTACAAACTCCAACTTTCATGTTCGGAGTTTCTCCGTGCGGCGACCGAATCAATGATAAAAACAGCCCTGAACATGTGCACAACAACTATTCGAACCTTGCAAACATGATGAATCTTTATTTTCCAGGCTTTGTAATTTTCGATCCGAGTCCCGAATGAATTCGACTCCTTCAACAAAGTTATAGATTGCCGTGAGATGAACAACTGTTCAGTTGAACATTTTTTAATTCGGAGCCACGAACTATGATAAAATCGAACCCAAAACTGTCAGCTAGAGCATAGAAACAAACACTTCAAAATATTTCTAAGTGTTGAATTTTTGAGAAATGATAACCCGTAACTTCTGAGCTCCATAATTTTTGATCCGATTCCCGAATGGATTCGATTTCTTCAACAAAGTTGTAGATTTCCGCTAAATGAACAACTTTGATTTTGTACTCAACTCGAATTGACGCCTCGAAACACGTGTAAAATACCTCCGAAGTCGAGCATTTGAACACATTGAAAAACACTTAAAATTTCACTAAGTGTAAATTTCAAAAGTTATGAACATTAAACTTCGGAGCATCATAACTCGAAATCCGGGCATTTATGGAAAAATCTTCACAAGGACAAATTCGAAGTACGAAATGCGCTCTTTCCAATGACTGCTCATTCGTGAAATTTCGAACACAGCCATGCAAGATACGGATGCGGCAACATGGCTCCGCGAACACAAAGCGCTTAAAACATAGAAAAATTTTCTAAGTCCAAGATTACTTAAAATGCAAGAAACCTCATTTTCACCCGATTCTTCCGATCTTTCTCAACAAATGATCGCATTTTCTCGAATCTTGACCTTTGACCATAATTTTGACCAGAAATTCCACCCGGTCAAACTTTGACTTTTGTTGACTTTTTTATACACGCACTCAAATATCAATTTATCCGTCCGTTCTTGATTTTCTGATGAATCGCGTGGATCGATAAGCCGTATACAGATACTTCACCACTCACAGAAGGCCATATAATCAATTCGGGCTCAAGTATTCGACCACAACACATCGCAGCTCGAAACTGTAATCAATATCCACATGATAGGCAATCAGAACACCAAAACCTCAACTCGCGAGATAATAATCAGAAGCTTTTGGACACGCATATCTTGCGTATTAAAATGATGCTTGAATTAACAGAACCTCAAATAGTCAACTTTGGGGAATCAAACCTTTTCTTCGAAGTTATACACTCTCGGTCAATTAGAACCATTAGATCCCATGGTTAAAGTATGAATGATATGTATGCAATGCACCTATTGATTAAATGTAAGCCAACTATTTATTAACAAAATGAAGAGGGCGAATTTTGGGGTGCAACACAATCAAACAAGATCGAACCCTAACTCTTCCTTCAAGATCCTCCGGCTATCGTGACAAAATCAAGCGAGCCCACTGCTCCTTGATGCTTCACTCGGCTGAATCTTGCAAAGCGAAGATTAGTTCCAAAACCCCCCGCACCGATATGGATCTAAGAGGACAAAACCCTAACAGTTTTATTCAAGATAGAGCCCACAAAACACAATCTAAATTTGAAGCAATTCTTCACTTCGGACGTTATCAACAATTCTTGAATCTTGAAATCAACAACTTTGATTATTGGAGAAGTTGAATTTGATGAAGGAATGTTGAAGATGATGTGTTATCTATGTGTATCTTTTACTCTATGCTTGTTCAAAAAAAACTCAAATGATAAAACAAACTATTTATATGTGTTAGTGTAAAAATGAAAAGAAATCAGGCAAATAAAAAAGAAAAATAAAATTTGACAAGACAGAGGGATGCGCTCCCTCCGTGAGGGAGGTTCGTGTTGTAACGCCGTGATCGACACCGATGTGTTACAAATGCTTTGATTTTATCTCCATCGCATTTAACAGCAGAACATCCGTGGTGTTAAACACGCCGACCGTAAGGTGTGCATCGACGCATGGGACCCTTTTTCTAATTTCTTTGTTTTTCTTCAACCAGTTAGCTTTGTAGCACACACATACACATTCTGGGGGCTTTTTGCATCATTAAAAGTTGAGCATTCATTTACAATATGTTTATGAAATCGAATTATAAGCCAGAAATATGGAAAAGAATAGCGTAAATTTTGGGGTACAACATCATTACCAGACATCCACGAGTTGAAACAGTCAAACTCGAAAAATCACCTAAAAAGCATTCAAGTTACCGGACCAAAATTTGAGTCCAAACAATCAACAAAAAAATTAGAAAAATAAAATGTGCAAAATTTACAATATTTACAACCAACAAAACTCCCCAAACTAAACAAGACAAGCTTGCAGAAATCACATTTTTACACAACAAAAAAAAATACAAATAACGATATTAAAACCAGATGCAAATAAATTAACAAGTTGAAAAGTGAAGATTTGAAATTTAGAACATGTCCTATTTCAACTTGTTAAAATACAAGTCACCATACACATAAACAAACACAAACAAACATGCTTGTTTTACGTCATAAGCTCAACGCCTTTGTTGTGCAAGCTAGTAACCTCCTCATGCCATCGTATTTCCACACCGCGCAAACCTTAAAAAAGTGTCCTAGCAACCACACAACAAACGTTAAAAAAACGATACAATTTACAACAATACGTGAAAACAAATAAAAACACAAATATGCACAAATATAGAATGTAAATGTAAAACATGTACAAGTTTGATAATCATATACAAATAAATTCACAAGTAAATATAAACAAGTTTATTCACAATTTTATACAATATATACATTAATTACAAAACTCAAAAACTAAAGAATTAATAAAACTAATCCCCAAATATAGTGCCATTTTGTTTCAGCATTATAGCGGCAAGAAAAAAGTAAGTTATTATTTTACCGGGTGATATTTATGTTATATTGTATCGTGTCCACAAAGATTGGTTATTGATTTGTCATTCGATAATTTTTTTGTTAATAAGTTTGGGGTTAAATGGGTTGTAAAGAAAAGTTACAAACAAAAATTAAATGCAAACAAGAGTATAAAAAGGATAGACAACTTGTCTGAAATGAATGCACATTACCAGTCATAGACTTAATCCTATCGTCCAGTTATACTCAATCTATGATACTCGTCTATGTCATCACGTATCCCTCACAACCTAAGTCATTTTTAACCCAAATTGAGAATTCTATTGCATCACCTTTGTGGTGATGTCTCACCCACCTTAACAACACAATAGTCAACCCTGTCGCTCGTATCGACAATGTCTCGCCCGACACAACCGACGCAGAGTGTAACACCTCATTTCTACCCGGTAATTATATAACGAAAATCAGAGTATATTTTAAAATTTCAAAAAAACACATGGGATGTCATATTTCTTTATTAACAAAACAAACATATCATATACATACCACTTTCATTATCATGGGATCACATATCACTTGCAACAACTTTTAAAACAAAACATTCTTTTTATTACTACGCAGCGGAATTCATTGTTATACAACTTAAAACAACTGATCATCTTTATTCATTCAAAACAACTTGAAACATCATAGTGCCTTTTATCATTCAACTAAAAATGCATCACCAATAATAATAACAGAAACGACATAGACAAATACATTCCCCTGAGTGCTACGTATCAGAGCAATTGACACGAACTTGAACTAACAGCGACTAATTCTTCTTTCTCGAATACCTGCACGTTACCAGTATAAAGGCAATGTCGAAACAAATGAAAGGGACGAGATATCGAAAAATATAAACAAAAGTATGATAATCAATATATTAGACTAGAATCATACAAATTTCACTACTTCACACAACAATCATACAACAACAACTAATAAGCAATTTAATAACAACAACAACAAGTATTAAATAGCAACTCATATCAACAATAATTTATATCTGACGACGACTTATATCCAACAACAATCTCAACGTAAACAACAACAACAACAACAACTTAAACATACCAATCGAATTTGAATCAACTATGCAAATGCATGTGGTACAATTTGGAGCAGAACTCCCAACTTAAACACAACTTAAACATATGTCAGGTTATCGAGGCATTTCAACAAGGCGTAAGCCTTCAACATGGTGCCATCAAGGCCAACTTAATCATGCAAATGCTATGTATGTGAGAACAACCACAACATCAACAACAACTTAAACAACAACAACTTAAACAACAACTTAAACAACAACTCAAACAACAACTTAAACAACACTAGTCATTCGGCCTACAACTTAAACAAGCTCATGAATCGTGACTATTCATCTTATTCAGATGTACATGAAAAACAACTTATTCAACACCGTCTCGGAAAAATAAATTAACCAAGATTACCTACTAATAACTACAGACTACTTCGAAAATTTTCGGTTAATTTCGAACAACTAATTTTACCGCTAAATTCGGCTAATCGGCTAATTACAGCATTATTTCTATTCACGGCTGTTGCTACCAATCAATACTATACTGTCAATAAATTCCCACACTGCTACAAACCGGATTCTAGAACATTACCAATATTGTTTATCAATTCCAATACACCAGTTATCATTGTTCCTGCTAACTTTACTAGTCTGTACTGCTAATATCAACCACACTGCAAATTAATTCATCCAACATCTTTTCAACAAAATAAGTGAACCACAATTATCTACTAATTTATCTTAGCTACCCTGTCAAATTTCATTTAATTCCGGACAACTAATTATATCGCTTATTTCGGCTATTTCGGCTAAATCGGTATTGTTTTCAACATTATGCTATCGCTGCTATTTATCGAAGACTCTTGTTAATTATTTCTACTACTGTAGTTAACTACTACAGATTTAAATCATTACTGCTATGCTAAACCAATTATCCTGTTACACAAACAAAGCCTCTGCTAACCAATCTGCTATATGCTATTACCTTCAGTTTCCCTGCTAAACTGAGTTTTGATTACAATCCTGCTAATTTACTGCTACTGAGTATTTCATAATTTCAATTGATCAATTATAAATTATCATCTCCTATATTCAATACCATCAATAATTTCTGCTAAGCTGTTCTCAATATTAACAATTTGCTAAATTGCTTATGTAACTTAAATTCTAGTCAAACCAATTTTCGATACTTCTATTTACTGACTACTATTTTGATTTCCATTGATTAATTATCATAAAACCATTGCTATATCTAAACATGTTTATAGGCTAGGTTACTAAAGAATTAATTAGCCAGAATACTAATATACCTACCCCACGTATCATTAAACACAATTTAAACAAAATTGCGGAAATTGAATGGGTGTGGGGCGCCCACCCCCAAGGGTGTAGGGTGGGTGGCGCCCACCTCCAAGCTACTGAGGCCCACGCCTCATCTTCCTTGATTCCAGGGGCGCCCACCTCCATTTGGTGGCCCTTGCCTCTAATTAAACTTCATCCTCCTCATTTTCCTTTCTCTGTATTTATATGTTCATACATACATGTGACTTAAGCAACAGAAAACATAATAATATAGGGAAATGGGACCTGAGGCGCCCACCTCAAGGGAGGTGAGGCCCACGCCTCAAAATACTTAAGGGGGAGGCGCCCACCTCAAGTTCTGAGGCCCCCGCCTCCAAAACTTCATCTTCTTCATTTAATTCTGCACTCTATTTTTATCTGTCCAATTTTATTCCATCAAATTTTTCCAGAAAACATACATCAATTCATACGACTAAACACCATAATTTCACAGACAACTCAACAAGAATTTCAAATAGCAATTCAGAATCAATTCAGCATGATTTTCACAGCACAATCATAATCATCAATTTTCACAACACGTTTTATCAAAATCAAACTCAACAATTTAACAAACATCATAGTAAGAAATTCATATACTCCAATACCACATATCGATCATCATAATCCCGATTATAAAATTCGAATCCCACCCTTACCTGGATTTAACGGCAGTTCGAATTCCCCGATCAGATCCAAATTTCCGGTTCCGACTAATGCACTTCTCGTATCATCTTCCTCCCAACTTTGTGCTTCCAATTCCTTGCACTTTTCCACGACCTATTCTTTTCCTCTTCTCTTCTCTTCACACAAACCCTTATTTTTCCTGTACTGAATAACCTCTTTTCTTTTCCACGTGTAGCCTTTCTTTTTCAAACAATCCAACCATAATAATATTACCAATACTATTATTTAACCTAATGGGCCTCACTATCACACCCTCCACTTATGCTATTTATCACTCAGCAACTTAATCCAATTTAATTAATCAAATAGTCCAATAATAAGATAATAGTATTCCTCTGATTAAACCGACTAAATAATCTAACTTTAAACTTAATAGCTCTGATCGACATATAAACTTGACCGTCCAAACGTCATATTGATCCAATTATGCCTCTTAAAATAATACCAATAAATCCATTTTCAACTAAATTCTGATAAATAAATCCTTAATTAATTTAATTAAATAATTAATTAATTTTGGGGCGTTACACAGAGACATTAATATCTGATACCCACAGTGAATGTCATCTCTAAACCTATGTCTAGCGTTCAGAAACTAGTAGATAATCATCCTAGGTAAGAATCTAAGAAGTATATGTCTATCACAACTCAAATCCCTAACACAAGGTAAAAACCTAAGATAACAATCAACACAAATTTGTAAAGCAAGCTTTATATAACGCCATGGGCGACAAATATACATGAGTTAAGATTAAATATACATACAAAACACAACTAAAAGAGATTAAACAAAGAGGAAGAGAAAGGAACCACAAATCTTTTGGTCTGTCAACGCCAATAGAAGAGCAATCCACCTCGGATCATCCGTATGCAGGACCCATAGTTGTTTTCTAAGCTCTCTAGACCAAAAATTGAAGGTTTGATGAATTGAGACCAAAAATACCCAACCATAACCTAAAAAAATGTATTTTTACCCCTTTTAACGAGTTCTGAAATTGCAGGGCACGCTTAGCCTGGTCTATGGACGCTCAGTGTGGACTGTGTTGTGTTGAAAAAAACCAGCTTCTTGTTTTCGCCATACCTTGAGAACCGTAACTTAGATTTGCGTCCGGTTTGAAGATTGGAAAGCTTATTCAATTTCTTATCTATCTATGACTATATATCAACCAAATTGATGGGTTTTTCTCTTCTTTAATTTGAGTCATATTCATTGATAAATTGCTCAAAATCACGTGTTTGAAGTTTTATTCGATCTCAAACGCTCTATGCTTCAAACATGCGATAAATCCTACAAAATGGGATAAAATTATCAAAAGAATAATATTTATAAAAGAATGAGATTATACTATTATTCACACAAAAGTTGGGATTTATTACACAAAAATAGAATGGTAAGTGTCACAAATTTACACTAAAAATATCCACATTTTGACACTTAAAACAGTGAACCACATCCATACAATAAGAATTTGAATCCTACAATTAGTATGAAAAAAAACTGCACATTAACATAAACTAGCAAGACTTAGTAATCAATTAAAATTTATCAACATACATAACAATAACATCAACATAAAAATAACATACACGAAGTAAATAATATAAAAATCCTCATTGGGAGGTGTTTTAAAACCTGAAAAGAGCGATTTTGATTCAGGGTGTGCATGTCAAATTCGCCCAGAGTGCTTAGAGTTTAAGTTGTACTTACATAAGCTGATGGACTTACAGAAGCCTATTTAAGTCTACATTTATCAACAACAACATACAACAATAAAAAAACTCCAACTTATTTAACAAAAAGAAAATCATATGAAAATCATGTGAAACATAACAACCAAACATAAAAAAAAGGAGAATCAGTATATATATATATATATATATATATATATATATATATATATATATATATATATATATATATATATATATATATATATATATATATATATATAGAGAAAGATTGACGACTATATTAATGAATAAGAAAGCTAATGACGAAGAAGAAGACATAAAATGGGTGCTAGGACTTTGTTGTTAAAGATACGACGATATCGCATGTGTTTAGAGTTAATTCGATAATTATGGGTAAACTATTGCACAATAATTAAAATATATATATATATATATATATATATATATATATATATATATATATATATATATATATATATATATATATATATATATATATATATATATATATATATATATATATATATATATATATATATATATATATATGTGTGTGTGTGTGTGTGTGTGTGTGTGTTTCATTTCATTAATGGAGATAAAAATATGGTTACAGCCTTAAGGATAAATGTCTTAAGGTTTAAATTGTTTTTCATCGTTGAAATAAAAAAAGGAAACTATGATGATTGGAGGTGGAGTAAGTCAAGCGATGGGGCTTCTTTTGTGTCCTCTATCTATTATTATCGGTTGGATCGTGTGTTTCCCCCAAGTATTTTTGTGTCTCCTATTGAACTTGTAGTCCCAGTTATTTGGTGTAGTTGGGCCCCTTCAAAAGTCATAATTTTCCCCTGGAGGCTTCTTTTGAAGTATCTCTTGTCAATTTTGTTATGTTCATATTGAGTTGACCTCTCACCTCTTTGTGACTTATGAGGTTACCTCTTCTTCTACGGGGTTGTGAGGTTATCTCTTGACCTTCTTTCAACTGATTCTAATTTTTATATGTAGTCCTAGGACTAAAGGGAAGTTAAGGATGATCTGGCATGCCGTGATTCCCATGTTTTCTTGGATTAGCTTTGGATCCTATGTTGTGTCTAAACCAATAGAGGGGTGAGCGACCTAGACCTCCATTAGTTGTGTTCTTGATGTGTCTTTCGTGGTTGGTATTCTTCATGTGGCTCGGGTTGGAGAGATCTATTTTCGACTGATGTTAGAGTTTTCTCCGTGTTTTTTTTATTTAGTTATCATTGTGGGTTGTTGCTTCTCTGGTGGTTTGGTTTTTTCTCTCATCGATTGTGTTTTATTTTCGATTACGGATTGATACTTCTTGTATCTTTCTTGAATCTTTGTATTGGTTGTAGAACCTTCATCCTTCTTTATTTATATATTATATTTGCTTTATAAAAAAGGTGAGCTAACATGTATTGATATCTGATTTATTTGATTAAATTTTATAAAAAACAGAAATTTTTAACCATTTAAAAAATTAAAAATAAAGGAAAAATATTATTATAACGATCGGTTTAAACAACTGTAGTGACATCTGAAACATTTCCGGTTAAAAAATAACAAAATAAGAGTGACATCTAGAATATTTCCATAATAATAAAATAACAAAAGAATGTCGTGACTATGTGATTATTAAAAGAAAAGAAAAAAAAAAGTAAATGAAATCATCAAGGTTGAAATAATCAACCGTAGTGAAATCACGTTTATATTTAAAAACTCATGAATTTGCTAGTGCTGAGAATCTAACTCATAAACTTTAGGAACTTTAATCACAATTTTTATTTTCAACCGTGATAATATTTAAACTATTTTTTAATTATAAAATAAATTAAAAAGATGGCTCCTAATTTAAAGGATGTCACAATTGTCTTTCAAAGAACCGTACAAAACGGACGTTGTTGTATATACTTTTGTAATAGGGAATTATTAAATTAATAAAAAATATGTGTATTTTTAAAAATATATATTTTAAAATAGTTTTAATTTTAAAATATTAAATAACAAATTTAAACATCTTTTATCTTTTATTAAAATTTGTTTTCAACATTATTTAACCTTTAAAGAAATATATAACTTAATTTAAAACTGGAATTATTAATATGTGTATATTATATAATAGATGTTAAGTATTTAATCATATTTTTTAAATAAAAAATAATATGGAGTATATTATATATTCTTACTTTTAATTTAAAAATATTTTAAAATTAAATATTTATAAATTCGTTCAATGCTTATTTAATTTGTTGTTGAACATTTTTTAACCCAATCAATCCAAAATTACTTGGTCAATAGTATATTTCAAGACATAAATATAATTTATTCATGAACAAACATTAAGTTACACTTTTAGTTCATTGATTGTAGACAACACAAACAGAATAAGCTCCTGTACCATAATCAAACCTACAAGCTTCCTTCTCATTTACGATCCATTTGCAAACTCTGCATGCATTATAATCCCTTCCTTGTGACCACAAATCAAACCATTTGAGGTTGGAACCATCCCAATTAAGGCTACAATAATACTTGCTTGATTTACCAACTACTCTTGGCGTGAATGCAAAGTTGAATTGTCCTCCAGGTGGGACTATCAACTCGCCTAGATTTTCGCCATATCTTTCGTAGCAATGAATGGTTAACTTTTTGTTATCAGATAACTTGTTGAGGAGCTCTATATGCACTCTATGGGGAATGATCGCTGCATCTGATACAGATACTAGCAGTAAAACAAATAATAATGGAGCAATGATTCTCATCAACGTTGGAGGCATGGTGTATATAATTCATTTCTTATGCATTACCTACACCCCTTTATATATAGCCACTTCTTCTTTTCTTATATACTACTAAAATATTCTTTTGCATATGGATGTGTCCAATTATGATTTTAGATCATTAAAAATTAAAAATAAATTAATAATTTTAAGATTTAATAGAAATACTCCGACAATGTAAAGTTATTTTATACTGTCAGTACAATTATAACTGGTAATTTTTGTACAAATTCGACTTTTTTTTTTAAATCATATGTAAAATATTTCTTTTTAAGAATTGTGATGTACTACTGTGTAAAACACTGACAAAGTGCACGACCTTTAAGTTGATAATTTTAATAAAGACATATTTGAAAGGAAATATATTCACATATAGACAACTTTTTAAAAATATATTTACATTTAAGTTTGACTAACAATATTCTTTTATTGAGTAAAAACACAAATATACTTATTTTGGAGATAAAATTATGATTTTTTATTGAAAAAATTAATAAATATTTATTTGTTAGTAAAAAAAGCTTTAATTGTGGATCTCATTCTCAAAGTCATTTCTTTTTCATAGCTCAACCCACGTATGCTATATGCTTTAATTTGTATACAAGCTATATAGCCCAAATATTCATTTACATCGATCCCTCCTTTTTATACCCCTTTATTTTCTTTACATGTATATTCACTTTTGGTATGGATAGGTCTTATTTTAATTTTAATCATTCAAGATAAATTTATAGAAAAATGTTTGGTAGTAAAAAAACAAAAATTGTAATAATAAATCTCCACCATTCAATATCACTACCATTTCATGATCCCTATTAAAAAAAAATTAAAATTAAAAGCAATTTAAAATTTAGCACTAAAATATTGATTAAATTTTATAAAAAAAAATTCGTACTAAATATTATTACTTAAGTTTGTAATATTGATAAAGTCATATTTGGCAGGGAAAAAAGTCAATTAAAAATGAAATATGTATTATAAACTATTTTTTATAGTCAGGAAGTTTCACTAACAATAAACTTTACTTAAATATTTTTTTTAATAATTAATGATTCATAGATTCACCTCAAATTGCTTACAAATAATATTTTAATTCGGAGCCACAAAAAAACACGCCCTCTTACTTCGTAATATAGTTAACAAGTATAATGCTCTAATAATAAAAATTACACGAAACAAAGTAGTTATTAATAGTACTAAATCACCTCCAAGAATTAAAAATGATAGTGAAAATACAATTGTCGAAAATGAACGAATTACCGATAATTGCATATCATTAAAGTATACTCCATATTTGTTACTTTTGCAAAAATTGACTTTCAAACTCGACTTGAGTTCGAACCCTCTAAGAATGGCCTTTAAGCTTCATAGATTATCATTTCCACCATCCCCAAATATAACCGTGTCATCTGCAAATTAGAGAATATCAACAGAATCATTACTTTCAAAGTGAAATCCTCTATAATCTCCCAACTCCAACTCCTTGTCCATCAACCATGCTAACCCCTCCATAAAAATAACTAACAAAAAAGGAGAAAGAGGATCGCCTTGTCGTAATCCTCTTTCCACTTTAAAATACTCCATGTTACGACCATTAACAATCACCCACACAGAGCTTGTGAACATGCATGCCTCCATCCACTTT
This sequence comes from Vicia sativa, assembly GCA_021764765.1. Taxonomy (NCBI): domain Eukaryota; kingdom Viridiplantae; phylum Streptophyta; class Magnoliopsida; order Fabales; family Fabaceae; genus Vicia; species Vicia sativa. The sequence goes on along the minus strand of CM038792.1, from coordinate 133,464,244 downwards.
AACCATTTAACACTAAACCCCATCCTGATAAGTAAGTGTCTCAAGAAATTCCAACTCATGCAGTCATAAGCTTTCCCATAATCCACCTTTAAAACCAAGAAATTTATTTTCTCCCTCTTAGCCAAGTAAAGAACTTCGTTGTGGTGGACGATAATATTCATACAATTTGGTTGTGACCGATAGTGTTTTGGTGGCATTGAAGTCAACATGGAAAACAAAAGCTCCAAGTAAGTCTATTTTCTTTGGTTGGAGGTTGTTGTTGAATCATTTTCCTTCTAGATCAAATTTATTTTGACGACATGTTTTGGTTGGTCGTCATAACTTATAATGCCCGTTATGTTTCAAGGAAGTTGAAGATGTGGAACATCGTTTTGGTTGTTGTCAGATTTCGCTTTCTTGGTGGATTAAAACTTGTGTTGGATTCAAGTTGATTTACCTTTTGGTTCAACATCTCTAGTTGATCGTTTAACTTCTTTGGATTTTTCTACGAGATTCGGTTTCCACTTGGATCCGGGTTGCATATTTGGCTTATCGTTATGCTGGTCAATTTGGTCTTGTAGGAACATTATTCTCTTGGACTGAGGGGTTCTTTCTAGGTTTCGTCGTTTGAGGATGGTTAAGCTTTTTTTTTTTTTTGCGGGAGTGGATTCTTTCAGTTTGTAAACTGGGCAGTAACCTAGTTTGGTTGGGTTGAAGTGTCTATCAGGCTAGTATCTTAGGAGTTTTTAATCTCTTTTGGTTTTTGTTGATTGTTTATATTCATTGTTTTTGTATCATACTTTTGATGGATTGTGCACCACTTGTGCCTTTTATTTAATCGTTCTTTGTCTATTAAAAAAGAAATTAGTAATCCAATTCTTCATTCCCTTAAAACCTTTTAATTCCCCCAATTATGATGTTTTCATTATTGATCTTGTTAGGCCTTCAGTATCTATAGTAAAAATGAAGGGGGTGGAGGACTCCCCCCCTCCCCCGGCCTCAGACCCATGCTTCCATTAAAATCTTTTGTTTGACTTCCATTCACAAGAACATAAAAATAAGTTAATAAAAATAAGTTTAAAAAATACATGATTCCATCCACATCATCCATGTCTCTCCAAAGCCAAACCTTTTTAGCGTATACATCATGTGGTTCCAACATACACAATCGTATACCTTCTCAAAATCTACTTTTGGCATTTAGCACTCCTCTCTCTCAAATTTAATACCAAACAAATATAACATGGTCTAGTTTATTTATCCAAACCCATAAAATCAAGCAGCATAAACAGAACCATAAACATCAGAAATACAATATTCAAAATACAATATTTTAAAACTAAAAGAAGAAAAATACTTTCATTAGGTTGGAGGCCTTCAACAACAACATGTGCGAAGTGAGGAACTAACATTTCAGAGTCCTTTTTAGATTTTGTTGATACAGAAAAGAATACAAAAAAATCAAATCAATGTCGCAGATTATCGTCTGTTTCTATTTGATTTCAACAAGAAAAAGAGGAACAAGAAAGAAGAAGAGGAAGAAAGAAGACGTGAAAGAACGAAGAAGTGATTGAGAGAGAAAGAGAGAAGGAAAAGTAGATGAAAATTTTATCATATGATTTGTTTTTCGAGAAGAGAGATGATTGTGAGGTTTGAAAAAATATTTACTGTAGTTTGTATATAATTTAGATAAAGTAGAAGAGAGAAGCGCTCAAGTGAAATAAAGTAATGGATGAAAAATGAAGAAATTATTCACGTGGTAGGCCATAGAAGCATGAGGTTAAAATGAGAATTTTAGAAACATATAATTTTCTTATACGACAGATATGTTCTCGTTTTTTGAATATGAAGAGATGATAAAAACGAAAGGGAATATGTTTCCCGAAGTGTATTGAGAGGGAGTAAAAAAGTTAAAATTTATGGACACCATTTAATACAAAATCACTAAGCTAATACTAAAAATATAAATTATTAAATTTATGAATGGTATAGAACACAGTTTTTAAAAGACAAAACATGTTTGTGTGTGGTATAAATTTAAATAATATATTCAAATTTTTAATTAGACATATAATATATTCTAAAGATCAAATTTAATGTATTATTAATTTCAATACGGGTTAACATATACTATATTAAAATTTAATGAGATATATAATATATAAATATTTAAGTAGATATATAATATATTCTAAAGATTGATTTAAATATATTTTTAATTTAAATAGGTGTTAACGGCTAGTATATATATAATTCAATTTTTTTTAAAATTATTAATTTATAAAATTAACAATATACTTGCATTAATAATATATAAATATAAATAAATATTATGGTTAAAAATTAAACTCCAAATCAGCCGTTTAAACTCAATTATTTCAACTAATACATGAAAAGTGAGATATCACATCCACCTAATTAAATAATAATAAAAGTCATACATTTTTCAATTATTATATTCAGAATTTATGTAATGAAGTATTTGTCAACGTTATAATTCAACACTGAAATTTAACTTATTCATATGATAATAAACTGTCTCCAAGACATGAACAAACATTAAGGTACATCAGCTCATTGATTGTAAACAACACAAGTAGAAAAAGTTCCTTTATCATAATCAAACTCACAAGCTTGCGTATTTGTAACAATCCATTTGCAAGCTCTGCATTTATTGTAATCCCTTCCTTGTGACCACAAATCAAACCATTTAAGATTTGAACCACTCCATTGGACGCTACAATAATACTTGGTCGATTTACCAATTGATCTTGGTCTGAAAAGAAAGGCGAATATTTTAAAATATTGAAGGGTCACCTCTCCGAGATCTTCACCTTTTCTTTCGTAGCAATGAATGGTTAAGTCTTTCTTATCATTTAACATATTGGCGATTTCTATATGAACTAGATGAGGAATGATAAATGCTTCAGATACCACTACAAACAATAAAACAAATGATAGAGGAACAACAATTCTCATAAATATTGCAGACATGGTGTATATAATGTGTCTAATGAATTACCTACAATCCCTTTTTATAGCCACTTCTATTCCTTAAGTTTATATTTCTAATATCCATTTGCAAATTTGTGTCTTTTTCTGTATTTAAGATCTTCAAAATTAATTAATTTTAGACATAATTGGAAGAAAAAGAAATAGTCATTTGAACTGGTATATCCATTTATAGAAAACTTTTTAAAATAAACTTCTATTTATGAAGTTCGACTAATAACATATTTTTATTGATATTTGATTTCATATATATACGGTGAATAGTGTAAGTATTGGTGTAAACATATTTAGGGTAGAGATAACATTACTCTAAATTTATATTTCTAATATCCTTTTACAAATTTGTGTCTTTTTTTTATTTAAGATTTTCAAATTAATTAATTTTAGGCATAACTGGAAGAAAAAGAAATAGTCATTTGAAATGGTATATCCATTTGTAGAAAACTTTTTAAAATAAATTTATAGAAAACTTTTTAAAATAAATTTAAATTTAAATTTATGGTATATCCATATATTAAGTATGTCTGTTTTTAAAATCTATACTTATTATATATAAGGAAGATACAAAATTTTGGGTTGGCCTACTTTTATTTCCAAAATACCTTTTATTTTTATTTTAAATAAATTCAAATATAAAATACAATATAGTTTTAAAAAAAAAAATTGTGGTTGTTAACTTACTTGGTAACTTCCTCACAACCTAGGAGAGGAGAAACAGACATATTCAAATAACTGAACATTAACTATCAAATAGTTATCATCTTGAAACATTTTTACAAATGCAACCGTTTGGAATTAAATCGATAAATAACATATGATTTTCTTTGTGAAACAATGTAATCATAAACAAAGAACTTCCTTATTCATGATACTGGTAAGGAACTTCTCACTCACTCTCACACATTCTTTCAAATTAATATTTAGATATTGATCATATTTAAATACTCATTATGATACCGATCATATTTAATGTATATATCAAACATGAGTGTTTTTAAAATAAGAGATAAAAGGATTAAATATCAACTATTGAATTTGATAAATTATCTTGATTAATATTTATTGTCATTACTTCATCAAAGCCATTTATCAAATTCAACGGTTGGTGTTTACTCCTCTTATCTCTTATTTTAAAATCCTCCCATATGAGAATGTGACAATGTAATAACAACTGTTGGATTAAGAACCTACATACACCTTGTTCTAGGCCAGCCATATCCTCGGTGATCCGACCCTGTCTTTATAGATTTGATCATCGTAAGAGAAATCCCCAGATTGATTCGACCTGACATGTTCTTTTTCTGAGTTGGCCATTACAAGGCGTAACATCTCAGATCCAACTGAAGTATATACTAAAGCTCTTTGAGCATTCTCTTGACCATTGAATATTCAGTAATCTAGAAGCAAGAGATCCATCCCTTGAACACATCCAATTGTCATCTGCATTCTATGCCGGAAGAATAACAAGTTAGTTATTGAGCTCCCATATATATGCGTATAGCGCAATCTCAGGTAAAGAGTTTCGAACATAATTTGAATACTCTCTCATCATTCACACACCGATTTGTTTGTTGGAGTGATAACCTTGCAGATACACCCCCCCTTTTCACTGCATCGAAAGTTATCCTTCATTTTTGCATATGTAACTCCATGTATTATTAGTTAAGGTACATAGTAGCGGCAACATATGTTAGAATTTGACTTCTGATTCATGTGTATCAATTGAAAATGATTGAGTATAACAGGTAACCTTTATAAAGATATTAAATTAGGAAGATCCATATCTCGTTCCTCAAGTCTCATCATCGATCTATATCATTTGAAGCATCAAAACATCCAAGGCTAAGTCACTTGTCGGTTTCTTTTCGCGGAGCATCGATTCAGAGTTATAGTGAACCAACCTATCAAAGTGTTAAGGTTCCTTGATTTGGAATTTTTTTATGGAATCTCGAATTATGATTTACCTTTAGTCATCATGATCATTATCAATCATCTAACCATAACATGATTCATAATAGACGAAGGAAGTTCTTGAAAAATCCTTTAATAAGAAGCGTTGGAATTGACAGGTCTCCATTGGACGGACTTGACTCCATCAGGAGAAGAAGGACTGTTGGCTTTTAACAATTCAGTCACTCATCCTTGTGGATCAATCGACCTAACATTACCAGTTGGGGAATAAACGAGGAAGATAATAATGACTCTTCCATTCCTTGTGATCCATATTAGATATAATATTAGGACGAAAAGGAGAGATGTCCACTATAAACATAGTCTTAAAAGAAATGAAGAGGATCTGGAGAAGAATTTATGGGGATATTTTAACCACGACATTGAGGAACTATGACAAGCTCAATATCGATGCACGTGAGAGAGAAATTAGACTACCCCAGACAGAGAATTTTAACTCTTTCAAATAGGTGATAATTTGTTAGACTATGGAACCGAATCTACAAGGGGTGAATAGATCCTGAAATAAAAACAACCTTTCAAAATGATTATTTAAAACTTATTTAAAAACAATGTTGAGCGGAAGGTTTTTGGCTAGATCAATTAGAGTAGTCTAAACGAACCTAGTTATTGGAGATTCAGATATGCACGAGTCATATGGTATCAACATAATGATAAAATCAATCAACATAATAATATATCAATTAATTGTTTCAATATCCAACACAGCGGTTTCCAATTTCCAATGATATCATATTAAAAACATAACTTGACGCTTTATTGAACATGTGATGTAAAATCAATTATTTAGAATTTTCTTTGAGCTTGTTGATATGAAAAAGCACTCATAATAAAGAGGCTTTCAGCGAAATTTTTGTATCTCACACGCATTGAAGAGCCAACGGACGATCTCTATTAGGTATCCTCATATCTCCCTCCACTCCTCAATTATCATCTACATGAATATCTGTCCAGGTGTTTATCCATATCCATGTTATTTTGTCTTTACTTTTTTAAGTAGTTTTATAGGTATCTTATCTAAGTGCCTTATATCTCAAATAAGTTTTTACTTGTCATGTGGGATGAGTAATTGCTTAATTGTCATCTTTTATATGTTTCTTATCCTACTTTGATTATCAATATCATCGTTAGTGTTTTCTATCCAATTTCTTTTTTTATTTTCTTTTAATTTCTAAATTAGTCATCAATTATTTCAAATTTGACTCCAAAATTAATTTTCAAGCCTAAATCTAATTTCCAAACCAAACGCGAAACCACCACTCATTCCCAAACCAAAACCTTATAAATAGAGGCCTCCTCTGTTTCAAATTTCAAGCTTTTGATATCCAAAATGACCTTGCCAAAACATTTCTCAAAGCTCTTTCTTCTTCATAAAGATTAGTAAATTCTTCATTGGAATTTGCTAATTCTTTGAGCTAAACCTCCATCCACTCTCTTTTGCTTCATCAATTCTTTAGATTTAGGCTTGTGATTCTGAGTTACTCTGACTCTAATTGGTGTGGAGATATAGTTGATAGAAGAAGTACTTCTGGATACTTATTCAAGTTTCTGGGAGGTCCTATTTCTTGGAGTTCCAAGAAGCAAGTTGTTGTTGCTCTATCAACGTTTGAAGCTGAGTATATTGCATGCGCTATAGCTGCATGTCAAGCTGTGTGGCATTTAAACTTATTAGAAGATCTGAAGATTAAAGTAAAGAAGCCTCTAAAGGTGATGATTGATAACAAGTCTGTAATCAATCTTTTCAGAAATCATGTGTTACACGGAAGAAGCAAGCGTATTGAGACTAAGTATCATTTCTTGAGAAGCCAAGTCCAGAACGGAACATTAGAAGTTGTGCACTGTATTATCCAGAAGCAGTTGGCAGATGTTCTGACGAAGGCAATCAAAACGGATCAATTTCTCCTCTTAAGGGATGAAATTGGTGTTGTTAGTTTTGTATAGAAATATGAATTAAGGAATGATATTGAAGAGTAATTCAATATTCAGAAGTTGTTAATCAGAAGCTGATGTTCTGATGTTCTGGTGTTGCTCAAAAGCAGTAGAACTTCTGAGGTTGCGTCCAGAAGTATGCTTAACTTCTGAGTTTCTTTAGCAAAGCTGTTAAGTTTAGTTTTAAGGATACTTTAGTATTTACTATTATCCCATTATTCCAATATTTTTTATTTTTGTGCACCAATAGTGCAGTTCACTTAAATGAGTGAAAGCTAGAATAAAATTCATTATACAAGAACTATGCACTAACAACCAAAACCACACTGTATGACTTCTCTCCAACACCACCTTTTACGCTAGTGATATAACAACTTATGTATTAAAATTTCGCAATGTAGAAGATTATATTATAAATAAATGTTTTTTGACAAATATTTTTAATAATATTAAATAAATGTAAAATATCAGTACTTTTCTCAAAAATATATTTTGAAAAATTTTTCCTTTTAAATATTCAACAATAAATTGAAACGTTATTTAACTTAATTAAAATACATTTTCAACAATATTTAATTTAAAAAAAAAATTGGTTAACCTCATTCTAACTTAAATAAAAGGTATAAAAGTTTAATAAATATCAATGAAAATATGAGTTAATCAACATGTATCTAATTATATCAATTTTTATTTTAAAAATATTATAATAACATGGCAAATTATTTACTTTCTATTACTTGATTGTATAAAAAGAACTTTACATTGACGGTGTATAAATATTATTGTATAAAATAAATTATACAATGTATATTAAGTATAAAAAATATATATTTTGAAATAATTGTATAATTTATTATATATTCTGACTCTAAATTGAAAAATATTTAAAAATTAACTAAATCAATCCAAAAGTCAATATATAATATATTTCAAGACATAAACATAATTTATTCATGAACAAACATTACAAGGTACACTTTTAGTTCATTCGTTGTAATCTGTAGACAACACAAGCAGAATAAGCTCCAGTATCATAATCAAACCTACAAGCTTCCTTCTCATTTACGATCCATTTGCAAACTTTGCATGCATTATAATCCCTTCCTCGTGACCGCAAATCAAACCATTTGAGGTTGGAACCATCCCATTTAACGCTACAATAATAATACTTGCTCGATTTACCAACTACTCTTGGAATGAGTCCAAATTTGAATTGTCCTCCAGGTTGGACTATCAACTCGCCTAGATCGTCGCGATGACTTTCGTAGCAATGAATGGTTAGCTTTTTGTTATCAGATAACTTGTTGAGGAGCTCTATGTGCACTCGATGGGGAAATATCGCTGCTTTAGAAAAAGCTACTAGCAGTAGAACAAGTGAAAATGGAGCAATAATTCTCATCAGCGTTGGAGACATGGTGTATATAATTCGTTTCTTATGCATTACCTACATCGATCCCTCCTTTTTATACCCCCTTCTTTTCTTTACATGTATATTCGCTTTTTTATATGGATAGGTTTTGTTTTGGTTTTAATCATTCAAGATAAATTTATAGAAAAATGTTTGTCAGTAAAAAAACAAGAATCGTAAGAATAAATCTTCACTATTCAATATCAATATCATTTCATGATTCCTATTATGGTCTGTTTCTATTTGATTTCAACAAGAAAAAGAGGAACAAGGAAGAAGTAGAGGAAGAAAGAAGACGTGGAAGAATGAAGAAGTGATTGAGAGAAAAAGAGAGAAGGAAAAATAGATGAAAATTCTAGTATATGATTTATTTTTCGAGAAGAGAGATGATTGTGAGGTTTGAAAAATATTTACCGTAGTTTGTATATAGTTTGGATAAAGTAGAAGAGAGAAGCGCTCAAGTGAAATAAAGTAATGGATGAGAAATGAAGAAATTATCCACGTCGTAGGCCATAGAAGTAGGAGGTTAAAATGAGAATTTTAAAAACATATAATTTTCTTATACGATAGATATGTTCTTGTTTTTTGAATATGAAGAGATGATAAAAACGAAAGGGAATATGTTTTCTGAAGTGTGTTGAGAGGGAGTAAAAAAGTTAAAATTTGTGGACACCATTTAATACAAAATCACTAGGATAATACTAAAAATATAAATTATTAAATTTATCAATGGTATAGGACACAGTTTTTAAAAGCCAAAACATGTTTGTGTGTGATATAAATTTAAATAATATATTCAAATTTTTAATTAGATATATAATATATTCTAAAGATCAAATTTAATATATTATTAATTTCAATAGGTGTTAACATATACTATATTTAAATTTAATTAGATATATAATATATAAATATTTAGGTAGATATATAATATATTCTAAAGATTGATTTAAATATATTTTTAATTTACATAGGTGTTAACAGCTATTATATATATGATTCAAATTTATTTTTTTAAACTATTAATTTATAACATTCACAATATACTTGCATTAATAATATATAAATATTATGGTTAAAAATTGAACTCCAAATCAGCCGTTTAAACTCATTTATTTCAACTAATACATGTAAAGTGAGATATCACATCCACCTAATTAAATAATGGTAAAACTCATACATTTTTCAATCATTATATTCAAAAATTTTGTAATGAAGTATTTGTCAACATTATAATTCAAAACTGAAATTTAATTTATTCAAGACATGAACAAACATTAAGGTACATCAGCTCATTGATTGTAAACAACACAAGTAGAATAAATTCCTTTATCATAATCAAACTCACAAGCTTGCGTATTCGTAACAATCCATTTGCAAACTCTGCAATTCTTGTAATCCCTTCCTTGTGACCACAAATCAAACCATTTAAGATTTGAACCACTCCATTGAACGCTACAATAATACTTGGTCGATTTACCAATTCCTCTTGGCCTGAATACAAAGGAGAGTTTCTCAAGAGATAGAAGGGTCGCCTCTCCGAGATCTTCACCTTCTCTTTCGTAGCAATGAATGGTTAAGTCTTTCTCATCATTTAACCTATTGGTGATTTCTATATGAACTAGATGGGGAAGGATCCCTGCTTCAGATACCACTACAAACAATAAAACAAATGATAGAGGAACAACAATTCTCATAAATATTGCAGACATGGTGTATATAATGTGCCTAATGAATTACCTACAATCCCTTTTTATAGCCACTTCTATTTCTTAAGTTTATATTTCTAATATCCATTTGCAAATTTGAGTCTTTTTTTTATTTACGATCTTCAAACTTAATTAATTTTAGGCATAATTGGAAGAAAAAGAAATAGTCATTCGAAATGGTATATCCATTTATAGAAAACTTTTAAAAATAAATTTCTATTTATGAAGTTCGACTAATAACATATTTTTATTGATATTTGATTTCATATATATATATATATATATATATATATATATATATATATATATATATATATATATATATATATATATATATATATATATGAGTGTTTTAAAATAAGAGATAAAAAGATAAAATGTCAACAATTAAATTTGATAAATGATTTTGATGAACATTTATGATTAAAGATGACAATTGATTAAAATAAAATCCATTCACAAAAAAAGTTTTCTCATAATAATAAAACTGGATATTTTTTTTCAAACAAAACAGATTTTTTTTTTAGAAACTTAAAAAATTATCTTTTTGAAGAAAAACAGATTTTTTTTAAAATAAAAATGGAATTTTAAAAAAAAAACTTCCCCAAAAAAACTGAATTTTTTTTTTCTAAAAACTGAATATTTTATTTTTTTTCGTAAAAAAACTGAACTTTTGCGTTTTTTGAAAAAAAAAACTAATTTTTTTTTAAAACTGAAAAATTTTAGTTTTTTTTCCCAAAAAAAATATATATATATATATATATATATATATATATATATATATATATATATATATATATATATATATATATATATATATTTAAACTTTTCTTTTAAAAACGGAAGAAAAAAGAAAGAAAAAAATTGGAAATGTTTTTTTTATTTAAAAAAATTGATTTATTTTTTTTATAAAAACTGAACCCTAAATTAGTAAAGATCGCAATTTAATCTCACATTCTCATATAATTTATCCATTCTCATAAGATATTTTGGGCTAAATAACGGGGAAAGAATAGATAGTTTTCTAGTTTCTCGAAGTCGTTGAACTTGGAGGGGATCAGTTATCTCTTCATTATAAAGGGAACAATTTCTACCCATTCGCTTTTTCATATTATTTCTTTAACACCTTTTAAAGTTCTCACTTCACTAGGGTTATGATCAAATAATAAATTGAGTGGAACTAGTTTGCTTTCACCTTATGGGAAGTTAGTGGAGACCTAACAAGGATTGAGGTTGGGGGACCTAAGCTCTAAGCGAGCGTTGAGCCCTCGCAAAACTTATAACTCTTTTATAAGGCTTTGGGCGATATGAGTTATTGGTTGTTCGCTTCTATGGTTTAATAAGAAATATTGTAGTTCACATTTCTTTAAGCACGAGGTTGAGGAAGGGGAAAACTGATTTAAACAAGACATGGAGTGATTTCTTTTTGGATGAGACTTAGATAGTTTAGTCCCTCAGACGAGATTTAGATATTCGATTCCCGTAGGTGATACTTAGATAATTGGGTCCCTCAAGTAAAATATTAATAATCTAATTTCTTAGGAGAGACTTAGCTAGTCATGTTACGTAAAAAAGACTTAAAAAGTCAAGTACCTTGAGCGTGATTTAAACAACCGAGTCCCTCTGGAGAGACTTAGATAATAGAGTCCTTCATAAAAGACTTAGATAAACAACTCCCTCATATGATACTAGAAAAATTGATTTTCTCTTTATAACTTTTAGGAATGGTGTTTGTATTATTCAAATTGTTTTCCCACTTGAGATATTCTTGCAACATCACCATTAACAATCTCTTTAATGATAATACTCCCTCGTTAGGTGGTGTGTTTAATGATTTCTTTCTATTATCGTTCTATCACTTGGAAAAGATTCCTTATGAAGCTTATCTTTCCACCATTGACTTGAACGAGATTGTCTCTTAGGGAGACCTTAAATTTTCATCGAGAAATGAGACCTTAGAAGTGCAAAGTGATTTTAAATCTGTGAGACATTATTCTCCTTACTTAAAAGTGGGACTCTAAGGTGAAGATTATAGGGAGTTTCTTAAACTAAGCTTAAGGCGCGTACTTGCAACATTTAATTATTTAGATAAATGTACTTTTGTTCGCTCTTCATATTTAACCCTTCCTAGGTTTATTTTATATTGCGTAAATTCTTTCATACAAAGGTGACCCTAGACATCCCTAACAATATGATACTTCTTACAATTGCATATTTCATACAGACATCGCATTTTTCTCTCTTTCTCATCATCATCTTGTGCACAAGAAAACTAAATAAACTCAACAACCCTATCCAAAAATCCATCTCTAATTATTCTATTATCATTACCCATTATTCCAACCAACTATTTGCAATTCTTGAGAATTTTCATTTTACTGCAAGCAAAAATGAGTTTACACATCAACTACTTTGAATAATTGTCCTGCCAAGATTAGGTTAAAATAAAAAGCGTGCAATGAATATAATAGAGCTCTTCATCACTAACAAGCAATAAAACAACAAAATTTTATATTTTCCAAAAGGAACAAAGCCATAGTTATGGCTTTTGTTGATTTATACCATGTTTACTTATAGCATGGTTTACATAAACAAAATAGCCTTAAAGTATCGTTTTTAGAGGATAAAGTAGTAATAAATTATTGAATTTTATCAATTCACACGTGAACAACTATTGAAATTTAAACTCCTTAAACGCATTATCAAAACTTCAATTATATCCAACATAAAACTCGACTTAATGAGACAAATTCTTCTAGATAAAATTATTAGAATATAAATAAAATAGTACCCATCACATCCGAATAAAACTTGTTGAAGGAGCCATGTAACATTTGTCATAATAATATGTACCAAATTTTTTATAACTGTAAATCAATCATATAACAAGATCAATAAAAACAACAAAAAAATAATTGCTTGTAGGATAAACCAGTTTTAGAATATGATAAAATAAAAAATAGTTTTTTCTTACAAATCAAATTTTTGCCAAACCGATTCAAATGTAAACTAGTTTATATATATATATATATATATATATATATATATATATATATATATATATATATATATATATATATATATATATATATATATATATATATATATATATATATATGAAAAGTTACACCATGAGTTACACTCGCTCAAAAACGTCATTTCGGATTAATATTTTTTAAAATCAACCATTGGATTGAAACATACCATCATATAGATGTGTGTGTGCGTGCGCGCGCGCGTGTGTGCATGTGTGTGTTCCAACTTAGGTTGAATTAAGAACATGCATACACATTGTTCTAGGCTAGCCATATCCTCGGCGATCCGACCCTATCTTTATAGATTTGATCACTAAAAGAGAACTCCCCATATTGATTTGACTAAACATGTTCTTTTTATGAGTTGGCCATTACAAGGCGTAACATCTCAGATCCAACTGAAGTATATACTAAAGCTCTTGGAGCATTCTCCTGACCATTGAATATTCAGTAATCTAGAAGCGGGAGATCCATCCTTCGAACACATCCAATTGTCATCTGCATTCTATGCTGGAAGAATAACAAGTTAGTTATTGAGCTCCCATATATATTTGTATAGCGCAATCTTAGGTAAAGATTTTCGAACATAATTTGAATACTCTATCATCATTCACACACTGACTTGTTTGTTGGAGTGATAGCCTTTCAGATAACACCCCACTTCACTACATCGAAAGTTATCCTTCAGTTTTGTTTATGTAACTCCACTTATTATTAGTTAAGATACATAGTAGTGGCAACGTATGTTAGAATTTGACTTTTGATTCATGTGTATCAATCGAAAATGAGTGAGTATAACAGGTAACCTTTATGAAGATATTAAATTAGGAAGCCTCTATATCTCGTTCCTCAAGTCTCATCATCGATCTATATCATTCAAAGCATCACAACATCCAACACTAAGTCACTTGTCGGTTTCTTTTCGCTGAGCATCGATTCGGAGTTATAGTGAACCAAGGTTCTTGGATTTGGAAAAAATTGATGAAATCTCAAATTATGATGTACCTTTGGTCATCATGATCATTATCAATCATCTAACCATAACATGATTCATAATAGACGAAGGAAGTTCTTGAAAAATCCTTTAATAAGAAGCGTTGGAATTGACAGGTCTCCATTGGACGGACTTGACTCCATCAGGAGAAGAAGGACTGTTGGCTTTTAACAATTCAGTCACTCATCCTTGTGGATCAATCGACCTAACATTACCAGTTGGGGAATAAACGAGGAAGATAATAATGACTCTTCCATTCCTTGTGATACAGTGAAAAAACACCCTCAAAGGTATTCTATAAATGTCTTTACTGGCTAAGTTAGATGTTGTAGTCCCTACAATCCATCTTAGATATACTATCAAGAAGAAAATAAGAGATGTCCAGTATAAACATAGACTTAAAAGAAATGAAGAGGATCTGGAGAATAATTTATGGGGATATTTTAACCACGACGTTGAGGAACTATGCCAAGCTCTATATTGATGCACGTGAGAGAGAAATTAGACCACCCCAAACGGAGAATTTCAACTCTTTCAAATAGGTGATAATTTGTTAGACTATGGAACTGAAACTACAAGGGGTAAATAGATTCCCAAATAAAAACTACCTTTCAAAATGATTATTTAAAACTTATTTGAAAAACAATGTTGAGCGGAAGGTTTTTGGCCTAGATCAATTAGAGTAGTCTAAACGAACCTAGTTATTGGAGAGTCGAATATGCACGAGCCATATGGTATTAACATAATGATAAAATCAATCAACATAATAATATCACAATTAATTGTTTCAATATCTAACACAGCGATTTCCAATTTCCAATGAAATCATATTAAAAACATAACTTGATGCTTTATTGAACATGTCATGCACAATAAATTATTTAGAATTTTCTTTGAGCTTGTTGATATGAAAAAGCACTTATAATAAAGAAATTTTTTATCTTGACGCATTCCATGGACGTCTTTCTCATATCTTTCCCATAATTTTACCTTTGTATGCATGTTCGATTACTCTATTTTATCTACTATATTGTGTTTTACTTTTTAAGTAGTTTTATAGGTATCTTATCTAAGTACCTTATATCTCAAGTAAGTTTTTATTCATGTAAGTATTTATTAATGTTGATCTTTTCTAATTGTCATATGTTATCTTTTCTATCATATCATGTTAGGTATTTTTCGCCAATCGTCCGTTATGTCTTTTCTACCCTACTTTGATTCTCAATATCATTGTTAAGCGTTGATGTTTTGTCATCTCTTCTCATATAATTTCTCATGCTTCTTGGATCCTTGGTTTAGTACTAATTTACTAACAAACATGGTGATACAAAAGAAGCTATATTTTCTCTTCTACATGTGTTTTGAGCATCATTTTCTTATGATTACTTCATGTACTTTTGTATCGTGCCCCATGAATGTTTATTGATGTTGGCTATTGCCCATAACATCTAAGAAAATTATTTTTGATTATAATGCTTGTAGGCATCCAAGGGACTATATCTTG
Organism: Vicia sativa; assembly: GCA_021764765.1. Classification (NCBI taxonomy): domain Eukaryota; kingdom Viridiplantae; phylum Streptophyta; class Magnoliopsida; order Fabales; family Fabaceae; genus Vicia; species Vicia sativa. Next base: position 133,448,703 of record CM038792.1, on the reverse strand, counting down.
CCGTATATCATGACACTTGAGTATGTCATCTTGTTGACAATTCTCCAGTCTTTAAGTCAGGGGGGTCCCGAAGGGTGTTCATAAGGAGTAGTGGCAGGGCCCCAATTTTTGGGGCATATATATATATATATATATATATATATATATATATATATATATATATATATATATATATATATATATATATATATATATATATATATATATATAAATTTGACTATTTATTTGTTACATATAACTTATAATCTGGTAATAAATTATTAATTAAGAAAAGGGCACCAGATCCATAATTTCGAACAGGGCACTCAAAATCTCAGGGATGGCCCTGATTTAAGTTCATGATTGGTATCTTGTGAGGGTTCCATCATCACCCCATGATTTACAAGATATCATTGTCTTCTTACTTGATCTTTATCAACATCGTTTGATTTAAGACGAGTATCATTTATCCTAGACGATATTTTTCATCAATTAGATGACTTGCTTTGTGTATGAAGTATCATCTTCTACCTTGGTTACTCATGAATCTCATCTTGAGTTAACCTATCCATCAAGTCACACATTCCATAATTCTTCAATTATTCTTTCACTACTTGATTCTATGTGTTCTTTCCTCTTTTGGTCATTTATTTGATTGTGTGTTTGTGTTAGGGCTGCTCATTTCATTCGCGGATACGGATATCCGCCGGATATCCGCTTTTACGGATCGGATCGACCCAATCCGTTGGTAAACGGATTGGATAACGGATAATAATGTTTTCTATCCGTAGAAAACGGATAATTTGGATATATCCGTCGGATATCCGCGAATATCCGTCATCCGTTCAATTTTAAACCATATATTCATTTTATCCACATATATTAATTTGGATACATGTTATTTTTATACATGTTATAAATTATTTTCATAAATCATCTTTAAAAACTTATAAAAATATATTTTAAAAAAATTATAAAAAATATCACAAACTTTTCTAATAAAATCTCTAAAATAGTCTCAATTTCAATCACAAAATTATATTTCTGATGGATGACGGATATCCGCCGGATTTATCCGTTAGTCAGCGGATTTATCCGTATCCAATCCGTTCAAAACGGATCGGATAACGGATCGAGTATTTTCTTATCCGTTTGAATGGATATCCGGTTAAATGGATGCGGATCGATCCGTATCCGTCCGTTGCGCAGCCCTAGTTTGTGTGATGTTTTATCATTCTTTATCTTGATATTTTATCATCCATTTTCTTGATGTCTTATCATCTCTTATCCTTATTTGAGTTTTTCTCCTTTTGTATGCTCCTCATAGGATATTTAGTTCACTCTTCTCCAAGTTTGAACTAAATAGACCTTAGGCTTACTATCCATGCATGCCAATGTTAGGTGGATTCTCTCCCTCTTATCCTCAACCATAGGGTCATCGTTGCATGACAACTTTAGGGCTATTTTGTTAGTTTCCCTTTAGACTTTTTCTTCCCCTTTTGCATCTGCATTAAAATTAAAACTTCTTTTCTTTCAAACTTCTCAAAGTACTTAAAGATACAAGCCATGTGCCATGAGCCTTATATGAGAACTTTGGGTACGAGACATCTGGCTCGATCATCCAAAGCCTCTTGTGTCGTAGACTTTAATGTGGTTCAAATCATAAAACTCAAATCCTTTTTCAAGGTAAAAACCACCAACCAATTCAAACTTCATTTGTTTCTGCTTGGCTTTTCATTTCAAAACCTTTTTCAAAAAGGACATGCTTCGTTAGCATTATTCATAAAAAAACAAAAACCAAATGGAAATATGTGAGTCGAACTACGGTGCTCTGATTCCTTAAAAAGGCTACGTAGGCACTTGTTCAGCGATTTTAGTCGAGTAAAACTTTGTAAATATTTTCTTCTTTTCCCTGTATTTTCTTTTGCATTCTTGCATTCCCTTTCATCTTTTAGCATTAAGATTTAGACATTAGACTTTTTTAACACCTTTAGATTAGAAAAAACATAAGTGGATCTCGTAGATTACTATGGACATATGGGGTGCTAAAACTTTCCCCTCGCGTGACCAAATCCCTTACCCAATCTCTCGGTCGCAAGGTCGTGATTTTCCTCTTTTAGGTTTACTCGATGTTTACCTTTCCCCCACGGCATAAAAAACGTTTGATGACGACTTCATTGATACCCGATGATTTGTCTAATCATTTTAGTTGGTGGCTTCACTAGGGATATATTGACCAAATGCTGGTCCATCCTAGATTCAGTCCTAACTTTTGTTTGTTTTCTTGTCTATGGGTGTTTATTTGTTTATTGCTTTAGTGCTTCATTATTTATATGCCTTCATGCATTGTATTTTATGGTTTTGTTTCCTATATTGTAGATATGCTATTGTGTTTTTTCCCTATTGGGATAGGATGTTACTATGAGGTAAAAGGCCCAGTACACAGGCCAAAGTGCACTAGGAAACTTAGGAATTGAGTGGAACATGAAGGCTACTAGACGAAGGCCTTACTGGTGCGGTCATGTCGTCCATGCTCAAGTGAAGTACAAATGGGGTTCTATCGTCCACCACGCCTGTGGCTAAGATGGTAGTACTTCCAAGCGAACCCGTGATTTTGAGTTACCCATGGCTTTACCCTGACCTAGACCATACCCGTGAATAGGAAGGGAATGCTTTTTAATTGGTACTGTTGGTGAATAAATTCAGTTGGTGACTCTGATACAGATGGTGACTATTGGTTTTGTTCTAATGGTGACTATTGGTTCTATTCGGGTGGTGACTACATGTTCTCGCGGGTTTGGTTCCGGAATTCTCACCTTGTGATAGTCGTTTATTTTTGAAACTCACTAGTACTCAATATCTTGGAGGTTTTTATCCCAACAGTGGCTGATTTACGTGGTACTTGGTTCTTGGTTCTCGAGTGTTCTGAGATAAGACCAGACTTTTTATCCTATGTTATTCATATGTTTCAGAAATGGTGCATTCATTATCCATCTTGGTGGAAACCTTGATCACATACTCTTGCATTCATAATATGTTAACACCATTTTAACACACATGTTCTTTCCATTTTCAAGGATCTGTACTTTTGAACTTCGTGCCAAACGTTTCTGCCTCTTACTGGCTTAAAATTAAATTAAAAGCATGTGGGTTCCTTGAAAGTGATTAAGCATGTTACCACACCCACTCATGTACCTCATGCATGCATTCATAATAGTTACTCAGAGTTGGGGATTCTTGTCCAGACTTGATATATTCTCTTCAGAACTCCGAGCTTGACTTCTCACCACTACACAAATTTCATCAGTCACAGATCAGTTATGGAACAACTTCATGGGAAATTGACCGGGATAAAGATTCAAATGTGACTGATTATAGAATTTCAAATGACATAGTCGACAAAAGGAAATCCTACACCTACCGCTGAAACAAAGTTATCTCTCCTTATAGTCTTTTGTGATTATTGAGTGCTTCGTGGATCTCCTCCACAATGAGTGCTTCATGGATATCCTCCATAATATCGAGTTCTTGGGATGTCTTGTCAGCATATGATTCCTATTTACCAAGTGTTATCAAAGAATGTGCTTTATCAGTAAGCACAGAAGAAGCCTAACGAACAATCTGATCCCATTCCAGTGTTGTATTCTTGTTTATTTCTACACTTGCTTGAGCCTCAGGTTGTTAGGATATGTAATTCAGTAACGTCATATGTGGTTGTTAAGCCAAGGCACCTGATTATTCAGTCAGAGGAACTCTCCGCAACTTTGTGTTCCCGTATCCGCTCATCAGCAGTCAGTGCTTGTTCCCCAAGTGAATTCGTGGGGTAAAGCATATAAAGTAGAGACAGAAAGAGCCTGGGAAGGATGTCAATCCAATCTCAATGCCTTACATCCTGTTACTTCCTCGTCTATTGGAAGTTCAACTATTTAAGCTTCGTGCTAGTGGTTCTCCACCTTTCTCCTAATTTCAATGTAAATGCTAGGTGCGTCTCCCATTCTGGGGAACTTGGTTGTGATATTTAAAGATTACAAGTGGTTGAAGCATGAAGTTTAGCACCTGTCTGGCGTCCTTTCCAAAGTCAAATTCCTATTTAGGCGAGCGATTTTGAACTTCTTTCCCCAGCTGAATGTTTCTTCTGTTTGATATAAAATGGATTGCATCTCTTGTGTGTAGTATAAGACACTTGGTGATTCAGTACAATTTCTCTTGACACAATATTCACCCTTTCTTTTGAATGAATATTTTGTGATTATTATCCTAGAGAATATGGCCATTTGTTTGAAGGCAGTTGGTCATCCAAAGACAAGTTTTAAGACCAAATCATTTTAGAGATTGTTGTCTCCACATTCGATCAAAAGGAGAATCTCTTATCTAATTCAGCCTCAATACTGCAAGAACTCATCAGAAGCAACAAGTCCATACGGAGTTTTGTCTCTTCGAAATGGAAATTTCAAATTTGATTTGCATTCTCATTTGCATTCTTTCTTCTTCTTTTTAGTACTTTCTTGTATGCTAAACTTTTTCATCTTTTGAATGTTAACCATAATGCATTAAATATGTTTGTCTTGAATTTATCCATTTTCTACCGCTCCTATTTGTTTTACTATGCTTGTGATACTAAACTCTTATTAATAAAGCAACATGTCTGGAGGGAGGATGATGATTAATTTACCTAGAATCTCAAATGGAATTCTTTTGAGTAAAAACCTTACTGACAATGTACAAGCATTGTTTCAAATCCCCAAACACCGGAGATATAAGGGAGTGAAACCCTTGTTAACCCCTTTGAGCCTTGAAGTAGGATTTTCTTTTCTATTCAGAAAAAACCCTCATTTTTAAATAGGGGCAGAGTAGAGTTCAATTAATATGATCAAGCGTTAAAATTTTAAGAGGAGTGTCCCTTCTGAGGATCATTGTTCCTTATCTCTCGCATTATGAGGTCGGAAACATATCAAAACCACAATGGTTATTTCCTCGGATCAAGAGGTCGAGATCGAATGATACAACAATGGTTATCCCTCGCCGACCAAGGAATGAGGCATTCACAACCCTTCCAACAAGTCCAAAGACTCACGATCACACGACTTGTTCAAAAGAGTTTAAATGAAAATAAAAATACAGAAATCCCGCTAAGTCGAAACTTGGTAATAAGTCGCTTAGACAAAAGTCAGACAAAAGTAAAGCCTGAAAGGCAGAAAAGGATTACCAAATAAAAATCCTCGGCAAATGAACAAAGTTGTGTGATCAGACACCAAATGCAAAAAGGTTAGTGATTATCGTGCCAAGAAATCTTAGTGGTTCCTAAACCATTGCAATTTCCTCTTTTGAGAGGTGAGTGCTCATATCAAATTAGCTGAATGTTGGACTGGAGAACATCACGAAGAATAGGTGGGTAGCAAATAAATTTGAACTTAAAAACATTTTTTCTAAAAACCGTGAACCAGGCCACGTTACAACCCTTAAAAGCCCTAATTAAGGCGTGGGTTAGTATGAAAGCAAAACCATTACAAGAATACGGTAACCTGACTCCTAGGAGGCTAGCTAAAACTTTTGAGTTGGTATCACTCCATATTTTTACTATTTTTTTGTAACACCACATATATATATGTCTAGAATAATATGTGGTAATGTTAAATATGGTACAAGAAAGATACATATGATGAAAAAGACAAGAAATTTAAACCGAATACAGTACAACTCCAAAAATTCAATTGCATTCAATAAGCTTGTCTTCAACATCGCACAGCGGGAAGATAAGATCTGATGAGGTCTTCCTACCTTTGCACGTCTACAGACTTCAAAACTGACCATCTAGCAATTCTACCACTAATGACCTGTACCTAAAACGGATTCACCTAGAATCCGGGGTTCGCCTCACGGCTCAGTACAAGTACGAACAAGGGATAACACCACCACTGGAAGTCCCATTACTACCCAATATAATGATAACACAAAACAACAAACCAAAAAATATGCAGACCCGCACCCGTGTGCGGGGAATCCGAAAGTATGTTCTCTGCCAGCTACATAAACTACACATCACACCCTCGATAAGTAACCAAGTGCACCACGTCAACATACTTGCACACGCACACCACACGACGGACCATATGTATCCTATGTGGAATATCATCCGTGATGGGTTAACAAAGTGACATGGTCTATATGATGCCACAAACCTATCATGCTAAACACACCAACGTGTAACCTGGGTGGGGAAACTCCCTATAAGACCCCCTCCCGCACATTGCAATGGTAGCTCAGGTGCACATACACGCCATATACGACACGCTAAAATGCGAACTAGAGATCACACAACACTAGTCCTAGTTATCCGTGATTTACCATCTATGAGTCAGGCTTACTTCGATTCGAGGATATATCACATACACAAAGCACACATGATTTGACTAAACTGAGCATCATACCCAGGTTTTCCATGTCAGTACTTCCATCAACTTGTACACAAAGCACACAAGTGTAAACAAACACAATCATCCAAACGTTCGACTGAAACAACAGGAAAATAATTCAAAAAGTTACATGATACATATTCACAGACCAAACCTGTCACCATACAAATATCACATTATTTATACACCTTCAGTACAAAATTTTAATGTTCACATTCCACTCCCTTATTACTGAACTATACATAGTAGTACTAAGGAGTTAGTATAGGAAAACGGTTCTGAAACTTAGAACCATTATGTACTTTTGGGATATAATATGGTTCTGTCCAAGAGCTCGCCCTGAGTGGCCCGTGCGAATTTCAAATTTTTCCAAGTTCCAGTGGGGTGCCCTGCGCGCGGCCCCGACCGTTGAGCGTGGTCTGTGTTTTGCAGAAAAACTAGAACTTGGACAGTTATGCCTTAGGGTGTCCTAACTCAATTTTTCACTTCAAATCACTACCCACCATAGATAAACACGAGATCATTATTATAAGACATTGATCATCATCATTATCACACATGCATCACAATTAGCACTCAACCCCACTCAACCCCAAAATTCCATAAGTTTTCCAAAAACCCATTTTTCCCCAAGTCTCTATCTATGAGACTCACCTTGGTTAATTGGAGGTTATAAGGATCAATATGCTTCCCTTTCACTCTCTTCTTGACCATAATTTCACTTCCAAGTCCAACAATCTCGTAGCATTCTTTCCTCTATTTCCAGCAAAATCACCAATCTTCAAACATAATTTTCTCCTTCAATACAAAAGCTATAAGCACGAATCAATATACCAAATTGAAGAGAATTTTGTGTTGATTCCATAACTTCAAGAATTACCTGAATCAGAGCTACGAGTAAACAGTTATGGCTTGCGAAGTGAAGGCTGCCCTTGGTGTTCATACAACAACATCAACTTCAAACTCCCAAATTCAAATGCGATTATCTCCTTCCTTAAAAACATGCAGAACAAAAACCATATATCCAAATTATAGAGAATTTAGTGAGCTTTCCGAAAAGTTAAGAATAAGCTTAATCGGAGTTGTGACCAGAAAGTTATCACCTGCTTAGTATAGGCTGATCCTTGGTTGCGAAAATGGCTTTTGGAGATGGCTTCCTCTTCTTTGTTCCAAGCTTCCACTCTCTCTTGCTTCCAAAAATAGGATTTGTTATTACCTCCCTCCAAACAAGTCCTGTAAACACATGCACTTATTCCCTTTGCCCCGAAATACCCCTAAACTAAGCCATTACTACAAGTTTGCCATTTAGTTGGTTTCTAACCAATATCATTTGATTCCAACTAATTCATTTACTTCTCTTAATAAATATATATTCTCATACTAACAAAATAAGTATGTTACATTCTCCCCTTAAATAGAATTCTCCCTTGAATTCCTTCCAACGACCATGAAAACATGTTCTCACACCTTCTTCCGACAAGGGGACGAATATTCCTTACACTCTTTCTTTGGTTAGACCCCATGACTTCGTCCAAAAGTCGCTTCATCCAAGAAAACACCATTTTATGCTATGCTCACTGTAACACAGTGGGAGAACTGACTTGTTTTGTTTTGAGTTTGATCGTAAATGTTGCGGATAGCAAGAGTCGTCACCGACATTTCTTTTATCCAATTAAGGGAAGGTGAAAAGAACAGGAAAAGACCTTCGTTAGATTCTGGGTAAGGGAGGTGATTATGAAAAGGGAAGGTGTTAGCACCCTTTTCATCCGTAGTTATCTACGGGCTCTTAATTGCTTTAGCTCACTCTAATTGTTTGTGTGTGTTTGAAAATATTTTTGAAAAGACATTTCGCTCTGACTTTATAATGATTCACGCTGGAATGTATACGAAGTGTTTGGAAATGTTTCGTTTTGGAAAAAGAACTTTGTAATGATTCACGCTGGAATGTATACAAAGTGTTTGAAAATGTTTTTGAAAGTGTGAGGTGTGAAAAATGTTTTGATTGAGCAAGCAATTAAGAGTGTATTACCTACTCAGAACGGTCGTTTATGTGTTATTTTACTTTCCTTTAGAATAGCTCTATCTATACCATTAGTTGGTAGGCAACCCTATTTGTTGGATGTAAAGGGACATTCGAAGGGACATCAGATGGTCATAGAAGGCAACTTGTAGGAGTACCCTAGCACATTCGTAGGGACGATCATCACTTTTCATAGGCAACAACCGAGGGACGAGATCATGTATTCATAGGAAACATCGAGGGACTATGATCTTTGTATCGAAGGGACTATGCTGATATACTGTAGCAACCGTGCTAAGATACCCCTACGTTCGAGGAACTTGACCATTTATTCGAAAGGCAACGAGAGAGAATACCGTGTGTTGAACTCAGATATATTATCTTGAGATTAGAAGTGATCTATGTTGTTTTTATCTTGCCATACACGCCAAGTTACTAGCAGTTTCTAGGTGCAGAAAGTAAATTGCGGAAATGTAAAGTGCGGAAAGTAAAGTGCGGAAAGTAAATCCTACGCTATTACATGGCTTTAGGACAGTTACATAATATAGGAGTGCGGAAAGTAAATCCTAGTTAAACTATTACATCCCATGAGCAGTTACATAATATTGGAAAAAAGAAATGCGAGAAAATAGTCCTAACTATTACAACTTGGAAGCAGTTGCAATAATCAGAAAAAGGATCGAATTGCAAATGAGAAAAAATAATGTAAGTGAAAAAGATTTTTGAGTTAGGAAAAAGTTGTAGGGTAGCAAACCTAATTAGATGAGAAAATATTTTTTTGGGAATTTTCCGGATTGATTTTAGTATAGAAAAATAATTAAAGGTTAATTTTTCGATTAATTAATAATTAATTAAAATATGCATGCAAAATATTATTTTTGTATGCTAAAAATTAAATAAGCATTTTTTCTGATCTAAATGCAAAAAGAAAATATTTTTTGTGATTTTTTAATGCATTAGAAAAATATTTGAAAAGAAATTAAATTGGAAAAGAAAAATATGAAGAAAATATGAAAATATGGTTAGTTTGCAAATAAGTGTTAAAAATAATGTGAGGAACCAAGGTCCTCCTGGTCAAACGCGCGCTGCCTTGCCAACTGAGCCAACCTGCTTTGGTGTTAGTGGAATGGAACAAAAACATTATAAGGTGAATTATTTCCTGGAAATAATAAAAAGAAAACACGCGCCAAGCCTTCGTCTTCCCCGTTTGAATTTTCCAGGCTTTTACCTACGGACGCTTTCGTTGCTAAAGCCTATAGTGACGGTTTTATCTGTCACTAAAGCACCTGCAAATTTCCAAAATTCACAATACACAATATAAATTTGTATGAAAGGCATGGATCGATTGTAAATTATCCCCTGAACATGAATATAACTATATATCAATGAAGTCTCCATCGAACGTTTTTTATCCCACCAAGAGGGAAAGGTAAACATCGAGTAAACCTGAAACGGAGAAATAACGGTCTTGCGACCGAGAGATCGGGTAAGGAAGTCTGTTACGCAAGAGGAAGGGATTAGCACCCCGCACGTCCGTAGTACTCTATGGTATCCGCTTTTACTTTCTATCTAAAGGGTGTAAAGGTCTAACTATATCTGTATATGGTATAATGCATGCAAAAAGAAAAGAAGAATAAGGAAATAAAAGAAAATAAAAGAAAGAAAACACGGGGAAAATAAGGAAATATTTACAAAGGTTGCTCGATCAAGCCCCGCGATAGGATGCCTACGTATTCCCTCGTGTAATGGGAAAGTCAGAGCGTCGTAGTTCGGCTCACTTGTTTTGGTTGGTTTGTGTTTTTTAGATTAGCAGACGAAACAACAAAAGATGACGAAACATCAGCTACAGACGGGATGACGAAACATCGGAAGACGAGATGACGAGACATCAGCAAACGGGATGACGAAACATCAGCAGCAGGACAATGAAGCATCAGAAGATGAGATGACGAAACATCAGAAGACGGGATGATGAAACATCAGAAGATGGGATGATGAAACATCAGCAGCAGGATGACGAAACACCCTAAAACTAATTGGTTTGTATCTTTTACTTTAGAAAAAGTTTCATATTATTTGAGTGTTTTAATGCACTTGACAAAACAAGATTTTAATTTTAAGGATGTGAAAGGATAAAGGTAAAATGGCTAAGGGAAACTAACCTATTTCTAAATCCTAATGTTATCATACAAAATTGATCCTAAGTTATGGATATAAACAAGGGGAAGAATCTACCTAAAGTTATCATGCATGGATGCCTAACTCAAAGTCTAAACTCGATAACTAACCTAATCGAGTAAACCTAAGGGGAATCTATAAAATCAATCATCTTGGTTAGAAAACCAAGTGAGAAGAGGGGTAGGATCATGTAAAGTGCTTTGGCAAAAGCACACACACTAAGCTCTAACAAGTGCTAAAAGAAAAGAAGAAAAAGAAGAAGATGTGGTGGAATTTAAGTGGATGAGGTTCACACGAAGTGTTATGTGAAGTGAGGTCAGTAGACACAACATTCATTTACAAAGTTTATAAAAACCCTTAATAAACATCAAAGATCATTATAAACACACACATACAAAGTTAATTTACAAACTAGGTCGAAACTAGCCTTAAAAGCATACAAAGAGCTAATTGTGCGAAGCGTTGGGCTTAGATGAAGTTAATGGACAATTAAAGAATGAAATGAAACAAAATTCAGTAGATAATCATGTTAATGTTTCATTTTACATCACACAAATAAATCATAAAGATTCAAGAACAAAAAATTCACCAAAAGGTGCACAAACATGCACAAACGCGTGTAGTGGGGTGAATCTAAGTGTGTGAGACTTATGACATGCAAAGAAGGTGTCAAGATGAAGAGATTACAGTACCAACATCTTATTAAAGAATTAATAACCAAATCATAAAGGAAATGTCACAAAGATGCAATTACAACATTAGTGCGAAAACTAGTTGGAATGCTTAACCTAGGAGGTGTTTACAAATTAAAAGAAGCCATGAAAAGGCAAAGATGGAAAAAGAAGGACCAAGAAACACCAAGATACACATGTTACAGTAGCAAACACATTATTTCATCAATTAGATCATTCAAACATGCATTCAAAGGATTTACAAGCAAAACACTTAAGAAAAATGCATTCGGTTCATACAAGTGCGGGCAAACGTGTGTATGCATGTGCGTGTGCTTGTGCATACTTGTGCTAAATTTCACATGATGGTGAAATCAGAAGCAACACATGACAAAGAGCTACTCAAATTATACACTATCAAGTCATTAGATGTTCCAAATTGCACATATACAACAGCAACACAAAAGACTAGTGAAGAACTTGACCTAGAATGCAACTAGAAGTCGAACGAAGCATGGTTAATGCATGAATGAAAAGTAATGAACCTCATAGCATAAAAAGACATGGAGGGCAGTAGCTAGCATGGTAAGAATGCATTATCATCATGTACATAATCATCATGAAAATTCACAAACAAAGGAAACTAAGAACGCCTAATCATGCATCTAGAAGTGTGGGATAGAAATGTGCATGGACATTTAACTGTGAACATGCTTAGTGGTGTCATATTTGAGTGAAGTTAGTAATGGAAACATAGATATTACATACAAGTTACAAACAAATTACAATCACCTCAAAAGAAAACTTAGGAGTCAAATGAAACATGGCATGGCATAGGGGAAGAGGTATGAACATTTAGAAGATGGAAAAGAATGAAGGTCAGTGGTTATCATGGTAGAGATGCACTCATGTCATATACACAATCATCATAATCTTTCCATAAGAAACTTTCAATAAGAAAACATGAATGTGCATCCTAGAAATGTGTGGTGCAGTGTTGTGTATTCAAGCATGCTTATGTCAAGTGCCGTATAAAAGTGAGGTGAGTGATAAGAACATAAACATGAGGTTCACACAAGCACAAAACAATTATCATACATCACAATCATTCATGGTACAAAGGTTAGCAATGGGAAAGAGCGATTATAAACCCTAGAGTTAGTTTTAAGTAAGCATATAAGTTAATGAGTCAATCATGGTGAAGAGGTAAGGTGAGAAGGTAATGTGACACACAAGGTCAGTAGCTTAAGACCTAAGTAAACCATAAACAAAATCATTTCAAACAAGGTAAAGAACTTACATACAAAAGTACATTGAATTAGAGTTTGAAAACACCAAAACTAGTCAAATATGACACTTGATAAAGATTAAAAAAAATAGTTTTAATTAAATAATTAAAACTATGTGTGACTTGTGTCATAAGTTTAACTCAAGATATGATTCATGAGCAACCAAATGTAGAAGATGAGACTTCAATACACAAACAAATCACCTATTTGATGAACAACATCATCTAAAGTAAATACCACCTATCTTAGATCAAAGGACATTGATTAAGATTATGTAGGAAGGGAATGGTATCTTGTATGTCATAGGGTGATGATAGAACCCTCACAATATGCTTGTTATGAGCTTAAGGTAATGTCAATTGAAGTGACATACCTCAAACATCATGAACCTATAATCCCTTAAGGTATTGTCCAATCAACAATAGAAGAAAAAGAAGATTTAGCTCTTTTAGGTCATCATGATGATCATGCAATTGAATGCAAGTCAATGAATCAAAGAGCATGGAATTATTGGTTACATAATTCACAAAGTCAGAAGTGAAGACACAAAACATTCAATTAGAATTAGACCTCTAATACCATGAATGATGCACATAATACAAGTATTACAACCATAGCTACAAGGTGATGACATCCTAACAACAAAACCAACATGAATTGAACAAGTTAGGGATCTTAAATGAATCAATCAAACTGGAGTCAAGGCCCTAAACATGCCATGAGGATAAGGTAAGGACATGAAAATTAAATTCCCAAAGGATTGCATGAATGCATTCCTCATACCTCATAATTCATGCACAAGAATGCACAAAGTGAAACAAAGATTAAACATCTTCCAATTAAAGGATCAAGATGATCCCATGAGGTCAAATGTCTCTCAAGTATTTAGAAGACTATCCTTGAGGTTATCATACCCCTAAACATCAATTAGAAACACAAATTGTACAAGAACATAGTCTAAGAATCAAAGCATTAACAAATTAGGGTTTTGGGAATCACACAAACTTTATGCTCAAGGTAGAAACCAAATGATCAACATGTAATTTCTAATAAATGAAAACATGTTTACATATCAATAGAGAATTCAAATGATCATCACATACCCAAAGCTTGGCCTTAAATTATGTCCATAAGCTTCAAATTGAAGCTTGACTCAATTACACTAGGCTAAAGGGTATGTTCACCTTGGAAATTCCATAAAAATAGGAAAATGGGATATAAAATCCAAGCAAAAATGAACTAATGAGCTCAATTCCCTTACAAGTCAGAGACATATCCTTTCTCAATTCAAAAGTCCATGGGAGGATCAAAATAAAATCAAAAAGGTAATACTAGTCCAAAGTTAAACTTATATGACCTATAAACAAGAAAAATTTGTATAAAATACAAAAGTCAGTAATAAAAATCTACAAAAATTAGAAACAGTGACCTAACATCCCAAACATGATCTAAATTATTTTTGTTATTTTTTACTTTGAAGGAAAAATGATAAAAACAATCAAAATGCAAAATGTAGAATGCAAATCATGTATTTAATGCTCAAATTTAATTAAATATGCAAAAATATTAAAATTATGGAATAGAAATCAGATATGCATGATGCATGGATAGAATGTTCCAAAATATTTTTTATGCATTTTTTCCATAAAGAAAAGTATTTTAAATAATTTAATTATGCATGAAATACAAAATAATGCATGAAATTATTCAATTATGCAAAAAATACAAAAATTATAAAATAAAATTCAGAAACTCAAAATTAACCCCATAGAGGGTCCAAAATATTTTTTGTGGAATTTTTCATCATGAGAGAGTATTTTTTGTAAATTTTTCCATTAAAACATAATCAATTAATCTTAAAATTTATTTAATTAGTCAAAATATTTTTAAAATTTTAGAAAAAATTCCACAAAATACTAGAGGTCAATATGAGTCTATGGTATTTTTTTTGTAATTTTTGGATGAATTTTGGATGCAAAATAAAATGGTCAAAGATGCTAATTATAAAATAAATTAAATGAAAATAGAAAAACAAGCCAGCGAATCAGATGATGCCACGCATCATCTTCAGCCTTCAGCCAAAGCCCTAAACACGCGTATGAACCAGTGTCATGCAAGCTACTTCTGATCCTTACAACTATCTCATTTCTCAACCAAATCAAACGATTCAAAGATCTATTTGAAGATCACATGGCCATCTACAACACACAACTCGTAAAAATCCAAATGATTCACCATGCATCAAGAAATCAGAGCGAGAAAATCATGAAAATCATCCAAATCCAGAATTTCAGAACATCATGCTATGCAACACACTTAAAAAAAAATGCAATGATACATCAAACCTATTGTTTGGCCAGCTAACCACGCATGTATAAGCTTGTATTCATCAATGGCAAGCTAAAAACTCAGATTCAAAGTTCAAAAAGTTACCTCTTGATTTGGAAAATAAATCCAAATGGGCTTCTAAAATTGAAAAGAAACCCCTCTGGCTTGCTCTTGAGACTTCAATGAAGTGATAATAAAGAGGAGAATTCCTCAGAAATGCAAGTTGTAGAAGCTTCAAGGAGAGAAAAAAGCTTGAAATACAGAGCTCGAATTTTGGATCTGGAAAACGAGAGAGAGAGCAACCTCCTAAGCAAATGGGAAGCTTCTTACTTATATAGAGAGAAAATAACAAGGGTACATCAGTCCTTTTCCTCCACAAATTTGTTAGAGCAGAAATTTTAAAAATCAGTGTTATGAGTCAGCTTTGCGTTTTGTGTCCAACTAGCCAGCTACTTCTTGCGTTTTGATGGTTGTGAGGCTTGTGTAAATGAGGTGGCACATGGGTTGTTTCTCAAGCTTACCAGATATGGCAAAGAAAATAAGAATCGTGCATGGCAAGGGTGTGAAAAATACTCACTTTGCTTGGGCTTTTTATGGCAAAAAATGAGGTGTACATGACTGCTTCGATTCTCAGCTCACGCTTGCCTAGAAATGACTTGTAAAATCAACACAAAAGTATGCCAACAAACCTCTGCACACACAGCCTTGGATCGTCTTGTTCACTCCCAATTTTCTCACTAATGGCTCATGCATATCTTGTCTTTTTGGAGCCTATCAATAGCTCTTGGAATGAGGATTACAATGGCCTTTGGTTCATTGAAAATGGAGCTGAAATGAGTGAGATATAACTCCCAGAAGTTGTGCTTAAACATGGACATTTGGCCAGGCATCCGCGCGCGCATCTGGCTTGCATGGTCGTGCATGGGATCAGCTTCATGGCCTCCACTTGTGAGACTTATAACTTCCTCAATATTGAACCAAATGATGTGATTCAAAGCTCAAATTAAAGATCTCATGGCATACTTCAAGATGCACGAAGTAGATTTCTCAAATTCCATCTAAATCAAAAGATATGAGCTTCAAGATTATGCCCACGACCTGTTTGTGGAAAGTACACGCAGAAAAGCCCAGAAATTAGCAAGCTTGCCCAGCCTTGGTCAAAACTTGTGCATGAAACTTCTAACTCAAATATCTCTCAAATGGTGCATTTTTGAGAAATTTTACACAATGACAAATTTGTAGGATTTTTTCCAAGCTTTCCAAAAATGTATGGTATGCAACCATTGGATAAAAATTGAGAAAGTTATGACATGCCAAAGTTTCATAGGGTAGACACTTAGAAAATATGATGGATTTCTTCAACTTTCTAAGTATCATTGGATAAAAATTGAGAAACTTAGACACTTAGAAAGTTATGACATGCCTAATTTCTTCAACTTTCTTGGTTCAATGATGGATTTGATAATGAAATATGAAAATATGATATTTGACTTGATGGTTGACCAAAAGTCCACTTGGTCAACTCTTGATTTTGACTGATTTTGACTGATTGTGACTGATTTTGACCAAAAATGACCATTTTGCCCCTTGTGATCAATTGACTTGCTTCTACTCAAAATTGAGTCTCAATATTTCAACCATGGATGTCCAATAACATATAGAGACAAGTGGAATCACATTTGAGTAAAAAATCTGGAGAAATCCTGATTATACCCAAAACCCTAATTTTGCACCTTGTGTTAGGAGATAGCCAATCAAGCTTCAAAACCTCAAATCTTCTGAATGCATTGAGTAATTCTCTGAGCCATGATAATTCAAATGATAATAAGAAGGTGATACTTCAATAAATTGACTTATCCAAACTTCAAACTTCACAAAGGGCCAAAACCCTAATTTCATCAGATGAATGACACAGATGAATTCAACTCTTTGCAAAACTTCAACTCTTGAGGAATCAATGAGACAAATGGAATGTCTTGAGATATAATACATCAATGTGGCTTGAAAGATCCAAATATATGAGAGCTTAAGATTCTCTCAGAAGAGTATGCCAACACAATCAACCTCCTTAGCTTGTAGAAGACTTGAGAACCCAAAGAGCTTTAATCCTATCATAATATGTGAATGCAATGCAATATGATTTTTATGATGAAACATAAGCCTAAATCAAGAGGGTAAATTTTGGGGTGCAACAGCTTTTACCTATTGGGGAGATAAACTTTTGACAAGATATGGTTAGTCTTACGCAGATTATGATGCATGCGAGTGTATGACGATATTACTATGATGCATGTATATGTTATGACTTTTATGTAGATGTATGAATGTAGATGTATTTCAAAACATATCCATCTTGAAGAAGACGGGAACGTCCTGCTGGGTATTTCTGATGTTTGCTTGGGGGTAGAGTTGTTGCGAACCCTGACTTGGAGTGAAGAAAAAAAAGATGCTTTTGATTCCTCCGATGCACTATCTGACCAAATCACACGTCTGGATATTAATGCTATTGGAAGAATAGCGGCGATCAAGAGGTACTCGGCTGGGGATCTCGTGCGTAGATCTTGCGGAGGGTGATTACATTGCCCATAGACCCTACTGGGGGACAACGCGGTATGGCATAATCTGTTACTGCTTGGAGACTGACGTGACGTGGTGAAGCTGATAGGGTCATTAAAGCTTGACGAGGCTTGTAGGATCATGAAAGGAGACGGACCTGATAGGGCCCCTTTGAGGTGATGAATTTGAAGTTTATTGAAGACTCTGACTGGGGAATAAGAGAGATGTAAGTTCCTCCGATGCATTATCTGACCAAGTTTCGAGTCTGGATATTGCTGCTGTCGGGGAATGATAGTCATTGGGAGATACTCTGCTGGGGATGAATATCTTTGTGCATAAACCATGTTGGGGAATGGTGTGATACTGAATAACCTATTACTTCTTGGAGACTGATATAGTAAGCTGATTAATGATTGGTTACTGCTCGCGGACCAATGTAACGTGATAACTTAAGAAGGTAGATAAGCTTGATAGGATCATTGCTCGGGGGCTAACGTGATGAAGCTGATAAGATCACTACTCAGGGACTAACGTGATGAAGCTGATAAGATCACTGCTCAGGGACTAATGTGATGAAGTTGATAAGATCACTGCTCGGGGACTAATGTGATGAGGCTGATAAGATCACTGCTCAGGGACTAATGTGATGAAGCTGAAGCATTGGAATACCTGCTGGGAGGAGATTAGTACTTCGTCGGAGAAGATTTATCTTTGTAGGGAGAGCGATGGCTCTGCAGGGATTGATGATCCTGTGGATGCATTTCTTGTGAAAGTGACCCTGTGGGGATGCATTGGTGACTTTTAGTGTCATCCCAATTCCTAGAGCCTGTAGTAATTACTTTTGTTTGTTCGCTTTTCATATGTTTGTGAACAGATGTTTACTGTCAGACGCATATAATCATTCAAAGCAATCATTGGACTTTATGCAAGAAACAATAAAATTAGGAAAGGAATTTGCATTGAATTTGAAAAAGTGGCGTATGGCCAAGTAGTTTGTATACAAGAGACGAATATCCTAGTAAGAGGAAATTGTCAGAATAGTTAAAACTATGCGGAAACAATCTCGTCGAGTTCCAACTATGCTATTGCTTATATGTTTCCGACTATCTCATCTCCTTGCTGTCGGTAGAAAGTGAGTGAATTGATTTTCGCCATTTGAATATTGAAGCTGATAGTAGTGTAGTCTGTAGGTAGGTGACGTGGACGAGACATAGTCGTACGCTTAAATCCCTAATTTTTGCCTAGACCGCCCTTTCGGGTTTTTAGTCTATCGGGATACCCTTTTTTGCCCAAGCCATCTTTGCAGGTTTTCGACTTGTCGGGTGTACATATTTTTTTGTATATATCCTTAACTTTTTCCCAAACCCTTTGGTTCACCAGGATGCCCTTATTTTTGCCTATGCCAGTCGACCTAGAAGGTCTCTTTTATGCGTAGTATTTTTTGACTATGTCTGCGTTCACAGGGTATGAGAAGTCTTCTCCATCCATGGTGCTAAGTATCATAGCTCCGCCGGAGAATACTATTTTGACTACAAATGGCCCCTCATGGGTGGGAGTCCATTTTCCCCTGAGATCACCTTATGGAAGGATTATGCGCTTGACTACTAGGTCACCGACTTGGTAGACTCGGTGCTTGACTTTCTTGTTGAATTCTCTGATCATTCGCTTCTGGTAGATTTGTCCATGGCTCTGCATCAAGGCGATCTAGTCAAGGCGAGTCTGGTCAAACTGATCTGGTCAAGGCGAGTCTGGACCCATTCTTCTTCGCCTAGCTCTGTGTCCTGGAGGACTCTGGTTGAGGGTATTTGAACCTCGATGGGTATGACTGCTTCCATACCGTATACAAGAGAGAAGGGGTTGCGCCTGTAGATGTTCGTACTGTAGTGCGATAACCGTGGAGAGCAAATGGCAACATCTCGTGCCGATCCTTGTAAGTCACTGTCATCTTCTATATGATCTTCTTGAGATTTTTGTTGACGGCTTCCACTGCGCCGTTCATCTTAGGCCGATATGAAGAAGAGTTGTGATGCTTAATTTTGAACTGCGTGTAGAGTTCAGTGATCATTTTTTTTATTGAGGTTGGTACTGTTGTCTGTGATAATCCTTTCGGGGACTCTGTACCGACAGATAAGATTATGCTTGATGAATCGAGCCACCACATTCTTGGTAACAGATGCGAACGAAGCTGCTTCTACCCACTTGGTAAAATAATCAATTGCAACAAGTATGAAACGATGACCATTGGAAGCGGTAGGTTTGATTTCTCCGATCATGTCAATGCCCCACATCGCAAAAGGCCACGGGGCGGTCAGAACATTCAATGGAATTTGAGGTATATGCACTTTGTCTGCACATATCTGGCATTTGTAACAAGATCGAGCATGGCGGTGACAATCATCTTCCATGGTGGACCAAGAGTAACCTGCTCTCAGAATCTTCTTAGCCATTATATGTCCATTGGAGTGGGTACCAAATGCGCCTTCATGTAATTCTTCCATGATTCGTTCCGCTGTTTTCTAGTCTACACAGCGGAGTAAGCACAAGTCGTGATTGCGCTTGTATAAGATGTCGTTGCTGAGAAAGAATTTGGATGAGAATCTTCTCAAGAATTTCTTGTCATTGACAGATGCCCCTGCGGAATATTCCTGAGTCTCGAGATACCTTTTCACTTCATAGAACCAAGGTTTCTCTTCTGTATCAAGTTCACAATAGTATGCTGGTTCGTCAAACTTTTCGACGATGATTTGGGGAGCTTCGTTGTCCTATCTGACTTTGCACATAGATGACATAATAGCTAATGCGTCTGCCAACTGATTCTCTTCTCATGGAATATGATCGAAAGTGATTTCTTCGAAGTAAGGGATCAGACTCAAAACATGCTCTCGATATGGAATGAGATTCGGATGCTTCGTACCCCATTCGCCTTTAATCTGACTGATCACTAAAGCTGAGTCTCCATACACTTGCAAGAATTTGATTCTTAAGTCAATAGCAGCTTTGATACCCATGATGCACGCTTCGTATTCGGCCATATTGTTGGTTCAATTGAAACATAATCTGGAGGTGAAAGGCGTGTGTCCGCCAGTAAGGGAAGTAATGATGGCGCCAATGCCATTGCCAAGTGCGTTTGAGGCTCCATTAAAAACCATGGTCCATCGGGGTCCTGATTCAAGTCCTTCGTCTGGTCCTGGTTCTTCACAATCAGTAACTAGTAAAACATCTTCGTTTGGAAATTCGAACTGCATAGACTGATAGTCATCTATGGCTTGATGAGCCAAATGATCGGCTACTACACTTCCTTTGATCGCTTTCTGGGTAGTATACTGGATGTCGTATTCGGTTAGGATCATTTTCCATCTTGCTATTCTTCTGGAGAGAGCAGGTTTCTCGAATATGTATTTTATCGGATCCATCTTGGAGATCAATAAGGTAGTGTGAGTCAATATATACTGTCTTAGTCGGCGAGCAGTCCAGGTCAAAGCGTTGTGTAATACGGTGGGAGAACTGACTTTAGATTGTTTTGCTTTTGATTGCAAATGTTGCGGATAACAAGAGTCACCACCGACTTTTCTTTTATCCAATTAAGGGAAGGTGAAAAGAACAGAAAAAAACCTTCGTTAGATTCTGAGTAAGGGAGAAGGTTATGAAAAGGGAAGGCATTAGCACCCCTTTCCATCCGTAGTTATCTACGGGCTCTTAGTTGCTTTAGCTCATCTTTAAAAAATTTGCTTTCGGTGTGTGTGTTTGAAAATGTTTTTGAAAAGGCATTTCGCTTTGACTTCGTAATGATTCACGCTATAATGTATACGAAGTGTTTGGAAATGTTTCGTTTTTGAAAAGTGTTTTAACTTTGACAAAAGTGTGAGGTGTGAAAAGTATTTTGATAGAGCAAGCAACTAAAAGTCATATTACCTACTCAGAACAGTCATTTCCGTGTTATTTTACTTTCCTTTAGAATAGTGTTATCCATACCATTAGTTGGTAGGTAACCCTATTCGTTGGATGTAGAAGGGACATTCGAAGGGACATCGGATGGTCATAGAAGGCAACTTGTAGGAGTATCCTAGCACATTCAAAGGGACATCGGATGGTCATAGAAGGAAACTTATAGGAGTATCCTAGCACATTCGAAGGGACGATCATCACTTTTTCACAGGCAACAATCGAGGGACGAGATCATGTATTCGTAGGCCACGTCGAGGGACTATGATCTTTGTATCGAAGGGACTATGATGATATGTTTGTAGGCAACGGTGCTAGGATACCTCTACGTTCAAGGGACTTGACCATTTGTTCGAAAGGCAACGAGAGAGAATACTCTAGGGGGTGCATGTGTGAAGAGAGTGTGTTAAGTTCAGATATTTTATCTTGCAATTAGAAGTGATCTAAATTTGTTTTTATCTTGCCATACACGCCTAGTTACTAGCAGTTTATTTGGGTGCGGATAGTAAATTGCGGAAAGTAAATTGCGGAAAGTAAATCCTACGCTATTACATGGCTTTGGGGCAGTTACATAATATAGGAGCGCGGAAAGTAAACCCTAATTAAACTATTACATCCCATGAGCAGTTACATAATTTTGGAAAAAGAAATGCGAGGAAATTAATCCTAACTATTACAAGCTGGAAGTAGATACATAATAATCAGAAAAATAAAAGAATTTCGCATAAGAGAAAATGTGTTAGTGAAAAAAAGATTTTTAAGTTAGGAAAAGGTTTTTAGGTTAGTAATCCTGATTAGATGATAGAACAATTTTTTAGGAATTTTTTGGGTTGATTTTAATAAGGAAAAGCAATTAAAAGTCAATTTTATGGTTAATTAACAATTAATTAAAATATGCATGCAAAAATATTAATTTTTATGTCAAAAATTAAATAAACATTTTTCTGTCCTAAATGCAAAAAGAAATTATATTTTGGTGATTTTTGATGTGTTAGAAAATTGTTTGAAAAGAAATTAAATTAAAAGGAAAATAATATGAAAATAAGAAGAAAATATGTTAGTGGGCAAAGTGATAAAAATAAGTTTGGGGGTGTTGGGATTCGAACCCCTGACCCTGAGTTCACTGGCAAAACGCGCTACCATCCAGGCTACCTGTCATTGGTGTTAGTAACATGGATTAAAAATAATATAAGGGAAATAAATTTTTGAAAATTAATTCAAAACAGAAAACACTCGCAGCCTTCATCTTCTTCGTTCAAATGTCCAGGGTTTTACCTACGGATTTCGTTTGTAGCTAAAACATATAGCGACGGCTTCATTCGTCACTATAACACCTGCAACTTTCCAAAATCTTATACAAGCAATATAAATTCATGGTGAATACATGAATCGATTCGGTTTGGCCTCCTGAGTGTGATAGTACCACTAGTTTTGCCTAATTTTGCCTAAAACACAAAGCCCTAATTCGGACCTTCAAAACCTAGCAATTGTGGAATCTGATTCTTGTACTCAAAACACAATTAACCAATGCAGAAAGCTTCCAAACTCCATTCGTGATCTGGAGGTCGTGATTCTGGGGGTATAGCTGGCTTGGGAGTATCTGGAATGAATCAGAGAACCTCCAGGAACGTGTTAGAATGCTTGGAATCCTTTGAATTGGACTGGAACTAGGGCTGCCAATTGCTTGAATGCCACAGATTTTTTTGAAGTTTGGTAGGGTTCTTTGAGGCCAGAAATTCGTTTCTTGTGTTTGTGGATGCAACATGTACTTATAGTAGAGTGAATTAGGTCAAGAATTATGAAGAAATTATATGCCAATCAATGAGAAAATATTTGATTTGGAATGAAATGAAATATTGCCTTTTTTCGATCAAATCTCATTCAATTCTTTTGCCAATCAATGCAATTTCGAAATTGACAGCTTGTATGGCTTGCTTGGACCTCAAGAATGAGAGAAAATCCACCTTGCAATTAATTTTTGATTTTCTATCTTTTATTTTAATTAAATTGGCTTTTAAATGATTAAAAATCCAAAATAAATAAAAAATAAAAGATAAATTCGTGGCCTTGGACTTGGAGGTTCCAATTCAGCTAAGGAACATGTTTGAATCAAGAAAAGTTAGGCCCATTTGCAAAATTTTTGGTTTTGTCAAGTATTTCTCTTTGTACACCTCCTCAAAAATGCTCAACTTGTGCAAGGTGTATCTTGCTTAATTTTTAACATTTTTGGGTGTTCTTGGACTTTTTAGAAAGCTCAATATGTCATCTAAACAGCCTCTTTGGTTTCATCTTCATTGGAGTTTCCATGCTCATGAACACTTCTTTACAAAAAGTTGAATTTTTGTTGACTTTTAAAAGGACCTGTAATGTTTTGATCCATAACTTTCAAATGAAGCATTTTCTTCCCAAGCTTGTGAGACATGAAGTTGTAGAGAATTGAATTCTCTTAAAAATGAGCTGTGGTGGAATTTTTTTTTGATATAGTATGTGAAAGTTATGCCTGGTCAAAGTTCTGTTGACTTTTGTCTAAGAAAGCCCAATTTAGAAACTTTGACTTTTGATCAATTCTTGACTTTTCTTGAGGAATCATGATCAACCCTTGATCAAATGATGAATATCACTTCAAAATATTGATGTTGACCAAAAATTATGAAGTTTGACTGTATGTTGACCACAGTTGACTTTTTGTCCAATACAATTGATTTTCAACCATCTGAGCAATTGTCTGAGAAAACTTGACTTGTAAGGCTTGAAACTTGACATGAAGATTATTTGAAGCATATGGTGAGGCATGATGACCATTGGAAGTGTTAGAAGTCCATCTTGACTTGAGGATGGCCAAACCCTAGTTTGGGTTGATTGCTTAAGAGAGGGTTTGTCTGATCAACCCTTGTGAAATCCTTGAGTATGGACATGTGAAATGTCTTGAGAAGTAAGAGGGAAAATTTTGGGGTATGACACGCTGCAAGTTTTCTTGAGCTGTGAGTATCTTGTTTCACAGTCGGTAAACTTTTTGCTAAGGTAGTATATTGCATACTCTTTTCGACCAGACTCGTCATGTTGCCCCAACACAAACCCCATTGAGTTCTCTAATACTGTTAAGTACATGATAAGAGGTCTTCCTTTGGCAGGCGGCATCAGGATAGGAGGATTTTGTAGATATTCCTTGATTTTGTCAAAAGCTGTTTGGCAATCGTCGTTCCATTCTACTACTTGATCTTTTTTCAGTAACTTGAAGATTGGCTCACAAGTAGCAGTTAGATGTGCAATGAATCTGGCAATGTAGTTCAATCGTCCCAAGAAACCTTTGACTTCTTTCTCGGTGCGGGGAGCTGACATTTCTTGAATAGCTTTAACCTTGGCAGGGTGAACTTCAATACCTTTACCACTGACAACAAACCCTAGGAGTTTACCAGATCTGAGTCCGAAGGTGCATTTTTTGGGATTGAGTCTTAGTTTGTATTTCTTCAGTCTATCAAACAGTTTTCGCAAATGATCAAGATGTTCTTCTTTAGTTTGTGATCGAGATATCATGTCGTCGACATAGACCTCTATCTCGTGATGAATCATGTCATGAAACAAAGCCACCATGGCACGTTGATATGTGGTGCCAGCGTTCTTCAGACCGAACGGCATGGCCTTGTAACAGAATGTGCCCCACTGTGTAACGAAAGTAGTCTTTCCATGTCTTCAGGAGCCATTTTGATCTGGTTGTAACCGGAGAAACCATCCATGAAGGAGAAGACCTTATGTTGAGCAGTGTTGTCAACTAGAACATCAATATGAGGAAGTGGAAAATCTTCTTTCGGGCTCGCTCTGTTCAGATCTCTGTAGTCCACACACATCCGTACTTTGCCATCTTTCTTAGGTATGGGTAAAACGTTTGCAACCCACTGTGGAAAAGAAGTAATGGCTAGGAAACCGACATTGAACTATTTCATAACTTCGACTTTGATTTTCTCTGACATCTCTGGACGCATACGACGAACTTTCTGCTTCATAGGGAGAAAACCTTCTTTCGTTGGTAGTCGGTGTACCACAATGTCAATATCCAGACCTGGCATGTCTTCGTATGACCAAGCAAAAATCTCGATATAGTCTCGCAGCATCTGAACCAATCTTTCCTTGATACTATTGTCAAGACTTGCCCCTATCTTGATTTCCTTTCTGTCTTCGTCGGTACCTAGATTCACAACTTTGACTGACTCCTCGTGTGGTTGTATAACCTGTTCTTCCTGTTGTAATAGCTTGACAAGTTCTCCTGGCACTTCACAATCTTCCTCACCTTCGTCTTCGGCTTGGTAGATCGGATTATCGAAGTCATATTTAGCAATAGCAGAGTCGTTATCGACGAGATTCGGAGTGAATATGCAGTGTACCATGTGGGTGTGTGTAAGAACACATAGCTTTTTGAAAGGGTGTTAAAGTAAAAGAAAGAAAATAGCACAGTATTTGAATAAAAAGTCCAATGATTTATTGAATGAAAATATGCAAATGACAAATAATAACCCTCACAAACGAACCGTGATGCCCCGGGCAAGGCACTGGGCTTTTAAGTTTATTGTTCAAAGCGTAGAAAATGAAAAGCATAACTATGCCAAATAAGGACATATACATCGCTTTTTTAGGGCTTTAACAGCGCTTAAAAGCGTTGCTAAAATCTCCGCTGCTAAATGTATAGACAACGCTTATGTAATTTCAAAAGCGCTGCTATAGGTACCCCCCTTTAGCAGCAGTTTTCATTAAAAAGCGCTGCTAAAGGTACCCCTTTTAGCAGCGCTTACA
Source organism: Vicia sativa (assembly GCA_021764765.1). NCBI lineage: Eukaryota > Viridiplantae > Streptophyta > Magnoliopsida > Fabales > Fabaceae > Vicia > Vicia sativa. Next base: position 133,422,542 of record CM038792.1, on the reverse strand, counting down.
CTTTAGATAACGCTTTTAAAAAGCGCTGTCTATTCCCCCCCTTTAGCAGCGCTTTTCCATTTTTTTTTTAATATATTTTTTTTTTCAATCACTTTAGACAGTGCTTTTAAAAAGCGCTGTTGTCTATTCTCCCCCTTTAGCAGCGCTTTTCCTTATTTTTTTTTAATATATTTTTTTTTCTATCACTTTAGACAGCGCTTCTCATTAAAAGCGCCGTCTATTCCCCCCCTTTAGCAGCGCGTTTCCTTTTTTTTTTTTTAATAGAATTTTTTTTTTCATTTAATATAATATCTCACCATTTTTGCAACTGAATTTATAGCTTCAACATAACATTTTAAACTACAATATGCATCAATATACAACAATGAAACAATATTATAACAACATCAATATACGTCAATATACATCTCAATCTTTTTTGCACAATATACACAACAACATCATTAATTTATACAACAATGAAACAAAATCAAAATTTCTTTACAAAATAACTCTATCTTCTACATCGATCTGCACCTATATTACCTGAAACAAAATAAAAAAATCGAAATTCATACAAGTTACCAAATAACAACAAAAACAACACAACTATAACGACATATATTATACTCAATTAAACTCAAAGTTATACCTGCTTATAATAAAACTCTCAACTCCATAACAAATTGGCACCAATCCTCCATAAGTTCATCCAATTGATCTTTTGAGTAACAAGCACACTTGAATTCATCAAAGTACTACATAATAATATAAAATAGTATGATTTAATTAAAATACTAAGTCATTTTATGAGAAATATTAAAATAATTCCTAAGTTAGAAATTCATACCGTGGATGGAATCTCTAATCGGTCCAAAAGAATAGTTTCTTTTATAAACCTCAACATAAAATAACCGCAATCTACACCATTGCGTTGACGAGGACACTACACATGGAAAGAAAATACGGATATACATCAGTATATACAACTTAACTTGTTTTATCAAGTATCATCGCTATATTATCAAAATTGGGAAAATCTATACCTCCACTTTGATCCAAGAAATATTGTTGACTCCTTGGTACTTGAATACCTCTTTATGCTCGAAAACTTTGTAGAATGCTATAATAAAATAATAACGAATATTTAGAACTATCGCACATAAATAATTAAATATACACAGGAATATTTTAGAACAATCTCACTTACGTGTCAATCGTCTTCTTCATATCTGGGTATGTTGTCCAATCATTGCCCAATGAATCCAGATGATATACAATTTCTCTCACATGATTAATTGCAACCAATAACCAGTGTCCACTGGAATATTAAACAAAGGTTAGATGGAAATTTTCTACACAACGTTAAAAAACGAAAAATTATAATAGAGGAAATTTAGAATGAAAATCTTACTTGTTGCCGATTATATGGTAAAAGAACAATTTTTCTATCTTTTATGGCCATAAATAAACCGAGTACATATGCTATTACTTCATCCGGTTTTGAGATGATTGACCTGCGTGGACAACGTTGGGATTTATGAAAGCGAACTGACTCCAATCCACGCGGCGAATCAACTTGTCACACGTAAACCTTAAATAAAAACATCATTAACATTAATTATTCATTGAAATGAGTAAATAAATTCTGCAGTTAATTAAACAAAGTTGGTTGGAGTATACCTGATGTATGTATCGATAACAGCCATGCCTAATGTCAAGTGTCCAAAAACTTGGTCCAAATCCTCCATACCAATTGTCATGCCATGAGAACCATAAATCCCTCCGTGGGTACAAGAGAAGTACCACCTTGCGGAATAGTTGTGAAGCTTATAAATGTCCGAAGGCACGACCTATATTGTGAAGTAGTTTTCTTTCTAGCACCGGTCCTCTTAGCAACACTCTTTATTTCTCTGGGAATGTTGCTAATTACAGGCTCTTTACCCCTACTTACAGCTTCAATCTCTTTGGTAGGAATAATCTAAATATCATAAAATTAGAGTGGTCAAGTATAGGATGACAAATTAACATTATCTAAGCATAAATATCATATAATTGTGTTGTACCTGTTTTTGTGATACCACTGAATCCATTGGCCGTGTAATCCCTTTATCTTTTGGTTTGGATTTTGTAGGAGTCTAACATTACCATGCAAAAAAATGTAAGTAAAACGAACGTAAAAAATTTGAGTACTAAAAGGTTCATAACGGTTTTAATTATACCTCATCATTTATGTGCAAAAGGTTTGCCAAACTGAATACTCACATCTTTCACCTTTTCAAAAATTTGATCACCTGTCAATCCAGGCGGAGCTCTACGTTGTTCGGTATCTCCATTGAACGCTTTTCTCCATCCACGATACTGATGTTTAGAAGTTAAGAATCTACGATGACCGAGAAAGACATTCTTTTGACAAAGTTTCATTCGCATGGTATCGGTTCCATCTTCACAGACAGGACACACTTTTTCACCTTTAATGCTATACCCGGATAAATTTCCATATGCTGGAAAATCGTTAATTGTGCCAAACAACATCGCCCTCAAATTGAAATTTTCTTTCCTATATCCATCATAAACCTCCACTCCGTTCTCCCACAAAATCTTCAAATCTTCGATTAAAGGTTTCAAGTATACATCTATGTCATTCCCTGGTTGTTTAGGCCCAGAAATTAACATAGACAACATCATGTACTTGCGCTTCATACATAGCCATGGAGGTAGGTTATAAATCATAAGAATTACGGGCCATGTGGAATGTGAGATACTTTGAAGACCATGCGGGTTCATTCCATCCGTAGATAATACCAAGCGAAGGTTTCTTGTTTCTCCTCCAAAATCAGGATAATCATTATCAATTTTCTTCCACTGGGGTGCATCTGCCGGATGTCGAAACTTTCCATCAATAATTCTTTCATCTGCATGCCAAGTCAAGTGTCTAGCATTGGTTTCACTACGAAACATGCGTCTAAAACTCGGAATAATAGGAAAATACCATAAGACTTTCGCTGGAGATAATTTTTTCTTATATCGAGATAAACCGCACTTAGGGAATTCATTCAACGATGCATATTCGTTTCGAAACAAAATGCAATCATTTAGACATGCATGTATCTTTTCATAGCTCATGCCAATAGAGCACAACATTTTTTTGGCCTCGTAGGTTCGATTAGGAAGAACATTATCCTCAGGAAGCATATCTCTCAAAAGGGCTAATAACTCTGTGAAACTTTTATCTGACCATCCGTTGCGCGCCTTTAAGTTGTACAATTTTAATACCGCAGACAATCTTGTGAATTTGGGACAATCTTTATACAACGGTTTCTCCGCATCGCCTACCAACCTCTCAAACATTTTTGGACAATCCTGAAGATCTTCTTCAAGTGCTTTTGTAATCTCTTCGAATCGATCATAATCATATGTATCCGTGGCATTGTCGTCTGAAACATAGGTCGCACTACTTTTCACCCCCGGTTCAACATTCTCGATGCTTTTCTCACCATGAAATATCCAACACGTATAACTTCGATCAATTCCACGCATCAGTAAATGCAATTTCAATCCATCTGCGTCAACCCGACCCACATAACAACAACCCAAGCAAGGACATTTCATTCTATTCGGGTCTTCAGCGTGTTCAACAGCAAACTTAACGAACTCTAATACCCCATTCTCGTACACTTTTGACAATCGATCGACACACATCCATTTTTTATCCATGGTTTTAACTATTACGTATGTTAAACAAAAACACTAATTAGGAAAATCAATTATGAACTAATAAAATCAAAGTGTTACTTGACTATGAAATTCAAATTCAAATTCAAATTACAAAGCATAAAGCAATTTTTCTTTATGCTAAAACCAAAATGTTCACTTTTGGTTAGTTAGTTAATTACTGCTTTATTAACCATACAAATAGGCCTCTCTTTGTATGTAATCCAATTTCATTCTAATAGTACTTATTCCCACTCTAGTGTTAGTGTTGCACTTGGAGTTGGACTAGGATTAGCCAATTCTAGACAAACAGTTTCTAAATGGGGACCTAATTACTCTTTAAAGGAAAACATAATATTCTAGTAAGAGTTTATCATTCAAATCAGATTTTAAAAATAATGAATAATTCATTCTTTAACTATTTATATTGATTAAAATATTTGATGAGTAAATTTCTCAAATTGTTATGTAAATAATGCTACTGATATTTACTCATTTGTCCCAAATTTGTCAAACCCCTTTGATTCTACCACTACTATCATTGTACATAACAATCCTAACATGTTTCTCTTTGCACATAATTAACATTTTGTAACTAAGTTCTGCGACGACATAAATTGATTAGTAAGTTCGGCAACGACATAAATTAACTAAGTTCTCACATTTCAGATTTTTCCATTGATTCTTCATCCACACACGATAAGCAAACTCATGTATGCATTAAACCTTAACTAGAACCATCAGTTCAAGTTGTCTAACTTCTTGTTTTTGCTCAATTTTGTGTGTGCATATAAAACCAGTTTTAAGTTCTTTCAGTGTTATGTTTTTTATCCTGTCAAAACCTAAATAGCACTGAGTTATTACCTATTGTTTAGAACAAACAAAATCATGGAGACCAGCCTAAGTTATTACCTACTGTTTAGAACAAACAAAATCATTAATTTTATCATCTAATAGAACAAACAACAATGTTATTACCTATTGAAGCAAAACTCACAGAATCCTATGATAATGTTTGATAACAAAACTCACAGAATCCAGAAAATCTCAACACATAAATCACCTACATTCAACTAAACACTCTAGTCACGATGCATACCAAAAGCAACAATTACAGAAGCACAGGCTTTAATGATAGGAACACTTACTTGGATTGAAAAAATGAATTAGCCGTGGGCCGAAGATTCAAAGGTGATGCTGCTAGGCGTTTGGAGTTACAACGGAGGAGGCTGCTGGTGTTGGTGATTGTGTCGTTGATGCGAGGCGGAGGGTAATGGTAAGAGGACGACGAAGGGATGAACAGTGGATGGAGACGGTTGACGATTGATGGTAACGATGAAGATGAAGCAGTTGAGAGGAGGGTTTGAGAGATGACGGAACAAAGGGAGTAATGGAGTGAGACAGGGGGAGTTTGGGAGGAGACGAGTGTTGAGAGGATGAAGAGAGCTTGAATGGGAGGAGACGAATGGAGAAGAAGATGAACAGAGAATCAGCTGGGTTTCGTTTTTTGTTTCTGGAAATCTGATTGTAAATTTAGGGGTTTAGAAATTATTTAACTAACCAAAGGCAGCGCTTTCAAAAAGCGCTGCTAAAGGTATTACCTATAGCAGCGCTTTAGGCTTACCCCCCCTTTAGTAGCGCTTTTAGAGTTACACAAAGGCAGCGCTTTCAAGAAGCGCTGCTAAAGGTATTACCTTTAGCAGCGCTTTAGGCTTACCCATTTTTAGCAGCGCTTTTAGAGTTACACCTTTAGCAGCGCTTTTATTAATTTTTTAATTTTTAATTTTTCTAAAACCCTATAGCAGCGCTTAGGGCGCTTAGGGAAAAAAGTGTTGCCTTTGATAAGGCCTATAGCAGCGCTTTTAATAAGCGCTGTCTAAAGTATTTAATTTTTTTTTGGATACCTATAGCAGCGCTTTGGCATAAGCGCTGTCTATGTAGTGCTGCCAAAACTCGTTTTTGGCGTAGTGAAAAGTCTGAAAAATGGCCATTTGTGTAAATATTTTGAAAACATGGTTATTTTTGAAATTTTTTTGAAAAACATGGTTATTCAAAAAAAAAATCATGAATGGTAACATAGAATAACTCATGCAATTAAAATAAATAAATTAAACATTATTTATTATTATTCAGCAATAATATCAATAAAAAATTTAAAGTGACCACACACATACTTATTAAGAGATACAATTTATCTAAGAATGACAATAAAATTCGTACTTGCGGGTATCCATTCGAACTCATCCCAAAGTTAACGAGGAAAATTCGTTTTGACTGAGTTTGAGTTTGAGTTTGGATTTTTTCTGATTACAAAATATGAGAACGGGTCAGTTAATGGGGATACAAATACTCATCCCTTTTATTTCATTATGTACATTATTATTTATTTTTTATAATTTAAAATACTAAAAATGTGGTCAATAATTTGATATTTTAATTTGTATTTATTATTTAAAATGCACGTGTGAGTTTTTTAAAATTATTTTATTTTATTATTCATAATGTAATTTGATTTTGCAAAAAAAATAAGTATTTTTATTAAAAAAATTGATTTCACTAAATGGATGGCGGTAGGACGGAGATACCCAAATCTAATTTGAACACGTTTGAGTCGAGTTTGAGTATTAAATCTCCATCTCTATTTGAATTTGAAGCGGAGAACACAGATCGTTTGAAAATTTAAATTTAGATTTAAGGTAATAACCTCCCAGACCCGCCTTGTTATCATTCCTTCATCTCGCCTTGTTATCATTCCTTCATCTCAATGGTGCATTATTCAAACCAAACAACTTTACAATGGTTCAAAGAAAAGGATCTTTTTACTATCATGAAACATTAAAAAAAATTATTTAAATGGTTACCAATTTTATTGTGTGACCTCCTTACTAAGTACACTAAATGAATAAACACAATAAATTAATGTATCTAAGAAGCATTTAATTATTATAAATTTATGAGGGTTTTTGCAACTTCATAAGAGCTAAAAACTATTTAGTTATGTGTTAAAAGAAAAACTATTTAGTTATATTTAGAAATGATAAAACTTATACACTATAAAAAGATTTATTCATAACCTGTCTTTCACATAAAAAAAATGGCTAGGTTTCTCAAGTTTTTTAATGTTGTGATTTTATTTATTTTCTTATTTCTTGTTACAATAGAAGTTGGTGGGCGTAAGTTATTTTTTTATCATGTTCTTTTTCTTTTTTTACTTTTTTGTTTGTAAATAATTTTTTGTCAAATTTTAATAACATTATTTTATTTTATTTTTATTACAGAACGTACGAAATGTGAAACAGATGATGATTGCCCAAAAACTGTGAACCTTTATTTTGTTAATAAGTGCATTGATAACGAATGTCAATGGATCGTAAAAATTTATGATTCTTTGATAATGTAATTTAAGAGAGTGTAAAATATTATATCAAAGAGAACATGTTGTTTTGCTACTGAAAAAAATATGTAATAAATTTTATGATAGACTGTTTCAAGAATTGTCTTTCAGTCATGTAAGTATGTGGTGTTTACGGAGACAGGTGACCCCACGAACTTGTTAATCAAAACCAAACTAATTTATAAATTATCCGAACACATTTACGGATATATTCAACTCGACCCATAATAACACATACAATTTTGGTTTGGGTATTGAATTTGAATTTAACAATCCGCAGATCCATTGATCCGACTCATTGATGTGTCATTACTCATTAGTAATTCTTTTAATTATCATTTTAAACAAAAATATAAAATCAATATCTCACTATTAACATTATTTTGCCAAAAAAATTATATTCTCTACCATTAATACTATTATACTAATTAGGTTAAGTAATTCTAAGACTAAATGTTGTTTTTTATTTTCTTTTGCATCAATTGCAACTTTATTTTATGGAAATAGCGTGTCTTGTGTAATATTTTAATATTATAAAGTGTTATGTCGTGTAATGGATTTTATTAGATATTATATGATGTGTTTCATTCAATTTGAGTATTATAAAATAGTGTAATTGTATTGAATCATGTTATAATTTTCATTATTGAAAAAAATTATTAAAAAGTTATTTTTTATTTGAAATGTAATCCGTGAATCCAACCTAACCAACCCATAAATAAGCGGGTCGGTTCGAGTCGATTTTGACGATGAATTTGCGGGTTGAACTATAAACTCAACCCATTAAAATTTGAACGGGTTGAGTAACGAGTTAAGCTAAATCCAGTCTAACACAACACATGTACACCCTTACATGTAAGAAAATGGAATAATTACCTCACATCAATGTGTAATGTTAGGTAAATTGTCTTATTAGGGTAAATTATGGGACATTATTTTATTTTGTCTAGTTATGATATATTATGATAAATTATTACTTAATATTCTATTTTATCACACCCCTGTAGTCAGGACAGATGGTTCAAGGACATTTATATTGGTCCGAAAATCATCAAAGAGTATACAAGGAAGTCATTTGGTGAAGATATATGCAATGTGATGTCTGGAGGGAACATGAAGAATGCTTTTTTAACCACATGATACCGTTTCCTGAACAAAATGAATGTCCATCTCAATATGCTTGGTATGTTGAAGGTGGATAAGATTACCAGATAGATAGATGGCACTGACATTGTCTCAATACACCAAGATGACCCAAGGAATGGAAAAGGGGCTCCAATTGAAGATTGTGAATCCAACACGATGCAGAGCTAACATTAATAATAAGTCCTTCGTCGCAAACTCATATTCTAAGAGTGATATAATTGACTTGCGAAGGGCATGTGTAGAGGTAATAAGGATGATGTCTGTTAGAACAAGATTTGGATATGTGTCGAATCTCTATGTTTTGTTGATAACAAACATATATTTTTATGAGTAACAATTTTAGTATTAATGGGTTCATTGAGTGTGCAGATATTATGTCAGATTTCTAGACTGTCGTCATTCAAGATATCATCAGAATTACTTCTTTACTCAGAAAGTATAAACCATTAAATTATGTTTCTAACACAACATCAGTTGTTCTACAGAATACCAAATGGTAGACAAGAAAAGAATCTCAAACAAGTGACCAAGAGTTTCCTATAAGATGTTGCTTCAAGATCAGAAATTAAAGAATACAAGAAACAAGCTTCCATCACAAAAGATCAGAGGAAAAAACTAGTTCGTTACAATAAGTGTTGCTCACTTTTCTGAAGAACAAAGTCAAGGTTTTGAAGACTTGGAAAATCCATGATATATGCACCCTTGTTCAAACATCAAAAGTATTCCATCAAAAGACAAGATCATAGGATGATATTTTCTCAAGTCACTTTACATAACAAAGGGATGTTCAGCTGAAAGGAAATTGATCAAAGATTGAGATATTATAACCAAAAAGTATTAGACAACGAAGATGTCTCTCAGATAAGTTGTTGCTTATACATCTAAAGCAATTACTCATGTCTAAAGGAGATTGGTATGACGTCTTCGATCTTCTAATTGCTGAGTCCGTTGTCTGGAGTTGGGAAGATCCAGTTGTTGATGTCGAAGTCGTTGTCATCGTCTTCTATAGCATGGACTTCATTCCTGCTGATGTGGAAAGGGAGTTTGCCGGTACGTTCGCGGCGTATCATCTTCTGACCCTTGGTGGTGAAACCTAAACCAGTCTTGTCAGATTTGAAAGGAAGATCGTGGCGACCAATAGTACGACCTCCTTCTTCAACGGCAGCTTGGGCGTCTTTCAGTGAGGCCATTTTTGGTGGAACTTTAGTAACTTTAGGAGTGACAGGAGAGTCAACAGGCATGACTCATGGAACTGCTTCGAAATCTTGACAGGGAGTTTCAATGAATTCACCTTCCATTTCGAGGTATCGGAACTGTTAGTGTTTTAAGTTGGCATTACTTTTTGGTAAAACTTGGCTATGGCAATGTCTTGATAAATGTCATGACATTCAGAGATTGAAGATAAATCCTACTTGACAAGGATGTTTGAAGTACAGCTCAGAACTGGAAGCTAAAAGCTATGCAAAATATTCGATGTCATAATGATGTTATGACATTCGTGACATTCTGCTCAGTAACTGCTTTTCCCGAGTTTTTCAGAACTTTGTTGAGCTGATTTATTATGTTTTTCTATTGTTAAATTGCATGCTCACGTGGCTGTTAGGTTAATCTTAGTTAAACCTAAATTGATTATTAATTAGACCAAGTTTTAGGATTAATTAAGTGAACCCTAGCTATCTTTATGGAAGCCCAAAGTTTCAGGACTTCTTCTATAATAGGAATAGAACCCTTATTTTGCTGCTGCGCCTCTGGAATGTATTGAAGATTTAGCAGGTTGTATTTTGTGTAATTCTAGTTACTCTTGTGAGCCAAACAATTATCAATTGATAAGTGTTTTGGACTAGGATTTGTTTGTAAGGGTAGTTTATCACTCAAAGCTTGGAAGCACGAGTGTTTGTCTCTTGATTAAAGCTTTGAAGCAAAATCAAGATAGTTTATTGAAGTGTGTCTTCACAATTCAATTATTCAATAGGTTGATATCACTGCTGTGATTGAGGGGGAGTGAGTAGGAACTCAGGTCTAAGTAGGACTTAGATTGAAGTTGCATTGGGTAGGTTTTAAGTGAAGGAGATAAACCGTTGGTTTATTCCCGAATTAATTCTACTAATACTGAATTTCCTCCCTGGCTTGGTAGCCCCCAGATGTAGGTGTAGTTACACACTGAACTGGGTAAACAATTTATTGTGTTCTTTACTGCTGTTTGAATTTATTGTGTGTATTGTTAACAGAGTGTCAAATACTGTGTCATAAAATTCTCTGTGACATCACGATCCGCTGCCGAATTTCAATTGGCATCGAAAGGGAACCCCACTGTTATTTCTGGGTGAGATCTAGGGATAATAGTTTCTGGCGTAATGGATAAGGAAGGAGGATTTGGAGGTAGACCACCTATACTGGATGGGTCTAATTATGAATACTCGAAACCTCGTATGGTTGCTTTTTAAGATCGGGATATTAAAGCTTGGAGTCGACAAAGGATGGAAACATCCCACCAAGCTTGAAAAAGATGGGACTTCTGTCTTGAAACCTGAGGAAGAGTGGAGCAAAGAGGAAGAGGAGCTAGCACTGGGGAACTCTAAAGCATTGAATGCTTTATTCAATGGTATTGACAGGAATATCTTCAGACTAGTTCATCAATGTGAGCTGGCCAAGGATGTTTGGGACACTCTCAAAACTACTCATGAGGGGACGTCCAAGGTGAAGATGTCAAGACTTCAGATGCTCACTACCAAATTTGAGAATTTAAAGATGAAAGAAGATGAGACTATTCATGAGTTTCACATGAATATCTTGGAGATTGCCAACACCTCAGGAGCACTTGGTGAAAAGATGTCAGAAGAGAAGCTGGTGAGAAAAATTCTCAGATCCTTGCCTAAAAGATTTGCAATGAAAGTAACTGCAATAGAGGAGGCTCAGGACATCAGCACCTTGAAGGTTGAAGAACTTATTGGATCTCTTATGACTTTTGAAATGGGAATCAGTGAAAATGTTGATAAGAAGAATAAAAGCATAGCCCTTGTATCCAATACTGAAGATGAATGCAAGAAGGGTGATGATGAGAAGATATCTGAAGCCATAGCTATGCTTGGAAGACAGTTCAACAAGATCATCAATAGGATTGATCCAAAGTCAAGGACAAATGTCAAGGACATTTCATCTGACATCAGCAGATCTTATGACTCCAGCAGAAGGTCCAAGTCAGAGGAAAAAGGAAGTCAAGGCAGTGGAATCAAATGTCATGGATGTGAAGGATATGGGCATATTAGAGCTGAATGTCCTACCTTTCTTAAGAAACAAAAGAAAGGAATGGCTGTCACTTGGTCTGATGGTGATTCAAGTAGTGACTCTGAAGAGGAATCAGCCAAACTTGTCACTGCATTTTCTGGAAGTTGTAATTCTGATAATGACTCCAGTGATGAGGAAGTGACCTTTGAAGAACTTGCGATACTTACAAGAAGTGTATCGTGGTGAAGTATATCAGAATGAAAAGCGTAAAAGTCGATTGAGAAGTTGGAGGCGAAAAATGTGAAGTCGAAGATGAGAAGAAGGAAAATACCACTATAAGTCATCTCAACAAAGAAATTATAGTGTTGAATTCCAAGCTTGATCGATGACTAAATCACAAGATGTCGACAACCTGACCGATAAGTTGGAAGAAATCCTTCACTTGGACAAAATGTGAAATAAGCATGGTCTAGGATATGTGGATGAAAAGAAACCTGTTAGTGATAAGAAGAAGAAGAGGCATGGGAAACCAATGTCAAAACAGATGTCACAACATAAAACAGGAAATGTGTCTGGCTCAGGGTATGTGGCTGCAAAGAAATTTACTGATAACAAGAAGAAGAACAGACCCAATAAGCCAATGTCAAAGCAGATGTCACAACATTGGGGTCAACATCAAGATCAGAGAAACATGAATAAAAAGTTTCAAAGATGGAGATGTCACCATTGTGGAAGGTTTGGACACATAAAACCCTTCTGCTATAGACTACATGGATACCCTAATCAGACTCCTTATGTCAAGCCTAAGAGCAGCAAGGTATCCTACACTCAACAATGGAAGAAGAGGACTGCAGCATTGATAGCTCATACTTCCGTTAGAGTTTCTGCCAAGGAAGACTGGTACTTTGATAGTGGCTGCTCTAGGCATATGACTGGAATCAAGAACCTCCTAAATGAAGTCAGACCTCATACCACCAGTTATGTCACTTTTGGAGATGGAGCTAAAGGTGAAATAGAAGGTGTTGGAAACTTGGACTGCCCTGGAGTTCCAAACCTAAATAAGGTACTACTAGTAAAGGGTTTGACTGCCAATCTCATAAGTATCAGTCAACTGTGTGACTCTGGATTCAAGGTCAACTTCATCAAGTCTGAATGTATTGTGTCTAATGAAAAACAGGAGGTAGTAATAAGGGGAGTCAGATCAAAGGACAATTGTTACTTGTGGGAGCCTGAGAACACTAATCTGTCCACTGTGTGTTCTACAGTCAAGGATGAAAAAGAGGTAAAACTGTGGCACCAAAAGCTTTGTCATTTGCACCTTAGAGGGATGAAAAAGATCATCTCCATGGAGGTTGTTAGAGGGATTCCAAGACTACATATTGATGAAGGGAGAGTATGTGGTGAATGTCAGGTTGGAAAGCAAACCAAAGTGTCACATCCAATGTCAAGACATCTGACCACCTCCAAGGTGCTGGAGCTGTTACACATGGATTTAATGGGGCCTATTGTTGTAGGATTTTTCCGTAAACAAGTATTTTTAATTATCGATTCCTCAGGGATTGGTGTATGTTGTAGTCGTTCAATAGAAAAGTATGTTTTAAGGTGATGTAACCAAAGATTTTGTTATCTACTCTACTAGAACCATGAGTTTCCAAACAACAACTAAGTTAATTCTTTCAAAGAGAGTTATAGTTTGGATTAGAGAGAGTTTGAGATTGTTTTCAAATTAAGAAGTCATGTCAAGATTAGTTTCATTGATCTAGTTTCATACATATTCAATTGATCAAGTGATGAACATAATAGATGATTTCTACAAATACATATCCTCTCAATCTTGTAGATTTCCCACCAAGATTGTGAATGTCATCATGTTAATCCTTGCATGATTCCTCACTACAACTATTAACATGATAATCATTAAGTTCAATATTTTGTAAACACTAACACACAAATCTATTCCTAGCATTTGTTCATTAGAGGATGAATATCCTAGGTCTACTTTGAAGTATTCTTTTCCAAGCAAAACTCAAAGCATAAAGATGAAGAACAAAGATATTCAACTATATTAATCATCAACCATGTTCATACACAAATGGATTAAAAGAAATACATACTATATAGATCAACTACCTCTAATCTTGACACAAAAAGAGCTTAGCCACTCATTTCCATGGTTGCTTTGCTCTCAAGATTGTTGGTAGAGATGAAAATCCAAGAAAAACAAGAAAGAAAAGCTATGGTGTTTTTTTCTATCTCTTGCCCTAGATTTACAAAGATGAAAGATAATGATGGTGTCTCTTCTTTCTTCCTTTCCAAGCCAAAAAGATCAGGTGAAGTGATGGGTTGGTGGCTCAAAAGGTGAAAGCATGGGCTGTCCTTTTTTCTAAATTTCGCAGACACTGAGCTGTTCATGTGGCACACTGAGCGACCAGCATGCTTCCTTCCCCCAAAATTATCTTCAAAAGAATCTTCCCTAAAGCTCTTTGAATTTCCTGAATCCAAGTTTGGGAGAGTTAGTTAATAAATTCCTACAATTAAGAGTAAAAGAAGTCAAATAATATATATTTAAATAAAACAAGATAAAAACCTAATTAAAGCAAAATACTAGAATAAATATACAAATTAAATACAAAGACATTGTTAAGGACCACAAAATAATGTGCAAAATAACTACAATTTGGTCCTTAACAACTCTCCCCAACTTACTTCTTTGTTTGTCCCCAAACAAAAGTCAATAATCTCACAAAGCTAAAAGGAACAAAATGTAAGCATGCAAACTCACACAAGGATAATGGTTCAAACTCGACATACCAGGTAAAAGCACACATCGATCGCTTCTTCGACACACAACATGGATATGAATTAAGTTCTAAACACAATCAACCAACACATGTAACAAAACAAAAGATATGTTCACACTTGAATCACCTAATCATTCCTTCAACAATTATGAAGAACAAAGTGTATATTCACCAAGGACTAAACACTCTCACTAATAATTATGCACATCCAGAATAATTCATGCATTCATCGAAATAAGTCAAATGATAACATGGAAACAAAGATCACTAAGGACTTTCAAGGTTGTAACTTGGCTTAGGTTAGAAACAAGGGATATTTAAGTACAAAGCCATTGAAACGAATCGGGTCAAAGGATACGAAGAGCATTTCATAACTAATTCCCATCTTATTATTCACAACCTTTTTTTTTTCTTTTTCACACAATGATCCTCTCTTTTTTTCTTTTTCTTTTTGCTTTCCTTTATATACAAATCTTTCTTCTATTTGTATTTTTCTTTTCTCTATTCTTTTTCTTCCTTAGGATCATTGTGCCATCAATTCTAGGTTCTTTTTGATTCACCTCCCCAACTTCATTTATATCAATCCTTTTTATTTAAGAACATGCTCTTCAAGGGTTAATTAACAAAAGGGTTGGTATTCCAAACAAGAAGATTTATAGAATGAATTATCATTGAATTTTTCAAAGATTATCAACAACTATTAAGTGGCCTTCTTAACAATTAGTTGATTTGATACATTCATCCTACAAATAATATTTAAGCTCAAAAGGGTTCACAAGGATTCACTCACTCACGGGTAATTGAAGCCCTTTTAGAATTGGTGGTTTTTCTCATAATGCACAAAAATTTGCCTTGATCATCTCTAAATTTCCAAGTTATCACAACAAGTAAAGATTAAGCATGAATCACACGAGTTAACACAACCATTAGACACTCTATATTCGGTAAAAAGTGGAAGCTTCTCACATATATGGTTTATGTCCTAATGATTCGAATGTGAACACAAAAATTTTGTACATGCCAAGATGACTTGCATAAAGAACAAATTTCATAGACATGTTATGTTTCTACAAAACGATAAAACGTGTACCTTCTTTGTGGAATGAATCGAGAATTTTATCATCACCATCACTTTGGTGAAACACGCTTACTAGCTTTGAAGAACCGATTGATCAATCCGAACAAACCCAAGAAGTAAATTCAAACTAAATACTATAATCTAAAAATAAAATGAAAATATAACAAAATAAAAGAAACTAAACTAAACTTAAAAATAAAAAGACACCCCAAAATGGTGTTTAAACTTAAAAAGAGTACTTAGGCTCCATGCCTACAAAATACCAATTTGGAATTACAAGCCAATCCCCAAAAATGGATGGCAACCAACAAAATCCAGAGTTTAAAACTAAAAATGCAAAAGTAAAATCTAAAACTAAATTGCTGAAAATAGTATAAAAACAGGAAAATAAAAGAGATCATCAATCATCAGCCTCGAGAATCGAATCTCCAATCGATCCCGAGTCAGAACCGGAACCAGAACTCTCTTCACCATCATCCTCATCTCCCACCTCCTCCTCAGCATTTGGCCCGACCCCGGGGGCCAACCAGCATAAGCACGGAGCTGCTCACCCGTGCGAGTGAAATGGTTCACTCCGGGCTCTCGAATCTGAAGTGCAAGGTGCTCCATGCTCTCATGCATAAACATAAATGCTCTCTGATGAGCGAGATGCATCTGCCTATTCCATTCTTCGGATGGACTTGCTTGAGGAAGTGCCGCAGCAACTGGGACAGCTTGGGCAGCAGTATTATCAAGGACCCTACAAAATCGATCACAGTAGTGATCATCAACAACTCCATCAATGGTGAGGTGTCCTACTGCAGGAAAGGCAACCTTCGCCCTCTTCAGCAAACCCATGATCAACCCAGGATATATGAGAGCACACTTTATACGCTCCCCTCTGGAGGTATAACTAAGCGTAACCCTCTTCAGCTCGTTGGCAATCAGACGGCCAAAATCAATTTGCTCCTCATCGAGCATGTAAGCAATCAAACCTGCCGTCTCCATAGGTATCGAAGATGTGTGGCTCCTAGGTCTCAGATTGTAAAGAGCCACACACATCATCACTCTAGCACTAGTTTTCAGACTGGCCCTGCTGAATTTTAAAGGTTGACCAGCCCGATTCAACTCATAAGAATGCCCGACAAAAGCTTAGTCCGCAAAGATGTTGTATCCCAATTACCACGAGCCGTGTGCTCATGGTACATCTAGTTGGTCCTCGGGCTGTCCATTGATGCCCGTAAAACTGCTGATTGCTTGAGAGAAAGACACATGTTTGCCCGAACAATGTATAAACCGAAACTCACTTCCTTCTAGGAAGAGCATTAGCGTAGAACTCTCGAACCAGCTCCACATTCACCTTAGTTTGAGGATTACACAGAACCTTCAACCCATAGTTTTCCAGGATGGTCTGAGGCGTGCAGTAGTGGCCTCGCTCGCGGAGGCTAATGGTGCGCTCCGTCCAGATGTTGCGCTCCTCAAGCTCTTTGTAGCGAGCCTCCTGAGCAGCTCCCAGAAATCTTACAGCATCGAATGCAGCAGGCCGAGAGGGCCCAGCCCCAGCAAAGGAAACTCTCTGTCGCTTAGGTGCCATCTGAAATTTCAACACAAAAATCACAGAAAAGTGACACCGAGGTGTCCATTAGTACAGAATCATGCAAACAGCAAAGCAAACCAACCCACCAAAGCATTATAACTAATCGGAAATAATAAAAACACAGCAGAAGAATTTTTCAAAATTGCAGACCACATGAAGGCGATGACGGGCCTCTGATTTTAAAAATTCTTCAGAAATGTAAATTTTCTCCACTAGATAACATCCATAGGCAGCGAAAATAACAACCTAATACTACTCTATCATATAAACATCCTAATTCTAAGAGAAAATTCGAAAATTCCTAACCCTAGGTTTTCAAAATCTAACCTGAACATGCAATGTACATGAATTTGAGAGAAGAAAAGTGTAGAATACTTACTAGGATGCCTTGGGTGAGTGATTTGACAAAGAAATTTGCAAAGATTCGGAGATTTTTGGTTGGGGATTTTTGAGATTTTTGAGAGGATGAAGAATGGTGAAGAAAGAGTGAAAAAGGGTTGAAAAGAACCCTAATTTTGTTTTAAACAACCCAGGCCACGAATGGGCCTCCAAAAATCTGATTTTTGCAAATTATTTTTTAAAATCCTGATCATGTTGAGCGAAAGTTTCTGCCAGATGGGTCAAAATGCGAGAGGCGAGGCTACCATCTAATCAAATTTTGAGAAAACAAAGAAATTAATAGTGCGGGCAAGTGTAAATGAGTTCAAGGAAGAATACTTACAATGTTGGGTGCCTCCCAACAAGCGCTTTGTTTAACGTCGGTAGAGCTCGACGGTTCATGATGATCATTGATCATCAAAGAAAGATTCGCTATGTTGCGGCTCACCTCTCCGCCAACATCTGCTTCAACCGCTGCCCATTTACCGTCCATTCCTTTGTTCGTGCAAGATCTTGCAACACAATTGCACCATACTCTTTGACCTCTTTGATTAAAATGGACGGACCACTTTGTTTTGAGTTTTCCAAAAGCCTCATCCGGAATTGAACAAGAGAACCTTTTGTCCCGGCCTAAATTCCTTGATCTTGATCTTCTTATCATGAGAAACCTTAACTTGTGCTTTGTACCTCCGATTTGAATGGTATGCCTCTTCTCGCATTTCTTCCAATTGAACGAGTTGAATTTTTCGCCACCGCCAAGGATGGATCGAATTAAAATCGGAGAGCCCACAATGCTTTGTGCTCCATCTCTACCGGGAGGTGACAAGTTTTGCCATACACAACCTGAAACGGGGTTAGTCCAATAGGAGCTTTATAGGCGGTTCGATACGCCCACAAAGCTTCATCAAGTTTTTGTGACCAATCTTTTCTTGATCCCGAAACAGTTTTTTCCAAAATCTTTTTGATTTCTCTATTAGACACCTCGGCCTGGCCATTTGCTTGAGGGTGATAGGGGGTCGTCACTTTGTGCTTCACACCAAATTGTTTCAAAAGTTTTTGTAACAATGTGTTACAAAAGTGCGACCCACCATCACTAATGAGCACCCTAGGCACACCAAAACGAGAAAAAATGTTTCTTTTCAAAAATTTGATAACAGTTTTGGCGTCGGCCTTCGGCGAAGCAATGGCCTCCACCCACTTTGAAACGTAATCCACAGCTACAAGAATGTACTCATTTGAAAATGAAGATGGAAAAGGACCGACAAAATCAATCCCCCAACAGTCAAATACCTCCACTTCCAACATATTGTTCAACGGCATTTCATCTCTTTTCCCTATTCCGCCACTTCTTTGGCATTTGTCACAAGACTTAGCGTGAGCATACGCATCTTTGAATAGCGAAGGCCAATAAAATCCCGATTGTAGGACTTTGGTGGCCGTCCGCATTCCATTATAGTGTCCCCCACAAGGGGAATTGTGACAATGCCAAAGAATGTTTTTGGCCTCTTCCTCACTCACACACCTTCTTAGCAATCCATCGCTACTCAACCGAAAAATATAAGGTTCATCCCACACATAATACCTCGTATCGGCTAAGAATTTCCTCTTCTCATTCCAAGTCAAATCTTCCGGCATTAATCCAGCGGCCTTATAATTTGCCATGTCGGCAAACCACGGTCGCTCTTGGATTGCAAATAACTTCTCATCCGGAAATTCCTCCTCCACTTATTTTTCTTTATCCGTAACTTTCACGTTCACTAAGCGAGACAAATGATCCACTACCAAATTTTCCGAACCTTTTTTATCACGGACTTCTAAATCAAATTCTTGCAAAAGAAGAATCCATCGGATGAGTCTTTGTTTAGAGTCCGGTTTGGTAAGCAGATATTTTATCGCCGAATGATCCGTAAAAACTACAACTTTTGAACCAATTAGGTAAGGACGAAACTTTTCTAATGCATATACAATTGCAAGCAACTCCTTTTCAGTTGTCGCATAATTGATTTGAGCATCGTT
The DNA here is from genome assembly GCA_021764765.1 of Vicia sativa. Taxonomy (NCBI): domain Eukaryota; kingdom Viridiplantae; phylum Streptophyta; class Magnoliopsida; order Fabales; family Fabaceae; genus Vicia; species Vicia sativa. The sequence continues at coordinate 133,403,235 of CM038792.1, read as the reverse complement.
CAAGACTTTGCTCGCATAATGGATAGCATGAAAAATTTTGTTCTTCCTTTGGCCTAACACGGCTCCCACCGCATAATCACTAGCGTCGCACATTAGTTCAAAATCAAGTTTCCAATTAGGCGCAGTGATTATGGGTGCATGTATCAAATTCTCCTTCAATTTTTCAAAAGCTAACAAACAATCATTATCAAACAAGAAAGACTTATCTTTGTTGAGCAAGTTGCTCAAAGGTTTGGCTATTTTGGAGAAGTCCTTGATGAATCTTCGATAGAATCCCGCGTGACCCAAAAAGCTTTGAATGCCTTTGACATTGGTGGGTGGGGGAAGCGTCTCGATAACATCAATTTTTGCTTTGTCAACCTCTATTCCTCTTGAAGATATCTTGTGGCCAAGGACGATTCCCTCGGTCACCATGAAGTTGCATTTTTCCCAATTCAAGACCAAGTTGGTTTGCACACACCTCTTCAAGACGGTGTCCAAATTTTCCAAGCATAGACCAAATGAAGCCCCAAAAACGGAAAAGTCATCCATAAAAACTTCAATTGTCTTTTCAATCAAATCGGCGAATATAGCTTGCATGCACCGTTGAAATGTTGCCGGCGCATTGCACAAGCCAAAAGGCATACGCCGATACGCGAAAATTCCAAACGGACATGTGAAAGCCGTTTTCTCATGATCCTCCGGATTCACCGATATTTGATTATATCTAGAATAACCATCCAAGAAACAATAGTATTGTTGTCCCGCAAGCCTTTCTAACATTTGGTCCATGAATGGAAGAGGAAAATGATCTTTTCTCGTTGCTTTGTTAAGCCTACGGTAATCAATACACATCCTCCACCCGGTCACCTTCCTTGTTTGCACTAGCTCATCCTTATCATTAGATACTACCGTCAACCCCCCTTTCTTAGGAACTACATGAACCGGGCTCACCCACGTACTATCCGAAATCGGGTAAATCATGCCCGCTTCAAGCATCTTCACTACTTCTTTGCTAACCACCTCCTTCATTACCGGATTCAATCGCCGTTGAGGTTGGGCTACCGGCTTATACTCATCCTCCATCCTAATGTTGTGCATACAATAGGCCGGGCTTATGCCTTTCAAATCGGATAAGACCCAACCAATCGCATTTTTGTTTGACTTCAAAACTTCAATTAAGCTTTCCTCCTCATTCTCCGACAATGTATTACTAATGATTACGGGCTTTTTACCTCCCTCCTCAAGAAACACATACTTTAAATGAGATGGTAGCTCTTTCAACTCAAGCTTTTGGTCTTCATCTTTTGGATCCTTTTTTAAACTTTCCTCTTCTTCCTCCCAAGGATGCATTTCCTTGGAAATCTCCATTCCGTCCACACACTCTTCTAGATCACGACTATCCTCTTCATCATTCACTTCTTGTGTTGCTTCCTCAATAACGTCAATCTTAAAACAATCCTTCTTATCCATCGGATGCTTCATTGCTTCAAAAAGATTAAAGCAAATCTCTTCATCTTGAACTCTTACCTTCATTAAGCCATCATCTATATCAATCATCATCCTTGCCGTTTTCATGAATGGTCTTCCAAGAATTAAAGGTGCATCCACATCTTCCTCCATGTCTATGACAACAAAATCCACCGGAAAAAAGAATTTGTCCACTTTTACCAACAAATCTAAAGCTACGCCGTGTGGGCGAGTAATAGACTTGTCCGCTAATTGCAATGTCATTTTTGTGGTTTTCAATTCAATCTCCCCCAATCTCTTCACAATGGATAATGGAATCAAGTTGATACTTGATCCCAAATCAATTAATCCTTTCCCCACATACACATCCCCAATAGTAACGGGTAAGGTTACACGCCCCGGATCGCTCTCCTTCTTCGGAATAGTGCGTTGAATGATTGCACTACAACTCGCGTCCACCATTATGGTTTCTTGATCCGTGTACCTTTTCTTTTTCGTCAAGATGTCCTTCATGAATTTGGCATATTTTGGCATTTGCTCTAATGCTTCGGTAAATGGAATATTTATTTGCAATTGCTTGAAAATATCCATAAACCTTGCATAGTGCTTTGCATCATCTTTCTTAGAAGGAAGGTGAGGATATGGTAAGCTTCTCAATGGATAAGTCACCTCTTTCTCTTTTCCTTTTTTCATTTTCTTCTTTTTCTCCTCTACTTTCTCCTTTTCAACTACACCATTTTCTTTTTCATTTTCAACTAACACCTCATTTTCGACTAAGTCATCCTCCACATCAACATTATCATTTTTTTCAACTTCAACCTCTTCATCTTTTTCAACTACCTCTTCCTCCACTTCTACTTCTTCATCCTTCTCCACTACTTTCTTTTTTCTTTCAACCACCTTCCTTTTCTCATCACAAACTCTACCACTTCTAGTTGTGATGGCCTTGCAATGCTCCTTAGGATTTGTTTGCGTGGTTGGGGAAAATGATGTCGAAGCACTTTGTTCGGAGAGTTGTTTAGCTAGTTGTCCCACTTGAGTTTCCAAATTCTTTATAGATGCCTCCGTGCTCTTTTGATTAGCCATAGAAGCTTGCATAAATTGAGCTAGAGTGTCTTGAATATTGGAAGACCTTACTTGATTTTGGGGTTGATTTTGTTGTTGACTTTGATTTGGTTGTTGACCTTGATTTTGTTGTTGTGTTTGATATGGATTCTGCCTTCCTTGGTTATTGTTATCTTGTCTCCAACCGCCTTGATAACCTTGGTTACCCCTTTGTTGGTAACCTTGGCCTTGATTTTGATAAGGATAAGGAGCTCGTTGTTGGTATCCTTGCCCTTGGTTGGCCATATAATTTTCTTCTTCATTTTCCGGAGGACAAAATCCGGTTTTATGATCCCCTTTACATAATTCACAACAAGCTATTTGGTGAGCTTGCTTACTTGATGTTCCTTTCAACTCCATAATTTGTTGCGGAAGCCTTGCCATTTGTTTTGTCAATTCTTCAACTTGTTTCGCAAACAATTTGTTTTACGCTACAAGTGCTTCGTGACTCGAGCCTATTTCAAGAACTCCCGTTTTTACTTGTGCACCTCCTTGATCATGTTGAGTTTGGTGATCATTCCTCCCCATCTTCTCAATTATTTGAATTGCTTCATATGGTGTTTTTGCCATCAAAGAACCTCCCGCCGTAGCATCCAACAACAATTTGTGTTGAGGTTGGAGACCATTTCGGAAAAAGTGAATTTGTGTGAGCTCGTCAAAACCATGGCTAGGACACTTCCTAAGCATAGACTTGTATCTTTCCCACGCCCGATTCAAAGGCTCGTTTCCTCCTTGCGAAAATACCGAGATAGCCGTCGTCTTAGCCTCCATGAAACGCGATTGAGGGAAAAATCTTTCAAGAAACTTTTCCTCCAAAACGTTCCAATTTGTCATGGTTTCTTGCAGTTGGTCTAGATACCAATCTTTTGCCTTTCCCACTAGAGAATGAGGGAAAAGCCTTTGAAAGTATTGTTCTTCTTGGTCTTCCGGAGCACCGGCCGCTCCCGCGATCTCATAAAACTTGGTGAGGTGAGTGTAAGGGTCTTCATGGTCATGACCATGAAATGGACTTGCATAGAGAAGTTGAAGCAAGCCCGTCTTCATCTCCGCTACCCTTGCATTTGCTTGGCGAGCAAATTGGGCATTGTGACGAGGGCTATTGACACACGGCCCCCGCGGTGGTGGTGGTGGTTGATTCTCCGCCATAGTGGTGACTTCTCCAAACACGGGTGGTGTTGAAGAAGTAGATGCTTCTCCTCTTTCTCCTCTTTCTTGCCTTTGTCGAGCTAGTCTTTTCCGTCTTTTAGCACTACTGTTAAGTCTTCTAGCCGTCCTTTCAATTTCGGGATCGAAAAGGAGTTGGTCGACTGGAATATTTCCCGCATAAACTAATTCTGAAAAGTCTAGCCACACAAAAGAAACAAAGGGGATTAGTAGAAAAGTCTTAAAACACACAACTATTGCAATACTAACAACATCAAACGCCAATCCGAACGCGCCATTTTGTTGTAGGATTTTTCCGTAAACAAGTATTTTTAATTATCGATTCCTCAGGGATTGGTGTATGTTGTAGTCGTTCAATAGAAAAGTATGTTTTAAGGTGATGTAACCAAAGATTTTGTTATCTACTCTACTAGAACCATGAGTTTCCAAACAACAACTAAGTTAATTCTTTCAAAGAGAGTTATAGTTTGGATTAGAGAGAGTTTGAGATTGTTTTCAAATTAAGAAGGCATGTCAAGATTAGTTTCATTGATCTAGTTTCATACATATTCAATTGATCAAGTGATGAACATAATAGATGATTTCTACAAATACATATCCTCTCAATCTTGTAGATTTCCCACCAAGATTGTGAATGTCATCATGTTAATCCTTGCATGATTCCTCACTACAACTATTAACATGATAATCATTAAGTTCAATATTTTGTAAACACTAACACACAAATCTATTCCTAGCATTTGTTCATTAGAGGATGAATATCCTAGGTCTACTTTGAAGTATTCTTTTCCAAGCAAAACTCAAAGCATAAAGATGAAGAACAAAGATATTCAACTATATTAATCATCAACCATGTTCATACACAAATGGATTAAAAGAAATACATACTATATAGATCAACTACCTCTAATCTTGACACAAAAAGAGCTTAGCCACTCATTTCCATGGTTGCTTTGCTCTCAAGATTGTTGGTAGAGATGAAAATCCAAGAAAAACAAGAAAGAAAAGCTATGGTGTTTTTTTCTATCTCTTGCCCTAGATTTACAAAGATGAAAGATAATGATGGTGTCTCTTCTTTCTTCCTTTCCAAGCCAAAAGATCGGTGAAGTGATGGGTTGGTGGCTCAAAAGGTGAAAGCATGGGCTGTCCTTTTTCTATTCAGACCATGCTGGCTGATTAAGTCGCTAGAGCTGCTCATGTTTACCGAGCGGAGCAGCTGCTTCCTTCCCCCAAAATTATCTTCAAAAGAATCTTCCCTAAAGCTCTTTGAATTTCCTGAATCCAAGTTTGGGAGAGTTAGTTAATAAATTCCTACAATTAAGAGTAAAAGAAGTCAAATAATATATATTTAAATAAAACAAGATAAAAACCTAATTAAAGCAAAATACTAGAATAAATATACAAATTAAATACAAAGACATTGTTAAGGACCACAAAATAATGTGCAAAATAACTACAATTTGGTCCTTAACACCTATGCAGGTTGAGAGTCTTGGTGGAAAAAGATATGCTTATGTTGTTGTGGATGATTTCTCCAGATTTACCTGGATAAACTTCATCAAAGAAAAATCTGATGTGTTTGATGTTGTTAAAGAGTTATGCAAGAGACTTCAAAGAGAGAAGGAAGGTTGCATTGTCAGAATAAGAAGTGATCATGGAAAGGAATTTGAGAACAGCAAGTTTGATGAATTCTGTTCCTTAGAAGGAATCAATCATGAGTTTTCTTCTCCTATAACACCTCAACAAAATGGGGTTGTGGAAAGGAAGAATAGGACCATACAGGAATCTGCCAGAGCAATGATTCATGCTAAGAAACTCCCTACTCACTTTTGGGCTGAAGCTATGAATACAGCTTGCTACGTTCACAACAGGGTCACCTTAAGAAAGGGAACATCCTCCACCCTGTATGAAATATGGAAGGGAAGAAAACCTACTGTGAAATATTTCCATGTGTTTGGTAGCAAATGTTATATTCTGACAGATCGTGATCAAAGGAGAAAAATGGACTCTAAGAGTGATGAGGGCATTTTTCTAGGATACTCTACAAACAGCAGAGCATATAGAGTATTCAACTCCGGGACTAAAGTTATGATGGAGTCTATTAATGTCATAGTTGATGATCACCATCAGGAAAACAATGTTCCATGTGATGTTGAGACATGGTTTGAGACATCACCACAAGTGTCTGATAAGGATGATGTACCTGCTCCTATTTCACCAAAATCTGAACCAGAGGAGGCTAACAAAGATCCTTCCATCAGAATTCAGAAAGATCATCCAAAGGAACTCATCATTGGAGATCCAACCAGTGGTGTCATTACAAGATCCAGAGAAATTGTCTCAAACTCTTGCTTTGTGTCAAAAATTGAGCCAAAGAGTGTCAAAGAGGCTCTAACTGATGAATACTGGATTGGAGCAATGCAAGATGAATTGAACCAGTTCAAGCAACATGAAGTGTGGGAGTTAGTTCCTAGACCAGAAGGAACAAACATCATTGGCACAAAATGGATCTACAAGAACAAGTTTGATGTAGAAGGGGTTGTCACCAGAAATAAAGCAAGACTTGTTTCTCAGGGTTACACCCAAGTTGAAGGGATTGATTTTGATGAGACTTTTGCTCCAGTGGCTAGACTGGAATCAATCAGGCTACTACTAGGGGTTGCTTGCATTCTGAAATTCAAATTGTTTCAGATGGATGTGAAAAGTGTTTTCCTAAATGGCTACTTGAATGAGGAGGTTTATGTAGAACAGCCTAAAGGATTTGTGGATCCAAGTTTTCCTGATCATGTCTACAGGTTGAGAAAAGCCCTATATGGACTGAAGCATGCTCCTAGGGCCTGGTATGAAAGGCTGACCAAGTTCCTTACTGACAAAGGATATAGGAAAGGAGCCTTGGATAAAACTCTCTTTGCAAGAATGAAGGAGGAAAGATAATGGTGGCTCAAATTTATGTTGATGACATAATGTTTGGAGGAATGTCAAACACAATGGTGAAACATTTTGCCAATCAAATGCAAGCTGAGTTTGAAATGAGCCTCATGGGAGAGTTGACTTATTTTCTTGGACTGCAAGTCACACAGACGGAAGACTCAACATTCCTTTCACAAAGCAAGTATGCAAGGAATATTGTCAAGAAGTTTGGAATGGAGAATGCCAGCCATAAAAGGACTCCTGCTCCAACACATTTGAAGTTGTCCAAGGACACAAATGGAGAAAATGTTGATCAAAGTTTGTATAGAAGCATGATAGGAAGCTTGTTATACTTAACAACCAGCAGACCTGACATCACATTTGTTGTTGGGGTGTGTGCAAGATACCAAGCTGAACCTAAAGTAAGTCACATTAATCAGGTAAAGAGGATTCTGAAGTATGTGAGTGGAACTTGCAATTATGGTATATTGTATTCTCATGGATGTGAACCAATACTGTCTGGCTATTGTGATGCTGATTGGGCTGGTAGTGCTGATGATAGAAAAAGCACTTTTGGAGGATGCTTCTTCTTGGGAAACAATCTTGTTTCTTGGTTCAAGAAGCAAAACTGTGTGTCCTTGTCCACTGCTGAAGCTAAATACATAGCAGCTGGTAGCAGTTGTTCTCAAATGGTCTGGATGAAGCAGATGTTGACTGAGTACAATGTCACACAGGATGTCATGACATTGTACTGTGACAACCTGAGTGCTATTAATATTTCAAAGAATCCTATACAACACAGTAGGACTAAGCACATTGACATTAGACATCACTTCATCAGAAACCTTGTGGAAGAAAAGGTGATTAAATTAGAACATGTAGCCACTGAACTTCAACTGGCTGACATTTTTACTAAAGCTCTTGATGCTAGTCAATTTGAAAATTTAAGGAGCAAACTGGGTATTTGTCAATATGAGGAATTGTAGCAATTAAAATTGCTTACAACAAGGAATGGAAGAGACCTTTTATTTCAATTAATTATAAGTGGGTCATTTAATTATTTTCCTCTTATTTTTAAAAGATTCAAGAATAGGAAGAGACTCCTCCATATAATAGTCTTTTCATTTGAAAGTATCATATTCTCTTCATCCAAAAGATACTCTCAAACTCTCTGTCATTCTTGTTCTCATTTTCTCAACATATCTCAGCAAAATATGTCTTCATCATCTTCTTCATCCCAAGATTCTGGCTGTTCATCTCCTACCATGGCTGAGATCAGGGCAAGCGCTGCAGCCATGAATGTTGAACCTGTGAAGGTCACTCCTCAGCGTACAATGGCAACTGACTCTAAGGAGACCAAGAATCTGCATGCACGGAATACACGAAGGTCTCTAGCTTCACCCTCTGGTAAGATCTCTGAATCATCCTCATCTGTTCCTCTAGAGATAGCAAATAGAGAAGGTACTATGTATGTGCAAGAAGCCATTGCTAGGATAGTCAGCAGGATCCTAAACGAAAACCACTCTGTACCTGGGGTCTCTGTCCCTCTAACCCAATAGTCTGCTAGCCCTAGTTTAGCAGCTGATCCAGATGTCACTGAGGATGTCAAGACATCTGATAATCATGATAAGACAACTCCTGTGGATCCTGATACTGAAACTCCTGCTGATTCCTTTGTCAAAAAGAAGGGTGATGACAATGTCTCTAAGGCTGAGAAGAAGACCAAGGCTGGACTCTCTACAAAGAAGTGCAGAATCAAAACTGTTGGTAGGGGCTCTAGACCCAAGAGGACACCAATTGATAAGAAGAGGAAGGTACCTGAACCTTCAGAGTCTGATCAAGATTCTGTCTTCAAGATTAAGGCTGAAGGGGTAACTGGTAATGTAGCTGATGGTGATGCTCACAATAATAATGTTCACAGTGCTTCTTCAGGAGAGGAGAGCACCTGATTTGATAGCCTGTTGCTGTGATGCTTCTTGTTTTTGTTGCCTTGTTGTTTAAATTTTGTCTTGTTATTTCCCTGTTTTGTTTTGGATAATTGTAACCTTTTGACAGAGTTGTAACTGTAAACTTCATTGTGCTGGTACTTTTCTCAAATATATGATTGAATGTTGGGGGCATTTGTACTGGTATCTTTGGCCCCTTTGTTGCTAAAAAGGGGGAGAAGAACTATTGTGGGAAATTTGGGAAACTGTATGGAAATTTTAATGTGGGCAATTGTGGGATTTTTGGAAAATCTGTATGGGTAGAATTTATCTTCTCTAAGTTCTAGTTTCTTTAAGCTTAGGATAGCTTAGAACTAGTTTGTTTTCTTCTGCTGCATAGGTTCTCTGATCTGTTAGGTGGTTTTAGCCAAAAATGTGCCAAAGGGGGAGTTTGTTAGTGTTTTAAGTTGGCATTACTTTTTGGTAAAACTTGGCTATGGCAATGTCTTGATAAATGTCATGACATTCAGAGATTGAAGATAAATCCTACTTGACAAGGATGTTTGATGTACAGCTCAGAACTGGAAGCTAAAAGCTATGCTGGAATTCTGCAGAAAATATTCTGATGTCATAACAGATGTTATGACATTCAGTATGACATTCTGTTCTGCAGAATTTATTTTTCCTGAGTTTTTTCACGAACTTTGTTGAGCTGATTTATTATGTTTTTCTATTGTTAAATTGCATGCTCACGTGGCTGTTAGGTTAATCTTAGTTAAACCTAAATTGATTATTAATTAGACCAAGTTTTAGGATTAATTAAGTGAACCCTAGCTATCTTTATGGAAGCCCAAAACTGAAGTTTCAGGACTGCTTCTATAATAGGAATAGAACCCTTATTTTGCTGCTGCGCCTCTGGAATGTATTGAAGATTTAGCAGGTTGTATTTTGTGTAATTCTAGTTACTCTTGTGAGCCAAACAATTATCAATTGATAAGTGTTTTGGACTAGGATTTGTTTGTAAGGGTAGTTTATCACTCAAAGCTTGGAAGCACGAGTGTTTGTCTCTTGATTAAAGCTTTGAAGCAAAATCAAGATAGTTTATTGAAGTGTGTCTTCACAATTCAATTATTCAATAGGTTGATATCACTGCTATGATTTAGGGGGAGTGAGTAGGAACTCAGGTCTAAGTAGGACTTAGATTGAAGTTGCATTGGGTAGGTTTTAAGTGAAGGAGATAAACTGGTTGGTTTATTCCTGAATTAATTCTACTAATACTGAATTTCCTCCCTGGCTTGGTAGCCCCCAGATGTAGGTGTAGTTACACACTGAACTGGGTAAACAATTTATTGTGTTCTTTACTGCTGTTTGAATTTATTGTGTGTATTGTTAACAGAGTGTCAGATACTGTGTCATAACATTCTCTATGACATCACGTATCTGCTGCCAGGAATTTCAAGAACGACTGCAGATAGCTTACCATGTATTCTTCCTCACTGCATACTGTAACAGTCTTCCCCTTCACTCGGTACTTCAGTTTCTGATGCAAGGTAGAGGTAACAGCGCTTTCCCCATGTATCCAAGGGCATCCAAGTAGGGAAGAGTAAGCTGGGCGGATGTCCATGACAAATAAAGTGGAGTCAAAAGTCTGGGAACCGACTTTAACTGGCAGGATGAGCTCTCCAAGTACTGTTTGTGTAGAACCATCAAAAGCTCTTACAATTATGTCGCTGGGCTTCAAGACCACTCCTTCAACATCAAGTTGGTCGAAAGCATTTTTTGGTAGGATATTTAGAGTAGAACCAGTATCCACCAATACGTGAGACAATGTAATGCCCTTACATTCAATGGAGACATGCAAGGCTTTGTTATGTTTCCTTCCGGTAGGAGTCAAATCAGCATCGGAGAAGCTTAAACCATTGTTGACGGTCAGGCTAGCAATACAACCTTCGAATTGATCAGCAGTCGTGTCTTGCGGTATGTGAGCATTCTTCAGAAACTTCACTAAGGCTGTAGCATGAGCCTTAGAGCACAATAGAAGAGCTAGCATGGTTATCTTGGACGAAGTTTGTCCCAACCGTTCCACAACATTGTAGTCGCTCTTCTTGATGATCTTCAGAATTTCCACCATTTCCTGCTTGGAGGTGTCTTCAACAACTTCCTTTGGTACTTCTGTATGAGCAGGATGAGTTACTGGTTCTTTCCCTCTAGCTTCGGGAATTGGTTCGATAGCTGGAATGCGAGCTGGAGTCGCAGTATCTTATGAAGGAGAGATCTCTGGAGAAAATACTCTTCCGATTCTGGTTACCTTGCTTGATCCGGTGATGTTGTCGATGCCAGGATTGGAGGCTTCAACTGCAATATCTTCATTGGTTAAAGGGTCTTGCTTGACGCCATCGTAGTAAAATTCGGCTCCATAATTCCACGGTATAGCTTTGTCAGAGGAATATGGAATTGGTCTGGGAGAAGTAATGATGAGAGGTGCCACTCTAGGCTCAGGATCGACAGAGGAGATCCTTATTGTGTTTACATCAACATAGTCTTCTGGGAAATCGTCTCCCCATTCGATTGCCTTGACGTCTTCAATAGGGATTTTGTAGCTTTCAGGGGTGGTGTATTTCACCATGAAATCAAACTTTCCACTTGGCTGCCCCAAGGTATCCCAGACTTCTGGTAAGGCTTCGTCTACATCTTCGATCTTCATATTCTTAGAAACTTCTTCGCACAGGTTCTCCATAGATGGAGGTTTTAGAAATAGCACTTCTCGGTTGTCCATCATGCGTTGAATACGCCTTCTCAACCAAGCACATCTGTCAGATTCAGATGCACACCAACGACAATCATCCGGGCATCCTGGAAATACACCGGCTTGCAACAAATCTTTCTTGACAGTCATCAGAGGAATAATCAGATTGTTCACATCGTAAACATAGGAGTCTTCGTTAATAGCATTGGAACTTTTACCATGGTTAGGCATTGGTGCGTTGATCACATTCAGAGTTTTCACAAAAGGGTCAAACTCAATTTCCCTAGCTTCAATCATGTCTTGAATCTTGTTCTTTAGAGCCCAACAGTTGTCGGTGTCGTGCCCTGGGCTGTTAGAGTGGTATGCACACCTTGCATTAGGATTGTACTTTGGAGAGGAAGTGTTTACGTGTTGAGGAGGATCCCTCAAGGTAATCAGCTCTTCTTTCATCATGTGTTGCAATGCTTGCGACAATGGCATGTTGATCTTTGTAAACTGTCTTCGTGGCGCGTTCTGGTTACTCGTGTTGTCTCGTTGAGGTTGCGCTGATGTAGGATTGGAGATCACAACTACCCCCACAGATTGAGTACGATCAGTTTTGACACGGTTTTTCTGACCATACAAAGCATTAGCTTCTTTCTTACCACCAAAAGATCTCTTCGCAGCATTTGAAGATGACTCTACCTGAATCTTTCCGCTCTTGATTCCAAATTGATCGTTATCTGTCGATGTCGACTTGGTGAATCTGGCTGAAGAGTTTCCAATCAGATGATTGAAGAATGTGCCTATTAGTGTTCCCATAAACATATCAACCAACTCCCTATTGGACAAGGGTGGTTGAACTCTGCCTGCTAGATCTCTCCATTTCTGAGCATATTCTTTGAACTTCTCATCAAGACCCATAGACATGCTCTGTAGTTGCATGCGGGTGGGTGCTAATTCAACATTGTACTGGTACTGCTTATAGAAAGCATCTGCTAAGTCATTCCAGGTATGAATATGGGTACTTTCTAGCTGATAATACCACTCCAACTGAGTTCCGGATAAACTCTCTTGAAATAAATGGATCCATAGTTTCTTGTCTTCAGTATGAGGATGGATCTTCTGAACATAGGACTTCAAGTGCAACTTTGGGCAAGAGATGCCATCATACTTGGAAAAGTTAGGAACTTTGAATTTGCGGGGAATTACCACGCCAGGGACAAGACTTAGATCATCAAAATTCAGCCCGGACATTTTCAGATTTTCCACAGCATTCAGGCGGTCTTCGAGTTGCTTGTATTTGTCGTCATCAAGAGGATATTGTTCGCTCATATAGTCTTCTTCTCTGTTTTCAGACCCCTGACGGCTTCCTTCATTGTTATTGATTCTTTCCTCAGTTTCACCACTCTTGTCTGAGATTTCTAACTAGCTGACAACATTAGCTGCACCCTTGTGATTTCTTCCCATGTTGAGGATACCGATGGTCTTCTTCTTTCTGGTGATGAGCTTCTTCAAGTCATTCTGGCCTTGGACCAAGTTGGTGAACATTTCTTGGAATTGAGCATTCTGAGCCTGGAGATCTTTGACAGTCTGTTCAAGAGCCATTTCTACTGAAATAAGCAGCGAGAGAATAAGAAAATCGGTCTTCAATGTACCTGTTATGAAATGTCATGCCATGATATGCGATGTTTATGCAATGCAATGTTTTCAAGGACCTTAGGAATTTAAATTTGTTAAGCAAGCACGAACAAACTTTTTATTAGTTTACTTTTAGCAAGTACAAAAAAGAGTTTTAAATAAATAAAGATAAATTCCTAGAGCTTTCAGGTCTCCCATGGGCGCTTCCTCTTGGTGTTGAAGTAGGCGTTGATGTTTCGCTCCTCGTGAAGTAGCTTTGTCAACTCTAGCACTTTCTTCTCACTTGCATAGCACTAAGCTTCGAATGTATCCCTTTATTCTTTAAGCTGGATCCAGGATCTCTTCAAGTCTTCAAAATCAGTAGGCATGTCGGGATGGAGAATGGTATAGGGTTCGTCACCTATAGCAACAGGTTCCATAATCACTGGTAACACAGGTGTGAATGGCATCATGAGGTTTTGAGCTCGAGCTCGCACCCATTTGAGGTAAGGTTCCAAAGGAATGGAATTCTTGTGTCCCAAAGTCTTGGTATCAGTCTTCTTTACCATGCCCCAAGCGTGCACAAATCTTCGACGGTAGTTCTAGAGATCATGGTTATAGTCAAACACAATATCTTGGAGAATCATATCATGAGGACCATCTCTTCGAGCATAACCAAACTGACGTAGAGCTAGAGAAGGGTTGTAAGTGATACCTCCCCTTATGCCAAGGAGAAGTACATTGGGGAATTCTCCACAACGCTCAATGAAACTGAAGTCCTTTTGAGAGAAAAGACACCAACGGATATATGGGACAACGAAGCTCCTCAAATTACCATTGAAAGACTAGACGAACCAGCGTACCGTTGCGAACTTGATACTGAAGTAGTGGAAGAGAAAACTTGTTCTACGAAGTGAAGATGTACCTCGAGGCTCAAGAATACCCTGAAGGGGCATCTGTCAATGATAAGTTCCTAAGAAGATTCGCTGCCAAGTTATTTCTCAATAACGACATCTTATACAAACGCAATCATGACTTGGCCTTACTCTAGTGTGTAGATCAGAAGACAGTCGAACGAATTATGGAAGAGTTACATGAAGGCGCATTTGGTACCCACTCCAGTGGACATACAATGGCTAAGAAGATTCTGAGAGCAGGTTACTATTGGTCCACTTTGGAAGCTGATTGTTATCGCTATGCTCGATCTTGTCACAAATGCCAGATATACGCAGACAATGTGCACGTACCTCCATATCTATTGAATGTTCTGACCGCCCCATGGCCTTTCGTAATGTGGGGCATTAAAATGATTGGAGAAATCAAACCCACCGCTTCTAATGGACATTCTTTCATCCTCGTCGCTATTAATTACTTTATCAAATGGGTAGAAGCAGCCTCGTTCGCATCTCTTACCAAGAACGTAGTGGCTCGATTCATCAAACATAATCTTATCTGCCGATACAGCATCCCAAAAGGATTATCACAAACAATGGTACCAATCTCAACAACAAGATGATCACTAAACTCTACACGCATTTCAAGATAAAGCATCATAACTCTTCTCCATATCGGCCAAAGATGAATGGCGCAGTGGAAGCCGCCAACAAGAATCTTAAGAAGATTATAAAAAATATGACAGTAACTTATAAGGATTGGCATGAGATGTTGTTGTTTTCTCTCCACGGTTATCGCACTTCAGTATGAACGTCTACAGGGGAAACCCCTTTCTCTCTCGTATATGGTATGAAAGCAGTTCTACCTATCGAGGTTCAGATACCCTCACTCAGAGAAATCAAGGACGCAGAGTTAGACAAAGACGAATGGGTCCAGACTCTACTTAACCAGATAAACTTAATCGATGAGAAACAGCTCGCAGCCATCTGCCATGGACAGATATATTAGAAACGCATGATCAAAGCCTTCAACAAGAATGTCAAGCACTGAGTGTACCAAGTTGGAAATCTAGTAGTCAAGCGCATCATCCTACCCAAAGGTGATCCCAGGGGAAAATGGACTCCCACTTATGAGGGACCATTTGTGGTCAAGACAGTATTTTCCGAAGGATCAATGATACTAAGTACAATGGATGGAGAAGACTTTCCACACCCTGTGAACGCAGACATTGTCAAAAAATACTATGCATAAATGAGACCCGCTAGGTCGACTGGCCTAGGCAAAAATAAGGGCGTCCTGGCGAACCAAAAAAGGTTCATGCAAAAATTAAGGACATATATACAAAAAAATGTACACCCGGCTAGTCAAAAACCTGCAAAGGCGGCTTGGGCCAAAAAGGGTATCCCTGTAGACCGAAAACCCAAAAGGGCGGTCTAGACAAAAGTTAGTGATAAAAGCGTACAACTATGTCTCGTCCAGATCATCTACTTACAGGCTACACTACTATCAAGTTCGAACGGTGAAAATCAGTTCAATCATCTTTCTTCTAACAGCAAGGAGATGAGATAGTCGAAAATATATGAGCAATAGTATGGTTGAAACACGACGAGATTGTTTCCACATAGCTTTTACTATTTTCAAAATGTTTCCGACGATTTCCTCTTACAGGGACATCTGTCTCTTTGTACAAAACTTCCTATATATAGGCCCACTTTCCAAAATTAATACAATTTCTCTTTTCCAGTTCAAATTTTTACTTTTAGCTGTTTTGTTTGCATAAAGTCCAATGATTGCTTGGAATGATTATATGCATCTGACAATAAATATCTATTCACAAACATACGAAAAGAGAACAGAAATGGTAATTACTACAGACTCTAGGAGTTGAGATGACAACTAAAGTCACCAACACATCCCCACAAGAATAATCTCTAGAATCCCCACAGAGTCATCACTCCCTTGACAGAAACGAATATCTCCAGCAGATAACTACTCTATCATTTCCTTTCAGTAGTATCCAACACTTCTATTCATCACATTGATCCCCGAAAAGTGATCCTATCAACATCATCACATTAGTCCCCGAGCAATCCTATCAACATTATCACATTAGTCCCCGAGTAGTGATCATCAACATTATCACATCAGTCCCCGAGCAGTGATCCTATCAACATCATCATGTTAGTCCTCGAGCAGTGGTCCTATTAATATCATCACGTTAGTCCCTGAGCAATGATCCTATCATCAAATTAGTCCCCGAGCAGTGATCCTATCAACCTTATCTACATTCTCAAGTTATCACATTAGTCCCCGAGCAGTGATCATCTATATTGTCACGTCAGTCCCCGCGCAGTGAATGTCAACTTTGTTACATTGGTCCTCGAGCAGTAACAAATCATCAATCAACTTATTATGTCAGTCTTCGAGCAATAATAGGTTATTCAGTATCACATCATTCCCCAACAGGGTTTATATACAAGATATTCATCCCCAACTGAGTACCTTTCAAGATTATCATCCCTCAACAACGTTGATATCTAGACTTGAAACTTGGTCAGATACTGCGTCAGAGGAATTCACATTCCTATTATTCCTCAACCCGGATCGCCAACCACTACATCCCCAAAGCAGAAATCAAAGATCCCCAGCAGAACATTTCTATAGATACCATAACATCTACATTCATACATTATTCATAAAAAGTCATAACATGTGCATTATCATATACTCGCATGCATCATAATCTGCATAGAACTAATCATATCCTTTCAAGTTAAATTTTCCCCCGAAGGTGAATGTTACTTTCCAAACAGAAGGTCAAAGATTAATACCCGAACAAGACGAGAAAACTATCTGAACGACCAAAAAAGTTACCACCAGACAGCAGGACCCAGATTAATTCCCGAAACAAGACGGGAAAGCTATCTACGGCCTGACGAATACTCATTTCAGATATATCCAAGACGAAGGTTTATTCTGACCCCCTCATCACTCCAGATGGCATCTTTAAGCCCATCGCCGACTACACCAATACATATCAGTAATCTCATTCCAAGACAAGCACGGAGTCTAACCTACGACTCACTTTCTAGCATCAACTTCTCAAAATGGAGTCTACAAGCGCATTTCAGTGCATCGTCAACTGACGATCTCATTCCATATACCAACGAGTGCAAATTTTCAAGTGTACTCGAGTGTTCAATCATCTTCTACCTTCAGGTCACGAATGGAAAGCATACCAATCTAACCCTTCAGGTACAAGAAGATTGAACAGGGGAAACTGTTATACCCCAAAAATTTCCCTCCTATTTCTCAAGATAATCCACATCTCCATATTCAAGAATTTCTCAAGGGTTGACCAGATAAACCCTCTCCTAAGCAATGAACCCACAACTAGGGTTTTGCTTCACTCAAGACAAAATCAAGTTATATTGCTTCAAGTGGTCACCATACCTCCTCATATGTTTAAAGGGATCACTATGTCAAGTCTCAAGCCTTACAACTCAAGTTTGCTCAGTCAATTGCTTAGATGGTTGAAAATCAATTATATTGGACAAAAGTCAATTGTGGTCCACATACAGTCAAACTTCATCATTTTTGGTCAACATCAATATTTTGAAGTCACATTCATCATATGATCAGGCGTTGATCATGATTCATCAAGAAAAATCAGGATTTGATCAAAAGTCAAAATTTCCAAATTAGGGTTTTTGTACAAAAAGTCAACAAAACTTTGACTAGGCATATATTTCACATACTTAATCAGAAATTCTTCCACCAAAGTTCATTATGAAGAGAATTAAATTCTCTACAACTTCAAGTCTCACAAGCTTTGGCTAAAAATGCATCATTTGAGAGTTATGGATCAAAACATTAGAGGTCCTTCTAAAAGTCATCTTTTTACAAAGAAGTGTACATGATCATGGAAACTTAAATGAAGATGAAACCAAAAGGAGTGTTTAGAGGACATCTTACTCTTTCTATTAAGTCCAAGAACACCTAAAAATGTTGAAAATTGAGCAAGATACAAGTTGTGCAAGTTGAGCATTTTTGAAGAAGTGCGTGAAGAGAAATACTTGGCAAATTCAAATTTCTTCCAAATGGGCCTAAGATTTTATGATCCAAAATTAATCTTGACATTATCCATGGCCTGAAAACTCAAGTGCACGCCCATCTTTTATTTATTTGATTTAGTTTTGAATTTAATGATTTAAATTCAATTTTAATTAAATAAAATACAAAGGTAAGAGTTAAGATGAGTTGGGCTTAATTTCTACTTGTCTTGAGGTCCAAGATAACACATACAAGATGTCAAAAACGTGCAATGAGCTTTAAGGAAAGATTGAATGATTTTTGGAAAGATTTGATGAAATTTCCAATCAAATATTTCTTGCATTCATGGCAATATCTTTCCTTCTTTTGTTGACCTAATTCCACTCTTCTATAAGTACACAACAAGATCAGACCACAAAAAAAACGAATCCTTGCCTCCACAAAGAACCCTAATTCTCAAAATATTTCATACAAACTTGCAAACTTGAATTCAATATTCTAGCCACCCTCAAGCCATTCCAGCCATCCATTCGTGCTCCTGAGGTTCGTAGGACTCGATTCATACCATTGCACGAGGCCAAAGCATTCCAGATCGAGCCATTCACGTCTCTCTGATTTGGTATAATTCTCAAATTCATTTCTTTTAATTCATGCATTACTAATGAGTTTTGATTGCTTGTATGATCTCAGGGTGTCTATTAGAACAGGTTTGATGCATTAGATGAACGCTTTAACGTTTAAATCGAAATCACCATTGTTAGGGCTTCAAAATGTTGAGGCTTCGAACCTCATTTTACAGGCACTTTCAGGCCAAAATAACCCCCACCAACTGATTCGTAGCCCTTGAATTAGGGGGATAGGGTACCCTTGTTGCATTTATATTGGTTATTTTGCAGGTTGATGCTTGAGGACGGTCGGAGAAGATGACCGGAGTTAATTCTGGTGTCCCTAGTGTCCTTTGATCGGCGAAGACTAGGGCAAGGCGTGCGTGGATCATTCTGACTGGCCGATTCGAAACCCTAGTTCCCAGCACGCGTGATATGTCATGTGTTTTAATTTTCATAAAAAGATATCACATATATATTTATCAATGCGTCAAAAATAATGGATGCATCACCACCCCAATGGTTCAACATGCGCGCGTTAGTCCTCTTCCTCTCCAAGGGTGCGGGTTTGAATCCCACCTTTTGCAATTTTTTCCAATTTTCTGACTTTTACACAGGTATCACACATATATTTGTGGAGGCACGCATATATCACCACATGCACTGTGGTCCAGTGGTAAGTTTTGGAACCAATGACCTTAAGGGCGTGGGTTCAAACCCTGGCAAGACCAAATCTTTTTTTACCACTTGTTTCTTTCATATTTTCCAATTTCTTTTATTTTCTCATTTTATTTAATTTTCTTTTCAAAATTAATTAAAACCTCTATAGAAATCACAAAAAATATTTCCTTTTTGGATTTAGGTTTCAAAAACCTTTATTTAATTTTTGACATAAAAACAATTATTTTTTATTTGCATTTTCAATTATTTTCTAATTAAATGCTAATTAACATAGATTTAGGAATTTTACATTAAAATCAATCTCAAAAAAATACAAAAATATTTTGTCTTCTAGTAATTAGGCTTACTAACCCTAAAAGCATTTTTTTAACTAATTTTCAAAACATTTTCACTATCATTTTTCTCATTATTCTGACTATTTACATTATTTCGCATTTACAATTCTAGAAAAGATGCATAGGTTGCAAAGTTTTATTCTGTAATAGCGTAGATTTACATTTTCTGCCTTTACTTTCCGCACCTCCTATTATGTATCTGCCGCAAAGCCATGTAATAGCGTAGGATTTACATTTCCGCACCTTTAATTCCTGTACATATATCTAACTGCTTGTAATTAGGGTTTTCATGCTAAGACTAAAATCAACCTTAGATCACTTCAAAATCTCAAGATAATATATCTGAGTCCAACACACTTTTCACACATGCACCCCCTTAGGGTATCCTCCCTTGTTTCCTTACAAATAAATAATGGTCATGTCCCTCGAACATAGGGAAACCATTAGCAAAGGCACTTACGAATAACATCATCATAGTCCCTTCGATACAAAGATCATAGTCCCTCGATGACCCTAGATGTTGCCTACGAATGTATGATCTCGTCCCTCGATTGTTGCTTACAAAAAAGTGATGATCGTCCCTACGAATTGCTAAGGTATTCCTACATCTTGCCTTCTATGACCAAACGATGACCCTTCGATTGTCCCTTCACATCCAAACGAATAAAGTTACCTACCAACTAATGGTATGGATAGCCTTATTCTAAAGGAGAAGGAAAATAACATAGAAACGACCATTCTTAGTAGGTAATAGACACCTAGTTGCTTGCTCAATCAAAATACTTTTCACACCTCACACTTTTCAAAAACTTTTCAAACACTTTGTATACATTCCAGCGAGAATCATTACAAAGTTAAATATTTTCTTAACAAACATTTCCGAACACTTCGTATGCATTCAAAGAGAATCATTATGAAGTCAAAGCGAAGTGTCTTTTCAAAATACTTTTTAAACTACACAAACACAGAAAGCAATTTTTCAAAAGTGAGCTAAGCAACTAAGAGCCCGTAGATAACTACGGATGGAAAGGGTGCTAATGCCTTCCCTTTTCATAACTCTCTCCCGTACTCAGAATCTAACGAAGGTCTTTTCCTGTTCTTTTCACCTTCCCTTTATTGGATAAAAGAAAAGTCGATGGCGACTCTTGCTATCCGCAACATTTGCGATCAAACGCAAAACAAACAAGTCAGTTCTCCCACCGTGTTACACTTGGCAATCTTATTTTTATTCAGTTTATAAAAATATTCTGTTATTATTGAAAATATATTTCAAAACAAAAAGATTTGTCATAATATACTTGCGAAAATTTTGCAATTTAAGTGTGTTTACTTCGGATGTGAAGTGTAAGTTCCTTGAACTTAAGGATTGGCTTAATTTTTGTAAAAGAAATAACAAGCAGAAACACTATATTGTACAATAGGATTTATGCAGCAGAAGTCCTATTTGAATGCCTTAGCATGTTGTGTTGAAAAGTTTCAACATCTAGAACAGTATGTCATATGTGATGCCGAGACATCAGACATCACGACATCACACTACAGAGACTGCTAAGCTTATTCGTTTCTATTTTAATTAGTGCAGAATATTATGGGAATATTATGCATCATATGTGAAGTGACTTTGAAGGCTTATGTGGAGGTCTAAAAGCTAAGGAGAATGATCATCAAGGACCTTGATTATAGCAGAAGTTATCTGCTTGTTTATCTCTGCAGAAAGTTTGTTAATGCAGAAGTTTGTTACATCTTATGTTGTTATTTTGAAGGCCCAAATCCAGTTGGGTAATAGGTTATAAATAAGCAGTTGTAACCTAGTTTTAGTAAGATAGCTGGTTTTAGAAAGATGTAATCTTTAGGGTTAGCCATGTAAGTGAACCACCCAGATTGTGGGATGTTCACTAATTTGTACCTCGAAGCCTGTAGGCAAGAGGATTTTTTTACTCACTCAGAAATTGTGAAGCAATGAGTGTAGTTGTGTCCTTGGAAGAAGCTGTGAAGAAATTCCAAGTTTGGTTTGTGTCACATGTGTGACTATTTTATATTGTGTTTGAAGTGTGGTATCTTCAACCTGTTTTAATTGTGTTTGGAGTGAGGTATGTCCCAGTTGATTGTAATAGGAGCTAAGCAATTGATGCAGTTGCTGGTGTGATAGTAGATGATAGACATCACTGAGGTGATTGGAAGTGAGTGGAGGTTCTCATATCTAAGTGTGGTATCTTAGGTAGAAGGGTCATTGGGTAGTCTGATTAAGTGAGGAGTGCAAATAAGGTGGTTTCCCTCTTAATTAATATTGCTGATAGTGAACTTCATTCCTGGCTTGGTATGCCCCTAGATGTAGGTTGGTTAGAACCGAACTGGGTTGACAATTCCTTGTGTTCTTTTGTTTTGTGCATTTTAATTGTAATTCCACCTTGTCTATTTTGTAATGTTGGATCAGATGTCATGACATCCTGAGTCTGCCTAACTAGAATTTCAATTGGTATCAAAGCAGGCATCTTGTCTATTTCTGGATGAGATTCATGGGGGATAATTTCTGGTTGTGCACAAGGTAGAAGATTGTTTGAACAAGGATTGTATGGTCCCTTGAAGTGGAGGATGAACCTATTTCTAGATTGTTTGAACAAGGAGTGTTCATATTGTATGGTCCCTAGAAATGGAGGATTAACCTATTTGTGGAGAACTAGACCAACCTGACCAGAACCTATACCTTCTTAAAGAAAGAAGTTAAAGATGTTGGAACAATAAAGTTAAATTCAAAGACTTCATGCGGGAGTGAGGATTTTGAATTATATTGTTCTGCCTATAATCAGCACAGAGAAAAGATTGTCAAAACTTTCATGCGGGAGCGAAGCTGTTTATAAGGTAACTTCTATGCTTATATTTTCCGTCTTGGTCAGGATATTGGTTGGGTCTAATATGTTGCTTGGTAGAGAGACAAACGTATTGTAGGGTTGATTTATTTTCAATCCTTGGATTTCATGCTTACAAGTAAATTATGGAGTAAGCATTGTGTACATTCTGTTGAAATATGGCTATATTCCGCTGCATAGCCTCTAATGCAACCCTTAGTGTAAGAAGGATCCTAGGGAATTTTTATCAACAGAATATTTGGCATATTTTCACAACGTTATTAAAAATGTCAAAGACACTTGAGATCTCTCTCAAGTCCACTCATAAAGGCATGTATTAATAGAGTTGAGTATCGATTAATCAATGATTCTCAATAACATCTATAAGGATGATGTGTTCCAAGGAGATGGAACACATGTTCTATAGGATGTTAGGACATTATTACTGGTATGCAACTACCAGTTGAAAAAAAGATGTTCTGGGTGCTAAACAAATGTAGTGTGAGTACATATGTTTGGAACCTGCTCCTGATCTGAAAGAGGAGACATCTGCTTATTAGTTGATCATGACACAATCAACAAGCTCTTATACTCCAAATGTCAGTTTATTTCTGACCTAAGCTTATGGGAGTATATAAGTCAAGCTCAGTGCAAGTAAAAGACTCATAAAGGAATACCCCTTTATCCCTTTATGTGAAATCAATATGAGCTTATATCTGGTACATTCTTTTGATCAAAGGAACCAGATATGTTGAAATTTAGTTTATGACCATAGAACATATTTTTTTTGGAGTTGAATACTGTGTCTCAACCACAGTGAATCATGGTCATAAATATTGACTGTCCTAAATATTGTTCTGGAAGGGTATTATCTATAAGAATCAAGGAAGTCAGATTACTATGAAGTATCTGAATATTTCCGTGTCATGCCATAAGTAAGTCTGTTCTAGAAACCTAGTTGAGGGAATCTCCTCTTTAGGTACAGACTATGGCATCCATCATCTCGAAATCAGAAGTGAAAGTTTGAAGAAAAGCTTATTGAGATATGGATTATATTATTCCTTTATGTGTAAATTGTTTGGATGTAAAGTTGACAATTGCAGTGCTTCGTATGTTCCCCCCAAATGTTATGGATGAGAAAATGTGAATGTTACCCCCAGAACCACTGTATGGTAGATGATATCGTATGAGATGTGGGAACATCATCTAAATGTCTTCAGTTTTAAATACAAATTTTATTTCCTGGAAGTAGAAGTGAGTGTGAAGATGTAATCAGTCAGGATGGTTTAGTGTGAGTAGACAATTCTAACAGACTAAACTGGTAGGTACTTTGACGAGACACTCAGTACTTATTAGTATGTAATCTGAATGCCAAACCACTTATACTCTGTCAAGAGCTGAGTATTTGTCTGATGGATTCATGGTATTTTGTGAACTGGATATCAGTATTAAAGTTCACTATGATCTTTACAAGACTAAAAGGTATGGCAATGTTATCTGGTGATTATTTGAGGAGCAGATTCAACTAAGGAGATACATACAGATGTTGTCAAATATCTTGATGGGAGCTGGATATTTGTTATAATAGTATGGTAATCTGAAACAAGATGAGAAGAAGTGTGTGATGAACAAAAGAGAATTTCTATATGGAGTTATAACATCAGTATTGTTGAAGACACCAGAGATCGAAGAAGAAGATAAGGTTCAGACTTATCTATTGAAGACTCATAATTGGATATACAAATGGTTAACTATGAGGTTTCTTCTATTACAAGTTACAGAGTATGGCAATCTGAAACTTGTATAGAAAGAAAACTAAGGATTCCTAATCTGGAAATTGTGGCAAGTCCAAATGAAGAATGTTTCAAGTACCAGCATCAAAAGTGTCCTTATTTTGTATAGCTTAGGGGGAGTAAGAGTTATAACTTCATGAAAAGCTTCATCGTGGAAGCTAAAAGGAAGAAGTCTAATATTAAGGGGGAGCTATAGTCTATTTGAAGAAGCAACTGTCCATATAAAGAGGAACTGGATATTTGAAGAGAATTTGTCTACTGTTAATTGTCAATTGTGAAAGTTTCCTTGTCTAGTGCAATTAGATATGTTTATTAAAAAAGGCGCAGCTGTTACATATGTTGATGACCAGCTAATGTCAAGGGAGAGATTATTCATTAGCTGATGTAAAGAGGAGTTTATACTTCTATGTGATGAAAATCTTGAAGAAGTAGTGTTATTATAATCTCAGAGCCAAGGCAAATGGACTCTGTGTGGATGTCCCAAATAATGTTGGAACATCAAGATTATAGATGTTGAAGAAAGTTTGATTATTATAAAAAATATTACTCTCTAATAGGATATTAGAGTAAATAAACTCAGACTATAAGTACGTCCAAAATACATGTGAAGATATGGACAAGAAGAAACCATTCAAAGGAATTCAGTCAAATCACAAGTATGATATCTCAAAAGAAGCAATCCAGATTGGTGGTAGAAGAGGTGGAGATCACATGCCCCTGCATGGTGTACAAATATGAAATAACCAATGCATTTTATTGGAACTAACTCAAAGGAATCTGGCAGAAACTAATAAAGACAGTCAGGGTTAGGTTAATGGTACAGTTTTGTTTCTAGTGCAGTCCTTCAACCAAAGCTTGACCAAGGAACAAAGAATGCAGTTTTATGAGCCTCAGATGTTCTATTTATAGAAGACCCCTTAACCTCTATTTCTCCATAAAGACAATGAAAAACAGATCAAATGAAGTTCAGTCGAGTGTGGATATCCTGCATTTGGATTTGGTATTGTGAAGGCTCTTATTGTCAAATTTTTCCTAAAAAGGGGGAGAAAAAATTGTATTGTTGTTGCTGTTATTGTTGGTCTTTCTACTACTTCTACAAACAAAGGAGCATATCCATATAAGATCCCAAACCAAATATAAAACCCTTGGTTGAAAATATTTTGTGACTTGTATTCTGAGTTTTGTTCCTACTTGGAGTTGGAGTGAACACAGTTGTGATATGTGTTCTAAGTTACATGAGACTATATCCTTATGCTACGTAGGAGGTATTTCAAATCTAAATCCAACACCAAGTCTATTCCTTCTTGTACCTTACATGTCCAGTGTTGGTTCAATGAAGAAAAGAAGATGTCAAGATGGTTGTTCAAACATCCCAAACAACTCAAGATTTGAAGTTGTGAGAATAAGACCTCATTTTAATTGTAAGTTTTTAATTGTATGTGTTGCTGCTGTTTAACGTATCTGCTTTTAATTGAATTTATTTGTTTTAGCTAAAATTTTCCAAAGGGGGAGATTGTAAGTTCCTTGAACTTAAGGATTGGCTTAATTTTAATAAAACAAATAATATACACCAACGGTATATTGTACAATAGGATATATGCAGCAAAATTCCTATTGGAATGCCTTAACATGTTGTGTTGAAAAGTTTCAAGATCTGGAACAGCATGTCATATGAGATGTCGAGACATCAGACATCAAGACATCACGCTACATATACTGTTAAGCTTGTTACAATTCTGTTTTAATTAGTGCAGAATATTCTAGGAATATTATGCATCATATGTGGCATGACTTTGAAGGATTATGTAGAGGTCCAAGAGCTAAGGAGAAAGATCAGCAAGGACCTTGATTATAGCAAAAGTTATTTGCTTGTTTATCTCTGCAGAAAGTTTGTTACTGCAGATGTTTGTTACAGCTTATGTTGTTATTTTGAAGGCCCAAATCCAGTTGGGTAATAGGTTATAAATAAGCAGTTGTAACCTAGTTTTAGTATGCTGGCCAGTTTTAGAAAGATGTAATATTTAGGGTTAGCCATGTAAGTGAACCACCCGGATTGTGGGATGGTCACTGATTTGTACCTCGAAGCGTGTAGGCAAGTGGATTTTTTTACTCACTCAGAAGCTGTGAAGCAATGAGTGTAGTTGTGTCCTTGGAAGAAGTTGTGAAGCAATTCAAAGTTTGGTTTGAAGTGTGGTATCTTCAAATTGTTTTAGTTGTGTTTGGAGTGAGGTATCTCCAAGCTGATTGTATTAGGAGCCAAGCATTTGATGCAGTTACTGGTGTGATAGTAGTTGATAGACATCATTGAGGTAATTGGAAGTGACCGGAGGTTCTCATATCAAAGTGTGGTATCTTAGGTAGAAGGGTCATTGGGTAGTTTGTTTAAGTGAGAAGTGTAAACAGGGTGGTTTACCTCCGAAGTAATATTGCTAATAGTGAAGTTCATTCCTCGCTTAGTATGCCCCCAGATGTAGGTTGGTTATAACCGAACTGGATTAATAATTCCTTACGTTCTTTTGTTTCCTGCATTTTAATTGTAATTCTACCTTGTCTATTTTATAATGTCGGATCAAATGTCACGACATCCTGAGTCTGCCTAACTAGAATTTCATGAACCAAAGGGATAAGATGGCATTGTCCTAATAACAAACAAGATTGATAATGTTGAAGTTGGCACCATCAAGACCTCTATAACATTTTTCCTTCGAATATGAGATATAAGTGCAAAGCAAATTTCCCCCACAAAATGTCCCATTTTTCCCCAAAAGAGTTGGTAAGAGTAGCGCTCTAATGAGACATGGTGACACCCCATGGGATGCTTCCATCAGAAGGGATCTGGGAATGTTTACGATATGCATGCAACTTCTTTTGAAATTTGATGCGATAAAGAGCTACCATTCGGTTGATGGTTTTTAAAGACTTCATTTTGGCTGAGTGTTGTTCGTGCATTAGTCAACCTTCCATGTCGATCCTAAATAAAATGTCCATATGCATCTCATTGACATTCATTCATACACTATGCATAGTTAAACTTCATTCGCATATGTTGATTATCAGAGTATGTTTCATCTTTCCAATAGAATGTCAGCTTTAAGCAGAAAAAGTTCATTTTTCCGCTTTCTCCACTGAATTACCCCTCGAAGAAGAATAGAGTCTCGAACCTCTTTGTAAGCCTCTGTGATTGTTCAAATCACCCTTACCTATCTTTGTTGTGGTTTGAGCTCTTGTCTCCAAGCAGAATTATTACGTTGTTCTTCTTAGACTATGAGTTCTAATTGGAAAGCACAGTTATGTTAGGAAGATCTCATCTCTCCAACAAAGGTGAATCCAAGAGAATTCACTTGCATTCTCCAGCAATATTATTACAATGTTTTCCTAACAACAGGTGTTAGTCTCTTACCGCAAGCGGTTGGTTTTCCCCAGCAAGTCTGTTAATGCCAATTTGGCCTCCTTTCGGCAACCCAACGAAGAAGTTCTCACTATGGATTAACCGTATTTCCCCAGAAAGTTGAAGACTTGTTATGGAAACCTCCGATAAGTGATCTATAAGTTCATTATTGATTGATTCCCATAGCTATTAGCAGCAAGATTTATTGTTCCGATGAATGGCAACCTTGTCTTTATGGAAGGTAGTTTATCGAAGATTTGTTGTCCCGATAGATGGAAACCTTGTCTTTATGGAAGGTAGTTTATCGAAGATTTGTTGTCCCGATAGATGGCAACCTTGTCTTTATGGAAGGTAGTTTATCGAAGATTTGTTGTCCCGATACATGGCAACCTTGTCTTTATGAATGATTGTTTATCGAAGATTTGTTGTTCCGATGAATGGAAACCTTGTCCTTATAGAAGGTAGTTTATCGAAGATTTTTTGTTCTGATGAATGGCAATCTCTTCATTATGGGAGATAGTTCGTCGTTGATTTGTTGAATACTCCAATGGGCAGAATTTTAGCTCACTGATTGTATGATTTCTTTGTTACCTTTTCCAAATAAAGTATCATGATTAAAGAAGGAGTTCCAGCCCGTCTTTGGTGAAGCGTCAGAGCTCTTTGGAAAGTCAGTCTATTGTTGATGTTGTCATCTTACCACCTTTTGGATAGAAACAATTTTTGGTGTTTATTCGGGGTTGATGGTTTACTATCTTTAGAAAGTTGTGTCATTCCCTTTTTTTTGCTAACTCCTCTGTGAGGAGATAATTCGCCGTCTATCTAAGGCTTGTTGTTGTTATTCCATTTTTGTTTCCTTGTCCTGTATTATGTCGATAATATTATAAAAAGTTGGGTTCCCATTCCCCAGTGGAGTCCTATTTTTCTCCCTCCCATAAGATTGAGCTTCTTTCCCCAGTAGTTTGTCTTCTTGGTTGAGTTGTCTTTCTTGGCGTGTCTTCATTATCTTTGCTTCCCCCACTGTTTCCCCTATTAAGATCATCATATTACATTGCATAATCATTAAGCATTGCATAATATCTTAGGGCCAAGAATAGGGCTCATAATATATTAAAGTATCTTCTATCACGTCGAGGCCAAGGTTCCTTTCTTATCTCCGGATAGAAGACACTTAAATAAGGGCAGCTGTTGTACCCTAATTTTCCCCTAAGATTCACTCATACTTCATACCATTGCATTACACAAAGATCAAATGGTCTCTCTCTCTCTCTCTCTATCTATTTATCTATTTATCTATCTATCTATCTCTCTCTCTCTCTCTCTCTCTCTCTCTCTCTCTCTCTCTCTCTTATCTTTGGGTTTGCCTTTGGGAGATTATTAAGGACCAAATTGTAGTTATTTTGTACATGATTTTGTGGTCCTTAACAATGCCTTTTTAATTAATTAGTAGTATTTATTCTAGTATTTTGGTTTAATTAGGTTTTTATTTAGTTTTTGTTTATAATATACTACCTCTGTTCCTATATATAAGAGACAATTCATTTTTTAAATTCATTGAATAATCAATGTATTTGGTCAATTTATAGACTAGGTACATTGATTATTCAATAAATCTAAAAATTGAATTGTCTCTTATATATAGGAACGGAGGTAGTATTATTTAACTTAGTTTACTTTTAATTGTAGGTTTTTATTGATTAATTCTCCCAAGCTTGGATTCAAGGACAATTGAAGAGCTCTTGGGATGATTCTTTTTGAAGAAATTTTTGGGTGAAGAAGCATGCTTGGTCGCGCAGTTGCACATGAGCCCGAATAACCGGCTTAGCGGAAAAAAATGAAAAAGGAGACCATGCTTTCACCTTTTGTGTCACCTAACCCATCACTTCCAGCTGGTTTTTGGCTTGTAAAAGGGGGAACTTCACTTCATCATAATTATCTTTCATTTTGTGTAAAATTAGGGCAAGTAATTGTAGAGAAAAACCATAGTTTTTCTTCTTGATTCTTGATGTTCATCTTCTCTACCAACAATCTTGAGAGCAAGGCAACCATGGAAATGAGTGGCTAAGTTCTTTTTGTGTCAAGATTAGAGGTAGTTGATCTATATAGTATGTATTTCTTTTGATTCATTTGTGTATGAACATGGTTGATGATTAATATAGTTGAATATCTTTGTTCTTCATCTTTATGCTTTGAGTCTTGCTTGGAAAAGAATACTTCAAAGTAGACCTAGGAGATTCATCCACTAATGAGTAAATGCTAGGGATAGATTTGTGTGTTAGTGTTTACAAATATTGAACTTAATGATTATCATGTCAATAGTTGTAGTGAGGGATCATACAAAGATTAACATGATAACATTCACAATCTTGGTGGGAAATCTACAAGATTGAGAGGATATGTATTTATAGAAATCATCTACTATGTTAATCACTTGATTAATTGAATATGTATGAAACTAGATCATTGAAACTAATCTTGACATGCTTCCATCTCTTGAATCCAAACCATAACTCTCTTTTGAAAAGATTAATTTAGTTACTTGTTTGGAAATTCATGTTACTAGTAGCTTAGGAAACAAACCCTTTGGTTACTTTAATCTTAAAATACACTTTTCTATTGAAAGACTACAATATACACCAATCCCTGTGGAATCGATAATTAAAAATACTTGTTCGCGGAAAATTCCTACAATAAAATGGCGCCGTTGCTGGGGATTGGCGTTTGATATTGCTAGTATCGCAATAGTTTTGTGTTTTAAGACATTTTTCTACTAATCCCTCTTTGTTTCTTTTGTGTGGCTAGACTTTTTCAGGAATTAGTTTATGCGAGGAAGTATTCCGGCTGATCAACTCCTTTTCGATCCCGAAATTGAAAGGACGGCTAGAAGACTTAATAGTAGTGCTAAAAGAAGGAAAAGACTAGCTAGGCAAAGGCTGTGTTAGGAGAGGTCATTATGGCGGAGAATCAACCACTACCACCACCACCACGGGGGCCTTGTGTAAATAGCCCTCGTCACACCGCTCAATTTGCTCGCCAAGCAAATGCAAGGGTCGCGGAGATGAAGACGGGTTTGCTTCAACTTCTTTATGCAAGTCCTTTTCATGGCCATGACCATGAAGATCCTTACACACACCTTACTAAGTTCTATGAGATCGCGGGAGCGTCCGGGGCTCCGGAAGACCAAGAAGAGCAATACTTTCAAAGGCTCTTCCCTCATTCTTTAGTGGGAAGGAAAAAGATTGGTATCTACACCAATTGCAAGAGACAATGACAAATTGGAATGTTTTGGAGGAAAAATTCCTTGAAAGATTTTTCCCTTAATCGCGTTTCATGGAGGCAAAGACCGCAATTTCGGTATTTTCACAAGGAGTAAACGAGCCTTTGAATAGGGCTTGGGAGAGGTATAAGTCTATGCTTAGGAGGTGTCCTAGCCATGGTTTTGACGAGCTCACCCAAATTCATATTTTCTGTAATGGTCTTCAACCTCAACACAAATTGTTGTTGGATGCTACGGCGGGAGGTTCTTTGATGGCAAAAACACCATATGAAGCAATTCAAATAATTGAGAAGATGGGGAGGAATGATCACCAAACTCAACATGATCAAGGAGGTGCACAAGTAAAAACGGGAGTTCTTGAAATAGGCTCGAGTCACGAAGCACTTGTAGCGTAAAACAAATTGTTTGCGAAACAAGTTGAAGAATTGACAAAACAAATGGCAAGGCTTCCGCAACAAATTATGGAGTTGAAAGGAACATCAAGTAAGCAAGCTCACCAAATAGCTTGTTGTGAATTATGTAAAGGGGATCATAAAACCGGATTTTGTCCTCCGGAAAATGAAGAAGAAAATTATATGGCCAACCAAGGGCAAGGATACCAACAACGAGCTCCTTATCCTTATCAAAATCAAGGCCAAGGTTACCAACAAAGGGGTAACCAAGGTTATCAAGGCGGGTGGAGACAAGACAACAACAACCAAGTTAGGCAAAATCCGTATCAAACTCAAAATCAAAATCAAGCTCAACCACAAAATCAACCTCAAAATCAAGTGAGATCTTCCAACATTCAAGAAACTCTAGCTCAATTTATGCAAGCTTCTATGGCAAATCAAAAGAGCACGGAGGCATCTATAAAGAATTTGGAAACTCAAATGGGGAAACTAGCTAAGCAACTTTCCGACCAAAGTGCTTCGACATCATTTTCCCCAACCACTCAAGCAAATCCTAAGGAGCATTGCAAAGCTATTACAACTAGAAGTGGTAGAGTTTGTGATGAGAAAAGGAAAGTTGTTGAAAGAAAAAAGAAAGTAGTGGAGAAGGATGAAGAAGTAGTAGTGGAGGAAGAAGTAGTTGAAAAAGATGATGAGATTGTAGTTGAAAAAATGATGATGTTGATGTGGAGGATGATTTAGTTGAAAATGATGTAGTAGTAGAAAATGAAAATGAGAATGGTGTAGTTGAAAAGGAGAAAGTGGGGGAAAAGAAGAAGAAAATGAGAAAGGGAAAGGAGAAGGAAGTCACTTTTCCATTAAAAAACTTGCCATATCCTCACCTTCCTTCTAAAAAGGATGATGCAAAGCACTATGCTCAATTTATGGATATTCTTAAGCAATTGCAAATTAATATTCCATTCACCGAGGCATTAGAGAAAATGCCAAAATATGCAAAATTCATGAAGGATATATTGACAAAAAAGAAGTGGTACACGGATCAAGAAACTATAATGGTTGATGCAAGTTGTAGTGCGATCATTCAACGCACTATTCCAAAAAAAGAAAGCGATCCGGGGCGTGTAACTTTTCCCGTTGCCATTGGGGATGATTGAATTAAAGTCTACAAAAATGACGTTGCAATTGGCGGACAAGTCTATTACTCGCCCGCACAGTGTAGCTTTAGACTTGTTGGTAAAAGTGGACAGATTCTTTTTCCCGGTTGACTTTGTTGTGATAGATATGGAGGAAGACGTGGATGCACCTCTAATTCTAGGTCGTCCATTCATGAAGACGGCTAGAATGATGATTGACATTGATGATGGCCTAATGAAGGTGACGGTCCAAGATGAAGAAATTTGCTTTAATCTTTTTGAAGCAATGAAGTATCCAATTGATAAGAAAGATTGCTTCAAAATTGTTGTTATTGAGGAAGCAACCCAAGAAGTGAATGATGATAATGATAGTCGAGATCTTAAGCAGTGTTTAGAAGGAATGGAGATTTCCAAGGAAATGCACCCATGGGAGGAAGAAGTGGAAATTTTGAAAAATGATCCAAAAGATGAAGAGCCAAAACTTGAGTTGAAAGATCTAACATCTCACTTGAAGTATGTGTTTCTTGAGGAGGGAGGTAAGAAACCCGTAATCATTAGTAATACATTATCGGAGAAGGAAGAGGGAAGTTTAATTCAAGTTTTGAAATATAACAAAAATGCAATTGGTTGGGTTTTAGCCGATTTGAAAGGCATAAGCCTGACCTATTGTATGCATAACATCATGATGGAGGAAGAGTACAAACCGGTAGCCCAACCTCAGAGGCGTTTGAATCCGGTGATGAAGGAAGTAGTTTGAAAAGAAGTGGTAAAGATGTTAGAAGCGGGAATGATTTATCCGATTTCGGATAGTACTTGGGTGAGCCCGGTGCATGTGGTTCCGAAAAAAGGAGGTTTGACGGTTGTGTCGAATGATAAGAATGAATTAGTGCCAACAAGAAAAGTCACAGGATGGAGAATGTGCATCGACTACCGAAGGCTTAACAAAGCAACGAGGAAGGATCACTTTCCTCTTCCGTTCATGGACCAAATGTTGGAAAGGCTCGCGGGACAACAATATTATTGCTTTTTGGATGGTTATTCGGGGTCCAATCAAATATCGGTAAATCCGGAGGATCACGAGAAAACGGCTTTCACATGTCCTTTTGGAATATTCGCGCATAGGCGTATGCCTTTCGGCTTATGCAATGCGCCGGCAACATTTCAAAGATGCATGCAAGCAATATTTGCCGATTTGATGGAGAAAACAATTGAAGTTTTTATGGATGACTTTTCCGTCTTTAGAGCGTCATTTGATTTGTGCTTGGAAAATTTGAACACCGTCTTGAAGAGGTGTGTGGATACCAATTTGGTTTTGAATTGGGAAAAATGCAATTTCATGGTGACCGAGGGAATTGTTCTTGGCCACAAGATATCTTCAAGAGGAATTGAGGTTGATAAAGCAAAAATTGATGTGATCGATACGCTTCCCCCACCTACCAATGTCAAAGGCATTCGGAGCTTTCTAGGGCATGCGGGATTCTATCGAAGATTCATCAAAGACTTCTCAAAGATAGCCAAGCCTTTGAGCAACTTGCTCAACAAAGATAAGTCCTTCTTGTTTGATAAAGATTATTTATTGGCTTTTGAAAAATTGAAAGAAAACTTGATCAATGCACCCATAATCACCGCGCCTAATTGGAAACTTGATTTCGAATTGATGTGTGACGCAAGTGATTATGCGGTGGGAGCCGTGCTTGGCCAAAGGAAGAACAAAATTTTCCATGCTATTCATTATGCGAGCAAAGTTTTGAACGATGCTCAAATTAATTACGCGACAACCGAAAAAGAATTGCTCGCAATAGTGTATGCATTGGAAAAGTTTCGTCCTTACCTTATTGGTTCAAAAGTTGTGGTTTTCACGGATCATTCCGCGATTAAATATCTGCTTACCAAACCGGACTCCAAACAAAGGTTAATCCGATGGATTCTTCTTTTACAAGAATTCGATTTGGAGGTACGAGATAAAAAGGGTTCGGAGAATTTGGTAGCGGATCATCTATCTCGCTTAGTGAACGTGAAAATTACGGACAAAGAGAAGGAAGTGAAGGAGGAGTTCCCGGATGAGAAGTTGTTTGCAATCCAAGAGCGGCCGTGGTTTGCCGACATGGCAAATTACAAGGCCGCGGGATTAATGTCGGAGGATTTAACATGGAATGAGAAGCGCAAATTCTTAGCCGATGCTAAGTATTATGTGTGGGACGAACCTTACATTTTTAGGTTGAGTAGCGATGGGTTGCTAAGACGGTGTGTGTGTAATGAGGAATCCAAAAACATTCTTTGGCATTGTCACAATTCCCCTTGTGGGGGACACTATAATGGATTGCGAACGGCCACCAAAGTCCTACAATCGGGATTTTATTGGCCTTCGCTATTTAAAGATGCTTATGCTTACGCTAAGTCTTGTGATAAATGCCAAAGAAGTGGCGGTATAGGAAAAAGAGATGAAATGCCTTTGAACAACATGTTGGAAGTCGAGGTATTTGATTGTTGGGGGATTGATTTTGTCGGTCCATTTCCATCGTCGTTTTCTAATGAATATATTCTTCTGGCTGTTGATTACGTGTCTAAGTGGGTGGAGGTCATTGCTTCACCAAAGGCCGACGCCAAAACCGTTATCAAATTTTTAAAGAAAAACATTTTTTCTCGGTTTGGTGTCCCTCGGGTTTTAATTAGTGATGGCGGGTCGCACTTTTGCAATGCATTGTTACAAAAACTTTTGAAACAATTTGGTGTAAAGCATAAGGTGACAACTCCCTATCACCCGCAAGCGAATGGTCATGCCGAAGTGTCTAATAGAGAAATTAAAAAGATTCTGGAGAAAACTGTTTCGGGTTCTTGAAAACATTGGTCGCAAAAATTGGATGAAGCTTTATGGGCGTATCGAACCGCCTATAAAGCTCCTATAGGACTAACCCCGTTTCAGGTTGTTTATGGAAAAACTTGTCACTTACCAGTGGAAATGGAGCACAAAGCATTATGGGCCCTCCGATTCTTGAATTTCGATCCATCTTTGGCGGGTGAAAAGAGAAAAATACAACTCGTTCAATTGGATGAAATGCGAGAGGGAGCATACCATTCCAACCGAAAGTATAAGGCAAAAGTTAAAGTTTCTCATGATAAAAAGATAAAGCTCCAGGAATTTCGACGGGGGCAAAGTGTTCTCTTGTTTAATTCCCAGATGAGACTTTTCCCGGGAAAACTTAAAACAAAATGGTCCGGTCCATTTCTAATCAAAGAAGTGAAAGATTATGGTGTCGTTGTCTTACAAGATCTAGAAGGGACGAAAGAGTGGACTGTGAATGGGCAGAGGTTGAAACGGTATGTTGGCGAAGAGGTGAGCCGCGACATAGCCGAATCTTTCTTTAATGATCCTTGATCATTCCGAACCGTCGAGCTCTACCGACGTTAAACAAAGCGCTTGTTGGGAGGCACCCCAACATTGTAAGTATTCTTTATTGCACTCATTTTGACTTGTACATGATGCTAATATGCTGTTTTTCAGAAAAATTCAAAATTCTGCAGGTCGCGCTTAGCGCGCATTTTGACCCAAATTCCAGTAGCTTTCGCGCTCAGCGCGGTCTGTGAGATTTTAAAAAAAGAAATATTTTGAAAAAACGGGTTTTTCTTGGGCCCAACTCAATCTTGGGTTATTTGTAAATAAAATAGGGTTAGTGTAACTTTTCTTTTTCACTTTTCCCTCAATTTTCACTCTCTCAAAGAATCCCAAAAATCCCCAACCGAAAATCAACAAGTTCTTGCGAATTTCTTTGGCTAATCATTCCCCCAAGCATCTAAGTAAGTGTCTCTATGTTTTTCCCCTTTCAATTTCATCAAATTTTCATGTTTAGGTTAGATTTTGAAAACCTAGGTTTAGGAATTTTTGATTTTTCTCTTAGGATTAGGATGTTTAGACGATAGAGAAGGCTCAGAATAGGCATTTCGCTGCTAATAGGCTTGTTTTTGTGGAGAAATTTCTGTTTTTACAGAAGAATTTTTATGGAAATCGCAGAGCGCGGTCAGCGCGCTTAGCGGTCTGCAGAATTTTGAAAATTTCTTCTGCTGTGTTTGTGAATCGTTCGTCATGTCTAGATGCTTTGGTTTGATGGTTTCTACTGCTGTTTGCATGAATTTTCACTAACGGACATTTTGGTGTCGATTTTCGTTGATTTTTGTGTTGTTTTTCAGATGGCACCAAAACGACAAAGAGTTTCTTCCGCCAGGGCTGGGTCTTCTCGACCAGTTCCTTTTGATGGTGACCGTTTTTTAGGGCCTGCCCAAAAGGCCAGATACAAAGAGCTTGAGGAGCGGAATATATGGACGGAAAGAATCATCCGGCTCCGAGAGCGAGGCCATTACCATACCCCTTATGTACTCTTGGAGAACTATGGTTTGGGTGTTCTGTGTGAGCCTCAGACCAAAGTCAATGTTGAGCTGGTTAGGGAGTTCTACGCCAACGCCATTCCGAACGAAGGGCGAGATTTTCCTTTCACTTCTGTTGTGAGGGGGAAGTTGGTTTCATTCTCTCGCACGGCTATCAACAACTACCTGGGCATAAACTAGACAGCCCTAGATGATCAGTTAGATATCTACCACGACCACCTGGCTCGTGGTAACTGGGATCATGCTATGCTGCGGAGGAAACTTTGTTTGTCCGGGCACTCATATGAATTGAACAAGGCTGGGAAACCTTTGAAATTCAACCGGTCCAGCCTAAAGACTAGTGCCCGAGTGATGATGTGTGTGGCTCTGTATAATTTGAGACCTCGAAGCCACACATCTTCTATTCCCATGGAGACTGCCGGCCTAATTGCTTATATGATCGATGAGGAGCAAATTGATTTTGGTCGGCTTATTGCAAATGAGCTGAAGAGGGTCACATTGAGTTATACCTCTAGGGGAGAGCGTATAAAATGTGCCCTAACTTATCCTAGGTTGATAATGGGCCTTCTGAAAAGGGCGAGAGTCGTCTTTCCTGTTGTGGGGCACCTTACTATTGATGGGGTCATTGATGATTCCTATTGTGATCGTTATTGCAGGGCCCTGGATGATAACTCTGCTGCCCAGGCTATTCCCGTAGCTACTGCACTTCCTCAGGTCAGTCCCTCTGAAGAATGGAACCGGCAAATGCATCTTGCTCATCAGAGAGCATTTATGTATATGCACGAGAGCATGGAGCACCTTGCTTTGCAGATTAGAGAGTCGGGGGTGAACTACTTCACTCGCACGGGCGAGCAGCTTAGTGCTTATGCTGGTTGGCCCGGGGTCGGGCCAAGTGTAGAGGAGGAGGTGGGCGATGCTGATGGTGATGAGCAGAGTGAGGATGATGGAGAGGCGTTCGGATTCTGGTTCTGAGACTCGGAGATTCTATCCTCGAGGCTTCAGATTGATGATGACCTTTTATTTTTTTTGTTTTTTATTTTACTTTCAGCACTTTCTAGTTTTAGTTTTTATTTTCGCATTTTAGTTTAATCTTTTGGATTTTGTTGGTTGCCATCCATTTTTGGGATAGGCTTGTAATTCCAATTGACATTTTGTAGGCATAGAGCCTAAGTACTCTTTAGTTTTAAACACCATTTTGGGGTGTCTTTTATTTTATTTTATTTTGTTTTAGTTTGTTTTATTTTATTTTGTTTTATTTTATTTTTATTTTTAGATTATAGGTTATTTATTTTGAATTGTACTTCTTTTGGTTTGTCCGATTTTTCAACGGTTCTCCAAAGCAAGTAAGTTTGTTTCACCAAAGTGATGGTGATGATAAAATTCTCGACTCAATCCGCAGACAAGGTACATATTTAATCGTTTTGTAGTATAATAACATGTCTATGAAATTTGTGCTTTATGCAAAATATCTTAGCATGTACAAAAAATTGTGTGTTCACATTCGAATCATTAGGACTTAAACCACATAGGTGAGAAGCTTCCACTTTTTACCAAATATAGAGTGTCTAATAGTTTTGTTAACTCGTGTGATTCATGCTTAATCTTTATTTGTTTGTGATAATTTGGAAACTTAGAGATGATCAAGGCAATTTTTTGTGCATTATGAGAAAAACCATCAATTCCAAAAGGGCTTCAAATAACCTTGAGTGAGTGAATCCTTGTGAACCCTTTTGAGCTTTAATTGCATTTGTAGGATGAATTTATCAAATCAACTAATTGTTAAGTAGGCCACTTAATAGTTGTTGATAATCTTTGAAAATTCAATGATAATTCATTCTATAAATTTTTCTTGTTTGTGAATACCAACCCTTTTTGTTGATTAACCCTTGAAGAGCATGTTCCTGAATAAAAAAGGATTGATATAAATGAAGTTGGGGAGGTGGATCAAAAAGAACCTAGAATTGATGGCACAATGATCCTAAAGAAAGAAAAAAAGAAAAAAAGAGAATAGAGAAAAGAAAAATACAAAAGAAGAAAAATTTGTATATGAAAAGAAAACAAAAGAAAAGAAAAAAGAGGATCATTGTGTGAAAAAGAAAAGAGGTTGTGAATAATAAGAAGGAAGTGGAAATTAGTTTGTGAAATGCTCTTCATATTCTTTGACCCAATTCGTTTCAATGGCTTTGTACTTAAATATCCCTTGTTTCTAACCTAAGCCAAGTTACAACCTTGAAAGTCCTTAGTGATCTTTGTTTCCATTTTGTCATTTAACTTGTTTCGATGAATGCATGAATTATTCTGGATGTGCATGACTATTAGTGAGAGTGTTTAGTCCTTTGTATATATGCATTTTGTTCTTCATAAATTTTGAAGAAATAATTAGGTGATTCAAGTGTGAACATATCTTTTATTTTGTTACATGTGTTGATATATTGTGTTTAGAACTTAATTCATAACCATGTTGTGTTTCGAAAAAGCGATTGATGTGTGCTTTTGTCGGGTATGTCGAGTTTGAACCATCATTCTTGTGTGAGTTGCATGCTTACATTTTGTTTCTTCTTGCTTAGTGAGATTATTGACTTTTGTTTGAAAGTGTTTGGAAGTTGTTTGAACAAATCAAAAGATTATAGGTCATTTCATGAAATTTCATCAAGTTCACAAGGCCATAACTTTCTCAATCTTTGGAATTTTTGGGTGATTATTTTTGCCAAATGTTCCTTGAGAGGTCTAATTCATATAATATTTGAAATTCAAGAGCAAATTTTGAGTAGAAGATCATTTTTGAAAAGAAAAGATTATAGGTCATTTTTAGAAAGTTGGCATGCTTGACCAAGGTCTGGCCAGAAAAACAAATCCTAAAGGCTACATATCTCAACTAAAGAATCCATTTGATTTGATTCTTTTTTAATTGTTTTCTATACTTTGAATACTTCATTTGGCTCAGGGAAAATTGGAAAACGCACGAGGGGGTTTGATTTGGCCTCAGTTCAAAGTTTGTGCCAAAATCTGTTCGAGCACACCATTAGTTTGTGCATTTTGCGCTACCAATAAATTTTAAGCCAAAATTAAGCCTTGATTTCGTGACTAATCATGTTTAGTAGTTGTCCAGAATTAATTAGGACCTTGAAACACAAGTTTTGGCTGAGTTTTGATGCACATGAGGTCACACTTCCTTC
This sequence comes from Vicia sativa, assembly GCA_021764765.1. Classification (NCBI taxonomy): domain Eukaryota; kingdom Viridiplantae; phylum Streptophyta; class Magnoliopsida; order Fabales; family Fabaceae; genus Vicia; species Vicia sativa. The sequence continues at coordinate 133,363,388 of CM038792.1, read as the reverse complement.
GTGCACACACCTTGCACGATTTCGCTCCAAATCTCACAATTCCTCCTCATTCTCATAACCACTCACTTCACTATAAATAGAGGATCATTCCTCACTCATTTCCTCAAGCTTTGATATCCAGAAAACCCCTACCAAACTCTCTCTCGAACCTGATTTTCTGCAACTTCGTTTTCACTCTCAAAGGCATTCCAGTTTGAAATTAACCATTCATTCTTCTTCCTTGAACCTTACTGAAGCTAACATAACAAGAATTGTGCCTTGAAGCTTCCTAAATCGTGCTATCCAAATCCAGTTTCAGAGCTCTGAAAGTTAACTTCTTTCAGGTAGGAATCTTCATCAAACCTTGTAAAATAAAGCATCATTGCACTCTCCTCATCTCCCTGATCCTTGTGATCTTCACCATTTGTGTTTTCATCAAGTATTGACTGAGAATTTTTGGAAACAAGTGCTCGTTATTATTTCTAATTTTTCCAAATTGTTCATGGTACGAGTGAAATAAATTCTTCCCGAGGGTACCATTAGAATCGTCTTGAAGAGACAAAGCGAATGGCCCCGGTCTGAAGAATTTATTTCACAATTTGAGGATCACGTATGGAGGATGGTGTTAAGGACCAAAATGTAGATATTTTTGTAGATAATTTTGTGATTCTTTACTATATCCTTTGTAAATTAGTAGTATTTTAGTTGTTATTTTGATATAAATATGCTTTTAAGTTGTTTCTGTTGTAAATAATTTAGTTTACCAAGTTTTATGTTCATTTTGTAGGTTGTTGAAGTGGATTCTTGAAGCATTGAAGTTTGGGCATGCTTTGATCAAGTTGGACCAACCATATGAGCCAATTTTTAAGTTTTGAACAAGCAAGGCCACTGAGCGCAAATCGAAGCGCTTTGCTATATTCGAGCGGAGATGATTTGGATTTGAGGCACGGCGGCGTGGTCTAGCGCGGGCCACTGAACGTGATTTAGTTATTTGCTAAGGGCGCTCAGCGCGGTCACGCCGTTGAGTATAGATACCTGTCATGGTCACTTCTATAAGTACCATGCTTAGATATTTTCTTCAAAAACTCTACCTTTTCCATCCAAAATCAGTTTTAGGGCATAGAAGAAGTTATTTTTCTCCATTGTAACTCAAATTCTTGGAGAAATCTCTTGAATCTTTGCTTCTTTATTTTCCATCCATGTTCATCATCGTCTATCCTTTTCTTGCAAGTGAAGCTACCATGAGAATGTGTAGCTAAATTTCTTGGTGTCAAGATTAGAGGTAGTTAACCTAACTTTTATGTAATTATTTTGATCTCTTGGTGTATGAACTAGGTTGATGATATATGTTGAATATATTTGTTTTACTATCTTTTTATGCATTGGATCATGATTGAGAAATATGCTTCAAAGTTGACCTAAGATATTCTTCTACTAAGGAACAAATGCTAGATATAGATTTGTGAGTTAGTATTTACTTGTATTAAAATTAACATTATCATGTCAATAGTTAGAGTGAGATATCATCTAAATATTAACATGATACGTAATTATTCGATCATCAACTAATTCATCCGCTTGGTTAATTGAATTTATGTGAAATTAGGTTAATGAAATTAATTGACATGCATTTACCAATTTAAAATCAACCAAAACTCTGTTTAATCCAAACAACTCTCTTTTGGAAAGAATACTGAACTTGTTTGATTGAAATTTATGATTTTTGTAGTTTAAAAAAAACCTTTTGTTACCAAATCTTAAAATACGCTTTAAACTATTGAACGGCGGTAATATCACATCAATCCCTGTGGAAAACGATAATTAAAAATACTTGTTTCAGAATATACGTACAACAAATGGTCGGAGGTTGAAGACGACCTACGTGTTTATCTTCAACCAATGAGGGCTTGACATGTAATATTTTTGAATTGGATCCTGTGATAATATTTTACCATACGCGCGTCTCCAGAGCCCTTGGATCTGATTAATTTTGTGAGTCAGACTCGATCCAACGCGTAACATTATTTCTAATTTTATTTTTTAAAACAATTTAAATTGTAATCCGGTGTGAAAACCAAGGAGTTCCATATCAAGCACATCGCATGTGATCCTTCATATCAGCTTACTCATGCGTTTTGACTGTGATCAGATGGTCCACATTTTTTAGCTTTTATTCTATTTTTTGATTTTATATTTTAAATGTTTTAAACTTCAAAAAATCATATAAAATTCATTTCTGACTCAAAAATTATAAAAAATACTTCTTTTCTCCCCCACATCCATTTTTTACATATACTCTTTTTTAGCACACATATACAAATTTTTAAAAAGGTTCCTGCGGAATACCGTAGATGCTTTGGGTGCCTAACACTTCCCTTTGCATAACAAACCCCTGGTCCCAGATCTCTGATATTTTTTAGGCTTTTATTCTCTCTTTTTCCTAGTCCCTTGGATAAAATAAAAGCTCGGTGGCGACTCTTTTGTTACTTTTTTGAGTTAAGTCAATTCAATGGCTTATACTCACAGTTTTTTCCGCTACATGGTCCTTCAACATGTACTTGTTTACCAACATCCCTAACATCAATAGGGGGCATAGAAGAGAACATACGGTCATTATGGGTCACTCTGCCAACATTAGCAATGTAAATAATGGAAGAAAGGGATGGAATACTGGCTACCTTGTCGTCATCAATCATAGTTGTGTTATATGTGTATGCTATGACATCATCATTATTGTAGGGAATTGTCCCTGGTAGACTAATAATCAAAGGAGAAATAACAGACATGTGATTGTTGTAGGAAACTATCACTGGTTTAGGTACATTAAAATGATGAACAATCACATTAACTTCATCGACATCATCCCTTGCTCTAGAAATATAAATGAGTCCTTGGTCCAACATCTCCTGGAGATCCTTCTTTACCATAGAATAACCTCGAGGATTTCTAGAACAAATTTTACAAGAGGATTGGTCATGTTCATAATCATTGAGCTCACACAGGGTTCATCCTGCTAAAGTACTAATAAGGAGGTTCTTAACAATTTTGTCAGACATGACATTCTGACAAGTTGAGTTGGTATTCTCTTGTGTAATGTGTGTTGAGTAGTTGTTGCTCTGATGTGTGTGTGTTTGATTAATGTCAAAACACTAGAATAACTTCCTCTGCTATGTCTCTTCCTAATTATGTGTTTGAGATGCTTCTCAAACCTAAGCTACGATTAACTGTGTGTGGAAGATGTGCTAAGTTATTTTAGCCAAAATAAGCCAAATTGGGGAGATTGTTAATTCTCTATGTTTTGGTATTGGCATTATGTTTGATAAAACTAACTTAGCTTAGATATGTTGAATGGAGATGTTCCATCAAGCTGATTACAACATGTCGAATGAAATATGCTAGGAAGGTTTATCCGACATCGTGTTTTGTACAGCTGGATTCTTATATAAGATTTGTTTATTTTAGGTGCAGAATATTCTTTGAATATTATGCAATCCATTGTGGCGCATAAGTTGAAGATTGAAAAAAAATTCAAGCTATTTTTATGGAAATTTGTTAATTTCTAATTATAAAAATAATTGAGGAAATTAATGATTGATGTCCTATATTTGAGAATATGATTCTGCAACGCCTGTCTGTCATCCAATTGATAATGTGAAGCCTAAAATCTTGTTATTGAAGACTATATATATATATATATATAAAATGTTTCTGCCCTGGTATCATGTATAACTTACCGTGTGTTTATTAGGGTTTATGTGCTTAATTGTGAGCCTCTTGATTATCATGTTGATAAAAGAGTAGGACTATTGTTGTGTTGTATGTTTTGTCAATCGATCCAAAGCTTTTAAGAAGTGGATGATTGTGAATTTTTGAATTTTGTACTTCTGTGATTTTCTAAGTATTTAAAATTATCCTGATCATTGGTTGTGGTTGGAGTGGATTTGAGAAGGGTCTCATACATAGGTAAGTCTTAGGTATAAGTTAAACAAGGATAGTGATTAAGTGAGAACTTATAAACGGGGGAGTTTAGCTTCGAACTGATACTATTTTAGTTAACTTGATCCCTGACTTAGTAGCCCCAAAATGTAGGTGTTGTTGTCACCAAACTGGGTTAACAATTTCGTGTGTTCTTTATTTTTCTATACTTTGAAAATCGTTTATCTTATTCATTGTTGTTTGTTCAGAAAAAGGTGTCTCGACATATTTTAGAACATCTGTGATCGGAATACCAGAATTTCAATTGGTATCAGAGCAAGCATCCTCTGCGTTTGTGGGTGTGATTTAGGGAAGATACTTTTTGGTACATGGACAAGGAAGGAGGATTTTTGAACAGAAGTTTACATTGTAAATTGAAAACAAAATCAACCCTTGTCCCAAAACCAAGGAAAAAAAGAAACAAAACACAAACACTTCTTGTTACAATGGTAGTGTGTGTCCTTGATTGCAATCATCTTCCTCCTCTTCCTCCAAAAACTACATCAGTAGTACCTGGACCAATAACATCCATGTCAAGCCTGTGTTAAAATCTAAGTCAACCTAGATTCAATGTACTAAGCCAATCTAAGTTGTTTGGTAGAGGTTGTCTTGATCCTGTAGAATCGATACCTTAAACATCAAAGTTTCCAATTTTTATCAACAGTTGAGATCAGTTATTGCATTAACATCTAGCTCCCGACATCAAATTCATTTCCATACTAACCATCCAAATAATTGGGATTGAGAAAACAAATTAAGATGACAAAAATAGAAGCCAAAAACCATACCAATTACAAAACACATTGATCATGGCATGAACCTGAATCATATTACTATACTTATTTTTTACAAAGATAGAATTGAAATTCAATATTGAAAACCCCAAAACTCAACACAACTACCGAGAGCAGAAAAATAACCACCTTTATCATTTTCTTAAACTCCTTATAATCAACCAACCCATCTCCATCAACATCAACCTTCCCTGTCATCTTCTTACAATCTTCCACAGTTCTCCCCTATTTCAATCCCAATGACACCAGAACACATCTCAACTCATAAACACTAATAAACCTATTTCCATTTTGATCAAACACGTTGAATGCTTCTCACATATCTTCCTCGTCCTCTTCAACTCGCTCATCCATAATCGACTCACATAACTCTATAAACTCCTCAATCCACACACCTGTATCGATACACATCAATATTCTCAATCATTTATATCATTTTTATGTTTGGGATGAAAATTCCTAAATTCTCCAACGAATCATTCAACTATTTGTTTGTTATTCGAACGTCATCATTACAATTAAACATTTGAAAAACACGCGTGAGTTCAGTTGGATCCATTATTATTGTCTCGGTAATAACAAAACCTCTTTTCGACGATGAAAGTGTAGTAGTGTTGTTCATTTGTTTGCAGTGCTTTGGTTGGCATGTATTGTAATTGCAAGCAAGCAAAAAATGGTAGGTTGATTTTTGAAGGAATTGTTGAGGGGGACACGATTGTAGTTTGGAATGCCATGATTTCTGGCTTGTCGTTGGAATTAAAGAAGAACAATCCTTAAAAAGGAACAACAGTGTAAGGTTTGGTGTGATTATTAAATGTGGGAAAAACGATAAATTTATGGAGGTTTAAACCCCCACAATGTAAAGTGTTTTTCTGTCTTTGAGTGACGTGGCGTGCCAGGTAAGCCCCGTTAGTAAAAACTAACGAGAAGGACCAATTTTATAGATGGTAAAGTTTACGAGGATCATTGTTTGACTCTAATATCTATTTTCAAACTGTAGTGAAAGACCTTTTATAGTAATGTGTAAAATTTCTTCCTTAAATAACAGTAAATTTTAAATAGATAAAAACTAAGAAAACATTTATCTCCGACAAATAACAGTTTAAAGATCACTCTTATATGTTACTTAAGTTTATAAATAAAAAAAGAAAAAAGTTAATATGTGCCCAAAGACACATGTTAAAAAGATATTTATAAAAATATTCTCTTGAAAAACGTGCATTTGATTATATTTTCTTCACATATGTCTTTAGAATACCTATTAGCATGACCCATTAAAAATCACTAATTTATTTTTTTATCTGTTTAGTATTTGATTAATCTTAGAGTTATTTAGGTAAAAGGTAAAATATTCTTTTACTAGGCTTAGTATATGTTTGGTTTCAATTCTACAAAAGTCATAATCAATTCTAGAGGTGTCGAATTGATTTTGGATAATTTTGAGGTGTTTGTTTTATCAAAAGTAGAATTATTTTGGTTCCATAATTGATTCTACTTGAAGCTAGAATTTGTAGCTTCTGTCTTCAGAATTGATTCTGAATAATTTTTACACTGAAATTTATTATTCAACTTATTTTTACATAAATGTATTCAAACATAAATCAATTCTACTAAACTCAATTCTATTAAAATCAATTTTATCAAATTCAATTCTACTAGAATCAATTTTGTCCACCGCCAATACAAACATACCCTTAGTTAAGTTCTTTTCGATATTATTGATGCACCTTCTCAATTATGAGTACTATAACTATGCAACATTTGATGGTAATTAATGAAGCCTTACTGGTATCACTGACACCGTTGTCATAACTCATTTATTTCAATTTGCTACATTGATGTCAGATCTATTTTGAGTGGTTACAAAAGAATCCCTCGAAAATTAGTGGGTCTCAAAATTATTGTTATAATTAAATTCACCTGAAAAGTTAGATGATGCTACTAAACCTGGTAGCTGAAGTCTCAACTACTGAATTTATGATGTTTGTCCTAAATCACATGTGTTATGTGCTGTTACTTGTTTGATGTCTCTATATATAGCATGCATGCTTTGATCATTGTCTCACATTCTAATAGCATAACAATTTTCTACAATAGTTGAACATTCTTGTTGAATCATGGCTCTTCGTGGGAAGCTAGAGGTAGACATTGAGCTCAAGTCAAATGCAGACAAGTACTGGCAAACAATTAGGGATTCTACAACTGTATTCCCTATAGCCTTCCCACATGATTACAAAAGCATTGATGTCCTTGAAGGAGATGGTAAAGCTCCTGGTTCTATCCGCCATTTCCATTACGCCGAAGGTAAAACTTATGACAACGATTGTATTTATTCATGCTTCCGAACAATTTATGTTCTTATTTTTGGTGGTTTATGTTGTAGGCTCACAACTTGCGAAGTCGTCAAAAGAAAAGATTGAGGCTGCTGATGATGAAAAGAAGACAGTAACCTATTCTATTATTGAAGGGGATCTTCTTCAATACTACACAAAATTCTTGGGACACATAGCTGTTATACCAATTGGAGATGGATGTGAGGTTAAATGGACCGCGGAATATGTCAAAACTAAGACTGATATTCCTGATCCAACTATTGTCAAAGATTTTGCTGTCAAAAATTTCCTTGAGGTGGATGAGTATATTCAGTCACTTGCATAGAAGTTCAATGTATTTCATGAATTGAAGGACATGCTAGTTTGTTTAAGTAAAATAATGTGGTGCCAGTGGTGGAATGATGGAACTATTTCCTATTTATATGTCGTATGTGTGTAGTAACGTGTCTGTCCTTCATTGTTGTTGGCTTAATAAATTGTTGAATTATGTTATTTTTATTCGTATGAGAACGGAAGTATATGTGATCATTGTTTCATATTTCTTCTTTCTTTGTATACTTAGTTATACCAACATGTTTGCAGATACACACCCAAATAACCTTAATCATGGTGAAGTATTTAATGAATAATTGAACTCAACACCTTATCATCATGGTGAAGTATTTAATGAATAATTGAACTCAACACCTTATCAATATTGGATGATTCTGCAACAACTTCATTATATACTTAAGCATTTAATAGGAAGCAGGGTAGCACCCTCACCTTTTAAATAAGGTGTGTTCATTATTTTAAACATTACACCAGAAATCAAATCGGTGAGGGTACTGAATTATTGATTTATTGATTGAATTATTAGGTTATTGGTCAAACCGCATTATTAAACCGGATTGAACCGGATAACTCCGTTAAATAGACATATCATTATAACAGAACTATATAAATATAAAATTTTCCGAACTAGATGGTTCAGTCTCTATAAAATATAGTTAGCACTTAAATTTTTAAAATATCATATCATAAATAAATTCACAACTTCATAATTTAAATTTAAATTTTAAACATAGATATCACATATAACAAAATAGTACAAAATTACAAAAGTCTAATTGTAAACAAAATATAATTGCAACATAATCTAATTGAATAATTTATAATAAAATAACTCAATTGTCTACTATATTCAGTTTTAAGGAGGAAAAATTATTTCAATGTTGAAATCTCCTTCTTCAATTACAAAACCATCTCCAATAAAATTAATCGCATCTACAATATGTGATTCTCGCATTAATTTTTAAAAATATGTTTTTTTAAAAATATATAAAAAAATTAAAAACCAAAATTTAAAAAAAATAAAAAAGCAATTAAATCACCGGTTTAGAAAAACCGACAGTTTTATTTGTTGTAGCGGTTTATATCGATTTTTACTAATTCGTATCGATTCAATGATAAATTCGATTCAACAATTGAATTGGATCAATCATTTGATAGGTTTCCGATTCGATCGGTTTAATCGATTGATCTAATCCGATTTTTAAAATACAGGGTGTGTTCACTTACACTTGTGATTATTTTTCTTGTGATTATTTTTCAATTTATTTATTCTTAAAAATTATTATTGATGTTGATTTGTCAATATTGGTCTCGTGTTTCTAATTTATGTGCTTGATTAAAGAGTGTTTATCTGACAATAATAGTTCAAGAGGAAATTAAATATCAACAAAAACTCAAAAGATATAAATTATTTTGAGTGTTGATAACGATAAATTAAATCTGGCTAGTGATTTAATTATAAACCCTATTTTGAATGATATGTCAAGTACTAATAGAAAACCACGTTTTTTCTATATAAAGAATGATTGAAACATGTCAACATTTCAATAGGGAGATGAATACATTGTTAGAAAAAAAATAAGTGTATATGTGTTAGTTTAAAATATTTCTTTTCCACATTTCTTAGATTAGATATTATGTCTAGTTTTTTTTCATTATATAAAGAAATCAGTTGTTTTATCAAACACAAAAAAATAGAGTCTTTCCTTTCTCATTCTTATAGCTTGGTGTTTTTCGAACTGTGTAAAGTAATTGGAATAATCATCGAGAGAAATCGATAAAGTTTCTATCGAACATTTTTTTATCTCATAGAGAGAAATATAAATATTAATCTGAAAGGGAGAAATCACGGTTTTACGACCAAGAGATCGGGTAAGGAAGTCTATTACGCGAGGGGAAGGTATTAGCACCCCACATGTCCGTAGTACTCTACGGGATCCACTTCTGGTATCTATCTAATGTGTGGGTTTCTATTTCTAAATCTCAAAACTAAAGGAGAAAGGGAATGCATGAATGCAAGAAAGAAAACATGGGGAAAGGAAGAAAATATTTACAAAGTTTCGCTCGGCTGAGCGCCGTGACCAGATTCCTACGTATCCCTTTTAAGGTATCAGAGCGTCGTAGTTTGGCTCACATATTTCAATTTGGTTTGTGTTTTTTAATGAACACTATTAATTTCGCTTTCTGCCGCTACCAGAGCTTTGGGGATTCACGCGATGACACAAGAGGGAGTTAACATGTTCTTACTGTTAAAGGGTGCTTTTCAAAAGAAAAATGCCATGATGGTCAGATAATGTTACATTCGCAACTCTAGCAAGTAGATATGGTGCGACCCGACCTTGGGGAATTACGCGTTGTATTGCACAAAGCGAAATTAACATATCTGTTTGAAAACTCGGTGAAAGGCCCAAGGGCGGAAAAACTTGAATTGGTTTGGTTGATTTTACCTTAAAGAAAAGGATTTGAGATTTGAATCGTAAGAAAGTCCGTACATGGAAATAGAGCAAGTGACGGTCTAAACCTATTCACTCCATCGCTGAAAGACTCAATTGCATACGATTTGCATCATGATTATTAAGTATCTTATGATTTTCTAAGAAAAAACGGTTTGAGAAACGATCTAGTTCTACCCCTAACGTTATCATTCAATGATTGATCCTAAGGTTAAGGATAAAAGGAGCTTCTAACTATGTTAACATGCATGGATAACGATCCTAATGTCTACCTCGAACTCTATCCTAAGAGAGTTGAGGAAATCCTAAGGGAATGCACGCATACAAATGTGTCCACACCAAACAAAAACCAAAATAAACATCGGGTGCGAGCTCATAATATCAAACAAAAAGATGTGAGTGTGATGCTCTCCTCCACCTTGATCGGCTCAAGCACCACAAAATCAAGATAAGACTAAAAAACATCGAGCATTTGGACAAACATGAGCTAAACATCGCAAGTGAGAATGGCAAAGTGCGGGGGATTGATTGTGAATCCCTCTCCGCTATATCAACTCAAGGACAAGATGATTGGGAACTATTTGAGGCATCAACGTAGGATGCGAGCCAATGAACGAATTGGACTTGAAAGCTCGAGGGATTGATTACAAATACCTGTATCTCCACTCAGTGACTCGATAACATGCACAAAAATAAATGGGAAATGGGGATGAGAATGCCTTCTTTGAGGACTTGACAGAATTCTACGGGGGTCTTTTAAACATACACCAAATAGTTTCTCCCTTTTGGCGTCTTTTGCAATCACAAGCATAATTATCAAACAAGTGCGATATGCCTGTTGTAGGAATAGTCCTTAAACAAGTATTTTTAATTATCGTATCCACAGGGATTGGTGTTGTATCGTAGTCTTTCAATAGTAAAGCGTATTTTAAAATTAAGTAACACAAGGGTTTGTTTCCTAAACTACTAGTATCATGAGTTTCAAGTAAACAACTTTAAAATCCTTTTCAAAGAGAATGATGTTAGGATTCAAGAGAGGTTGGGTTTGTTTTCAAATGATGGAAGCATGTCAAGATTAGTTTCATTAACCTAATTTCATATATATTCTATTAACCAAGTGATGAACTAGTTGATGATTGCTATAAATACGTATCCTATCAATCTTGTTGATTTCTCACCAAGATTGTGAGTGTTATCATGTTAATCTTTGAATGATTTCTCACCACAACTATTGACATGATAAGTATGAATTTCAATACTTGTAAACACTGACTCACAAATCTATTCAGAGCATTTGCTCATTAGTGGATGAATATCCTAGGTCAACCTTGAAGCATCCTTTTTCAATCATGATTCAAAGCATAAAAAGATAGAAGAACAAAGATATTCAACATATATAAATCATCATCATGTTCATACACAAAGAGATTAAAAGAAATGCATACTAGTTAGATCAACTACCTCTAATCTTGACACAAAAAGAGCTTAGCTACTCATTTTCATGGTTGCTTTGCTTACAAGATTGTTGGAGAAGATGAACATAAAAGAAGAATCAACAAGAACAATGTTTTTGTTTTATATTTTCTATGCCCTAAAATTAAAACAATGATGATTCCAAAAGAAGAAGTGATATCCCCTTTTTAGCACAGCAAAAGCCAGCTGGAAAAGCAGAGAGTTGGTGGGCTAAAAAGGTGAAAGCATGGTCATCCTTTTGATTTTCAGACCCGCTAAGCCCGATTACCCTAAAGCGCACTCATCTCAACCCAGCGACCAAACATGCTTCTTCTTCCAAAAATGTCTTCAAAAAGAATCATCCCAAGAGCTCTTCAAGTCTCCTTGAATCCAAGCTTGAGGGAATCAATATTAAAAACCTACAATTCAAATGTAAACTAAGTTAAATAATATATTATAAACAAAAACTAAATAGAAACATAATTAAACCAAAATACTATACTAAATACTACTAATTAATTAAAAGACATTGTTAAGGACCACAAAATCATCTACAAAATATCCACAATTTGGTCCTTAACAATGCCTGCTACAGATCTTTAAACAGTAACTTCGAGTGCATGCTCTTTATTTTATACTTCTCATGATCTCTAGAAAGCAATAAAACATGCATCTCTATTCCTATTTCTTATGGCATCGAAAAGCGGTAAAATGCGGAAAGATAAACCAGAAGCAGTATAGTACCAAACGAACAAAGAGTTTCTATCAAGCTAGCAAAGCGGAAATACTCCGGAAAACTTCGAGCAAGCTAGCATCAAATAAACGCAATGGTCATAAATGACTCGATCAATATAATCCACGAAGCAATATCATGAAATATACGCGTGTTTCTAATGCATCCTCACAATAATCAGAACACCTGCACAAAGGTACATATCCAAACAAAACAACAAATATATGTCTTTCTCACATCATGAGAAATCACAATACAAATGCGTCAAATGCGTAAGCAAACCACAGGTGAAGTGGTGTATAAAGTGTTGTATCGATTTACCAAGATTAGGTAACCGATAAAAATTATCCTCAATGTACCTTGAACAAGTCACAAAACATCAACAATTAGTAGGAAAATATAAGTCTTGTGAGTCGATGCAAAGGGTCGAAGTGATGCTTCTCGAGCGTGGCTAAAACAAAATCCTGTCAGTGTGCGTTGACCGAAGGCAGAGTACGATGATGCAAAAGAGCCTTGTGAGTCGATGCAGAGGGTCAACGTGAGGCTTCCCACGGGTGATGAAAAGAAACTCGTCCAGCAAGAGTCGATTGGAAACTAGGGTGTGTCGACGCAAAGACGTTTATTATGCCAAATCACTTATTTCAAGAGCTCAATTCACACAAAATCAATAACCATTATACCATTTTTATATCACAAAATAAATCATTGTGAGAATCAAATATTGGTCATAATAAACAAACGTCAGAATGCTTGTTGGTTCAATTATCAACCACTAAAATTAGAAGCATGAATTAATTGTGATGGAAATGCAACGGAAACTTCAAATTCAAGTAAAATACAACAATTATGTGTTAGCAAAATTTTCTCCCAATGTGAGGTTTTATATGTTAAAAATGCCAAATCATTCAACCATTGGTCCAAGACTATGTTAATTGACAGTTTGTATTGCATTCTCATCATGATCAATATACACATTCACAAAGGTTCTGCATGACACGCTTTTCACTTCATGTTATAACCTCTAATTGATTTTCTTGTTAAAGGCACAAGACAATTCTCATGTTCAAAATTCTCTTAGGCTTTATATCAAACACATAATATGCATTAATTATGTAACTCAAGAATCATGCATAAAAAACAACTAAGTCATAGCCTAAGTATTTCTAAAAACACCTACTTTGCAAGAATTTATCAATTCATCTTTCTCATGAAACAACAATTACAAATTCAATCAATAACTCCAATTCTAGAATATTCAACACAAACATGTAATCAAGAACCAAAACTGGTTGAAATTCAAGAATCACATCAATTAATTCATAATTCAACCAACATCACATTTATCCATCGATACTAACTCAAGAATTGAATTAATCAATAAAAACTATGTTCAATTCATGGAACTTTAATCAAAATCACATCATGATCATGAATATAGAAATTATCAATCAATTCAATGCTTCAATTCAATTCCAAAATTAATGTCAATTAAGAACTTATTCCTAAAATCAATTAATTATATAAGCACTTATTCAAGGATTATGCAACTCACTGGTAAAAAATCAAAGAGGAGAAGTGTAGATAAAGAGATGGTCAGAAAATGAAATGAAATCGAAGCAAGGAGGAGGGAGGAGTGCCGACAGTCTTGGACAACAGTGAAGGGAGAGCGGCGCCGCAATGGTGGCGCGACGGAGGCTGTAAGTGAGAGGGAGGATTTCTTGAGATTTTGAATCTTTTCCCCTTTGAAGATTGATGAAGTTGTTGTTGTGTTATTGAGGAAATTGATACAAAACTCTTGTTTAATACTTGAGCAAATGAGAGAAGAAAAGAGTTTGTGTTTGTGTAGAAAAATGAGATAATGGAAAAAATTGTGGCAAAAATCTAATTTCAAATGATATGTTCTCCCCCAGACAATTGAATTGGTCAATTAGAGTGAAATTCGGCCCAATTTGGGTTCATCCAAATAAAAAACGCTAAAGTCACAAGGTCATTAGTAACCATGCGAAATTTGGAATCGGCTTCAACACGAAAAGTGTCTGGATTAAAATTTGTGCTCAATCGGAAAAACGATGAAGAAGTTATGAATGTTTGAGTGATTCGTTGTCGCTGAGGCAAATCAGCTAATGCTGAATTTTCAGCGAGTTTCACTGCGCAGTCTTGAAAGAACGTCTCGAATGAAAGTGTTCCGATCAAAATTTGAACTCGAAGTGTGAATCAAAGTCAGAGCCAATAGAATTTGTGAAATATTTCTTCCAGAGCCATCGTTATACGATAAAAGTAGAAGGAGATACAAATTTTACAATATCAGAAACCAATTAGACATAAATATAGTTCAACTCAAAAGTGTCTTCATTAATCCATAATTCCGGGGACCTTCCTTAAAGAAGCAGCTCTCAGCTTGAACATACAAAATGAAGAGGGCATCAATACGAAATTTTGGAAACACGCAAAGTGCGCACTCAGCCAGAAAATTTTGTTTAATAATACCCTTGAAAGATTAATTTTTTGGAGACTTTCTTCACAAAATTTGCCTTCGACCCGAAAACGGAAAGTGAAGATGACATCAAGACGGATCTCGTGCTTAAAAGTTAGCCAAAAATACCACACGAGGAGAGAGTTATGAATTTCTGAGTGTCCAAACATGGAATAACCAGCAGAAAAAACAACAGCTGTTTCAGAGAAATTAAATTATTCGAAGGCTTTCCTTGATGTATCAGCTTTCGACCAGGACATATGAAATGAAGAAAATACCAAGGCGGTTCCAATACTCGAAGAACCACTTAAAAAAGTATTCTAGTTGAAAGTTACAAATATCTGAGTTTGAACCAGCAAAACCGCTATCTCTAATTCAAACTGACTGAAACGCTTGGATTTCTCTGCCATTTGAAACATGTTGAGACACACGAGACCTTGCCATTGTGACGACTCAGTTGAACATTAATTTAGGTATTTGGAAAGCCATATAATGCATTTAAACTTAGAGAAACATATTTTTGCTTTAACTTCTGCTTGACTGAATAATCGCCCTTCTTATCAATTTTCCATAGAGAACTAACTCGAACGCATGGTAATGCACCAATGAAATGTATGCAATGCACCTAAAAAAATTAAGTGTAAGCCAATAGTTTATTAAAAACGAAGAGGGTGAATTTTGGGGTACAACACAGTGGAAGCGCCAAATACTTCCATTTTTTCTACTTCACTACTACGAAAAAGACATTTACCAACGGTTGAAAAAAGATATATAATCATGCGGGTCCATGCATTGTTATATAGAGTGTTGTTGTAAATGCGTTACTTACAATCACGGTCCTGGAACCGCTGTAGTATATTAGAAAGTTTGCGTGATATCACAATAGTTAGTTAACTTAACCGTTGTTGTATGTCTTTTAATAAAATAAAAAATAACAGTAGAACAACAATAGTAGTAAGAACAACAAGAACAACATGAACAACAAGAGCAACAAGAACAACATGAACAACAACAACAACAACGTACAACAACAACAATAACAAGAAAAACAATAATAAGAATAACAACAACAACAACAACAACAACAACAAATAATGTTGCTAACTTGAATCCATACTTTCCTTGTCTCATTCAAGATGGAGAATAAATGGTGGAGTTCTGAAATTTATAAATTAAAGAAATGATGCTTACAAGTTTTGCTTATGGAAGAAATGATATTTTTGAGCTTGGTTTAGTAGAGAAATAGAGTGTCGTAAATGAAAGATGATGTTTGAAGGTAGAAGATGAAGTTCGTCTAAGTTGGAAGTTTGTCTAATTTTTAGTTTTCACGCGGATCACAAACGGTGTTATCCTAAGCGTTGATAATCACTGTAATGGACAATTGAGATTTATTTAAGGATGGTGAAGAAACTCAATAAGTACGCTACATACAACAAAAATTGTATTGCGTAAGCGTTGTTGTATGCATTTTAATAAAATCAACAATAGCAAGATTAAAACTCATGATCATGCGCGCTACATACAACAACGATTATATTAAATAACCGTTGTTGTATGTATTTTAATAAAATATAAAATACACCAGTAGAACAACAAAACCATTAAGATTTGAACTCATGATCATGCATCACTTTTTACCATGTTAGGAACTTCCAACCGTGGTGAAAAGTGACTTTAATATGAAAAAAAGTGCCTAGTTGAATAGATTCTACCACAGTGGATCCTTTGGCGTGGTGACTTGAGTGTTGTTGTTTGTGCCTTTTCTAGTAGTGATTGTTGAATTTTCCGAGTATTTTCTTGAATTATCTTTAGAAAAATATTTTAATTCACTACTACGAAAAAGATATTTAACAACAGTTGAGAAAAATATATAACCACGCGGGACCAGACGTTGTTATGTAACGTGTGGTTATAAATGCAGTATTTATAATACACAGTCCAATGCCCGTCATAGTAAACTTAAAAGCGTGTGCCTTATAACAATGATTATTCTTATTAACCGTTGTGATATTGTATATGAATGAATGACAATCGTATCATACCAGAATCGATATTAAACCATTTTTTAATTGATATCAAAACTTGTTTTATAAGTACACAATTCCATTAATTACATCAAAATTTAGACAGCTCGAGATATGCAATCTTACCAACTTCCAAGAGAAGAGAAAACATATAGAATTAAAGAAACAATAATAAGCAACTTTGGTTTTTAAACTTCCAAGAGATGAAGATGAAGAATTAGAAAGAACAATATAAAAATGGAAGAACCAAAACACAAAATAACTTTATCCAAAGAAATCAACATATGTTATCCTGCTCAAGATACCAACAATGCTGACAATTAAAATGTTGTTGTAGAGGGTGTTGTGGTGCAAACGAAGCCTAAGAATCAAGATGTTGCATGTAGAGGGTGTTGTGGTGCAAAACCATCCTCAAATTCAAGATGTTGCTGTAGAGGGTGTTGTGTTTAGACTAATGAGAGCTCTCAGGGTGAGGAGAAGAAGAAGATTGAGAAGACAAATGATGATTTTTTCCAATTCTGATGATGATGAGGATGAGGCTGACTATGATTGGTCTAACTTTATCTCAATGAAAGGATTTAGATTTGATTATGCTTTTTGATCATGCGATGAAAGTTTTACGTAATGAAGTTTTTTTAATTCTCTAATTCATGATTGACAATATTTTTGGTAAAACTAATTTATGTTGTAACATGTTTAAAAGGATGTTCTAAAGTTTTAGCAAGAAGATGTCGAACACGATGTCTTATCCAGATCATTCGACATCTTGTCTGTTACAATCATGTAGCTTGTAATTATTATATTTAATTAGATCCTGAATATTATGGGAATATTATAATATTATTTGTGTCATCCTAGATTGAAGAATCAATTATTGTTGAGGTTTTTGGAAGATAAATTTGTTTCATTAAATGTTGATACATTTTAGCAAACAAATATTTTAAGTCTTATTTTCACGCATAAGTTTCTGTTGATTTTCTGCAACAGATCAACTGTGATTTTGAAGCCCATATCCAATCCATTAAAGGTTATAAAAAGAAGACTTCAACCCTAATGAAAGTGTGGTACTTATATTATGTTTTGTATTAGCGTTTTATGCATTGTGAGTCTCTCTAATATCACTTTGATAAAAGTGAATGATTGTTCTTTGAGGTGTATGTTATGTTCTCATTCATAAGCTTTTAAGCATTGAATGACATTGTATTTTTGAAGAGTGTCTTCAAAACTTTATTTTGAATTGTGGTATTATCACTGTTTGTGACTGAAGGGATTTGAGAAGGGTCTCATACATAGGAGTTCCTAGATAGAAGTATAGTACGGGTAATGATTAAGTGAGTAGATTATAAACTAGGGAAAGTTTGTTGTGGGTCTAGAATTGATACTATCTAGTTTATTTCATCCCTGACTTGGTTGCCCCATACGTAGGTGTTGTTGTACACCAAACTAGATTAACAATTCTGTGTGTTATGTACTTTCTACACTAATAATCGTGTGTTATACATTGTTTATTATGTTGTGTTCAGAGATCAATGCCTTGACATCTGTTAGGACTTCTGAGATCTCACTGTCAGAATTTCAAGTTTTAATCTTTCTACTTAACTCTCTCAATATTATTAACTTAAATATTCAACTAAAACTATCCAACTTAAACTATCAACATAAACTTCAAAATATATAAAACACATAATGGTAATTGAAAATTCAACAGTCCACTGCATCTTCAACTATTATATTTCATAAAAAAGTAAATAATAAATATAAAGGAGATAAGAAAACAAAATATTTTCAAATTTCAAACCCTACTTCAACTATTACATTTCATGACAAAATAAATATTAAACATAAAGGAGATAAGAAAACATAACATCTTCAATTTTTCAGAAAATCTTTCTGACTTCAGTTTGTTCTTCAAATTCTTGTTCTTCTTTTTGAAATCTTCATACATAACCTTCAAATAGCCCATATCTTTCAACTATGGTATCATAATAATTTCATCTTGATTTCCCAATTTTTCTATCATGTCTTCATTCCATATGAACAAATTACAAGTTTCATCACTCCTCCAAAATGGACATCTCCAAAAAAGCCTTCCTTTATTTTGTCCCTTCTTGCATTGATACGAAACCATATGACTATCACAACCACATAAATTTCTAGATCGAGATTTTATAGTGGAAGGATACATAGAGACACTTTTGGATTCGTTTGTCTTCAAATGCGACTTTGAAACGAAATTGGACAACAACAAATAGTGTGGGTGTTGTTGTCTTCTTCGCGACGATGTCAATGACATTGGTGTTAGAGTTGTTTCTTTTATTAGTAGAAAAATGGGTACATAGTGTTTAATATATAAAGAAGCGTCAGTATGTAACAAGAGTTTTACGAAAGAGCCGTAGTAATGTCCCTATCATTTTTTAATTAAATATAAATATAATTGAAAAGGATGCATTAATGTAAAAGGGATAAACTATTTGAGGAAGCTAAGGATTGAACCCAAGAAATTTGAACTGTATCACCATGGTTAGAGAATTAACCGTAATTATAATCTTCAAATTTTCAATTAAATAATAAATAAATAACTTAGCGCATGAGTTTAGAAGTGTCACCGCGGTTTTGGGGAGAACCGTGGTGACTTTGGCGTTGTTGTATGCGAGTTTTATAGTAGTAATTTCTCCTTGTTTGAGTTGACAAATTATCGAATATTAAATTTTAAATTCTCTTTGGAAAATTACTTGAATTCCTATATGTTTGAGAAATTATTTTGAGTGGTCAAATGACCATTATTGAAATTCTTTGGAGAATTATTTGAATTTCTTGTTGTTTGAGAAATTTTTATGACAAATCTTTATACTAGATACTGTGAGTGGTATTTATGCCATATTCGATTTGTCATTGAATCATAATCAATTATGTATCGTGCAAGTAGTAATCAAACAATGTATAACTGAGTTGTTTTATCCTAGAGGCGTCGTGATTGTACTGCTACTTTGCACAAATTTGAGCATTGCGGCAAAATAACTTAAAAAGAGTGACCTTGTCCGCAACTTGACCCATTAATTTCTTCAGTGACATAATTTTCAAAATCGTAAAACAATAGTTTAAAGACATTTTGAACTGCTATGGCTATCAAAAAAACTATTGGTACTTCTGCATCTGTTGTATCTAACAAATTGTTTAAGTTGGAGAGAAGTCTCTTCAAATGCTAGCAACAAAATTTGCGATTTTTTTAGCCTTAAAAAAAGTTGTCGATGTTCTAACCAATGACATTGTTGTTGTTCCCGTCAAATCAACTGAGCAAACTAACAGTAAGGAGCTTGTGGGTTTAGGTGATACACTTAATAATTGGGAAGCTTAACCTACTGCACAATTAAAACAAACAATTTACAACTCAGAAAAAAAATCACCTTATAAGAAAATGCATATCTCCACAAAATCATATTTTAAATGAACTTGCAAATGATTTCTATATATTATAGTACTTGCGATACTACAAATCGAGTTTGGAAGGTATTGAAAAAGAAATATGACCACTAAGGCAGAAAGAGAATTTTACAACCGTTTTTTATACGTTTTACTCAATATCACAGGGTGTAAATTCAATGGTTGAAAAATGCCTGACAAATTTACACCTGTTTTAAAACAGGTGTAAATATAGTGTATATTCCACCTTTTTTTAGAAAAAATGGGTGTAAATGAATAATGTTTAGTATGAATGGAAAATATTTTACACCATATTTCCTTTAAATTCGTTGTAAAAGTATAGTATATATACTAGAATTTTTGCGTTTAACAGCTGAATTGGAGACCGAAAAACTTAAAAATCGGTCACTATCATATTTAGCGATAAAAAAAGTGACTAACACTTTTTAGTTGGAAAAATGCTAGTCACTAACCTTTAGAGAGGTATTCAATGACTGAATTTTAGCCACCGATTTTATAACTGGATCTAGTGAACGGATTTGTTTTGGATTAAAATTCTAAGCACAAGTAAGAATCATACTCACAACCATACTCACATATCCATTTACATAAAGTTTACTTTCTTTGCAACTTTATTTATTTTATGTTAAGTGATGTACTAAAGACTCCATTGGAGCTATTTTATTACTTTCTTTGCAACTTTATTTATGTTAAGTGATGTACTAAATATTTTGAAGGCCTCTCTTATATGTAACTTACCAACCTTCTCAATTATGAGAACTATAATCTATGCAACATTTGATTATGATTAATGAAGCCTTAATGATATTCCTGGGACCATTGTCATATCCCATTTAATTCAGTTTGATACAGTGATGTCAGTTCTATTTTGAGTGGTTACGATAATTAACTTCTCGAGATTTCTTTTTAAAAAAATATGTAAGATTGTTATCTAGTACTATAATTAACTTCTCCTGAAAAGTTAGACAGTGCTACTAAAAACGGTAGCTGAGTTATCAACAATGGAATTTATGGCATTTGTACTAAATCACATGTGTAATGCGTTGTTATTTGTTTGACATTTCTATAAAATAACAAGTATGCTGTGAACATTTTCACACATTCTCAAACCACTGTTCAATCTATATTTCTTTCAAGCTTTTTGAATCATGGCTCTTCGTGGGAAGTTAGAGGTAGACATTGAACTCAAGTCAAATGCAGACAAGTACTGGCAAACCATAAGGGATTCTACAACTATATTCCCTAGGGCCTTCCCACATAACTACAAAAGCATTGAGATCCTTGAGGGAGATGGTAAAGCTCCTGGTTCTGTTCGCCACTTCCATTACGCTGAAGGTAAAATAGGGCTACGAGTTGAAAAGGAAGTGCATATTTTTATATGTTCTTATTTTGGTTGTTTATGTTGTAGGCTCACTACTCGCAAAGTCTTCGAAAGAGAGGACTGAGGCTGTTGATGATGAAAAGAAAATGTTTACCTATTCTATTATTGAAGGAGACCTTCTCCAGTACTACACAAAATTCTTGGGACACATAACTGTTATACCTAAGGGAGAAGGATGTGAGCTGAAATGGACTGCTGAATATGTTAAAGTTAAGAATGATATTCCTGATCCAACCATTGTCAAAGATTTTGCAATCAAGAACTTCCTTGAGGTGGATGACTATGTTCAAAAGCTTGCATAGAAGTTCAGTGCATTTCATGAATCGAAGGACAAGCTAGTTTATTTTATTAAAATAATGTGGTGGAATAATGGAACCATTTTCAATTTAATATGTCGTATGTATGTAGTAATGAGTCAGTCTTTCAATGTTGTTGGCTTAATAAATAGTTGAGTCGTATGTGTAGTAGTAGTAGTAATGACTCTGTCTCTTGTTGTCCTTCGTATGTGTCTAGTAATCAACTTGAACTATGTTATCTTTCTTTGTGTTATGTTCTAAATGTCTATTTTTAATTGAGCATATGTATGAGAATGGAAGTATATGTGATCATTATTTCGTTTTCTTTCTTAGTATTATTAGTTATACCTAGAGGCATGTTTTTACATACCAAGTAATAACAACACAGACCCTTAGTGTCTCAATAATGTTTCTATCAAAATTTGATGATTCTGCAGCAGCTTCAGTATATTTGTAAGCAATTAATAACTTCATTTTAACACTTTTTAATTTTTATTTATTTTTGTTATGATCTATTATTTCATTTGAGCTCACAATCAAAGAGAAAGTATTAAGGAGACACGCTTTTGAATCTCAACAATAACATTTTAACACCTCTTAATTTTTTATTTATTTTTGTTTATGATTTATTATCTCGATTGAGCTGGCAAACGAGTGGAAAAATATTGATCAACACCCATTTCAAATTCCAACGACTATATTTTGGCGATCTTATTTTATTTTTATTTTTATTTATGACTTATTATTTCAGTTGAGCTATCATTCGAGTGGTAAATTTTTGTCCATTTTGATGAAAAACTAAGTAACGAATCTTTGTCATTCACTTATAAACTAACAACGGTCAACACATTGTCAACTCACCAATCGACTTTATTATTAGTGATCTGCGTGAAACATCACCAGTCAATATGAACATGAATGGCACAACGATTAATCATGGATGCAAACTGCTTAAATTCAATTTAACGCACTAGTGCAGAAAAGCCTATTTTACATCAGACGAAAAGCACATTTTACATAGGTTATGAGTCCGATGTAAAGTCAAGCGATGTAGTAAATCAAAGACACTTTACATCGGGCCACGGTCTGATGTGAAAAATGGGGTTAACATTATTTTTTTAATAATGGATGATATATTGTACATCGGTTTCTATTAAGGCCCGGTGTAAAATGTGTGTTTTAACATCGATGGTCTTTAAGGACCGATATAAAATATTTGTTTTAACATCGGTGTTTTTTATGGACCGATGTAATATGTTTGTTGCATTTTTTAAAATATTAGACTATCTTTTAGCGGAATCACTAATTTTTTTGGTATATAATTTTTCATATTTTTCCAACATCACACATACCACATTTAGGTCGCTATTTTCATATTTTTCTAACCAACATATTATTTTCATTGCACCAAATAGCTAGGATGCACATATATATTCTTCAAAATGAACAATTGATTTACAAAAGTACTAATCTCGGATACTCACAAGTGTACAAAATTATAAGGAAGTTTACACGGTGGACTACTATAACAACAGAACTAGTGAAAACATACAAAAATATCCAACCATTTATAAGTCCTTTCCCATACTTGAATTACGAACATACAATCCACAAGATGATGAGTTGTAGCTTCAGTAGACAACACCAAAATCACATTTGCTGACCATAAATAATAACATCAATTAACATCAGCAAACAACACCAAAATCAAGAAAATCAAATCAGCTACACAGACTAGACAATTCTATATAACTCATCAGATAAAGCTTAATTTTTGTATAACTCAAAGAAACATTTTTCCCAACAGAGTCGCAAATCATACAAATCATCTTGTGTTAATTCCATTGGGTCATCCAATACCTACAATACATAAATAAAAATACAGAGTTATTCTTTAAAAATTCACATTAAGTTGCAAAATGCAAGGTAAATAACAAAGTAAAGTTATTTTTATTACCTGCATCCGATTATTTTGGTAGAGACAATATCGAACATATTTTTCATCATATAGTACCCACAATTATTAGAGTTATGTTGTTGCCTTGTCTACAAATGAATGACATAATTCGTGAATATTTATCATAAAATTAAATATAAAATTATAAATTACATCAAACTTACATTGTGATGAAGCCATGTAGCCTTTTTTATTGCCATTTTCCATTTAATGAACCCCAAAAGCACTAATTCAAAAAAAAATCCATATAAAGCCACATAAAATATGAAACTACTTTTGTGACAATTTATGTATATAGGATATATAATATATTATAATAAACGTCACATAAAAGATAAACTTACTTTGTAATAATTTTCTTCATGATTTGATCAATTTCCCGATGAAGTGAACAAAAGACGACAATAATATTATCTCTTGAACAACTGACTATTAATTGCCAATGATTTCTGTACGTGTCTGTGGAAATAGAAAAGTCACATAAAAATATCTATGTTATCAAAATTAAAAAATTGAAAACACAATTTCATAAAAAATTCTTACATGTGAATTAATGGTAGTAAGTGACACACTATGTTTTCGCCACGTATTATCAGTTGTATTTTTAACATTTGCTTGGTCCATAAATCCATATACTTCTGATGTGGAATTATGAATACATACAAGATGAATATACCTGAATAATTTTGAAATAAACATTAGAATCAAAGTGATTAGAGATATAACCTATTAATAGATATTGACATTAATAAAACAATAAAATGTACTTACGTGCAACAAACTTGCAGAATAGATATGTCAAGCCAACGAAAACCCACTAACAACTCTCTGATACACTTAGCTGACATATAAAAATTAGTGACAATCTCTGAACATCGTCAACTTCCACGTCTTTTGTGCTTCCTTTTGTATTTGAACAACTTCATTTTCCGCTTCCATCGATAATTTCCATTTTTTCAATGTATTTATTATTATTTGTGCTTTGCGAGAAACCCATAGACCTAAGTGTCTCCATTCAAGATTGTTACAACACCTTATACTCTTCAACCAACTTTTGATCAAATGGAAATTGTCCATGCTCAGAGAATCTTATGGTTGCTGTTAAGATATCATTACATCAATCTGGAATAGAGGCATCTTTTTCAGCTTCTATAATTAGAGAATCCTACAAAATGCAAAAATCACAACTAATTTCAATAGTTTTTATCAAACATAAAAATAATGATACTTGAAGTATTTTCTAAAATTTACTTACACTTTTCTCAGCAACAACTTATGTAGACTTTGATGTGTATTCTCCTTATTTATTTTTTCGTGCTCTCTTCCAATAATCGATGCTTCCGGACGGTGTTGGTTTTTTGTATAACCTCTTAGGATCCTCATGTATCTCTTAAAAATTGGACCACATAATCTAATCTCCCTTACTAAATGGACAATCAAGTGAACCATAATGATGGAAAATCAAGTGAACCATAATGTCAAAAAATAAAGGAGAAAAATACATCTCTACTTGGCACAAGATAACTACAACCTCAATTTCCAAATCGTCTAACTTTAATGGATCAATTGGTTTACAAAAAATTGCATTGAAAAATAAGCACAACCTAGTTATAGTCTTCCTAACATTGTTAAGCAATATCCCACGAATAGCCACTGGTACCAGATGTTGCATTAAGACATGATGTTCGTGAGATTTTAAGCCAACAAATTTTAGATCTTTAACTGATACAAGCCTCTTGACATTTGATGAGTAACCATGCGCCACTTTGATACTTTATAAACACTCTCAAAAACTTTTTTTTCTCTTTTTTAGACAAAGTGTAGAAAACATGAGGAAAATATGTATTTTTACCTATTTATTATGGAGTTAACTCTTCTCAAATACCCACTAAACCCAAATTAAGACGACCATTAATACAATCTTTTGTCTTGCCTTACATGTTGAGAAGTGTTCCGATTACACTATTACATAAATTTTTTCCACGTCCATCACATCAATACAATGTCTTCCATCAAGACTAGACCAAAATGGAAGATCAAAGAAAACTGACCCCTTTTTCCATGAATTTTCACAGTATATCGCTTTAGGTACTTTTCAAAGACAACATTAATGCTCTGCAATCGTTGATAAACTTCCTCTCTAGTTAAGGGATTTGGAGCAACACCATGTTGTTGTTCCCCATTGAAAGCTTTCTGCAATCTATGATATGGATGATAACGATTTAGAAATATTTGATTCCCGAGATAAACAATCTTATTTCCTTTTTCAAGATGATGGTAACATGTGTCTTTTTCACATATAGGACACGGTTTATCCCCTTTAACTTTATACCCAGACAAATTTCCATATTTTGAAAAATCGTTGATGGTGCAAAACAACATGGCACGCATATTGAACCGTTCTCCAGAATACGCATAAAAACATCCACCCCTTCCTCCCACAACACTCTTAAATCACCAATCAATGGACTTAGATAAACGTCTATGTAATTTCGTATTTGTTTTGGGCCCGAAATCATCATTGATAACATAATATATTTACACTTCATGCACAACCTAGGAGATAGGTTGTAAATCATTAGGAGAACAGGACAAGAACTATGGTTAGTACTTATATTACCAAACAAATTCATTCCATCAGTAGCAATCCAAGTCTAAGGTTTCAAGACTCTTTGCCAAAATTTGGAAACATAAAATATATTTTCTTCCATTGAAAAGAATCAACTACATGGAAAATTTGTCCTTCGCATTTTCTTTCTTCTGAATGTCATCTAAGATTCTTTGTGTCGTTTGAATTAGTGAATATTCTCTTGAACCTTTAAATTATTGGTAGGTACTACACCACTTTCACGGGATGACCCTTTTTGACTACCTCATCATCACTAGAATCGACATCTTTCTTTTTGTAGCATGACTCCTTGCACTTCAGACAATGATTATAGTTTAAGAGACAATTCACTAATTCAGATAATAATTCC
This sequence comes from Vicia sativa, assembly GCA_021764765.1. Lineage (NCBI taxonomy): Eukaryota > Viridiplantae > Streptophyta > Magnoliopsida > Fabales > Fabaceae > Vicia > Vicia sativa. The sequence continues at coordinate 133,336,786 of CM038792.1, read as the reverse complement.
ACCCAAGTAATTATTGAATAAAATCAGAGTATAAAAATTCCCAACATAATTAGGATGTCACATTTTCAACTTGAACACATAAACACGTCATTTTTATTCAAAATGGATACATAACACTTAAAAGGGGCAGAACTGAACACAATGCATAATTATTAGTCTTCAAACAAAAACGACTTCATTAATCATGCAGCGGAATCATAATAGCTTTACACACAAGGCATAGCATCTTTTGAGTCTTAACAACATCAACATAATAAAATTCTCAAATTAACAACATAAGATTCAACATTAAAAACGGTAACAGCTACTCCTCTTGGTTACCTGCACGTTACCAATATAAAGGCAATGGAGAAACAAATGAAAGGGTGAGATATCAAACTATATAATTGAGATCATGCACAAACTAGGAGATAGGCTGTAAATCATTAGGAGAACAGGACAAGAACTATGGTTAGTACTTATATTACCAAACAAATTCATTCCATCAGTAGCAATCCAAGTCTAAGGGTTCAAGACTCTTTGCCAAAATTTGGAAACATAAAATATATTTTCTTCCATTGAAAAGAATCAACTACATGGAAAATTTGTCCTTCGCATTTTCTTTCTTCTAAATGCCATCTAAGACTCTTTACGTCATTTGAATTAGTGAATAGTCTCTTGAACCTTTAAATCATTGTTAGGTACTATACCACTTTCGCGGGATGACCCTTTTTGACTACCTCATCATCACTAGAATCACCATCTTTCTTTTTGTAGCATGACTCCTTGCACTTCAGACAATGATTATAGTTTAAGAGATTATTCACTAATTCAAACGTCAGACAATAATTCCTCCCAAGTAATTATTCAATAAAATCAGAGTATAAAAATTCTCAACATAATCAGGATGTCACATTTACAACTTGAACACATAAACATGTCATTTTTATTCAAAATGGATACCTAACACTTTAAAGAGGCGGAACTAAACACAATGCATAATTATTAGTCTTCAAACATCAACGACTTCATTAATCATGCAGCGGAATCGTAATAGTTTTACACACAAGGCATAGCATCTTTTGAGTCTTAACAACATCAAAATAATAAAATTCTCAAATTAACAACATAAGATTCAACATTAAAAACGGTAACAGCTACTCCTCTTGGTTATTTGCACGTTACCAATATAAAGGCAATGGTGAAACAAATGAAAGGGTGAAATATCAAACTATATAATTGAGATCATGCACAACCTAAGAGATAGGATGTAAATCATTACGAGAATAGGACAAGAATTATGGTTAGTACTTATATTCCCAAACAAATTCATTCCATCAGTAGCAATCCAAGTCTAAGGTTTCAAGACTCTTTGCCAAAATTTGGAAACATAAAATACATTTTCTTCCATTGATAAGAATCAACTACATGGAAAATTTGTCCTTTGCATTTTCTTTCTTCTGAATGCCATCTAAGATTCTGTGCGTCGTTTGAATTAGTGAATAGTCTCTTGAACCTTTAAATTATTGTTAGGTACTATACCACTTTCGCGGGATGACCCTTTTTGACTACCTCATCATCACTAGAATCACCATCTTTCTTTTTGTACCATGACTCCTTGCACTTCAGGCAATGATTATAGTTTAAGAGCAAGAACCCCACCCTTACCTTATGAATTAGAGATTGAATGGCTTAGAGATGGAGGTTTTGCCCTAGCCAAGCTTCACTTCTTCTCTTCTCTTCCTTTTCTCTCAAAATCCTCTTTTCCTCTACTACTCATAAAATAACATCTTCCTCTCTACTTATTCTATTTCTTTTAAATAATAACCTTATTATTATTATTATTATTATTAATATTATTATTATTCCTACAACTCATTTTAATTAATTACCCCATAATCAAATAATGACTTAAATTGGCATTCTACACTAATACCAATTATTCGGAAAAATATATGAAAACATTAAAATAATCAAATAATTAAATAATTAAATAAAACGGGTGTTACAATTCTCCCCTACTTAGAATATTTTCGTCCTCGAAAATTTACCTGGTTCAAACAATTTGGGATAGGAGTCGCACATCTTGCTCTCCAACTCGCACGTCATACTTTCTCTAGCAGCTCCCAACCAGACAACCTTCACCAACGCAATCTTTTTCCCTCTTATAGTCTTCATCTCGCGATCTGCAATTCTCACTGGTGTTTTCTCTACCGTGAGATTATCCCGTACTTGCACATCGTCCATTTGAATCACATGAGACGGATCAGGATTGTACTTTCGGAGTTGCGATACATGAAACACATCGTGCAAATTAGCAAGATTTGGCGGTAATGCCACATGATAAGAAACTTTCCCAACCCGATCTGATATTTGATACGGACCAACAAAACGAGGGGTGAGCTTCTTAGACTTCAGAGCTCGCCCATCACCAGTCACAAGTGTGACTCTCAAAAACACATGATCACTAGCTTGGAATTCTAAATCTTTTCTTCTCTTGTCATGGTAACTTTTCTACCTACTCTGGGAAGCCTTCATCTTTTCCCGAATAAACTTCACTTTCTCAGTAATCTCTCGAACAATTTCTAGTCCAACTACCACACTTTCACCAGATTCATGCCAACACAACGGAGTTCTACACCTCCGACCATACAGTGCCTCAAAAGGTGCCATCCCAATAATAGAATGGTAATTTTTATTATATGTGAGCTCGATCAAAGGAAGATAAGTATCCCATGAGCCTCTTTGCTCAAGAACACACGCCCTCATTAAATCTTCCAACGACTGAATAGTTCTCTCGGTCTGACCATCCATCTACGGATGATACGCCGAACTCAACCTCAACTTAGACCCCAATGCCTCTTGCAAAGTCTTCCAAAAATCAGAAGTAAACCTCAGATCTATATCCGACACTATACACAAAGTAACACCATGCAACTTCACAATCACCCTGACATATATCTCAGCCAGCTTCGCAATCGAATAAGTAATGTTAATAGGTATCAAGTGTGCTGACTTTGTAATCCTATCAACAATCACCCAAATCGAATCATGTCCTCTCAAGGTATTATCTAAACCCGTTACAAAGTCCATCGATATGCTATCCCATTTCCATTCCTGAACTTCCAACGGTTGCGTCAACCCTGCAAGCTTTTGATGTTCGATCTTTGACTTCTGGAAAGTCAAACAAGCATACACAAATTGTGCCACATCACATTTCATTCCAGGCCACCAAAACAAACCCTTCAAATCTTGATACATTTTCGTAGCTCCTAGATGAATACTCAAATTGCTTCTATGACTCTCTTCAAGAATCACTTTCTTAATCGTTTCATCATCAGGAATACAAATGTGAACTCGAAATCTCAACACACCTTGCGCATCCAACTTAAAATCATCATTCTCAGGTCGATCGGTTCCTACCATCAAATCCACCAACTTCACATCTCGCTTTTGAGCCTCTTTGATATTGTCAACAAAGTCATTGTTAATCTTTAACATTCCCAACATAACACTATGCGGTGTCACTTCACAAACCAAACTAAAATCTCAAACTTGCTCAATCAAATCCAACTTCTTAACCATCATAGCCGACATATGAAAAGTCTTTCGGCTTAAAGCATCGGCTACAACATTAGCTTTTCTAGGATGATAATTCAAACCAAAGTCATAATCTTTCAACAACTCTAACCACCTTCGTTGCCTCATATTCAACTCTTTTTGATCAAAAAGGTACTTCAAACTCTTATGGTCACTAAACACTTCAAATCTAGAACCATAAAGATAATGCCTCCTGATTTTCAACACAAAGACCACTTCAGCCAATTCAAGATTACGCGTAGGATAATTATTTTCATGATTCCTAAATTTCGTAGACGCATAAGCAACCAATTTACCATTCTGCATAAGCACACCACCTAACCCCATCAGACAAGCATCATCGTACACAACAAAAGGCTCTCCTGGATTAGGTAAAGTCAAAACTGGAGCCGACGTCAACCTCTTCTTCAACTCATTGAAACTCTCTTCACATCGAACATCCCACACAAAGAAGTTTCCCTTGCAAGTCAACTTAGTCAACGAAAGTGCCAACTTAGAAAACGCTTCAATAAACCGTCTATAGTAACAGACTAATCCCAAGAAACTCCTAATCTCAGAAACCAACTTCGGAGTTTCCCATTGCAACACAACATCAACTTTAGAAGGATCTACGACAATGCCACTACCAGAAATGACATGGCCAAGAAAACTAACCTCTTTCAACCAGAATTCACACTTAAACAACTTCACATACAACTCCTTCTCTTTTAAAACTTGCAATACAACTCTTAGGTGTTCTGCATGTTCTTCTTCCGATTTAGAGTAAATCAGAATGTCATCAATAAACACCACCACAAATCGATCCAAGTAAGTATAAAAATAAGATTTATGTACTCTATGAATACTCCCGGCGCATTATAATCACCGAAAGGAATCACCGAATACTCGAAGTGTCCATATCGAGTTCTGAACGCGGTTTTCTGAATATCATCTCCCTTCACTCTAATTTGGTGATATCCGGATCTCAAATAAATCTTAGAAAACACACTATCACCCACAAATTGATCCATCAAGTCATCAATTCTTGGAAGTAGATACTTGTTCTTAATCGTCACTTTATTCAACTATTGATAATCAACATAAAGTCTCGTACTTCCATCCTTCTTCTTTACTAACAACATTGGAGCTCCCCACGGCGATACACTTGGTATTACAAACTTTTTCTCAAGCAAATCTTCTAATTGCTTCTTCAATTCAGACAAATCAGATGCAGACATCCTGTACGGTGCCATAGAAACAGGTCTGGTACTAGGTACAAGATCAATCGCAAATTCAACTTCCCTTTCAGGAGGTACATCAGGAATTTCATCAGGAAACACTTCAGGAAATTCTCACACCACCTGCAACTCGTACATTCTAACTTGATTCTCAACATACAACAAAGCCATCAATGCATCAATCGCTTCAACTGTTTACCAGTCAACAAACCAGCTCCTTCCTCTTCAGGAGTAGAAAACCTCAAAGACTTGTTATAACAATTGATATGAACATAGTTATACTCTTAGCAGTTCATACCCAAGATCACATCTAGTCCACTTAACGGAAAACAAATAAAATCAACAACAAAGTCTTTATCGAAGATCGACAAAGGGAAATTCAAGCATACAAGAGAAGTAGTCACTGATCCCTTAGTCGGAATTTTGACGACCATTTCTCCATTCATAGAAGACAATACAAGACCCAGTCTTTCGATACAATCAGCAGCAATAAAATAATGAGTAGCACCAGGATCAATAATAGTAATTAAAGGCGTACTATTAATGAAACATGTACCTCTAATGAGTCTGTCCTCATTAGCTGTCGGATTCCCAACCAAAGCAAACGTTTTCCCACTAGATTGTCCCTTCTTTGATTTCGGACACTGAATACCAATGTGTCCCTCTTCACCATAATTGAAACAAATCATATCTTTGTGCTTGCAATCAGACATTGTATGTCCCATCTTCCCACATCTGAAACACTTCTTCACTTCCGCGGTACAAACATTGCTCTTATGGCCAGGTTGACCACACTTGAAGCATACAATCCTAGCAGGAGCATCTCCTCCACTAGACCTATGACCATGAGCAACTCTTTGTTTACCTTTTCCCGCATCATAAGGCTTTCCACGGTTCTATTGATTCTTGCCTCTCTTATCACTAATAATCTTGTGATGAGCATTTCTATCCTCCTCAAAGATTCTACAACTATCAATTAAATCAGAAAAGACACGAATCATATCTTTTGATTTCGAGCAACCCGTTCTCAAACTTGATGCACTTAGAAAATTCAGCACCTTCTCCATCAAAATGTGGATAAAACATAGCCAACTCAATGAACTTCGCAGCATAATCAGTAACAGACTTGTTTCCCTACTTCAACTCAAGGAACTCTATCTCTTTCTTACCCCGAACATCTTCAGAATAGTACTTCCTCAAAAACTCCCTACGGAACACAACCCAAGTGATCTCCTCACCCGCACCTTCCAATCTCGGACGTGTCTCTAGCCACCAGTCATCAGTCTCGACTACTAGCATATGAGTCCCATAACGAACCTTCTATGTTGGAGTGTATTCCATCACATGAAAGATCCTTCCAATCTCCTTGAAGCAATCTAGTGCTCCATCAGGATCATGCTTACCCTTGAACACCGACAGATTCTCTCTTTGGAAAGTCGCCAAACTACGAGACCCAACATTCTCGTCAACATTCGGTTGATTCTGCTTAGCCAGAGCCATAGCTTGCAATGCAACAACAATCACAACATCGTTCCTTCCAGTCATCTCAACTTATCACTACAAGAGAAACAAAGTTAGAACTAAATAACAATACTTGATTGTTAAAAGACTTAACAACTTGACCAGACAGACCGACCTGCTCTGATACCACTAATGTAACACCCCAATTCTATCCCAAGTAATTATTCACTAAAATCATAGTATAAAAATTCCCAACATAATCAGGATGTCTCATTTTCAACTTGAACACATAAACACGTCATTTTTATTCAAAATGGATACATAACACTTTAAAGAGACGGAACTAAACACAACACATAATTATTAGTCTCCAAACATAAACGACTTCATTAATCATGCAGCGGAATCATAATAGTTTTACACACAAGGCATAGCATCTTTTGAGTCTTGACAACATAAGCATAATAAAATTCTCAAATTAACAACATAATATTCAACATTAAAAACAACAAAATAAGACAAGTGTTCATTTCCCCAGAGTGCTACGTATTAGAGCAAAGACACCGACTTGAACTAAAAACGGTAACAGCTACTCCTCTTGGTTACCTGCACGTTATCAATATAAAGGCAATGGCGAAACAAATGAAAGGGTGAGATATCAAACTATATAATTGAGATCATGATAATCAATACATAGTTAGAATTATATAAAATCACTATTTTGTCATCTCACTACCAATCGACAACAAATACAATTTAATCACACAACAACATCATTATGCACTAAAGTACGCGACTTGGACAAATGCAAATGCATGTGGTACCATCGGAGTAAAACTCCCAACTTAGAATATTTCCAGTAATTTCGAGACATCAACAAGGCATAAGCCTTCAATATTTTGCCAATCCAGGCCAACATGGGTGAACGAAATGCTATCATGTGTGGCATACAACAACAACATTCACATAAGACAACTTAGAACAACAAACAACTTAGACAACTACAACTTTCAACAACAACAACTTTTCAACATCGACAACTCTCAACATCGACAAGTTTCAACATTGCCTTTTAAGTCTCCAACAAAGTTTATTCATATTTAGGGAAACAACCAAGTTATACTTGTAATTCATTACAATCAACATATATTCAGCAAAACAAACACTCTACGATAGCTTACTAGCGTATACGAGCCCTCCATTCAATTATTCCAATTTCGGTTAATCGGTTATACCGCGTACAATTACCAACATATTAATTCCGAACTATTTCTAATCAATTCCTATCTCATTCCTTACTAATTACTAGTGTTATTCTACTCATAAACGCCTACACAAGGTATCCTAGTTAAAGTGTTTAAAATTGGGAAGAATTCAAAATCAGAAAAATATGATCAAAACAACTCAGTACGCACCGCGAACCCTCTTTTGCGTCGCGACTTTAGGAGGGTTCAGTTCACGTCGTGTCAGTCCGTTGGCGCCGCGAATTGAGCGTGACATATTGGTTTCCTTCAGCGCTGCCAGCATCTCTTCAACACCACTTTTCCAAAGTTTTGGCACCCAACACCCACACAACCTAAAATAAACCATCCTAAGGTACTAGAAACATGGGTAATCACACAAAAACAACATTTACCACAACATTCAACAAATTTCATGGATTTTTAAGTTTCAAATTGAATTTTCCAACAACAACAACAAGATACAAACCTAGCAATTTCACAAACCCCACTACGTATCATTCATCATGTTCCTAATTAGAGAGCAAGAACTCCACCCTTACCTTGTGAATCGGAGATTGAATGGCTTAGAGATGGAGGTTTTTCCCTAGCCAAGTTTCACTTCACTTCTTCTCTTCTCTTCTCTTCCTTTTCTCTCAAAAACCTCTTTTCCTCTACTACTCATAAAATAACCTCTTCCTCTCTACTTATTGTATTTCTTTAAAATAATAACCTTATTATTATTATTATTCTTATTAGTATTATTATTATTCCTACAACTCATTTTAATTAATTACCTCATAATCAAATAATGACTTAAATTGGCATTCTACACTAATACCAATTATTCGAAAAAATATACGAAAACATTAAGAGAATAAAATAATTAAATAATTAAATAAAACGGATGTTACACTCAGCACTTAATCGATTAGTTCTAATCCATCTACGGTCCATACGCATGTTCCAAAATTCATGCGAATAGAGTTAAATCAATAGAAATTTTTATTTTTAATATACTTTTTTAATAATTCATATTTTTTAACATTCTTTTCTTGTTAGAAGACATCATCAATTTCATACTTATAAACTCTAATAATATGTAGTTCAATAGAATACACTACTTTACTTGTTAGAAGACGTCATCAATAGCAATACAATTTCTTTTTAAATTCACCATTTAATTTTACCGGTCTGTTTGTTTTGTTTGAATAGAAGAGAGATAAAAAAGAGAGAGATATAGGTCGAAGAGAAAAGTACTAGAAAAATGTGTTACTTCTTTGGCTGGACACGTCAAAGAGTTCTTGTTTTATTTTCTTCTTATGTATCTCAAGAAAGACAAGATAGTTCTACTTTCTTTTTTTTCTCCTATATCAATCAACCCATTTATTTTATGATTTTTTTCAACTTTATTTTTGATTGATTCAACTCAAGATGTCATAAGGTACAAAAGACACATTGGACTTTATTATATTGTATGGTTTTTTCGAGTTGGGTTTGAGTGACTTTGGAATTATGGTGACTTTGTAAATTTGTTTCTATCTCTTTCTAAATCAATCACTCTCTCAGAATGAATAACATATTTTAATTATTCTTTCATCTGTCAAATACACTAAAGTTACCAAGTCACAATTACACTAAAGTCACTCAAGTTATATTCAGTTTTTTCTTGATTAACCAAATCAAAGGTAATTTACTACAATAATAACTAATAAATAATACCTAATGCATTGTTACATTGTCACTCTTACTATTTCGTGACAGATGTGTGAACCCAAAACCCAATTTCATATAAAATTTATCTATTATCTTTTATATAGTAGCATATTATTCAATAAGATTGTTATAAGAACTATGTTTAAGATAATGGTAGAAAAATAACAAATTCATTAGAAAGCTTCTCAAAGAACTCACCATAATAAGATGTAGGTGATGAATAAGATGGCGGAAAGCTAAGTTAGACGGAGGAAATTGGACGGACAAAGGGTGTTGGATAGAATAATATCAATTTGACTTGAACGGATGGAGGAAGACAATGACACATGGCGCGTCGATTATGGTGGTTGGACGGAAGAAGACGACGATGGCGGGCGCATTTGTTGTGGTGGTTGGATGAAGGAAGTTGATCAGACGGAGGAAGACGATGACAAGTATGCGTATGGTTCGACAGAGGGAGTTGGAATGGAAGATTTGAACGAACGAATGGGTTTGGTACAAAAATTAAGGTTTGTAATATATGAATACTTTTTTACATAGGGTGAGAAATTAGCAAGATGTAACAGCCAATATATCACAGTTCATCAAACAAAGGTATAGTATATTCATAGTAAAGTACAAAAATATACATATTTTTACTCATTTTATTCAACCTAATTATAGTTTATTGCATTAGCTACCCAAGACTTCGAACGATGTGTCAAACGGAGCCCGAAAACTCATATTACGATATTTATAAAATTTTGTCAACTGCCATTCGCCTAAGGCTTGCCCCGCGTGGCTGGGGCGAAAAACCTTCCTCATACAAAATCCAAGAGCATTGTTTTTCTTCTATTTCCTTCACCCGACGACTCTACTGATTTGCCCGATGATCTCACCCTCGCCTCTACTTCACCCAGCAAAGCTGGAGCGAGACACCCCATCCATATATTTTCAAGGGGCTCTATTTACTTTCAACAATTTCCCTCGCTCTTCGCCCTTTCCCGACACTTGAGGTGTGAGATACCTTTTCCCTACGAAGCATTCTGCTCACCAGGAGAGACACACATGATAGCAACTATGCTATTGAATTTTCTGCACAATCCAGTCCCAAATTTCCTTGCGATTTTTCATCAAAGCAAACCCAAAACTCACATAATTCATCATTTTTCACAACATCACAATAACACATCATAGTAAGCATCATATACAATATCTCAGAATATTACAACATTAATTTATCACCGATTTCATCACCATCATCATGCTATCAAATTCATCATAAAAAACCCCAAACAACCTAGTAATCCCTAAACCTTATATCAATCATAATAATAAGGATAAACCCCTTTACCTTAGATTTTTAGTAGCAAATCATTCACTTCATGTCTACCAAAATCTCTACATTCCTCTGAGTTCATGTGCCCTAGCTCTCTTTCAATGATTCTTCCAAATTCTTATGATTGCACAAAATGAAAAGCAATGACACTCTTTTTCTCTTTATTCTTTCTTTAACTCTTGGACTCTTTCTATGATTTTCCCATCTTACCCTCATTTAACCTCTTACAAGTTACTACGTTGCTCTCATAGTTACTACATTGCTCACAAATCAATTAAATAATTAAATAAATAATCTAATTATTTTTGGAGTGTTATATTTATCATCCTGAGTATCATGAGAGGCATGAACATTCAAAATTGTGCTCTCTTCATTGTTTCCAATGTTAGGTACGGATCTAGAAACAACATTATCCATCTCTCTTTCTTGTTGGATGATCAAAGAAAAGGTTTTATCAATGTCAAACAACAAATCTATCATCATAATTTGAGACTTGAAGTGTGTAAATTTTTATGAATAGTGAAATATTATTATAATAATTTTTTTAATTTTATTTAAATATTTAATTATTTCTAATAGTAAAATAAAATTGGTTAATGAAATATAAAAATATTGATTTATGAAATTGGTTAATAAATTCTCCGATGTTAATAATTAAGTAGTAATACAAAGTTGAGTAATATAAAGTAAAAAATTAATTTATAAAGTATTGAAATTTGTGAATAAACGTTTATATACCAAAAATAATTTTTTGTTGAAAAATAAAATTCATTAACGAAATTATGAAGTTGATTAATAAACATGTAGATATTAAGAATAATTTTTAATAAAATAAAATTTGTTGATTAATAAAATTATAAAATTGGTGTGTCATGTCAAAATAGCATTTTTAAAATAAAAATACTTGTCATTTAGTAATTTTGTAATATTGCTTTGTAGATTTCAAGAAGCCAGGGACAATTATTTTAACGGCATTTCAATGTAATTTGCATGGGAGACAATCTTGAGTCCTTCCAATTAATTTCTTAACAAAATAATTAATGCAGCAGCCGCAGAACCATGAAATTTTGAATTAAAAAATTCATTAAAAACTTCACCATGTTTGAATTACAAAAAATCATACAACGAAAGAAAATGAAACAATTACCCTTTGCTGAATTATAAATAGACATTTAGATCATAAAACGAATAAAAATAACATAATTCAACAATTTATTAAGCCAACAACAATGAAGGACAGACACGTTACTACACACATACGACATATAAATAGGAAATAGTTCCATCATTCCACCACTGGCACCACATTATTTTACTTAAACAAACTAGCATGTCCTTCAATTCATGAAATACATTGAACTTCTATGCAAGTGACTGAATATACTCATCCACCTCAAGGAAATTTTTGACAGCAAAATCTTTGACAATAGTTGGATCAGGAATATCAGTCTTAGTTTTGACATATTCCGCGGTCCATTTAACCTCACATCCATCTCCAATTGGTATAACAGCTATGTGTCCCAAGAATTTTGTGTAGTATTGAAGAAGATCCCCTTCAATAATAGAATAGGTTACTGTCTTCTTTTCATCATCAGCAGCCTCAATCTTTTCTTTTGACGACTTCGCAAGTTGTGAGCCTACAACATAAACCACCAAAAATAAGAACATAAATTGTTCGGAAGCATGAATAAATACAATCGTTGTCATAAGTTTTACCTTCGGCGTAATGGAAATGGCGGATAGAACCAGGAGCTTTACCATCTCCTTCAAGGACATCAATGCTTTTGTAATCATGTGGGAAGGCTATAGGGAATACAGTTGTAGAATCCCTAATTGTTTGCCAGTACTTGTCTGCATTTGACTTGAGCTCAATGTCTACCTCTAGCTTCCCACGAAGAGCCATGATTCAACAAGAATGTTCAACTATTGTAGAAAATTGTTATGCTATTAGAATGTGAGACAATGATCAAAGCATGCATGCTATATATAGAGACATCAAACAAGTAACAGCACATAACACATGTGATTTAGGACAAACATCATAAATTCAGTAGTTGAGACTTCAGCTACCAGGTTTAGTAGCATCATCTAACTTTTCAGGTGAATTTAATTATAACAATAATTTTGAGACCCACTAATTTTCGAGGGATTCTTTTGTAACCACTCAAAATAGATCTGACATCAATGTAACGAACTGAAATGAGCTATGACGTACAACGGTGTCGGTAATATCAGTATGGCTTCACTAATCACGATCAAATGTTGCATAGGTGTGATAGTTCCATTATTGAGAAAGCTCCGTCAATGGGCTGGGATTAACTACCTTTAGCCCACGAAAGTTACATGTCTTTCTCTCTTTTTCACAAGTCACACCTATAATTCTCTCTCTCATCTCATGCTCTCTTTTTTCCTTTATTTTATATCTTCAATAAAATATAAAAAATTGCCTAAAATAGCTAAAGACACCGTAGGCAAAGAGGCACACAATCCATTTCCGCAATGAATATATTGATCTTAACTTGATTCAGTCTAATAAAATATATATAAAACACTCTACAATTAATTTAAAGGGCGATGGATGAAAATTTACTTTCATTAATGTAGGTTGTAATCTTTTTTATTTCAATATTTATTTCAAGTATTACTAAATTATACTTAAGAATTTTTTATTTTCAGAAATTCATTTTACACATAACTTTATCATTTTTTATTTCTATATTATAGAATAAAAATCTTATATTCTCATAAAAATAAAAAATAACCACTCATAATTTCTCGCTTCTATATATTAGAATAAGACTCACACAATGCGCGGAATATTGATGGATTTTATTAAATCTAGATTATATAAATTTTAATTTTATTTAATATAAATGTGTTATATTTGAGATGACAAGATGAAGGGGATAAAAAAGAGAGGACAATTTTAAACAAAAAATATATATTTGAATTATAGAAATAATAAATAAGACGATGCAATTGAATTTAAAAATATGAAATAAATAGAAAATTATTATAATAATTTATTTTTTATATTTTCTCTTTTTTTCCAACATTTTTAAAAATGTTATATTTTTATCAGTTATAGATTAAAGAATTTTACATTCAAACGGATGACTCATAGTCAACGATAAAATCTAAAAAGATCATTTTTATTTGTCGAAAAATACACTTTTAATTGTGTATGTTATTCCTAACGACAAACAGACATATGTAATATGTTTAGTTAAATATCAAATACTCAAATTATTAAACTATGTCATATTTAATTAAGATGGTGTAAATTACTATCTCATTAAACCATGCAAACTTTTACATTTTACTATTTTTTAAATCTTTAATGAATTTGACTCAACTGAATTTTTTGAAAAGATAATTTTTTTTTCCTTTTTAAGTGTCATTTTAGCATAAAGTTCTTTAACAAAAATAGTTGATTGTTAGAGTTATTTTTTTTTATTATACCCTCATTTATTTTCTCTTTCTTAATAAATTCACTCGTACACTCTCTTTTACTTATTGAAAAAGTAAGAGTATAATTGATAAATTATGATATTAAACTATAAAGGTGACACTTAAATAGAAGGAAAAAAATCTTCTAAAATGACACTTAAAAAAAACGGAGGGAGTAATTTTTAGAATAATTCTTCTATTATTTTTTAATATAACTTTTTAAAAATTATTTAACATTTGATACATATTTATATTATTTAATATAAATCTTTTAAGTTTGATACTATATTTTTTGTTTCGCTTTAAATATCTTTATCTAACATCTAAACTTTTGCAAGTAGTTAATTATTTATTTAAATGATTATTATATTTTTATTTAAAACAAGATTTGTATTAGTGTAACATGATTAATCATTATAAGAAGTATAATTAATTTAATTGAGTTAATAGTTCGTCTAACATATTTACAATTATAAAATTATAATTAATCATTTAGTTAATCGAATAAATGAGTAGAAATAATGTTATGACACATAAAAATAAATTTATTTGACACAAAGATAATATATATATATATATATATATATATATATATATATATATATATATATATATATATATATATATATATATATATATATATATATATATATATATATATATATATATATATATATATATATATATATATATATATATATATATATATATTATTTAAGTGATTTATAGTGATTTTTCTTTAAATAAAATATTTTATTTCACAAATTTAAACATTGGTCCTTTGTCATAAATTTAATAATAAAATAATTATTTGAAGAGTTGTGACAATATTTCATTCATAATAATATAATGAGTATAATTATTTGAAGGGTTGTGACATTAATTCATTCATATATTTGATTTGATTAAAACATGTAACAATAATTGGAGTTATAGTCAACTCATCAAATAAGCTAATGTGGAACATTTGTAACATTTGTTTGTACTAAAAGTTGCTTAGCTGTTAAAATATTGGAGTTTTTATTTGAAGGTTTGGTTTTAATATATATATATATATATATATATATATATATATATATATATATATATATATATATATATATATATATATATATATATATATATATATATATATATATATATATATATATATATATCTAGTGACTATCTAAGTGATTTATAGTGTTTTTTCTTTAAATAAAATATTTTATTCCTCAAATTTAAATATTGACCCTTTGTCATAAATTTAATAATAAAATAATTATTTGAAGAGTTGTGACAATATTTCATTTATTATAATAATAATAATAATAATAATAATAATAATAATAATAATAATAATAATAATAATAATAATAATAATAATAATAATAATAATGAGTATAACTATTTGAAGGGTTGTGACATTAATTTATTCATATATTTAATTTGATTAAAACATGTAACAATAATTGAAGTTATAGCCAACTCGTCAAATAAGCTGATGTGGAACATTTATAACATTTGTTTGTATTGAAAGTTACTTAGTTGTTAAAATATTAGAATTTTTATTTGGAGGTTTGTTTTTAGTATATTGTATAGATATAGATATAGATTTTAATTCATTTACTTTATGTTTTATATTTTAAATTAAGTATATTTTATAAATATTCTAAAGAAATTAATTGTTTTCACCCAACACATAGATGGGAATAAAATTTCCAAAAATAATGTTCCCGAAAATAAGATTTTCAGGATTATACTTTTAATCCACAAAACAAACACACCCTAACAGTAATGATACAAGACAAAAAATAAAATAAAAAAGTGTTTTTTATGGGACATTTATGGGACATAATAGAAGAAAGTTTCACTGCTCCTGCCGATACTTCAACTCTGAATTCACCTCAAGAAAAAGTGTTGACGAGAAATAAATAGAAAAACTCAAAGGTATTGTTCACCTTGCAATAAGAAGTAACTGGTACAATTTTTTCGAGAATCATGGGGGCTAAGATTGCCAAAGAAGCGTGGAACAAGTTGCAGATGGAGTTTCAAGGAAGCCACAAGATATGCATCGTTAAACTTCAGTCTTTAAGAAGAGATTTTGAACTATTAAAGATGAAAGAGTTTCATACAATTAAATATTATTATTCTAAAGTTAAAGAACTAATTAATCAAATGAGAATATTGGGGGAGTATATTCTTGACAAGAAAATTGTTGAGAAATTCTAATTCCTATGCCCCAAAAGTTTGATCCAATCATGACAACGATTGAGGAAACCAAAACTTTGTCCATTCCATCAATGAAAAAACTAGTGGGCACTCTTGAAGCATATGAGAAAAGACTGCATAGACATAAAGAAGATACACTTAAAAATGTCTTCCAGTCAAAGCTCAAATTTTAGCCCCAAAATAAAGAAAAGGGAGGAAAGAAAATTATGGAGAAACTTCCAGAAGAAGAGAAGTTTCAAGAAATTTCCTTAAGAACAAGTCAGATAAAAATCCTCCATGCAATATATGCAAAAGACTAGGCCACACAGAGAAAAGGTGTTGCTACCTTAATAAGCCACAATAAAATCATTACAAGAAGTTCGGATACATGGAGAAAAATTATCGCAACAAAAATAAGCATCAAGCTAATATCGCAGAGGATCATGAATCAATGGAGAGATGCCACGCCTAGGGCTGGTCGGGACGTTATACAAATCTCGCCGAAAAAGAGAACTTTCGGTCATCTCTTCCGGCGCCTCAGGTGGCCGAAGCTGATAAATTTCTACGAAAATTCCTCGGTCCTAGCCTATCTTACCCGATTTTCATCCTGGTTCCAAGTGTGTCACTCAAAATTCGAATATCTAAAGGATTCATTACGAAACCGACATACGGACTCAGATCTGAGAAATTTGTAAACGAAGTACATGGCTACATTTCTACTCTTTGAACCTGATTCTAACCTCTATTCACTCGAAGCACGCTAATACCTACATAATCATATTCTTGAAGCTTTAAACATGCTGAGAAATGAATTCATAAAGCTTACCTGTTTGAAAACTGCAAACTAATCCAAAAATTCCATAAAAGATTCCACCGGTTCTCGCTTTGAAGCTTGCAGAGAAAGATAGGATTCCAGAAACCTTGATACTTTAAGAAATGGACTTGAGTTTTCGATTCTTGAGGACGAAGATGGAGCGCGAGACGAGCTTCAGTTCATGGTGTAAAAAACGAAAGGGAAAGAAGCGTCGGAGTTAGTCACAGGCAGGAGGAGGAAAAGGAATTTGTTTGGTTTATCAGTCAGGTGTTGGCGATGAATGGTGGAGCGGAATAGCGAGAGAAAAGATTGAATCACGCGTGCGGAAGAGAAGGACCCAGTTGCAGAGGGAGAACGGCCAAAAAAGAGAGGTTCTCCATCAGAGCCTTTTGTTACAAGAAGATGAGGATCAAGAAGAGAGTAAGGTCAAAGTTGAAAGCCTCCAATTTGGTTATCTCTCTAACCGATTTTTGTAATCGTTTATTTCGGTTTAGCAAGAAGAAGAAAAAGAAAAATCAGTGCCCGAATGTTCTCCGAGAGTCCGGAGAGTTATGGAGGTGATTGTTGGATGGTTATGGCGGAGGGATTTGTAAGCAGAAGAATGAGAGATGATGATGATGGTTGTTATGGTGGAGATAAGAAGAATAGAGAGAGGAGAGGGAAGAAAGAATGAAAAGGCGATAGAGTCCCTAAGCTCCGGCAGAGGTGATGGATGGTTAAGTTTTGTTCGAGCCAAAAAGAAGAAGAGTTTTTCTGTTAGAGTTTGTTAGGATTCCCCACGAGCCATATAACCAGAGGATCAGTTTTGTTGGGTTATTATAAGTTGTTATCTTTTTTCGTTGCCCCATGATGTATGCCCTAAGATAAAGTACATACCCCCAATAGTCAAACAAGCTCAAACTATTAATGTATCCAAAACATTAAGTCGCCGACTTCACACACACCATTTCACGACTCTGTATCTCACCGTACAAGCCTCCTTTGGATAAAGTCTCGAGACGAAGGTTGTAGCGGATATTTGAGTGAGCAATTTTCATGTTCGGAGTTTTTCGAATCGATGCCCACTACATGCTCTAAAATAGCTCTGAAGTACGAAATATGTTTTTTTCCAACAATTACCAATTCGCGAACTTTCGACCATAAACGAAGGAGATAGAGAGTCGACAACATGGCTCCGGGATCATGAAGCTCTTAAAACTTAGAAAAAAATTCTAAGTCCAAGATTACTTAAAATGCAAGAAATCTCATTTTTATTCGATTCTTCCGACTTTTTCCAAACAGATGATCTTATTTTCTTATATTTCTACTTTTGACAATGATTTCGACCAAAAATTCTCACTGGTCAAACTTTGACTTTTCGTTGACTTTTCAATGCACACACTCGAATCTCCTTTCATCCAACCATTCTCGATTTTCTGATGACTCGTATGGATCGATATACCATATATAGATACCTTGAGACTTGTAGAAGACCATGGAATCATTTTATGCTTGAAGAATCAGTCATACCATATTCGTGGTCCAAAATCCTAATTCTGCGCCAGGAGTGAAGAATTAGCCAATTGAACTAGCCTAGTCCCATGCTTTAGAAACTCAGATGAATGCATGAATTATGATGCAGATGCACACGATGTTAGGAGCAAACATATTAGGGGTAAAAAATGGGGTATGACAACTGCCCCTATTTAAGTGTCTTCTATCCGGCGGCATGAAGGTGGAAGCCTTCGTTTCGACGTGATTGAAGATACTTAAATACCATAGAGCCCAATTTTTTAGCTCTAATATGTCATGCAATGCTTATGGTTATGAATGCAAACACAAACAATAATTATTTTAACAAACATAGACTATTATCAAAGTTGATAATGAGTAGATGAAACTATGACTTCAAATTGTTTACAACAGATTCAAAAAAGAGTCCACCAGTGAAGTAAACCACTGGGATCGACATGCCCCAGAGAGAATTGTGTATGAGGAAGTCCAAAATCACAGTTGAATCGTGGAAGACAATGTAAGGTTCCATTGAAGAAATGTTTAACCATGTGAGTAGCGAGCTACCACGGAAGTGATCTTCAAGAAAGAATCATTGACTTGACTGGCGAAAGAAATTTAATTTTGTTGGAGAAAGAGAATTTAACTCCACTGGGGAAGATAAAATTCGACTCTATCGGGGGGAACCCCAAGAGGAGAAGGAGGACATATGGTGACAATGTTATGAAGATGGACGGGGTAGAAAAATGAAATACACCGACGACTAATAAAGGTAAGGTACCAACTTCCACTGAAGGTAGCAAAAAAGTTGACATCTTTTACTTGAAAAGGGTAAGATGCAAATTGTCTCAACAAAGAGACTTGCCATTCGCAATAATTTTACAATAAACTTCTCTACGAGACGTCTTCGAAGAGATAACCATCTGATGTATAATCCGATAAAACTTCTAAGTTTGTAATACGCAAGTTGTCTCAAATAAAGAGGGTAGCCACTTGCCACGATTTCACAAAAAACTTCTCTGCGAGCCATTTTCGGAGAGATAACCATTTGATAGAGAATCAGATAAGATTTTGAATTTTGTAATACGCAAGCTATCTCAAATAAGAGGGCCTGCCACTTGCAAATATTTCACAACAAACTTCTCTACAAGACATCTTCAGAGAGATAACCATTTGATGGAGAATCAGATAGGATATCGCAAACTGTCACAAATAAAGCGACTTGCCATTTGCGTTGATTTTACAATAAACTTCTCTACGAGACTTGTTCGGAGAGATGACCATTTGATGTAGAATCAGATAAACTTTCCCAAATTTCGAATATTGCCAAGAATTGGTAATAGTTTCTTCTTTAACCAAGGTATTTCACCTGGAAATGCTAATAGGGAAGTTGTCTCAAATAAAGAGGTTATCCACTTGCCATGATTTCACAACAAACTTCTATGTGAGACATCTTCGGAAAGATAACCATTTGATGGAGAATCAGATAAGACCTCACAAACTGTCACAAATAAAGCGACTTGCCATTTGCATTGATTTTACAACAAACATCTCTACGAGACTTCTTCGGAGAGATGACCATTTGGTGTAGAATCAGATAAACTTTCCCAAACTCTAGGTATTGACGAGAATTGGTCATAGTTTCTTCTTTATCCAATGTACTCTACCTGGAAAGGATAATATGCAAGTTGTCTCAAATAAAGAGGCAAGCCACTTGCAATGATTTCACAACAAACTTCTCTGCGAGCCATTTTCGAAGAGATAACCATTTAATGGAGAATCAGATAGGATATTGCAAACTCTCACAAATAAAGAGACTTGCCATTTGCGTTAATTTTACAATAAACTTCTTTGCGAGACTTCTTCGGAGAGATGACCATTTCATGTAGAATCGGATAAACTTTCCCAAATTCCGGATATCACCAGGAATTGGTCATAGTTTCTTCTTTAACTAAGGTATTTTACCTGGAAAGGATAATATGCAAGCTGTCTCGAATAAAGAGGCTGGCCACTTGCAATGATTTCACAATAAACTTCTCTGCGGGACTTCTTCGGAGAGATGGCCATTTGATGTAGAATCAGATAGAATTTCGCAAACTGTCACAAATAAAGTGACTTTTCATTTGCGTTGATTTTACAACAAACTTCTCTACGAGACTTCTTCATAGAGATGACCATTTGATGTAGAACCAGATAAACTTCCCCAAATTTCGGATATTTCCAAGAATTGGTCATAGTTTCTTCCTTAACCAAAGTATTCCACCTGGAAAGGGTAACAGACAAGCTCCTCAAAAAGGTAACCACTTGCTGGAGATGATCGACAACTCTGTCTAGGTAACTCAAAGAAATGTGTACATGTTGAATAAACAATAAGATGCCCAAATAAAGAAGCAATCACTTATCGGGGATGAGGAAGAGAGGAAACCCATAAAAGAGCAACTCACTGAGGATGAGAGAAACCAATGATCCTCGGCACAAAACGCTCGTTGATAAGCAATTTCGCAGATCTAAAACAAGAGAACTCAACAAAGAGGAAGAATAACACTTCTAAACATAGACCCTCAGCATGAAGCTTTTGCTGATAAGCAATTTCGCAGATCTAAGCAATGAGAATTTTATATGCCCGACTAATTTGGACACAGCCAGATCTTTGGCACAAAGCGACTGGTAGATAACTAACTTTGCAGATCAAAAGGGAAGACACCTCACAATGGTGAATCCGTAGGACAGAGGACATCGGGAGAAGACGACCTTCAAAAATAGATCTTTGGCACGAAGAGCTTGTTAACTTCGCAGATCTAAACAATGAGAAGACATCTGACAATGGCGAACTCACGGGGGAAGAGGACATCAGAAGAAGATGGACACAATGGGGGAAAGAAACATATGTACAAAGATGAACTTACAAAAGGAAGAGACCGATCGGGGGGACTTTTATCAAATATTGTCAAGACAATGGACTTTAAGAAGGTGTTTGCAAAAGAAAAAGAACTATAATATCCCTCAGGCCAAATGCGAGGTATAATTCTTCAAGAGTGGCAAATATCTGAATTACCACACATCGAGTATGGATACTCAAATACTTGAAAAGGTGAGACAAACACGGGTAAGGTAACCGACAAATCACATAAGCAAGGAAAACATGCGACTTACTGAGGAAAAGAAACATTAGTACGTCAAATCAAGAATCACTAGGAACAGATCAATCCATCAGGCTTTTCCAAAGATAAATTTTGTTTTAGAATCATACTCATTGGGGAAACACCACGGACAAAGCCATGGAAAATTACAACTCAAGGACGAGTGTCGTGCATCGACACAAGCATATCCTCGGCCTGGGCATAAACTGATAGAGACCTTGATGTACTTCCTACTTGGGGGAACCAACCGGGGAAGCACAAAGGCCATTGTAAGAACAATATTTCGGCCACATTGTATATACGAATGGAGAAAGAGGATATTGCTTAGAAATAGACTAGAGTCGGTCTACTTTGACATATCAAAACCTTCTATGGGGGACCAATCAACTGTATAAAATCTGCTGGAGGAAATGGATGCACCCTTCGGATGCGAGACACCGTAGAATTCCCAGGCCATCACTGGGGAAGGGCCAAACCAATCTTGTTGCAAAAGGAAGTCATTCCTATATCCAACACAAGATCTTGGAATGGTTGAAAAGTTTACTCGCGTTCGATATAAACCAATCGTAGAAATGTGACAAAGAGAATATCCACCATCTGGTCAACAAGCAGCGAAGAGGTCCTAAAAATATCGGCAAGATCATAATATCACCTTTGTTGAAGAATTATGTTCTACTTCAGTGGAAGAAACCTTTTGGTAACCTCCCTAGGAAAAGAGGGTCCAAAAAGCTTTGGGCTTGAGAGCCAAAATAACACATCCTGATAAATCTAGATTGCCTCTAGCATCAATAACATTGGTGCATAATATGTGCTTCAGACAACATTATCTTCTCAGAAATTGCCTTGAGATAGTCCGCTTAGTCAGCTTATTCTTGGAGAGATTCATTGAATCTCGACGTAATTGCCTTAGATTGACTGAAACTTGGCATATTCTTTTCTCGACGGAGTACTCAAGCCCTGCCTTTGAAAGGTGATTAACTATGAAAGCATCATGCTGGGACAACTTGCCCCTGGCGAACATAGTCTCTTGGCAAAATTCCCCTGATAACGTTTTAGCTTGCTCACTGATAATCATATATAAATTTCCTTGATGTCAAACAAATGTTTATGCAAGTAGAAAAATGTTTATTATGAAAATGATAATTATAATGCACAAAATATGTTAAATTTGAAGCTTTGGTTTGAAAATGTGTCAAAAATTCTGTGAAAGATATCACTAGTTAAGATGTGACAAGAATAATACAAGCATATGATACCAATACAAATCTTTATAGCATAACCTTCTGGGAGTCAGGAACGCTATCTCGTTGAAGTATACCTTCGAAACAAACCTCTGCTTCAATCAGGTCTTTCGCGGGTTATAATGTGGCCTGGTTCATGGTTTGTAGAAAAAATATTTTTAGGCACAAAGTTTATTTGTCCCAACCCATACTCCGTGATGTTCTCCATTCCTATGTTCAGTTAACTCAACGCGAGCATTCATATTTCAAAAGGATTTTGTGACAATTAATTATCTGATGAGACTTTTGGAGTATTAGTCATATTTCTTGCCTTCGTACCTTTGGTCACACAGATTTGTTCCTTGCTGGGGATTTTGACTTGTTATCCTCTCTTTTCGCTTTTCGCATTTTCATTACTTTTCTTTTTATCTATTTTTTTACAAAGACATGAGTATTCTTAACTAGAAACTTCAGGAGAAATTCAAAAAGTTCGGCCTCAACCTTAAATATGGCATCCATAATAACTTTGCTAAAGTAAAGAGCCTCTACAATTTGGATGGATCCAAAAAACTTCATCAAAGTGTTGACATGAACTTGATTTTTGATTGGTATCCCCAAGACATAAGAATGTTATTCCAATAGCGAAAATAAACTGTGAGAACCAAACCATGAAGAAGCTTCTGAGTAGATAACATGAACTTATAACCAACGGTTCTTTTCTAACTGGTGTCCATCTCAAGAGAATAACTCAGCACAAGACTCCTGGACTGATATTATATGGAAATGAAAGACCTTTTTGTCACAATGAACTCGAGGTAACAATGTGATGATATGCAATGCAAATGTCACGTTCCAAAATTTCCATGAAATTTATAGGCTTTAATTCATATTATTAAGACATGGAATTTTTGACAATGTTCATTTTTTAGATCGCTCAACAATTCGAATCAAGACAACAATACGTGGAAATAAAGGAACATGTATGTTAAAGATGACATTGATATGTTATGTATACAAGTAGATGAGAATACAGCTCCACACAATCCGGGTAACCAATATATAACCCTCTGAATAAATATCATGTAATCTGGATAGTCTGAATATCATAAGATCAAAGGTCCGACATCACTTCAGAATATCAGAAACTAACAGAGAACCAAGTTTCATAGAACCAAGTATCATAAGCCACACGGTCATTAATGACAGAACATCACCGACGGAATAACATTATCACCATTGGAATAAATAGCCACCGCTGAATATGGTGAAAGTGCAGCGTGCATTGATCATGGGTTTACGACTTCCATGACATTGCTCATTTGTTGTACTGTTTCTGATCTGGTCGAAGAAAATAGATATCACAAACAGAGTAACGGCTAGAAAATACCACTGAATAGAACCATAGTCACCAACAGGAAATACCAAGTCACCATCAGTATCAAGTCACCAATAGTCACCATCGGTACCTGTAATAATCATGATCCTGCCCCACTCATAGGTGATACTAAAGGCTTGGGTAAGGTCAAGGTAACTCCAGGATCAGGTTCACACAGGAATACTACCATCGTAACACCCACGTGATGACGATAGCATCCTGTTTGAAACCTCCCCTGAGCATGGACGACATGACAAAATACAAGATCTACATCAGTAGCTGTCATGTTCCACTCTAGTCCTAGGCATCCCTATATGTCTCTCGGCCAGGGTATGGGGCCTTTTACCTCTTGTAACACCCACCCAATCCAGAAACAGATCACAGCACAACAGCCAGCCAATGTTTGAAAACAGTAAAATGTCACATAGAATGCAATGCAGACATACAAAGGATGATACGATAAAGCAAGTAAATAAATAAACACCCAATATACAAGAAAATAAAAGCTAGGATCGACTCCTGATCGGACCAACAAGAGGTTTATACGATACCCAATGAAGTCGCCAGCTGAAAGAACTAGACAAAATCATCTAGTGTAATCAATGAAGTCGCCATAGAACGTCTTTTACCTCGCAAAAGGAGAAATGTAAACATATCGAGGAAACCTGAAAGGGATAAGACACGGTCTTGCAACTGAGACATAGGGTAAGGGAGTCTATTACGCAAGGGGAAGGTATTAGCACCCCACACGCCCATAGTACTCTACGGTATCCACTTCTATTTTTTATCTAATGGGTGTGTTTATATCTATTTACTACTTAACCGATATATATGTATGCTAAAAGAGTATGCATGTGAAAGAAAGGAAAATAAAGAAAACACGGGGAAAAGAAGGAAGTATTTACAAAGTTTTGCTCAATCGAGCCCCATGACAAGATGCTTACGTATTCCCTTGTGCAATAGGAAAGTCAAAGCACCGTAGTTCGGCTCATATGTTTTGGTGGTTTTGTATTTTTTAATGGAACGGTATTAAGTTCGCTTCCTTTTGCAACCCGACCTTTGGGGTATTACACGTCAGCACAGAGAGGAATTAACACGTTCTTTTGAAAAGTTTTATTGATAATACATAAAGGTGAAAAGAATTTGAATTGGTTTGTTGATTTTATCTTGAAGAAAGTGTTTTTGTTGTATTAAGAGTGTTTTGAAGTTTTTGAAAGAAAAGAAAGAAATTTTAGTTTTAATGCAAGTATGCAAAAGAAACTAGAAAACAAGGGAAACTAACTAGTTCTACCCTAATATTATCATGCATGAATGGCCCTATAGTTAAGGATAAAAGTCTAAGCTCAAAGACTATCCTAACCGAGCAAACCTAAGGAAACTATCCTAACATCCACCTCGGTTGAACGACCAAGGGATGAAGAGGTATTAAGCAAACAAGTGCTTTGGCAGAAGCACGCAAACAATGCAATGCACAAACAAATGTCACACAAGCGTGGGAAAAATAGGAAGTCCCATAGTCTGCAAATGGTAACGAGCATACCATGAGTCAACCAGGAGCCGACACATCTGATTCCCGTGAAGGGTATCACCTCATGACATGAATTGTCAAGTTTGAAGAGTAATGAATACGAGTATCAGCAATAAATGCGAACCTTAGGAAAGTGTGGAGAGTCAGAATAGGGAACTTTTGCCACTTTATTATTATTGACTCGATAAAGGAAGCAACACGATTCGCGTGTGCTGAGCTAACACGGACTAAAATTATGCGGGGGTCGATTGTGGACCCTTTCCGCGTGCCCATCATATCATCATCATATAGCAGGAAATATAAAAAGCGGGACTTTGCTTGGTGGTGCCACTCTGGGTTGCCTAACCACTCTGACCTATGCAAGCACAAATGTAAACACTTACTGAGGATCACCTCCCTATGCACGGTGGAGGATTTTAAACAAACCAAACACAATTAGCACACGATGTACAGAATGTCTAGCTACAGGTCTTTAAACAGTGACTTTGAGCCCAACGCTCTTATCCTAATCATGGCAAAGAAAGCGGTAAACCCCTACTTCTCATGATATCTAGGAAAACTGTAAGAAAAATGCGATAAACAAGGGATGGCTAGTACCAAACGGATAATAAATCTAAAGAGCACTGCAAGCTAAAAATACTCCAGAAAACTTCGAGTAAGCTGCCGTCAACAAAGCAACAATCAGAAACAGCTCGATCAATATAATCCACAAGGTGACATCGTGCAATATGTGTGTGTATCAAACACGACCTCACAACCATCGGAACACCTGCACAAAGGTACATATCCAGACAAAGTATCAGAATATATGTTTCTCGTAACATGAGAAAACACAAAACAAAATGTGTTTAAAACACAAGCAAAACCACGAAAGAAGTGGTGTGTTAGTGTACCGAGATTAGGTACCTAACTAAAACATCCTCAATGTACCTTGCACAAGTCAACAAACACGTCAAAAATAACAAGGATGCGGGAATAAAGTCACATACTCACATCGCAAGTTAAAATATGATCCAAATGCGAAGAAATGGATTACGAACATATATAGCAACATAAAAATGAAAAACCGGGCAGCCACGCACACATAATGCAAAATAACCCATGAACGATATCGAAATCGAGCTAAATCTATCACAATAGTCCTCAAAAGAAATGCTACATATATCTAGAGATTAAGAGAAGTTGAACAATTATGACTCAATTATGGATTTTAAATGAAAATAAGAACTAGCTAAAAAAATGTCAAAAATACCCTAAGACACTAAAATGTCAGAAACTTACTTTTTATACATTTTTTATAATTCGAGAGAATCGAAATCGGAAGTAAAATTGAATATGTGTCTCAAAATATGGAGTATGAATATTGGGGGTACAATTTTGAATTGTCAAACTGAACTAAATCTAGTTACAATCTCAGATCTGGGCTTAGAGGCGGGGGGTGGGACACTGACTTTCTTAGGCCCGGGATCCATAATTTCATTAAGCCCGTTTGGTTATTTATCCATAATTGCCACAAAAAAACATCAGAAATTTCTTTCTCTTTTCCATCCTTATGTCACGTTCAAATTTTTTTACATGGTTAAAAGATTATCAATTGGTCATGTTTATTTAAATGGTTCAGATTTTTCTTTTAAAATAATAATTAAGAAGGACATGTGGCGACATCCTAACGGTTGATGATGAAATTTCATGAATCCATGGAGAGATGCCAAGCCTTGGGCTGACCGGGACATTATACAAATCTCGTCGGAAAAGAGAACTTCTGATCATCTCTTCCGACGCCTCAGGTGGCCAGAGCTGATAAATTTCTACAAAAATTCCTCGGTCCTAGCCTATCTTACTCGATTTTCATCCTGGTTCCGAGTGTGTCACTCAAAATTCGAATATCTAAAGGATTCATTATGAAACCGAAATATGGACTCAGATCTGAGAAATTTGTAAACAAAGTACATGGCTACATTTCTACTCTTTGAACCTGATTCTAACCTCTATTCACTCTAAGCACGCTAATACCTACATAATCCTATTCTTGAAGCTTTAAACATGCTAAGAAATGAATTCGTGAAGCTTACCTGTTTGAAAACCACAAACTAATCCAGAAATTCTAGAAAAGATTCCACCGGTTCTCGCTTTGAAGCTTGCAGAGAATGATAGGATTCCAGAAACCTTGATACTTTAAGAAATGGACTTGAGGACGAAGATGGAGCACGAGACGAGCTTTAGTTCATGGCGTAAAAAACGAAAAGGAAAGAAGCGTCGGAGTTAGTCACAGGCAGAAGGAGGAAAAGGAATTTGTTTTGGTTATCAGTCAGGTGTTAGCGATGAATGGTGGAGTGGAGTAGCGAGAGAAAAGATTGAATCACGCGTGCGGAAGAGAAGGAGCCAGATGCAGAGGGAGAACGGCCAAAAAATAGAGGTTCTCCGTCAGAGCCTTTTGTTAGAAGAAGATGAGGATCAATAAGGGAGTAAGGTCGAAGTCGAAAGCCTCCAATTCGATTATCGCTCTAACCGATTTTTGTAACCGTTTCTTTCGGTTTACCAAGAAGGAGCAAAACAAAAATCAGTGCCCGAATATTCTCCGAGAGTCCAGAGAGTTATGGAGGTGATTGTTGGATGGTTATGGCAGAGGGATTTATGAGCAGAAGAATGAGAGTTGATCATGATGGCTGTTATGGTGGAGATAAGAAGAATGGAGAGAGGAGAGGGAAGAAAGAATGAAAAGGCGGGAGAGTCCCTAAGCTGTGATGGATGGTTAAGTTTTGTTCGAGCCAAAAAGAAGAAGAGTTTTCTGTTAGAGTTTGTTAGGATTCCCCACGAGCCATCTCACCAGAGGATCAGTTTTGTTAGGTTATTACAAGTCGTTATCTTTTTTCGCTTCCCCATGATGTATGCCCTAAGATAAAGTACATACCCCTAGTAGTCAAACAAGCTCAAACTATTAATGAATCCAAAACATTAAGTCGTTGACTTCGCACACACCATTTCACGACTCCGTATCTCACCATACAAGCCTCCTTTGGATAAAGTCTCGAGAAGAAAGTTGTAGCGGATATTTGAGTGAGCAATTTTCATGTCCAGAGTTTTTCGAATTGATGCCCGCAACATGCACTAAAATAGCTCTGAAGTCGAGAGAATGTCATTTATAACATGCCGACAATGTCAACAAGAATTTATAGAATGTTTTCTCCATAACTTTGTCGTGTTATAAGTCTCGATACGCGGCCCGAATGAATTTGATTCCTTTTGTAAAGTTCGAGATTTCCATGAGGTGAGCAATTTTGTAGTTGAGCATTTTTTTATTCGGAGTCGATAACTATGAGAAAATTGAACCCGGAGTTGTCACTCTGACCATGTTGACAAACATTCAAAAAAAAATTCTAAGTGTCGAACATTGTGAACATATTATGAAAATGACAAACTCATGTCTTCAGATCTTCGTAACTTTCTTTGTGACATCTGAAACGAAACAATTTCTGAACAGAACTTGTAGAGGACACAACAAACTCCAACTTTCATGTTCAGAGTTGCTCCATGTGGCCATCAAATCGATGAGAAAAACAGCCTTGAACATGCGTACAACACCTGTTTGAATATTGTAAACATGATGAATTCCTATTTTCTGACCTACGTAACTCTCGCTCCGAGTCCCGAATGAATTTGATTCTTTCGACAAAGTTGTAGACTGCCGCGAGATGAACAACTTTGCAGTTGAATGATTTTTGATTCAGAGTCGATAACTGAGATAAAATCGAACCCAAAGTCATCAGTCTGACCATATAAACAAACACTCCAAAATATTTCTAAGTGTTGAATATTATAACCATGACAAACTCTTAACTTCAAGGCTTTGTAACTTTCGACCCGAGTCCCGAATAGATTCGATTTCTTCAGCAAAGTTGTAAACTGGCGCGAGATGAACAACTTTTTATTTAAGCGTTTTCTGAAATGCAGCCAAGAACTATATGAAAATCAAACCCGGAGTTATTGATCTGGACATGTTGACAAACACTCAAAAAATTTCTAAGTGTTGGATATTGGACACATGTTAAATCCATAACTTTCGAGCTTCGTAACTTTCAATCTAAGCACCGAATGAACTCGATTTCTTCAGCAAAGTCGTACATTGTCACAAGGTGAATAACTTTGATTTTGAACTCGATGCAAAACGACGCTTGGAAGCACATGTAAAACACCTCCTAAGTCGAGCATTTGACCATGTTAAAAAGTCTCCAAATTTTCACTAAGTATAAATTCAAAAAGTTGTGAACATCAAACTTCGGAGCCTCATAACTCGAAATTCGGGCATTTTCAGAGAAATCCTCACAAGGACAAATTTGAAGTACAAAATATGTTCTTTCCAACAATTACGAATTCATGAACTTTCTACCATAAACGAAGGAGATAGAGAGTCGACAACATGGCTCTGGGATCATGAAGCTCTTAAAACTTAGAAAAATTTCTAAGTCCAAGATTACTTAAAATGCAAGAAATCTCATTTTTATCCGATTCTTCTGACTTTTTCCAAACAGATGATCTTATATTCTTGTATTTCGACTTTTGACAATGATTTCGACCAAAAATTCTCACTGGTCAAACTTTGACTTTTCGTTGACTTTCTAATACACACACTCGAATCTCGTTTCATCCAACCATTCTCGATTTTCTGACGACTCGTATGGATCGATATACCATATATAGATACCTTGAGACTCGTAGAAGACCATGGAATCATTTTATGCTTGAAGAATCAGTCATACCATATTCGTGGTCCAAAACCCTAATTCTGCGCCAGGAGTGATGAACGAGCCAATTGAGCCAGCCTAGTCCCATGCTTTAGAAACTCAGATGAATGCATGAATTATGATGCAGATGCACACGATGTTAGGAGAAAACATATTAGGGGTAAAAATGGGGTATGACAAACTCCCTACGATACACAACCCAAGTGATATCTTCACCTGCAACATCCAACCTCTGACGAGTCTCTAGCCACCAATCATCAGCTTCGACCTCTAGCATATGAGTCCCATAACGAACCTTCTACGCTGGAGTGCAGTCTATCACACAGAAGATCCTCTTAATCTCCTTCAGTCATTTCAACGCTCCATCAGGATCATAGTTACCCTTGAAGGTAGGTGTAACGCCCGTTTTTAATTAATATTAAATTATATTAATATTTTCGAGTTACCGATCGATGTTTATTTTGCGACGAGAATAATTGTGTTAATTAACATATCTATTAATATATTAGGCGACGTTCCGTTCGGTCCGGTAAAATATTATTCGGATCCGATATTTAATTCCCCGGAATTATTTTAATTGATTGAATTAATGATATATTTGGATAGGGGTGTGGGGAGCATTTTGTTGGAATTGAGTTTTTCACCCTTGGCTTACTAAGTAAGGAAAATACCATTATAAAACTTTTCTCCTCATTTTCCTTCCATTCATACATACCAAAACCAAACATAGAAATTTGGATGGCTAGTAAGAAAACAACATTATAAAAACCACATTTCCTCATTTTTCTTCCCATTTGAAAAACAAAGCAAGAATAGAAACATAGAGAAAAGGAGAGGGTTTTGGAAAAAAGAAGAAGAAGGAGAGAAGAAGAGCAAGAGAGCAAGAGAGGAAGCTTGAGGTTGAGCTTTGTAGCGTCACCATGGATCATCCAAACTAGAGGTAAGGGGTTTGATTTTCCACTTCATATAGTTAGGGTTTGGTGGATTTAGTTTGGATTGGGGAAAAATTGATAGTTGGTTTATAGAGTTTTGTTGAGTGATTGTTGAAATGTTTAGAAGAGTTGAATTTGGTGTAGAGATTATAGGTGTTGTTATTAGTGGTATAGTATAATGAAAATGGAAATGGAAAAGAAAACATAAACAGCAAAATGTGTAAAACCAGAGAATATAAAACAGTGAGGAAGACGAAATGCAGGGAATGTTGGAACGGTTTTGTGGAGGAAACATAAGGGGGGGAGGCACCCACCTCCAATGGTGGGGCGACCGTCCCCCAATACTGAGGCAGCCGTCTCAATTTTGATGAGGCTTGCTGGGACGTGCGTCCCGTGCTGGTAGGGAGTTGCGTGCGTTTCTTTTCCCTTTGTATGTTGGAAAACACATTTCTTTTTTGTCACAAACATTTTCTCTGCATAATTTCCTTGGAAAGCTTCTGTTTCCTACTATAATGCCAATTCCACCAAGTAATCTTTTGTACCAATAAAATATAACTAGGACACGAGTTAGCCGATTAAATTTAGAACTCGATTATGTTCCGATTTTCCGATTCCGATAAATTCGGCGACGGAGCAAGTTGCTCCGAATTCAACGAAAATTGACGTGCTAGCTAAGTTTGATGTGTAGAACGTAGTAGTGAAGTTAGTTTTTCGAAATTATGAGTTTTTACGAGATGACCCGAAATAGGCCAATTTACAGTAAAATTGAATTGGATTGTGTTTTAGTAGATTTAAGGCACGTATGGACAATCCGATTTCGATGTTGATGTTTATAAATAATGCAGGTTATTAGGAATGGTTTTCGCGACGATTATAGGTGTTTTGACTATTTTTCCGTTTTCGGAATTTAGTGAATGAATTAGTGATGATGTAGTGCGACTAAACATAATGATTGCGACGACGTATTAATTAATAAATACTTGATGATTTGCGATGCGATAATATATGTCTTTGTACATGATGATGTGATGATTATGTTGATGTTGTTAATGAATGCTTCCGATTTGTGAATGCATGATTTTGATGATGATGATGAATTATTAGTGATGTTTTGCATAATGCAAATATGATGCGAGGATATATTTATCTGTATGTGGATAAATTATGGCGATGTAGACTTTATGTCAATTGTGATGAGCGATGATGATATGTTGTTGTGTGGTCCTTATTATTGAGTCACATACATTTCATAAGCGAAGAGGGCTTTCATGCCAAGCGATGATGGCTTTTATGCCGAGCGAAGATGGCTTTTATGCCGAGCGAAGATGGGCTTTATGCCAAGTGTCCCTAATTACGGACAAAGCGATGGGTACCACATGCATAACATAGTCGTGTCTCATGGAGTCCATTATGTTTATTTTGGAGTCTTTTGGTATTGAGTTTTCTTTGATGGCTTATGATGAATTGCGAAGTTATATGATATCTTGTTTTGTGATGATTTTTGTGTTGAACCTAAATTGATTATGATGTGGTAACGTCATGAAAATTATGCGATGGATATAACATGACGAAAAAGCGATGATGGGCTTTTATGCCAAAAGCGACGATGGGCTTTAGCCAATTTGTGATGATTTCATTTATGATGCGTAAGTTATTAGTATTGTTTGATGTTGTTGTCTATAATTGTCGTGTTGGTTAGTGACGTATTAACGTGTGATGATTTCGTGGCGATGGAAGTTATGTGTTGTTGCGATGTAGTATGTCGATGAGGTTATGGCGTTATAGTGTAGATTATACACATTAGGATGGCGAGTGAAGTAAGTGAGTTTTGATTATGTGTTGGAATTACACTTATTAATTTATACCCTTTATAATTCCGAAACTATATATATATATATATATATATATATATATATATATATATATATATATATATATATTTTATCATGCCTCTAATTATATGTTTTGGAGTATCTCACCCTTTACTTGTTTCGCCGTTACCTATATATTGGTAACGTGCAGGTTGAAGACGGAGTTTATAGCTGCTGTTAGTTGAGTCGGTGTTGCTTTGATACGTAGCACTCGGGGGGAATATTTATGTTGTCTTGTTGTTGTTCTATTGGTGTTATTCCTTTATGTATAAGAATTATACTTTATGAAAACATGATTTATTAAGGAAGTTTAATAAAGAAGATGTTTTGATGTTTATGAATCAATTTATGTTTTCCGACGATGCTATGTATCCGAGATTTATACTTTAAAGCAAATTGTTTAAAGTGAGTTACTTTTGAAGGTGTGATGCCTCAGTATTTAATCTTGAAATTTTTAAATTACTCTGATTTTCGCATATTAAACTTTGGGTAATGTTGGGGTGTTACAGTAGGCGCATTCTTCCTCTGAAAAGTCGCCAAACTACGAGATCCAGCATCCTCGTTAGCGTTCGGCTGAGTCTGCAAAGCATCGGTCATTGCTTCCAAAGCAGCAGCAATTGCAGCATCAGTCTTTCCAGCCATTTTAACTTATTACTACAACATAAATAATGGTTAGAACTAATTAACAATACTCGATTGTTAAACAACACTATGACTCAACAACTTTGGTCGGACAGGACGACCTGCTCTGATACCACTAATGTAACACCTCATTTCTACCCGTAATGATATATGAATCAAAGTTATAAAATTCCAACATCAAACAATGAGATGTCACACATTCAAAGTAAAACAACACAATCAATCACTTGTAGTTCAGATACATAACACATATTTTCGGGTAAAACAATAACAACCTGTTTAGTCTTCAAAAATAAATAACTTTTATTCCTAGCAGTGGATTCATAAAATTCAACCAAAATATCTTGGCATTAAGGCCAATTCAAAACAACGTAAAAACAACAAGTCTTTAACATCAAACAATCATAGCATCTTTCTCCAACGAAATACAACTTAAAAATAACAAGATTTCAACAACTTAAATATTCAACAACAGAATAAAATCATCAATATAGAAAACATGTGTTATCCCCCTAGTGCTACGTATCAGAGCGACAACACCAACTCGAACTAATGAAGGTGGACAGCTTTCACTCTGGATTACCTGCACGTTACCCACGTAGAGGCAACATCACAATAGAAGGGGTGAGATATCTAACAATATAATGAGTCATATGATAAATAATATATGAAAGAATCAGATAATGTAAATCACCACTTCGCAAATTATTCACACCGCAAACAATTCCACAGTTTATTCAATATTCACAGCGACTCAAAAATGAAACATGAGATGTGACAACTTATTCAAATGTGGTACCAGTGGAGCAGAACTCCCATCGTAAATATCTGTCAATATCTGAGGCATCAACAAGGCATAAGCTTTCATCATCATCATGTTGCCAATCCAGGCCATCGTAAACAGAGCAAAGCTCCCATCATAATATTTTTGTCAATCCAGGCCATCGTAATTATGCAATGTATGAGACAACATAATGCAACTCAACAACAACAACGAAAATATCAAATCAACTTCATCATAATTTCATCACTGGCTATAAGCCTTCATCGTAATAACAATTCAACTACATCATTCATCGTTGGCACAAGGCCTACAACATGGTTCATCAATTCAACACAAGATAACACAACCAATTTCATCACAACCTGTAATTCACAATTTACGGCAAGTATATAACACATTGAATCAACCAAAATAAGCTACAAACAAATCACGTAATTATTCGGACTATTTCGATTATTTCCGATTAATTAATTATCGACTAAAAATCTATTAATTCTACTTTGCGCTAAAGTCTTTATTATTAGCACGGTCAACTATATTCACTCTGTTATTTACTGCTACTGTGTTACCTCTATCATTTTATTACTAACTGCATTACACTGCACTATTGTTAATGTTACTATTTCACCTGCTACTAAATTATTTTTACTGCAATGCATACAAAATAGTATAATTAACCTATAGTATTAATGAGCAGTATAATTATAAAAGAGACGAGTAGTATAATACTAATTCTATTATTAAAGTAATTTCACTATAATGCCATATATATATATATATATATATATATATATATATATATATATATATATATATATATCCTCACTACAAAACCTATATATTAATATATTAACCTTCATATTAATATTATATATATATATATATATTAACCTGCATATTAATATATTGTCTGTAACATTAGCCTATGACCTATAATATGCATTAACCTGTATGTTAATAATTAAATATTCATCAAGTGGAAAAGTGATGAAACAAAAGTTAAAGCATGTCTTTCTCCGAGCGGCACCTCTTTGTAGGGGTGTTCAAAATCAAACCAATCCAATAGAAAACCGCAAAACCAAATCAAACCAAATCGAAACCGCAAAAAACCGCATTTGATTCGGATTAGTTTGGATCATTTTTTAACAAAATCGCATGGTTTGGTTCAGTTTGCGGTTTGTATTTTACAAACCGAATCAAACCGAACCAAACCGAACTAAACCGCATTATGTTACAACTTAAATTTTACTTAACTCGCATCTAACCCAAACCTAAATCTATTATACATTAGCCTTATGATTACAGACAATTTTCTCATTTTTACAGTTATGATTTCATTTTCAATCTTCTTAAATATCTCCTAATATTATTACTTCATCTTCACCACTTACATCTTGCCTCTTCTTATCTAATATCTACTCTCTTATATTGTTTCCTTTGCACGTTCTTATTTTTTATGCAATTTCTCTCTCTTTCAATTTCATTTTATCGCACATCTTTATCTCTAATCTCTCCTCTATTATGTTCTTTCTTTTTCATCTTCACTAATTTATCATCTCTTCTATTTTATTTGTTTTATTATAATATTTTTTATATTGTTTTATGCTATTATTTTATGTTTATTATTTCACTTTTGTCTAATCTAACTTTTGCATATTAAATGAGAAGTTATTGTCCAAATATGATTAGTTTTTTGGTGATAATTTAGTAGTGTATCATGTATAAATGACCAAATACAAAGTTATGTTGTCATATATATGTGAATGTATGACTCAGCAAATTATTTGTAAAAAACCGAACCAACCGCACCGAACCAAACCGCATTGGTTTGGTTTGGTTTTTTTCCTAAAAGTCAACCGAACCAAACCAAACCGCATACCTTTTTCTCTCGCGGTTCGGATGATTTTTTGCGTCAAAACCGCTCAAACCGCACCGCGAACACCCCTACCTCTTTGCCTTGTTCCTTATGTCGTTCGGCATGGTCTTTCCACCAAGTGTGTGACGTTTGACACATTCCCTTTATTTAGGATGAGTCGTTCGATAACCGTCTTTTTTCCTGCGTTTTGTTTTCCTTCTGCAATTTTAATTTTCATAATTTCTCCGATTAATTATCAGACAATAATTTCATCACACAGGACATCAATCGATCATTACCAAACATAATTTTCTATTCACAACATCAATTCGGCAAACAATTCAAAAATAATTTGAACACAGAAAATTCACGATTTCTTAACAACAGAACAATTGCAACACACCGTAATTTTTCTACTACCCTAATTCCCACATACTAATCATCATACAACCCATCAGAAAGTCAGAACTCCACCCTTACTTTGGATTGAAGGTCACTCTACGGAGTTTCAGTCGAATTTTCGCTTTGGCTTTCGGTCTGCAATTCTCTCCCGAAGGCAAATTTTCTCCAAAACTCTTGTTCCTCTTTTTCTTTCTCACGTACTGCTTTTTCACAAAAATACTAACTAATCTTATTTCTCTCTTTTATACTATTTTCTAAAATAAGTAATATACTATTTTCTTATTATTTTAAATAAATCTAATAATAAATCTTTGTACACTAATGGGCCTACTACTCTCACTCCCACTTTACTACATACTACCACTACCACAAGCCCAACAACAATTATTTTAATATTACTATTATTGTTATTGTTATTATTATTAATCAACTAATATTATTATTATTATTATTATTATTATTATTATTATTATTATTATTATTATTATTATGAATCTATCGACTATTCACAACATCAATTAAACAACTAAAGAAATCAACTAACAACTTGACAACTTAAATCAGAATAATTCAAAAATATCTAATTAATTAATTAATTAATTAATTAATTAATTAATTAAACGAGCGTTACATATGCGATTAGATGTATTCCTCCAGACGTGCATCTCTTGAAGTCCCGCTTTTGTAAAATCGGGTACTCATGTTCTCATACTTTGGTCGTCTTGGTGGAGGGTTGGGTTCCATGTAGGGTCGATAGCACTTGTCATTTGAATAGGTGGAATTAAAATGAAATTTGGTGTGTGGAGACTGATACCCATATGATTGTTGAGAGATTTGGTACATTGATGGTTTATGGTATGTTAGGTTGGTTGGAGAATACTCTTCGGGTAGGTCAATGTCTAGGCTAAGACGAGATGATGATGGGTCCATATTGGGGTGTTAGATTTGCGTGTTGGGCATGTGGGAGTATTGGAATTGTGTGTCGGATAGGGGTGTTTAAATTCAAACCAATCCAAATAAAAAATCGAAAATCGATCCAAAAAACTGAAAATTGCAAAAAACTGAAATTTATTAAATGTGTTTGGATGTCATTTTATGAAAACCGATCGAATTTCAGATTGACTTTTCAAAATCGATTCAAACCAAACCGAACCGCGTAAATATATTTTTATACTTATTTACTTTTTATTAGTATGATATGTTACATGAATTTATTATTAGATGATAATAATTTTTTAATAATATTTATTAGTTTGGTATAATCTATTTATTTTAATTATTTCAACTATAATGAATCACTCTCATGGATATATTATATCAAATCTATGATTTATTAGTAGTTTTATAATATTAATAAATAAAAAATATGTAATTTGGATATCCAAAAATCGATCCAAATTAAACCGCATAAAACTAGATCGGATTTTTTTAATATATCATCCAAAATCGAACCGCAAGTAAATTTATCTTTGGATCGGATGCATTTTTGTCTTAAAATCGATCCAAACCGAACCGCGAACACCCCTAGTGTCGGGCATATGGATGTATTGGTATTGAGGTTGGGATTCGGTATTTATGGATGGATCTGTACCGTCGAGGTGTTTTAGGGGAGATCGATGTGTGTTGGATTTATTATTGGGGTGGTTGTTGGTAGTGTTGTTGCGGATTGAGGGTTGGGCTCATTGAGTGCGTGGATCAACCAAATATTTTGGGTGAGACACAAACATTTCTATATTGATTGGTATGAGAACCTTAGGTTTCTCCCAAGATTCGAATGTATCTTTCTTATTTTATTGTTACTAATGTATTTCATTATAAAACTTCTTATTGTGGCCTCTTTGAGGTCTCCGCCTATTTAGCATGTCCTAATATAACCTTGATACCATTTTTCTTCTAAAAAAGAATCAATTTTGACATTGTTTCAGATTGTATACTGTTTTTTATTAGAGAAATCTTGTAATGACCAAACACATGCTAAATATCTTCATCTTTGTCATATATCTTTGTCTTAAGTTTATGAGATTATAATGCTACGTAAAAATTGTGTCCAGTGAAAAGCCTCTCACAAGTCATAACCACGAAGAAATAATTATCTTGAATCAATATTTTATTTTATCCGCCAGGAATAAGAATACCTTCGATAAGCATGTCTCTAAATTCCAATATAAAGAAAGTGATTATAAAAAGAAACATCCCAAAACAAAATACTAACGTTGGAAGAGGAAAAAATTCTAGATTTTTATCAAATGTGAATATTATCATTTTGTTAGTGAGTTTCAAGCGTAATAAAACTTCAAACAATCTAGTGTATTCAATTAGTATATGAAATTATAATCGTCAAAAGGTGATGATGAGAGACTTTAATATAAACAATGATGGTTGCACCATACAAGAGAAAGATTTAGAAATAAGGTAACACAACAAATTTATAATGAAGAGAACAAATGAAAATGCTATCTCAACCACCATCAATTTTCAATCTGTAAACGGTAAAACGTATAAAAGATGATTAACATGGAGAATGATGCTGCAGTTCCCATTTCCTTTTCAAACTACATACATCCCCCCAACCATAGTAAACTAAGCAATACCTACTTTTCTAATATTTCTCTTAACCTTAAAGTACAATATCTCTGTCTCTCTCCATGTGTTGTTGGAAGATGTTTTGTTAAGTATTCTTCTAATCTAACTTCACTTGCTCCATACGTATTATTCCTTATAGAGGATTTTCCCATGCTATCAAAATTACTTTTATATGGGAATAAGAGCTTTGAAATTATTTACTTCACACCCATAGTACTAAAAAAGTGTTTACTTGGAAGTTCTATAGGCAACATCTACATGTAGGGAAGTGACTGAGAGTGTGTAAGGAAATTAAACATATCTATGTTAGAAGTTAAAACCTAACATTTCAATCCTTAAACAGAACAAATTAGATAGAGAAGCTAATCATGCCGTTCGGTTTGGTCTCAGCATGGAACAAGCGCCGAAGAAGCAAATCTCAAGATCATACTGATCCATGTATTTTCTCTACTTTTCTTTTTTTATAGTGTTTTAAATTCAAAGCATGTTTTTATTGTTATATCATTGCATAGAATATGTAACATTTACACACATTATTCAGGGGTTTACAAACCTGCACAACTTTGGCAGCTTGATGATAAAACACCGCGTCCTACGAAGAGATTGCATGGATCATCTGTTTACACACTGAAGGAAATGGAAGAGGCTACGTGTTCTTTCAGTGAAGAAAATCTTCTTGGAAAGGGAGGATTTGGCAAAGTCTACCGAGGTACTTTGCGGTCAGGAGAGGTAATGTTTATATAGCCCACGAGAATTCATCGTGATTTTCATGGTTTTGCTAACATCAGTGTAGCTTCCAAATTGAAGAATTTTTTTTCAAGATTTACAAAAATTGTTATAAATGTGTTATCTTGTTAAAAATATATACATACTGATACATTATGTCTCCCTCTGAAGGTTGTAGCAATCAAGAAAATGGAGCTTCCAGCAATAAAAGAAGCACAGGGGGAGCGTGAATTCCGAGTCGAAGTTGACATTTTGAGCAGACTGAGCCACCCAAATCTTGTTTCCTTGATAGGATACTGTGCTGATGGAAAGCACAGATTCTTAGTATATGAATATATGCTTAATGGGAACCTGCAAGATCATTTGAATGGTTTGTTACTTTGTTATTTTTAACCAAAAACTCCACACAACACAACTATCAAAATTTCTTACATCAAGCTTCTATTACTCTAAAACTATAGGAATTGGAGAAAGAAACATTGATTGGCCTCAAAGACTACAGGTGGCACTGGGAGCAGCAAAAGGGCTTGCTTATCTCCATTCAAGTGCTGATGTTGGAATTCCTATTGTTCACAGAGATTTCAAATCGACCAACATTCTCTTAGATGCCAACTATGAAGCTAAGGTATGAATAAAATCACAGTAATGACTTATTACAATATTTCTAACAATAATAAAGAACTATAATTAGGTCTTTTTGTAGATATCTGATTTTGGGCTCGCCAAGTTAATGCCAGAAGGACAGGAGACACATGTGACTGCCAGAGTGCTTGGTACCTTCGGTTACTTTGATCCCGAGTATACATCGGTACGCATCTATGTCTATATCCACCCACCTACCCCAAGGACAACAAAAAAAAAACTTCACTAGTTTCAACTTCCAAGATTCAATGTTTAGACAGTTTCTTTCTTCTACATTTTTCATGTTATTCAGTCATAAAGATAAGAAAAGAAATTTGTAATATCCATTATATATAAAATTCTTATGCAATAACTATCACAAGCATATGGTGTAATCAGCTTCATATTTTCAAACACCAGAGATCCACTTCTGCTGCAAAAGAGGATAACATGACATGCACAATATACCTAACTTATATTTTAATGTCATGCATACTTTACTTAGTTAGCTAACTCATTTATTGAGCAACAGCAATGCAACACCAACTAGTAGCCTGTTGTGAATGGCTAAGCCGCTATAAAATAAATTAATAACGCAAAATAAGTTAGCAATCCAACACCAACTCATCCAGTAAAAGTTGGCTACTTTCAAAATCTGGTCTGCATTAAAAGTCTGAAACCAAAAATTTTATCTAATTCCAATTAAGTCTTTCAGTTTCCTTTTATTGTTGCTTAAACTGACTTTGTTTATCTATAACCCAAATTAAATGTCAATATGTCTAAATTCTATCAGGTAATCTTTAACATTTTATTTTTTTATATCTAGAATCGGTTTACTGCTACATTTGTATTTTCGCACTGATCTATTTCATTTGACAACAGACAGGGAAACTCACTCTTCAAAGTGATGTTTATGCTTTTGGTGTTGTTCTTCTAGAGCTTTTGACTGGACGCCGAGCTGTAGATCTAAACCAAGGTCCTAATGATCAAAACCTTGTACTACAGGTAGGAAGACTTTAATATATTTTACATTTATATATCCTAAATTTATATGTTCCTGAATTTAAGATGCGCAGCAGCAAGACTTTAATATATTTTACATTTATATGCAGGTGAGGAACATATTGAATGACCGCAAGAAGCTTCGTAAGGTGATAGATCCGGAGATGGTTCGAAATTCTTACACCATTCAGTCTATAGTCATGTTTGCCAATCTGGCATCAAGATGTGTACGAACTGAAAGTAATGAGCGGCCTTCAATGGCAGATTGTGTAAAAGAGATCCAAATGATTATCTATACAAATTCAAAAGGCTTGGGAATGGTTATGCATAGTTTAAGATTGATCTAATGACACCACAAGTGTGGACACCAGAATTATGGTGATTTCTTGTTGAAAATAAACAGAGTGAACTATGTTTGGTACTTTTCCATATATATACACTAGACTAATTAATATTAATATTTTGCACAATTATGTACAAAGAGAAAACTAACTTGATGATCTTACAAGATGAAGAACTAAGTTCATTGTGGGCAAATCTTATACGAGCTTTTTCTTTTTTTAATCTTCAACCACATTATCACCCTTGTCCTACTTCTACCCGCACCTTCGACTACATGAAAGGAGTACTTACGAGACAGTGACAAGAGTCAACCACCCTTGTCCTACTTCTTTCGGCCATGAATAGTTTCAGTTCAAACGATCAAATGTGCATGTTCAAACTTAATGACCAATATATAAATCCTTGATGCATAGACAAACCACTGTTTTTGATTGAATTGAAGAAATCCAGAGCCAATTTTATGTATATTTCCCATGCATGTCTAATGTTAGTAGGTTCTTCAAGAAAGAACGATGTACCTAACCTGGTAATTTGTGACAAAGGACCAGCTTTACAATCTTTTCATCAGTTATTTGTAAAGCCCGGAAGTAAAGAAAGAAATTCAAAAGCATTCTTTTGTAATTTACCTGCAAAACAACAGGCCTCTTCCCTACAGGTAAGCGAGTATATAAAAATGCTTGAAACCAATCTTCATCCTCGAGTCAAATTAAAACCACTGCAACCATCTTTGCTAAATTTACTGAAACAAAATCAAAACCAAAAAAAATATATCCACAAATATAATATAAACTTGATCAGGGGAAACATTTTGAGTATAAGATCATGTACAAGCTTGACATAAATGTGGCCTTTTATAAACAACTAGGGATGATGGAAAAATTACATCAAAATATTAAGCAGTCTTGAACACATACATGTTGTCTTTTACTCGTGAGAATATGGCACATCTGTTTCTGAAGGCATACTAATGAGAGGAAGTTTCTTGCACATCAAGTGCTTACGTCTCTGCAACATCAGCAGAACTAATATACTATCTGTCGTTACAATTTTGTAATCAGCTTTTGTATACATGTTAAGTGGAGCTTCATCAATCATTCGGCAATGCAA
Organism: Vicia sativa; assembly: GCA_021764765.1. Lineage (NCBI taxonomy): Eukaryota > Viridiplantae > Streptophyta > Magnoliopsida > Fabales > Fabaceae > Vicia > Vicia sativa. The sequence continues at coordinate 133,293,458 of CM038792.1, read as the reverse complement.
GTAAACTTCTCCCAATGAACTCATCTGAGAAATCAATTCCTCACTTGCCTTTAGAAGGTGCCATCCAATGCCCCTCCTGAAAGGAATTAATAACCAGAAACACACTCTTAGAAAGTTAGAATCCAATTACATTCAGGTGTGACACTGACACTCAGCATTTCATTCCTTTGCTTAGTCAAAAGACGTAACAAGTGTTTGAAATGATGACCTATTGGAAATTCGGGATGCAAATATATCTTTGATTACCTCAATCTTAAACTTGGATACTCAAAGTTACTATTATAGTACTATAGGTTTTTCCATAGGATGCATTGACTCATGGAAAGTAGATCATAAGAAAGAGTAAACAAGAGCATAACATTATGCAAATTAAGAATAATACTCAAAACTACATTAAAATTTACAATTGCTATCACAGGGATTATAGAAAATTGCTAGTTATAAGTTATCCCACAAACACATTCACAAATGCTTAAGGTAGTAGATAAGTTATTTGTCACCGAAACCAAACCAAACAAGGCCTTAATCTTTGAAAATTGGAAACTAAACATTCAGATCCTGAATATACATTAAGCCAATCAAATTAGTCCCAGATTATGTATTCTGTTGGTCAAATTAGTGTCATGGTTCTTGGCCGTAGAGCTAATTTTACCAAGGAAATGCGAAGTTCAGGAAACTAAGATACCATTTTAATTATTTTATCATTGTCTTCTTAACATGTGTTTCATCCTTCAAATTAGAGTGAATATGCAAATTGGTCCTCGAAATTATGATTATCAGTCAACCTAGTCAACAAAGTTGCAAATTGGCAAATACATTGCTTAAATTGTAACAAGTCATTCAAAATAGTCCCTCTCTTAACTTCTACTCTTAGATGACTAAGACGTCACGAATGAATATGTGGCCTTCCACCTTGATTCCACTCTATCAGAGATTAAATTGCATATAAAATATATGATAGAAAAATCATTTAGTGTGTTTGAATCTTGAGGTGATAGCCTTGAATGACATAAAACACATGAATTTAACTTGTTTCCAAAAATTTAGAGTGTATGATACTATTATGCCATCCATGTGGAAGGTTACATATTCATCTACCGTGCCATCCACGTGCAATATTACGTATATGTTTGGTTTAACTTTCGGAAGAGGCAAAAACAATTCTAGAGGTGTAGAATAGATTTAGGAATGATTTGGAGGTGTTTCGTTCTTCTAAATTAGAATTAATTCTACTTGAAGCTAGAATATGTAGCTTTTGAGTTTAATTGTGAATTTTGTATTGAAATTTCCTGTTCAGCTCCCTTCTACACAAATTTATCAAAACATAAATCACTATACCTTCAACTCACTTTTAACCAGAATCAATTTTACAAGAGTAAATTCATTCAAAATCAATTCTTTTCACCGTAGATGTAGAACCAAACAAATGCCTTCATTTGGCGTAGGCTCTATAGTAGAATTTAGAGATTGAACTATTTCATCCGACCCACTACAGAATTAGTTTAATCAATGCTAGCAATTTCAACCACCAATTTGCCTAATCACTCTTCAAATTAACTATGCATTCTATTGGTAAAATTTACTCAAAAACCAAATTGACCCTAGAGTGTGTAATTATTATTACCTTCTGAGAGATTTTTCCACAGCCATGTTACAAATATAAGGAGAATCCCTGGGAGGAGTAGGAGAAGGAACAGTAGCATTAGCCCCATTTCTATCAAAAGAAATCTCCACGGTCCCAGCCAGCTGCATTTCCTCATCTTCCCCATCAACAACACCTCTATAAAACCCAACCAGCGTCGCCATATGCGGCATCGAACTCCTCCGCTCAATCAAATACTGTTTCACAAGAAACCTCAACACATTGATATACCCCTTCATGAACATCATCGATTCGGCGAACGATTCCGCGAGTAAACAAACAATGGCATCCAGTTCGCTGTCTCTCATGACTCGAACCCAGACCGTGCCGGATTGGAGTTGATATGAGTAGAGGAATGAGGAGAGGAATTGGAGTTGGTTGAGTTCGTCGTTTGTGAGGAATTTACCGGGTTGGATTATGGGTTCGGGTAGGGTTTGGGTTTGGGATTGGGAATGGGAAGAAGAGGAGAGTTTGAAGTGTGGATTTGGGATTGGGATTAGGGTTTTTCGATGAGGGAGAGTGGAGAATGTGAAACGACGAGTCGTTTTGGTTGTGGTGATGGTGTTGAAGCGGGTTTGAGGGTCTAAGGAGAAGGAAAGAGAAAGAGCTGTAGCCATTGGGAGAAAATTAGTGGTAGTGGTCAAAGAAAAGGAGAATTAGTTAATAACTTAACTTAACATAGCAGCGCTCAGTTAAGAATGTGGACCCAATGGACCCACATGTCTATGATGTTATTTTTATTTTCTTACAAGTGTATAATAAAGGTTAAAAAATAAATATATATATATATATATATATATATATATATATATATATATATATATATATATATATATATATATATATTTATTTTAGATAACTCAATAAAATATGAGGGTATTATATTGCATAAATTTAAGCATAGTTGATGAACATGTTTTTTATTTGTTTGTAGAAAGATCTCATTTACATGTCTTTACGGGTGGACAAGAACCGTCCATCCGGTCCAATCTGCCAATAATCGAAAATAAAAACTGTAACGGACGGGTTCAAACGGTTTAATGGGTCAGGCGGTTTAATATAGCAGTTTCAAGCGAGTTGACATGGGCGGACCGGGTATCAAAATCTGAATCGCGGGTACCCTGACCCGTCCAATTCAGATGTCTTATGGTTAGTTAATTCTAATTCATTTAGCTTACAGTCGCACCACCACACAGCCATTATCTTTTCTCTCACTGACAGTCGCACCACCGATCCACCGTGAAAACCACATAGATTCAACTCTGACCACCGGCCCACCACCTTCAACCTTCACCACCTCCATGAAACCCTAAACTTAACGCTCACCACCCATCATCGGTCCACCACCATCAAAAAGTTGTGCCTTTCATTCTCTATTTACTTCAGTTTATTGTTTGCTTTAGAGAACTTGGCATCACTCGTGAAAGACTCAAAGGTATTTCATATACTTTCTTTTTTCTTTCTATTTAATACTTCGTAAAGTTTAAATCGTTAACATGATATTAGATGTTTGTCTTTTGTAACTTTTACCTTTGTTAAAGGTAGGTTTAGGGTCACTTTATTCAATTATTTCGGAGGGTTTATTAGAATTGAAGTACTTGCAGGTAATTGTTAACTTGGTTTGTTGATAATCATGTGTATTACATTCTAAACTATGTGAATTAAAGTACTTGAAGTTTAAACTATTTCTTTTGACTTCAATGTCTGAGCTATGAAGTTTAAACTATTATTTTCTGATATGATGTGTTTATTTGGGCAGATGAAACATGGAGACAGTAGCAGTCAAAGAACTAAAAGAACCCTATAACAATATCCACTAAATTGTATATGCATTTAACTTGTTCTATATAGTGATTGAAATTTATAAGTTGTTTCTATGTTCTATACTTTGAATGAGAAAAAGTTACTTACAGTAATCTTAAGAGTTGAATTTATTGTTTTATGAATCTAAAAAGTTAATTGTATCCTTTATGGGATTTTATGTGAAACTTAAAAGGCAAAATTATGTATGTTATAGTGCTTGGTTAAGTTGACCTATTAACAAATTAGTGAGTTTGATTTTTATAGGCTGAATATATATGGCTATGGTATTTGTTTTATTTGGAATGACTAATCCAATGTTTTTTATCTCCCAGGCCGTTTACATATTTAACTTGCAGCACTATGCAGATTTGTGATGTACAATTACATAAAGGTCAAGATGTCAATGTCTCTCAATTAACTGCTGCATAACATGTCTATTAGTAGTATCTATGCATAACTTTTGAATCAATTCAAACTTGTTAACTTGTTATACACAAAATCAAGAGTAGGAAATGAAGTCATGGAATAGCTAAACTAAACAAAAACTATCCTAAGCGCGTGTTTATTGTCTGACATACATGAGTGAAAACTTGAGAAGAAGTCATATGATATTTATGTGCCAGATAATGCCGGCAACAATGAAGGAAGCAGCGGTGGAAATGATTCTGCTGTGAATATTGATGTAGAAATACCATTAATTTAATATGTGTGTATCTTTATTACTATTTAAATTCTAGTAGGAGAACTAAAAAACAAATAAAATATAGTTGGATGCTTGGCCATCACAAAATTAGAAAATTTTATATATTATAAAAATATTATGAAAATGTAGAATATATTATTGGGCTTGAAAACTCAATTAACCCAAAAACTCGAACAAACCGTTCGGATTAACCCGCAACCCGTCTAAACCGATTTAAAATTTGGGCAAAAATGGGTCTCAGGTTATCAACCACGGTTTCGGTTGGGTGACACTTTTGGACCCGAACCCGTCCAACCTGGCCCGTTGTCCACCCCTACATGTCTTTACAAAAGATAATAAAATATGAATTAAACATGTGATTAAAGGAAACATCTTAATCAAAAAGGGACTTAGAAATATAGACGGTCATCTTTTAGGGTATACAGAAAAGAATTTATTAGGCTATGTAGAATGGTTTCATTATTCAACACCTTCTTTTTAATTTTTTATATTCCACATCATCTTCTCTTTCTTCCACCTAATAATTCAACATATCTTCAACTTCTACTCACTACAATGGTTTTGTTTAATAAAATTCAACACTCTATCCCACCACCATTTACAACACACTAAAAATCTAAATATTCACAACAACCAATAAAATTTTGCAAAATATTTTAAAGGGCCACATTCTCTCCTCATTCAACATGTTGAACAGCATATTTTCAACACCAAATAATTCACCTCACTTTCAATACCATATTCAACACCCCGTTGCAAGCATTCAGCTATTGAATTTTTTTCAACATCCCCATTGTAGATAACCTTAGAAGAAGAAATTTTGAGAGTCAAAAGCACGAAAAAAAATCAAATGAAATGATGAGATTCTTTATCCTATTGAGCAAAACGTATCCTTGTTCTAGTATGGAGAGGTTGATGAAAATAGCAATAGAGGTGTCATCTCGTAGAAAAATATGGTGATAGATAAAACATTTAATGCAAGGGAAGAAATGTTTAAATCTGTACATCCAAGGTTTAATGATGAATGTGATATTCTTGGAGGTATGGAGATTGAAGAGAAGAAATTTGGTGAGTATGAATGCCTAGAACTCATACTTTTATAGATGGAAGAAAAAAGAATCGCCAAGCCATGGGAACAAGGTGTAATTGTAAAAATGTTGGGGAGAACGATAGGATATAAGGGTCTTGAAAATAGACTACAACAAATGATGGTGAAGCTTGGCACTATGAAACATAGTCGACCTTGGACAAGGTTATTACTTGGTCATTTTCACTAGTGAAAATGATCAACATGTAGCATCAATGGATGTGCCCTGGCTTATATGTGATCATCATTATATATTAGTAAGGGAATGGATTGCCAATTTCTGTCCATCTAGTGATGTTATTGAATATCTCGCAATTTGGGTTAGGATCTCTGGATTACCTATTGAATATTATGATGACAAATTTATCTCATTCATTGGTGATTGTATTGGAAGACAGACAAGGTGGATAAAAATTTGCTCATATGGGAAAGAGGTAAGTATGTGAGTTTATGCATACAAGTTGATCTAATAAAGCCATTACTAGCAATGTTCTATATCAAGTGCAAATGTTATAAGATGGAATACGAAATACTACACCTTTTATGTCTTACACGCGGTCATTTCAGACACTATGTTGAGGGATACATGGAAAATGTCATAGAATGGCTGAAGAAGGGACTCAGAAAATGAAAGAATGAGTGATAAAGGATTAATCCAACTCATCTAATTTCGGGCTATATATGGTTGTGCAAAATCCAAAGAGACCAAAAAAGAACAAGGTTAAGTTAGATCATGATGGATATACGATAAAAGGAAATGGTGTGTTCCTGGTCAAAGGTGCAGTTAATGCAAAACTTTATCCCAATTTTAGGTCAAAGCAAAAGACCAAACAGTCCCCTCCTATTAGATATTTAGGAATTTATAAAACAAAAATTTATTATTATTATTATTTTATATACACTTTTGCTTACATAATTTAAAACTAAATTTAAACTAAACCAAAAACTTAATTAAATAAAACACATATTTTTATATAATTTTAAAACTAAATTAAATTTAAACTTAAAAGATAAATGTCATAAACAAAAACATATATTTTGTGATGAAAACATTTTTTTTATATATTTTCTATTAATGTTAAAAATAAAAAATTAAATTATTAAACGTCTAAAAGGAAAATAAATTTTGGATTGAATTTTAAATCGAAAGTAAAAGCAAAAATGCATAGAAAATGCAAAGATGCGAGTGAGAAAATATCATGGTAAAATTTGGGGTACAACAATATAGGCTATGGTCCCCAATATACCATACATAAAGTTTATCTCTTCTTCTCATTTGAAGAGCGTTCAAGACATTAGGAGTATCAGTTGAGGAAGATCCATAAGCCAACAAGTATCGGTCATTTGTCTCCACGCTTTTTGTTTCAAGATTACAATTATCATTGTCAAAAGACATTTATCTTATGGATCTAAGTATTCCTGAAATCTCATCTCTCATATACTAACATGTCATAGATCCTATAATTATATACATGTACATATTTTATTTATTCTATTTATCACTAAAGTATATGGTATAATATGTAAAAAATGTATATGTGATTAATTGTTATTGAATAACAGATCTTCATGTTTAGTTTATTGATATTTGTCCTCTAAACATTAATGTTTATTTATTTTATTTTTTTTGGAATCATGAAAATATATATTTTAAATTTGTGATTTTTTTGAAATATTGATATATATGTTTTATGAGGCATGAAGTTATAATGATAATTTTTGAGTATTTTTTTGTTACACTTATGTGGAGTTTATGTTTTGTGTGTTATATTTATTTTCAAAAGATTTATATGGAATTAGGATCTTCCATATCTTTTGTATGAATTTCAGAAATATTGTTATTATCAAACGACATCCTAAATGAATACGACCAATATTTGTGGGTAATGTCTTGTAAAATGTATAGTTAATTTTTGGTTGAGTTGGTTGAAACAATATGTTGCAAAAGTAATATTTGTTGTTTAAATTTGATTCAATCGAAGTTACAAAATATGTTGCATAACTATTCATGCGAACTCTTATGGTCAGTCAAAAGGAAGACACAGTTTGGCTGAACAATTGCACATTTGTGACGATAAATATGTGGTAGTTATTAGTTGTATCCATGTGAGTAGTGATTGATGTCAAAGACGTCCATTATCTAACTGGACTTATTACTAATGATTGATCATTGCATGAGTGTAACGTTTATAGTTAATTTTTTGCAACCAAACATTGAAAATTAATGGTGTGTTAGGTATCTTGTTTGAGTCTTTTAATTTATAAGTAAAGATGAATGATATGTAATAATTTATTCTCAAATTAGTAATGATGTTGTATGAGTGTAAATCTTCCAAGTGTTTTTTATTTGATTACATGCACACATATAAGGTAAACATGTGACGATCGTAAGATTTTATTGTTTATAAATATTAATTATCAATGTTTGATCATTGAAAATAAATACTACTAGTAATTAATTTTATTGCCTAAAGACTTAATATCAATGGTGAACTTGGTATTTTGAAGAGTACAATTTTTGTATTCTCTATAAACTAATTTTTGTACAATTCTATAATCTTAAAGTTTTGCAATCCAGAGACATTAGAGATGTTATTTAAGATGAAATAAAATTTGTCATATTATCTTTGCTTAAATTCTAGTGTTTCTAAAGCAATAAAGTGAAATACAAATTCTCATTGGAGTGATGGCTTTTCATTAAGATTATTAAGAAAATAAAATATCATAAGCATATTATAAAACTATTTAATCATGCTAAAACGCTATAATTTCGTCAATTAGGTGACTTTGTCAAAAATTTAACATATGATGTTCTCTTTAAAGATGAAGCAATAACATCAACTAAATCATTTGCTGGTAGACAGAAATAAGGAACCTGTTCAAGTTAAAATTGAAACTGAATGAAGCTTTTTGCTTGTGAAGTGAATCCTTGGACATACTAAAATAAAGGGTGACTTTTACCTCTTCGATACGACCGTCCAAATGCTTCAAGTGAACCTTGTAATCTTGCATAAACTCATAATAGAGAACTGTTTCAGGTGAATCACTGGCAGCATTTAGAAATTTATCCAGTCCTTCCCTAGGTCCATTGTCTAGGGTGGAATAAGAATTTTTGAATTACTCCAATACATTGTAATTAGTCGAACATTAAAAAAAATATTTATAGAAAACACAAGGCCTTTATACCGCTGTTAGTGCCTAAAACATAGAGTTTATCCAAATTCAAGTGGTGCTCGACAGATCTTAATGCTGCAATTGAAGAAATTATTCTGCATTACAACATAACCAGTCACAATGGAGAAGAGGGCATGAAACTAGAACAGAATACGTCTTTACAGAAGTGGCACCTTGCACCTGGCAACCTACACCACAGAAAAGAAGACGCTTGACACATGCAGCCTGTCAATAATGAAAATTCAAACAGGTATCATATGACTATAAACAGTTGTTGTGGTATACTATTGAAAGATATAAACGGTATTTATACGACACAATCTCCAACAAAAAAAAGGATTCACACACACACCTCAACAAGTGCAAGTGTATTAAGGTTAGGAGACTATGTTGGCTTGACACCTCTAGCCGCCAACACTTCTTCTGGTGTCCTGCAAGTAAACGAATGAAGTATTATAATAAGTAAACATAAAGCATGCTAAATCTGTGTATTCTACTCACTGGAGAATGTGCTCCTCTGTAGTATTCCACCTTATCCAGTCCTTTCCTCTTAGGTGTGCATTAGATTCCTATATAAATTTATTATTCATCACATATTAATTTACTTGTTATTAGGTGTCACGAAGATATTCAACTATAGGAATTATAAGTAACCCAGGAGCATAAATCTATTCAAAATCTCTCTGGCACACTTAGAACCATTATTTGGTAATAAATTATACCTTATTGCCGCTATTTTATGTATTCTCAATTCTGATTGGCTATAGATAACAGAACCATTTTCTTTTGGGGTGCCATTATTATATGGTGATTTGATTTGATCTGTGAGCAATATCGAAGACAAAGTTTGTGTACATTATTATCAATTAAAAGAAAAACAAGTGATTCTATAGATGGCAATTGGCAAACTAGGTCCAGGAGAAATTTTTCCTCAACGAATTATCCACATAAGTGAAGCTGGTATTGACAAAACAAAGAGAATAACACCTTTTCTAGGTATCCATCAGAAATACAATAATTATACCACTCCACAAAATGAATATATATAAACAATCAGAGATACCCACTAGTATCTTAATTTATCTGACACATCATAATCTACAGCTGATTACCTTTTTTGAATTTCCATTTGTTTTCTGGTATCAGTCAAAATCTTGGGTAACCTGCTAGTTAAAGTGTCAGTTCTATGTGCATACTGTGAGCTGTTTTGATTCTCTAAGGTAGAAGATTTTGGATAAATTTTTAGAAATACAGAACCATTGACAGGTTTATATTGCATGCCCACAAAAGGTGATACCGAAGAAGAATAAGGCATGGCTTCTGATTTATGAACCCCTGGTTGTTGAACATAACTGGTATAGGACAGGTCAGGTTGTTCATCAGCATAATCCCCATCGACACCGACACTAGTTCCTGATATTATAAAGGGCATAGTCAGTAAAGTAAGAATAACCGGGATAACAATGACAAATTTACCATCTGACACTTTGAAACTACTAGAGTTTGTAATTTAGGAAAAATAAAGAGAGGCAAGGACTCTGATAGAAACAATGATAATAATTTACAGTTACCAGAACAATTAATTCACCACACCTCTAGTGGTCCCAGAGTTTGGAAAGTATATTCTAGAAGGGGTAAAAAGGGGAATTAGAGGCTGAGTTAGTTACCAATCATGAGGTGGCATGAAGGAGGGGGGAGTACATTTCCACAATATAAGGAGCAGTCAGTAGAGGGAATAATCATCGGGATTGTAGCTAGATCTAGAAGGAATGGATAGGATTCTCTAGGATCCTATAGGAGCATAGCTCTGGGCCCGTTGTGGGATTGATTCATTCTGCTCTCTGTACTTGTTTCCATACTAATCAATAAAGCTCTTTCTTCCCATATTTCCATAACTGTTTCTTTTACTGCTACATTGATTTTCTATTCTGTTAGTTCGTAACAAACTGGTCCGACCTACCGGATTGTCATTCCCGGAACCAGTGAATGCCCCCAAAAAAGGTTAAGATGGATGCGAAGGTAGCGGCGTTAGAAGGAGAGATGTCGGAGGTGAAGTCGACGTTGATAGACGCTCGAATGCGGTGAAGACTAGCCATGAGAGTCTCATGGCCATGTTTGAACGGTGTCTAGGGAAGACGGTCTGGAAGGAGAAGGGAGTGCAAATGGAAGGGAATTCCTCCGGATCGGGCTTTACAACTCATCGTGATGCATTGATGAGTTTCGTCAATCCATCAAAAGGTAGAGCTACCGTCCTTCAACGGCGATCTGCGGGTGGATTTCACGAGTGAAATGTATTTCCGTGTTCGGGGACGCCACGGAGTTGAAAGTGAATCTAGCTCGATTATGTATGGAGGAGCTACGATTCATTTCTTCAATTCTCCGTCGGCGAAGATGAAGACTTGTCGTGGAGAAGTTGAAGGAATCATACGATATGGTGGTTACGGCGACGGTGACGTGTATGAACAATTAACAGGGCTTAAACAGAGTGGAACGGTGGAAGACTATATCACCGAATTTGAATATCTCATGGCTCAGATTCCGAAATTGCCCAACAAGCAATTTTTGGGATATTTTCTTCATGGGTTGAAGGCGGAGATTAGAGGACGAGTTCGCAGCTTCGTAGCCATGGGGGAAATGAGTCGTACAAGGTTGTTACAGGTGACGCGTGCGGTAGAGAAGGAGGTCGATGGAGAAAATGGGTCGTCTAGTAGGAGAGGGTCCAGGTTTGGAAGCGGGTCACACCGACCCGGAAATCATGGAGCGGGCCAAAGAAATTCAGATTGGGTTTTAGTGAAAAATAGAGAAGGTGGAGTGAATGGGGGTTCTAAAAGCAATCCTATTGGGCCTAGAGATGAAAGAGCAGCCCATAGAGATAAGAGAAGGAATGGGTCTCGTGAACGTGGGTTTCAACATTTATCCTATAAGGAATTGATGGATAGAAAACAGAAGGGGCTTTGCTTCAAATGTAAGGGGCCTTTCTCTCCTACACATCAATGCCCCGATAAACACCTTCGGATCCTTCTTGTGGATGACAGTGATACGGAGGAGACAGAGGGCCAAGTTCTGGCAATCGAAGTAAATGAGGCGGACGACGATGAGGAAGGAGAGATGAGCCTGATGCATTTGGATCAGATGACTAATCACACTCCCCAAGTTATACGTTTCCAAGGAGAGATCAAAGGAGTTCCGGTGCTTGTGTTGGTAGATAGCGGGGCGACGCATAACTTCATTTCTCAGAGGTTGGTAAGCAAGATGGATTGGCCCATGGAGAAGACTTCAGATGAGAATCAAGTTGGGTGATGGTTTTCAAACCATGACTCAAGGAGTTTGCGAGAGGTGCAATTGAAGATCGAATTTTGGAATTCAAGCGATATGCATCCGTTGAGTTAGGGAATTGATGTTGTGTTGGGAATAGAGTGGTGAACACACTTGGAGATATGATTATGAATTGGAAGAAACAACTCATGAGCTTTTGGAGTAATAAGGAGGGTTACATTACAAGGCTTAGGGAGCGTTGATAAGTCCATGGTGGCTCTGCAGAGTATATTAGAAAAGCCCAAGCAGGAGAGAAAGGAAGTTAGGAGTATAGAAACAGGGAGGAGCACCAGAGGACCATTTGTCCCAAAAGGAGAGGTGGGTCCATTACACGATTTTGCGCGGTGTTCGAGAGCCTAAGGACTACCTCAATCGAGGCAAGGAACATGTTATTAATTTAGTGGAAGGGACAAATCCGTGAATGTAAGGCCCTATAGATATCCTCACCATCATAAAGATGAAATTGAGAAGCAAATCAAAGAGATGTTGGCTACCGGAATAATCAGAACAGACAAGCTCTTTCTAGTCCGTAATATTGGTGAAGAAGAAGGACAGTATGCGATGTGCATAGATTATAGAGCACTAAACAGGGTGACCATTCCTGATAAATTTCCAATACCTGTTATAGAAGAGTTGTTAGATGAGTTGCATGGTGCTAGATTTTTTTCTAAATTGGATTTAAAATCTGGTTATCATCAAGTAAGGGTCAAGGAAGAAGACGTATACAAGACAAAGATTTCGTACTCATGAGGGACACTATGAATTCCTCGTCATGCCATTTGGCCTTATGAATGCACCTTCCACATTCCAAAGCCTCATGAATGAAGTGTTTAAACCCATGCTTAGAAAATATGTGTTGGTTTTCTTCGATGACATCTTAGTATACAACACTGATTGGGAGTCCCATTTGCAGCACTTGCAAAAGGTGTTACAAGTGCTAGATGACAATGGGTTAGTAGCCAACAAGAAGAAGTGTCTCTTTGTTCAGAAATCCATTGACTATTTGGGGCATGTCATATCCCAAGAGGGAGTAGCTGTGGATCCTAATAAGATAGTCAGTGTGACCCAATGGCCTACACCTAAGAATGTGAAGGGAGTTAGAGGCTTTAGGACCGACGGATATTACGGAAATTTATCAAACACTATGGCAGGATAGCTAAGCCGTTAACAGAGTTGACAAAGAAAGATGGGTTTAAATGGGGAAATGACACTCAGAGAGCTTTTGAAGAGTTGAAGGTAAAGCTCACTACAGCACCTGTCCTGGCTCTACCTGATTTTTGTAAACCATTCATAATTGAATGTGATGCTTCCGGTAGTGGTATAGGGGCAATTCTAATGCAGGATAAACGACCGATAGCTTACTTTAGTAAGGCGTTGGGAGTAAGAAATCTGTCTAAGTCTGCATATGAGAAAGAACTTATGGCATTGGGGTTGGCTATACAGCACTGGAGACCCTACCTCCTTGGCAGGAAATTCATTGTCTCTACCGACCAAAAGAGCTCAAGCAACTTGCAAGAGGATATCTCCAAAACCGGGCTGCAGCTACTTGGTTATGATTTTGAGGTTGTCTATAAGCAAGGTAAACTAAATAGGAGCCGATGCCTTGTCTAGAATGCACGAGGAATGGAGTTGAGGAGTATCACGCCTTTTCCGCAGTGGGATCGGACACAATTAATGAAGGAGGTGCGAATGACGAGGAACCGCAAAATAATAGCCGAATGTCACAAGATCCGGTTTCAAACCTGGATATACCTACAAACATGGAGTCTTAATGTATGATGGTAGACTAGTCCTTTCAAGACATTCAGCCATGATTCCTATGTTATTGAAAGAGTTCCATAGCACCCCACAAGGAGGGCATTCGGGGTTCTACAAGACATATAGAAGGTGAAATGTATATTGGGTGGGCATGAAGGAGTAAGAATTTGTAAGTGATGTTTGCCAAAGACAAAAATATTTAGCTTCTTCTCCGGGAGGTTTGTTGCAACCCTACCCATACCGGAACGCATTTGGGAAGATATTTCTATGGATTTCATCACCGCCTGCCAAAATCCAAAGGGTATTAAGCTATTTTTGTAGTTGTGGACAGGTTGTCTAAATATTGTCACTTTATTCCTCTTAATCATCCATATACGGCTAGAAGTTTGGCTGAGATTTTTAGCAAAGAAGTAGTCCGGTTGCATGGGATACCTACGTCTATAGTGAGTGATAGAGATCCCATCTTCATGAGCAATTTTGAGGAATTGTTTAAGGCCAGGAACTCAACTCAAGATGAGCTCGCCTATCACCCAGTCCGATGGCACAGTAGTTAACCGGTGTTTAAAGACGTACCTTAGATGCTTCATCTCTGATCAACCCAAGAATTGGATGTCATGGTTACATTAGGTCGAATATTGGTTCAATACTTCATTTCATACTACTACAGAGGACACCCCTTTGAACTAGTCTATGGTAGACTCCCTCCTGATGGGTAGATGGGTTCAAGGAGAGACAAGGGTGAGGCGACAGAGAGATTTAGTAGAAAGGGATGAGGCAATCGACGAGAAGTCATTTACACCGAGCACAAGATAGGATGAAGGCTCAGTGATAAGAAGAAGCGATAGGAGTTTCAAGTAGGAGAATGGGTCTTCGTTAAGTTGAGAGCACACAGCAAAATTCGTGGTAACCCGAATTAATGCTAAACTTTGCTAGATACTATGGACCTTACCCCATTCTGAGAGAATTGAGCCGCCGCCACAAATTGAAACCGCCAACAAGTTCTAGAGTTCATCCGTGTTTCACGTATCATTGTTAAAAAAGCGTGGACAGACCATGAGAATGAAGAGCCGACCTTATGGCGGAGAGGCGAAGAGGTGTTTGAACCTAAACCCAGGAAGGTACAAGGTAAAGAGGTGAAACAATTGCTTATCCATTGGAAGGGAAAGAGAGGAAGCCACTGGGAAGACTATGTCATGCTAAAAGTCAATTTCCACAATTCAACCTTGAGGACAAGGTTGCGATAAGAAAGGAGTATTGATAGAAACAATGATAATAATTTACGCTACGAACAATTAATTCACCACACCTCTAGTGGTCCCGAGTTTGGAAAGTATATTCTAGAAGGGTAAAAGGAGAATTAGAGGTGAGTTAGTTACCAATCATGAGGTGGCATGAAGGAGGGAGTACATTTCCACAATATAAGGAGCAACAAGAGGGAATAATCATCGGATTGTAGCTAGATCTAGAAGGAATGGATAGGATTCTCTAGGATCCTATAGGAGCATAGCTCGGGCCCGTTGTGGGATTGATTCATTCGCCTCTACTTGTTTCCATACTAATCAATAAAGCTCTTTCTTCCCATATTTCCATAACTGTTTCTTTTACTGCTACATTGATTTTCTATTCTGTTAGTTCGTAACAGACTCTAGACTACCACATAATTCAACAATCAATGTTTCAACCGAAGTGAGTTGTTGTGTCTCGCTGAATAGCAACTTCATATTATGACACTTATAAAAAACCAAAACTTGAAGGTGGTTCAAGTTTGAAAATAATGCGAGTGGCATAATTGACTGCATTGTTGTTATAAACAATTCCTGAAGGCTAATCAACCCCCCTAGCCATTGAGGCAATGTTTTAAGCTCCACGCATCCGGTGAGTTTTAAGACTTGCAAATTATGGAGTTTGCCGATAGAATGAGAAACTCTTCTGACTTTTTATTATAACAAAGGTCGAGATATCCCAAATGCTTCAATTTAGAAAACGAATTAGGCAGACTCTCAAAGGAAGAATATCTTAAATTTAAATATCGCAGGTATTTGTATCTTGATATCCATGTATCCAACAAAGTTCCCTCGTCAAGGCCCTTTACTTTGATCAGAAATAATAGAGTTCTCAAACTTCCATATTTGGGGAACAAAACATTATCTATTGAATTATTTTCAACAACGGATAAGTGTCTTATATGTTCAGGTATATTCCTAGTATGCGAGTCCACTGCTACACACTCCTCATTTGCAACATACCGAGCAAGATCATGTATCAAGGCATGTACTTTAAACGAGAAAAAATAACCTAGAATTTAACTCGTCTATATATTCTCTTGCAATATCCATTAGTTGTTCACTTCCATTTCGAGCTTGTACCAATCTAAGAGCTACCCAAAGCCTAACTATATCATTACTAAAGAATGTATAATGTTTGGGATAAAGAGAAAAGTAAACAAAACATTGCCTCAAATAGGATGGCATTTAATCATAGGTTAACTTTAGTGTAGGTAAAATATCACCTCTTTTCTGTTCTATGTTGCTTAACTCAGAATCTCTCACAAATATCCACTTATTTAAATCATATTTTGAGAACAATGAACTTCCTAATGTTCTAACAGCCAGTGGAACCCCTGCACCCTTTTTTACAATTTCTTTTCCAATCTCCTCAAGATGTGGATATTTCATTACTTCACCTTCCTTAAAGGCCCATTTGAGAAACAAAGATAAACAATCATCTTGAGAAAGGACTTTTAAAACAAATGAGGGAAGAGTACCTGTCACTGAAGCAACTGAGTTGCTACGTGTCGTCACTATGATTTGACTTCCTCTTGCACCAGCTTTAACAAAGTTTATCAACTCAATCCACTTTGCACGATCATCATTCCATATGTCATCTAGAACAAGCAAAAACTTCTGACCCGAAAGTTTATGTCTAAGACGACTTTGCAGTTGCTCAATATCTAAGTTGTTGATGTTTTCATGGTCAACAAGAGCAACACTGGGTGGAGATGAAACTGAAGCGAAAGTGGAAGCAGAAGCAGCGTTGATGATTTTAATAAGTATTTGAATAATAGTATACATATTATAAAGGGCATAGTCAGTAAATATGTTACTTATGTTAATTAGTCAATGATAAGCTTGCACACATGTTTGAATAATAATATAGATATAACACTGCAATGTGTAGCAAAAAGAATGTAAAGAAGAGTTGTTAACCGGAAAGAACAGCTTGCAAGCTATCTGTAAATATTGATGCACACAGAAAAGGGGTCATAACAGCCAGATAATGAACAACCATACTGTCATGCGTATAGGCATAACCCAAGATATATCTGCAGCCAAATAGGATTACGATGACAATAAGAGCTTCTGTAACTGCAAGGATTATAGCCGTACAAATAGAAAAATTAACTTCTTTTGGATTCCCTGCTCCTAATTCATTTGAAACTCGTGTTCTGTCACATGAAACAAACGAGATACTTTTAATTTTACTATGTTTACATGCTAGGATTAGTGAATGGACAAAATTACCATATAGTTTGGTGAAAGTAGCAGTCCCAAGTCCATAAGCTATGGTGAAGTGCAGTGTAGAGATTGTCAAGCTGATCATACAACCTCAAGTAACCATCGACAGTAGGTTCCCACTTGGTCACAACTCTCTCTTCAAACCCACTTAGTCACAACTTTTCAACTTCTTTCTCACCTTCTTTAGCCTGATCTTTCGTATGCAACCTCATCTCCTCCACAAACCTCTTCGCCTCTCCGGGATGTCACTTCTTTTCCGCCATCGTCGCAGACACAAAAGCCGTTTCTTTCCTTGGCGTCCTGGGCACCTGGAATGATCAAGAATAGCCATAAAAACGCAGATTTTTCATCAACTTAAGAATCCTAACCAACATGTTATGCAATATCGAAATAGAAGGATTGTGTGTGTTGTGAATAACAGTAGCAAGACAAAAAGCAGACGTCGACTGAACATGTTTAGGTTGTTCACCAACCAGAGCTTCAAAAATCGAACTAGTCAATAACACAAACACCTTATCTTCATTATTTCAACTCCCCAATTTAGAAGCATTCCCCACAACCATTTCAACACAGACTTCTCTGACTGAAGAATCTGAATCCCTAAAGCATTTAACAACTGTGACAACCATTTTGGGAAGATGTGGAAGGACTGGTGCTTCGTAAACTTCGACTGATGTTCTGAACCAATTTCTGAATAAGCGAACTGTGAAATGAGCCAAGAGTTTCGATTAAAAGGGATGAAAGATGGATGAAAAGGGTTTAGAACACTGTGCCATGAATCCAATTTCGGTGAAATGAGCGATGGCGAACTGTGAAATGAGCAATGGTGAACTCTCAAACTTCTTCAGTTTCGGTGGTGAAATGCTATGAAACTGGGTTTGAATTTTCTTTTGAGAAGAAATCAGAAATTTGTTGAAAATTCAATTTCAGTTTCCGTTTTCAATGAAATGCGATTCTGGTTTCGATGAAATGTTTGAAAATTGGGTTTGAATTCAGAAATTTGTTTGAAAATTGGGTTTAATTCACTTTGAGTTTATGGGTCTATATTATTTTATTCAGTTTAATAATTTTTTTTACATAGGCTTATTAATATTCACTCATTCATTTATTAATAATATTTAAATTATTTAATAATATGTCATATAGATTATATATTTTGAATAATAAAATTAAATAATTTTTTTAGTTTGTATAAATTTACACACATTTTTTTAGTTTAAAGGGGGTAATTGAGATTTTATTTTAATAATACCTCTAATTTAAATCCATTTTTAGAAAATATGGAATATGTTATCACATGATGATAATGTTTAAAATAATATTTTATTTGTAAAACTGCCACCGTTTTTTCATTTACACCCGTTTTTCTTATATCAGGTGTAAATTTTAAAATTATATTGTAGTTTTTGTACTAGTGTTTGCGCAATTAAGGTTATAACTATTAAAGTTGGAAATTGTTCTTTAATAGAATAATTTCATATAGTGTGAAATAAAGGAAATATTGAAGCAAGAGAAAATACAATATTGCGCATTCCGTAAATACCTCACAGAATAAAGGCAAATAAAGAATAGTAAGAAAATATGATTTGAACTGACAAATGTTCAATGGTGTTGAAAGACACATCAGTTGAAAGGGAACAAATTTTTGTAAAGATTGATATTTTTTATTTACTTTTAACTATTTTATATTTATATTATACGCTTAAATTTGTATTTAAAAGACAATTTGATGGATGAATAAATTTTTAATTTAATATTATAACTTCTTCTTTTTTAAAATGATAGATTCAATTTGTCTTTTAAATTCAAATATTATTATAGTGAATTCACCCATGACTTGTGACAATCTAGAATTGTTGAAAAGTTTGAGAAATATAAATTTTAGTCCCAAGTTAAAGAATATTTTGAGATAAATATTATAATGTGTCTCGAGAATATTGAGTTTGAGAGAGATATATGGTCAAAGAACAAAATTGAGTGAGAAAGATTTGGTTCTAACTCAATTCATATAGTTGCTATTTATATAGCAAATTTAGACCCTTGTACGAATATTATTGTTCTTTCTCTCAATTAAATTAAGAAATTAATTCTTGATGATCAAACTCAACATTCTCAAGCACTAGAGCATCAAGTGTCATAAAGAATTGACTGAAAAGAGTAATTTTATTCGGTATGATTGAAAGACTCTATTATCATAGTTGTGACACTTGTTAGTTATTATAACTTTAGAGCTTTACAAGATGAATATCAAGTTAGTGTTTCTTAATAGTGACATTAAAAAAATATAATATGATGCAATAGAAAAAATTGTCTCAATAGATACAAAGTTTATGGTTTGCGATAAAATTCATTTATAAGTTAATGAAATTTTCTCATTAGTAATATCAATATTTTATAAGGTAATTGTCTCGTTTGGTTTTGAGATGTCTATTATGAATTTTTTTAATTTTATTTTACAAGTTCTTTCGGAGTAAGTTTATGATTTTAGTTTAATATGTTGATTTTATTTTATTTAGTCAGCAAATATGATTGTTGTGTAAAATCAAGAAATCTCTAACAAAATTTAACAATAAAAGATCTTGAGCAAAAGTTAAGTCTCTTTTATCTTAAATATTAAGATACTTAAAGATTATTCTGAATATGTCATCCGGTATATTCCAAAGAAATATGAATAATCCAAATTTTTTATCAAAGAAAGATTTGGGATTGACATACAATATATTTTGACGAAAAAGTAAAATAATGATGATGTAAAATTAATATGTGAAAATTCGGCGTAAGAAGATGTATAATTGACCAAAAAGCACAAGCTTTCTTCTAAGTTATTTTCCTCATTCTTAGTGTACTGTAACATGAGGAACACATTCATAATGTTGTTGTGATCTACTTTATTTAGGAGAAATTAAATTTTTTGAATAATATTGAAGGTTTAAAATTATAACTTCTGGCATTAATACTTAAAAAATTATCTCAAGGTCGAAAAAGATACTTGGAATTTATATGTATTATTTTCTTTTAATCAAGATGTTGCTGGTTTTATATTATGTTAATTGGATGAGCATGAAGATTTGGTACATATTTAAGTGTTCAATTCATCCATCTATTTAATTGTTCATGATAAGGACCCTTTGGACGTCTTTAAAGCTAAAATAATTGTAAGTTGAAGTGTTTAAAAATTATTAATGAAACACTATTACGATAGAAAAACAAAATACACAATTTGAAGTTAAATATAAGTTACCTTTTAAAATGTTATTTTTACTGGTGGTGGGATGAAAATTATGTGTTATATACCTAGTATAGATGGCAAAAATATATTCTTCCAAAAATTTAGATAGAAGAAGATAATATCCTTTGCTATCTTAATATCATCTTTGAATACAAAATAATTACTGCAAGAATCATAAAACTAGGAAAAAGAAAGAAAATTATCAAACACCAATGCAATAACTAAACTACAATTCATGAAATAATATATCATAAAGTTTATTGCATATTTCTTTTGCTAGCAAAATAACTTATTCCCCTTTATATGAGATTCTTATACTCATAGATTCACTAATGATAATTAAAAATTGTTTTCCTGAACACTTCGCATTTGTTATCAATGCACTTACTAAAAAAATATGGGTATAATTTATTTGGACAATCGCCATCTGCCTCACATTTTGTATGTTCTGAAATGAAAAAATAAAATAAAATAATATTACTAAAAGTTGTTAAAAAAAACTTGTTTACAATCACTACATAAAAAAGAAATTAAAATATGATGAAAAGATAACTTACGACCACCCGCTTCTGTTGTAACAAGAAATACGAAAAGAAATAGAATCATGACATTGACAAATTTGAGAATTACAACCATATTTTATCTTTTTTATGTAAAAGAAATATTACGAGTTAATCTTTTTATAGTGTATAGTTATGTTGTTTTAAGTATATATTTTTATCATTAAATGCTACTCAAGCACATTGTTCTATATATTATGTTTCTTCATTTAATGTACCTAGTAAGGTGGTTGCACCACAAATTTGCTACTCATTTAACTATTCTTTTTAATGTTTCATGTTGGTAAAAAGAAAAGTTTCTCTTTAGACCATAGTAAAGTTGTTTGTTTTGAATAATGCATTGTTGGGGTGAGATCATATCTCTAAACAAATGGTATGTATCGTGACATCAATTTTTTGATTAAATTTATAAATAAAAATAATCTTTTACTTGTAATCATTAAAATAACATTTTATACTTTTCATAAAAAGAAAATTTTCATATGGTCCAAAGAAAAAATTTTCTTTTTACTATCATGAAAAAGAAAAAAGAAAATTTTATCTATAATGTAACACTCTAAAAGTAGTAAAAATAGAATAAGATTAAAACTCTTTGAGGACTATACCAAAACTAAGCAAGAAAAACAAAGGTTCTCTACATCTTCCTCATTAAAAATCTTCTTAAGAAATTAAGTAAGATAAAACTCATAGAATGGGAAAAAGTATAAGATAAAACTCATAGAATGGGAAAAAGTATGACCAATCAACAAAATCACCAAACAAAACTCTTGATAAATAATAGAAATATATACATGGTTACAAAAGAAAACTTGACTAACAAAATCTAAACTCAAGCCAAAGTAAAGTCGATCAGAACATTAATAAAGTATACCATAGTCAGAGGAAAGCTATATAAGATGGGAGAGGCTTACCCCATGTTGAGATGCTTAGGCATGGATGAGATTGTCCTGGGGGTACTCATAGAGATCCATGAAGGGATTTGTGAAATCTATATATGCAGGCGAGCATTTGCTCATAGGCGAATAAGAGCTATGGATCTATGTGTTTGTAAGTATAATCAAGAAATGATCCAAGATGGTGAAGTTTATGGATAGCAAGAAACAAGTAAACCAAAAAATTCTTAATTTTGATGATGTATGGTTTTGATGGCGATAATACTTGAAGTAATGAAATTGCTAAAGTTAGTTCGAGTGGTAAAAAAATGCACAAGAGTTTCAAAATAATAGAAGAGCAATTAAAAATACTCATACTTCAGTGACAATACTAACAATATAAAGGGGATTAGAAGGAATAACAATAACAACCCCAAAAACAATGTTAATAATCACTCATTTCGTTCTCTTCTACATCACAAGTAAAATAGCATACGTAACCTTAGTAATTCCAATCAAATTCTTTAGAAGCTCCTCATACAATTCTTAGAAGAATCTCGCATAAGGGTAAGAAATACACACATTATTAATAACACTCAAATATCCAAACCTTCAATCATTTGACTATTTCTTTTTACACCGTTGTCGAGATTACCGAAAAAATTAATAACAATAGTTTTAACCTCAGTTTTCCGAACTTGACTTTGGCAGCATCTAAAATAGAGAAGTGTGTTAATGGACAACTCAATATTATAAAATTTAACTCTTTTAAATCCTTACATGTTTGTCCACAAAATTTTATTTAAGAGAAACTATGAATTTACTTTGAAATTCCAATTGCAGAACTGCAAATTTCCAAGTTGTAGAACATTGATTGCGACACTTCGAATTGTAGAGTAGCAAAATGGAGAAACAAAACAACCGAATGTGGAATTGTATATTAGGGATTTACGACATAAAGAAATGAAAAATATGGGTTCAACTAGGGATGGCAACGCGGCGGGTCGGGGACGAGTTTAAGCACGCCCAGACCCGCACCCACCCCCAAATTCGATCGTGGCTAATATTTGTTTCCCTGTCCGCAACAGGAAACGGATTTCCCTGCACCCGCCCGAATAAAATTTTAATTCTTTTAAATTTATATTTTTTCAATAAAAATAAAAATAAATAATTAAACTAAATAATTAATTATTTTAAAAGCATTTTTTGTTTGATATTTTTATTAAATTGTATTTTCATTAAAAAATAATTCTAATAAACATGATATTATAACATTAAAAAGTCTAAATGAGTAATAAAATTATTAAAAATAAATTAAATAAATTAAATTTAGTTGGTGGGTGTAGGGCGGGTGCGGGGCAGGTACTCGCATCACCGGCACACGCACTTGTAAATAAAAACCAAATTTTCTTCGCACCTGTCCCGCACCCGATTAAATCGGATTTTTCTCGCTAATTTTGAAACAGGGACGGCCGGGGCAAGTTTATTTGCGATGCCTATGTTCAACAGGTTGGTAGGGATGATTGTTAGGGTTTGATATTTAAATTGATGTTGAATAGGTTTGATCAAAATTTCAAATCATTGTTAGGGTTTGAACTTCAATAACTTTGAAAAGAAAAAGAGATAATCAAAATTGAAAGGATGTGAAGGAAGCTGAATGTTAGAAAGGAAGAAGAAAAAGTTTTTGTTTCATTGGGACGAAAAATATAAAACAAAATTTAGTTTTTTAAATATTTTTTTATATATTTTATTTTAGTCCCTATTTATTAATCTATTTAATAAGTATTTAAAATATTTAATAAATTAATTACTTAATAAAAATATTTAAAATATTCATTGTTAAAATATTAATAATAATTAGTCAATAATTAATTTCACGTTAATTGTTTAAATATTATTAATAATAGTAAATATAATTAAATAATAATTTTCATATTATTTTAGATGAATGCATGCATTAAATATTTTTAAAACTAATTAAACTATTTACAATACTAGAAATAGATGCATGCATTTACAATACTGAAATTAAATTAATGTTTCAGGAATTAATAAATTAAACTAATGATTTAGTAAATAACAAATTAATTACTATTTAAATTAAATTACTTACAAAAGTTAATAAAAAACAAAACAAAATATATTTTAAATAAATTATCTCATTATATATAAATAAATTGCAAATTTATAACAAAAAAGATAAATGGCTACAAGCCTATAAACAAAACGCATGGGTTCAAAGTCGTACATAAAATGCATAGTAAAGTAAACAATGACATTGAAACCACCATTTATATACGATATTAGGTATTATCAATCGTAAATTGCAGCGGTTTTTACTAGATGTCGTAATCAAACCGTCCTAATTTATGTGATTTTTTGTAGTGCTCTTAAAGTCACACAATTGAAGAAATAAATTCACACAATAACAACAAGACAAAATCATTAAATCTTTGAATTTTGGTAAAATCTTTGAATTTTGGTAAGATCCATAATCTTACCCTTTAGCTTCTCTATTTGACTAAAGCTTTATTGCACAAGTTATTTAGTATTAAGTAAGTTGTGTAACAAAGATAATAGAGTATGTTTAATTTGTCTATATGCATGATCGTTAAAACATTAATATAAAATCTTTTTAACTTCTTTTCAAAAAGATCATGACTATAGAAAAGTCATGCATATTATCTTTGGTGAACTAACCCCTAATTAGTAGAAGTAGAGGTTGTAGATTTTTGTAGGTATCTTTGAAAAAACATCCTTGAAAGACGATGATCATGAGAAAGAAACAAAAATCCAAAATCCAAATGAGATACTCAAGTTGAAGAATTCAAATTAGAGTGTTGTAATGTTATATTTAATTTGTGAGGGTCCCTAACAAGTCCAACTCTTGGGTCCCTGCTCGAAGCAATGCCGCCTGGGAAACATCCAATAGAACATAAAGGTTCATATATGGGTTAGATTATGTGTATTGTGTCACTATCTCCCATTATTTATGAGGGAGTCTCACCATGACTCCATGAGAAATAAATAGTAACTAATATCCCTTAATCATGACAGAGTAGTAGCTGCCCCTAAGGGTTTCTAAACTCTAGGCCCAAAAAAGCCTCTATAAATACTTCTCCCCTAAGAGAAGAAAGAGAACCTGATACATACGATTAGACCTAAGCATCAGATAAATACATATATTTTCTCACCTTAAGTTAGTTGGCCCTCTAAGCCACCATAAACACCACCATATAAGACTTCTTTCCGTTGTGGGCAAGTCCTAACCACCATAGAAAATAATATTCCTTCTAAGGCCTCTGAGTTCCACTGCCCTAGCAAGGGTAAAAACAACACCTATAATTTTTAACAGTACACTACTGCCCTAGCAAGGGGCTCCAGTAAAACTAATTAGGGACATACCTTCTTCTCCATAATCACCTTACTCACTGTTACCCTCCACTACTACACCTAACCACCTTCGACCATGGTTAACTAGAGAGCTCCATTCTTTACACCATAATATATATATATATATATATATATATATATATATATATATATATATATATATATATATATATATATATATATGCCAACGCCTAGTAGTGATGTGTGCTAGCATATTCGAACTATGCCATCTAAACAAGACACTAGAGAATATTGTCTATAACATCACACATCGCCAGTAGGATTGTAATCCCTAGGAGGAGATAAAAATGTTGGATCCCTAGCCACTCTTAGACACGATACGAAGATCTCCTATATATATAATCAACTAATAAAAACATAGAGAAATGGTATTTGACTTTTCCACCTATGCTTTTAATTAATTTCTACAAAATGTGAAAAGCAAATGATGATGGCCATCTATTCTTCACGTGAAAACAAAATAGGTGAAGAAGAGAGATCAACTTCTATACTTCTTTCTTCACAATGCAAGTTTCTTTCTTTTGAGAAATTCAAACAAAAACTCTCACTTACAGCAAGCACACATTGTATTTCCTCTTCCAAATTTGTTCATACAATAGCAACAAGAAATTAAACCCAAATGCTAGACCGATAAAAGGTTTTGAAACTTAAACAAAATTCTAGCATTCTAAGTAACATTGAGGAAAAATCACAAATTAAATACATTTCATACAGGACCTTGTAGTAATTAACACAACTAGCAAATCTTATAACAAGCAAGCATAGAAATCAGTGTCGGTGTGTGAGAATGAGATCTAATAGCGTGAATCTACTACCTATATAAGAATGGAAGATGCTTAAGCACTTCGATTCCTATCCTTTGTTTGAAAATAATTTTGCACTAACCAAAGCCCTTTTTGGTAATTCAATATATCATACTCAATTGTCCAATGAAATCTCTCTAATGCTCCAAGTATCGCAACTATTTCAAATTTTAGAGAATGCATAACATTACCTGGGTAATATGAAAGGTATCGTGTATTAACCTGGTTATGATTCTTTTTCTCTCTTTGTCACTCTTTCTCGTCTATCTCTCTATCCCTCTTTCTCTCCGTGTTCTCTCATTCACCCGTTAAACCCTAACTTTTATTTTTCTTTTTCTTCCTCCTCCTCTCTTCTAAAACCCTAGCCGCTCATAACATCGTTTTTTCTTTAACATCCTCTTTTCTCTCTCAGCAGCTTCAATCATCTCTCATGCCACAAAAGAAGCGGTTCATCTCTCTCGTCAGAATCCTTTGAAAACCCTAGAAATTCGACATTGTTTGAGGTAAGTCGTCTTTATTATTTGTTTCTATTCATTGTTATCATTCTGATATATGGTTTTCATCTTCACAGCAAATAGATCTCCGAACAAAGACAAAAATAAAGAGAGCTACTGATGATGTAGAAACGTGAAATAGATATGCGAACTATTGTGGTGGGCAGTATGGTGGTGAGAGTCTGTTGCCTTGCATAGTATGGTTTAACATTGTTGATATAATATTTCTGTTTCAACTTTATAGTTTAATGGCCACACATTTTTTCAATTTTGGTTTAAGATTTTATTGTTTTTGTTTTTAATGTAATAATACTTTGTGTAATGAGTAACACTGTTGATATAATATTTTAGTGGTGATGGAAGTGATTCTTGCAGATGTTTTCCAACAACTAAATCAAGTCTGCAGAATAGTGGTGTTTGCAAGGAATGCCCTATTTCTTTAGTTGTGTTTGTTCTAATTTGTTTGATAATTGCAGTATATTGCTTTTATCCTTTGACATGATATAACCATGGAAACAATTTGTATTCAACCATTACTTGTAATTTCAGGTGTTTGTCTCGTCATTTGTTTGGTGTCAAGCTGGCTAAAGTAATTTCGAAAAATGACTACTTTAATATCCGTTTACACCTCTTTCTTTAAGCTTTTTAGTTTTGGATTTACTAGCTCTATTGTTTCTTGTATCTACATCAACACATTTTTCCTTTTTCTGCATTTTTGTACTTCATAAGCTTTTGTGCATCCATAACCACTATGCTTTGATAAAAACAAGATTCTATGTTTTGAAGATGCAACCATAGGAACTGAATACTCAAGACAAGTATGAGGCAACTGAAAAAAGAAAATGGAAGAAGGTAATGCATTGTTCAAAGCTGGAAAACATAAAAGAACATCAAAGATATATGAAAAGGTACTCGCACTTGCGAAAATAGAAAGACCCCAAGCTACTGTGTAAATTACAGATATGATGTGGTAAAAAGTGACTTAATTGTACATATTTTCTTTTTCTTTTTCTGAGTGACAGTCCATAAAGTTTATTGAGTATGATTCCACGTTTAGTGATGAGGAGAAACAAGCCAAATCATTGAAAATTACATGCTATCTTAACAATGTAGCCTGTAAGTTGAAACTCTAGGGCTACAAGCATATAGAGAAGTTGTGCACAAAGGATAGTTTATGAAACTATGTTTACACAGGAAGTAGAATTTCTCAAAGTTGAAAGAATGACAATTTATTCAATGGAGTAGTTTATGAAACTATGTTGCACATGAAGTAGAAATGACAAAGGATAGTTTATGAAACTATGTTGCACATGAAGTAGAAATGACGAGTACTACATATTTTGGTTTATTCCTTTTACGGTTTAGGAAATTGATCATTGGAAAAAGTTTAGTTCAGTTTTTGCTATTTGAAGAAAACTGTATCGTAGAACTAGATTTTAAATACTTTTTAAAATTATTTGCCAATATTCCATGTCATATGTCATATGTCATATGTCATATTCTATCTCTAAGCCTAGAGATAATGCTAAGATTTACTTTGTAAGAGAAAATAGTTATGGAGAAATTGTTAGGGTGAAATTGTTCTGGTGGTTGAAATTGTTAGGGCCTTTGCTGATATTGATTAGAGATTTTTTTTTGAGAATAGAGTTGTTCCATGTGAAAGTTTTTGGGTGAACCAATGATTAAAGGGAATAAGAGGTTAGGATCCGTTTGTGTTTTGAATGTCTGTGAATTAATTTGCTTGGAACTTCAACATTAAATGCGTGAGTGTTTTTTGCATTTTGATGTGTACTGTACGAACGAGCATGTATATAATGTGTATAAACTGATTTTTTTTACTTTCTATTTTGCAGATGAATGTATGAACACGTGACTGGAGGCTGCAAGCATCAATAATTCTTTTTGTTTATATTTCTTTTAACTGTGACTTACTGTAACTGTAACCAAAATGAATGAAAAGGTTTAAAATGAGATTTGCATTATCTCTTTTTATAGACCATTGTCGGCAAATAAGATGGAAAAGGAGTTGAAAACTTGAGTAGGAGTGGGGCTTGAGAAGAGCTCTCGCTTTTTACTTTTGCAAACTGGGGAGGCTTTTCAGGTGGGCAAAGGGACCTTACCAGTGCATAAATAAACCTTAGAACATACAAATAACCCATATTTTTATGTATCCCAATGATGGGTGATGAATGGATGGTTGTGATGAAACTACAAAATAATGTAGAAACTATATTTTTAGTGCATAGAAATGTTATATCTTTTGTAAAATTGTTTAGAGCAAAGTTATAAAAGAGTATACTGGGCAAACACAACTAAAATGTCACTCTTGATACACAGTAACAAATTTCTAATTGTTTGTCTTTGTAAAGCTTACACGTGGTTGTTGATATTAATATTATCTATAATATAATATCTGGGTCATAATTTATTACTATTTTACATTTTATTACTTAAATATTCTATCATCACGATCATAATTTTTACTTAAAATTATAAATGATAGAACTTGTGCGGACGCACGGGTCTTCTACTAGTTACAATATCTAATAATAACATTTCAAATCACGACGTTAACTCGATGGGGAATGAATCGGATTCAATTCTGAAGTTGTTGTAGATTTCAGTTTATGGAGAAGACAAAGTGGATTTGTAGTATGCTATGGTGGAACATCGTCTTCATTTTGAATGAAGTTAGATTGGTAATGAGCGGTGACACTGTTGAAATTGTCTAAAATATTTCATTATTGAGTCAGATTCGAGCTCAACAAAATGAAACAAAATTCAAATCATACAAATCTGACATTTAGATCTTGGTATCAGTTATAAAACAACAATAAACAGAAAACTAAAAATACGAATCAAAACCAACAACTGTTGTGGTCTGAATCTAGTTTTGTTGGTGTTGATTTTGCATATCTGAGAAGTCTTGGGTGGTTTTTTTACCGTTATTGATTATAAATGTTGTTGGTGTAGCTTTCACGGTGAAGAAAACATATATGAGATCAGTGACTCAAGTTGTCATGGTTTGAAGTAACAAGTTGGTGAAGATGGTTGTTGTATTCCAACATTTTCTCTTTTGTGTTTCACATCCTTTTAGGTTTATGCTTCATACATACATCTGCATTGCATGTATTCATCTACGTGGAATCAAGGTTTTTGATTGTGTGAGTGTATGTCCATCAAAGAAGAAGGATTAACTTACAAAGACTATAAACTTGAAGTCTCATCATCATGAACATCATCTCAAACACACAAGTCATTATTTATTCAAAAGTCTCTCAAGGTTCTTCAAGGGAATTAGGGTTTTGAGGATTGTTCATCACCTCCTAACTTTTGGCTCTATTGACTAGGGTTTTGGTCAAAGTCAATTTATGATTGATTTCTTTTTTGAGCAAAACATGTTTTCGTGGTTCATCATTTGACTCAAGGCATCTATATTCACTTTATTGTTCATCACATTTCATCATAAGAATCAAAATTGGATGAATATGAGAGGAATTGAATGCATCTGATCAAAAGTCAACAAAAAAGTCAAAGGTTGACCAAAAGGGTTTTTGGTCAAATTGAGGTAAAAGTTCAAAAGATGAGAGAATTTGGTCATTGGTTGAATAAAGTCAAAGGGAATGGTAAATTTTGAAGTTACTTGAAAAAGAAGTTATCTTTGGGACTTAAAAATTTTCCTAAAGTATTGGAAATTTTTTGTTCATGTCATCATCTTTACAGCTTCATATCTCACTTATTTGTGGTTGAAAATGTGCAAACTTGTGATCAAGATAAAGAGAAAACTTCTCTCTACAATTTTGTAGAAGAAATGAATTTCAAAAGAATCATGGATAAAAAGTTATGAAGCATAGAAGTCACTTGTTCATTAACTTTTGAACTCTAAACACTTAGAGAAATTTTGAGTTATTTAATCTGCTCCATCATCATGATTTTCAAGGAAAATTCCTCTCTGATTCAAGCTTCATTTTGATTTGCAATCAACACCAAAGTTGAAGATTGAGTTTCCCTCTTTCTAATGCTCCACAGATTTCATCTTATGGTCCACTATTTCTTAAGATATCATCACAAGAAGTCATGTACTCAAAGTTGTACAAATAAATTTAACTTAGAAATATTTTTTAAGTATTTGTTCAATTTTATGAGACCATATGAAATATTTTGATGGTTCCACCAAGTGTTATAAGGCACATCTTGTAAGTGATGGAAGGTCATAGGTTGCAGGTGTGGATTGTGATGATACTTTTAGTTTGATGGTTAAACCCGCTACCATTAGAACAATACTCACCATTTCTATCTCTAAATCCTATCCCTTTCATCAACTAGAAGTCCTTAATTCCTTTTTAAAATGATGATCTTCATGCGAGTGTTTACCTGCATTAACCATTGGGTTTATGATATTCTTATCATTCAGATTATGTCTTTCATTTGAAGAAGTCACTTTATGGTCTCGGGAAAAATTCGAGAGCATGGTACCAATTCTTTTCTAACTATGTAGCCACAATTGGTTTATGACATAGCACATCATGCAATCCCGTCTTCATATATCATTTTTTGCATGGACTACATTTTTCTTTATATGGACGACATAGAAGGTAGAGAAAAACATGAGAAATATGGGGGTTTGAATTGTGTTTTCAGAAATCATTTGCTTTTTGATTGATTTTGAAGTTTATTTCGGAAGCATTTAAGCGAGTAAAGAAAGCTAGAAAGTAAATATAATATTCATTTTATACAAGTTCACGTTCTCAATAAGGCTACATCTTGTTCACCCTTCTCAGGTGATTTTGCCTTAGAAAAAGACTTAATCCACTAGTATTGAAATATTACAAACAACCTCTAGGAGTCTAGAAAGACACCTTAGCCCTCTCAAGTATTCAGACTAGAAAGTCACTTGAGGAAATACTAAATTTAAACAGAATTGTTTTTCTGAAGATTACATGAGTGCTATTGATCAAGCTGATTACTCCTATGTTAAGTACATATTATTTTAACGCACTTTTGAGCAGCAACTCTTGTATCTAAAACATTTTACAACAATATGACTTAATATTATAGTTTTGTGTTTACAATATTTGCTTCTATAAAAGTTGATGACACACTAATATAGTCTTGCAAAATATTACACTATCGAGCAACAACTTAGTGTAAATATTTTATTTCTAAGTGACTCTTTGATACTGTGTGTGTATGAAGTTTTGGTGCTACTTGAGCCACACACTTTCCACACACTTCACCCGCTTTCTTCAAGTGAATATTTCTCTTTATATAGGCTTGAGAGAATAATGTTGTTGGAGCATATTTGAAATGACATTTATTGAATTGTAACGTTTATGTTAAGTAAACATGTTTTCAATCTAAATCCATCTTTTTCCAATGTAATGATTACTTCATTGGAGCATGTTTGCTTATTTTCATTTATCCAAGGTATTGTTTGAGATATACCATCATTGTTTTCCTCAAAAATTATGATTATTATCTAATTATGATTTAGCACGTGTCTGGTGATTTATCTGGACAATTCTTATCTTTTATCAGCTTTGGTCATATGACATTTCTCAGGTATTAAGCTTGAACAAGATTAATCACTTGTGTTTGTTCTTCTGACGGTTAACTGATGAGTAGTTTTAGAAACTACTATTTTGTTGTAGTGCATAAACCATTTTGTTGATTCCAAGTCTTATCTCCAAAATTATGATCATTAGTCTATCTTGAGCCATAAGGCTTCTCTTCTGATCTTTGATTACTTCTTGCTGGCAAATTTCATTTCTTTATGATTAGTGATTGTTGAGATATTAATTTTAAATCTTATTTCGGGAATAAAGGTGTTAATAATCCAGAAGACTTTTCTATGTTTAGAATCCTTCTGATGTTGGATCGTGTCTTCAGATGTATAAGCAACAACTTATCTGAGAGACATCTTCGTTGTCTAATACTTTTTGGTTCTAACATCTCAATCTTGGATCAATTTCCTTTCAGATTAACATGCTTTTGTTATGTAAAGTGACTTGAGAAAATATCATCCTATGATCTTCTCTTTTGATGGAATACTTTTGATGTTTGAACAAGGGTGCATATATCATTTATTTTACAAGTCTTCAAAACCTTGACTTTGTTCTTCAGAAAAGTGAGCAACACTTATTGTAACGAACTAGTCTTTTCCTCTGATCTTTTGTGATGGAAGCTTGTTTCTTGTATTCTTTAATTTCTGATCTTGAAGCAACATCTTATAGGAAACTCTTGGTCACTTGTTTGAGATTCTTTTCTTGTCTACCATTTGGTATCCTGTAGAACAACTGATGTTGTGTTAGAAACATAATTTAATGGTTTTTACTTTCTGAGTAAAGAAGTAATTCTGATGATATCTTGAATGACGACAGTCCAGAAATCTGACATAATATCTGCACACTCAATGAACCCATTAATACTAAAATTGTTACTCATAAAAATATATGTTTGTTATCAACAAAACATAGAGATTGGACACATATCCAAATCTTGTTCTAACAAACATCATCCTTATTACCTCTACACATGCCCTTCGCAAGTCAATTATGTCACTCTTAGAATATGAGTTTGCGACAAAGGACTTATTGTTAATGTTAGCTCTGCATCGTGTTGGATTCACAATCTTCAATTGGAGCCCCTTTTCCATTCCTTGGGTCATCTTGGTGTATTGAGACAATGTCAGTGCCATCTATCTATCTGGTAATCTTATGCACCATCAACATACCAAGCATATTGAGATGGACATTCATTTTGTTCAGGAAACGATATCATGTGGTTAAAAAAGCATTCTTCATGTTCCCTCCAGACATCACATTGCATATATCTTCACCAAATGACTTCCTTGTTTACTCTTTGATGATTTTCGGACCAATATAAATGTCCTTGAACCATCCGTTCTGACTACATGGGTGTGATAAAATAGAATATTAAGTAATAATTTGTCATAATATATCATAACTAGACAAAATAAAATAATGTCCCATAATTTACCCTAATAAGACAATTTACCTAACATTACACATTGATGTAAGGTAATTATTCCATTTTCTTACATGTAAGGGTGTACATGGGCAGGGGCGGAGGCAGCCCATTTGAGGGGGTTCAATTGAACCCCCTGAACATTAAATATTGCATCTAAATGTTCATATAAATTGCATTTTGAATCCCCTGAAAATTTTTATTTGCACCACTTATTCATTTGGTCTTGAATTTATTCACTTTTGCACCCTCAAATTTAAATTCTGTCTATATTAATTGCACTTTGAACTCCTAATTTTTTTTATTTGCACAATTAATTTACTTAGTCCCAAATTTATTTATTTTTGCACCCCCTGACCTAAGGTCCTGGCTCCGCCACTGTACATGGGTTGTGTTAGACTGGATTTAGCCTAACCCGTTACTCAACCCGTTCAAATTTTAATAGGTTGAGTTTATCGTCCAATCCGCAAATTCATCGTCAAAATCAACTCGAACCGACCCACTTATTTATGGGTTGGTTAGGTTGGATTCACGGATTACATTTCAAATTAAAAATAACTTTTTAATAATTTTTTTCAATAATGAAAATTATAACATAATTCAATACAATTACACTATTTTATAATACTCAAATTGAATGAAACACATCATATAATATCTAATAAAATCCATTACACGACATAACACTTTATAATATTAAAATATTCCACAAGACCCGCTATTTCCATAGAATAAAGTTGCAATTGATGCAAAAGAAAATAAAAAAC
The DNA here is from genome assembly GCA_021764765.1 of Vicia sativa. Taxonomy (NCBI): domain Eukaryota; kingdom Viridiplantae; phylum Streptophyta; class Magnoliopsida; order Fabales; family Fabaceae; genus Vicia; species Vicia sativa. The sequence continues at coordinate 133,259,335 of CM038792.1, read as the reverse complement.
AACATTTAGTCTTAGAATTACGTAACCTCATTGGTATAATAGTATTAATGGTAGAGAATATAATTTTTTTGGCAAATAATGTTAATAGTGAGATATTGATTTTATATTTTTGTTTAAAATAATAATTAAAAAAATTACTAATGAGTAATGACACATCAATGAGTCGGGTCAATGGATCTGCGGGTTGTGAAATTAAATCCGATACCCAAATCAAAATTATATGGGTTATTATGGGTTGAGTTGAATATATCCGTAAATGTGTTCGGATAATTTATAAATTAGTTTGGTTTTGATTAGCAAGTTCGTGGGTGCACCTGTCTCCGTAAACACCCCCTACTTACATGACTGAAATTACATTATCAAAGAATCATAAATTTTTTCTGACCATTCACATTTGTTATCAATGCACTTACTAACAAAAAAAAGGTTCACATTTTTTGGGCAATCACCATCTGTTTCACATTTCGTATGTTCTGTAATAAAAATAAAATAAAATAATGTTATTAAAATTTGACAAAAAATTATTTACAAACAAAAAAGTAAAAAAAGAAAAAGAACATGATAAGAAAATAACTTACGCCCACCAACTTCTATTGTAACAAGAAATAAGAAAATAAATAAAATCACAACATTAAAAAACTTGAGAAACCTAGCCATTTTTTTTGTATGTCAAAGACAAGTTATGAATAAATCTTTTTATAGTGTATAAGTTTTATCATTTCTAAATATAACTAAATAGTTTTTCTTTTAACACATAACTAAATAGTTTTTAGTTCTTATGAAGTTGCAAAAACCCTCATAAATTTATAATAATTAAATGCTTCTCAGATACATTAGTTTATTGTGTTTATTCATTTAGTGTACTTAGTAAGGAGGTCACACAATAAAATTGCTAACCATTTAAATAATTTTTTTAACGTTTTATGATAGTAAAAAGATCCTTTTCTTTGAACCATTGTAAAGTTGTTTGTTTTGAATAATGCACCATTGAGATGAAGGAATGATAACAAGGCGAGATGAAGGAATGATAACAAGGCGGGTCTGGGAGGTTATTACCTTAAATCTAAATTTAAATTTTCAAACGATCTGTGTTCTCCGCTTCAAATTCAAATAGAGATGGAGAATTAATACTCAAACTCGACTCAAACGGGTTCAAATTAGATTTGGGTATCTCCGTCCTACCGCCATCTATTTAGTGAAATCAATTTTTTTAATAAAAATACTTATTTTTTTTTTTGCAAAATCAAATTACATTATGAATAATAAAATAAAATAATTTTAAAAAACTCACACGTGCATTTTAAATAATAAATACAAATTAAAATATCAAATTATTGACCACATTTTTAGTATTCTAAATTATAAAAAATAAATAATAATGTACATAATGAAATAAAAGGGATGAGTATTTGTATCCCCCGTTAACTGACCCGTTCTCATATTTTGTAATCAGAAAAAAATTCAAACTCAAACTCAAACTCAGTCAAAACGAATTTTCCTCGTTAACTTTGGGACGAGTTCGAATAGATACCCGCAAGTACGAGTTTTATTGTCATTCTTAGATAAATTGTATCTCTAAATAAGTATGTGTATGATCACTTTAAATTTTTATTGATATTATTGCTGAATAATAATAAATAATGTTTAATTTATTTATTTTAATTGCATGAGTTATTCTATGTTACCATTCATGAATTTTTTTTTGAATAACCATGTTTTTCAAAAAAGTTCAAAAATAACCATGTTTTCAAAATATTTACACAATGTCCATTTGTCAGACTTTTTTATACTATGTCGCCACTGGGAGTGGCGACTACCCTTAAAATGGAAGCAAGTCGCCACTGGGAAGGGCGACATCTCTTAAATTAAGGACCAAGTCGCCACTTGGAGTGACGACATGCTTTAAATTTATTTTTTTTGCTTTTTGCTCTATAAATAGCAGTGTAATCCATACCCTAATCCCTGCACCAGGTTTATCAATTTCTCCATATATTTGTGGTCATGGCATCCCCTAGACCTCCGTCATGGCAACAGAGCTCATCAAAGCGACCCGATCCTGAACTAGTTATTTTAAGAAGGGATGAACATGTTATTTTCTCTCCTATAAAACCCCCCTTGCAGATGAAATTTTGGAACATCCATTCCTTGGAGCAACTGAAAAGAGAGCTCATGTCTTGGTTAGAGGGGGAATATAAACCTGTTGAAGTCATCAAAAGGATTCAAAGGCTTAGAACAAGGACCTCACTTGAAACCGGAGAAACGGTACGTTGGTGGGATGAAGTTGAAAACAACATTGATGCCATCCAAATGATGCATGGATTAGATGACATAGTGTTAACTTTTGTAATTTCTTAGATTTTAAAGGTGTTTGTGTTGTCGTTTTAGTATTTGTGTTATTGTATTTTAGTCTTGTTGTTGTTGTTTAATTATTGTAGGCATCTGTGTTGTCGTTGTTCTTATAATTGGAATTAAAAAGTAAAAGTACTTTTCATTGATGAAAAAAATTACAAATACTTGTGAATCTAAAATCTATGTAGTGGAACTAGAGCCACATTGTGGACACTTCTTTTTATTATTCCCGACCTGACGACATACACTACACTTCCTCTGCATTTTATCAGTGGCATCCATTTCGGTTCTGATGCGCTTGCTGTTTGGAAAACAGAGGTACACAACACACAATAGTTCCGTCTCCTTGACGATTCCTATGATGAATGGAAAAGTACGTATCACCAAGCAGAGTGGGAACGGGATTTCCAATCAGAAATATCCTTATGGCGTTAATATCAACGAAATTTGGGACGTTGGGAAACAACACCAATCCATAGAGGAGTAAAGCTAAAATAGCTTCAAAGGCTACCATACTACCGGCTTCAGAGAATTTAAGAGCCTTCTCCATTAGGAACTTTGAAGTTAGTCCTAAGAGTTTTCCTCGGGTAGTTAGGTTTTTGTCTATCTCAGATTTCTTTAAGTGAGTCATCGTTGCAATGACTGGTGACTTAGGAATGGCTTCCAAACCATTGAAAGGCACTTTGTCCGATACTGAGATACCTAAGATGTGTGCGTACTCTTCCAAAGTAGGCATCAACTGATAATCAGGGAAAGTGAAACAGCGATAGACTGGATCGTAGAACTGAACGAAAGTTTTGAGAAGTCCTTCATCAACGTTAGTGTTCAGAATAGTTAAAAGAGTTCCATAGCGTTTTCTGAAATCCGAGGGATCTTCTACCAAGGATGCTAACTCTTTTAACTTTCCTACATCAGGAATTCTAAAACTGTATCTCTTGGTGAATCTTCCTCTAACGTCCATCACTCTAACCTAAAATATTTTACAAAGAAAAATCTCTAAATTCTTTGGAAATGGGAAGAGAAATGAAGTTTTTTTTTTTGAATGAATGAATGCGGCAAACATGGTTAGTAGTTATACACACGGTCAAACGTTCGAAGTCACGAGCATGAGGCCAACGATAAGAATCAAACGTGGGAAAGTTCTAAGGGCTTATTCATCTGTGAATCGGGTTCTACTGATAATACAGACTCAACACTCCTCTTTGAAATATTATCGGATTTGTTGAATACTCGATGGTCCAATAATATTTTTCAAGAGAAACTCGCCTGATCGTAGTCTCACATGACAATTACTATAGGCTTATGCCCGAATAATCTCTGCACTACATCCTAAATGGCCAGGATGGGTTATGTGTTCTACAGCCACTCAGCTTCGCAAGTTCCCTTGAAAGCAAAATGTCTTCGCAAATACTTGCTAAACATAAATACCCCCAAGACAACCTCCAATGAGAGAGGATATTAACTTCGTAAATCGAGACTTCTCACAGTTAATACCCCACCTAGATCTTAAAATGTTTCTTAAATCCGGTTAGGATTTCTTTCCATCGATGAAATCGTGAAAACACACAATAAAGAAAAACAAACATATGCACATATGAAAGCTTAACCCCTTTTTTTTTCTTTTTGAAAACAAAAAAGCTTGGTGCTCTTGAGCAGAGTCACATTTTTTTTGAAAATCAAAATTTTGACGTACTCCCCAGCAGAGTCGCCATTTTTCCTGTTCGCGTTAAAAGGTGACGCGCTAGAGGATTTGAATGTGATTTCAGATTCTCTGGCTCGAAACGATTTACTCTTTTGATTTGTTTATAAAGATGCCGCGAGCATCAAGCTTTATTATTTTCGACACAAGAAAAGATGATTTAATGATTATGAAAAAGGGGAAAGCTGTTAATACCCTCAATTGATTTTGATATGCGTAACGACTAACGCAAACTAGACGCAACGCATTGGGGAGTATTCCGGGTAAGGGGGTTTGTTATATAAAGGGAATAGATGGAGCACCCTAAATATATATAGTTATCTATAGCTTTATATATGAATACGTTTGATATGTTTGTGTGTTTTAATTGCTATTTCTATGATTGGGAAAGTTTCTCCTTTGGATTTTTTAAGAAAGGTAGATTATGTGGGATCCTAATGTTTGTTATTATTGTGCTCGCAAAGATCTGTGGATCTTCTGCCTACATATCCCCTAGTGGGAATCAGAGCATTTGTAGCTCGGATCTACAGGGATCTATGGTTTGTTTAGTCTGAGAGAGAAAGAAATTTGCTCGGAAAGGATGAGACCTTGTGCCTACGTATTCTCAAAAGGATATTGAGAAAGTCAGAGCAATCGTAGTTCCCACTTATGCTAGTGGAAGCAACGGGATGTTAGTAAGAGACAGACAAATGTCATCTTAATGAAAAATGTATCTAATCTATTTCATCACATACATTTTTTTTGAAAGTTTGATTGAAATCTTTCATCGTAAGTTATAGGTGTTTTGCTTGAGTGTACAAGCGTTACCATTTACATGTTTAAGAAAGATGTTTTGAAAAAAGATGATTGAATCTTTTAACTGTAAGCATTGGGTGTTCTGCTTGAGTGTACAAGCGTTTACCACTTACAATTAAGAGATGTTTTGTTTGAAAATAGTTTGAAAAGAGTTTGAAAAGTTTTTGACTGTATGTGATGTGATAGATGAGATACTTCTTCCATAGAGACGATAGATGTCTAAATCTCGAGGAGAAATTGATTGGATTAAAGGGATGCTTTTAAGAAGCCCGTGGGTCCTTGTATTGTTAGCCCAAGAGGAGGCATTCCGAGGGTCATCGAGGGTCCTTGTATGAAGCTCAAGAGGAAGCTATAGGGTATGGCTGGTTTTGGCTTTAAAAGGGATTTCACCGGGAAACCATCCTTTTGGAATTTAGAGCAATTTCACCGGGAAATTATACTCTCATGGTTCTATCCTAGCGCGGGTGATTCTTTGTATTGGAAGCCCAATAGGAGGCTGTTAAGAGATTTCCTGTCTCTTTCATTGTATGATGCCCAAGAGAAGGCTAAACTCAATGAGGAGTTCTTTTGAACGAAGCCCAAGAGGAGGACTCAACAGGGAGTGTTGTCTTATATGAAGCCTAAGCGGAGGCTAAACTCAGATGAATGAGTTTTCTTATATGAAGCCTAAGAGGAGGCTGAACTCTGTGGGGAGAGTTATCTTGTATAAAGCCCAAGAGGAGGCTACAACTGTGGGAAACCTATTGGTTAGACTAATTGTTATGTTATAATTAGACAGTTGTATAAACAAGTGTGTGTGTGTGTGATATGTATTCACAGGAGTTTATGAAGGAAATACAGACAATGCATGATGTTTATTTACAAGAGTTTATGAAATATAAATATAAACAAGTGTCTATGAAACGAACGTTCAAAACGAGCGTGACTTGATTATTCACAAGTTTGAACTGTGTACAAGGAAGTAAATATGTACACGAACGAGTATTTATGTACAAGGAATTAATGGATGTACATAGGAGGGTTGGGACTTACACCATAAGGGTGGCCCATTGGTTTAAAAGCAGTTTCACCGGGAATAATGCTCCTTTCAATACCAATGGTCAGTTGTATATACAGATGAAACGGAAACGACCGATCAAAGTTTATTTGTGTTTGAGTATTTACAAAAAGTATCTGTATTATGTACAGATAAAGATTTGTATGTATCTGAAGAGAGTTTGATATGTACAAAGAAATAATTATGTACATAAAAGAATGTTGGGACTTACACCGTGAGGGAGGCCCATGATCGATTGAGAAATTCGAGAGAAAACGAAATCGGTTTTGCGTATACACAAGTGAAGTGAAAACAAACGATCGAAGTTTGTCTGTACTTGAGTATAAAAAGTATCTGTATTATGTACAGATAAAAATTTGTATGTATCTGAAGAGAGTTTGATATGTACAAAGAAATAATTATGTACATAAAGAATGTTGGGACTTACACTGAGGAGGCCCATGATCGATTGAGAAATTCGAGAGAAAACGAAATCGGTTTTATCGTTTAAATCGGATCGATCATGGTAAAAAGATGTAAGTTTGATGAAAAGTTTTGAAGAAATGATTTTGAAAGTGTATTTGAAACATGAAGTTTACTTACAAGAAGTTTTGAAAAGAATCGGAATTCGAAAGTTTGAAAAAAATCACCTTTAAAGGTGTTTTGAAAAGTGCCTGAAGTGTCGTTTTCGGCTCGATTAAAACATAATCAGATGAAAGTTTTTTCTGAAAATTTTTGCACTATCATAAAATAGATACATTTATTGACAAGTGTACAAAAAATCACCTCAAATTGAGGAGTTTTGATTGGTTAAAAAAATGTCAAAGTTTGTAAAAAAATATGAAGAAAATATGAAAAGTTTGAAAAAAATGGTCCATGGGAGGTTTGAACCCAGGACCTGTGGGTGGCATACGTGGCAGAGTGATCTACGAGCGAGCTGGCAACCGCTGGGGCAACAATGAATTTGTGTATTGAATCCAAACCACGTGTTAATATTATATTGGAAAATTTGAATTTGAAAAAAAACAAAGAACACGCGCGAAGCCCTGTTCTTCTTCTTCAATCCTTGATCAATGCTAGAATCCTTGTTTCTTGATGAAATTGGATGAAGTAAACATGAAAGTTGATCGTTTTTTAACAAGGAACATGATGATGATCATTAATTTCATTTATTTTTAGTTAAACATGATTGAATTTCCAGAAATCACGAAGAACCCTAGAATTGAAAAACCTAATTGAAATGGCGTATGATGGATGATTTTGTCAATTGTTTGAGGGTTAATGATCGTGAGAGGTGCAGAAAACAAATGGCCAAGAGTTTTTTTCAAAATGAATCAAAGAATCATGAGATTGAAGTTCGAGCTCTTACCTGTTGAAGCTGGAATCGAATTCTAGATTTGAGTGCTTCCAGTTGTTGTTTGTGGATTGTTTGAGCACCAACGACCTCTAGGGAAGGTGTGGGAGTGGTCTGCTTGCTCTGAAATGCCCTGGAACTCTCCAGCCAAGTCGACCTGCACAAGCTAAAAATGGAGCTTCGATTTCTGGGTTAGAGCTGTTACAGTTAGTTGTTATTGATCTGCATCATGTCTATGATGTTTGTAGATAGTGTTTGGATGATCAGAACATCAATTACTCAAGCCAAACCAAGAATTCGAATGATAAGGCAGTTTTGCATAAGCTTATGAGCATGGTTTGTAATTCTGGTTTCTAGCTTGGCTATGTTGTTTTTAAGTGTTCAAACAAGTTTCATGTTGATGTTAAAGCATATTAGACACCAATTTGATCAAAGTTTTTCATTAATTTTCAAAAATGCACAAGTTCTCAAAATTCACTAAGTTTCTTGATTTTTAAGAAAGAAGAATGAAAGCATGACTTGGCATTACTTTGGTGTGGTTTGAACTTGAAAAGGATGCCTCTATTTATAGGCCATGGATTCTGAAATGTTAGGCACAAGGACATGGCATTGGTAATTCAAAGTTGCCTTAGAGGGCAAGAAAGACATTTTGCAAAAGGAAAAGGAAACTTCCTTTTTTCACCATGTGTGAAAATCTCAATTTGATCTTATCTTTCAATTATTACCTCTAGCTGATATTTATCAGTTCTAAACTCAATTTGGCAAGGTGGAAAGTGTTCTAGAAGAAGAAATCAAAAAATGACCTATAATTTGAAGTTTTGAACTTTGGAAACCATGGTTATGGAGCCTTATGTTTCAATTTCAAACGTATAGCTAGACTCCATGGATTTGAGAGTTCTTGGACATTTTGGAAAGCTTGTTTCAAGAGCTACAACTTTCATGTTTTGAGTTTTTTCCAAATCAAAGTGGAACTATGTGAAAAAATGCCATGAAGTTTGGAAAAAATACAACATTTTAACACTTGAAAATATTTCTAAGGGTTGGAAATTTTGACTTTTTGTTGACTTTTTCAAATTCTTTGATTTTTTATGATCATGATGGATCATTTGAAGTATTTTGATGTTGGAAAAGGTTTTGTCTTGAAAAAGTTGACCAAAAGTCAAAGTTTGACTTTTCTATGCAGATGAAATTTCATCAGATGTTTCAGAAATTGACTGATGAAGTCTGTGAACTTTTGTGATGTTTTGAATTCAGAAATTAGGTCAAGATGTTGTATCTAAGATATAATGACCAATCTCTAACCAAAAAAGTCATTTATTGCTCAAAAACTCAGAGAATACTCATCCTCGACCAAAACCCTAATTGGTCGATCCTCGATTAATCAATGAGAAAAGTTGGTTATCTGATGATCAGAGGTTGATGATTTGATCAAGATAGATCAAATGAGGTGAGTAAAACTCAAACCCTAATTAGTTGCCTCTTGAATCAGATGAAAATTTTATGAAACCCTAATTTTGACCTGTGAATGCTACACCCGATTAATCCTCTTCTGGACTGTTAGTGATGCAATGATGCAAATGTAAAGTGGTATATTAGGTCAAAAATTGGGGTATGACAATTAGGACCCGATACTCTTGCCTTGCCAGCCCCTGGTTGTGGTCAATTGTTTCTTTGACACTAAATGTATGGCCATGGCGGTCTCAGAACGGTCACCGGCTTGATTCTGCAAAATTTCATGCACATATCGTTGTGCACCTGTTGTGTTTGTAACACTGCATTCCAACGTTTACCTCTTGTTGCGAACAATGTTGCCATCCGAAAATATGTTGCGTTTGCCGTAGCAGTTATAGGAAGGTTTTGCAGGCCCTTGAAGACGTTGTTCGTTGATTCCACAAGATTTGTTGTCATGTGGCCCTACCTCACCCCATTGTTATACGATCTAGTCCACTTCTCTCTGTCAAGATTATCAATCCACCTCTCTGCATCTGGATTTGACTCAAATATTTCATGGCGGTAGTAGTGGAATCCTGGTTGCAGTAGACATGCATAGAGGGGGGGGGGTCGTACCAACCATTTTCTGGATTATTATATGCACTTATAATGGAAGCGTGCCTGTCATAAATCAAACAGAGTCCAGGCTGTGGAGCCACATAAGTTCGAAGATTTTTGAGAAAGAAACTCCAAGCAGTAGGTGTCTCCCATTTCACTAGTGCAAAGGCTATGGGGAAAATGTTACTATTTCTATCTTGTGCAACCGCCATCAATAACGTTCCCTTGTATTTGCCGTACAACCAAGTTCCGTCAATCTGAATAATCGGTTTGCAAAAAGAAAATCCGATGATGCAAGGACGAAACGCCCAAAAAAGTCTAAGGAATATTCCATTACCTTCGACAGGGGCTCCATCTAGGGATTGTGCCGACAAGGTCTCCATTATAACAACGGTCCCAGGTGAATATAATTTTAGTGCAGCCAAGTATCTCAAAAGTTGTTTGTATGATTCCTCCTAGTTACCGTAGACCACTTCAATAGCCTTGGTTTTTGCTAGCTAAGCCTTTCTGTAAGACGGTCTATATTTGAACACAGAAACGCAATGGGAGATAATTTTCTTGACCTTAAGTGACGTGTCAGCTTCTACGAGCGGTAATATGCTGTGACATATCATATCATGGCTAAGTTTGCTATGATCTTGCGTCATGTTTGTGTTAACACAAGTGTGGGGTTGACTAATGGATCCTATCACCCAGGCATTATGTTTTTTCTTAAATGATGCCATTAGCCTGTAACCACACTCAGGGTTTTTTCACAAAATGACGTACCTGTCTGGATTTGACCGATCAGCTTTGAAATCAACACAGTTTGATAAGTGCCAATTTTTTATTGCTAGCATACAATCTTCCTTCGTACGAAACTTGTCACCTATTTTTAACTCCTCGTCGGACCTCATATAGGGGTTGTAGAACATGTCTGATGAAGGCTCATCCTCGCCTAAGTTAAGGGTTGTGAAGTGGGGAGGTGGTGAGTAGCGTTGTACCTCAGGTATTTGGATGTGCTCTTCATCTTCAGAATCACGGTTAACCAAGTCATCAACCACGTCTTCTACATCATCAACCACATCTTCTTCGACTTGATTTTCTGGATCTTGTTCGTCATCAACAACGAGATAAATAACCTGCGACTGCATGTTCTGGCACTGCATGTTCTGGGACTGCATGTTTTAGGACTGCATGTCCTAGGAGAGTTGGAATTGTTCCAGCACAATGTACAACTCAATATAATCGTAACCAGAATACTCGTGGTTACGAAACATGTTTTGTACCTCAATATCATTTTGGATATAAGACTGATAAAACTTGACTGATTTATTATCAGTAAAATGAGGATGTTGGTAGAAAATTTGGGCTACAGGTTGTCTAAGTTTAGACTCAATATTTTTTTTCAAATACGAAAAATTAGCCTTTCTATTTAGACAAAATCTAGTGGAATCAGTGTTTCTAAATAGAAATCCGGCTTGATCACATTCATAAATTTCACCATTTGTGTGAGCATTGATTTTGTATTGTGTTGAGGATGCCATGATATGTGAGTATTCAGGATTGATATTTGGAGAGTAGAAGTGTGAATGGATTACAAAGAAACTTGGCTGCATAAATAGCAAGAACATGATCATTTGATGCATGAAAAAACAAACAGAAACAAGACATGACAAAACATTATTGCATGCATGTGACAAACATTGATAAGACAATACCATGCCTCTAACACTAGCCTAGTTAGTACACTATTGTCAAATATCATTGAATGCATGTAAGAGACATTGACAAGACAATACAACTTTGCCTATCTATAAGACATAGTGATAGGCTTAACTTATGCATGCCACCATGTTTGAAGAATATCTCATTGCATGCATACAGTATTGATTTTGTCTCTACATAAACTAAAATTTTATTCACTCCTTCCACAATCAAAAGACACGTGTGCCTCTATTTTTAAAATCTTTCCTCTTCCCTTAAGAAGTTGCAACTTCGACTTTCTTGCAACTTGACTCTCTTCAAAAGTTGCAATCGACTTCCTTGGTTGCAACTTCTGACTTCCCTTTAGAAGTTGCAACTTCTGACTCTTCTTCAGAAGTTGCAACTTCTGACTCCTCTTAGGAAGTTGCAACTTCTGACTCCTCTTCAGAAGTTGCAACTTTGACTTCCCTTCAGAAGTTGCAACTTCTGACTTCCCTTTAGAAGTTGCAACTTCTGACTCCTCTTCAGAAGTTGCAAATATCATTAAATTTTATATATAATAAATATCATTAATTTTTTATATAATTATATTTATCATTCAATATTAAATTTAGTACATCCTAGAACATATTGTCAAATATCATTGAATGCATCTAAGAGACATTGAATGCATGCATGTAAGGGAATTGACAAGACAATACAAGACATAAAATATACTCTTAATTCAATAAACGATCCATTGAATGCATGCATCTAAGAGACACTGACAAGACAATACAAGTTAGCCTATCTATAACACATAGTGCTAGCTATAAATTATGCATGCATGCCACTTCAAGTCAACAGTCACGCATGCCACTACAAGGACTGAATTTTACAGATTTATAGTTCCAAAGCAAGTCGCCACTTGGAGTGGCGACTACACTCCATGTTTGCACTATGTCGCCATGCTGAGTGGCGACTTGCTGCCACCTCAGAATTCCTCCAATGCATGAATGGGTCGTGTCAATGAGGAGTGGAAATTAGGTGAGTGGAAAAGTCTATAAATACCAAGGACTTTCACATCATTTCCATCATTCACAAACGCTTTTCATCAGTGCAATACACACGTTTTGCAGAGAGAATTTCTTACTTTTATAATTGCAGTCATGTCTCTTCTCACCATGGGTGAATCCCACAGAGGAACTAGGAGGAATGTTGCCGCGTTTGTAAGTTTTTCTTCTAATTTTATATTAACTCATTTGTTTTTCATAGTTTATTTTAATTATTGTCTATATTATTTTTTTAGGATGTCAAAAAGTTTAGGGTGCGTACACATCCTATGGAAACTCCTGACCCATGGATTGTCCCTTTGGTTGAGCGTGCCGGTTTCGGAAATGTGATGCATATCGTAAATGCATCTATTGATACAAAGTTCATACTTGCTTTGTGTGAACATTGGAGACCGGAGACTCACACATTTCATCTACCAACTGGTGAATGTACTGTCACACTTGAGGACGTGTACAAGTTGTTGGGTATCCCAATTCATGGTAAGCCAGTGAATCGAGATGTGCAGCAACCTAACGACCTTTGTCTGCAAATGTTAGGTGTAGATCTCGTCGAGGGAACGAAAGGTGCAAAAGGTAGGGGCCAAGGTATTAAACTATCGGCCCTTAAATTCTGTTATGACTCTCTTATTTTGAATGAGTATTCGTCTGACCAAGAAAAAATAATAAAAACAAGAATATATATTATGTTATTATTTGGAAACATGCTATTTCCCGAAGGCACAGGAAATAACATCAACTTTATGTACTTGTCTTTGCTTGGAGACATAGATAGCATTGGGAAGTATAGTTGGGGTTCCGCAGTATTGGCTTACCTTTACAACTCATTGTGTAAAAATGCTGAAAAGGATACATGTACATTTTACGGATGTGCATTTTACTACATAATTTAATGGTTTTTACTTTCTGAGTAGTAATTCTGATGATATATTGAATGACGATAGTCCAGAAATCTGACATAATATCTGAACACTCAATGAACCCATTAATACTAAAATTGTTACTCATAAAAATATATGTTTGTTATCAACAAAACATCGAGATTGGACACATATCCAAATCTTGTTCTAATAGACATCATCCTTATTACCTCTACACATGCCCTTCGCAAGTCAATTATGTCACTCTTAGCATATGAGTTTGCGACGAAGGACTTATTGTTAATGTTAGATCTGAATCGTGTTGGATTCACAATCTTTAATTGGAGCCCCTTTTCCATTCCTTGGGTCATCTTGGTGTATTGAGACAATGTCAGTGCCATCTATCTATCTGGTAATCTTATGCACCATCAACATACCAAGTATATTGAGATGGACATTCATTTTGTTCAGGAAACGGTAGCGCGTGGTTAAGAAAGCATTCTTCATGTTCCCTCCAGACATCACATTGCATATATCTTCACCAATGACGTCCTTGTATACTCTTTGATGATTTTTGGACCAATATAAATGTCCTTGAACCATCCGTTCTGACTACAGGGGTGTGATAAAATAGAATATTAAGTAATCATTTGTCATAATATATCATAACTAGACAAAATAAAATAATGTCCCATAATTTACCATAAGACAATTTACCTAACATTACACATTGATGTATATTTAAATTCAAGTGAATGAGAAAAGTCAATTATTCTATTATCTTACATGTAAGGGTGTACACGGGTTGTGTTAGACTGGATTTAGCCTAATCCGTTACTCAACCCGTTCAAATTTTAATGGGTTGAGTTTATCGTGCAACCCGCAAATTCATCGTCAAAATCGACTCGAACCGACCCGCTTATTTATGGGTTGGTTAGGTTGGATTCACAGATTGCATTTCAAATGAAAAATTACTTTTTAATAACTTTTTTCAATAATGAAAATTATAACATGATTCAATACAATTACACTATTTTATAATACTCAAATTGAATGAAACACATCATATAATATCTAATAAAATCCATCAACACGACATAACACTTTATAATATTAAAATATTCCACAAGACACGCTATTTCCATAAAATAAAGTTGCAATTGATGCAAAAGAAAATAACAAATAACATTTAGTCTTAGAATTACGTACCCTCATTGGTATAATAGTATTAATGGTAGAAAATATAATTTTTTTGGCAAAATTATGTAAGTAGTGAGATATTGATTTAATATTTTTGTTTAAAATAATAATTAAAAAAATTACTAATGAGTAATGACACATCGATGAGTTGGGTCAATGAATCTGCGAGTTATGAAATTCCAATCCGATACCCAAATTAAAATTATATGAGTTATTATGGGTTGGGTTGAATATATTCGGAAATGTGTTGGAATAATTTATGAATTAGTTGAGTTTTGATTAACAAGTTCATGGGTGCACCTGTCACCGGAAACACCCCCTACTTACATGACTGAAAGACAATTCTTAAAATACTCTATCATAAAATTTATTACATATTTTTTTCTGTAGCAAAACAACGTGTTCTCTTTGAGATAATATTTTTATACTCTCTTAAATTTCATTATCGATTAATCGAAACTTTCTCTGGCATCTGTTATAAATGCACTTATTAACAAAATAAAAAAAATAAAGCTTCATATGTTCTGCGCAATCATCATCTGTTTCACATTCCTTATGTTCTGTAATAAAAATAAAATAAAATAATGTTATTAAAATTTGACAAAAAATTATTTACAAACAAAAAAGTAAACAAAGAAAAAGAACATGATAAAAAAATAACTTACGCCCACCAACTTCTATTGTAACAAGAAATAAGAAAAGAAATAAAGTCACAACATTAAAAAACTTGAGAAACCTAGCCATTTTTTTTGTATGTGAAAGACAGGTTATGAATAACTCTTTTTATAGTGTATAAATTTTATCATTTCTAAATATAACTAAATAAAAAAAAAATTTTTTAACACATAACTAAATAGTTTTTGGCTCTTATGAAGTTGCAAAAACCCTCATAAATTTATAATAATTAAATGCTTCTTAAATACATTAATTTATTGTGTTTATTCATTTAGTGTACTTAGTAAGAGGTCACACAATAAAATTGCTAACCATTTAAATATATTTTTTTTTAATGTTTCATGATAATAAAAAGATCCTTTTCTTTGAACCATTGTAAAGTTGTTTGTTTTGAATAATGCACCATTGAGATGAAGGAATGATAACAAGGCGGGTTAGAGAGATGGAGAATTAAAACTCAAACTCGACTCAAACGGGTTCGGATTAAATTTGGGTATCTCCGTCCTACCACCATCCATTTAGTGAAATTAATTTTTTTAATCAAAATACTTATTTTTTTTTTGCAAAATCAAATTACATTATGAATAATAAAATAAAATAATATACAATCATGAAGCGCCTAGAAATAATATGCATAAAGAAGGAGCGAGACATCAAAGAGCGTGTTCCCAATACCAATGGTTCACACCACCATAGTGAAGCGCCTAGAAAAATATAAAATCATGAAGCCGCCATCGAGATTTATTTGGTCCAAGAAGGAAATGGAAAATATCGAATAAAATCTACAAACAAAGTATAATATGGTCCTCAAGACCAAATAGAGGGTATATGACTTGATTATGTAGGGGGAGTATTAGAACCCCTCACATCCATCGTACTCGATGGAAACCATTTAGTTAATGTGTGTTCAAGTGGTAGTGTGATAGTTTGAAATCTTCTACTTAACGATCGAGAAAGGATAAAGAAGAAGGGTTTTCTTTTTTAGTTTATTGGGTTTCACAAAACTCATATCTTGTGCCTACATACTCCCTTGTGCAATGGGAAAGTTAGAACTTTGTAGTTCTTCTATAAAAATACCAAGAGTTTATTGATTGATTTTAGAAGAATGATGCGTTAGACATTTCAAACGTTTGAACTTCGACTTGATTTACTCGTTCGGGGAGCTAAGTCTTTGTATTAGTTTCATATTGAAATGGCTAAAGCACACTCCTTTTTAAGAAAAGGTTTTCGAAATCACACAAGGGAAAAAAGTAAGTTTTGATGAGTTGTAGTTATTTTTAAGTGGGTGATGAGTACCGAACAATAGGACTAACATCCTATGATTCAAATACTAGAAACTATAGGATCAATGAAGTTCAACGATTTGTCTCTCAACCCAAAAAATTTCTTATGAAAAGGTGAAGTGAAACAAGGTTCATGCTTATTAGATTTTTTGCACGAGTATTAAAAAATTGATTTAACAACCAACAATTTAAATACTCAGATTTTATTATGAAAATGTTTTTGAAAATAAAAATTTACATTGAATCAAGGTTTGAAGTTTTATTAAAGTGTTTTAGATAGAGAATGAGAGAAAAGGTCGATTGCGATCACAAAAGCAAACTCGACTTATCAAAGTGGTTAGGGGATTGGTATATGGACCAAGCATGCATGGGGTGGTTGGTTACGATTGCCGAAGCACTTTCAACTTATTAAATTGGTTATGATTCAGTATATGGACTGAGATGCAGGGTTTTGATAAGTGTACAATAATGAATAAAGGAATAAAACTATTAAGCTATTACACATCCAAAATGGAGAAATACACTTGTTGAACCATAATAAACAAAGTAAAGTACACAAGCCCATACAAGTTGGCTCACACAAGTAGAAATGATAAAACAAAAAAGATTAATCATGATATCTAAGTGCTACTAGCAAAGTGGGCTAGTCTTCTTGACGACCATTAGGAGTAATCGATCGAATACACTCACTCTAGGAAAGCCCATGATCAACTTATGAATGTATGCAAGTGTGCATGTGTTTAGTGTGTATGTGTTTCATTGTTGAGGGGTCCAAAAGGAAGCTTTGTAAGGTCCATTCCAACACAAAAATGTCGACTTATAGTGATAAAATTGACTCAGCACCAAAAATTAGTTCTTTGAAAAGTTTGATGCATGGTGATGATGAATAATATTTAAATAAAACAGTAAAGCACAATTAAATAATTATTACATCATTTACACTTATATGAATGAGAATGGAAGCAACCAAAACAATCACACAAAGTCCAAAAATTAAATCAAACAATACAACCTTGTTGAAATAATTAAATAATTCATTATATTAAATAATTTTTTTATAAAACTAATTAATAAATTAATTATTTTGATATATATATATATATATATATATATATATATATTAAAATCAACTAATAAAAACATAGAGAAATGGTATTTGACTTTTCCACTTATGCTTTTAATTAATTTCTACAAAATGTGAAAAGCAAATGATGATGGCCATCTATTCTTCACGTGAAAACAAAATAGGTGAAGAAGAGAGATCAACTTCTATACTTCTTTCTTCACAATGCAAGTTTCTTTCTTTTGAGAAATTCAAACAAAAACTCCCACTTACAGCATGCACACACTGTATTTCCTCTTCCAAATTTGTTCATACAATAGCAACAAAGAAATTAAACCCAAATGCTAGACCGGTAAAAGGTTTTGAAACTTAAACAAAATTCTAGCATTCTAAGTAACATTGAGGAAAAATCACAAATTAAATACATTTGAAATAGGACCTTGTAGTAATTAACAGAACTAGCAAATCTTATAACAACTCAGCGTCGAAATCAGTGTCGGTGTGTGAGAATGAGATCTAATAGCGTGAATCTACTACCTATATAAGAATGGAAGATGCTTAAGCACTTCGATTCCTACCCTTTGTTTGAAAATCATTTTGCACTAACCAAAGCCCTTTTTGGTAATTCAATATATCATACTCAATTGTCCAATGAAATCTCTCTAATGCTTCAAGTGTCAGAACTATTTCAAATTTTAGAGAATGCATAACATTACCTGGGTAATATGAAAGGTATCGTGTATTAACCGGGTTATGATTCTTTTTCTCTCTTTGTCACTCTTTCTCGTCTACCTCTTTATCCCTCTTTCTCTCCTGGTTCTCTCTTTCACCCATTAAACCCTAACTTTTCTTTTTCTTTTTCTTCCTCCTCCTCTCTTCTAAAACCCTAGCCGCTCATAACAACATTTTTTCTCAACATCCTCCTTTCTCTCTCAGCAGCTTCAATCTTGGTTTAAGATTTTATTGTTTTTATTTTTAATGTAATAATACTTTGTGTAATGAGTAACACTGTTGATATAATATTTTAGTGGTGATGGAAGTGATTCTTGCAGATGTTTTCCAACAACTAAATCAAGTCTGCAGAATAGTGGTGTTTGCAAGGAATGCCCTATTTCTTTAGTTGTGTTTGTTCTAATTTGTTTGATAATTGCAGTATATTGCTTTTATCCTTTGACATGATATAACCATGGAAACAATTTGTATTCAACCATTACTTGTAATTTCAGGTGTTCGTCTCGTCATTTGTTTGGTGTCAAGCTGGTTAAAGTAATTTCGAAAAATGACTACTTTAATATCCGTTTACACCTCTTTCTTTAAGCTTTTTAGTTTTGGATTTACTAGCTCTGTTGTTTCTTGTATCTACATCAACACATTTTTCCTTTTTCTGCATTTTTGTACTTCATAAGCTTTTGTGCATCCATAACCACTATGCTTTGATAAAAACAAGATTCTATGTTTTGAAGATGCAACCATAGGAACTGAATACTCAAGACAAGTATGAGGCAACTGAAAAAAGAAAATGGAAGAAGGTAATGCATTGTTCAAAGCTGGAAAACATAAAAGAACATCAAAGATATATGAAAAGGTACTCGCACTTGCGAAACTAGAAAGACCCCAAGCTACTGTGTAAATTACAGATATGATGTGGTAAAAAGTGACTTAATTGTACATACTTTCTTTTTCTTTTTCTGAGTGACAGTCCATAAAGTTTATTGAGTATGATTCCACGTTTAGTGATGAGGAGAAACAAGCCAAATCATTGAAAATTACATGCTATCTTAACAATGTAGCCTGTAAGTTGAAACTCTAGGGCTACAAACATATAGAGAAGTTGTGCACAAAGGATAGTTTATGAAACTATGTTACACAGGAAGTAGAATTTCTCAAAGTTGAAAGAATGAGAATTTATTCCATGGCTATCCTTGATCATATGTTTTGACATGTTCGATTGTAACTATGTTGCACATGAAGTAGAAATGACGAGTACTACATATTTTGGTTTATTCCTTTTACGGTTTAGGAAATTGATCATTGGAAAAAGTTTAGTTCAGTTTTTGCTATTTGAAGAAAACTGTATCGTAGAACTAGATTTTAAATACTTTTTAAAATTATTTGCCAATATTCCATGTCATATGTTGATGCAAGGCCCAAACGAAAATACACTAAGCCCTTATGGATGAATGACAATATAATGTAGAAAACTGTACTTTGTACCCCCACAGTTAATCCTGTACCCCCACACTTTTTTAAAAATGACAATTTTACCCTAAATATAATTTAATTATTTTACTATTTGACTTTTACCATTTACGAAAAAGACAAAATTTAACAGTCCAGAAAAACACTTTCGGAACACATTCCGGAACACTTCTAACAAGTATTCCGGTATGTAAAAATACAAACCGGAACAGTTTTTAAATGTGTTCCGGATTTCACAAAAACCATTCCGGAACACTTTGTGCAAGTGTTCCAGAATGAATGCCAAATTGTATAACAAACCGGAACACTTCTAGTAAGTGTTCCGAAAATTTTACCAAACCGGAACACTTTCAGAAAGTGTTCCGGAATGCAATATTGCAAACCGGAACACTTCCTAAAAGTGTTCCGAAAAAAGACAACAAAAAAATAAAACCGGAACACTTTCTAAAAGTGTTCATGTTTGGTAAAATTTTCGGAACACTTTCTAAAAGTGTTTCGGAGTGTTTTTTTATGAACCGGAAGACTTGGCCAAACTGTTCCGGAATGCAATGTACTTTGAGAGAATTCGGAACACTTTTAGAATAGATGTGAAAATGAATTTTTTTTAAAAATCTTATGCTTTTTATATGAGGGTATTTTCGTCAAAAAATTATTGTAGCGGGGGTACAGGTTGAAATGTGGGGGTAAAAAGTGAAGTTTTCTATAATGTATTAAGAGTATTAACTATGTTATATATCCTTTGAGTAACTTAAGCCCATTTAGTAGTGGGTCTTGTTAAGCCCAATATCCTTTGTAACCCTACTATTAATACTGCTACTGTAGGAGTAAGAAGGCTATGAAAAATAAGTTGCATTTATTTCCTTCTTAGTTTATGGTTTCCTATTGTTTTCAATGGTGTAGCTCTATTTTGTGGTAACTGCAGAATCTAACTTATATCATTGGTGCTTTCATTACCCTTCTCCCATGCCTCCCAAGAAAGACACAGCCGCCCAAAATCCCAAGGATATCGATGAATCCATTCAACAAACCAACTTGCGTATTGATGAACTCATGCTCGCAAACCGCAACGTTGAATCTCTTATTGATTTCAACAACGACAACCTCAACAAACAGCTCACAGCGCTGGACAACAGCTTTACTGACCGCATGAAAGCTGGATTCTCCGAACTCAGCAACCTCATGACACAACATCTGAGTCAACAGTTCCCAGCTCTCTCCAATGCCGCCTCACCATCCAGATCCGCCACTCCAGGTATCGCAAGCTCTCTACTACAGCCGACCAGTTCGGAGAACGTTGTTATCAACACTTCTTTTCCCTTGCTACACGTTCCCTTACCGCATAGCTAACCACTTCCCCACTCCCCAAATCAGACTTTTTCCACTCCTACTTCTTCCCAGACCAGTTTTTCCACAGTACAGCTTTCCACTCCAACTAACCCTCCACCATATTGCATTCCCCAACCGCAGCCAACTATTAGACCACCACAACCCAACTTCTCCACTTTTCAACCAACTCCAACTCCACAACCTTTTTTTTAGCAACACTAGTCATATCTCCCATTTTTAAACCAACCTACTTACAATCCGCTTCCTCCACGAAATCCAAAAATTGAATTGAGATTGTTCGATGGGACAGATGCTCTTGAATGGCTGTTTCAATCAGAACAACTTTTTGGGCTTTACAACATTCCTTTAGAAAACAGACTCCCTATGGCTGCCTTTTACATGAAGGGAGAAGTTCTAAGTTGGTACAAATGGATGTTTCAAAACCAACAACTCACAGATTGGCATTCTTTTGCACGAGCCCTTGAGTTACGATTCGGCCCTTCAACATACGAAAATCACCAAGCCCAACTGTTCAAGCTACACCAACATGGTTCTGTAGCGGATTATCAATCTAATTTAGAACGTTTGGCTAATCGTGTGTTGGGTTTGCCACCAGAAGCAATGTTAAATTGTTTTATTTCAGGTTTACTTCCAGAAATTCGCAATGAACTGGCAATACATCATCCCTATTCCGTTTCCTAAGCAGTGGGCCTTGCCAAACTCATTGAGTCCAAATTAAAAGATGTTCGACCCAAATTCAACAAAACTCAACCCAATACTTACACCTCAAAACCACTGTCAACTTCTAACCAAACACCTTCACCAAACCTAATCAACACCAATCCACCTCCAAACCCACTTGCCAACTGAAGCAACTCGATTTTCAAAAATCATTTAAATTTCGAAAACTAGTGAAATCACCACCTAATTTTATTTGTTCTAAAAAGAACGGGAAAATATAGATAAAACCCCATAGATACGGATAAGGCGGTCTACGACCAAAAATATGGAATCGGGAGTCGGTTATGTAAGGGGAAGGTATTAGCACCCCTTACATCCATCGTACTCGATGGGACCCATTTAATTCTACGTGTTTGTGTGTGTTTATTGCTAAGTTATGAATACCAAAAGAAGAAAAAGAATTTTTTTATTATTATTTTGAGTTTGGCACGGTCTCGGAGCTGTGTGCCTACGTATTCCCTTGTGCAATGGGAAAGTCAAAACTCTGTAGTTCCTCTCAAAAAGGTTTTAAGTTTGTTGTATTGATTTTATAAGAAAAATCGTGCATTAGACATTTCAAATGCTTGAACTTGGACTTGTTTAGTTTGTTTGAAAAGCTTAAGTCCACGTTCGTTTGAAATGACTATTGCACACTCTTTCGTTGGAAAAAGTTTTGTGATCGCATATGAGCGATAAAAGAGTTTTGAGTGATTTGAATTATTTTTAGATGAGTGAAAAAGTACCGAACAATAGGACTAACGTCTTACGATTCAAATACTAGAAACCCGAGGAGCTAATGCTCAGACGAGTCGTCTATCACCCAAAAAGATTTTTTTATGAAAGAGTGAGGTGAAACGAATTTCACGTTATTTAGAAGTCTTTAAGCAACCGGTCTAGCGTCCAACGACTTAAAGACTAAGAGTTCATTTGGGACAAGTTTTTAAACAATTGGCCTAGCGTCCAACGACTTAAAAACTTGGATTTTATTATGAAAAAAAGGTTTTGAAAATGCACTTGATGTTGGATCGAGGTTTGTAGGTTAATTATGAAAGTGTTTTGAGATACGTGCTGAGATGAAATATGGAATCGGGTTATGATTAATTAAGTATATGAACTTAATTAACCTCGTGAGGATAGGTGCTCCTATCCCCAACCATGAGACTCTGATGCATGGAAGATTGATATATAGACCAATGTTATTTTTGGGTTATGATTAATTAAAGCAACAAGGGCTTTAATTAATCTCGTGAGGATGGTCATGCCCATCCCCAACTATGAGACCCTTTAAGAAATCGACATATGAGCCAATCGAAGTAGAATCGGATTAATGTTAATGTTAGTTGTGTGCGAAGTGTACAATGGTGAATAAATTCTGAATAAACAGACAATTATCACACAATACAATCGAAAATTTAAATAATTATTAGAAACGATTTTTTCTGTTTGATGAAAAATCAACTAATAGTTTAATCGATAAGTCATCAAATAGAAACTATCAGAGCTAATTATTACTTAATACATCGCACAAAAATATCATTTACATAAAAATAAATTAATTGAAAAAGATAAAAGTTTAGAGTTAGCCTGTATGAAGCAAGTCTGGGCGGTGCGGAAAGAAATCCAGAGACAACACTCTTGAGCCCAAATAAAGGGTTCAATGAGCCTTCAAAAAATCCCATGTGGAGTATCAGAAGATGATGCATCGTTGATCAGAGGACCAAAAACTCGAGGCAAGCGGGAAGCAAGATGGTACGGGTATACCATGAAGACAACATAGTACAAATAAATAAAAAGAAAAGAAAATACTAAAATTCCCTAACTAGAGATGGTGACAAATGTCACCACCAAACGAAACCTAATCTAATTATTTATTATTATTTATTTATTTTTAAAAAAAATGGTATATTAATTATTATTTTATTAATTAACTAGGAAAATAATAATAATAATAATAATTAACTAATATTAATACTATGCTAATCCTAGTATTATATTAAACAAAACAAAAATTAAAAATAAAACTCAATATGTCTCCTCTCTCTCACGATGCATTCATTCAGAATCCCAAACCATCTTCTTCTCTCCAAAACGCTAACAGAAAAGCAAACCCTCATCTCTCTCGCTCTCCTGTTGGAAACCCAGAAAACTGATGTCTCTCTCTCACTTCTCTGATGGAAACCCGTCTCTCTCTCAATTGTTTCGACGGAAACCCTCACTTCTCTCTCTCAATCGCCCTCGGATGAAACCCTAACCTCTCTCGATTCTGTGTGGCTTATTTCTTGCGTTTTCTGATGCTTTCTAATGCTTGATAACGTTGGCTTTGCAGATGCTTACCAGATTCTTGGAACTTGAAGGGGGGTTGGAACCCTAGATGCTGGATTCGGCCTCCTTCGTTGCCTTCCGGGTGAGATCGTTCTGAACCTTTTCCCTCTTCTTTCTCTGTATCAGAAACCCTTGATTTCTGAAACAAAATTTCTGAAGGGTTTGTGTTTGGGGAAAATGATGAACACGTTTAGGGTTTAGATGTTCTGGTTTGTGATTTGCTGGCCCATTGTTTCTGTTACGTGTTTGGTTTTTTTGGAATTTGGTTTTGTGTTGGAATGGCCTTGCTAGTTTTCTGTGACTCTGAGATTTTGGCTTTGAGTTTTCTGAGCAGAAGTTGTTCTTTGGTCTTGGTTGATGATTTTTCTGGTATGCTTGAACAGATGTTGTGGCTTGTTTAGAACAGATACACCATTTGATTTTTTTTGCTATGGTTTTTGAATAGAACAGATACTATGTTTTTTTTTGCTGGTATTGGTTTTCTCTGTTGTTATATGGAACTTGCTTCTGAACAGATTATATGCTTGGCTTTTTGGTTATCTCTCAACATATATTATACTTGTATTTTTTATTGGTCTTGTGGTTTCTTCTTGAAAACTGTTCTTGGATAACCACCAGATATCTTCTGCTTTCTGAGAGATTTTCATTATAATTGTTGGCTGTGTTACTTTTACCCTTTTCACCTTTGGTGAAAAACTGCCTTTGGAACCAGCACTTTCCCTTTTTTATGATACTGCTGCTATACTATCTTGCTTGCACTACTTGCCTTGCCTCTTTGGTTATGATCCTGCTGCTTGCTCTTGGCATTATTTGGCTTTCTTGGTCTATTGGCTCTGCTATGCCTTCTGTTATTACATGCTGCTCTCTTTTGTGCTGATAACCAAGATGTTTTGTTTTACTTGCTGCTTGCTGACTTTGCACTTGGGCTGAACCACTTTTCTGGAACTGTTTGAAAAACTGTTGGGCTGGATTTCTTGCTTGCATTGAGAAAACATGATGCTATTTCTGATTTTCCATTTCACACCTCCTTTTGTGAACCAATAACAAAGGTTGTTGTGATTTGCAATAGAAGGTTGTGGCCAATGAAGGAACTTTTTAGTTCTGAGGCTTTGATTGCTTGAACACAATTAACCTTTAAAACCTGATTCCTTAACACAAACCCTCATGATGAGTCCCTTGAAAATATTCGTTAGAAATCTTGTTTATGTTCAAATTTATGTTTTGCTAACCAATATTCTCTTCTTTTTTTTTGGGTTTCATGTAATGGTGAACAAGGCATGGAGATGGCAAGGCTTAGGAACTTGGGGAGACTTGGAGCAACTTGACGATATTTAGAGAGCAATTAAAGTTTCACAGTTTTGCTTAGAATTTACATAGCATTGTTGTAACTTTTTAGAAAAAATTCTCTTGTAACTTGTAAATCTAATGCACTTTTCTTGAATGAATTTGTATCAATTGTTTCAAATGAATTTGCAATTGTAGAACTTTGAAGCTTTCTTGTATGCAACATGTAATTTAAAATCCTAGTGTTTGAATGAATCCCCTTTTTTTTATAAGAGAACGAAACAACACAAGTAATTCAAATTCCAAATCTTTGTGGAAACTTGAAAGAAATTGGATGACTTAGAAAAGAAAAAGTGTTGAAACTTGGGCTTCTTGAACTCAAAAATGAAAGAAATTGAACCCTTTTAGAATTCTTAAGAAATTATCTTGAACCACTCCAAACTCAATAATATAAGAATTTCCTTATAATATTATTTCTTAGATTTCTTAAACACCAATTGAACTTTGAAGTATAATTCAAGCAAAAATTCTTCATTTCTTTTGCAAACAAAATTCGATGAGCTCCCCAAAATTCAAAAAACTTTTGATCATGAATCCCATCAAGAATCTCGTGTTATGGCTCTTGAATTAATAAACAATGAAATTTATCTTCGATTGCCAACTTGCATTCGAACTTGAAGTCCTTTTGAGATATTGAATTTCTATTAAAAAACACAAATCCTCCTCTTCTAGTACATTTCTCACAAGATGATCATGACAAAACTTCGAACACTTATAGAGCCAACTGTCCTAACCCTTTTATCACAAATGAAACGACACAATGAATCATCTACAACAAAATAAATGGTACACGCGGCCACAAATAAAAAAATGACTAACTTAGAGAAATAAACGACACGGATAATGATAGGGTAAATTTTGGGGTGTGACACCAACCGTCTGCTAATTAGGAGAATCACGGCTGCCCAACGCGAAGAATGTAGAGCCAAAGGGCTTTGTTTTAATTGTGATGAAAAGTTTATTTCGGGTAATCGTTGTGCTGCTGGAAAATTTCTACTTTTGATGGTCGATGATGACTCCACAAGTGACCTAGAGGAGTCTATTGATTTTACTAACACAGAGGACGCTGACCCCAATTTTGAAGAAACGTATTTTCAATTATCACCTCAGGCTGTTAGCAGTTAGTTTTCACCCAAAACACTTAAATTCAAAGGTATTTTAAATGGTCTGGAAGTGTCTGTTTTGATTGACACGGGTAGCACCCATAACATCTTGCAACCTCACATTGCCCAGCACTTAAAGATCCCGACAAAATCCATCCCTAATTTCACCGTCATGGTTGGGAATGGTTCTCAATTAAATTGCACTGGATTGTGTCCCAAAGTCCCTATCACCTTACAAAAGCACTTATTCTTCATTCCCTTTTATTTACTGCCAATAGAGGGCGCGGATGTTGTCTTGGGTATGGAATGGTTGCGAACCTTAGGACCCATCCTAGCTGATTTCTCTATCCCAAAGTTGTCATTCACTCATAATCAAAAGGATATCACCATCACAGGTGACCAAAAAGTTACCCCGACACAATCTACCTTCCACCAATCTTTTCACTTACTTCACACATACTCCATTGCTTCCATCCATCTTTTATTGTGCCAAAACCCAAATACCAATCTGGAACTACCCCTCGACCCTTCAGCCTACACCCTCGACTCCATTTCCCCATCAACCCCACCAGATATCTATGTTGTCTTATAGTCTCACACCTCTATTTTCCAACCACCTAAAGGTCTACCCCCAAACAGACCACATAACCATCACATTCCACTTGTCCCAAGCAGCTCCCCTGTTAATGTCAAACCATATTGTTACCCTCACTCTAAAAAAGAAGCCATGACCATAATTATCAAAGAAATGCTGGCAGATGGAATCATTAGACCTAGCAATAGCCCTTATTCTTCACCGGTTCTCCTCGTGCGAAAAAAAGATGGTAATTAGCGATTCTATGTTGACTATCGTGCCCTAAATGCCCTTACAATTCGTGACCGTTTTCCTATCCCAACCATTGATGAGCTATTTGATGAGTTAGGTTCTACCTCTTTGTTTACAAAGATTGGCCTTCGGTCAGGTTACAACCAAATCCGAGTGACACCAGAAGACACGCATAAGACTGCATTCAGGACCTTTGATGGGCACTACGAGTTTTTAGTTATGCCTTTCAGTTTCACTAATGCTCCTAGTTCTTTTCAAGCGGCGATGAACGATCTGTTGCGACCATATTTACGAAGGTTTGTTTTGGTTTTCTTTGATGATATCCTCATTTATAGTTCCTGCTTATCTGATCATGTTCGTCATTTAGATTTAATTTTAGGACTACTTTCTTCTAATCACTTTTATGCCAAATTATCCAAGTGCGTATTTGCAGTTTCGAATGTTGATTATTTAGGTCATGTGATCTCCGCTAAGGGTGTAACCCCGGATCCCTCAAAAATTTAAGCTATGCTCGATTGGCCGAAGCCACGATCACTCACAACTCTCCGCGGTTTCTTAGGTCTTACTAGTTTCTATAGACGTTTTGTTCGTCATTACGCCACTCACGCTACTCCGCTCACCGACTTATTACGTTTCACTAAATATACATGGAGTACAGAAGTTGATACAACTTTTACAATATTAAAAAAGAAAATGACAGAAACTCCTGTGCTTGCTCTTCCTGACTTTTCCAAACCCTTCACCCTCGAGACAGACGCCTCTGTAGTAGCCATTGGTGTTGTTCTTTCTCAAGCGGGCCATCCATTGGCATTCTTCAGTAAGAAAATGTGCAACCGCATGCAATCCGCCTCTGTGTATGTCCGGGAAATGTACGCCATCACTGAATCTATCAAAAAATGGCGTCAATATTTGATAGGTAGACATTTTAGTATCTTTACAGATCAGAAGAGTTTAAAAAATTTGCTTGATCAGACTATCCAAACACCATTGCAACAGAAATGGACCTCCAAACTACAAGGGTTCAATTTCGACATATTTTACAAACCTGGTAGAAACAATCAAGTGGCTGACGCCCTTAGCCGGATACATACTGAAGATGACACTATTTGTTTAACTATTTCTTCACCAGTCCCTGCTCTCCTTGATCGGTTACGAACTCACTACACAGAAGAAAAACAAGGTTAGGATTTTGTGAACAAATACTTATCCAACTCAGAAATGCAAGGGACTTTTACCTTCAAAGACAATCTCATGTATTACAAGGAAAAATTATATATTCCTCCAGTTCACGTTTTCAGAAAAGCCCTTCTACATGAATTCCATGCCACCACCTCTGCTGGACACTCTGGAGTGCAACCCACTATTGCTCGCTTATCTGCTTCCTTCAATTGGCCAGGACTCCACAAAGATGCAAAGGAATTTGTCCAACGCTGCTCTATCTGCCAGAGAAACAAGTACCTATGTCAGAGAAACAGAGGTTACTCCAAGCCTTAGATGTTCCAAAACAAGTTTGGGAAGAATTAACCATGGAATTTAGCACACATTTACCTATGTCTTTTGGCCACACAGTAATCTGGATAATCTGTGACCGCCTCAGCAAGTTTGTCCACTTCCTAGGACTACCAACCCGTTTTACTGCCAAAGATATCGCTACTCGATTTTTGGCCGAAGTCTGTCGTCTCCATGGTATGCCCATCTCCATTGTCTCCGATAGGGATCCCTTGTTTTTGAGCCATTTCTGGAAGGAACTCTTCCGTCTCCAAGGTACCACCGTGAAACACAGCACGACTTATCATCCAGAAATAGACGGACAAACGGAAGTAGTAAACCGAAGTTTAGAAACATACCTTCGCTGCTTCACCGCGGATCAACCCCGCCGTTGGTTCAAGTATTTGCACCTAGCAGAACTCTGGTACAATACTTCCCACCACTCTGCCTTCAACATGACCCCTTTTGAAGCTCTTTATGGTCGACCACCACCAACTCTCTTGGACTACACCAAAGGTTCCACTGATAACCTATCTGTTGATGAAGTTTTGACAAACAGACAAGATATCCTTGAGACTCTCAAACGAAATTTGCTCAAAAGCCGAAAACACATGATAGAACAGGCTAACAACAAACGCAGAGATTGTACCTTTGAAGTTGGAGATCTTGTTTTACTCCGCTTGCAACCCTACCGGCAGAACTCCGTTCAACTTCGTCGCTCTGAGAAGTTATCTTCTCGTTACTTTGGTCATTTTCCCATCTTACGCCGAATCGGTGCGGTGGCATACGAACTGGATTTACCTCCTTCTTCGAAGATCCACAACGTGGTTCACGTTTCCCAGCTGCGCCGCTACCATGAGCCTTCACCTGGAACACAACTACAAACTCAGACAGTTGTTCCGAACAAAGAGGATGCGAACAAAGCGTACACAGAGATACCTCTTACTCAGACAGTTGTCCCATTTGCTACTCAGCTTCCAGTTCCTCGTGCATGTCAAGTTGTTTCGGCTGTTTCGGAGAAAGCAACGGCGGAGCACGAAACAAGCAAAGCACCAGAACCTCCAAGTTGTAAAGTCTCTTCATCTGATGTAGTGGAAGTACCTTTAATTCCAACTTTTGTACTTCCTAGTTCTCTTATCCCTAAAGACATTAAAGACAGCGACGCGTGGCCCAACATTCCTTTTTCCCAAGCTTGCATGCAACCGTCAGATCTTCAACGGGTGGATAACGCTTCCTCTCCTTGCGCCACGTTACCTTCCACTGTGATCACTCCTTTTCATGCCACCTACCCCTCACGTGCTCAAACTTTCTCTCCTCTTTCAGAACTCAGTTTGTCTGGGCTCTCTCTCAACAAGAAACTTGAGGCCAAGGTTCCTTTTGGGCCGGAAAGTAGTGATGCAAGGCCCAAACGAAAATACACTAAGCCCTTATGGATGAATGACAATATAATGTATTAAGAGTATTAACTATGTTATTTCAATTATATATATCCTTTGAGTAACTTAAGCCCATTTAGTAGTGGGTCCTGTTAAGCCCTGTATCCTTTGTAACCCTACTATTAATACTGCTACTGTAGCAGTAAGGAGGTTATGAAAAATAAGTTGCATTTATTTCCTTCTTAGTTTATGGTTTCCTATTGTTTTCAATGGTGTAACTCTATTTTGTGGTAACTGCAGAATGTAACTTATATCATATGTCATATGTCATATGTCATATTCTATCTCTAAGCCTAGAGATAATGCTAAGATTTAATTTGTAAGAGAAAATAGTTATGGAGAAAAAACTATGCTAAGATTTTTATCACACAGTTTGTTTTTTCTCACTTTGGTTGATTTTATATATGTTCAATCTAATACAAAATGACGACTTTGTTTTAATTTACTTTGCATCTAATACTGAATAAGTTAATTCTTTTATTTCTTTTATTTTTTGCATCTAATACGAATCAAAACCAACAACTATTGTGGTCTGAATCTAGTTTTGTTGGTGTTGATTTTGCATATCTGAGAAGTCTTGGGTGGTTTTTTACCGTTATTGATTATAAATGTTGTTGGTGTAGCTTTCACGGTGAAGAAAACATATATGAGATCAGTGACTCAAGTTGTCATGGTTTGAAGTAACAAGTTGGTGAAGATGGTTGTTGTATTCCATCATTTTCTCTTTTGTGTTTCACATCCTTTTAGGTTTATGCTTCATACATACATCTGCATTGCATGTATTCATCTACGTGGAATCAAGGTTTTTGATTGTGTGAGTGTATGTCCATCAAAGAAGAAGGATTAACTTACAAGGACTATAAACTTGAAGTCTCATCATCATGAACATCATCTCAAACACACAAGTCATTATTTATTCAAAAGTCTCTCAAGGTTCTTCAAGGGAATTAGGGTTTTGAGGATTGTTCATCACCTCCTAACTTTTGGCTCTATTGACTAGGGTTTTGGTCAAAGTCAATTTATGATTGATTTCTTTTTTGAGCAAAACATGTTTTCGTGGTTCATCATTTGACTCAAGGCATCTATATTCACTTTATTGTTCATCACATTTCATCATAAGAATCAAAATTGGATGAATATGAGAGAAATTGAATGCATCTGATCAAAAGTCAACAAAAAAGTCAAAGGTTGACCAAAAGGGTTTTTGGTCAAATTGAGGTAAAAGTTCAAAAGATGAGAGAATTTGGTCATTGGTTGAATAAAGTCAAAGGAAATGGTAAATTTTGAAGTTACTTGAAAAAGAAGTTATCTTTGGGACTTAGAAATTTTTCTTAAGTATTGGAGATTTTTTGTTCATGTCATCATCTTTACAGCTTCATATCTCACGCATTTGTGGTTGAAAATGTGCAAACTTGTGATCAAGATAAAGAGAAAACTTCTCTCTACAATTTTGTAGAAGAAATGAATTTCAAAAGAATCATGGATAAAAAGTTATGAAGCATAGAAGTCACTTGTTCATTAACTTTTGAACTCTAAACACTTAGAGAAATTTTGAGTTATTTAATCTGCTTCATCATCATGATTTTCAAGGAAAATTCCTCTATGATTCAAGCTTCATTTTGATTTGCAATCAACACCAAAGTTGAAGATTGAGTTTCCCTCTTTCTAATGCTCCACAGATTTCATCTTATGGACCACTATTTCTTAAGATATCATCACAAGAAGTCATGTACTCAAAGTTGTACAAATAAATTTAACTTAGAAATATTTTTTAAGTATTTGTTCAGTTTTATGAGACCATATGAAATATTTTGATGGTTCCATTAAGTGTTATAAGGCACATCTTGTAAGTGATGGAAGGTCACAGGTTGCAGGTGTGGATTGTGATGATACTTTTAGTTTGATGGTTAAACCCGCTACCATTAGAACAATACTCACCATTGCTATCTCTAAATCCTATCCCTTTCATCAACTAGAAGTCCATAATTCCTTTTTACATGATGATCTTCATGCGAGTGTTTACCTGCATTAACCATTGGGTTTATGATATTCTTATCATTCAAATTATGTCTTTCATTTGAAGAAGTCACTTTATGGTCTCGGGAAAAATTCGAGAGCATGGTACCAATTCTTTTCTAACTATGTAGCCACAATTGGTTTATGACATAACACATCATGCAATCCCGTCTTCATATATCATTTTTTGCATGGAGTACATTTTTCTTTATATGGACGACATAGAAGGTAGAGAAAAACATGAGAAATATGGGGGTTTGAATTGTGTTTTCAAAAATCATTTGCTTTTTGATTGATTTTGAAGTTTATTTTGAAAGCATTTAAGCGAGTAAACAAAGCTAGAAAGTAAATATAATATTCATTTTATACAAGTTAAAGTTCTCAATAAGGCTACATCTTGTCCACCCTTCTCAGGTGATTTTGCCTTAGAAAAGGACTTAATCCACTAATATTGAAATATTACAAACAACCTCTAAGAGTCTAGAAAGACACCTTAGCCCTCTCAAGTATTCAGACTAGAAAGTCACTTGAGGAAATACTAAATTTAAATAGAATTGTTTTTCTGAAGATTACATGAGTGCTATTGATCAAGCTGATTACTCCTATGTTAAGTACATATTATTTTAACGCACTTCTGAGCAGCAACTCTTGTATCTAAAACATTTTACAACACTATGACTTAATAGTATAGTTTTGTGTTTACAATATTTGCTTCTATAAAAGCTGATGACACACTAATATAGTCTTGCAAAATATTACACTATCTAGCAACAACTTAGTGTAAATATTTTATTTCTAAGTGACTCTTTGATACTGTGTGTGTATGAAGTTTTGGTGCTACTTGAGCCACACACTTCACCCGATTTCTTTAAGTGAATATTTCTCTTTATATAGGCTTGAGAGAATAATGTTGTTGGAGCATATTTGAAATGACATTTATTGAATTGTAACGTTTATGTTAAGTAAACATGTTTTCAATCTAAATCCATCTTTTTCCAATGTAATGATTACTTCATTGGAGCATGTTTGCTTATTTTCATTTATCCAAGGTATTGTTTGAGATATACCATCATTGTTTTCCTCAAAAATTATGATTGTTATCTAATTCTGATTTAATACGTGTCTGGTGATTTATCTGGACAATTTTTATCTTTTATCAACTTTGGTCATATGATATTTCTCAGGTATTAAGCTTGAACAAGATTAATCACTTATCTTTGTTCTTCTGACGATTAACTGATGAGTAGTTTTAGAAACTACTATTTTGTTGTAGTGCATAAACCATTTTGTTGATTCCAAGTCTTATCTCCAGAATTATGATCATTAGTCTATCTTGAGCCATAAGGCTTCTCTTCTGATCTCTGATTACTTCTTGCTGGCAAATTTCATTTCTTTATGATTAGTGATTGTTGAGATATTGATTTTAAATCTTATTTCGGGAATAAAGGTGTTAATAATCCATAAGACTTTTCTATGTTTAGAATCCTTCTGATGTTGGATCGTGTCTTCAGATGTATAAGCAAAACAACTTATCTGAGAGACATCTTCGTTGTCTAATACTTTTTGGTTCTAATATCTCAATCTTTGATCAATTTCTTTTCAGATGAACATCCTTTTGTTATGTAAAGTGACTTGAGAAAATATCATCCTATGATCTTCTCTTTTGATGGAATACTTTTGATGTTTGAACAAGGGTGCATATATCATGGATTTTCCAAGTCTTCAAAACCTTGACTTTGTTCTTCAGAAAAGTGAGCAACACTTATTGTAACGAACTAGTCTTTTCCTCTAATCTTTTGTGATGGAAGCTTGTTTCTTGTATTCTTTAATTTCTGATCTTGAAGCAAGATCTTATAGGAAACTCTTGGTCACTTGTTTGAGATTCTTTTCTTGTCTATCATTTGGTATTCTGTAGAACAACTGATGTTGTGTTAGAAACATAATTTAATGGTTTATACTTTATGAGTAAAGAAGTAATTCTGATGATATCTTGAATGACGACAATTCAGAAATCTGACATAATATCTGCACACTCAATGAACCCATTAATACTAAAATTGTTACTCATAAAAATATATGTTTGTTATCAACAAAGCATAGAGATTGGACACATATCCAAATCTTGTTCTAACAGACATCATCCTTATTACCTCTATACATGCCCTTCGCAAGACAATTATATCACTCTTAGAATATGAGTTTGCGACGAAGGACTTATTGTTAATGTTAGCTCTGCATCGTGTTGGATTCAAAATCTTTAATTGGAGCCCCTTTTCCATTCCTTGGGTCATCTTGGTGTATTGAGACAATGTCAGTGCCATCTATCTATCTGGTAATCTTATGCACCATCAACATACCAAGCATATTGAGATGGACAATCATTTTGTTCAGGAAACGGTATCATGTGGTTAAAAAAGCATTCTTCATGTTCCCTCCAGACATCACATTGCATATATCTTCACCAAATGACTTCCTTGTATACTCTTTGATGATTTTCGGACCAATATAAATGTCCTTGAACCATCCGTTCTTACTACAGGGGTGTGATAAAATAGAATATTAAGTAATAATTTATCATAATATATCATAACTAGACAAAATAAAATAATGTCCCATAATTTACCCTAATAAGACAATTTACCTAACATTACACATTGATGTAAGGTAATTATTCCATTTTCTTACATGTAAGGGTGTACATGTGTTGTGTTAGACTGGATTTAGCCTAACCCGTTACTCAATCCATTCAAATTTTAATGGGTTGAGTTTATCGTCCAACCCGCAAATTCATCGTCAAAATCGACTCGAACCGACCCGCTTATTTATGGGTTGGTTAGGTTGGATTCACAGATTACATTTCAAAGGAAAAATAACTTTTTAATAATTTTTTTCAATAATGAAAATTATAACATGATTCAATACAATTATACTATTTTATAATACTCAAATTGAATGAAACGCATCATATAATATCTAGTAAAATCCATTACACGACATAACACTTTATAATATTAAAATATTCCACAAGACACGCTATTTCCATAAAATAAAGTTGCAATTGATACAGAAGAAAATAAAAAACAACATTTAGTCTTAGAATTACGTAACCTCATTAGTATAATAGTACTAATGGTAGAGAATATAATTTTTTTGGCAAAATATTGATTTTATATTTTTGTTTAAAATAATAATTAAAAGAATTACTAATGAGTAATGACACATCAATGAGTCGGATCAATGGATCTGTGGGTTGTGAAATTCAAACCCAATACCCAAACCAAAATTGTATGGGTTATTATGGGCTGATTTGAATATATCTGTAAATGTGTTCGGATAATTTATAAATTAGTTTGGTTTTGATTAACAAGTTCGTGGGTGCACCTGTCTCCTTAAACACCCTCTACTTACATGACTGAAAGACAATTCTTGAAATAGTCTATCATAAAATTTATTACATATTTTTTTCAGTAGCAAAACAACATGTTCTCTTTGATATAATATTTTTACACTCTCTTAAATTACATTATCAAAGAATCATCAATTTTTTCTGATCCATTCACATTTGTTATCAATGCACTTACTAACAAAAAAACGGTGCTCAGTTTTTGAGCAATCATCATCTGTTTCACATTTCGTATGTTCTGTAATAAAAATAAAATAAAATAATGTTATTAAAATTTGACAAAAAATTATTTACAAACAAAAAAGTAAAAAAAGAAAAAGAACATGATAAAAAAATAACTTACTCCCACCAACTACTATTGTAACAAGAAATAAGAAAATAAATAAAATCACAACATTAAAAAACTTGAGAAACCTAGCCATTTTTTTTGTATGTGAAAGACAGATTATGAATAAATCTTTTTATAGTGTATAAGTTTTATCATTTTTAAATATAACTAAATAGTTTTTCTTTTAACACATAACTAAATAGTTTTTAGCTCTTATGAAGTTGCAAAAACCCTCGTAAATTTATAATTAAATGCTTCTCAGATACATTAATTTATTGTGTTTATTCATTTAGTGTAGTAAGGAGGTCACACAATAAAATTGCTAACCATTTAAATAATTTTTTTAACGTTTCATGATAGTAAAAAGATCCTTTTCTTTGAACCATTGTAAAGTTGTTTGTTTTGAATAATGCACCATTGAGATGAAGGAATGATAACAAGGCGAGATGAAGGAATGATAACAAGGCGGGTCTGGGAGGTTATTACCTTAAATCTAAATTTAAATTTTCAAACGATCTGTGTTCTCCGCTTCAAATTCAAATAGAGATGGAGAATTAATACTCAAACTCGACTTAAACGGGTTCAAATTAGATTTGGGTATCTCCGTCCTACCGCCATCCATTTAGTGAAATCAATTTTTTAAATAAAAATACTTATTTTTTTTGCAAAATCAAATTACATTATGAATAATAAAATAAAATAAATTTAAAAAACTCACACGTGCATTTTAAATAATAAATACAAATTAAAATATCAAATTATTGACCACATTTTTAGTATTCTAAATTATAAAAAAATAAATAATAATGTAAATAATGAAATAAAAGGGATGAGTATTTGTATCCCCGTTAACTGACCCGTTCTCATATTTTGTAATTAGAAAAAATTCAAACTCAAACTCAAACTCAGTCAAAACGAATTTTCCTCGTTAACTTTGGGACGAGTTCGAATGGATACCCGCAAGTACGAGTTTTATTGTCATTCTTAGATAAATTGTATCTCTTAATAAGTATGTGTATGATCACTTTAAATTTTTTATTGATATTATTGCTGAATAATAATAAATAATGTTTAATTTATTTATTTTAATTGCATGAGTTATTCTATGTTACCATTCATGAAATTTTTTTTGAATAACTATGTTTTTCAATTTTTTTTTTAAATAACCATGTTTTCAAAATATTTACACAAATGTCTATTTTTCAGACTTTTTATACTATGTCGCCACTGGGAGTGGCGACCACCCTTAAAATGGAAGCAAGTCGCCACTGGGAAGGGCGACATCTCTTAAATTAAGGACCAAGTCGCCACTTGGAGTGGCAACATCCTTTAAATTTTTTTTTTTTTGCTTTTTGCTCTATAAATAGCAGTGCAATCCATACCATAATCCCTGCACCATGTTTATCAATTTCTCCATATATTTGTGGTCATGGCATCCCCTAGACCTCCGTCATGGCAACGAAGCTCATCAAAGCGACCCGATCCTGAACTAGTTATTTTAAGAAGGGATGGACATATTATTTTCTCTCCTATAAAACCCCCCTTGCAGATGAAATTTTGGAACATCCATTCCTTGGAGCAATTGAAAAGAGAGCTCATGTCTTGGTTAGAGGGGGAATATAAACTTGGTGAAGTCATCAAAAGGATTCATAACTGCCTCCCGTACTCAAAATCCAACGAAAGTCTTTTCCTGTTCTTTTCGCCTTCCCTTAAATGGATAAAAGAAAAGTCGGTGGCGACTCTTGCTATCCACAACATTTGCGATAAAACGTAAAACAAACAAGTCAGTTCTTCCACCGTGTTACAGAACTGGTGACTCTGCTGGGGAAAATCCCAAAGAGAGGCTACGTTAGGATTTTTAGATCACTTTACTACTTTTTGTTTGACTTGTCTGCTTTATCTTAAGGGTTGCTTGGGTATTATACTTGTGGGGGATCCTACACCAGGATCCAGGTTTCCCTAGGTAAGTAGCAATAAATCATCGCGATCGTTAGACGTATATCGAAACGGTGAAAATGATGGCTACGTTAGTGCGACACTTTGGATGTCTCGATGCTCCTCATGATCAGTTGAGGAAAGTATTTGGCGTCTGCGTGGTGTCATAAGCACTAACTCAACTTTTAGAACCCTAATTGACCCATCTTGGCCATTAGAAGGTAGTGAGATGGTCGGCTTCGGTGCAGACTGAGGTTGGCTGATACTCGATGCTACGCTTATTAAGATTCGACTTTCGAGATGTTTCAGTCGACCACTTGGTAGTCGTATTGAAATAAATCCTACGAGAAAGATCAATGATATGAGATTTCTAGAACCCGGTTACTATTATAGGACATGTTGAACCCACTTAAACTCTGGTAGGGTAGACACTTATACCTCATGTAAGCCTTAAGCCTAGGGCTATTGTGTGAATTGCTTGTGCTTGCTACTTGTTTTAAACATGACATCATGACATCATAACATCATAACATCATATCATTTCTAACTATTTCAAGGACCTAGAGATTTATCTTTGCTCTATTTTGTAGGAGTTATGGCTTCCAAGAAGATTATCCGAATCAACTTCATGGGTATACCTTCTCAACTCAAAGAATTAGTTTCAGAAGTTCCCGATCACGCTTAGTTTATCAAAAGACATGGTTATCTACTTGACTTGGTTATCTCCGGTTTTGAAGAAGATATGATGCATGTCATATTCCAGTTCTTCGATCCAAAACATCACTGCTTCACATTCCCAGATTATCAGTTGGTGCCTACATTGGAAGAGTTCTCTAAGCTACTTGGGATACGTATCCTTGATCAGATACCATTCACCGGTTCAGAAAAAGCTCCAAAATACGAAGACATCGCATCAGCATTACATCTAAGGCGATCAGACATTGAAGCCAATTGGAAAACAAGAAGCGGAGTTAAGGGTTTGCTTGCTAAGTTTCTGATAAAGAAAGCTCGAGAATTCCTAAAGGCTATGAGTTTTCATGCATTCGAAGACATTTTGACCTTGCTAATTTATGGTTTTGTGCTATTTCCTAATCCCAACCAGTTCATAGACGTGAACGCCATCAAGATATTCCTCACTCGTAATCATGTGCCTACCTTACTTGAAAACATTCTACATTCTCTCCACACTCGTATTATCAAAAAATAAGAAACTTTCATGTGTTGCATACCGTTACCGAACGCATGGTTCCTTTCCTAATTTATATAAGCGGAAATAGAAACATTTTTGTTTTGGCAAAATTAACGAATTTTTAATTTAACGGTGATTACAACAATGGTAATATTTATAAGGGCATAATCGTACTCTTTCTAGGCTTGTTGTCATTAATATGGTTAGGTGAAAACGTGTCAGCAATCTGCAATAAATTTATAAGGGCATAATCATTTAAATTAACTAAGCTAGTTGACCTAATCCATCCACCCATTTGAAATTGGTTAGCACTAATTTTCAATATTCTTTTAATTTTGGAGGCCAATTTATAAATTTAAAAAGTGATGAGGATCAATTTACAAAATTTAATAATAATCAATTTATATAAAATGAAATAGTAATTTTATATTCGTTACTTTTAAATATTATTTGAAATTTCTTAATTTTAAATTGAAAAAAATACTTTAGAGATTCCAATTATTTTAAAAAAGTATTCATATTTTTTATTTAAAATATAAAAAAAATCAATTCAAACATTTAAATTACATAAAACTCTAAATTCTTTTAAACCATTTCGATTCATAATAACATTATAGATATACTAACATGAACATTCATAATTTAATTTGAGAATATTTTTAGACACATGGGAAAACAAATTATCATGTCATTTTCAAAGCTTCCAAATAATAACCCAAATATCTTGAAACCATAGCCTTTTAATTTGACCAAGTCAACGCGATTAAGTAGCTGAACACTTTTTTTTAATTAACAAAAATAACATATTATGCCAAATTCACATGACAAAGTTAAAACAAGATTAAGTTTTTCAATTGAAATAAATATTATCCCATAGGACAAAATTAATAGCTACTAATTTTAGTACGACATAAAATAAATACTATAGTAAACCTTTTGTACACTTCTTAATGGAATTTTCACACATTCCATAAACATCACTATCTTTAATTTGTACACAACATTAATCATTTTCAATTTTTTTATCACCGTTATAAATTATATTTTCAATTTATTCCTTTTCTATTATAGTAGAACAAAATCAGTAGAATACACAACAATAACTAATCATTTTCCATTGAAATTGCATTTCTTTTCTACCAAAAACAAAACTTGACCTATCCCAATGTAATATGAAGATACAACAAATAAGAAATTAACAAACAATATATGGTAAAAACTAAATACCTCTCACTCTTTACTAGTACACACCTCTCTAGCACCTCTGATCAAAAGTGTGCCTATTGCACTGGTGTCTGATACATGTCCGTGTTCGACACCAATATGTCATTGACTGATATGATTATTAGTATCGACATTTCAGTGTAAGTGTTGTAAACGTGTTTCATACCTCTTCTCTCTTTCACTCTTGAATTCTTGGATGCTCCTCCCATTTCTTCATAATCTCAAGAAAAATCTCATTCCATGTATCAATAGCTCCCGGCAAACACCAATGAACACAATCATTCTGCACACGTTCCGGAACACCATTCGCAAACGGAAAAGGATACATATAAGGACCCGGATGACCGTCAGGTCTCAACAAAGCCAATCTAGTTACATCAAGTGCCTCAATCCTAACCCCTCCAAACATACCACCTCTCACCTTAGCATCTTCAACTTCTTCAACCTCAATCTTCCTCATCTCACCATCCATTCCTTCAAGCTCCTTCTCTCTACTTCTATAAGGCCTAGTCTTTGAACAAGCACCTACTTTATCCCATTCACCTTCAAAATGAGCAGGCGAAAACGTCGTCACCATAACATCAATTTTCCCACCTTTACTCCCTCTCCTATCAATCACACTATTAAGACTAGTCCTCAAAGCCTTTCTCAAAACCTCATAAAACCCGATTTCGGTATGATTAAGACCAACACAATAATGACAGCCTAAAACCGAATCACCCTCATAGTAAACTGCAGGATGCAAAAACCAATGACCAATCGAAAACACAATCAAATCCATATGATCCATATCCTTAGCCCATCTCTCATCAACAAGATCCAAATACAACTTATTATGATTCAACCCTCCATTTGATTTCTCAACACCATGCACAAGAAAAGGCGACCAATACACCGAAACACTAGCATTGTAAGAATCAAACCGCCACTTTCTAAATTTGTTATCTTCACCATTCGTGTAAACAAGATCAGCAGATGAAACAGTTGATAACATACATAAAAGTGACTCTAATTGGTTCCTAGCCATAGAATCTCCAACAAAAGCTACATGCTTGTTTTCAATGAGTTCAAGAAAAGTTTTAGGTTCAAACCTTGGAAGCTTGCATTCATTTGGCTTCCATCTCCAGTAAAGATAATCAGAATCTGGTCTTCCATGTTTGATGCAGTTTTGTCCTTGTTTGATTGTTCCACAGGTTGTTCCATTGTATAAAGGTCCTCTTCTGTCACGGATCCATTTTCCATTGAAGTAGTCACAAAGGGGGGTGTCAATAGTATTTTCCTTTTCTGCAAAAAAAGAACAATCAAGCAAATCTTATAAGAAAAACAAATCTTACATATCAAGATTTAAGGTAAAACCCATTTGTAAAAACATGATTTTTAACTAGATGGGAGTATGAAAAGATGTACCTGAAGGAGGAGGTGTAGAAGGAAAAGAAGGGGGTGTAGAGTAGGAAACAATGGTGTTTGAGATGGAATGAGGAAGTTCAGACTCAGTAGATGGGAGAAAAGGAAGAGGGTAGAGGTATAAACTAAGAAGGGCAATGGGAAGAAGAGCATAGAGAGTCCAAGGGAAGAGTTTTTTGGTGAGGGAGTGAAATTGGTCTTTGAATGGATATGAAGAAAAAACCATTTTCATAGCCATGTTTGT
Source organism: Vicia sativa (assembly GCA_021764765.1). NCBI lineage: Eukaryota > Viridiplantae > Streptophyta > Magnoliopsida > Fabales > Fabaceae > Vicia > Vicia sativa. Next base: position 133,217,730 of record CM038792.1, on the reverse strand, counting down.
TGGTTCTTTTTGGTGTTTTGAGATGAGATGTGAGAAGAAGGAAGAAAGTGGATGTAAAGTAGATTTTGGTTTTTTTTACAGAAATTGTCAAAAGGGAAAGGTGGGACTTTGGAAGAGCATAGACAAAGAAAGAAAGCATGTTACTTGACTTGCTTAATTCAATTGTTAATTGTTAAAAACTGTTTTGAATTATCTCCCTCTTTTTTTCTTTTTTTATTTCTTTATTATAGATATTTTTTATTTTATTATTATATATTTTTTTGTTAACTTTCATTTTCCTTAACTATTATGTTTCATTTTTATTTTTAAATTCAAATTTTGTTATAACGCATAAAATAAATCTGCTTGACAAAATTAGCAATTGTTATAGCAATTGGATAACAAGTTAATTGACCGTTTATAGTTTTTAGTTGATAATTTATAAATAATAATTGATGTTTGATGATTGAAAGTTGATAAATTAATTAAAATATTTGATAAATAGTAGTAGTAATTTAACTAGCTGATAAATATAAAATTATATAAAAAATATTTTTTAATTAATAATTAAATATATATCAAAAAATTTAAGAGTTATATTGAAAAAAAATAATAAATTATAAATTATAAACAAAAATACTACTTAAAATGACATCTAAAAAATAAATTATAAATTAATAAAATTAATTATAAACTCATAAAAAATATTGTTACCTATCCAACATAACTATAAATAGAATTTTAGTATATAATAAATTTTTGTTTTTAAACACACAAGTCAAATTAAATTTAATTGTCCACTCAATTTCCGTTATCTTAGATATAACAATTCCCTAAATTGATATACATGGTGGTCCAATTTGTTGGAGAAACACTAGGGAACTATTACCAATCTAATATAAAACAAATCCCTAATGTCATTTGCTTGAAGATCATATTGGTCAAGCACTCAAGCTCAACCCTCTTATATAATAATGATTTGAAATTAGATTTAAAATGCTTAAACACAACATTTCTCGTGTTTTCAATTTCTTTCATCTCTAGTGTATTTTAATAAATAATATTAGTTATATTTTACAAATCAATATATTTAATTATTTCTTAAAGATCAACGACAATTCAAATATGACTTTTTTGAGGCACATGAAATAAATTTTAGAGAGTATTTAGAACTGCATATGGAATGTCTGAGTTAGAAATCGAAGCTATATAGGATAATGCGATAATATGTTACTTTTATATCTTTAGAGTGATACGCGTTAGAGTTTTTAGATATTTTATTTTATGTTTGGTTATACTTTTACAAAACTCAGAATAATTCTAAAGATAGCATTGTTTCAGAGTAATTTTGAAGTGTTTGGTTTGTTAAAAGTAGAACTGATTATGTCTATGAAATTGATTCTATTTGAAGTGTTTGATTATTGTTACACTTAAATTTATTGTTCAACTCACTTTTACAAAAATGTATCCGAACATAAATCAATTATATTAAATTTAGTGTCTGTTTGTTTCCACGGTAGAGTTCCATCAGACGTGCGTTTAGTGAAAAGCTTGGTTTTCTAACTTCGGGAAATCACAGGGAAACTACATTGGGACGTGATAATAGAAGAGTGGATGTGGAACCAAACAAATATTTAATTATGTTAAAATCAATTCTATCAAACTCAATTCTACTAAAATCAATTATGTTCACCGCCAATCCAAACATATTATTAATGAAACTAACAGTGCTAGGAGTGCGTTAATGCTTGGATATGGCAAAAAAATCTTAAATGGTGAAGAATTTATATTAATACAAATATTTTGACAGTAGTGGATTGTAAACAAGGTCACCAATATATAATAGAGATTGCGCCCATTATTGTTGATTGTTTAGCCATTATGGTTGAATTTATCTATGTGTGTTCTATTTCTTAGTGAGGGGTTTATCACCTCACTAAATCCCCTTGCTAGTCAAGCTTTTTCTTGTAGTGTAATTTCCTTAATTAATTAACAAAGTACTTTCGTAGTATTTATCAATTAAAAACTAAATAATCTTAATCTTTTGTATCGAACGACTTTCGATCTTATCCGACATATAAATGGTTCTACTTTTATAGTATCTGAACAAATTACGTTTAAAAAAGTTGTTATAAAATAAAAACAGCCCATAAGTATTTCTTAAAAGAACAACATTTAGAGTATCGTCGAATCGACGATCTTCACATTCAAACACTATAGGTTTAGACGAATATAGCTATAACAAATGATAATACAATTTATTTGAATTTAGACTTAGACATTATAGGCATAAGAATTAAAACTTGAAACATGCAATTGAAATTAAATTACAAGAACATACAAAAAAGAAATACTATTGATAAAAACCTGCTCCAATGGAGTCTTAACTCTGGTACAAAGTAATCTACGAAAAACTCGAAAAGAAATATAAATAATGGCAAGATTAAACGACTTTTGATCCAAGTAGTTACAGCTGAATTCAGAATTGCAAAACAACGTTGTACTGGTTGTCCGATGTGAATACCTCGATACTTTTTAAGAGTGATATTTTATGCCTAAATCATAATTATATTCTTGGATGCCTTGAAATATAAATGTTAGGTCCTTTACATAGTGAAAAATAGTAGAAGTTACTTCAAAATTCATGTAATAAGTTGCGGAGATAATGGGAAGTTGGAGAAGTAGTGAAGATAATGGGAAGTTAGAGAAATAGTGGAGATAAAGGGAAGTTTGCATTTTTGCATTTTTTATAAGGTGTGATGAACGCCACACTCCCCATGGGGAACGCCACAAGCTCAAGTTGTTGATAATGGGATTTTGGCTTGTTGGGTCGTGGGTTGCACTTGTCCACGTCACAGCCTCCTCGTGGGTTGCACTTAGTGACAATAGGAAAATAGAGAAAAATCAGAACAACCTCTGATATTTCATGCCAACCTCCACTAACACCTACGCAATCTCAAAACAAAACTATATATAATTTACAACAGTTGGGGTACTGATAAGTGCCAAAATGTAATTATTTTGTATATATGTTTTGTGGCACTTATCTATTTTTGTTTGTTAATAATCGTTGAATAACCCCAATTTTTGTTGTAATTACGTTTTATTTTGTTTTGTGTACATAATGTACCGTTTGATAGTTTTGTATCTATTTTTGTAGGTATTTGTTGCATATTTGGAGCATGGAGGAATAAAGTGTCGAAGACACGGCTCCGAAGACGCATTTTTGGGAGGTCAAACAGCAACTTTCGCGCTTAGCGCGGTTTGGAGCACGCTTAGCGCGGTAAAGTGGTTTGAAATAATAAAGTATGTCGCGCTTAAGCAATTTTGTTTATAAATACTTTTCAAAGCAGTTTCTAGGTTATGGTTTTGGGGTGGTTTTGATCCCATTTCCATCAACCTTCATTTTTGTAGATTAGCTTAGAAAACAATATTAGGGCTTGCTCATGGATGATTGGAGGTGGATTGCTCTTCGATTGGCTTTGACAACCAATGTAGATCTGTGGTTTATCTCTTCTCCTCTTTGTGTATTTCTCTTTTGTTGGGTTTGTATGTATTTCTACTCATAACTCTTGTATATTTATCGCCTTTGACGTTGTATAAAGCTTGCTTTACGAATATGTGTTGGTAGTTATCTTGGGTTTTTACTCTATGTTAGGGATTTGAGCTTTACTAGAGATAGATTGCTTAGATTCTTACCTAGGATAGTTATATGTTAGTTTTTGAATACTAGAAATAGGTTTAGATCTAACATTCACTATAGAGTATCTGAACTTAATGCCTCTGCGTTGGTGAAGTATGCTAGAGATAGTTATGGAGGTGACGCAGTTGACTCCTGTGTTGTTGAGATAGGCCAAACATGGCTATTGAGATGATTTAGGAGGATTCTCAATTTGGGTTAGAGATAACCAAGGTTGTGAGAGGTATGTGATGATACGGACGAGTATCGTAGGCCGAGTATGACATGGGTGGTAGATTTAAGTTTGTTACGGGTAGTTTACATTCGTTCCGGATAAGTTGTCTATCCTTTATACTTTTTGTTCATTTACTTTTTGTCTTTTATTTTCATTTCTTTTAATCCCAAACTCATTAACGGTAGAATTATCGAACGACGAATCAATAACCAATCTCTGTGGACACGATATGATATAACCTAACCGGTATACATCACCCGGTAAAAATAATACAAACTCTTTGCTTGGCGCTTTACCGCAACAACAAAATGGCGTTGTTGCCGGGGATTGGTTTTATTGTTTCTGTATTGCGATAATTCCGTTGTTTTTGAGTATTCTAATTAATGCATATATTGTATAGACTTTGTATATGAACTTTTATATGTTACATGTACATGTTGTGTGTTTACTTTCCATACTTGTACATATTTGTGATTTTCTTAGCTTTCATGTGATGTTGTAAATTGTCTCGTACTCGAAACGTTTGTTGTGTGGTTGTTAGGATACTTTCTTTAGGTTTGCGCGGTGTGGCAATACCATGGCATGACGAGAGGAGGTTACTAGTGCTCGCACAATAAAGGCGTCAAGCTTACGACGTAAAACAAGCATGTTTGTTTATGTTGTTTATGTGTGTGGTGACTTGTGTTTTGACAAGTTGAAATAGGACTTGCTCTTAATTTCAAATTTTCACTTTTCAACTTGTTAATTCCTTTTCACCAATTGTGTGTATTGTTATTTGCTTTTGTTTTGTTATGTCAATTTGTTATTTTCCACAAGTTTGTAGTGTTTTAGCTTGTGGAAGTGTGTATGTATTGTAAATATTGTTTAGATGAGTAAATGAGATTGTATAGGTGTGTAAGTGGAGCTTGCATAGCAGTTGCACCTGTTGCTGTCATTTTTCTGCAACTGGTGTAGCACGCTCTGCTATGCAGGGCCAGTGAATTCTTTTAAAATTTCACTTGGTTTTCCTTTTTCCCACTTTCACCAAGGCTTTTTGTATTGAATAAAATTAGTATTGTTTTTCTAATTCTTTTGTTGTTGTTTGGACTCAAATTTTGATCTGGTAACTTGAAGACTTTTAAGGTGATTTTCCGAGTTTGATCGTTTCAACTTGCGGATGTATGGTAATGATAGTTTTCAAAGTTGGTACATGTCAGGTACTCGTTTATCGCTTTCTATTGCATAACATGTTTAGAAAATTTATCATTTGTATAATTACCATGTTATTCATTCTTTTTGCATTACTTGCTCATGAATTGAATCACTTTAGTAACCCCTTTTTAACCATAAATGTGAGGAAGCTTTCCATTGTTTAGATATGAGAGTCCACATTCATGTTTTAACTAGATTTTATTATGCTTAATCTTTAGTTTTGTGTTGATTGTATGATTGCAAGAAAATGATCAAGGCATTTTGTTGATTTTGAGCATAACTACCTTGGCCAAATATTCAATTCACCTTGTGAGTGTGTGATCCTTTGTTAGCCCCTTTGAACTTTTATCAACAGCCATTTTTATTTGAACTGGATTCTTGTCTATGAGTGTCAATTCACTTCTTTTTTGTATGGATGTTGATTTCTTTGTTTCTTGAACCCTCAACTATATGTTGTTGTATGAATTTTTACCTTGCCTTATAAAGTAGGGAGTATTCAAACATTAATGTTGGTTGAATTCAAGTTGGGGAGATAAATGTTTATATACTTATATTGTGGTTGGTATGAGGTTAAAAGAAAAGAAAAAAAAAGTGAAAAAGAAAGATTAGAAAAAGAAAGAAAAAAGAGAAAAGCTTTGAAAAAGAAAAACAAAAAGAGTAGGAATAATGTTATGTTAATAAGTGAGGTGTGTTTGGTGTGAAATTTGTGATGAAGAAGAATTTTGATTGAAATTGTATTGTTTGAAACTTTGTGACTTGATCACTCCCTTGGGTTTAGGCAAGTTTTTGTTTCGATTAGCTTTAGGACTTATCACTTGTTTGTTAACCAAGCCACATTACAACCTTGAAAAGCCCTTGTGATTCTTGCATTTGTATTTTCAATACATTTTTGGATGAATGCATACTTTAGTCTATTGTTTGCAAGATTGTGGAGGAGTGTTTTTTATCCCTCACCTTTGTGTGTTCTTCATCTACCAATGAATTTTTGCTAGGCGTGATTCGTGATTGAGTTTGTTCTGTTTTAGAATGTTTTGCATAGTTTTTGTACTTAGGATTTGTTTCGTTTATATGTTGTCGTTGTAGGAATGTGGTAAGTAAGTATTTTGCGTGTACGTTTTCGTTTGAACCATACATTTGTTTTCCGTTTTAAAAACTTGTTGATTCGTGATTCTTTGATTATCGTCTTTTGTTTCTTCGAGTTATTTGACTTTGTTTGAGGACAAACAATGTGTCAAGTTGGGGAGAGTTGATAAGTGCCAAAATGTAGTTATTTTGTATATATGTTTTGTGGCACTTATCTATTTTGATTTGTTAATAATCGTTGAATAACCCCAATTTTTGTTGTAAATACGTTTTATTGTGTTTTGTGTACATAATGTACCGTTTGATAGTTTTGTATCTATTTTTGTAGGTATTTGTTGCATATTTGGAGCATGGAGGAATAAAGTGTCGAAGACACGGCTCCGAAGACGCATTTTTGGGAGGTCAAACAGCAACTTTCGCGCTTAGCGCGGTTTGGAGCGCGCTTAGCGCGGTAAAGTGATTTGAAATAATAAAGTAAGTCGCGGCTAGCGCGCTTAGCGCGGTCTGCGGGATTTTGTTTATAAATACTTTTCAAAACAGATTTCTAGGTTATGGTTTTGGGGTGGTTTTTGATCCCCATTTCCATCAACCTTCATTTTTGGTAGATTAGCTTAGAAAACAATATTAGGGCTTGCTCATGGATGATTGGAGGTGGATTGCTCTTCGATTGGCTTTGACAACCAATGTAGATCTGTGGTTTATCTCTTCTCCTCTTTGTGTATTTCTCTTTTGTTGGGTTTGTATGTATTTCTACTCATAACTCTTGTATATTTATCGCCTTTGACGTTGTATAAAGCTTGCTTTACGAATATGTGTTGGTAGTTATCTTGGGTTTTTACTCTATGTTAGGGATTTGAGCTTTACTAGAGATAGATTGCTTAGATTCTTACCTAGGATAGTTATATGTTAGTTTTTGAATACTAGAAATAGGTTTAGATCTAACATTCACTATAGAGTATCTGAACTTAATGCCTCTGCGATGGTGAAGTATGCTAGAGATAGTTATGGAGGTGACGCAATTGACTCCTGTGTTGTTGAGATAGGCCAAACATGGCTATTGAGATGATTTAGGAGGATTCTCAATTTGGGTTAGAGATAACCAAGGTTGTGAGAGGTATGTGATGATACGGACGAGTATCGTAGGCCGAGTATGACATGGGTGGTAGATTTAAGTTTGTTACGGGTAGTTTACATTCGTTCCGGATAAGTTGTCTATCCTTTATACTTTTTGTTCATTTACTTTTTGTCTTTTATTTTCATTTCTTTTAATCCCAAACTCATTAACGGTAGAATTATCGAACGACGAATCAATAACCAATCTCTGTGGACACGATATGATATAACCTAACCGGTATACATCACCCGGTAAAAATAATACAAACTCTTTGCTTGGCGCTTTACCGCAACAACAAAATGGCGTTGTTGCCGGGGATTGGTTTTATTGTTTCTGTATTGCGATAATTCCGTTGTTTTTGAGTATTCTAATTAATGCATATATTGTATAGACTTTGTATATGAACTTTTATATGTTACATGTACATGTTGTGTGTTTACTTTCCATACTTGTACATATTTGTGATTTTCTTAGCTTTCATGTGATGTTGTAAATTGTCTCGTACTCGAAACGTTTGTTGTGTGGTTGTTAGGATACTTTCTTTAGGTTTGCGCGGTGTGGCAATACCATGGCATGACGAGAGGAGGTTACTAGTGCTCGCACAATAAAGGCGTCAAGCTTACGACGTAAAACAAGCATGTTTGTTTATGTTGTTTATGTGTGTGGTGACTTGTGTTTTGACAAGTTGAAATAGGACTTGCTCTTAATTTCAAATTTTCACTTTTCAACTTGTTAATTCCTTTTCACCAATTGTGTGTATTGTTATTTGCTTTTGTTTTGTTATGTCAATTTGTTATTTTCCACAAGTTTGTAGTGTTTTAGCTTGTGGAAGTGTGTATGTATTGTAAATATTGTTTAGATGAGTAAATGAGATTGTATAGGTGTGTAAGTGGAGCTTGCATAGCAGTTGCACCTGTTGCTGTCATTTTTCTGCAACTGGTGTAGCACGCTCTGCTATGCAGGGCCAGTGAATTCTTTTAAAATTTCACTTGGTTTTCCTTTTTCCCACTTTCACCAAGGCTTTTTGTATTGAATAAAATTAGTATTGTTTTTCTAATTCTTTTGTTGTTGTTTGGACTCAAATTTTGATCTGGTAACTTGAAGACTTTTAAGGTGATTTTCCGAGTTTGATCGTTTCAACTTGCGGATGTATGGTAATGATAGTTTTCAAAGTTGGTACATGTCAGGTACTCGTTTATCGCTTTCTATTGCATAACATGTTTAGAAAATTTATCATTTGTATAATTACCATGTTATTCATTCTTTTTGCATTACTTGCTCATGAATTGAATCACTTTAGTAACCCCTTTTTAACCATAAATGTGAGGAAGCTTTCCATTGTTTAGATATGAGAGTCCACATTCATGTTTTAACTAGATTTTATTATGCTTAATCTTTAGTTTTGTGTTGATTGTATGATTGCAAGAAAATGATCAAGGCATTTTGTTGATTTTGAGCATAACTACCTTGGCCAAATATTCAATTCACCTTGTGAGTGTGTGATCCTTTGTTAGCCCTTTGAACTTTTATCAACACCATTTTATTTGAACTGGATTCTTGTCTATGAGTGTCAATTCACTTCTTTTTGTATGGATGTTGATTTCTTTGTTTCTTGAACCCTCAACTATATGTTGTTGTATGAATTTTTACCTTGCCTTATAAAGTAGGGAGTATTCAAACATTAATGTTGGTTGAATTCAAGTTGGGGAGATAAATGTTTATATACTTATATTGTGGTTGGTATGAGGTTAAAAGAAAAGAAAAAAAGTGAAAAGAAAGATTAGAAAAGAAAGAAAAAGAAAAGCTTTGAAAAAGAAAAACAAAAGAGTAGGAATAATGTTATGTTAATAAGTGAGGTGTGTTTGGTGTGAAATTTGTGATGAAGAAGAATTTTGATTGAAATTGTATTGTTTGAAACTTTGTGACTTGATCACTCCTTGGGTTTAGGCAAGTTTTTGTTTCGATTAGCTTTAGGACTTATCACTTGTTTGTTAACAAGCCACATTACAACCTTGAAAAGCCCTTGTGATTCTTGCATTTGTATTTTCAATACATTTTGGATGAATGCATACTTTAGTCTATTGTTTGCAAGATTGTGGAGGAGTGTTTTTATCCTCACCTTTGTGTGTTCTTCATCTACCAATGAATTTTTGCTAGGCGTGATTCGTGATTGAGTTTGTTCTGTTTTAGAATGTTTTGCATAGTTTTGTACTTAGGATTTGTTTCGTTTATATGTTGTCGTTGTAGGAATGTGGTAAGTAAGTATTTTGCGTTATGCGTTTTCGTTTGAACCATACATTTGTTTTCCGTTTTAAAAACTTGTTGATTCGTGATTCTTTGATTATCGTCTTTTGTTTCTTCGAGTTATTTGACTTTGTTTGAGGACAAACAATGTGTCAAGTTGGGGAGAGTTGATAAGTGCCAAAATGTAGTTATTTTGTATATATGTTTTGTGGCACTTATCTATTTTGATTTGTTAATAATCGTTGAATAACCCCAATTTTTGTTGTAAATACGTTTTATTGTGTTTTGTGTACATAATGTACCGTTTGATAGTTTTGTATCTATTTTTGTAGGTATTTGTTGCATATTTGGAGCATGGAGGAATAAAGTGTCGAAGACACGGCTCGGAAGACGCATTTTTGGGAGGTCAAACAGCAACTTTCGCGCTTAGCGCGGTTTGGAGCGCGCTTAGCGCGGTAAAGTGATTTGAAATAATAAAGTAAGTCGCGGCTAGCGCGCTTAGCGCGGTCTGCGGGATTTTGTTTATAAATACTTTTCAAAACAGATTTCTAGGTTATGGTTTTGGGGTGGTTTTTGATCCCCATTTCCATCAACCTCCATTTTTGGTAGATTAGCTTAGAAAACAACATTAGGGCTTGCTCATGGATGATTGGAGGTAGATTGCTCTTCGATTGACTTTGACAACCTGTAGATCGTGGTTTATCTCTTCTCCTCTTTGTGTATTTCTCTTTTGTTGGGTTTGTATGTATTTCTACTCATAACTCTTGTATATTTATCGCCTTTGACGTTGTATAAAGCTTGCTTTACGAATATGTGTTGGTAGTTATCTTGGGTTTTTACTCTATGTTAGGGATTTGAGCTTTACTAGAGATAGATTGCTTAGATTCTTACCTAGGATAGTTATATGTTAGTTTTTGAATACTAGAAATAGGTTTAGATCTAACATTCACTATAGAGTATCTGAACTTAATGCCTCTGCGATGGTGAAGTATGCTAGAGATAGTTATGGAGGTGACGCAATTGACTCCTGTGTTGTTGAGATAGGCCAAACATGGCTATTGAGATGATTTAGGAGGATTCTCAATTTGGGTTAGAGATAACCAAGGTTGTGAGAGGTATGTGATGATACGGACGAGTATCGTAGGCCGAGTATGACATGGGTGGTAGATTTAAGTTTGTTACGGGTAGTTTACATTCGTTCCGGATAAGTTGTCTATCCTTTATACTTTTTGTTCATTTACTTTTTGTCTTTTATTTTCATTTCTTTTAATCCCAAACTCATTAACGGTAGAATTATCGAACGACGAATCAATAACCAATCTCTGTGGACACGATATGATATAACCTAACCGGTATACATCACCCGGTAAAAATAATACAAACTCTTTGCTTGGCGCTTTACCGCAACAACAAAATGGCGTCGTTGCCGGGGATTGGTTTTATTGTTTCTGTATTGCGATAATTCCGTTGTTTTTGAGTATTCTAATTAATGCATATATTGTATAGACTTTGTATATGAACTTTTATATGTTACATGTACATGTTGTGTGTTTACTTTCCATACTTGTACATATTTGTGATTTTCTTAGCTTTCATGTGATGTTGTAAATTGTCTCGTACTCGAAACGTTTGTTGTGTGGTTGTTAGGATACTTTCTTTAGGTTTGCGCGGTGTGGCAATACCATGGCATGACGAGAGGAGGTTACTAGTGCTCGCACAATAAAGGCGTCAAGCTTACGACGTAAAACAAGCATGTTTGTTTATGTTGTTTATGTGTGTGGTGACTTGTGTTTTGACAAGTTGAAATAGGACTTGCTCTTAATTTCAAATTTTCACTTTTCAACTTGTTAATTCCTTTTCACCAATTGTGTGTATTGTTATTTGCTTTTGTTTTGTTATGTCAATTTGTTATTTTCCACAAGTTTGTAGTGTTTTAGCTTGTGGAAGTGTGTATGTATTGTAAATATTGTTTAGATGAGTAAATGAGATTGTATAGGTGTGTAAGTGGAGCTTGCATAGCATTTACTATTCTTTTCATTTTTCGCAAGGTGTAGCACTGCTATGAGGGCGATGAATTCTTTAAAATTTCACTTGGTTTTCCTTTTCCCACTTTCACCAAGGCTTTTTGTATTGAATAAAATTAGTATTGTTTTTCTAATTCTTTTGTTGTTGTTTGGACTCAAATTTTGATCTGGTAACTTGAAGACTTTTAAGGTGATTTTCCGAGTTTGATCGTTTCAACTTGCGGATGTATGGTAATGATAGTTTTCAAAGTTGGTACATGTCAGGTACTCGTTTATCGCTTTCTATTGCATAACATGTTTAGAAAATTTATCATTTGTATAATTACCATGTTATTCATTCTTTTTGCATTACTTGCTCATGAATTGAATCACTTTAGTAACCCCTTTTTAACCATAAATGTGAGGAAGCTTTCCATTGTTTAGATATGAGAGTCCACATTCATGTTTTAACTAGATTTTATTATGCTTAATCTTTAGTTTTGTGTTGATTGTATGATTGCAAGAAAATGATCAAGGCATTTTGTTGATTTTGAGCATAACTACCTTGGCCAAATATTCAATTCACCTTGTGAGTGTGTGATCCTTTGTTAGCCCCTTTGAACTTTTATCAACAGCCATTTTTATTTGAACTGGATTCTTGTCTATGAGTGTCAATTCACTTCTTTTTTGTATGGATGTTGATTTCTTTGTTTCTTGAACCCTCAACTATATGTTGTTGTATGAATTTTTACCTTGCCTTATAAAGTAGGGAGTATTCAAACATTAATGTTGGTTGAATTCAAGTTGGGGAGATAAATGTTTATATACTTATATTGTGGTTGGTATGAGGTTAAAAGAAAAGAAAAAAAAAGTGAAAAAGAAAGATTAGAAAAAGAAAGAAAAAAGAGAAAAGCTTTGAAAAAGAAAAACAAAAAGAGTAGGAATAATGTTATGTTAATAAGTGAGGTGTGTTTGGTGTGAAATTTGTGATGAAGAAGAATTTTGATTGAAATTGTATTGTTTGAAACTTTGTGACTTGATCACTCCCTTGGGTTTAGGCAAGTTTTTGTTTCGATTAGCTTTAGGACTTATCACTTGTTTGTTAACCAAGCCACATTACAACCTTGAAAAGCCCTTGTGATTCTTGCATTTGTATTTTCAATACATTTTTGGATGAATGCATACTTTAGTCTATTGTTTGCAAGATTGTGGAGGAGTGTTTTTTATCCCTCACCTTTGTGTGTTCTTCATCTACCAATGAATTTTTGCTAGGCGTGATTCGTGATTGAGTTTGTTCTGTTTTAGAATGTTTTGCATAGTTTTTGTACTTAGGATTTGTTTCGTTTATATGTTGTCGTTGTAGGAATGTGGTAAGTAAGTATTTTGCGTGTACGTTTTCGTTTGAACCATACATTTGTTTTCCGTTTTAAAAACTTGTTGATTCGTGATTCTTTGATTATCGTCTTTTGTTTCTTCGAGTTATTTGACTTTGTTTGAGGACAAACAATGTGTCAAGTTGGGGAGAGTTGATAAGTGCCAAAATGTAGTTATTTTGTATATATGTTTTGTGGCACTTATCTATTTTGATTTGTTAATAATCGTTGAATAACCCCAATTTTTGTTGTAAATACGTTTTATTGTGTTTTGTGTACATAATGTACCGTTTGATAGTTTTGTATCTATTTTTGTAGGTATTTGTTGCATATTTGGAGCATGGAGGAATAAAGTGTCGAAGACACGGCTCGGAAGACGCATTTTTGGGAGGTCAAACAGCAACTTTCGCGCTTAGCGCGGTTTGGAGCGCGCTTAGCGCGGTAAAGTGATTTGAAATAATAAAGTAAGTCGCGGCTAGCGCGCTTAGCGCGGTCTGCGGGATTTTGTTTATAAATACTTTTCAAAACAGATTTCTAGGTTATGGTTTTGGGGTGGTTTTTGATCCCCCATTTCCATCAACCTCCATTTTTGGTAGATTAGCTTAGAAAACAACATTAGGGCTTGCTCATGGATGATTGGAGGTAGATTGCTCTTCGATTGACTTTGACAACCAGTGTAGATCTGTGGTTTATCTCTTCTCCTCTTTGTGTATTTCTCTTTTGTTGGGTTTGTATGTATTTCTACTCATAACTCTTGTATATTTATCGCCTTTGACGTTGTATAAAGCTTGCTTTACGAATATGTGTTGGTAGTTATCTTGGGTTTTTACTCTATGTTAGGGATTTGAGCTTTACTAGAGATAGATTGCTTAGATTCTTACCTAGGATAGTTATATGTTAGTTTTTGAATACTAGAAATAGGTTTAGATCTAACATTCACTATAGAGTATCTGAACTTAATGCCTCTGCGATGGTGAAGTATGCTAGAGATAGTTATGGAGGTGACGCAATTGACTCCTGTGTTGTTGAGATAGGCCAAACATGGCTATTGAGATGATTTAGGAGGATTCTCAATTTGGGTTAGAGATAACCAAGGTTGTGAGAGGTATGTGATGATACGGACGAGTATCGTAGGCCGAGTATGACATGGGTGGTAGATTTAAGTTTGTTACGGGTAGTTTACATTCGTTCCGGATAAGTTGTCTATCCTTTATACTTTTTGTTCATTTACTTTTTGTCTTTTATTTTCATTTCTTTTAATCCCAAACTCATTAACGGTAGAATTATCGAACGACGAATCAATAACCAATCTCTGTGGACACGATACGATATAACCTAACCGGTATATATCACCCGGTAAAAATAATACCAACTCTTTGCTTGCCGCTTTACCGCAGCAACAGGTACCTCCCAACAAGTATTTTTTTACGTCGTTAGTAACTTCTTGTCACCCAATGTTTTTCTTCAACGTGCAACCCGGAAACAAGTGTCGTAATCAAACACTAGAACAAACATTACAAAAACACGAAAGTTTACAATAACACTTGAACACAAGAAAAACACATATACACATGTGTGGAAAGCAAACACAAATATTCAAGTATATAAAGATATAAAAAAATATAGACAAGTAAAAATATACAAGTGAAAATATACAATATATACGATATATACAAAGCTCAAAACTATAGAAACTCTTGAGATGCAATTCAATATCAAAACATCAATCCTTGACAACGATGCCATTCTGTTTGAATTGCAACATAGTGGTAAGAGCAAAAGAAAGGATGTATTTATTCGGGAAATTTGTCGTCTCCACATGGATCAGTGCAAGGGAAAGAACTTCATTCAGCATTTTCCGTGTTTTTGAGCTTGGGTTTAAATGGTTGAAAGTAAAATATTTGAACAAGAAAATAAATACATTCTTTAGAGAGGAGAAACTTATCAGACATGAATTTAAACTACTCCTCATAAACTTAAACTTATCGATCAGTTGTACTCAACCTACAATACTAATCAAAATCATCATGTATCTCTCACATCAGTGTCCATTTCTGCAACACCTACGGATTCACCATAATAAAGGTTTTGTCTAACGCAATGTTACAAGACTAACCGTATTACTCGCGTCAGTGATGTCTCGCGCAACTCAACCATTACGGAAGCATTAACCTTCGATATTCACAGTGAATATTATCTCTAAATCTATCTTTAGAATCTAGAAACTAATGGATTTCCTTTCCTAATCAAGATTTGTGATCTCTATTTCTACAATAACACAAATCCAAACATAAATACAAAAATATAAAGGAAGACATCAATAATATTTTTTAAAGCATATTTTATACAAAACCATGACCAATACATATTCATATGTTCAAATTAAGCATATAAACAAAACCTAACAAATAGAGAAATACATAGAGAAGAAACGAAGAAACACTAAACATCTCACAGGTTGTCAGCTCTTATTGATGAGAGCTTCGACTATATCTTTCACATACAAGCTCCATTATTGTTTTCTAGCATCTCTCAATCAAAGAATGTGGTATGATGAATTGGGATAAAAACTACCCAAAATATGCCCTAAAACTATGAAAGAATCTATTTATACAAAAATGAAAATATCATACCCCTATAAGCTAACTAGCCCCGATAAGCTAGCTAGCCCCGATAAGCGGTATGTCACTTATTTTACATGTTATACCACGTAAACCCCACTAAGAAGACTAAAAAAATAGCCCCTGCCCATGGAAAACATTTGGTAGCGCACTACAAGATACGCTAAGCGGGCTTCCTGATTATTTTCTTTCAAAAATGCGTATCTGAAGTCGCGCCTTTGACACTTTATTTCCCAATGCTCCAAACATGCAACAAATACCTACAAAAGATATAAAAACAATCAAACAATACAATATTTAAACAAAAAATGCAATTATATACAATATGGACAAATATACGTACTATATACAAATTTACACAGATGTCTAGGAAAAAGAGTAGATAAGTACCACAAAACTATATACAAAAATAACTATAACTTGGTACTTATGAGGTACTTGGGGGTGAAGGAAGACCAATCCATGATCCCATACGTCATTCTGAGAGGTGTGGGCCACATAAAAAAATAAACAAGCTCCGTTAAAGGTTTCTAATTTATGCTTGACACAAAGTTTGAACACCTTCATGTAAACCCAAGATCTAGGATGAAGTTGTGATGAGGTAACTTTTAGGCGGTCCATCACGATGACCACCTTGAAATTATAAAAGGGAAAGCTTATCCCTAACTTGGTGAAGATACATTTGTATAGAGGAGCTGAGTAACCCTAAAAGGAGCTATGTATCCTCTCCTCAGGATCTATTTGAAGAACCAACCATTCCGAGGTGTTGCCGACAATAATGTGAACATTGGTTATAACTTCAAAAAATTTCAAAGAAGAAGGAGCCCCTATCACTTTGGTGGCCAGCTAATGATATCTATTGGAATTACCCAACTCAAATAATTGAAGTCCCTTTTGAGCTAGTTTGTCAGCTTTAATGTGATTGTCGAGACTGATCTAAGACGTTGCGTTAAATTTTCCCTAACACTCCAATTAACATGCAATTTTAGCATCACTATGCTTGTGGCCATTCATCCCTTGGTATGTCCAAACAAAGTTACCAACATGTTCCCTTATTTGTTGGGAAACTTCCATATTTTCCTTAATTAAGACAAATGGAGACATTAGTTTCGCAATAGGACTATCACCCCCACCAATTATCCCTGAAAATAGAGCCTATGAAGAATCCCTAGAGAGACCTCTATCAGAAAGAGAATATCCAGACACCTTATGTTTCTGAATTATCAATCAGAGAGATGATCTCGAGTTTAAAATCTCTACTGACATAATAAAGGGAATGCGACTCAGAATGTATTCCCTTTTCCAAAGAGGAAAAAACACTACCCTTCGAATCAATCTCTATGGTAATATGGTTATCGCCCATCTTAACAAGGAGTCAGTAAATACTTGAAGAAAAAGCTTGAATATGGAGAGTATGCCTTGAAATGAAAGGTCAAAGGTAGTGAAACAAAAGAGAAGACTGAAAGTCAAAACTTTGAAGCTTTGAATGGGTGATGACAATTACTCATAGAAAAATTAACCTAAAGAACAGGGAAATAAGGGTAATTCAGTCCAATAGATTGCAAAATTTTCCCTGAATTTCGTCTATCATTATATAGACGAAGATGATCGGGGAAGATTAGGTTAAAAGTATGAAGCAAGTACGTAACAACAATCATATTTCATCTTGGAATCTGTTATACCCCAAAATTTGTCCTCCTATTTTTGAGATCAAGATGCATCTCCAAACTCAAGAATTACACAAGGGTTGATCAAACAAACCCTCTCCTAAGCAATCAACCCACAACTAGGGTTTTGTTTTTCTCAAGTCAAAGGTGATTTCTAATGGCTCAAGTGAATATCATGCCTCCTCATATGCTTTAAAATATCACCATGTCAAGTTTCAAGCCTCACATATCAAGTTTGCTCATTCAATTGCTCAGATGGTTGAAAATCAATTATTTTGGACAAAAGTCAAATGTGGTCAACATACAATAAAACTCCACCATTTTTGGTAAACATCAATATTTTGAGGTCACATTCATCATTTGATCAAGGTTTGATCATGATTCATTAAGAAAATTCAAGAAATGATCAAAATTCAAAAGTTTCTAAATTAGGGTTTCTTAAGGTAAAGTCAACAAAACTTTGACTATGCATAAATTCCACATACTTCATCAGAAATTTTTCCACCAAAGATCATTTTAAAGGGAATTCAATTCTCTACAACTTTGTCTCTCACAAGGTTTTTCCAAAAATGTTTCATTTGAGAGACATGGATCAATACATTATAGGTCCTTTCAAAATCAACAAAAAGTCATCTTTTTCCAAAGAAGTGTACATGAACATGGAAGCTTCAATGTAGATGAAACCAAAAGGATATTTTAAAGGACATCTTAAGATTTCTAAAAAGTCCAAGATCACTCTCAAATGATAAAAGTTGAGCAAGTTATGGTTTGAGCAAATTTGGAAATTTTGAAGAAGTGCATGAAGAAAATATTGATCAATATTGAGAATTTTCCAAATAGGCCTAGTTTTTTTAATCTAAACTTATTTCTGACATGGCCCATGATCTCTAAGTCCAGATACACCCCCTTATACCATTTATTTTATTTATTTTTGAATTAATTCATTAAAATTCAATTTTAATTAAAATAAAATGCCAAGACAAGATACAAGGCGTGTTGGGCTTGTTATTCAGATATCTTGAGATCCAAGTAAGTCATAGCAAGTTGGCCAAAACGCATAAGGGTTTATTTCTTGAAGATTGACCAATTTTGGAAAGATTTGCATTTGATTTTCAATCAAATATATCCACATCAATGCATTATATTTCAACATATTTGTTGACCTAATTTTGTTCCTCTATATAAACACAAAAGCATCAGATGTAAAGGACACGTATTTCTGCTCTCTTACACAAACCCTAAGCTTTCAAAATTTCAAAGTTTTAGGGCAACATCAAAAGCAATCCTCCAGCCGTTTTCACTCAATTCCAAGGATCAAATCATACTCCTGAGGTTTTGAGGAACCGATCCAACCACTCACACGATCCCAAAGCAAGCCAGAACCCCATTACTTAAGTACACCGGTTTGGTAAGGTTTCTTAATTTCGATTTTAATTTTCTATGCATTGTTGACAAGTTTGATGTGTGTTTTGTGTTCAGGGCATTCATTAGAAAAGGTATAACGTGTTACATATGTAAGCTTTAAGGCTTAAATCATCAAAAACCATTGTTAGGGCAAGATGAACTGTGATCTTCGAACCTACTGATACATAAACTTTCAGGCCAAACCGATGCCACCATTAGACTCGCAGCCCTCGAATTAGGGGGATATGGTCTTCTTTTTTTCATTTATTCGTTTGATTTTGCAGGTTTTGATTTTCCAGGTGGCTGGAGAAGACGACTAGAGCTTGGCTCCAACGTCTCTGACTTTCTTTGATCGACCGAGGGCTGGTGTGTCCCAACCTGATTTGTCCATTTGAAAACCAGGGGTTCCACACGCGCGTTTGATTTTATAATTGATTTTCTGGAAATTATTTTCATTCATATATGTATCTTCGTGTATAAATTAATGGATGTATGGCCTCCCCAGCGGTAAAACGCGTGCACTTAGTCCTCTTTCCCCTCAAGGCGTGGGTTTGATCCCTGCCTTTTGCAATTTTTCTTACATTTTCCAGATTTTGCAGGTTTTCACATATATATTTCACTTCCCTATATATTATCACCATAGGTGCGTGGCCTGGTGGTAAATATTTTGAATGGCAACCCTGGGGTCCTAAGTTCAAGCCTTGGCAGGACCACCCTATTTTTTTTACACTAATTTCTCTATGGTTTTCTATTTCTTTTTTAATTTTCTAACTTATTTTAATTTTTTTCACAAATTTATTTTTCACACATAAAAAACCCTAAAAAATAATGTTCTTTTAGAATTAGGTCATTAAAACATTTATTTAATTTTTAACACAAAAAATATTTAATTTTCTTTTCATTTAAAACATTTTTCTTAATTAATTTCTAATTAACTTAGAATTAGGTTTTTCTTAATTAAAATCAATTTCAAAAAAAATACCAAAAACATTTTCCTTTTTAATTAGGGTTTAGAACACTTATGTTTTCATTAAAATATTTTTTCTCTTATTTATTCATATTTAACTCTCATTTTTTTAATTCTAGAAATCGATATATAAGTTGCAAGGTTTTTTGTAATAGCGTAGATTTACTTTCCTCGCACTTTTTTCATTATTATGTATCTACTCATGGGATATAATAGCTTAGGTAATTTACTTTTCCGCACCTTCTATTATGCAACTGCCCCAAAGCCTTGTAATAGCGTAGGATATTTACTTTCCGCACCTTTACTTTTGTGCAAATATTAACTGCTTAGATGTATGCTAATTAAGATCATATGGCAAGACTAAAAGCAATTTAGATAACCCTAATTCAAAGATAAGATATCCGAATTGAATCACTCTGCACACTTGCACCCTTAGGATATCCTCTCTTTTTTTCTTACGAATAGACAATGGTCATGTCCCTCGAACATAGGGATACCATTAGCAAAAGCCCCTCGATTCAAAATCATCATAAAGATCATAGTCCCTTGATGGCCCTCGATGTTGCCTACGAATATATGATCTTGTCCCTCGTTTATTACCGACGAATAAATAATTATTGTCCCTACAAATTTGCTAAGGTATCTTTACAATGTTGCCTTCAATGACCATACGATGACTCTACGCCTGTCCCTTTACATTCAACGGATAGGGATTCCTACTAACTAATGGTATGGATAACACTATCCTAAAGGAAAAAAGGAAAATAACAAGAACGGCCTTCTGAGTGGGTAGTTACTCTTAATTGTTTGCTCCAAACAAAAATACTTTTCACACTTCACACTCTTTTCAAAAACACTTTGTATACATTCATACGAGAATCATTATAAAGTTAAACCTTCAAAATATTTTCAAACACTACGCATACATTCTTGAGGACTGATACAAGAATCATTATAAACTCAAAGCAAAATATTTTCTAACAAATCTCACACCCACAAAAATCAAGTTTTCAAAAGGTGAGCTAAGCAATTAAGAACCCGTAGATAACTACTAATGGAAAGGGTGCTAACACATTCCCTTTTCATAATTACCCCATGTACTCATAATCGATAAAAGGTCTTTCCTGTACTTTTCACCTTTCCTTTATTGGATAAAAGAAAATTCGGTGGAGACTCTTGCTAACCGCAACATTTGCGATAAAACGCAAAACAAACATGTCAGTTCTCCCGCCGTGTTACAGAATCATAACCAAACTCAAGTGAGTTCAAGTGCACAACAAGTAGCATCATGCCATTCTCTACCTTTTTAGATCACCCGTAAATAGAAAAATTATGAAATGTTTCAATGATGGAGCTACATTTAATGCTCATGTTCCCCCATCACACTTGGGGAAAACCAAAGAAGTGCATTTCCCTAACATTGCATGGACATTCATTCATGAAGGCTGACCACAACCGTTGAAAGATTCCCCCTGCATCCAAAATACTTGACAAATATTGGGTGCAACTATTTTAGCCCCGCAAAATGCCCAATAAGATGAAGCCCATCCATTTCACCTACTCCAATGAGGCCAAGTTATAAATACAATTACAAGGGGTTTTCAAGTACACAATTTCTAATCTCCACTCTCACCACGATTATCTTGAACCCTAAATTGACTTGGGTGTTGGAGTGCTAACCATGTATGCACCCCCTATTTGGTATATTGTACCAAATATTAGCAACTTTGGTTCAAGATCAATGCCCGATTCAAGAGGCATCAAGATCATAACCTTTGATCAAAGGTATTGCATCGTTGAATTGCAAAGGAGGCTTCACTCCACCATAATTTTTGCAACCTTCTCCATTTATGGTTCCACCATAACAATAATAATATTATTAATAATGTACTTGCTAAAAATATAATAGTTAAGAGAGGAAAAATCTGCTCACATGGTGGCTATAAGAGGCTATGTGTTTTTCTCTTGGAATTTATGGATATCATTTTTCCTAATTCCAAGAATAATTTATATAGAGGATCTATGGACTAAGAGAAATGTATTTTCACATTTAATTATCCAACATTTGAGACTTTCTCTAGGTGCTGCTATTGTCATGACCACTTGAATAAAACAATCGATGTAAGATTGTAGACTCTCATTCCTTCCTTCCTTCCTTCCTTGTGGATTCCCATTTAAGGTGTCTACTGTCACTATATGCATTTTCCAAGTCATGAAGATAGCATATAAGCTTTCGTACAGGTTGATCCATGACTCGATGCTCCTTTCTGATAGAGCATTAAACCACAGTCTGGCCGATCCAATCAAGGTTAGCGCAAATAGTTTACACTTGAAAGCTTCATCAATGTGGAAGTAGTCTACCGGTCATTGACAAGTTTCATGTGCCTATATAAATCTCCTTTCCATTTATATTATCCCAACTCAGGAGACTTCTCCAATAAATTTGGCATTCTATTGTTTATTGGTGATTTCACTATATAGAGGATGTTTTAAAGGATTATTTATTGGTGATTTCTCTACTCGGTCTTGTAGAGGAGTGTGGATGCCTCGGTCTTCCTTGGGGTTCTGAGGAGGAGTATAAAGCTTCTTCCACTACGCCAAAATTCATTTTTGGTAGCACTAAAAAGACAACGCTTTTATCAAAAAGCGCTGCTATAAGTTGTAAGAAAAATTCGCTAAAAAAAAGCGCTGCTAAAGGCTACCTTTTGAAAGCGCTTTATAAAAGCGCTGCTAAAGGCCTTACAAAGACTCCACCTTAGAAAGCTCTTTTTCAAAAGGTCTGCTAAATGTTAACCTTAGAAAGTGCTTTTAAAAATGCTACTAAAGTCCTTAAATTGAGGAAGGAAAAGAAAGCATTTCTAAGGAAAAAGCGTTGCTAATTCTATCATTTAAGAAAAAGTTTTCCAAAAGCGATGCTATACGTCATTTATAAAATTATAATAAAGCTTACGAATTAATAATTATTCCTATTTCCCTCTTCTCTGTTCGCGCAACCACACAACTTTTCTCTCTTCCAACGCCTAAACCCTCCCAACCGCTACTCCCTCTGGCTCCATTCGTAAATCCACCTGTCACCATTCACGAAATACTCCCTCTATCAGCTAACCTCCACCTTCATCCGTTCACGACATACTCCCTCTGTCAGCTAACCTCCACCTGCCGCCGTTCATCCCTATTCTTAAGGTAAACAAACACTACCGTTATTCCTCGTTTTTTCTCTGGTTTTGCTTCCTTGATTTTTGGCATGCCCGATTAGGTTTTCTCCAATTGACATGTTGTTCTTGTTCTTCTTATACACTTGCTTTGTTTTTAGTTTCAAGTTTTCTCTGGTTCTTCTCTGGTTTTCCTTCTTTCCTTATTTTTCTATTTTCTTCTGGTACGCTTGCTTTGTATTTAGTTTCAGAGATTCTGTTATTTTTTTCAATTTCTTGTTACTTTTTTTCCTAGCTTGAACATTGTAAGGTAATAAGAAAATGAAAATTTATAATGTAAGGTAATAAGAATATAAGAGGAATTAGAATTAGGGCTTTTGATTTGTGATAATGTGTTGATGTGCTGTGATAATGTTAACTTATTTTTGTTCTTGTTAGACTTATATCCATAAAACACAAGCACTCTTAAGACATTTTCTTAGCTATACATTTTTAGTATTAATGTTATAGTTTCTCTAATGATTAAATCATTTCAATTTACAGTGTAGACATGATTAGAAAATCATAATCCCACTTGAAGCATCTCCAGTATTATAACCCCGGTTGAAAAAATTGAAATAAACTCTTAGATCATTCCTATAACAAGTAGTTAAGACTAAGAGATTTTAACAAACTAGAATCACCTATCAACAAATATATAAAATATATATGTTCTTCTTCTCTTAGATGACAATCACTAAGACTATTTCTTGTCTAGTTAAGTATTAAAGTAGAAAGTTATTGAATTTTTTCCAGAGAACTTAAGTGATGAACTTACTAACTTTGTGAATTTTCTATAGGGGTTACTTGTGAAGAGTGAAAGTCTGATAGTTTACAATAATCTTACATTGAGTGGGTCTAGAAGTTGCTTACTTCTCTACAAGTAATTAGTTGTTCTCTCTCGCCACTGTAATTAGTTGTGCTTTGAATGAACTGATGTGATAGATGCATATTTCTTGCAATGATTGGGAACTAACTTAATGGATATGCTATATATTGTTCTATATATAGGGTTACTTATTTTTGTTTAGATTAATTAGTAAAACCATGGATAAGACATGGATATATAAGGTTAATATTGTGAAAGAGACCTTGATAGGATTTGTGTTTGAATTTGAAAGATAAATTTGATCATGGCATCATGTGATGTTTTCGTTGAATACTTGGTTGAGTCAATTTTTATTGTATGAAATTTTTTATAATAGATGTTTTCTTTCCTTTGAATTAGCAGTGTTTCTCGGCCGAGTTCGACGTACAACACTCATTCTCTGCATTTCCTTGAGTTCGACCTTCTTGTTTCAACTTCTCGACGTTGTTGTTCGATAAATTCGAGGTAAATTTCTTTCTTAAATTACTGGTACTGGTGTGAGTGAGATTCTCTTTTATGAGACAGTACAATCTGTGATGAATTTGTCTAAATTACGCGAATATATTTGTACTTGCCTAGCCTAATGTGTACTATTGTATTTGTGTTTTCTTGCTCTGGATCCATTCAGTGTTTACTTTGCATTTTGACAAAACCGCATTATACCGTTTTATGCCCTAATTAGTTGTTTTTGTATAGCTTAATTAGTAAAACCATGGATAAGACATGAATGTATTCCAATCGATTATCGAAAGAGTACGAGAATGGGGTATCAGAATTTGTTAAGTTTGCTGTTGTGCACACTAAAGACCCCAGTCGAATGACATGTCCTTGCTTGGGTTGCTGTTTTGGGAGTCGGGTTGACGCGTTTCAATTGGAATCACATTTAAAGAGGCATGGAATTGATAGAAGTTATACATGTTGGAATTTGTATGGTGAGAAAAGTAACGAGAATGTTGAATCATGGGATAATACGACCTAGGCTTCAAACGACAATGACACAAATACATACGATTATGATTGAGTCGAAGAGATTACAGAAGCACTTGAAGAAGGTCTTAAGGATTGTCCCAAAATGTTTGAGAGGCTGGTAAGCGATGCAGAGAAACGATTGTATAATGGTTGTACAAAATTCACAAGATTGTCTGCGGTATTAAAGTTGTATAACTTAAAGGCGGGCAATGGATGGCCAGATAAAAGTTTCACAGAATTATTAGTTCTTATGAAAGATATGCTACCAAAGGATAATGTTCTTCTCAATCGAACATATGAGGCCAAAAAGATGTTGTGCTCTATTGGCATGAGCTATGATAAGATACATGCCTGTCCATACAATTTCGTTTTGTTTCAAACGAGTATGCATCGTTAAATGAGTGTCCTAAATGTGGTGTCTCTCGATATAAGAAAAAGTTATCTCCAGCAAAGGTCTTATGGTATTTTCCTATAATTCCAAGATTTAGACGTATGTATCATAGTGAAACTGATTCAAGACACTTGACTTGGCTGCAGAAGAAAGAAATATTGATGGAAAATTTTGACATCCGACAGATTCACCATAATGGATGAAAATTGATAATGATTATCCTAAATTTGGAAAAGAAGCAACAAACCTTCGCTTGGTGTTGTCTACTGATGGAATCAACTCACACGGTATTCAAAGTATCTCGCATAACACATGGATTGTGATTATTATGATTTATAACCTACCTCTGTGGCTATGTATGAAGTGTAAGTACATGATGTTATTTATGTTAATTTCTGGGACTAAACAACCAGGGAATGACATAGACGTATGCTTGACACCCTTAATTGAATATTTAAAGTTTTTTGTGGGAGAACGGTGTGGAGGTTTATGATGGGTATAGGAAAGAAAGTTTCAACTTGAGGGAGATGTTGTTTGGAACAATTAATGATTTTCCAGCATAAGGAAATCTATCAGGATACAACATTAAAGGTCAAAAAATGTGTCTTGTTTGGGAAGATAGAACCGATACGGCGCGATTGGACCTTTGTCATAAGAATGTCTTTCTTGGTCATCGTAGATTCTTAAATTCTAATCATCACTACCGTGGGTGGAGAAAAGAATTCAATGGAGAGGAAGAACAAGGTAAAGCTCCAACAATGTTGACAGGTGATCAAATTTTTGAAAAGGTGAAAGATGTTAGTACGCAGTTTGGCAAGCCTTTTGCACATACACTTGTCAAGAGTGGGTGGAAGAAGAGGTCAATTTTTTTTGAATTGCCATATTAGAAGTCGTTGTATGTAATACATTTTCTCGATGTTATGCATATTTAAAAAAATATATTTGAAAGTGTTATTGGTACGTTACTCAATATACAAGGGAAGTCTAAGGATAACCTTAAAGTAAGGGAGGACATGGTAAACATGGGAATGAGAACTAAATTGGGACCCGTGAAGAAAGGAAGATGCACATATCTGCCACCTGTTCTTTATACTCTACCTAGAAAGGAGAAAAAATATTGTGTAACTTTCTAAGTGAAGTTAAAGTTCCAGAAGGCTACTCATCAAATATTAGAAGACTTGTGTCTATGAAAGACCTCAAGTTAAAGAATTTAAAGATGCGTGTTTGCCATGTTATAATGGAACATTTTCTACCAATAGGTATACATTCTATTCTTCTAGAAAAATTAAGAAGCGCAATAACTAAACTGTGTTTTTGCTTCAAGTCAATTTGTAGTAAGGTGATCGATCCAGTGATCTTGAAATGTATTTTCCTTCCTCGTTTTTTGACATAATGGTTCATCTAGTTGTTTATCTTGTGAAAGAGACACAATTTTGTGGACCAACTTATATGAGATGAATGTAACTTGATGAACATTATATGAAAATATTAAAAGGGTATGTGAAAAACCGAAGTCAACCAGAGGGTTATATTGACGAACGATACATTGTTAAAGAAGTGATTGATTTTTGTACTGAATATTTGTCAAATGTTCAATAAATTGGACTCCCATAATCTCATATTGTTGATAAAAAAGAAGGTAAAAAGTTAATTGGAAATAAAGTTGTGACAATATCAAGGGTCGAACGGGATCAAGTGCATTTGTATATTCTGCACAATGAGATTGAGGTTGAGCAGTATGTTGAAATGCACAAGGGTGTTCTCCGAGGTTTAAAGCTGAATAGAAATGAGAATTGGATAATACGAGAGCACAATCGAAGTTTCATACCATTTTTTAATGAACATATTTATTCAAAGTATCATTCAGATCCCACTACAATAACCGAAAGGTTGAGATGTTTAGCATATGGTCCAAGTTTGGTTGTGTTTTCTTATAGCGCATACCCAATTAATGGATACACATATTATACCAAAGAACAAGATGATAAAAGTACTATGAAAAATAATGGTGTCATCTTGGTAGCTGAAGCAATGCACATATCAAGTGTGAAGGACTTAAACCCCAAATTTGCAAATCTATCATATTTTGGGGTTATCGAGCGCATTTGGGTGTTTGATTATGAGAAGTTTTAGATTCCTATATTTGGTTGCAAGTAGTTTGAATTTAATAATGGCATACGAATGGATAAGTCAGGATTTTTGCAAGTGGGTCTTAATAGGGCGGGGTACAAAGATGAGCCTTTCATTCTAGCCTCTCAAGTTAAACAAGTGTTCTATGTCAAAGATCCGACAAGTACGAAATGGTCTATAGTGCTTTTATCTAACAAAGTAATTGATGAAAATATTGGAGATCAAGGTGATATTGATGTTGAGATTGAATCGTTTACTAGAAATGATCAAGATGAGAATATTATAGCGAATGAATCATATATTAGAAATTATCATAATAAGGGTATTTGGATCAATCCAATCGTCTGCGTTGTTAAGAGATGAGTAGAGCATATTCCTACCAAGAAAAGAAAGAGATGTTAGTGAAAAAGGTAATAGTATAATTATAGCCTATATCATTCAATAAAATTTAAATATATGTCATTTTATATATATTCAATATATGGATTATGGATTTTTATATTTGTCATTTCATTTTTTATTTTTTTCTTTATTACAGGTCAAATGGCTAGTAATCAAGAAAACTTAGAAGATACAAATGCTCCAGATCAGACTTCAGAAAGAGAAATTACACGAGGCATAACTATTATGAAGGGAATCATTCGTGATGAAGATAGACGAGTAAAGGACATGGTGTGACTCCATCTTCCTTGTATAAGCATCCAAGGAAAAGAAATCCTAGAAATTAAGAAGTGATGCAAACATTGGAGGAATTAAAGGCGCAAGTCCGTGAATTGCAAAAGGATAAAGAGAGATATATCAGAAAAGTGCAGTTCAGAGTTGAAAGAAACTAGTGACAAAGCTAGTATCAATTGTCAAAATAAATTTCCCGAGGTAATTATATATGTTATTATGAAATTAAATTAGAAATTTTATTTTAATTGACATATATACACATTAACAGTAACACATTTCTTATTGGTTTAGGGTATTTCATCGTGTCATCTATACTTATCGTCATCGGCTTATCGCCTAGTTGGCAAGGGAAAAATGCATAACACTTTGGGAGATTTACTTCACCATAGACCGCCCCCTGATGGACATATGAAAGTATCGTTTGATGTTGTATTAGATCTGGATGCGTTGCTACCTATACCGGACATTGTTTCAGAAATAACATTGTTGTGAGATGCAATAAGATCATTTGTTGCATGGACGTCAGACCTCATTTTCATAGATGATTAGGTATGTTGAAAACCATTATAAATCTTTTAGTATTCAAATTTCAGTTGTGAACCTTTACGTACATTTTTATTATATGTTAATTTCAGACTCCTACAAAACCCGCATCTAAGGATAAAGGGATTTTGCGGCACATTGAGTCTGTTGTATCACAAAAACAGGTACATTTAAAGTGTTAATTATATGATCCGAATTCAGAAACTGCAGGATTTTATAATTTACCTAAGTTATATGATTTTTAGGTACCTGTTCAAGAGTCACTACTAGTGAGCCAGAAAATTAGTAGTGTACCCAACACGAAAAGGGATCTTCCAAGAACCGTGGCAAGAAAAACTTTTGTACCTCGATTTCGGATGTGTCTTGAAACACTTGTGATAACATCACATTTTATGAATGGTTCTATTCGTTAAATGGATATGGAGGGAGGTATCTTTGGTTTTTCTTGCTCCAAAACAATTGCAAAAAAGGACATGAAACGGATTTTTCAGCATACAGAATTAGACATCGGTGTTCTACACTCACACATCGGGTAATGCGATCAATCTATTATTTAATTAGCTGAACAATTTATTTACACATTTCAATAAAAATAGTCTAATATTTACTATTTTTTATTTAAGGTTCTTGTATGAAAAATTGATGCCCGGGAATCAATTGTACAACATATTCCATTTCGTGTCTTCCTCCTGTGTCAATGGATCGTCAATTGTTAAGGATCCAGATTCGGTAAGAGATCACTTAGTTGAGAGATTCAAGCCAGGAGTACAGAAAGCTTGCATCTTTTACCGTATAATACTATTCCTGTAGGGTTAGTACTTCATTCTAAGTTCATTCTAATCTTTGTATCTTTTGTGTAGAAAATTTTCATCTAAACTTTTGTTTTAATTTATAGACGTCACTGCTTGTTGGTTGTTATGGATCCTTTCAAAGAAGTGGTGTATTATTTGAATTCGGTAGATGGTGTTTGGACAAATTATCCAGATATGGAGTTAATGATTGATACGTAAGTGAGATTGTTCTAAATATTCGTGTGTATTTGTATATTTAATTATTTATGTGAGATTATTCTAAATATATGCTTTTATTTTGTTAGATCAATACAAGTATTCCACTCCCAAAGAGACGCTCGAGTACCACGTTCTAAATCAAGCAACATTACATGGATCAAAGTGGAGGTACATTAATTTTCATAATTTTGCTTATAATAGTGATGTTACTCGATAAAACAAGAAAATTATACATTCTTATTTGTTTTTCTATGTAGTGTGCTCGTCAGTGTAACAATATAAATTGCAGATACTTTGTTATGAGGTTTATGAAAGAAATCCTTCATTTGAATCGAGTATAGATTCCAATCACAGTATGGATTTATAACTTAGGATTTATTTTAATATTTATCGGATATTTCATATAATTTATTACTTTTAACTAAATCATGCATATTATGTTTTGTTATGTAGTACTTTGATGAATACAAATGTGCTCATTACACGAGAAATCAATTGGAAGAAATCAAGGAAGAATTGTGTGAATACATTATTGAGAAAAGAATCATATAAGTTATTGGAAATTGAAAAGTGTTATGAATACATTATTGTGTGAATAAATTATTGACCGTGTTGTTCTGTTCATACCTTGCAGGACCAGGACCGTTCGCTCGTCGAATTTTGGCGATTTCGGGCTAATTTTGTTAATTAGGGCTGATTTAATTATTGTTAGGGTTGATTTGTTAGGTCTGATTTAGTTATTGTTAGGGATGACTTTGTTATAATTAGGGATGATTTTGGTTCTGTTGCAAATATGTGAATTGAATTATAATGGTGTATATATTTTGGATTTCAATGGTATATTGGTATTATAATGCATTTTTTGTATATAACGTCTTCTTTGTTGAAATAAAGACTCGTTGAAATGTAAGGCTTGAATTACAGGTTTATAGGATTATTCTCAAAAATATGCTTTCTAAAAAAGAAAGAATATGCAACGCTTTTACATAAGAAACGATTAAAATGTCATTTTTTATGTTATGCAAAGAAAGCATTTTTTTAGGAAAAGCGTTGCCTATATAGTACACAATATAAAGCACTTTTTCCTAGAAAAGTGCCGCCTAAAGATGCCTTAAAAATATATTAGACAGCGCTTTTAAAAGCGCTGTCTAAATGGAGACAATAAAAAGCGTTTTTTCTTTAAAAAACGCTGCCTAAAGATGCCTACAGAAAGCATAAAAGGCTAGACAAAGCGCTGCTAAAGGCCTACTTTAGAAAGTGCTTTTCCAGGAAAAAGCGCTTCTATAGACCTACTTTCGAAAGCACTTTTCAAGAAAAATCACTGTCTAAAGTATACATAAGGCAACACTTTTACCTAAAAAAAGCACTGTCTATACCTACAGTAGCGCCAGATGAGGCAGCGCTTTTAAGCGTTGTTAAAGGGCAAAAAAAGCGTATTCTTTTCCTTTTTTTTGGCGTAGTGTTCCTATTTTGGTGATTTTTTCGATTTTTTGGAGCCTCGTCTCTTCTTGATGCAGACAACTTAAGAAAAACATATTGATTTCTCGTTGATAGAGTCTTCTGCATGGTTTTTCCTCATGGAGACGCGTTGTACATGATTTCTTTGAGACTAAGTAACATCTCATTTATCGCATGTGAGTTATGTTATTAATGATGTTAGACATGTTCAAAAATCATTGGCACCTTGTATCACGGGATTGTCACACAATAGATGGAAACCAGAAAATGCTTTCGGTTGTGAAGCTGGAGGTGGCGTTAGAAGTTTGATTGGAGGCGTCAGAAGTTTGGTCAGAGGCGTTGGAGTAAATCTTGCAATCTGAGAATGTTGGAGTAGATCTAGATGTAATCGCGTATCCGCCACTACTCGATTTGAAATACCCTCAGAAGTAGGTGGAGGAGGTTGAGTGAACATCACATGAGCGACAAATGTTGCTTCACGTACAACACTGAAACGAGTAGGTTTAAATCCACCAATTATTTGAGAAGTTAGGAAGTCAGGTACTTTGAAATTAAAGAAATTAAGGCCGATTCAGTGCTTGAGTAGGTCGAAAGCGGTGGATATAGTGTTTAATTTTGAGAACTCAAATCTAACAAAATAGAGGAAGTTTTGATTTGATGGATCAAAGAGAGAATGGGCGACTGTGGAAAATGTAGGAATCAAAAGTTGATTTCCACAGACGACGTCACTATTTCGTTGTAGGAGCATAATTGGTTGAAGAATTAGTGGTTATGGAGGTTAATAGTATATTCGAGCTTTCGATGCAGAGGAGGGGGAGCTGTTCTACAAGGGTGACACTCTAACGGCCAAGTCAATATATAGAAAAAAATAGTGAATAAAATTTAAATTTGAAATTGTGTGATGCGTATGACAGTTATAACAACCAATTATTTGCTAGGCGTGAGATGTAGTGATTCGTTAGATGTATATGGGATTTGGAGATACGGTTCCCTATGATAGTTCCCATGCACCGCGCTCAATGTAGACGAATAATAATTTTATTTGAATAGTTGATCGATGGTTATTTCAGACGGCCGGAATAACCATATTACCAAAAATAAAATAACATCATTTATGATATATTTTAGCAATTGATTTTTAGATTTAAATTTTTAAAATTTATAATTATTAAATACTTAAACTTTATTTTTAAAATTATTATTTAAAATCTCTATTTAAAATTTAATTAATATGTATTAGTTGAATTAAATTGATATAAATTATTGATTTAAGATTCAATTTTTACAGTAGTATTTATTTATGTATCAATGTAAACATGTTGTTAATTTTAATCAACAACTTTTTATAATTAAAAAAACTAATATATTTTGACTCACAAATTTACTTCATTAAATCAAATGTGAATAATGTCATCGCCAATGTTTGAACAAGTGATCAAGTATTAAAAATGTGATAATCTAAGAGTTTGAACATGCATTTTGAAAAATTTCTCAATTTTTGTGTGCCAATTTTAACATTGCCAATTCTAACATTGAATATAGAGCCCAATTATTTTCAGAATTAGAAATTTAACATTTTTTTTTTAATTTTTAAAAATGGTTTATTATAGATAAGCATAAACAATGTAGGTATTAGATTCTCTCCATTTCTTAAAATAAATAAAAATTTTATTACTATAATTTTATGTATATGATATTAAATAATTATTAAATATATATCACATGTTTTAAATATGTGTGTCATTTATACTTAAAATTATAGCATTGAAAAAAATGGAAAAAGAGAAAAATGAAAAAAATAATCTTGACCCATATAATACCCGATACCTTAAATAATTCGAGTTTAGATGAACATAAACAATTATTTTTATTTGGTTTGTTATAGATGAACATATTAATGAACCCAATACCTCAAATAATTCAAGTCTAGTCTCAACCATATCGATGTAATTAGGGATGGCAACGGGTACCCATAAGTACGGGTAGTAGTCTTCCGCTACCTGCCCCATTTAATAAATATGATATCCGTACCCTTCCCATATCCGTGCGGGTACCCGTTAGATGGGTATCCGTGAAATTTAAAATATCCGCATGTATTAACGGATATTCATGGATACTATTATTTAAAAATATGTATATTTAAATACTTATTTTTTAATATTTTTTAAAATAAAAAAAAATATTTTCAAAGTTAACAAATTATAAACATTAATAAAAATAAATCACTTTCATTTTATTTCTTCTTTTATCCAAATAATAATAATAATACTAATAATAATATCGTATTTAAGAAAATAACAATAATAATTTTGATGAAACAATTTAACGTTTAAGTATTTTTTTCTAATTATTAACGGATATGGATATTCACGGGTACGGGTACCATCAAATCCATATCCGTATCCGTAAATAATCGGATAATTAAATATCCGTTTATTTTATCCGTAGATATCCATTAAACCATCATATCCATATCTGTGACGGGTTTTACCCGCGGATATCCACGGATACGGGTTTTTTTGCCATCCCAAGATGTAATGTTTGTTTTCCTTCCTTTAATTCAAATTTTATTTAAAAAAATTTGCAAAATCAAATCAACACCAAGCCAACCACTTTTATTCCATCTAATCTTTTCCATTAAAGTAATCAAACCAATCATTTTCACCTTTATAGGTGTATCCTTCGTTGCCTCACAATAATTCTTTGACTCTATCTCTTCTATCCTTCATTCATTCATTCATGGATTTCTCTTTCTCCTTTCTTCCAATCATATCTAATTTTATCTAATCATCATCCCAAACCCTTACAATCATGAACATCTTCCAAATCCATCAACAAATTTTTACATGTTCATGACAATTAAACGGTGAGTTTCTTTGTGTCACACTTTCTTCAATCTCATTTCTCATAACAAATGCAATAAACCTAAATAAGGAAAATAACATTTTTTCAATTCATTCTTTTTCAATTTTTATTAATCATTTTTCCAACAAAAGTTGTGACTTCAAAATATTTAAGTTTGCACAATTTTCAATATATGGCAGTTTGTGTATTGATGAAAATTTAACATTAAAATAAAACACTTAGACTACGTTTACTTCACGTCAAATTTTATTTTTTTTGTTGAAGGAATAGTCAATTCTATAACATAGAAGAACATCCCAAAAGAGAGACTATGAGAAGAAAACAAAGTAGGAAAGGAAGCACGAAGAATTGCTTTCAAAATGAAAAGTACAACATCAAAATATGATTTTATTTCTTTCTCCAAGTCTTTTCTTCCATATACTCTTCATCTTCTACTTCCTATAGTTCTTTTACCAATTGTTCTTCTATGGTTATACTTATACCCTCTCTACCATACAAAATCTCCAACAAATGAGCTTCATTATGCCACTGTTTCTCCTCCTCCTCCTCCACCTTATTCAGGTATTTTCATGCATTATTTTATCCTCTTTGAACTACTTCCTTATGGTCAATATTTATAAATATGTTTTTTAAATTTATATAATAAATCATGCATCTAATTTATATATAAATTAAATACATATATTATTCAACAAATTTCGTTTTTTAATTTTTGTTTGTAATATTTTGTGATTTTTTATTTTTTAAAATAATGATTAGTTATATTGAACTTTAACTGTGCAATAATGTACGTTTAAAAATACTCATTATTTAAAGAGGTTGATAGTAGTCCTAGTAGTAGTTGAATGATTAAATATTTTCTTTTATTAAATGTGAGCGTTATTGAGAAAAGTTAATTGCATATTAGTTGGTATATTTTTTTTTGACAGAAAAGATTAAACTATATCATTAATAATAATAGTTTGAATACATATTAGAATTTTAATAAAATCATGAAAACTAGTTAAAGATGGAGTCACCGCGCCAAAACATGAATACATATTAGTTGGTATATTAGTTGTTTTTTTTTTTTGACAGAAAAGATTAAATTATATCATTAATAATAATAGTTTGAATGCATATTAGAATTTTAATAAAATCATGAAAACTAGTTAAAGATGGAGTCACCCGCGCCAAAACATGAGCAACCTCATTGGCTTGTCTTCGAACGAACTTAACATGAGAGTTCCTAAACAATGTAGTCATCAAGTTATGACAATCGCTTATAATAGTGTCGAAATCCGAGTCATTTGGCTTCATGGAATTCACACTATCAACAACTCGCTTAACATCAAGCTCAAAATCCATATTATCATAGCCCAAATTGCTTACTCACTTTATAGCTCTCAGGAGTCCTAAAGCTTCTCCGGTAGCAATGTCAACGCAAGGGGAAAACCATTATGTACGGGCTGCAACGTAGTTACCAGTATCATCTCTTATACAAGCACCAATACCTACTTTATCAAGAATAAAGGAAGCATCAATGTTACATTTGAGGCGCCCCGTCGAAGGTTTGCACCATTTAGAGATAGTAGTTGGAGAAATAATAGTCTCTGAGGTGGGACGGTGTTGCTGGGCAGCTTTCTAATCAGCTATGAACTGTGATGCTCGCTGACAGATTTGTGCCGAAGATTCTTCTATCGAATTTCAGATGTGATTATTTCTTCCTTTCCAAATACTCCAAAGAATAGCTGAGAAAAGAGCCTGGTGGTCATGGTTGAGAACCTGCAAAACAAAAATAATCACAAAAGCCAAGGAAACTCCATTATTACTATGTTGTTGGAGCAAATGCCAAAGGCCCATTCTTTTCCAACATTCGACACTTTTTGGACACTGAAGAAAGAGATTATAAGAATTCTCCTCGTTATTACTGCAGCCAACACAAGTACGAGAAAATTTAATCCCCTTATCCAACAATCTAGATCTTGTTGGCACACAGTCTCTACACAGACGCCACAGGAAATTTTTAATTCTGGGAGACGTTTTGATGTTCCAAAGAGCATTCCAATTCTCACAAACTTCGAGATGAGACGTATCAATAGCTTCACTAATACAGTATCTATAAGCACTACTTACTGAGAAATTATCATCAGTTTCACATCTCCAATGCAATTTATCATTATGAACATAATCAAATAACGGCGTGTTCTGCACCTTCTTGGCCGCTTCTACACCAACTAGAGATACCACTAAATCATAATTCCAACTTTTATAGTTTGGAATCAATAAGTCTGAAACTCTCAAGTTACTAACTTCCAGATTATTTGGCCAAGTGTTTTCTAAAGAAGTACCATCAAATAACCAATTCTGATTTCAAACAGAAATGTTCTCACCTGACCCTATACTCCATTTGAGACCGCCCCTGACCACAAATTTAGCACTCCACAGGCTCCGCCAAACATAACTAGGATTATGACCAATATTAGAATGAAGGAGATCAGAGTTAGGAAAATACCTAGCTTTATACAATCGAGCAATAATAGTATCAGGATTAGTCATAATTCTCCAAACTTGTTTACTCAGCATCGTGTAATTGAACGCACTTATATTCTTAAACCTCATGCCTCCAACACTTTTTGGCATTGACAATCTATCCCAAGACATCCAATGAATCCCTCGAGATCTATCTCTTTTACTACCCCACCAGAACGAATTCATCATTTTCTCAATTTCATCGATCAAGGAAGACGGGAGTAAAAACAAACTCATGATATAAGTAGGTATAGACTGCAATACAGATTTAATCATAGTTTCCCTGCCAGCTTGGGATAGACTTTTACTGCTCCAGGAATTAATTTTCCTCCAAATTCTGTCTTTTATGAAATTAAAAGTTGTTTTTTTTACTTCTACCAATCATAGATGGAACACCAAGATACTTTCCGGTACCTAGAATTTGTTGAACCCCTAAGGATGTAGCCAATAGATCTCTAGTAATTTGATCAACATTCCTGCTGCAAAAAAAATCTGATTTCTAAAAATTGATAGCTTGACCGGAAACTTTCTCATATGTAACCAGGATGTCTTTCATAACATTATTCTATTCAGCATTTCCTCGAAAGAAAAGAAAACAATTATCGGCAAACAGAAGGCATATTAGTATGTATATGTTTTTTAATATTTTAAATATTATAAAGTAACAAGTAATTTGAAATAAAAAGTAGTATTACAAATTAGTATTTAATTGATCTATTAATGCCCATAGTATCCCATATCCTCAAAGTTATGACTTTTGGGCTGATTATTTAGGGATAGGATTGGATACCGTTACTGTTACATGTCTTTCATGCCTTTAGAGTAATAGTAACACACATATATTAATAAAATAATAGGAGAATAATTTTATAGAAAAAATTATGCATAAAGTTAACAAGGCACCAATGCCAAAGGTAGTAGATCCTACCCCAATTATTAGGTAATATAAGTAGTCACATGCAGAATCGTCTTAGATGTTTTGTATAGATTAACAATGGCTAAATGATGACAAAATAATTAAGAGTCATATTTAATTATGATTTAATCGTGATAATTCTAATATAAGAATTTATAATTTAATTTAATCTTGAAAATTTTGAGATTTAGTCTTATAAATCATTCTATGCATCTATGCTCACACTTAAAGCTTTTTGATCATTTTAAGAGTGTTTTTAAATACTAAACCTTAGATATCTATTGTACAATAGTAAGTGTATGTTGCCAAACAAACAATTTGTTTGGAATCTCACATTGAATACATAAATTTTTTTAACGTGATATTGAAGCCACTAGAATCTCTCATTTTTATGGATCATTAGTCTTTTAAATTGAGCTTTTCTTTGACAGCTTAAATCCTATAACATCACTTTGATTATATTTATTTAAACTATATTGAGTATTTGAATATAGATTTCATTGTAACTATTAGCTTTGTTGTTTATGGGCAGTAAATGATATACACAAAGTTGATGATTCTTCATGTGACTACTTTCGTGGAAAATGGATCCATGAGAAAACAGGCCCATTATACAATGGAACAACATGTGTTACAATCAAAGAAAGCCAAAACTGTATCACCAATGGAAGACCAGACTCAAACTACCTTTACTATAGATGGAAACCAACTCAATGCAACCTTCCAAGGTTTGAACCAAACACTTTTCTCCAACTTAGTAAAAACAAACACATATCCTTTGTTGGTGATTCTTTAGCTAGGAACCAATTTGAGTCCCTTCTTTGCATGCTATCAACTCTTTCGAAACCTAAACCGGTTCATCATAAAGGTGCACATTGGTGGCATTTTGAGTCTCACAATGCAACTCTTTCGGTATATTGGTCACCCTTTCTAGTACAAGGCGATGCAAGATCGAAATTAGGGTCGAGTTTGAACACGATTCATTTGGACCGCGTTATCGGGAAATGGGAGAAGGATATGGATGGAATGGACTTGATTGTGTTATCATTTGGGAATTGGTTTAATGTTCCTTCGGTTTATTATGAGAAGGGTTTGGTTATAGGATGCTTGAATTGTTCTAATTATGGTCTTAATTACACTGATATTGGATTTTATGTTCCATTAAGAAAGGCTTTAAGGAAAAGTTTGAATAGGATAATTGAGAAAAGAGTTGGTAAAAAGAATGAAATTGGTGTGATTGTTAGAACTTTTTCACCTTCTCATTTTGATGGTGATTGGGATAAATCGGGTACATGTTCAAAGAAAGAACCTTATGAGAATGGAGAGAAGGAAATTGGAGAGATGGAAAGTGAGATTAGAAGGATTGAGATAGAAGAAGTGGAAAATGCTAAGGCTAGAGCAAGAGAATTTGGAGGGGTAAGGTTTGAGGTATTGGATGTAACGGAATTGGCATTGTGGAGACCAGATGGTCATCCGGGTGCTTATATGAATCCTTTTCCATTTAAAAAAGGTGTTCCGGAGCGCGTGCAAAATGATTGTGTTCATTGGTGTTTGCCGGGAGCTATAGATACATGGAATGAGATTCTTTTAGAGATGATGAAGAAGTGGGATTTGGAGGGACAACAATGGAGTGAATTGTGAGAGATTGATGTTATCTTGTTAATATAATGTTTCCATAGAAAGATTGTGTTTATTTTCCTTTTTTATATGATCTTCTCCCAAATTTGGATAATGAGAAGGTTTAATATGCTATAAAATATTGATTTCCTTTAAGCTTAAATGCAAATTTTAGTCTCATATTTTAAATTTTTAATGTTTTAGTCTCCATTTAAAAATTCAGCATTTTGATCTCTTTAAAGTCATAAGTAATATCTGAATCACAATTCTTCTATTGTATTTACATTTGAAGAAACTATTACTTGCAAAAGAAGTAACAACTGGTATGCTTAACACACACTAATGTTTTAGGTAATAACATCAAGTAAATTTAATTGATATACTTGAAAGTCATTCAAGTTATTCAATAATTTCTGATGAAGTAGAACGACTGAATTCCAAGTTTCCAATTCGCCAAAGAAATAAAGATCCAAATTTTGTAACAAATGTAAATTAACAATTTTGTCTAAAAAATCTCAGTTTGGTACATCATAAACAATACACAACTACATAATTATTTGTTGTTCGTATTATCATATTTATAAGTCATCTTCAAATATCTCTCTCAATACAAAACAATACGTTCATGTATCTAACCGATTTTGGTCATAGTGTATTAAGATGGTGGCGGTGGTTATGATTATAATGAAATGTAAAATCATTAGTATTTATAAGATGTCATTCTTGTTTCTGAACACCATAATTCATTAAGATGGTGGTTATGGTGGTTTTTGAACGCTATTGCAAATAACAATTCTTTCAAACAAGCAAGGTATTATAATATGGTGAAGAACCACATGGCACATGGACCTTGTGGTTTGGCAAATCCAAAATGTACATGCATGAAAAATGGAAAGTGTTCCAAATATTGTTGTACTTGAATGCATCGTTTCTACCCTAAACAACATTATAAAATGCACTAAGTGTTGTCCCCTGAAGTTATGTACTTTTAATGCACACTAATTGCCACGAGATTCCCACTTGCCAGTCATGTTGTCATTTTGCAATTCATTGACTAAGACGCACGCCTTCATTGCACGAGACGCACGCCTTCATTGTCCTTCATTTCTTGAGACGCACGCCCCAGACAGGAATATTAAGATTCCATTAACTGCTGGAGATGGTCGTCTCATCACTCGAGGCCCCCGCCTCCTCGTCTTTTTCTTCGCGCGCGTGTCTATATCCTTGTTTTCCTGTCTCCTTGCCTTCTCTGTGTTTCCCATGCATTCCGTCCTTTTTCACACCCTTTCACTACACTCCATAATTCGCATTCAACCCCTTCATTATTATTCCTTTACCCAACATTAATCCTCACCGTTTCACTCCACGAAAACAATAAAAATTAATTAACCACAAATATTAATTCCCCACATTTCCACCACCCATTATATACACCTAACTTCCTATCCTTTCTTCCACCACCTATCTACATATCTCATATTTTCTCTCCATTACTTCATTTTTCCACCATACTTATCTTCCACTCTTATCTCACCATGCCTCCACGCAACTCCAACCGACAAGTGAGACCGGAACGACCATCACCCGATTTATCCACCATGGTGTTCCATGAAAATGATGAAGGGAAATAGCGCGCTAAATATCTAAAGTTCTATGCACGCTCAGTCGTACCCACAAAATATGTGGACACTGACTATTTAGCAACTTTGGGTTTGACTGACAGCATAATTTTCTAGCTCACCAATACTGGCTTGCTAAATCTCTGCACTCACCCTTTTCCCACTTTTTAACCGTTCGTGTTAGAGTTCCTCATCTCATTTTCCTACACCACTCCTCTCAAAGATCCTTTCATAGTAGGAACTATCAACTTCCGCATGTTTAACCGCGAGTTCAATCTCGATCAAGAGAGAGTGGCTGAACTCCTTCATTTCTCACAAGGGTCAAACGCCTACTACAAACCTTTCGATGAAGAAGGGGAGGTACCTTGGGATTACATCGGTTTCTCATTCTGGCAAGATATCACCGGTCACGCAACAGAAAGTTGGAGGGACCTATACGCCTCTCACATCCAAAATCCAGCTTTGAGGTACTTTCATTGCATTCTTGAAAACACAATTTTTGGAAGAACCAATAACCACAAGGTTAACCAAAATGAAATGTTTTTCCTCTTCTGCACACTAAATGGTAGCCTAGTGAACGTCTCCCCTTTCATGCTTAACCACTTCCAAACATGCGCAAATGCGGCTGGTACAAATTCTTTCATTTTTGGTGGTATAATAACATCACTAGCCTACGCTTTAGGCTTGGCCGATGAACTCCTATCTGTCGGACATTTTATGATACCGACCCAACTTCTTGATATCACATATTGTCGTGATTCACACTTGGTCTCTCCAAGGCAAGATGGGAGAGGGTTTACCTTGATGGTTAACAAACGTTTGGTCCCAAATGTAATTCTACCCTGCCCGAATCAAATTGATATGCGCAATAATAATAATTGGTGTTTTGATCTAGATGTGCCTGCTCCACAACCTCAACCTGAAATTCCTCAACTAGCTGCACAACCGCCTCCGAAATATTTTCTGCCACCTGCCACCCTTGACGCGATGTATGTTGCTATCCTACGACCAGATCAGCGTTTCCAAGCAATGGAAATGAATTAAACTGAAACATTGCATCTGGTTCGCGAGTTACAGCGAGATCAGCGAGAATATGACATTCAAATCAGTCGTAACTTCGAAACTCTTTCAAATCGAATGACAGATGCTTTACATCTTAATGATTCTGATTCTAACAGGCGCAAGCGGCCACGAACTAGAGGACGAGCCAGGGCATGCCATCAACCTGACGAGGAGTAACTACCTTTTGTTCTCTGATCCTCCCGATATTTATCGCATTGGGGACAATACTCATTCCAAGTCTAGGGGAGTCAGAATATTTTCCCCGCTTTATTAGTATTTTACTTTTCGTTTTATTTTATTTATTGTAAAAGTTCAATTCAATAAAAGCATGTTTATGTAACTTTAATTCTTTTATGAAAAAGTTTCATGTCCATCCGAACCCTTTCATTTTCTTAAGCCATAACAAAATTTTAAAACGCATATCTAGACACACTCAAAGAGTAATAAGGTTGCTTATTTTAAAGACAAGAACTTGAGTACGACTAAAACAAAATCGTCACCGTCCTAACACCTCAAAACCCCAACACGCTAGATCGGTTTAAGTACCTATTATACCTTAAGACTTAGTTTTAAAGTAGCCCTGAGTAGTTTAAATAAGTAGTCGACATCGTCTTAAACGGCAAACTACGTGGAGAACCGATGAATATAAGTGATTGATCAAAGATTTTTTAAGAGAAAATTTTTATTAGAAAATGCACTAACTAAGTTAGATGGTCCTCACCAAATCATTTATCCCAACAGTTGCGGACACTATAAATTTTTTGCAAACAATCCATTATGAATTGGTTCAGTGGTTCCTGGTGCTGAGCTTGATAGGTCGGACTATGGTCCAATCCCCCACAATTTATAATTGGATAAAGGAGTACCAAATATAAATACCAGAACTCCTGGCTAGATTACAAAGATCAAAATCACTAATCGGTTACTCCACTATTTGTGCAAAAAGGCAAAGGGCTTAATGTGATTGCACTCGAATGAAAATGGCCGAAATAAAACAAAAGAAATCAAATTAAGCTATAATAGCATGACTATAACTGGTTTGCAAAGATGGGGTTGTCTAGTGTTTTTACGGAAACTTTGGTGTCCAAGTCAAGCTCAAGTTATTCAACAAAGAACGTTTGTAACTGAGTACGAATTGATTTGTGCTGGTACATGCGTTTGACCAATGCTTAAAGTTTTTTTCATATTAATTTTTTGCTTGAGGACAAGCAAAGGTTCAAGTCTAGGGGAGTTTGATAACATGAATTTATATAGCATAATTTGATTTAAATAACATAAAAAATATTTATATTCTCATTTGATTTTATTATTTTATACTCGTATTATGCTGGTATTTGAATGTTTCAGGTATTTGAATGTTCGAGAAAAGAAATGGAATTTAAGAAAAATTGATTTAAAAGAAGGCAAAGAAATAGAGAAATGGGGTGTTGTAGCAATAAGAGGAAGTGAAACAGAAAATAGGATATTTGGAACTAAGCAAAGCCCAACCCAAATCAAAAGTCCAAGCCAGAAAGTGAGATGGTTGCCTCAATCCAATGAGGCACTCGCCTCCTCCTCTTTGCCACGTAAGACAGTCGTCTCTAATGTGAAAAGGTCAAATTGCCACGTTAGGCACCCGTCTCCCAAGTTATTCTTTTCAACAAAAATTCTGGAGACGCACGTCTCACTAGTTCGCAGTCGCTTCCAACTTTCTCCTATATTTTTTGTCAGCGATATTTGCTACGAGGTGGCGAGAAAGAAGGAAAAGGAAGTTACCAAAGCACTATAAAAGGAACGTACGAGGACGAACCAAAGGACCTTTTTTTTTCTTTGAACGAATTTTTGACAAAGAGAAAAAAGCAAGAGTTTTTTCCAGCACTCGCATTATTTCAATTCAAGATTTATTTCTAGTTTTAGATTTTTCTTTCTTTTAGTTCTAAGCAGTTATAATTTTTCTCGTAACAATTTCTACACTGGAAATTGTTGTGAACCTTTGACCAACCTAACCTTACGTTAGATCCGGTCCTTTTTATTCCTTGTTTATTTTCTGTTTTCGGTTCAAGAGTTTCAAGTGTACTCCGTCAATTTGAAGAACAAGATTTATAGAAGTATTTTATTTTCAGGTTTATAATTTAATTGTTTTAATTTATTTAAAATATTGTTGCATGATATTTGTTTGTTTGATTATGGAAATATTTAAGTGTATGAAATACTACTATTTATGCATGATCGAATTAATTAATATGTTAGGCTAAATCGATTTGATATCGGTATGTAAACTAATCGAACTAAAGGGATCCAAACCAAACTGGCCTAATTTTATTTTGTAAAATAAATACTTTTTCTGACTTTGGTATCCAAATTAATTTATTATAATGTTTAGAAATCAACAGAGCGAAAGTTTGAGGTTAAATAAATTGGACTAAGGTTAGAAACCAACAGAGCGAGAGTTTGAGGTTTAAAATCGGATAGTGGATACTAGGTATTGATTTTAAAGACTGCGAAAGCGTTTTAAAACTGATTAAACCTTATTTATTTTCAAAAATTATTTTTGAGTTCAGCGGGATAGCGAGAGCATACGTTAGAGTTTAAACATATAATCTGATTCAATAGAGCGAGAGTTTGAGATAGGATTTTTAGATAAGTATTGTTTGCTGAAAAGGGATTTTTATCAATTTGAGAAACAAGCAAGTGGAAAGTCAGATTCCCTAGGTTAGACAAATTATATACCGGTATCTGTTTATTATTTCAACTAGATTTAAGTTTTAACTACCCAAAAATTCCCCCAAATTAATTATTCGAGAGCTTTAGCTTTACACTGTAGGTTTAGATTACGTTAGATAGATTATAGTCCCTGAGGATTCGATATCTTTTAAAACTACGTGATAAGACTGTGCGCTTGCAGTCTCCTGACCTATAGACGATAAAGTCGCGATCATCTAACTCCCTTATTGCAGTTGTATCTTGAGTGGAATGTATTGGTGTAAGCCCTAGAGGCCAATACCTTTTGGTACTTGTATCGAAATATTTATTAATAATAAAAGGTTTTTCTTTATTATGTTTGCTTTTTTGAAAATAATAAAGTCCCTAGAATAGTTAGTCTGTTTAATGCAATGTTAAGTGTGACTTAATCATGAGATCCATTAAACACAAGGACATTATTCTTAAAGTATCCATAATCGAGCTTTATTGTAAAGTGGGATAACATTAAAGCATTGAGATTATTATGAAGATAGACTGATGACCACATCTCA
This sequence comes from Vicia sativa, assembly GCA_021764765.1. Lineage (NCBI taxonomy): Eukaryota > Viridiplantae > Streptophyta > Magnoliopsida > Fabales > Fabaceae > Vicia > Vicia sativa. The sequence goes on along the minus strand of CM038792.1, from coordinate 133,173,112 downwards.
TGGATCATGGATAAGGAGTTATCAAGTCTTGACATAGGTATAAATATTAGGAGTAATATTTATACTGGATTGACCCGCTATGAGAATACTACATAGAATGTTATGCAAAGTGTCATAAGTTATTCTCATGGTGATAAGTGGTGCATACCACCCTTCGACCTGAAACCACTATGGACCCTAGATGTATAGTCAAGTGCTTTATTGCTGATCAAACGTTATCCGTAACGGGATGATCATAAAGACAGTTGATGGGTACTTCACAAAGCATGTTGAGGGACATGAGTGACCTAGATGGAATTTGCCCATTCTGCGTAACGGGATAAATGTCTGAGGGCCCAATATTGAACTGGACAAGGATGACACGGTCTATGCTTTGTGTTCAATATAGACATAAGGGCAAAAGGGTAATTATACACACAAGTATTATCACGGAAAGGTTTTGTCAGATCACATGACATTTTCGGGACTTGGGTAGCAGTGATGTGTTGCTAGATACCGTTCACTATTTATTATGTTAAATGTGATTTAATATAATTGCCAACGTCGCGGAAACCTACAGGGTCACACACATAAGGACAGATTAATGAGAGATAGTGTAAATAAGGAACATCGTAGGGTACGGTGTACTTAAGTGGAATATGGAATGTGATAAGGTACCACATGCTTAAGTGATATACGATACATCATAATGTATGATTTTCGTGTGCTTTATTGGGCTTTTAGTTTACAGCCTTTATTGGGCTTTTAGTTTGCAGCCCACACTTGTGGTCTTATAAATAGAATCCTTGTGATGAAGCTTTTCACTTGATGCAAATTCGGTCCTGAATCCCTGCCGAGATTTCGCTGACTCTCTCACTCAAAGCTTCCGTTTTTGAGCAGCTAGCATTGTTGATCGGAAGCAACCTGTTCGTGTGGACTGAGTAGAGACGTTGTTCTTCATCAATGTTCGTGATCGCAGCATCAGAAATCCAAATCGCCACAAGAGATAAAAATACTCTATCACTGACCATGATCATTCGTAAGGATCACAAAGGAAAATTGTTTTTCCGCTGCAAATTTTTATCGCAATTTTCCTTCAGAATGTGTATACACATGTTCCTTCTGCTTGTGTGCATACGCGTACATTCTTTTGTCTTCTTGCATGATTCTCTTATAGGTGTTATTGCTTCGGATGCGTATGAACGCGTATTCCGCTTGTTTTTGATACCATGAGCGTTTATCACCGCTTTACTCTTATTGCATGGCTGTAGTACTTGAAGTTTTTCAGAGTATTTCATTAGCTCGCAGTGCACTTCAGATTCTATATCTGTTTGGTAGTTTCTACACCGTTTACTGTATTCTCTTACAGTTTTCCTAGGTATCATGAGAAGTAGGACTTTACAGCTTTATTTTGCCATGGGAAGTAGGAATAGAGATGCATGATGGGGCTTCCGTAGTTGGAGCATGTTCAGGAACCCCTCTGGTTTATTTAAAGACCCGTCGAGGGCGCTTCTGTTTGCTAATTGTGTTTGGTTTGTTTAAAGTCCACATCCGTGCATAGGGAGACGTTTTTCATTGTGTTTACAATTGTGCTTGCATAGGTCAGAAGTGGTTAGGACACCCGACGTGGCACCACCAAGCAAAGTCCCACTTTTTACATTTCATACTATCGAGTCATTGATATACGGGCAAGTGGAAAGGGTCGCCAGTCGTCCCCTGCAGTTCTAGTCTGTGTCTTGTATGGTACACGTGAATCGTGTTACTATTCCTATCGAGTCAATTACCAAAGTGGCCAGAGTTCCCTATTCTAACTCTCCACTCATTCCTGGGGTTCTCATTTACTGCAGAACTCGCATCATTTGCTCTGTGGGCTACGGCTGCAATTGTTTGACATTTTTTTGTGCATTGCATTTCTTGTGTGCGTTTGCCAAAGCACTTGATTGCTTCATCCCCTTGCATCCCTTGGTTTTACAACCAAGCCAGATATAGGATAGCTTTCCCTTAGGACCGCTCGGTTATGATGACTTTCGAGTCTAGACATTAGGATCTATATCCTTTGCATGTTGACATAGGTAGAGATTCCCTTACATCCTTAACCATAGGTCCAATCTTTGCATGACAATATTAGGGCTAGTACTAGTTAGTCTCCCTTTTGTGTTGCTAGTTCTTTTTGCATCCTTGCATGTAATTAAAACTAAAATTTGCTTTCTTTTCTCTTTTGAAAACAAAACACTTAATAATGGTTTGAACTCCTTTTTCAAGGTAAAAGCAACCAAGCAAGACAAAATACTTAATAATGTGTTTAAAACCTTTTTCACAAGTAAAAAACACCAAAATCCACCAAAATAAATGATCCGAACTACGGTGCTCTGACTTTCCCATTGCACGCGGGAATACATAGGCATCTTGTCACGGGGCTCGACCGGGCACAACTTGTAAATACTTCCTTCTTTTCTCCGTGGTTTCTTTATTTTTCCTTTTGCATGCATTGTAGCGTTCGAGCATAGATAGATATAAAACACCCTTTAGCTAGAAAGTAGAAGTGGATACCGCATAGTACTACGGGCGTGTGGGGTGCTAATCTCTTCCCCTCGCGTAACTAACTCCCTTACCTAGATTCTCTCGATCTCTCGGTCATAGGACCGCGAGTTCTCCCCTTCAGGTTTAGTCGATGTTTTCCTTTCTCCTCCGCGAGATAAAAGACGTTCGATGGAGACTCCATTGATACACCCCTATCAGTCAAAAGTTCAGTCGGGTGGTTTCACTCGATCGAGCAAAACTTTGTAAATACTCCCTTCTTTTCCCTGTGTTTTCTTTATTTTTCTTTCTTTCACATGCATTTACCTTAGCGTAGCATCATAGCGATTAATAAGTAAGTAGATGTACTCACACCCTTTAGATAGAAAGTAGAAGTGGATACCGTAGAGTACTACGGGTGTGTCAGGTGCTAATATCTTCCCCTCGCATAACTGACTCCCTTACTCGATCTCTTGGTCGTAAGACCATGATTTCTCCCCCTCAGATTTACTCGATGTTTTCCTTTCCTCTCGCGGGATAAAAAACGTTCGATGGCGACTTCATTGATATATATCCGATGATGTTCAGTCTGTTGTTTCAGTTGGAGACTTCACTGGGGATCGTCTAGACCTCTTGCTGGTCCGATCAGGAGTCGATCATAGCTTTTATTTTCTTGTCTATTAGGTGTTTATCTATTTACTTGCTTTATCGCATCATCCTTTGTATGTTTGCATTGCATTCTATGTGACATTTTATCGCTTCCATATATTGTATCTACTGTTGTGTTGCAACTCGATTTTCAAAAATCATTTAAATCTCGAAAATTAAGTGAAATCGCCACCTAATTTTATTTGTTCTAAAAAGAACGGGAAAATATAGATAAAACCCCATAGATGCGGATAAGGCAGTCTACGTGACCAAAAGATGTGAATTCGGGAGTCGGTTATGTAAGGGGAAGATATTAGCACCCCTTACACCCATCGTACTCGATGGGACCCATTTAATTCTAAGTGTTTGTGTGTGTGTGTTAAATTGCTAATTTCTAAGTTATGATCGAGAAATAAAGGAAACGGGATTTATTTATTATTATTTTGAGTTTGACTCGGTTTCGAAACCGCGTGCCTACGTATTCCCTCGTGCAATGGGAAAGTCAAATCTCTGTAGTTCTTGTTGAAAATGTTTGAATTGGTTGTGTTGATTTTAATTGAAATGTTTTTGATGACCGCGTATGAGCGATAAAAGAATTTGAATGAGTTGAATTGTTTTTATGTGGATGAAAAAGTACCGAACAACGAGGCTAGCGTCTCACGATTCAAATACTAGAAACCCGAGGAACGAATGCTCGCACGAGTCGTCTATCACCCGAAAAGTTTTCTTGAGAAAAAATGAAGTGAAACGAGTTCACGTTATTTAGGAGTCTTTAAGCCACAGGTCTAGCGTCCAACGACTTAAAGACTAAAGTTTGTTTGAGGGACAAGTTTTTTAACAATTAGTCTAGCGTCTAACGACTAAAAAACTCGTACTTTATTTATGAAAAAAAGGTTTTGAAGATGCACTCGACGTTGAATCGAGGTTTGAAATTTTATTATGAAAGCGTTTTAGAACTCGACGCGCGGGAAAGGAATCGGGTTATGGTTTATTAAGTATATGGACCATGATGCACGGTTTGTTGGGTTGGGATAAGTATACAATTGTGAATGAGCAAGCGAGGAAAAAGGAATTTATAACGGATAATTCAGACATATGAAAATTAATATAGACTGAAAACTGATTTAAATATAATATAATGATGCATTTAAACACACAAAAAAAGCAATTAAGATTAATTAGAATTTTTATTTTTTTTAAAGAAAGAAAAAAAATGAAATGAATATAAATAAACGAAATTACAAAAAAAGGAAAATAAAAATAAAAATAAATGGGTTCAAAAGAGAACCAGTTGGATCATTGGGCCGGACCGGTTCAACCCGGATCCAGGCCCTCACCAACAGGTGGAACGAACCGGGTAATTAGGTTTGGAACCCTAATTCCCGAATCAACTCATCTCCTTCCTTACGCGAACAGAGCAAACGAGAAAAGAAAAAGAAAATGGCCGATTCAGAAAGGATAATCGTGAATCACACCCAACCTTCATCGATTCGATGTCCTAACACCGATCTCCGCTAGAAACTTTCCTTCGATTCGAACTTCCAACCATGTTTGTTTTAAGAACTCCCAATCGGACCGCACGAGGATTTTCCCCAAAACGAAAACCATGGGTTTCAAAGATTACCGATAAAAGTGATTCCATTCGAACTCGGATCTCCTCATGACTTCAACGAAATCAAGGATTCGTAATCGTTTTCGGATCATCTCCGAGTGTTCACCGGTAAGATTCGAGTACACTCTTATAACTTACTAGTTTTTGATAACTTAGTTCTTTTCGGCGTGAGCATTTTATCTCTGTGCAAGGAAATCGAAACGGCAAAGGTGTGGACATGAGGTCGCCGGATACCTCGACTCTATGGAGTACTAATTTGATATTAGTTTCTCCTTGAGCTTCTCATTGGTATAAGCAGCAAGTTTAGTGAGCAACCATCGAACCGCCAAGACATAGCGGTGGTAAAAGAAACTTCAAATGTCCAATTTTACACTTTGTTCTTGTTCTCATAGGATTTACACTCATTTTATGAAACAATGGTGCGGATGTATAAGATTGGCGAATACCTCGACTCGGAGTCGATTCAACATCGCCTCTCCTTGAGTTTCTCATCGGCATCACCGTAAATTTTGAACACGTAACGCTCAAACCGGAAGCTACATGTATCGTAACCACAAAGAAAACCTCAAGCATTCACTTCTCATGTTAGCTTGTATCTAATGTAAGTTAGCTATTCATGGCGATGATGCAAGATTTATGAGATCGGCAGAATATCTCACCTCATGGAGTACTAACCGAAGGTAGTTTCTCCTTGGGCTTATCATTGATATTGCATGATTTCGGATACAAAACGCTTAAACCGCGAAGTGCATCGGTAATGATAAAGAAACTTTAAATATTCGTTTTGTATTTGGTTTGTATCTGGTAGAAACTAAAACTTAATCATAAAATAGTGCGAATGTCTTAGACCGATGCGTGCACAAGGATGGATTAAGAACTCAAAGCCGAATGCAAAGAGATATATTACCCGAGTGGAGCTGCAGTGGCAAGTCCGGTAAGCTTCTCCTTCTTTCCGAATCGAATCAAGAAGAAAATTAGGGTTGAATCTCTTTGTGTATAAAGTGTTTAGAGGAATTTCTGCAGAGTTTTCCTAGGCTGAGAGTGGCTGCCAAATGAGAGGAAGCAGGGTGGTTTATATAGAGTGTAGGTTTGGGTGAGAGAGGTTTGGAGTGAGGTCAGAAAGGTGGCTTGGATTTAGGTTAGGATAGGTGACTAGGCTTGGAGTTGGTTAGAGTGGAGGGAGCTAACCTTGGTGCAGCAGGTAGTGGGAAAAAAATTCAGAAAGGACAGCTCTGATGTACTATTTCTGTTTTTGTCAAAAGATTCTAACTGATGTAACAGTAAAAAAGAGGCTGGGTAAAATGCTAGCAAAACATATTATTTTGTGAAGTAGAAGTGAGTTGTCCAGGCTGGAAAAAGTTGGAACTTTATCTATGGTAAAAGTCTGATACAGTGGACCCCCCTGGTTTATACATTTATGTGCAGAAACAGAATATCCTGTTCTATTCAAAATCTGTGTGTAACTTTTCTTGCATTTGAAGCCTTCTTTTTCAAAACAAACTCAGACTAACATTTTCTCAATGCTGCAGGTTTGAAGCACGGTGTATTACGGTGTCGTGTCGAGTCATAAAATACTCAAGTTTCTGCAACTGGATACCAAACACACCTAATTTATTTGTCATCCTGTAAGTCAAATTCAACTTCTTTTTCGTGACTAGAGCGTCTGATTTTTAGACATGTTAGGATTCATGGGATTGTGAAGTATGCCTCCCTTTTGCATTTTGATTTGGATTTGCATTGAAGGAGTGTTGAAACGATTTGTGAATGAATGCTTCTATTGCTGTTGAACTGTATATGCCGGTTGTAGAGTAGTATATTGCGCCATGAGCTCGCAATATGGATTGTTTTATTTGATGCTTGTTATCACTTTTTTAGAATGGAAATGGAAACAGTGAAACTGCCGCATTACATCTCAACAGACTTTGCCATGCATGAATCCCCATGTGCACATTAACATATTACTAAACTGGTGTAGAATTCTAGTCTGATATGTCATTACAAAGAGAGCATGATAATTGGTTTGCTAAAAAGGAATTGGTGTATGCAGGTTGTTCAATTTTTCTGTTGGAAAGGATCTGCCTTGCAGACCAACATGTCATATACAGATTGCAAGGTTGTAAAAACTGTCAGATGCGCAAAGAGAGAAAATCAATGGTCTTAATTTTGTTCTTCTGAATGATGTTGATCTCGTACCCAGAATTTTCTGTGGAAGGCCTTCCATTTCAGAAGAAAATGGACCTCTTTTCTCTAATTGGACCAGAATCGTGGCTGCTATTGCTGCTTGGTAAGATTATGTGTTGAAGTTAAACAAGCAAATTCATTTTCAGCTGCCTTACTGGAGAATGCAAGAGTCTTTATATAATGTGCAATTGGACGCGTAGTATTTTTATCAACAAGCAACTTCATTTTTGAAGGTTTTTACTTCAAGGTGTTTGGGTGAGTTTTAGAACCATGCTGCTTCGGGGAGAAACAGGGAATGCAACTTAAGCTTTTCCCAAGATTTATCATAAATTTAAGAGTTATGCATTAAAGATGATAGAACAAATACTATAAAATACTGCATGCCTTTGTTTCACCTCCACTCGGCAACGAGTTAAATATCCCAGAATTCAAGAAAAAGAAGCTTGGATTTCAGAACAGTGACGAGGTTGAGGGGTCACGATGAGGGTACACAGCGGAGGGTAGAAGAAGGCAGTGAGGTTGAGAGGTTGTTCGAAGTTGCAATGGACAGAAGGAAGAGGAAAGGAAGTCGGGATGAGTGAGGAAAGGGATACATTAATCACGCAAACAGCAAGCAAAACCGTGGCACCCTTAGCTTGGCAAATGGAAGGAATTTTGATTATCTTGTATTCTTTGTATTAGGCCATAGGCTTCCCTTAATACTTCAAAAGCTTCTCTCTTTTATTTTAAAAGCTTCTTTTATTTTAAAAGCTGACTTGTTGTAATAGAAACAATTAATCCAAATGGAACTTGATGATACATTCGAATTATTTGGTACTGTATTCATCCTTCCTTTTAATATAGCTCAAAACGTAATTTGATCTGAACAATATCATTGGGCTTGTAGTAATATTACAACATCTTCCAATTCCCTTAGAACTTATTTGCATTGGGATTGCTTCACATATGCACCCAGTGAAGTCATGTTAGTTTCAAGACTTGAATCTTAAAAGGAATTGAATCAATTTCAAATACAAATTTGGCTCCAAGTGCACTTAAACTTGATAATTCTTAAACTTGATAATTTCTTTTAGAAATTGAATCCAAAATTCAAACATTACTTCAAAGAAAAATTCCATTGTAAAATACAAATGAGAAAATTTGATCATGGCTTTGTTAACTTTTGCACGAATGTTCTTCCATTCCAGAAATCAAGTTTAACGTTTGAATCCGCTTGCTCTTCTTTAAATTCTCATCTTCAATCATGAAATATCTAACGTTGCATCTCATGCAAAACCTTAATCCCAAATGAAAATAATGGCCCGGTAACTAGACTTCCACAACGAGAAACCATCAAATTGCCCGTCAATTTCACCACTCAATTTGATCCATCATAAAGATAATGCATGTATGCATGCAATTGAATTAGGGCTAACGATTGTGCTCAGTATGACCAGATGAAAAAATAAAGCAGAAAGCGAAGCAAATTTTGGGGTGTGATAGGTGGGTGTTATAAGAAGTAAAATGCTCCGTACCCTGACCAGAGCGACATATAAGAACACATAGAACTAAAGTGGAACATGATACAGATGTAGATCTAGAATCTCTTCAATTCCTATTCATTATTTATGTTAATTATGTTCTCTTTTGTCTCTTTCGTTCATCTTTGTATAAATGTTTCATAAATAAAAGCCTAACAATCATATACCAAGAATGCATTACTAGCATGTCTCATTTTCAAAAAAGTAATCTGTAAAAAATTTAAAATATATGACAGATGAACAGAATAATATGGGTTATATATACAAGTTGATAATTTGTTTTCATTTAGTTTTCATATATTGGTTTAAGAATTAGACAGGAACTTAATGCATTACATATTATTTACATATGTTTTCATTTAGTGTTTACATATATGTGTACATTTAGTGATAATATGACAGAAACTTAATGCATTACATATTGGTTTAAGAATTATTTTGAACTACAAACTCAAAAAATAAAATCAATTCTTTAATATACAAAATGTATAATAAAAACTTGCAAAATTTTGTCCAACAGAAAGACATTCTTGATTAAATGTTGTGTCCAAAAATAAAAAATTTAAATTGCTCGTTAAATGTTGTGTATCCATCCTATAAAATAACTATCTAAATTGCTGGCCACTTACTGCAAGATGATGAAGAGTGAAAGAAAAAGTTACAGAAAGAGGCGTTTTATGTTTTCAAGATCTGAGTAAGAATTTTATGAGTTCTTAAGCTTTATAAATAGGAAGATGGATGAGGGCACATTATCTCTTTTAATTAAATGAAAATTTGGCACAATAACTTTATGCTATTTCAACACCACTTTTTACACTCAAATATTTACACTTAAATAAAAAATAATATTTATGAATAGTACTTGAATTAGGTGAACAATATCAATGAACAGTATCAGTGAATATTGTCAATGAACAGTGCTAGTGAATAGTATATAAATAATAATTTTTAATAATAAAATAAAATTAATTAAAATTTGGTTAATAATGTGATGAAGTTGGTTAATAAATATTCTAATATTAAAAATAATTTATAGTAATAAAACAAAGTTGGTTAATGAAATGTAAGAAGTTGATTAATGAAGTTATGAAATTGGTTAATAAATTATCTAAATTTTTAATAGTTATAAAGTTGATTAATATAAAGTTGGTCTACATGAATTAGTATAAGAATAACAATTTTGTAGTTATTTGAATGCATGAATATAAAGTAGGTAGCAAATAATGTTTAAATATTTTAAGTGTCTGAACATCTTCCCATCAAGATGGATAAATTGTTCACATGGAACAAGAAAGTGCATGCAAACTTTCCTATATAGCTCTAATTAAGTTCATATTAATGGAGTATCATTTACCGTGAATATGGATAACGATGATCACTGGAACATTGTTTTCAATGTGATAGAAATGACATTAAAATGAGACTTTTTAGTTTTATTGAATATATTTAGAGATTTGTAACCCTGTCAATCTAAAGAATTTTCAGATTTTAATCAAAAAAATTAATATTTCAATTTACCTGTCATGACAGGTCATCCTTTATTAATGTTATTTAACATCAAGAATTAATTGTGTGGATGGAAATCTTTAAAAGAACAATTTTTTAATTTTTTAAAGGAACTAAAAATAAAAATAATTATATTTGTGAGGATCAAAAATATATTTAACCCTTAAAATAAATTATAAATTTATTAGAATATAATTTTACTAATATATCTATTATTAAAGATATAAATTTATATATTATTAATTAAAAGTATAAACTCAAAATATAACATTGTCAAATATTCCGTATAAGATAGTTCGCCAATTTATGTGATGGTGCATATTAAAATATTTTTTATTTTTTATTTGAAAAAAAAGATATTTTTGAATATATGAATTGGGGTGAGAAACACAGTCCGGTAACTTCTCACTGATTTGTACTGTTGGCACAGTGGCAGCAACGTTGGAATTGGCATCGATTGATAATTGAAGCTCTACATGTGAGTTGAAAAGAAAAAAAAGGAGATAGGACCGGACATAAATGATCCACAATATCTTTTACGTGAACAACACATAAAGCAGTCTGATATGATGTTATCAGGATTGAAACCATGCAACCACCCATCCATACAATACAAGCAATCTCTTTTCAATAAATATCTTTTTATCCATTCTCAAGAACCAACAATCATCTTTCTCAACAACACATTCTTGACCACATTTCCCTGCCAAACCAACGACACCAAAATCTTCACACAAATATTCATGTTTCAAAAAGATTCATCTTCTTTTCTTTTCGGACTACTGAACAACACTTGTGTGCATGGAATTAATTTCAACTGCTTCTTCATCGGAATAGTTTTGGATGATGGTGAACATGTTATTATTACAATTATTTTCTTCTCTCGATACAAGCAATGGGACCCGGGAAGAGAGAAAAAACACTATTCACCTCAACTGTGATTTCTTTGATTAATAAGGTTAGATTACAAAATTCCTACTTAAATCTTATCATAATTTTTTTTTATGAATTGTTTGAGCTAACATGTTTAAAAAGTATTTTAAAATTAAAAGGATTAAATGATTTGAATTATTTTTAAAAGGGTTAAATATATTTTACACCCTGTCAAATAAACGTGTTTTAATTTAGTTCACTGGAAAAAAAATTGTTGCTCAAACTTTACCAAATAAAGATTCCAACAATTTACATCTTAAACACTAATTTTACCTAATACCACCAGTTTTTATTCCACGTGTCAGTTATCTTACTAATTAATGTTAAATAATTGTCATGTAGCTCTGATTATATAAGACATGCTTTCATAGTTGGAATTAAAAAATTTCAGTTAACCATCTGGAAAAGCTGGGGTTTCTTTGCACACAAAAAAGAAATTTGGCAATAGCGAAGAAAATGAAGAAGACGACGCACTACAAGAAAAGTTTTAATTTGTTAAGGGAATTAGTCAGGGGTTAAACCCTAAACAAAAAAACAACATTGCTTGGGGTAAATCCCCTCGCAAACTGAAAATATCCTTTAAAAAAAATACAATTACGTGGGGTATCCCCTCGCAAATAGGGAACACGTAATTTTTGAAATTTAAAATTTTACATTGCGAGGGGCTACCCCTGGGAAAGAAAAAAAACGGCCAAAATTTAAGGTCTTTAGTGAGGGGACACCCCTAACAAACAGTAGCGTGCAAATTGCGAGGGGATACGCTATGCAAAATAGACAACTTTATTTATACCCACCTGCTGTGCAGACTGCGCGTGGCAGGCAATAATCATGATTGTCTGCATGTCTGAGGGGGCACCCCTCGCTAAAGATTCCCGTTTTAATTCCGAGGGGCTGCCCCTCGCCATTTGCTAGTGAATTAAATGGCACGCGTTTTTTCAGTTTTCCATTAAAAGGTGTTATTATAATTAATAAAATTCAATTCATCATCTTTCTCTCTTTCTCTCTTCTTCAATTCTTCCCCATTCCTCCATTTTCAATTCTTCCCCATTATTCATCCTCTTCAAGCAATAATAGTTTTTCAAGGTAAATGTCTAATTTATTTTGTGTTTTTTGTTAATTTATTTTATGTTTATTATATATCTAACTATGTTATAATATTCTTTTATTTTTAAGGTATTAGTCACAAACCTCAGAGAAAAGCTCCAATCAACCATTACAATTTTTCTTCAAAGGTACACAATTTATTTATTTTTCTTCGCTTTTTTACATATAAATGTTTAAGTTTGATATATATTTATTTTGTAATATTAGGTTTTAAAATATATAAAAAAATCGAAATTATATATATATATAGTTAATGTAAATATTATGTTATAAATATTTTTTAAAACAGTAAGTAATTTTTAAAAAAATAATATATAATTATATTAATTATTTTAATTAAACAGTATATTAATTTATAGTATATATTTTATAAAAACAGTAAAACACAAAAAATAGTAAAAAAGAAAATACATATATATTTTAGAAAATATATTAAATATATAAAAATATATATATATATATATATATATATATATATATATATATATATATATATATATATATATATATATATATATATATATATATATATATATATATATATATATATATATATAAAACAGTAAAAATATTTAAAAATATTTATATTTAACACAGTAAAAATATTTAAAAAATATTTATATTTAATACAGTAAAATTTTATAAAAATAGTACGTATAAATTTTAAAAATAGTATTTATAATTAATTTTTAAAAACAATATGTAATAATATATAAAAAATATAAATTTTTATGATAAATAGTATATATATTTGAAATTTGTTAATGTTTACGAATAATTGGGTAAATAAATTTTTTTTGAAATATGTATAATGTTTAAAAATTATGGGACGAATTTTTTTTTAATAAGGAGATAAATATACATTATATGATGTATAATAGTGTATACATAATTTTTTTTAAAAAGAGACATAATTTTTTGAAATATGTATAATGTTTAAAAATTAAAGGACTAAACATAATTTTTTGAAATACTTCTAAAAGTTATAAATTTTTATGTAAAAAGTATACTTATTATTTAAATAAATACTTTATATATTTTTAAATTGAAAGAAAACAATTTATGTTTAGGATTAAAAATATATGTTTATGACTAAAAAATAGATGTATATAAAAACATCATAGAATTTTAGGAAACAATCAAGTAAAAATATGTTTATTTTAAAAAAAAATTGTACAATATCTTGTAAAAATATATATGTAGAAATATAACGTAGATACATTGTAAAAATATAAGGTATGACATTATATAAATATATGTTTATAACGTATGACATTATAAAGATATATGTTTAATTAGAGTATGGATATTTAGGATAATTATACAGTAAATATGATTTATTTTTAGAGTAAATATGATAGTATTGATAGATTTTTATAAATTTGTCGATAAAACACTCCTCATTTTATTTTAATAAAATTAAATATGAACATGTGCAGTATGAAATATTATCAATTATATCGTAGTTGGATGTACGATAGAACATTTCCTGGAAGGCGTGGCCTTAAACCGCATTTTAAGGAAGGAGTTGAAGCGTTTCTCGCGTATGCGTTTGCTCAAGATTGTTGTCATAGCGAAGGAGGGATCAGATGTCCGTGTTTAAAGTGTGGTTGCAAAAATATAATTAGTGACCCTAGTGAAGTGAAACGTCACTTGGAGAGAGTGGGTTTTAGGCCAAATTATTGGGTTTGGACATCTAATAGGGAGAAAATGCAGGAGATAAATAAAGAGGCTTCTTGTAGTCAAACACGTGTTGGATCAGATACAAATAGAGATGTTCCAAGTAGTCCATCACACGTGCAATATCAGGAACAATTTAATTTAGTCGAGGATATGGTCAGTGACGCATTAGGGGTGAATGTGGGTTATGATGAACCTAAAGACTTTGACGCAGAAGAGCTCTCGAATGAGAAAGAGCAAAGGTTTTACCAGTTGCTGAAAGAAATAAATATACTGTTGTTTAAGGGATCTTCTGACTCCAAGCTATCAATGTGTAATTGTTGGCGTAAGTCAAATTGGAATGTTCCAGATCAATGTTTGGATTTCTTTGCGAGAATGATGCTAGACGCGACTCCTGTTACGGAAAACATGCCTACAAGTTATTACGATGCGAAGAGGATGGTGTCGAAGTTGGGACTAGAAGTAAAAAGGATTGATTGTTGCATTGGAGGTTGCATGTTATTTTATGACAATGAGTTCGAAACTAATGATGGGGAATTAGAGCAATGTAAGTTTTGCAATAGTCCGAGGTATTTAGTTCCCAGTAAAGGAGTTGATCGTAAAAAAAAACGAGTTGCAGTGAAGTCTATGTTCTATTTGCCAATAATACCTAGGTTGCAAAGAATGTTTGCATCAATGCACAGCGCAAGCCAAATGACATGGCACTATACAAATAAAACTAGTTCTGGCATGATGCGACATCCATCTGATGGCGAGGCATGGAAACACTTTGATAGAGTCCATCCTGATTTTGCAGCAAAACCCAGGAATGTAAGACTTGGATTATGCTCTGATGGTTTCACTCCTTATAATTTGTCAGCAAATGCATATTCTTGTTGGCCAGTTATTGTTACCCCGTACAATCTCCCTCCTGAGATGTGCATGACGAAACCTTACATGTTTTTGACATGCATAATTCCAAGACCGTCGAGTCCAAAGCCAGGAATAAATGTTTATTTGCAACCTTTAATTGACGATCTCAAGAGGTTATGGGTGGGAGAGTGGACTTATGATGTGTCTCGTAAACAAAACTTCAATATGCGAGCTTCTTTGATGTGGACTATTAACGACTTTCCTGCCTATGGCATGTTGTCTGGATGGGGTACACATGGAAAAATGGGATGTCCGCATTGCATGGATCAATCAAAAGCATTTACTTTGGAAAAAGGTGGAAAAAGTTCGTGGTTTGACTGTCATCGTAGGTTTTTACCTATAAACCATGAATTTAGAAGAAATAAGAATGCTTTTAGAAAAGATAAAAAAGTAACAGATCTACCTCCCCCTCGAAGGTTATCGACTGAAGTATGGAATGTTGTTCGTGACCTACCAAAATTCACAGATAATGGTGAAGCGCGCAGAATTCAAGGATATGGGGTTTTACATAATTGGACAAAAAGAAGTATTTTTTGGGACCTCCCATATTGGAAGGATAATTTGTTGCGACATAATCTTGACGTGATGCATATTGAGAAGAACTTTTTTGATAATGTTTTTAACACAGTGATGGATAATGGGAAGATGAAAGATAATGAGAAGGCCAGAAAAGACTTGGAACTTTTGTGTAATCGAAAAGAATTGGAGTTGAAACCTCGACCAAATGGAAAATTATTAAAACCCAAGGCTTGTTACACTCTAAATCCCCAAGAAGCAAAAGCAGTATGTCGGTGGTTAAATGATTTGAGGATGCCTGATGGCTATTCTTTTAACTTGGCAAGATGTTCTGACGCCATAACAGGAAAGATGCATGGAATGAAAAGTCACGAATGTTTTCATGGAACGATTACTTCCAATTGCATTCAGTTCACTGCCCAAGAATGTACTTAATCCACTAATTGAAATCAGACAATTTTTTAGAGACATTTGTGCATCAACCTTAAGAGTGGATGATATCATTAAATTAGACAGAAATGTTCCTGTCATTCTCTGCAAGTTGGAGCAAATATTTCCGCCAGGTTTCTTTGATTCTATGGAGCATCTCCCTGTGCATCTTTCTTATGAAGCTTTTCTAGGTGGACCTGTTCAATATAGATGGATGTACCCATTTGAATGATTCATGGGTGATTCAAAGCGATCTGTGAAAAATAAGGCAAGAGTTGAGGGATCAATTTGTGCGCATTATTTACATCGTGAAACATCACATTTTTGCTCTCATTATTTCAATCACATGATGTTGACTCCAAGAATCATAAGGAACGATGTTCACTTCAGTGAAAGAAGTCAATTCACCTTATCTGTTTTCGGACGTCCAGGGCGTCCATCCGGAAAGAAGAGTGAGCATTGACTTTCTCAAAAAGAAATGCAATCTGCTCATGTTCATGTGTTGATTAACTGCGTTGAAGTCAAACCATATCTTGAGTAAGTATATTTAATTAAGTATATATGTTTTTTGGTTAAAACTTAAAACCTTCTCTAACCTTTTTTTTCCTTCGAAATAGGGCATTTAGTACCTACTACTATCAAAGCACAGGTGAACAACCACTGACTGGTTACACACATGCCTATTTTCCAACATGGTTCAAGCAACAATTGTCATGTATTGTTGCACCAAGTCCTGAACAAATACATTTGAGAAGTTTGTTTGTAGGCCCTAGGCAACGTGTGAATGAATGGCACACATACTTTGTAAACGGTTACAAATTTCACACTAAGATATGGAGCGAAGGGAAGAAAACCGTAAACAGTGGTGTAATCGTTAAAGGAGTTACAGAGGGTGGCGAGGACGACTTCTATGGCGTGATCACTCATATTTACGAGTTGGTATATAATTATATGGACTCGGAAAATAAAGTAGTTTTGTTTTATTGTGACTGGTATGATCCATCTAGCAGAGGAACAAAAATTGATTAAAAAAATATAACATTGTTGAGGTTCGAATGGATAGAAAGTACAAAGAGTATGACCCTTTCATAATGGCACACAATGTCAGACAAGTTTATTATGTACCTTATCCTTCAATTACCCCACGCAAACGAGGATGGTGTGTTGTAATCAAGACAAACCCAATGGGTTACATTGAGACTGACGAAGTAATGAAAGATGTTGCATACCAAGATGATGAGATTTCACCTGTTAATGAGGTAATTGAAATTGAGGAGATTACAAGTTTGTGTGATACTGCTGTTGAGGGTCAACAAGTTGACGCAACTATCTTGACGTCAAAAAATCTAGTGGAAGAAGAGCATGAAGAGTTAGGAGAGCCTGAAGAAAAAAATTTCACTTCCGATGAAGACAACGATGATTATGATGTTGAATAACTTGATTATGTATTGTGTAATATTATCTTTCAAATGATCTTGTGTAATAATTATCTTTCATATATATATATATATATATATATATATATATATATATATATATATATATATATATATATATATATATATATATATATATATATATATATATATATATATATATATAAGATTGGGTAATATTATCTTTTATTCATTGGTAATTGTTTTTCTTTCAAAATAGAAAAAATGTCACCCAAGAGTACAGATAAAGGTAAGAGTGTAGGTAGGCCTCGCCGCAGCAGGTTCATTAGAGAGGAGGTTCCTGATGCTGGTTTTTTTATTCCTATGCCATCGAGTCAAGTGTCTAATCCTTCTCCACATTCTACTCCGCCTCATATGCATCACATTCCACCTCTTATGGATCCCACTTCACCCATGTCTGGATCTTTCACTGGATTACTATCCACACCTCCTGGATACCCGACATTCCCACCCATATCCCCGACAGGTTTTATTAGTCCTCCTGGATACACACCATATGTTCCTACTGGACCCAGTGGATATTATCCTATGTCATTCATGCAGTCGAGTGGACCCAGTATGCCCCAATCATTGCCCATTCATATGGATCCAGGTGGATCTAGCATGCCCGTACCCATGCCTTCAGAGGATGCTCCTGGCGATACCAGTTCTCCTGGCGATACTAGTGCTCATGGCGATACCAGTGCTCATGGAGATACCAGTACTGATGAGCAAACAAGGAGGGAGCGCATCTTGAAAAAAAGTGATCAGCAAAAAATTAAATACCACCAAGGCAGACTTGTCATCTGGCCCGATTCTGGATCGTAAGTGTTTATATATGTTTTATATTTTATTTAAAATTTGAATTTTATTTAGTTAATTCTAACACAAGTTTTTTGTTGTTTAGGATCTTGCCCTCTCATCAGGAAGTAACGATCATCACATCCATTATTAAAGAGAAGTATACAAAATTTTGGCCGAATTATAAAGTTGTAGATGATGATGAAAGACTAGAATGGTTTAAGGCATTTCGGGTATTGACTTATTGTGACATTTTCTTTATATTTTTTTGAGATATTAATCATCAATATATTTTATTGCATGTTTTTGAATTCATACAACAATGTAGGAGCAGTGTATTTGGGATGTTAGAGATGAGGTCGCAATTAAAAAAAAATTAACTCAAAATGTGGTGCTCGGTTTTCTGACACCATGAGAAATGTCAGACTGAAATGGGAGAAAAAACAGCAACGTCCACGTTGGATAAGTCAAGATATATTTGAGCAGCTTATTGCCCATTGGAATTCTGAAAAATTTAAGAAAATATCTGAAAAGGCAAAGAAAAATAGAGCATCTGAAGTTGGTGGCTGCAATTACCCAGGCGGAAGTATAAGTGTCGCTGAAGTTGCACGAAGGATGGTACGTAAGTTTATTTATTTTTTAATTAATTTATCATTTTGATTCTATAAATAATTAATTATTTTTCACTTTTTTAATTAGCGTGAGGAGTTGGGTAGAAATCCACTTCTTAATGAGCTCCATTTGGAGACTCATCTCAAGAGAAATGGAGAGTTTATTGACGACCGCTCAAGAAACACTCAAGTAAGTTTTTCTTATATTAAAAATATTTTATTTATTTCTTTTATATGTATCTAACTTATTCTAATCATTATAAAATTTATTTATTTTTATAGGAGGAGTTTGATAGACAACTTGCCATAAAGTTATCAAATCACCCTGAATTAGCTGAACCACAATCAGGATATCCAGTTGATCCTAGTTTGGCTTTTAGTACATGGTATGATACTGCAGGTGGAAAGAAGAAAAATGGGAGAGTGTATGGTGATGGAGGTTACGCCAAAACTATAAAGAGGCGTGATAGGTGTTTCAGAATGAGACTTGCTGATGGTGACGGAACATCAGCCCAACCTATCTTAACCGCCGAAATGCTTGAAACTGTGAGAAATTTGGCTAATACTGAGGCAGCACAACAAGTTGCAACAAGAAATGCAGAAATTGAAGAGATTAAGAAAAAACAATTAGAGATGGAACAAGAAATGCAAAGAAGGGAAATTGAGTTGCAGGAAGAAATGAGGAGGCAAGCACAAGAGTATCAAGAAGCAATGCGGATTGCAAATGAGTGGGTTCTAAGATTTGATCAATTTTTTGCTCCACAAAATTCTGGTGGTGGATTTGGAGGAAGTAATGATAATGAAGGGGTTGTTGAAGAAGATGAGCAAGGAGAACAAAATGAAGAGTAATTCTATAATTATGTTGAATATTTGGAGTTTTTTTTAAAATTTGTATGATATTTTATTTTAAGTATGTTGAACTTAAATCTTTTATTATAATTTTGATGAATTTTTATTATATTTTAAATTTATATTATTATATAAATTTTAATTATTATATAAATTTATATAAATTATATATAATTATTCTATTATTATTATTTATTTTATTTTTGGTCAAATTTAACTTCTTTTTTTGAAAAAAATTATGCAATTTGCCAGGGGATAAACTCCTGTGTAGATGTCATCATCATTGCAATTTGCGGGGGGACTATCCCATGGCAAAAAATCTGATGTACTTTAGACAACTCTGCACACTAGCCTGCACCATCTGACTCTATGTCTGGGTGCTTTATTTATAGTTGACAATTAGCGAGGGGATTAACCCCTGGATAAATAGCGTAGTGTTTAGCTCCTCGCAAATTATTTTGCGACCCCCTATTTTGCTAGGGGAGTTGTCCCCTCGCAAATTACATATTTGTGAGGGGGTTTTGACATTTGTGAGGGGATAATCCCCTGGCAAATATTGCTTTTTCTTGTAGTGACGCAATCAAGGAAGACGACGAAGACGACGCAGTCAAGCCATTCGAAGAAGACGACGCAGACAAGCGAGTCACTAAAAATGACACAGTCAAGCCAGTCAAAGAAAATGACGAAGTCAAGCCAGTCAAAGAAAATGAAAGTAGTGAACCGGGACATATATGAAGAAGAAGTTTCTGAAGCTCGAAGGGTTAGATTTTTTTATTCTTGTGTTACCCAGTCACAAATAGTATACGGTAGTTAGGGCTTAATCCATTTTTTCTTTAAAAATTTCAGAATAATCAATTATTCAGTGTTGTTTTCCATCATGGAGGGTAATTTGTTTGCATGAATGATGGGGTTATGATTTACAGGGGAGATGTGACAACATTAGTAAGTAACATTCACGTTGATAAGTTTATTATAGATAGCGTTAGGAAGTTGTTAAATGGGTGGGGTTTCAATCAAGGAACATATAGGGTTTGGACTAAAGTTATTGAAATTGATCCGAACTATTTCCAGATCAAGAAAGACGATGATTGTTACGATTTTGCTGCATTTTCTTGTGCCTATGAGGTTGAGGGTGACATCTTTGTTAAGCATGATGTAATAGATACTTCTGTGTCAGTAGTAAGTCCCAGATGTGTCAATGAAACAGTTGAGATTGATAGATGTGATGAAGATGGAGTAGAAGGGTTAGGAGATAGTGAGGATGAACGTGTCACTGTGTTGCTCGATGAGTTTGAAGATATTGATGTTATTGTACCTACTAAGGAATCACCCTCCTTGGCTGATTTCATGAGAGGTTCAAAAAATAAAAAAGTGGAAGATGATGATGAATATGTAAGTGATGAGTTGGATAGCTCAGACCCTGATATTTCAGATGAGGAGAAAGTACCAAAGTTTGTAAAGTTTACGGAGGAGCATTTCAATAAGAATTTTAAATTTGAGTGGGGTATGGAATTCAATTGTCTTGATGAATTTCGAGAAGCAATACATGAGTGGTCAGTATTAAATGGTAGGGAAATAAAGTTTGTGAAAAACGAGAGCTACATGGTAAGGGTAGAATGTAGGGCCAAATGTGGTTTTTTAATACTTTGTTCAAAAGTGGGCCACAAGCACACTTATTCTATAAAAAACAATATTTGACAAACACATATGTGCTAGGATTCTATATAACAGATCTGCAAGCTCAAGGTGGGTGGCTAAAGCTATGGTTAAAAAGATGCAAACATGTGAGAGTGTTAGGATTACTAATATAATTCGAGACATGAGGCAGAATTTTTCTGTTGGCATCACTATGGCTAGGGCATGGAAGGCAAAGCTCATAGAAAAGAAGATTCTAGAGGAGATGCGCAAGCACTATGCTAATTTGAGGAGGTATGTTGTTGAGTTACATAGAGTTAATCATGGGAATATTGTGAGTATTACTGTCAACAGACCAAATCCATCCATACAACCAAGATTTGGGGCTTTTTATTTCTGTTTTGATGGTTGCGAAAAGGGATTCACTAATGGTTGCACTTTGTTGGGGTAGATGGTTGTCATCCGAAAATAAAATATGGGGTCAGGTGCTAATTGTTGTGGGTAGACCTTAATGAACAATATTTTCCTTTAGCATTTGGAGTAGTTGAAACAGAAACAAAAGAGACATAGAGATGTTTTATTGATCTGTTGATGGGAGACATTGGGCTGGATAAGAGATATGTTTTTATATCTGATCAACAAAAGGTTAGTGGTTTTACCTATATTTGTTTGTAGAAATTCCCTGTTATTTATGTACTTATTTGAGTTTGTTTTTACAGGGACTAGTTTCTGTTTTTGAAGAGATGAATGAAAGGGTAGAACATAGGTTATGCTTGAGGCATCTCTATGAAAATTTTAAAAAAAATTTGGTGGAGGAGCATTGATTAGAGACTTGATGATGGGGGCTGCAAAAGCAACATACTACCAAGGATGATTGACCAATATGAATGAGCTGGAGGAAGTTGACCCAAATGCATGGAGTTGGTTTATGGGAGTTCCTCCCAAAAGTTGGTGTAAGCATGCTTTCAGTTTTTATCCAAAGTGATGTTCTTATGAATAACATTTCTGAGTCTTTCAGTGCAACAATATTAGCTGCTAGGGATAAACCAATTCTGACCATGTCAGAATGGATTAGAAAATATTTAATGATAGGTGCTCCACTTCTGCCTTGAAATTGGAAAAATGCACACAAGGTGAAATTGGCATGTTGTAGCAGCATTAGGTTTTAGACAACAAAGCCCTGAGGATTTTGTTGATGAGTGTTATTCTAGAGAAAAGTATATAATGTGTTATGGGTTTGCTGTTAGTCCCATTAATGGTCAGGATATGTGGCCTGATGTAGAATCAGAAGAATTGTTTCCACCAATGTTTAAAAAAGGTCCTGAGAGGCCTAGAAAACTAAGGATTAGAGAGAGTGGTGAAGAAGGTGCAAGAAGAAGATTTCCAGGTGTCTCTTACAGATGCACAACATGTGACAAATTTGGTCACAACGCACATTCATGTAAAAGCACCAGTCAGGATCCAAATGCTCTCAAAAGAAAGGTATGATATATGTGATATAATTGTCTAGTTGTCATTAGTGTATGATACATATGTTTGTGCTGCCACTGTATTTATGTTGTTTTTTAATAGAAAAAAGAGAAGACACAACAAACTCAAACTGGAACAAGTCAAACTGATGGAGAAGTTACAACTCAAATTGATGCAAATCAAAATGGAGCCACCCAAACTGCTGCAAGTCAAACTGATGCCACCAATAGTGCTGCAAATCAAAATGATGTCATTCCAAGTGCTGCAAATCCAAAGATTGCCACTCCAGTTAATACAACTCCAATTGAAAGCACTCATACTGATGCCTTTCCCAATGATGACACTCAAACTGCTACAAATCCAACTGATGTCATTCCAAATGCTAGTGGTTAGACTGATTACTTTGATGGCATCATCGGTGAAATTATTTCAAGCCTACCAGACATCACCATATCTCAGGTGGCTGGTGAAGTAAGCAAACCTACCAAAAAAAGAGGGAAAGAGGTGAAGCAATTGAGAAGGAGGTCTAGTGAGAGAATCAAAATAAACTGGTTTAAAAAATCAAAACCATTCACAGGGTCTAGATCAAACAGTGACCAACCTATGTCTTTGACAGATGAAGAACAAGGAAGAGGTTCACACATAGAAAATAAGAAGCTTAGGAACTAGAATGTTATGACTTTATGTATTGTCTCATCTTTTGTATAATCTTTTGTGACTTTATGACTTTTAGCTGTTTTAAATATCATCAGACCTTATGTAATGTCTAATCTTTTGTGTAATACATTTTGCTTATGGTCAATGTAAGGCTAATATGTAATGCTAATGGCTAAAGTAAGGCTTATGATCTTATGTAATGTCTACAATATTTTGTGAAAGGCTTATGCCCAATGCTATGTAATGCATTATTCTGTCTGTCATTA
This sequence comes from Vicia sativa, assembly GCA_021764765.1. Classification (NCBI taxonomy): domain Eukaryota; kingdom Viridiplantae; phylum Streptophyta; class Magnoliopsida; order Fabales; family Fabaceae; genus Vicia; species Vicia sativa. The sequence continues at coordinate 133,149,850 of CM038792.1, read as the reverse complement.
TTATGCCTTATGTCAATTCATATGACTTCATATCAACATTTATCAACATCATACTGCATAGATGTATAACAAAATCCATGATAGATTATAACAAAAGAATCCATTAGAGTTTATAACAAAATCAATGCTAGCTTAAAACATCATATGGCATAACTTGTAAACAACATATTGCATTAATGAACTTATCTGAATTTTACAAAAGTTATAACAAAATACATGTTATCTTAAAACATCATATGGCATAACTTGTAAACAATATATTGTGCATTCATTCATGACAGCTTTTAACAAAATCCATGACAGCTTTTACAACAAAATAATAAAATCCTAATTCTACATTTTTGTTACATAAACTTGTACACCACTGCCAACAAAATCCAACTGAACCATAAGACAAGCTTCATCTGAAAGTTCTTCTTCTGCATAATGACAACCTTCTTGGCTTTTTCTAGCTTTTTTACTGTTAATTCCAACTTGACCAATGTCACACCACATTTCTTACATTCGCCAATATCACTCTTTGTACATTCATTCATGGCAATAGCAAGCTCATCATCCCATAAAAACAAGTCACAACAATTCATAGTCTGCAAACAACTAACTCATATAATTCAATGTCATAAAACACATATAATTCAATGGCATCCAATTCACGAAACTACTTACCCCAGCATTACGACACTTCCAAAACTTCCTATTTTTGTTTTGCACTGTATTTGCGACCCACATCTTCATAGGCCGACGACAACCACACCGGGGAACACTTGAAATATCAAAGGAATTTCTGCTTCCATGGTTGTTACTTGGATCCATGTCTCTGAGAGATGACGAGGTAGAAGACGATAGTGAAACCTATGGTAGACGATCGAGCAACGAAGTGGAAGAAGAGAGCAATGGCGAAAGTCTACGTTTTCTAAAATTCAATTTGGGAACGAGGAAGAAGATGACTTGGAAATGGAAACGTGGAAATTATTTAACATTAATTAGTAAGGTAACTGACACGTGGGATAGAAACTGGTGGTATTAGGTAAAATTAGTGTCCAGGGTGTAAACTGTTGGAATCTTTATTTGGTAAGGTCTGCGCAACAATTTTTTTAAGGGGGGCTAAATCAAAACACGCTTGTTTGGAAGGGTGTAAAAGATATTTAACCCTTTTTAAAAAGAATTAGTTAATTTTAAAATAGTTTTTCAATTTAGTTTAATGTATGGATCAATATATATTGTTTTTTTTTTAAAATTGGTATCAAAAGATAAATGTGTTTTGATGTTATGAAATTGTGTTTCAATGAAGTTAGTACACCATAGAAAACGGAAAAATAAACACCTTGAACAAATACAAGATACAAAAGATGAAAACATCTTTTTAGTATAACATGATTCAGCCCACTCTTTTTACTGTGTATTTAAGTAAAACTCCAAAGGTACACTACAATTTTTATTTGATATTGAAGTATTAGTCAACTCATAACCATTAGATTTATTGAAGTAAATGTGATTAATATAGTCAGTCTAATGCTGCAAAGTTGACAAGCTACATTGGTATACTTGTTCGTATGCATATTCCAATCACCACTCCTAGATGGAAAAGAGAAGAGTTAGATGAGGGTAAAGAAAAAATTTGGACTGAGATAAAGGTATCATATATGGTTGTTGTTATTTTCTTTATCTTGACGATAATGTGTTTAAATTACTTATACTAACACACTTTATGCGTATGTTTTTTCGTAGAGATCTTTTAACATTGAAGATACCCGTAAAAAGTATACACTTGGTTTGGCCGAAAAAAGACACAGAGGGTGGAGAGCTTTTTTTTAAAAACAAGTATCTTAAGGATGAGGAAGGAAATTTTGTTGAAGAGGACCCGAATCGTCCAAAAAAGTATGAGAACTTCATTACACCTGAAGAATTGGTTGTTTTTGTAGGCCAAAGAAGATACGAGAATTTCAATAAAGTGAGTGCCAAAAATCGCAAGAGAGCATCAAAACCCACGTATCCATACAAAAAAGGACGTTTGGGATATGCACGCTTATAGGAAAAAATTGTAAGTAAATATAAATGCTACGATCTTATTAATTGTATCAATGCGTTATAAATGATGATCTTATTATCTGTGCCAATGTGTAGTTAGACGAGAAGAAAAGTGACGAAATATCACTTCCAAAGACATGTGTTGTGGAAGGAAGCTCGTGGGCAAGGATCGAGTTGTTAATCCCGATGTTCAACATATTTATGATGAATGTGTAAGTATAACATTGTGTCTTTAATTAAATCAAATGTTTATTAATATATAATTAATTTTTTATCTCCACTAATAATTTTCGATATGTAAATGAATTACAGGAGACCCTATCGCAATCGGTATCCACGGGTGAGGACCAGGATAATAGGAGCGTACTTAGTCGAGCACTAAATGTTGCTGAGTATCTCTGTCGGGTGAGGGATAAAGGTCATGGTGTGACTCCAACCTCCTTGTATAAGCATCCAAGGAAAAGAAATCCTAGCAATCAAGAAGTGATGAAAATATTACAGGAATTACAAGCACAAGTCCATGAATTGCAAAAGGATAAAGAGAGAGATATGGCGGAAAAGTGCTTCACGTTGAAAGAAACTAGTGACAAAGTTAGTATCAATCACAAAATAAATTTCCCAAGATAATTATATATGTTATTGTGAAATTAAAATAGCACATTTATGTTAATTGACATATATACACATTAACATATTTATTATTGCTTTAGGCATTTCATCTTATCATCCATACTTATCATCACCGACTTATCGACTAGTTGGCAAAGAAAAATGCATAACACTTTGGGAGATTTACTTCACCATAGACCGCTCCCTGATGGACATCTGAGAGTATAGGTTGATCTTGCATTAGATCTAGATGCGTTGCTACTGATACCCGATAATCGCTTCGAGACCACATTGTTGCGAGATGCAATAGATCTTTTGTTGCACGCCATCGACCTCATTTTCATAGATAATGAGGTATATTGAAAACCATTATGAATATTTAAGTATTCAACTGTCAATTATGGCCTCATTTTTTACATAGTAATTTTAGACTCCTACAAAACCCGCATCTAAGGATAAAGAGATTTTGCAGCACGACGAGTTTGTTGCATCACAAAAAGAGGTACGTTTAAAGTGTTAATTATATGATCTGAGTAAAAAACTGCATGATTTTATAGTTTACCTAAGTTATATGATTTTTAGGTACCTACTCAAGGGTCACAACAAGTGAGCCAAAATATTGGTAGCGTACCACCCAAGAAAAGGGATCCTCCAAAGAGCGTGCCAAAAAAAGGTGCTTTTGTGCCTCGATTCCGGGAGTGTCTTGAAACACTTGTCACAACATCAAATTTAATGAATGGTAGTATTCGTCAAATTGATATGGATGAAGGTATCTTTGGTTTTTCTTGCAATGAAACAATTGGACAAGAGGACATGGAAGAGATTTTTCATCATAGAGAATTAGGCGTCGGTGTTATGCACTCATACATCTGGTAATCCGATCAATATATTATTTAATTAGTTGAAAAATTTATTTACATATTTCAATGAAAATAGTCTAATGTTTATTATATTTTTATTTAAGGTTGTTATATGACAAATTGATGTGTGGGAATCAATTTCAAAACAGATTCCATTTCGTGTCTTCCTCCTGTGTCAGCGGAACGACAATTGTTAGGGAACTGAAGTCAGTAAGAGAGCACTTAGTTGAGAGATTCACAGCCACCGGCAGTACAAAAAGCTTGTATCTTTGGGCGTATAATATTATTCCTGCAGGGTTAGATTACAACCATATACCAATGGAGATGAGCAACAGGCGATGCACGACCTTCATGATGGCTTTGGGCAACTATTACTACAACGTAGTGCCCTTCTGGATGAAGAACACGGGCGCCACTTACCAGTGGATGATGAACCAAGTCTTCCGCGGCGAGATCGACGACATGCTCGAGGTCTATATGGACGACATGATCATTAAGTCTCATACCGAGACCGATCACGCAGCACATCTAAAAAAGGTGTTCGACCAAGCCCGACGATGTCGAATGCGGTTCAATCCAGAGAAATTCACCTTTGGTGTCAAAGCGGGCAAATTCCTGGGTTTCTACCTTACCAAACGGGGAATCGAAGCAAACCCCGACAAATGTCGGGAGTTTTCTGAACTTCCCACGCCCAGCTCTAAGAAATCCATTCAAGTCTTGAATGGCATGCTCACCTTACTCTCCCGTTTCATAGTCAAATTCGCCCAGCACGCACTTCCCTTTTTCAAACTTCTCAGGAAGGGACCGACCTTCGAGTGGAACGAGGAATGCGAACAAGCTCTCCTCCATCTCAAACGGTCCCTCTCCCAACCACCCGTAATGTCACAGCCATAAAACGGGGAAACATTGTTTATGTATCTGGCCGTCTCAAACGAGGTCGTAAGCGTGGCCCTCATCCGAGAAACAGCAGAAGGGTAGAAGCCCGTCTACTTCACGAGCAAGGCGTTGCAAGGTCCCAAAACAAGATATCAGCAAATCGAAAAGGTAGCCTTATCCCTCGTCATTACGGCCTGGAGACTTCGGTACTACTTCTTGGCCCATACCATCGTCGTAAGGACTTAACAACCCATAAAGCAACTCCTAGGACGACCAGATATGGCCGAACGCATACTTAAATCGTCCCTCGAACTCTCAGAATTCGACATCCAGTACGAGAGTCGGAAAGCTCTAAAGGCACAAGCACTGGAAAATTTCGTCTCCGAATTGACTGCCCACGAATTGTCCCCGAGCGGAGACAAGAGGTGGACTATTTTCGTCGACGGGGCATCGAGATCCACGGGAAGCAGCTCAGGCATCCTCCTCGAAAATGAAGAGGGGGTCGTCATCAAGCATTCCCTCACCCTCTCATTCCCGACATTAAATAATCAGGCCGAGTACAAAGTGTTACTCATCGAGTTATGGCTGGCCGAGGATCTGGGCGAATGAGAGATCCAAGTGTTTACTGACTCCCAACTCGTCGCATCACAAGTCCTCGGAGAGTACCAAACTAAAAACGATAACCTCGTCGAGTAACTCAATCTCGTAAAGGACAAATGAAAAATTTCGACCGAGCAAAAATCAAGCACGTTCCCCGAGAGCAAAATACCCGAGCTGATATCTTGTTAAAACTTGCAAGCACCAAAAAGAAGGTCGGGAACAAATCTGTAATCCAAGAATCCATTTCCAGGCCGAGCATTGAGAGGTCCCCTACAATGCTCGACATACACGCCATCGTGGACGCAAACGCCGATGACCCCAAGATTCAACTACTTAACCAAGGGAGAACTTTCCATGATAAGAAGAAAGCCGCTACCAAATGCTCGGCATGCTCCTACGCCGCCCTCGAACAACACTTGTACCTACGAGGATTCTCCATCCCCCTCCTAAAATGCATCGAAGAGTCCAAAGTATCTCGCGTGTTGCACGAGATACACGAGGGCATAAACGCCCAACATTTGGGTGGACGATCTCTCGCCCGAAAGGCATTGCGGGCAAGATACTAATGTCCCACTATGCAACAATACGCAAAGAAACACGTAAAGAAGTGCAAGCGCCGCCACGCGGACATGCATGTAGCTCCACTCACGAGCTCGCCACGCCACCTCCCTAAGACCTTTCTTGGTGGGAATGGACATCCTCGCCCTTCACGCAAGGCTCATACCATAATAAATACCTCATCGTGGTCGTCGACTACTTCACGAAGTGGATAGAGGCCGAAGCCCTCGCCAAGATCACCTCCTTTAACGTTCTCCATTTTTACAAACGAAACATTCTCGCTCGCTTCGACATCCCGCAAGCACTCGTGAAGGACAACGGACACAATTTATCACCGAATTTTCGTTTCGTCGCAAGGTTAGGTACAAAGCAACACTTCACTTCAGTCGAGCATCCACAGACCAACGGCCAAGCCGACACCACCAACAGGGTCCTCTTACGGGGGCTCAAACGGCGACTAGGTGAAGCCAAAAAGAGATGGGTCGAAGAATTGCACAGCATGTTGTGGGCCTTCCGCACAATCCCGCATTCAACCTCTAGGGAGTCGCTTTTCCTACTGACGTACGGAACATAAGCAGTCATCCCCGTGGAAATCAGGGAGTCGTCGCGGCATACCGAATTCCCTCTAGACGAGGAGATAAACGATGAAGCGCTACGCGAGGAGCTGGACTTGCTCGACGAAATCCGCACAAGGGCAGCCCTCCAAGAGGCCCGCCTGAAGTAGCAAATTACTTTGCGCCACAACACCAAAGTTATCATGCAGGAATTTGAAATCGGCAGCCTAGTCCTGCGAAGGAGTCAAAAGGAGTCCCGTGAGAAGAAGTTGACCGCCAACTGGGAGGGCCCCTACCGCATCCGTGGCAAAATGGGCACGGGGCATATTATTTAGAAAATCTAGCTGGAGTACAACTTCCTCGACCTTGGAACGCTTCGAAGCTAAAACAATACTACAACTAAGTCCCCTAAGTCACGTCCCAAGAAACTTAGTGGGCGACGAGTCACCTCCACTGGGAGCAACACTGTAATGCGAATGGGACTAGTGCGCACCCAAACTTAACCGAACAGATGGTTCCTCAAAAATCCCCAAGTAGAGCCTCTACACGACGCGGAGACCTTGACCAAGACCCGCAGGCGATGAAGTGCCTGTGGTAGGACGCCTGGCTCGCAACGAACAGACCACATCCCGAAGCCAGAGCCACAAACGCGACTATGTTCGCTCGCCTGGCGGCCTTCGAGACCGCCTCTTCGACATGCACGCCAAGAACAATAACAAGGTCGAGCATACAAAACAAATCATATCGAGCATATGAAAAATAAATAAACAAAGAATATCAACACCGACCACCTAGGCCGACAAAACGTTACATAAACAAAGCTCGCAGGCCCACATCAAATGTGCAGGGACTCAGCCCGATGAAGTCAAAATAGAGCAAAATAAAATGGCACGCGGGCCAGATATGACAAGGACATGCAGGTCCATCAAAATACCAAAAACAAGCTTCTAAACCTCGGGAGGAGGCTTGATCTGTCCTTCGACCACTCGGTGGAAATGACCGATCCCAACGATCACGAGGTCGACCCGGTTGAATACCGATTTGAGGACAACTGTCAAACCCAAAAGAGAGCGCCCACAAGATATCCTCGAGCACCAATCCGCCGATCGATCCTTCCTCGATGAGAGCCCCCACGACAGATTCTTCCTCACCGGGACCACCGCCTCCGAGCTCTTTTCACACGGCGCTAATCGCTTGTTCTCTACGATCAAGGTCAACTCGCAACCTTAGCTCGTTCAGCCTTGTCCAACAGACATCCCTATCATGTTTCCAAAGTTTCATAAGCTTATTGTAAAATTCACATGGGTCTCCAATTCATACATCCGCACGAGCCTCGCCGAGGTAGCTTGGAGGAGGAGGCATCGTTCAACGCCAACACAGCCTCAAGCACTTTATGACAAGCAGCCACATTTGTTGAGGTCTTGCTTATGAGTCTTCTTGTCGAACGGAGGATGGCCTCCTTTCACCTTCAGACACCCCCAAGGAGTTCACATTGTCAAAAATTTGTTGGTTATATAGCACGGGCAAGACGAAGATCTCCTGGCACTGCCGACGCCCCGGACACTCGCGCCAAACGCCCCTGCTCTCCTCTTTAGGGACCGCCGAGAAGACATGTGGGAAGATCCGACCGCTGTCGCTTTTCCTCGCTTGCTCCTCGTAATTCAAAGAACACGATCTTTGGTCGACCACGTGCGCTTTTGCCTCAACTTCAAAGATGCGGCCTCCATAGCCACCATTCGAGCTGCAAACAAAAATAAAGCAAATTAGAAAACGGATGCGCAATCAGAATAAACGGTGACCGTCAAAGGTCCCCGAGGAAATTACCTAGGAGTTCCATCGCGTCCGCATCCGATGGACACTCGAGCAGAGCCTTGGTGTTAATATACCGACGGGCAATTTCAATCTCCCTGTGATCATCCAGGAGGACATTTCCCTCCCGATCCACGCAGATGGTCGGGCGAAAACCTTTAACATAATTCGCCAACTTCTTGTACGAGAACTGATCCTGCATGTCCAATTTTTCATGCTTACGAAATAGAAGTCAGCTCCCCGATTGTAGTGTTTTTTATCCCACTCCAGCGGGAACCTCGCCTTTAGCCTTTCCACCTCTTTTGCCCTGCTCATCGACCTCCACAAACCTGATGAAGAGCGTATCCTCGGCCTCTCTAGTAAGAGGCTTCACCACGTAGAAACGCTTCTTGAAATCCCGGACAGACTCCAGGTACGGTCGAAACAGCTTCTCGAATTGTTTCAACGACACCCAGCGCATTATCGCCACCATCTTCCTACTGAGATGGAAAATCCGAATAAGAGGGCGAGTGCCCAAATGTCAAGATATCGCGCAAGTTCAAAGACCCTCATGAAAGTCGTATGTTGGACGGTTACGAGGGCCAAGTCCACCATGTGAATACCCTACCGAAGTCAGAAGGGCATACGATCCCCACTTCTAAGGCAAACTCAGACATGGGAAATCGCGTTGCATAGAGAAGCATATCCTTCTAGTCTCGTCAAGATCCGAGTGCCCATAAAGGTTCCATACATTCGCCCGCATCCTCGATAACATTGAAAGCCGATAAGGGTCGACAAAGAAATCGACGGAAGCCCCGCGATTCAAGCGTAACCCACGAGATATCCGCAAAGACAACAAATTTGCCGATGATTGCTGCCTTCTCTGTGGATCCTCGATTGGACCGATACCGAAAAGAATAAAAAGTGAATTCGACGTTATCAAATTCACCCTTCCACCCAAGTCAAGTGAAAGGGCGAGATGTTCACGAACAAACGCCTCGGGATCGCCGCGACTCAACCCTTTAACCCTAGAGTCGACTGCATGCATTGAACAAAATTGCATTCATCCCCATAACTCGCAAGAATCCCCATGTTCATACACCTCTCGCAATAATCGTAAAAATCCCGCAATGTTCATATATTCATCCTGCATATCATAACAATGCCCGCATACTCATGTATCTCCTCGAGACACTCATGATTATCCCCGAGAGATTCATACATCCCTCGAGAGATTCATGATTGTCCCCGACACTCATATATCTCCTCGAGATTCATGATCATCCTCGTTATCCCAAAACCGAGTTTGGAGAAAAACACGAAGAATTTGAGGATGCTTACCGCATTGTTAGGATTAATGGACATCTTTCGAGAAGGCTTTAAGATTCTTGATTCTTGAGTCGTGGAGAATTTTAAGATCCAAATTGACTGGATCGAATGAAGAATAAGTCAAATGAAGCCCTAAAATTCCTTTTATAAACCTCCTCGGGCATGCGAAGGATCACACCCTATGGAGCTTCACACACCTCCCCTGCGGACGCGGTCGGGGTCAACACGTGTCACCCCTAAACTGACGTATAAACAAGCCACACAACTCGTTCACAATCAGATCCCCAACTCTCGTTATGCCCGGGGGAGCGAAGGCAAATTGCGTCGCTATTATCCGTCCAAATGCCTAACTCGATCATGTCTCACGCTATGGGACAATCGCTTCCTCGTGGAAAGCCATACCAAAGAAGGTCCCCGACGGACGACCCCACAACTCAAAGTCATCACTCTCTTCAAGAACAATAACTTGGGGGCTCCTGTTCTGGACTGGCTCATCATCTAGTCCACCGCTATTGAGGCTCAATCCGATGGGCATAAGGACTCGAAGGCCCATCTGCCCATAATCGCTAAGGATGTCCCCACGTGCGTGTTAGGACCACGTGGCCAACGGTTACTCAACCGCCCCGCATATCATGGAGCAGCAGACCAAGGAGGAGGCCACGTGTTGGACTCCTTGCTCACGCAAACTTTGGCAATTCCTTAGTGGACTTCGCTAAACTACCCTCTAACTGGACCTTGGCCCAGTGCTGAGGGTTATAAATACCCTCTCATTCGAGAGGATCAAGTATTCTATTATATTTTATTCTCTTCTTACCTGCTCTCTCCTCTTGCCCTCTCTTACTTTGGCATCGGAGTATCTTGCAAATACCCCCATCTCTTTCAACTGCAGCAGCAGCTTGGACCTTGACGATCTTTCTGATCAAGAAGGATAAAAAATGTATTAACCTTTTCTTTTGGGGAGGAAATGAAACTAAAAAAGAAAATTAATTAGAACAAGCATATTAAATTAATCAGTATCAACCTGATTTTTATTTTACAATGAATTAGTTCTAGTTGGTCAAATATCCAGTTGACCCGAACTCGTGCAAATAGCTCAAATTTGGGCTCTCAACAAACTTCAATAATGATCAAAACTTGTCCCATGTTTATATTCGTTACAAAAGTAGGACATTTGGCCAACCTGGTTCTAACCACCATACAAAGGATAATTAGTGGTTATTATTTGTAAGTGTTGCATTGGTAAGATTATTGTGTTTCCTTTTTGTAAATTCTTAACTCTTGAGCAGAGCTGAACTGACATGATATTGTATCTGGGCATCTTCCAAGACTCGAGGCTCACGAGTCACAATTGCTCTCTCTTCTGGAACCAGAGGCTAGCCGCTTTAGGAACCGCGACTCAAGTCTTTTAGCCCATAGACTCTGGTCAGCCGACTCGCATATTGGAAACCCAACTATAGCACACCATCTTAAATTCAACAACCCTATTGCAACTTCATCTTCAGAATCTTCAAATAATTTAAATATGTGCGACTCAGAAGCCAAATCCTCATCAAGGATGAATTCGTCCACAAAATTTCTCCTCTCTTTGAGTATGTTGCCATCTTCGGACATCATTCGCAAACTTAAAACCTGGAATGCTTCTATTGCAGTATTGTGGAAACTTGAATTTACATATGCAGAGAAGACATAGTCACATGTTGTTGGATCAGGCTGAACTTTTTCTTGGTGCATAAACTCCACAATATACTCAATTACATCGATCCTTCCCTAAGTCATCGAAAAAGTTATATGAAAAACTTTTTAGGATATACGCTCGTGAACTATATATACCCAAAAGTATGAAAAAAGAGGAAATACCTTGTAACATGCTTGGCGGAGAAATGTGTTAAACAGCAGTACATCAAGTTGGATGCCATGCAATTTGATTCTTTCCAGAACATTCAGGGCTTCATTAAAATTCTCATCTTCCAACAAAATCTGATGAAAACAAGTTCAGTATAAAAGTTGGATACAAAATGTTCGAACAATAAATTTAATAGATTTCGTGGAAACACGTGAACAGATAGGAAGGAACAATCAGGATTTATTTCTCGGAAAAAATTGTAGGCGACTAGATATGTGGAAGGGGATTAAGAAGTTCAAAAGTTACTATAAAGTCTTAAATCTGCACAACCAACTCTTCATATAAATCAAGTACATTGCAAAAAACTTGACAAACGCATAATGAATGAATGTACTATAAGAGGTTAAACAGGAAGAACCTTAATGAGAGTAGTATATGTACAAGCCACTGGCGAAAACCCTTCCCGTATCATCATTGAAATCAACAAAGAAGCAGATCTATAACTTCTTATGACACTACAACAGTCGATCATTATATTGTAAGTAGTGGAATCAGGGTGGCAGCCACGCAACTTCTTCATCTTCTTGAAAATTCGAATTGCCATGTGGCTCTATATATCAAGCGGAAAACGTTATATTCCAGACAAACATGCATAATAACATCAATTCACACAATTAGTCTCAAAATAAAGAAGTAACGATGTACAAGCCACTTACTTCTTGGGCTTCAACAAGATAATGCAATGCTATGTTGTACATATCTGTTCCCAATGAAGGATTACTGTATATGAAAAGATTCTCTGCCAAATCCAAATATTGGATCATCTTTCTTATCATTCCCTCTTCTCCAAGGGATCTCAGCTGAAAAGAACCAAAGTACATAGCCAAGTAAGCTTTGTGAGCACTCAAACATTCTAGACAACAACAGCAACAACAACAACAACAACTAAGTCTTATCCCACTAGATCTTTGACGCAGCTGCTGTGTGTGCTTGTGTAGTGTGTAGATGAAAATAAGCAACTAATAAGCACCAACAATGGCAACAACAACATTTTTTCATACAGCATAAGATTAGCAACATTGATCAAATAATGATGCACGGATCGTGTTTCACCAAAAACAAGTGGTCCAACATTGATCAAATGATGCAGGTGATTGTGCTCTAGCAAAAAACAAGTTGTTAGATGTTGATTTGGAGGAAAGACTTGGCTCTCGATAAATAAATAAATAAACGGCTGTGGAAGAGAGAGTGGTCTAACAATCAACACTAAGGTAAAACATTTTTTGAAATCATTTGCATCCTGGAACATGTTATTGACTACTCAACTGAATACCCTCCTTTTACATCATCCTTAAATTAAGAACAAAAAATGGAAGCATTACGGAACTTACTATATTTTTCAATGAACGATGACTATGCAGAAAGCCATTATTTGCCATATCCCTTTCTATAGCATTTATTCTTTGGGTAGCATCCACCTGTGACAACATACTACTATCTTCGTATGGGGCATTAACAATACCAAATAATGAAAACATAAGCTCATATGTTCTCATATCAGGTAAAAGTTTTATTTTTCTCATCTTTGCAAACACTCGCACAGCCCGCTCAGGTTGATTCTGCAAATTTCGATTAAGATAAAATGTAAATCAATGTAAGCACCGAAATACAATAGGAATTTTGGTTGAGATAGTTCACTTTTAAATTCAGTTTCTCAGCCTACCTACTGATGAAATGAATGAGAACTTAGCATGTCATTACAACAAAGTCAAACAGTATCCAACAACATAATAGCAATAAAAAGACATTCATTTGTTTGATGGATCCTAATTTATTAAACTGCGCTGGAAACTTGGAGTGCTGAAATTTATTGTAGAAATATGTATAGGGATACAATAGTTTGAGTTTCCTTGTTTCCTTTTTCTGGAAATTAATTGCTATTCTATTGTGCTTCACTTTGTACTACCAGATTATTCAGTAATATAAGTAGCACACAGAAGACTCAGATATTTTAGGTTTCTATGATTCTCTCTTGGCATGACACATCAAATATAGCTATTTTGATTCTTTAGGTAAAGTAATAAAAGCAGGATTTTATTTAGAAGTTTCATAATTGAGCTCACCAATGCATCACATGCTGCCAACAAAGCATTATAAGGATGTGGATACAAGCAATCTGAAATCTGATTCAGCAAAGACTGCTAAGTCTAACTGTAGTTCTCTGCTGAAAGAAACTGAAATTGTAGCTAGAGTTGAATCGTATAGCTTCAAATTCTCCTGCTGCATTTTTTTAACTACAATATATATGAAAATAGTATTAGTCCAAGAAATATACAAAAGGCATCAACAGATACAACGCCATAAAGCTCTGTGTGGAGGAAAGCTGAGTGGGTGAAATTTCCGGTGGAACTCCAACTGATAGCAGACCACTCAAAGCAAAACCAAGTTAACACAACACTGTAATAGAACTCACCATTTTCATGGCATCCCCAAAACTTCTTTGAGAAACAACTGCTCTAATAATGCCGTCATATGTATGACTGGATGGCTGCAAACCAAGATTTTGCATCTGAAAAAGAAGGGCTCTTCAATATGTTAGAATACAGTAATCTTGTGTTGTTGTATATTAATGAAATTCCCTTATACTTAAATACATTTATACTGAAAAACATTAAGGCGAATATAATAAGACACGGCTTCATTGATATTCATACATCATTTGGAATCAACCGATAGAAGCCTTCAATAATGAAAATCTTAGTTCTGATTTCTGAACATTTGAAATGCGATATAATAACAGTGTAGATGTAGAGAAGCCTCTGGGTTACAATACTCATAAAAGAAAATCATCAATTCAGCAGATCCAGTACAACATAGAGTACAACAAATAACATATAACAGCTTAGTCGAATGTCTACCTGTAATATAAGCTTCCAAGCAAGCATATAGTTTTTTTCTTTTGCACACCCATGTATTATATCATTAAAAGACCACCTAAGAACCTTCATAAGCAGTGAGTGCTTTTGTCCATTCAGCCCATTTATATCGGTATTCTTGGCTTTTTTATCATCCATACAAACAAATTTCGGCTCTTTACCTGCAGAAATAGTGTCTGGTAAATACAAACTAGGATTGAGTATACAAGAGCCATGATGTTTTCTCTTCCTCAGGTCCAATATGGTTGAGCCTAGTCTGTCGTTTGCAGGAACAGGGATGTCCAATCTAGTAGAATACAACTTCCCATAAACTGTTCTAGCAATAGAAATGTTTTCCCTCGTGGCTAATGCCACCAACTGTTGTAGTGTTCTATTCGCAGATTTTAGATCTCCTAACCTTGTAAATGACCAAATAAATTTACGCAGAGCAATGATACTCATACTATAAAGGTTAATATACTCCCGCCAAATTATATGGACTGCAGGCAAGTTTTTCTGCAAAACTGCAAGCTGAGAAACAGGGTAAGACAGATGATACTAGTCTCATAAAAAAGCATTAAAAAAGGACAAATATATTCAAGCATAGAAACACATTATCACAAAAATAGTTAATACAATAAGGATCTTGAGAAGTAATAGTACTTTTTATAAGCACACCTTCAGAAGTGCGGTATACGTAACTTCACTCTTTCCTATTATTTGCTTTTCCATCAAGTCCAAACATGTTCTTGCTTGAATTAAATTCTGGATTTTTGTGCAGGAGCTTAAAACACTATTGTACAGAGGAAGACCTGGATAGAAACGCCAATTTTCTCCAAGAAAATCCATGATGCTAAAGGCCTGAAAGAAGTTCAACAAGAAGAGAAGAGTAAAGTAAAACTCCCACAACTGAAGTAAAGATGTTCACTAATCACTGCCTCAGAAATATCAGAAAAATCTACGAGTTTTTTTCTTTAAGGTATAATTCCCCTGAAAACATAATGGATCTATCCAATATCAACCATCCCTCAACCCTTCCCTTCTCTTCATTAAGAAAGCTAAAAGAAAAGAATGTAAAGGTACTATATGCTTAATTATAGTACTACTACAGAGATTATTAGTTTACCTCTCCCATGCAAGCCCCTTTACAAAGGGCCCGTGTCATAAGAGACGAGCTTGTGTTGTTAATGTTAATGTCTTTTAACTCCATTAATCTCCAGATCTCCATAACAAACTGCATCAATTCAAAAGAAAAAATGAATGAACTTCACATGTGCAATAAAGTCCGCTGTAACGCACGATCAAAGAATTTCGAGGATACCATTGGATCAGGAGATTGTGCACAGTACTTAAAAATATCAACAAAATCATTGACTGATAATGAGCGGCTTCTGCGACCAAAATCCCGAAGTAAGTGGGAAGCCTTTTTTCTATCCCCGGAGCGGAGTGCCTTGACAATCTGCAGTTGCATAGAGGATCCAGCCGCAGGTTCAATAAATCTAGGACCTACATTTTAATGTGTGTCGTCATCATCCCCTATGTCAATAAGAATAATATGTACATAATGTAAAAAATGTAGAAGTAAATTATTGAGGTGAGAAGATAAGAGCGTGCAATGTATTGTGTGATTGATTACCTGTGATTGTGGTGGTGTGATATGTATAGAATTTGATGTGAGGTTTCTAGAATGAAATGAAAGGGAATAGAAGCGTTAGGGAAAAGAAACAAGATGAAAAGAAAAAAGATAAGATAGATGAAGATACATATTGGTGATGATGCCATTTTGATTTACAAATGGAAATTGATCGCTTATGCATAGTTCTAGTTTCCCCAAGAGCGCAGTAAGGAACCCTATTTTGAAACCGGAGAACTTTCAAGCAGATAAGATGAGTCAATGCTCGTCTCCACAGTAAAGACCGGAAGGAGAACCCTGCAGATAAGAAACAAATAAATAAATGTCGAAACTAGTTGGTATATTACTGGCTGGACAACGGGCCAGGTTGGGCGGTTTGGGGCCCAAAAGCCTCACCCAACCAAACCAGGGGTTGAACGATATAAGCCCATTTCCGCCCATTTTCTTAATCGGTTTGGCTAGGTTGGGTTATGACGGGTAGCGGGTTAATACAAGCGGTTTAATCGGGTTGTTGGGATGATTTTTTGCTGAGCACAATAACACATTTTGAGCTACTTAAATTCAACATAAATCAAAATTACTAAGAGCTTAATTCAGACACAAATGACAACCTAAATAGTAATAGTATTATCAATTACTACTAGGTATGCTTCTCCATAGTAGTTTCTTAAACCAAGAATCAGGTATTGGCAGAAGCTGGGATATTTTCATTAAGAATTTTGATAGGCAAGCTATGTCAGGCAAACAACATGATTAGAGGACGGAAATGTGTTGTCCTTTAAAATTGTGATACTCTTCACTTTGAAGTTTGAAATACTCCAACTGCCTTGCTGCCTATTTCAATATGAAGAGTAATAATTGATTCACAAAATCCATGAGAAATCCACAAATGGCAATGGGGAATGAAAATCCAAAAAGTAAAATAAATAAAATATCAAGAGGCAAACTGTTATGGCGGTCAATGAGGTACTCCGACGGCTTTTTCCAGCCACCTTTATGTTTGTACGGTGGATTGAGTTGAGTGTCACTCTAAAGTCCAAACCAGATTTGTTTCTTTCTAACTCAATAAACCTACGCTAAATGAACGTGAGTTATTGTGGTGAGTTATGGTGGTGAGCAACGGTGGCAGTGGTGAAAACGGCTTGCAATGGTGGCTAGGGTTTCATCAGGAAATACCTGCGCTGGCGTTTACAACAGTCAACTGAGGCGGCGTACGGCTACAAGCGGAGATAGCGGCGGTTTTATGGCGAGGCAGAAACGGAATCTCATGGGTTGTGCGAACTATGAAGGTGAGAAACACGGAAAGGGCACGTGCGTGACTGGAAGTGAGGTGTGGTACTGGTTCAATGGGTCATCCGTGTTTGGTTTGGTGAGAAACACGGAATCTCATTAGGGTATATAGTTTGGTTTGATTAGGTTGGCTTATAAAATTAAAACCAAATTAATATAGTTTAGATCGATTCGGTTTATTAGACTTTTTTAAGAAAAATTATTTATCTACACATACACATAAAATATAATTTTGTATATAATCATTCATATATCATTATAAAAAAAATTGTTTAAATAAAATTTATAATTTAATATATAAAATTGCATATTACAATTTTATCTAAATCCAAAGAATGATATATATATAATATTTCATTCTTAAATAAATATTATACAAAAAAATATAATAAAATATATTTTATAAAAATAATATTTATAAATAAATAATATTTTATTTTTTATAATTTATAAATTAAAATAAATATCATATAAAGAATATGATAAAATATACACATAATAGTATATACGTTGTTTTCTCTAAAGAATTAAATAAATATATATTGGTTAGTAAGATTTTATAACATAACGTGGTTTGATTTGATTTGGTTCGGTTTGTAAAATATAAACTGCAAATCAAATCGAACCACGCGGTTTCGTTAGAAAATGATCCAAATGCATATGTTGGCGATTTCGATTTGATTTGATTTTGCGATTTTTATTAGGCCGATTTAGTTTTGTACGCCCCTAGTTCTGATAGGTTAAACCAGGAGAATATAACATGACACCCCAAAATTATGGAAATTTTTTTCCCACCAAGTGGACTTCTTCTAGACCCCTGGTGGAAAACCTAAAATACCTCCAGATTTTACAAGTGCACTTGCGAAGTCACCTCGCAGATGGTTTCTCAAGTGCACTTGTGAATTAACCCATAATTTATCAAAAATATGATTAAGTGCACTTGCGAATTAACCCATAATTTATCAAAAACAAGGTGATTTCGCAAGTGCACTTGCGAATTCACCCATAATTTCTTATTTCGAAGTGCACTTGCGAAGTCTGTGTATTGTTTTAGAAAATAAACTGAACATATCCACCTCATCTCTTTTCTATTTAAATAAACCATTTTTCTCACATTCTACTCTAAACCCCAAACTCGCAAATTTATGCTCATCTATCTATTTCAAGTAATTTCAAGTCATCTCAATTCATCCCCAAGCTCTAACAATTGTGTAAGTTTTCTCCAATTTATTTTGAATAACAATACAATTTTATAATAGTTGATTAGGTTGGTTTGTAGTAATTAAATTGTGTATGTTAGTGTTAGATTAGGTAAATGTAGTTGATTGGGTGAAAATTTGAGGGTTGGATAGTTTAGGACAAGATTAAACTGAGATTTGAAAATGGTTATGCCTAGAGGGTTTCGCAAATGCACTTGCAAAGTCACCCTGGACCAGTTTCGCAAGTGCATTTGTGAATTCTTGTATGAGTTGTTTTTTTAACCTAACAATTATAATTATTTATTTCAGGAACATGGCTGATAATCAGGACCAAAGTAGTCGTTTGAGACAAGGAAGGTCATCCCATACTGCATTAGCACGTTGAGAGAGGCAGACAGATCAGGTGAACTAGCGTCGAGGTTGGGGTCAGGCACAAAGGGAGCAGTTGGATGTAGCTTCCCCATCTGCACCGAGAGAATCCGTCTGCATCAGGCGTCTTCCTCTCGTACGTATAAGCAGGTGCTTGATGAGCCGGATATTCAACATGAGTTCGCGGCACCTGAGGAGGGTGAGGTACCCGAGGATGTTCTGGTACCTTAGCAGGCGGGGTAAGGTTATCTGGGAGGACCATTTGATGCCTCCCTCTTGATTTGCTACCATGACCATACCGCCCTCCATGTCTGGGATGGAGAGGTATATTTTTTGTTGCAATTTTTCATTTTATACTTTTTACTCAAAAATACGATTATAACAATTATTAATTTGTTTGTTTCAAGAACGTAATCCTATTAAGCATGTGAACCACTCCACAAAAAATTTTGATTTGTTCATGCTAAGGGCTCAGTGGTTCCATGATGATGTGATTGGATCCGATCTTTCCGGATTATGTGTTGTACCCCAATTTTTACCCCTAAGATTCACTCATACTTCATACCATTGCATTACACAAAGATCAAATGGTCTCTCTCTCTCTCTCTCTCTCTCACTTATCTTTGGGTTTGCCTTTGGGAGATTACCAAGCATCATTGAATGTATGTGATGATTGATGTTTGACTAACATTTATGTGTGTATACTTCGCTCTCTAAATGTTGTAGGTGAATGGTGCACAAGTCTCTTGTTCAAGGAGTCAATAGGTTCATGTGTTTATTTCCATGCCTTATCTCCTCAATTCTCAAAGATTTTTAAAAGTATTGTCTCCCATTGAAGATTTCTCATGTTATCAGCTATGGTCTCTCATCTTGAGTATATGCTTCATGTTTGAAATAGATCATCAAATTCAAAGAATTCACCATTTTATGGCCATCTACCTTGAATTAGGGTTTTGGACTTCTGAGGATCATATCTTGGTATTTGTGTGAAGTTTGTGGATGATTTCAAAGTCATTTGATTATTAAGAGTATTTTTAATATAAACATGCTTGGATCCAAGGAGTTTGATTGATGAGAAGATTGTTTTAGAAGTCTATGATTGCCCACTCTCGCTATTGATATTTCATTTATCTTGTATGACATCAAAGGATCATAACTTGGTCACCCCTTGTCTCCTTGAGCTCATTTTTATTTCACAATGAACCTAAGGATGTCTAATACAACTTAGTTCAATTGGTAAGAAGAGAAAATACTTGGAAATTTTCCTATGAAGTCAAAAGATTACAAGTCCTTAATGAATTTCTCAATTGTTGGTCAACCAAATTCAAAATATCATATCTTGATCATCATTTATCACCTTGAGGTCATTCTTTTTGCACAACAATCTTGAAGACATGAACTTTATCTCCATACAAGTTTTGAAGATTGAAAGTGTTTGGAGGTAAGTCAAAAGATTATAGATCATTTCACAAATTTCCCCCAACTTCACAAGGCCATAACTTGCTCAATTTTTGGAGTTTTTGGTTGGTTCTTTTTGCAAAGTACTCTTTGAGAGATCTAATTCATTTCATCTTTGAAAATCAAGAGCAAATTTTGAATGGAATGCCATGTTTGGATTGAAAACATTATAGGTCATTTTTTGCCAAACTTGGAAATTTTTCTAAGTGTGTAAAAATCAGTTGATTTTGGTGATTTCAAATGATCATAACTTTTAGCTCAAGATGTCAAATGATACCTTTCCAAGTGCATTATAAAGTTTGTAATCTCAGCTTTCTATAGAGTCCAAGAGTGCATCATAAAGGTCCTTGATTGATGAGAACCATGGTTGCAAAGAGGGCGTCGTGGAACTAATTTTTTTTGCTTGAAGACAGATTTTGTTTTCAATAATGTGGCTTCCAATGATCAAATTGATGCACGTTTTTGACTTAAACATGATTAACAAAGTTTCCAAGCTTGATTAGAGGGATAAAATACGATTTAGCTGAGTTTTGACAACTTGCAAGTGACATTTTGCTCATGATGCAGGTGTGCACGATTTCACTCAAAATTGCATCACAGACCCTCTCTTTTGATCTCATTCACTTCTCATATAAATAAGCTAGTCATTCCACTCATTTCCTCAAGCTTTGATAGCCAGAAAATCCCTGTCAAACTCTCTCTCGAATCCCTGTCAAACTCTCTCTCGAACCAGATTTTCTGCAACTTCGTTTTTACTCTCAAAGCCATTCTAGTTTGAAATTAATCATTCATTCTTCTTCCTTGAACCTCACTGAAGCTAACAGAACAAGAATCGTGCCTTGAAGCTTCCTGAATCTTGCTATCCAAGTCCAGTTTCAGAGCTCTGAACGTGAACTTCGTTCAGGTAAGAATCTCCATCAAACCTTGTAAAACAAAGCATCATTATACTCTCATCATCTCCCTGATCCTTGTGATCTTCATCATTTGCATTTTCATCAAGTATTCACTGAGAATTCCACAAAAACCCTATTCGCTATTATCTGAGTTTTTCCAAAATTCTCTTCACTTATGGTTGAGATCGTCTTGAAGAGATGAATCCAACGATATCACTCATGTTTATTGATTTTACAATTTGAGATTTGAGTATTGGATGATGGCTGGAGGTTGAAGACGACCTACGTGTCTGTCGTCAACCAATGAGAGCCTGACATGTAATTTTTTTGAATTTGATCTGGTATGCGTTTCATATCGTGCGTGTGTTATAAGAGCCCTTGGATCTGATTACTTTTATTAGTCAACATCGATCCAACGTGTGACATTATTTCTTGTTTTATTTTTTTATTTTGCAATCCGGTGTGAAAACCAAGGAGGTCCATATCAAGCACAACGCACCATATCCATTGGATGTGATTACTAACGTGTTTTGACTATGATCAGATGGTCCACATTTTTTGGCTTTTATTTTATTTTCTGATTTTTATATTTTAAATGTTTTAAACTTCAAAAAATCATATAAAATTCATTTCTGACTCAAAAATTATGAAAAAATTCACAAAAATATTTTAAAATATTATCTTTTTGAATTTTATTTTTTCATAATTTTATTTTCAGATTTTATATTTTTATGATTTTTCCCTTTTATTTGATGTTTTTAATTGTTTTAAAATACTTTTTGACATTTTAAATTTCTGAAAATATTATGGAAGGATCCAATGGTCATTTGAAAAATATTGGTGACCTCATTTTATTTTTATTTTTTATTTTACTATTTTTTGCCATTTTTGGTTTATTTCACCTTTTATTTTATTTTCTAAAAATGTTTTCTGACTTTAAAAAAATTCTCAAAAAATTTGTCAACACTTGTTGGCCTCTGTTTGACTTTGGGTAATTTTCTTAGAATTTTCTTTTGATGAAAAAAATACTATTTATGTATTTCATCAATAAAGTCCAATTAAATAACCTAATTTAAAAAATCACTTTTAATCCTTTTATTTGATTTTTATTTTGCTGACTTTTGAATTTATTTTGGAGTCACAAATTTGCTCAACATCAATGGAATTTGGGTGTTGATAGGTCTCTTGACGAAATCCACCAAGAAAGTTGATTAATTTTGACGAAGTTAGACCGAATAAATTTGTCCGATGCAAAATAAAGTTGAAAATCATTTCTTCTTCTTCATCTTATTTTTCTTTTGTCCCGATTCGGAGAAAGTGATCAATTGGTGGCATGAACTTCAATGTTCTAACATAAGCCCCAAAAGATGACTTGAGTTTTGATCTTGGTTCAACACATGTGGCGTTTGTCATGTGGTCGTGTTGATTTCTAATCAAGCTTCTGACAAGTTTCCACTAACTTTGTCCAATTGAAAATTCTCAATCATCTTTGATCAAGTGGTGTGATAATTTCAAAACCGGTGATATACTTGACAAAAAACAATTGAAACTTGTTGTGTGGTCGCGTTGATTCTATCAAGCTTCTGGCAAGTCTTCATGTGTAAGTTTCAAGATGGTCACCTTGTTGACGACTAATAATTAACAATTCGATGATATACTTGACAAGTTTCAAGATGGTCATCTTGCTAACCTTTATTAATTGCTTTTTTATTTTTCACTCTTTACTTTCCGCATTTACGTTTATGTTCTTTATTTTTATGCACCTTTAATTTTAGCATTTACATTTCATGTCATTTTTTTCTTTGCTCACTTGAGCATTTTATTTTCTATGTCGTTTTTCCTTTTGCTCATTTGAGCATTTTATTTTCTTGCCATTTTGAATTTGCTCACTTGAGCTTTGTTTTCCTTTTCCAAAACACTTAATAATTCAACCTAAGCATAAAAAACTTTTAATTGGACTTTGTTACTATCCTTGTGCTCGGAGCTTGATCTTTGGATTTAGGATTAAGACCTCTACCTCAACTTGGAGATTCCCGTGCCCTTGGTGTTATTTTGTCTTGTTTGGCTATTATCTTTGTATGCAGGTTATTCTGATATACTAGATTAAGAGAATTTCCTCCAATACAACCGTTACTCGCCGTTTTCTCAAGACAAGAGTTCACCTTAAAGCATTGATTTATCTGAAGCTTGTTTTTTTTCATGGTTATTTGTTGTTTATGTGGTAATCCAAAAGATGGGATATAGTCTTCTCACTCAATTAGATCTTTCTTTACCCTTACCTTTTACTTTACGCACATTGGTTAGCCTCTTCATCTCCTCCCCATTCTTTAATTTTCAAAATCTTCCCTCTTTTTCAAAGGATTCTTGTTTTCAAAACTCGAACCGCTTTCATAAAAATACTTGAACTTAGGTCCATGCATTTTCAAAATTTCTTTTTCTTAATAAATTTTTAATCCATTTAATAATACTTTGACTTTTCTTTGTTAAGACTAAAAAACACCTAACCTCATTCAAACTTTTTCGAGCTCTTTATGGCTTTTCTAAACTAACATTTTTCCTAAAATTAACCAACACACAACTTTAGTTTTTTAGCCGAACTACTTGATTTTGATTTCAACATTGCACATTGTTAGTATGTAGGCCTGGAACTCATTGGAATTTCTATCAAACCAAAAATTATAAAAAATACTTTTTTTCTCTCCCCACCACCCATTTTGTACATATATTTTTCTTAGCACACATATACAAGTTTTCAAAAAAGGTTCCTGCGGAGTACCGTAGATGTTTTGGGTGCCTAACACCTTCCCTTTGCATAACTAACCCCCGGTCCTAGATCTCTGATCTTTTTTTAAGATTTTATTATCTCTTTTTCCTAGTCCTTTGGATAAAATAAAAGCGCGGTGGCGACTCTTTTGTTATTTTTTTAGTTAAGTCAATTCAATGACTTATACTCGCACTTTTTGCCGCTACATTATGTTGTACATGTTACAACACTAAAAGACATGGCATACATGGGGATTTTGCTGAGAGATGACACAAGGAGACCTCTTCCTTCCACTTTCCTGTTAGGGAAATAACCATCACCCATGATGATGTTGCCTGTTTGCTCCACCTACCTATCAGAGGTAGGTTACTGAACCATCAAAAGATAACAAGAGTTGAGGCGATTAATTTGATGGTAGATTATCTGGGAACTGGTCCATATAGGACAGTTGATGATTGTAGAACATCTAATAGGGCGCATATAAGGTTCTCCCATATGAAGGATTTATATGAGGAGCACCTGGTTGGAGTAACAGGTGCCGAGGAAGATGACGACAAGGTTTTTATTCAGTATCACTAAGACTGTGTCATTCGGTGTTACTTGATGTTCTTGATCGGTACGTCCGTATTTATGGACACAAGTGGGACCTATACTGATGTGACATACCTGCGGTATTTTATGCATCTAACTACAATTTGTGAGTGAAACTAGGGGGCCGCTGTTTTGGAATACCTCTACCAGAAGCTGAATGATGCTTCAAATTGGAGGGCGAGGACACTCACTGGCTCATCCGGTGCATCGCAGTACCGTAGGCAGAGGAGGGCGCGGGGGTTAGGATTTGGAATACGCAATAGCATGTGTTATGTTTTTTGATGTTGTTGTCGTAATATTTTTACTGTATTTACTTTTCGAACAATTATTAATATTATTATTTATGAACATCTATTAATATTATTTATTGATCATATTGTTATGTTCGTATTATATTTTCAATCAAATCATAAAATATTTGTTCAATTGTAAAATATATTGTGAAATAGTGGAATTGATGAAATTTTAAATAAAATATGACACAAACATAGGAAGTTTCGCAAGTGCACTTGCGAATTCACCTCGCAAGAGTTTCACAAGTGCAGTTGTGAATAAACATGTAAACCCTAAACTCTAAATTCGCAAGTGCACTTGTGAAATCACCTGCGAGGTGAATTTGCAAGTGTACTTGCAATGGGTATTTTTGGGTTTTCGATGGTGAAACCCACCACTACTATTTGTATAAAGAAATTCTCCAAAATTATACATGCCAGTCCCTTATTTTTTTTATTTCAATTTTACTTTTGATGAGATAGAAAGAATTTCCAGACAAAATTTTCGGCAGCAGGGTTGAAATTTCTGGCACTAAGATTGTGTCATTCGGTGTTACTTGATGTTCTTGATCGGCACATCCGTATTTATGGACACAAGTGGGACCTATACAGATGTGACCTACCTACGGTTTTTTATGGACCTGACTACAGTTCGTGAGTGGAATTAGGGTGCACTGTTTTGGTATACCTCTATCATAAGTTGAATGAAGCTTTAATTTGAGGCGAGGCTCCTTTGGTTCATCCGGGAATCAAGTACCGAGGCGAGGAGGCGCATGGGTTAGGATTAGGCATATACAATAGCATGTGTCATGTTTTTTGATGTTGTTGTAATATTTTTACCGTATTTACTTTTCGAACAATTATTAATATTATTATTTATGAACATCTATTAATATTATTTATTGATCGTATTGTCATTTTTGCATTATATTTTCAATCAAATCATAAAATATTAGTCCGATTGTAAAATATATTGTGAAATAGTGAAATTGATGAAATTTTAAATAAAATATGACATAAACATAGGAAGTTTTGCAAGTGTATCTGCGAATTCAACTCGCACGAGGTTTCACAAGTGCACTTGCGAATAAACATGTAAACCCTAAACCTTAAATTCGCAAGTGCACTTGCGAAACCTCCTGCGAGGTGAATTAACAAGTGCACTTACAAAGGGTATTTTTGGATTTTCGGTGGTGAAATCCACCGCCACTATTTATATAAAGAAATTATCCAAAATTATACACGTCAGACCCCTTTTTTATTTCAATTTTACTTTTGATGAGATAGAAAGAATTTTCGGACAAAATTTTCGGTAACAAAGTTGAAATTTCCGGCACCAATTGAAATTTCTGATATGAGAAAATTTTCAGTAGTGTATTTGAAATTTCCGGTTCATCAGAAATTTCAAATTTCTGGTCAATACCGGAAATTTATTTATAACTGAAATTCCTTGTAGGTTTAAATTATAGGTTTTTTCAACGGTTGAGATTTTGCCGACAATTTTGGAGGGTCTTGATTGCACCGACACATTTGTATGGTCTAGACTGCATCACCATTTATATAAATAGGGGCCTTAGGGTTATTGGATAACATATCTCAACAAAATGCATCTTCCTCAATTTCTGATTAAGGCAGAAGTGTATTGCAACGACGACAAACCTCTTGTTGAGCTTAAGTTTTCAGATGGATCTGAATCCTTTGCCACCTTGAAAGAAATGTTGAATGATTTATTGTCTGATTTTGATAATAGAAGGGTGACAAAGATCGAGTTTAAGGAGGATTGGATTGATACAAATGGAAGGGTGAAATACAACTTAATCGAGTTGAAGAATGATGAAGATGTGAAGGCCACGTGGAAATCATTTCGCCATAGGATAACTAAAGGTTCAACCGAGTTGGACGTGCAGATCCGAAGATTAGTCGACTAACCTAGCTAAACGGTATAAACCTTGCCATTAGGGTTCACCAACTCCATGAGGTTATCTAATTGAACGACGATAAACTGTAGGTGGCTGTCTTGGTCACATGCGAGAGGTGAAAGTGGTGGTGGTGGCTTGGAAGAATTCCTAGTACCTGAAGTATCCATCCTCGCACTTCCTAGGTTGTTGACGTGTAAGTTGTTGTTGTTGTTGACATGTAAGTTGTTGTTGTTGACATCGAGGTTGATGTTTGATATAAGTTATTGATGTTGTTTGATTAGTTGTTGTTTGATATAAGTTGTTGTTGTTATTTAGTTGTGTTGCTTCAAGTTGTTATGTTGATCGAATAAAAAGTCTCGTAGCTGCTATTAAGTTGTTTATTAGTTGTTTTTGTATGATTGTTGTATGAAGCGGTGAAAATTATATGATTCTAGTCTAATATATTGATTATCATACTTTTGTTTATATTATTCGATATCCCACCCCTTTTGTTGTGATGTTGCCTCTAAGTGGGTAACGTGCAAGTATTCGAGTTAGAAGAGTTAGTTGTTGTTAGTTCAAGTCGATGTCATTGCTCTGATACGTAGCACTTGGGGGGATGTTTAGTCTATGTCGTTTCAGTTGTTGTTATTACTGTTGCATTTCAAGTTGAATAATAAAAAGTACTATGATGTTTCAAGTTATTTCAGTTGAACATGATGTTATAAATGATGTATGAAGTTAAATTATGAATTCCGCTGCGTATTAAATGAAAGATTGTTTTGTGCTAAAGGATGATGCAAGTTGTTATAAGACCCTTTGAATATTAAAAGTGTTATGTATCTGATATATGTGTTGTTTTAAAGTTGAAAATGTGGCATACCATGATTTGTTGAAAGTTTTAATTACTCTGATTTTTAATATAATTTTTGGGTAGAATTTGGGGTGTTACAAATGCCACCAACTGAGCCTCTAGAACCGGACGTGGGATACTCTGTATATAACCATACTAGCGTAATCACCTCTCAAGCAAGTGTCTAGCCACATGGCTCTCCCATCTGACATACCCTGAATATATAGTAGATATCTCAAAAGGACGGTGAGGGCGATAAGATGTATATGGTGTCCATATGACATCATCCAAGGTCAGAGCATCCAGTCTCCTCTCGTACTCCATTAAACCTGCTAGGATGGCCTATTTGGCCTTCCATCTTTTCACATATGGGTCAGTAGCCTGAACACGCTAGATCTTCCGCTCACAAATGTGAGGAAGTACTATATCCAACATTATATAAATAAAAACCATCAAATAAATACATCCAAATAATTAAAAAAACATCAAATAAATTATAATTTACATTTAACAAGCTATGGTAACCAGCAAGCTTCTTGGTGTCAGGACGAGATCCAACATCAAGTGTCGTGTAAAGTATCATCAAGGCCGCCACTCACCAATACAAACATGGAGTATCGAGGGCGCTGAATAGAGACAAGTATCAAATATCAATATAAACTCCATACTTGTCTGCAAATAGAGTACATGCCACCAGATATAGCATGTACGCCCTAGCGGTAGCCTGGTACCCCATATTTTTTTGTCAAGAAAAGGTGGCTTCGCATGTGCATATCTGAATCAACCCTGTACTTTGCTTTCATGGTGTTACAAATATGCACATGCGAAGTCACCTCATAAATTAAGTTCAGATACTTTAGATGTGCATATCCGAAGTCACTTAAATATAAAGATCGACCAGCGTGAATAAACTATTCCACGCTTCTGTTCTGCTTTGTGAAAGAAACCCAAAAACCATTTTTCTCTAATCTTCAAATTTCCACTCATTTGAACTCAGTTCAACTCATTGCAACCGAGTTTGAAGAAGAAAAATCTCTAATGAAGTCTTTTCTACTCATTTGCAAAGCTCCAAATTTGTGTAAGTTTTCTCCATTTCCATTTGATTCACTTTGCAATGCTATAATAGATTAGTTAGAATCAATTACATTATGTAGGTTGATATTAGAGTACTTAAATATGGGTGTTTGTGTGAATAAATAAGGTTTATGGATGATTTAGGGAAATAGGATGAACTTGTTCGAAAATGGTTGTTCTAAGGTGGTTTTGGACGTGCATATTCAAAATCCATGTCGACCAATTTCAGATATGCACATCCAAAATGTTGCATGAGTTGAATTTTTTTTCCTTTTTTCAAAATTGTTTCCTTTCATTCCCTTTTATTAATGATTTATTTTGCAAGAAAATGGTTGACAACCCAAACTCGAACAAGAGATTGAGACAAGACAGGCCAGGTAAAACTGCCTCTACTTGGCGTGAGAGAGTTGAGGAGTTAACCAGGACCCAAGGATGAGGTCAGGTTCCATTGGAGGATATTGTTGGAGGATCCACTTCTGCACTGAGAAGTCTCTTGTCTCAGGCGTCATCCTCTCGTGCACATGAGTTGATCCCCGATGAGGAGGAGGTAACCGAGCATATTGAGGTACCTGAGGAGGTTGCACATGATACACCGACTTCCTGACTATGTGTAGCAATTGAGCAGGCGAACCTCAACTATTCATGAGGGCCTTCTGACGCCTCTCTCTTGATCTACTATAATGATCATGCCACTCAGTATGTTTGGGAGGGAGAGGTATATTTTTTATTACATTTTTTCATTTTGATGGTTTATGCACAAATATTATTTTAAGGACTAACATTGAGGTTATTTTATGTTTGTTACAGGAATGGTTGCCCATAAAGTTTATGAACCACTCATAGGAAATCTTTGATCTATTTAAACCTATGGTGGATTGGTTTAATGATACTGTTGTTGGATCCGGACTCGCCGAACTATGTGGTATTGGTATGCTACTATAAGCCACGACATGTAGGGGCATTTTCCAAGAGATAACACAAGGAGACATCATTTTTCTACTTTCCTGTTTGGGAGATGACAATCACACTTGATGACATGGCATGCTTTCTCCACCTACCTATGAGTTAGAGGTTACTCAACCATTATAAATACCACGTGTTGAGGAGGTTGAATGGATGGTCAAGCATCTGGAAATGCAACCAAAAAAGGAAACAGAAGAGTGTAGATCAACTAATGGGTCGCATATCAAATGCTCCACCCTGAGCAAAATATATGAACTACACTTGATTGCGGCAGCAGAGGCCGAGGATGAGGGTGATGAGCTTTTTGTTCATTACCAACGAGATTGTGCTTTGCGGTGTTATTTCATGTTTTTGGTTGGTACGTCTCTCTTTGTGGACAAAAGTGTAACCCACGTGGATGTTACATACCTCCGATATTTTATGGATTTGAGTACAATTCATCAGAGGAACTTGTGATACCCCAAATTAATTCAATTATTAAATAATTAGAAATTTAATTATTAATATAATTAAAGGTTGGATTATTAATATTTTTGGATTAATGGATTAATTATTTAATTAATTAAATTGAGCGTGGAGGTGTAAAGTTGAATTTTAGGGTGTGTGGAGTAAAAAGCTCTACTTAATCCTAATTAATTTATTTATATTATTTGGCAAATAAAAAGGAATAAATAAAGGAATAAAAGGAAACAAGTAAGAAGAGGAAATTAGGATTTGCATTCTACGTAAGATTGGAAAAGAGAAGAGAAAGAGGAGAAAAAGCCAAACGCCGAGAATTCGAAGATTCATCGCGAGGTAAGGGGGGATTGAATCTGATTATTATGCCTTATAGGTTTTGATGATCAATAGAATAATTCAATCCGTTAGGAATCTCGAATTATGATTCTAGGTTGTGCCCTACCGTTATAATCCGACGTAAAACTTTCAATTGGAATTGTTATGAGCGGTTAAATTATGTAAGATGATCATAGGCTAATTAGGAAATAAAATTTTGTGGTCAATTGTATGTAAAATTGCATTAATTAATTGTGTTTGGTGATAATATGAAGTTTGATGATGATTGGGATCAATGGGTATTGATAACAGTGAAGAAAAACTAGTTTTTGGGTGAAAAATAATTATATGGGTCGACACATAATCCTTTGGATCGATCTAAGTAGAAGGAAATTAGAAACACAGCTTGCATCGACAAAACCATTTGTATCGATCCATAGGGCAATTTTGGGAGCTATGCATCGATGCAAAGAAGCTATGCATCGACACATAGGAAGAAAATTAAGCTATGCATCGACACATACTGAACTATTTTTGAAAAATGCAGAATTTTAACTGTATGCATTGATGCATCTATGTGTCCAAACAGCCCATGAGCATGGATGACCTAAACAGGAATGATGATTTTCGAAAGCGGTTTCGGTCATATCTTTCCGATCGTAACTCCGATTTAGGCGTAGTTGGTATCGTTGGAAAGCTTAGAACGAGTACTATTTGTTAATAACGTTTTCAAAACCAGAAATTGAGATCTTGAGGAATTAATATGGTTTCCGTAATAAGAATTCGTTGTGATTCGTGAAATATTCGTTGCATATATGTGTTGTATGTTAATTCTATGTGTTGTAATTAACGACATATAATTATGATTGTATTGTTATTATATGTTGTTGTTGATGCTGTATATTCATGAATGCTTGTTGATCTCATGAATTGTTGTTGTTGTATATACCGATGATTGTCTTACTAATTGAAGGGTAAGCGTTTGGCATATTTATGCTTTGTGATAATTTGTTTCATGATTATGCTGTACCTGTTATCCATTATGATTGAGTTGTTATCATGTGATATATATTGGTGTTGGCATTGTGTGGAATTATGTAGTGATCACATTCCGTTGATTGAAAGTTGCATGCTTCTGATGTGCATGCATAAGCATTTTGTTGATGGTTCATTCCCATTGTGTGGAATTGAACTTGCAGGGCCAATAACCATACCCAATGGATAGTGGTGGTGAGGCTAGATTCTTGACCCAGTGGTGTATGGGAGAATCATTGATTGACGCTGTTTTCCCAGGTGTAAGCGGAACAGGGTGTGAACTTGGTTCACGTTTGGTACCACATGCATTTGAGTGCATTGCATATGTAATTATAACATGTTAGGATGGTTTCGGTGTTCGATTGCATTGATTGTTGTTGTATATGAATGTGTGTGTATTGTATTTGAATCGTATTCTGATAATGCTAATAAGGGTGGAATAATGAGTTGATTGTTTTATTGTTTTAAAGAAACGTATAATGCATTTTAATCTTGATGAAATCTCACCCTTACTTTGATGATTTCAGATTGAGGAGATTAGTTGCTCGGGAATTGGTGAGGATAGCTTATAGAGTTGTGCTATTTAGATAGTCCGCGTGTCAGTGTCATGCTCTGGTAGTTGTAACACTAGGGAACGATTGATTGGAATTTTATGGATTTAAAACTGTTTCCTTTTGGTTTATGTTTTGGAATAGTTATGATTTGAATTATTCCGGATTCTTATGTTATTCCACTGTATTAAACATAATCCTTAGTTTTGTTTTATTTAATAAGTTCTTCAGTCAAAGGCATGTTCACTGTTTTGTTGTTCTTAAATTCTTAAAATTGCGACGCCCTTGATGTTATGTTTAAAACTCTGATTTAAAATATATAAATCGCGGGTAATTTAGAAGGGGTGTTACAATAGTGGTATCAGAGCATAGTCGGTCGTTGTGACTAGTGTCTTAATGTCATTATCCCTTTGTACGCAACAAGTGTGTACAATACTGTCGGTACTTGTTACTTTTCTGATTGCTTATTGCAAGAGTAGTGTGAAACTAAGTGGGGGAGAAGAGATGCTTCCCAGATATGTTCCAATTGTAAGTCATTGGTAAGAGGTACTGCTTGAGAAGACAGTGCAAGTGTGGTTAGAGTTGTTAGAATTGTTTGGATCGTGAGTCATAGTTGGAAGTGCAAAGAGGCAAGTATGATTCTGAGAACAGGAAGTGTTGGTAATGGTGATTTATACTCCAGTATGATTATCAGATGTCTATTGACAAATTGAGGACTTGATCACCCTTAATCTCTTGTTGATAGTAGACGAAATTGTATTGAATGGTATATAATTGTCTTGCTATCTAATTGGGGCATAAAGTGATGAATATGAATGAAGTTTGGTATAAGCTTGTGAACCATATGATTTGATGAAGACTCTAATAAGGACAATGAATTAAGAGGGATGATCAGAGTTGTTCAGCGGTTAATGATGGTGCGGTATTGTTATGTTGTATTCTTCGACGGAAGCGAAAGGAAAAGGCTAAAGTAGTGAATTTCCTGTTGTGAATGGATTCCCAGAAGTGTTTCCGGAAGACGTTAGTGAATTGCCACCTGAGAGAGAAGTGGAGTTTACTATAGATTTGATTCCTGGAACTAGTCCGGTGTCGATGGCACATGTCGGCATCTGAATTGTATGAATTGAAGAAGCAGTTAGAAGAGTTACTTGAGAAGAAGTTTATTCGGCCAAGTGTTTCGTCGTGGGGTGCTCCTGTGTTGTTGGTTAAGAAGAAAGAGGGTTCGATGAGACTGTGTATGGATTACAGGCAGTGGATAAAGTTACGATCAAGAATCGGTATCCATTGTCGAGGATTGATGATTTGATGGATCGACTGGTTGGAGCTTGTGTATTTAGTAAGATTGATTTGAGATCTAGATATCATCAGATTCGTATGAAGACGGAAGATATTTAGAAAACTGCATTTAGAACGAGGTATGGACATTATGAGTATTCTGTTATGCCGTTTGAAGTTACTAATGCACCTGGTGTTTTCATGGGGTATGTGAACATGATATTTCATCCGTATCTTGATAAGTTTGTGGTGGTCTTTATTGATGACATTCTGATTTATTCGAAGAATGATGAAGAGCATGCAGGACATCTTAGAATTGTGTTGGAACTGTTGAAAAAGAAGAAGTTGTATGCGAAGTTATCTAAGTGTGAGTTCTGGTTAAGTGAAGTAAGCTTTCTTGGTCATGTGATTTCCAAGAATGGTATTTTTGTTGATCTTACGAAGGTAGAAGTAGGCATGGCAAATAAACCCGGCCCTGCTGGGGCCAGCCCGCCCCCGCCCCGAAATTAGCGGGGAAAACCCGGTTTAACCGGGGGCGGGTGCGGGTAAAACCCATTTTTTATTTACGGGTGCGGGTGCGGGGGCGGGTGATGGTAATACCCGCCCCGCACCCGCACCCGCCCCGCACCCGCCAACTAAATTTATTTTATTTTATTTGTTTTTAATAGTTTTATTAGTTATTTACACTTTTTATACTTTTTAATATTATAATATTATGTTTATTGGAATTATTATTTATTTTTTTGAAAATAAAATTTAAATAAAACTATCAAACTTGAAAAATACTTTTAAAATAATTAAGTATTTAGTTTAATTATTTATCTTTAACTTTATTGAAAAAAATATAAATTTAAAAATAAAATAAAAATTTTATTCGGGCGGGTGGCGGGTAAACCCGTTTCTTGTTGGGGGTGGGGGCGGGTGAATAAATTTTAGCCCCGAACGAGTGCGGGTACGGGTGCGGGTCTAGGTCTGGGAGGCGGGTGCGGGTCTGGGTGTGCTTAAATCCGCCCCCGACCCGCCCCGTTGCCATCCCTAGGTAGAAGCGGTATCTCAGTGGGAAGCATCGAAGAATGCTTCTGAAATCCGTAGTTTCCTGGGTCTTGCAGGTTACCACAGAAAGTCATTGAAGGATTTTCGAAGTTAGCTTTTTCGTTGACTAAGTTGACAAGGAAGGGTCAAGTGTTTGTTTGGGATGCTGAATGTGAGAAAGGATTCCAAGAGTTGAAGAAGAGGTTAACTAGTGCTCCGATTCTGATTTTTCCGAATCCGGCAGAATCTTTTGTTGTGTATTGTGATGCGTTATTGATGGGATTAGGTGGTGTTTTGATGCAAGATAAGCAGGTTATGGCTTATGCTTCGAGATAATTGAAAGTTCATGAAAGGAATTATCCGACTCATGATTTAGAGTATGATGTATTTTTTGAAATTATAGAGGCATTACTTGTATGGTTCTCGATTTGAGGTGTTACGTGATCATAAGAGTTTGAAGTATCTCTTGATCGAAAGAGTTGAATACGAGGCATATGAGATGGTTGGAATTTCTCAAGGATTATGATTTTGGTTTGAATTACCATCCTGGTAAGGCAAACGTGGTTGCAGATGCATTGAGCAGGAAGTCATTGCATATGTCAATGTTGATGGTTCGTGAATTGGAATTGGTTGAGCGTTCGAGAGATTTGAGTTTGGTATGTGAGACTACTTCTGATAGTGTTAAATTGGGTATGTTGAAGTTGACTAGTGATATTCTTGAGGAAATTCGAACTGGACAGAAATCTGATGTTGTTTTGGTGGATAAGTTGACATTGATCAACCAAGGTCAAGGAGGTGAATTGATGACGAGAATGGTGTTATGAGATTTGGTGATAGAGGGTGTGTTCCGGATATTGCAGAACTTCGGAAGAGTATTTTGGAAGAAGGACATCGTAGTGGATTGAGTATTCATCCCGGTGCTACTAAGATGTATCATGACTTGAAAAAGTTATACTGGTGGCCTGGAATGAAAAAGGAAATTGTTGAGTTTGTTTATGCTTGTTTGGTTTGTCAGAAGTCAAAGATTGAACATCAGAAACCGTCAGGATTGATGGAACCGTTGTTTGTTCCGGAGTGGAAATGGGATGGAATTTCTATGGATTTTGTATCTGGTTTGCCTAGGACGGCGAAGAATTGTGATTCTATTTGGGTTATTGTTGATCGGTTGACAAAATTTGCTCACTTTATTTCGATAAGAATGGATTATCCTATGGAAAGGTTGGCAGAATTGTATGTTGAAAAGATTGCAAGTTTGCATGGTATCCCTTCTAGTATTGTGTCGGATAGAGATCTAAGGTTTACGTCTAAGTTTTGGACGGGGCTGCAAGAAGCTTTGGGTACTAAGTTGAGGTTGAGTTCCGCTTATCATCCGCAGACAGATGGTCAGACGAAAAGAATGATTCAGTCGTTAGAGGATTTGTTGCGAGCTTGTGTGTTGGAGAAAGGTGGAGCTTGGGATAGTTATTTTCCATTGATTGAGTTTACCTACAACAATAATTTTCATTTGGGTATTGGTATGGCTCTGTTTGAAGCATTGTATGGTAGGAGGCGTCGTACACCGTTGTGTTGGTACGAATCTGGAGAAAGTGTTGTGATTGGACCAGAGATTGTCCCACAGACTTCAGAAAAGATTAAGATGATTCAGGAGAAGATGAGAGATCCTCAGAGTCGTCAGAAAATTTATCATGATAAGAGGAGTAAAGATCTTGAGTTTAGTGAAGGAGATCATGTGTTTATGCGAGTTACCCGGATGACTGGTATTGGTCGAGCTTTGAAGTCAAAGAAGTTGACTCCGCATTTTGTTGGTCTGTATCAGATTACCAAGAAGGTTGGGAGAGTTGCTTATCAGATTGCTTTACTGTCGTCTCTTGCGAATTTGCATGATGTCTTCCATGTATCTCAGTTGAGGAAGTACATTCCTAATCCGTCTCATGAGATTCAGGTAGATGATATACAGGTGCGAGATAATATGACTGTTGAGACATTACCTGCGAGAATTGAGGATCGGAAGGTGAAGCAGTTACGTGGTAAAGAGATAGCATTGGTAAAAGTAGCTTGGGGAGGACCAGCAGGTGGAAATGTAACTTGGGAACTGGAGAGCCAGATGAAGGACTCGTATCCCGAACTTTTTGTCTAACGTATGTTTTCGAGGACGAAAACTCTTTTAGTAGGGGAGAGTTGTGACACCCCAAATTAATTCAATTATTAAATAATTAGAAATTTAATTATTAATTTAATTAAAGGTTGGATTATTAATATTTGGAGCTCGGATCGAAAGTTATGAGGCTCGGAAGTTATGAATTCATTATGTTACAATATTCAACACTTACAAATTTTTTGGAGTGTTTGTTTACATGGTCAGATTAACGATTTCGGGTTCGATTTTATCATAGTTATTGGCTCCGAATTAAAAAATGTTCAACTGCAAAGTTGTTCATCTCGCGGCAATCTATAACTTTGTTGAAGGAATTGAATTCATTCGGGACTCGGATAGAAAATTACAAAGCCTGGAAGATAAGAATTCATCATGTTTGCAATATCCTAATGGTTGTTATGCACATGTTCGAGGCTATTTTTATCATCGATTAGATTGCCGCACGGAGAAACTTTGAACATGAAAGTTGGAGTTTGTCATGTCGTCTATAAGTTTTGTTCATAAACTTTTTCGTTTTGGACATCACAACAAAAGATACGAAGCCTCGAAGTGGTTGAGTTGAAATTGCCAAAACGCGAGATATCATATACGTTTTTGCCATGGCTACGAGAGTATTTTATCAAACAGTTGTTATGCGTATGTTTGGGGCTGTTTTTGTCATCGATTTGATCGCCGCACGGAAAAACTCCAAACACGAAAGTTGGAGTTTGTCGTGTCCTCTACAAATTCTGTTTAGAAATTATTTTGTTTTGGACGTTGGAGCGAAAAATATGAAGCGCCGTAGTTGACAGTTTGAAGTTGGAAAATTGTTGCAAGTCATGCTTGAAATTTGCCCAGTCCAGCCAGGACTTTCATCGAACAGTCATGTGGCAAAGTTCAAACACTTCTTATTCGGTGATTAAGGCTTCGTTTGGATTTTTGACGAACTAAAAAGTTATTTTATCACACGTGCTCTTTCCGATAGTGTCGAGTTTGCATTATTTGGTCGAGTATCGGAAAAGTTATAGATCCTTAAAGTGGTGTATGTGGATTGATGTAATAGACACGACACTTAGAGAAATTCTCAAGTATTCAAACCAGCTTGTGATGCCTTGATTTCAGGGTCATTTTAAAGCATGCTACGGGTCTCGAATCGAAAAACTCCGAACATGAAAATTGTTCACGGAAATGTATTCTACGACTTTTATCTTTCGATTTTGTATCGAAAACGTGTGTATTCCGGGATATAACACCGTGAAGTGAGGCGTTTAAAGCGGGAAGTCGGTATTTTGGAGGCATGATTTTTTCTTGTGTATTTTTATACGGCAGCTCACAGAACAAAACCATAAGAGAATTCTCTTCACTCCACGAGTCATGACCATTATCTCTTCTTGGCTGGATTTATAACAAACTTCAGGAAAAAAAACTCATATTCCTCTCATCATCACCGTTCTCTCACTTTTCTTCACTGGCCATTTCTCATTCTCCTCTAACAAACTCAGAAAACAGTTATAAACTCCATAACAACTTGTAACAACCTCGAACCTCTCTCTCTCTCTGCCATAAAGCAAAACTCATAAGAAGAAAACAAGGACCACCTATCATTTCTTCTCTCACATTTCTTCACCACCAACCTTCTTCTTGGATACCATCGTCAACGACCCTCACTCACCTTCATCTACCATAACTAACAGAATAACACCACTCTTCATTCTTCTGCTCGCGGGCATACCACTCTCTCACGCGGCTCTCCTCCTGGCTCTTCACAACAACCTCACTACCCTCTTCCCCTCGGGCCACGCCATAACCAACTCCATCAAGACCGTAACAGAAAGAACCGACTCCACTGGCTTCCAGTCTTTCTTCGTAACAAACACAACCTATCACCACCATCACTCTCACTTTTCACCTCGATCCAAAACTGAACAAGAGAAAGTTGTTGCGAACAACCTCTCTTCACTGT
This sequence comes from Vicia sativa, assembly GCA_021764765.1. Classification (NCBI taxonomy): domain Eukaryota; kingdom Viridiplantae; phylum Streptophyta; class Magnoliopsida; order Fabales; family Fabaceae; genus Vicia; species Vicia sativa. The sequence goes on along the minus strand of CM038792.1, from coordinate 133,111,869 downwards.
TAACCACCATCTAACAACCATAAACGAAAACTCAAGAGAAGTAGCAGAAAATTCTTCAGTGATCATCCTCTTCATTCGTCTCTTCTCCACACCATTCTTGAAAAGAATATTCGCATCGTATCACAAGATTCGTGGAGTTTGCGAGTCTGCTGCGAAATCTTCGAAGTTTATCTGTCTTTTATCTTCAAGGGTGAGTCGCTGCAAGCTCGCGGAATGGTTCAGAATGAGTTAAATTGAGGCTGCGAGTTTCGCCGTCGCCAAGCAGCAAGACTGCATAAACGGAACTTTCGCTCATGACCGGCAAGCAGATCTGGATTTCCCTCGCGGTTTGCTCGAATTTATTCGAAGAGTGATGAAGACGAAGCTCGTATTAACGGCCAGCGTGGAATTCCGAACAAGATAGGTGACTTTGCATTCGTTTTCCGCTCACACGACCGCCGTCGGCGGCAATATCATCGCCGGGGAGGGCGATCAGAAAGCTCAGTTCCGGTGAGTTTTTCCTTGTTTTGATTCATTTGCCCTATACGTGGTGATCTCCCACTGGCCATATGCCTCTTTTACTGTTTGGTTGTTTTTTTACATAATATCTTTACTTTGATTTTTTTTTCTCTCTCTCTGATAACTTAAGTTAAAAAAAAATTGACCAATTGATAAGGTTGTAATACATTAAAGACGTGACAGCAAAAAGGGAATTTCTGGAAGTTTATTATTTTTTTGATAAATGGACTTAATGCTAAACTGGACTGGGCTTGACAAAAATTCACATCCTCACCTAAGTTTCAGGCCCAAGCGCTAGTTCAATTACAAGTAGCTCATTCAAAAGTGCTGAGTTACACCCCCCCTGATTCCTATGTTCATAACATTCATAATTCTCAAATTTGCTTCCGATTTCAATTATTTTGACATATAAAAAATCCGTAAAAATTAGTTTCTGACATTTTAGGATCTTAGGATATTTTTTGTGATTTTTTTTGCAATTAATATTCTTTGGTTTTTCATCCGTTTTCGATAATATGTTTAGAAGCGATTTCTCCATGATACCTTGCATGTTTCAATGTGTTTTTTCCGATCGTTTCTCGACAATAAAAACATGAATAAAAATGCTCCTGACTTTATAGATTGTTAGGATTTTTTTTCATCCTTTTTTGGGAATTTTGATAGTTGTATTTCAATTCTTTTTTTTTTAATTGTTTTCGATAAGATGTTTAAAGGCGATTTTTCCTATAATGCTTCGCATATGGATTCAAATTTTGATTGTTCCTTAATCACAAAAATTCCTAAAAATAACATACTAGTTCTATTAGGTGTTAGGAGCCTCTAGGATTTTTTCTCATTTTTTTAAAATCCTTTTTAGGTTCTTACCCGATTTTCCTTTCGCATGATACAAACATAGGTAATTGTTTGCTAGTTCACCTAGTTAAGAATCGATTTCTTTGCATATAATGTCTAATATTTGTTCTAACTTTCAAGTAACTTTTAATTAACATTTTGACATGTTTAGGTAGCTGTTATCTTGATTTAGAAACCGTGATTGAGTCATGTGATTAGGGTACCATGCTAGTTGATCCTTAGAGCGACGGTTGATCGTTTGATTTAGTTTTGCTCATAATTTTGTTTCAATCATGATTTTTCTTGTGCATTTCATTTGAGATCATTTAATATGAGTTAGATACTGACTTGTATAATTTTACATCTATTTGATTTCAATGGTTGCTTAATTCTCAAGTTTCAATTAGTTTGTAATGTTCAAAAGCATGTTTCTCCTTTGTCGTTTGAATTGACTAATCTTAGGAGTGTAATGACATGTGTTTCTTAGAAACTTTAGGATGTTTTTCTACCATCTAATTGTAGTCAAATGTAAACCTTACCTTAGGATTGTAAATAGAACTTCAAAGCTAACCTTTAATAGTTCGATTCTTAGGAACTAGTTCGATAATTGCATAGTTTTTCTAGCTTCCTTTTGCATGTTTAGTTTGTGGTTTTTCCCCTCTATTTGTTTAGATGTTTAGGAAAGCTTTAGAGAATGTAGTTGCTTCTATCTATTAAGAATCTACCTTTCATGCTTAGATTTCTTTGTGAATAATGTATTTTAAGTCATTTTAGTGTAGATTTTTTATTTCTAACTACTCTAGATCTCTAGCTATGTTTGGCATTGCATTTGAGAACTATTGTGATGGACTTAGCTCGATTTTGATATCATTCATGGGTTATTTTGCATTATGTGTGCGTTTCTGCCCGGTTTTCCATTCTTATGTTGCTATACACATTTACATTTCATTTCTTCATCTTTGGATCATATTTTGACATGTGATGTGAATATGCAATTATATTCCCGCTTCCTTGTTATTTTTGACATGTTTGTTGACTTGTGCAAGGTACATTGAGGATGTTTTGGTTAGGTACCTAATTTTGGTACACTAACATACCACTTTTCCCATGGTTCTGTTTGCGTTTTAAACGCGTTTTGCTTTATGTTTTCTCATATTACGAGAAACACATATTCTACTATTTTGTTTGGATATGTACCTTTGTGCAGGTGTTCTGATTGTTGTGAGGACTTGTTTGCTACACGCACATGTTGCACGATATCACCTTGTGAATTATATTGATCGAGCTGTTTCTTATTATTGCTTTGTTGATGGCAGTTTACTCGAAGTTTTCCGGAGTATTTTTAGCTCGCAGTGCTCTTCGGATTTTATTATCCGTTTGGTATTAATTTTATTTTGTTTATTGCATTCTTTTACTGCTTTTCTAGAGAGCATGAGAAGTAGGGTTTTACCGTTTTCCTTGCCATGAGAAGTAGGAATAGAGATGTATGAAGGGCTTCCGTAGTTGGAGCATGTTAGGAATCCTCGGTTTATTTAAAGACCCGTTTAGGGCACTTCTATTTGCTAATTGTGTTTGGTTTGTTTAAAATCTCCATCGTGCATAGGAGGTAATTCTCGATAGTGTTTATATTTGTGCTTGCATAGGTCAAGAGTGGTTAGGACACCCGATGTGGCACCACCAAGCAAAGTCACGCTTTTTTCTATTTCCTGCTATCGAGTCATGATGATATGATGGGTAAGCGGAAAGGGTCCGCAATCGACCTCCGCACAGTTCTAGTCTGTGTCAGCTCAGCACACGCGAATCATGTTGCTTCCTTTATCGAGTCAATGATAATAAAGTGGCAAGAGTTCCCTATTCTGACTCTCCACGCTTTCCTGGGGTTCGCATTTATTGTAGAGCTCGCATCATTTGCTCTTCACACTTGACAATTTATGCCATGCGGTGATACCATTCACAGGAATCAGATGTGTCGGCTCCTAGTTGACTCACGGTATGCTTTCTTGTTCGAGGCTATGGGACTTCCTCCTTTTCTTGCGCTTGTGTGACATTTGTTTTTTTGCATTGCATTGTTTGTGTGCTTCTGTCAAAGCACTTGTTTGCTTCATCCCTTTTGGTCATCTTTGACTCTACATTAGGTAGTGATTCGAGATGGACATAGACTTAGGTTTTAAACCTTTTCCATCCCTTTTTGTCATCTTCGACTCTACTTTAGTTAGCAATTCGAGATAGACATAGATTTAGGTTGTAAACCTTTGTCATGTTCCCTTAGGATTCTCTCGAATCTATCTTTAGGTAGTGATTCGAGTTAGACCTTAGTTTGTAATCCATGCATGATAGCATTAGGGATAGAGTTAGATAGTTTCCCTTGATTGTTTTCTAGTTTCTTTTGCATCTTTGCATGTAATAAAACTAAAACTTGTTTTCTTTTTCTTTTGCAAATTAAAGCACTTAATAATGGTTCAAACTCCTTTTTCAAAGGTAAAAGCAACCAACCAATACAAACCTTTTTTCCTATGGGTTTTCTTTTTGTGTTTAAAACCTTTTTCATAAGTAAAAAACACAAAACCCACCCTTTTTCTATTGGTTTGTTTAAAACACAAATATTTGAGTCGCACTACGTCGCTCTGACTTTCCTATTGCACGAGGGAATACGTAGGCATCTTGTCACGGGACTCGATCGAGCAAACTTTGTAAATACTTCATTCTTTTCCCTGTGTTTTCTTTATTTTTCTTTCTTTCACATGTATTCCCCTTTAGCATACAGATATAACGATTAAGCAGTAAATAGACATAAACACACCCATTAGGTAGAAAATAAAAGTGGATACCATAGAGTACTACGGGCGTGTGGGGTGCTAATATCTCTCGGTCGCAAGACCGTGTCTTATCCTTTTAGGCTTTCGCGATGCGTTTACCTTTCTCCTTTTGAGAGATAAAAAACGTTTGATGGCGACTTCATTGATATAGTTATCAGATGATGTTCAGTCGGTTGTTTCAATCCTCTACAAAGGGAATCATGATGTGTCATTTTACCGTGTGTATCTTGATCACGCTAACCATGATAACATCAGATGAACGTCGTTCGAGGATCATAGAAATGTTGTCCCATTCGACCTCATCTCGTTATACTCCGGTGGCTAGCATATGGGTCAGATATTATGGTCAAGTATCTTCTAGAGCGGTGCACTCGACAGTTTGGATTTATGCAAATGATATCGGGATCTCCTTTTTAGGTTTGCTCCGACACCATTATCTGTCAAGAACTATGTGATATTTTTCAGGATTGAGAGAATTATTTGGTGCCACAAGAGTATCGAATGATGTCAGCATCTGAGAGTTGGCATTGTGTAGAGGGATACGTGACATGGTTCTTTAAAGTGTCACATCCTATCATGACACATGATGGTCCTGGATGTCCACCTAGGTCATCTCATGAGGAGTTCTTGGAGAACCAACTGACCGAGAATGACCATGCCATTAATGATATATTAGCGGATACACACACTTGGGCGTGAGACATTTGATAGAGGAGGTCCTGAGACGATAGCCATCATTGAGATAATGGTTAGGGGGCATCCAGTACAATGAGATATATGAGGCATAGTAGGTAACAAGGGTTATAATTAGACACACACAACAACAATAGCCTATGTTATTTTATTTTATTTTATTTTTACCGATGTAATATTTTGACATTACGTATTTATGAATAACTGATATATTATATATCTCTATTTCTAAACATCTAATCTAATTGTTATGTTCGTTTCATTTTTCGTCTAAATCGTATCATTTTATGTTTGCCCGCTTATTAGATAGTAGTGGTAATAATGATGTTTTAAACAAAAATGGGACAAATAGACAAAATTTCGGATATGCAGATCTGAAACCTTTGTTTTCATATATATACATGGTGGTTTCGGATGTGCTTGTCAAAAACACTAATTGGTGTATTTGGATATACACATCCAAAAAGTATTTTTGAATTTTCAAAAGTATTTTTTATTATATAAAGATGGCTTAAAAAATTTCAATATTGTAGTATCATAGACCTGCATGCCGTTTGATTTAAAGTAATTTGTTATCTTTTCACGACAGGTATGGATAAATAGGATGATTTTTTTAATCTTTTATAAAAATATTTATTAGAAAATTTATGGAAATAATGTACGCTATAATTAGAAGGAAGATCAATGAAGATCAATTATATATGTTTATAAAAAAGTTAAGGGAAATAGTAAGGAGTGTCCCTTGGTACTTGTTAAAAATTTTAAACTAGTATATTTTTGTTTAATATCACTTGTATTTAATGCAATGAAAATTAATTAATTTTTTTTTTGTAAAATAAAAGAGATATTTTACTTTAAAAGACTCATTTAATGCAATATTTTCCTTATTTAAAATTCTTAAAGAGTGCCCCTGAGACACTCATTAACATGACCCAAAAATTAAATAGACAGATGAAAAGCAAAAGAATTATACATCATATTTATATTTTTTTTCTTTTTACCCAATAAAATTATTGTTTTTTTAAATAAATAATGGCATCAAAATTTGTAGCTTTCATTATTTGTTGACAAACTAAAACATTAAATCAAAATTTGAAAGAAGATTGTCAATAATATTAGGAGTAAAAAACTGCCATTTCAAGGTTACCATTTCAAGATTTCTTTTCAATTTGTGATTGGCAAAATAGACCACATATATGTAAAAACTGCCACAAATCAAGTATTTGTTGCCAACTTATAGCTACTTTCAAACAGCCACATATGTGACAGATCAAATTTTTTGTTGTGTTAACATTTGTGACTGTTAAAAGAGAATGATTAGAAAGAGAGCCAATAATTTAAGTAATGTTCTCTACCTTCATAAAGATAATTTATACATGTATAATCAATTATCAAAAGGCATTAAGTGTAGCAAGATAAATTAATTCATAAATGGAAACATTGAAAGCACAAGATGTACAAAAATATTTAATCAAAGCATCCACCGTCTGCAAGTCAAAATTACATCAATGTATGACAGTGGATGCCATTAAACGCCTCAATCCAACATCAGAAAAAACTGTCTTTCGGGCATGTGTATAAATAAAGTTTCATGTATGATCCAGAACGATAATCATTTCTAGCACTTTTCTGGAGGGATAAAGAGTTGAAACGAAATAGAAGCAATCAAGCAGCAATTCATATGCACAAACTTGGATTATGACTTGTCACTCTTGGATCGCCCTTCAAGCAACTGACCTACATCATGTCGCAACATCTCCAAATATTCCTGCATAATTTTTGATGTGATTATGCATAATCCGTAAAACAATGAGATAAAAGTAGTTTGCAAATCAGCATATCAAACATTAAATCATATAAATGAATATACTCATTGGCCTATTGAAAAAAATATATACTTACACTGGCAAGACTTTCATTGGAACATAACTCATCCAGAAGGTCATTGGAAGCACTTCGACTGCCAGACTGCTGAAGGGCGTTTTCAGCTACAGCACGGAAGATGTCTGCAGGTGGACCCCGACGATCAATCGTCTCTACCACTGGTTGAAGGTCAAGCTGGAGAAAGAAGGAAACTGTCATAATAGAACACAACTACAGCAGCAGTTTATGCTAACTGACAAGTTAGAAGTAAAGCCAGATCTTAGTAATGTTCTTCATAGTTCATAGTCCAAAATATTTTAGAATCACCTAATGGTAAAGAAAAGTTAAGCAACAGAGGGGTTAATTTACATGCCAGTCAACTGTATAAACAGGGCTGTAAGTTTACTCATGGTTACACAGACTGGCTCAGCCGCCACGGCCATTTTGACAGTTTTATCCATCGAAACCATATAGCCACGAAACTCAATAATCTACAGATAAAACCAACTTGAGAACACTATCGATAGCATTTACGTTTGGTGGTTTTGTCAAATATAAAAAAAATAAGCAAAAGACATGCTTAAAACATGGAACAGCTATAGCTATTAGAGTCCTCCATTGGAAAGAAAAGGATATGGTCTCAATATATGTTTATAAGTGTAGACAATCTTCACTTTACAAACCGATTTTGTAAGGTTAAGTTAGACTCTACTACAATTCTAAGATGGTATCAAAGCCTATCCAAGATTTGTTGGACCACCTGCTATCAGATTTCCGTTATCGCCCACTGTTTATTTATTATATCCACGAACAATAGTGTTGGGTGTGAGAGGGTATGTTAAAGAGACCCACATTAAAAGGATATGGTTTCGATATATGTTTATAAGTGGGGGCAATCCCTCACCTTACAAGCCAGTTTTGTAAGGTTGGGTTAGACCCGAGCACAAATAAGAAATTTGATTGATCTTAACAGCACACATAAATAAATAAAACATGCAAGCACCGTACTAAACTACGCCTTTCTGTTAACACATGTACACAAACCTGTAAGTTTTGATTATCAGAATTTTCATTCCTGTAGGAAACAAGGGTTTCTGGTTCTGCAGCAGAGAATGGTGATGGAGGATTTCCCCCTCCAAGGGCTTGTGATACAATGGGCATCATCTGTTGAAACATCCTTGAGAAGTCGATGCCACCACCCTGCCCTCTTCCCATTCCAGATAACATATTTCCCATGCCCTGACTGTCAACCTGCTGGGCAATCTGATTGACTGTGTTCATCATCTGTGGGCTTTGTGTGAACTGTTGCAACATGTTCCTTAAGCCATCAGGTGAGTCAACTCCTGTTTGATGTGAAAACCCTTCCAACAAACCATTCAAAGCAGGACTCTGTAGAACCTGAGACATTAAACCTGCCACATCAACCTGACTACCACCGGGTGGCATGGGTCGCTGAGATGATGGCCTATCCCCATTTATCAAATTAACAGTTGATCCTTGGCCCGCAGTTGTTTGCAATAGATTTTGACTATCTGTCCTTGTTTCCTGACTTTGGCTGATGGAAGAACTGGAGGATCCATCACCGGCACCTTTAGGTTGAAGTCTGGTCCGTCTCTGTTTTGGCACACACATTTTTGAAGGATGAGTCAAAATGTGGTTATGAAAATTTGAAAAAAACAAGAGAAGAAGTTTCAAAACATGTTCACTAAGGCTCTGCTAATGAACAAATGTGTCAAATTTACAATTATATATTGTTAATGTGATAAAGTATGAAGGGTTTGAGCGAACTACTGCAGAGGGTATGTAGTGGCATAGCATGTCGCATCAATTAGGAAATTCAAGCTTCTCATTCACAAAAACAGAAATATTAAGCTTACCTTACGCTCCAAACCACTCATACCCAGTCCAAGAGGAGCAGTTTTGGCAGGTTCAGTTACATCCCGTCTTTCACTTGCAGATGGAGCATCCTGTACTTTTTCTGATTTTACCATGGTTTCTCCACTAGAAGAAGTTTGTAAATCTTGATTGGAAGAACTTGAAACAAATTTGTCGACCAAAACATCTCTCTCGTCATTACTACAGGTTTTGATTGCCTCGGTTTGGGACTGGTTGTGATCAGACAAACAATTAGTTAATTTAAATAGGTACTTGTAGGGGATAGATATATTACCAGGTATGAACAAATGTAATACCTTCTCCGCTCCACTTTCAGAAGTGCAACCAACTGAAGATGCACTAGCAGCCCCACGTTCATTCATCTCCACTGTAGTATCTCTCTGTTCATTTACATGTGCAGGTCTAAGTTCAGATCCAGAAGACACGTCCCTGTTAGTTGATTGCGTTTGGCCTGATTGAATGGAAAACAGCTTTAAAATAAAATATGATTGTATCTACCTGTATAATGAAACTATATATACCAACAAGTTTCTATGGCAAGGATAGATTTAAGCTAAACGAGATGACAAAGGAGTATAAACAATGCTATTGTATTGAGAACAAAACAATAAATTGCTAACCACCTGACAGAACTGTGTTATCTCCTTGCAAATTACCAACAGAGTTTCTAAGACGAGATTGAATCTCCGCTAAAACAGATGACAATGGAGCTGAATCAGATGGTAGCTGTGAAGTAGATATACTAAACCCAGTTGGTGTGCTATCAGCAGTTCCGATGCCAGAAGGGTTAGATGAGAGAGTTGCAGATATGACATTTCTAACAGGTAAAACACGTGTAGAACCAGAATCACCAGAGCCAGACTCAGTACGGTGTTCAGTCCTTGTCCCTTCCCCGTTATTTGGTCTAGAGCCAATGGCTGAAACAATTGGTGCAAGAGAGGCACCTGGCAAGAGTCAAAATTAAAAAATGTTGTATATTTCATCGGGGCAAGCACAATTAGTTTTACTTACCAGCATGTATGTGAATGTTCACGTTCCTAGGAGCACTTCCAACACCAACTGTGCCTAAAGTTGCAGGAGTTGAAGAAGAAAGTGGACCGCCAAACAGGGAGCTAGTCTGGAGTGGAAATGGCTGAAAATGGCACAATATCAGTAAAATCAGAAATGTCATACAGGGGTGAACTGGAGAGAGTCTATCTTCTATTCTCAATATTCAAAAAAAAATTACTCTTTCCTTTCGATTATTTCTAACAATTTCCATTTCCTTTGGTTTCCTAGAATGAACAGAGATGACATAGAAATAATAATTGACTCTCCGAAACAAACTCATCCTTACAAAACCGGCTTGTAAGGTGAGAGTTTCCCTAACTTTATAAACACTACACAAGTCATATCTCTAAGCAATATGAGACTAAACTTACCCCCTTCGAACCAAATGCTAAATCAGGTGACTGGGGGCAGACTGCAATGAAGGCGGAATTTCCAACAAATATATGAGTACACAATCATTTGTTTCCAAAGGTACAAATATCAAGTAGGACCCAAAAAACAGTTGCTATCAATTTAACCCCTCAATCATAAAAAGTGACATAAAATCATCCCTCTACATGCACACTATGACAACACAAAAAATGGGGCTTGTTAATTTGAAATTGAATCGATTTTATTTCTTAGACTGCAAGAATTACTGATGCCACTTTCAGTGATTGATGGACTAGATTAGACTAAAATTTTCTTTAGAGAATCAAAGACGTGTCACCAATAATGTGAATGTAATAAAACTGACAAACCTGCGCCATTATAGGATTTGGTCCTGATGGAGAAATATAAACTGCTGGTCCAGAATTAACAAAAGATTCTGCCTGAAATTTGAATATGATCACAAACAGTATTTTGGCACAAGAAAGCAAACCAAATCGCAAATGAAAATAATGAAAACATACAGAAGATCGTCCCATTCGCAGTGTTAACATAGTTCGGCCTAGTTCAAGTAGAAGTGCACCCAAATGCTGCATAGCAATTCCTATCTGTACTGACTCAGACTGTATTTGACCTCTTACACCTAGATCAGCAGAAGTTCCCTCTCGCTCCATGCGTCCTGCAATATGCTAGTCACAAATTACAAGTAAAACAAAATCAGATCAAATAAAGGATGAAAATACTGAGACTATTTGACATTAACAAATCCATACAAATAAAGTGTACTTCATATGACAACGTTTGTGTGCTTAAATAAATAGAAGCACTTTTTGTTTTAGACTCGGATACTATCAGATTTATGTATCATTGCCCCAACACATATATCAGAGATGGACGGATACAGAATATTAGAAATTTTAACCAACAAGAGAGGGTATTCAAAAAATACATCCTTCATATACTAAGTTATCATTAACTGACACTACAGAAATGTGGTGGATATGGGTGGTGGTTCCTCAATTAATCAACTGATATTATGAATACAAGTGCAGGTGTTATCGAAGTCCAACATTACTAAAACTAACAGTAAAGTTCCATACATCAATGCAAAAGTTTAGTTAGATACAGAGAAAACATTGGAGATAAGGAGCATAGAAAAGTAAGACTCAATACTACAGAAATGTGGTGGATATGGGTGGTGGTTCCTCAATTAATCAACTGATATTATGAATACAAGTGCAGGTGTTATCGAAGTCCAACATTACTAAAACTAACAGTAAAGTTCCATACATCAATGCAAAAGTTTAGTTAGATACAGAGAAAACATTGGAGATAAGGAGCATAGAAAAGTAAGACTCAATTACTTTCAGTTCATATAAACAAAAGTTTTACCATCAAAGCATGCTCAAGGTACCAATGGAGACATTTATTTTCTCCCAACACACACACCCAAGCGCACATATATAACACATTCACGATTTATGGTAACATTGGTTAAAATGTTGAGACAATTTAGTTTTGTCCAAAATGTTAACATATTTTCTAGGCAAGTTTCACCCATCCCTTTTATAGATACACAAGTCTTCTTGCAAGTTTCCAATAAAATTTATACTGCAAAAACAAATATCCAATAATTGCAAAAAGTGAAGAAAAACAAATATTCATATATATGTATAGGATAAGTTAATTACAGATAGCGCAGAAACAGCTTGACCACTAAGCAACTGTTCCGCACGATGCAACACAGCGGTCAATGCTTCAAGTGTTGGCAACCCTTGTGTATTGGAAGGCAATTCTACCCGTTGATCTCCAGAGTTAGTTGAAGATATATTTGGCCCATAACCTGCAAAAGCAAATTTAAATATTTCAGTTCAGTGCCTTCACGATTCTAGATAGAAAGGCAACAATTTTAACACCATTACCGTTTTGTGAAAGTATCTGTTCCATGCGATTTATGAACTCAGACAAAGTGCTCAGTGAGTCAGGAATTGGCTGAAATGATGTATGAGAGAAAGGGAGTTAAATGGTATGAAAATGGATTAAATTTAAAGAATTAAAAATTAAGAGGATATGGAGAAGAGAGGCTATATTCCTACTGTGGTGAAAGAAGGAATGGGTATTGCTCCTGCGACGGTAGGAATCTGAACAACATGAGGCATGGATTGGAATGCCAAACCAGGAAATGTCTGTCCAGACGGTGCCTGATTTCCAGCTACGCTTTGATTTCCTTCAGCTTCATTCCCCGGTGGAGCCTAACAAGATAGATTCAACCCCAGTTTAGGTGCACACCCACTTAGTTCAAATGACATATATCGTAGTACACATGTAGCTAAACAGCATTTAGCAACACAAGAGGACAACTCTTTTGGCCGCACTGAATCTATTTCAAAATTAAACTAATGATGGCAAACATTGTTGTCAATGGTGGATGACAGTCCATGGTGGAGTTCCTAAATCCCGCCATACCGGCCGCTTAGCGGCACGGTTATAGCGGATTATGGCGGAAAGATCCGCAATATCGACTGATATTTACCATTGCGGAAAGCCAAAAAAATGTAACCGCCATAGCGCCGCTATTTGATAACATTGACGGCAGAGAAAAGAATTAACCATGTCATTATAAAAATCATAAGGAAAAATCATGTTTTATTATTTTACCAAAGAGGGGGGTAAAGGAGCCAAAATAGATAAATAATCATTTATGGGATACCCAACATATAGCATTATTAGGACAATAGATGAAAACGTTTTACACGAAGAAACAAAACCAGCTGAAATAGTTACAGCAAGAGGTGATATGATTGCTTCATGATCTAAGCAGATTAAATTGAAAGGATATGTCAAAGGAATCTTAAAAAAAAAAAAATCGAATGGCAAATTGTCAGTGGTTAATTGTTAGTATATATTTGTATCCTTGCCAGAACTTGAACCATAGATCGGCGATCACCAACTCCTTTTAACCCTTAACTCAACTGTTTCAAGCCAGTTGAGCTGCCCCTCCCACCCGGACTTTAACAACAATTACCATTCACTTTCATGGACAATCTAATTACAGATTAAAGTCATAGATAATTGTAAATTTAATTCAGAGAGGTAAGTGATTCAATTCATGTATAAGAAAATTACATGTACATACTACATACTATAACCCAGTAAATCACACAAATGACAGTAATTCATAATTTTTTCAACCAAAAAATAATACTAACCGAAGAATGTTGTGTGGCATTCGGAACATTAATTGTGCTCTGGCCCTGTCCCCCATTGGCAATTGAATTCAAAACTGCCCCAATAACCTGAAATCATAACACATCAATCAACAATGTTTCTTACAAAAAACCAAAGCAAAACATTATCACCAACAAAATGCATAAACAAACCCTAGTAAGATCTTGAGCAGTGCCTTCAACCTGTTCCCCCACATTAAAAGTCCCAAGAACCACACTATGTGAAATTTGGCCAACACGGCTACGAGGAGCTCCTGATCCAGCATCATTTCCTTTCAAATGATTCAATTTACCATCAGCATTTAGCACAACACAGCTTAATCTATAGCATCCATAGCTTAAGTTATACCTCGGTTACCGTTAGCACTACTCGTCTCAACAGAAGGCGGCGTACCAGAAGTCTGCGGCGGATTCGGCTGTCTTTCAACTAAATGCAATGTATGCCCATTCTCAACATCTTACAATGGATAAGGATTATATTGTAAAATTAAAATAAATAGATTACCAATTTAATAAAAATAAAATTCTAGAATTCGAAGGATACGATACTCAGAAAGAGTATGTTCATCCTTCAAGACTTTTCCTCTAAAAATAAGTCGTTGCTGATTAACCGGAACACCGATTTCATTTGTAATTTTTTGTTTGAACGAGGAAACGGGCATCTGAAACAACAAATAAAAATTAGATTTACAGATAATAACATACATAGTAGCAGAAAAAACGGTAGAGATTATAATCACATTTTTTTGAACTTGGAAAGTATAGATTCGGGAATCCAAAGTTTTGATATTGAGCTCAACAGTTGAATCAGAAGAGTCTGATGAAACATTGGTGGAAGATTGACCACCCTCCATGGTGTTGGAACTAAACCCTTTCCCTGAGACTGCAACAGAATTGAAATGTAAAATCAAGAGTGATTAAATTTATGATAGAGAGAGGAATTTGTGAAAGAGTTAAACCTATACCTAGGTAGGTCGGTCGAAGTTGGCGTAAGGAAAGAGAGGAAGAAATAAGATCTGCGGGTTGAGAAGATTCTAGAAGTGTTTTTTAGGGAAGGAATGAAACTTCACCTTTGCAAGCAATGATCTTCGAGAAACAGTAACAGGGGTGGATGGATGATGATTCCACCTTGTCAAAACAAATTTAAAAGTGTTTGGTTTTTTTTTCATTGTTAGTTAGGGCATAACATGTCCAACAAATATATTGCTGATGTGGTCCAATATACAAAATTTCTAACTATACACTCCTATACATTCTTTCTCACACCATGCCCTTTTTTCTTCATTTTTATTAAATATATAGAAAAAGGTGGAAGATTTGATTCAAGAATGTTATTATTAATTGATTACTTTTTAAATTCTAAGATTTTGTTAAACCAAATCATTCTTTTGATTTCCTTCCACCACTCTTTAATTTTATTTTATATGGTTAAATTTGATATTTGTTGATAAAGAGTTGTCATTCTAGAAGGGTCGTGGATGTTATTCGGCCACTATCTCAGTGTATTTCATCGGACATCAAAATTCGCTTTACCAAATATTAAGGTGGATAGAACTATCGTCTGGATAACATTCTTATGGTTAAATCTAGTTTATTGTGATGAAAGCTTTTTAGTTGCAATGGCGTTGACAGATGGTAAACCAATCAAAATAGATAACAATATGGATAAATGGCCATTAGTACAACATTTAGTATGAAATACCATATAATTTGCACTTGTTGTGGATGTTATGGACACTTGAGTTGTAACTGTAACAAACAATTGAATACTCGAAGTAAAGTTCATGTCAACCATAATGATTATATTGGAAAATATTACATCAAGATCCATAAACAAATTATGAAGCTGCGAGTGCATGTGCTAAATCATCAGCATGGCCTCCCACACTTTCTCAAATGCTAGAAAATATGCATGCAATCTCGCAACACTTCCACGCGCTAGCACGCCCCCCCACACGTCTAAAATTGAGATAGTAAGAAGACATAGCGCTAATAATTCTAGTCTCAATGGCAAAGCTTTAAATGCTAATTATACACATAATTACAGCCTTGCATTAAAGGGAATGATATTATGTCGCTCGTTAAAGCTTTAAATGCTACTAGGTCATGGCCAATTATTGAATTAAATGTTAATGGTCTGCAAGATCTCATGTAATCTACCAACAAGTTTAATGATAACGATACAAATTATCAAATTTTGTCTGTCAATTGTCGTGATTACAGTGGGATGAATCATAATGATTATATAAAAATTAGATAATTGTTACTAGAAAGAGTCATAAAAAAGAACTATGTTTTAAAGGTTCCTTAAATGATTCATCAAAATATTGTTTTGCCCAAAATAGATAAGCTCAAAAGTCTTTTTGGGTTATAAATCAAAGTAGAAAAAATCAAACTGCTTGTAACCCATAATAGTGAAAACGGTTTTTTCCTACCCATATGAATAAAAAAAAATTGAATTCTCTATGCCTCCCAAAAACTTCAAAATTGGGTCTCACACACAAGTAATATCAACAAAGTCGCACACTTAGAAGTACAACACAATCATCACCAATTTTATTTATTCCTAAAAGGAAAGAGAAAAGATAGAGAAAACCCACAAACAAATGAAGAAATGGATAAGATGGTCATCGCAACCAAACTGCGGTTCGGGAGTCGGATATGCAAGGCGTAGCAACCGACTAAAAATACGAGAGTCACCGCCATTAATTTTTGTCCTAAAGATGGGAGAATAACAGATAACCCTAATTTGTTAGAGATTCTAAATTCGTGAGTTGGTTAGACGAAGGGAAGGTGTTAGGCACCTTCATCTCCCTTGTTCTCAAAGGGCTCCAATTTTAGGTCTAAGGGTAGATTGGGATTTTGTTATCTAAAGGTATATTATTGTTAATGTATTTGAGAAAATGTTTTAATTTTTTAGTTGGGGGACCCGCCTCGATTTGTAAGTCGCATGCGCACGTATCTCCTTGCGAAGAATCAAAGTCCAAATTCGTAGTTTGTAGTTGGTTAGTGTTTTTTATAGGATTATGTAGAATTGCTTTCGAATTATCATTGAACTTTGTTTGAGTTTGAAAATTGAGTGATCATAGACGCAGTTCGTAGTTAAGTTTGATAACAATTCTATTTAATCATTTTTTGAAAATATCTTGAAATTTGCATTATGTTAGTAAAAAAAAGTTTTGATGATTGGTTAGCATTTTTAAGTTTCATTGATCGATAAATAGTTGATCTTTATTAAATTCGATCGCTCTAGGCGAAGAAATTGACCTTAATTTGATTATCGCATTGAGCGATATCGTTTGATTATTGTGTTGAGCAAAACCAAGTTCACGTGAAATTTAATGTTTTGATTTGTATAATTAATTGGGAAACATTGAGTCGACCAAATGATTATTCGATGATGTATATCCTATTATTCGTAAAAGTGTTAATTTAATTTAATTAAGAAAGTGTTTGATTATAAGTACAATTTAATGATTATTGTATTTTTGAATTTTTATTAGACTAAAATAATAAACTAAAGGCTAAATTACTTCCAGGGTACTTTAAGTTATTTAATTGTAACAAATTGGTCATTTATGTTGTTTTTACTACATATGGATCCTTTATGTTAAGGAATGCTTGCATCGTTGACTATTTTCTTAAACTCATTTCTAACAAACTTGAAGTGACACTAATGGTACGGATATGTCACTTAAGATAGGTCAGAGACCACCATTGGATCATATAAAATAATTTTAAGATTTTTTTAGTGCATAAAAGTATTTTTAAACTAATTAAAATACACGAAAAGGAAAAAATTAAAGAAAAATAGTAAAACAGAAATTAAAATTCTCAGAAAATTACACGAAGTTTAAAATAAGAAGAAATATTTTTAGGAGTTTTTTCATAATTTTTGGACCAAAAACAGATTTAATATGAATTTTAGAAGTTAAAATAAAATTAATTTAACAAAATAAAGCAAATAAAGGTCAACGATTCAAACATTAATTAACATAAAAAACCTACATGTAGCTAAAATAACATAAAAGACTAATCTATTATAATTAAATAATTTAAAGGATCATGGGGTAATTTAGCCTAAACTAAATTACCTTAAGTAAAATAGCCTAATAAACTAAATTATTCTAAGAAACCTAAAATACTAAGAAATTATTGTTTATATCTTTGTGTTATTTAACTTTTATTGTGTTTTGTAAATAATCCAATCAAGATAATTAGATTAAATAAAGAAATAAATTGTAACATTTACAAGTAACTAAATAGAATAACACAAAATATAGAAAATAAAAAAACTAAAAAAATGCAAAGCTACTTACAATATCTAAAGGGATGTGATATGTGATGTTAGATATGTTTCATTCAACAAATCTACTATCTAGTCATTAAAGAAATATATCATCATTACACCAAAAATACTCTTTCCTATTTTAAAAATTACATGTCAAAAAGGGTTAATTTGTCTATTCATAAAGTCACTGATTATTTTCACTTCTTAGCAACTCAAAACAACACACGTGTCTCTCACTTTTCATTATCATACTCTCTATACAAACACACATTTCACTAACATTTTATTCACTCCTTTCACAATCAAAAGACATGTGTGCCTCTATTTTTCAAATCTTTCCTCTTCCCTTCAGACGTTGCAACTTCTGACTCCTCTTCAGATGTTGCAACTTATGACTCCTCTTCAGAAGTTCCAACTTCTGACTCCTCTTCAGAAGTCTCAACTTCTGACTCCTCTTCAGTAGTTGCAACTTCTGACTTCTCTTCAGAAGTTGCAACTTCTGACTCCTCTTCAAAACTTGCAACTTCTGACTCCTCTTCAGAAGTCTCAACTTCTGACTCCTCTTCAAAAGTCTCAACTTTTGACTCCTCTTCAGAAGTCGCAACTTCTGACTCCTCTTCAAAAGTCGCAACTTCTGAAGAAGGACCATTTTAGCTACTATCTAGCATTTAAAGGAAAGGCCCACCACCTTCCCGAGTTTGCCCTTCACCTTTTTGAATTTTACATGCTAATAAGGGTGGTTTTGTCAATTCATAAACTAACATTTTATTCACTCCTTCCACAATCAAAAGACACGTGTGCCTCTATTTTTCAAATCTTTCCTCTTCCCTTCAGACGTTGCAACTTATGACTCCTCTTCAGAAGTTTCAATTTCTGACTCCTCTCCAGAAGTCCCAACTTCAGACTCCTCTTCAGAAGTTGCAACTTCTGACTCCTCTTCAGACGTTGCAACTTCTGACTCCTCTTCAGATTTTAGTTAACATTATACTTATTTTTCTCACGGGGCACTATCATTTTATTTTAATTAATATTTTTTTATTTGAAACACAAAATCTACTTTTTTTCAAATATTTAAATTAAATTTAAATTATTATTATTCATTTTATAATTAAATAACTCATTTCAAATGTACATGTCTATTTAGATAAAATCTATATCGTATTAAATAAATTTATAACGGGACACGACCAGTTAAATTCACGCAAAACTATTTTTGATAAATATTACTTTCAATATGCATTTGAATAAAAATTTACTATACAAAATTATTTGAATCTATACAAATTCATGAATATCATTAATTTTTTATATAATGAATATCATTAATTTTTTATATAATTATATTTATCATTCAATATTATAAATATCAAAACAAATCTATCTATCTATCTATCTACTTTACAATCAAGCATTCACCCTGTTTTTCATTGTTTTCAATTCATTACAATTCGTTCAACAACTTAACAGATATACCCGTGCGGGAGCACGGGTCTGTTACTAGTGAAATATAAATAATAATAGCAAAACAAACTTTTGACAATTCACAATCTTAATAATCCACCAATAATACTAAGACATGTGGCATTAAACAAACAAACCAAAAAAATAGTAAAATACATCAAAATATAAGAGAGAATTAAGTCAGTATCTCACGATCCCTTTTCTTCTTTTTCTTTCTCGATAACTCTCTTTCTCCCTTTGATAATGGTTGAAATTGGATATTTGTCGGTCATTGTCTGTTAAAGACAACAATAAAGTTTCTGTCTGTTTAAGATAAAACCCTAATATAAATAAAAAATAATGCATAGAAAAATGTTTGTGAGAGAAATAGAAAAAATGTTGATTCTAAGAGATTGTTGTTGATCATTGTCTGTTAAGGACACCAATTGATTTGCCAATGACTGTTGATCTCCAAATGATTGTTGTTAAAAAATTAAGGTGAAGAGAACCTTATTTATAAAGTTGGAAAGTTAGGTTAAAGGGCAAAAGTGGAATAAAAATTAATTTGACAACTCCTATCTTCCTTGCTCAGCAAGCTGACCAATCAAAAGATGAGTATGATTCATATTGACACAATTGACCAATGAGAAATAGTAAATTTCGAAAAGAAATATTTTTTGTATTTATTATGATTTTTGCACTCAATTTTGATAAAAAGTGCATAAAATCAAATAAATAATTATTTTTTAAAAACAAATTAATTAAAAATACGAAAATAATATTTCAATAATAAAAAATGATTTTTTTTGTGATTTTAAACATATTTAAAAATGAAAATAGTTAGTAACAAATAAACAGAAAAAAATATTCAAAGTTCACCGAGTGAGATTCAAACTCGTGACCTTTTATAAAATCCAAGTTTGAAATAATTTGACTGTTTAAAAAAAGAGGCGGACAAATTTCGGGTATGACACACGGGAAAGATATTAGCACATCTCACATCTATCATATTCGATAATGCCCATTTAGTTAGTCTTGTGATCGAAAGTTAGCGTGACGTTTACTTGCGTTCTAATTATTATGTGAGAAAGAGAAGAAAGAAAGGAAAATGTTTTTGTATTTTTTTAATTATTGTGCTCGTTGTTGTTATGGTAAAGCAACAAACAAAAGTATGTTTTTTTAGTTTTGTTTTAGAATCTTCATGATGATTAATGCGAGAGAAAGAATGTTGTTCAATAGTTTCCACGTTTTTGAGTTTAGTTTTGAATGGTTTAGAAGTGTAAATTATGAACAAGAAAATAAATACATTCTTTGGAGAAGATAAACACATTCTCACACCAGTATTCGTTTTGGAAACACATACGAGAAGCACAACAAATGTTATGAATAATGCAGAGTTGCGAGAACAACTGTATTATCTCGTCAGATATGTCTCGCGCGACTAAACAAAATAGACGCATTAAGAACATATACCCAATGTGATTACCAAGCCTAAATTTATCTTTAGAGTCTAGAACTTAGCAAATATTCATCCAAGAATAATATTTGAGGAGTTTGTCTAAAGCAACTCATAACTAAGCACAAAGCAAAAATAAGGATAAACATTAACATTGATTTGTAAAATATATTTTATAAAACACCATGAGCAATAAATAACACACAAAACAAAGTATACTTACAACAAATTCTAACAACTGAAGCTTACAAAGAGAAGAATGGAGAAGAAAATCAAATCTTTCGTGGTGTGAATCACGAGAAAAGATGCTTCGACCCCGAATCATCCGACTATAACCTCCAAATGTTGTTTTCTAAGCTCTCAAATCAAAAGAATGAATGTGATGGATTTGAGACTAAAAAATACTCAAATCATTCCCTAAAAATTTGATTTTAACTTTATTTATAAAATTTCAGTCGTAGACTGCGCTTAGAATCACATAGGGTGATTAGTGCTAAATTTTTGTGGTTTTAAGTGTGAATAATTAGCACTCAATGACTTATTTAGTTTACTTTTCGTCAATAAACCTCAACTTTTGTGTACATTTTGTATAGTTTACATTATAGTGTATATATTGTGTTATCGTGTAAATATCATTGAGTTTAATTGTTTTATATCATTTTTGTAGGTATTCAAGCAATGATATTTAGTCATTATTAGATAGAGCATTGAATAAGCTTTCTAAAGCTTATGACCGTAATCGAATTCTGATTCTCAAGTTATGGCAAAACAAAAGTTGGTTTTCCGGACAAGGTTTCGCTAAGCGCCTTTTGTCTTGACTTAGCGTCTGCAACTTTGAAACTCATTAAATAGGGAAAACACATTTTTTTACTTATGGGTTGAAATTTTTTGAGTCCCAACACCATCACCTTCATTCTTTTGATGGGACAAGCTAGAAAACAACATTGGAGCTTGCATTTGGATGATTTGGAGTCGAATTTCTCATTAGTTGGAGCTGACAACCCGTGAGATATTTGGTTTTTCTTATTTTCTTCTCTATGTATTTCTATATTTGTTGTTTTTTTGTAGATTTAATTTGAACATATGTATATGTATTGATCATGGTGTTGTATAAAGCTTGCTTTACAAATCAATCTTGATGTCTTCCTTAATCTTTTTGCTTTATGTTTGAATTTGGGCTGTTATAGACATATACCTAACAAATTCTGATTAGGGATGAATATCTATTAGTTTTCAGATTATAGAGATATATTTAGAGCTAATAATCATTGTAGGTATTAGAACTTAATGTCTCTATGTTGTTTGTGTTGCGCTAAGAGATCGCCGATGCGAGTAATACGATTGTCTTCAAGTTTGCGTTAGACATAACATCTGTTGTGGTACATCTCGAGAGATACTTGATGATTTTTATGAGTATTGCATGTTGAGTACAACTGATCGATAAATTTAAGTTTGTGACGAGTAGTTTATATTCATGTCTGATAAGTTTCTTCTCTCTTAAAAATGTATTTATTTTCCTGTTAATAGTTTTTCCTTTCTATAGAAACCAACCATTTTAACCCAAGCTCATAACTGCGGAAACTGTTGAATGACATTCTTTCCCTCGCACTAATCCTTGTCGCACTAATCCCTGTGGAGACGATATGATAAAACAAAAATACTTACTTTTACTTGTTGCTTTACCGCTTCAACAAAGTGACGTCGTTGACGTGGATCCATGTGTACATAATAATTACATCGCAATAGTTTTGCTTTTTTAAGTTTTGTGAATATGTATATATTGTATATTTTTACATTTTCTTCATACTTGTCTATTTTGTACATATACTTTGTTGTGTATATTATTGTGTAAAAACTTGTTTCAGTTTCGCTTTCCACATTTGTGCAATTACATTTTACTTATGGTTCAAGTGTGTGTATATATGTGTTGTCATGAACATGTTCAAGTGTTGCTGTAAATTTTCTTATTTTCGTAACATTTGTTCAAGTGTTTGGTTAGACATTTGTTTTCGGTTGTACATTGAAGAAAAGCATTGGGTGATGAGAGGAAGTTACTAGCTAGAACAATAAAGGTGTCGAGCTAACGACGTAAAACAAGCATGTTTTATTGTTTTTAGTTACTTTATTATTTTTCATTGTAGTAGTATAGATAGTATGGTAAATGTTGGCTAAACAAGTTGAAATTGGACATGTTTTAAAATTCTGAGCAAAGTTGAGGGTGCTTTGCACGCTCTACTGCTTTATTCTTCACTTTTCAACTTGTTTATCCATTTCACCCGGTCTTTTAGTATGTTTTTAGTAGTTTATTTTAATGTGTTAATGTTTGTCGTCCAAGAGTTTGTCGTGTTTAGCTTGAGGAAGTTTGTATAGTTGTAAATTATGTATAGTTGTGGAGGGGAGGTATTATAGCGTAATGGATGTTTCGCAAGGAGAACCAGTTGTGATTCTAATTTTTTTCACAAAACTGCTAGCTCTGAGCGTGTTCTATGTGTGTTAAGCGCGAGTTTTATGGTGTAGTGCGCTAAGCGCGGTCTGTGGAGCTAAGTGTGTCATGTTGCATGCTTGTGAAATTTTTGTTTCACTCGACCCCTTTTTGCCCACTTTCACCCAGGCTATTTAGAGTGCATAATAGTAGTATTTACTAATTCTCTTGTTTGTTGTTTTGACTCCAATTTTGGTCCAATATCTTGAGAAATTTTGAGGAGATTTTTTGAGTTTGATCGTTTTAACTTGCGGATGTATGGTAATGTCGCTTATCTATTTATATACTATAATTTGTTTAGGAAACTTATAATTTTTACAACTACCATTGTTCGCGGTAAAAAGTGACGAACAAGGGAATCGAATCTCTAGCTCAAAACGATTTACTCTTTTGATTTGTTTTAAAAAAGATGCCGCGAGCATCAAGCTTTATTATTTTCAAAACAAGAAAATGAGATGAAAAAGGGGAAAGCTTCAATACCCTAAATAAATAAAGATATGCGATGCGACTTGCGTGAACTAGACACAACGCATTGGGGAGAGATCTGAGTAAGAGGGGTTGTTATATAAAGGAAAGGATGTGGCACCCTATATATATAGTTATCTATAGCCTTATTTGTATATATGAATATTTTTGATATCTTTGTGTGTTTTAATTTGCTATTCTATTCTTGGGAAAGTTTCTCCTTTGGGTTTTAAGAAAGGTAGGTTAGGTGGGGTCCTAAGTTTTGTTATTATTGTGCTCGCAAAGATCATTGGGATCTTCTGCATACATATCCCCTAGTGGGAATCAGAGCATCTGTAGCTCGGATCTAAGGGAGCTATGGTTTGTTTGGTTTGAGGGAGAAAGAAGTATGCTCGCCAAGGATGAGACCTTGTGCCTACGTATTCTCAAAGGGAGGTTGAGAAAGTCAGAGCAATCGTAGTTCCCACTTATGCTAGTGGAAGCAAAGGGTGTTATTAAGAGACAAAGACAAATGTCATCTTAATGAAAAATGTACCTAATTTATTTCATCACATACATTTTGAAGGGTTGATTGGTTGAATCTTTCATCGTAAGTTTTAGGCGTTTTGCTTGAGTGTACAAGCGTTACCACTTACAATGAAAGGATGTTTTGTTTGAAAAAGTGTTTGATTTGTATGTGATGTTATAGATGAGATACTTCTTCCATAGAGGTGATAAATGTCTAAATCTCTAGGAGAAATTGATTATGGATTAGGGGGATGCTTTTAAGAAGCCCGTGAGTCCTTGTATTGTAAGCCCAAGAGGAGGCATTCTGAGGGTCATCGAGGGTCCTTGCATTGTGAGCCCAAGAGGAGGCATTCCGAGGGTCATTGAGGGTCCTTGCATGAAGCTCAAGAGGAAGTTACAGGGTATGGCTGGCTTTGGCTTTAAGAGTGGTTTCACCGGGAAACCATCCTCTTAGGATTCAAGAGTGATTTCACCGGGAAATCATACTCTCAGGGTTCTATCCTAGCGCGGGTGATTCTTTGTATTGGAAGCCCAATAGGAGGCTGTTAAGAGATTTCCAGGTCTCTTTCTTGTTTGATGCCTAAGAGAAGGCTAAACTCAACGAGGAAGTTCTTTTGAACGAAGCCCAAGAGGAGGCTAACCCAGCAGGGGAGTTGTCTTATATAAAGGCTAAGCGGAGGCTAAACTCAACGGATGAGTTGTCTTATACAAAGCCTAAGAGGAGGCTAAAGGGAATCTAGTTGTTAGACTAGTTGTTATGTTATAACTAAACAGTTATATGAATAAGTGTGTGATGTGCATTCACAAGAGTTTATGAAGGAAATATATAAACAAGTGTATAAAACAAGCAATTAAAGCAAGTGTAATCGGTTTACCGGGAATAATGCTCCTCTTAATACCAATGGAATCAGTGTATAAACAAGCGGATGAAAACAAACGAACGAAGTTTGTTTATGCTTGAATATTTACAAAGATGATTGAATGTGTACAAGGAAATGAATATGTACACGAAAGGGTGGATATGTACAAGGAAATAAATATGTACATAGGAGGGTTGGGACTTACACTGTGAGGGAGACCCATTGGTTTAAGAGCAGTTTCACCGGGAATAATGTTCCTCTTAATACCAATGGAATCAGTGTATAAACAAGCGGATGAACACAAACGAACGAAGTTTGTTTATGCTTGCATATTTACAAAGATGATTGAACATGTACAAGGAATTGAATATGTACATGAAAGGGTGGATATGTACAAGGAAATAAATATGTACATAGGAGGGTTGGGACTTACACCGTGAGGGAGGCCCATGATCAATTTGAAAAAGGAGAAACCTGGTTCGGTTTATCTTCAAATCGAATCGATCATGGAAAAAGGTGCGTAAGTTTATCAGAAGGTTTTTGAAAAGGTTTTGAAAATGATTTTGAAAAGTGAAGGATATTCACAAGTTTTGAAAAAGATTAGTTTTGAAAATTGGAAAGAAAACATTTTTGAAAAGTATTAAAAATACTTAAAATGTCTCGTTTTTAACCTAATATAAATACAATCAAAAAGAAAATATTTTTGGATTTTTTTGACATAATCATAAAATAGGTATATTAAATGACAAGTGTGCAAAAAATCATCTCAAAATGAGAAGTTTTGATTGGTTTTTGAAAATGTTAAAGTTTGTTAAAACTTAAGAAGATTAGTGATAAAAAGATAGTTTTGGTCCTAAGGAGGTTTGAACCTAGGATCCTTGGCTTAGAAGTAAAAAGTTTTATCACTAAGCCATGTGCTTGACTTGTCATTTAATCACCTTGTTTTAAAGAAGTTTTGAAAAATATTTGAAAATGAGTAAAAATGAAGTTTTGAAGAAAAGGGTCGGCGTTGAAAGTCGGTCGATGTTCGAGGAGTTCAGATGCTTCAAGGAGTCAAAAGTTCTGAAGTGAGCGTAAGTTCTTCTGAAGGAGCGATCGTCAAAAGTGCTTCTGAAGGAGTGAGAGCCAGAAGCTGATGCTTCTGAAGGGATGAGCTTTTTATTAAAAAAAGGTCCCAGGTGGATTCGAACCTTGGGCCTTGAGGTGAGGCAAGAGACTTAAGAGCGTGCTGGCAACCGCTGGGGCGGTAATACATCCGTTAACTTAACTCTAACCATAAATATATATTAGAAAAAAGTGATTTTAAATTTCTAGAAAGGTCAGAAAATGCGCGCAACTCATCTTCTTCCTCCATCCTTCTTTGATCCATGGATTCTTCATTTCTCAATGAAATTGCACGATCCAAACATCAAACTTGCTCGAATTTTCACCAGGAACATGATGATGGCAATTAATTCCATTTATTTTAAGTGTAGGGTGACTGATTTTGAACTAAAACAGATGAACCCTAGTTTTGAAAATTGATTGTGAAATTGTGTTTGTGCAACAATTCAAGCAATTGATTGAGGGTTATTACTCAGTGATAGTGCATAAACAAGATGGCATAGCAAGTTTTGAACTGGAATTCAGAAATCAAAGAGTTCAAGGTTGGGCAACTTACCTCTTATGAGCAGAGATCGAATTCTTGCTTAGAGTGTTTTCAGTTGTGTTTTGATGATGGCTATAGCTCCACTGGACCTCAAGGAACGTGTGGAAGTGCTTAACTTGGATTGAAACCTTTTGGAACCTCCTATCCAAGTCCAACTGTAGCTCGAGCAAGTTGAGTATGAAGATGATGGTTCTGAGTTTACAGAAATGGAAAGATGGTTTGGATCACTTCTATATGGTGTATAGAAGGTATTTGAATGATTGGAAAGTGATGAGCACGAGTGGAATGGAAATTTGGAAGTTTTGGCTTAAACTTGCATTTTATGGATTTTGGAAATGGTTTCTGAGTTTGGCTAGTTCTTGGGCTAGCTTGAGGATTCTAACAACTTTCTAATGATGCGTGGAAAGCATTTGAAGCCTAAGATTGCTCAGAAATTGCAAGGCTTGAAATTTGCAAATTCTTCCACTTAAAAACTTGAAACTTGAAAAAACAAGGAAGAAAGAAGGAAAGCTTGGATTATGATGCTTTAGGATGATTTTGAATGAAGAAGTGGCCTCTATTTTTAGGTCAAGAATTCTGAATGACAAGGCAAGGATTTAATTGAAAGAGTTTGCAAGTTGGCTTAAGAGGTAAGAAGAAATCTTTTACATTTAATGCACATGGTTAACTTCTTTAACCATGCCCAGACGGAGGACCTGAACAAGGATCCCGATGGACTATGGTTTTTGATGGAGCCTCAAACGCACTTGGCAATGGCATTGGCGCCATCATTACATCCCCTGCAGGCGGACATACTCCTTTCACCGCCAGACTATGTTTCAGTTGCACTAACAACATGGCCGAATATGAAGCGTGCATCATGGGTATTAAAGCTGCTATTGACTTAAGAATCAAGTTCTTGCAAGTGTATGGAGACTCAGCTTTAGTGATCAGTCAGATTAAGGGTGAGTGGGATACGAAGCATCCGAATCTCATTCCATATCGGGAGCATGTTCTGAGTTTGATCCCCTACTTCGAAGAGATTACTTTTGATCATATTCCACGAGAAGAGAATCAGTTGGCAGACGCATTGACTACTATGTCATCTATGTTCAAAGTTGGGTGGGACAACGAGGCTCCCCAAATCATCATTGAGAGGTTTGATGAACCAGCATATTGTTATGAGCTGGATACAGAAGAGAAACCTTGGTACTACGACGTGAAGAGGTATCTTGAGACTCAGGAATATCCCGCAGGGGCATCTGTCAACGATAAGAAGTTCTTGAGAAGATTCGCATCCAAATTCTTCCTCAGCAACGACATCTTATACAAGCGCAATCACGATTTGTGCTTACTCCGCTGCGTAGACCGGAAAATAGTGGAACATATCATGGAAGAGTTACACGAAGGCGCATTTGGTACCCACTCCAGTGGACATACAATGGCTAAAAAGATTCTGAGGACAGGTTACTATTGGTCCACCATGGAAGCTGATTGTCACCAATACGCTCGGTCTTGTCACAAATGCCAGATATACGCAGATAAAGTACATGTACCTCCAGTACCTCTGAATGTTCTAACCGCTCCTTGGCCTCTTGCAATGTGGGGCATTGACATGATCGGAGAAATCAAGCCCACAGCTTCCAATGGACACCGTTTCATCCTTGTGGCAATTGATTACTTTACCAAATGGGTAGAAGCAGCCTCATTCGCATCTGTTACCAAGAATGTCGTGGCTCGATTCATCAAGCATAATCTTATCTGTCGGTATGGCACTCCCGAAAGGATTATCACAGATAATGACTCTAATCTCAACAACGAGATGATCACCGAACTCTGCACGCAGTTCAAGATTAAGCATCACAACTCTTCTCCGTATCGGCCTAAGATGAATGGCGCAGTGGAAGCCGCCAACAAGAATATCAAGAAGATCATACAAAATATGACAGTGACTTACAAATATTGGCATGAGATGTTACCATTTGCTCTTCATGGTTATCGCACTACAGTACGGACATCAACAGGGGCAACCCCCTTCTCTCTTGTGTACGGTATGGAAGTAGTCCTACCAATTGAGGTTCAGATACCCTCAACCAGAGTCCTCCAGGACGCAGAGTTAGGTGAAGACGATTGGATCCAGACTCGTCTCGACCAGATTAACTTGATTGATGAGAAACGACTCGCATCCATCTACCACGGACAGATTTATCAAAAGCGAATGATCAGAGCATTTAACAAGAAGGTTAAGCACCGAGTATACCAAGTCGGTAATCTAGTAGTCAAGCGCATCATTCTTCCACAAGGTGATCCCAGGGGCAAATGGACTCCCACCTATGAGGGACCGTTCGTAGTCAAGACAGTATTTTCAGGCGGAGCTTTGATACTTAGCACCATGGATGGTAAAGACTTCCCACACCCTGTGAACGCAGACATAGTCAAAAAATACTATGCATAAAAGAGACCCGCTAGGTCGACTGACCTAGGCAAAAGTAAGGGCATCCTGGCGAACCAAAAGGTTCGGGTAAAAGTTAAGGATATATACAAAATATGTACACCCGGCAAGTCGAAAACCTGCAAAGGCGGGGCAAAAAGGTATCCTGGTGAAAACCGAAAGGCGGTCTAGGAAAAAGTTAGGGATTTAAGCGTACGACTATGTCTCGTCCAGATCACCTAACTTCAGACTACTACTATCAGCTTTCAAGATTCAAATGGCGAAGATCAGTTCACTCACTTTCTACTGACAGCAAGGAGATGAGATAGTTGAAATATATGAGTACTAGCATAGTCGGAACTTAATGAGATTGCTTCCGCATAGCTTTTTACTTTTCTTGTGTATAAACTACTCGACCATACGCCACATTTCAAATAAATACAAGTTTCTCTCTCTTTACAATTTTCACTGTTGTTGTTTGCATAAAGTCCAACGTTTGCTTTGAATGATTATATGCATTTGACAATAAAAATCTATTCACAAACATGCGAAAGGTAAACATAACAAAGTAATTACTACAGGCTCTATGAATTGAGATGACGGCGAAAGTCACCAATGCATTCCCCTGCAGAGTACAATCCCCACAGAGACGTCACTCACCACAAACCTTCCCCAACGAAGCAAAGGTGGATCCATAAGCAGTGATTCCACTCAATTATGTTACGTCGATCCCCAAGCAATAACATTTCATCCCCGACTGAGGCATTCTTCCCCAACAAGATATCACTCAACAATTCCCCTTTTCTCCAGCAACAGTATCCAGACTCGGAACTTGGTCAGATAGTGCACCGGAGGGAACTTACATCTTTCTATTTCCCCAGCCAGAGATTCCAACGGGCTCCAGATTCTTCTAACCCGGTCTCCCAGAAACTATCAGGTACTCCTCAACAAAATCTACACGCAAGATCCCCAACAGATTACCTCCCAGACTCTCCCCAGCAGGTCTATGTATGAGATCCTCAACAACGTGTTTCTCGATCTCTACCATCCGCAACAATGTCTAGGCCTGAGACTTGGTCAGATAGCGCATCGGAGGAATCAAAGTTTTCTTTCTTCTCAGGGTCTCCATCCGTTCCGTCCCCAAACAGAAGTCAGAAATCCTCAAGCAGAACATCTGCATCTTCTTCAAGATGGACATGTTTTGAAATACCACAACATCTATCATTCATGCATCTCTCATAAAGTCATAATATATGCATATGTCATTCATACACATTGTCATGCATCATTCCTTGCATAAGACTAACAATATTCTATCAAAGTTTCTCTTGTTTTCTCCAAAACAGGTGAAAATCACTTCCAACACAAAAAGGTCCAGGATTAATACCCGAAGCCAGATGGGAAACCCAATCCGCAACGACCATCACGAGTTATCCTCCGATAACAGATCCAGGATTAATACCCGAAGCCAGACGGGAAACCTTATCCGAGCAATCATCACGAGTTATCCTCCGATAACAGATCCAGGATTAATACCCGAAGCCAGACGGGAAACCCTATCCGCTTTGATCACACGAGTTATCCTCCGATAACAGGCATTGGATCAACACCCGAAGCACAACAGGGAAATTGTCCACATTCTGCCGATCATTATCCCCTCAGAGTAATCAAGACGAAGACTTATTCTGAACAGCAACTACAGAGTCTGGCGTACGACTCAGTTGCCTTGGATGGCATCTTAAGCCCATCTCCGACTATTCGTCGACATCTCTCCGCTTTCAGAATGCTGCATATTTGGTTAAAAAACCAATACGAATCAATAACTTCATTCAAAGACAGGCACGAAGTCTAACGTACGACTCCCTCCGGATGGCATCTTAAGCCCATCTCCGTGCTCTCTTCTATTTTCAAGAACATCTACAGAGCCTAGCGTACGGCTCACTCCCGAGCATCGATCTTTCTAGATGGCATCTTAAGCCCATCTCCGACAGTTCTCCTATTCAGACGACATCTCGAGTCTAGCGTACGACTCATTCCCCAACGAAATCTTCAACTTCTCCGAATGGCATCTGTAAGCCCATTCCCGCATCATCAGCCAACAACGAGTGCAAATTTTCAGGTGTACTCAAGTGGTCAATCATCTTTTACCTCCAGGTCACGAAAGACAAATATGCCAATCTAACTCTTCTAGTACAAGAAGATTGAACAGGGGCAGCTATCATACCCCCAAATTTGCCCTCCTATTCCTCAAGACATTCCATACATCCATGCTCAAAGATTCCTCAAGAGTTGATCAGACAAACTCTCTCCTAGACAATCAACCCAAACTAGGGTTTGGCAATTCTCAGATCAAGATGGACTTCCAACTTCTCCAATGGTATTCATGCCTCCTCATATGCTTCAAAGATTCTCCATGTCAAGTTTCAAGCCTTACAAGTCAAGTTTCCTCGGACAATTGCTCAGATGATTGAAAATCAGGTGTATTGGACAAAAAGTCAACTGTGGTCAACATACAGTCAAACTTCATGATTTTTGGTCAACATCCTCATTTTGAAGTTACATTCATCATTTGATCAAGGGTTGATCATGATTCATCAAGAAAACTCAAGATTTGCTCAAAAGTCAAACTTTTTAAATTAGGGTTTCTCAATGAAAAGTCAACCAAACTTTGACTGAGCACAACTTCTTCATACTTTCTCAGAAATTTTTCCACCACCTCTTGTTTTGAAGGAAATTCAATTCTCTACAACTTCATGTCTCACAAGAATGTTCAAAAAATGCTTCATTTGGAAGGTATGGATCAAAACATTACAGGTCCTTTTCAAAGCCAACAAAAAGTCAACATTTTATTTTGAAGATATATTGAGCATGGAAACTCCAATTGAGATGAAACCAAAGAGGTTAGTTAGAGGACTCTTAGAGTTTTCTAAAAAGTCCAAGAACACTCAAAAATATGGAAAATTGAGCAAGATACACCATTCACAAGTTGGGCAATTTTGAAGAAGTGCACAAAGAGAGATACTTGTAAAAATCAAAAATTTTGCAAATGGGCCTAGTTTTTCTTCATCCAAACTTGTTCCTTATACAATTTGGAACATCCAAGCCCAATGCCACGAATTTTTATTTTATTTTTCTATTTAATTTGAATTTTATTCATTTAAATACAAATTAAATTCAAAAATAAGGTATAAAATCAAAATTAATTGCAAAATTGATTTTTTTCTCATCCTTGAGATCCAAGTAACCCAAGAAAGCTGGCAAATTTCGAAATTTGATTGGATTTGGCAAGAAATTGATTGAAATTGATCAAAAAAGATGAGATTTGATTTTGTACAAAATCAAATATTTTTTGCATTGATTGATGATTATTTCTTCCTCAAATCAGCTCCAATTCCATCCAATATAAATATACAAGGCACAGCACATGAATGAGAACAGAAAAATTGCTTGGAGAAACCCTAACCTAGCTCAAAAAAACCGTGCACTACAAGTCACTAGCAGCCTGGGTTTCAGCTCGATTCAATTGATTCCAAGCATCCAAACACATTCCTTGACATCTCCTGAATCGATCCAGACCCTTACATTGTCCAAAAACATCAAGAATTGCAAGAACACGATTTCGGTTTGTCACACTTTTTCCAAAATCGAATTCTATTATTCATGCATTTTTAACATGTTTTATTGTTGTTTTTGTGATTAGAACGAAGTTTGCAAGCTTTCTGGGTGGTTTGATTGAGTTTCCATGGCTTAGAAAGCGAATCACCATAGCTAGGGTTTTTGGCCTCGATTTAGGGCTTCTTTAAAACGGATAAATTGGACCATAAGACCACCACCATTGTGTTTAGAATGTGATTTCCAATCGATTCATGTACTCATAACTAATTTATATTATGTGTATGAGATTTTGGAAAATCCAGGGGCTATAGCGTCGCACTGAGGCCGACGCTATGTTTTCAAAAATTCAAAACGAAGAAGATGAAGCTTGGCGCGGAATTGGTGCAATCAGGAGGTGCCATTCGTTTACAAACTACTCGCTCCGTTTCCATGACACGCGTGCACTCCAGTTCAGTTGGTAAAGGCGTGGGGTTGTGAAGGGGATGTCCTGAGTTCGATCCCTGGCCATGGCAAAGCTTTTTCCACATGTTTGCATTTTTTTCATATTTTTATATTTTCTATTTAATATTTTCATACAATTTAATTTAACTTTAAATATTTTTATCATGCATTAAAAAACACCAAAAAATATTTTTCTTTTTGCATTACCTTCAGAAAATGTTTATTTAATTTATAAAATTAAAAATGTTATTTTTAAATGCATATTTAATTTAATTGTTAATTTATCATTTAAATCACTTTTAATTGATTTTTAATTATTAAATTAACTCCAAAAAATCCCAAAAAATTATTTTAGCATATTAATGTTATTTCCAGCATGAAATATTTTTCTCATTCCAAAATTATTATTTTTACTAACATTTTCCTCTTATTCAATTTCATCATATTTCCCGATTTTTCTCATCTTTTCACAGGTTGTTCCGTTTCGGACGTTTTCTTTTATTGTCTTGTTTTTCCAATTATGTAATTGCTTATGGGATGTAATAGTTTAATTAGCGTTTTTACTTTCCGCATTTTAAATTATGTATCTGCCCCAAAGCCATGTAATAGCGTAGGATTTATCTTTCCGCACTTATATTCCCGCATTTTAATTTCCGCACCCTATAAACTGCTAGTAATTAGGCGTGTATGGCAAGATGAAATCAGACATAGGTCACTCTAATTTGCAAGATAAAATACCTGAAATCAACACACTCCTTTCACACACGCACCCCTTAGGGTAATTCTCTCTCGTTGCCTTTACGAATACAAATGGTCAAGTCCCTCGAATGTAGAGGTATTCTAGCACCGTTGTTTTCGAAATAAATCATCATAGTCCCTTCGATACAAAGATCATAAGACCCACGATGTCGCCTCCGAATACATTTCCGAACACTTTGTATACATTCCTACATGAATCATTACAAAGTCAAAGCAAAATGCCTTTTCAAAACATTTTTCAAACACACAGAAAGCACAATTTTAAAAGTGATCTAAGAGCAACTAAGAGCCGTAGATAACTACGGATAGAAAGGGTGCTAATAATCTAAAGAAGGTCTTTTCCTGTTCGGATAAAAGAAAAGTCGGTGGCGACTCTTGCTATCCGCACATTTGCGATACAAAAAACCTACAAAGTCAGTTCACCGTATTACAAGGGGAAGTTTTCATGTAAAGGTTAAGTAGTCCTTACATTTTTATTGTTTAACTTTATTATGATATTATGAAAAAATGTGTCATCAAAATACATAGTTTTGTCATCATCAAAAAGGTGGAGATTTTTAGAACAAGATTTGGTTCTGCAATCATGTCTCTGAGTTTTGATGATAACAAAGAGTATGTTTGAGTGAACAATTTTTGTTACTCTTGTTTGTTGTATTTTTAAACAAACATGTTTTGCTTTTGATGAATAGTGTGGCCAAGACTTTAGAAGAGAATGAGTTCCCCTTCTAAGCTACAAAGGTTCTGCTGAACAAGTAGCAAGGAAAAGCTTCAGAAGGCTCTGAAGTTACTCTAATACGTTCATCTGAAGAAACTAGTCAGAAGATCTAAAGACAGAAGTGTGACTTATGACAAGATGCTGAAGACTCAAGTTTCAGAAGACAAAGGGTTCTGAAGACCAAGTGCTTAAAGACTCTGAAGACGTGGCTCTGAAGATTCAAAAGACTTGAAGTTCTTCTGAACTTTGGTTATGACACGAATGGTGCTGAAGACCAAGTGCTAAAGACTCTGAAGATTCTAAGACTTGAAGTTCTTCTGAACTTAGGTTACGATACAAGGTTGTAAGACCAAGTGCTGAAGAATGTGATTATGAAGATTCCAAGACTTTCAGTTCTTTCTACCTTTGGTTACGATACAAGGTTCCTCAAAACCAAGTGCTGAATTTTCCGAAGAGGAAGATCTGAAGACTCTGAAGACTTGAAGTTTTGATCAACCAAAAGTTAGATTCTCCACTTCCAAACTCATGCTCACGGAATCCTCTGAAGTGCATAGGAAAGAAGACAACGTTAACATGGTACAATATTACATGGTACAAGCAAAACGTTTCATTCCACTACTATGAAGGGTGGACGATGCATATGATCTTGTCCCCCATATTCTTTCAAGTCGCCACAAGTTTCATATTCCAAACGTACCCTCCAACGGTTACATCATGCATGACACTATATAAGAGCTTGAAGACTTGAAGAAACAAATGCTAATTAACGAGGAAACTTTCTTTGCTTAAATTCTTTATTCTTTGTAAAAAGCTGTAAATTCATTCTAGTCACTTTGTACTAAAAATCTGTTTACATAATCAGCTTGTGTAGAAGCATATTTACTTGTATACAAACTTGTTATCAAACGGTCCTTGAGAGGCCAGTTGGGCCAACTTCTCAAGAAGTCTAGGACAGTTAGTCTTTGTTGTAGGAGTTTTCCGTAAACAAGTATTTTTAATTATCGATTCCTCAGGGATTGGTGTATGTTATAGTCTTTCAATAGAAAAATGTATTTTAAGAAATTGTAACCAAGGGGTTTGTTATCTACTCTACTAGAACCATGAGTTTCCAAACAATAACTAAATTAATTCTTTCAAAGAGAGTTATGGTTTGGATTAAAGAGAGTTTGAGATTGTTTTCAAATTAAGAAGGCATGTCAAGATTAGTTTCATTGATCTAGTTTCATACATATTCAATTAATCAAGTGATGAACATAATAGATGACTTCTACAAATACATATCCTCTCAATCTTGTAGATTTTCCACCAAGATTGTGAATGTTATCATGTTAATCCTTGCATGATTCCTCACTACAACTATTAACATGATAATCATTAAGTTCAATATTTGGTAAACACTAACACACAAATCTATTCCTAGCATTTGTTCATTAGAGGATGAATATCCTAGGTCTACTTTGAAGTATTCTTTTCCAAGCAAAACTCAAAGCATAAAGATGAAGAACAAAGATATTCAACTATATTAATCATCAACCATGTTCATACACAAATGGATTAAAAGAAATACATATTATAAAGATCAACTACCTCTAATCTTGACACAAAAAGAGCTTAGCCACTCATTTCCATGGTTGCTTGCTCTCAAGATTGTTGGTAGAGATAATGAATACAAGAAAAATCAAGAGAAAATCTATGGTTTTTCTTCCAAAACTTGCCCTAGATTTACAAAGATGAAAGATAATGATGATGAAGTGTTTCTTTCTTCCTTTACAAGCCAAAAAGTCCTGGTGAAGTGATGGGTTGGTGGCTCAAAAGGTGAAAGCATGGGCTGTCCTTTTTTCTGAATTTCGCAGATCGCGCTGAGCGCGGTTAAGTCGCGCTGAGCGCGTTCATGCTGGCACCGCGCTGAGCGCGACCTGTAGCATGCTTCCTTCATCCAAAATTATCTTCAAAAAGAATCATCCCTAAAGCTCTTCGAAATTCTTGAATCCAAGCTTGGGAGAATTAGTAAATAAATTCCTACAATTAAGAGTTAAATAAGTTAAATAATATATATTAACAAAACTAGATAAAAATCTAATTTAACCAAAATACTAAAATAAATAATACTAATTAATTAAAAAGACATTGTTAAGGACCACAAAATCATGTACAAAATAACTACAATTTGGTCCTTAACAACTCTCCCCAACTTACCTCTTTGTTTGTCCCTAAACAAAAGTCAATAATCTCACAAAGCTTAGAAGAACAAAATGCAAGCATGCAAACTCACACAAGAATAATGGTTCAAACTCGACATACCAGGCAAAAGCACACATCAATTGCTTCTTCGAAACACAACATGGCCATGAATTAAGTTCTAAACACAATATATCAAAACATGTAACAAAATAAAAGATATGTTCACACTTGAATCACCTAATCATTCCTTCAACAATTATGAAGAACAAAATGTATATTCACAAAGGACTAAACACTCTCACTAATAATTATGCACATCCAGAATAATTCATGCGTTCATCGAAACAAGTTAAATGATAAAATGGAAACAAAGATCACTAAGGACTTTCAAGGTTGTAACTTGGCTTAGGTTAGAAACAAGGGATATTTAAGTACAAAGCCATTGAAATGAATCGGGTAAAAGGATATGAAGAGCATTTCACAACTAATTCCCATTCCCTTCTTCTTATTCACACAATGATCCTCTTCTTTCTTTTCTTTTTGTTTTCTTTTCATCTACAAATTTTTCTTTTCTTCTTTTGTATTTTTCTTTTCTCTATTCTTTTCCTTTCTTTAGGATCATTGTGCCATCAACTCTAGGTTCTTTTTGATCCACCTCCCCAACTTCATTTATATCAATCCTTTTTATTCAAGAACATGCTCTTCAAGGGTTAATTATCAAAAGGGTTGGTATTCACAAACAAGAAAATTTATAGAATGAATTATCATTGAATTTTTCAAAGATTATCAATAACTATTAAGTGGCCTACTTAACAATTAGTTGATTTGATACATTCATCCTACAAATACTATTTAAGCTCAAAAGGGTTCACAAGGATTCACTCACTCACGGGTAATTGAAGCCCTTTTAGAATTGGTGGTTTTTCTCAAAATGCACAAAAATTGCCTTGATCATCTGTAAATTTCCAAGTTATCATAAACAAGTAAAGATTAAACATGAATCAAACGAGTTAACACAACTATTAGATACTCTATATTTGGTAAAAAGTGGAAGCTTCTCACATATATGGTTTATGTCCTAATGATTCGAATGTGAACACAATTTTTTTTTTGTACATGCCAAGATGTTTTGCATAAAGAACAAATTTCATAGACATGTTATTATTCTACAAAACGATTAAATGTGTATCTTCTTTGTGGAATGAATCGAGAATTTTATCATCACCATCGCTTTGGTGAAACACACTTACTAGCTTTGCAGAACCGTTGAAAATTTCGGACAAATCACAAGAAGTAAATTCAAACTAACTAACTATAATCTAAAAATAAAATAAAATAGAACAAAATAAAAGAAAATAAACTAAAATAAAAAGACACCCCAAAATGGTGTTTAAAACTTAAAAAGAAGTACTTAGGCTCCATGCCTACAAAATATCAATTGGAATTACAAGCCTATCCCCAAAAATGGATGGCAACCAACACAATCCAGAGTTTTAAACTAAAATGCGAAAGTAAAAACTAAAACTAGAAAAATGCTGAAAGTAAAATAAAAACAGGAAAATAAAAGAGATCATCAATCATCAGCCTCGAGAATCGAATCTCCAATAGACCCCGAGTCAGAACCGGAACCAGAATCAAAACTATCTTCTCCATCATCCTCATCTCCCACCTCCTCCTCAGCATTTGGCCCGACCCCGGCCAACCAATATATGTGAGCTCTCCCGTGCGAGTGAAATGGTTCACTCCGGGCTCTCTAATCTGTAGAGCAAGGTGCTCCATGCTCTCATGCATAAACATGAATGCTCTCTGATGAGCGAGATGCATCTGTCTGTTCCATTCTTCGATGGACTAGCACGAGGAGTGCCGGCCGGTACAGCCGGGCAGCAGTATTATCACCGAGGGCCCTACAAAATCGATCACAGTAGTGATCATCAACAACTCCATCAATGGTTAGGTGCCCCACGGCAGGAAAGGCAATCCTCGCGTTTTTCAACAAACCCATGATCAGCCCAGGATATGTGAGAGCACACTTTATACGCTCCCCCCTGGGGTATAACTAAGCGCAACCCTCTTCAGCTCATTCGCAATCAGACGACCAAAATCAATTTGCTCCTCATCGAGCATATAAGCAATCAAACCAGACGTCTCTATGGGTATCGAAGATGTGTGGCTACGAGGTTTCAGATTGTATAGAGCCACACACATCATAACTCTGGCACTAGTCTTCAGACTGGCTCTGTTAAATTTCAATGGCTGGCCAGCCCGGTTCAATTCATAGGAGTGCCCAGACAAGCAAAGTTCCCTCCTTAGCATGTTAAAATCCTAGTTACCACGAGCCAGGTGCTCATGGTAAACATCCAGTTGGTCCTCTGGGGTTGTCCAGTTGATGCCCAGAAAACTGTTGATAGCCGTGCGAGAGAATGATACCAACTTCCCCCGCATAATAGAAGCAAACCTAAATTCACCCCCCTCGGCCGGAAGAGAATTTGCGTAGAATTCTCGGACAAGCTCAACATTGACCTTCGTCTGAGGCGCACAAAGAACACCCAACCCGTAGTTAGAAAGAACATCATCGACAGCTGAATAATGACCATGCTCGCTGAGGCGGATGGTTCGCTCAGTCCAGATATTTCGCTCTTCAAGCTCTCTGTAGCGAGCCTCCTGAGCATGGCAACGTCAACGCCAGTTATGCCTGCTTTTATTTAATATTATATTATATTAATATTTTGAATTACCGTTTGACGATTGTTTTGGCGACGAAAATAATTATATTAATTAATATATCTATTAATTTATCTGGCGACGTTCGGTTCGGTTCGGTAAAATATTATTCGGATCCGATATTTAATTCCCCGGAATTATTTTAATTGATTGAATTGATTATATTAATTAATTAAGAGTGTGAGGATTAATTGGGAAGGAATTAGTTTATTAGTAAGGTTATTATAAAACCAATTTCCTCATTTTCTTTCCATCCAAACGCTTTCCTTGTTTTTCTTTCCAACCTAACATACCAAAACCAAGCATGGGAATTTAGAAGCTAGTAAGAAACATAGTTATAAAACCACATTTTCCTCATTTCTTCCCATTTGAAAAACAAAAGCCAAAAATAGAAACATAGAGGAAAGAAGAGGGTTTTGGCATGAGAAGAACAAGAGGAGAAGAAGAGGATGATCATGAGCAAAAGCTTGAGGTTGAGTTGTAAGAATCATCTTGGATCATCCAATATCTTGAGGTAAGGGGTTTGATTCTCCACTTCCTATAGTTAGGGTTTTGATACTTATATTGTGGATTTGTGATGAAAATTGGTGTTGGGGTTTTGAGTTGGGTGTTTGATGGTTTGATTTCCATTTCATTTAGTTAGGGTTTGATAGATTTAGTTTGAATTGGGAGAAAAATTGATAGATGGTTTGTAGAGTTGTGTTGGGTGATTGTTGTTGAATTTAGAGAATTTGAATTTGGGGGAAAAAGTTGAGAGTTGATTTTATAGGGTTTTGTTGGTTGAATTTTGAAATGGTTTAGAAAAGTTAGATTAGGAGTAGGGATTATGGTTGTGTTGTTGCTAGTGTTGTATTATATGAGTTGTAGAAATGGAAATGGAAAGAAAACTTAAATAGCAAAAATGTGTAAAAACCAGAAAATGCTTTACAGTGAAGAACAAACCAAAACGCAGGGAAGATGAGAAAATGGTTGGAAATGGATGCATGGGGGAGGCGCCCACCTCCATGGGTGGGGAGGCCACCCCTTTTACTGAGGCCCTCGCCTCCATTTCATGCACAAGGCAGGGACGTCCGTCCCCTTTAGCTAGTGGAGTGGAACCGTGCGTTTTCTCTGTTTGAATTTTGCCGTTATCTGTCATCAAGAGTTTCCTGCATAATTATACAAAATGGTTTCTGTTTCTTTAAATCTTCCCAATTTCACCTAGTAGCATTTTGTATTAGTAAAATATAATTAGGATACAAGTTAGCCGATTAAATTTAGAACCCGATTATGTTCCAATTTTCCGATTCCGGTAAATTCGGCGACGGAGCAAATTGCTCCGAATTCAACGAAAATTGACGTGCTAGCTAAGTTCGACGTGTAGAACGTAGTGGTGAGGTTAGTTTTTTGGAAATTACGAGTTTTTACGAGACGACCCGAAATAGGCCAATTTACAGTAAAATTGAATCGGACGGTGTTTTAGTAGATTTAAGGCACGTTTGGACAATCCGATTTCGACGTCGACAATTATGATTAATATCGGTTATTAAGAATGGCTTTCGCGACGATTTTAGGTGTTTGACTATTTTCCCGTTTTCGGAATTTAGTGAATTAATTAATAATAATGCGGTGTGAATAAACGTAAGATTTGCGACGGTGTATTTATTAATGAATACTTGTTGATAATGCAATTATGATGCGATGATATATTTATCTTGTTTTGGATAAATTATGGCGATGTGGGCTTTATGCCAATTTGGATGAGCGATGATGATGTTTTGTGTTGTGTTGTTTTATTGTCGAGTCATATACATATCATAAGCGAAGAGGGCTTTTATGCCAAGCAATGATGGCTTTTATGCCGAGCGAAGATCGGCTTTATGCCAAGTGTCCCTAATTACGGACAAAGCGATGGGTACCACATGCATAACATAGTCGTGTCTCATGGAGTCGGTTATGTTTATGTTCGAGTTGTTTGGAGTTGGGTTTTGTTGATTGTTGGATGATATTGAATTGCGATGATATATATAATGTGATGATAATTGGGATGATGTTGTGATGATGGGCTTTATGCCAAAAGCGAAGATGGGCTTTAGCCAATTTGTGATGATTTATTATGTTGCTTATATTACTAGCATTATTTAATGTTGTTGGTTGATGTTGTTCTTTAAGACCGCCGTGTTAATTAGTGATGTGTTAGTTTGTGACGATTTCGTGATGACGGAGGGTTATGTGTTGTTGCGACGTTTTATGCTGATGAGGCTATGGTGATAAAGTGTAGATTATACACAATAGGATGACTTGTAAAGTAAGTGAGTTTTGATTAGGTGTTGGAATTGCACTTATTAATCTATACCCTTTATAATTCCGACACTATATATATATATATTTTATCATGCCTTTAATTATATGTTTTGGAGTATCTCACCCTTTTCTTGTTTCGCCGTTACCTATATATTGGTAACGTGCAGGTTGAAGACGGAGTTTTTAGCTGCTGTTAGTCGAGTCGGTGTCGCTCTGATACGTAGCACTCGGGGGGAATATTTATGTTGTCTTGTTGTTGTTCTATTGGTGTTATTCTTTTATGTATAAGAATTATGTTTTTATGAAAACATGATTTATTAAGGAAGTTTGATGAAGAAGATGTTTTGATGTTTATAAATCAAATTATATTTTTCCGACGATGCTATGTATCCGAGATTTAAACTTTAAAGCAAATTGTTTAAAGTGATATGGTTTGATGACGTGACGCCTCAGTATTTAATTTATGAAATTTTAAATTACTCTGATTTTTGCATATTAAACTTTGGGTAGAATTGGGGTGTTACAGCGGGCCTAGAGGACCCGGCCCCAGCAGAGGAAACTCGTTGCCTTTTCGGTGCCATCTGAAAATCAACACAAAAATCAATAGAAAAATGACACCGAGGTGTCCATTAACAAAGTATCATGCAAACAGCAGAGCAAATCAACCAACGAAAGCATTACAACTAATCGGAAACACAAAAAACATGAAGAATTTTCAAAATTCGGATGTCTGCGATTTTCAGAAAAATTCTTCTGCAAAACAGAATTTTTCTCCACATAAACACTTCCAATGGCAGCGAAAATAACATCCTAATGCTTCTCTATCAAATAAACATCCTAATTCTAAGAGAAAATTCGAAAATTCCTAACCCTAGGTTTTCAAAATCTAACCTAAACATGCAATGTACACGAAATTGAGAGAAGAAAAGCATAGAATACTTACTAGGATGCCTTGGGAGATTGATTTGACAAAGAAATTCACAAAGATTTGAAGATTTTTGGTTGGAGATTTTTGGTATTTTTAAAGAGAGTGAAGAGTGATGAAGAAAAGAGGGAAAAAGGGTTGAAAATAACCCTAACCCCTTTTAAAACTAAACAGGCCACGATTTGGGCCTCCAAAATCTGATTTTTCAAAATTATTTTTTTTTAAATTCCCAGACCGCGCTGAGCGCGAAACATTCTGCCAGATGGGTCAAAGTGCTGATAATTTTTTCGATAAAACGACAAATTGATTCGGGCATGCGTAAATGAGTTCAAGGATGAATACTTACAATGTTGGGGTGCCTCCCAACAAGCGCTTTGTTTAACG
Organism: Vicia sativa; assembly: GCA_021764765.1. Lineage (NCBI taxonomy): Eukaryota > Viridiplantae > Streptophyta > Magnoliopsida > Fabales > Fabaceae > Vicia > Vicia sativa. The sequence continues at coordinate 133,069,043 of CM038792.1, read as the reverse complement.
TCGGTAGAGCTCGACGGTTCATGATGATCATTGATCATCAAAGAAAGATTCGGCTATGTTGCGGCTCACCTCTCCGCCAACGTACCGTTTCAACCGCTGCCCATTTACCGTCCATTCTTTGGTTCTTTCAAGATCTTGCAAGACAATGGCACCATACTCTTTGACTTCTTTGATTAAAAACGGACCGGACCACTTTGTTTTGAGTTTTCCCGAAAAAAGTCTCATCTGGGAATTGAACAAGAGAACCTTTTGTCCCGGCCTAAATTCCTTGATCTTTATCTTCTTATCATGAGAAACCTTAACTTTTGCTTTGTACCTCCGGTTTGAATGATATGCCTCGTCTCGCATTTCTTCCAATTGAACGAGTTGTGTTTTTCTCTTTTCACCGCCAAAGATGGATCGAAATTCAAGAATCGGAGGGCCCACAATGCTTTGTGCTCCATCTCTACTGGGAGATGACAAGTTTTCCCATACACAACCTGAAACGGGGTTAGTCCGATAGGAGCTTTATAGGCGGTTCGATACGCCCACAAAGCTTCATCTAATTTTTGTGACCAATCTTTTCTAGAACCCGAAACAGTTTTTTCCAAAATCTTCTTGATTTCTCTATTAGACACTTCGGCTTGGCCATTCGCTTGAGGGTGATAGGGGGTCGTCACCTTGTGCTTTACACCGTATTGTTTCAAAAGTTTTTGTAACAATGTATTGCAAAAGTGCGACCCACCATCACTAATGAGCACCCTAGGCACACCAAAACGAGAAAAAATGTTTCTTTTCAAAAATTTGATAACAGTTTTGGAGTCGGCCTTAGGCGAAGCAATGGCCTCTACCCACTTTGATACGTAATCCACAGCTACAAGAATATATTCATTTGAAGACGAAGATGGAAAAGGACCGACAAAATCAATCCCCCAACAATCAAATACCTCCACTTCCAACATATTGTTCAACGGCATTTCATCTCTTCTTCCTATTCCGCCACTTCGTTTGCATTTGTCACATGACTTAGCGTGAGCATACGCATCTTTGAATAGCGAAGGCCAATAAAATCCCGATTGTAGGACTTTGGTGGCCGTCCGCATTCCATTATAGTGTCCCCCACAAGGGGAATTGTGACAATGCCAAAGAATGTTTTTGGCTTCCTCATCACTCACACACCTTCTTAGCAACCCATCGCTACTCAACCTAAAAATGTAAGGTTCATCCCACACATAATACTTCGTATCGGCTAAGAATTTCCGCTTCTCATTCCAAGTCAAGTCCTCCGGCATTAATCCCGCGGCCTTGTAATTTGCCATGTCGGCAAACCACGGTCGCTCTTGGATTGCAAATAACTTCTCATCCGGGAATTCCTCCTTCACTTTTTTTTCCTTGTCCGTAATTTTCACATTCACTAAGCGAGACAAATGATCCGCTACCAAATTTTCCGAACCTTTTTTATCACGAACCTCTAAATCAAATTCTTGTAAAAGGAGAATCCATCGGATTAGCCTTTGTTTAGAGTCCGGTTTGGTAAGCAGATATTTTATCGCCGAATGATCCGTGAAAACCACAACTTTTGAACCAATTAGGTAAGGATGAAACTTTTCTAATGCATATACAATTGCGAGCAACTCCTTTTCGGTTGTTGCATAATTGATTTGAGCATCGTTCAAGACTTTGCTCGCATAATGTATAGCATGAAAAAAAATTTCCTTCCTTTGGCCTAACACGGCTCCCACCGCATAATCACTAGCGTCGCACATTAGTTCGAAATCAAGTTTCCAATTTGGCGCAGTGATTATGGGTGCGTTTATCAATTTCTCCTTCAACTTTTCAAAAGCCAACAAACAATCATTATCAAACAAGAAAGACTTATCTTTGTTGAGCAAGTTGCTCAAAGGTTTGGCTATTTTGGAGAAGTCCTTGATGAATCTTCGATAGAATCCCGCATGACCCAAAAAGCTCCGAATGCCTTTGACATTGGCGGGTGGGGGAAGCGTCTCGATAACATCAATTTTTGCTTTGTCGACCTCAATTCCTCTTGAAGATATCTTGTGGCCAAGGACTATCCCCTCGGTCACCATGAAGTTGCATTTCTCCCAATTCAAAACCAAGTTGGTTTCCACACACCTCTTCAAGACGGTGTCCAAATTTTCCAAACATAAATCAAATGAAGCTCTAAAAACGGAAAAGTCATCCATAAAAACTTCGATTGTCTTTTCTATCAAATCGGCGAATATAGCTTGCATGCACCTTTGAAATGTTGCCGGCGCATTGCATAAGCCAAAAGGCATACGCCTATACGCGAAAATTCCAAAAGGACATGTGAAAGTCGTTTTCTCATGATCTTCCGGATTCACCGATATTTGATTATACCCCGAATAACCATCCAAGAAACAATAGTATTGTTGTCCCGCAAGCCTTTCTAGCATTTGGTCCATGAACGGAAGAGGAAAATGATCCTTCCTTGTTGCTTTGTTAAGCCTTCGATAATCAATGCACATTCTCCACCCCGTCACTTTTCTTGTTTGCACTAGTTCATCCTTATCATTAGACACAACCGTCAAACCCCCTTTTTTTGGAACCACATGAACCGGGCTCACCCACGTACTATTCGAAATCGGATAAATCATTCCCGCTTCTAGCATCTTCACTACTTCTTTCCGAACTACCTCCTTCATCACCGAATTCAAACGCCTCTGAGGTTGGGCCACCGGTTTGTACTCCTCCTCCATCATGATGTTATGCATACAATAAGTCGGGCTTATGCCTTTCAAATCGGCTAAAACCCAACCTATCGCATTCTTGTTAGATTTCAAAACTTCAATTAAGCTTTCCTCCTCCTTCTCCGACAATGTATTACTAATGATTACGAGCTTTTTACCTCCCTCCTCAAGAAACACATACTTCAAATGAGATGGTAGCTCTTTTAACTCAAGTTTTGGCTCTTCATCTTTTGGATCTTTTTTCAAAACTTCCTCTTCTTCCTCCCAAGGGTGCATTTCCTTGGAAATCTCCATTCCTTCCAAACACTCCTCAATATCTCGACTATCATCATCATCATTCACTTCTTGTGTTGCTTCCTCAATGACGTCAATCTTGAAACAATCTTTTTTATCCATTGGATGCTTCATTGCTTCAAAAAGATTAAAGCAAATCTCTTCATCTTGAACTCTCACCTTCATTAAGCCATCATCTATATCAATCATCATCCTAGCCGTCTTCATGAATGGTCTTCCAAGAATTAAAGGTGCGTCCACATCTTCCTCCATGTCTATTACAACAAAGTCAACCGGAAAAAAGAATTTGTCCACTTTTACCAACAAATCTAAAGCTACACCGTGAGGGCGAGTAATAGACTTGTCCGCTAATTGCAATGTCATTTTTGTCGATTTTAATTCAATCTCCCCCAACCTCTTCACAATGGATAATGGAATCAAATTGATACTTGATCCCAAATCAATTAATCCCTTTCCGACATATACATCCCCAATGGTAACGGGTAAAGTTACACGCCCCGGATCACTCTCTTTCTTCGGAATAGTGCGTTGAATTATTGCACTACAACTCGCATCCACCATTATGGTCTCTTGATCCGTGTATCTCTTCTTTTTCGTCAAGATATCCTTCATGAATTTTGCATATTTGGGCATTTGCTCTAATGCTTCGGTAAATGGAATATTTATTTGCAATTGCTTAAAAATATCCATAAACCTAGCATAGTGCTTTGCATCATCCTTTTTAGAAGGAAGGTGAGGATATGGTAAGCTTCTCAATGGATAAGTTACTTCCTTCTCTTTACCCTTTTTCATTTTCTTCTTTTTCTCCTCTACTTTCTCCTTTTCAACTAAGTCATCCTCCACTACAACATCATCATTTTTTTCAACTACAACCTCATCATCTTTTTCAACTACCTCTTCCTCCACTACTACTTCTTCATCCTTCTCTACTACTTTCTTTTTTCTTTCAACCACCTTCCTTTTCTCATCACAAACTCTACCACTTCTAGTTGTGATGGCTTTGCAATGCTCCTTAGGATTTGTTTGCGTGGTTGGGGAAAATGATGTCGAAGCACTTTGTTCGGAGAGTTGCTTAGCTAGTTGTCCCACTTGAGTTTCCAAATTCTTTATAGATGCCTCCGTGCTCTTTTGATTAGCCATAGAAGCTTGCATAAATTGAGCTAAAGTGTCTTGAATGTTGGAAGACCTCACTTGATTTTGAGGTTGATTTTGCGGTTGAGCTTGATTTTGATTTTGAGTTTGATATGGATTTTGCCTTCCTTGATTGTTGTTGTCTTGTCTCCACCCGCCTTGATAACCTTGGTTACCCCTTTGTTGGTAACCTTGGCCTTGATTTTGATAAGGGTAAGGAGCTCGTTGTTGGTATCCTTGCCCTTGGTTGGCCACATAGTTAGCTTCCTCATTTTTCGGCGGACAAAATCCGGTTTTATGATCTCCTTTACACAATTCACAACAAGCTATTTGGTGAGCTTGCTTACTTGATGTTCCTTGTAACTCCATGATTTGTTGAGGTAATCTAGCCATTTTTTTTGTCAATTCTTCAACTTGTTTCGCAAACAATTTGTTTTGCGCCACAAGTGCTTCGTGACTCGAACCAATTTCTAGAACTCCCGTTTTCACTTGTACACCTCCTTGATCATGTTGAGTTTGATGATCATTCCTTCCCATCTTCTCAATAATTTGGATTGCTTCATATGGTGTTTTTGCCATCAAAGAACCTCCCGTCGTGGCATCCAACAACAATTTGTGTTGAGGTTGGAGACCATTTCGGAAAATATGAATTTGTGTAAGCTCGTCAAAACCGTGGCTAGGACACTTCCTAAGCATAGACTTGTACCTTTCCCAAGCCCGATTCAAAGGCTCGTTTACTCCTTGTGAAAATACCGAAATAGCGGTCTTTGCCTCCATGAAACGCGATTGAGGGAAAAATCTTTCAAGAAAATTTTCCTCCAAAACGTTCCAATTTGTCATGGTTTCTTGCAATTGGTCTAAATACCAATCTTTTGCCTTCCCCACTAGAGAATGAGGGAAAAGCCTTTGAAAGTATTGTTCTTCTTGGTCTTCCGGAGCACCAGCCGCTCCCGCGATCTCATAGAACTTCATAAGGTGGGTGTAGGGATCTTCATGGTCATGACCATGAAATGGACTTGCATAGAGAAGTTGAAGCAAGCCCGTCTTCATCTCCGCGACCCTTGCATTTTCTTGGCGAGCAAATTGGGCATTGTGACGAGGGCTATTGACACACGGCCCCCGCGGTGGTGGTGGTGGTTGTGGTTGATTCTCCGCCATAGTGGTGGCTTCTCCAAACACGGGTGGTGTTGAAGAAGTAGATGCTTCTCCTCTTTCTTCTCTTTCTTGCCTTTGCCTAGCTTGTCTTTTTCTTCTTTTAGCACTACTATTAAGTCTTCTAGCCGTCCTTTCAATTTCGGGATCGAAAAGGAGTTGTTCGACCGGAATACTTCCCTGCATAAACTAATTCCTGAAAAAGTCTAGCCACACAAAAGAAACAAAGAGAGGTTAGAAGAAAATGTCTTAAAACACACAACTATTGCTATACTAACAACATCAAACGCCAATCCCCGGCAACGACGCCATTTTGTTGTAGGAGTTTTCCGTAAACAAGTATTTTTAATTATCGATTCCTCAGGGATTGGTGTATGTTATAGTCTTTCAATAGAAAAATGTATTTTAAGAAATTGTAACCAAGGGGTTTGTTATCTACACTACTAGAACCATGAGTTTCCAAACAATAACTAAATTAATTCTTTCAAAGAGAGTTATGGTTTGGATTAAAGAGAGTTTGAGATTGTTTTCAAATTAAGAAGGCATGTCAAGATTAGTTTCATTGATCTAGTTTCATACATATTCAATTAATCAAGTGATGAACATAATAGATGACTTCTACAAATACATATCCTCTCAATCTTGTAGAGTTCCCACCAAGATTGTGAATGTTATCATGTTGATCCTTGCATGATTCCTCACTACAACTATTAACATGATAATCATTAAGTTCAATATTTGGTAAACACTAACACACAAATCTATTCCTAGCATTTGTTCATTAGAGGATGAATATCCTAGGTCTACTTTGAAGTATTCTTTTCCAAGCAAAACTCAAAGCATAAAGATGAAGAACAAAGATATTCAACTATATTAATCATCAACCATGTTCATACACAAATGGATTAAAAGAAATACATATTATAAAGATCAACTACCTCTAATCTTGACACAAAAAGAGCTTATCCACTCATTTCCATGGTTGCTTGCTCTCAAGATTGTTGGTAGAGATAATGAATACAAGAAAAATCAAGAGAAAAGCTATGGTTTTTCTTCCAAAACTTGCCCTAGATTTACAAAGATGAAAGATAATGATGATGAAGTGTTTCTTCCTTCCTTTACAAGCCAAAAAGTCCTGGTGAAGTGATGGGTTGGTGGCTCAAAAGGTGAAAGCATGGGCTGTCCTTTTTTCTGAATTTCGCAGATCGCGCTGAGCGCGGTTAAGTCGCGCTGAGCGCGTTCATGCTGGCACCGCGCTGAGCGCGACCTGTAGCATGCTTCCTTCATCCAAAATTATCTTCAAAAAGAATCATCCCTAAAGCTCTTCGAAATTCTTGAATCCAAGCTTGGGAGAATTAGTAAATAAATTCCTACAATTAAGAGTTAAATAAGTTAAATAATATATATTAACAAAACTAGATAAAAATCTAATTTAACCAAAATACTAAAATATATAATACTAATTAATTAAAAAGACATTGTTAAGGACCACAAAATCATGTACAAAATAACTACAATTTGGTCCTTAACAGTCTTAGAGGTTGTTAGTCACACACAGTTGGTATGTGTAGGTGTTAGTCACTGGTGGTTTCCTGTGCTAGTGTAATCAGTTTGGTTATAGTGGATTAAGTCTTGGCGGAGAGAGACAAATCACCTCGGAAGGGTGGATTAGAGTAGCTTGATGTTTCAAGTGAACTAGGATAAAAATACGGTGTTATTTATTGCTTTCCTTTATCTCATTCTTCATCAAATGAGAAGCATATTCAAAGGGATTGTTTTTAATAGCAAAAGTTTTCAAAGGATAAAGCTCAATTCAACCCCCCTTTCTTGTGTTTTTTCACGCCTTCAATTAACATGTTAGTCCTATCCATTAATTTTGTTATTCAAAGTCATTCTATAAGAACATGTGGCGCTGACGTAGATTCCACGTGGCTTAGACCAATTTGTGACTAATTTAACGATGGAACAATCTCTCACTAAACATTTTTCTCGATTTTGAATAGGGTTCTTCGTCTTCTTTCCCAATCTTCAACTGATAATAAACGAAGGTTTAAATCACAAAAAATAGCAAATTGAATCAAATTTATTGCCTTTAGTATTTAAAAAGAAAAAATTGCATCAAAATTTCCACAACAAAACCAAATTTATTCATTTCCAAAAACATAATTATCCAAAGCAAACTCACACAAAATTATAGAAAAGAATTATTATATTTTTCTAGCAAAAGTACCAACAACAAGAACAATTCTAGCATTAATACTCTTATTTAGAAGCTTCTCATACTCTCCTCATTCTAATTCCCAACCAAACTAGAATAAGGAAATCCTTCCAATGATAACAAATCCTTCAAAAAATAACAAACCAGAAATGGATAAATACCATTTTGATTTTACTTTTAGAGTTGAATTTAAGATACTCTACGAAGGGGCATTATTGTGAACCAATGCCATGGTTGTGATTTGGTCAGTTATGAGTTTAGTGCGTGAGGTACTTTTAGTAAGGGGAGAAAGAGAGGGAGTAAAGAAATAAGGATTGTATTATTGAACTATTTCTAATGTCTTTCTCAAATTTAGGAATTTGTCGATCTTCAATCCTTTGGTGAAAATGTCGGCCAACTCTGTTTCACTTAAGCAATGTCTAACTTCAAGTTCACATCGATTTACCTTTTCCTTTAGGAAGTGAACTTTAACTTCGATATGCTTACTTCTTCCATGCAGAACTGAATTCTTCGTCAGATTTATGGTTGACTTGTTGTCGATTTACAACACAAGAGGTTTTTTCACCTTGACCTTCATTTCTTCAAGTACCTATCTGATCCAAATTGCTTGACATGCAACATATGATCCTGCTATATATTCAGCTTCACACCCTGATAATGCCACCACAAGCTACTTTTTTGAGCAACAAGAGATTGGGGCACCAAAGACTTGAAAGAAATATCCAATTATGCTTCTTCGATCTTCCTTATCTCTACACCAATCAACATCTGAAAAACAAGTAATTGTTGCTTCTTTGCTTTCAAAGTCTCGTCAAAATAGAATTCCATAATTTATCGATCATTTTAAGTAACTCAAAATTCTTCTTGCAACTGTCATGTGTGACACTCTTGGTTCACTCATGTATCTGCTCACTAATCTGGATGCGAAACCTATAACATGTTGACTATTGCACACATACCTCAAAGATCCAAATAGTTGTTTAAGAAAAGTTACATCGACTCTGTCTTCCTCTCCAATTTCAAATTTGGTTCAAAAAACGAAAATGTTGAAGTCGAATAATCCATCATAAATATCTTAAGTATCTCTTTAACATACTTCCTTTGATGTATCACCATACCTTGCTTCGATATTTAAAATTCTCTGCCTAAGAAATAAGACAATTTCACCAAATTTGACATTTCAAATTCTCTCATCATCAACTCTTTGAACTTTGAAAATTCTCCAAGGTATTTCTAGTTACCAGCAAGTCATCGACATATAAGCAGATGATTGTTATGTCTTGTTCCACAACCTGAACATAGACACCATACTCATATTTGCATTTTACAAATCCCAATTCAACTAAGTATGAGTCAATCTTCTTGTTCCATGCACTAGGTGCCGGCTTGAGGCCATAGAGTAGTTTGTGCAACTTCTATACTTTATTCGCTTCCTTCTGAATCACAAACTCAAAAGATTGTTTGAGATAGAACTCTTCGTTTAAAGAACCATTTAAAAATACCGACTTCAATCTAAATAAAATATCGACCAATCTTAATTGCGTGCCAATACTACCACTAGTTGACAAATGAAACACTTTTCTGAAATTGAGTCTGGAAATTGGGTCGGCTTGCTGGACCTTTGACAAATCTAAATTAGCCACTTTCTTAATCATCTCTCTTTATCCTCGTCTATAACACATGGATGATTTTGAATTATTTTTTTAAACACATTCATCCACTTCTATATATTTTTGTAATATTGTTTAAGCTTAAAAGTGTTTTTAGTTTTAATAAAATTATCAATTTTTTAATTAAAAAGTTATGCTTTTTAGTCGTATATATTTAGTTAATAAAAGCAGATTTAATTTTTTTGTTTATATCTTAAGTTTACAAACATCATTTACACGCATATAAATGGAAAGGACTAAATTTTCCATACATACGTATAAATGGAAAAGATCTAATTTTTTCATTTTCCTTGTGATGCAGCTGCACGTTACATGTGGAACTTGTTTGTTGCTTTTACAAAAGACTAGTTTTTGAAACCATTACGAGATTCGTTGCATTAGTCAAGTTTATATCCGATAGTTTAGGCAATGAACCCTCCACTGCAGTTGAAGTAATCAACTTCTTTTTCTCTCTAACTTATGTCCAAATTAAGATTAAGGAGATTTATGATGCATTATCCTTTGTTTACAATATTATTATTCCATCACAATGTAGTAATAGTGCACTTGCTACTTTGCTAGTAAAAAAAAAAACCTATGTCCAATTAGAAATAATATTAGTAATAGAAAGAACTTTCACTCATATTATAAATTAGAATAATTTTTATTTTAAATCATCAACTTATAATTCTCAAAATATTTAAATTAAGATTTTTGAAAATTTAAACTCTTAATATTGAGAAAAAAAATAATGATTGAGAAAAAGAGTGAGAAATACATAGAAACTAATATTAAAAATTATATAATATTTTAATATATTATTATTATTATTATTATTATTATTATTATTATTATTATTATTATTATTATTATTATTATTATTATTATTATTATTATTATTATTATTATTATTATTATTATTATTATTATTATTATTATTATTATTATTATTATTATTATTATTATTATTATTATTATTATTATTATTATTATTATTATTATTATTATTATTATTATTATTATTATTATTATTATTATTATTATTATTATTATTATTATTATTATTATTATTATTATTATTATTATTATTATTATTATTATTATTATTATTATTATTATTATTATTATTATTATTATTATTATTATTATTATTATTATTATTATTATTATTATTATTATTATTATTATTATTATTATTATTATTATTATTATTATTATTATTATTATTATTATTATTATTATTATTATTATTATTATTATTATTATTATTATTATTATTATTATTATTATTATTATTATTATTATTATTATTATTATTATTATTATTATTATTATTATTATTATTATTATTATTATTATTATTATTATTATTATTATTATTATTATTATTATTATTATTATTATTATTATTATTATTATTATTATTATTATTATTATTATTATTATTATTATTATTATTATTATTATTATTATTATTATTATTATTATTATTATTATTATTATTATTATTATTATTATTATTATTATTATTATTATTATTATTATTATTATTATTATTATTATTATTATTATTATTATTATTATTATTATTATTATTATTATTATTATTATTATTATTATTATTATTATTATTATTATTATTATTATTATTATTATTATTATTATTATTATTATTATTATTATTATTATTATTATTATTATTATTATTATTATTATTATTATTATTATTATTATTATTATTATTATTATTATTATTATTATTATTATTATTATTATTATTATTATTATTATTATTATTATTATTATTATTATTATTATTATTATTATTATTATTATTATTATTATTATTATTATTATTATTATTATTTCACTAATGGGTGAGTGGGATAGAAGAACTACTAAGCAATATTTGAGTTAAACTGAAGCAAAATGCTAGTCCATATCCAATCTCAAGAGGTATCATCTATTTATGATATTAATATTCATATAAAGATGTTGTTGATGTTTAATAAAATTTATTTTAAAGAGAATGGTTGAATTATTTTTTTAAATGTCACATTTAAACATATTATACATACCATGATCATATATACATAACTTTTTATTATAATATACCAAAATATTTTTGTGCTAAAAAATAAAGTTATAATGATCAAACTAGTAAAATTGTGATTTAAATTAAAACTCTTTGCGTTTGGATGAAGTAATTGAGAATTTTTTTAAAAATTAAATGGTTTAATTGAAATTCATTTATTTTTAAATTATTTTGTTTTGATGGAATATTTTTAAATTATTTTGTTTTGATGGAATATTAAAATGATTTATTGTTAAATTTTTTGAACAAATTTAAAATGGAAAAAACTTACATAAAATTATTTAAGTGTGATTCTTACTATTTTCAAATGAAAATATGACATTTCTCATTTCACATATGCAAATTGCTCTTATTTTCACTTCTTAAATAATATTTAAGTATATTTGTCAAATTTTTATTGAAAAATTGTAAGAACCACATTTAAAGAATTGTACATAAGTTTTGTCCATTTAAAATATGAAAAATAGGGATCAATTTATAATTTTTGAAAATTTGAAGGAACCAATTTATAAAATTTGATAATAATTAGTGACTTATTTAATTTTTTAAAAAAATTGAGAGAAAATTTTAAATTTTGATAAAATATGAGGACCGTCTTGCAAAATTTGAAAAATTAATAATAACCAATTAACATTTGCATTGAATCAATTTCAAATTCTTTACTTTTTGATGTCATTTGAAATTACTTAAATTTAACTTGAATAAAATAATCCATAAATTAAATCATTTTAACAATTCTCCATATTTTTTTATCCAAACAATGAAATTTGGTCAAATCGTTTTAAATTTTGTAAAAAAATTATTTTCCCTCATTAAAATACTTCATCAAAACACACTATCCCTGATACGTATTTAAAATAAAATACCAAATTAGATAATAAATCGTACTAAAAAAAGAAATAAATTGTATTAATTAAAAAATAATAGGCAAAATATCGCTTTTGGTCCCTTAAGTTTACCGTGGGATCCATTTTGGCCCCTTAAGATTAAAATTTTTTAAATTTATCATTTAATTGTTCAAAAAGGTCCACACTAGTCATTTCCTTCAATTTGGCTTATATCGACATTTGTTTGGTCTATGTGGCAGGTGGATTACATATAGATCTTCTTGTTCCATCGTTCCATTATGTTTTCTTCAACCCAAATTTTCCACAAATTCTAGGATTCATAATTTTTCTTCCCTTTCAATACTGAAATTGCTTGAGGAAAATAAAGTCATGATCATCAATAAACTCAGTGCAATGTTCATACAACTCCAACATAAAAAGCAGTGACGGAGCCAGAAAAATTATAAAGTCCGAGCTAAAATTGTAATAACAAAAACATCTTTTGCATAGTCCAACTAATTAATCTATCGTAAAAACTATAGTAATAACAAAAACATATTTTTCATAGTTCAACTAATCACCATTGAAGGACCTAAGAACATAATCATTAATCAAACAAATGAATTTCTCTGTCTTATTTTACATATGATATTTAAAAAATAACATTGATTTATGTATAAAAAAATACAATTTAACTAGTCTAATTAAAAGAAAGATGCTAGTAATTAACAACTATACTATCAATGAAGTTCCAGTTCATGCATTTTTCTTCTCCCAAAACTAGTTTACGCAAAACACTATAAACTACCCGCCTATATCATGCTGCTAGAAATATCCAACAAATGCTTGGAACTATATTTCTTGTCTAAAACACAAAATTCGCCAACTGCAGCGACATTTGTTTCTTATCACCCAATGTAGTACGGGGATCAATATAATCAGCCAGATTCTCATCCTCGGCATCGCGTTTCAAAATTTTCTTTTCACTATTTTTGGAAAATTTGGATGCTTGTTGCGCTTGTTGTTGCTGCAACAAAATCAATCAATAAAAACCTTACCAAACAATACATGCAAGATCATTTCAATAAAAAATACACATGAATAGTCAAATAGTCAGTCACCTGAGCTAGCTTCTGAAGAAACTTCTCTTTCTTTAATTGCTTCTCTCTTGCCTAAGAACAAAAGCAACAAAATAAAATTGTCACGTCAAGAAAAAAGAACGAAAACCCATTATTTTTAGCTGCCAAAAAGCATCATTTTGATTACTGAGGATTAAGATTATGGAGATGAGGGAAAACCTTTTCATCTCTTTTCTTCTTCTCGGGGTCTTCGGGTGCAGGTGGAGCTTGGTCTTTCTTGATATCGGATGAGTCCATTGGTGAAGAGTGATGTTTTTGTGGGTTTTGAGTGTGCGAAGGATGGGAAAGAGATAACGACGCTGGAAAATGGTGATGCTTAATGTAACATGTATATTTTGCTTATGTGCTGAGCATGTGATCCCCTTGTTGTCTGTCATTTACGACCTCCATATGATTGCAATATATTGGGCCGAAATTGTTTCTAATATATTGGTTTCCTCTACTGTTCACTCTCTCCTGCATTAATCCTAATCATTGATTTTGAAAGACACTTATTAAACAATGGTATATCATGTCAATTGTGCATCAATAATCCTTAAAGAATGAATTTTGAGAAAGTTAAATTCTACTAGTAGAATTGCTAAATACAACTAGCATAAATTGTTCAAAGATAAAAAGGTTCTAAAACTAAACTACTGAAAAGAATTCTGACATTTGCAAGGTAAAGAATTCCATTAAAGCAACATCGGCAAAGGCTTTGTTTAAACCCGACAGTGCAAACTGCAGAGCAGCAAAAGGAGTAAATCGAAGCTCATAGACGAATCAAACGAGCCATGTTTTAAAGTCGAATCACCGTGAATGAAACGAGCCATGTTTTAAAGTCGAATCACGGTGAATCAAACGAGGCGTGTTTTAAAATCGAATCTCACATTCAATTGATCAAACATGTTGTGTGCATACCATTCTAATCAAATTTCATAACTTTATGTGCAATTGATTAAACACTTCGTGTGCATACCATTCTAATCAAATTTCACTTTTTGTTGACTCAAATTTCATAGATTTCAAAGAAAAAATAAGTTGAGCAAAGATGGTAGACACAATTTCTTGTTCAAATAGATGAAAGTTAAACGTAAAAAGTTGAAAAGCTCACCGATGGCGGAGCGAAGCTATGACCAGAAGAGAAGGCATTTTGACGGTGTTTTGTGGTGTTGTTGTAGAGCAGTTCTTCTCGGCGGTCACATTCTGAAGTTCCGATGGCCTTGTGTTTGTTTTCTTCGTTCTTCCGCCTTCTCCCTTTTTTCTTCATTCAGATTCCAAATTCCCTTTTTATCTATAACTACCCCTTTTTTTTACATGTTTTACTTTCAGATTTCAAAAACTAATTGGACCAAGCCCGGGCAACTGCCCAGGGTCGCCGAGCCTTAAAATCGCCAATGATGAAGAGTGATGGTCGTTTGGATGCCAATTTGCGATGGAAACCCATATGTGGTTGTGGAGACACAACTCTATTTTGAAGGGCTCTAACCGTAACAAATTTTGGGAAACAATTTTGGGGATGTCATCATTATAAGGTAAAAAAGAAATTAAATTTCTTTTTCATCTCTGTTTGTTCTGATATAGGGCGCAATGTTAATTGCATAGGGTACAACACAAGCTGACTCTAATATTTTCAATGGTTCTATGATGATGTGACAGATGAGAAAGACTAGTTTATGAAGAAGCAAAAGAGTAGGTTAGAGAAGCTTCAAAATGAACTTGATGTAGAAAAACTGGAGTTGGCCAGTCTTTAAAGGCAACAAATGATGAACAAAAACAAAAGATAAGGGACTTACAAATTCAAATGACAAAGATGATGAATTCGGAAAAAATTTGGAAGAGAATGTTTTGTATTGTTTAAGTTGTGGTGATATGTAAAATATTGTAACAATTGTATCAGTTTGAATTGGTTTTTGTCAGTTGTAACAATTTGTTATGAATTAATATGTTTCCATTTCAATATGTGTTTTAAATTCGATATGTGTGCTTTCATTCATAATTGGTTTATACCATTATTTTTCAGTTGGTTTATACTCAAACATATAAAAAATCAATTGAACAAATCTAACAACAACATTTCACTATAATATGGTTTGAACCACCAATATTCATACATTATAGGTTTAGACAAAACACATGTCCAAGCTAACAACATTATAGTTTAAAAATACCTTACATTACACGTTCAAAATACCTTACATTACAGTTTCGACAACAAACTTAACTTAACAAGTTGAAACTTAACTAAACTTAGCATAACTTAACTAAACAACAACTCTGACATTAAACTAAAGTTTTCAGTTTGTGTGGATCTCTTAGTAAGTGTTGTCCATCTTGTTGTTGGACCAACAACAATTATGGTTGTTCAACCTAGCTATTGGACTAGGTAGTAAAAAAAGTGTAGTTGACCTTATGACTGGTAACTTCGTGGATTTTGGAGTCATTTTCTTGGAAGCTTGTTGGGATCTTTGACTAGCCACTTTTTGAGATACTTGAGTAGGAACTTGTCGAGATGATTGACTAGTGGATGGTACCTTTCAAGTAAGCTTATTATGCCTCAGTTTCTTACATCTACTACACTTGACAAGGAATGTAGTTCTTCTCATCTTTCTATCAGAGCCATGAATCTCACCTTGCTCTAAATTCCTCCTCTTTTTTGGCCTTCCAGACATTTTCCTAAATTTTGGGTTCAAAACATCATGATACTTTGTTCTTACCCACAAATTTGATATATATATATATATATATATATATATATATATATATTGATTTCCTGTAATAATTAGGGATGTAGTCATCGACCTTATGGTTTCTACTTTTAATGGATGAAAGTGAATGAACACAAGGTAGGCATGTTAGCTCCGATCTTTTGCATGAACAATTTATTTCCTTCAAGTTGACTGTAAAATTTTTAGCTAATTTTTTTAGACATCTCACTTAAAAGATATGCTCATCAGACATCCTAACACAAAAAAAAACATTCCAAAGATATTATCTGTAAACAAACAAAGTTAAAGGTTTAAATGTACTGTGATTAAAGGCATTTACCTGACAAGCCACAAGTTTGTGTATGAACTTGTTTTCTCAATTTTCCTTCTAATGTTTGGTAACACTTCAAAATCTACAAATTTTTGAAACCCCAACCTATTTGTAGCCCATATCTCCATCATGTATGTCATTTATCATCATCAACCTTACCAACCTTGGTCCATTATCATCAATTTCCCTAACATTAACACCACCTTCCATTACATCACTCATCCTAACATCATTTTCCATCGAATACAACAACACCTGGTCACTTGTTGAATCGCGTCAAGGCAAGCAAGAAATCTATGTGAAGTGGGTATAAAAGGTGAAGTTGAATACTAGATGGGAAGTAACTCGACACAAGACAAGACTTCTGGCGAAAGGATTTCTTTAGAAAAATGAATCAATTTCGATGAGGTTTTTGCACTGGTGGCTAGAATCAAAACAATCAGGTTTGTTGATGGTTTAGCATAAATGAACAGTTGGAACATATGTCATATGGATGTGAAATGTTCATTCCTAAATGAACCCTTAGACGGAAAAGTTTATGTTGCACAACTAGTTGGGTTTGTGACGCATGGCAAAGAGATAAATGTGTACGAGCTACATAAAGCCCAATATGGATTGAAACAAGCTCCAAGAGCTTGGAATAAGAAGATTGGTAGTTTTCTAAGAGAGAAGGAATTTTTGAAGCGCACAACTGAATATGGAGTATATGTAACAAGAAGTATAAAATTTTTCTTATACTATGTCTCTATGTCAATGACTTTTTTAATAACATGTAGTTATTAGAAAGAGATCGAAGACTTTAAATGTGATCTCAGCAAGGAATTTGAAATGTATGATATGGGTGACATTTTATATTTCCTTGGCATCTATAAGAGTAGTAGAGGTTTGATGATGCATCGAAGAAGATATGCAAGTGAGATTCTCAAGAGATTTGAGATGGAAGAGTTTAACTCGACTTTGACACCTACTGAACCAAGGATGCAACTATCGAAAGACTCAAAAGAAAAAGATATTAAGGTATTTGAAAGAAACTCTCGACTATGGCATTCTGTTTCCTGCAAATGATAAAGGAAAATAATGCAAGTTAGTGGGGTACATTGATTCAAGTTGGTTTAGTGATGCTGATGATAAAACATCCATACCAGGATATGCGTTTATGCTAGTGGTTCACCCGTTGCTTAGAGTTCGAGAAAGGAACCAATAGTGACATTATCAATGGCAAAGCATAGTACATAACCGCTTCTGTTTGTGCATGTCAAGAAACATAGATGGTGAACTTGGTCGAAGAAATCACTAGGAAAGACCATGGAGAAATTACCATGAATGTGTGAGTTGATAGTACGGTTAGGAGATGATGGTGGAAGATGGAAACAGGAGTTTGCAGGCAGTGTGATTAGAAGGAGAGACGATGAGAGGGACTGTGGTTGATGGTTATGTGAGTAACAAAGACGGAGAGGCTATGGTGAGATTTTCGGTGACAGTGGCGGCGAGGAGTAAGGGAGTTGGATGGCTATGGTGATGAAGGAAAGGTTCTGAGAAGGAGAATGGAGGGTGAGAGTTTAACGGAGGTATTATGGAACAATGAAGAAGATTGTCACGGCTGCTGATGAAGGATATGGCAGGGAGGAGTTTTGAGAAGATGAAGGAAACAGGGTGTTTATGGATGATGGTGATGATGCGGAGGTGTGAAGGAGACAACAACGTTTTGTTTGTTATGTGCTTTCTCTACGCCTCTGCCTTGTTCTGTTTCCAATTTTGGCCTCCTCCTCAACAATAGATTATAACATGCATATATACCCAAAATCTAGGTTTAGCAATTTTTATAATGCCTAAAATACCCCTTTTGATGGGCCACAAAGCCCAAAAGATTAAAAAACAATCTACCCAACAATATTTTGATTTTGATTTTTGGAGTTTAAAAAAAATGGACACTTAAAATTGTTAAAAATGCTATAAATTCGAACACTAAATTATCCGAATAAATAAAATAAACATATTATAATAAACTACTGGTTTCATAGATTAAAGAAAAATTATTGAAATAATTAAAATCGAAATAAAACGATAATAAAGAATACCCGATTTTAAAACACTTACGGTTAAAAACGAAATTAAAAAATGTTTCAAAAAATTAGAGAGAGCACATTTTCATGATCTATGCGACACGTAGATTCATAAAGCAGCGAGTAAAAGGCGAACATTTGAAATATTTTTCCCACTAATTTTCGTACAGTGTCGAATCGCTTTTAACAGTCTGTTTATAAAACCAAAATATTGATACCATCGACATATAAATAACTTAACACAATACAAGAAATAGGTAAGGAGAAAAAAATGAATGAAGTGGAATATCGGGTATTTTACAACTATAAAACGATGCAAATATCGATTTAAACTGACTTTTGGTCAATTTAAATACGACTAATGATGCAAATGCGAGGTGTAAATGACTGTTTAATGTCAATGACCTAATGGACGCGTATGCAGATGAATGTGAAGCCTAAGCTAGATAAAATCGAGAAAGGAGGGCAAATTTTGGGGTGCAACAATGGTGATAACAATCTTGTTCATCAATATTGATAGAAATTCATCATAGGTTTTAGTGGATTTCCAGCACTTTTTGAAGATTGCCAAAATAATTCAGATTAGCTCATAAATCAGAATAAATAAGTGATGATGTTCAGTAGCTAAGTTTCAAATTACACTAAGAATAAGATTGGACAATGGTTCCCATTTAGGATCGACCAAACATTGGAAGTTACTTGGGCATTCTTACCTATAATGGAAAATTTAAGAGGCAAAATTTCCAATTCATAGTAGACAAAATAAGAAAAAGAAGGCTACACCATAATTTATAACATTAAGTTTCATAATTCATGTATGCTGTATTGTGTGATTGTTTTGCAACTGTTTTTGTTTGTATCTCCAACTGTGTCTTCCAAAGATTGTTTTAGTAACAAAAAAATTAGAGGGGGGATTATTAGATCCTTGGTTTTATGATTAGCACCAATTTTTCTAAGACATGGTTCATAACATGATGTTGTGACAAATGTCTTAACATATTATGAAGACATATGAGAAGACATATGTTGTGACATGTTATACCATTAAATCTTGGAAGATTTGTTTTTAAAAATGATATTCTAAATGATTTTAGTTCTCATATGTACACAACCAATTAAGGATATTTTAGGAACACCTGTTTGTTCCAAATTTGCATTTGTTTCATAAAAAGGAGACATTTTAGAAAACATGTGATATTGCTCCTATTTTTGTGCAGATGATTTTCCAAAATATTTGCAGTTGCTGTTTTGGATATGTGTTTTATTTAAATGAATAGCCCAAGCCCATGCATGTCATGAAGCTATTTAAAGGACTTTTCTCAACCAAAATTAGCAACTAAGTCGTGTATTGAAAGAATAATTTTAGGGTTTACTCTGTTCTTTGTTTTTTGTGATCCACTCTATAAGTAGAGTTGGACTGTGTTTATTATGAGTCATTCATGTATATCTTATATGCTTGAATTAGACCTTGTTTGAGTTGTAATTTGTCAATTTATCACAAGCTTTTAAGCAATAGTGGATTGTGTGTCAAGTCACATTTGTTCATCAGTCATAAGCTTTTAAGCATAACTGATTTATTGTCTTTGAAAATTGTCTTCTATTTTTGTCTATCATTGTTGTTGAAAATCACAAGGGTGTGATTGTGGAAAGTGAGAGGGGTTCTCATATCTAGGAGTGTCCTAGGTAGAAATTGCATGTGTAACGCTCAGAATTTAATTAAAGATTTAATTATTGGAAATTGTCGAAGTTGGGATTTACCGATATTATTCTAAGAGGAGAAATTTGATTATTATGTTGTTTGAGTTATTCAGTGGATAGTCGATTAATTAGTCATTTAGTCAGAGGATTTAATATTAGAAATAATAATATTATTGTTCGGTATGGACCTATTTTGAAGTTAGAAGTAGTAATAAGGGAGGTGTAGTATTAAGCCCAAAGTAATATTAAGAATATTATTATTATTATTATTATTATGAATTAAGTAGAATAAGACAAGGGTTTTGGAAGTAACAGTATGAGAGAAAAATAAAATAAGGGTTTGTGTGAAGAGAAGAGAAGAGGTTGCAGAAGAGAGGAAGAAAAAGTCATGAAGGATGTCGTACGAGGAGAAGTTGCAGAGAACAAAAGATGGAAGCCATGGAATCAACTACGGTGCAATTAAGAATTATAGAGAGACCGATAATCCAAGGTAAGAGTGGGGTTCAATCTCTATAACTGGGTATATGATAGACCGTATGTGGGGTTAGGTTGTATAAATTGATGCCATGGAATTTTTTTGGTTATTTGCTGTGTTTATTGTTGTTTATGTGATGTGTTGAAAATATAGTTGATGTTGTTGTTCCATTGATCGATTAAATTATTGTTGTGTATTTGATGGTTGTGTTGATTTCGGATTAATTTAAATTGGGAAATAAATTTGTTGGTTCGATTACCAGAAGGAGTTACAGAAGAAAGTATTGTTTCGAAGAAGAAATACGCAAAAGAAGAAGAAAGAAAAGTTAGGGGGGGGGGGTCACCCAAGTGATGGGAGGGCTCCCCATGTGATGAAGGGAAGTGGCAAGGGCCACCTTAGATGAGGGGTGGGCTCCCCAGGGTCACGTTATATGTGGGTGGGTGCCCCATACCCTTTGTACAGGGAATGGTTTGTTTTGTTTTTGTTCTATACCTGTGTTAAGAATCATGATACAGTGACATGATTAGTAATTAGTAGAAATCATGTTGTTAACATTTAATCATTATGATCATTATGTTAGTATTTAGTTAATACAATAGTTAACTTACGATTAAGACAACATTCTAAAATAGTAAATTAGCATAAGTAATATATTTCAGCATGGTAGTATATTTTAGCAGATATGGATATTTGGAAAACAGAGCTTAGAATTTGACGACAATATAATTGGTAGCAGAGAAATCATTATATTAGTATAATAAAATTAGCAGAAGTTGCGTTAATAATTAGTAGTAATAGCAGTGAATGAAAGTAATGTCGAATTAGCCGAATTAAGTGGTAAAATTAGTTGTCCGGAATTAGTTGAAAATTGTCGGAGCGGTTTGTATATACACGTAGGTATTTTTGGTTGGGTTGTTTTGTTGTAACTATGTCGAAGAAGTTGATCTGCAGGTGAAGTGGATTTATGTTGATTTGTCCCAGTTTATGGACATTATTAAGTTGCAGGTCTTATGACCAATGTTGATTGAATTGAGTTGCTTTTGAATGTGTTGTTGCTATATGTTGTGGTTGATATGTTGATTAATTTGTAGGCCTATGGCCAGTGTTGAAGTGATGTTGAGTTCCTCTGTTTATTGGTACATTGTTGATATGGGCTTGTGCTTTTTGTGATGATGATTGTTGTTGTTGTATGTGATTGTTGCATTCATTGAGACATACATTTGCATTATTAAGTTGGCCTGAATTGGAAAATTAGCAATGAAGGCTTATGCCTTGGCCTTGATGGCAACATGCGATGAAGGCTTGTGCCTTGTTGATGCCTCATAATATGGTAATTTTTACGTTGGGAGTTCTGCTCCAATGGTACCACATGCATGCACATAGTTGAGTCGCATCTTGAGTTGTGTGTTAAAGTTGTTGTTGTTGTTAAGCTGTGATAAATTGAAGTTGTATATCATAAGTTGTTATGTTGATTGATTAAAGTTGTCTTGTTGTTATTAAGTTGTCTGTTGGTTGCTGCATAATTGTTGTTATGAAGTGGTGATATTTGTATGATGTAATCTAATATATTGTTTATCATACACTTTTTTATATTGGTTGATATCTCACCCCTTCTGTTGTGATGTTGTCTCTACGTGGGTAACGTGCAAGTAATGAAGGATGAAGAACTAGTTGTTGTTAGTCCAAGTCGGTTTAGTTTCTCTAATACGTAGCACTTGGGGGGGGGGGGTATCTATGTTGTTATGTCAATGTTGTTATTGCTTAAATTGTTAGCGGTTAAGTTGCTATTGTTGGATACATGTTGTTTAAGAGTTGTTTTAGTTGAATAAAGTTTTTAAATGATTTAAAGTTGAAAGTTGTGATTCCGCTGCGTAATTAATAAAAAAGGTTGTTTTGTTTTCATGAGAATAAAGTATGTTGTTAATTGTTCATCCGAGTGCTATGTATCTATGTTAAATGCAATACAAGTTGATTGTTTTATGTTGAAATGTAATACCTCGAATATGTTGAAGGTATTTAAATACTCTGATTTTTGATATAATTTCCGGGTAGATTTGGGGTGTTACAACATGGGTAATGATTAGGTTGTCTAAGCTTCAAACTAATACTATTATAGTGGATTTTTTTCTGGCTTGGAAGATCCCAGATGTAGGTGAGGTTTCACCGAACTAGATTAACAACCGCTGGTGTTGTTTAGCTTCTATAACTTATTTTAACTGCATAATTACTCTATTGTGTTTACTAATTGAATCCTAGATGTCGTAACATCTATCTTGACATCTGGAATTAGTGTACCATAATTTTAAATTATAACTATATACAACACTTATTTAGAGGTCCTAACATTATACATGCATCATATAATCATAAATTCATATATTCAACACATGACTCATGAACAGATGATTCAACAAGTAAGATATGGAAGAATCATCATCAACAACAACATAACAGAACATTACCATGAAACATCAAGATTAATGAGTTTTATCTATTGGATCAATAATCATTATAATCAACAACAATCAAAACCCTACATCTACCCTGCTCTCATATCATTCATAATTGACAACCATTACCAACCCCTACCTTAGAATTCTTCTAGGATTTGTTTCTTCAAAGCCTATGGATGGATACCTCCTTGATCTTCTATGCTTAACTTCTTCTCTTTTTTCCCTCAAATTTTCACGTATGCTATAAATTGACTACCTTTTCCCTAATTCCTTTATAAAATCTCCTCCAATTATTGTTTACCTCATTTATCTTCAACTTAACCTCACATAATTACCTTCATTCCCCTAAAATCTCTACACATTATATTCATTCTATTTTTTTATATTATTTTACTAATAAATCACATGAAAGCTATTAGTTAATAATTCTAAATAATTTCTAACTCTCACTTATATCCCTACCATATTCTAGCACACAACATCATAATTCACATAGTATTCATAATTAAATATATAAGCAACACAATCCTAGATTTGGGGTGTTACAAAAACACTTATCTTACGCAGAGAAACCAATTCTTATTAAGGATATAGCTAAGGCATTTCTGAATTATGTTGTGAGTGACTTCAAGCTGCCTCTAAGTACTTGCCAAGACCTTAACAACTTGATCATAATGTATTGGTGGGGCCACAAGACGAACCAAAAAAGGATATGTTATAAGAGTTGGGAATCTATAAGTAAAACCAAGTATATGGGTGGTCTAGGTTTCATAAACATGGGCATGCTCAACGAAGCCTTACTTATGAAGCACCTTTGAAAAATCTTGATTAATGAAGAATCTATTATCCTCAAGTACCTTAAAATGAAGTACTTTCTAAATAACATCTTTTAGATTCTAAGGAAAATCACAATGATAGTTACGTATGGAAAAACATCATTTAAACCAAGAACAATCTTACTAAAGGATGCTGTTGGAGAATAGGAAGTGGTAGGTCAATTATGGTTTAGATAGATCATTAGATCCCTTATTAAGGATGAATTAAAGTCCTAACTTGGAAACAATTGGATTCCAATGTGTTTTGGTTTAAATACCTACATGAACAAAGGAATCATGAATGGATTTGTCCACTCATAGAAAAAACCTTTATCCCTTATGATCAAGAGAAGATTATTCAAATTCCTATATATCCTAATGAGGAGGAAGACAATCTTATGTGGATGTCTAACAAAAGAGGCATTTACTCTGTTAAAATAGGGTATAATTGGTTTATAGATTAGAGGAACATATATGATCAAGGTAGGTCTAACTATCAAGAAGATATTTTTTTCAGAAAAAAGTTTAGGAATATCAAATACCTACCTAGAATCCTTTTCCTTACCTGGAGAATTATCAACCAAACTCTTCCGGTCAGAAGTGAGCTTAAGAAGATGGTGAAGGTAGAGAAAAACACAAGAATATGGGGGTTTGAATTGAGTTTTCAAAAACTTGTTCTTTAGAAATGTTTCTCATAAACGATCAATGGTAGACAATCTAAAACAAGAAATGACACAATCCGTTTATACAAGTTCACCTTAGAAAATATTTTTCTTGTCCACCCTCCAAGGTGATTTCGCCATAGAAAAGGACTTAATCCACTAATCTTGAAAGATTACAACAACATATAATAGTTGAGGAAAACAAATCTTGTAATATTTACAATCAAACAATGTTTACAATAGTGCTTCTAAAAAGCTGATTTAACACTTACAATGAAGAACAAATATTTACGCACAAATATAAGCAAAAAATCTTATGTATAAAACAATGATGATAAAACACGAATGTGAGAAATACCTCTTCTGTTAATAGAGAATAAAAGTTAAAAAAAATATGTGCAACATGTTGTACCCCAATTTTTGCCCCTAAGATTCTCTGATACTTCATACATTTGCATTGCACAAAGATCACAAGTTGGCTCTCTCTCTCTCTCTCTCTCATCTCTTGGGTTTTCCTTTGGTAAATCACCAAGCACCTTGTAGAGATGACTATTGTTTGTGTATGATGATTGATATTGGATTAACCATGACGTGTATCCCTTGCTCTCTAAATGTTGTAGGTTAATGGTGCACAAGTTCCTCAAAGAGTTGGTAGGATTCATGTGTTTATTTCCTTGCCTTCTCTCATCATTTCTCAAGATTTTGAAAGTGTTATATCTCATTTAAGACTCCTCTTATTATCAATCATGCTCTCTTATATTGAATATGTACTCCATGCTTGAAAGAGATCATAAACTTCAAGAATTCCTTCATCCCATGGCCATCTCTCTTGAAATTAGGGTTTTGGACTTCTGAGGACCATATATTGATATGTGTGTGAAGTTTGTGGATGAATTCAAGATCATTTGATTTTTAAAGGACTTATAATATGTATATACTTTGATTCAAGAATTTTAAGTGATGAGAAGATTGTTTTGAAGACCTATGGTTGCCCACTCTCTAGATTGATACTTCATCTATCTTGTATGACTTCAAAGGATCATATCTTGGCCATCCTTTGCCTCTTTGAGCTCATTTTTCTTTCACAATGAACCTAAGGATGTTTACAACAACTTAGTTCAATTGGTGAGAAAAGAAAATGCTTGGAAGTTTGCCTATGAGGTCAAAAGATTAAGAGTCCTTGATGAATTCCTCAACTTTTGGTCAATCAACTTCCAATGAACATATCTTGATCATCATTTATCATTTTGAGGTCATTATTTTTGCACAAAAATCTTAAAGATGTATAATTTACCTCCATATAAGCCTTGCAGATTGAAAGTGTTTGGAAATTGCCTCCATATAGGTCATTTTACAAATTTTCATCAACTTCACAAGGCCATAACTTTCTCAATTTTTGGAGTTTTTGAGTGATTCTTTTTTCCAAATGTTCTTTTAGAGGTCTACTTCATACCATCTTTGAAAATCAAGAGCAAATTTTGAGTGGAAAAGCATTTTTGAGAAATAAATATTTTAGGTCATTTTTTAAGAAGAAGCATGCTTGACCAAGGTCTGACCAGAAAATTCAATGATTTTTCAAGAATCCTAAAGGCTCAATCTCTCAGCTCAAGCATCCATTGGATTTGATTGTTTTTGAATTGTGTTCTACTCTTTGAATACTTCATTTGGCTCAAGGAAAATCAGAAAACACACGAGGGAATTGGATCTGGCCTTAGTTCAAAGTTTGAGCCAAAACCTGTTTTACACTCACCATCAGTTTGTGCATTTGCATGTGTAACTTTATTTTAAGCCAAATTAAGCCTTGCTTTCATGACTAATTGTGAATAGGAACTTCCCAGGATTAATTAGCACGTCAAAAAACAAGGAATGATTGAGTTTTGATGCACACAAGGTCACACTTTCTTCATGAACACAGGTGTGCACGATTTCCACTCAAATGTCATCATTCACCCCTCATTTTGATTCCATTCGCCTCTTCTATAAATAAGGGACACATTCCAATCATTTTCTCAAGCTTTGATAGCCAAAAAACCTCTGCTAAACTCTCTCACGAACCAAATTTTCTGCAACTTCGAGTTCAAGTTTAAACCACTTCCAACTTGAAATTAACTTTTGATTCTTCTTCCTTGAACCTCACTGAAGCTAACAAAACAAGAATTACACCTTGAAGCTTCCTGAGTCGTGCTATCCAAGTCCAGTTTCAGAGCTCTAAAAGTGAACTTCGTTCAGGTAGATATCTCTATCAAACCTTGTAAAATAAAGCATCATTGCTCTCTCCTCATCTCCCTGATCCTCGTGATCTTCACCATTTACATTTTCATGAGAATTGACTAAGAATTTCTGAAAACCAAGTGCTCGCTATTATTCCTGTTTTTTTTCAAATTGTTCATGATAGAGGTGAAATAAATTTTTTGCAAGGGTACCATTAGAGTCGTCTTGAAGAGACGAAGCGAATGGAACCAGTATGAGGAATTTATTTCACAGTTTGAGGATCACGTATGGATGAAGGCTGGAGGTTGAAGACGACCTACGTGTCTGTCTTCAACCAATGAAGGCGTGACATGTAATTTTTTTTAAATCTGATCCAGTGAGAACGTTGTATCATGTGCGCGTAATGTGAGCCTTTGGATCTGATTACTTTTGTGAGTCAGACTCCATCCAACGCGCAACATTAAATCTGATTTTTTTTTATAAATTTAATTAAATTGATGATCCGATGTGAAAATCAATAAGGTCCATATCAAACACAACGCGCCTAATCCATTGGATTAGCTTACTAACGCGTTTTGACTATGATCAGATAATCCACATTTTTTCTGCTTTTGTTTTATTTTCTGATTTTATATTTTTAATGTTTTAAACATCAAAAAATCATATAAAATTCATTTCTAGTCCAAAAATTATGAAAAAAATCACAAAAATATTTTGAAATATTATCTTTTTGAATTTTATTTTTTCATAATTTTATTTTCAGATTTGATTTTTTTAATGATTTTTCCCTTTTATTTGATATTTTTAATTGTTTTAAAATACTTTTTGACATTTAAAAATTATGGAAAAATTCTGGAAGGATCCAATGGTCATTTGACAAATATTGATGACCTCATTTTATTTTTATTTCTGATTTTTCTATTTTTTGTTATTTTTGGTTTATTTCATCATTTTCTTTTTATTTTAAAAATAGTTTTTGACTTAGAAAAATTCTAAAAAAATTTTTCAACACTTGTTGACCTCTGATTGACTTTGGGTAATTTTCTTGGAATTTTATTTTGATGAAAAAAAAATACTATTTATGTATTTCGTCAATAAAATCCAATTAAATAACCTAATTTCAATATTTTATTTAATTCTTTATTTTCATTTTTATTTTGCTAAATTTTTGAATTTAATTTTTAGTCATAAATTTCCTCAACATCAATGGAATTTGGGTATTGATAGGTCTATTAGCCAAATCCACCAAGAGAGTTGATTGGTTTTGACGAAGCTAGATCGATTAAATTCATCTGATGCAAAATAAACTTGTAATTTATTCCATCTGCTCCATCTTATTTTTCTTTTGTCCCGATTCAGAAAAAGTGATCAATTGGTGGCATGAACTTCAAAGTTCAAGCATAAGCCCCAAAAGATGACTTGAGTTTTGATCTTGGTTTAACACTTGTGGCGCTTGTCGTGTGGTCGCGTTGATTTCTAATCAAGCTTATGACAAGTTTCCACTAACTTTGGCCATTTTAAACTCTCAATCATTTTTGATCAAGTGATGTGATAATTCCAAAACCGGTGATATACTTGACAAAAAACAATTAAAACTTGTCGTGTGGTCGCGTTGATTCTATCAAGCTTCTGGCAAGCTTTCATGCGTAAGTTTCAATATGATCACCTTATTGACGACTAATTACTAATCTCACTAGCATTTATTAGTTGTTCTTTATTTTTTTCGCTCTTTACTTTCCGTATTTATTTTTATGCACATTACTTTTAGCATTTATATTTCATGTCATTTTTTATTTTGCTCATTTGAGCATTTTACTTTCTTGTTATTTTGAATTTGCTCACTTGGGCTTTATTTTTCCTTTTCAAAATACTTAATAATTCAACTTAAACATAAAAAATTTTAATTGGACTTGGTTACTATCCTTGTGCTTGGAGCTTGATCTTTGGACTTAGGATTAGGACCTTTACCTCAGTTTGGGAGATCTCCGTGCTCTTGATGTTATTTTGTCCTTATGGGTTATTTATTATCTTATGTATCTATAGACAAGAATTTATATGAGACATTTATACATGGTTGAATTTGTTGAATGGGTTATCCAAAAGATGGGATATAGTATTGGCTCTTGATGTCAAGTACTAATTTTTTCACCCGGTTAGATCTTTCTTTATCCTTACCTTTTACTTTATGTACTTAGGTTAGCCTCTTCATCTTCTCCCTATTCTTTAATTTTCAAAATCTTCTCTCTTTTTCAAAGGATTCTTGTTTTTAAAACTCGAACCGCTTTCATAAAAAACTTGGACTTAGGTCCATGAATTTTTCAAACTTCTTTTCTTAATAAACTTTCAATCCATTTAATTATACTTTGACTTCCTTTTTCGTAAGACTAAAAAACACCTAACCTCATTCAAACCTTTTTGAGCTCTTTGTAGCTTTTTTAAACTAATTTTTTCTTTAAAATCAACCAATACACAAATTTGGTCTTTTTTAGCCGAACTACTTGGTTTTGATTTCAACATTGCACATTGTTGGTATGTAGGCCTAGAACTCATTGGAAGTTCTATCAAACCAAAAATCCTAAAAAAAAATTACTTTTTTTCTTGTTTTCTTCTAAACCCTCTAGACACTTTTGTACAAACTCTTTTTAGTACACATATACAAATTTTCAAAAAGGTTTCCGCGGAGTACCGTAGATGCGTTGGGTGCCTAACACATTCCCTTTGCATAACTAACCCCCGATCCCAGATCTCTGATGTTTTAGGATTTTATTCGCTCTTTTTTCCTAGTCCTTTGGATAAAATAAAAGCGCGGTGGCGACTCTTTTGTTACTTTTTGAGTTAAGTCAATTTAATGGTTTATACTCGCAGTTTTTGCCGCTACACAACAACTCTTTATTTTGTGGTTTTCTCTTAAGTATTTTCTCCCTTGAATTTCTTTGCACAATAAATTTTCTCTTCAAATTTCTCTATGATCAATCGTTATTTTTCCAATGAAGTAGTCATCCCTTTATATAGGCTGAGAAAGTAGACTGTTGAATAGTACATGCCACTTTCATTGCTAGCTATCATAACTGTAGAATGAGACCGTGGGAGATAGGGAGCACATAAATCCTTTTAGTTGTATAGTATGTTCACTATAGTGGAATGTGGAATTATACCTTTGTACTAATCCTTCTTGTGTAAGTTTCTGATGTTCTCATCTTTTGATAGAAATGTTTTCTGACAATGAGTCTAGAAGGTATTACTTGTTTTTATCTTGTCTTTTGATAGAGTATTTCTAATGTGAAGAGATGTGTGTATTCCAAGAGTACCAGTCTCCAGAATTAGAACCTTGTCTTCAAAATTGAAAGCAACAACTTATCTGACGAACAAATCTTGATTTATGAGCTAGAAACAAAAACTTATCGTTAGAAAAAAATCTTGATTTCTGATTTGAAAGCAAAAGGTTTAAGCATAAATTCTTTTAGAGAAACACTTGTGTTTTCAGAAGCAACATCTTGTCTGAGAAGTACACTTGGAGATCTTTTTCTGGCGAACATTCATCATTCATCAAAATTACTGATGTTTCTTCAAAAGCGGATGGAATAGTCTTTCTAAGGAGTGCCTAAACATAATTATGATGATTCTTCGGTTATCTTTACTTAAGATGTAACAAATATTTTTTTCGCTAAATTATTTTTTTTCAATTTTGGGTTAGAAAATAATTTTATATGGGGTGTTAATCTACTATATCACTTAAATATAATAATTTATTTCCGTTATATAAAAAAATTATAATCTTAATTAAAATTGTTAAAATAATTTTATATTAAATAGGAAACCTTTTCTACTAATATATATCGTGGTACTAAAAGATTAAAAATAATAAATATCATATTATAATCATAGAATTAATATAACTATAATATCAAAAACCTTAATATTACTATATATTTATAATTTTAATTGATATATAGTTATAATTTAATTTATTAATTAATTTTATTTTTGAATACAATGATAATATACAATATACATGTTAGTAGAAAAAAAAATCAAATTAATATATAAATATAATGACAGTTTTAGTTAATGTATTGATTGTTTTTTAATAAAATACAAATATATTTGTATTTAATTAAAAAATAAAAAAACAATCTATTATAAATCTATAAAAATCAAAGTACCATTAACTTACCATAACACCCTTTTTAGTAAATTTTAATTTAGTCTATTTTGAAGGGCAATTATGTAACTTTTAAAAATACTTGCACCACATTCTTTTGAGGCTGATGTGTCACTCTCAGATTTTTTCTCCATTTTATTATGGTTTTTCCACACAAATAATAATCTATTGTTGATATATTGGACAAACGTAACAACGTAATCAATTGGAAGCATGTTGGGAAACTGAAACATCATTTGTGTGCTCGGGGGCTGGGCTATGGAAAATTTCAACAGTCGCGTTCCTTTTCAAACGTTTTCTCTTTTTCCAACACAAACTCATTTGAATTTCTTTGTATTTCCAAAACAATAATTAATACAAATACACCAAGACCAGTGAAACAAGTTACATCAAACCAAATATACATTTTATCTACATCTTATTCTCTCTCCTTCTCATTTAAGCTATGTCCTATATCTCTCATCAAACAAAAAAGGGGAAATTTAAAACAAAATCTCACACAATTTCATCAGTCAACAACGAATTCAAGTTATAAATTAAACAAATCGCAAAGATTACCTCACAAATGTGGTTTTTGGTGCTCGGACACGGAAGATGCAGCGACGTCGGAGTTGATGGGATTTGAAGACGGAGTTGCTTCTATCGGCGGTCCGGTCTAAGGAGAAACGCGAAGAGGTAGGTTCATGTATGTGTTGAGCGTAGACGGTGAAAACGGCGTGATGCTGGGCGTCTGTTGCTGGAGTGCAATGGTGGAGATGAAGTTGGTTGTTCACATCGCCGATCTGCTGTCGTCGGAGGCTTCTGGTGAGCACGATGGGTTCTTCGAGAGAGAGTTCGTCGTTGATCCGATCGTGGTTAAGCGATAATTCTCGCGGTGGTTCGCAAATTTTGCGTCGGTGGTGATAGTGTCGTTTTCTCGATGGTTTTGGTTGTTTTTCAGCGGTGAAGCATTGCAAACTACAATGAGTTGTGCATATTTAACTTCTATTCCAATGTTATTGTTTTTGAACTTATTTCTTTCATTTTTATTTGCTTTTCCTAAGATAGTTCATGGTTGCTTTCCTGAGAATTGGATAGAGGATGATTTCATGGCTGCTTTACTGAGAATTGGATAATTCATTTTTCTTTCATTTTTCTTTGCTTTTATTTGAGAGAACTTTGTGATCTGAAGTTTTTATTATTGTTTCATCAAAAGTTTAAACTGTGAATTTCTATGTCAGCAAGCACATGTTAATTATATTCTGTTTTGTATATATCAAGCCTCAATGCATAGTGACTTTGTTTTTAAAGAGTTCATTGAACTACATAATCTAATAAAAGGTAGTGATTCATCATCAAAGCCAAGTGTTAACTTATATATTCATTCAAGTTATTTGACAGTTAATCTTATAATAGTAAATATATGTTCAATATGGTGCAGATGATTTGATTTCCTGAGCATTTGATTTCCATCTACAGTCGTAATTGAAGATTAGGAAGTTGAAACCATTGAATTTTATGCTTCCACAAGAAATATCAATGACTTTCATTGACAGGTATTGATTATATACTAATTATATTTTCTGATTTCACAAGAAATATCAATGGCTTTCATTGGCAGGTACTGATTATATACTAATTATATTTTCTGACAGGTAGCAAATGCAAATGTCTCATTGTAATGTTTGGAGGAACTGTTTTTGGAAGAGGAACGAGATTTTGATGAACATGAGGATAGTCAAAGGGATGAGACTCTTATTCACCTGAAGTTCTAAAGTAATATGTTTTGAAGGGTTCAAGAGTAGCGGGTGTTGCTAAAGTTCACTACCAATACCAGAAGAATCATAAGCAAGGCAATAATTATCTAAGATGTCTAAGATGCTATGACAAAACCAACGTTCATATGCGATCATTTTCTGGTTCTATAGAAGAATGTTTTTAACCAGATTTGATTCAAATTATGTATATGTATATTATTATTGATTTCATATTTTGTATGTCATATCAATGATTTAGGCATAAATTGTTTTACTACTGCAAATTATGTTTGCCTATGTTTTAATAGAATTTATTTTACACCAAATTCTAAGTTCTTTTGAATGTAACATTGTCTCTAGCAAACACACTACTTTCGTTCAATAACATATTTACAACATTTTTTAAATAGAATTTCTCTTCTCCTAATAAAAAGATAATAAACCTTAAAGTTAAGTTGGTGTTGCTGTGCCTTCAAAATTCTAATCTATCGATTTATTTTTTTAAAGTACGACTAATTAATATATTTTTATACAATATTAGAAACAAATATTACAAATTTTTAATCAAATATTTGAGTACCATTTAATTCGAAACTTTACCAATATATGACATTATTATCAATTATTTTTATTATACTTATATGGAAATTATTTTGAATGGTGACATAAATATGTTTAATTTTTATGTATGATTTGATTCCATAAAATATTATGATCAATAAAATTTGAATTCTCTTTTAATATTATAGGTTTGATACTTTTTCATATTGTAGGAATATTATATACATTAGAATATATAAATATATGAAAAAAATTAAATAAAAACTTTATAAATATATCTTTTGAATGGAGGTATTAATATTATTTATTTTTATTATATATATAGAAATTATTTTGAACGGTCACATTAATACATTTTATTTTTATGCATGATTTGATTTCAAAAATTTATGATCAATAAATTTTGAATGGAATTATAATTTAACCAACAAAATTTTCTACCGACTTCTAAATATATTTGTGTATATTTTTTGAAAGGTTACATTTATATTCTTGAAAAAATTAACGTAGTTTAAACGATGTATTGTTAACTATAAATATATTGTTAGTAAAATTAACAAAAAAGTATATTATAAATATATTGTTATTCAAATATTGGAGTACCATTTAATTCGAAACTTTACTAATATATCTTTTGAATAGAGACATTATTATTATTTATTTTTATTATACTTATATGGAAATTATTTTGAATGGTGACATAAATATGTTTAATTTTTATGTATGATTTGATTTCATAAAATATTATGATCAATAAAATTTGAATTCTTTTTTAATATTATAGGTTTGATACTGTTTCATATTGTAGGAATATTATATACATTAGAATATATAAAGATATGAAAAAAATTAAATCAAAACTTTACAAATATATCTTTTGAATTGAGGTATTAATATTATTTATTTTTATTATATATAGAAACTATTTTTAACGGTTACATTAATACATTTTATTTTTATGCATGATTTGATTTCAAAAATTTATGATCAATAAATTTTGAATGGAATTATAATTTAGCCAATAAAATTTTCTACCGACTTCTAAATATATTTGTGTATATTTTTTGAAAGGTTACATTTATATTCTTGAAAAAATTAACGTAGTTTAAACGATGTTTTGTTAATTATAAATATATTGTTAATAAAATTAACAAAAAAATATATTATAAATATATAAAAGGTAAAGTAAATAAGAACTTTAATGTTTATCTTAAATATTTACTTTATCATTCTAAAAATGTATGAATAAATATTATTTTGTAATTATTTAGATCCTTATTTGACCTAAAATAAATTATTTCAATTTTTATAAAAAGGTTAATAAAACAAAACAAAATCAATTGAGATTTGATAATTTTTTTAAGTTTATGAAATAACTAAAATATATCACAATATTTTTAAATTAACTTTATAATTGTAATCATGATAAAAAATATTAAATAGTAATCATGAAAATTTAATGATAAATGCTAAACATAAAAATTTATGATAAAATAAAAATAATTATTGATACAATCATTTTAATAAATTAAATAATTTATAATTGATTTTATAAAGGTGAATAAATTACAAATAATTTTATAAATATAATAAATTAAACTATTTATAAAATTATTTGTATCAATAATAATAAGTTACGTATATTTTAATAATGGACACACGAGTTCAACATGCTTATAAACCGGAAAAAAGTTACAATAATTTTATAAATAGGAATAAGTTAATATCATTTTATATAAATTAATGTTATAATATAACTTTCATAGAAATTAATGGTATAATATAATGTATTAAATATTTATATAACACTTAATTAAATAAATTTATTTCATGAAATTAATTTTATATAATATCATTAAGATTTAATTATTGAAAATTCGCACTAAACTGAAAAATATTTATTACAAATCGAATATAATAAAATATAAAAAATAAAATACATAATTTTGAAATGTTATGTATGATTCATTGTAATAATAAATGTTAAATTATTATTTAATATTATAATAAATTTTTCGATATTCTTAGATTTAATTTATTCTTTGTCCCGTATATAATAATAATATTATTTAATATTATAATTTTTTATTGACAATGATAAATTCATTTTAATTAATTACACATTAAGATAATAAATTTAATATATATGACTAATACGCGATATTTATTTATAAATGTAATTAATTAAGAGGCACATATTTATCACTGTTGAATAAATAAATTTAAGATGATATGGTAAATATTTATTTTTATAATTATTTTTATAAACTTAAATAACTTAAAAATATTTTTATAAACGAACAAAATTCAAATATTGATGTTCAGGTTTTTAACATGAATAAGTTAAAATATTTTTATAAATTGTCACACAGGTTAAAGACACTTATAAATGAGAAAAAGTCTACATATTAATATAATTAATTTTACAAACTAAAAATAAATTACAATAAATTTTATAAACATGAATATATTATAAATATTTTTGTAAACCGGAAAAATTCAAGTATTGATACAATTATATTTATAAAAGAGTATAAGTTTCAAATATTTTTATAAATAGACACACGAGTTCATTTTTATAAACGAGAATAATTTACCATTATTTTTATAAATGAGAAATTCAAATTTGATAAATGATTATATATCATAAATTTACGGATAGAAGTAAATGTATCTATGACATACCAGATAATTGAAGTTAAAGAATTGAATGTACTATTTTAAATGACAATTAAGTTATATTTTTCAATACAAATTAGAAAATAAATTCATCTAAAATAAATTTCATTCATTAAATAAATATAGAAAATAATATACAATAGTTTTATCTATAGATTTTATTTATCTTTTATGTTCTTTTGAAAAAAAATTTGTATAGTTAGAATAAGTTACATATTTACATAGTTTATTAAGTTTTGACGGAGTACAGTCAAAAATTAATAAACTATGTAAAATTTATAAATATCATTTAATAAGAAGATAATAAAATTGAAATGTAACGAGAAATTGTCATACATTGTAGGATGTAATATTTTTTTAGAATTAACTCATTTGAATTCAACTGGGTTGTTAACTCATCTGGATTTACGAATAGATGTGAATGTAATATTATTTTTAGAATTAACTCATTAGGATTCAACTGGGTTTGTTAACTCATCTGCATTTACGGATAGATGTGAATGTATCTATGAAATAGCAGCTGCAGACTGTTCATATTTTAAAAATTTATATTGCTATTGTTTTATATAATTGAAGTTAGAGAATCAAATGTACGATTTATTATAAGTACATAACAATGCTTAAAAATTTGTGTATATTATTAAATTATATTTATAATTATAAGAATGCTAACCGATTGGAGAATGAATTCAAACTTTACAAAAGATAATTTGGTAGACATGTAGTGTGAATCACGACGGGAAGTTGTTATACATTTTATATTTGCAAAATATGCTAATATCTAAAATTGGTTTAATACATTTTTACAATTAATTATTTGAATTCAATTGGAGTTTGTTAACTCATCTAGATTCACGGGTAAAATGTGAACGTATGACAACCAACTATTGACTGATCATTTTAATATCTATTTGTTAACTATTTTTTTAATTGTTGTCTTATATAATTGAAAATATGCTGCCATACTTAAAAAATATACGAATATTCTATTACATGACAAAGTTAGTTCCATGTTATATGAAATCTCGACCAGACCTGTGCGACAAAACGAGTTACTTACTAGTATTGATTAAAATATTTTATGTTAAAAAATTATATAAAATTTTTATTTGATTATCATAATTCTAAAAATACAACAAATATTTTTGTTTTTTAAAATATAATAGGAATTAAATTTTGATATAGAGAACATAAGTTAACATAAATGAGGTCTATAGAAAGAGAAATTAATCTAGTCCATTAATTTCAATAAATAAAAATTAATGATTATGAGAAAATCATAATAGCTAAGTGTTATCATTTGAGTTATATATATATATATATATATATATATATATATATATATATATATATATATATATATATATATATATATATATATATATATATATATATATATATATATATATATATATATATATATATATATATAAAAGGAATCAAATTGTACCTTTATATTTCATCAAGAGTTACACTCTTTTTTAACCGCTGATTTCGTTTTGATCTAATGGTTATTACTTAATTGTTCAATGCTCATATCATATTTATTAAAATAACCCTCTCTTATTTTGGTAATAAATAAATTCTATTTATCAAATTATAATATCTTAATTTTATAAAATAAAATAATTTTCTCTCACTTTTTCTAACAACTCCAATAATTTCCATCAGTTTAAACAAATTTATATTTTTTAAATTGAATTATCTTCTATTCACTTAAAATAAATATTGAGAATGATACATTTTTATATTGATTACAAAGTGAAAATAATAATATGAATTAAAAAAATTAAATATTATTTAGTATATAAAAATGTAGTTGTCAATTAAAAATAGTTAATCAATAAATAAAATAAAATTTATTTAAAAATATTTTAAAGTTAGAGAAATTTTATAAATTATATTGTTCAATTTATATATTCTAGATTAATTATTATGAACATTTTACTCTTAATTTTGTTTTTCTTTAATTTTTTTATAAATTTTATAATATAAATGATAGAAAAATTTATTCAAAATAAAAAAACAATTTATTAAAAAATACATATTTTTCTAATAAATATTTAAAATATTATTTTTAGGATATATTATAAGAATCATCTTGGCTAAGGGAGTTGTTAAAAAAATGTAAGAAAGTTATTTTTATTTAATAAATTACCTTTCATTTTTGTAATAAATAAATTTTATTTTATTAAATTAAAATACCTTTTTCTAGTTTTACTACCAACTCTTTTTAATAATTTTGAAGATTACGTGATTTTGAAAAAAAAAATTAAAAAAAAATGTTATTTAATAATAAATTTGTTATTTAATAACAAATGATTTCTCTCAATTTTAAAATAATATTACTATCTTTTTAAATTTATTTAATTATATTATATTCTTTTCAAATAATGAATCTATAACAATTAAGTTGTAAATTAAAAAATATAAAGAAAGTAGATGATGAAATTGATAAAATTTCTCTCAGTTTAAAATAATTTTTCATTTATATTTATTCTTTTAAATCACAACAAAAATGTTATGTACTCGTTATTTTTTATTTTATATATATTTTGAGTGTTATTCTGTACTATAATTAAATATTATCGATTATATTATTTTTTAAGTATAGGAAAAATAATTTTATTAAAATTAAAAATTTATTTAAAAATAATAAGAACTATTTTTCATTAAGAAACTTGATTTCAAAAAAGAAATTAGAATCATATTTTTCTTATAAAAAATCTATATGAAGAATTAAGTGAGTTGTTAGAAAAAGTGAGAGAAAAATATTTTATTTTATAAAAATAAGATATTATAATTTGATAAAATTGAATTTATTTATTAAAAAAATAAGAGAGAATTATTTAATAAATAAGATATGAGTGTTAAATAGTTAACTAATAACTATTACATCAAAACAAAATCAATGGTTAATAACTTTTGGTGTAACTTTTATATATATCGAAAATATGTATTTTTTAAAAATATATCATAATAAAAATCATTTTAAATATTACAAAAAGAAATATAATAATTAAATGATTAAATATAGACCTTTGAATTAAATTAATAAAACGATAAGATTAGGTGTCAAATATTTCGTAATGTATTAGATAAAATTTGATTAACATTATGAAACCAAGTGTCAATTGACTTTTCGTAAAATATTTCCTTTAATAAATAAAATAATAAACTAAATGTGAAGTTTTTCTATGTTTGAACAATATGCTTTTGTATGGAATAGACGATATAAAAGAGAAAAAATTAATAGTATTACTTTATTGATGAAGATTTCACTTAATTATCTTATTGATAATAACAATAGTATCAAAATTATCAAATACTTTATTAAGGATAAATCTAAGCCATTAAAATCAATTAAGTTAATCATTATGATATATGATATAGTGTCGTCTTAATTTAAAACCTTGATGTTATTTGATTTCATCCTTTTTAAAAGATATTACCAAATATATGTTCAAAAAATATTTTCATTATAATTTATTGAGATTAAAAACTTCATTTTATTATGAGAATGAAAGATTAAAATTGGTAATTTATTTGGAAAAAATAAATTTATCTATAATTAAATAACTTTATTTAATAATAAGTTTTCAAATTTATTTGATTTTTGTTTTATATTTTTTATAATGCTTTGATTTTTCTTGATGAATTATTGTTTAAGTGAGTTGGATTCCGAAAATTTATCGGTGCAGATTCTAAAACTTAAAGAACATTTATAAAAAAAACTTATAGATTATTCACTAAAAATGTTCTCACATTATCGTGGGAGTTGAACCTACGACCTCTATTAATGAATTGTTGTTTTCTTCATGCATAAACACCTTTTAAACAATAAAACATTGAATATGTGATTTAAAAAAATTAAAATTTTCCGAATATATTCTTGATAATTTTCCTTTTATTCAAACTTATAAAGGAAAAATACACCGGCAACACGTATGATAGTAGAAGTGAATAAACAAAATAACATAATAAAATGACCATTAATGCAATAAATTAAAATAAATATGATTTATTTGCATAATTAAGGTACACAGATTTGTAAAGAAACTTATAAAGTACAGCTAGAACTGGTTGTGTTATATTTTCAGTCAAAAAGGAATATAAGTTTTTCACAGAAATAAGTTTCAATTAAAAAGTTTTAGCTTAAAAAACAAATTTTCAATTGGAAAGTTTTGCCAAAAAAATGTTTTCAATTAATGTCATCAAATTAAAGAGATCCTACCCATCATCATCATCTGTTTATGAACAAAGAAAAAAAAGAGAAAAGGAACAGTATAGGCTTTGAAGGAAGATGACCACAATTACAAACACATTCAAAGAAATCAATAAAATATGTATTCATTGTATTACCTATGGTTTCCCACTCATAGCTCTAATCTATCTATATTTTTATTCCAATTCCTTTGCTCCATTTTCCATTCCTATTACTTCCATCACTCACAACTCTTCACTTTTAGCTTTCACTCCATTGAGAAAAGGTAA
This sequence comes from Vicia sativa, assembly GCA_021764765.1. Taxonomy (NCBI): domain Eukaryota; kingdom Viridiplantae; phylum Streptophyta; class Magnoliopsida; order Fabales; family Fabaceae; genus Vicia; species Vicia sativa. The sequence goes on along the minus strand of CM038792.1, from coordinate 133,028,803 downwards.
ATGCTCTATACCCTTACTGATATACTTGTACTCATATTGTTTATGGCACCAAACACATGAATTGATTTTTTATGTCCAAATTAAAATTTGTTTGTCTTACAATAATTTAGATTTGTCAATGTATTTTCTAGTGTTATAAAACTTTTGGAAAAAAGTTTGAATGGTATGAGTCGCATCTTTTATATATATAAAATATATTTTGATACATCAATCTCTCCAAATCATTTTTAATAGGTTTTTTTGAGTATTATGGGTCGTTTCTCTTATATATATTGAATTACTAAGATTTTGATACATTAATTTACCTTATGTATTGTTTTGGCTTTGATAGAAGAAGAAAAACCTTATGAGAAGCCATGTGACTATACAAAAGGAAGATGGATCCGTGACATGAGAGGGCCTATGTATAATGGAACAACATGTAATATTATCAAGAACAAACAAAATTGCATCGTGAATGGAAGGCGTGATACAAGCTATCTTAATTGGAGATGGAAACCAGATGAGTGTAATCTTTCATCTTTTGAACCTAACACTTTTCTTAAACTTATAAAAAACATGAATGTAGCTTTTGTTGGGGACTCTTTAGCAAATAACCAATTAGAGTCTCTTGTTTGCTTATTGTCCACGGTTTCGAAACCACTACATATCCGTAATCAAGGCACAGATTCGACGTATTACTTTACTTCACATAATGCAAATTTGTCACTCTATTGGGCTCCGTTTCTTGTGAAGGGTGATCAAAGAAAAAAAGACGGACCGCCGTATAATAAAATATATTTGGATCAAGTAAATGAGTTGTGGGCTAAGAATATAGCTCAAATGGACTTGATTATTTTGTCATTTGGTCATTGGATGGATGTTCCTTCAATTTACTATGAGAATGATTCGGTTATAGGTTGTTTTAGATGTCGCGAAGTTAAAATTAAGTACAAAGATATTGGATTTTATGGTGCAATGAGAAAGGCTTTAAGGATTACACTTAATGACATAATTGAGAGGAAAGTTATTAAAGGGAATGGAATTGATGTGATTGTGAGAACATATTCACCTACTCATTTTGAAGGGTCTTGGGATAAGGGTGGTACTTGCTCAAAGATGGAGCCATATGAACCCGATGAGAAGAAACTTAAAGGAATAGATGCGGATATAAGAAGTCTTGAGATGGAGGAATTGGAAAAAGTTATGGAAAAAGCTAAACAAAATGGACTTAATGTGGATGTGCTTGATATAACGAATTTGTCGTTGTTGAGACCGGATGGTCATGCAGGTGCTTATTGGAATTATTTTCCATTTGCAAAAGGGATTCCAAAGAGAGTACAAAATGATTGTGTTCATTGGTGCTTACCAGGAGTTGTAGATACTTGGAATGAGATTTTTTTTGAAATGATGAAGAAGGGGAAAGACCATCTAGAAGATCAAAAGTGATAATTTTGACATAGGAATGATTTATTTTGAGTTTAATCTTTTCATACATCATAGTGTAAAGGATGTTACATACTTTATTCATATTGATGAGAATGATGTGTTTTTTTTCTTTTTTCATCAGCATGGTTCAACCTATGTGTTAGTGTTAGTTATTCAACCTGTTAAACTAATTTATGTGCAAGAGGAGCTGAAATTTAAAGAAGAGATCATCCAATTCAATGTATAGTTTGAACATTGAATTAATTATTTTTTAAGTAAATTCTTAGATACCCATAATAAGTAGCGAGGTATTGGTACCTTTATTATAAATTGTGTTAAAATTTTAATTTATTTTAAAATTAAATAAAATAACAAAATGATATGACATTGAATCATAGTATTTGATTGGTTAAAAATACTGATACTCAATTAAACGTAAGGGTAAGAGAGTGTTCACCTATTTTTTAAGGCCACCATGGTCTTGTTATAGAGGTGATTCAATTTTATTTCTCTTCTTTAAAATATTTTTTAAGAAAATATTTAGTGTGTATGCTTTCCTCTTGTAATCCTATAGTTTTTTTCTTCTCATTGACTCAACTTTTTCTTGCCATTTGAGGATATCATATAATTATTCCTCCTTGGCCATAATTTAATTCTAATAGACATCATCAGGGATGACGATTTTGAGATTCATTGAACATTTCTTAACTTTCTCCCTTTAATTTTTGGAAATTTTTAAAATTTGTTTAAACCATAGTCATGAAGTTTGCTATAAAATCCATTGTTATTGAATCTAACATTTTACTTGTTTAACAAAAACTTTTCTTAGGAATTTTGAAAGGATTAATGAAGAATTAAAATTTTTACGATTAACCATTCAAATGTTGTAATGGATAAGTTTGTTAGGTTTTCTCTTTACTAATTACTCCCTCCGTTCCTTTTTAAGTGTCATTTTAGCATAAAGTTCTTCAATCAAGATAGTGGATTATTAGAGTTATATTTTCTATTATACCCTCATTTGTTTTCTCTTTCCTAATAAATTCATTCATGCACTCTCTCTCATTTATTGAGAAAGTAAGGATATAATTGATAAATAATGACATTAAACTCTAAAACGACACTTAAATAGAAACAAAAAAATTCTCCTAAAACGACACTTAAAAAGGAACGGAGGGAGTAATTTTTTTATCTTATGTTATTACTCATTTATAAGATTATTTAATTTAATCCCTTAATAATTACTCTTAAAAAAACTTAAATAACTCCTAAAATAGTGGCAAGTTACATTTTAAGATTAAACATATATATTTAACAAGAACATGTATAAAAGAAAAACGTTGTTGTGTGCGGGTTTTCATGAGTCTACCAATGTTAGAGTTTGTCAATGCGAATAATAATTCGCTATGTGATGAACTAGATTTTAAGGAAATGAGTAATAAAAAAAAGTGAAAGATAGGTATACGAACACTATTCAAAGGGGTGTTGAAAACTCAAAGAGTGCAAGTATCATATCTTATAAGAATATGGTGTTTGGGGAAAAGGTCGGAGATAAGGATTATGAAGAAGAAATCGACCAAATTGTTGTACGATTCTCTACAGATAAAAGTTCAGAGGAAGGATTGGGAATTTAAGAAAAAAAATGGAGAATATGACTACCCTAAGATTATACTATCCGATGTGGAAGAACAAAGAATTGCTAGACCGTGGGAAAAGGAATGATTGTCAAAATGTTAGGGAGAAGAATCAATTATAAGGCTTTGGAGAATCTCCTACAACAAATGTAGGCAAGGAGAGGGGCTATGAATATAGTGGATCTTGGTCAGAAATATCACCTGAAAGGTAAGATAAATACACAAGAAGGGGGATTGAATTGTGTATGGTGGAATCATTTGCTTTCTTTTCAAATGCTACCTCAGAAACTGGCCGTTAAGATCATAATCTGACTTTAGAGTAGATAGAATCATAAATAAATTAAGTTCAACAACAATAAGTAAAATAACATACATAAGTTATCTTGGTTTCTCTACAATTGAGAGTAGTCCAGTTCCCTTGTCTCGCAAGAGATTTTCCACTATAATCAAAACATGATTACAACCTACGTAAGAAAAATATATTAAAAATTCCTTGCTCAATCGACCTAGAAAGAGACTTTTGCTCAAGCAACCTAGCAAGAGACTTCCTTTGCTCTAGCAACCTAGCAAGATACTTACTTTGCTCAAGGGACCTAGCAAGAGACATCCACTAAACTTCTAAACAAACATTTTAGATTAATTAGACAACAAGATACACTTTGATATACAATTATAAGTGTTTTAAAGAGAACAAAATAGACAAAGACTTTATCGCTTGGGATTTCTAGGATATACAAAGATAAGAAATCTCAAGGCTATGTGCAATACAACAAATATATATATATATATATATATATATATATATATATATGAAAGCTTAGTGAAGAGTTTCAGTTGTTGCTCTTGTTGTAATTCTCGTTGTTGTATTCCTTCAAATCTACAGCTCCTGATATAGAGGAAACAAAATAGACGTTAAAAGATGACTTGCACAAGTATATTTGCTGAGAAGAAGTTTTCAAGAGAGAGACATTGGGAGTTGGTACTATGAGGATCTTTATATTCTGAGTAAAAGCTTTACCCACAGTGTCTTTCTCAAGCAAAGCTATCACAAGGATGTTAGGGAAGACTAAAGTGGTAGTGTCACAAAACCATGAGCCTTGCACTAGTAAGCCTTAGTTGACTTTCTCCATAACATGGATTTTGACAAGATAGAACTGATTTTCATAGAGTACAGATTATAGGTGTTTGTACTTTGTTTTCCAGGTCATCATAATCTGAGTTGTCATCAGAAGTTAAGATTCTAAGTGCTGAGACATTAGATTCTGATTCTTTAGAATCTGAGTCATTTACTTCTCTTAATAAGATATTTAGAGGGGTCATAATTAAGTTAATTTAGAGTTTAATGATTCTGCACACTTAACCAAATATTAGTATACCCAATTGTTTTTTAAAGACTTTGTTATCATCAAAATTCAAGGAGTAGATATTAACCACGAGACATATGGTTTTAGTCACCCCACATTAAAGACACACATCCATATACCCAGGACTAATAAGGAAAAGATACACGGCCCCTTATAACTACACTAAATAGAAATGACACCACCAATATTGCCTATAGACAGGGAAAAGCCCCTATCAAAAAAGGGTTTCCATTGAGAGTACGAACAAGAGAATCAAAAACCTCACCGAGTTTAATTTCCTAAATTAGTAGGAATTAAAAAAATAGAAACAATGAGATCTATCACGTATTTGGCTTAATCCTACTTCCCAACTCATGAATATTAAAATACTCAATTAACATTAGACATAAATCTTGGACAACCTAGCAGACCTCACACTACAACAAAATACATATTTCACCTCAGATACAAAATGCACTTAAACTCGGCTAGAGGATCGAGGTAACAAAGGACGTCATTAAAAGCTTCCACTTTACCCCTCGTTTATTAAAAATGGAGGGGTTAAGTTATCTGCGCACGGGTTTGAACCCCAACATCTACATTTTTATTATTTTCAGAACTGTGGTGCGTAACAGCCATCTAAACCCCAATATTTAATTCACGAATAAATTAACATAAAGCACCAACGAAGGTGTCACACCATCATAAAACACCTTGTACAAATATCCTGCTTTATAACACGGGTTTTCAAAAGTTATCATATTTTTTTCTTCAATAATATATAACTTTAGACTTCGCAGCGGTATTTTAGTCTTAATCATAACTTCACTTATTTTATCAAAACATCAAGACCCTTTGGTCTTATCCAAGATTAACATAAAAAAATTCAACAAAAAACAAAACTCATCGGATTCATTTGGAAACAAACAACAAACTTCAAACTCAAGCGTTCGGAAACTCTGATGTTACATATCAAAGGAAGACCCTTTTTATTCAACGGAAAACACACTAAATAACTCCAAATCTATCCTTACGCTTCTGTGAGCTATTCATGATCACATGTATGTTATCCATGTGGAGGCAACATTCAAACAGAAAGAGTGAGTAATCACAAATCATTATAAAATATATACAAAATAGATATAGTAGTTACAACAACAATCATCGAAGATTCCATATATCGACATATATCACATCTTATACTCACATTATCATATCATTAATTCATTAATAACATCATTATATCCTCAATTAAATAATCATCATCAAATCATCACTTAAGTCACAACATCATCAAGACATCATTTAATCAATAATCATATAACAACAAAAGTATGCAATGCAACAACATTGACTCATGCATATGGTACCAAACTTCACTAACGAACAATGAGTCATCGCCCTCCAAAGATCCCCACCATAGAATCTATTCCCTCTTGGAAACAGAGCTCGTCATACTAACGCACTCAACCCACACAATGACATTGAAGCCTTCACTAGATAATTGTCCTAACAACACAGGTGGACCAACATCCTAACATATGCAATGGATGTATGATGTACAATAACATTTATACTTTGACCACTGGTAGTCAACTACATCATCATTTATGTAATCATCACATAAATATTCTTCACATAGCATGTATTCATATCAAGCATACTATTATAATTTCATTCAACACATCATATTGACATGGTCACAAACGCACGACTATGTGAGAGTAGTAAAAAGTTATCGAACCACAAGGACCAATGGCTAAGTATCGATTTCCATTTAATTAATGTAAATCTAGATTGACCAAATAATTTGGGATGAGGCAAAATTAAGTGAAAAATCACTTAAGTGAAAATCACTTATTTGGAAAAGCGCTTAAATAAATCAGCTTATTGGTGAATAATTTGGAACAAACAGAATTTGGGGTCATGATCTCTTACTCTAACAAATCCATATAACTAAATTACCTTTTGCTATTAGAATTTTTGCGCGATTTATAGAAAATAGATAAATGTGGACTATACCTACTTTCGCCAGCGTGTTGTCCTATATTTGATAAACAAGATGCTCGTCGAATTTCGCTAGGGAAGAGTTATTTATCAAAGATCATTAATTTTGCATAGCTATAAAAATGGAACAATTCTCAACCTTATTTGAGTATTTTTGCATAATCGAATTTAATTGTTTAAAAACCTGTTATCGGGTATTGATACAAGTCTTTTCAGATCATTATTGATACTTGAGAACTCTTTTACTTTTGTACAAAGGGTTAATTATAAAAACTCAAGTTTATAAAATAAGCGCATTCAAATTCTCATAAGCGATAATTTAATTACATAGATGGTTAAGAGTTAGGTCTCATGGCCCTTCATCCTTATACAACAACTCACTCATGGTGAGAAAATAAACGAATGGAGTAAAGATAATAACAAACATGATTAATTAATTTTAAATAAAGCAATAGAAAAATAACTTGATGAAAATAGAATACTGAATAAAATAAGACTTCTTGATCCAACTTCTCCAATGGAGACTTTTGCAAAACATGATAAAAATGGTAAGCGAATTCTACGATAAAAGCTGGAAGCATATCCTTACAATGTTATTTTATTAAATAGAAAAATAGCCATAAATAAAAAGATCTTGGACATTAAGTGAAAATTAGATCAAATCTCCAAATGCCATAACTTCCAAAACAACACAATCGAGCCAGAAATGGAAAGAAAATATGGAAGTTTCGCCTGTCGATTACGGGCCGTAACACGTGTTATGACCACCCATAATTGGCCACAGGTCTTTGTAATTGGCAAGCACACAGGTTGGTAGGTTTCCTGAAGCTTGTTACGGGCCGTAACATGCGTTACGAGCACCTGTAATCTGTCTCTAGTTTTTGTACTGGAGACTTCCGATTTTTGCATTTTTCTTCGTTCTTTACTCAATTTGATTCCTTTTTCTTTCGGTATGATCACAAGGGCCTAAAAATAACAAAAACACAATACCAAAGCATAGAATGTAGAAAAGGAAAGAAAAACAAGTAAAAAATGACAGGAGTATGCCTAAAAAGTACTTCTAAAAACGATATAAAACACACTTATCAAATTTCTCCAAACTTGAACTCTTGCTTGTCCTCAAGCAACATGGCTTACAAAACAAATTTTTGGACCAAGCAGAAATATCGAAAGAAAGAGTTCATGAAAGAGAAAACATCATACATGAGTCTTTGTTCAAAAAGGCTAAAAGTTAGTTCTTCTGGTACTCATTCGACTCTAAGAGTCTTTACATGAACACAAACCAAGGTGAAACCATGGACATAAGCTTCCCTAATTGGACACCTCCCTAACTACGTATATTACTTAAGTCTTGTCTCCAATTTTCCTCCCTTTTCATCCGGACAATCAAATTAAAGCAATGAAAGTATATGATAATCTTCACATGCACAAGGTTGGTTGAGAATTTTTCATTTATGCAACATTTCTTATTCACCGATGAAATTTTCAAAACATTTTCAAGATTATATATTGTCCTTTATTTAAGACTAAGTTTAAGAATCAACTTTCATTGGGTCGAACAACCGCATGAGGGTTATTCGTCTTAGAAGGCCAATTGCCTTTTACTGTCTTTTCATCTTTTTGGTGCAATTTTTCTTTGTTTCTCAATCAACCATACGTGCATATTAATCTAATTTATGCCAGAATATAAAGTTTAAACTAATTAGGGAGTATTTCTCATGGTTAAGTACTTCGGTACAATTCTACAAGTCAAACTCGGGTCACTTTTTGGGAAACTCAGAGTGTTCAAGTAAAAATCCTTTTTATCAAACTTTCCCGCTTTTCCTAATCTCAACCTTTTATTCCTTTAACTCTATATACTTTTCCACTTGTCTCAACGTCAAAACTCTTCTGAAAAATATTCAGTCTTAGTTTGGGAAAAACTTTGAAAATTGGTCTTTTATGGAAGGGAAATAAACATAAGTAAGTCACAAAAAAATTAACGAAAAAAATAAAGAAAAATAGGTAAAATCCCCCCCAAACTTCAACTAAACATTGTCCCCAATGTTTTAGCCAAGGAGAGGGAGGGTAACTCACTGAGGGTGTCACTGAAGAGGTGGTGGTGGTGGGAAATTCAACATCAATTGCCGCCTTATGAGCTGTGTGTAAGAATCAGAAGGAAAAAGAGATAAATCGAGAAATGTTGAAAAAATTAGATGGGATGTATTACGGGCCGTAATGCCTGTTACGGGGGGGGGGGGGTAATATGTCTCTTTTTACCTCCCGCAGGGCGAACGAAAAGAAACTTTATTTGTTGTCCTCAAAGTTTTGGTGCAAGCAAGGAGAGGTAGAACTTGCAAGGTCCTTACTTGGGAGGTGAAAAGTGTTATGTCAACTTTTCAACTTCATCACCTTTTCATGCTTCTCCTTTACGAACCTTTTTTTATTAGCTGAAAACAAAAACAAACAAGAAAATAAATTACCAACAAAAAGTGTGGGTTGCCTCCCACCTAGTGCTTCATTTAAATTTGCATGGCTCGACGGTTCATGAGTGTAGACACTCATGGTGGTTCTTTCAAAAATGATTCTTCAACCTTATGTTTCCATGTTCACTTATCAAGCCGTCTGTCATATCCCTCTCGTTATTTTTCTTCTTCATATGGGGTAGTTCATACTTTAGAACATGTGGGGGTAGTTCTGACTCTATCCTAAGTATCATTTTTTCGGGTTTGAACTTATTCCTTTCATCCCCCACCTTAAAGTTCAATCTTCCTCTCTTAACATCGATAATTTCCCAAGTTTCATGGTCTTCTAATTTTTTTTTTACGTAGGACCTCGGGTAATAGTACATTGGTATGGATCTTTTTCGATATCTCTATATATGTTTTGGATTGGGTTCCTACCTTAGGTTCTACATATCTTTGTGGGAAAGAAAACTTTGGGTTGTAGGGAGGAGGAACAACATAGGGTTCTACCTCTTTGATAACCTCCTTTTCGGGTGTTGTCACTGGATTTTCATCAATTTCTACTATTTTCTCACCAAAACTCTTCTCAACCTCATTATTACCTTCCATAGGATTTTCAATTTGTTTTTCATTTTCAGTTATCACAACATTCACAAGTTTCTCAAGGGAGGGTCCTAGAGTGGTGTGTGCAAGTTGGAAGATTTTGGTCTCCAATGCATTGTTTCGAGATACGAGGGACTCGACCACTATATTTAGTTGCCTAAGGGTTTCAACAGTATGGACATTCTGCTTTTTAAACTCTTTATTCTGGAGATTTTGTGCCACCACAAAGCTCTCCATCATATATTCCAAGTTAGAGCACGCTTGCGTTGCAATGAAATCTTCTATTAACATTTTGAGGTTGGATTTATGGGAATCTTGTGATTCCTCAAGATATTGAGAGTGGTTATCATAGAGAAAATTTGGGTGATCCACCCACCCTGGGTTATAGGCATAGAAACACGAGTCTTCATGGAAATTGTTCGCACAATTGATCATATTTTGGATAGACTCTATGAAAGCCACAAAATACTCAATTACAATAAAAATAAAGCTCTAATCTATACGATGATCAAACTGAGATTCAATATCAAGCGCAGTTGGTCCACGAAAACAGCGCCAAAAACTTGACACGGTCGCAAGCACACGACTATGTAAGAGTTGTAAAAAGTTATCCAACCTCAAGGACCAATGGTTAAATATTGATTTCTATATTATCAATGCAAATCTAGAGCGACTGAATAATTTGGGATGAGGCAAACTAAAGTGAAAAAGCACTTAAGTGAAAATAACTTATTCGGAAAAACACTTAAATAAAATAACTTATTGGTGAATAATTTGGAACAAACTGGATTTGGGGTCATGATCTCTTACTCTAACAAATCCATATAACTAAATTACCTTTTGCTATGAGAATTCTTGTGCGATTTATAGAAAATAGATAAATGTGGACAACACCTGCTTTCGCCAACGTGTTGTCATATCTCTCTCTATAAACAAGACGCTCGTCAGCTTTCGCTCGCGCAAAGTTATTTATCAAAGATCATTAAATTTGCATTGCTTTAAAAATGGAACATTTCTCAACCTTATTAGATTACTTTCGCATCATCTAATTTAATTGTTTAAAACCCTGTTATTAGGTATCGATACAAGCCCTTTCAGATCATTATTGATACCTAAGAACTCTTTTACTTTCGTACAAATGGTTAATTATAAAAACTCAGGTTTACAAAATAAGTGTGTTCGAATTCTCATAAGGATAATTTAATTACATGGATGGTTAAAAGTTAGGTCTCATGACCCTTCATCCTTATAGAATCACTCACTTGAGTCTGATTATCATGACAAGGGTCCGGCGTTTGCTTCTTTCCCCCATGATGAAGCTCAGCAACAAGTCTTCTCTTACATTCTCATTACTATGACCAATGAATTTGCAAAAAGTACAGAAATCATGAAGTTTCTCGTATTCCACTTCAACGAAAAAAGAGAATCCCACTCTTTCAACCAGAATCTTATAAACCAAATCTTTATCAAGATCAATGTCAACAAGAACCCTAACATAGTGACCAAAAGCCGGATCAAATGAAGGTTTGTTTGATGAGGAATCGATGCAAATGGGTGTCCCAATATTGTTAGCTATCACAAAAAGTATTTTAGGTCTCCAGTATTCCTAAGCTAAGCCATGGATGCGAATCCAAACCTGGGTTGAAGAGTGATTTGTCGTTGCAGGAACAAAGTCTTTGGTCCAAGGAAAAAGTTTAAGCACTCCTGGACTAAGATTCCAAGAGTTAATAGATCTTACTCTTCTAACATCTTCCAGAGAGGTAAAGGAGAACTCAAAGAAACCTTTCCAAGAGAGGTTACCCCCCATTTGCCAATGGAGCTCCAAAGCTCTGAGAGTTTAGATATGAGGGCAACCACAGTGAGAGGAGAATAGCCTTTTGGCCATAAGATTCGACCATGAAGGTTATGCTTACAAGCCTCAAGACCCAGTTGATTAGGGGTGTTCAAAATTTTAGTTAACTGAATCAAATCTGTTGTTTGAATTGAATTGAATTGGAAAAAACTTAAACCATTTAAATGGTTATCAAACTGAACCATTTAATCAAAACAGTTTTAATGCAATTTTAAACTAGTTCAAAATCAGTTTTAATTATAAATTGGTTTTATTTTAAAAAAATCAGAAAAAAAAATTCAGTTTTATTTTTCAAAAAAAACTTTTTTTCAGTTTTTTTTCTGGAAAAAAATAAAATTTTCAATTTAAAAAAAAATTAACTTCAGTATTTTTAAAAATAAGATCAGTAATTTTATTCAAAAAAAATTCCCAATTTTTTTCAGTTTTTAAAAATAATAAAAAAAAGTTGCAGTTTTTAAAAAAACAAAATTCAGTTTTTTTCTGTGAAAAAAGTTTTTTTTCCAGTTTTTAAAAAAAAATCAGTATTTAATTAAAAATCCCAATTTTTTTCAGTTTTTGAAAATAATAAAAAAAAGTTGCCGTTTTTAAAAAAACAAAATTCAGTTTTTTCTGTGAAATTTTCTTTTCCAGTTTTTAAAAAAATATAAAACAATAATCAGTTTTTTTTTTCAGAAATTTTTTTTTTAGTTTTTCTTTTTAGAAATTTTTTTCGGTTTTAAAATAAATAAAAAAAAGTTGTAGTTTTTTTAAAAAAAACTAAATTCAGTTTTTATTTTCAAAAAAATTGTTGTTCAGTTTTTTTTTCAAAAAAAAAAATCAATTTTTAAAAAAAATATTCAGTATTTAAAAGAAACGTTCAGTTTTTTTCCAAAAAAACAAAATTTTCAGTTTCTTTAAAAAAAATTTTTTTTAAAAAAAAAAATATGTTTCAGTTTTTTACAAAAAGCAAAATCAAAATCAGTATTTATTTAATCTAAAAAATAATCTATTGAATTATTAAAATATGGTTAGTTAATTTTTTCAATAAAACTAGTTTAAAACTAGTTAAATTATATTAAACTAATTTTTTACTATAAATTAGTTTGAACTAGTTATAAACTGAATTGTAACTGGTTTAACAGATTAACCACTTTTTTTTAAAATAGTTTTTAATAACTGAATTGAACCATTAATATGGTTTAGTTCAATTCAGTTCATGAACCACGAACACCCCTAGTTGATATTCATCCTCCGGAATTGTGATGGACAGTCGGTCTCCTTTGACGCATGGAACAGGTAGCTGGCTTAGAGAAATATTGCAGACATTAGAAACCATATCTGCAAATGATTTAGAAGGAAGAGAGTGAGCTGGAGGGAGGACATGAGCTGGAGGAGGAGCCACGAAGGAAAGAGAAGAGAAAGCTTCAGGAAACAAAACTGCACCCATGGCTGAGAAGACAAGGCAAGACTAACTCATGACGACGGCGGTGGAGAAAAGAGAGAACAGAGCGAACATTTTTCTTTCGAATGGTCGGTTTAGGTTAAGCTAATTGAATCAATGTAAATTCAATTCACAACTAGCAATATCTATTGAAAAAATGAAGGAAGTTTTTTTAAAGAGAAAATAATAAAAAGAATGACATTGAAAATAAATTTTTTAGATGTTTATAATGAATGCATATAATTTAAATTAAATAAAGAGTGATTGGAGTAAAACTTGCATTTTTTTTATAACAACGGGGTCGGAGTCCGAAAACAAGAAACTACACACATTATTCTAGCAATGAAGACGCCCCTAGTGTCCTCTTGAAACAACGTTACAATACAATCTGGAACCTCATCATAAAACACTATGTCCTGTTGAATCCTACATCCCATCTTAGCAAGCGCATCAACATATTTATTCCCCTCTCTATAAAACTTGGATATTAAAGTATATTTTTTTATATTCTTAACTAAAAAAGTTAAAAGTAATTTTTACAAAGTAAATGAGTGGACACAAACTCTTATATTAATACATTTATATATTTTTTTTGAAAGGCATACATTTATATTTTTTAAAAATTGATTAGTCTAATGATAATGTAACAAAATAATAACTGATAAATAATAATAAATATTGCATAAATGACCTATTAAAAATTATTTTTATGATATCTTTAATAAAGATTAAGAACTAAACAAAATTAATAATGGTAGAAAAGTTATGCAATAGAAGAAAAAACATATGGGAGTTACAATATATTAATGTGTATAAATATAATAAGTATATATTATATGAATATTATAAATTGCGAAAGTAACAGTTACTTTTTGAATTTGAATCATTTTATATTGAGTAACTGAAATAATAATAATAATTAAAATAAGAATAATAATAAAAATATTATTAATTTTTTTTAGTAATATTTAAATATTAAAACCAACAAATTTTAGTTTTATGAGTCTTTATTGTAATAATTGGTACTGATTTTATGTTTAGTAACTGAAATTAAAAAAATTATAATAACGATAATAATAATTATTATAATTTTTAAATATCTAAACCAACAAATTTTATTTTTATGAGTATTTATTTTATTAATTTGCAAAATGTCAAATTATTTTTATGAGTCTTTATTTTTTTAATTGGTAAAAAAAATTAGGACAAAAATAATAATAATATTAAAATTTCAAAATTTAATTTTTAATTTTAATTTTAATTTATATTTTTATGAGTATATATATTTTTTAATTTACTATAAAATAGAGGATTATTAATTTATTAAAAAATAGATGAGTTTGAATTTCAATTTAGGATAAAATATTTTAAATTTAGTAAATAATAATGTACAAAAAAAATGGTAAAAATTTAAAATTTAAAATTTATATTTTTTATTTCTATTTCTATGAGGATATATTTTTATAAATTTAATAAAAAAGAAAACTATTTTTTTGAGTTATAAACTTTTCAAGGTCTTAATGTAAAAGATGTGTAAGAAAAATAATAATATTAAAATTTTAAAATTTCAAAATTAAATTATATTTTTAATATATTAATTAACCTCTATTTTATATATATATATATATATATATATATATATATATATATATATATATATATATATATATATATATATATATATATATATATATATATATATATATATATATATATATATATATATATATATATATATATATATATATATATATATATATATATATATGCAAAATAATTGGTTTACTGCTGTAACTCATAAAATAGTATAACATAGACGAAATGTAGTAAAAAAAAGACAATACATACAATGTGAGAATATAACAATTACCTCATTTTACTATTTTAAATTTATAATATTAATTTGTCCTTAAAGTTAAAAAGTCACATAATTTTATAATTTTTCATTTAGCACATTAATTAAAAAAAAAGTTCATGATGTAGTAAAAAAATATTTCAGAATTATGGAAATTTCTTCACTCATCTAGTGGGTTTCTCCCACACCACTGAAAAACTAAAACTATCATTCGTAAGTTAACTTACGAATTCACCCAACAAGGTGAATTCGTAAGTTAACTTGCGAATTGATCTTTCTGGGTGAATTCGTAAGTTAACTTACGAATTCACCTTATTTTGTACGTTTTATTATTTTAAACGTTGACATTTGAAAAAATAACCTTAATTCGCAAGTTAACTTACAAATTCACCTTATTTTGTACGTTTTTATTATTTTATACGTTGACATTTGAAAAAATAACCTTAATTCGCAAGTTAACTTACGAAATGTCTCTTTGTATGCTGCATGGTCACCTTTTCTCCTATTTCATTCATTTTCTACAACATAACAAAAAAACCCTTCAACCCACACCCGAAATTAATATAATATTTTGATCCAAATCAAGTTTCAAGTGTGTGATCCTAGCAAAGTGATCATTGGAAGCTACAGTTTGAGGTAAACTTTCACCCCCTCAACCTACATTTACTACATTGTTGCTGTTAAAGTATTGCATGAAACAGCGTCGCTTCACAAGTTAACCTGCGAAGTTCACCCGAACAAATTCGCTAGTTAACTTGCGAAATATTCCTTGATGCATAAAACCATAATTCTGTTTTACCATAATTTGTCTAGTTTTAACATAGTTTTATATATATTAGGTGTCGTGCACCTCGATAACATTGTCAAGGCTATTGTGAAGGTTCCGATTCTGGATAAAATGAGCATAGACGATAAGTCGATTGTGGTCAAAGAAGTAGATAAAAGGATTGATGTTATGATCGATAATGAAAATCAATTTTCAAATGGCGAAACTTTCGATACTCGTCAACAAATGGTTGATTATGTTAGAATGGAAGCAATCAAACTTGGTTTTGGCGTTGTGATTGCGAGGTCCGACAATGAGAGTAGTAATCGATAACTATTTGTTATTTTGACATGCGAGAGAAGTGGAGCATACATTCCAAAAATCCGCAAGTTACAACACGAAAACACGGGTTCAAGAAAATGTGGTTGTCCGTTCAAGTTGCGCGGTTATTGTAGGGTGGATAATTTTTGACAGTTGACTATGATGTCCGGAATGCATAATCATGAGTTGGAGACCAAGTTACACGGGCATCCTATTGTTTGTCGGCTTAAGGCGGAAGAGAAGAAATATGTCTCCGAATTGTCGTTGACCAAAGTTGCGCCTATAAACATCCTTTTCAGTTTGAAACGGAATAGAGCGAGATGTGTGTCAAATATAAAATCAATTTACAATTATCGATACAAACAACATGTTGCTCAAAGGGGTCCGAGGTCCGAAATACAACATTTATTGAAATGTTTGGACGATAACAACTATGTTTCGAGACATAGAGTTTGTGATGACAATGTAAGTGTCCGTGATATATTTTGGACGCATTCGTTGAGTATCAAATTGTTCAATACATTTCCAACCGTTCTAATGATTGATTCGACATACAAGACAAATAAATATGGGCTTCCGCTTCTTGAAATTGTTGGTGTCACCTCTACCGACATAATATTTTTGGTTGGTTTTTGTTTCATGGAATGTGAGAAGGAAGACAACGTGACTTGGGCGTTGGGTGTTTGCAAGACTTTGTTGAAAGATGAAAAAAATATGTCTTTGGTTATTTTCATCGATCAAAATAACACTCTTATGAATGCGGCTGCCACCGTGTTTCCATCGTCAACCTCTTTACTATGTCGGCATCACATCACAAAAAATGTGAGAGCAAGGCTAAAACCCGCAGTTTGCACCAAAGAGAAGAAAAACAAAGACGTCCAAATTGTCAAATATGGTGTTGTGGTGGAGAAGATTATGAGTGCATGGACGAATATTTTTAATTCTTCCACTGAATAGATATATACTGCTAATGTGCTCCACTTTAGAAAGTTGTGTGTGGAATACCCCAAATTTTTGAAATCTGTTGAATCCACTATTCTTGATCAAGTGAAAGAGAAAGTGGTGTGTGCATGGACGGACCGTGTTAGACATTTGTGAAACATAACCACTAATAGAGTGGAATCCGCCCATGCGACTTTGAAGAAGTGGTTTAGTGATAGTAAGGGTGACTTATGTAAAGATTGGGATGTTGTGAACCAAATTCTCATAAACCAAGACAATGAAATTCAAACAACGTTTGGAAGAAGCAAAACTGTATTGGAACACTGGTTCAAAGACAAGACTCTTTATGCATAGTTGGTTCACAATATATCCTGGGCGAGATTGAATTTTATTTTTTACGAAGTAAAACAAGCGGGAACAACGGGTCCCCATAGTGTGAAATGTGGGTGTACGAAACAGGAAACTTATGGACTTCCATGTGCTTGTATTATTTCCAAAAATATGAAACTCAATTCCCCTATTCGAATGGATGAGATATGCACTCATTGGAAAAAGCTCTTCTTTGATGATTACGAGTTGGCAAAGAAAGGTAGTTCCAACATTACCATCACAATCGAGTTGGAAATCATAGTAGATCGTTTTTCAAAAGGGGACGATGCTACAAAGTTTCGCATTAAAGAACAATTAAGAAAATTGTCATTTCCAGAAACAACCGATTTGAAGCCTCCGACCCAACCAGTGAAAACTAAAGGTGCCCCAAAAAATATGAAAATCTCACAAGCCGACAGTACAACCAAACGTACTCCTTCTTATCACGAATTTGTTGATGAATTATTCCCGGATTCTCCAACCCCACATTCCAAGACAAGTGCTAAAAAAGGTCCATGATTTTCAAAACCACCTCGGACACCGACACCGCCACCACCACCATCACCTCCACCACCACCACCACCGATGATATACATTAATGAGATGTCTTTATTTATGCACAAACACATTGAAAAACTTGTGGATGTTGGAAGTGATGATAATTGCGGGTCATGGTAATCTACATAAAAGATATGAAAAATATTAGTATCATTAAAACAACATATTCAATTAGGCCTTTAATCAAATATGCTCCCACTATTTTACTCAAACCAAATGACCCTCACCATTTGATTTAGAAAATCCCGTTGGAAGATTTTCTAGTGGGTCGAGATCCATATTTATCTCGGAATTGGCCTCGCATAGTGAACTTTATACGCGTCTATACGTGACAAAGGAAAATTTTAATAAAATTCACTATGCTCTAGCTCCGAGTGTTACCATCCACGCACCGGTTGAAAAATGGATGTGCTTCCCGGAAATGGGACATCTAATAGCAAGTGTTTATAACGTCGTGTGCGTCAACTTGACAAGATATGGTTTTTCGGAAGCTTTTTTTCCTATACAAGCTCCACCGCCTATTGATCCATCCGAACGCATTGTGTGTGTTGGCTACCTACGGTCACGTCATTTTGTTCAAGTATATTTGAAGTCGGGTTCTCCTATTCCAGCCACTTCCGTGGAATGGATGGAACATCACGAAAAATAGGCGGAAACTTGGACGGATCATTTTTTGGAGAGAATGATGGAGTTCACTCATTTCATGGATCTTGAGAGAGAATCCAATAGGGATAAATCAAAGAATGAACCGGTTTTAGATTTAAGCGAAGACAATTTTTTCGGTTCGTTTTAGAATGTAACCAAACCATTATTTGTATGTATTATCGAAACATTGTAAAATCCTATCGTTTATATATATATATATATATATATATATATATATATATATATATATATATATATATATATATATATATATATATATATATATATATATATATATATACATATAAGTTTTGTATATATTCCATTTTATGTATATGTATTACTTTTTGAATGTCAGAAACACTACAAATCAAAATTATGTTTAAGCCAAAACTGAGTTTTGGTTCTGTTTCTGCATAATTCGTAAGTTAACTTGCGAAATATGCCAGGTTATTTAAAAAAAACACAGGGATCATTTCGTAAGTTAACTTATGAATTTACCTGATTTAGTGCATTTTGTAAGTAACTTGCGAAATGTGACCAGATAAGATTTCTTCGGTCCATATTACTCTAACTCTGCTATAAATTGGGACTACAACTCATTCATTTCTCCATCAAAAACCAAAATCAGAAAAATGACACAAACCTATCCACACTTTGCGTTTGTCTACTTCACTGTTGTGCGTGCGCCTGTTCAATTCAGGCTCTCGCAGGGCACCCCGTACGACGACCTCATTACGACACTGCATTCTCTGTTGCAGTATCCAGATAATCGCAAGGTGGTCAAGCTGGAATACCGTTCACCTTCACTTGATGCTGAAGGAAAAGTCAAGTTCACCTGGTTTCAGCTGAAGAACGACGACGACTTAGAGGTTATGTGGGAGACCTTTCATCAGTACTCGATAAAGGGTTCGATTGAGATGGATGCGTCACTTCGTAGATCGACGGAAGATGTTCTCAAGATGTTGCAACGTCCACAACTTCCCTTTTATAATAATATGTAATCTAATTTTCTACATCTATTATGTAATTTTATGAATTAAGTTGAATGAATGGTATGAATTCTATTAGGTGCTTATGAACTCTGCCCAGCCAAAAATTCGTAAGTTAACTTACGAATTCACCTTATTTTCACAAAATAAGGTGAATTCGCAGATGCACTTGCGAATTCACCTTATTTTTAGAAATTCTTGAATTATTTCGTAAGTTAACTTGTAAAGTCCACTTCCGAGGTGAATTCGTAAGTTAACTTATGAAACATAAGGATATTTTGTATTTTCACCAGGGATGAAGAAGAACCCCACTAGTTGGGGGAAGAAATTCCCTTTAATTATTTGTGAGAAATTCCCTTTAATTATTTGTGAAACCTATGCTATTCCTTATAAAATTAAGGATAACTTATCCTTAATAACCTATAACAATGAAATTTAACCGATAAAATTAATTTTTAAAAATATATATTAATAAAAAATCTTAAGATCTCGAGTCTATATATTTTTTTACTTGAAAAAAGAGTTTAATATTCTCTTTTTCATTCAATATGAGTATCATTGCTCACATTTGACATATCAACATCTTACAACTCAAAAATCAAATTATATATTATTTTTTTAATTTTATTTTAATTATTTATTAATTTAAATTAATATGTAATTTTAAATTTTTTATTTTATATAATAAAATTTGATTATGATACATATCATAGGGACAAATTATCGTAAATTTACAAGGGTAGCCCATAATTTAACTTAATTATTTCATTTCAATCAATCACTAGCTGAAACATATTGAATAATTTTAGAAAAACTAAATTGTTTTATCCTACTCTCCACTCTACAATTATAAACCCAAAATGGTAATACAGTCTATTTATTTCAATGAAAAGAATAATCGAATGACTAATGAAGAGTAAAAGTTATAGTAACAGTAAAAAGGCAAAAAAATATTTACGTATTAAAAACAAATACTACCTCAATTGTAATGTACACAGATTTGTAAAGAAGCTGAAAAAGAATATAACTCTATATGATATTTTTAATTAATGGTCAAGATTTTATTTCCCAAAATAAAATTCCCCAAAACAAACAAGTTTCCAATGAATTAATTAATATAATAAATTATAGAGATCTTACGTATCTTTAATTTTTATATTGAAGAAGCCAGAAAGAAGAAGTGGAAAAGGCTTAGAAAGAAGATGATAAGTTCAAGCATATTCAAAGATAAACTCATCAAAAGATCTGTTCCCTCTATTTTCTATGCTCTTCCACCAATATCTCTAATTTGCCTATATTTTTACTTTCACTCATGTGCTCCATTTTTCACTCCTATCACTTACCTCTCCTCACTTTATGGTTCTACGCCTAAAGGTAAATTCTCTAGAATTGTTATTTTAATTTGCTAGTGTATGTAGTGAATTCAATATTCTATGTTTATGTTATAAGTTTTAAATTGCCATTTATTTTTGTAAATTTATGTAGTAGTGACAATTCTTAAGAAAGTAAAAGAAAGTCGTGTCTATGTCTATGTTAGATACTCATCTGATATTCATATTTTACATAGAACCGATACCTTTAAAAAAATTATGTATGTGTAGAACACGTGCACTGATATTTATAATTATCTTTAATTTATTTATTTTCTAAAATTATCATCGATGTCGTCGTATCAGTGTCTAGGTCGATTCAGAGTGTCCGTATTTCATAACTTATATTTAATTTAGTTATTATATTTTTTTTAAATTATTATTTGTGCCAACAAAACCTTATTTTATTTCTATACTTCTAATTACTTTTAAATTTTTGGCAGAAAAGGAAAAGGCTTATGGGAACACATGTGACTATTCCAATGGCACATGGATTCATGACAATAGGTCTCCTATGTATAATGGAACAACATGTAAGATCAAGAAAAGTCAAAATTGCATCTTCAATGGAAGACCTAACTCAAGCTACCTTCATTGGAGATGGAAACCAAGTGAGTGTGATCTTCCAATTTTTGAACCAAACACTTTTCTCAAACTTATCAACAACATGCACATAGCTTTTGTTGGAGACTCTTTAGCTAGAAACCAAATAGAGTCACTTGTTTGCTTACTATCCACTACTTCAAAACCTAAACGTGTCTACCATCTAGGCTCTAGAAAGTGGTACTTTGCTTCTCATAATGCAAACTTGTCATTCTATTGGTCACCATTTTTTGTGAAGGGTGAACAAAAAAAACCCAAAGGGCCAAATTATAATACAATATATTTGGATCATGTAAACCAAAGATGGGCTAAGGATATAGATCAAATGGACTTGATTGTATTATCATTTGGTCATTGGTTTATGGTTCCTTCTATTTACTATGAAGGTGATGTTGTCATAGGTTGTTTCAAATGTCATGATTTTAAATTTAATTACACTGATATTGGCTTTTATGGTCCAATGAGAAAAGCTTTAAGGACTTCCATTAATAGTATAATTGAGAGGAAGGTTTCTAATGGGAAAGAAATTGATTTGATTGTAAGAACATTTTCTCCATCTCATTTTGAAGGTGATTGGGATAAGGGAGGCACTTGTTCAAGGAGTGAACCATATGGAAATAAGGAGAAGAAACTTGAAGGGATAGATGCTGAGATAAGAAGTATTGAGATAGAGGAATTGGAAAATGCTAAGGAAAAAGCAAAACAATCTGGCCTTAATTTGGAGGTGTTTGATATAACAAAGTTGACATTGTTGAGACCGGATGGACATCCAGGTGCTTATATGAATCCTTTTCCATTTTCTAATGGGATTCCAAAGTATGTACAATATGACTGTCGTCATTGGTGCTTACCAGGAGTTGTAGATACTTGGAATGAGATTTTTTTGGAGATGATGAAGAAGGGAAAAGCCATCTAAGAGTTGAAAAGTGATACATTTCACATTTTATAATTTTGATAGATGAATAGTTTATTTTGATTTTGATCTTTCCATACATACATAAATCTAAAGGATAATATATGCTTTATTTACATCCATGAGAGTGATCTTAATTTGTTTCTAAGTTACTTGTTCTTAAAAAATTTGAAGATTAAATTAGTGCATGATATATACATTAAAACAGAACACAATATATCCTACTTAGGGTGATTTCTTTCAAGATATATGAGTTAGTTAGAGTGTTATTTACACATAGCTCAAGTTAGTTAGGTAGTTAATTTGGTCTGCAAGTTAGAGTCCAATGTAAGAGCAACATACTAACCTATAGTGTTCTATCCTGTTCTTGTATATACTGCAATACTTGATGAATGAATAAGTAAGAGAAATATTTCATCTTTTTACCTTGAGTTCATTGATTATGCATAAACTTTAACCTTGATACAACTTGACAAAAGAGGGTTAACTTCAAATTTGTTCCAATTTACCATTACCAACCCCTCCCCCTTGAACCACTTAAATCACTTTGATATATCGCTCCATGTTTCAATTATGGGAGCATGGGCTTCATGGAGCATGGGCTTCATGCATCATCTTATATGAATAAGAAATTTTCTAGGCCAAAGTTTCCTACAAATTTTTTATTTTATTTTTATAATGAAAGGGTTGCAATAAACAAAGTATAAGAGGTGTCTAACCCGTGATTACAAAAAGGAAAAAGGAAAGACTCGGGAACATCCAAGACCACTTACAAAAGCCCTCTTCATTTAGAAAATCAATTTAAATTCATTCTCGGATCGATACGTCAATTCGCTCAAGGCAAATAATTCCTAACTTTAAAACAAAGAAACAACCAATCTCATGCAAACAAT
Organism: Vicia sativa; assembly: GCA_021764765.1. Lineage (NCBI taxonomy): Eukaryota > Viridiplantae > Streptophyta > Magnoliopsida > Fabales > Fabaceae > Vicia > Vicia sativa. Next base: position 133,005,869 of record CM038792.1, on the reverse strand, counting down.
ATCATTCTCGGATTGATATTTGTTGGATTTTGTATGTAACTTTATCTTGATTATATGTATATTTATTGCTCATGGTGTTGTGTGAAATTTTCTTTACAAATTTTTATTGATGTTTATCTTATTTAGCTTGCTAAGTGTTTGGATTTGAGTTGTTACAGAAATGGACGGTTCGAATCCGGACTTAGGATGAATATATATTGGGCTTAAATTCTAGAGATAGATTTAGGCTTAGTAATCACATAGGTATTGACTCTTAATGCCTCTGTATTGTTTTGTGTTGCGCTGAGAGATCGCCGACATAGAGCGATACAATTGATATCTCGCTCTGGGTTAGAGATTACCTATGCGTGAGTGATACATGATGACATTAAATAGTAGTTAAAGTTAAGTGCAACTAGGTAGTAAATTTAAGTATTTAATAGGGTAGACAAAATACAAACTCAAGAGTTCTTTACTATTCGAAGAATGAAATTCTTTTTATATTGATAACTTTTAATTCCCACACCCTTACACTTCAAACCCATTATATTCCCAAACTCATAAATGCGAGACTTGTCGAACGATAATTCAATAGCACTAATCTTTGTGGAGATGATACAATATAACCTATATATCACCCTTATAAAAATACTTACTTTTATTTACCGCTTTACCGCTTCAGTAATAACATTCTTATGATTGTGCATGTTGTTGGTTGGTCTATTTTGATGGTCCATAATGATGCAAATTTTAGTGGTGTGTCAACAACTGCGAAAGAAGTGAAGATATGAGTATTTTCATGACCTAGAAATGATTTCAATGTAGATCTAATGCGAAATCATGCATTTTTTCCGACTTCTTTCAAAAACTCATAATCTACCTAAATCTATAATGGATAGAGTGTTGTGACATTATTTTGAGATTGGTTTGGGTAATGTGATTTTTAGGGTTTTTTTATTGGATTCTAATATGTTTCTGGTGGTTATTTTTGTTTACAATCTAGCCGAAACCCTATGAGGTGAGGTTTTAGATGATTGAGCTTTGTCAATGTTGTTCTTGTTTAGTGAAATTTTTTTGTACACTTCGTTATATCTTTGTTTTTCATTTTGGTAATTAATTGGACACATCTTTTACGATATGAAAAACTTTTTTACATATTTTTATTGGTGTTCTACCAATATATACTATATAGGCTTAAATAGTCAATTGACCTCTATAAGTCAATAAAAAACACATTAAATTATGATAGCTGTAATATACTAGATTGTAAATCATGCGATGTACAGCTATATATAAATGGTGTATCATAAATTAATATTTAAATTATATATATATATATATATATATATATATATATATATATATATATATATATATATATATATATATATATATATATATATATATATATATATATATATATATATATATATATATATATATATATATATATATGTACCATAAATTAATATATAAATTTTAATACGTTTAATTGTTTTTAAAGTTTTATATTAAAATATATTAAAAAAAACAATGTTTTAAGATAAATTATATTTTGTAAAATAGAAAAAATATGGTGTATCTACTGTACACCATGATGAAAAAAAATCGTCTACATTAATTTGAGTTTTGAAAAGAACTTGTGAAAGATATTTTAATAGAATTAGGATTGTGTTTAAGGTGTTCAACAAGACAACTTTGAATTTAGATTAAAAGAATAATTTTTTCAAAAAAATATTATTGATTTATTAGAATGAATCATTTGTATTTGATTATAAAATTTATGAAAAATTTAGTTTTATTTTTCGATATGAACAATCAAATCTTTAAGATATAAAATCACGATAGACTCCATCACCAAAAATGAAGAAATGTAACGGCAACAAATATCATAATAAAAGTGAGTCAAAAATCTCACATTAAAAGGAATTTAATAAACTTAAAAACAAATTTGTAAATAACTAAAAAATTTCCAGCTATAACCAGCCTTGTTAAGTACTCAATCAAAAGGTATATCAGTTTTACATAAAAAGAAGTTTTATTTAAAAGTCTTACCTTAAACAAAATTTTCAATAAAAAAGTATTACCTAAAATAAATAATTTCAATCAAAAAGTTTTGCCTTAAAAAGTAGTTTCAATTAATGTCTGCAAATAAAAAAGATCTTACAAAAAAATGATATAAATTATCAGCACGAGGTTTGTAACGAACAAAAAAAATGAGAAAAAGAATAGGGTTTGAAGGAAGATGATGACAATTCCAAACACATTCAAGAAAAAACTCAAGAAAATAATTTTTCACTTTGTTATCTATGGTCTCCCACTCATAGCTCTAATTTACCTATACTTTTTCTTCAATTCCATTGTTCCATTTTTCATTCCAATTACTTCCATCACTCACAACTCTTCTCTTCCAGCTTCCACTCCTTCAACAAAAGGTAAATGCTCTACCCTTACTAATGTTTTAAATTGTAGTTTCGTTAGTTTTCTTTGATATTACATCGAATTGCAATAAAAATTATTAATTTAAAACTTTACTAATATTTTATGTAATTTAAAATTTGTTTGTCCTACAAAAGTTTAGACGTGTCATTGTATGTTTTTGTCTTAGAAAATTATTGGAATTAGTATGAATGTACGAAACATCTAGGATATAAGAGAAATTAATTAATCTTAAATCTTAAGTTATTATTATTATTATTTGTTTTTGTAGAAAAGGAAAAACCTTATAAGAAGCCATGTGACTATACAAATGGAAGATGGGTCCATGACATGAGAGGCCCTTTGTATAATGGAACAACATGTAGTTACATCAAGAACCAACGAAATTGTGAGGTCAATGGAAGACCCGATACAAACTATCTTTATTGGAGATGGAAACCAAATGAGTGCAATATTCCAAGGTTTGAACCAAACACTTTTCTTAAACTTATTATAAACAAGAACATAGTTTTCGTTGGAGACTCTTTAGCAAATAACCAGTTTGAGTCCCTTATTTGTTTATTATCTACTATTTCCATACCACAACAAATCCCTAACGAAGACACTATGTTAACATATTACTTTGCTTCTCACAATGCAAATGTGTCCATGTATTGGTCACCATTTCTCGTGAAGGGTGATCAAAGAATAAAGGGTGGGACACCATATAATAAAATATATTTGGATAAGTTAAATGAGAAGTGGACTAAGCATATAGATGAAGTGGATTTGATCATGTTGTCATTTGGTCATTGGATGGAAGTTCCTTCAATTTACTATGAGAATGATTCTGTTATAGGTTGTTTTAAATGTCGTAGGTTTAAACTTAAATACACTGATATTGGATTTTATGGTGCAATGAGAAAGGCTTTGAGGATTACACTTAATAGCATCATTGAGAGGAAAGTTATTAAAGGGAATGGAATTGATGTGATTGTGAGAACATATACACCTACTCATTTTAAGGGAGGTTGGGACAAGGGCGGTACTTGTTCAAAGACGGAACCATACAAATCTGAGGAGAAGAAACTTGAAGGAAAGGATGCTGAGATAAGAAGCCTTGAGATGGAGGAATTGGAAAATGTTAAGGCAAAAGCTAAACAAGCAGGACTTAATTTAGAGGTGCTTGATATAACGAAATTGGCATGGTTGAGACCAGATGGTCATGCAGGTGCTTATATGAATCCTTTTCCTTTCGCCAATGGGGTTCCAAAGAGAGTACAAAATGATTGTGTTCATTGGTGTTTACCAGGAGTTGTAGATACATGGAATGAAATTTTTTTGGAGATGATGAAGAGGGGGAAATAACATCCAAAGTTTGAAAAGTGATACATTTCTCATATGATAATTTTGATACAGGAACCATTTTATGCATACATAATCTAAATTATATTATATAATTTATTCATTCATATTGATAAGAGTGATCTTCACTTGTTTTAAATTATAAGTTCTTACCGATAAAACAGGGTTTACGTTCATTTCAAATTATACAATAATTTAGATTTCTACTATCTTTTTCTTATTTTTTTAAGCTTCTCTTATTTCATATTCTTTCACTAAAGTTGCTTTAATGTTTTATGACTAAGTGTTCTTCAATAAGAGTATCATTCTCTTGTTTCATAAGATTTTTCAACTAAAATATTTGTTTATTTCTTGAGATTGCCCTGATAAAATATAAGTTTTATTCTTGAGATTAGTTGGTAAGTCTTTGTTTGGGTTGATAAACTTAGCCTTCAAAACCTCTATTTGGTTTAGGAGATCAACTTGTATAAAATCTCTCATCTATTGTAATAAAGTTCATTAGAATATCTTTAAAATTTTATGATGTTATTTTAGTGGAACTCTCAAGAATAATTATTAGGCTAAGTGATAGGTTGAACCTCTATAAATCCTCATGTAATTTCTCTATTTCTATCTCTTTAGTTTTTGTTGTTTAATTTTATTTCCTCTCTACATCAATCTTTCTCTTTTTACGTTGCTTTGTTTTTTTTGCTAACATAAAGTATTTTTCAAAGTAAAAGAATTTTTTAATTAAGAATGATCATTGCATTTCACAATTCACTCTCTCTTTTATTTGGAGTCACTAGTTCAACAATAGTTTTTTTATATATTTTTCCTTCACTTTCTGCCACATGTCAATTTATAGAGGGTAACTTGATGGCATATTACAAGACAACTCCCACTGCAATTATTAATTTGTCGACGTGGTTAATGATGATTTGTTGATCATTTACTAATTAAGACATGACTCTTCACTTTTATTCTTATTTGGAGTTATTTATAAATTATAAAAATAAAAGGCTATCAATAAATTATGTCACATTTAAATGTAAATACGAAGTGCGTCTAAGAGAGGTGAATTAGATAATTTAAAATTTTGTCAATTTTATGGATAAGTGTTGTTATTTTCCTGGTTTATGGTTATGTGATGAAAGCATAAAAGTACAGAAAAATAATGAACATGGAGGAATTTATCCTAGTTTCTCTCAAAGTCAGAGAGTATGTCTTATCCCCTTACAACATATAAGAGATTTCAATAATGTTAGAATTTTGTACAAAGCTAAACTAGACTCGTAGACACAAGCTTCAAACCAATCACTAAAGAAAAAATACCTTATGATCAACCAAATTAAAATGAGAACAATCTTAGGCAGTAAGATATTCCAAACCCATTTAGAAAAATGTATAAGAAAATGAAATTGATGAATTTATCAATCGCTAAGATTAATCTTCTGTTTTAAGTTAGCAATTCACAATAATATACAAGTTCTTAAATGTTTCCTTTCAAAAAAAAGTTCTTAAATGTTTATCATGATGCTAAAACTTTTCTGGACATATATGAAAAAAGAATGCAGAAAGTTTCAATGAAAGTTTGTAAGAAAAATCCTTGTTTTGAAAATGAGATAGTAATTTGATTTAATTACAATGAAAGAGGTGAACTTTCAAAATATGATAAGTATAGTATTTATAACACCTCATTGCCTTTTTGAATGTGTATGAATTCATGAAAAGATGCCATATTTTAGGGATGAAAAGTAATATCGTTGCTGTCAGATTTTGAGTGAAAAAAATGTCACTGCTTCAGTGGTAACCGGTTATCAGAAAGGGCATAACGGATTACACCTAAAGTGGTGTAATTTTTTTAAAAAATATCGTTCATGTAATCGGTTGCCAAATATGGTATTACTGGTTACACCTCTCTTTTTTTCCAGAAATAATGGTAATTGGTTATCAGAAAAGACATAATCGGTTGCACTTGAAGACGTGTAAAGTTTTTTGAAAATATTGTTCGTGTAACCAATTACTAGATAGGGTATAACCAGTTACACCTCTCTTTTTCCAGAAACAGAAGTCAAGAAAAGGTTACGTAACCAGTTTCTAGGAATGATGTAACCGCTTACACCTGCTTTAAAAATAATAAAAAAAACTTTTAAAAAGTGAGTTCAATCCAATTTCAAAATTGTTTAAGAACCATGCACGCTATATGAAATGTTTGACATGATTTTATTGAGCAGTTGAATATTAACATAACGAAATTTCTTGCTTGTACCTCTAAAGAGATTGATCAAACATAAAGATCTAAAGCTAGACTTCATAACTTAAATGAATTTTGAAACTTGATGCTTTAGCTTTAGCTATAGGATTTTTCCATTCTTTTTGCTGGAGTATTTGTTTCCTAACTTGTCTTCATCAAAATCAATAGTTGAAGAAGCTGACTTCACATTCTCTCCCTTTTTAATGATGATAATCAGTTGAAATTTTGATAAGGTTTGCTCTCTCTAGCAAAGATAACTCCTCCTAAATCAATTCTCCCCCTTGATCCTTGAAACATAAACTCAAAATATCATAACATTAAAGCGAAACTTCCAGGACTTAGTCACTTTCATCCATCTCCTCGTCGCCATTTTCCTCCTCTTCTTCATTTTCCCCTCTTCACTTTCCTCTTGGTGTCGATTTTTGTTTTTGAGGGAGGCCATATCAAGATGGAGTTCAACAGTTAGAATAGTATCTGTGGCACACAACTTGTTGTAGATGAATTCATTCGAGTATCCTCCTTCGGGTGCGGGAGGAGGCACACATAAACGGAATGATCATTAGTATGTTTGAAAATACCATTAGTATCTTTAAACATTCCTATATTCTTTTTAGTTGTCCCAATAATGACTTCACATAGTCTTTCACTCATCTTTTTCATAGGTTTCCTTTTCAATTCAACTCCACAAAATTACATAACTTTTGTGATTAATCTTGTGTAAGGTATTCCACCACTTAAACCTTTTGGATATTGCATATGATGCTTTATGACAAATTCCCAATTAACCTTCAACTATTTATTAATTGCATAAATAAGTTTCATCTCGGTATCAACAGTTTTAGAGTGGTTGGAGTTTTTTGGTTAGAGGATATATGTATGAAGTAGTGGCGTTTCCTATCACTAACCAAGAGGTTCTTACTAGAATAATCAATTGGTTTGAAAAAGAGTTACGAGCTCTTTTGTTCATAATTTCCTGTTCAGTCATACGGATAATGCTAAAGTAGTAACTAAGTTTGCTATAACCAGCCCATTGAGGAGAAATAGTATGAAAAATCATCTCACCCTCATAAGTAATAACTAATCATTTTCCAAAATCTTCAAAGGGTAAAACAATATTTTTCCCTTAACCTATAAGGTAAAGATACATCAAGTAGCAATATTCAAATTTACATAGGCATATGAAAATTGATTCATTTTTCAAGCTGCAAGGGTTCAGAAAGTGTGATATGGAGTATGGCGTTTATGTTCAACATATTTTTGAAAGCAATGTGATTTTGATGTGTCTCTATTTTGACGAGATATTGCTAATAGGAAACTGTTCATATGAGAAGTCAAGTTCAAGAAGGTGCTGCTGAATGATGAGATGACTGATATGGGAAATATTGTATATTTTCTAGGGGTGAAGATTATGTACTTTGAGAAAGGTATAACATTGTATAAGCTAAAGTATGGACTTGAGCTTCTGAAGAGATTTGAGCTGACAAATTGTAAGTCTACAATTACACCTGATGAGATGAATCACAAGCTAGATTTTGATGTTGTGGGTGATGATGAAGATGCTACAACTTTTAAATAGTTGGTTGGCTCCTTGAGATATTTGTGAAACACCAGACTTGATATTTGTTATGCAATTGGAATATTGAGTAGGTTTATGAACAAACCAAAGTGGTCACATTACCAAGCTAGTGTTAGGATACTGAGGTGCATTAAGGGGAATCTGAAGTATGTATTGTTGTTCCTTTCTGGTGTTAAATATGACTCAGAGCTGATATGTTATTCAGACTATGATTGATATGGATACAACGTTGACATAATAAGTACTTATGGATATTTTTTGAAGTATCTAGGAAGTACCATTTCCTTGGTGCTCCAAGAAGCAACATGTGGTTGTCATGTCAACTTGTGAAGTTGAGTACATTCCATGTGCTTTGTCTACGTGTGAAGTTGTTTGGTTGATAAAAATTTTGTAGGATCTGAAGATTAAGGTGAGCAAGCCTGTAAAGTTGATGATTGACAAAAAAATATGCCATAAGCCTTGGTAAGAACCCAGTGCTGCATGGGAGAAGCAATCACATTAACAAAGAGTTCCATTTTCCGAGGAATCAAGTCCATAATGGAGTGCTAAAAGTTATTCATTGTAGCACTTAGAAGCAACTTTTATATGTTCTGACGAAAGATGTAAAGAATTAATTTGTATTGGTGTTGTAGAGTTTAGTTTGATGAATATGAATTAAGGGATGGTGTTAGAAGTAATTCATACTCAGAAGCAGTGTTCTGACTCAGAAGTATAAGCTTATGATGTTATTTTCTCATAAGTCATGCTTAACTTCCGAGGTTTTGTTTTGTTAGCTTGTTTTAGCTTTTCCTACGCGACATGTTTCATTGGGATTGTCATACTTCAAATTTACCCGCCTTAGTGCTACAGTCCAAATTATTTTCAAACTTGGTTTTTTTTTTAAAAGTTCTTTTAATTTATTTACACTAATATTTTGGGGTTTTATAAATATTCGTTTTCAAATTATTTTGCTTATTTAAAAATATACATAATAATTTATTTTAAATTACTTGTATTTTTTAAATAGCAAATACTTGCACATCCTTCATATACGTTCAATTGGTTCTTTTATTTCAAATAAGTAACATATCAAAATCTTGCAAATATAATGGCATGGGTTCGAATCTCACTTGGTGCACTTTGTATATTTTTTCTATTTATTTGTCACTAACTTTATTTTCACTTTTTATTATTTTTAAAATCACAAAAAATCATGTTTTTATTATTTAAATATTATTTTCGTATTTTTAATTATGGCATTTTTAAAAATAATTACTTATTTGATTTTAAGCACTTTTTACCAAAATTGAGTGCCAAAATTATAACAAATACAAAAAATATTTCTTTTTTTGCTTAATTGTTTTTTATTGGACAATTAGTGTCAATTTGTGTCATACTCATCTTCTGATTGGTTAGCTTGCTGACTAAGGAAGATCTGATTTGTCAATCAATTTTATTTCCTATTCTGTTGACCTAATTATCCTTATAAATACACTGTTATTTTCAATGTTTTGGACATCAACAATTATCAACAATCTTTCAACCTCTCTCTTACAAACTTTCTTTCTACTTTTGGTTTATTCCAAGGTTTTTGTCCTGAAAACAAACCTTGTCGTTGTCTTTAATAGATAATGACCAACAAATAACCACAATTTCTTCAATTCACAACTCACTTTTTTCAAAACCCTTTCTACGCAATTTCTATCAACCATTTTTGGTCAATGATATCATATGTGGCCTCCCTCTTAGCTTCCATTTGTCAATTTTAATTTGTTGTTTTAAAACCAAATGATGATTACTGATGGTTGTTTCTTTTTTAAATTATATTTTTCTTATTAACAATTTGTTCGGTAGGCTGAACATTCACTTAATGATGTTGCTACCTTCATATTTTTTACCTTGCAACAATTCCACACATTCTGGGCACACTTCGTGAAACTCTGTTGTCACTCTATATCATTTTATTTAAAAGTTTTGTTCTAACAATTTTTACACTCATGGCACCGCCTGCAATAATATTCAATAATCAACACTTTCACATATAAACCAAAGCTTAACAACCAAAATCTTCACCTATTTTACAAAGAACATAATATCAATTTCTAACAATACTGGTACTTTATGCACAAGGGTTTGATGACTTCTCAATGTCATATCTTTCTCAATTTTTGAGATTTTGAAGTGATTCCAAAGCCATGATTCTCTTCAATGAATCCTTAACATCTTCTCTTCAAGGATAAAAGGCTAATTTTGAATGGATGATCATTTAAATTTGAAGAAGATTACAAGTCCTTTGGGAAAGCCATGAAATTCTATGATTGGACTTCAAATGATCATAACTTGGTCAATTTTTATCACCTTGAACCCGCTCTTTTTCTACAATAATCTTTGGAGTGTCTACTACAACTTTGTTTCAAGGTGTTAGGCTTGAAAATGCTTGGAAGTTTGTTTAAGAATTGAAAGCATTATAGGTTATTTATGGATTTATCAAGAAAAATTCATCACCTTCCAATGACCATAACTCTTTCAATTTTTATAATTTTTGAGTGATCTAAATTCCAAAATTCAATTTAAAGGGTCCTTAACATTTTCTCTTCAAGGATCAAAGGCCAATTTTGAGTGGAAGGTCCTGTAACTTTGAATAACATTATAGGTCACTTTGAGGTTCCATACTTAGAATTTTTCTAAGTGTCAAGTGTCTGTATGTTTTTCTTGATTTCAAATGATCATAACTTTCAGCTCAGATCACCAAATGCTATCTTTCTTGGCATATTGTGAAGTTTGCTGTGGGATATTTCCATTACAAAAAGAACTAAATCATAAAGCTTCCTACATTGCTTGCCCTATTGACTTAAAGATGGTCATTTAAAACTGGAGTTTTTGCCATGGTCAGAATTTTGAACTCACTTAATTTGAATTATAAGTCAGTTTAAGGTCCCATTTCGTGCCTAATCATGTTTATCAATGTTCCAAAAGATATTTTTCACTTCAAAACGCGCAATTAGCTTGGGTTTTGGCTAAGAGAAGTTACACTTTTCCATGGACCGGGCTCACACGATTTCTTTCATTTTCTCATCATTGTGCACGTTTGAGATCATAAATCATTCTCTTATAAATAGAGGATCATTCCTAACTCTTTTCACAAGCTTTTGAGAGTCAAAGAAGCCCTGCCAAACTCACTTCAATAGCTCCATTTCTGAAACTTTAAATTATTGATTAGAGCACTTCCAGTTCCAAATTCTCCACTCCATCAGCTTCATTGAACTTCCCTGAAGCTTCTCCAACAAGAATTAAGTATGGACAAGCCTGAATCGAGCTATAGAAGTCAAGTTTTAGAGCTAACAAGTTGAACTTCATTCAGGTAGAATTCTCAACCAAATCGATTAAAAAAAATTGCCTAGATGTAGTCTCTTATTCTCTGAAGCTCATGCTTCTTCTGATTTTCAATTTCATGGAGAAATGAGTATGTAATTTCAAAACTCATTTTCACCTTTTCTTTTTGTTTTTTTTCTTCCAAATGGACTAAAATGTGATTAATATAAATATTTTGCAAGCATATGATTGTGATCGTCTTGAAGAGATGCATCTAATGGTACCATTATGAACGTGTATTTTTTCCATTTGAAGAATCATGAATTCCCTAGTTTTTTAAGGCTGGAGATTGAAGATGATGACATGTTTCCTCTCAACCAATCAAGGCGTGCCAATTATTTTATTTTGATTATATCGATTTAAACTGACTCATATATAATTTCATTTAAGGTCCATATCATGCTTAGCGCATCAGGCCATCAGATCTGCTCAGTAACACGTTTTAACATTGATCCAATGGTCCACGTCGTTTTGGTTTTATTTTTATTTTTGAATTTTTATTAATGATCCAGTGTGTTATTAAATGACGATTATAATATTCACAACGCGCTAGGTCCATCAGATCTGCTTACTAACGCGCTTTGACATTGATCAAAAGGTCAAGATTTTTTTAGTTTATTATTTTATTTTGATTATTTTAAACTTCAAAAATTCATAAAAAATTCATTTCAACTTCTAAAATTGTGAAAAAATTATCAAATATATTTTTGATTTTTTTTCCACCATTTTATTTTATGATTTGATATTTTTTATGATTTGGTATTTTTTATGATTTTTCTCATTCTTTTGATTTGTTTAATTGTTTAAAAATATTTTCTGGTCATTTAAAATTCTAACTTTTTTAGAAGGTCCAGTGACCTCTTTACAAATATTGATGACCTAATTTTAATTTTATTTTTTATTTTACTATTTTTGTGATTTTTTCGTTTATTTCACTTAATTCTTTAATTTTTAAAATTAGTTTCGGATTTTTCTGTCTTTGGAGCGTCGTTCGATTTGTGTTTGGAGAATTTGGACACCGTCTTGAAGAGGTGTGCTGAAACCAATTTGGTTTTAAATTGGGAGAAGTGCAACTTTTTGGTGACCGAAGGAATCGTTCTTGGGCACAAAATTTCTTCGAAAGGGATCGAGGTCGATAAAGCCAAGATTGATGTGATAGAGACGCTTCCCCCACCAACCAATGTCAAAGGGATCCAGAGTTTTCTTGGCCATGCAGGCTTTTATCGAAGATTTATCAAACATTTCTCCAAGATCGCAAAGCCGTTGAGCAATATTCTCAACAAAGATAAGTCTTTTATTTTTTATAAAGATTGTTTAATTGCTTTTGAAAAATTAAAAGAAAATTTGAAAAATGCACCCATAATCACCGCACCAAATTGGAAATTGGATTTTGAATTAATGTGCGATGCGAGTGATTATGCGGTGGGAGTCGTGCTTGGTCAAAGAAAGAATAAGATTTTCCATGCAGTAAACTATGCGAGCAAAGTTTTGAGCGATGCTCAAATAAACTATGCAACAACTGAAAAAGAGTTGCTTGCTATAGTGTATGCTTTGGAAAAATTTCGTTCTTATCTTATCGGCTCCAAAGTTGTGACTTTCATGGAACATTCGACTATAAAATATTTTCTCACCAAGTCGGACTCCAAATAACGACTAATCCGATGGATTTTGTTGCTTCAATAGTTTGTTTGATTTGGAAGTCCGGGACAAAAAAGGTTCGGGAAACTTGATGGCGGATCATTTATTCCATTTGGTAAACGTGGAAATCAGAAAGAAGGAAAAAAGAGGTGATAGAGGAGTTCCCAGATGAAAAACGTTTTGCTACCCAAGAGAGGTCGTGGTTTGCCGACATGGCTAATCACAAGGCCTCCGGATTGATTCCGGAAGATTTGTCATGGAATGAGAAAAGGAAAATTTTGTCTGATGCCAAGTATTATGTTTGGGATGAACCATATTTGTATAGGTTGAGTTGTAATAATTTGTTAAGAAGATGTGAGACAAGTGAAGAATCAAAATACATTCTTTGGCATTGTCATAACTCCCCTTATGAAGGACATTATAGCGGGTTACGAACGACCACTAAAGTCTTTCAATCGGGATTTTATTGGCCATCATTGTTTAAAGATGCCTATGAACATGCTAAGAGTTGTGACAAATGCCAAAGGAGCGGAGGAATTGGCAAGCGAGATGAAATACCCCTAACCAATATGTTAGAAGTAGAAATTTTTGGTTGTTGGGGTATTGATTTCGTTGGCCCATTTCCCTCATCTTTATCTAATGAGTATATTCTTGTGGTTGTTGATTATGTGTCGAAATGGGTGGAGGCAATTGCTTCACCTAAGGCCGACTCCAAAATCGCGATTAAATTTTTAAAGAAAAATATTTTTTCGCGTTTTGGTGTGCCTCGGGTGTTAGTGAGTGATGGCGGTTCTCATAAGGATTTTGAACCTGGTCAAATGGTGCTTTTGTTTAACTCTCAGTTAAGACTTTTTCCGGGAAAAATAAAGTCCAAATGGTCGGGTCCGTTCTTGGTCAAAGAGGTAAAAGCTTATGAAGCAATTGTGTTGCAAGATCAGGGGGATAAGAAGGTTTGGACAGTTAATGGTCAAAGGTTGAAATCATACATTGGCGGCAAACTAAGTCGAGAGATTTCTAAGTCGTATTTTGATGATCCATGATCATCATGAACTGTCGAGTTCGAAACGACGTTAAAGAAGCGCTTGTTAGGAGGCACCCCAATATTGTAAGTATTCATTTTCATAGTCATTATGTATGTGGAATAAAAAAAGTTTCTGGTTTTTAGGTATTTTTCTGAATTTTGCAGACCAGGCTAAGCGCGGTATATCGGGCTTAGCGCGATTTCCTTAAAAATCAAACCCAAAATTACAATATTTTTCGCGCTAAGCGCGGTCTATTTTAAAAACAGTTATTTTTCTGTGCCCAAACTCATGACCCAACCCTTGTGCACGAGTTAGGGTTTGTAAATTGGGTAATGATCGGTCACCATTTCTACTTGATTTCTGTCATGCATTCGGTATAAATTGGTCAATTCGGTAACAATTTAGTTATGTTTGAGTGTTTGTGTTTATGTTTATGTTTCCGTATTTATTTGATTTCTTTGAGTGTTGATATTTTTTTATTGTTTTTGATGTCTTTGTGGTTGGTAGCATACACATTTCAGGTTAGGTGAATGATCTAAGACATTGTGCGGAGAAGAACGAAGAGTTCAAGATCCAAAAAAGGAAAAGTAGAAGAATAAGGGAGCAACACGGCCCATGTCTCACAACCGGCCCGTGTCAGGAGTTGGATTTTCTCCCATAGTAAAACCAGAGGGCTGACACGGGCGCCCGTGCTTCCTGGCACGGCTCATGTCAGAAGGCCTGGAGAAAAATAAAATCTTCAAAATCAGGGACCAACACGGTCAGTGTTGGTAGCGCGGACAAGGTTTTATATTTTAGGTTTTTTAAGTGAATTTGAAATTTGAATGGCACTTTGGACATTATGCTTGGCTGGAATTTGTATGTAAACTATTTAAGTTAATTTTTGAGTTTTAGAAAAGGAATTTTTGACTTTTGATATCAGAAGATTACGAGAGAAGAGGGTTGGAGGATTCAAGAAGAATTGGAGAACAAGACTCTTTCATGCGTGAAAGCAATTGAAGAATCTACCAATCCATATCTATTGTAATGTCTAAGTTTTTATTCAATTTGTAATTTGTTCGACTGTTATGAGAGGCTAAACCCCCCAATCCTAGGGGGTGTCCCTGATTTGACTTTGTAATGACTTGAATTTTTGAGTGATCAATTTCATGGTTTAGCTGGACCGCAGTTGTTAAGGTTTTTGTACTATTAGACTATAGTAGATATCACCTAGGACTAGGGATACCCTATAGTTACCAGATTTAACCCTTAATAAAACAAAGGCTTGATTTCATCATAAAATTCTAAGGACTTAGATTTAGTATTGAAGGTTCAAAGGTTTCCCCACTAAGGACTTAGGGGAAAATAACCTAAAGGGCTGGTAATTGATATTATGAACTTGTTGAATAGATCAGGATTCAAGGTAGTTATAAGGGAAAATTATACACCTTACCCTAGCATATTATTCATCATTAGAAAAAGTCAAATTTTACTTTCTGTTAATTGTTTAATTATATAAGTTAATCTCAAACCAACACCAACTTTATTATTTTTGTTCAATTGATGTAATTATTCAACTCAGTATTTCTTACGCAGTCCTCGAGATCGATATTCGGGGTAAAACTCATTATTACTACATCGGTAAAAATAGTACACTTGCTATTTTTTCGATCAAGTTTTTGGCACCGTTGCCGGGGACTTCCAAAATACATAGTTGATTTTAATTCAATTGAAATTTTGTTGCTCTGCAACTAAAATTTTTCTTTTCTGTTATTTTATTATTTTTGGTTTATTCTTTTTGATTTGTGTCTAATCTTTGTATTCGAGGAAAGCCCTCAGCTGAATTTATTTTTGACGCAGTAATCAAAAGGACTTTTCACGCAAGACACAGACAAGCTCGATTAGTCAGACTGGCTTCTGACGAAGAACATTCAGTTCATACAAATTCAGAGTCAGAAGAGGAAGAGATCATGGCTGAAGACCCATCAGAGAGACTTCTTGGGGATTATGGTGGGGTAAATGCACCAGGTGGCAGGTTAACAATTGTAAACCATATGGTGAATGTGCCCAATTTTCAACTGCATCCGAGGACAATCACTCAACTTGAGAGAAGATCTTTCACCAGAAATTTCAATGAAGATGCCAACAAACACTTGCAGAGGTTTTTGACCATGAGTACCACATTGAAGATTGATGGGCATACGAATAAAGCAAAGAAACTGAGAATGTTTTTGTTTCCCCTGTTTGAAGATGCCGAAGAGTGGTTTTACTCACTACCTGCTGGTAGTATTTCTACTTAGGAAGAGATGGAGAACTTTTTTCTTGATGAGTACTTCCCTGCTTCTGTTTATATTCGCAAGAGATATGAAATTGTGAATTTTAAGTAGAAAAAAGGAGAGTCACTTGGTGATGCCTATAAGAGGTTCAAGAGATTGTTGGTAGCTTGTCTCACTCACAACATGGAACAAACTGAACAAATGCAGATGTTTGTGAATGACCTTAGAATGAAGACAAAGCAAGTTATTAACACAGATGCTGGTGGTTCATCCAACTTTACAACAACCACTGGTATTAAGAAGATCATTGAAGCCATTACTGCAAATGAGCATATGGAAATGTATGACAGAGTTACAAGTAAACCAAAGGTAATGATTAATTTGAAGTTGGAAGTAAATAGGAAACTAAAAATCAAAGAGGAAATTTATACAGAAGTGGAGAAAAAGCTCAAAGCTATGAACGTGGGAAATTAACATGTAGCATAAGTTAAAAATGTGGTTTGTGACATTTGTAGTGGACCACACATGACTGTGCAATGTCTTGCAACTCCAAAAAAAATTGAGGAGATAAAATTCTTGAAGCAGAATAATCCATATTCTAAAACCTATAATCCTGGGTGGAAGAATCATTCGAATTTTTCCTAGAAAGATCAGCAGCAACAAGCTCCTCAGAAGGCAGAATGTCTAATTCGCAGGGGCCGCTTAGCAGCGTGACCCCACTCAGCGCGCTCCCTTGTACATAATTAAATCATCTTCTTCCCCAAGTGCAGAATAGTTCTAATTTCGAGAATTATTCGTGCAACGACTTGATTGAGTATATGTATTAATATATGACTAAGAGTAGTCTAAATGGTCATGGAAATTAATGATACTTGGTATGTATGCCATGCTTAAATTGTATTTACTTGTTGGATGATTATGCATGAACATGTGATTTTCCCAATTATTTCGGGGAAACGATTTGGATGTGTTTTGCCTTAGTGGATGATCCGTTTGCGATTATGGCGATTGGTTTATGCTTGAATCGAAGTAGACCTAGACTACTAGGTTGTAAAACCAAGTTTATTGTTTTGGGATTCTGATTGTGAGGGAGGATTCCAAGAGTGGAAGAGGAGGTTGACTAGTGCTCCGATTTTAATTTTGCCGAATCCGGAAGGGGTCCCTTGTTGTGTATTACGATGCGTCATTGACGGGTCTAGGTGGTGTGTTGATGAAGGATAAGCAGGTTGTGGCTTATGCTTCGAGACAATTGAAAGTGCATGAAAGGAATTATCCGACCCATGATTTGAATTTGGTAGCTGTTGTATTTGTTTTGAAGTTATGAAGGCATTATTTGTATGGTCCACGGTTTGAAGTGTTCAGTGATCATAAGAGCCTGAAGTATCTCTTTGATCAGAAAGAGTTGAACAGGAGGCAGAGAAGATGGTTAGAATTTCTCAAGGATTATGATTTTGGTTTGAATTACCATCCTGGTAAGGCAAACGTCGTGGCAGATGCGTTGAGCAGGAAATCCTTGCATATGTCGATGTTAATGGTTCGTGAATTGGATTTAGTGGAACAATTCAGAGATTTAAGTTTAGTATGTGAAACTACTTCGAATAGTGTGAAATTGGGCATGTTGAAGCTGACTAGTGGTATTCTTGATGAAATTCGAACGGGACAGGAATCTGATGTTGGTTTGGTGGATAAGTTGACATTGATTAACCAAGGTCAAGGAGGTGAATTCCAAGTTGACGAAAATGGAGTTATGAGATTTGGTGATAGGGTGTGTGTTCCGGATGTTGCCAATGTTAGGAAAAGTATTTTGGAAGAAGGACATCGTAGTGGGTGAGTATTCATCCTGGTGCTACTAAGATGTATCATGATTTGAAGAAATTATTTTGGTGACCTGGAATGAAAAAGGAAATTGTCGAGTTTGTGTATGCGTGTTTGGTTTGTCAGAAATCAAAGATTGAACATCAGAAGCCGTCGGGATTGATGGAACCGTTGTTTGTTCCGGAATGGAAATGGGATGGCATTTCTATGGATTTTGTGTCTGGGTTGCCTAGGACAGCGAAGAACTGTGATTCTACTTGGGTTATTGTCGACCGATTGACAAAGTCTGCTCATTTTATTCCGATAAGAATGGATTATCCGATGCAGAGGTTGGCAGAATTGTATGTTGAAAAGATTGTAAGTTTGCAGGGTATTCCGTCTAGCATTGTGTCGGATCGAGATCCGAGGGTTACGTCTAAGTTCTGGACAGGATTGCAGGAAGCTCTGGGTACTAAGTTACGATTGAGTTCCGCGTATCATCCGTAGACAGATGGTCAGACGGAGAGGACGATTCAGTCGTTAGAAGATTTGTTGAGGGCCTTTGTGTTAGAGAAAGGTGGAGCTTGCGATAGCTATTTACCGTTGATAGAGTTTACCACAACAATAGTTTCATTCGAGCATTGGTATGGCTCCATTAGAGGCATTGTATGGTAGGAGATGTCGGACACCGTTGTGTTGGTACGAATCTGGAGAAAGTGCTGTGTTTGGACCGGAGATTGTTCAACAAACTTCGGAAAAGATTAAGATGATTCAGGAGAAGATGAGAGCTTCTCAGAGTCGTCAGAAAAGTTATCATGATAAGAGGAGGAAAGATCTTGAGTTTAGTGAAGGAGATCATGTGTTCATGCGAGTTACTCCGATGACTGGTATTGGTCGAGCTTTGAAGTCAAAGAAGTTGACTCCGCGTTTTATCAGTCCGTTTTAGATTACCAAGAGAGTTGGGAAAGTGGCTTATCAGATTGCCTTACCGCCTTCACTTGCGAATTTGCATGATGTTTTCCATGTGTCTCAGTTGAGGAGGTACATTGCGGATCCGTCTCATGAGATTCAAGTGGATGATGTTCGTGCGGAATAATTTGATTGAAGCACTGCGCGAATCGAGGATCGGAAAGTGAAGCAATTGAGGTAAAGAGATAGCATGCACGTATCTTGGGAAGGACCATGAAAGAATGTCATTTGGGAACCGGAGAGTCGATAAAGGACTCGTGTCCCGAACTTTTCGTTTAAGGTATGTTTTCGAGGACGAAAACTCTTTAGTGGGGAGAGTTGTGACACCCGATTTAATTCGTAAATTAAATAAATAGGAATTTAATTATTTAATTAATTAAAGGCTTGAATTAATTATATTTTTGAATTTATGGGATTAATTGAAGAAAAGAAGAGATGGAGGTGTGAGGTGTAATTAGGTGTGAGGAATAAATTACACTACACTTACTAATTACCATTTGTTTTATTTTATTGGAATAAATAAAGGATTATTAGAAGGAATATAAAAGGAAAAGAAAAGAAAATAGGTTTTGGGAGAAAAGCTATTATACGTAGAGTTGAGAAGAGAAGAGAAGAGAAAGCCGACGCGAGAGAAATCAAGATCATCGCGAGGTAAGGGTGATTTCGTTAATATGTTTTATGGGTTTTGGAAATCAAAGGATAATTGGGTATGTTAGGAAGTTTGAATTTTGATGATCATAGGTTTATAGAATGAAACCCTATTTTGTGTCGGTGTTTGGAATTAGGATCATCTAGTGTGTTGAATGAATAATAAGGATGAATAAACCATGTTGTTTGATGTTAAAATGGTGTGAAATGATCATGATTTGGTGTTTCTAATGTCCCAATTGCACTTGAAAGTTCGAGATGATAATGGGTGCAAAATGTCAAAAGTAGCGTAAAATGTTGTCATAGGTTGTGAACCGGTTCCTGTGGGAGGAACCGAGTTCCCGTTAAATTGGCTAAAATTGGGATTTTACACTCAGAACCGGTTCCTGATAGGTAGGAACCGGGTCACATACAAAACCAGGGAGCGAGTATTTTCCAAAAATTTCCAAAACTTCAAAACTTCATATTTTCTAAACCGAACTCGATTCGAAGTGCCGTTTTAGGCGTTATTTCTTAAATTTAAAATACTATCTTTTGAAAAGAGAAAAATATTCTTTTGCTAAAATTATTTTAAATATAGTCGAGTTCCCGATTTTTGAAAAGAGTGATTAATTAAGGATAATGGGAAATTAATATGAATGGCCTGAGTTATCGGATGAGTACTAATGCTTACAATGTTGTGTTAATTATTCACTATGATTAAATGCGATACATTGGTGATTGGCAATAAGTGAATTATGTTGAGATCATAATCTGTGAATTGGTTTAGAGTGTTTGACAAGTTGAATAGAGATTGACGTTCAAGTGATGTTTTCTTTCCCTTGTGGTTTATTCATGATTATATTGGTATCATGTGTTATTGTTATTATATACTGGTGATAGTCTTACTGATTGAAGAGTAAGCGTTTGACATGTTTATGCTTTGTGATAATTTAATTCATGATTATGTTATTATCATGTGATCGATTGGTATTGGCGTTTATGTGGAATTATGTTGTTATCATATTCCGTTGAATTGATGTTGCATGCTTTTATGATGCATGCATGAGCATTTGTTAAATTGGTTCATTCCCATTGTGCGGAAGCGAACTAGCAGAGCCAATAGACTTACCCGTGCGTAGGTAGTGAGGTGGATTCTTGACTCGTTCGGCGAATCATGGATTGGATTCTTGACTCAGGGTTCGGGCGAATCATGGATTGGATTCTTGACTCAGTGTTCTGGGCGAATCATGGATATACACTGTCTTTCCACGAGTAAACGGAACAGTGGGTGAACGCGGTTCACGTTTTGGTACCACATGCATAGAGTCTGCATTGCATATGGGATTGTAACATGCTAGGATGGATTCCAAGTTGCAATTTCCATTGTTTGTTATATACATGTTCATTGTGTGCCTTGTGAATTGATTTATGATTTGTGTTTGGTTAACGGATTAACGATCCGATTATTCGTTGCATTTTAAAACGATAATGCATGTTATATTGAATTGAGATCTCACCCTTACTTTAACAATTTCGATCCGAAAGTGATTAGTCGCTTGGAGTTGGTGAGGATAGCTCTAGCATTGAGTCGCTTAATTAGTCCGCGTGTCGTCGTGCTCGTAGATGTAACATGGGAAACGGTTGTTTGAATCCTTTAAACGGATATTTTCTTAATAGTCGAAATTGTGTCTTGATTTAATATCCCGAATTTCTTAATGTTTTGAATCATGTTTTAGTTCATTATCCCGAATACCGTGAAGGATGTATTCGAATTTTGGTTATGTTACATTTCAAAACATAATCTCTTGCATTATTACTTAATAAATTTCTTTCGGTGAAAGCATGACACCGTATTGATTGATTTAAATTATTTAAATTGTGACGCCTCTTGGATTGTGATTATAATACTCGATTATTATTTATAAAACACGGTAAATAGAAGGGGTGTTACAATAGTGGTATCGAGCATAGTCGGTCATTGTGACCAAAGGTCTTAATGTCATTATTCCTTTGTACGCGACAAGTGTGTGCAACACCGCCATTATTACTACGATCGATTATTGCGGAGTGGTGTGAAACTAAGTGGGGAAAGATGCTTCCGGATATGTTCGATTGTAAGTCATTGGTCCGTTCGCTTGAAAAGACAAGTGCAAGTGTGGTTGGAATCGCTTGGACCATGAGTCATAGTTGAAGTGCAAAAAGGTGAGTACGATTCGAGAGTAGTGTTAGTAATGATGGTTTATACTTCAGCATGATTATCGGATGTCTATTGACAAATTGAGGACTTGATCACCCTTAATCTCTTGTTGATAGTAGACGAAATCGTATTGGATGGTATATAATTGTCTTGCTATCTAATTGGGACATAAAGTAATGAATATGAATGTGGTGAAGCTTGTGAACCATATGAGTCGATGAAGACTCTAATAAGAATAATGAATTGAGATGGATGGTTAGAGTTGCGTAGATATTAATGATGGTGCTGTGGTATTTATGTTGTATTCTTCGACGGAAGTGAAAGGAAAATCTAAGAGCGATGAATTACCGGTAGTGAAGAATTGTCTTGAGATTGTTCCGAGTAAGTTGGATTGCCAGTGGTGGATGAATTTCCAGAGGTGTTTCCAGAAGATGTCGGTGAATTACCGCCTGATAGAGAGGATTAATTACTATAGATTTAATTCCTGGAACTAGTCCGGTGTCGATGGCGCCGTATCGCTTGTCGGCATCTGAGTTGTCTGAGTTGAAGAAATAGTTGGAAGAGTTAGGTGTGAATTCTAATGTTCCCTGAGAATAATAGCGACTCATCGTTTGAGCAAGATGTTGGATTAGCTTGAGGCTACCCTTGGGTTGAATGTTTGAAGTAAACCAAGTGATTATGAATCGTTCTGATGAGTCGATGCATATTCTTGGCCTAGAAGATATTTGGTGATTGAGAAGAATGACTCTTAGAAGATGAAACTGGTGTGATTGGAATGTTGCAACGCTTCCAGTTGATCGTGAAGTTGTCGCGGTGACCTCTTTGTGTTCTTGAAAAGATTAATTGTGTCGTTGTCAATGGTTGATATAAAGTATGCAATGATGTGAATTGGTTATTGGAATTGTAACTTAACGCAATTAATCATGGTGAATGATGTGTGTTGCGGTATGTTGAAGTTAGAGTCTCAAATTTTGCATTCTATGATGTTTTGGGATTTTCACTCACAAGGTGAGAAATCGATTACCTATCATAGGAATTGATTTCAAAGATTATTTTTCAAAACTTGTAAAATCCATAATTGGAGTTTTGATGTCCGATTTGAGTTTTGTTTGAAGTGTTGGAGAGATAATGTGATGAACTTTGTTTTACAAATGGTTCCAGCACTTGTAAGTAAATTTATTTATCGTGTAGTGATGTTTGAGGAGAGTTGGAGTTGTTGCTAATGTCATTCTTGGTACAAAACTTATTTCTATGACACCGTACAAGACGTCAACTTTAGAGATAGGAAATTGAAGAAGCTATTGGAAGGTGTTCGAGAAATAGATTTGTAAAACCAAGTGTATTGTTTTGGGATTCTGATTGTGAGGAGGATTCCAAGAGTGGAAGAGGAGGTTGACTAGTGTCGATTTTAATTTTGCCGAATCCGGAAGGGTCCCTTGTTGTGTATTACGATGCGTCATTGACGGGTCTAGGTGGTGTGTTGATGAAGGATAAGGTTGTGGCTTATGCTTCGAGACAATTGAAAGTGCATGAAAGGAATTATCCGACCCATGATTTGAATTTGGTAGTTTGTATTTGTTTTGAAGTTATGAAGGCATTATCTGTATGGTCCACGGTTTGAAGTGTTCAAAGGATCATAAGAGCACAAGTATCTCTTTGATCGAAAGAGTTGAACAGAGGCGAGAAGATGGTTAGAATTTCTCAAGGATTATGATTTTGGTTTGAATTACCATCCCGGTAAGGCAAACGTCGTGGATGCGCTGAGCGGGAAATCCTTGCATATGTCAATGTTAATGGTTCGTGAATTGGATTTAGTGGAACAATTCGATTTAAGTTTAGTATGTGAAACTACTTCCAATAGTGTGAAATTGGGCATGTTGAAGCTGACTAGTGGTATTCTTGATGAAATTCGAACGGGACAGGAATCTGATGTTGGTTTGGTGGATAAGTTGACATTGATTAACCAAGGTCAAGGAGGTGAATTCCAAGTTGACGAAAATGGAGTTATGAGATTTGGTGATAGGGTGTGTGTTCGGGATGTTGCCAATGTTAGGAAAAGTATTTTGGAAGAAGGACATCGTAGTGGGTGAGTATTCATCCTGGTGCTACTAAGATGTATCATGATTTGAAGAAATTATTTTGGTGACCTGGAATGAAAAAGGAAATTGTCGAGTTTGTGTATGCGTGTTTGGTTTGTCGAAATCAAAGATTGAACATCGGCCGTGGGATTGATGGAACCGTTGTTTGTTCCGGAATGGAAATGGGATGGCATTTCTATGGATTTTGTGTCTTGCCTAGGATGATTCTACTTGGTTATTGTCGACGATTGACAAAGTCGCTCATTTTATTCCGATAAGAATGGATTATCCGATGGAGAGGTTGGTGTATGTTGAAAAGATTGTAAGTTTGCAGTATTCCGTCTAGCATTGTGTCGGATCGAGATCCGAGGGTTACGCCTAAGTTCGGATGGGATTGCGAAGCTCGGTACTAAGTTACGATTGAGTTCCGCGTATCATCCGTGAGACGGATGGTCGACGGAGAGGACGATTCGTTAGAAGATTTGTTGAGGGCCTTTGTGTTAGAGAAAGGTGGAGCTATGATAGCTATTTACCGTTGATAGAGTTTACCACAACAATAGTTTCATTCGAGCATTGGTATGGCTCCATTAGAGGCATTGTATGGTAGGAGATGTCGGACACCGTGTTGGTACGAATGGAGAAAGTGTGTGTTTGGACCGAGATTGTTCAACAAACTTGGAAAAGATTAAGATGATTCAGAGAAGATGAGAGCTTCTCGTCGTCGAAAAGTTATCATGATAAGAGGAGGAAAGATCTTGAGTTTAGTGAAGGAGATCATGTGTTCATGCGAGTTACTCGATGATCGGTATTGGTCGAGCTTTGAAGTCAAAAAGTTGACTCCGCGTTTTATCATCCGCTTTAGATTACCAAGAGAGTTGGGAAATGGCTTATCGATTGCCTTACCGCCTTCACTTGCGAATTTGCATGATGTTTTCCATGTGTCTCGCTTGAGGAGGTACATTGCGGATCCGTCTCATGAGATTCAAGTGGATGATGTTCGTGCGGAATAATTTGATGTTGAAGCGCGCATCGAGGATCGAAAGTGAAGCAATTGAGGTAAAGAGATAGCATGCACGAGTAGCTTGGGAAGGACCAATGAAAGAATGTCATTTGGGAACCGGAGAGTCGATAAAGGACTCGTGTCCCGAACTTTTCGTTTAAGGTATGTTTTCGAGGACGAAAACTCTTTTAGTGGGGAGAGTTGTGACACCCGATTTAATTCGTAAATTAAATAAATAGGAATTTAATTATTTAATTAATTAAAGGCTTGAATTAATTATATTTTGGAATTTATGGGACTAATTGAAGAAAAGAAGAGATGGAGGTGTGAGGTGTAATTAGGGTGTGAGGAGTAAATTACACTACACTTACTAATTACCATTTGTTTTATTTTATTGGAATAAATAAAGGATTATTAGAAGGAATATAAAAGGAAAAGAAAAGAAAATAGGTTTTGGGAGAAAAGCTATTATACGTAGAGTTGGAGAGAAGAGAAGAGAGGAAAGCCGGAGAGAAATCAAGATCATCGCGAGGTAAGGG
The DNA here is from genome assembly GCA_021764765.1 of Vicia sativa. NCBI lineage: Eukaryota > Viridiplantae > Streptophyta > Magnoliopsida > Fabales > Fabaceae > Vicia > Vicia sativa. The sequence continues at coordinate 132,980,825 of CM038792.1, read as the reverse complement.
TGATTTCGTTCGGTTAATATGTTTTATGGGTTTTGGAAATCAAAGGGATAATTGGGTATGTTAGGAAGTTTGAATTTTGATGATCATAGGTTTATAGAATGAAACCCTATTTTGTGTCGGTGTTTGGAATTAGGATCATCTAGTGTGTTGAATGAATAATAAGGATGAATAAACCATGTTGTTTGATGTTAAAATGGTGTGAAATGATCATGATTTGGTGTTTCTAATGTCCCAATTGCACTTGAAAGTTTGAGATGATAATGGGTGCAAAATGTCAAAAGTAGCGTAAAATGTCATAGGTTGTGGGAACCGGTTCCTGTGGGAGGAACCGAGTTCCCAGTGTTAAATTGGCTAAAATTGGGATTTTACACTCGTGAACCGGTTCTGATAGGTAGGAACCGGTTCCCATACAAAACCAGGGGCGAGTAATTTTCCAAAAATTTCCAAAACTTCAAAACTTCATATTTTCTAAACCGTAACTCGATTCGAGTGCCGTTTTGTTATTTCTTAAATTTAAAATACTACCTTTTGAAAAGAGAAAATATTCTTTGCTAAAATTATTTTAAATATAGTCGAGTTCCCGATTTTTGAAAAGAGTGATTAATTAAGGATAATGGGAAATTAATATGAATGGCCTGAGTTATCGGATGAGTACTAATGCTTACAATGTTGTGTTGATTATTCACTATGATTAAATGCGATACATTGGTGATTGGCAATAAGTGAATTATGTTGAGATCATAATCTGTGAATTGGTTTAGAGTGTTTGACAAGTTGAATGGAGATTGACGTTCAAGTGATGTTTTCTTTCCCTTGTGGTTTATTCATGATTGTATTGGTATCATGTGTTATTGTTATTATATGCTGGTGATAGTCTTACTGATTGAAGAGTAAGCGTTTGACATATTTATGCTTTGTGATAATTTAATTCATGATTATGTTATTATCATGTGATCGATTGGTATTGGTGTTTATGTGGAATTATGTTGTTATCATATTCCGTTGAATTGATGTTGCATGCTTTTATGATGCATGCATGAGCATTTGTTAAATTGGTTCATTCCCATTGTGCGAAGCGACAGAGCCAATAGACTTACCGTGCGGAGGTAGTCGGATTCTTGACTCGTGTTCGGGCGAATCATGGATTGGATTCTTGACTCGTTGTTCGGGCGAATCATGGATTGGATTCTTGACTGTTCGGGCGAATCATGGATATACACCTTTCCAGTAAACGGTGGATGAACGGTTCACGTTTTGGTACCACATGCATAGAGTCTGCATTGCATATGGGATTGTAACATGCTAGGATGGATTCCAGTGTTGCAATTTCCATTGTTTGTTATATACATGTTCATTGTGTGAACTGCCTTGTGAATTGATTTATGATTTGTGTTTGGTTAACGGATTAACGATCCGATTATTCTTGCATTTTAAAACGATAATGCATGTTATATTGAATTGAGATCTCACCTTTACTTTAACAATTTCAGATCCGAAAGTGATTAGCTGCTTGGAGTTGGTGAGGATAGCTCTAGCATTGAGTCAGTTAATTAGTCCGCGTGTCAGTGTCGTGCTCTGGTAGATGTAACACTGGGGAAACGGTTGTTTGAATCCTTTAAACGGATATTTTCTTAATAGTCAGGAATTGTGTCTTGATTTAATATCCTGGAATTTCTTAATGTTTTGAATCATGTTTTAGTTCATTATCCTGGAATACTGTGAAGGATGTATTCTGAATTTTTGGTTATGTTACATTTCCGCTGTTAAACATAATCTCTTGCATTATTACTTAATAAATTTCTTTCAGTGAAAGCATGACACCGTATTGATTGATTTAAATTATTTAAATTGTGACGCCTCTTGGATTGTGATTATAATACTCTGATTATTATTTATAAAACGCGGGTAAATAGAATGGGGTGTTACAATAGTGGTATCAGAGCATAGTCGGTCATTGTGACAAGTGTCTTAATGTCATTATTCCTTTGTACGCGACAAGTGTGTGCAACACTGTCGGTACTTGTTACTTTTCTGATCGATTATTGCAGGAGTAGTGTGAAACTAAGTGGGGGAGAAAAGATGCTTCCCGGATATGTTCCGATTGTAAGTCATTGGTCCGAGTTACTGCTTGAAAAGACATTGCAAGTGTGGTTAGAGCTGTTGGAATCGTTTGGACCATGAGTCATAGTTGAAAGTGCAAAAAAGGTGAGTACGATTCTGAGAACAGAAAGTGTTAGTAATGATGGTTTATACTTCAGCATGATTATCGGATGTCTATTGACAAATTGAGGACTTGATCACCCTTAATCTCTTGTTGATAGTAGACGAAATCGTATTGGATGGTATATAATTGTCTTGCTATCTAATTGGGACATAAAGTAATGAATATGAATGCCGTGTGGTAGAAGCTTGTGAACCATATGAGTGGATGAATACTCTAATAAGAATAATGAATTGATATGGATGGTTAGAGTTGCGTAGATATTAATGATGGTGCTGTGGTATTTATGTTGTATTCTTCGACGGAAGTGAAAGGAAAATCTAAGAGCGATGAATTACCGGTAGTGAAGAATTGTCTTGAGATTGTTCCGAGTAAGTTGGATTGCCAGTGGTGGATGAATTTCCAGAGGTGTTTCCAGAAGATGTCGGTGAATTACCGCCTGATAGAGAGGATTAATTACTATAGATTTAATTCCTGGAACTAGTCCGGTGTCGATGGCGCCGTATCGCTTGTCGGCATCTGAGTTGTCTGAGTTGAAGAAATAGTTGGAAGAGTTAGGTGTGAATTCTAATGTTCCCTGAGAATAATAGCGACTCATCGTTTGAGCAAGATGTTGGATTAGCTTGAGGCTACCCTTGGGTTGAATGTTTGAAGTAAACCAAGTGATTATGAATCGCTCGATGAGTCGATGCATATTCTTGGCCTAGAAGATATTTGGTGATTGAGAAGAATGACTCTTAGAAGATGAAACTGGTGTGATTGGAATGTTGCAACGCTTCCGGTTGATCGTGAAGTTGTCAGTGTGAGTGACCTCTTTGTGTTCTTGAAAAGATTAATTGTGTCAGTGTCAATGGTTGATATAAAGTATGCAATGATGTGAATTGGTTATTGGAATTGTAACTTAACGCAATTAATCATGGTGAATGATGTGTGTTGCGGTATGTTGAAGTTAGAGTCTCAAATTTTGCATTCTATGATGTTTTGGGATTTTTCACTCTCACAAGGTGAGAAATCGATTACCTATCATAGGGAATTGATTTCCTGAAGCTGACAGCATTATTTTTCGAAAACTTGTAAAATCCATAATTGGAGTTTTGGATGTCTGATTTGAGTTTCGTTTGAAGTGTTGGAGAGATAATGTGATGAACTTTGTTTTACAAATGGTTCCAGCACTTGTAAGTAAATTTATTTATCGTGTAGTGATGTTTGAGGAGAGTTGGAGTTGTTGCTAATGTCATTCTTGGTACAAAACTTATTTCTATGACACCGTACAAGACGTCAACTTTAGAGATAGGAAATTGAAGAAGCTATTGGAAGGTGTTCAGAGAAATAGATTTGTAAAACCAAGTTTATTGTTTTGGGATTCTGATTGTGAGGGAGGATTCCAAGAGTGGAAGAGGAGGTTGACTAGTGCTCCGATTTTAATTTTGCCGAATCCGGAAGGGTCCCTTGTTGTGTATTACGATGCGTCATTGACGGGTCTAGGTGGTGTGTTGATGAAGGATAAGCAGGTTGTGGCTTATGCTTCGAGACAATTGAAAGTGCATGAAAGGAATTATCCGACCCATGATTTGAATTTGGTAGCTGTTGTATTTGTTTTGAAGTTATGAAGGCATTATCTGTATGGTCCACGGTTTGAAGTGTTCAGTGATCATAAGAGCCTGAAGTATCTCTTTGATCAGAAAGAGTTGAACAGGAGGCAGAGAAGATGGTTAGAATTTCTCAAGGATTATGATTTTGGTTTGAATTACCATCCTGGTAAGGCAAACGTCGTGGCAGATGCGTTGAGCAGGAAATCCTTGCATATGTCAATGTTAATGGTTCGTGAATTGGATTTAGTGGAACAATTCAGAGATTTAAGTTTAGTATGTGAAACTACTTCGAATAGTGTGAAATTGGGCATGTTGAAGCTGACTAGTGGTATTCTTGATGAAATTCGAACGGGACAGGAATCTGATGTTGGTTTGGTGGATAAGTTGACATTGATTAACCAAGGTCAAGGAGGTGAATTCCAAGTTGACGAAAATGGAGTTATGAGATTTGGTGATAGGGTGTGTGTTCCGGATGTTGCCAATGTTAGGAAAAGTATTTTGGAAGAAGGACATCGTAGTGGGTGAGTATTCATCCTGGTGCTACTAAGATGTATCATGATTTGAAGAAATTATTTTGGTGACCTGGAATGAAAAAGGAAATTGTCGAGTTTGTGTATGCGTGTTTGGTTTGTCAGAAATCAAAGATTGAACATCAGAAGCCGTCGGGATTGATGGAACCGTTGTTTGTTCTGGAATGGAAATGGGATGGCATTTCTATGGATTTTGTGTCTGGGTTGCCTAGGACAGCGAAGAACTGTGATTCTACTTGGGTTATTGTCGACCGATTGACAAAGTCTGCTCATTTTATTCCGATAAGAATGGATTATCCGATGCAGAGGTTGGCAGAATTGTATGTTGAAAAGATTGTAAGTTTGCAGGGTATTCCGTCTAGCATTGTGTCGGATCGAGATCCGAGGGTTACGTCTAAGTTCTGGACAGGATTGCAGGAAGCTTTGGGTACTAAGTTACGATTGAGTTCCGCGTATCATCCGTAGACAGATGGTCAGACGGAGAGGACGATTCAGTCGTTAGAAGATTTGTTGAGGGCCTTTGTGTTAGAGAAAGGTGGAGCTTGCGATAGCTATTTACCGTTGATAGAGTTTACCACAACAATAGTTTCATTCGAGCATTGGTATGGCTCCATTAGAGGCATTGTATGGTAGGAGATGTCGGACACCGTTGTGTTGGTACGAATCTGGAGAAAGTGCTGTGTTTGGACCGGAGATTGTTCAACAAACTTCGGAAAAGATTAAGATGATTCAGGAGAAGATGAGAGCTTCTCAGAGTCGTCAGAAAAGTTATCATGATAAGAGGAGGAAAGATCTTGAGTTTAGTGAAGGAGATCATGTGTTCATGCGAGTTACTCCGATGATTGGTATTGGTCGAGCTTTGAAGTCAAAGAAGTTGACTCCGCGTTTTATCAGTCCGTTTTAGATTACCAAGAGAGTTGGGAAAGTGGCTTATCAGATTGCCTTACCGCCTTCACTTGCGAATTTGCATGATGTTTTCCATGTGTCTCAGTTGAGGAGGTACATTGCGGATCCGTCTCATGAGATTCAAGTGGATGATGTTCAGGTACGGAATAATTTGACTGTTGAAGCAGTACCTGCGCGAATTGAGGATCGGAAAGTGAAGCAATTGCGAGGTAAAGAGATAGCACTGGTACGAGTAGCTTGGGAAGGACCAGCTGAAAGAATGTCATTTGGGAACTGGAGAGTCAGATAAAGGACTCGTGTCCCGAACTTTTCGTCTAAGGTATGTTTTCGAGGACGAAAACTCTTTTAGTGGGGGAGAGTTGTGACACCCCGATTTAATTCAGAAATTAAATAAATAGGAATTTAATTATTTAATTAATTAAAGGCTTGAATTAATTATATTTTTGGAATTTATGGGACTAATTGAAGAAAAGAAGAGATGGAGGTGTGAGGTGTAATTAGGGGTGTGAGGAGTAAATTACACTACACTTACTAATTACCATTTGTTTTATTTTATTGGAATAAATAAAGGATTATTAGAAGGAATATAAAAAGGAAAAGAAAAGAAAATAGGTTTTTGGGAGAAAAGCTATTATACGTAGAGTTGGAGAAGAGAAGAGAAGAGAGGAAAGCCGACGCCGAGAGAAATCGAAGATCATCGCGAGGTAAGGGGTGATTTCGTTCGGTTAATATGTTTTATGGGTTTTGGAAATCAAAGGGATAATTGGGTATGTTAGGAAGTTTGAATTTTGATGATCATAGGTTTATAAAATGAAACCCTATTTTGTGTCGGTGTTTGGAATTAGGATCATCTAGTGTGTTGAATGTATAATAAGGATGAATAAACCATGTTGTTTGATGTTAAAATGGTGTGAAATGATCATGATTTGGTGTTTCTAATGTCCCAATTCGTACTTGAAAGTTTGGAGATGATAATGGGTGCAAAATGCTGTCAAAAGTAGCAGAAAATGCTGTCATAGGTTGTGGGAACCGGTTCCCTGTGGGGAGGAACCGAGTTCCCAGTGTTAAATTGGCTAAAATTGGGATTTTTACACTCAGGAACCGGTTCCTGTATAGGTAGGAACCGGGTTCCCATACAAAAACCAGGGAGCGAGTGTTTTTCCAAAAATTTCCAAAACTTCAAAACTTCATATTTTCTAAACCGAATCGATTCGATTGCCGTTGCGTTATTTCTTAAATTTAAAATACTACCTTTGAAAAGAGAAAATATTCTTTGCTAAAATTATTTTAAATATAGTCGAGTTCCGATTTTGAAAAGAGTGATTAATTAAGGATAATGAGAAATTAATATGAATGGCCTGAGTTATCGGATGAGTACTAATGCTTACAATGTTGTGTTGATTATTCACTATGATTAAATGCGATACATTGGTGATTGGCAATAAGTGAATTATGTTGAGATCATAATCTGTGAATTGGTTTAGAGTGTTTGACAAGTTGAATGGAGATTGACGTTCAAGTGATGTTTTCTTTCCCTTGTGGTTTATTCATGATTGTATTGGTATCATGTGTTATTGTTATAATATACTGGTGATAGTCTTACTGATTGAAGAGTAAGCGTTTGACATGTTTATGCTTTGTGATAATTTAATTCATGATTATGTTATTATCATGTGATCGATTGGTATTGGTGTTTATGTGGAATTATGTTGTTATCATATTCTGTTGAATTGATGTTGCATGCTTTTATGATGCATGCATGAGCTTTTGTTGTATTGGTTCATTCCCATTATGCGGAAGCGAACTGGCAGAGCCAATAGACTTACCTGGTGCAGAGTTAGTGAGGCTGGATTCTTGACTCAGTGTTCTGGGCGAATCATGGATTGGATTCTTGACTCAGTGTTCTGGGCGAATCATGGATTGGATTCTTGACTCAGTGTTCTGGGCGAATCATGGATATACACTGTCTTTCCACGAGTAAACGGAACAGTGGGTGAACGCGGTTCACGTTTTGGTACCACATGCATAGAGTCTGCATTGCATATGGGATTGTAACATGCTAGGATGGATTCCAGTGTTGCAATTTCCATTGTTTGTTATATACATGTTCATTGTGTGAACTGCCTTGTGAATTGATTTATGATTTGTGTTTGGTTAACGGATTAACGTATCCGATTATTCTGTTGCATTTTAAAAACGTATAATGCATGTTATATTGAATTGAGATCTCACCCTTACTTTAACAATTTCAGATCCGAAAGTGATTAGCTGCTTGGAGTTGGTGAGGATAGCTCTAGCATTGAGTCAGTTAATTAGTCCGCGTGTCAGTGTCGTGCTCTGGTAGATGTAACACTGGGGAAACGGTTGTTTGAATCCTTTAAACGGATATTTTCTTAATAGTCAGGAATTGTGTCTTGATTTAATATCCTGGAATTTCTTAATGTTTTGAATCATGTTTTAGTTCATTATCCTGGAATACTGTGAAGGATGTATTCGGAATTTTTGGTTATGTTACATTTCCGCTGTTAAACATAATCTCTTGCATTATTACTTAATAAATTTCTTTCAGTGAAAGCATGACACCGTATTGATTGATTTAAATTATTTAAATTGTGACGCCTCTTGGATTGTGATTATAATACTCTGATTATTATTTATAAAACGCGGGTAAATAGAAAGGGGTGTTACAATAGTGGTATCAGAGCATAGTCGGTCGTTGTGACCAGTGTCTTAATGTCATTATTCCTTTGTACGCGACAAGTGTGTGCAACACTGTCGGTACTTGTTACTTTTCTGATCGATTATTGCAGGAGTGGTGTGAAACTAAGTGGGGGAGAAGAGATGCTTCCCGGATATGTTCCGATTGTAAGTCATTGGTCCGAGTTACTGCTTGAAAAGACATTGCAAGTGTGGTTAGAGCTGTTGGAATCGTTTGGACCATGAGTCATAGTTGAAAGTGCAAAAAAGGTGAGTACGATTCTGAGAACAGAAAGTGTTAGTAATGATGGTTTATACTTCAGCATGATTATCGGATGTCTATTGACAAATTGAGGACTTGATCACCCTTAATCTCTTGTTGATAGTAGACGAAATCGTATTGGATGGTATATAATTGTCTTGCTATCTAATTGGGACATAAAGTAATGAATATGAATGCCGTGTGGTAGAAGCTTGTGAACCATATGAGTGGATGAAGACTCTAATAAGAATAATGAATTGAGATGGATGGTTAGAGTTGCGTAGATATTAATGATGGTGCTGTGGTATTTATGTTGTATTCTTCGACGGAAGTGAAAGGAAAATCTAAGAGCGATGAATTACCGGTAGTGAAGAATTGTCTTGAGATTGTTCCGAGTAAGTTGGATTGCCAGTGGTGGATGAATTTCCAGAGGTGTTTCCAGAAGATGTCGGTGAATTACCGCCTGATAGAGAGGATTAATTACTATAGATTTAATTCCTGGAACTAGTCCGGTGTCGATGGCGCCGTATCGCTTGTCGGCATCTGAGTTGTCTGAGTTGAAGAAATAGTTGGAAGAGTTAGGTGTGAATTCTAATGTTCCCTGAGAATAATAGCGACTCATCGTTTGAGCAAGATGTTGGATTAGCTTGAGGCTACCCTTGGGTTGAATGTTTGAAGTAAACCAAGTGATTATGAATCGTTCTGATGAGTCGATGCATATTCTTGGCCTAGAAGATATTTGGTGATTGAGAAGAATGACTCTTAGAAGATGAAACCGTGTGATTGGAATGTTGCAACGCTTCCAGTTGATCGTGAAGTTGTCAGTGTGAGTGACCTCTTTGTGTTCTTGAAAAGATTAATTGTGTCAGTGTCAATGGTTGATATAAAGTATGCAATGATGTGAATTGGTTATTGGAATTGTAACTTAACGCAATTAATCATGGTGAATGATGTGTGTTGCGGTATGTTGAAGTTAGAGTCTCAAATTTTGCATTCTATGATGTTTTGGGATTTTTCACTCTCACAAGGTGAGAAATCGATTACCTATCATAGGGAATTGATTTCCTGAAGCTGACAGCATTATTTTTCGAAAACTTGTAAAATCCATAATTGGAGTTTTGGATGTCTGATTTGAGTTTCGTTTGAAGTGTTGGAGAGATAATGTGATGAACTTTGTTTTACAAATGGTTCCAGCACTTGTAAGTAAATTTATTTATCGTGTAGTGATGTTTGAGGAGAGTTGGAGTTGTTGCTAATGTCATTCTTGGTACAAAACTTATTTCTATGACACCGTACAAGACGTCAACTTTAGAGATAGGAAATTGAAGAAGCTATTGGAAGGTGTTCAGAGAAATAGATTTGTAAAACCAAGTTTATTGTTTTGGGATTCTGATTGTGAGGGAGGATTCCAAGAGTGGAAGAGGAGGTTGACTAGTGCTCCGATTTTAATTTTGCCGAATCCGGAAGGGTCCCTTGTTGTGTATTACGATGCGTCATTGACGGGTCTAGGTGGTGTGTTGATGAAGGATAAGCAGGTTGTGGCTTATGCTTCGAGACAATTGAAAGTGCATGAAAGGAATTATCCGACCCATGATTTGAATTTGGTAGCTGTTGTATTTGTTTTGAAGTTATGAAGGCATTATCTGTATGGTCCACGGTTTGAAGTGTTCAGTGATCATAAGAGCCTGAAGTATCTCTTTGATCAGAAAGAGTTGAACAGGAGGCAGAGAAGATGGTTAGAATTTCTCAAGGATTATGATTTTGGTTTGAATTACCATCCTGGTAAGGCAAACGTCGTGGCAGATGCGTTGAGCAGGAAATCCTTGCATATGTCAATGTTAATGGTTCGTGAATTGGATTTAGTGGAACAATTCAGAGATTTAAGTTTAGTATGTGAAACTACTTCGAATAGTGTGAAATTGGGCATGTTGAAGCTGACTAGTGGTATTCTTGATGAAATTCGAACGGGACAGGAATCTGATGTTGGTTTGGTGGATAAGTTGACATTGATTAACCAAGGTCAAGGAGGTGAATTCCAAGTTGACGAAAATGGAGTTATGAGATTTGGTGATAGGGTGTGTGTTCCGGATGTTGCCAATGTTAGGAAAAGTATTTTGGAAGAAGGACATCGTAGTGGGTGAGTATTCATCCTGGTGCTACTAAGATGTATCATGATTTGAAGAAATTATTTTGGTGACCTGGAATGAAAAAGGAAATTGTCGAGTTTGTGTATGCGTGTTTGGTTTGTCAGAAATCAAAGATTGAACATCAGAAGCCGTCGGGATTGATGGAACCGTTGTTTGTTCTGGAATGGAAATGGGATGGCATTTCTATGGATTTTGTGTCTGGGTTGCCTAGGACAGCGAAGAACTGTGATTCTACTTGGGTTATTGTCGACCGATTGACAAAGTCTGCTCATTTTATTCCGATAAGAATGGATTATCCGATGGAGAGGTTGGTAGAATTGTATGTTGAAAAGATTGTAAGTTTGCAGGGTATTCCGTCTAGCATTGTGTCGGATCGAGATCCGAGGGTTACGTCTAAGTTCTGGACAGGATTGCAGGAAGCTTTGGGTACTAAGTTACGATTGAGTTCCGCGTATCATCCGTAGACAGATGGTCAGACGGAGAGGACGATTCAGTCGTTAGAAGATTTGTTGAGGGCCTTTGTGTTAGAGAAAGGTGGAGCTTGCGATAGCTATTTACCGTTGATAGAGTTTACCACAACAATAGTTTCATTCGAGCATTGGTATGGCTCCATTAGAGGCATTGTATGGTAGGAGATGTCGGACACCGTTGTGTTGGTACGAATATGGAGAAAGTGCTGTGTTTGGACCGGAGATTGTTCAACAAACTTCGGAAAAGATTAAGATGATTCAGGAGAAGATGAGAGCTTCTCAGAGTCGTCAGAAAAGTTATCATGATAAGAGGAGGAAAGATCTTGAGTTTAGTGAAGGAGATCATGTGTTCATGCGAGTTACTCCGATGACTGGTATTGGTCGAGCTTTGAAGTCAAAGAAGTTGACTCCGCGTTTTATCAGTCCGTTTTAGATTACCAAGAGAGTTGGGAAAGTGGCTTATCAGATTGCCTTACCGCCTTCACTTGCGAATTTGCATGATGTTTTCCATGTGTCTCAGGTTGAGGAGGTACATTGCGGATCCGTCTCATGAGATTCAAGTGGATGATGTTCAGGTACGGAATAATTTGATCGTTGAAGCGACTGCGCGAATTGAGGATCGGAAAGTGAAGCAATTGCGAGGTAAAGAGATAGCACTGGTACGAGTAGCTTGGGAAGGACCAGCTGAAAGAATGTCATTTGGGAACTGGAGAGTCAGATAAAGGACTCGTGTCCCGAACTTTTCGTCTAAGGTATGTTTTCGAGGACGAAAACTCTTTTAGTGGGGGAGAGTTGTGACACCCCGATTTAATTCAGAAATTAAATAAATAGGAATTTAATTATTTAATTAATTAAAGGCTTGAATTAATTATATTTTTGGAATTTATGGGACTAATTGAAGAAAAGAAGAGATGGAGGTGTGAGGTGTAATTAGGGGTGTGAGGAGTAAATTACACTACACTTACTAATTACCATTTGTTTTATTTTATTGGAATAAATAAAGGATTATTAGAAGGAATATAAAAAGGAAAAGAAAAGAAAATAGGTGTTTGGGAGAAAAGCTATTATACGTAGAGTTGGAGAAGAGAAGAGAAGAGAGGAAAGCCGACGCCGAGAGAAATCGAAGATCATCGCGAGGTAAGGGGTGATTTCGTTTGGTTAATATGTTTTATGGGTTTTGGAAATCAAAGGGATAATTGGGTATCTTAGGAAGTTTGAATTTTGATGATCATAGGTTTATAGAATGAAACCCTATTTTGTGTCGGTGTTTGGAATTAGGATCATCTAGTGTGTTGAATGAATAATAAGGATGAATAAACCATGTTGTTTGATGTTAAAATGGTGTGAAATTATCATGATTTGGTGTTTCTAATGTCCCAATTCGTACTTGAAAGTTTGGAGATGATAATGGGTGCAAAATGCTGTCAAAAGTAGCAGAAAATGCTGTCATAGGTTGTGGGAACCGGTTCCCTGTGGGGAGGAACCGAGTTCCCAGTGTTAAATTGGCTAAAATTGGGATTTTTACACTCAGGAACCGGTTCCTGTATAGGTAGGAACCGAGTTCCCATACAAAAACCAGGGAGCGTGTATTTTTCCAAAAATTTCCAAAACTTCAAAACTTCATATTTTCTAAACCGTAACTCCGATTCGATTGCCGTTTTCGGCGTTATTTCTTAAATTTAAAATACTACCTTTTGAAAAGAGAAAAATATTCTTTTGCTAAAATTATTTTAAATATAGTCGAGTTCCCGATTTTTGAAAAGAGTGATTAATTAAGGATAATGAGAAATTAATATGAATGGCCTGAGTTATCGGATGAGTACTAATGCTTACAATGTTGTGTTGATTATTCACTATGATTAAATGCGATACATTGGTGATTGGCAATAAGTGAATTATGTTGAGATCATAATCTGTGAATTGGTTTAGAGCGTTGACAAGTTGAATGGAGATTGACGTTCAAGTGATGTTTTCTTTCCCTTGTGGTTTATTCATGATTGTATTGGTATCATGTGTTATTGTTATTATATACTGGTGATAGTCTTACTGATTGAAGAGTAAGCGTTTGACATGTTTATGCTTTGTGATAATTTAATTCATGATTATGTTATTATCATGTGATCGATTGGTATTGGCGTTTATGTGGAATTATGTTGTTATCATATTCCGTTGAATTGATGTTGCATGCTTTTATGATGCATGCATGAGCATTTGTTAAATTGGTTCATTCCCATTGTGCGGAAGCGGGCGAGCCAATAGACTTACCTGGTGCAGAGGTAGTGAGGCTGGATTCTTGACTCAGTGTTCTGGGCGAATCATGGATTGGATTCTTGACTCAGTGTTCTGGGCGAATCATGGATTGGATTCTTGACTCAGTGTTCTGGGCGAATCATGGATATACACTGTCTTTCCACGAGTAAACGGAACAGTGGGTGAACGCGGTTCACGTTTTGGTACCACATGCATAGAGTCTGCATTGCATATGGGATTGTAACATGCTAGGATGGATTCCAGTGTTGCAATTTCCATTGTTTGTTATATACATGTTCATTGTGTGAACTGCCTTGTGAATTGATTTATAATTTGTGTTTGGTTAACGGATTAACGTATCCGATTATTCTGTTGCATTTTAAAAACGTATAATGCATGTTATATTGAATTGAGATCTCACCCTTACTTTAACAATTTCAGATCCGAAAGTGATTAGCTGCTTGGAGTTGGTGAGGATAGCTCTAGCATTGAGTCAGTTAATTAGTCCGCGTGTCAGTGTCGTGCTCTGGTAGATGTAACACTGGGGAAACGGTTGTTTGAATCCTTTAAACGAATATTTTCTTAATAGTCAGGAATTGTGTCTTGATTTAATATCCTGGAATTTCTTAATGTTTTGAATCATGTTTTAGTTCATTATCCTGGAATACTGTGAAGGATGTATTCGGAATTTTTGGTTATGTTACATTTCCGCTGTTAAACATAATCTCTTGCATTATTACTTAATAAATTTCTTTCAGTGAAAGCATGACACCGTATTGATTGATTTAAATTATTTAAATTGTGACGCCTCTTGGATTGTGATTATAATACTCTGATTATTATTTATAAAACGCGGGTAAATAGAAAGGGGTGTTACAATAGTGGTATCAGAGCATAGTCGGTCGTTGTGACCAGTGTCTTAATGTCATTATTCCTTTGTACGCGACAAGTGTGTGCAACACTGTCGGTACTTGTTACTTTTCTGATCGATTATTGCAGGAGTAGTGTGAAACTAAGTGGGGGAGAAGAGATGCTTCCCGGATATGTTCCGATTGTAAGTCATTGGTCCGAGTTACTGCTTGAAAAGACATTGCAAGTGTGGTTAGAGCTGTTGGAATCGTTTGGACCATGAGTCATAGTTGAAAGTGCAAAAAAGGTGAGTACGATTCTGAGAACAGAAAGTGTTAGTAATGATGGTTTATACTTCAGCATGATTATCGGATGTCTATTGACAAATTGAGGACTTGATCACCCTTAATCTCTTGTTGATAGTAGACGAAATCGTATTGGATGGTATATAATTGTCTTGCTATCTAATTGGGACATAAAGTAATGAATATGAATGCCGTGTGGTAGAAGCTTGTGAACCATATGAGTGGATGAAGACTCTAATAAGAATAATGAATTGAGATGGATGGTTAGAGTTGCGTAGATATTAATGATGGTGCTGTGGTATTTATGTTGTATTCTTCGACGGAAGTGAAAGGAAAATCTAAGAGCGATGAATTACCGGTAGTGAAGAATTGTCTTGAGATTGTTCCGAGTAAGTTGGATTGCCAGTGGTGGATGAATTTCCAGAGGTGTTTCCAGAAGATGTCGGTGAATTACCGCCTGATAGAGAGGATTAATTACTATAGATTTAATTCCTGGAACTAGTCCGGTGTCGATGGCGCCGTATCGCTTGTCGGCATCTGAGTTGTCTGAGTTGAAGAAATAGTTGGAAGAGTTAGGTGTGAATTCTAATGTTCCCTGAGAATAATAGCGACTCATCGTTTGAGCAAGATGTTGGATTAGCTTGAGGCTACCCTTGGGTTGAATGTTTGAAGTAAACCAAGTGATTATGAATCGTTCTGATGAGTCGATGCATATTCTTGGCCTAGAAGATATTTGGTGATTGAGAAGAATGACTCTTAGAAGATGAAACTGGTGTGATTGGAATGTTGCAACGCTTCCAGTTGATCGTGAAGTTGTCAGTGTGAGTGACCTCTTTGTGTTCTTGAAAAGATTAATTGTGTCAGTGTCAATGGTTGATATAAAGTATGCAATGATGTGAATTGGTTATTGGAATTGTAACTTAACGCAATTAATCATGGTGAATGATGTGTGTTGCGGTATGTTGAAGTTAGAGTCTCAAATTTTGCATTCTATGATGTTTTGGGATTTTTCACTCTCACAAGGTGAGAAATCGATTACCTATCATAGGGAATTGATTTCCTGAAGCTGACAGCATTATTTTTCGAAAACTTGTAAAATCCATAATTGGAGTTTTGGATGTCTGATTTGAGTTTCGTTTGAAGTGTTGGAGAGATAATGTGATGAACTTTGTTTTACAAATGGTTCCAGACTTGTAAGTAAATTTATTTATCGTAGTGATGTTTGAGGAGAGTTGGAGTTGTTGTTAATGTCATTCTTGGTACAAAACTTATTTCTATGACACCGCATAAGACGTCAACTTTAGAGATAGGAAATTGAAGCTATTGGAAGGTGTTCAGAGAAATAGATTTGTAAAACCAAGTTTATTGTTTTGGGATTCTGATTGTGAGGGAGGATTCCAAGAGTGGAAGAGGAGGTTGACTAGTGCTCCGATTTTAATTTTGCCGAATCCGGAAGGGTCCCTTGTTGTGTGTATTACGATGCGTCATTGACGGGTCTAGGTGGTGTGTTGATGAAGGATAAGCAGGTTGTGGCTTATGCTTCGAGACAATTGAAAGTGCATGAAAGGAATTATCCGACCCATGATTTGAATTTGGTAGCTGTTGTATTTGTTTTGAAGTTATGAAGGCATTATCTGTATGGTCCACGGTTTGAAGTGTTCAGTGATCATAAGAGCCTGAATTATCTCTTTGATCAGAAAGAGTTGAACAAGAGGCAGAGAAGATGGTTAGAATTTCTCAAGGATTATGATTTTGGTTTGAATTACCATCCTGGTAAGGCAAACGTCGTGGCAGATGCGTTGAGCAGGAAATCCTTGCATATGTCAATGTTAATGGTTCGTGAATTGGATTTAGTGGAACAATTCAGAGATTTAAGTTTAGTATGTGAAACTACTTCGAATAGTGTGAAATTGGGCATGTTGAAGCTGACTAGTGGTATTCTTGATGAAATTCGAACGGGACAGGAATCTGATGTTGGTTTGGTGGATAAGTTGACATTGATTAACCAAGGTCAAGGAGGTGAATTCCAAGTTGACGAAAATGGAGTTATGAGATTTGGTGATAGGGTGTGTGTTCCGGATGTTGCCAATGTTAGGAAAAGTATTTTGGAAGAAGGACATCGTAGTGGGTGAGTATTCATCCTGGTGCTACTAAGATGTATCATGATTTGAAGAAATTATTTTGGTGACCTGGAATGAAAAAGGAAATTGTCGAGTTTGTGTATGCGTGTTTGGTTTGTCAGAAATCAAAGATTGAACATCAGAAGCCGTCGGGATTGATGGAACCGTTGTTTGTTCTGGAATGGAAATGGGATGGCATTTCTATGGATTTTGTGTCTGGGTTGCCTAGGACAGCGAAGAACTGTGATTCTACTTGGGTTATTGTCGACCGATTGACAAAGTCTGCTCATTTTATTCCGATAAGAATGGATTATCCGATGCAGAGGTTGGCAGAATTGTATGTTGAAAAGATTGTAAGTTTGCAGGGTATTCCGTCTAGCATTGTGTCGGATCGAGATCCGAGGGTTACGTCTAAGTTCTGGACAGGATTGCAGGAAGCTTTGGGTACTAAGTTACGATTGAGTTCCGCGTATCATCCGTAGACAGATGGTCAGACGGAGAGGACGATTCAGTCGTTAGAAGATTTGTTGAGGGCCTTTGTGTTAGAGAAAGGTGGAACTTGCGATAGCTATTTACCGTTGATAGAGTTTACCACAACAATAGTTTCATTCGAGCATTGGTATGGCTCCATTAGAGGCATTGTATGGTAGGAGATGTCGGACACCGTTGTGTTGGTACGAATCTGGAGAAAGTGCTGTGTTTGGACCGGAGATTGTTCAACAAACTTCGGAAAAGATTAAGATGATTCAGGAGAAGATGAGAGCTTCTCAGAGTCGTCAGAAAAGTTATCATGATAAGAGGAGGAAAGATCTTGAGTTTAGTGAAGGAGATCATGTGTTCATGCGAGTTACTCCGATGATTGGTATTGGTCGAGCTTTGAAGTCAAAGAAGTTGACTCCGCGTTTTATCAGTCCGTTTTAGATTACCAAGAGAGTTGGGAAAGTGGCTTATCAGATTGCCTTACCGCCTTCACTTGCGAATTTGCATGATGTTTTCCATGTGTCTCAGTTGAGGAGGTACATTGCGGATCCGTCTCATGAGATTCAAGTGGATGATGTTCAGGTACGGGATAATTTGACTGTTGAAGCAGTACCTGCGCGAATTGAGGATCGGAAAGTGAAGCAATTGCGAGGTAAAGAGATAGCACTGGTACGAGTAGCTTGGGAAGGACCAGCTGAAAGAATGTCATTTGGGAACTGGAGAGTCAGATAAAGGACTCGTGTCCCGAACTTTTCGTCTAAGGTATGTTTTCGAGGACGAAAACTCTTTTAGTGGGGGAGAGTTGTGACACCCCGATTTAATTCAGAAATTAAATAAATAGGAATTTAATTATTTAATTAATTAAAGGCTTGAATTAATTATATTTTTGGAATTTATGGGACTAATTGAAGAAAAGAAGAGATGGAGGTGTGAGGTGTAATTAGGGGTGTGAGGAGTAAATTACACTACACTTACTAATTACCATTTGTTTTATTTTATTGGAATAAATAAAGGATTATTAGAAGGAATATAAAAAGGAAAAGAAAAGAAAATAGGTTTTTGGGAGAAAAGCTATTATACGTAGAGTTGGAGAAGAGAAGAGAAGAGAGGAAAGCCGACGCCGAGAGAAATCGAAGATCATCGCGAGGTAAGGGGTGATTTCGTTCGGTTAATATGTTTTATGGGTTTTGGAAATCAAAGGGATAATTGGGTATGTTAGGAAGTTTGAATTTTGATGATCATAGGTTTATAAAATGAAACCCTATTTTGTGTCGGTGTTTGGAATTAGGATCATCTAGTGTGTTGAATGTATAATAAGGATGAATAAACCATGTTGTTTGATGTTAAAATGGTGTGAAATGATCATGATTTGGTGTTTCTAATGTCCCAATTCGTACTTGAAAGTTTGGAGATGATAATGGGTGCAAAATGCTGTCAAAAGTAGCAGAAAATGCTGTCATAGGTTGTGGGAACCGGTTCCCTGTGGGGAGGAACCGAGTTCCCAGTGTTAAATTGGCTAAAATTGGGATTTTTACACTCAGGAACCGGTTCCTGTATAGGTAGGAACCGGGTTCCCATACAAAAACCAGGGAGCGAGTGTTTTTCCAAAAATTTCCAAAACTTCAAAACTTCATATTTTCTAAACCGTAACTCCGATTCGATTGCCGTTTTCGGCGTTATTTCTTAAATTTAAAATACTACCTTTTGAAAAGAGAAAAATATTCTTTTGCTAAAATTATTTTAAATATAGTCGAGTTCCCGATTTTTGAAAAGAGTGATTAATTAAGGATAATGGGAAATTAATATGAATGGCCTGAGTTATCGGATGAGTACTAATGCTTACAATGTTGTGTTGATTATTCACTATGATTAAATGCGATACATTGGTGATTGGCAATAAGTGAATTATGTTGAGATCATAATCTGTGAATTGGTTTAGAGTGTTTGACAAGTTGAATGGAGATTGACGTTCAAGTGATGTTTTCTTTCCCTTGTGGTTTATTCATGATTGTATTGGTATCATGTGTTATTGTTATTATATACTGGTGATAGTCTTACTGATTGAAGAGTAAGCGTTTGACATGTTTATGCTTTGTGATAATTTAATTCATGATTATGTTATTATCATGTGATCGATTGGTATTGGCGTTTATGTGGAATTATGTTGTTATCATATTCCGTTGAATTGATGTTGCATGCTTTTATGATGCATGCATGAGCATTTGTTAAATTGGTTCATTCCCATTGTGCGGAAGCGAACTGGCAGAGCCAATAGACTTACCTGGTGCAGAGGTAGTGAGGCTGGATTCTTGACTCAGTGTTCTGGGCGAATCATGGATTGGATTCTTGACTCAGTGTTCTGGGCGAATCATGGATTGGATTCTTGACTCAGTGTTCTGGGCGAATCATGGATATACACTGTCTTTCCACGAGTAAACGGAACAGTGGGTGAACGCGGTTCACGTTTTGGTACCACATGCATAGAGTCTGCATTGCATATGGGATTGTAACATGCTAGGATGGATTCCAGTGTTGCAATTTCCATTGTTTGTTATATACATGTTCATTGTGTGAACGGCCTTGTGAATTGATTTATGATTTGTGTTTGGTTAACGGATTAACGTATCCGATTATTCTGTTGCATTTTAAAAACGTATAATGCATGTTATATTGAATTGAGATCTCACCCTTACTTTAACAATTTCAGATCCGAAAGTGATTAGCTGCTTGGAGTTGGTGAGGATAGCTCTAGCATTGAGTCAGTTAATTAGTCCGCGTGTCAGTGTCGTGCTCTGGTAGATGTAACACTGGGGAAACGGTTGTTTGAATCCTTTAAACGGATATTTTCTTAATAGTCAGGAATTGTGTCTTGATTTAATATCTTGGAATTTCTTAATGTTTTGAATCATGTTTTAGTTCATTATCCTGGAATACTGTGAAGGATGTATTCAGAATTTTTGGTTATGTTACATTTCCGCTGTTAAACATAATCTTTTGCATTATTACTTAATAAATTTCTTTCAGTGAAAGCATGACACCGTATTGATTGATTTAAATTATTTAAATTGTGACGCCTCTTGGATTGTGATTATAATACTCTGATTATTATTTATAAAATGCGGGTAAATAGAAGGGGGTGTTACACGTTTTGTACTTACGTGATCCATCGGCGTACAAATGATCGACGTGGTTGTGGCGCATACCTTACTAGATGTAAATATTCCTACTTTCCATGTGATGGACTTGTACGAGTCTCTTGACACTATGTATTTGATTCCATATGAGGGATGAACCTTCTTTTCCATGTGATGGATTATGCGTGTGTTTTTTGTTTGTATCACTTGGGTGTCATGGGACTCCCAATGGTGGTGTTATCCCTTGTTTGTACTTGTACCGAGCCGTGAGGCAAACCCTTGATTCTATGTGAATTTGTTTTGTTACATGTACCCTGTTGAACCGAGCGAACTCCTAAGATAGGGAGGCTCACTGAGATTTAGTAATCTTACCCCATCCTCTTATGGAATAGGTCAGAGTGGTAGATGAGAGAATTTTGAAGACCTTGCAGATATTATATTATGTCGTGCGATGTTGAAGACAAGCTTATTGAATGCATTCAAAGTTTGGATTTATATTGTATTCGGTTTTAAGTTCTTGTCTTTTTCATCTTATGTATGTTTCTTGTACCATAATTAACATTACCGCATATTATTCTAGACATACATGTTTGGGGTGTTACAACCAAACTTAGTGAATAATTTGCTTGTGTCATTTTAAGTTTCTGTATTTAGTATTCAGTGGTTCTTTGTTCACCATACATATATTAGTATCGTGACATCACCTTCGACATCTCATATCTGATACCAGAATTTCAATTGGTATCAGAGCAGACATCCTGCTCTGTCTCTAGGTGAGATCTAGGGAATATACCTTCTGGTACTATGGCCAAGGGAGGCGGATTTATGAACAGACCACCTATTCTGGATGGTACTAACTATGATATCAGGAATCCTCGTATGGTGGCATTTTTAAAGTCCTTGGACAACCGGACTTGGAAAGCTGTTCTAAAAGGGTGGACACATCCTGTTATCATTGGGGAAAACAATCAACCAACTGGTGTGTTGAAACCTGAGGAGAACTGGTATAAGGATGAAGACGAATTGGCTCTTGGAAATTCTAAAGCCTTGAATGCTATTTTCAATGGAATTGATAGGAATATCTTCAGATTGGTGAACACATGTGAAGTTGCTAAAGATGTTTGAGAAATTCTCAATACTACTCATGAAGGTACTTCCAAAGTAAAGATGTCAAGATTGCAGCTGTTAACCACTAAGTTTGAGAACTTGAGGATGAAGTAAGAGGAAAGCATTCAATACTTTCACACGAGCATTCTCGAGATAGCCAACGCATGCAGTTCTTTAGGAGAAAAGATACCAGAGGAGAAGTTTGTAAGGAAGATTCTCAGGTCTCTCCCCAAGAGATTTGACATGAAAGTGACCTCTATAGAGGAAGATAAATAAATCAACATCATGAGAGTCGATGAACTTGTTGGATCTCTCCAAACATTTGAGCTGGGCTTTAATGACAGGTTTGAGAAGAACAAAATTGTAGCTTTTGTGTCAAATACTGAAGGAAGAGAAGAGGAATGTGATATGGACACCGAGGAAGGGCTATCCAATACTATAGTCTTTCTTGGAAGACAATTCAATAAATTACTGAAGAATATGAAGGGAAATTCAAGACCAAATATCAGGAACATGCCATATGACATCAGCAGGACAAATGATTTTGGGAGAAAAAAACAAGTTGAGGAAATATTTACTCAATGCAGAGGAGTAAAGTGCTATGAATGTGAAGGATTTGGTCACATTAAATCTGAGTGTCCAACGTTCCTTAAGAGACAAAACAAAGGGCTGACTGTGTCTTGGTCTGATGAGGACTTTGGAAGTGATGTGGAAGAAGAATCTGCCAAATATGTAACAGCTCTGACTGGTACATACATTTTTGATGGAGATTCAAGTGATGAGGAGCTAACATTTGAAGAGATGACTGCTTCATACAAGGAGCTATGTATAAGAAGTGCTAAGGTATGTCAAGATGGGGAGAAACAAAAGAAGCTCATAAGTCAACTAAAAGCTGAGCAGAAAGAGCATCTGGAAACTATCTCCAAGCTTGAAAATGAAATAACTGTACTGAAATCTGATCTTGACAAAATGTCCAAATCTATCAGAATGCTAAACAGTGGATCTGACACACTGGATAAAATTCTTCAAGCAGGAAGAGTAGCCGGGGATATGAGTGGTCTTGGATTTCATGAAACAAAGGAACCATCTTCAGATCCTATTCAAATCCAGGCCAAACCAAAGTTGTCGAACCAAATGTTTCAACATCATGGAAGAGGAAATCTCAGACAATGCAAAAGAATATTTTAGCGTTGGAGATGTCATTACTGTGGATGCTATGGTAAATTAAAACCCTTATGTTTTAAGATGTATGGTTATCCCAACCCTACACCTCAATCAAATGTGACTCAGACTAGTACTAATGAAAAGAAACAATGGATTCCCAAAGTTGATGTTTCCTATTTCTTAGCACATACATCACCCACAATGAGAGCCAAAAAGGATTGGTACTTTGATAGTGGATGCTCAAGGCATATGACAGGGGTCAAGAATATGCTGGTGAATATTCAGTCACATCCAAATGGCTATGTTGATTTTGGAGATTGATCAAAAGGTGAAATCAAGGGAGTTGGGAAGACAAATTGCCCTGGGGTTTCGAGTATTGAAGATGTGTTACTTGTTAAAGGGTTGACAACCAATCTATTAGTATCATCCAACTGTATGATCAAGGGTTCAAAGTAAACTTCACAAAGTCTAAATTTATTATTACAAATGAGAAAGGTGAAGTTGTTATGCAAGGTATGAGGACTAAGGAAAACTGCTATCCGTGGGTACCCCAAGACACAAGCTACTCCACATGTGCTGAACACATAAATGATGAAAGCAGCCGTTCTCAAGAGAATTGGTTGAAGCATATGGTGACTGAACGCAATGTTTCACAGAATGTCATGACATCATATAACATTGCTAAAAACATCAGTGTTCAGTTTGTTGAAAACAAGAATGCTTCCTTGGAACATGCAACCATTGAGACACAATTGGATAACACTCATTCAAAGGGGTGGAATACTAGTCAATTTGAAATTTCAAGAAACAAACAAGGGGTATGCATGCTAGAGGAGTTGTGTGAATGTTATTAAAGGGATAATGTTTTTAAAATTTCACTTAATACTGTGTGAACATGTCATTCAACATATAAAGTGCACATACCAAGTGCAATTATTTCAAATTCCCCCCACACGCTACACAAAATATGTGCCCTACAATGCTCTCATTTCCTACCTCCGAAAAGACAACTTTCATCCTACCATCTTCAAAAACTCCAACATGTCTCAACATGATGAATCCGCTCCAAGAAAAATCAATCTATCTTCGTCCAACTATGAAGCCCACCACGAGAACATCTCTACTGATGAAGCTCTACACGTGGCTCCCCTGGCCATGATTCCATGTCCGGAGGCAACACCAAAGAAGTTGTGCACCTTCTATGCAAGACGCTCAAGAGGAACTTCAGTCCCTACTATAGGTAATATCTCTAATCCTACAAATGAAGAGTCAGAACAGGACATTGTCGATGTTGATAGGTCTATTAGGAGGATAGTTACTAGGGTTTTAAATCAAGGCTTACCTGTACGTGGAATTTTGATTCCTCTCTCTCACATACCGGCTGAGGTTTCCCCTAAAAGACCTGTTGAACCATCTGTAAATGATGGAGAAATCACTGAAGGAAATCTTGGAAAGGCTGCTGAGTCTGATCTTAGAAAAGCTACACCTGATGTTGGAACATCACCTATCAAGGAAACATATCCCACCAAGAAAGATACCACATGCCCAAAAGAACAACAAGACAAGATGGCTGAAGAGCAAGTGGATGTGGATGAGCTATCTGACAATGAATTGATTGTCAATGTGAATCCAGGGATTGCTAAGAGGTTGAAGACAAGAAAGGGTAAGACTGTAGTTACAAATACTCCCACCAAGAGTGTCAAGAAGAAGGTCATGTAGGGACCTCCAAAAGTTTAGAGAAAAGTTATTCCCTCCTCAAGCAAGAGGAAGATTAGGTCTGAGACAGACTCAGACCATGATGTTGAAGATGATGTCTAGGACATCACTCCTATGAAGAAATATGTAATTAAGAGGCCATTTGATAATGTGTTTGATTCCCCTACAGATAGCATATCATTCCACTCCAACAACTATATCACGAGATATAAATATATTTATCAGAGGAAAATTGCTTTGGAGAGAGAATTAGGAAAATATGCCTTGGAGAACAAGCATATTATGAGACTCATATATGCTGCTGAGTTAATAAAGACAGTGACAAAGCTTGCTAAGTGTTATGAGGTGTTGGTCAAAGAGTTTATTGTTAACATCCTTGAAGACCGTGTTGATAGGAAAAGCAAGGACTTTAGGAAAGTTTTTGTGAGAGGAAAGTGTGTTGATTTCTCTCCTGCTGTTATCAATAAGTATCTTGGAAGAAACGATGATGAAGAATGTGAGTTAAAAATAACTGAAAATAAAGTGTGCAAGATCATCACAACAAATCAAGTGAATGCATGACCTGTTAAAGAAAAATTATTTGCTGGCAAGTTAAGTGTCAAATATGCCATATTGTACATGATTGGAGCTGCTAACTGGGTTCCCACAAATCACACCTCAACCATTTCAGTAGGGTTGGGAAAGTTTATTTATGTTGTTGGTATGAAGAATCTATTTGACTATGGTTCCTATATTTTTGATAAAACCATCAAGCATATTGACACATGTGCTGTGAAGATGTCCATTGCCTTTCCTCCTCTGATATGTGATATCATTCTCCAACAGCATCCTGGAATTAAGTCCACTCTTGATACTGCTAGCAAAAGAGGATCTGTTTTGTCACTTTACCAAAAATTGTTTGTAGGGGAACATGTCCCAGACATTGTTTCAACATCTGCAACAGTTGAGAGCAAGAACTCAAGTAAGGGTGATGTTATTGCTGAGTTAACAGAGGCATGTAAAGAGCTCGACGAAGTCATCCATATCAGCTCAGGTAGAAATCTGAAATTTGAAGAAACCATCAGAGTTCTGAGAAAGGCTGCTGCTGCAAGTGCTATTAGGGAAGTGCAGAAAGAAGAAAACATCTATGAAGGGGAAAGAAAGAGCTCCTTTGATGATGAATTAGAAAGTGATGGAAGTGGTGGATCTGTTGGTTCTACAGAAATCTAAGTGTGTTGAAGATGTGTTAATTGTATGACAATGAATGACAATATAATCTAATGTTTCATATTTTTATCCTTCATGAGTTAACTCTGGTGCCAACTTTGGTATATTGTGGCTAAAAAGGGGGAGTAATATGTGAGTTGTGAGCCTGACTGACTAATGGAGTGCTGGACTGATGAGTTTGAGGGGGAGCAACTAATTGTATGCATATGTGATTGTGATTGTGATTGTGTGCATGATCTGGATGTGTGATGTGATGTTCTAACTGATGTTTGGACATTTATTTTTTCCGCTGTATCTCTGATGAATTGTCATTGTGATTATGTTGCTGCTCTAATATGTTTGTGTGTGAAGCTGGCATCTCTGTTTTTGCTAATTTTGCTTGGATGTTAATTGTGATGCTGCTTTTAAATTGTATCGCTTATATAACTCAAATGATGTTTTAGCCAAAATTTGCCAAATGGGGGAGTTTGTAGTTCTGTAGATTGGCAGCAATTTTGGTAAAACATTCTACTCAAAAAATGCCGTAAAGAATGCCTTAACATGTGAAGTAAAATGTATCAGCAATTTTTTAAGAAGATTTCAAAGCAAATGTCCTGACATGTGTTACAGAACTGAACTGATTTTTCAGTTCAAAAAATTTAGGAGTTAGTTTGTTTTAATCGTTTGCTTGAAGTAAGCAAGGTTATGTAACGATCTACTGCAACTTTCTTGGAGAGCTTTTATCCTACTTTCATTGAGAAAGTAAAGGACACATTAAATACTTTATGTGAAACAATTCATGCGCCAACCCTAGTTGTGTTGTTTGTATAAAAAGGAAAGCTAACCCTACTTGCAGAGTTATCCATATGTAGAATACTAAACGTACTATGTTCAAAGTTTAGGTTTTAAGTCTCTGTTATTTGTTACTTGTGAGCCACTCTAGTATTATCTAATACTTGAGGTGGACGTTAGTTGAGTTGTAAGTTTTTAATCACCTATAAACTTTGAAGCAATGATGATTATATGTCTTTGAAGTGTGTCTTCAAGTCTTTTGTTATTATTATTATTATCACGGTGAAGAGATTGAGGAGTAGTGAGAGGGGTTTCTCATATCTAAGAGGTTCTTAGATAGAAGTGTCATTGGATAGTGATTAAGTGAGACGTTGTAAATAAAAAATGTTAGCTCTAAATTAATACTGTTGATAGTGGACTTCATCCCTGACTTGGTAGCCTCCAGACGTATGTGTGATTGCACCGAATTGGGTGAACAATTTTCTTGTATCATTTTAAGTTTTTGTATTTAGTATTCAGTGGTTCTTTGTTCAGCATACAGATATTAGTGTCGTGACATCACCTTCGACATCTCATATCAGATACCAGAATTTCAAAAACAAATCTCACCCTCTCAACTAAACTCCTTGGTGAGATTCAAATCAACTAAAATCCAAACAAAATACCCAAAAGGTCTTTCAGAAGCATATTTATTTGAGGCAGAATCAATACATATGGGTTTTCACAATGCTAGCAATAGCAAAAGTATGTATTTCATTTCTACACTAAAATATGATTGTTTAATAATATTATTTTAATCAATATTATCTATAATTAATTATAACCATCTTAACTTATTATTTTGAGAGTAATTCATATGCATCCATGTGTTTTTGAGTTGTCTATTCTTGTAGTTTAATCTTGCCCATGTGAGAATGGTGATTAGTGAATAATTTTTTTTTCAATTTGTATATTTAATTTAATGAAATTTGTATTATAAAGAAGTGATCTTTTGTACATTTAAGTTTGAGTTTATTTAAAGACGGATATCCTATAAAAAAAACTTACCCAGTAATTAATTTGATTTTAACACAAATTACGACATAAATACAAGATGAGTTTGAATAACTAGATGATCTGTATTCTCGTCAATCAAACGCTAAGATATCAAAATGATTGCATTTTAATAAATCAAAATTATATTAGTTTTTAAAAATATTTTAACTTTAAATGATTTTTAAAAATGACTAGAAGTAAGGATTTCAACTTAGCTGGATTCTTTTCATGTCTTACAAAATGTACTTCATAAAAAGGATAAGAATATATTGGTTTTTCGGCTAAAAGTCTTTCGTTATTCCTACGTTTGAAAATTAGAGAGAATCAAACCGAATAACAGATTCCGTTGACAACTTCTACTCTGATTGATGAAAACAAAATGGTAGACCTAATAATATATTATTGCTTATGATTGTGTGCAAATTACAAAAGTTGACTAACTTTAAAATTATAAATAAAAATTACACATGTCTAAATAAAATAATATATAAAAAATAATATTCATACACCCAAAATGTAAAATTATCTTACACATTCATTTAAACAAATCAAAAATACATTTATATAAATACACTATAATATAATTTTATTAGACACGTGTGTAAGAGTAATTTACATTTCATTATTTCTTCTATATGTATGTTAATTATGGGGATTTTCATAGAGATTTCCCGTTTGAGATCTTAAAGATGAGAAATTTCTCCCTACAAAAACGAGGATGAAGACTAAAATTCTCTCGAAACATTTTAGGGATGAGGATGACGAATATATCCTCCGTTCTGTGGAGTCTCCGTACGCACTAAAATTCTATAATATCGTTAATTAATATATAGTTTAACATTTATATGTAGGTTTATTTATCATTTCAAATAATTTGTTAGTAAAAGAGAGATCTAAATAACTATTTTAATTTTTTTTTAAAGTTGAAAATTTTGTGTTCACGAATCTATTAAATATTTTTAAAATAATATATTTATCGTAGATGATTAGTTTACTAATTTATTGTTCTTAATTTTTGAATTTTTTCTATTAAATTAGTTAAATATAATAAAAAGTTATGTTTTTAGATATTCACATAAATTGTGATGATCTATGGGGACCCGCGAGGATCCGTGGAACGAGGATGGAGGACAAAATTTCTTCGTGGCGGGAATCCGATACGGGGATAAAAAATAAATTTGATGACGGAGATTGAGATGAGAATGTATTCCCCGACTCCGCCCCGCCCCGCCCCGCCCATTGACATCTCTATCCCTCTGTCCCATAATAAGTGACCTAAAAAAAATAAAATAGTATCTCAAAATAAATAATTTATTTTAATTTTTAATATACTTTTTCAATTCGATCCTTTAACTAATTAACTTTAAAATATTTTTTTCTATCTTATTTTTTTAATATTTTATTTAATATGTGTAAAATAATATGTTGAATCACTTATTATAAAATA
Organism: Vicia sativa; assembly: GCA_021764765.1. Lineage (NCBI taxonomy): Eukaryota > Viridiplantae > Streptophyta > Magnoliopsida > Fabales > Fabaceae > Vicia > Vicia sativa. Next base: position 132,952,416 of record CM038792.1, on the reverse strand, counting down.
GATGAAGTATATAACAATTAATTTCATAAATATATTATTGTTTACCATTGTTTGCAAATTCAAAAGAAAATTAAAAAATGTTTCTTTCGTTTATTAGTAAGAGATGGTGTACTGTTTCTTTATATATTACGACTCCTACTTCTTTAAAAAATATAATTTTATTATCTCATCTAACTTATACGTTGTTATAAAAAAATAATGTTCACTTCGCCTTTTACAAAAGAATAATTTTGCTGAGCATCAATAAAGAATAACTCAAAAAAAATACCAGCAAATTTAGTCACTTCAATATTAGGAAACCAAACCTTAGAGTGTCCATGTTGGTCCAGGTCGTCCAAAGTTCATATGGATTTTCTTTATATATCTTATATAGGAGATTTTTTTTTTTAATATTAGGAAACCAAACCTTAGAGTGTCCATGTTGGTTCAGGTCGTCCAAAGTTCATATGGATTTTCTTTATATATATCTTATAGGAGAATTTTTTTTAAAACTCAAAAATATTCTTCGGAGATATATCTCCAAACGTACCTCAAATTAATGTGTTTCAGAGATTTATTTTTAAAAATAATTTATTTGCACTTTAACGTTATATTTAAACATGCAATGATATTTTCAGAGATGCATCTCCAAAGCATCTTGATATGAAGTGCGTTCGGAGATATAGCTCTGAAATCCTGGTCAGTGATTTTTTTATATTTTAAAAATCATCAATGTTTTGATAATTAATTAGATGAAAACGATAATAAAACGCAAATGAAAAATGATAACAAATAAAAAACGATAATAGACACAATAAATTATTTAAAATGAAAAATACAATAATTGTGCATAAACTGTTCTGAAATAAAAAAAGGCATAGCCTATTGCGTATGTTTGATCCTCACTCCCTGACCCATCCTTTGTCTCCTGTATACCGCACACTCTCTGCCTCCTCGATTGACCATCCTCTTTACAATGGCCACCGCCTTAGGGGCGCCTCGATCAATGATGCATATGTCCAAAGCCTCCTGCCTGATCATCTGTATCCGCTGACAAATCGACAAGGAATCAATGACATGGTTATCTTCTATCTGCTGGTTCTCTAAGATCTCCTCATGAGTTGGCCTAGGTGGACGTGTAGGAGCATCTAGATCATGATAGGATGTGACATTGTGTAGAACCATGTCCCATATCCCTCAACACAGTGCCAATTGCTGGATGCATGCATTATTCGATACTCCTCTGGCACCAAATGATACTCCCAGACCAGAAATATGTCATCCAGACCTTGGCAGGGAATGGTGTCAGAAGTAGCATGAAATGGATATTTGGGTATGGTCAACACAAAGCCAAACTGTCGCAGGCATCGCTCTGGAAGATACCCGACCATATTTCCGCTCCCATATTGTCGCTCCCACATTAGTGGAGGAACACTGCTCAAATGCCCTTTCTGGTTGAGCTCCCAAATAGTCAACCATTCATTCGCCGAAAAAACCTGTGACTTCCATACCCAAAGCTTCAACCTAACAACATCATTTTAAAACCAAAATCCAATATTTACACATAAAAGCAAGCTTTTATAGGTTATACATAATCTAAAATTAAAATACACATGTAAAGATTAAAAGGTATTGGAGAACTTACACAAATTTGAAGCTTTTAGAGTTATTGAAGTGTGTTGAAATTGAGAGTTGGAATGAGTTGTAAGAAGTGCAAATGAGTAGACAAACTTGAATGAGTTTTGAAAGTTGAGATTTTGGAGGTTTTAGGGTGTTTGATAGTTATAATATGAAAGAAACGAGAATGAGGGGTGGTTGTTCATGTTTGTCATTATAAACCCTAATTCAGACATGTATCTTCGAAACACCCCTGATTTTGAAAAACATGTTTTAGCAATACCTCTCTTAAAATACCCTAGAAAAATAAAGTGTGGTGCTTTCGGAGATACATCTTCGAATTCTGAGGGTAATAATGGAATATCGCCAAATGTAGCTAAGAATGTGTATGGGTGGGGAAAGAAAATCCCAAATGCATATCAAGTCGTAGTAATGGGTTAGGGCCTAGCCATCCGAACAAACCATATTTCCCTACTGATTCAACTTATTGAATACATGGCATACAAGAAATCAATCTATCAAGGAGAAAAGCCTCCCCATCAACAATTGTTGGAAGAATCCGGTCTTCGCACTCACTCATGTTGACCAAAAAAATGGAACTGTTCTCCTTGGCATTTGATCATAGAAAGAGGAAATGGTCAACAAACTCCCTTAAAAACACATTGAGGAACTCTTCACCATCCTTCAAGTACACTCAAAGATTTTAAAATGAGAAGGGAGCTAAAAAAATTAGAGGACCAAATTTACAATTAAAGCTAAAAAATATATGTTGACTAAATTGCAAGATATAATATAGAGTCTATTTGTTTTAGTTTTAAAAAATGATTTTTTTCTTTGTATTTTTTAAAAAGAATTTTATAAAATTATTTTTTAAAATATTACAAGTTATTTTATAGTCGTTTTTTCTAAGTTGAAATACTAACTTTGGCATCTTATAACATAAATATACATTATGGAAGATTGAAATATTGTCAAAATCGCAATTTTTTCAAAACATTGTATTTTGAAAATGAATTTTATGAAAAGCTATTTGAAAAAGGTTCAAAATTAAATGATTTTCTGAATTTTTGATATTCAAACAAGTTTCAATAAAATGATGAAAAATCTAAAATAACATTTTAAGAATAATTATTCAAACCAATTTTTTATGAAAAGTTTATTTGTAAATTTTTTTTCGCAAAATTATATTACACAAAAAAATTAATGACGAAATACTCCTTTTGGTCCCTTAACTATACCCACTAGCTCATTTTCGTCTCTTAATCTTTTTTCGTGCCAGTTTGGTCCTTTAAGTTTCGTAACATATCCACGCTAGTCCTTCTGTTAGTGAAACGTTAGTCCAAGTTCAAAAAAAGCGTCTAAGTGGCATTTTGAATGATGAGGTGGGTTAGTGGAGTCCAAATGGCACTGTAATAGATATATGGACAACAAAATGTAAGGGATAACCCCATAACCCTATTCATTCTTATCAAAATGAAAAAATTCTTAACTCTGAAACACGAAGAAGAAAGCGATTCAAGAAGACTGGAGACGAAAGCACGATTCCAGGTAAGTATTTTCTGCATGTTTTGATTTAAGGTTAAGGTTTGTTTAGATTTAGGGTTTAAATAGATTTAGGGTTTTGTTATAATTAGGGATTTGTGTAGATTTAGGTTTGGTAGATTCAGATTCAGGAATTTGAAATGTTGTTATTGAACTTTGTTAGGTTACCATGAACAAATTTATGGTGCTCAAAATTCACCACAGTGGTGAATTCGTTGATACTGAACTGAGTGTGTATGAAGGTGGAACCGTAAAAAAGCTGAAAGTAGATGTTGATAGGTGGAGTTATTTTGATTTAGTAGGTGTTTTGAAGGAGTTAGGTTATAGGGATTTTGAGAAAATGTATTACAAGGATCCACAATTTGGGATGAATGTCTTAGTTGATGACATAGGTGTTTTAGATATTGCAGACCTTTACAAGGTGCACCAAAGTGTTGAAATTTACATTCAACACACACTGTCTCAACTTGAGTATTGTGATACACCAGTGGATAATGTTGTTCAAGAGCCTGATATCATTGTAGATACGGTTGAAGAGTTACTGAATAAGTTGCATGATGACATAGTTGATAAGTTGGCTGAGATGAATAATTCTAATGTTGTTGTGGAAGAAGGACAAACTGGGATGAATCATGGTAATGTTGGTGTGGAAGAAGTAGAAACATGGTTGAATAATGGTAATGTTGGTGTGGAAGAAGTACAAACTGGGCAGAATTATGGTAATCTTGGTGTGGAAGAAGTAGAAACTGGGCTGAATAATGGTAATGTTGGTGTGGAAGAAGTAGAAACTGGGATGAATCATGGTAATGTTGTTGTGGAATCAAACAACGTTGAAGTTGGCTCAAACAATGCAGAAATTAAAGGAGACAATATTGATGAATCTAATTATGATGATAGTGGGGATGAAAGCTACCATTGTGATAGTGCACTTGAGATATCATTTGATGATGAATCTGATGGGTATGATGAGATGGATGAAGATGAAGTTGCTGACCTCATGGCATATGAAAGTTATGGGAAATCAAGTGAAAAAAAACAAACAAGATACATAAGAGTATAAGGGGAGTGATACTGACAGTGACGATCTTCAAAGTGGTTGTGACAGTGATGAAAATAGTGTAGTTGAGAGGAAGAAGTACCCCTTATCCAAGGAAAGGAAAGGTATGTCCAATTATAAATGGGAACTTGGTATGTACTTTACTTCCAAAAGTGATATTAAGGATGCAGTCACCTCATAAGACAAAGGAAAGACTAGCTAGAGAAAGAGAAGCAAGAGGAGAATAATCTACTTCTTCTACACCACAGGTGTTAGAGGAAGTCATTGCGGATCCACCACCACAACCATCGAGAGGCCCTTGTACTAATAGCCATTGTCATACAACACAGTTTGCTCGCCAAGCCAATGCGAGGCATACTGAAATGAAGACGGGGATACTCCAGCTACTTTATGAAAATCCTTTTCCTGGTCATGATCATGAAGATCCATACACCTACCTTACAAAGTTTTATGAAATTACGCGTGCTTTAGGAGCTCCAGAAGCTGAAGAGGAATGACATTAATGGCAAAACCGTCTCTTGAAGAAATTCAAATTATTGAGGAGATGGGAAGAAATGATCACCAAGCTCAAAATGATCGTGGAAATGTGCAAGTGAATATGGGAGCGCTTGAAATAGGTTCTAATAATGAAGCTCTTTTGGCCCAAAAAAAATTGTTTGCCATGAAAGTGCAAGAATTGACTAAGAAAATGGCAAGGCTTCCACTACAAATCATTTAAATGCAAGAATCATCTAGCAAGAAAGTTCAACAAATTACTTGTTGTGAATTATTCAAAGGTGATCACAAAATCGGGTTTTGTCCTACGGTTGATGAGGAAGAAAAATACACGGCAAATTAAGGGCAAGGATATCAAGAAATACCTCCTTATCAAAACCAAGGCCAAGTTTAGAAACCAAGAGGTAACCAAGGTTATCAAGGTGGATGGAGACAAGACAACAAAAACAATCAAACAAGACAAAATGAAGTGGAGCACAACCTCAAGCTCAACCTCAAACTCAAGCTAGAAGATCAAACATTCAAGATACACTTGATCAATTCATGCAAGCTTCTATGGACAACCAAAAAAGCAATGAAGCGACAATCAAGAATCTAGAGACTCAAGTGGGTCAATTAGCAAAACAAATTGTTGAACAAAGTGTTGGGCCCTCGTTTTCAGAAACTACTCAACCAAATCCAATGGATAATTGTAAAGCAATTATGACTAGGAGTGGTAGAGTTGTTGGAAGTGGTATAGAAAAAATGTTGTAGAGGAGGAAGTTGTGAATGATGAAAAGATTGTTGTAGAAGAAGTTGTAGTTGAAAAGAATGGTGAAGATCTTGTAGTTGAAAATGTTGTAGTTGAAAATGATGTAGTGGAAAATGATGTTGTTGAAAATAATAATGTTGAAGAGAAGATGAAAAAGTTGAAGAGGGGAAAGGAGAAAGTTGTCACTTTGCCGGTACAAAATTACCTTATCCTCATGCTCCCTTTAAGAATGATGGTGCTCTGCATTATGCTCGGTTCATGGACATATTCAAACAATTACAAATCAACATTCCCTTTTACCTAGTAGTTTGATTCATGTTTTGAAGACGAACCAAAATGCAATAGGTAGAAGAACCAAATCAACATTACTAATAATGGTGAGAAAGGAAGTTTCTAAGTTTTTGGAAGCGATGATGATTTATCCGATCTTGGATAGCACTTGCACTAGTCTGGTGCATGTGGTTCCTAAGAAGGGTGGTATGACGTTTATCACAAATGATAAGAATGAATTGGTTCCAACTTGAAAAGTGACGGGTTGGAGGATGTGTATTGATTATCGAAGGCTAAACAAGGCTACAAGAAAAGATCACTTTTCTATTCCTTTTATGGATCAAATGTTGGAACGACTATCGGGGAAAAAATTCTATTGTTTCTTAGATGGATACTCGGTCTAACACCCCTTTTCTAACCCCAAATAAACATAGCATAAATCAGATTAAAATAGAATGCATACATACAAAGGGTGGCACATGTTGTTTCCCACACGATGGAAAACTAACAAAACAAATATTAATATGCACCTGGTCATAATCATAACACATATTTAAATCTCATGCTTCATCAAAATATGCATATCACAGCGGAATATTTCTTTTCTCAAATAATATTAATGATTACATCTCATGCTATAATCATTCCATCAACATACGAATGAATCTATAACATCATCAAGTCATATGAATCCAAACATCGGCACCAAGGCCGCATCGCATATTATCTCAACATACAAATCCAAAACAAATGAGAATGCATAGCAATATCTCATAGCAAACAGGAGTTCAAATAATCCCATGTGTTACATGACCATAGCAATGACTCACTACCTAAAAACAAGGACAAGCTAACTAATCTCCTCAACTATTCTCGTGCGAAGCACCGCTATCCTCAGAACCTGCACGATGTCGCATAGAACATCACATACAACAGAAGGATGAGAATTCAAATCATTACTAAAATGTATATAATTTGAAGCAATATAGAAACAATCATCTAATTACAATTCTTCCCACTTCATGTGATATTCCGTATAACATAAGAATCATAAAGTAGTAATTCAAGTACCGTTATACATCATATTCCAATTATAACACATTCTCAATTATCACATTTACATAAATGTCATCAATATAACAACTCAAGAATCACCAACCAATTATCACATATTCTAGTCACATATACATTCATCAATAATGCATAAAACCCAATGCAAAATGAAATGTGACTAAATGCATGTGATACCATTCCATGAACATCAAGTTCAATCACACTCCCAATTCATTCATCTTAGAATTAGAGCAACGCTTCAGATCCGGACAAGACCAAAGCCACCATATTTGTGAACCCATAGTTTCACCGCCTCTATTTCCAATCAAGGATCAAAGCCAACAAAAGCTTCATTCGGTGTTAAGCTTTCAAACCCCATTCGGCGTTAGGTTTAGGACAACTCAATAATTCTCACAAAATTACCAAACATTTCCTCTTGACATAATGAATGCATGTACATGTAAAATCTCAATAATATGCAAATTAAGATTCATCACCATATCTTAATTATACAAGCATATTCCACATAATTCAATTCATTTTAATTATCTTCACCTCTTGCACAACATGCATATAATCATGGTATCTTCACCATCAATACAAAATCTAAAGCATTCATCATCATTATGCATCATAATTAACTCCTAAATACAATTCATAACAACCATCCAAACACAATACACATAAGCAAAATCAAGTATTATGTGTTTACTATGTTTCAATAAAAAACACATTCAATTTTAATCGAATCGATTAATCGTATACATGAAACTACTTCCTAAAATATAAGCATATAAGGTTTCATGTCAAATGATCATAAAAACAACATTTCATGTTACAGACCATGCTAAGCCATATATACCACGCTAAGCCCGGTTTCCTGAACTACAAACCTCAAATTCCAGAGACTTTCAGGCTAAGCGGGCTTCTGGTCGCGCTAAGCATGATCTGCGAAATTTTGAATTTTTGCTACGAACCTTGTTCCTCTTCCCACAAATTTCCCATACAAAAATCATTCTAATCAGTCAATTAACATCATTAAAGAGTATCCTAACATGTTTTTAATCATGGGTCATTATTTCTAAGTAGAAAACACAATTTCTCCTCAAACCCTAACATTCAAATATTCTTAGAAATTGAAAATAAATAACCTAACTTGTTACTAGTTACTACCTAATCACATACAAGATAATACTAATAAGGATTCTTCCCCTTACCTCTTGAAGATTCTTCCTTTAGGGTTTTCTCCTTTTCTCTTCTCTTCTTCTATTCTTCTATTCTCTTTTTTTCTCCAAATGATAACTCTAACTTATGTTTCTCATAATCCTTACTAACTAACATTCTCTTGTTGGGCTTAACTTACTATTCACCCCAATTCTTATGATTAGGCCCATTATTAATTAAATACTATTCTTACCTATAAAATCCAATTATTCAAACATCACACATAATCAAATAATTCAAATAATTAAAATAAACCAAATTTCAGTAAATCCGGATGACCACGAGAGGACGACTTTCACATTCCCATTTAGTATTTTTGCGTATAGACGTATGCCTTTCAGCTTATGTAACAAGCCGACAATTTTCAAAGATGCATGAAAGCTATCTTTTCCGACTTGATTAAAAAGACTATTGAAGTATTCATCGATGACTTCTCTGTCTTTGGAGCGTCTTTCGTTTTTTTTAGGAAATTTGGACACCTTCTTGAAGAGGTGTGTTGAAACTAATTTTGTCTTAAATTGGGAGAAGTGCAATTTCATGGTTATCGAAGGCATCGTTCTTGGGCACAAAATTTCTTCGAGAGGGATCGAGGTTGACAAAGCCAAGGTTGATGTGATAGAGACGCTTCCCCCACCAACAAATGTCAAAGGAATCTGAAGTTTTCTAGGCCATGTCGGCTTCTATAGAAGATTTATCAAATATTTCACCAAGATCGCAAATCCGTTGAGCAATCTTCTCAACAAAGATAAGTCTTTTATTTTTGATAAAGATTGTTTAATAGCTTTTGAAAAATTAAAAGAAAATTTGATTAATGCACCAATAATCATCGCACTAAATTGGAAATTGGATTTTGAACTAATGTGTGATGCTAGTGATTATGCGGTGGGAGCCGGGCTCGGTCAAAGAAAGAACAAGATTTTCCATGCAATACACTATGCGAGCAAAGTTTTGAACGATACTCAAATAAACTATGCAACAACTGAAAACGAGTTGCTTGCTATAGTGTATGCTTATCGGCTCCAAATTTTTGATTTTCACATATCATTCGGATATAAAATATTTGCTCACCAAGCCGGACTCCAAACTACGATTAGTCCGATGTTTTTTTTTGTTTCAAGAGCTTGATTTGGAAGTCCGGGACAAAAAAGTTCGAAAAACTTGGTGGCGGATCATTTATTCCGTTTGGTAAATGTGGAAATCACATACATGGAAAAAGAAGTGATAGAGGAATTCCCCGATGAAAAACTATTTGCTATCCAAGAGAGTTCATGGTTTGATGACTTGGCTAATCACAAGGCCTCCAGATTTATTCCGGAAGATTTGTCATTGAATGAGAAAAGGAAATTTTTGGCCGATGCCAAGTACTATGTTTGGGATGAACCATATTTATTTAGGTTGAGTAGTGATAATTTGTTAAGAAGATGTGTGTCATTAGAGGAGTCTAATAATATTCTTTGCCATTGTTACAATTCTCCTTATGAAGGTCATTTTAATGGTTTACGTACGACAACAAAAGTCCTCTAATCGGGATTTTATTGGCTGTCTTTGTTCAAAGATGCATACTTGCATGCGAAGAATTGTGATAAGTGTCAAAGGAGTGGAGGAGTAGGAAAAGGAGATGAAATGCCTTTGAATAACATTTTAGAAGTGGAATTATTTGATTGTTGGGGAATGGACTTTGTAGGACCATTTTCCATTTCTTTTTCGAATGAATTCATCCTTGTGTCAAGCCGAAGTTTTTAATAGAGAAATCAAGAGGATTTTGGAAAAGACCGTGTCAAGTTCACAGAAGGATTGGTCGCTTAAGCTAGATGATGCTTTGTGGGCGTATCACACCGCTTACAAGGATCCTATAGGTTTCACCCCGTTTCAAATGGTTTACGGGAAAACATGTCACCTTTCGGTGGAAATTGAATACAAGGCTTTGTGGGCTTTAAAATTTTTAAATTCTGATTCTAACCAAGCAGGTGAGAAAAGGATGATATAATTACTGGGTCTCGATGAAATGTGCAATGATGTGTATCACTCGAACAAAATCTACAAGAATAAAGTGAAGCTAACCATGACAAGAAGATGAAGCAAAAGGATTTCCAACCCGGTCAAATGGTGCTTTTGTTCAATTCTCGGTTAAGACTTTTTCCGGGAAAACTCAAATCCAAATGGTCGAGTCCATTCTTTGTCAAAGAGGTAAAGGAATATGGAGCGGTCATGTTGGAAGATCCGATGGATAAGAAAGTTTGAACGTTGAATGGCCAAAGGTTAAAATTATACCATGGAGGCGAACCAAGTCGATAGATTTTCATTTTGTATTTTGATGATCCATGATCATCTTGGACCATCGAGCTCGAATGACATTAAACAAAGCGCTTGTTGGGAGGCACCCCAATATTGTAAGTATTCTCTTTCAATTTAATTTATGCATCTATAATTGTGTTTGTGCTATTTTTCTTGAAAAAGTGGTCTAGAATTTTTAAAATTTTGGTTCTATTTTAGAGGCACTGCCCGACGGTGGTATTAAGTCGTCGGGCGAGGTGAGCTCGCTGCAAGGGCGTCGGGCGGTGGGCACGGTTTTTTGTTTGTTTAATGGGACAAAATTTCTGAAAATGGGTTATAAGTTTGTAACCCGGCTGGGCCCAACCTTCCAAGTATTTACCCACCCCAAAACCTTTTGTAACTTGTGGTTTTTTTCCTTGCCAAACACCAAACTCTATCCCTAAGTTCCACTCTCTCTTCTCTTAATCAAGGTCTACTCTCTCTCTCTCTCTCTCTCTCTCTCTCTCTCAATTTTCAAGGCAATTCCACCGTTCTTTGTCTAATTTCTCTTATGAGTTACATTGTAATGGTGGCTTGTGCATTAGATTAGGGTTGGATGTTTATGTTAGGTTAGATTTAGGAGAAATTGTAAAGTTAGGGGTAGTTGTTTTAAGTTTTTGGCATGATTTATCCTTGATTCGTTTTCAATTTGTCAAAAAATCTCTTGAATTGGAATGAAATTTTTGAATCATGGCCTGAAATGTCGTTTTGTTGTTGTTCTAAGAAATTCCTATCACGCTTGCACTGCCCGACTATGCTGCAGTGTTGTGCTCGCCTTATGGTCGCCCGACGAGGGTCCGGTGCTGGTGAATTTCCAGAAATTTTTTTCTTTTCAATTTTTTTGTTTTGGTTATTTGTATAGTTTATTTTCTGCTATAATATACTAACTTCCTGTCGATCTTCTATTTGTACCATTGATGTTATTTTGTAGATGGCTCCTAAGGTTGCAACCTATGCGAAACGCCAAAGAGGCGCTAGTGGCAGCACTTCTCAGGTACCAAGGGTGTTTGATGCTACCAAGTTTCTTAGTGGGGATCACCAAGATAGGGTGAAGTTGTTCGAGAAATGATAATATGTGCCTGAGAAGTGTTTTGACTTCAACCCGGAAGGACCTTACAAAAGGTTAGTGACTATTTTTGAAGAAAGGAAGTGGGCTAAATTGGTTGATCCCCTTGACAACATTTTCTTTAAGTTGGTGCGGGAGTTTTATGCTAATGCTTCTGTACTTGAGGGTGAAATCTTTCATTGTAATACTTTTTTTAGGGGGAAGGAGATTCGGTTTGATCGCGAGTCTATTAATGAGTATCTTGGAAACCCGTTGAGCTTGGAAATTGGTGAATATGATGAGTATACGAGGGAACTCAACAGGGAGAGGGATCTTTCTACGATTTCGGCTTCTATTATGAGTGAAGGAAAAACTTAAGAGTTGGATTCCAATGGTCTTCCGGTTCGCTACAAAAGGGAGGATATGACTCTGGAGGCTCAGGACATCTTGCTCTTGATTTTGAAAAACATTAAACCGAGAATGCACTATTCTTATGCTCCAATTGATGTAGCTACGCTTGCGCATTTCATTCTTGATAGAAAACAGGTGGACATGGCTCGCATTATTGCAAACGAGATCAAAACACTTATTGAGAACACGAAGAGGCTCGGGGTAAAATCTAGCCAACCCATAATTTTTCCTTCTTTAATAACTTCTTTGTGTTTGGGTCAGTGGATTCATATGGCGGGAGGTACGGTGAAGGTAAACTGTGTGATAAATGACACCTACATCGAGAGGCATTTTAATGAAAAAAAAGAATGTTATTGAATCCTCCAGTGCTTTTGACCCGTCTGAGTCTATTGATTATTCTATTATGATCATAGGGATAGTAACATTTGTAACTATAATTGGGACATGATGGAAGAAACTCAGCGGCCCAATCAGTTTTTGTATGAATCGATGGCAAGATTGTATCTTCATCAGAGAGATCTGCAACGGGTTCCTTATTTTCCTTCTCTTGAGGAGTATTATGTTTTCTGCGCTTGGCCTGTGGGCAAGTGTCCTTTCTTTTCGGAGGAGGCAGCACCTACGGATGATGTGGATGAAAATGTTGATATTGGTGAACATGGTGATGGAGGTAATTTTGGTGATGATGGAGATGGCATGGAGCATTAGATCAACAAAGTGAAGAGCTTTTGTTGCCTTTTGGCATTTATTTTATTTTATTCAGCTTTATGTTTTTTTTTTAGTTTTGTGTTGAAAAAATTTAATTTGTTATGGTTTTGAAATTTCTTTTGGTTGTATTTTTGGACCGGTTCCCTTTTTAGTGGGTGTTTGTACCCTTTTTGTGGTGTTGGACACCAAGACAATTATGCTTAAGTATGTTTAATTAAGTTTATATTATGTTTAATTTATGTTGTTATTTTAACAAAAAATATTTAAAAAAATTAGTACTATTTTATCTTATTATTGTTTGTACATAAATACGTGGGTTATTTGTCTTGGAAAAATAGTGGATTTATTTGCTCAAGAAGCAAGATTGAGTATTGAGGCATTGTTTTTAATTTGGATGGTGATGATAAAAGTCTCAATTGTTATGCGCAAATAAGATATTATTTTACCGTTTGTAGAATGTTAACATCATAGTAAAATTAATGCTTTATGCAATTACCTAAGTTATGCATTTGTGTAAATATTTGTTCATGTTTGAATCGTTAGGACATAAAACACATAAGTAAGAAGCTTTCAATTTTGTACTAAATTGAGTTATTTCTAGTAATTATTGTTAACTCGTTTGATTCATGTTTAATCTTGATTTGTTTTTGACATTATGGAAACATGGAAGTGATCAAGACATTTTTTGTGTACCACGAGAAAAACAATCAATTCTAAAAAGGCTTCAATTAACCGTGTGAGCGTGTGAATCTTAGTGAACCCTTTTGAGCTTAAAAATTGATTTTTTTTGGAATGAATCTATCAAGATCAACAAATTGTTAAGTATACCACTTATTCATTTTGTTGAAAATCAATATTAAATTAAATGATGATTCATTCTAAGAAATATTCTTGTTTGTAAACACTTTGCCCAATTGTTTGATTAGCCTTGTTGAAGAGCGTGTTCTTAAATAGAAAGGATAGAAAAATTGAAAGTTGGGGAGGTTGATCAAAAAAGAAAGAATAAATTGATGGCACAATGTATCATTTGAAAAAGAATAGATTGAATAAAAAAATGATTAGAGCTTATCAAATAAAAAGAAAGAAAAGAAAAAGGAAAGGATCATTGTGTGAGAAAAGAAAGAAAAAAGGTTGTATTGGAATAAGGAGGAAGTAAGAATAAATGTTGTGAAATGTGAAATGCTCTTCATTATATTTACCCATTTTTCTTCAATGGCTTTGTATATATTATCCTTTGTTTTTAACCCAAGCCAAGTTACAACCTTAAAAAGTCCTTAGTGATCTTTGTTTCCATTTTGCTCTTTTAACTTGTTTTGATGAATGCATGAATTATTCCGGATGTGCATGGTTGCTAGTGAGAGTGTTTAGTCCTATGTAATTATTGCAATTTGTTCTTCAAGAAATTGTTGAGAAGAATTAGGTGATTCAAATATGAACATGTTGTTAAAATAATTGCATTACTTAATGTTTGTGTTTAGAAATTAGTTCACTATCTTTTTTGATTCTAGGAGCGATGAAAGAAATTTTGTGAAGCGATTCGATTGAGTTTGAACCATCCAAATTAATTTTTGATTTTTCTCTTATGAACTTTTTCTTGTTGTTTTGATTTTTATCTTTTGATTTAAGGACAAATAAAGAATTTAGTTGGGGAGAGTAGTTAAGTATCAACTTTTGGGTATTTTTCCTATCAATTATTGACACTTTTAAGCTCTTTTGTTGTTTTTAATTATGTTAAGCACTTATTTTTAGTCATTTTATGTAACTATAAATAATTTTGAATGTTTTAAAATGTTTGTTAGTTTTTCAGCATTTTATGTTCAGGAATCGAAGCTTGAATCAATCGAAATTGGAGCATCAACTTGCAAAACTTTGGAGTGTAAGTTTCTAAAACAGCGCTCGACGTTGAGAATTCAGCGCCTGATGGTGGGAAAAAAGACCGCTCGACGACGAGCTGGCGACGAGCTAGCGATGAACTTTGGAAAAATTCCAGTAACTACTGGAATTTGAAGATTTCAGAGCGCCTGATCATCGCCCGACGATGAAGGAAGCGTTGTGAGCGCTCTACAGCGAGTGCAGAGCGCCCGGTGGTAGATATTTTTACCAACCAAGGACAGCCACGTGCACAAACGTGGGAGGAAAAGGGAGCACCACCCGACGGTGTAAAGTAGCGCCCGACGGTGAAGCCTGGGCAGGAGTTGGTATTTCTACCATACTTAGTAGATATTTTGCCATATCTCATCACTCCTCCATACTTAGCATTTTGTAACCTAGAAAACATCATCTTTTCTAGAGAAAAACTCTTTTCTCTATTTTCATTCAAAATTAAAGCTTTACAACATCGATCTTTGAGACTTCAAGATTGATGTTTATAAATGTTTGTAGTTTACTTGATCATCAAGCTACCACGGAAATGGATAACTAAACTCTTTTTTGTCAAGATTAGAGGTAGTTAACCTAACTTTTATGTATTTCTTCTGATGTTTTTGTGTATGAACTTGGTTGATGATTAATATATGTTGAATATCTTTGCTTTATTTACTCTTTTTATGGTTTGGATCATGATTGTGAAATATGTTTCAAACTTGACCTAAGATATTTATCTACTAAGGAACAAATACTAGACATAGATTTGTGAGTTATTATTCACTAGTATCAAGCTTAAAGAATATCATGTTAATAGTTAGAGTGAGACATCGTTTAGAGATTAACATGATAATACTCACAATATTGGTTAGACATAAACAATATTGAGAGGATACGTGAATATATCGATTATTAACTAGTTCATCCACTTGATTAATTGAATATATATGAAATTAGGTTAATGAAACTAATCTTGACATGTTTTTACCATTTGAAAACCAACCAAAACTCTCTTTAATCCAAACAACTCTCTTTGATAAGAACACTAAACTTATTTGCATGAAATTTATGATTTTTGTGACTAAGAACCAAAACCCTTTTGTAACTAAATCTTAAATACACTTGAACTATCGGACGACGGTGATATCACACCAATCCCTGTGGAAAATGATAATTTAAAGTACTTGTGGTAGACAATACTTACAAAAACACTCATCCAACAACCTTGCTGACAAAAGACTAAATTATGCATTCGTCCTAAAACTCATATTGAACATACAAAGACAAGAATCACAAGGGCTTTTCAAGGTTGTAATGTGGCTTGGTTAACAAACAAGGGGTAATTCCTAAAGCTAATTGAAACAAAAACTTGCCTAAACCTAAGGGAGTGATTAACTCATAAAGTTTCAAACATAAAAATTCCAATCAAGCTTCTTCTTTCATCCTACATTTTCACACCAATCACATACTTATTTCACACAAATTTCTCAAGAAGACTTTTGTTGCGGTCATAGTGAATTTGCAATAACGATCGACAAATTTATTGGGGGTGCCAGTAAGGTGGATCAGACTTGTTGTGGTTGCCTGTAATCTGATTGATTATTGGGGATTAAGTCCATATGTATAAGGAAAATCACCTTGTAGGGTGGAATGGAGTAACTTAGTTAACAATGAACCAAAATAAAAATAATTGTGTTCATCTATTTTTTCTCACTTGTTATCTTTGTTTTTGAGTTGCGAAAAAATTAAATTTAGTGTAATCCAATTCAAACCTCCATTTCTTGTGTTTCTCACACCTTCACCCTCTTCTCTGCTTTTGAACAACACTCCATGGCCCAGAGTTTCTCCCTTCAAATTCTATCTTTTGGAAATCCCTCCTTATAATTGTTGGAAATCCATCAAAACCTATGATGAATTTCTATCAATCTTAATGAACAAGATTAATATCACCACACAATAACTATGAACAATTAAAGAAAAGAAGAAGAAGAAATAATTATTTTCTGCAGAGTTTCTCTCTGCCCACGAACTGTGGAAAACTTTATTATTCACTTTGCAACTGCAAAATACTGTGAATTACTTGATTACAAAACTATGGGTTACTCCCTCTATTTATAGGTTTAGGTTAGCTAATGCCCAAAACTATAAAAGCCCAAAATACCTATTTTGGAGCTAAATCAAATATATTCTATTTTAGACTTAAATCAAATCTATCTAAATCTAAAATCAAATTTGTGTGTAACAAATTGTTTCCACACTCCTAAATCAAATCAAATCAAATCTTTTTTTTTTCAACACAAGAAATTACTTTCAACATATCACATAATTCATTGTGTCTAAGCTATCTACATTCATAATAGCTTTTAGTCTTCAAAATACTTCGACCTGCACACCCTTTGTCATGATGTCTGCAATCTGATTCTCAGTTCTGTAGTGTTGCAAATTCATCTTCCCATCTGCTACCTGCTCTCGAAGATAATGGAACTTTATTTCGATGTGCTTATTCGACCATGTACTATTGGATTCTTCTCCAGGTTGATAGTTGAAATATTGTCGATATTCATGGTAATTTCCCCATGATCTTTACCTATGATTTCTTTGACCAAGTTCAGCATCCAAGTTGCTTGACATGCACAAAGGGAAGCATCTATGTATTATGCTTCACATGATGATAATGCCACAACTGGTTCCTTTCTCGAACTCTAAGGAACTGACCCACCACATAACATGAACATATATCCTGCTGTGGTCTTTCGATCCTCAGCATCACTACACCAACTTGAATCTGTGTACCCCACTAACTTGCATTCTCTTTCTTTATCAGCTACTGGAAATAAAATGCCATAGCTAAGAGTTTCTTACAAATACCTCAATATTCTTTTTGCCGCTGCTAGGTGTGATACCTTTGGCTTCTACATGAATCTACTTACCATACCCACACTATATGCTAAGTCATGCCTCGTATGAAAAAGGTATCTTAAGGACCCAATAAGTCTTCTATATTGGGTTGGGTCGACATCATCTTCTTCAGAGTCTTTCGATAGTTGCAGTCTTGGTTCTGTAGGTGTCGAAGTCGAATTACATTCTTCCATCTCAAATATCTTGAGAATTTCTCCTGCATATCTTCTTTGATGCATCATCAAACCTCTACTAGTCTTGTAGAATTCAATGCTAAGGAAATATGAAATATCACCCAGATCAGACATTTCGAATTTCTTACTGAGATAACCTTTGAAGTCTTCGATCTCCTTCTTGTAACTACCTGTTATTAATAAGTCATCGACATAGATACATAGTATGAGCAATTCACCATTTCTTATTCTTACATATACTCCATATTCAGTTGTGCACTTCACAAATTTCTTCTCCCTTAGAAAATTATCAATCTTCTTATTCCAAGCTCTTGGAGCTTGTTTCAATCCATACATGGCTTTAACATAAACTTCTTCGTCCAAGGCTCTATTCAGGAATGCACACTTCACATCCATCTGACATATCTACCAACTGTTTATTTATGTTAAACCAACAACTAACCTGATTGTTTCAATCCTAGCCACAGGTGCAAAAACCTCATCGAAGTCAATTCCTTTTTTCTAGAGAAATCCTTTCGCCACTAGCCTTGCTTTGTGTCGAGTTACTTCCCCTTTAGGATGCATCTTCACTTTGTATACCCACTTGACATCAATTGCCTTCTTTCCTCAAGGAAATTCCACAAGTGACCAAGTGTTGTTGCCTTCGATGGATTTCACTTCTTTGTTCATTGCTTTCACCCACTTCGAATCTTTCAATACTTCAGCTGCATTGACAGGTTTGACATATGCGTTGACAGGTTTGACATTTGCATAGAAAGCATAATGTACCAGCTCATCTTCACTATCAACCACATCATCTGATGTAACCACACAATCTTGCAGGAATGTGTCTTGTTCTTTGAGGTCTGTTTGTACTTGTACTTGATTGATCCATAACCGCTGGTTCCTCTTGTCGAATTTCTCTTTCGACTTGAGTTTCTGGTTCTTCAAGTAAGATTCTCACTGAATCTTTATTGAAATTTTGATTCCAATCCCATTATCTCAGTTCATCTATGATCACGTCCATACTGATCACAATCTACTTGTTCACTGGGTCGAACAACTTGTAACCTCCTATCGAATGATATCCTACTAAAATCATTTGACTTGACTTGTCATCAAGTTTTCTTCTCAATTGATCTGGCACATGTGTATCTGCAATAGATTCAAATACCTTCAGATGACTCAAACTAGGTTATACACCAGACTAACATTCTTCTAGAGTAATCCCTTCTAGCTTCTTCGTTGGACATCTGTTCAAAATATAAGTTGCAGTAGACACAGCTTAGCCCCAAAACTCTTTAGGCAAATTCTTGCCTTTCAACATGCTTCGAACCATATTCATGATGGTTCGATTCTTCCTTTCTATAGTACCATTCTTCTATGGAGTGTAGGGTGACACCACCTCATGCACAATCCCTTCTTTTTCACATAACCTGTCGAAGTCTTTCGACACATACTCTCCACCACCATCAGTTCTCAAAACTTTGAGCTTTCGGCCATTTTGCCTTTCAACCATAGATTTAAACTTGGTAAATACCTCAATCACTTCACTTTTCTTCTTGATCAGGTAGGTCCACGGTTTTCGACTGAAATCATCTATGAATCTAACAAAGTATTTATTACCTCCAAACAAATCCACCTGGAATAGACCACATACATCAGAGTATATGACTTAGAGAACAACCTTCAACTTGCTTCCTGCATCCTTGCTGAAGCTATTCTTGTGTTGCTTCGCTTGCACACATTCTTCACACACTTCATTTGGAATGTCAATTTTTGGCAATCCTCAAACCATATTTTTTCTCTTTAAATCTCTGATGTCTCTGAAGTTGAGATGGCCTAGTCGGTAATGCCATATCCATTTGTCTTTGCTAGCTGCAGTCGAGAGGCACTGGTGCTCTATCACGTTTAGTTTGATCTTAAAATTTCTATTCTGGGACATAAGAGCCTTCAAGATTAACCTTCCATTCGCGTCAACGACTCTCATCATCTTGTCTTCGACAATCACTTGTAATTCTTTTCGGCCAACTTCCCTATGCTAAGAAAGTTGCTCTCCATGCCTGGAATGTATAACACATTCGAAATTACTGACCTTTTGCCATATTTCCTCATGATCATAACATCTCCAATACCTTAAGCTGCTAGAGTATTGTCATTTATAAATTTCACCATGTTCTTCATTGAGAGCTTTAGATTAACAAACCAATCTTTCCTTCCAGACATGTGTGATGAATATCCTGAATCCAAGTACCATTGATCCTTGAATTTTCTTCATCTCTTGTTGTGACCATCAACAACATCTCTTTTTCTTCATACTTAGCGAACTTTGCATCACTTTCTTGATTCTTTCGCTTCTCTAGACAATCACTCGAATAGTGACCATACTTCTGAGAATTGTAACATTAAATGTGACTCTTGTCAGGCTTTCGACCACCATCTCTTCCTCTATTTGCAACACCACCTCTTTGGTTTCCTTGGTATGGTCTCTAATTCGACATGTTTCATTCGTTATGGTTTCCTCTACTAGTTAAATTATTGTAGCCACTTCTACCTCATTCGGACCACTTTCCTTTGCCTTTGGTTTCTTTTGCTGAATGTACCTTCAAAGCCACATCATTCTTTGACTTTCCTGCAGCTCTTTCATTCATCGTTTGTTCATGAGATTTAAGCATCCCTTAAAGCTCTTCTTTTGTAAATTTCGACAAGTCTTTCGCCTCTTCTATAGCCACCACCACGTGGTCGAAATTAGGAGCCAAAGATCTTAAAATCTTTGAAACAACAACTCTTGTTGTTAATGCTTCTCACATGTCTTGATTTGATTCACTAGTTTTGTAATCCTAGTGAAGAAATCATATATGCTTTCATTATTTTCCATTTGAAGCAATTCATGCGTTCTCTTGTAAGTTTGTAACCTCACCTCTTTCACCTTTTCTGCACCACCAAAGGACTTTGCAAGAACCTCCTAAGCTTCTTTTGCAGATTCTGAATCACTTACTTTCTCGAAATTTTCTGGACTCAGACATTGATGAATTATGAAGAGTGCTTTATAACTTAGCTTCTCCAATTTTTTGTGTTTCTTCTTGTCTTCTTCTGAAGCGTCTTCTTCAAGCGCTTCTAATCCATCATTTACAAGATCCCAAAGACCTTGACAACAGAATAAAACCTGCATCTGCTTGCACCAATTCTCATAGTTATCTACTTTCATAATTGGTAGACTAGCTGGATAATTTGCATTCACATAATTTACTGCCATCGTGAATTCTTCTTCTTTAATCTTTCTTGATTGTTACTTCCCTTTAATCGATTAACCGGAGCTCTTGATACCAGATGTTGGAAATCCACCAAAACCTATTATGAATTTCTATCAATCTTGATGAACAGGATTGATATCATCACACAATAACGATGAACAATTAAAGAAAGAAGAAGAAGAAAAAGTTATTTTCTCCAGAGTTTCTCTTTGCCCATAAACTGTGGAAAACTTTATTATTCACTTTGCAACTGCAAAATATTGTGAATGACTTGATTACAAAAATAAGGGTTAATCTCTCTATTTATAAATTTATATTAGCTAATGTCCAAAACTATAAAAGCCCAAAATAACTATTTTGGAGCTAAATCAAATGTATTCTATTTTAGATTTAAATCAAATCTATCTAAATCTAAAATTGTATAATAAACTGTTTCCACACTCCTAAATCAAATCAAATCATCTTTTTTTTTTCAACACAAAGAATTACTTTCAACAACAATATTCGAACTTCCCTCGTGCTAGACATAAAAAATGCAGTCTTTCGTGTTCTCTTATACAACCTCCACTTAATGGAAAACATGCTTAAGAGAGGCCGAGTCAAATTCACTTCCACGCACACCCTAACACAATTTCCCTCTTTTTAACTTGAGTAGTAGTCTTATCCACTTTAACTAGTCTTCTCAATTCTATTATCGATTATTCCAATAAAAAAGTTTTGCATACCTAAATAAATAAATTTCAACTAAAAAGTTTTGCTTCAAAAATGGTTTCAATTAATGTATGCAAGTCAAAGAGAACTTACGAAAAGGGTTTGGCTTCAAAAATGGTTTCAATTAATGTATGCAAGTCAAAGAGAACTTACAAAAAGGGTTTTGCTTCAAAAGAAAGTTTTCAAAACCGGTTTCCAAAATGATATAAATCAGAAGCATGTGTTTTTTAACGAACATAAAAATGAGAGAGGATATTCCTTTGAAGAAAGATTATGACAACAATTACAAACACATTCAAAGCAAAACTCAACAAAATAATCTTTCACTCTGTTATTTATGGTCTCCCGCTCATAGCTCTAATAATTTACCTATACTTTTTCTTCAATTCCTATGTTCTATTTTACATTCCTATTACTTCCATCACTCGCAACACTTCACTTTCAGCTTCCACTCATCTGAGTCTGACAACAGGTAAATGCTCTAACTTACTTTAAATTGCAGTTTTGTTAGCAATCTTTGATATTCCATTGAATTGCAAGTAATTAATATAGACTTTACTAATATTGTTCATGGGACCAAATATTTGTTTGTCTTATAAAAATTTAGAAGTGACATTGGATTTATCGTCTTGTCTTATAAAACTGTTGGAAAAAATAT
This sequence comes from Vicia sativa, assembly GCA_021764765.1. Classification (NCBI taxonomy): domain Eukaryota; kingdom Viridiplantae; phylum Streptophyta; class Magnoliopsida; order Fabales; family Fabaceae; genus Vicia; species Vicia sativa. The sequence goes on along the minus strand of CM038792.1, from coordinate 132,930,397 downwards.
GAAGACGGTCAATGGACTAAATATCTTAGATTTAAGATGATTTAGGAAAAGTTGATATATAAAATATTAATTTGTCTTAATAAAATAGTCTTAATTTAAGCAAGTGAAAATCAATAGATTAAGGGGAAATTTCACTCACCTCCTTTGAAGTTTATTAAAACAACAAAAACACCCCATCTAGTTTTATTTCATGCACTAACTTCTTTCTTTGAGGTTTATTAAAACAATTTCGACACCCCTTCTAATTTTTTTAATGAGAACAAAAACTCGTAGATATAGATGATATTTATCTACAATTTTTTTGTTTGTCATTAAATTATTTCGTTAGTATAACTAATCTTAGAGGAGGCTAATATATATGTTTAAATTAGAGGGAGGGCAGTTTGAGTGTCATTTTACCAGAACTCAAGAGAGGTCAGTGTAATTATCTCATAGATTAAACATATAAGATCTAAGATATATTTTCACACTACATATATAAACATATATGTCAAATGTTTTATAATTTTTTTTGGTTGAGTTGAGATATTAAGAAAGGATAAATACATTTTTAGTCTCCATAAATATATGATTCTTCAATTTTAGTCCTTCTAAATTTTTTTTTAAATGATAGTCTTCCTAACGTTTTATGTCCATATTTTTTTATTCTCTTGTAATTTAACTTCGATTTAGCTATTAATTCAACTTTTAAGTAAAAAACCGTCACTAATTCGTAGTTAAATTGCAAGAAGATAAAAAAATGTGGACAAAATTTTAAGAGGATTATTATTCGGAAAAAAATTTAGAATGACTAAAATTGAAGATTCACATATTTATAGGTTTTAAAAATGTATTTAACTTCTTTTTTTTTAACCTTAAATGTTAGTGTATTGAGACTCAGATGCAGACTCTCTCAAACAAAAACATCTACAAATTAATGTGGCGGATGCAATATCAAATCAATTGTGTTCATGTTAACATGGTTATACATATTTTCAAAAATAAAATAAATGTCAAGTTTTATTTTGCACGGTGGTGAACATAGTTTTACAAGACTTAATTACTTTCTTTTGTTTTTTGGTAGAAAAGGAAAAACCCCATGTGAAGACATGTGACTATACAAATGGAAGATGGGTACATGACATGAGAGGCCCTTTGTATAATGGAACAACATGTAGTAATATCAAGAACACACGAAATTGTAGGGTCAATGGAAGACCTGATTCAAACTATCTTTATTGGAGATGGAAACCAAATGAGTGCAATATTCCAAGGTTTGAACCAAACACTTTTCTTAAACTTATTAAAAACAAGAACATAGTTTTTGTTGGAGATTCTTTAGCAAATAACCAGTTTGAGTCTCTTGTTTGCTTATTATCTACTATTTCCATACCACAACGTATCCCTAAAGAAGATACTTTGTCAACATATTACTTTGCTTCTCACAATGCAAATTTGTCCATCTATTGGTCACCATTTCTTGTGAAGGGTGATCAAAGAACAAAGGGTGGGACACCATATAATAAAATATATTTGGATAAGGTAAATGAAAAGTGGACTAAGTATGTAGATCAAATGGACTTGATTGTGTTATCGTTTGGTCATTGGATGAATGTTCCTTCGATTTACTATGAGGATGATTCTATTATAGGTTGTTTTAGATGTCACGATTTTAAATTTAATTATATTGATGTTGGATTTTATGATGCAATGAGAAAGGCTTTAAGAATTACACTTAATATGATAATTGAGAGAAAGGCTATTAAAGGGAATGGAATTGATGTGATTGTGAGAACATATTCACCTACTCATTTTGAAGGTGGTTGGGACAAGGGTGGTACTTGCTCAAAGACAGAGCCATACGGACCTGAGGAGAAGAAACTTAATGGAATGGATGCAGAGATAAGAAGCCTTGAGATGGAGGAGTTAGAAAATGTTAAGGAAAAAGCTAAACAATGTGGACTTAATTTGGAGGTGCTTGATATAGCTAAATTGGCATTGTTGAGACCAGATGGTCATGCAGGTGCTTATATGAATCCTTTTCCATTTGTCAATGGAATTCCAAAGAAAGTACAAAATGATTGTGTTCATTGGTGTTTACCAGGAGTTGTAGATACATGGAATGAAATATTTTTGGAGATGATGAAGAAGAGGAAAGAACATCCAAAAGTTAAAAGTGATGTATCTCAAGCATATGATAATTTTGATACATAATGGTTTATTTTGAGTATGATGTTTAGGGATGTCAGTTTGGACCTGTTAATGGGGATCCCATGAACGCCTTCGCCCCAAAGATGGGGAATTTTCAAGGGGATGGGAGATAAATTCCCGAGAGCATTTGGGACGGGACGGGAATACACCTGGATCCCCCGCCTATTATTTTAATATAGTTAATTTAATATATATATTTTAGATTAGGTTTTTTAGTCATTTCCTTTATGTTTATTTATAAAAATAAATAAATAAATATTTATTGACTTTTGCTTTTAGTTGACTTATTATGAAGTATTTTTTAGCTTTTCAAGCATACTCATGATGCTAAATTTTATAATTATCCCTTATTAGTTTTGATGAAGTATAGTTTTTTAAGCATAATTATGTTGTTGGATTATTTTAGTTGTTTAGGCATATTGTTACTTTAAAAAGTATTATAGTTCATTTTGTTGAATTTTATAGCATTTTATAGAAATTTATAAAAAAAATATTATTATTTTGTGTTCCATTAGTATTTTTAATAAAAAATAATAAATGTCAAATACTAGTATTTTTTAATAACATAATAAATATGTGAATTCTTTGTGCTTTTTATTTTTATAGAAAATATAAACATTTTAAAAAAATAAAATATTAATGAATAAATGTAGGATCTATGGGGATCCCATGGAACGGGGATCCGGGAACGATGGGGATAGAAATTCCCCCGTGACGGAGATCGGGGACGGGGACGGAGAATGAATTTGATGGCAGGAAAAAAGATGGGGAAGTGTCCCCCCGGCCCCGCCCCGCCCCATTGACATCCCTAATGATGTTTTAAAGAATACATCTTTCGGACACTATTATAAATAACATTTATTATTTAGGTATATTTGATTGTATCTGACCCATATATATGTATCAGATACATTAATAGTCAAATAAATTTAAAAAATAAAAGTTGTTTATAATAGTGTCCAAATAATATACATAAGAATGATATTATCGAAAAATGTAATTAATCATGTTTAATTTGTTGGATACATTAAAAAAGAACAAGATAAAACATATGATTTTTTTTTTTATGATTGAGGTTGTTTATATATATAAGTAAATTGCATGTAAGTGAAAATCGAAAATACATGTGTTTATTAGATAAATAAAATTTTCTTAGACCATCCATCATCTTCATTTGAGTTCTTTTAAATAGGATTTACTTAATTTTTATATTATATTACATTTTTACATTTTCTAAACCATTCAAATACATTTTTTTAAATGTCTATCAATCCATCAAAAAGTGTAAAATATGTCCCACCAAATCTCACAATATATCCTATAAACTATTATAAAGAAAAAAGTTAAACAGATTTAATGCAATAAAATATAGTGTAGAATCACTCTCTCATTAGACAAAGCTTGCAAATGTAAACACAGTATATTTGGCCAAATATCCATTCTTTCGGACACAATTGCATAAAATAATGGGTGAAATACACTTTACCCCCTGTAATGTTAGCGAGTTCTCATTTAAGCCCCTGGTAAAGTTATTTTTGTAAAACCCCCCTTGCAATTTCTAGATTCTGTCAAATACCCCCCATGTGCAGAAAGATTCCAATTTTTGGTGACTGGACTGTCCAATTGGATTTTTCTTTTAATTTTTATTTAATTTTTATAATCCACGTGGATTTTTATTTATTTTTTATTTAATTTTCATTTAATTTTTATTTAATTTTTATTTAATTTTTATTTAATTTTTATTTTATTTTATTTTAATTTTTATTGAATTTTTATTTTATTTTTATTTTATTTTTATTTTATTTTATTTTATTTTATTTTATTTATTCTTTTTATTTATTTATTTTTATTTTATTTTTATTTTATTTTATTTATTATTTTTATTAATTTATTTTTACTAATATTTTTTACTAATATTAATTTATTTTTTATATTAATTTATTTTATTTTTTATTAACTTTTTACTAATATTTTTTTACTAATTTATTTTTACCAATATCAATTTAAGAATAATTAAAAAGTAAAAAGTAAAAAAAAGTAAAAAAAAGTAAAAAAATTAAAAAAAAGTAAAAAAAGTAAAAAATAAAAAAAAATAAAAATAAAAAAAATAAAAATAAAAAATAAAAAAAAAGTAAAAAAAAAATAAAAAACTAATTAAAAATAAATAAATTCCACGTCATTTTAAAATTAAATAAAAATAAAATAAAATCAATTAGACATCAGTCACCAAAATTGGAATCTTTCGCATATGGGGGTATTTGAGGAATCTAAGAATTTCAAGGGTTTTAAAAAATCTTTTACAGGGGCCTAAAGAGGAATTCGCTAACATTACAGGGGGGTAAAGTGTATTTAACCCTAAAATAATTTGTGGAAACGTTAAGTGTGCAGGCGATAATCATGCTCTTAGTTGATACTAACTTAGATGATCATGAATACAATTGAACGTGATTCAGTTGAATGGTACTTAACTCTTATGGAATCTATCACGTCCTTCAATATTTTAGACTGAAATAAAATTCAGAAAAACTAAATCAAAAATATTAAAGATGTTATGTTTGTTTTGACATAAGCAAATTGGCTTTTTCGATCGAAGTTTTTGGTGAAATAGTGCAAAATCGAAACTTGGCATTTTGGAGCAGATTCGAAGCGAGTTCGACAGGTATATTTGAATTTTAGCGCTCATATGTTCTTATGAAAAGAGAGGCGTGGAAGCCAGCGAAGGGTCGAACGCATACAATTGAGAATGTGTCCTCTTCTGAAGAGAAGACTATTCATGTCGAATTAGTATAGAAAAAGTCTTTAGTTTTAGGATTCGGGGTGTTCCGTATTGTACAAATCACTCATATTTACTCAAAGTACCAAAATGTTATCAAAAAACGAGTTTTTGAGAAATGTATGTATAAAACAACACATTTATTTTCAAATGCAAGTTTACATTTAATGAAAGTCATTTACATTCTCTTTACATTCTAGTCGAAACCTCTTACTTCATTATCATTTTTATTCTTTGTTTTGTCATTTACTTTCAAAGTTATTTTTACTTCTGAAGAAATTATATTCCAGAAAACCTAAAACATAAACTTTACACTATTGTCTTAGGATCAATCTAGTTAATCCTATAAGTAACCAGAGTCGTTATATTTTGGAAGAGTATCACTAGTTTACCAAATTTCACAATAAACAAATTGGCACACCCGGTGGGACCTAATGTCTAGTTTTTAGAAGTTTTTTTCTTCTCAAGCAAATTTTTTTCTAAACATTGTTGTAAGAGATTAAGAAGTGGTAGAATAGCCATAACTAGCGAAGCAAGACTCAAAAGGAAGTATGTTAGAAGAATGATTAATCCACCGAACAACAATGGAGAACAACTCTCCTTCGACAGGACAAAATATGATTGTAGTATCTGTGACTGAAATGATACCTTCTACAGTGAATACGACAACAACACTACTACAAAATGTGCATACAACAACGCTAAAGTCACAACGGTTCGCACCAATACCGTAGTGATACTACTAAACTAATGGGCCAACATTTTAATTTTATTTATTTAATTGAAAATTTAAGTTTATAATTGCAGTTAATTCCTTAACCGTGGTGATACAGTCCAACTTTCTTGGGTTTGATCCTGAGCTCCCTCAACTAGTTTATCCCTTTTACTTTAGTGTACGCCTTTTTAATTATATTTATATATAATAAAAAAAATAGTTTATCACTACGGATATTTTTTACAACCGTTGTTACACACTGGTGATTATTTGTATATATTAGACACTAAGTACTCATTCTTCTGTTGATAAAAGAAACAAACTCTAACACCAACACCGTCGGGAAGCAGAAAACAACCATAACACTAATTGTTAATGTCTAGTCTCGTCTCAATGTCTCATTTCAAGGGTGTAAAATCTCGATAAGAAAATTCATGTGCTTGTGACAGTCGTATGGTTTCATTCTTATGCAAGAGGCGTCAAAATAAAGGAAGGGTTTTTTGGAGATGTCCAAATTGGTGGAGTGGTGAAACATGTATTTTTTTCATATGGGATGATGAACAAAAATTGGAAGATGAGGGTACTATGATGCCAGAGTTGGAATCTGTTGGATATTTGAAGGTTATGTATACAGATTCAAAAAAGAAGAACAAGAATTTGAAGACCAAACTGAAGTCAAAGTGATTTTATGGAAATTTGATGTTATTTTTTCTTATCTCCTTTTTGTTTAATATTTACTTTGTTATAAAATGTAATAGTTGAATTAGAGTTTGAAATTTGAAAATGTTATCTTATCTTATATCCTTTATGTTTAATATTTTATGTACTTTGTTATGAAATGTAATATTTGAAGATGCATGGACTTGACAGGAATATGCAACTAACAGACTGTTTCTTACGAGTAAGTTCATCGCAATAATTTTCAATTACAATATATATTATATAATTTACAGTTTCAGCTGATAGGTTAAGTTGAATGTTTAAGATAAATGTTTAAGATAAATGTTTAAGTTGAGTGTTTAAGAGATTTAAGCATATTAAAACTTTATTACATAAGACTTTCATTACACGATCAATGTGAGATATTGGATCGAACTCTATTGGGTCGAAGGGTAGCTTCTGGTTCGACAGGGTTGAGCATTCTATCGAGTCTGTTCATATGTTGGTGTCGAAGACGTCCATACTATAGTTGAAGTGTGTTCTAGTAGGTGGGTGTCTAAATGCTAGGGTTGTTAGTATTTAGAATTAGGCCGATTTGTTATGTCCAATTGTTTAAGTTAGATTGTACCCTAAGTTAGCTTTTAATGGGTATTATTGTACCCCAATTTTTCTCCCTAAGATCCCTCATCATCTCATCATCACAATGCATCAAGATCACAAAAAAGGGTTGGTTCTCATGGTTTTCCTATTCTTAAGTTTTCTCTCAAGAGATCACCAAGCACCTTGTTTGTGTATATTTTGTACATGATTTATATTTTCCTAACTATAAGATATGTATATCATTCGCTCTTTAGATGTTGTGTTGTAGGTGGATGCTACAAAGGTTCTTCTTCAAGAAGTCCATAGATTCTTGTGTTTATTTTCATGCCTTCTCCTCCAACTCTAAAGAATTGTAAAACTTTATCATGTGGTGTATCTCAAGCCATCATCATTTACAAGGTCCAATGAAGCTCATCATGTTCTATCTTGCAAGAGAAGTTCAAAATACAAAGTTGATTCAAGTGGTTGACCTAATTTGGAGCTTTGGATCACAAGCACATAGTTTCCTTAATTCTCAATGTTTGAAGTGGTTTTTCTTGCTATGGTTTCTAATTATCATCTATAACAATATCTAAGGGCCCAATATTGAACTGGACAAGGGTGACATGGTCTATGTCTTGTGTTCCATATAGACATAGGGCAAAAGGGTAATTGTACATACAAGTATTATCATGGAAAGGTTTTTTTCATTTCTGAAATCACCCGGCTGAACTTCCGACTGATAGGATGTATCAATGAAGTTGTCATCGAACGTTTTTTATCTCGCAAAGGAGAAAGAAAAAAATTGAGTAAACTTGATAGGGAAGAAACCACGGTCTTACGACCGAGATATCTGGGTAAGGGAGTTTGTTACGCGAGGGAAAGAGATTAGCACCCCACACGCCCGTAGTATTCTACGGTATCCACTTCTATTTTCTAGCCAAGGGGTGTGTTATATCTATCTATCGCTTAATCACTACAATGCATGCAAAAGAAAAGGAAAATAAAGAAACCACGGGGAAAATAAGGAAGTATTACAAGTTGTGCTCGATCGAGCCCCGTGACAAGATGCCTATGTATTCCCTCGTGCAATGAGAAAGTCAGAGCGTTGTAGTTCGGCTCACTTGTTTTGGTGGGTTTTATGTTTTTTACTTATGAAAAAGATTTTAAACACAAAAGAAAATGCCCCTGTAGGCGAAAAAGAGTTTGTCTTGGTTGGTTGCTTTTACTTTTAAGAAAGGAGTTTGAACCATTACTAGGTGTTTTAGTTTTCAAAAGGAAAAAGAAATCAAGTTTTAGTTTTAATTACATGCAAGGATGCAAAAGAAATAAACAAAACAAAAGGGAGACTAACTAGTACTAGCCCTAATGTTGTCATGCAAAGATTGGACCTATGGTTGAAGATGAGGGAATCTCTACCTATATTGACATGAAAAAGGATGTATATCCTAATGTCTAGGCTCGAGAGCTATCCTAACCGAGCGGTCCTAAGGGAAAGTTATCCTATATTCGTCTTGGTTGTAAAACCAAGGGATGCAAAGGGATGAAGAAATCAAGTGCTTTGGCAAAAGCACACAAGCGATGCAATTCACAAACAAATGTCACAGAAGCGCAAGAAAAGGAGGATGTCCCATAGCCTACAATAACAAATCGAGGGCCGGAAGCAACCAAGAACCAACATATTCTGATTCCCATGAGTGGTATCACCACATGACATCAATTGTCGCGTGTGAAGAGCAAATGATGCGAGTTCAGCAGTAAATGCAAACCCTAGGAAAGCGTGGAAAGTCAGAATAGGGAACTCTTGCCACTTTATTATTATCGACTCGATAAAGGAAGCAACACGATTCACGCGTGCTGAGCTGACACGGACTAGAACTCTGCGGGGGTCGATTGTGGACCTTTTCTGCGTGCCCATCATATCATCATCATATAGTAGGAAATATAAAAAAAGAGGGACTTTTCTTAGTGGTGCCATGTCAGGTTGTCTAACCACTCTTGACCTATGCAAGCACAAACGTAAACACTTACTGAGAATTACCTCCCTATGCATGGTGGAGGATTTTAAACAAGCCAAACACAATTAGCACACAATTTGCAAAATTTCTAGCTACAGATCTTTAAACAGCGACTTTGAGCCCAACGCTCCTATCCTAATCATGGCAATAGAAATATGTAAACCCCTACTTCTCATGATATCTATGAAAGTTGTAAAGAGTGCGATAAATAAGGGGTAACTAGTACCAAACGTATAGTAAATCCGTAGAGCACTGCAAGCTAAGAATACTCCGGAAAACTTCAAGTACTATAGCCACGCAATAAGAGTAAATTGGTGAGAAATGCTCAAGGCATCAATAGCATAGACGTATTACGCATTCATGTGTATCCGAAGCAATAACACCTATGAGAGAGGAGAAAACCCAACAAACAGACAATTGAATGTACGGATATGCGCACAAGCCAAGAAACATGTGTATACACATTCCGATCAAGTGTACCAAGAAGAAAACCACGCAAGCAGACAATAGAATGTACGCATATACGCACAAGCTAAGGAACATATGTATACATATTCCATACAACGATACCTTCAAGAATGGAGTTAGACCAAAAAAGCAAATAAAAAGAATGCACATGTGTGTGTACAAACGCAAAGAACCTGTAAAAAGGGAGTAAAACTCAAGAAATAGATAATAGAATGTACATGTGAGTGTACGAACGTAAAACACCTGCAAGAACGGAGGTAGATCGAAAAAGTAGACAAATAGAATGTACACTTGGGTGTACAAGCGCACAACACCTGCAAAAACGGAGAAAGACTAAAGAAGCAAGCAAATAGAATGTACACACATGTGTACAAGCGCAAAGCACCTGTAAAAAGGAGTAAAACCCAAGAAACAGATAGCATAATATACGCATATGCGCACAAGCCAAGGAATATGTGTATACACATTATGATCAAGTGTACCTTCAAGAAAACCACACAACCAGACAATAGAATGTACGTATATGCTCACAAGCCAAGGAACATGTGTATACATATTCCATACAAGGATACCTGCAAGAACAGAGTTAGACCGAAAAAGCAGATAAAAAGAATGCACATGTGTGTGTGCAAACGTAAAGCACCTATAAAAAGGGAGTAAAACCCAAGAAACAGATAATAGAATGTACACGTGTGTGTACGAACGCAAAAACACCTGCAAGAACGGAGTTAGACTGTAAAAGCAGACAAATAGAATGTACACGTGGGTGTACAAGCGCATGACACCTGCAAAAACGGAGTTAGACCGAAGAAGCAAGAAAATATAATGTACACGCATGTGTACAAGCGCAAAGCACCTGTAAAAAGGGAGTAAAACCCAAGAAATGGATAATAGAATGTACACGTATGTGTACAAGCGCAAAACACCTGCAAAAACGGAGTTAGACCAAAAAAGCAGACAAATAGAATGTACACGTGGGTGTACAAGCGCATGACACCTGCAAAAATGGAGTAAGACCGAAGAAGCAAGCAAATAGAATGTACACACATGTATAAAATCGCACAACAATGATGCTAAAAATCCATAGCTCAAGTGAAAATGTCCCGAAATGCCTCGTACATGAAACAAAGTATCAAGATTAACAAAGCAAGTATAAGAAATAATGATCGGAATGCAAAACCGATTGCAAATATGATTATAAACTAGTATAAGCATGTGAGAAGTGAAATAAGATCACAAAAATCGAAATGGGAAGGTGGTTTTCCGAAATCGGAGCAAAAAATGGACTTCTCGGAATCGATTAAGAATCACATGGTTGCTTGTAAAAACATCAACGGATTCCAAAATGTTAACGATTTTAATTGATTCTGAGTAGAAGTCGCACTTTTTGGACCTTAAAGTGACGGGGCAGCGCCGGTGTTTAGGAAATTTGTGCTCAAAATTTGATTCCGAAACCTCCAAAATCGATTCTAGAACGTGTCAAAACATGGGGGACATATATCATTACTTCGAACTTTCAAGCAAAAATGAGTTTCGACACATGAAAACGCAAAAATATGCTTACGGAACCATAAAATTCATGTTTTGAATTAAATTCCGAATCAAGTTTTTGTTTGGCTTTGAAGTGTTAAAGGAATCGGAATTTAATCCATAACATGTAATTAAAAAGCCAAAACAAAATGCAACTCAAGTTATGTACAAGCTTGATCAAGTTACAAGTTAAAAAGTGTGCAAAAATGCATGTAAAATGCAAGTTTTTATGTGTTGTATGGTTTTTTAGGTGAGTACAAATGCAAGTGTGTGTGATATCATGTGCAAGTGATACATACTCAATGCGTATTCTACCTAAATGCAATGCAAACATGTAAGAATGTCTAAAGAAATCAAGTGCACAAAGTGTCAAGTTGTGGTGAAATCATACTTGTAAAAATGTGAGTGAAAAGTGATATTTCCTCATGTTTTCATGTCATACAAATTGAACAAGAACATATCAAATTGATTCAACTATCCTACATGAAAATGTATGGATATGAAAAGATGCAATTTATGTCATAATGTATGAATTCAAGTGTGTGTATGTGAGTTATATACAAGTGCAAGTGTGCCAAAAACTAGGTGCCTTAATTCTTACATTTCGACACAATTTTATGCACAAAGTAAACTTCTAATCACAAGATTCAATGCATCTTAATTGATCAATATATTCCCTAATGCATGAACATACAATATGTGATGTAAAATGCACAAAATAGAAGCCTAAATACAATGCAAATTAACACTACAAGTGTATGTGTGTGTTATGTGTAAAAAGCTTCACACTGACACCTTTCGCATCACAAAAACGGATGTAAATCAAAGAATCAAGCAAAACAAATGCAATAATCAGAATCCACACGGAATTTGCAATCAATTCGACTATTCGATTTAAAGAAAAGCTAAAAGTGAAAAATAGCTTAAAATAAGTGCTTAATTAAATTAATCACTTACTTGAACTTGAAGTTTGAGTTGAATTGTTAAATAAAATACCAAATCCTAGCTCCAATTGTTGATAATAGTCGAAATCGAAATCGGAAGAAGAAAACTTGAATTCTTGAGAAATTGAAGAAAATTGCATAGAGGAAGATCTTCCTCCCTTGAAACCGAGCTAGAAGAGATATGAGGAAGAGCTGTCTGAGCGAGAAGAAAGCTAGTGAGGGGCGTCCGGTCACCTTGCGCAGAGGAGGAAGGCAGCTCGGACTTGGCTTGACTGACTGGAACGAGCGGAAGTGATGGAAGGAGCATCGCGCGAAGGAAAGGAGAAGAGGGAGAGGTCCGATCAGACCGTTCGACGAAAGAGCGGCCACCGGAGTACAAAACCTTTGACGAAGCAACGTCCAGCGTAGGGAGGATCGGAGGACATAGCAGTGGTCGGTGTGGTAAGGGAGGAATTCGGTTGGGAGGCTTGGAGGGAAGGAGCTTTGCTTCAAATTTTCTTCCAATTTCCTTTTTGAATTTTCACCCTTGATTTGAGAGAGAATTAGGGAGAAAAAGTGAGATTTGAGAGAGAATTTTAGCAAATGAATATCTTGTCCTCATTTCTGAAGGAAAAAATTAATATATAGTATGGAGAATTGGGCCTAAGAGTGTCTTGGATCCATAATCAAGCCCAAATCATGATTATCCGGATAATTTTCGTAATTAATTCAAAACAGCCCGATCCGTCGAGAATTTGAAGTCAAACTCTAAACAAAAAATGTTCAGAATTCCATTTTGCTCGTAAGTGTCAAACTTTCGACGCAATCAGATAAATGGTCAAGGAGATATGAATTTTTGAAGTTTCAGTACAGTTTTCAAGCGACTGACACAATTAGAATTTGATTTGCGCTCTTCGAAGAAAATGCCTCGAACGAGGGTCTTCCGATCAAAATTTGCAAGTAAGTGTTTCTGAGACAATCGAAGCCAACGAAATTTTTGAACTTTTGGCACTGGTCCCATCTTGTTTCAATACAAATCGAGCAAGATATGATTTTTCGAAGTTCGCGTACCAGATGAAAATTGCTCGGTTCAGCTCAAAATTCCGTCCGAAGAATAAAAACCTGATCTTAAACGGTGAGGAATCAACTCCCATGTTGTGAATGAAAATTGTAGAGGGCTTCGGTACGGAATTTTATAAATTATCCTCGCTCAATTTTGAGTTTCCATCTAGGAGATATGAATTTTTTAGTGCATAGAACACATGGTTCAGCACTAAAATTCAGTTTAATCCTTTTGTGAAATCAATTTTTCCGGGGACCTTACTCACATAATTTGCTTCCGGCTTTCAAACAAAAGTTGTAGATAATAATGAAAAGGACATGTCGGTCAAAAATCATCAGAAAATACCAGTTGAGATGAAAGATACGCCATCTGGAGTGCCCAAAATGCACTGAAAACCCAAATTCCACTTTATTGAGAAATAAGCGAATAAATTCTTTTTCTTTGACGAAACGGCCTCCGATCTAAACAGATAAACTTGAGATCATATTGAAATGATCCCAGAGCCTATGGAACCAAAATAAAATAGCTTTCCGACCAGAATATGTTGTATTGAGCATGCGACTCGAAGAATATAGATATCGGACTCAAAGTGATCTGAGACAACCGAAACGCGTCATTTCTTTCACCACTTGGGATACTTCAAACCGGGTAAACCCATGATCAATGATAGCATGTGACTACATGTATGTTTATGAAATCGAATTATAATCCAGAAATATGTAAAATAAAAGGGTAAATTTTGGGGTACAACAATTTCACATGACATTTTCGTGACTTGGGTAGCATGATGGTGTTGCTAGATACCAATCACTGTTTATTATGTTAAATGTGATTTAATATAATTGCTAACGCCGCAGAAACCTACAGGGTCACACACATAAGGACAGATTAATGATAGATAGATTAAATGAGAAATAGCGTAAGGTACAGTGCACTTAAGTGGAATATGGAATGTGGTAAGGTACCACACGCTTAAGTGATATGCGGTACATTATAAGGTATGATACTCGTATGCTTAATTGGGATTTTATCTTACAACCTTTATTGAGCTTTTAGCTTGCAGCCCACACTTGTGGTTCTATAAATAGAACCCTTGTGCTGAAGCATTTTACTTGATGAAAATTTGGTCTTGCAATCCTAGCCGTATTTTCGCTCACTCTCTCACTCAAAGCTTTCATTCATAAGCAGCTAGCACTATGACCTGAATCGATTTGTTCATGTGGTCTGATTAGAGGCATTTTTCTTCATCAACGCTCGTGATCGCATCATCAAAAATCCAAATCGCCACAAGAGGTAATAGATTTTATCACTGACCATGCTCATTCGTAAGGATCGCTAAAGGAAAATTATATTTTTGTTGCGGTTTTGTATCACAGTTTTCCTTCATTTAGTATGTTAGGTTTATTATAAATAGCATACTAGTCTCTCATCATCGCATACTGCAAATCCTAATTTAGGGTGAGAGGTTTATTTGTTATTCTTGTATACTTGTAATCTCGTTTGAAGATAAAGTAAAGAATAACAGTTAATAACCAATCCTTGTGTTCATCGTGTTCCTCATATATTCTACCCTTGTTTGTTTCCTGATCATTAAGCAACAAGTTTATACTTTTTTTCCAAGACATCTGACTCATAACAATCAAAAAACATAGTCAAATCTAAATCCTCTCGCTGAGATAAAGTTTGACCAATAATAGTCTTCCTCATCATCATCATTAGAATTTAGAAAAAACATCATTTGTCTTCTCAACATTCTTCTTCTTCTTCTACTTCTCCTCACCCCGAGGGTTCTCATTAGTCTAAACATAATGCCCTCGACAACAACATCTTGAATCTGAGGATGGATTGGCACCACAACATCGGCCTATACAACAACATATTGATATTGAGGTTGGTTTGGCACCACAACACCCTCTACATCAACATTTGAATTCTCAACGTTGTTGGTGGCTTGAGCAGGATAATACATGTTGATTCCTTTGGATAAAGTTGTGTTTGTGTCTTGGTTCTTCCGCTTTTATGTTGCTCATTCTGATTCTTTATCTTATTATCTTGCAAGTTTAAAAAACAAAAATGCTAATCATTGTTTCTTTAATTTTATACGCTTTATTTTCTCTTGGAAGTTGGAAATATTACATATCTCGAGATGTTCAAATTTTATCATTTACTTAATGGAATTGTGGACTTGTAATATAAGTTTTGATATCAATTAAAAATTGGTTTAATGTTGATTCTGGTATGAAAATTTGATATTTATTCATATACTATATCACAACGGTTAGTAAGTATAATTGGACCGTGATTGTAAGTACCGCATATACTACCACACGCTACATAACAACGCCTGCTCCCGTGTGGTTATATATCTTTCCCAACCATTACTAAATTCCTTTTATGTAGTAGTGAAATATCGTCGAACGCTCAAAGTGGAATAGTGTTATCCCTTATAAGAACACAAAGTCAACCATTTACCCCCAAGACTAGTGGGAAATAGTAAATTTAGGACTTATGCGCCTGGGTTTTTGATGCCCGTGAATAGATGCGAACAACCATATGTCATGCCAACATCAATAATGGAAAATTTGCATAATAGTGCATCAATGTTCGGTGATCCGTTGGTGTCTACATTTTCACCGTTATAAGGGTCATCTTCAGGTGTTAAAAATTTGGGTTGAAACACCCAACCCCTGAGATTCGTTGCCCAATTGCTTGTTATTACGACGAATTCAACGACAGTACTTATACAACAAATAGATGGCAGTAACCATGAAATGGTTGGTATCCTTGCCCAACAAATGGCCACAATATTTAACCCTTTGATCCAAAGTGCTATGCAAACTAATCAACATAATGCATAGATGAATCAACAATTGGCAGCGCAAATGGCGGAATTGCAGTTTTATTTGGTGCCCCTCAAGCGCCAATTCAACAAGCCCGTCGAGAATGGTTAAGAGCAAATTAAGGAGCAGTTTTTGAGGAAGATCCGACAATTAACCAGACCCAACCACAGGCGCCAAATACTGGAAAACTTAACCAGGGGCAACGAGTCGAGCCATGTAGGTTCAAACAAGTGATATAGGGTGGAAGAAGCCCCAAAAGTGGTGATGGTTAATCGAAAATAGGATGTAGAGGAAGTTATCCATCGTGTTCGACAAGACGAATTTGTAGGAGAAAATAATTTGGCAGCCATGGTCAAATGGATAATGGCGCGAAATAGGGTAAACGTAGACTTTTGAATGCCAAATTATACTTTCCCTTTGTTTGAATATGATTTACAAACTGAGTTACCCAGGGGATGGAAAGTCCCAAAGTTCACAAAATTATATGGGGACACCAGTGAATCTACTTTCTAACACATAGCCAGGTATCTAACCGAGGCTGGGGACATTGCGAATAACAAAAGCTTAAGGATAAGATATTTCCCTATTTCCCTTACCAAAAATGCCTTTAATTGGTTCACCATCATCCCTGGAAATTCCATCCATGATTAAACTTGCTTAGAGATGTTGTTCCATGAGCTGTTTTATATGGGTCATTCGAAGATAAGCTTGAAAGAATTGACTAGCATCAAGTGTAAGTTTAGATGCTTTACACAAGTTCTTAAACATGAACTAGTTGAAATGGATGTGAGTGGTTTAGATTATTCTATTTGAAAGAAGTTAGACATCAAATACTTAAGAGATATGGCCCAGTTAACAGAAAAAGTTTGACAAGTGGAACATCTGAAGACTGGAAAAGATAGGGCAATGAAACAACTCGATTTTCAAAAATCTTTTAATTCTCGAAAACAGTGAAATCGCCACCTAATTTTATTTGTTCTAAAAAGAACGGGAAAATATAAATAAAACCCAAAACAAGCGGATAAGGCGGTCTACGAGACCAAAAAGTGGGATCGGGAGTCGGTTATGTAAGGGGAAGGTATTAGCACCCCTTACATCCATCGTACTCGATGGGACCCATTTAATTCTACGCGTTTGTGTGTGTGTGTTTACTAAGTTATGGATGCTAAAAGAAAACAGAATTTGTTTCTTATTATTTTGAGTTTGGCACGGTTTCAGAACCGTGTGCCTACATATTCCCTCGTGCAATGGGAAAGTCAAAACTCTGTAGTTCCTCTCGAAAAGATTTTAAGTTTGTTGTATTGATTTTATAAGAAAAATCGTGCATTTAGACATTTCAAATACTTTGAACTAGGACTTGTTTTGTTTGTTTGAAAAGCTTAAGTCCTCGTTCGTACTTGAAACGACTATTTACACTCTCTTTATCCGAAAAGAGTTTTTTATGATCGCGTATGAGCGATAAAAGAATTTGAATGAGTTGAATTGTTTTTTATG
This sequence comes from Vicia sativa, assembly GCA_021764765.1. Classification (NCBI taxonomy): domain Eukaryota; kingdom Viridiplantae; phylum Streptophyta; class Magnoliopsida; order Fabales; family Fabaceae; genus Vicia; species Vicia sativa. The sequence continues at coordinate 132,913,144 of CM038792.1, read as the reverse complement.
TGGATGAAAAAGTATCGAACAACGAGGCTAGCGTCTCACGATTCAAATACTAGAAACCCGAGGAACGAAAGTTCGCACAAGTCGTCTATCACCCAAAAAGTTTTCTTGAGAAAAAGTGAAGTGAAACAAGTTCACGTTATTTAGGAGTCTTTAAGCCATGGGTCTAGCGTCCAACGACTTAAAGACTAAAGTTTGTTTGGGGGACAAGTTTTTTTAACAACTAGTCTAGCGTCTAACGGCTAAAAACTTGTATTTTATTATGAAAAAGATTTCGAAAATGCACTCGACGTTGGATCGAGGTTTGAAACTTTATTACGAAAGTGTTTTTGCAATGCGAGTTATGGTTAATTGAACATATGGTCCTAAGGTGCGATAATGGAAAGGAACAAACAATTGTATACAAGATTAAATAAAGCAAGTAAATAAATTAAAAGCCCATACAAGGTGGCTTAAACAATTTAGTGTGTAGGTGCATGCACGAAATAAATTTAATCGACTAATTAAACGAAATTTAATCAAGTAATTAGTTTAATAAAATTAATTAGGTAAACTAATTAATTTTAAATAACCTAATTAGATAATTAAATAATGTTTAACTAATCAATCAAAGTTTCATTGTAAGCCCAAGAGCAAGCGTGGTGTGTGCAAAAAAATGTGTGGCCGTTGTGACGCTTCAAAGCTTTGTCAACTCAGGGTTTTAAAGATGGCTCGCACGAGTATTAGTTTGAAAATATTTTCGGTTGTGCTTTGTGAATAATTAAATAATAAAGCAATAAAATTATTTACTAATTATTACAACAAGTGGGGAATGGGGGTACAAATTTACAAATGGGGATATATACAGAAAAAGGAACAAAATGCTAAAAATTTCCTAATAATAATAAAATGTTTAACTACACTACTATTATCATTTTTTCGCGTTTTTGTTTTGGGCTATACTAAATATATTACTGGTTTAAATATAATAATAATAAATATTATTGATTAAGAAGATAATGTGGTTACTAATAATAATAGTAAATAGTAATAATAATATAGAGTAATAGTAATAAAAAAAATAGTATAAAACAATAGTAATAATAATATAAAGATAATAATGATATTAGTAGTAACATATTATGAAAGTAATAATAATGATGATATTAATAAATAACTAAGATATTAATAATAATATAATATAAAAGTAATAATAATAATAGTATGGTGTTAGTAAATAATTAAGATATTAATAATAATATTAATAATAATAATCCTAATAACTTAGAAAAAGGAAAGGAAAAGAAACCCATCTGTTCTCTCACGCTTCTTCTTCGTGAAAGACCCAGAAACTTCGTCTCTCTCTCGCCGGAACTCTCTCATCTCTCGTCGGAACCCTCGTCGTTCCTCACCGGCGATCGTTGCTCTCTCTCTCTCTCTCTCACCATGGCCGCGACTCGCCGGTGATCGTCTCTCTCTCACGCGATTCGCGACCGATCGTGACCCTCTCTTCTCTCTCGATCTCGCTGCATGTTGGATTTATGATATTTTGATTTGTGATTATGTTTTCTGCTTGGTACAGGTTTGTTGGGAACGATTGTTGGATAGATGGAAAAGGGTTTTGAAACCCTAAAAGACCCACATAGAGGCCGCGGATTTGTACCTTGTCGAAACGGGTGAGACCTTTTCAACTTCTTCTTCTTCTTTCTCAGTATCAGAATAGGATTTCTGAAACTAAACTATAATCTGAAGGGTCGGGTTGAGGAAAATGATGATGGGTTAGTGTTTTTCTGTGTATTGGGTTTTTGAATCGATGCTTGCTGCTTTTTCTTGTTTGGAACTGGCTTTCTTGTGTTGTGCTTTTTACTGGTATAAGAACAGATGCTAGCTTGTGATGATTTTTTTTCTGTGGTCTCCCCTCCTAGATTAGTTTTTTTGAACTGGTTATATTGAACAGATACTGTCTTGGTCTTTGGTCTTTGGTCTTTGTTTTATGATCTGGTATCCTGCTATTTCCTGGTCTCTTAGACTGCTACACTGATACATACTACTCTGGGGTATTTTGTAAACAGATACCAAGCTTGAATTTTTAGATGCCATCCTCTTTTCTGATTAATTAGAGCAGTCTTGCCTTGGTCCCTCTGCTGCAGTCTGTGTTGCTTGTTACCATATTCAAATGTCCTCTTTTCTGCATAAGTCCTGTTATACTTTTTGAAATAGAAATTAGCATCTTTCCAATCTTGTGCATGCTGCCTGCTGCTCTTGTTTGGGTGAAAAATAGTTACTGTGTGGGGTAAAAACTTATTTTTGTCTGCTGATAACCATGACTGCTATGCTGTTGGATTACATCTTGGGCTGGAAATCTGAAAACCTTGGTAAACTGCTGGGCTAATGCTGTTGGGCTTTTTCTTTGGAAAAGTGATGTTTCCTGATTTCCTTCTCTATACCTCCTTTGTGAACCAACAACGAAAGTTGTTGTGATTTGCAAAGGAAGTAACGGTAATGGCCGATGAAGGAACTTCGGTTCCGAGGCTTTCGAAGCAATTGACCTTTAAACCTGATTCCTCAACCCCACCCTAGTGATGAGTCCGAAAAACATGATTCTTGTTGGTGTTCGTGTGAAATTTATTCCTTTTTGTAACTGCTAATTGATGCTCTCTTGTTGTTTCAGGTAACAAGCGGATAGCATGAAAGAAGAATGCTCGGGTACGAAGAACAGTTCGGAGAAAGCGCCAATTAGCTCGGGAAAATTCGGAAGCTTGTAGCATTAGATTAGGACACCTTAGAAACTTGTAAAATTATGATATTTGTATCTTTTTTGTAACTAAGATTGTAATTTGAATTCCAAAAATAACTTCCTTTCTTTGTATTCCCAATTTGAAACTATACCCGAATTTCAAAGGAATACAAATTCTCCTTTTTTCACATTGCATCTTGAAATTCCACATTTTTATATTCATGCTTGAAATATCCAACAATTTCTTGTAATTATATTGACTGGCAAATTCAAACACCCATAAATGGTATTTTCACTCACCGAATTCAAATAATCTGAGTAAAAAGACTTCCTTCTAAAAATTAAATTCTCAAATAACTAAATATTTTTTGAATTCAATTTCTAAACCAATAATCCTTTTTTTCGGAAGGACAATTCCAAACGACCTTTTTGTACAAAAAATTCGAAATCGTTCGAAACCTCTTGAATTAGAATCGAAGCGGCTAAAAACTTTTCCACCACTTTTCCATGAAAAATCCTCAGTAAGAATTCCTCTGAAATTGTAATAAACAAACACACATTTTTGAAAATAAAGGGATGAAACGGAGGGGAAATTTTGGGGTGCGACAGTTGCCCCTATTCAACCATCTTAAACCTGATAGGTGAGAAAAAGCGACAGCTTTCGAACATTCGAGGTGGAAGAAGATTGAATACCAGAGAACCCCGAAATTTGCCCTACGCGGGAAACCAATGCCACAAGAGACACATGTAATATATCTTGACTACAGAGTCAAGGAAAAACGCTTGGAGAGAAAACTTGCTAAGCACCAACAGAATGCTTTAACACAGCAGCAACCAATGAGAAACAATTAGGAGTTTTCAACAACACTGGGGATAATCGTGTAATCGAAATGACTTTGACAACAATTTTAATGAAAATGCTATGAGAAGAGAAACGAACTTCTCAAGCGAAAAGAAAAACAATATATTGAAAAATTGCCATGATCGGGAACTTAACAAAGAGTTCCCTGATAATTAAGGAATACCGGGAGACCTTAAACAAAATTGAAAAATTGACATAATTGAGAACTTAACAAAGAGTTCCCTGAAGACACGGTTGAGAACTTAACAAAGAGTTCCCTGATAATTAAGGAATACCTGGAGACCTTAACAAAGATATATGGCTAGAACAATATCGGAATTGTTGGTGCACGAAAGTGCGAGGAGCCACGGCATGCTGAATGTCTTTGACCGTGTAACCTCGAGTTACCCGCGAAATCGATGCGCAGAGAGTACAATTCTACGGGATAAACAAAACAATATCCAGCACACCGGTGTGATATAGATGTTTATGAAGTCGGTAAATCTTGTTTCCGACATTTCTGCTGATGAGATCTTCTTGAACATGTGCGGACATGTTGAACAACCGAGTTGACAAGATCTTCAATTTATATGATAGCTTTACCGTTGATAGCGAATGGTGTGGTGAAAAACTTCTAGGGTAATGAGCTTCAATTTGCTGACATTGTATGGACAATGCGTTGTAGCAAGTGGATGTGTGGATCAACTTCTGAGTTGGAGAAATATCCTGAGATAGAATAAACATCCTGCCGGGTGGACATTTATTGTTGAGTAGTTGATGACTTACTGGGGAAATAAACACACCAGAAGTTTGCTGTAACGTTCTGAGAACAACTCAAAGAACAAAATGCGGAATTCGCTGCCAGTAGACATTGTCAGGGAGATTCTTGTCTGAAAGAAGTCTTGACAATACCAAGAATAATGCTGTAATAATCCTTTCTGAAGGAGATTCACTTGGGGAGAGAAATGAGCTTCGCTGGGGAAACTTCGTAAGAAAACCGTGTGGAAAATTCGCTGGGGATTCCCGGTTGAATAATTTTGCTGACATTAGAGTCCTTCTGAAAGAGACAACCGTTTTGCTGGGGAAAAAAATCTCGATTGGAGAAGCCAAGTGTTGTTGAGATCCATACAAGTATATAACTTGCGCTTGTAGAAAAGAGGATACTTTTGTCGTCTGAGAATTAATCCTTCAATTTTGATCCTTATAAGGACAATTGCAGTTTCAGTTGAAAAACTTGCAAAACAAATAGTCGAAGCTAATGCATGGGTATCATATGCATGATATGATTTTTTTCTAATGAACATAGTATATGATTTCCTGATACTGTTGAGAAAAGGAAGACATCACTGGGGAATCCAATTGAACGATCTTGTTGTCATAAGAGTTCACTGGGGATGATCGATCGCTTCTCTAGGGAAGAGACTTCACTGGAGAATTGACACTACTGTCGATTGTCTGTCACCCAAGCGTTCACCTGGCACTGGGGAGAGAAATTGAATTGTCGTTTGAGACACGGTCTTTGACACCCGTATTCGACTTTATTCTGAACAGATCCCAAGTCTGGCGGAGGTTTATGCATGAATACGCTGTGATATGACATGAATGGATGAATGAATGGATGAATTATGCGTGAATATACTGGTTGATGCATTGGTTTATCAACTGAATTCCCGACACTGCTGAAAGAAATCAAATGAAGGGCAACGACCATAATTCAGGTCACAAATGCAAATAGTTCCTCACAGGAAAAACTTCTGATTACTCGCAATCATCAAGATGGAGACGGAGATATTCCAATTCCGAGGAAAAGCGTAATACTTAGAGAGTCAGTCACCCCCCCAACATTCAGTAAATCAAAGCAATTTTAAGTTTCAAAATTTCATTGTTTCACCATTTTGAATGATTTTAATTTTATCTAAAACAAACAGCAGCATTAAGTTAATCATACAGAAAAGATAAAAAGTAAGACAAGAAATGAAGTTCAACTGAACAAATCTTTTATTTGAAATATGAGAGAGAAACAACTCATAAGTAGGGATTTTGTACATAAAGATGCACATTCCTTTAGGAGGAACATACGGAAAAAAGTGAATCTATTACACATTTCTTAAAACAACAACGAAATTGAAACTGAACTTCATTGAACCGAAACATGCTATTCCCCCTCCTGACTGCTATTCTTCATCACTTCGCTTCTGAATATGGTGATTGAACTAATCCTTTCCATATGAGCTTTTGTTGTGGCGCGGAGACACACACTGCAACATTATGTCTTTATACATTCCCTAACTTTTGCGTGAACCATTTTCAGAAGATTTTGGTTCACCGGGATATCTACCCTTTTTTGCTTAAGCCGCCTTTCGGGACTTCTGGCTTAATTTTTTAGACATAATACTTCTTGACTGCGTCTAAATTGATAGCGTGTGCCAAGTCTTCTCCATCCATGTTGGTGAGAACAAGAGCTCCTCCTGAGAAAACCTTCTTTACCACATATGGTCCTTCATAGTTTGGCACCCACTTTCCACGAGGGTCCCTGTGTGGGGAGACTATCCTCTTTAGCACCAATTCGCCCACTTTGAACTCGCGGGGACGTACTTTCTTGTCAAAAGACCTCTTGATTCTTTTCTGGTAGAGTTGGCCATGACAAATGGCTGTCAACCTCTTTTCTTCGATCAGATTAAGTTGGTCGTATCTATTCTGAACCCATTCCGCTTCTTCCAACTCGGTTTCCATCAGAACTCTGAGAGAAGGAATCTCAACTTCTATAGGAAGTAATGCTTCCATACCATACACAAGTGAGTACGGTGTCGCTCCGGTCGAAGTACGAATAGACGTTCTGTACCCGTGCAAAGCGAAAGGCAACATCTCGGGCCAATCCTTATACGTCTTCACCATCTTCCGAAGGATCTTCTTGATATTCTTATTAGCTGCCTCAACAGCACCATTCATCTTTGGTCTGTAGGGAGATGAGTTGTGATGATCGATCTTGAAGGTGTCACATAACTCCTTCATCATCTTGTTGTTCAGATTCGTCCCATTGTCTGTGATAATCTTGCTAGGAGTATCGTAGCGATAGATTATGTTGTTCTTGATAAACCGGGTAACCACTTGTCGTGTCACATTCGCATACGAAGCAGCCTCAACCCACTTGGTGAAATAATCTATGGCGACTAGTATGAAGCGATGTCCATTGGAAGCTTTCGGCTCAATCATTCCGATCATATCAATTCCCCACATAGAGAATGGCCATGGGGAGGTCAAAACATTCAGAGGTGAGGGTGGCACATGCATCTTATCGGCGTGAATTTGACACTTGTGACATTTCATCGCATAAACAACACAGTCTGTTTCCATAGTCATCCAGTAATAACCAGCCCTGAGGATTTTCTTTGCCATAGCATGTCCATTTGCGTGGACCCCAAAAGAACCTTCATGAATTTCTTTAATGAGTTGATCTGCTTCGTGTCTATCCACGCATCTGCACAAGACCAAATCAAAATTCCGCTTGTACAACACCCCACTACTCAAGAAAAAGTTGGCAGACAACTTCCTCAAAGTCTTCTTATCAGTGATAGATGCCCCTTCTGGGTACTCTCCATTCTCTATATATTGCTTGATGTCGTAAAACCAAGGTTTACCGTCAGTTTCCTCATCAACCGTCATACAGTATCCAGGTTCATCTAGACGCTCGATAGTGATGGAAGGTGCTTCATTAGCCCACTTGACCTTGAACATTGAAGACAAAGTGGCTAAAGCATCAGCTAACTGGTTTTCTTCTCTAGGAATATAATGGAAAGTAATCTCATCAAAGTATGGTATTAGCTTCAAGACATGATCTCTGTACGGAATCAACTTTTCATTACGAGTTTCACACTCTCCTTTGACCTGACAAACGACGAGTGCTGAATCTCCATAAACTTCAAGAATTTTGATTCTCAAATCAATGGTTGCTTCTATCCCGAAAATACAAGCTTCGTATTCCGCCATGTTGTTGGTACAATCGAAACAGATTCTGGCGGTGAAAGGAATATGAAAACCTGTTGGAGAGGTTATGATTGCTCCTATGTCGTGCCCTACTGCATTGGATGCTCCATCAAACACAAGTGTCCACCGGGATCCTGGCTCGGGTCCTTCCTCTGGTCCAGGAATGTTGCATTCTCTGATAAACATGACGTCTTCGTCTGGGAAGTCAAACCTCATCGGTTGATAGTCCTCCATAGGCTGGTGGGCGAGATATTCTGATACCACACTTCCTTTGATAGCTTTCTGAGTTACATATTGAATATCATATTCGGATAGTAGCATCTGCCAACGTGCAATCCTTCCAACCAAAGCTGGCTTTTCGAAGATGTATTTGATAGGATCCATCTTGGATATCAGCATTGTAGTGTGACACACCATGTATTGTCTCAAACGACGGGCAGCCCATGCCAAAGCGCAACACGTTTTCTCTAGCAGAGAGTATCGACCTTCGCACTCGGTGAACTTCTTACTCAGATAGTAAATTGCATGCTCTTTTCTTCCTGTTTCGTCATGTTGCCCCAGAACACAACCCATAGATCCTTCGAGTACGGTGAGGTACATTATGAGAGGCCTTCCAGGCACAGGCGGTATCAAGATAGGTGGTTCTTGTAAGTACTCCTTGATCTTATCAAATGCTCGCTGACAATTATCATTCCATATGATGGCTTGATCTTTCTTCAACAACTTGAACAAAGGTTCACAAGTAGCTGTCAAATGCGATATGAACCGAGAAATGTAATTTAAGCGTCCCAAGAAACCACAAATTTCTTTCTCCGTTCTTGGTGCTAGCATTTCTTGAATAGCTTTCACTTTGTCAGGATCTACCTCGATACCTCGCTGGCTTACGATGAATCCAAGTAGCTTCCCGGACCGGACTCCGAAAGTACACTTGTTAGGATTCAACCGAAGTTTGTACTTTCTCAATCTTTCAAACAGCTTTCTGAGATGGACAATGTGCTCCTCTTCAGTTTGAGACTTGGCGATCATATCATCCACATAGACTTTGATTTCTTTATGCATCATATCATGGAAAAGAGCTACCATGGCTCTTTGATAAGTTGCCCCAGCGTTCTTCAGTCCAAAAGGCATGACTTTGTAACAGAAAGTGCCCCATGGGGTGGTGAATGTTTTCTTCATCATGTCTGCAGGATCCATCTTGATCTGATTATATCCGGAGAAACCATCCATGAAAGAGAAAACCGACGACTGAGCGGTGCTGTCGACCAAGACATCAATGTGTGGTAAGGGAAAGTCATCCTTCGGGCTGGCTCGATTCAAGTCTCTGTAATCTACACACATCCGAACCTTTCCATCCTTCTTGGGGACAGGTACAATGTTGGCAATCCAATCTGGATATACCGACACAGCAAGGAAACCGGCGTCGAACTGCTTCTTCACTTCGTCTCTAATCTTCTTAGCCATCTCGGGGTGCGTCCTCCTCGGTCTTTGTTTCACGGGAGACCTTTTCAACTTCTTCTTCTTCTTTCTCAGTATCAGAATAGGATTTCTGAAACTAAACTATAATCTGAAGGGTCGGGTTGAGGAAAATGATGATGGGTTAGTGTTTTTCTGTGTATTGGGTTTTTGAATCGATGCTTGCTGCTTTTTCTTGTTTGGAACTGGCTTTCTTGTGTTGTGCTTTTTACTGGTATAAGAACAGATGCTAGCTTGTGATGATTTTTTTTCTGTGGTCTCCCCTCCTAGATTAGTTTTTTTGAACTGGTTATATTGAACAGATACTGTCTTGGTCTTTGGTCTTTGGTCTTTGTTTTATGATCTGGTATCCTGCTATTTCCTGGTCTCTTAGACTGCTACACTGATACATACTACTCTGGGGTATTTTGTAAACAGATACCAAGCTTGAATTTTTAGATGTCATCCTCTTTTCTGATTAATTAGAGCAGTCTTGCCTTGGTCCCTCTGCTGCAGTCTGTGTTGCTTGTTACCATATTCAAATGTCCTCTTTTCTGCATAAGTCCTGTTATACTTTTTGAAATAGAAATTAGCATCTTTCCAATCTTGTGCATGCTGCCTGCTGCTCTTGTTTGGGTGAAAAATAGTTACTGTGTGGGGTAAAAACTTATTTTTGTCTGCTGATAACCATGACTGCTATGCTGTTGGATTACATCTTGGACTGGAAATCTGAAAACCTTGGTAAACTGGGCTGATGCTGTTGGGCTTTTTCTTTGGAAAAGTGATGTTTCCTGATTTCCTTCTCTATACCTCCTTTGTGAACCAACAACGAAAGTTGTTGTGATTTGCAAAGGAAGTAACGGTAATGGCCGATGAAGGAACTTCGGTTCCGAGGCTTTCGAAGCAATTGACCTTTAAACCTGATTCCTCAACCCCACCCTAGTGATGAGTCCGAAAAACATGATTCTTGTTGGTGTTCGTGTGAAATTTATTCCTTTTTGTAACTGCTAATTGATGCTCTCTTGTTGTTTCAGGTAACAAGCGGATAGCATGAAAGAAGAATGCTCGGGTTCGAAGAACAGTTCGAGAAAGCGCCAATTAGCTCGGGAAAATTCGGAAGCTTGTAGCATTAGATTAGGACACCTTAGAAACTTGTAAAATTATGATATTTGTATCTTTTTTGTAACTAAGATTGTAATTTGAATTCCAAAAATAACTTCCTTTCTTTGTATTCCCAATTTGAAACTATACCCGAATTTCAAAGGAATACAAATTCTCCTTTTTTCACATTGCATCTTGAAATTCCACATTTTTATATTCATGCTTGAAATATCCAACAATTTCTTGTAATTATATTGACTGGCAAATTCAAACACCCATAAATGGTATTTTCACTCACCGAATTCAAATAATCTGAGTAAAAAGACTTCTAAAAATTAAATTCTCAAATAACTAAATATTTTTTGAATTCAATTTCTAAACCAATAATCCTTTTTTCCGGAAGGACAATTCCAAACGACCTTTTTGTACAAAAAATTCGAAATCGTTCGAAACCTCTTGAATTAGAATCGAAGCGGCTAAAAACTTTTCCACCACTTTTCCATGAAAAATCCTCAGTAAGAATTCCTCTGAAATTGTAATAAACAAACACACATTTTTGAAAATAAAGGGATGAAACGGAGGGGAAATTTTGGGGTGCGACAGGCAAGTAAGAACAATAGAAAAGAAAGGGTAGCATATGTTGAAATACATGAGGATGAAACATAAGTTTACCGTGACATAAGTTATGATGAAAGCGTAATAGAGTCATCCGAATTAAAACAAGGGGCCGCCTTATTCATGAAACTTCCTTGCTCATTCAAATAGGAAGAATCTCGTCGAACAAGAAAAGAATGACAAATTTCCTAAGAGAACATTCACCTTTGATGTGATGAAGTGTGACGAAATCTTTGACTTATTAGTTAAATATGGCTAAATGATAGTGCCACCCGACGCCAAAATTCCCTCGTTAGAACAACGAAAAAAAGAGGATTTTGTAAATATCATAATTTCTTTTCGGGGATCTTATGCAAAATGCTATCAAGGATGGAAGACTGAAATTTGGTTAGAAAATCAAAGTTCAAATGAAGATCGATTCGTACCCTCTACAAGTGGATGATGCCCATTTCACCGAGCCAACAGACATCAACATGATCGAGGTTGCTAAAGGCCTCCATGCCAAGAAACCCATGAATGAAATTACTGAAGGTTTCAATCAGAGTGTTGAAATGACCAAGGCTAATGAGGGCCTTAAACTCAAGTTACAAAAGATTAGGATCATTGATGGTTCTAATGTCGAAGTCAACATGGTTGAACTAAGTGGAGAAGCACACTTGGACACTGACGAAGAAAGCATCAAGCGGGAAGGAGGCCAAAAGAAGGTAGCCTACCCCAAGATGAACGAAAATAAGCTCAAATTCCTTTTTGATGCTAGAAGAAAAACTCAGAGGGATTGATGTTCCCTAGATGTAGTTCCATGTATGACATAAAAGCTGCTAAGAATTTGGAGAGAGTCTGAAATGCCGTTGAAGAGGGAACTGGAAGGATGTTGAGGGAAGATATGTATTCGACGAAAGGGGAGTTCCTCATAAGTAACAACAAGGAGGATCTAACCTTCTGGTGAACTACAAAGCTTTGTTCAAACCAACTGTAGACGCCCCAATAAATAAGTGGACAAGGCCTATTGAAAACAGAGGTCTAGGAGAGAGAAAGTGGCGAAGCTTTGAGTTTTGAAGGGGTTCTTTGATTTCTTATCGTAGGGAGTTTCAGGCATTGAAACAGAAAAGACATACAAATCTGAAAATTACAAAGGGAAAAATTCCATGTCAAGGTCCTAGTGGAGAAGGTTCAAAAGAAAGAAGAAAGCTTAGAGAGAAGTAGCTAAGATAAGCATGGAAGAATCCAGTACCAACCAACCTAAATCCACCCATGAAGTCGAAGACAAAGACCAGTTGGGAGAAAGTTTTCTCTCATAAGGGGAAAAAACTAAGGGAAAAATGATATAACAATCACTTGATGATGAGGATATGCTCACTGATGACTTTAATTTGGGTTCTGAGTCATCCTTAGATTTTAACATAAACATAGTTTTTGTTTTGCTCTATGAGTATGACCAGATAATGAAGATCGAAGAAACTAAAGAAGCGGATGAAGCAGAAATAGCCAAACACAAGCCAATGTGCTATTATGTGATGAATAACGGGGCAGTCGAAGGGCATAATGAATCCTTTGAAAGACCGAACGAGGGAATGAAGAACCATTTAATTCATAAGAGGAAAAGTGGGAAACATTGGGATCAACAAGATCTTGGTGGATGGAGGAGCGGTAGTCAACTTAATGCCACAATTTATGCTGAAGTGAATTGGGATGTTCGACACATACATGAAGCCTCGTAACTTGGTTCTATCAAACTATGAAGGAAAAATTGGTCATACCTTAGGTGTTATCCAAGTTGACCTAACAATGGGAGGCATTACTAGGCCCACTATGTTTATGGTCATAGCCTCAAGGGCTAATTATAATTTACTCATGGGAATTGATTCATGACATTGTAGCAATACCATCTTTGCTCAACCAGAGGATTTCAATATGGAGATAGGATGGAATAGTATAAAACATTGAAGTTGGCCAAAGTTACTTCATGGCTAAAGTAAATCATGTGGGTAGGCGTCACTTCGATCAAAACCTGGCAAACATAGGATCTTGTAGTCCTGCGGGACATGCATATTTGCCATATGATAAAGCTCTATACTTCATCAGCCTACATCCAACCCATGAGTTCCAATGGGACACAGAGATTATGGAGGAAATGAACGATGTTGAAGGGATATTTGGACTCTGACCCACTGGATGAGGGGGAGACATTGATCATCTCTGAGTCCAATTTTTTAGAAAAGATTTTGACTTACCCGAAAACAAACTAAAAGAATAAAAACAAATTCATGTATTACTATCATCATGTTTTTTCTTAAATATATAGAATTTTAATTATAAATGTAATAAAAGGATAAAACAATCGATCATTATTTAATTGAAATCTCATTATTAAAAAATATTTTATTTTTAATACAATATAGATGATCACATGAATGATAAAAATATCAATATGACTATGTTAAGTATATATGAGAAATACCTCACCCTTCTTTATGGATATTTTACTCCCACTTCTTCATCATTTCTAAAAATATTTCATTCCAAGTATCTATAGGTCCTGGTAAACACCAATGCACACAATCATTTTGCACATATTCTTGAACTCCATTTGCAAATGGAAAAGGATTCATATAAGGACCCGGATGGCCATCTGGTCTCAATAGTGCCAATTTAGTTACATCCAAAACCTCAAACCTAATTCCTCCAAATTGTTTGGCTTTCACCTTAGCACTTTCCACTTCTTCCATCTCAATCCTTCTAATCTCACCTTCCATTCCTCCAACTACTTTTTCCTCTTTTCTATAAGGCTTAGTCTTTGAACAAGTACCACCTTTATTCCAATCACCTTCAAAGTGAGCTGGTGAAAATGTTCTCACAATCACATCAATTCCATTTCCTTTAGCAACTTTCCTCTCAATTATACTATTAAGAGTAGTCCTCAAAGCCTTTCTCAATGGAACATAAAAATCAATTTGAGTATGATTAAGCTCAGGACAATTCAAGCTACCAAGAACTACACCACTCTTATAGTAAATTGAAGGAAGCAAAAACCAATGCCCAATTGATATCATAATCATATCCATTTGATCAATATCCCTTGCCCACCTCTCATTGACAAGATCCAAAAACATTGTATTGTAATATTGTCCTTCATTTGATCTTTCAACACCATGCACTAGAAATGGAGACCAATACAATGAAAAGCTTACATTATGAGAAGGGAAGTGCCACCGACGAAATTTTTTGTCCTCACCATTTTGGTAAACAAGATAAGGTGTTGAAGTAGTTGATAACATGCAAAGAAGTGACTCTAATTGGTTCCTAGCTAAAGAATCTCCAACAAAAGCTATGTGTTTGTTTTTCATGAGTTTGAGGAAAGTGTTTGGTTCAAACCTTGGAAGATTGCACTCACTTGGTTTCCATGTCCAATAAAGATAGCCTAAGTCAGGTCTTCCATTGGTGGTGCACTTCTCACTCTCTTTGATTGTGCCACATGTTGTGACATTGTATAATGGTTCTCTCATGTCACTTACCCAATCTCCATTTGAATAGTCACATGATTTCTCGTAATCATAAGCCATGTCCTTCTCTGCAATTATTTTTTTTTATAAAACCAATAAATCTTTAATAAAATTGCTAGATAGTTAAGGACAAACACAATTAGTAGATTTTCTAATTTAAAAAAAAAAACATTAGCCACACATGATAAAACAATTATTTTTTACAACACAATTGTAATTGTTGCACTAGTCATATTTTACTAAGATTTCCAATGATATTAATAAACAGAAATCGTTACTTCAAAAAATAGTTTGTCACCGTGAAAAAGGTGACAACCATAATTAGTGTTGCAACACTTTTACTAATTAAAATTTTGAAGTTCTTTATGTGATTGCGACCGTTATTTATTACCTCAATTTAAAAACTTTAATTGCTTCTAAAGATTCAAGAATTTTGAGCAGAAATCAATTACGCATATACATACCTATAGATGAAGTTGAAGGAGGAGAGGAACAGATAGAGGAATGATAGGTGAAAATGGTGGCAGAATGAAGAAGCTGAGTTGGTGAATGAGTAAGAGAGAAAAAGTTGAAGTACAAACAAATAAGGGATATGGGAAGCAAAGAATAGAGAATGAAATGAAAAATTCTGTTATTGATAGAAGGAGGATTTTCATTGAAGAAGTTTGTGCTTCCCATTTTCAAAGCCACTACTAACTGTTTTGTGATATTGTCGGTTGAGAAGAATGAAGAAAGAAAAACAAAGTATCACTTGTTATTGCATTGTTAGGGTCAAGATAGGAAGAGAAAGGACACCCTTTAATTTTTTTGTCTCATGCCTTTATTTCTCTCTTTCTTCCATGATTGTTGGATCTTGTTTTATCTCAAAGCTTTTCTAACTTTTTGAGTCACAAATTATTCGTTAGTCTTTCTTTGATCATGATTAGTGATTTAAAATTATCAATATAATTAAATAAAAAATTCACTAACGAATTTAAGGATACTTTATTTAAAACTCTATTCAGATTTTTTTTTGATTTATTATTTAAACAAATATTTTAAAAACTTATTATTTTACGTAATTAAGGAATATTTTTAAAACATATATATTAGTGTTTCATGTTTGTTTTCAATAACAAGAAGACTCGATCATTATATCAAAGTTAGAAGATCTTCAAAGCACAATGTACCTACGACTTTGAGACTTATACTCAATTCAGGTCGCTGAAGGTTATTTATTATTTGATCTACTCTTAATTAATTTTATTAATCATTTAATTAGACGTTTTGATTTATTAATGATTAAATAAATAATTAAGTTAATTATATTATTAATTGAATAATTAATTATATATAAATAATTGATATGGATTTAATATGTGGGGAGGAGTCCAAGATGACTCATTCTAAAATAATAACATTATAATCGCTCATTACATTATATATACGCTATAATTTCTTAGTATACTTAACATATTACAAATTCATATTAAATAATTGATATGGGTTTAATAGTAAAGAGTTTTAATTGAAAAAAGAACTATAAAAAATAGTGTTTTCCGTCTAGAGTATTTAACCTAAGATTCAAATATTAATTTATATGTATGCTCATATGTTATGTTTCGTTTTTATATCAAAGTATGAATATTGAATATAATTATATTATTAAACATTATTAATAATTAAATTAACAATCTCATACAACTAAAGGAGTTATGCATATGTATCCATGTGTTTCTAAGTTCTCTATTCTTGTAGTTTAATCTTGCCCATATAATTTTTTTTTTTATAATTATATGTTTAATAGGATGAAATTTGTAATTATAAAGAAATTTTTTCTTAACTATTCTTACGTTTATTTAGTTTTTTTTTCACAAAAAATTGAAGCACATATAATCTTGATCCAACAACCACTGTACAGTCTTAAAATGGTAATATAACAGAAAATAAAAGTGATATGAAAAAAATAACGGGACAAAAATCAATAAAAATCAATGTGTGAAATAAATAAATACACACATAACACAATTCAATAAATCCAACGCGTAGTCCGAAACTAAATTACAAAAACAATAGAGTAAATCATCGATGAATTTAAATAGTTATGTTGGAGTGATCTCAAAAACTCTGTAAGTTATGTAAGTAACCATACAGTAGTATATAAAAATACTTATATATTAAATTCATATTTAAAATTAAAATTTCTTAATAATTCATTAAGTTAATAATTAAAATATAAAATAACACATTAATTAAATTTAAACTATCTAAAATATATCACAAATTACTCAGTATAGTACACAAAAATAAATAACTTATTTTAATAAATCATAACTTAAAAATATTCATAGTAATTATAATGTTATAACAATTATAATAATAAATTGTTATAAAATTTTATGACAATTATAATTTGAAAAGGATAAATTTTAATTATATTTTTAAAAATATTATTTTTTTAGGCCAGTGAACTACCCATAATCCATATGGGCTAGCCTATATTGTTTAAAACTTTTAGGACCGGATTAAAAAAGATTCGAAAATAAATGGACTCGAAAAATAAGACTCAGACTCTAATTTTTTCGGATCCAATGAACCGACCCGTAAATTTTAACCCATTTTAACAACTCTAACGACCACAATGCCAACAAAGTTTCTATTTACTAGGCCAATATTTTATTAAAATAAAAGTAAAAAAAATAAACTCGATATTTTTATATAATATATATTAAATATATTAAATTAAAATATATTAAACTGAAATATATTAAATTAAATATTATTATGAAATATTATTAACATACTTTTAGTACATGCCAACCAAAAATTGTATTTTCAGTATATGTCAAATATATGCCAACTATTGGGTATGTATTTATGATTTTAAAATTGTTAAAAATCAAAATGAATAAAAAAGACAAATCAACCAAAAAATATTTTCAGTATATGCCAACTATTACATATGTATTTATGATTTCAAAATTGTTCAAAATTAAAATGAATAAAAAAAATTTGGCCAATATAAAAATAAATAAATAAATGCGTACGTGAAAATGATGAATAAATCCAGTATTATTAAAATTCAGTTTTATATATATATATATATATATATATATATATATATATATATATATATATATATATATATATATATATATATATATATATATATATATATATATATATATATATATATAAATAACATATTTAGTTTAATACACTTAATCAAACTAAATAATAATTATGAAATAGCTAATACATATTTATATATTTTAATATTTATTTTAAATATATTATTTAACATATTTCAATATTTAGTAATAAAATGTTAATTTCTTTACATATATTATTGTTTAAATATTTATTTGTTATTTAAATATTTATTAGTTAATAATTTATTTATTTATTTAATTAACATATTTGAGTTTAATATGTATTATTTACCTAAGCTATTAGTATATGCCAACTATATGTCAATCAAAAAATGTTGGTTGAGAAATGCCCAGCGACACGTATCAAAGTTTTTGAGGTCTTGTGTAGGCTTGTCTTAATTTAGCAAGGACAAAATAAAAATAAAGAGAGATTCTATATAATTATAATTTAAGTTGAAAAATATTTTATGATACTCTATTTAGTCATAAATTAGTCTTGAAAATTTTGAAGTTCTATGCGGTAGGCCGCCTTGCACACCCTCAAAAACATGCAAACCATATATATTTATGAATGCAAAGTTAATGAAAATCAAATGTTAGTTCAATTGGTAAGGTGTTTGTGCTGGGTCCTAAGAGAGCTTAGGTTCAATCCCTATGCTAATTTTTAATAATATTGTGTATTTTGAACAACATGCTAACTTTCGATAATATTGCGCGTTTTGAACAACGTGAAAAATCAAAATGAATGAATGAAAAAAGACAAATTTGGCCAACATAAAAATTATAAAAAAAAAAGAGCCAGTGTGAAAAAAAAAAAGACTCCAAAGAGAATCCAAAAATTAATATTTGAAAATTTCTCAACTCAAATGAGAAGAAATTAACATAATTCTCTAAAGAGAATTGAAGATTTAACGAGTAGAAAGAAAGGAAAAGGAGTTGGCGCTTCGACAATTCAAAAGACGCGGAGTTATGAGAGTGAGGAAAGAAAAATTAGTAAAATAGTTTTTGGTGTATTTTAGAATGAAACAAGTGATATTTTCAACCACAAAAAATATTCTAACAATGTGGGGTTTAAGAAATTTTTAAATTCAACATATTGGAACATGGGCATGTTCCAACAATCCCCCACTTGAATTTAAAGAAGTAATTTTAGAAGTAACGTCAAACATTTCTAAGATTGTGCATAATTGTTTCTAAGATTGTGCAAGTAGGATTTTGTTTTAACAAGAGTGACACAAATATCTTGAACTTTATCTCAGATATCAAACCGACACACAATCTTTACTTAAGATGTATTCTAATAGTCGGTGCTTTAATGGCCTTGCACGTGCATCCCGGTTTAGTAAAGGCTCTAGGAATTCTACCTCGAAATTCCATAGGAACTGACCTAGGTTCCACAATCACATAGGTGAGTCTATCAAGAGTACTCATGTAGCCTAGATACTCTGTAACACCCCAGACTTTTAGAATCATCAATTTAAATGAGTTATTAGAAGTATTCGCAAATTATTGATGAATATGTGATGTTTTGTTGAGTATGGTGTGTGCTATGCTGTTATGTTGTGGATTTAATGGGAGTTAGATGGATATAGAGTATTTTAGTGACTAATAATTATTAATAATTTTAAAAAATTATTAGAATTATTATTACTAATAATTAAAATAGAGGAAATAATTGGTGTAAAGAAGATAGTGATGGCATGATGGTAATGGGATATTGATAAGTGTCAAAATGTAGTTATTTTGTATATACATTTTGTGGCACTTATCCGTTCTTTTGTTGATATTCTTCGAATAAATCCCCCGCTTTTGGTATAAATGTGTACATAATAGAATAATTGAGTTTTTGTGTAAATATTGTATCATTTGATAGTTTTTCATCTCTTTTATAGGTATTCATTCATAATTGAAGCATTGAGTAATAAAGTGTCGAAGACACAGCTTCAAATGCGCAATTTGGGCATCGCATCGACGAATAAAGCTCAAAATCAAAGAATAAAAATCATCAATAAAGCTTGATATTCATTCATGGTTAGATAGAGCATCGAATAAGCTTTCCAACGCTTCAAACCGGGCTCAATTCCGAGTTACGGTTCTCAAGATATGGCAAAACCAAGATGCTGAACATAACATATCGCGCTAAGCGCGAATACCGCGCTTAGCGCGCCCTGCGAGTTCAAAATTCTTTAAAAGGGGCTCAAAACACATTTTTAGGTTATGGGTTGGGTATTTTTGAGTCCCAACACCATCACCTTCATATTTTTGATAGATTTGCTTGGAAAACAACATTGGAGCTTGCATTTGGATGATCCGAAGTCGAATCCCTCGTCGATTGGTGTTGACAAACCAAGAAATGTTTGGTTCCTCTTCTTCTCTTCTCTTTGTAATCTCTTTTGTTGGGTTTTGTATGTATATCTACTCATAACTCATGTATATTTGTCTCCCTTTGCATTGTATAAAGCTTGTTTTACGAATTTGTGTCGGTGATTATCTTAGGTTTTTACTTTATGTTAGGGATTTGAGCTCTGCTAGAGATAGATTGCTTAGATTCTTACCTAGGATGGTTATCTGTTAGTTTCTGAATGCTAGAAATGGGTTTAGATCTAACATTCACTTTAGAGTACCCGAACTTAATGCCTCTGCGTTGGTGAAGTATGCCAGAGATGGATATGGAGGTGACGCAGTTGGCTTCTGTGTTGTTGAGATATGCCAGAAATGGATATTGAGATGATTTAGGAGGATTCTCAATTTGGGTTAGAAATAACCAAGTTTGTGAGGGGTATGTGATGACATGGACGAGTAACTTAGGCCGAGTATGACATGGGTGGTAGATTTAAGTCTGTGACGGGTAGTTTACATTCGTTCCGGATAAGCTGTCTATCCTTTATACTTTTTGTTCATTTACTTTTTGTCTTTTATTTTCATTTCTTTTAATCTCAAACTCATTAACGATAGAATTGTCGAACGACGAATCAATAACCAATCTCTGTGGACACGATACGATATAACCTAACCGGTATATATCACCCGGTAAAAATAATACCAACTCTTTGCTTGCCGCTCTACCGCAGCAACAGATATTGGCTAATGGGAGTAATTGAGGAAAGTCAAAATAGGGGTCTAAGGGGTTAAACAAGGAAAAGAGGGAAAAGTATCTCATTGTTGTGACGATCGTATTTTGGAAGAGCATAAGAGAAAGTTGGGGCACGAAATACATTGAGGAGTTCTGGTAGATCGAAGAGAGAAAGGACTCAAGCTTGGAAATCAAAGGTAAGAGGTGAACTGTCATTATATTGATATGGGGTTTAGAGGTATGTAGGGCTTCATTGTGGTTTTGATGATTTGATGATATGATACATTCATGATGAATTTATCTTAGAATTGAGGAAATTACCATGTTTATTTTCCATGAGTTTGTGTATGGAATACCTATAATGTTGTATAGTGATTCTATGTTGAAAACTAGGGGAATTTGGATTGTTTTGAGATGGAATCGCAAGATGAATTGTGACTAAATCTGTGTAGAATCTCAATAGGAAGTTGCAGACTAATGTGCGTCGCCGGGCGATGGGATATGTCATCGGGCGATGATGGTGTCTCTTGGTTGTCGCTGGGTGAGACAAGGAGCAATGGTAGGGTGGAAAAGTGATGTTATTGGAGTGCGTTCCTCGCGTCTTCGTCTGGCGATGCAAGGAGCGAGCGAGGTGTTGCCATAAATTGAGTTTTAGAACTCTGTTTGAGGTGTCGTTCGAAGCATTGGATAGCTAATGTGATGAACTACATGCGCGTGGAATAAAATGAGTAAAAAGGAGTATAACCTCAGTACCCAGGCTAATATAGATTTAGATCCTTAAGAGGTGGTCGATAATAATGTGTCGGTCGCTATGATGAATTGTGAATACTATGATGATAAAATGTCGTCGTTACGAAGTGTTTAATGAAGGTGATGTTATCATGTTGATTGTATATGTATGTTTTGTAAATAAAGTTGTTGGTGAATTCATGAACTATGATGCAATTTGACTAGTCGTAGTCTTGTGATATTTTGTTGTTGCGCATCATGCATTCATGGCATAGTTTGGACAGCTTTGTCCGTCCATGTTGATTTAGGACATTGGTCCAATGTTAGCCTCAAACTCATTGTGGGGATTGAGTGTGTTGATGTTGTGCTCCGGTTCCAAGAGGGAATCGATCCTATGGTTGGGATCTTTGGAGGGTGTTGACTCAAGAACTCATAATGAATTGGTACCACGTGCATGAGTCTATATTATTGCATGAAATCTTATGTGACATTGCATAAATTTTGGATAAATGATGTTGTTTATGTTGTTGTGTTAATTGACAATGTGTTGACAGTGATGTTGATCTTGATGCTATGATGTTGTTGTTTGAACTACTATGTCTATTCTGTATATCTTTTGTAATGAATATGATTACTCACCCTTTCAGTTTTAATGTTGCCTCCACGCGGGTAACGCGCAAGTGATCAGGAGTAGTTCGTAGAAGCTTTAAAGATAGCTTGAAGTGTGTTGTTTCTTTTCCGTTGATTATTAGAAGGTCTTGCTCTAATATGTAACATCGAGGTGGGGGAACAATTGTTTATGAATAATTATGCTTTTGGTTGTTATGAGATTTTGAACTACCTTTCATGGTATTCAATTTGTTTTGATTTCTGAACCATGAACAATCAAGTATTGATGATATGTTCAATAAAGAAGTTTGAACTATAATTTTCGATGTGTAGAAAATGTTTTATAATTGTTTGAAAACCTGTGTTATGGAGTAAGACCTACATGTATGATATTTTACAAAGCCTGTGACGCCCTTTTGGTGAATTACTCTAATTATTTAAATATATTATTCATTGAGATTTAAAAGGGTGTTATATTAGTGGTATCAGAGTTTATTGGTATATACGGCCACGTTGTTGAGTCTGTAGTGTGTGGCAGTGGAATGTTGTCGATATAATTTCTAACCTGTGTTCTTATTGTTATCTGAACCAGAAGAATGGCTGGAAGGAATGATTTTGTGATTGATGCCGCTTTGTAGGTTGTTGCTCAGGCTGTGCAGAATCTTCCTAATGTTTGTGGGAATGATGATAAACCTCGTGCATGGGGAATGTTTTAGAGGAACAACCTGTCGATCTATAAAGGCAAGAACGATGCAGATGGTTTACAAATATGGCTTAAGGGGATTGATAAGATTTTCCGAGTGGTGTTCTTCACGGAAGATCAGAAGGTGCAATTTAGCACACACATATTAGAGGAAGAAGTCGAGAACTGGTGGAATAATACGCGCCAAAGAATGGATATTTTGGGTACATAAATTACTATTGTGTTCAGAACTGCTTTTATAGATAAGTACTTTATCGAAGATGTGCGTGGGAAGAAGGAGGTTGAGTTCTTGGAATTGAAGCAGGGAAATTTGACTGTTGCTAAGTATGAGGCTAAGTACGAGAAACTGGTGAAATTTTATCCACACTATAATCTGAGTGCGTCTAAGATAGGTCTTGGTGGGGATTTAATGCAAAATGGACAGGTTGTTGCTTATGCTTCTAGGTAATTAAAATTTCATGAGAGGAATTATCTTACGCATGATTTAGAGTTAGCAGTTGTGGTGTTTGTGTTGAAGATTTGGAGACATTATCTTTTTGGCTCTAAATTTGTAGTGTTTAACAATCATAACAGTCTAAAATACTTGTTTGATCAGAATGAATTAAATATGAGGCAAAGGAGGTGGCTCACACTTTTGAAATATTATGATTTTGATTTGAGTTACCATCCTGGTAAAGCAAATATGATGATTGATGCATTGAGTTGAAGGTCCTTGCATATGTTGATGCTTATGGTGAAAGAGTTGGAATTGATCGAACAATTTAGAGCTATGAGTTTGGTATGCGAAGAAATTTCTAACAATGTGAAGATGGGAATATTGAAACTAACTAGTGGAATTACCGAAGAAATTTGAGAAGGTCTGAAATCTAATTTGAGTTTGGTGGATCGATTGACTTCGATTAACCAAGGTAACAGTGGTGAGTTTCAAGTGGATGGAATTGGTGTGTTGAGGCTTGGTAATAGAGTGTGTGTTCCAGATGTTCCAGAGCTTAAGAAGTTTATTCTTGAGGAAGGACATCAAAGTGACTTAAGTATTCATCTGGTTGCTACGAAGATGTATCGGGATTTGAAGAAATTGTTTTCGTGTCCAGGAATGAAGAAGGAAATTTCCAAATTTGTGTCAGGATTGTCGAAGACCGCTAGGGGTAATGATTCGAATTGGGTGATTGTGGATAGATTGACTAAGTCAGATCATTTTTTATCGAAGAAAATCAATCATCATATGGAAAAGCTGGCAGAGATCTATGTTGTTGAGATTTTAAAGTTGTATGGTATACCTTCAAGTATTGTGTCAGATAGGGATCTGTGGTTCACATCAAAATTCTAGGGAGGGTTGATGAATGCTTTTGGTACTAAGTTGAGGTTAAGTTATGCATATCATCCACAGATGGACGGTTAGACTAAGAGTACTATCCAATTTTTAGAGGACTTGTGGAGAGCTTGTGTGTTTGAACAAGGAAATTCTAGGGCAACCGCTTTCCATTGATTGAGTTTACTTACAATAATAGTTTTCATTCTAGTATTGGAATGACACCATATGAGCCGTTGTATGGAGGGAGGTATAGAACTTCATTGTCTTGGTATAAGTCAGGAGAGAGTGTTGTACTCGGACCTAGGGTTGTTCCTGAAATGATGGAGAAGATCAAGATGACCCATGAGAAGATGAAATCTTCTCAAAGTCGTTAGAAGAGTTATCATGATAAAAGGTGGAAGGCACTCGAATTTCAGAAAGATGATCATGTATTTTTTAGTGTTACTTTGGTGATTGGTGTTGGTAGAGCTCTAAAATCAAGGAAGCTTACGCCATATTTCATTGGTCCATATCAGATATATGAGAAGATAGGTGAAGTATCCTATCGGATTACCTTACCACTTTCTCTTTCAAAAATTCATGATATGTTTCACGTGTCCTAGTTGAGAAAATACATTTTGGATCCTTCGTATGTGATTCAAATGGAAGACGTGTATGTAAGAGATAACATAACGGTCAAAGCGTCACTTGTGCGGATAGAAGGTCAGGAAGTGAAGCAATTGTGGGGTAAGGATATTGCCTTTGTGAAGGTACTATGGGATGGATCAGTTGGTGGAATTTTGACATGGGAGTGGGAGGGTCAGATGAAGGAGTCGAACACGACTCTATTTTCCTTGAGAATTTTTTAGGGAGATTTTTTTTTAAGTGGGGGAGAGTTGTAACACCCCGACTTTTAGAATTATCTATTTAAAGAAGTTAGTACAAAATATTCGTGAATTATTGATGAATATGTGATGTTTTGTTGAGTATGATGTGTGCTATGTTGTAATATTGTGGCTTAATGGGAGTTAGATGATTATAGAGTATTTTAGTGACTAATAATTATTTAGTAATAATTTAGAATAATTATTAGAATTATTATTAATAATAATAAAATAGAGGAAATAATTGGTGTAAAGAAGATAGTGAGGGCATGATGGTAATTGGAGATGGACTAAGTGGGGGTAATTGAGGAAAACCAAAATAGGGGTGTAAGGGGTTAAAAAAGGAAAACAGAAAAATGTATCTCATTATTGTCCCGATCATATTTTGGAAGATTAGAAGAGAAAGTCAGGGCATGAAGAACATATAGGAGTTATGGTAGATCGCAGAGAGAAAAGACCCAGGCTTGGAAATCTAAGGTAAGGGGTGAACTATCATTATAATTAATATGGGGTTTAGAGGTATGTAGGGATTCATTGGGGTTTTGATGATTTAATGATATGATGCATTTTTTATGAATTTACATTGGAATAGAGGAAATTACCATGTTGGTTTTCCATGAGTTTGTGAATGGAATACCTATAATGTTGTGTAGTTGTTGTATAGTGATTTTATGTTTAAAACTATGGGAATTTGGATTGTTTTAATATGAAACCGCGAGATGAATTGTGGCTGAACGGGTGTAGAATCGCAACAAAAAGTTGCATACTGATGTGCATCACCGATGATGGGATGTGTCATTGGGCAATGATGGCGTCGCTTGGTCATCGATGGGTGAGCCAAGGAGCGATGATAGGTTGGAAAAGTGATGCTAATGAAGTGCGTCTCTCAAGTCTTCATTAGGCGATGCTAGGAGCGATGGGTGTGATGCTAGTCGAGCGAAGAGCTTCGTCGGGCGATGGTGACTGGAAGATAATTAGTGGTGGTGTCGCTCCCACGTCTCTGGGTGGTGCTTCTGGCGATAGACGGTTGTAGGATTTTAAAATTGCCATAACTTGAATTTTAGAACTCTGTTTGAGGCATTATTCGAAGTGTTGTATGGCTAACGCGATGAACTACATGTATGTGGAATAAGTTTATTAAAAATGAGTATAATCCCAATACACAGGCTAAGATAGACTTAGATCCTTAAGAGGTGGTCGATAATAATGTGTTGGTTTCTATGATGAATTATGAATACTATGATGATAATATGTCGTGATTATGCAGTTTTTAATGAAGGTGATGTTATCATGTTGGATGTAAATGTATGTTTTGTGAATAACGTTGTTGGTGAATTTATGAATGATGATTCTATTTCACTAGCCGTGGTCTTGTGATATTTTTTTTGTTGTGCATCATGCATTCATGGAAAAGTTTGGACAACTTTGGTCCTCCCATGTTGGTTTAGGATGTTGTTCCAGTGTTGGCATCAATCGCATTGTGAGAATTGAGTGTGTTGATGTTTAGCTCCGGTTCCAAGAGGGAATCAATCGTATGGTGAGGATCTTTGGAGGGTGATGAGTCAAGTAATCATAACAAATTGGTACCACATGCACGAGTCTATGTTATTGCATGATATCTTATGTGGCATTGCATAATTGTTGGTTAAATGATGTTGTTTGTGTTGTTGTGTTAATTGACGATGTGTTAACAATGATGTTGAACTTGATGCTTTGATTTTTTTTTTTTGAACTACTATGTCTATTCCGTATATCATTTGTAATGAATGTGATTACTCACCCTTTCTGTTTGAATGTTGTCTCCACATGGGTAACACGCAAGTGATCAAGTGTAGTTCGTAGAAGCTTATAAGATAACTTGGAGTGTGTTGTTCCTTTTCCGTTGATTATTAGTTGTATATGCCTGTTGTTCTTATAAATTAAAACTAAAGTGGTTCTTCTCCATTCATCCAACATTTTCTTTGATCTCATAATTTCATTAAAAGATTTAGTGAGACACTCAATCCATCTATTATTAGTATAGAGTGCAATCTAAGAGGGGTGGAGGTTAATTAAGTTCTAATACTTTTCTGTTATTTTAGAAATGTTATGGTTATTTTTATTTTTCTGGAAGATATGATAAAGTAGGAAATACAAAATGCATTAAGTAAATTGACACAAGGATATATCCTAGTCCCCGTTTAAAAACAAGAGTACTTTAGTCCTCTCACACCCCGCAAAAAATTTAACTATGTTAGATCTTTGTACAAGCCTTACACCAAAAATTCTCTTACAATATTCTAACATAAACAACAAACACATGGTGAAATTTGAATCAAAAAAATTCAAAGAACCTTTTTATAACAAACTGAAAGAACTTCACTTCCTATTTTTAAACACTTGTAGAAAGTTCAACCAATTTCCTTACAGAAAATGTCACCACACACTTGGTGAAAAAATACAAATTATGAATAAAACTTTGAACAATCTGTTCGACTTGGATACACACACACACACACCTCACACCATGTAAAAGATTTAACTATGTTAGATCTTTGTACAAGCCTTACACCAAAACTTCTCTTACAATCTTCTAACGTAAACACCAAATATATGGTGTAATTTGAATCAAAACAATTCAAAGAAATTTTTTATAACAAACATAAAGAACTTCACTTCCTATTTATAAACACTTGTAGAAAGTTCAACCAATTTCCTTACAGAAAATGTCAACACACACATGTGCCAAATTTTGAAAGCAGTCCTTTGAGATGATCTACGAGTGGACTTTTTTTAATGTTAGAGTAGGGGATGAAGATAAGTGAATTTTTATGTTTTATGTGTCGTATCACCTGAGGACAAGTCGTGATTTAAGTTTAGGGGTGTGATAACTCACATTTTTTGAGAGATTACAAGATTTAATACTTGAATTTATCTTTCTATTTTCATCATTCAGTAGTTTAATTAATTTCATTTTGTTGTTTTAGAGTAAATTTATGACGATCATAATAGAAGCTCTCTTTTGTTAGTTTTATGTGTTTGTTCCTTGCATAGAGTTAAGTTCTGTCAAGGTCTAGTGTGACATTCTAGATCAGCATTTGTTACCCAACTAAAGAAGAAAGCTAAAGAAGCCAAGGAAAAATAGAAACATCAATCTCACTTGTAGGGAATATATGTCATTAATATGCAAATGGAAGAACAATTGGAAATATAGGTAATCATGTTGATCTCTTTAGGCTTGATTTCACGTTTATCCCTAATACCATGATCAAAGATAATGCACAAAAACATAGTTGAAGTAACTATAAAAGGATCTCTTAAATAAATGAAAAGGAGCTTAACAATTTGAGAAATAGAAAACACTTAGATAAAATCAATGAAGAAAGTGAGTTGAGTAAGTGTGGAGATTCATCTTCTTATCCCTTCAAGTGCATGCTGCTGATACATGACATGTCATAAGCCTTCTCTTGGTACTAACCTTTACAAGAAGATGAAGAAGTTACTCTTAGGTTGTTATATCTTTTCCACTATGTGTTTTAGAATGATTAGCTTAAGAACCAATTGTTTTGTATGTACTAAGCTCACTATGAGATAAACTATTTAATTTTGAGCAATGTGAAGTTAATATAACGAAGCCTTTCTTGTTAAATATTGTAATGTTAATGATGTGCTTTATCATGAGCTATACTATTATAAATCTGCTTCTTTGATTGGTCAAGTTTAAAAAAAATATATTAACTTGTTGTTTCGAGAGATCCAGTAACAGTGGATTTCATGATAAAAGTGATTGAAAATAGTAGGATAGATATGTTCACTAGATTAGATACTTTAGAGATAAAGATCTACAATTACAAAGAGAATTCAGAATAAAACTAGACATGCATTAAGGTTACAAGTTATGCTTAGAAATTTGTCCCCTTGCTTTGATGTATATGCTTATGATGACGTAGAGATACACAATTAGATCACTTTATGCATAAGTGAAAAGTTATATTAACAAATAATTTCCCAACATTCTCTCAATTAATAAACTCACATACCTTCTTGGCATTGTTTTTTACTGTGTTTGATACTAAAATGAACATGTGACAACCATAAACTATTTTTATCTTGCTCATGATCATTTAAAAAAGATAGTTCTTTACGAAATCATTTTAAGTTACTTTTCATTCCCTATGGGTTAGAAATCCTTACTATTATATCACTTGCTACTTAAAACATACATGTATACTTGCATGTGATATCACACATTTTCAACCAACATGAACCTGGATAAATATCTGGTGCAATGTCTCTAACCCTTACTCTCTTATTTTGATTTTTTTCTATTTACTCTTATGAATCTACTAACACAATTTCAAATATAATTGAGAAAACAACTATATTAATTGTGAATTATAAACTCCATAATTCCCCCTCTATCTTGTGTTTGAAGTAATTTGTCTAACATGCATGACCATTTTCTTGTAACTCTTTTGTAATATTTTATAATAATTCTTGGAAGTATGATAAAAGAGTTATTTTCTCCTCCATAGTAGATCGATTTGATCAAATTGGATAATAAAGCCTTCCTCCTCACCTTATCATGATTATAATGATAATTAGAGGCCTCTCTAATTGTTCCATCACTATTACTAGTATCCAGTATCCGTAGAAAGCACCTCCACCTAAACCTAAGTATTATGTGCCATACTTTTTAAAACCATCATTTACATGTCTTTACTCCTCCTCCTCTAATAGGATTCATTGAAAGTAATACATATTTGAATAATGAACTTTAGTCCTCTAGATTCCATTTCTCACTGGGCATAATCATTTCCACCTCTTGGATAGTTCTTGAACATGATTGATTGTATTAATAGGTAAATCTTTGATTACCTTCAAAATAAAGTAAGTTGTAATTTTCCTACTCAAAACTTCCAAAAGTGTTCAATTGTTCTTATAAATGAACACCTCCCGACCAAGTAAGATAGTTTAGCATCATTATTACCTTAGAAGCACCATGAAAAGTAATAAAGTATCTTTTTTACCATAGAAAATGACATCCTTAAAGTGTTCAAAGGATTTTTTTTTTTAATTAGTTTAACAAGAGTAGAGCCTTATCATTATCATAAATCTCCACCTAAATATTCTCTAAATAATCAATGATATTGTAAATTATATCAATTTCTCCCCGATGAGTTCGTTCGCTACCATTAAAAATGAATATATTTATTGTTTCAGACACAACCTGTGAGCTGAAGACTTAGTATTATACAAAAATTCAAGTTTTTTCCAGAATTTTATCCTTGACGTACAAGATAATGGCATTGTTGGCCTTATCTATCATCTTGTATTCTCTACTTGTGTTAGGAGATTAGGCAATAATGCATCACCCTTCAATGCTTCATACACTTATTTTGAGTTAACATTTTTGCATCATCACTTTCTACAACTCAAAATTGATGTTTTTGAAAACATCTTGATCTTCTATTTAGAACTTGTGGTGCTCATTGGAAAATAAAATCTCTTTGCCCCAATAAGGATGCCACTTGTTGTGAAAACTACAACTATTCTAGTAAATTTGTTGATATCTTTAAACAAATCAAGAAATTTGATGTCTGAGACAAGGAACCATGAAAACAAAATTAATTTCCAGAAGCAACATAATAACCTGCGAAAAGTTAAGGAAAACACAAAATAAGCAAGAAATATATTAAAGACCAAAAACACAAAGAAGATGGTTTACTTATTTCGATAAAAATGAGCTACTCTAGGCGAGAGACGAGTTCTTTAATCACTACACTTCTCTGAATTATTACAAGAAATTACAAAAAAAATAATCACTAAATTCCTAAGAATAAACCATATTTCTACCCGCAAGTGTTTCCCAATCACTCTAACTTTACGTTTAAGAATCACTCAAGCTCAAAAAGTTTAGAATTATTTCCAACTCCAGTGGAATAATAATAATAATAATAATAATAATAATAATAATAATAATAATAATAATAATAATAATAATAATAATAATAATAATAATAATAATAATAAAAAATTCAAATTAATTAATAAAATTATCATAAGTTGTTAACATCTTAGATACTAAAATTTTATAATATAAAATATGAAACAATTTAATCCTATACATGTTAACTATCTACAAAGTTAATAACTACAAAATGAACATAACTAAAAGTTAATAAAAAATGAAAAACATATGAAGAACACTATAATTGATAATATATTTTATTAATTAATAATAGTAGCATCGTGCTTTTTTTTTAAACATTGTAAAATAAATATAATTTATAGATTAATCAAATATTTAAGATATAATTGTGAAAATACCAAAAATGAATGTAATCAAATATTTACAATTTTTTTAATGAAAGAAGTTTTAGGATTGTAATTATAAATTCTCTAAAATAACTTCATAAAAATGTGATGTTTCAGAATGTATACCTACAAAATAAATATAAAATTAAAAGTTAACAAACAATAATAAAATTAAGTTTATATATATATATATATATATATATATATATATATATATATATATATATATATATATATATATATATATATATATATATATATATATATATATATATATATATATATATATATATATATATATATATATATATATATATATATATATATATAATTCTTCATAATATACTAAAAAATATTATTAAGAAATAATGATTAAAATTTATAATTATTAGAAGAAAATAACTTAGAATCAATTTACGAAAATAAATGGAAAGAGATTGAGAAATCTTATGAACAAATCTAATTGTAAAAATGTGAAGCTCTAAGTTGATTTATATATATCTTCTCTACCTAACTAACCCACTAAGCCACTATGCATCACCAAATGTGGTCATTTAGATTTAGTTTTATTATAATTTAATTATAACTATTTAAATTGATGTAGTGGAGTTATAGGATCCATCTTTTGGTTTTCAATTTAATTAATAATTGATTTATAAAATAGATTTACACCAAAGAAGAAGGTCAAAGTTTTGTTTTTATTAATTAATTAAAACTGTTGTTTATGTAAGTTGTTATTTGAAAAATTTCTATAAAGAACCTATTATTTATGTAAGATATTATTTGAAAAATTTCTATAAAGAACCTATAAAGTAATCGTTTTTTTATATGACCATTCTTGATCCATAATTTAGTATGTTAATTAAAATTATTATATAATTTATTTATTTTTCAAATAAATTAAGAAAAAATTTAGATACAAATTTTTAAGTGTGATTGATACTTACTTCCAATAAAAAATGACAAGTGTATAATTTTCTCATACACATATGTAATTTCTCTTAATTTTACTCCTTAAAAGATATTTAAACATATTTGTCATA
The DNA here is from genome assembly GCA_021764765.1 of Vicia sativa. Lineage (NCBI taxonomy): Eukaryota > Viridiplantae > Streptophyta > Magnoliopsida > Fabales > Fabaceae > Vicia > Vicia sativa. The sequence continues at coordinate 132,881,178 of CM038792.1, read as the reverse complement.
CTTTTATTGGAGAAAAGCATCAACTACACATATGAAATTGTATCGAAGTATTCTCCATAAATTAATTATATATTTTATCTAATAATTTGCTATTTTTTAGTCATTTAATTTTGAAAAATTCCTGTAAAGAACCTATAAAGTAATCGTTTTTTCTTTATGTGACCATTCTTGATCCATAATTTAGTATGTTAACTAATTAATTATATAATTTGTTTAATTTTCAAATAAATTAATTATATATTTTATGTAATGGTTTGCTATTTTTTAGTAATTTAATTTGAAGGTTCCATATATTAAATGAGTGTAGTGGAGTAATTCAATTGATTGTTACTATACTATATTTTAGTCATTTGGTTTTGAGATTCCATATACTATAGATTAATAATAATTTTGGCGGGAATTTTTTATAAGAAAAGTTGTAAGATTATAATTTGGTATGATTTTCAACTAGTTATTGTCTAAGTACCTCTATAAAATCATCAATGAAGTTTTTAAATAAAATAATTTTATATTTGTAAAGTCTAGTTTATCAGACAATATTTCTCTGAGAAATAATATTCTTATACAATATTCTTAGACTCATACTGTATTTCATAACTATTAAAATTTTGAGCTATTAACCAACTTTATAATATTATTAATTAATGTTTTAAATTTTATAATTAATTTTATAATTATTAAATATTTTTACAATCTATTAACCAACTTTTTATATTCTATTATCAACTTAGTTTGTTATTAAAATTTATTTTTAATATCTAAATGTTTATAATCAATTTTTACATTCTATTAATTAATTTTATTTTATTACTTAATTATTTTTATAATTTAGTATTTATTTACTAACTTCATCATTTCATTAATTAAATTTTTATATTTTATTGACCAACTTTGTTATAGCATTAAAAATATTCATTCATAACAAATATATAATGAGAGAAACATTGAATAGTAAAAACTGACTCCAAAGAAAGAAAAAAAAAAGGAGAAGATGATTTGACTATTTAATTAATTTTTTAATACAAATCAGAAAGGTGAATAATCTTACCTGATTTCAAATCCAATAATCCACACTAAGTTTTACACAATACCTTATTTATATAATACTTACCACTTCTATAAACCGATTAAAAAGATTATAAAGAAAAAAACTCATACATTCTAACCTCGCCTATGCAGTATTCATTTTCTTGCCGACATTTTGTTTGTATAATCTCTTATTATTGTCGTTTTATTATGTACATATTTTTATAAGAAAGTCCATTCAAATTGGATCCCCAAAGTACTAGATATAGTGGGGCAATAATTAATGTTCTGGTGATTTCAATGTAGTGGCCCATCAATGATAAATGAGTTTGCTAGAAGTGTTACGACAACATTTAAATGAACACAGATAAATCTAAATGATTTGAAAATTTGCATTGGTTGGAGATTCGTCAAGCATAAAGAAGGAATTCGATGGGATCATCATTGAAGGAAAATTTGGATTGTTTTTGTTGATGTAGTGTTTATCGTTTTTTTTAATCAACTAAAATCAACCGAAGTCACTAGTTTGTTTTCTTTTCCGGATACCATTTTAATTTATATGATGATGATTTAGATGATGAATTTTTTACATCATAACCAAATCATAGATCTAACTTAGTGTATTTTAATTACATGCAAATTTCACGTACATAGTTTAGCAAAAATATCGAACACCCACTATGGAATCTTGATAAAATTACTTCTCGAACACATCTCAAATGATGAGAAGATATTGCTATCGGAGAATTTGAAAAAATCAGAAGTATTAATGAGATTAATGCTTCAGGATCATAAAAGATGGAGATATTATATTTTTATATAAAATTTTAAGGTGTTAGATAAATGAATTATCTCTCTTATAAATTTAATATTTTACTCATTTATAGTAATGTGTGAGTTTAACTACTCACGTTTATATACAATAAGTATAATCTCAATCTCAAGGGTTTAGAAAGACAACTCAGAAGGATAATCAGAAGAATCTCAATCCTTATTTCAAAAATTTGAAAATCAACGTCATAACCATCAATATGCAGAAAATACACAATACCACTTTTCCACTGTAGTATAATTGTGTTAATGTAAGTCTTAAAGGTTAATAATCTTATTATGATTTGATATTTGTATTGAACTATTTAATATTAATAATAAAAGTTTTTTTTTTGTTATGTTTGTATTTTCAAAATAACTAAATTTCTAGAATAGTTAATCCATTTAATAAATTATCATGTGTAACTTAATCATGAGATTTATTGAACATAAGAACACTATTTTTAAAATATCTATAGTCAATATTTATTGAAAAGTGGAATATTATTAAAACATTAATACTATTATATGAAAGGTTCATAACCAGGTCTCATAGATCATTATAATGAGTTATCAAATCTTCACATAAATATAAATATTGCGAGTAATATTTATACTAAATTGATCCACCGTAAAAATATTACATAATATGTTGTGCAAGTGTCATAACTTATTTTCAAGGTGATAGTGGTGTATATCACCATTCGACTTGAAATCACAATGGATCATAGATGTAGAGTAGAATACTTTATTGCCAATCAAACATTGACCGTAGCAAAATGACCATAAAGATGACTAATGAATACTCACAAATTATACAGAGGGACATGAGTGACCTAGATAAAAAATTTCATCACGCGTGCCAAAAGATATGTCTAAGGGAATAACATTAAATAATTGGACAAGGATGCCACAATCTATATTGTGTTCAATATAAACGAGAGCAAAATGGTAATTATACACAAATATTTTTACATAATTTTTCTGTCATATAACATGACATTTTCTTAACTTGGATAGTAGTGATGTGTTGTTAAATATCATTCACTGTTTATTATACTAAATATGCGATTTAGTATAATTGGCAACAACATGATAACCTACAGGGCCTCACACATAAGACAAATTGGTAAGAGAGTGAATTATTGAACAACATAATGAAGGTGTGAAGAAAAGACAAGAAAAGAGGGATTTGAATTGGGTTTTCACTCTTTGATAACTTTTTCGCTTCTTATTCATTTTAGCGTTGATTCATTCTTCTGAACTTTGCTTCTCAAGATTGCTTCTTATGATTGTTTCTAATCTTAACTTGGGTAGTAGTGATGTGTTGTTAAATATCATTCATTGTTTATTATACTAAATATGTGATTTAGTATAATTGGCAACAACATGATAACCTACAGGGCCTCACACATAAGACAAATTGGTAAGAGAGTGAATTATTGAACAACATAATGAAGGTGTGAAGAAAACACAAGAAAGGAGGGATTTGAATTGGGTTTTCACTCTGATAAATTTTTCGCTTCTTACTCATTTTAGCGTTGATTCATTCTTCTGAACTTTGCTTCTCAAGATTGCTTCTTATGATTGTTTCTAACTAATACTTCTAATAGATTGTAGAAATATAAACTAGAAGACCTAAGCAAGAGTAAAGAACACGTGATTTTATTCTAGTTCACTTGATAACCACAAGCTACTCCAGTCCACCCTTCCGAGGTGATTTCGCCTTGAACTCAAGGTCTTAATCCACTATAATCAAACCAATTACACTTGCACAGGCAACCGCCAGTGACTAACTCCCACTAAGAGACCTTCTTAGTCTTCTCAAAGCTTCTGACCTAACCGGTCCTTTGAGGAACACAATACCTTCTAAAGCTTCAGACCCAACTGGTCCTTTAGAAGAATTATCAAAATCTTCCTAAAGCTTCAGATCCAACTAGTCCTTTAGGAGGAACAAACAACTTTTTTGTTTTTACAATGTTTGCTTACAAGCGGGTGCTTCTACACAAGTAGGTGTAAACTCAATTAAATACATCAGAAGATCCTAATACACACTAAGAATATTACATTGTATTTTTATCTCAAATGTTTGATCTTTTTTTCTTCAAGTTGCTTCTTCACGGACAACAGTCCAGAGCACTTGAGTTATCGAAGTCTCCTTTTGCATAAGCTTCTAAAATCTTGTTGATTCTTGACATAATACGGAGAAGAACTTCTTCATCTTGATTCACTTAAGAACATTCCAGAAAATGACCCTTGTTCCATAATATCATGAAGCGACATATTCATAGTGTGAATTCTTCAAGTAGAGCTTCCATGATCTTCATTTTCTTCTGCATATTAATCAGCTTCCTTGCAGTATGTGAATTTAAGAGCAGCGTGAATTAATGATTGCTTAGTTTGATATTATTAGATAACATGATTCAATATTAAATGATATTCTTCATGTTTCTCTTGTTGATGATATATTGATTGATAATTTTGTTGCTTTCTTCTATCAATGATGATTTTCATTATCATTGCATTTTTGGCATACAACAACAACTGCTCAAACTAGTAATGCTTCCCTTTTTATAGACAATTAAAAATATATTCGTTGGCCATTTGAAAAAGAGAGCCGTTACAAAATATTACTTTCACGTCCTTTTCTATTCCACATTTTACGCTGATGAAGAGATAGTGGGACAAAGCTTTTGTGTGCTATGTATTATTTGTACCATGTTAACGTTATCTTCTTTCTTCTATACTTCAGAGGCTTCTGCGAGCATGAGTTTAGAAGTGGGAACATAACATCTGGTTAATCAAAACTTCAAGTCCTCAGAGTCTTCAGATCTTCCTCTTCAGAGTTCTTCAGCACTTGGTTTTGAAGAACCTTGCATCGTAACATCAGGTTGAAAGAACTTCAAGTCTTCCGAGTCTTCAGAACCACGTCTTCAGAGTCTTCAGCACTTGGTCTTGTAACATTGTATCATAAAATAAGTTCATAAGAACTTAAAGTCTTTAGAATCTTCAGATCCACGTCTTCAGAGTCTTCAAGCACTTGATCTTCAGAACCCTTTGTCTTCTGAAGCTCGAGTCTTCCGCATCTTAACATAAGTAGCACTTATGTCTTTAGATCTTCCAACTAGTTTCTTTAGACGGTCGTATTAGATTAACTTAGCTTCAAATCCTTCTAAAGTTTTCCTCGCAACTTGTTCATCAGAACCTTTGTAGCTTAAAAGTATAGCATTCTCTCTTCTAATGTATTGGCCATGCTATTGCACCACAAAATTTACCCTCTTTATTTAGGCTTATGTTTCATCATAAACATCATATTGCATTGCATTCATACATTGTGATAGGGTCGAAGTTCTTTGGGTGCTTAAGTCCTCTACAGGCTATGGAGGTTGATTGTGTTAACATTTTGTTCTAAGGGAGTCTTAGGCTCTCATTTCTTTGGATATTTAAAGTTACAATTATGTATTATAGCTCAATATATATCATTTGTCTCATTGATTCCTAAAGAGTTGAAGTTATGTAAAGAATTGATGAGGAATTCATCTGTGTCATTCATTTGATGAAATTAGGGTTTTGGCCCACTGTGAAGTTTGAAGTTTGGATAAGTCAATTTCTTGAAGTATAATTTTCATATTATCATTTTAGTTATCATGGTTCAAATAATTACTCAATACATTCAGAAGATTTGAGGTTTTGAAGCTTGATTGGCTATCTCCTAACACAAGGTACATAATTAGGGTTTTAGATATAATCAGGATTTCTTCAGATTTTTCACTCAGACTTGATTTTCATGTGTTTCTATATGTTGGTGGGCATCCATGGTTGAAATATTGAGGTTCAATTTTGATTAGAAGTAAGTCAATTGATCACAAGGGGCAAAATAGTCATTTTGGTCAAAATTAGTCAAAATCAGGAGTTGACCAAGTGGACTTTTGGTCAACCATCAATTCAAATATCTTATTTTCATATTTCATGATCAAATTCACCATTGAATCAAGAGAATTGAAGAAATTAGGGTTAACTTGTTCTTGAAGTTATTTGAAGTTTGAAAATTTTCTAAGTGTCCACCCTATAGAACTTTGACATGTCATAAATTTCTCAATTTTTATCCAATGGTTGCATACCGTACATTTTTGAAAATCTTGGAAAAAAATTCTACAAGTTTGTCAATGTGTAAAATTTCTCAAAAATGCACCATTTGAAAGATATTTGAGTTAGAAGATCTATGCACAAAACATGCAAGCTTGCCTTCTCTTGGTCATCCTGCATGCGTACTTTTGACAAACACATGGTGTGCATAATGTAAGAGCTGATATCTTTTGATTTAAGTCCAATTTTGAAAATGTTCCTCGTGCATTTTGAAGTTGGCTAGGAGAGCTTTGTATCAAGCTTTGAACCATCTCAAATGGTCAAGTATTGATTAAGTTATGGTCATTGAAAGTTCAAGCCAAAACCGGATTCATTCCTTTCCATGCATGTGCGCCATGCCCAAGTCTTCGTGACTTGTTTTTATTCAACTTTTCTTGATAATATCTCATCCATTTATCCATTATTTTCCATGATTCAAAGCTCACACTCAAGCTCAAGAGTTGATCTTCATTTGGCTCAAAGAAAAGGAGAAAACGCACGAGCCAATTCCAAGGAATTTGAATCACAAGTTGAGTCATGGAGTTGTGTTGTATATGCATGGTATTTTCAGGTTTTTGGTACAAGTTAATTTCAGGTCCTTGTGCATATGTTACACACGATTTGCTTTCATATTTTTGCTTACCTAATAAAGCCAAGCATACACACCAACTGTATTGTACCACATTCTCTCAAAATTGCCATTTAAAGCAATTTTCTGATTTTTGAAAATTCCATCCCATGTGATAATTCAAGCCAGCTCATTATTCTTTGATGCTCTACCCCACTTTTGCTCATCAGTACAAGGCCAAAACGACACAAACTTGAGTTGTAAGGCAAGCAAAACGCACAACACCATTTATACTTCATTTTTCTGATTTTGCGAAATATCTCAAAAATAAAACTTCTGGGCCATTAAGACCATCTTACCCTCACTCTTGGAGCTCTATATAAGCTCATAATCTCATCCATTTGAACCCTAGCTGCCTCCTTCCTCTGAAAACCAGATTTGAATTTTTCATTGTTCTTCTTCGAAGCTTCGTTTTCTTTGATTCCAGAGCTTATTTCTTCCTCAATTCATCTTCATTGAAGTTCAAGGATCAAGAGAAGATGGTTTTCTTATTGTTCAGAGGCAACAGTTGAGTTTATTTCTCAACTCAAGAGGTAAGTTTTCAAACTCAAATCTCCATTTTCAGTTGGTTTTTTTGTTGAAATAAAGCATGTATGCGTGGGTATAGCTGACCAAACATTAGGTTTGATGTATATTTGTGCTTGTTTTTTAAGTTGGTTGAATAATATGAAATTCTGAAAATGTGCATCTGGATGATTTTTACATTTTTCGTGGTCTGATTTCTTGATGTATGATTGATCTTTTAGAGATTCATGAACTATTACTTGTTCCTTGCCATGTTGTCTTTAATTTGCACTTTGAATCGTGGAAAATGATTGTGAAATAAGCAAGATATGATATTCTGAACATGGGTGCATGGTCTGATTACAAACGCGTGTTAGGGCATATTCTAAGGTTGAAGATGAAGTGTGTGGCATGATCTGATTGGCTGACTTGTTATTTATTTGTTTTTTTCATAACTCTTTTATTTTAAGTTTTCTTCCATTTTGTTTTGCATTTAAAAATTGTCCAAAAATTATGAAAAAAATATTATAGGCCCTTTTCAGTCTCTAATATTTTGTGGAATGTTTCTGGAATTTTTAGAAATGTTTTGATTGGTTAAATAAATTCTGAGATTAATTAATTTTGTTTTAATTAGTTTTTCTTTGTAAATTCTTTAAAAAATATTTTTCCATGATAAAAAAATCCACAAAAATTATTCTGAGCCCTTTGATTGGCTTGTGATGAGTCCGTGATTTTTGTTTGATTATTTTCTAATTTTTGCATAATTAAATAAATTCATTCATTATAGTCCATTTCATGCATATTTATCATTATTAAAAATATTTCTCTTCATACTAAAATGGCATAAAAAGTATTTTGAGTCATTCTATCCATATATTTTTCTTTTCTGAACTTTATTCCATGATTTTGCATTTTTTTCTTAGTTAAATAATTTTTGTGAATTATATTGCATTTTGTGCATTTTAATTACCATTAAAATTATTTTCCCTCATATAAAAATTGTATAAAAAATATTTTAAATCATTTTATTCATGTATAATCATTTATGAATTTTATTTCAAGAGTTTTTCATTTTTGGATGATTAAGTAATTTTTTGCATTAAATGTTTAATTTGCATCTCATATTTTACATTTTGTTATTTTCACCATTTTTCTTGAATATAAAAAAATACCAAAAAATATACTTTTTAGTGTCCTCATAATCTTATACTGATTTTATAATTTTTGTTTGTGATTTATATCACTGATTTTATTTAATTTTGAATATTGGGTTTGTAATTGCTTTTATTAGGGTTTTTGTTGCTTGGATCACAAGTTTGGGTTTAATTGGTGACCATTTGAAACTTGTAAATGTCATTGAAATTTTGATTTGAATCCTCGAATGTCATGATATCATTAAGATCAATTTTGTTTGATTTTATCAATTGAATTTCTATTTATTTTTTCAAAATACTTTATAAAACTTGTCTAGTTTGAGCTTTATCTCAACTAGTTTTGAAAGATGAATTTTGTTTTCAATTTTATTCAAACACTCAAGGATCCAAGTTCATTCATTCTGACTTTTATAAGTCTCAAGTGCTCTAAAACAATTTTTTTAGTTTTTATAGGTTATTTTCCTATTTTTTATTGATTTATCTAAATCTAGTCATTTTGGTTACTTAGGGTAGAAGTTACAATTGTTTGACTAACCTCTCTTATTTTTTGAGACCATTTCTGATTATAATATGATAATGTAGTACCCTAGGGTCTTAGAAATGATTTTATAAAAATTTTAGGATTAGGTTTAATATTTCTCCCCATTGAGTCAAATCAGGGTTTCCAATTAGTGATCCTTCTAGGTTATACTAACTTGTTTGATTTTGTTTTCAACATGAGTTGTGTTAATCTTTGTTCTAAGATTTTGTTGCTGACTTTTGGACATCTTGTAGGACTTGTAACATTTTTGTTTCAATTTTTTAACCCATGCTTCTATTCCTTTGTCCAATTACTTTTTGTGCATGCATCAATGCTTTGTTTAGATTCTAAATATAAGGAATGCACTTGTAGAATCTATGAGGTACATCTTCTGATTTTATTCACCCTCATTTGATTTTGTAGACTTGAGTTCCTCATTGAACCATTCAAGTTCTTACAATTTGCTTATCTATTGTCCCTTTTATGAGATAGATGTTCATGATCAAGGTTTAGGAGGTAGCTTTTGTGCACCACTTTGAAAATCTCATGTGAAGCTCTTTCAAATATGATCTATTTCTGTTATGATATTTTGTGATTGGATTGATATCATACAATTCTCCTATGATACTTGCTTGACATTTCATTGTCCACTCATCATGGTGACAAGTTAGGAGTCACATCTTTTAATTTTGACCTAATTGTATGTATATGATTGCTTGAGGACTTTCATGTCCACTTCTTGGATGTTTTAATCTTGATTTCATACCTATTATTCATCTTATTTATTATGCTTCTTTGAACCATAGAGAGACATTTCATTGTCATCTATTTTTGGTATTATGTGAAGCTGAATTGGTCTCTTTGTTGTTGTTTTTGAGTTTAGTTCTTTAAATATTTTCTCATGGGCTCTTGTGCTATGTCTCTTTATGGTTAATCAATTTTTACTTAGTTTTGTCTGTAGTACATAACATTTGATAACCCTAATTTGATCCTTCATGATCACCCTTGCCTTTATGCATTAGAGACTACACTTTTATATGTTGTCATGACACTTTAACTTATTAACTTGATAACATTGCTTGAAGTTCTTTGTAATATCATGATAGATACTTATAATGAGGATATGCCACTTCCCTGGAAATTATAAGTATCAATTCTTCTTTTCACACTTGATTTATATCATCCATCATGGATCTAGACAAGTGTTTTCCATTTCTTGTGATGTTGGTAATCAATTAGGTGATTTGTTTTGTGTATTGAAGTTTTGTCTTCTACATTTGTTGCTCATGAGCCTCATCTTGAGTTATCTTATTACACAAGTCACACATGTATTAATCATCTAATTAAAACCATTTTGTTTAATCTTTATCAATTACCTTGAATTTGACTAGTTTTGGTGTTTTCAAATCCTAATTTAATGAGCTTTTGTATGCAAGCTTCCTACCTTATTGGAGATGCTTTTGTTAATGGTTTACTTAGATCTTAAGCTACTGACCTTGTATGTGCTAATATCATTTAGTCTTAACCTTTATTCATAGGTACTTGGTTTGTTTTTGTTTTGCCTTTAAAAGGTTTGTTTGTGTATGTTTGTGCTAGTATTGCTCTAGCTTGTTAAGTGTTTTGTGTATAAACTTTGAATGAATTTTGTTTATATGTTTTGCTTATCATGCCTAAGATAATGACCTTGTGTGTTTCATCACCTTTTCACCTTGTCCCTTGACCATGTTTGGATTAATGGTTTGTAGACTAGTTAAAGTTGACTTTTAGGGTTGAATTTTGACTTCTTTCTTTGTTAATCTTTATGTTATCTGTGCTATTTGCTTTTGTGCCTTGTATGAGTGTTATATCTATGCATTCACTTCTGAACTCACTTTAATGTGACACTAATAAGCATGCTTGAACACACACATGCACACACTTCATCACACACTTTTGGGATGCATGTTCATGTTTTTATATGATGAGTTGTTTGTGAATTTTTATGATGATTGTTTATATGATATGAATGTGTTCTTACCATGTTAGCCGCTTAATTTCATGTCTTTATATATTCTAAAAGCTCATTTATCTTCATCTATGCACTACTATGCTTCATTTGATTCTTAGAAGCATTTTAGGCCAAATTCTAGACTAGTTTTTGTACTAGTGTTGTGTAGGTTTTCTTTTAAGTTTCTTGTAACTTGTTTGTGTATAACATGAATATTATCTCTATGCGTTCATCCCTGACCTCACTCTTATGTGACACTTAACATAAGTATGCTCAAGCACACACACGCGTACACACATTTGCTCGCACTTGTATGAATTGAATGTGTTTTCCTTAAGTGTTTTGTTTGTATGAATGTTTGCATGCTTTGATTGATATATTAATGTGTTTTCTACTATATTGTATGTATCTTGACATTTCATGATTCATTTATTTCCATCTTTGCCTTTTCTTGGCTTCTTTTGACTTGTAAACGCTTTCTAGGTCAAAGATTCGACTAGTTTTTGTACTAGTGTTGTAAGTGTATCTTTGTGATATTTTATTTGTGAATTGATTGTTAATTATTCTATATGATATTTCTAATGTAATAAATTCATATTGACACCTTATTTGCATGTTATGTATGTCACACACTTATACTCACTTCACCATACATAATTGTTACATGTTTACGCACTCTTGTAGAATGTTTTGTTCATGACTTTTTGTGGCTTTGTATTGCATGATGTAAATTAAATATTAACATGTTAGCTATTGACTTTTGTGTAATTTTATCTTTTAATTATCCCTTCATCTCATCTATGTTTAAAATCTCAGACAATTTGCTTTATGTATGCTTTTAGGATTAGTTTTGGTCTAGTTTATGTACTAACTTTGCATGTTTGTCTTCATAGTGATGTTTGATGCTTGATTATGGTTTATATAAGCTTTGTATATGTAGGTTGTGTCTAATGAACTCATTTTACATGACACCTTGTATGATTATTCACTCACTTGTTTCCACTTCATCTTCTTCTCTTCTTTCTTTGCATTTGTGAGTGTTGGTTTGTGGGCTTTTGCCAAAGCATTTTGTTTTCTTCTTCCCCTCTTATCATTTGGTTTTCTAACCAAGATGATTAATTATATATATTTTCCCTTAGGATTACTCGATTAGGTTAGTTATCGAGTTTAGACATTAGGTTAAGTATCCATGCATGCCAACATTAGGTAAATAATCTAGGTAGTCTCCCTTGTTCATACCCATAACCTAGGAATAATTTTGTATGATAATAATTAGGATTTAGAAATAAGTTAGTTTCCCCTAGATATTTTACCATTATCCTTTTTGCATCCCTAAAATTAAAACCTTGTTTTATCAAGTGCATTAAAATACCTTAACAATATGAAACTTTTTCTAAAGTAAAAGATACAAACCAATTAGTTCTAGGATGTTTCATCGTCCCGTTTGCTGTTGATGTTTCGTCATCCCGTTTACCGATGTTTCTTCATCCCGTCTGTCGATGTTTCGTCATCCCGTCTGCAGCTGATGTTTCGTCATCATGGAGGTGTTTCGTCATCGTTTGTTGTTTCATCTTCTAATTTAAAAACAAAAACCAACCAAAATAAGTGAGCCGAACTATGGCGCTCTGACTTTCCCATTGCACAAGGGAATACGTAGGCATCCTGTCGCGAGGCTTGATCGAGCAACCTTTGTAAATATCTTTTTTCTTTTCCCCGTGTTTTCTTTCATTTTCTTTTCTTTTTTATTATTTTTTTCTCCTTTTTGCATGCATTATACCTCATATTATTGTGACAACTTAAGTGCTATCAACACATACAAAAATCCTATTTAGCACAGCAGAACCAAACACATTGATATTCTCCACCACTTTATTAGAGACCTAGTTGAAGACAAAACAATTACACTGGAACACGTACGTACAGAAAGACAACTAGCAGATATCTTCACCAAGGCATTAGATGCAAACCAATTTGAAGTCTTAAGAAGAAAGCTTGGCATATGCATACATGAAGATGCATAGCAATTAATGATTACTCTCCTTACCTTTTCCATATTATGGCTAAAACGGGGGAGTAAATATCCTGGTGCTCCAAATGACTGGAGTGGACCAAGGCAATATTGAAGATTTCAATCTTGTGTGATTCCATTATGTGTGTGAACAGCTAATAAATATATTGAGGAGGAGCTATTACTGATATATTTATTGTTCCTTGTGTGCTTCTTGTGCTAAAAGAAGAAGCTGAAGTACTATCTGTTGATTCTGTATCTCTGAAGATACTATGTGTTTCCACAAGAAGAGAAGTTGTTGTGCAGGGGGAGCAGAGTTTTTAATTGTCAATTGTGCATATGTGTGTGCTATATGCAGGGGTAACATGTTGCATCTTTGAATGTTATAACTGATGTTTGAACATATGTGTTAATTGTCCGCTGCTAACTCTGCTTTGATTGTGATGTTGCTTTTATTGTGCTGCTCTGATGAATGTGCTTGAATGCATATGTTTAGTGTGGTGATGTTTTTAATTGTATGGCCTGCACCCCAAATAATGTTTTAGCCAAAAAAATTCAAAGGGGGAGTTTGTTGGTTCTATTGATTGGCAGCAATTTTGGTAAAACATTCTGCTCAGAAAATGACTTAAAATTTACTTAAATAGCATATGCACAACAAATGTCCTGACATATGTAACTGACTAAAGTGAAAAAAATTTAGAAAGTCAGTTTGTTATTAATTGTGTGCTTCGATTAAGGAAGCTAGTGAAACGCCTTTAGCAATATCCTTGGAATTTTAATATCCTGGTTTCATGGAGAGAAGACAGGTGGCGCTGAAGACTTGTTAGTAAATGCTATGTGTATTGTTTTTCGATGATGAAACATGATGTTTGTCAAAAGTGGTGATAATTCAAAGTGTTGAATTGTGGTGATATGCTTGAATAATTAAGGTTGATGAATAATCTTAATTTCATATGTTGTTGATTAAATTGCAAATGCATTCATGGGAAGTTGGAACTTTGGTATTGGTGGCTTTGATCCTTAAGTGGAAACATAGGCGGTGAAACTTTGGGTTCACAATGTGCTTGATCCTATATAAAAAAAGAAGCGGTGAACTACATGTTCATATTGGTGACTTTGGTCTTGTCTGGATCAGAAGCGTGACTTTGTGTTGACGCTAATCGAAAATATTCAATTACAAACAAATGAAGTCGCCACCTAACTTTATTTATTCCTAATGAGAAAAGGGAAAATATAGATAAAACCCAAGGAACGAAAATGAAATGGTCTTTGAGACCAAGATATGCGGGTTCGGGAGTCGGTTATGCAAGGGGAAGGTATTAGCACCCCTCACATCCATAATAATCGATGGGACCCATTTAGTTCTAAGTGTGTTAGCGTGTTTAGTGTGTTAATATACTATCTTCTAATTACTATGTGCGAAAAGAGAAAGGAAAGGACACATGTTTAAATTTTTTGAAAGTGTGCTCGCCAAGATGTTAGAATCTCGTGCCTACGTATTCCCCAAGTTCGATGGAAAACTCAGAGCTTATGTAGTTCTCGGTTGCGAGAACATTTGTTGTTTGGTTGATTTTATTTATGAAAATAGGAGCTTAATCGTACGTGGATGATAAGACATCACTAGTGCAATTCGTGTGTGAGCGAAAGAAGATCGCGTGTGAGCGATGTGAGTTTGAAAAAAGGAGTTGCACGCGGGCAAGGTTTGATGAGTTGAATTGATTTTAATTGTGGGTGAAAAGTACCGAACAATAGGACTAGCATCCTACGATTCAAATACTAGAAACCAGAGGAGCTCAATGCTCAACGAGTCGTCTATCATCCCAAAATCCATGTTATTAAGAGTCTTTAAACAATTGATCTAATATCTAACGATTTAAAGACTCAGAGTTCATTTTGCACAAGTTTTCAAACAATTGGTCTAGCAACCAATGATTTAAATACTCGGGATTTATTATGAAAAGGTTTTTGAAAAGTCACTCGACGTTGGATCGAGGTTTGAGAATTTATTATGAAAGTGGTGAATATACAATGAGAGGAGATTTGGGCTATGATTAACCAAGAAAGCCTGATTAATCTTGAGAGAATAGACAAGTGTTTACTCCCTACCATGAGGCCCTTATTGAAAATTTGGTATGTGGACCAAAACGCGAGAATGGAAATGAAGCGAATAATTGCGAGCATTCATGAAAGTATAACAAATAAATTGATAAAAACCATACAAGGTGGCTCACACAAATTATAAGACAATTTACATTGTGTAGGTGCATGCACGAAATAAATTTAATTGATTAACTAAACGAAATTTAATCAAGTAATTAGATTAAAAAAATTAATTAGATGGACTAATCAATTTTAAACAACCTAATTAGATATTTAAATAATGTTTAACTAATCAATTAAAATCTCATTGTAAGCCCAAGAACAAGCGTGGTGTGTGCATCATGTGTGGCTGTTGCGACGCTTTAAAACTTTGTCAACTCAGGTTAGAAAATGGCTAGCAATCGAGTATTGGTTTGAAATATTTTTAGTTTTGTGCACATGTGATGAATAATTAAATAATAAAGCAATAAAATAATTACCTAAACTATTACATCTCATGGGGATGGAGATACAAGTATTTACAAATGGGGATGTATCGAATAATTACAATTTCAAACAAATTTAAAAGAAAAAAATGAATTAAATTCACAAGAAAATAATAATTATTAAAAATTTAAGATCACTAAATTAATCCTAATTAAAAAAAACTAAAGATATTAAAGTAATTCTAAACCAACTACAAAGTCTAAGGTTATAAAGATAATTTTAAAATTATTAAACAGTCTAAACTAGATTAAAATTTTAAACTTACTAAATTAAATCTAAAATAAATAAAAATTCTAAAGTGGCTAAAACTAAACCTAAATCAAATAAAAATTATAAAATTATTAAACTAAATATAAATATATATATATAAAGATTCTAAAGTTAGTAAATTAAATTTAAATCGAATAAAAATTCTAAAGTTTACTGAATTAAATCTAAACTAAATAAAATCCAGAATTTACTTAATTGAATCTAAATTAAAGAATTTTTTAAAGTTATTAATTAAATCTAAATAAAATAAAATCCTAAAATTTATTAAACTAAATCTAATTCAAATAAAAAACGCTGAAATACTTAGAAATAAAAATAAAATAGACACAACCAAAGATTGTTCAGGTCCTCTAAATTAAAACAAATCTATTTTACCACTACATCATTACTGGTTTTCTGTTATATAATACTCTTTAAATGAAATAAAAGGATAAAACAAATGGTTGGGCTTAAAACTTAATCCCAAACCCATGATATGCTAAAGGAGAGAGGGATTGAGGGTTTTGAAACCTTAATGGTAAAAGAGGCACCGCAAGTCTATTACATGGTCCATCACTAATTCTATTAATCTCTTATTATTGGGAATATAAATAAAATAAAATCATCAAATCTCTCACTCGGTCGCTCTGTTCTACTTCCATGGCTATCTCTTCAATCTCACGACTGCTTCTGCTCTCTCAAGTGTTTCTCTTATCTCTCCGTGTCATTCACAACCGAACAAATAAAGCCCTAAGCCCCAACAATCCAAACCCCAATCTAAAATTTCAGAGACTATACAAGTTACAGATTACAATGATTGAAGCCATAAGTGCAAGCAAAAGCTAAATCAAAAATAAAAAGGTACGTTAGATCTTGATTTGTTCTCTTCATCTTTGTTTTACCTTCTTCTTGGATCTTCTCTTTCTCTGTGTGTCGGTTCTGATGTTGCTGGTGAATCGGTGTTGCTCGACGCGGTTTGTTGTTGTTACGATTATCCTTGCTGATTTGAATCAATTTTTATGTTGTGATGGTTACATGTAGATTTTGGCAAAAGTAGGGATGAGGTTGGTTGTATGAAGAAGGTAGGTTGGTGTTGCATTTGCGTGAGATATGTGAAGGTGTTAAGAACAGTGAGGCTTCGTGTATGCTTGTGGGAATACTTGCAGATTTATGTTTTATGCAAATAGTCGGGAAGGTTTATAGATGAAGATAATGTTATGGAGGTTGAGGTTAGTTTCTGTAGCCATTTATGGTTTTGAGAGGTTGAAGAAAGTTTGTAGCTCTTTCAAGAAAGATTGAGTAGGGAATTTCTTGGTTAGTTTCCTCTCTATAATTTCTACCAATTCTGTGTATTTTCTTCTCAGTATTTTTGCTTATTGTTGGTTATTGTTGGTTATTGTTTTTTGGTTTTGGAAGAATGGTGTTGTTTGGAGTAGGGAGAGGGGTATATGAACTCTCTTTCTTTGAGTGAGTGAGGGAAAGATAGGAATTGGATGATGAGTTGAGAGGATAAGACCAAGGACAATTGAAAACTTGGGGAAGAAGTTTATATGATAGAATTTGAAATTGATGAGTGGAATTGGTAGTGCTGTGAGAAATTATACTAATTTTGTTTTCTTGTGTTGCAGGTTGTGAAGATGATGGTGGCAAGGAATTACACGATGGAAAGAGAGAAAAATAAAACCACCCTTTTTTTTTAATTGATACGGTATATGTTTTTTTTCCTCAATATTGTAACATGTAAATAATAATAAGTAGAACAATTTCTTACATTTTTTTATAATCTAATTAATAACAACTTACAATGTTAAACTATCTATTCTATTTAGAAGAAAAAAACACTAATACAAATATTTTAACTCCTATTTTACTACTCAACTAATAAAGATTAATTAAACAAAAAAATAGAATAGAAATAAAGATTAATTAAACAAAAAAATAGAATAGAAAGTTAAAAATTACAAAATAAAAAATCAACACGATGCAAACCAATACCTTTTCTTATTTTATGATTATGAAATAAAAATGGAATGTCCAAATAAAAAAATAATATATACAAAATGAACTATGAATTTTTAGTAACATGAAAAAATAAATTAAATGTTAAAAGAGAAAAACAATACTTAAATCAATTAATAACAAAAACACTAATTAAAACACAAATTTAATTTATTAACCAAAATATAAATTTTAATCCATAATTAAATTTCACATTTAATTATTAATAAAAGTTATATTTAATCCGTAATTAAACTTGTACCAAGAAAATTGAAAGATACATGTATATAAATGAAATAAGCAAAAAGTTGATTGTTAACTCAGAAAGGATTGGTATGAATGGTGCAAGTGAATCGATGATCAAATAAGATACAGACAAGATGACATTTAGGGTGTGTCACTTTGGTTCTAAGTTATTAAATCGGAAGCAAGGTGAGCTTGATGTTCACGATGGTACCACATGCATGATTCACATTGCATTAATGTCTCGTGTGTAATTAAAGAATGTGTGTTGCATGTTGGAATATGTGATAATTGGGTATGTGAATTATTTGATTGATTGTATTGGTGATATTTATGCTATGTGGATATGTTATACTTGTGGAAATCAGATTGTGGAAATCATGTTTTATGGAATATCACATGAAGTGTGGAGAATTCTTTAATAGACGATGTTTCTATATTACTTCCAATTTATATACATTTTGATAATTATGTGAATTTTCACCCTTCTGTTGTGATGTTGCCTCTATGTGAGTAACGTGCAGGTTTCGAGGATAGTGGTGCTTTGTACGAGACTAGTGGAGAAGCTTAGCTTATTTTATCTACTTTTCTTAGATAGTGACTCATTACTCTGGTATATGTAACACAGGGGATTATGTTTGAATTCATGTTATGACTTGTTTTGTGAGGGATATTTGTTGTCACTCTCTTTTATTTGGATATGTATGAGATGTTATGATGATTGGCCTTGGTGCCTAGTACTCGTGACATGATTGATAGTATGAGGTATAAATCATTTTTATTTTGGTGATGAATTAATTATTCCGCTGTGAAATGCATGTTTCATATTATATTGTGAAAACGTGAATTTGAATACGTGTTATGATCATGACCAGTATGCAATTTTATAATTGTGAATATTTGTGTAACCAATGTGACACGTCCTTTATGAGATGCATGATAAATTACTCTGATGTTTGCTATATTTATTATGGGGTAGAAAAGGGGTGTTACACAAGGCTCCACAATAAATCAAGACTCTGTTCAGAGACTCATTTATGTACCTTATAATCCACTTCAATGCTTTTCAGTGAGCCTTTCTAGGATTTGCCATGTACCTGCTTACAAGACTTACTGCATATGCTATGTCGGATCTAGTACATACCATAATATACATAAAAAAAACTACTACATTAGGATTTGGGATGTTATTCATATAAGCTATTTCAACCTCTTGGGACGTTGATAAATACTCTGCTTGAATTCAGGGGTTTGTTGGAGTCACAACAAGCTTCAAATTCGATATACCATATGTTGTACCCTAAAATTTACCCTCTTCATTTTCGTATTTCTGACTTTTAGTTCATTATCATAAACATACATGAATATACATGTATAGCATTGATCACATGGCCACCTGGTTTAGGGTATCTCGAATTATGGAAGAAACTGCGCGTTTCGGCTATCTCTGATCATTTCGAGCCAAAAGTCGGTATTTTTCTATTCATATGGTTAACGCAAGATTCATTGGTCAGAATGATATTTTGGGTTGGTTTCCTAATCAATTGGATCATATCAATCTATTCTCCAGTTTATCTGTTCAAATCGGAGGCCGTTTCGTCAAGAAAAAGAATTTATTCACTTATTTTTCAATAAAATGAATTTTGGGTTTTTGGTGTATTTCGGACGCTTCGGAATGCATAACTCTCAACTCGTTGGGTATTTTATGATTATTTTTGACTTTCAAGTCCCTCTCATTATTATCTACAATTTTCGTTCATAAGGCGAAAGCAAATTGTGTGAAGAAGGTCCCCAAAGAAATTGATCTTTTAAGTGGATTAAACTGAATTTTAGTGTTGTACCGTGCACTTGGTGCACTAAAACCTTCATAATTCTCAGCTGGAAAATCGAAACTGAGCGGGGCTGGTTTCAAAAATTCTGTATCGAAACACTCTCCGACTTTCATTCACAACTCTAGAGCTGATTCCTCAACATTTAAGAGCAGTTTTTATTCTTCAGAGTTGTTTTTGAGCTGAACCGAACAATTTTTATCTGATACGCGAAGTTCGAAAAATTATATCTCGCTCGATTTTTATCAAAACAAGGTGGGACCAGTGCCAAAATTTCACAAATTCCGTTGGTTTCATTTGTCTCAAAGATACTCAAGTTCGAATTTTAATTAGAAGACCCTCGTTCGAGGCAATTTCTCCGAAGAGAACAATGAAAATTCTGCATGTGTCAGACGCTCGAAAAGTGTGCTGAAAATTCAAAAATTCATATCGTCTGGACCGTTCGTACGATTAAGTCGAAATTTTGACTCACTCACACAAAATCGCATTCCGGACATTTTTCGTTTACTTCCCGACTTCAAATTTCATACGGATATGGCTGTTTGGGACTAATTACGAAAATTATTCGGATAATCGCAATTTGGACTTAATTGTGGATCCAAGGCACTCTAAGGCCCAATTTTCCACACTATAAATAAATTTTCCCCTTCATAATTTGAGGACACTCATTAATTTGAAAGATTTTTCTCTTTAATCTCACTTTTGCTCTCTCAAAACTCTCTCAACTCACAAAGCAAAAAAAAACAATCAAAATTGGAATTTCTTTCTTTGCCACCAAGCAAGGGGACCGACCTCCCTCTCTCTCAATCGGACCGCCGCTCAGCCTCCACCGGCCACCTCCCTCCTCCGGCCACTTTTTCCGGCCGTTTCCCCTTTCTTTCTTCCTCGGATCGATCGGTCCCTTCTCTTCTTAACCGCTCCGATCAGAGCTCTTCCGATAAGGCCTCCCTTCCAATCGGCCAAGGCCTCCGGCCGGTGCTTCACCTCTTCCGCCTCACAAACAGCTCGGCCTTGCTCCCTCCATGTCATAACTAGCTCGGTTGTATTTGAGGACAAGCCTTCCTCATCAATTTTTCTCCGATTTTCAAGAATTCAAGTCCTTATCTTCCTAATTCCATCAATTCAAGCATTGTTTTGGTATTTTCTTTGAAGATCTCAAGGAATTCCTCTTCAATTTATGTCATAACTAGCTCGGTTGTATTTGAGGACAAGCCTTCCTCATCAATTTTTCTCCGATTTTCAAGAATTCAAGTCCTCATCTTCCTAATTCCATCAATTCAAGCATTGTTTTGGTATTTTCTTTGAAGATCTCAAGGAATTCCTCTTCAATTTGACTCAAACTTCAAGATTAAGTAAGTGAATTTTGAATTTTGGCTTAAATTGAAATTGAATAGTCGAATTGATTGCATTTTCCATGTGGATTCTGATTCTTGAATTTACATTTGCGAATTCCTTGATTTGATTCCAATTTTGTGGCGTTAAAGTGTGTCGGTGTGAAGGAAATTTGTACATAACACACACATACACTTGTGTAGTTA
Source organism: Vicia sativa (assembly GCA_021764765.1). NCBI lineage: Eukaryota > Viridiplantae > Streptophyta > Magnoliopsida > Fabales > Fabaceae > Vicia > Vicia sativa. The sequence goes on along the minus strand of CM038792.1, from coordinate 132,859,973 downwards.
TTTTATTTACATTTTAGTCACTTTAATTGCACATTTTCATCATTTATCACATGCTCATGAATTAGAGAGCATATAGGTTGATTAAATTGCATTGAATCATGTGAATTGAAGCTTGATTGTGAATAAATTTGTGTCGAAATGTAGTATTCATTTCATTTTAGGTGTAGGTAACATTTGCATTGTACATAATGCATCTAAACTCACACTTTGGACATAATTTGAATCATCACATGTTCATATACATGAATATGGAATAGTTCATTCAAGTTTATGTGTCAGGGTTCAATTTTTATGACGTTAAAGTGTGTCGAAACCTCACTTTCACTCACTTTTTCACATGTATGAATTCACAACACTTCAACACATCACATACTTGATTTTATATGACATAATTCATGTCTTGCATTTCATTTATATATGATTTGCATTGAGCACATGTCATTTGCATATGACATCTCATACACTTGCACTTCATTCATCTAAACATCATATAAAATGTGATTAAACATGCATTTACATGCAATTTTGCATCTTTTTCAATTCAAATTTCAATCAAACTTGTACATAACTTGTATTTCATTTTGTTTTGGCTTTTTGATTACATGTAGTAAATAAAAACCTGATTCATCTTACATTTCAAAACCAAAACAAAAAGTGAATCGAAATTTAATTCAACACATGAATTTTGTGTTCCGTGAGCATTTTTTAGCGTTTTCGTGTGTCAAAACTCACTTTTCCCCAAAAGTCTGAAGTAACGAAACATGTCCCCTACATTTTGGCACGTTTCAGAACCATTTTTGGAGGTTTCAGAACCAAATTTTGAGCACAACATGCCTAAAACGTAGTGGCTGCCCCATCACTTTAAGGTCCAGAAAACGCCACTTCCACTCAGAATTAATTAAAACCGCTCACGTTTTGAATCCGTTGATGTTTTTGCAAGCAACCATGCGATTCTTAATCGATTCCGAGAGGTTAACTTTTTCTCTCCGATTTCGGAAAACCGCCTTCCCAAGCCGATTTTTGTGATTTTATTTCGCTTCTTACATGCTTATACTAATTTATAATCATATTTGCAATCGGTTTTGCATTCGGTGCTTTATTTCTAGCACTTGCTTTGTTAATTTTGACACTTTATTTCGTGTGCGAGGTACTTGAAGCCTTTTCACTTGAGATTTTGACTTGTAGCTTCCTTATCTTGTGCTTGCACATATACATGTGCATTCTATTGTCTGTTTGCTTGGATTGACACCTTTCTTGCAGGTTATCCAATCTTGAATGCGTACGAACGCGCATTCTAATGCTTGTATGCGTACGAACGCGCATACTATTTGTCTAGTTATTTGTATTTACACCTTTCTTGTAGGTTATCCAACCTTTAGTGCATATGAACGCATATTCTAATGCTTGTAAGCGTACGAACGTGCATACCTCTTGTTCTTTGTTCAGATTTACACCTTTCTTGTAGGTTATCCAATCGTGAAAGTGTACGAACACGCATTTTAATGCTTGTATACATACGAACACGCATACTCTTTGTATGATTATTTGGATTGACACCTTTCTTGCAGGTTATCCAATCTTGAATGCGTACGAACGCATATTTTAATGCTTGTATGCGTACAAACGCGCATACCACTTGTTTGTTGTTCGGATTCACACCTTTCTTGCAGGTTATCCAATTATTTGAATGTGCACGAACGTACATTCTAACGCTTGTGCACATACATGTACATTCTACTGTCTGGTTATTATGGGCTTTCTATTGCAGGTTATTTTGACTTAAATGTGCACGAACACACATTCTTTCATTTGTTTGCATACGAACACGCATCCTATTATCTGCTTGCTTGGGTTTTCACTTTTGCAGGTGTATCTTGATTTGAATGCGTACGAACGCGCTTTCTAATCTTTGTTTGCTTACGAACGCACATTTGTTATACCCCAAAATTTGTCCTCCTACTTTTGAGGTCAAGATACATCTCCATACTCAAGAATTCCTCAAGGGTTGACCAGACAAACTCTCTCCTAAGCAATCAACCCACAACTAGGGTTTTGCTTCTCTCAAGACAAAATCAAGTTCTAATGCCTTAAGTGGTCATCATACCTCCTCATATGTCTCAAGGTATCACCATGTCAAGTTTCAAGCCTCACAGCTCAAGTTTGCTCAATCAATTGCTCAGATGGTTGAAAATCAGTTGTATTTGACAAAGAGTCAACTGTGGTCAACATATAGTCAAACTTCATTATTTTTGGTCAACATCAAGATTTTGAAGTCACATTCATTATTTTATCAAGGGTTGATCATGAATCATCAAGAAAACTCAATATTTGATCAAAAGTCAAAGTTTCCAAATTAGGGTTTCTTGACAAAAAAGTCAACATAACTTTGACCAGGCATAACATTCACATACTTTATCAGAAATTTTTCCACCAAACTAATTTTAAAGATAATTTTATTCTCTACAACTTCATGTCTCACAAGCTTTGGCCAAAAATGCTTCATTTGAGAGTTATGGATCAAGACATTATAGGTCCTCCTAAAAGTCAACAAAAAGTCATATTTTTGCAAAGAAGTGTGTATGAACATGGAAACTTCAATGAAGGTGGAACCAAAAGAAGTGTGTAGAGTACATCTTTAGCTTTCTAAAAAGTCCAAGAATACTTCAAAATGTTGAAAATTGAGCAAGATATAAGTTGTGCAAGTTTGGCAATTTGGAGAAGTGTATGAAGAGAAATAGTTAGCAAATTCAATTTTTTTCCAAATGGGCCTATGTTTTTATGATCCAAACTTATTTTTAAGATGGTCTGCGATCTCGAAGTCCAATTACACGCCTCTTTTCAATTTATTTGATTTATTTTTGAATTAAAATATTAAAATTCAATTTAAATTAAATAAAATGCAAAAATTACAAGCAAGGTGTTTTGGGCTTATGTTTTAAGTATCTTGAGGACCAAGGAAGCTCATGCTAGCTGGAAAATTCATGCAAGAGCTTATTGCATGAAGATTGAGCCAATTTGGAAATATTACATTTGATTTTTCAATCAAATATTTTCCATTGAATGCAATATATTTTTCACTTAATTCTTGACCTAATCTCTTGCTCTATAAATACTCAGCACATTCAGAAGCCAAGGGGGCGGATTCATGCAGCCAAGGAACTAAGGTTTTGTCCAAAAAATTTCATACAAACTTGCACTTTCGGATTCCAAATTCCAGCCATCTTCAAGAAATTCCAAGCACTGATTCGTGCTCCTAAGGTATTGTAGGGTAAGAATGGATCATTATCTATGGTTAAAACACGTTGAATCATGCCATACATGAACTTTCGTTTGCATATTTTCTTGAATTCGTATTTTGATTTATGTTGTGTTTTGATTGAAACTAACTATGTTAATCGTTTCCTGAGGTTTATTAGAGCAGGTTATAGCCATCGTTTGCAAGCTTTAGTGGCTGAAACCTAAAACACCATTGTTAGGGCTCAGAACTGAGAAGCTTCGTATCTCTCTCTCCAGGCCGATTCAGGCCAAACAACCACCACCATTGAACTCGCAGCCCTTGATTTAGGGGGTAAGGTCCTCCTTGTTAATTCATTTCCTCTATTTTGTAGGTTTCCAAAAGCAAGCTCGTTGGAGAAGACGATCGGAGCTAGGGCTATGACGTTCATCTGACCCTCTGACTCGTTGACATAGGCGTGACACAGATCTATTGGCCCATTTAAAATCAGGGGACCCACATGCATGCGTTTTGATTTTTATTGGATTTTCTGAAATTGATATTGCATATATATTTATTCAATGGCCTAAATACATGGATGTATCACCACCTCAGTGGTTAACCATGTGCGCTCTAGTCCTCTTTGTCTCTCAAGGCGTGGGTTCGATCTCTGCCTTTTGCTGTTTTTTCTCTCAATATTTTCTAATTTATGCAGGTAACACATATCTATTTCCAAGGCTAGCATGATAACACCACAAGCATGTGGCGTAGTGGTGAGATTTTTGATCCATCACCCCAGAATCCTGAGTTCAAGCCTTGAAGGGACCATTCCTATTTTTTTAACACTAATTTCCTTCATATTTTCTATTTCTTCTATTTTTTTAACTTATTTTAATTTCTTTTCACAAATTATTTTCACCATCATAAAAATCCTAAAAAATATTTTAATTTTAGATTTAGGTTTCAAAAATCTTTATTTAATTTTTGACACAAAAATATTTATTTTTTATTTACATTTTCAATTATTTTTCTAATTAAATGCTAATTAAAACAGAATTAGGATTTTCACATTAAAATCAATCTCAAAAAATACAAAAATATTTTTCTTATTTAAATTAGGTTTTATACTAACCCTAAAAACATTTTTGCTAATTTCCAAAATATTTTCACTAACATTTTCTTATCATTCTGATTATTTATTTACTATTTCGCACTTTAAATATTAAAAATCGAGGTATAGGTCGCAAGGACATTTTTGTAATAGCGTGGTTACTTTCTGTCTTTACTTTCCGCACCTCCTATTATGTATCTGCCCAAAAGTCATGTAATAGCGTATGACTTTACTTTCCACACTTTACTTTCTGTCTTTATATTCCGCACTTTATTTTTCTGTACATATTAATTGTATAGTAACTAGGGTTTGTATGGAAAGATTAAAAACAATCTTAGAATAACCCTAATTCAAGACTAAATATTTGAACCAACACACTCTTTCACACTTGCACCCTTTAGGGTATCCTCTCTTGTTGCCTTTCGAATACAATGGTCATGTCCCTCGAACGTAGGGATACCATTAGCAAAGATGCTTACGAATAACATCATCATAGTCCCTTCGATACAAAGATCATAGTCCCCTGATGTTGCCTACGAATATATGATCTCGTCCCTCGGTTGTTGCCTACAAATAAGTGATGATCATCCCTATGAATTCGTTAAGGTATCCTTACATGTTGCCTTCAATCACCATATAATGACCCTTCGATTGTCCCTTCACATCCAACGAATAAAGTTATCTATCAACTAATGGTATGGATAGCTTTATTCTAAAGGAGAAGGAAAATAACATGGAAACGACCATTCTGAGTAGGTAATAAGACTTTGTTGCTTGCTCCAATCAAAATGCTTTTTCACACCTAACAGTTTTCAAAAACTATCTTTTCAAACACTTTGTATACATTCCAGTGAGAATGATTACAAAGTTAAACATTTTCCAAAAAAATATTTCCAAACACTTTGTATACATTCCAACGAGAATCATTACAAAGTCAAAGCAAAATATTTTTCAAATACCTTTCAAAATACTTTTCAAACTACACAAACACATAAAACAATTTTTCAAAAGTGAGCTAAGCAACTAAGAGCCCGTAGATAACTACGGATGGAAAGGGTGCTAATACCTTCCCTTTTCATAATTTCCTCCCGTACTCAGAATCTAACGAAGGTCTTTTCCTGTTCTTTTCACCTTCCCTTTATTGGATAAAATAAATGTCGGTGGCGACTCTTGTTATCCGCAACATTTATGATAAAACGCAAAACAAACAAGTCAGTTTTCCCACCGTGTTACAGCATCATATTGTCTGTTTGTTGGGATTTCTCTCTTGTTGCAGGTGTATGTGTATCAATTGTGTATGAACACACAATTTGATACTTGTTTGCGTATGAACGCGCAATACTTTGTCTGTATTACACTCCTTTGCAGGTGTATTTGATGTCGGATACGTACGAACACGCAATCTGCTTATGCTTTGATGCCTTCGTGCATTTCTCATCGGTTTACTCTTATTGCTTGGCTGCAGTACTTGAAGTTTTCCTGAGTATTTCTTTAGCTTGCAGTGCTTTACGGATTATCATTCATTTGGTATTTTCTACACCATTTTATCGCATTCTCTTACAACTTTTCTAAATATCATGAGAAGTAGGGTTTTACAGCTTTCTTATGCCATGAGAAGTAAGAATAGAGATGCATGATAGGGCTCTTGTAGTTGGAGCATGTTCAGGAACCCCTCTGGTTTATTTAAAGACCCGCTTAGGGATATTCTATTTGCTACTTGTGCTTGGACAGTTTAAAGTCCTCTTCCGTGCATAGGGAGGCGATTGAGTCTTGTGTTCACTTTTGTGCTTGCATAGGTCAAGAGTGGTTAGGCAAACTACTAAGCGGCACCACCAAGCAAAGTCCCGCTTTGATACTTATTGATATTTACATGATGATGATATGATGGGCACGCGGAAAGGGTTCGCAATCAACCCCCACAAAGTTCTAGTGTGTGTCAGTTCAGCACACGCGAATCATGTTGTTTCCTTTACCTAGTTAATAATAATAAAGTGGCAAGAGTTCCCTATTTTGACTCTCCATGCTTTCTTGGGGTTCACATTTATTGTTGATACTCGCATCGTTTGCTCTTCACACTTGACAATTCATGTCATAATGTGATACCCTTCACGGGAATCAGATGTGTCGGCACCTGGTTGCTTCTAGTACATTGGTGTTGTTGTAGGCTATGAGACTTCCTCCTTCTCCTGCGCTTGTATGACATTTTTTTTTGCATTGCATTTCTTGTGTGCTTCTGTCAAAGCACTTGATTGTTTCATCCCTCTGTATCCCTTGGTTCTATAACCAAGACGGATTTTAGGATAGCTTCCCTTAGGACCGCTCGGTAGGATAGCTCTCGAGCCTAGACATTAGGATTTACATCCTTGGCATGTGAACATAGGTAGAGATTCCCCTTCATCCTTAACCTTAGGTCCAATATTTGCATGACAATATTAGGGCTAGTAAAAGTTAGTCTCCCTTTTGTTTTGCTTTTTTCTTTTGCATCCTTGCATGTAATAAAACTAAAACTTGCTTTCTTTTTCTTTTGAAAACAAAAACACTTAATAACGGTTCAAAACTCCTTTCTCAAAGGTAAAAGCAACCAACCAATACAAACCTTTTTCGCCTACGGGCGCTTTCTTTTTGTGTTTAAAACCTTTTTCATAAACAAAAAACTCACCATAACAAGTGAGACGAACTACGACACTCTAACTTTCCCATTGCATGAGGGAATACGTAGACACCTTGTCACGGGGCTCGATCGAGCAAAACTTTATAAATACATCCTTCTTTTCCCCGTGTTTTCTTTATTTTCCTTTCTTTATCATGCATTGTAGCGATTAAGCGATAGATAGATATAACACACCCCTTAGACAGAAAATAGAACTGGATACCGTAGAGTACTACGGGCGTGTGGGGTGCTAATACCTTTCCCTCGCGTAATAGACTCCCTTACCTCGATCTCTCGATCGTAAGACCATGATTTCTCCCTTTCAGGTTTACTCGATGTTTTCCTTTCCTCTCGTGGGATAAAAAACGTTCGAAGGAGACTTCATTGATATCCTATCAGATGATTGTTCAGCCAGGTAGTTTCACCATACTTTTTGAGAATATTCCGTAGATATGCCTCTTGTGATAAGCATAATTTTAATTTCTTTCTATCTCTTCGAATGTCAATCCCAAGAATCCTGGAAGCAACTCCCAAATCCTTCATTTACACTCCTTATTGAGTTCAACCTTCACCCTCATTACCTCTTCGACATTGTTGCTTGCTATGAGAATATTATCAACATAAAGCAACAAAATAACAAATGAATTACTAGGATGAAATATGAAGTAAACACAATGGTCGAACTGACTTCTAATGAAACTTATGTGTGCCATGAACTTGTCGAATCTCCTATTCCACTGTTGAGGAGATTGTTTCAGCCTATATAAAGATTTATTCAACTTGCACACATAATCTTCCTTTCTCTTTTCGACATACCCTTCAACTTTCCTCATCAAGAATGTTTCACCTAGATCACCCTACAAGAACGCAGTCTTCACATCTATTTTTTCCAGTTCAAGATCCAATTGTGCCACCAGGGCAAGCAACATTTGAATGGACCAATGCTCACAATAAGAGAAAACACATTATTGAAGTCTACACCTTATTTCTAAGTGAAACCGCTTGCAACCAACCTTACCTTGTATCTTTTCGACGCCACTCCTTCAATTCCTTACTTAACTTTGAAAACCATTTACAACTAACTAACTTGGATCCAACAGGTTTCTTGATCAATTCCCAAGTGTTGTTATCATGAAGAGATTTTATCTCATCATCCATTGTCTTTAGCAATTCAGTCTTATTTCGACTCCTCATAACTTCCTTATGGTCTCTTGGTTCTTCGTCTAGAACCTCACTTGCAAAGATTAAGGCACAAGTTATAAGATCTGCATACCCAAGTCTTTAAGGTGGTTTTATAATTCTTCTTGTCCTATATCTTACTAATAGATAGTCATTGACAGTTTCCTCAACTTCCTTAGCATCTTCTTCAACTTCATCTGGGATACGCAATTCAGCACCAACATGATCCACCTCAATAGGAATCTCTACCTGTTCCAGCTCTTTGTCAGATATTTCTTCACTTCGACCAACATCATTAGTTATTTTGAAAGCCATTTCAGCTTCATTGAAAACCACATCTCGGCTGGTGATAATCCTTTTGGGACCTGGATCTAGGCACCATAGCCTATAAGCTTTGACTCCTTTAGGGTATCCCATGAACATGCATTTAAGATCTCTAGGTTCGACCTTGTCTTGCCTAATGTGAGCATAGGCTACGCAACCAAATATTCTCAATTTGTTGAGATCTGGTGGATATCCCGACCAAACTTCTTCAGGCGTCTTCATATCTAACACAGTCGAAGGATCTCTGTTTATCATATATGTTGCTTTCGAAACAACCTCGACCTAAAACACCTTATTTAACCCAACACTAGTGAACATGCATCAACTCTTTCTGAGATGGTTCGATTAAACCTTTCAGCCAAAACATTTTATCGTGAGTGCTTGCAGTAGTTTTGTGCCTTGCAATACTAGAGGGATCACAAAAGCTGTCAAATGCCTCATTGCAAAATTCAAGCCATTGTCTGTTATCAACCTCTTGACCTTTCTGCCAGTTTTATTTTCGACCAGAGTCTTCCAACCTTTGAAATTCTCAAAAGTTTCATCCGTAGTTTTCTTGATGAATACACATAACTTTCTGGAATAGTCATCTACGATAGATAGAAAATATCTTACTCCTGAATGTGATGGACACCTTACAGGCCCCAAAGATCAGCATGGATGTAATCAAGGGATCCATGTGTTCTTTGTTTGCCTTTTTTGAACTTCACTCTACAAGTTTTTCCAAGTATACATGGTTAACAAAACTTCAATTTTTCGACTTTGTCTCCTCCAAGCAAATTTTGTTTCCCCAATTCGACCAAACTCATTTCACTAACATGACTCAATCTCATGTGTCAAATTTCTGTCTTCGACAAATGTTTCGTGGATGCAACATTTGTTGAATCACTTACAACTTCAGCCTCAAGAGTATACAAGCCTTGTTTCTTCACGCCTCTCAAGACTTCCTTCGACCCCTTCATGACTCTTAGAATACTTTTCTCTCCTTGAAAAATATATCTTTACTTGTCGGATTCACCAGAAATCAAATTTCTCTTCAAATCAGGTACATACCTGACTTTAGTCAACAACCTTATTGACTCATCATGGAACTTGAACCTCACAGATCCAACACCTACAATCTTATAAGCTTTGTTGTTTCCCAACAATACAAATCCACCATCTTGATCATATAATTCTTCGAACAAGTATTTGTTTGGAGTCATGTGCCAAGTGCACCCAAAATCCACTCCTTCGAAGAGTTGTTGCTCGAACCCACAAGAACATCAGATGAGTGAAAATTATCTTGAACAATAGTTGCGTTGCCATTATCCTTTCCTTCATGATCTTTCACGCATTCATGATACACCTTTCTCGTGTGACCCTCTTTCTTACAATGATAACATGGAATACCAGATGATTCGCCACTATAAGACTTCTGTTGACTTTTACATTTCTTCTTGTCGAACTTACCATCCTTTCACAAGAATTTTCCTTTAACGGCCAAACATTCACCAACCGTCGAAGATTTATGCTCCTTTCGTTCGTTCAAGTCCTTCGAATGCAAGGATGATTGAACTTCTTCAAAGGTCAAAGACTCCCTTCCATACCAGAGAGTTTCTTTGAAGTGGGCAAGTGCTCTGGGAAAAGCGCACAACAACAACAAAGCTTGATCTTCATCATCGATCTTCACATCAATATTTTCAATATCAAGAATCTGCTTGTTGAACATATCCAAATGCTCAGTTAACACTTTGTATTCAATCATCTTGAATGAATACAAAGCCTGCTTCATGTAGAGTCGATTTACCAGCGATTTAATCATGTACAAACTTTCAAGCTTCACCCATAACCCTACCGTCGTCGTCTCCTTTGATACATGTCGAAGAACCTTATCACCAAGGCTCAACAATATTGCGATGTGGCCTTTCTAAATCATCTTCGTCTTCTCAGCTGCACTTAACGTAACGGTCATGGTTATCTCTCCTTTCAACGCTTCCAAACGATCCTACTGAATCAGTAGGGTTTCATCTTCAAGCGCGACAGACCGAAATCGTTCACTTCGGTGAACTTTTCAGTCTCATATTTTGTTGAAGGCATCTCTTCTCCACGCTCACCGCAGTAATTTGTTGTGAATCAGATGCCTTGCAATGATGAGAGACTAGTATGTTATTTATAATAAACCTAAAATATAAAGTAATGGGTTTTTTTATCACAAATACCCATTACAAGTTAATTTATGGTACAAGCTAACTTAAACAATTAGATATAACAAATAGGTTCAATTCGATGCTAACAATCCTAACACCCTTCAACACTACACGCTAGAATACGTTTCGACTACAACTTGTAACACTTCGACAACAGAATGTGAGCAACCTTTGATTGCATGCTAAACTCCGTCGAACCAATATACTACCTTCGATCCAATAGAGTTCGATCTAATATCTCTCAATTTTAACCTTATATAATGGATAAATATAAAAAATAGAAAGGACATTAATGTGTGTTTATATCTATTATTTTTAATGGATTGGAAGTAGATTATGATAATCTAAAACGACAATTAGTACGAGAGGAGTAAATTACAGAGAAATTACTTTGCCGTACAATGAAAATATAGTGGAAATTGGAGCAACAGTTCCATGAAGTTTCAACCTAATATTTGAGGTAAAGTCTTTGTTTTTTTTATCTAATCTGTCATTTTCATCTTTCTTGATGTTATTTCTGCCTAGTTTCTATCAAACAAAAACAAATTGTGAAAATTATAGCAACTTTGCGCAAAATTCCAAACATAGAGTTACAATAGTGAGTGAGTGTCATTTCTTTGTTTCCACGAAATTTAATAAAGAAAATAAAGAAAAAAAGTGTAAAGTAAAGCAATTTCTATAGTTAGATAGAAGCACTGCATTTCTCATTGTGCACTTTCATTTTGTGAATTAGAACTTTGAAAGATGGCTGAGGCAGTGCTTGAACTTGTGCTTCACAATTTGAACTCACTCATTCAGAAGAACCTGACTTTGTTTCTTGGTTTTGATCAACACTTTAAAAGTCTTTCCAGCTTGCTGACAACAATCAAGGCTACTCTTGAAGATGCTGAGGAGAAACAATTCACTGACAGAGCTATCAAGGATTGGCTGCTTAAGCTCAAAGATGCTGCTCACGTCCTCGATGACATCTTGGAGGAGTGTGCCACTCATGTGCTGGAGATGGAGTCTAAAGGAGTGTCACACAAGGTACAAAGCTCTTTTTTATTCTCTTTTCATCCAAAGCATGCCGCTTTCCGTTATAAAATTGCTAAGAAAATGAAGAACATAAGAGAGAGGTTAGATGAGATAGCTGAAGAAAGGAGTAAGTTTCATTTGACTCAGATAGTGAGAGAGGATAGAAGTGGAGTCCTCGACTGGCGCCAAACCACTTCAATCATTTCTCAACCTCAAGTCTATGGAAGAGACGAAAGTAAAGAAAAAATTGTTGACCTTTTGGTTGGTGATGCATCTCAATTTGACGATTTATCTGTTTATCCGATAGTAGGCCTTGGTGGGCTAGGTAAAACAACACTTGCCCAACTCGTCTTCAATCACGAGAGGATAGTCAGCCACTTTGAGCTTATCATTTGGGTGTGTGTTTCGGATGATTTTAGTTTGAAAAGAATGACTAAATCCATCATAGAATCGGCTACTAAGAAGGCTTGTGAGGATTTGGATTTAGAGCCGCTACAAAGAAGACTTCAAGATCTACTGCGAAGAAAAAGATATTTGCTTGTTTTAGATGATGTGTGGAACGAGAAACAAGAGAAATGGCAAACATTGAGATCTATATTGGCTTGTGGGGGAAAGGGTGCTTCAATCTTGGTCACTACTCGTCTTGCAAAGGTAGCAGAAATTATGGGAACAAGGCCTCCTTATGAATTATCAACGTTATCTGACATAGATTGTTGGGAATTGTTCAAACAACGAGCTTTTGGACCAAATGAGGTGGAAAGAGCAGAGCTTGTGATCATAGGGAAGGAGATACTAAAGAAGTGTGGGGGAGTGCCTCTTGCGGCAATAGCACTAGGAAGTCTCTTGCGTTTTAAAAGAGAGGAAAACGAGTGGCTGTATGTCAAGGAAAGCAAACTATGGAGTTTACAAGATGAAGATTGTGTGATGCCTGCCTTGAGACTAAGCTACTTGAATTTGCCAGTAAAATTGAGACAATGTTTTGCCTTTTGTGCTCTATTTCTCAAAGATGAAAGAATAAATAAGAAGTTTCTAATTGAGCTTTGGATAGCTAATGGCTTTATTTCATCTAATGAAATGTTGAACGAGGAAGAAATTGGCAATGAGGTGTGGAATGAATTGTACTGGAGATCATTATTCCAAGATATTGAGACAGATATATTTGGTAAAATTACAAGTTTCAAGATGCATGATCTTGTTCATGATCTTGCTCAATCTTTTTCAGATGAGGCATGTTGCATTTTAGATGGCTATGGCATGCCTAGTACGTCTGAAAGAATCCGCCATCTCTCATTTTATTGCGGGGGTTCATTTAGCGGAGACAATTTAGTCCGGTTGCGGAGCATCAAATCATTGAAAACTTACACAATACCAGGGGTTGATGGTAACAGACTTTTACCTTATATATTGAAATTTTATTCTTTACGGGCTCTTGATTTGAAACTTATGAAAGAAGTTCCGTTTTCAATTGGTCATTTAAAATATCTAAGGTATTTGAATCTTTCTTCGGGTGACTTTGAAGCTCTTCCAGAATCCATATGTAAGTTGTGGAATTTGCAAATTTTGATATTAGATGAGTGTTATAAACTCCAAAAGTTGCCTAGTAATTTGATACGCTTGAAAGCTCTACAACATCTATCATTGAATTTATGCGAGAAACTATCAACCTTACCTCCTGAAATAGGGAAGTTGACTTCCCTAAGGACTCTTAGCATGTATGTTGTTGGCAACAAAAGAGGGTTCCTTTTGGCAGAATTAGGACAACTTAATCTTAAAGGACAACTTCACATCAAGCACCTTGAGAGAGTGAAGAGTGTAACGGATGCGAAAGAAGCCAATATGTTTAGTAAGCACTTAAACCATTTGAGGCTGTCGTGGGAGAGAACTGCAGAGTCCCAATTGCAGGAAAATGTTGAGCAAATTCTTGAAGTTCTTCAACCTCAAATCCATCAGCTTCAAGAATTGGGTGTGGAAGGATACACAGGTGTCCATTTCTCACAATGGATGTCTAGTCCTTCTCTCAAAGATTTACGGAGCGTATATGTCAAGGATTGCCAAAGCTGTTTACACCTTCCACAGTTGGGGAAACTACCTTATCTAAAGGAACTATCTGTATCCAACATGAGTCACATAAAATACTTAGACGAAGAGTCCTACGATGGTGTAGTTGTGAGTGGTTTCACAGCACTAGAACATCTGTCATTGGAGAAGCTGCCAAACTTGATAAGAATATCAAAGGAGAATAGAGAAAATATGTTCCCGCACCTCTCCGCACTTGTAATTATTGAATGTCCTAATTTGTTGGGCCTTCCTTCCCTTCCATCTATCAGTTATATGTGCATAGAAGGAAAATGCAACCAAGATTTACTGAGTTCAATTCATAAACATGATAGTCTTGAATCGCTCGTGTTCTACAATAATGAAGAGCTAACATGCTTTCCAATTGGTATGCTAAGAAACCAACTCGTTTCTCTCAAGTCATTGATAATTTGGAGTTGGTCAGAAATAGAAGTTTTGGATGAGGCTTTACAACATATGCCTGTCCTTGAATCGTTAATATTGAGGGATCTCCCAAACCTAACATCCTTGCCAGAATCGTTAGGAAAGCTAGGTTTTCTTCGCGACTTAAGAATTTCTAATTGTCCGAAGTTGACATGTCTTCCGATAAGCATTCAAAGCCTTACTGGTCTGGAAAGTTTAGGAATATACAGCTGCAGTGAGTTAGAGAAACGATGTGAAGAGGAAAAGGGTGAAGATTGGCCTAAAATAGCTCATGTTCAAAATATTGAAATACGAAACACCAGATTGATCTTCTGAGTAGGAAGATGGCGCCACCTTATTATGCTGCAAAAGCTCTTATGATGATCACAGGTACATGTTTGTTTATGCAAATTATACATTTTAATTGGTTTAATATATCACTATAGCCTAGGGGATAAGAAAGATTAATATATGACTATATGTATTGAACAATTCAGCCAACCAAGTTAGTGGAGATGCAAGGGTCACATCTTGGATTCACTATGAGGACAGGTTGCTTCTGTTAGATTCAACTGACTTATCTATGAAGGTGAGTGTTCTTTGTTGAGTCATTCAACTATTTTATACTTTCTGCTGTTACTTATGTACATATCGGTTGGTGTCTTTTCTTCGGAATGCAGATTCAGACTAAATATGGTTAACGGCTTAACGCAATGGCTTTTTCCCTGCCAAAGGATGCAGACATGCCAGAAAGTGTTATGGACCAATTTGATTTTCCGTCACATGAAAGTGTTACGGGCCAATTTGATTTCCTTTGGTTCATCAATGATGGTAAACAAAAACAATAATGATGTGAAAGAGTTTCTTGATGAGGAAGGCATGGAAGTCAATAATAGCGAGAGAAAGACAGAACTTAAAGAAGATTGAAGGAGTAAAGCTTTTCTGTACATTTTCTGCAATAAAATTCCTTTAGTTAATCTAGTTGAGAAATCTGTTGACTATCTCAATATGCTCCACAATCTTTTGATTTTTCTTGAATTTAACTTATGTTGCCATTTGTGAAGTTTGCTTCATTTAAAGTACTTTTCTCTTCCATTTGCAGTAGTACATCTACAATGCCACATTTGCAGTAGGTACAAACACTGACATAGTCAATCAGTGTTGCATATTTGATACTTCTACACAATCTTTGATTGATAAGGACATCCATGTATCACCCCCCATCTATAGCAGTTTCAACAACTGTTCATCACATAAACAGGAGATGAGATGAGGTATAAAAAAATATTCTAATTGAGATATGGATGACTATTGACTAATGAATTTAATTTCATGTTGAATTAGTAAGTAACCCGTGCGATAACACGGGTCCGGTCGAGATTTCATATAATATGGAACTAAATTTGTCATGTAATAGAACATTCCTATATTTTTTAAGTATGACAGCGTATTTTTAATTATATAAGACAACAATTAAAAAAATAATTAACAGATAGATATTAAAATGACCAGTCAATAGTTGGTTGTCATACGTTCACATTTTACCCGTGAATCTCGATGAGTTAACAAGCTCCAATTGAATCCAAATAATTAATTGAAAAAATGTACTAAACCAATTTTAGATATTAGCATATTTTCCAAATATAAAATGTATGACAACTTCCCGTCGTGATTCACACTACATGTCTACCAAATTATCTTTTGTAAAGTTTGAATTCATTCTCCAATCGGTTAACATTCTTATAATTATAAATATAAGTTAATAATATACATAAATTTTTAAGCATTGATATGTACTTATAATAAATCGTACATTCGATTCTCTAACTTCAATTATATAAAACAATAGCAATATAAATTTTTAAAATATGAACATTAAAATGAACAGTCTACAGCTGCTATCTCATAGATACATTCACATGTACCCGTAAATCCATATGAGTTAACAAACCCAATTGAATCCAAATGAGTTAATTCTAATATATTACATCCTACAATGTATGACAACTTCTCGTTACATTTCAATTTTATTATCTTCTTATTAGATGATATTTATAAATTTTACATAGTTTATTAATTTTTGACTGTACCCCGTCAAAAATTAATAAACTATGTAAATATGTAACTTATTCTAACTATACAAAATATTAATTACTTCCAATATATGTAGCTTATTCTCATTTATACATGTCTACTAAATCATTATTTGTAAAGTTTGAATTCATTATTCAATCATTCTTATAGTTTTTAATATAAACTAATAATATACACAAACTTTTAAGTATTGATCTGTACTTATAATAAATTGATTTGTACTTATGATAAATCGTACATTCGATTCTCTAACTTCAACTATATAAAACAATAGTAAAACAAATTTAAAAGATTGACATTAAAATGAATCTAGATGAGTTAACAAACCCAGTACAGTTGATATCCCATAAATACGTTCGCATTTACCTGTGAATCTAGATGAGTTAACAAACTCAGTACACTTGATATCTCATAGATACATTCACATCTACTCGTGAATTGATATCTCATAGATACGTTCGCATCTACCCGTGAATCCAGATGAGTTAACAAACCAGTATTAATTCAAAAACTTATATCCTACAATGTATGACAACTTCTCGTTACATTTCAATTTTAAAACCTTCTTATTAGATCATATTTACAAATTTTACATACTTTTAAAACTTTCTCACCGATACTTTAGTCCTTATGTTTAATATTATAACTTATTTCTGTTAATAAAATAATTATATAAATATAGACTTTTTTTGTTTATAAGTGTCATTAACCTGTGTAACGTTTTACGAAATTATTTTTAACTTATTCATGTTAAAAACAATTGCATCAATAGTTGAATTTTTTTATTATAAAAATATTTGTAACTTATTCTCGTTTATAAAAATTATTATAACTATTTTTTTGTTTATAAAAAATAATTTTTTATCATATTATAAAATTTTATGGATAAAAATATAATTTATTTTTTATTATGTTATAGATATGAAAATAAAAGAGAATAATAATTTTAATAATATAATCATTTTTGTTTTAATATAAATGTATTATTGATAATTAAAAAAATTACAACTATAAATAATAATATAACATTTATTATTATAGATATCCGTAGGAAAAGAAATAAAAATTAGATCTAAGAATATCGAAAAATCGCTTAAAATATTAAATAATAATTTAACATTTATTATTGTTGATATTAGTAGAAAAATAAAAAATTATCAAAAGAGAGAAAGAAAAGATATCTTCTTTATTTAAATAAATCATAATTTTTATTTTAATTGGTTCGTTTGTGACAATATATAACCACTTTTAAATTTTTTTTTATATATTATATTTACAATTTTTCCAAACCTACAATATATAACAACTCCTCGTCAAATTGTAGTCTTTTAACATTAGCTAAATTGTGAATATTGTAGGCTCTAACAACAACCTTGGTTAGAGAAATTCTTCCCAAAACATATATTCAACTAAATCAAGAGAAATCGATATAGTAAAAGATCATATAGAAATGTTTGTGGATATGACATGACTTTCATTTTTTTTTAAATATATCAATAACATTCAAAATCATATAGTTTTTTCTTAAACTACTTTCTAAATACTATTTAAAATTATACCAATATTATATATTTTATTTCCATTATTTACATTAAATTGATTTTTAATGGATCAACTAATATTTTGAAAATAATTTAATTGAATTAATTGATCAATTAACTCTTTAATAAAGTTACTATACATATAATCGAGTAAATGATTAGTTAAATAAATATTTCTTTAAAATACATGATTTTTATTAATATTTCATAAAAATATATGATTTTAAATATTTTTAGTAACAAAATATTATTTAAACTATAACAAAATGTAACTTATTCAATTTATAAAAAGGATTGTATGAATAAATTTATACCTTTTATTATTAATTTTTATGATTATCATTTTTCATTAAATTTTCATGACTACAATTTAACATTTTTTATCATGATTACAATTTTAAAGTTAATTTAAAAGATTGTGATATGCTTTAAATATTTAAGATAAACATTAGAGTTCTTATTTACTTTACCTTTTATATATTTATAATATACTTTTTTGTTAATTTTATTAACAATATATTTATAGTTAGCAATACATCGTTTAAACTACGTTAATTTTTTCAAGAATATAAATGTAACCTTTCAAAAGATATACACAAATATATTTAGAAGTCGGTAGAAAATTTTATTGGTTAAATTATAATTCCATTCAAAATTTATTGATCATAAATTTTTGAAATCAAATCATGCATAAAAATAAAATGTATTAATATTACCATTCAAAATAATTTCTATATATAATAAAATTAAATAATATTAATACCTCCATTCAAAATATATTTGTGAAGTTTTGATTTAATTTTTTTCATATTTTTATATATTCTAATGTATAAAATATTGCTACAATATGAAACAGTATCAAACCTATAATATTAAAAGAGAATTCAAATTTGATTGATCATAATATTTTACAGAATCAAATCATACATAAAAATTAAATATATTTTTGTCACCATTCAAAATAATTTCCATATAAGTATAATAAAAGTAAATGATAATAATGTCTCAATTCAAAGGATATATTGGTAAAGTATCGAATTAAATGGTACTCATATATTTGATTAAAAAATTATAATATTTGTTTCTAATATTGTATAAAAATATATTAATTAGTCGTACTTTAAAAAAATAAATCATAAATATTTTATTAAAAATTATAATATTTGTTTCTAAAATTATAGCAATTAACAATAAAAAAATATCAATACAAAATAGTATTTTTATTCAAATTTCACAACAAATGAGAATTATAATTTTGATTCAAAATAAATTAGATTTACCATTTCATTTTGGAAAAAACGATTTTTTTTGTTGTATAGATTTACCGTTTCAAAAGGTGTTGTCTTATAGAAATATTACACTAAATGTTTTAAGTCTTATAGAAAAAAAATTAAAGTAAATCATGAAATTAAATCCACTTAAAATATACAAAAGCTAATTCTAATGATTGAATGCATTTATTTAAAATTAAATTATAATGTCTATATCTATTTCATTTAATTATATTAGAAATAATTATTTCATTTAATTACTTTAAAAATAAATATTTCATTTAACTTAACACACATTTTAGACACTTGAAATAAACTTGTTCAATTTGAAGTTAGAACATGTATTTAACCACAAACTCAATCTAAGACAAAATGCATACTAAACTGCTATTGAGCGCAAGGCAAAAAGAGAGTGAACATGCAGTTGTTCAAAGACATAATAAATGTATGACGCCTTCAAGGTCTCTCCTTTATCAGCTTTATAAAAACAATGATTTACTGTAACATGAAAGATAATACTCTATCAAATAAACATCATCAGCACCCATAGATATATTTTGCTTCCAATTGTAGCTGAAAGCTCCAATTGAGGGGTTGGGTTCAAGCAAATTCTAAAATCAATAGATGCGTGAGGATGAAGATATTGCACATCCAACTGATATAATATTTCACAGTCAGATGCATCATAAGAATACTAAAGTAGATACATTGCAGAAGCAAATTTAGTATATCCTATTTATAGTGATGTTCAACAAACTATACAAAGATTTGTTGACATTAGAATAGGTTCTGTTGTTTTCTCTAACAAATCTTTTGCCTTTGCTTCCTGAATAGATTAAGAGAAAAATAATCAGTTTATTGCAATTTCAGTTTTCTCAAATTTATAGTGTTTCACAAAATGCAACATACCTCGAGGGGATACTTCTGAAATGTTGGCTCGGAATGACTCTGGAAGTACTTGTGCTCCTTTAATTCTCCTTTAATTTCTGAAATGTTGTCAATTAATTTCTTGCATTTACCAATTTGTTTGCAAAAGATGTTCAAAGTTTGGTGGTAAAATTTTTGCATATATAAACATTGTTGGTTTTACCATGATCAGAAACTTTTGAATATTGCTTTAAGGCTTGAGTGATCTGGATGGCAGACAAACTTGTCACATCATGCCAGGGTCACTCCACTAACATTGTATTGCAGGATGCCCAATTGCACCGTATGGAGAGCGGATCGGGTTTCTCCGTATTTCCCAATGGATGTCCTTTAGAATTCGAATGTTCTATTTCCTCTTACCCCAGATGATCATCCCAGTAGTTCGCCTCTCGAAACATGCCTAATGCGAATGCGGTGCATCTTGACTTCTCCCGGAAGAGTCGAGACATGCCTCTCCGATTCTCCTAGTGAAGTCGCAGCAGCTCGGCTTTCAATGACAACATATTTGTCCCTAGCCGAGTTGTGATGGGTAGCGGTGGAAGATCTTTTCTTGGAGCATATATTCTATTTCCCAAGCGGACCTCTCCAGACGGTTTCTCGTGGCATCATTTCCTCAACAGGCATCAAGCAAGATTCAGTTGTTTTGAGAGTTTTTTTTGGGCACTCCTCGATGCTATAATCCCCGACTGAGTTCTTATTTCATTCACTTTATATATGTCTTGCAAGCATGCATTATTACATTGACATAATCCCATAAAAGAGTCATACATCTCATAGGATTACAGGTCAAAAATGCATTTCATCCCCAGCGATGTCGAGTTTCTTTTGGAATCCGTTGTGTCCCAGTTTTTTCCGGCATGATATGTCCATTTTCTTCTGATAAGTGTTGAAACTGCCAGCCCTTACCCTGGTGCAACACGTCTTCAGCTTCGAAAGCAAGCCCTACACTTGACTTTCCCGTCAATAAAGCCTAATCGGCACTTTTAGTCTTTGCATCACAAAACCGCCCAAGCTGTCGGCGTAAATGTGGTTAGTCTACTTGGTGTATCTAGTCTTTATTTCCACTTGCATGTCAGTTCTCCTCTGGCATTGTGGGTCTTTCGAGAACAAGAATACTCTTGTTTTTGTCATCAGTAAAGCCTAATCAGCATCCTTAGTCTTTGCATCACAAACCCGAAGTCGGTAAATGTGGTTAGTCTACTTGGTGTATCTAGTCTTTATTTCCACTTGCATGAGTCCTTCCTCGGCATTGTGGGTCTTTTGAAAATAAGAATACTCTTGTTTTCTCTACTTCGCAAAGCCTACTCGGCACTATCTAGCCTTTGCATCACTAACCCGTCCGGTTATTCCCTGACGTAATGTGGTAGTCTAGTCGGTGTATCAAGTCTTTGCTTCCGCTTACGTGTCAGCTCTCCCCTGATATTGCGGATTGAATTGGGTAGAGGCCAATTCGTCTTAGGCCAGGTTAGCACTTGTACCTGCCTTCACGGAATTCAGCATTTATTTTGTGCTTTCTTTAGTTGTGGCCCAGTTAAGCTCTAGCGCAACATGCTCCTTTTCTCCAGTGAGGTTCCTTAGAATTTTGGAATGTCCACACCTATCTCTTGATGCAGCTTTTGGGATTCAGAGTGTAAATTTCTGGGTCCGTTTGGTATTCAATCACCTCATACCTTGTCGCTCGAAAGGCAGACGCCAATCTCGCTCCTAAGCTAGAGGATGATTGAATAGGGGCAGCTGTTGTACCCCAAAATTTACCCTATTCATTTTTTACATAAATAATTGGCTAATACTTAATTAATAGTTGCATCGCATACATATCATTCATACATTGATCATGGGTTCGAGATTTTCCAATCGTATGAATCTGTACAATTCTGAAGAAGAAGTTTGTTGCTCAAGAGTTGAATATTCGAGGTTCTGTCAATTCGGGCGTCATTTCGATATGCAAGCGTGTCCAGAAGCTTCTGATTATTATCTCGCAAGTTTTGTTATTCTGATCGTCTATCGGATGGATGTTGATTACAATTTCAAGCTACAGTGTGTTGTGGTCGGATATTTGAACCCGAACTGATTCTATGGTCTTCCGTGAGTTGCGAAGCATTGGTATTTGGCTTATCGATCTACGCAAGTTATCAGAAAATCAAGAACGAACAGATAAAATGATATTTGAGCGCGTGTATCAGAAAGTCAACAAAAAATCAAAGTTTGACCGGGCGGAATTTCGGGTCAAAATTATTGTCAAAAGTCGACATTTGAGAAAATGCGATCATTTGCTGAGAAAAATCGGAAGAATCGGGTGAAAATAAGGTTTCTTGCATTTTAAGTAATTTTAGACTTAGAAAATTTTTCTAAGTTTAAGGTACTTTGTGTTCACGAGCAATGTTCCGCATCCGTATCTTGCCGTCTGTAGTCGAAGTTTGTGAATTGATAGTCGTTGAAAAGGCGCATTTCATACTCCGACTTTGTCCTTGTGAAGATTTTTCGAAATGCGGTTCGAGTTATCTGATGGAAATTTGAAGTTCATAACTTTTGAAGTTTTACACTTAGTAAAATTTTAAGTGTTTTAAAGTGTTCAAGCGCTCGACTTGAGAGGCAATTTACACGTGTTTGAGGCCGATTCGGTCGAGTTCAAAATCAAAGTTGTTCGTTTAATGGCAATCTAAAACTTTGCTGAAGAAATCGAATCCATTCGGAAACGGATAAAAACTACGAAGCCGGAAGTTATGATTTATCATTCTTCAATTTTCGACACTTAGAAAAATTTGAAGTGCTTATTTCTATGCTTTTGCTGACAGCTTCAGGGTCGATTTTATCGTAGTTCGTGGCTCGAATCGAAAAATATTCAACTGAAAATTGTTCATTTCACGGCAATCTACAACTTTGCAGAAGAAATCGAATCCATTCGGTACTCGAATCGGAAGTTATAAAGCTCGGAAAATAAGAATTCATTATGTTTGCTAAATTTGAATGATTTTGTGCACATGTTCAGGGCTGTTTTAGACGATGATTCGGACGCCGCACGAAGAAATTCCGAACACGAAAGTTTGAGTTCGTAATTCCATCTACAAGTTCCGTTTAGAAACTTTTTCGTTTCGGACGACAGAGCTAGAAGATACGGAACACCGTAAGTGCCAGCATGAAGTTGTTAAAATGCAAGACATCATGCATATTTTTGCCAAGCTCCGGACGCATTTCATCGAACAGTTTATGTGCACATGTTCGGGACTGTTTTCTCGTTGATTCGATCGCCGCACGGAAAAACTCCGAACACGGAAGATGAAGTTTGCCGTGTCCTCTACAAGTTCCGTTTAGAAACTTTTTCATTTCGGACGTCGAAGCTGGGAGATACGAGTCGCCGTAAGTGAAGACGTGAAGTTGGAAAATTGCCGCATGACATGCACAATACTTGCCCAGCCAGCGAAGCATTTCGTCGAACACTCACGTGACAAACTTCAAACACTTTTTACTCGGTCATAACGGCTTCGTTCGGATTTTTGTCGAACTACAAAGTTGTTGTATGTCACGCGATCTTTCCAACGGTATCGAATTCATGTCATTTGGTCGAGTATCGGAAAAGTTACGAAGCTGTAAAGTAGTGCATCCGGCACGAGTATGTGACAAGTGACGCGTGGAAAATTTTGCGACAACGCAAGCAGCAGTGACGCTGTGATTTCGAAGTTATTTTTAAGCATGTTAAAGGCCTCGAATCGAAAAAGTCTCAACGTAAAACTTGTTCAGGGAAATACATTCTTCGACTCTCATCTTTGATCTGTTTCTCGAAAGTGCATATTTTCCGAATTATCAAGTGTTGAAAGTGGATACACGGTCACGAATGCCGATTGATGTTAGCTGGCCATGATGCCGTCGCGCGTTTGTTGGATGATCGTACGGTTTGTTTTGCATTTGGTCATACAATATCTCACTCTCTTGCTATTTTGGCCCACCTTTTTTCTCTCCTGGGCTCACTGACAACTTCCATTATTTTCTTTCCATCACCTTCTCTTTTCACTTTTTTTCCACAACATGCTAACGAACAAACAGCAACCATCCACCTCATCATCTCACTTTTCATGGCAACCCACACTTCATCTTTCCTCCATCCTGACACCACAGCTTTATCCTTTCCACTCTAACAGTTGTAACAACCATTCTTGCATCATTCTTTAACAATCAACCACAACAACCTTCCAAATGATCTTGACAATCATAACTATCTCACTTTTCTCGCCTCTAATCACTCGCTGCTCTCTTCACTCCATTTTTTTTTCTAACCGTAAACTCCTGAACCATTCTCTCTCTTTTCTTTGATGTAACAGAACTGTTATTCTACTCTCTCACGCGGTTATCTCTCTCCAAAACTACTTTCATCATGCTCTCACTCTGAATCCATAACAGAGAAGAAGAGTTGCAGTAATCGCCTCCTACTCCATCCTCCCTCAATCTCTTGCTGTGTAACGATCTCGACGGCGACAGTTATGGACGAATGATCATAATCTCTTCACTATCGAACCAACTCTTACTCTACTCCTTCATATGTGATACGGATTCTTGGAGTTTTCTTTTCCATGGCTTGATCGGAAATTACGCTCTCCGCTGTCTCTCCGGATTTCATCGTGTAGATCTGTACTCGCTACCTGAATTAAGAACAGAAGCAGCGAAGTTTTCCGAAGAATCTTCTTATACCCTCCGCCAAGTAAGTGCTCCGATCGATAGCCATAGTTTGTTGAGCATTTGTCCATTTTATAATCTATTTCGATACTTGAGGATGTAAAACTGTGAGCACAGACGCGAAGCATTCATGAAATTCGAATTCGTAGAGTTCCGAACTTTCAGATCCGTTTTTCTTGTTTAGTTTTCATGAGGTTCAAGTGTGTTTCAGGAAAATCGGAGATCGGATTCGGGATTAGCTTGAAATTCCGGTTCGGACTATACCCGTCTCGTCCTCTTCTGACCGATTCCAAAATTTTCCGGCCGCCGGCGAGACGAAGGAGATGACCGGAGATTGTTCAGTTCGGCGACGATCCCCATGTGCCCTATGTGTGGCTGCGAGTCATTGGATTATGAAAATTTCCATGCTACCCCCTAGGATCGTGACACGTGGCGTTCTGTTTTAATTCAAAAAATAAAAACTGAAAATATAACTTAAATGAAATATGTCCAATTGATACAAGTTACATACAAAAAATAAATAAACGTTACATGTATAAAAAAAATATAAACGTGACACATAGCTTTATAAAAATAATCTGTATTAAAAATAAAGATCAATGTTGTTTGCACAAAAATGGAATAAAATGGGACTCAAACAAAAAAACTGCAGTTGGACTTATCATGGATTCCGAACTGGGCTTAAGGAATTGCTAAAACACCTCCCTGTTTAAGCCCATAGCAGCGACCTAACTAGTTCTAGTTTCATTAGAAATTCTGCTTTGCACCCCCCTGTTCATGTACTATAATTTTGACATTTAGTTCAATTTAGCTCTCGATTCCGATTATTTCGACACATAAAAAAAATCCATAAAAATCATATTCTGACATTTTAGGATATTAGAATATTTTTGACATTTTTTTAATATTTTTTATTAATTTCTTTTATTAATTCTAATTCATTTCTAAATAATACATTTACACGAATATTGGTTTTATCGATTTCGATTTGCATTCCTCACATGTTCATGCATTTTTACATGTATTTGAATATTGGTTTTATCGATTTCGATTCACATTCCTCACATGTTCATGCATTTTTACATGTATTTGAATATTGGTTTTATCGATTTCGATTTGCATTCCTCACATGTTCATGCATTTTTTACATATATTTGAACATTGGTGTTATCATTTCGATTTACATTCCTCACATGTTCATGCATTTTCACATGTATTTGAATATTGGTTTTATCGATTCGATTTGCATTCCTCGCGTATTCATGCATCACTTTGATATGGGCATTGGTTTTATCGATTCGGTTTGCATTCCATGCATATCCATCGATTTTTCTTGCGAGTTACGGTTGAGTTTGTACACCCGTGTACACTATTCCTATCTTGTTTTGCTTGTATTATCTCGTTCTTGCGGGCATTGTCGCGGCGTATCGACATGTATTCCGCAATTGATGCTTTGAGCTATTCTCACGGTTTACTTTTGTTGCATGGTGCGTGCTTGAAGTATTCGGATTTCGCTAGCTTGCGTGCTTGATTCTATATCCGTTCGGTACTTATTACATTGTTTATTGCATTCTCTTACGACTTTTCCTAGATATCATGAGAGTAGGATTTTCCGCTTTCCTTGCCATGAGAGGAATAGAGATGCATGAAGGGCTTCCGTGGTTGGAGCATGTTCGGGAACCCTCGGTTTATTTAAAGACCCATTTAGGGCAATTACGTGCTAATTGTGTTTGGTTTGTTTTAAATCCTCCATCCGCATAGGGAGGTAATTCTCGATAAGTGTTTACATTTGTGCTTGCATAGGTCGAGTGGTTAGGGCCCGACGTGGTACCACTAAGCAAAGACCCGCTTTTATATTTCATGTCATCGAGTCATTGATATATGGGCAAGCGGGTGGTCAACGAACCCCGCATTCTAGTCAGTGTCATTTCACGCGAATCGTGTTGTTTCCTTTATCGAGTCAATAATAAAAGTGGCAAGAGTTCCCTATTCGACTCTCCACGCTTGGGGTTCGCATTTATTGCGGAACTCGCATCATTGCTCTCCAACAGAATTGGATGTGTCGGCTCTGGTTGACTCACGGTATGCTCTTCGTCGAGGCTATGGGACTTCCTCCTTTTCTGCTTGGTGTCATTTGTTTGATTGCATTGCATTGTTTGTGTGCTTTTGCCAAAGCACTTGCGCTTCGTCCCTTGCATCCCTTGGTTCCTGACCAAGGCGGATATAGGATAGCTTTCCGTAGGGCTGCTCGGTTAGGATAGATTCTCGAGCCTAGGCGTTAGGATTTACATCCTTTGCATGTTGACATAGGTAGATTCCTTACATCCTCAACCATAAGTCCAATCTTTGCATGACAACATTAGGGCTAGTACTAGTTAGTTTCCTTTTGTTTTGCTAGTTCTTTTTTGCATCTTTGCATGTAATTAAAACTAAAACTTGCTTTTCTTTTCCTTTCAAACTCAAAACACTTAATAATGGTTTAAACTCCTTTCTCAAGGTAAAAACAACCAACCAACACCAACTCTTTTTCGCCTTTGCGCGCTCTCTTTCATTTTGTGTTTAAAACCTTTTCACAAGTAAAAAACACAAAACACACCAAAACAAGTGAGCGAACTACGGCTCGACTTTCCCATTGCCGCGGAATACGTGGCATCTTGTCACGGGCTCGACCGAGCAAACTTTATAAATACTTCCTTCTTTTCCCGTGTTTTCTTTATTTTCCTTTCTTTCACATGCATACTATTTGAGCATCTGATTAAGCAAGAGCATAGATATAACACACCCTTTAGCTAGAAAGTAGAAGTGGATACCGTGAGTACTACGGACGGCGTGGGGTGCTAGTACCTTCCTTCGCGTAATAGATTCCTTACCTATCTCTCGGTCGCAAGACCGTACCTTATCCCTTTCGGTTTTCGCGATCGTTCACCTTTCTCCTTTTGCGAGATAAAAGCGTTCGATGGCGACTTCATTGATACGATTATCGGATGATGTTCATAGGTTGTTTCATTTGGCGACTTCACTGGGATCGGAGACTGTCTTTGGTCCGATCGAGTCGATCCTAGCTTTTATTTTCATGTCTATTGGGTGTTTATTTATTTGTTTAACTATTTTACACTCGCACCATCCTTTGTATGCTTGCATTGCATTCTATGTGGCATATTCGCTTTCATATCTTGGTTGGGCTTACTGTGATCTGCTTCGATGTGGGTGGGAGTTACAAGAGGTAAAAGGCCCCATACCGGCCAAGAGACACATAGGAACACATAGGAATAGAGTGGAACATGTCGGATCTGGATGTAGATCTTGTAGTCCGCATGTCGTCCATGCTTCGAGGGAGGTTCAATCGGGGCTATCATCTTCACGTAGGTGTTATGATGGTAGTTTCTCTAGGAGAACTAGATCCTGGAGTTACCTTGACCTTACCCAAGCCTTAGTTTCACCTGTGAGTGGGGCGGGATCATGATTATTACAGGTACAGATGGTGACTATGTTCTGTTGGTGACTATGTTCTGTTGGTGACTTGGTATTTTCTATTGATGATCTGATGGTTTTCTGTGGTGACTATGATTCTATTTGGGTGGCATTTTCTAGCCGTTACTCTGTCCGATTTTCGGTTTTTTCTTCAATCAGAGCAGAAACAGCGCAACAGTTTGATCAATGTTCATGGAAGTAGTAAACCCATGATCAATGCATAATGTATTTGCATCATAGCATGTTTATTTTTAAAAGAAATGTCAGAAAAAGCATGTTATTTTATCTAACCCCGCATGCATATCATTTCCAGGACTTCTTGTGGTTTATTATCAACATCAGGATGGATACCAACAATCAAACCAACACCGAGGCCCTAAGGAAGACTTCCTCATACTCTTTTTGTGCATTCGACATCTCTGAAGTAAGAGCCAGAGGTATTCTTGTGAAGGATCTGATTGAAAGAGAGTTTAGAAAAGATCATGGGAACATATTGCCGTTACTAATGGAGGATTATGAGTTCTATGCCATGCAATCTCTACTCCAGTTTTATGATAGTGAGCTCAGGTGTTTTACCTTTCAAGATTATCAGTTAGCACCTACTCTTGAGGAGTACTCTTTCCTTTTGGGTATCAGTATCACAAACAGCTTGCCTTTTGTCAAAAGAATGGATACTCCTGATTTTGAAGCCATTGCAAAAGCCCTTGGTTTACGTGTTAGTGAAGTAAGGGACAATTGGGTTCCGAAATATCGCACTTGTGGACTTCCGTTGGGTTTCCTTTTAGCCAAAGCTGATGAATTTGCCAAGGTTGGTAATTGGAAAAGCTTCAATACTATTTTAGCCGTCATGATCTATGGTATGGTGATTTTTCCCTCTTTTGAGAAGTTTGTGGATGTTGCTGCGATTTCTGTTTTCATGAATGACAATCCGGTTCCTACCATCTTGGCTGATACATATTATGCCATTCACTCTCGCCACGGTCAAAAGGGACGTGTTATGGGTTGTATGCCTTTGCTTTATCGTTGGTTCAACACACATTTACCAAAGAGAGGAGCATTTGTTGATTATGCTAAAACCATGAAGTGGTCTAGCCGAATCATCGCACTCACTTCATATGATATAGTTTGGAATACCATGTCGAGCGGTTCTGAGATCATTACTAATTGTGGAGAGTTTCCAAATGTACCATTGATGGGAACTAAAGGTTGCATCAGTTATAATCCTATATTGGCACGCCGTCAACTAGGATATCCTTTGACTGAAGTACCCACTGTTCGTCAGTTGACGGAAAGTATCTTCTTTGCAAATGATGAGAACCCGGTTTTGCTAAATCAGATTGTTGTTGCATGGAGTTCGGTCCACAAAAAGGGCACGGTTTTCTTTGGCCAAAAGGGAAATTATGCGTTTGATTCTTACACAGATTGGTTAAAAGATCGGGTCTCCAAGATTTGGCTTCCATACAAAAGGGAAGCACCTTTGTATCCTCAACCTGATTCCTTGGTTGAAAGTCTGGTACCTGATTCTACTACTCCCTATTCTTCATCCGTAATCTCCCCTCCAGGTTTTGTGCGTATTGAGGTTTACAAACAGCTCCAATCGGAGAATTCAGCTTTGAAAGAACAGTTACAAGCTCAAGCCATGGACCTAGCATTCGCTCTTCAAGATAAAAAGAGGTTATCCGTTGAGATCGGGCAGAAAGACCAAGTTTTGAAGGCTTACGGTTTACTTGAAGAAACCAAGAGAGTCAAAGGTGATAGTTCCTTTTCTTTTGATCAGATGACCAAAGAGTTTGACAGGGTACAAGAGAAATTAAAGAATGCGCAAATAACTAATGAGAAATTGAAAGCCAAGCATCGTGAAGAAATCCGGGTTCTGAAGAAGCGACTCCGCAAGGAAGAATCCAATGCTAAAGAGTCCCTCGAGCAAAGGAAAGAACTTGAAGTTGAAGCCCAAAGTCGGCAGGAGCAGATGACTATCCTTTCTAAAGAGGTTGAAGATTTGAAGACTAAGTGGCAACATGCTAAAGATGGAGAATATGCAGCATACACCATGTTGAGGGGTCGAGACATCCATGTGGCTAAGCTGGTAGCCGAGATTCATACGCTCAAGACGCAAGCGGCTCCTAAATAAGTAGTTGCAAATGTTATTTGATGTTATCTGATTCGACGAATCACCTCCAGGCTTGTTGGATGGGGTTCGCTCACTATTGTGTTTGTATTAATACTCTGTGATCGTGGACTCTTGTATGACTCTATTTCATCCATGCACTTGAGCAGTTGATTCTCAATCTGATTGTGTGTCTGGTCTTGATAATTATTGTTGTCACTATCCTATTATTATTTGATGTTTGATAACAAATTGCCGGAATGTCCTGGAAATGATCATTTCATGCATCATGCATTAACCATGCATATACATACCATGCTTAACAGGTCTTGTCCGGAGTTCTCATCCTCAGTTTCTACTTTTATTCAGTAGAAAGATTGCAAACTTCCACCGTTACCCGACTCGGAGTAACGAGAAGCGACAGATGGAACAACTTCAGGCAGACATGGCCGCGATGAAAGCGCAGATGGAGGCGCAGATGGCTCAATTCATGGAAGTCATCACCAATATGAATCGAGGCAAGAGTCGAGGGCTTTGGTTGAAAGGAATCGTTCGAGAATGGTCGGCGCAATCCATTTGATGATGCTTCTGTGGGTCAGCCCCGTGTTGGAGCCAATATTGTTGATTTGGGTGTCAACGATCACCTTCGTGGTCCAGGTGCACACGCTACCGGTCGGTTTCCTCCTCCACCACCTACTCCACCTCAAGAGCAACTTTTCTTTGATGATGGGATGCAAGGGCATCGATTCGGGTCGCCCTCATTCTCGTATGCAGATTTTGATCGAATGATGAAGCTTATTCGTGAATGGCGGTGAAGTTGACTTTCCCGCAGATGACCACAGTACCGCTTTAAGAACGCTTTGAAGGCGTTGAGGGTCGGTTAGGGTTTGATTTGTCGATTGGTTTGGCACCGAGTGAGGCTCCTCCGGTTCAAAGTGCGTTGTTCGACAAGTATAATGGGACAACTTGTCCCAAAACTCACATCATCGCTTATTTCCGCAAGATGGCGGTTTACACCAAGATAAGAGTCTTATTTCATCTCTAGAGTGGTATATGCATTTGGAACAAAGCCATATCGGACATGGCACGATCTTGTGAATGCTTTTCTCCTGCAGATCGCTCAACATTGATATGGCTCCCAATCGCATACGCTTGTTGGGTTTGTCTCAAAATCGGGCAAACATTTAAAGAGTACGCAGAGTGGAGAGAACTTCTGCTAGAGTTCAGCCACCCATGGTCGAACGAGAAATGATTGATATGTTCACCAAGACTGGTCTCGACACTACTATGTTGCGTGCAATTTCCGCAAGCTTTTTGAGATGGTCCGATATGGTGAACGGATTGAGAAAAATCCGCAAAATACAACAGTTGAAGGAAGCTCTTCGGTGTAAGAAAGCATACGGTTATCCCAAGAAAGAAAAGGGAGAAGCCAGTGCTGTATATGGTGGAAGAGGCAGGGCTCAGGTCAATGCAGTGACTATATCCGCTTCTCAACCTCAAAATCAACAAGTACCGCGTCAGCAGAATCAAAGGCAACAAGAGAACCGCACTCCTAGGAGATTTGATGCTATTCCTATGAGCTATTCAGATTTGTTTGCCCGTTTGAATGATCTTAAGTTGGTTGTTCCCAAGTCTGCATTTGCACCTCCTCCTCTGGATAAACGGCCCAGAAACTACGATGCTAATGCTAGCTGTGAGTTCCATTCTGGAACCTTGGGGCATAGTATTGAGAATTGTTATGCATTCAAATGTAAGGTGCAAGACCTTATTGATTCAAAGGCTATTGAATTAGAGGCTCGACCACAGGTTGCTGGACCTAATGTTACTCAGAACCCGATGCCACGTCATGGGGCTGTCCAAGCCGTGATGGAAGATGGGAAGGTCCTTAATCTGATAATGAATGTTGATCTGGTAAAAGCGCCTTTGCCTTTTGTCAAGAAATATCTGATTGAAAGAGGTGTCTTTCCGGGTTGTGAAGTTGCTTGTGATAGGTGTGAACATTGCTCTAATGGTTGTGCAAATTTGAAAGCCGGTATTCAGAGTCTGATTGATGACGGTCAGTTACAATTTGATCGGATCAGAAAGGAGGAGAAGGTTGAGATGCGGGCTGTATCTGTGATTACCATTCCTTATACTCCGATTGTGATATCTGCACCGACAAAGTCTATTCCCCTAACAATTACCAAACCTGGTCCATTGCCATACGAGAGTGATAAAGCTGTGCCATGGCACTATGGGTCAGATGTTTATTACCATGGGGTGAAGCAGGAAGATGTCTCTTCCCCAACTGAGAAAGGTGATGTGTTGGATGTTGCTAATACTGACAACATTGCTGGAAGTAATGGTATGACCCGAAGCGGGCGAATTTTCTCCGATCCAGCAATACAACTCAAGGGATGTCACGCTAGCAAGCAACCTATGAAGCAACCTATGAAGCAACCTATGGAGCAACCTATGAAGCAACCAGACTTGCAAAATGCCAATCCTGATCTGGAGAAGGATATGGAAGAGATTATGAAGTTTATCCGCAAGAGTGACTTCCGGGTGATTGACCAGCTTGCTCAGACACCCGCCAAAATTTCTATTCTCTCATTGCTACGAGATTCTGAGGTACACCGAAATGCCTTGATGAAGCTATTAAGCACTGCTTTTGTGCCACAAGAGATCTCGGTTGGGCAGTTTGAAAATGTGTGTGCAAGTATATCGGCCAACAACGGTTTGGGTTTTACCGATTGTGATCTACCACCGGAAGGTCGGAACCATAACAGAGCTCTGCATATTTCCATAGAATGCCGGGGCACAACTTTGTCCCGAGTATTGGTCGATACTGGTTCCTCGCTTAATGTGATTCCCAAATCCGCACTGATGAAGATTGACTATGGTGGTCTTGAACTCCGGCCTAGTGATCTGATCGTAAAAGCATTCGATGGTTCAAGACGGTCTGTTTTCGGAGAAGTGGATCTCCCCATCAAAGTTGGCCCTCAACTCTTTGTTTCAACATTCTTTGTCATGGATATTCAACCTGCCTATTGTTGCCTCTTAGGCCGTCCATGGATCCACAAAGCTGGAGCTGTTACCTCAACTCTTCACCGTGTCAAATACCCGTTGAAGGAAAACTATCACATCGTCAAGAAGAATACATTGTGAGCCATCTTGCTTCCTTCCGCTACGTCGAGATCGATGGTGAAATTCATGAAACCCCGTTTCAAGGCTTTGAGACGATACACATGTTGAAGACTCCTCAACAGAAGGAGGTTAAGAAAGACAAACCTGAATCTTCCATGGCATCTTTGAAAGATGCGAAAGCCGTGGTCGAGGCCGAAAGGTTGGGGTGTGGTAGGTAGCACCTAAATTCAACAAGTTTGGGTTGGGTTTGACCTGCTCGCATTCGAAGCACCCAATTTGAATACTCCTGTGAGATTCTCCAGTGCTGGCATCGGTTCCGGGCAAGCAAACGCCTTGGATGATTCTGACAATGAGTTTGATATTGATAAGTGGCTCCGTCCTAGTGTCCCTGGCATGGAGCTCAACAACTGGACCTCGGAAGACTGCGTCCCAGTCACGATGGTCAAAGAGTAATTTTCTTTTGTTTCTGTTATCATGCAATAATTCCTGTGTTCTGCCCAAAACACAGTGAATCATATGTAGGGCCACCTTGTTTGTATATGCAATATTTTTACCGTGAAATAAAGAACGTCTTTTTCATTCAAATGTTCTGTTCCTTTTCCTTCAATTTTACATCACAATTTTAAAACGCAAAATGGCAATGCTTTATTTTTCTTTTATCATCTAAAATTTTTAAAATAGGCATTAAAACCAATTATGCAGGTATGATCCTACACTCCTAATGGATCCCTTTGATAACGACTCTGCTATCACTCTTTATGACTTCGATAATCCGATCAACCAAGCCGAAGAAGAAGGTGAGGAAGATTGTGAACTCCCTAAAGAGATAGCAAGAATGTTAGAGCAAGAGGAAAAGGTTATCCAACCGCATCAGGAAAAGATTGAGAATGTGAATTTGGGCAATGATGATGTGATCAGAGAGGTTAAAATCGGGGCCGCTTTGGAAGACAGCGTGAAGCAAAGATTGATTGAACTACTCCGAGAGTATTCTGATATCTTCGCCTGGTCTTATGAAGACATGCCCGGGTTGGATACCGATATTGTGGTGCACAAGCTGCCTTTGAAAGAGGAATGCCCTCCTGTTAAGCAGAAACTTCGAAGAACTCATCCTGAGATGTCTAAGAAGATCAAAGAGGAAGTCCAGAAACAACTTGATGCAGGCTTTCTTAAAGTCATTTCTTATCCCCCATGGGTTGCCAACATCGTTCCTGTGCCAAAGAAAGACGGCAAGGTCAGAATGTGTGTGGACTACAGGGATCTGAACAGAGCAAGTCCGAAGGATGACTTTCCTCTTCCCCATATTGACATATTGGTGGATAACACAGCTCACGCAAAAGTGTTCTCATTCATGGATGGCTTTTCCCGGTATAATCAGATCAAGATGGCACCGGAAGACATGGCTAAGACAACTTTCATTACCCCATGGGGAACTTTCTGTTACAAGGTGATGCCCTTCGGATTGAAAAATGCCGGGGCAACTTACCAGCGTGCAATGGTAACTCTTTTTCATGATATGATCCATAAAGAGATCGAAGTGTATGTCGACGACATGATTGCTAAATCTCAAAATAAAGAAGAACATCTGGTACACCTACAGAAGTTGTTTGATCGGTTGAGGAAGTTCAGATTGAGGTTGAATCCGAACAAGTGTACATTTGGCGTACGATCCGGTAAGCTATTAGGCTTTGTTGTAAGTGAAAGAGGCATCGAGGTTGATCCTGCTAAAATAAAAGCAATTCAAGAAATGCCTGAACCAAGAACTGAGAAAGAGGTCCGTGGCTTTCTAGGGAGGTTAAACTACATATCTAGATTCATCTCTCACATGACTGCCACATGCGAACCAATCTTCAAATTGCTTAAAAAGGATCAGATGGTCAGGTGGAATGACGATTGTCAAGTCGCATTCGATAAGATAAAAGAGTATCTGCAGGAACCTCCGATTCTTATGCCTCCCGTGGAGGGTAGGCCGTTGATCATGTATTTGACAGTGCTTGAAAGCTCGATGGGCCCCGGCCAACATGACGAATCGTCGAAAAGAGCATGCAATATACTACCTAAGCAAAAAGTTTACCGACGTGAAACAAAATATTCACCGCCGAGAAAACTTGTTGCTTTAGCGTGCGCCGACTAAGGCAAGATATGTTGACCCACACAACCTTGTTGATATCCAAAATGGATCCGATCAAGTACATATTTGAGAAGCCCGCTTTGACAGGCCGGATCGCCAGATGGCAAATGATCTTGACAGAGTATGACATCCAATATACTACTCAGAAAGCTATCAAGAGTAGTGTGTTGGCAGACTATGTTGCCCACCAACCAGTGAATGATTACCAGCAGATGAGATTTGAATTTCCTGATGAGGATATTATATACATTCGGGATTGTAACATCCCAGGTCCAGACGAGGGACCTGAACCAGGATCCAGGTGGTCTTTGGTCTTTGATGGAGCCTCCAACGCATTAGGCAATGGTGTTGGTGCGGTAATTACTACTCCGGACGGTTACCATATTCCGTTCACAGCTCGAATCTGCTTTGATTGCACCAATAACATGGTTGAGTACGAGGCTTGTATCTTTGGTATCGAGGCGGCGATTGATTTGAGAATCAAGCATCTGAAAGTATATGGAGACTCTGCACTTGTGATTTGTCAAATTAATGGAGATTGGGAGACTCGCCATCCAAATTTGATTCCCTACAGAGAGCATGTGATGAAGTTGATTCCTTACTTCGAGGAAATCACTTTCGATCACATCTCACGGGAAGAGAACAACCTAGCCGATGCTTTGGCCACTCTAGCGTCCATGTTTAAAGTCAAGTGGGCTAATGAAGCGCCTTCGATAACCATTCAGAGATTGGATGAGCCGGCCTTTTGTTTTGAGATTGAAGCAGAGAGAGATGGTAATCCTTGGTTCTACGATGTCAAACGATATCTTGAGACTCAAGAGTATCCTGAGGAAGCTTCAGTAACAGATAAGAAGTTCTTAAGAAGATTCTCAGCGAAATTCTTCCTCAACAACGGTGTGTTGTACCGTAGACACCATGACGGGCTGTTGCTCAGATGTGTTGGTAAAGATGAAGCTGCAAAAATCATCGAAGAAATGCATGAGGGCTCATTCGGAACTCATTCCAGTGGGCACACTATGGCTAAAAAGATCTTGCGAGCTGGATATTATTGGTCGACTATGGAGGTTGATTATTTTAATCATGCCCGAGTTTGTTACAAATGCCAAGTATATGCTGACAAGGTGCATGTGCCACCGTCGCCTTTGAATGTACTAACCTCTCCTTGGCCATTTGCTATGTGGGGCATCGATATGATCGGAAAGATTGAGCCGACAGCGTCCAACGGACATCGCTTCATTCGTTGCAATAGACTATTTCACCAAGTGGGTTGAGCGGCATCCTATGCAAGCGCACCCAACGGTGGTTGCTCGGTTTATCAAACACAACATCATCCGCACGGATTCCCGACAAGATTATTACGGATAATGGGTCGAATCTTAACAACAAGATGATGAAGGGGCTTGTGAGTCTTTCAAGATCAAACACCACAATTCGCTCCATATCGCCCAAAGATGAACGGAGTTGAAGCGCGAATAAGAACATTAAAAGATTGTGCAGAAAATGGTAGTAACCTATCGGGATTGGCATGAGATGTTGCCTTTCGCATTGCATGGTTACAGGACCACCATCCGTACTTCAACAGGGGCAACTCCGTTTTCTCTTGTTTATGGCATGGAAGCACTTCAATCGTTCGGATCCTTCATTAAGAATCATGAAAGACGCCGAGCTTGGTGAAGACGAGTGGGTACAGAACCGCTTAGACCAGCTATGCCTCATTGACGAGAAGCGATTGACAGCTGTTGGTCATGGGCAGATTTACCAACAGAGGATGAAGAGAGCATTTGATAAAAGAGTGCGACCTCAAAATTACCAACCTGGTGACCTGGTGCTAAAGAGGATAATCCTTCCCCAAGGAGACCCGCGGGGCAAGTGGACACCAAATTATGAAGGGCCGTTTGTGGTGAAGAAAGTCTTTTCAGGTGGCGCCATGATGCTCGCAACAATGGATGGAGAAGACTTCCCACTACCTGTAAACGCGGACGTAGTCAAAAAATACTATGCATAGACATGCATAGCAGATCAATGGTCGCACTCTATGGCAACAGCTCGAGCTACTCCGAGGGGTTGTGATCAAGCCAATCACCTTTTTCGGGAAAAGCGAAGTGATGAGATAGTTGGATTTATGAGACTGATAGCAGGGTTGAAACCCAAAGAGGATCCATTGTCGCATTGCCATGCGTTTTAGTTTTCCTTTTATTTTACTTTTGCAATTGCCTCATTTCAGGAGTTGCTTCCTATTGTACTTGCCTATTTACAGGCGCACTTTCAATTAATAAAATGAGTTTTTTTGCTTGTCAATTAATTTCTTGCATTTACCAATTTGTTTGCAAAAGATGTTCAAAGTTTGGTGGTAAAAATTTTGCATATATAAACATTGTTGGTTTTACCATGATCAGAAACTTTTGAATATTGCTTTAAGGCTTGAGTGATCTGGATGGCAGACAAACTTGTCACATCATGCCAGGGTCACTCCACTAACATTGTATTGCAGGATGCCCAATTGCACCAGTATGGAGACGGATCGGGTTTCTCCGTGCTATTTCCCCAGCGGATGTCCTTTAGAATTCGGAATGTTCTATTTCCTCTTACCCCCGCAGAGATGATCATCCCCAGCGGGTTCGCCTCTCGAAACATGCCTAATGCGAATGCCAGTGCATCTTGACTTCTCCCCAGAAGAGTCGAGACATGCCTCTCCTGATTCTCCTAGTGAAGTCGCCTTCCCTGTCAACACATATTTGTCCCAGCCGTAGTTGTGATGGGTAACGGTGGAAGATCTTTTCTTGGAGCATATATTCTATTTCCCCAAGCGACTCTCCAACCGATGTTCTCGTGGCATCATTTCCTCAACAGGCATCAAGCAAGATTCAGTTGTTTTGAGAGTTTTTTTTGGGCACTCCTCGATGCTATAATCCCCGACTGAGTTCTTATTTCATTCACTTTATATATGTCTTGCAAGCATGCATTATTACATTGACATAATCCCATAAAAGAGTCATACATCTCATAGGATTACTGTCAAAATGCATTTCATCCCAATGTCGAGTTTCTTTTGGAATCTGTGTCCCGCTTTTTCCGGCATGATATGTCCATTTTCTTCTGATAAGTGTTGAAACTGCCAGCCCTTACCCTGGTGCAACACGTCTTCAGCTTCGAAAGCAAGCCCTACACTTGACTTTCCCGTCAATAAAGCCTAATCGGCACTTTTAGTCTTTGCATCACAAACCGCCAAGTTGTCGTAAATGTGGTTAGTCTACTTGGTGTATCTAGTCTTTATTTCCACTTGCATGTCGATTTCCTCCTCATTGTGGGTCTTTCGAGAACAAGAATACTCTTGTTTTTGTCATCAGTAAAGCCTAATCAGCATCCTTAGTCTTTGCATCACAAACCCGCCCAAGCTGTCGGCGTAAATGTGGTTAGTCTACTTGGTGTATCTAGTCTTTATTTCCACTTGCATGACCAGTCCTTCCCTGGCATTGTGGGTCTTTTGAAAATAAGAATACTCTTGTTTTCTCTACTTCGCAAAGCCTACTCGGCACTATCTAGCCTTTGCATCACTAACCCGTCCGGTTATTCCCTGACGTAATGTGGTAGTCTAGTCGGTGTATCAAGTCTTTGCTTCCGCTTACGTGTCAGCTCTCCCCTGATATTGCGGATTGAATTGGGTAGAGGCCAATTCGTCTTAGGCCAGGTTAGCACTTGTACCTGCCTTCACGGAATTCAGCATTTATTTTGTGCTTTCTTTAGTTGTGGCCCAGTTAAGCTCTAGCGCAACATGCTCCTTTTCTCCAGTGAGGTTCCTTAGAATTTTGGAATGTCCACACTATCTCTTGATGCGGGGGATTGAGTGTAAATTTCGGTCCGTTTGGTATTCAATCACCTCGTACCTTGTCGCCGAAAGGCGACGCCAATCTCGCCCTAAGCTGAGGATGATTGAATAGGCAGTTGTACCCAAAATTTACCCTCTTCATTTTTTACATAAATAATTGGCTAATACTTAATTAATAGTTGCATCGCATACATATCATTCATACATTGATCATGGGTTCGAGATTTTCCAATCGTATGAATCTGTACAATTCTGAAGAAGAAGTTTGTTGCTCAAGAGTTGAATATTCGAGGTTCTGTCAATTCGGGCGTCATTTCGATATGCAAGCGTGTCCAGAAGCTTCTGATTATTATCTCGCAAGTTTTGTTATTCTGATCGTCTATCGGATGGATGTTGATTACAATTTCAAGCTACAGTGTGTTGTGGTCGGATATTTGAACCTGAACTGATTCTATGGTCTTCCGTGAGTCAAGCATTGGTATTTGGCTTATCGATCTACGCAAGTTATCAGAAAATCAAGAACGAACAGATAAAATGATATTTGAGCGCGTGTATCAGAAAGTCAACAAAAAATCAAAGTTTGACCGGGCGGAATTTCGGGTCAAAATTATTGTCAAAAGTCGACATTTGAGAAAATGCGATCATTTGCTGAGAAAAATCGGAAGAATCGGGTGAAAATAAGGTTTCTTGCATTTTAAGTAATTTTAGACTTAGAAAATTTTTCTAAGTTTAAGGTACTTTGTGTTCACAGAGCAATGTTGCCGCATCCGTATCTTGCCCGTCTGTAGTCAGAAGTTTGTGAATTGATAGTCGTTGAAAAGAGCGCATTTCATACTCCGACTTTGTCACTGTGAAGATTTTTCCAGAAATGCCCGGATTTCGAGTTATACAGCGCCGAAATTTGAAGTTCATAACTTTTGAAGTTTTACACTTAGTAAAATTTTAAGTGTTTTTAAAGTGTTCAAACGCTCGACTTCAGAGGCAATTTACACGTGTTTCGAGGCGTCGATTCGGGTCGAGTTCAAAATCAAAGTTGTTCGTTTAATGGCAATCTAAAACTTTGCTGAAGAAATCGAATCCATTCGGGAAACGGATAAAAAACTACGAAGCCCGGAAGTTATGATTTATCATTCTTCAATTTTCGACACTTAGAAAAAATTTGAAGTGCTTATTTCTATGCTTTTGCTGACAGCTTCAGGGTCGATTTTATCGTAGTTCGTGGCTCCGAATCGAAAAATATTCAACTGAAAAATTGTTCATTTCACGGCAATCTACAACTTTGCAGAAGAAATCGAATCCATTCGGTACTCGAATCGGAAGTTATAAAGCTCGGAAAATAAGAATTCATTATGTTTGCTAAATTTGAATGATTTTGTGCACATGTTCAGGGCTGTTTTCGGCGATGATTCGGACGCCGCACGAAGAAATTCCGAACACGAAAGTTTGAGTTCGTAATTCCATCTACAAGTTCCGTTTAGAAACTTTTTCGTTTCGGACGACAGAGCTAGAAGATACGGAACGCCGTAAGTGCCAGCATGAAGTTGTTAAAATGCAAGACATCATGCATATTTTTGCCAAGCTCCGGACGCATTTCATCGAACAGTTTATGTGCACATGTTCGGGACTGTTTTCTCGTTGATTCGATCGCCGCACGGAAAAACTCCGAACACGGAAGATGAAGTTTGCCGTGTCCTCTACAAGTTCCTTTTAGAAACTTTTTCATTTCGGACGTCGAAGCTGGGAGATACGAGTCGCCGTAAGTGAAGATGTGAAGTTGGAAAATTGCCGCATGACATGCACAATACTTGCCCAGCCAGCGAAGCATTTCGTCGAACACTCACGTGACAAACTTCAAACACTTTTTACTCGGTCATAACGGCTTCGTTCGGATTTTTGTCGAACTACAAAGTTGTTGTATGTCACGCGATCTTTCCAACGGTATCGAATTCATGTCATTTGGTCGAGTATCGGAAAAGTTACGAAGCTGTAAAGTAGTGCATCCGGCACGAGTATGTGACAAGTGACGCGTGGAAAATTTTGCGACAACGCAAGCAGCAGTGACGCTGTGATTTCGAAGTTATTTTTAAGCATGTTAAAGGCCTCGAATCGAAAAAGTCTCAACGTAAAACTTGTTCAGGGAAATACATTCTTCGACTCTCATCTTTGATCTGTTTCTCGAAAGTGCATATTTTCCGAATTATCAAGTGTTGAAAGTGGATACACGGTCACGAATGCCGATTGATGTTAGCTGGCCATGATGCCGTCGCGCGTTTGTTGGATGATCGTACGGTTTGTTTTGCATT
The DNA here is from genome assembly GCA_021764765.1 of Vicia sativa. Classification (NCBI taxonomy): domain Eukaryota; kingdom Viridiplantae; phylum Streptophyta; class Magnoliopsida; order Fabales; family Fabaceae; genus Vicia; species Vicia sativa. The sequence continues at coordinate 132,818,355 of CM038792.1, read as the reverse complement.
TGGTCATACAATATCTCACTCTCTTGCTATTTTGGCCCACCTTTTTTCTCTCCTGGGCTCACTGACAACTTCCATTATTTTCTTTCCATCACCTTCTCTTTTCACTTTTTTTCCACAACATGCTAACGAACAAACAGCAACCATCCACCTCATCATCTCACTTTTCATGGCAACCCACACTTCATCTTTCCTCCATCCTGACACCACAGCTTTATCCTTTCCACTCTAACAGTTGTAACAACCATTCTTGCATCATTCTTTAACAATCAACCACAACAACCTTCCAAATGATCTTGACAATCATAACTATCTCACTTTTCTCGCCTCTAATCACTCGCTGCTCTCTTCACTCCATTTTTTTTTCTAACCGTAAACTCCTGAACCATTCTCTCTCTTTTTCTTTGATGTAACAGAACTGTTATTCTACTCTCTCACGCGGTTATCTCTCTCCAAAACTACTTTCATCATGCTCTCACTCTGAATCCATAACAGAGAAGAAGAGTTGCAGTAATCGCCTCCTACTCCATCCTCCCTCAATCTCTTGCTGTGTAACGATCTCGACGGCGACAGTTATGGACGAATGATCATAATCTCTTCACTATCGAACCAACTCTTACTCTACTCCTTCATATGTGATACGGATTCTTGGAGTTTTCTTTTCCATGGCTTGATCGGAAATTACGCTCTCCGCTGTCTCTCCGGATTTCATCGTGTAGATCTGTACTCGCTACCTGAATTAAGAACAGAAGCAGCGAAGTTTTCCGAAGAATCTTCTTATACCCTCCGCCAAGTAAGTGCTCCGATCGATAGCCATAGTTTGTTGAGCATTTGTCCATTTTATAATCTATTTCGATACTTGAGGATGTAAAACTGTGAGCACAGACGCGAAGCATTCATGAAATTCGAATTCGTAGAGTTCCGAACTTTCAGATCCGTTTTTCTTGTTTAGTTTTCATGAGGTTCAAGTGTGTTTCAGGAAAATCGGAGATCGGATTCGGGATTAGCTTGAAATTCCGGTTCGGACTATACCCGTCTCGTCCTCTTCTGACCGATTCCAAAATTTTCCGGCCGCCGGCGAGACGAAGGAGATGACCGGAGATTGTTCAGTTCGGCGACGATCCCCATGTGCCCTATGTGTGGCTGCGAGTCATTGGATTATGAAAATTTCCATGCTACCCCCTAGGATCGTGACACGTGGCGTTCTGTTTTAATTCAAAAAATAAAAACTGAAAATATAACTTAAATGAAATATGTCCAATTGATACAAGTTACATACAAAAAATAAATAAACGTTACATGTATAAAAAAAATATAAACGTGACACATAGCTTTATAAAAATAATCTGTATTAAAAATAAAGATCAATGTTGTTTGCACAAAAATGGAATAAAATGGGACTCAAACAAAAAAACTGCAGTTGGACTTATCATGGATTCCGAACTGGGCTTAAGGAATTGCTAAAACACCTCCCTGTTTAAGCCCATAGCAGCGACCTAACTAGTTCTAGTTTCATTAGAAATTCTGCTTTGCACCCCCCTGTTCATGTACTATAATTTTGACATTTAGTTCAATTTAGCTCTCGATTCCGATTATTTCGACACATAAAAAAAATCCATAAAAATCATATTCTGACATTTTAGGATATTAGAATATTTTTGATATTTTTTTAATATTTTTTATTAATTTCTTTTATTAATTCTAATTCATTTCTAAATAATACATTTACATGAATATTGGTTTTATCGATTTCGATTTGCATTCCTCACATGTTCATGCATTTTTACATGTATTTGAATATTGGTTTTATCGATTTCGATTCACATTCCTCACATGTTCATGCATTTTTACATGTATTTGAATATTGGTTTTATCGATTTCGATTTGCATTCCTCACATGTTCATGCATTTTTTACATATATTTGAACATTGGTGTTATCATTTCGATTTACATTCCTCACATGTTCATGTATTTTCACATGTATTTGAATATTGGTTTTATCGATTCGATTTGCATTCCTCGCGTATTCATGCATCACTTTGATATGGGCATTGGTTTTATCGATTCGGTTTGCATTCCATGCATATCCATCTGATTTTTTCTTGCAGGTTCTGGTTGAGTTTGTACACCCACGTGTACACTATTCCTATCTTGTTTTGCTTGTATTATCTCGTTCTTGCAGGCATTGTCGCTTCGGAAGCGTATCGACACGTATTCCGCTTGTATTGATGCTTTGAGCTATTCTCACCGGTTTACTTTTGTTGCATGACTGCAGTACTTGAAGTATTCCGGATTACTTCGCTAGCTTGCGTGCTTCGGATTCTATATCCGTTCGGTACTTGTTACATTGTTTATTGCATTCTCTTACAGCTTTTCCTAGATATCATGAGAAGTAGGATTTTACTGCTTTCCTTGCCATGAGAAGTAGGAATAGAGATGCATGAAGGGGCTTCCGTAGTTGGAGCATGTTCAGGAACCCCTCTGGTTTATTTAAAGACCCGTTTAGGGCAATTCTGTGTGCTAATTGTGTTTGGTTTGTTTTAAATCCTCCATCGCATAGGAGGTAATTCTCGATAGTGTTTACATTTGTGCTTGCATAGGTCGAGTGGTTAGGGCGGACGTGGTACCACTAAGCAAAGACCCGCTTTTTATATTTCATGTCATCGAGTCATTGATATATGGGCAAGCGGAAGGCAGGGTCAGCAACGAACCCCCGCACAGTTCTAGTCCGTGTCAGCTCAGCACACGCGAATCGTGTTGTTTCCTTTATCGAGTCAATAATAAAAGTGGCAAGAGTTCCCTATTCTGACTCTCCACGCTTTCCTGGGGTTCGCATTTATTGCAGAACTCGCATCATTTGCTCTCCAACAGGAATTGGATGTGTCGGCTCCTGGTTGACTCACGGTATGCTCGTTACTGTCGAGGCTATGGGACTTCCTCCTTTTCCTGCGCTTGTGTGTCATTTGTTTGATTGCATTGCATTGTTTGTGTGCTTTTGCCAAAGCACTTGCTTGCTTCGTCCCCTTGCATCCCTTGGTTCCACAACCAAGACGGATATAGGATAGCTTTCCCGTAGGGCTGCTCGGTTAGGATAGATTCTCGAGCCTAGACGTTAGGATTTACATCCTTTGCATGTTGACATAGGTAGAGATTCCCTTACATCCTCAACCATAAGTCCAATCTTTGCATGACAACATTAGGGCTAGTACTAGTTAGTTTCCTTTTGTTTTGCTAGTTCTTTTTTGCATCTTTGCATGTAATTAAAACTAAAACTTGCTTTTCTTTTCCTTTCAAACTCAAAACACTTAATAATGGTTTAAACTCCTTTCTCAAGGTAAAAACAACCAACCAACACCAACTCTTTTTCGCCTTTGCGCGCTCTCTTTCGTTTTGTGTTTAAAACCTTTTCACAAGTAAAAAACACAAAACACACCAAAACAAGTGAGCCGAACTACGGCGCTCTGACTTTCCCATTGCACGCGGGAATACGTAGGCATCTTGTCACGGGGCTCGACCGAGCAAACTTTGTAAATACTTCCTTCTTTTCCCCGTGTTTTCTTTATTTTCCTTTCTTTCACATGCATACTATTTGAGCATACAGATTAAGCAGTAGCATAGATATAACACACCCTTTAGCTAGAAAGTAGAAGTGGATACCGTAGAGTACTACGGACGCGTGGGGTGCTAGTACCTTCCCTTCGCGTAATAGATTCCCTTACCCTATCTCTCGGTCGCAAGACCGTGCCTTATCCCTTTCAGGTTTTCGCGATGCGTTCACCTTTCTCCTTTTGCGAGATAAAAAACGTTCGATGGCGACTTCATTGATACAGTTATCGGATGATGTTCAGCCGGTTGTTTCACTTACATGGTAGGGTAAGGAGAATGAGAACTGAAAATAGATCTAAACATCAATCATCTAATTCCATTTGCAACATAGAAACTTGTTTATCTAAAGCCCTAACATCCAAGAAATTAAAACACCAAATAATTCAAACAAAAAATTCTTCAATTGCAATATGCAAAAAGGAAAGAGATTCAATTCAAGTAACCACTCACTGAATAGCTTCATGGGTTTTATACAATTCATTCATTTCATCCTTAGGCTTTTCATCATTGTTCCAAAAGTTGTAGGGATTATAATTATTTACTTTACCAAAAAGAAAAAAATGAGAAATCTGAGAATATATCATCAACCATACCTTTTTGTTAGAACAATCTTCTGAGATCAATTGAAGTTCTTGTTGATCAAGCTGATGCTTAGAAAGTACCAAACCATTTGATTCAGGCTGCTCCCACACTCTGCCATAAAAAACCCAAAAAACTTCAAAACCAGATCATAAAATGTTCAACTTTTGAAATAGAAATCTCACAACCCATGATTCAAATTTCAAACCAAAACCATTCACACCTCATTGAAACATAAAATAGACAAAAAAATAAATAATAGGGTATCTGTAAAGAATCTGTGAAAAGCAAGTTAGGCAGATTGAAGAAAGATGAATGGATAAAGAATAACAACAAAATAACAACAGATCGGTTGTTCCGTCCAGCTGCGTTTTGGAACAAATCAAACAGGGATGTATGAAACAATTTAGGATTAGGTTTGATCCAAGGTTTGAGATCATAGGAAAATAGACAGTGGGGACGCATTGAAGGAAGAGAGAAAAACGTTTGGGTTTCCATTGCAATTTCAAACTGGATTCAGAGAAAGATAATGTCAAGGCATGGGGAAGATAATGGATTGTAAAGGAAAAGTGGCGTGTAAGACGTTTCAGATTCCCCAGATTTTTCCATTGTCTTACTGCATTGCATGGTAATTACGTAATAATTAGGTTTATTAGGTATATTAACTTAACAATAGGTTTTGTTTTGTGGGGAAAAATGTGGGAGTGACACATCAGCTTCAAATGAATGTGGGTGCAAGTATTTGTCAAAGTTACATGAATACCCTTGAAAATAGACTAAATTGAATTTTTCCAGAATGGGTGCTATGGTAATTTAATGGTACTTTCATTTTTATAGATTTATAATAGACTAATTAAACTTGAAGAAATGATACTTTAACGTTACAATTGTACACCTACACTAAAACACTGTTCACAATACGTGAACAGTGTTTTTATTATTATTTTCTTTTCTTTTTTCTTTTTTAAAAAAAAATTATTTTGATTAATAAAATATTAAAATTTAGTTAATATAGTTTTAAGTTTGATTAATATATATTCGGTAGGCGTATACTGAACTTTTAGAAAATCCGATGTAATCGCATGTAAATCGGATTTATAAAAATATTATTGGATTTATAAAAAATTGGTATACCGAATTCTTTTCACACCGTTAAATGGACGTGGATAAAATGAATGAAGTTTTGAAGATTTTACTTGGTTTTTCATCAAGTATGTTTTATTAACTTTTTTCTATGTTCAATTGACATTTTTTTTTAAAATTCTCTAGGTATATCATTAATTTGTATTATGGTGTAATTGGGAGATTTTTTTTTGTCTGGACTAAAAATATTATCATGTCACATATTCGTACAAATACATCACAGATAATTATTAGAAATTAAATAAATAATCTAATTATTTTTAGAGTCTTACAAACACCGTTAGTATTTGGCGTAATTGATTGAATTTGTTAATTGTTGGATCTTCTTTAAAAATTACTTGTTGATTTTCTCTTATCCATTTTCGACAGAGTTGTTGAACTGGCGCTAAAGGAGCACCAAAGAAATCTGCAATTTGTGTCATTTTCACTCTCAATTGTTGATTCATCTGGGCATTTTGTTGATTAGTCTGGGTAGCACTTTGGACCAAAGGTTTAAATAGCGTGTCCATTTACTGGGCATGCACGCCAACCATTTTGTGGTTTCTATTGTCCATAAAATACCTCGCTTCAAATCTCCGTTGCCGCATTTAATACTTTTTTCAACGATTTATTATCACTTGGCGTCTTTTCCAGATGCCGTGTTTTTTTTGTAAAATAGTAATTCTCAAAAACTTTGTTATCAATAACAAAATTAGGAAATAATAGAAAAAGAAAATATTTCGTTGATAATAAAAAAAACAACACAACAAAGAAAACTACTGAACAAAATTTTACAATTTGGAGTAGAGAAACAGGACTAGAGAGCTTACTTTGGTTGACATTAAGTCGGCGAAGGCAGGTTGCACAGACATTGTTGAATTCATAATATTCAACACAACTATCAAACTCTTCAATGTTGATTTTCATTGTAATCAGTGATGGAGTAATGAAGAAATGAGAGTCATTGACATAGGAGTGGATGATTTCATCATGACTAGCTGGCACAATGAAGGCATTCATCCATAATTCTTTAATGATTTTAGTGTATATGGGGCCATGAAGAATTTGAAAGTAATCATTCATCTTTGTTTGTTAACAATTTTCCTTAGTTCAAAACGATCGAAATCATTGAAATCAACATACTTTTCAATAATAACAAACAACAAATTTGCATATATTTTTAATAAGAAAAAGAGGACTTTGAAACAAGACACAAAGAGTTGGTAATGAGACGTTGAAAATAGAAAAAGACTTTGAAACAATGTTTAAAGACACAACAAGTTGGTAATTAGACGTTTAAATAGCTCAAAAACCTCCTTGATAATCCAAAAGAGACGTTAGAACTTGAATATAGATAATCATTGCTATTCTAGTGACATGATTCAAATTCATGTGTGTCACGTCGTTGTTCTAACCCCTCTTATTTTTTATTTGTAAATTAAATGTTCTAACTCGTTAGTGTTCCTACAAACCGAGAAAAAATTTAACGTTAAAATTGAGATTTTAATTGTATTTTTATTTGTAAATTAAATGTTATAACCCGCCAGTTTTCCTAAAAATCGAGAGAATATTTAATGTTAAAGTTGAGGATATTTATCTAATCTTTAATATGATCCTTGCAGTCCATTTCATGACAATCAACGCTCAAGACATTACCATTAGTGATCCACGTGAAACATAAATAACTTCCATTATAAAAGCATTTTGAATATCAAAAATTGATAATGAAACTATCCTCCACTTTAAGATTTTAAAGAGTTTGTCATGAAGAGTTATCTATGATGGATTTCAAGAGTAGAAAATTATTTGAGTTTAAGGTTTGTGTTCTTAAATATTTATTTAAACATAAAATTACTTATTTATCTAACCCTTTTTTCATATCAGAATCAAATGCAAGAAAAAAAATTGAAAATACTTTGTTTCCCACCATTTGATCTTCCCAAGATATAAAGGATTTGAAGATCCAACATCATGAAGAGTTTAAGGTTTGCAAGAGTGTCATGAATAGTTCTCTATGATGGATTGCAAGAGCATACAATTATTTGTGTTTAAGGTTTGTGTTCTTAAATATTAATTTGAGGAAAAAAATATTTATTTATCTAACCATTTTTTTGTTTAACCATTATTTTATTCATATCATAAACAAATGCAACCAAAAGTCATAGAGAAACCCTTTTTTGTTGGTAGAAAAGAGTTTCCTAGCATTTGATCTTACCAAGAATATCAAGGAATCGAAGATCCAACATATGATATTTATGGACAAATAATTTTTTCTGTGTAAAAAATATAATATTCTGGGTAAACATTGTAGTTTTTAAACAAATTATTTTATTACTGTTCTGTGCAAACAATGTAACTAATTTCATTAAAAAAATAAAAATAATAACTCCTCCGTTTTCTTGATAAACCGAGATAAAAAATGCTAGTTTTTGTAAATAATAAAAGTGCAGAAGTTGGGGCTCAAACTCATGCGCTAATAAATGTATACCTCAGTGTTTTAAACACTGAGGTGATATGTATTTACTTTTTATGATGAACATATTTACCTCGCTTCTAATGTCGAGATAAAACACATTTCGCGTCTGACGTTAGATGCGTTATTTCTAGTAGTGTGTGGTCTAAGATACGATTTCCGCTTTCCATAGTTTTTTATTAAATTTTAAAATAAGTTTTTAAGTAAAGTTTTTCTTTGGCTATCTATTCAACCCGGCCATTCATTCAATCGCATCATTACGACTGATCGATAAGTGGTTAAGTAACCTCCCTGTGATAGGAATGTGTAGTAGCCAGTCGACGTCATCAAGTGTGATCTTCATCTCCCCAACATGAAAGTGGAAAGCTGATGTCTCCATGTGCCACCACTCAACAAATGCTCCTACATGTCGTGGCTGATGATGTTGTAACCGAAACAACAAATACCGACAAGTTCGGAGGCAAAAAAGGTCTCTCTGACCCAATCTTCATCATGGTGATACAACTCGGATATCTTTTTTGCGCGTGATTCACAGACTTTAGTGTCCGACGTTCCTGTAAAGATAAATAATTAATATCAATTTTAACATATTAGTGCGTAAGTCATTAAAATGAAAAGTGTAACAAAAAATATGCATGTCCCTCTGAAACATATCGAGCAACATGATCGGCTTAATAGATCAAGAGGGAGGTTTAGATGACCCTCCTGGAAAACTCGGGTTAGTCTCCTCCTCGGCTTCTGGAACATCAACCTCCTCGAGTTCCGGAACGTGAACCCGCTCGGGTTCCTCCTTGTAATCCCTGGACAAGGACGCACGAGAAAGACGAATCCTCGGTGAAGAAGTCGATGTTCCCTCCACTTCCTCCTGTGGTACCCGACCGCGTCCTTGACGCCTTGTAGCCTCCTTAGCTCTCTCTGGTCGAGCGGATGCAGTTTGCCTAGGCCTACCAACTGTCAATCTGTTGGGGTTCTCTGTCATTTCTCTGGAAAAACAAATAATCATTAATCAAAGGGAAGTGAATGACAAAGAACATGTTTGAAAATTTTTAAAAAAACTCAGGCCTATTTTCGGAGATGCATCGTCAAAACTCCTCAGAGGGGTTTTCGAAGATGTATCTCCGAAAATACTTGCGACTTCCATAACCAAAGCTTCAACCAACAACACCCTTTTTACATGGAAATCCAATTTTTACACATAAAAGTAAGCTTTTTACAGGTTATACATAATCTAAATAACTTAAAATACACATGCTAAGATTAAAAGTGATTGGAGAACTTACTCAAATTTGAAGTTTTTAGAGTTGTTGAAATGTGTTGAAATTGAGAGTTGGAGTGAGTTATAACAAGTGCAAATGAGTAGGCAAACTTGAATAAATTTTGAAAGTATAGATTTTGGAGGCTTTTGGGGTGTTTGATAGTTAAAATTTGGAAAAAATGAGAATGAGGGGTGATTGTTCGTATTTGTTACTGTAATTCTCTAATTTAGAGATGTATCTCCGAAACACTCCTGATTTTGAAAAAAAAAGTGTTTCACCAATACATCTCCAAAATTACTCAAGGAAAAATAAAATATGGTGCATTCAGAGATGCATCTCTGAATTCGGGAGTAAAAATAGAATTTCATCAGACGTGGCTAAGAAGGTGTAAGGCTGGGGAAAAAAATTTCCTGTTGAGAATACCAACCACATAGATCTAAAGTCTAAACTTGAAAATCTCTTAAACCATAACGAGAATTGAAGAGTGGTTAAAATTTACTACCATTCTCACACGATTGATGCTGACACAAAAATAAGATTAAAAAAACTTTGAACTTGAGACTAAGAAAGATGTAAGAGTAATATGGAATGTATTTCACCGTTATAAAACTACATACTCTATAGAAATGGATGTGATCAATAATTGTTATTTAGACAATGATGAAACGTCCAAACACAACTAACGTTAATGAGAAGTTATTTTAGATTTATGTCAAATTAATACTTAATTGTTAATAAAAAATAAATGAGGAAACTTATATACAATTTCTTAAGTATGATTTTGACTTTTCTTTAATTATAATATTACAAATGTATTTAAATATCGTTTAATTTTTTTAGCAAAAGGAGGTCAAAAAGCCCAAAAAAAAGAAGTTATCTCCTTACACTCCTAACCTAGGATGTAACATCCAAGTTCTCCTTGTACCTAAGCTAAATGTTCTCAGGGCAAGAATCTCACACCTGATAAACAGCTTCCCCCTAAACCATTTCTTCCTACCTTTATGCCTCTATATGCTTGACTTAGCCAATCCATCTGCAATTCCATTTGCCTCACGATTGATTAAGCTCCAATTCCCAAACTCAATCTTACTGACTGCATTATCGATTCTAGCAAGGAGCGCAGAGTGTCGCCGCTTGGAATCTTCACCATGAATCAGACAATGGTACACCTCAACATTATTCGTTTGCACTTCTAGAAGACTGTAACCTTTCTCTTAAGCTAACCTTAAACCATCCCATATCCCCCACAACTTCGAATTATACATGTTACACATACCAAGATAATGATTATAACCTAATATCCAATGACCATCATGGTTTCAGAATACTCCGCCACAACCAGCATTCTCGTTCTTGTCCCTGGCTCCGTCCGTATTCAAAAGCATCCAATTTTCATCCGGTAGTTTACACTTAATCTATATCAAATGGTGATTACAGATGTTTCTCTTGTTTTGAAGCACCAGGATCTCCTTGTAATTCTAACTCTATACAGTATACTCCGATGCAGCTCCGCAGGAATCACAAAAGAGGAATCATGGTTATGCTTATTACACCAACTTTTCTTTTATCCAATAAAAGGAAGGTGAAAAGAACAGGAAAAGACCTTCATTAGATTCTGAGTAAGGGAGGTAATTATGAAAAGGGAAGGTATTAGCACCCTTTCCATCCGTAGTTATCTACGGGATCTTAATTGCTTAGCTCACTTTAATTTGTTTTGTATGTGATTTTGAAAGTATTTTGAAAGACATTTCACTTTGACTTCGTAATGATTCTCGTTGGAATGTATACGAAGTGTTCGGAAATGTTCGTTTGGAAAAATGTAACTTTGTAATGATTCTCGTAGGAATGTATACAAAGTGCTTGTTTGAAAAGTTTTTTGAAAAGAAGTGTGAGGTGTGAAAAGTATTTTTTTTTTATTGATTGGAGCATGCAATAAAGTCTTATTACCTACTCAGAATGGTCGTTTCTTGTACTTTTCCTTCTCCTTTGGGATAGTGCTATCCATACTATTAGTTGGTAGGCAACCCTATCCGTTGGATGTGAAGGCACAATCGTAGGGTCATCGTATGATCATTGAAGGCAACATTGTAAGGATACCTTAGCAAATTCATAGGGTCGATCATCACTCTTCGTAGGCAACAACCGAGGGACAAGATCATATATTCGTAGGCAACATCGAGGGTCATCGAGGGACTATGATCTTTGTGATGATTTTGAATCGAGGGAATTTTACTAATGGCACCCCTACGTTCGAGGGACATGACCATTCTTATCCGAAGGCAACAAGAAAGGATACCCTAGAGGGTGCAAGTGTGAGAAGTGTGTTATTTTTAGATATTTTATCTTGAGGTTATTAGGGTTATTCTAAGATTGGTTTTAATCTTGCCATACAAACCCTAGTTATCATACATCTAAGCAGTTTATAGACAGTTTATAAGAGAATGCAGAAAATAAAAGCGGAAAAGTAAATCCTACTCTATTACAAGGCTTTGGGGAAGATACATTATTGGAGGTGCGGAAAGTAAAGGCAGAAAAGTAAATCTACGTTATTGCAAAAATATTCTTACGACCTATAAATCGATTTCTAATATTTAAATACGAAATAAAGTAAATAAATTGAAAGAAAAAATGTCTAAGGATAAGAAATAACATCTAAACCCTAAGCGTAAAAGAAAAATATTTTTTTGATATATTTTGAAATCGATTTTAGTTAATAAAACCTAATTCTAAATTAATTAACAATTAATTATGAAAAATAATTTAAATCATGAGAAAATAAATTATTTTTATGTCAAAAATTAATTAAATATTTTATTAACCTAATTCTGAAATTAAATTATTTTTGTGATTTTTTAAAGTGTCTTAATTAATTTAGAAAAGAAATTAAGTTAGTTTAGAAAAATAAAAGAAATAGAAAAAATTAGAGAAAACAAGTGGTAAAAATAAGATTTGGTCCTGCCAGGACTTGAACTCAGATCCCTGGGGTTATAGGCACAAAATTTTACCACTCAGCCACGCGTCATTAGTGTTAGAAACATGCCTCCAAGAGTATATGTGTGTAACCTGTGTAAAAATAAAAAAATTGTGAAAAGTTGCAAAAGGCAATGATCGAACCCGTGCCTTGAGAGAGTGAGAGGGCTAGCGCGCATGGTTAACCACTAGGGTGGTGATACATCCATGAATTATGTTACATTAATATATATATATATATATATAGAGAGAGAGAGAGAGAGAGAGAGAGGAGAGATCAAATTACACCCGAAGAGTTACACCATGAGTTACACTCGCTCAAAAACGTCACTTCGGATTAATATTTTTTAAAATCAACCGTTGGATTGAAACATATCATCATATAGATCATACCTATAAAGTTTGAGATTAATCTATAAAGATTTACTATACGATCAAGATATCCAAAAATTAACGTCAAAATGGACTTTCATATAACGTTAATTTTGATGTAGTTCAATGACATAGTAAATCATTATATATTAATCTCAAACTTTATAGGTATGATCTATATGATGATATGTTCGATCCAACGTTGATTTTAAAAATATTAATCAAGTGACGTTTTGAGTGTAACTCATAGTGTAACTCTTCTGTAATGATCCTATATATATATATATATATATATATATATATATATATATATATATATATATATAGGGAACGTATCTAGTGAGAACTGATATCTATTATAAGAAATGAGAACACATAATATCAATCGTTGGATTTAACTAACGCTTAAAATTTATTAATTCCATATAAAGAGTATCTCACTTAATATTTTTCAATTAAACTTAATATTTAAAAAGAAAATCTTACCATAAATATTTTTTATTTGTTATACTAATATTTGATATAAATTAAAGACTAACACATTTTTATTTATTTTACATGAAAAAATAAAATAAATAATAAGATTTAAATTTTTAGTTTGTCAATATCCAAATGGTATCACAATTATAAGAATTTTGTCAGTGAAATTTATTTAAAATGGTTTCAATTGCATAATTTATATAATGAAAAAAATTGAACTTGCAAATAAATCAATCAATCAAATTTATTATAGGTATTAATTTCACTTGTAATAAATAAACAATATGTTTTATTTATAATAGTCACAATAGTAGAACTTGCAAAAGTATAAAAAATTCTAACATACAAAAAAAATTAATCAACTAAATAAAAATAAAAATATTAATTTCATATTATTTAATATTTTTAATTAAAAAAAATATATGTGCTAAATCCATAATTTATTTTTAATTACGATAATCACAGTGGTAGAACATTCAATAAAACAAAGTTGATTTTATTTATTATATATCTATTTATACTTAAAATTGGCATAATTCTATTCATTATTTAATTATGAATAATACTATAAACATAATTTTTAATTTTTTTTACAAATATAGTTTTTAATTTATACTTTAGAAATTATATGAATTTATTTGTACATAATTATAAAAATATTGATCATTAATTTATTTTGATGAAAAATATTGAATGTTCTAATATATTGACCTATGAAATAAATTTATTATTAATAAAGTCAATTTCTTTTTTTTTTTGAATGTTCTACAAATAACAAATATTTATGGTGAGATTTTCTTTTTATGAAATTTTTAAATACCAAAGCATAATAGAAATTAATCAAGTAAAGTGGTCTTTATATGAAATTCTTAAATCTTAAGCGTTTATTAAATTTGACGGTTGATATCATTAGTTCTCATTTCTTACAATAATATCATTCAATATATATATATATATATATATATATATATATATATATATATATATATATATATATATATATATATATATATATATATATATATATATATATATATATATATATATATATATAAAATAAAACCTATCAAATTTTATAAAAGCCCGATCCACCCGCAGTTGTAGCAATTATTTGATAAAATATGGTGATGAGTCTAAGATACCATGTCTTTGTTAATTTCCCTGACACAGTTGCAATAAAATATGGTGCAATCCTGGAGGTTTTATAAAAACCTGGTGTCACCCCACATACTACCCCGGATATATCTAAAAACTCAGTGAGTTAAGGTTTGACAATTTTTTTTAAAATGGTGTACCAAAGTCATTCCATCTATGCTAATTTATGTAGGTGTTAGATATATTTTCGTTGGCACCGGCTTCCTAATTTGTTATGTGTTAAATAAGAAAACCCAAGGTTCAATTTCAACAATTTTTATGGAAAAAAATTTCCCTTGAAATTTGTATTTTTTAAAGACAAAGTAATAAATATAAAAAAAAAGTTGGTTTCTATAGATACAACTTTAATTTTGTAGGTTTTTAGTGTTTGAAAGATCTTTTATTTGAGCCTTACTAATTTTAGAATTTATTTTGCCTCTTTAAATATGGGTATAATTTCAAAACATCTATAAATCATATCTAGAATGAATATGAGATTAAGTGTATGTTTGAATTGATTTCTATAAAGTTTGAAAAATATTTTTAGTGTAATTTAATTTGAAAATTGTTTTTTATTTATTTATTATTTGGATACATTTTCAAAATCAATTATATTCTCCTAAAAATAATTCTAGTAGAAGCTATAGTTCTTAGCTTTTGAGTTTAGTAGAATCAATTATATATTTATTATATATTATTTGTTATAATTCTTTTTAATTTTCTTTTTAATTTTTACCTCTTCAATTTTCATCAATTATTTCTTTTCTTTTTTATTTGTATTAGAATTTATTATCATTTTAATAAGGGAATTTCTTTACCCACTTAATGGGTTTCTCCCACATTCTAAAAAACTAAAAATATCATTCGCAAGTTAACTTGCGAAGTGACCTTTCAGGGTGAATTCGTAAGTTAACTTGGGAATTCACCTTTTTTTTTAAATTGTGGGTTATTTCATAAGTTAACTTACGAATTCACCCAAAAAAATCACTTCGCAAGTTAACTTGCGAAATATTCTTTGTGTTGTTTTTTTTAAAATTAACTAGACATAATTCGCAGGTTAACATACGAATTAACCTGATTCAGTATATTTCGCAAGTTAACCTGCGAATTATGCAGAAACAAAACCAAAACTCAGTTTTGGCTGAAACAGAATTTTGTTTTGTGGTGTTTTTGACATTCAAAAAGTAATACATATAGATAAAATGAAATATACATAAAACTTTTATATATATATATGTTAAAACTATGTAAATAATAATAGAGTTATCAATATACACAAACCATGTAAATAATAATATGTTATAAATAATAAAGAGAAAAACTGTCAGAAATATTATTACATAATTATTCCAAACAAAATGCGATCATACAAAATCAAATAAAAAAACATAAAGGTTATTGGGTATGCCTAATCCTGACCCCCCCCCCCATGCGCCCTCTTTAGCCGGTGGTAACGCACTGCACGCTCTGCCTCAGCGACCATCCTCTCAACCACGACAATCACACCGGATCCGCCCTCATCGATAATACGGTCATCCAACGCCTCATGTCTAATCTGGCGGATACTCTGGCAGATGGGCAGTAGATCAATGGCATGATCATCCTCGGCCTGCTCGTTTTCCAAGAGCTCCTCATGTGTTGGCCTCAACGGACGTCCTTCAGCCTCCGGTGTCATGTAAGGGTGTGACACTGTAAACAACCATGTCGTGTACCCCTCCACAGAGTGCCACATATAGGATGCCCGCATCAACCGAAACTCCTCTGGAACGACATAATTCTCCCAATCTTGGAAGATGTCATCTAGAGCCCTTCGTGTGATGGTGTCGGGAGCAGCCTAGAAAGGAGATCGGGGTATGGTCTGCACATAGCCAAACTGGCGCGTACACCTCTCGAGAAGATACCAGACCATCATGTTAGCCCCACAGGCTAGCCACCCAGAGTAAACGAAATGGTATCGAATGTGGCAACCTCCCTGTAGTCCTCAAATGGGGTCCAATTGATGTCGTTGTGCTGGGTGAAATCAAGGAACACTCGGTAAGGAGCCACATTATCGTTGCCCCTGTTGAGAATAAACCTGGCAGCCCTGGGCATGAAGTCCTCATAGTTGGGATCCGCAGAGTAACCATGGATGCGGTGAGAGTAAGATAAAATCCAGCTCTGCATCGACAAAAATATAATTTTAACATAATTAAAATCAATTAAAACTAATTAAAATCAATTAAAACTAATTAAAATTAATTAAAGCTAATTAAAATTTATCGTTAAAATAAAAATATATTGTGAGAAGTGTGCACGAGCTGGTAAGCGCCCTAGTCCTCCACCTGGAAGCTTCATTCAACTTCTGGTAGTGGTAGGTAAGATCAGCGGCGCCCCAGTTCCAATCCTGAACTGTAGAAAGGTCCGTAAAGTATCTCAGGTAGGTCAGGTCGATGTAGCGGCCACTCGTGTCCACAAAGACAGACGTGCCTATCAAGTACATCAAAAAACACCGGATGGCACAGCCACAGTGATACTGAACAAAAAGATCCTCCTCCACAGGCTCCCCAACTTCCTGTGCATCTCTTTTTGCACGAGCTGCTAGACGGAGGTGCTCCTCATATAACTCTTTCAGATATGAGAATGTCACGTGCGCCCCATTTGTGGAGTCGCAGTCCTGAGTAACCTTGTACGGATCAGCTCTTAGATGATCAACCATCCACTCAACTACCTCAGCTCTGGTTATCTTAGAATGGTTGAGTAACCTATCTCTGATGGGTAGTCGGAGCAAGCATGCAACATCGTCGAGGGTGATTGTCAACTCCCCAACTGGAAAGTGAAAAGATGACGTCTCCCTATGCCATATCTCAGCAAAAGCACCCTGCATGTCGGTGTTAATGGTCCCGTAACCAGTACTGTATAATGTGGCAAGATCGGATGTGAGGATAACAATCTGGAACCACTGAGTCTTCGGAGTATACAGTTCAAAGATCTTGTGGGAGTGGTTAGAATGTTTCAAGGCCTTTCTTTCTAGAAACATAAGAATCAAACGAAAATAAATAAATAATTCGAACGACCAATATACGAAAATAAATAATACGAAATGTAACAATAAAAATTGTAATACCTCTCCGCCCCAAACATAGCAAGCAGTGTGATCCCCATAATAAATCAGGAGGGATCTGTCATATGGCCCTCCTGTGTAGCAAGCATCCTCCGCCTCTGCAGGCTCCTCAACATCGTCGTCGACTCTTTAGGCATCCTGGGCCTCCTCCGCCAGCGACTCGACCTCTGGTACCTCCACCTCTGGTACCTCCTCATCTTGTGCACGAGAGGAAGACCCCTCATGGAGATGACTCCTCTGTCGCGGTGCGGAAGGTGATGTTATATCAAATTGTGCCATTTGTTCCCTTTGTGCTCTTGCCCTTTGCTCGCGCTCTCGACGGGCCGACGATGTCTGTCTTTGTCTACCCTGTCTTAAACGTGTCATCTGGTTATCATGATCGATCATTTTCCTGAAATAAACCATTACATTGTTAGCATACTAATTCAAAAACAAATCAGACAAAAATTCGCAAGTTAACTTCATAATTTCCCATTCAAACTAAAATTCGTAAGTTAACTTCAGAATTTATCATTCAGACAAAAATTCGCAAGTTAACTTGCGAAGTCTCTTCTAGTACACTTCGCAAGTTAACTTGCGAAACCCCCTTCGTCCAGAACTTCAAAAAACCAGAATTTCAGACCCAAAACTCCCAAAATCCTATTTTTATTTACTACATTATTCTACTATAACATCATATACTATTAATTTTCTATAACCTAACCTAATAATCTAATAAAAATTCAAAAATTTAAATAGAAATTGATTAAGAAAACTTACACAAAATGGAGGTTGTAGTTGATGTTGGAGGAGTTGGAATGAGTTGAACTTGATGTTGGATGTTGGAGGAATTGGAATGAGTAGAAATTGCAAAGATTTGGTATGCAAGGGTTTAGAGTAGAGAGGGGAGATAAAAGTATAGTTTAAAATGAAGTATTGGGGGAAAATTCTGTGTTTTCTAAAATTATACGCAGACTTTGCAAGTTAACTTGTGAATTTCCCAAATAAGGTGAATTCACAAGTTAACTTGCGAATTCATCTCTTTTTTTTAAATCGTAGATTATTTCGTAAGTTAACTTATAAATTCACCTTATTTAGGGAATTCGTAAGTTAACTTACGAAACTGTGAGATATTTTTGATTTTTCATCAGAGATATTGAAGAATCCCACTAGGTGGGGAAATAAATTCCCTTTTAATAAATGTACCATTCAAAATCAATTTTGATAATACTATTCAAACAACATTAATTGATAATAATCACTTCTATAATATTGTATCCAAACACAAATTAATTTTACTGAACTCAATTCTGATAAAAGCAATTCTACCAAATTCAATTATCTCAAAATCAATTTTATCCACCGTCAATTCAAACTCATTCTAAACTTATGTTTGGATTCACATTTGGCAGTTCGTTTTTGTGTTCTAATGCAGAATTCACGTTGATTTTTTAAAATCAAAGCGCAACTAATAAATATCATTAAAAATCAATTGTTCAATATAAATTCACCTTGATTTTCTAAAGCTCTGAATACTAGCTTTTGCTAGACATGTGTTTTTTACTACTATTTCAAAAGCGGAAACAAGCATGTTATAAATTCACTTCTTCAATCTCAATAATATAGATGTTGAAGGCTATAATGAAATCTAATGCCGTAATTAAACACCAGGTTTGTTATTTCTAAAATAAATTCTACACCCAAATATTTTAAAAAAGATAATTATTTTAATTTCTAATGCATTAAATACAAATATTTAATAAATTAAATATTCATTTTTAAATTTTTAACTAGTGCATTGGGCACTCGTTAGCATTTCCCTTAAAAATATATCTATCTATCTATTATCTATTATAATAAATCTATAAAAATCAAAGTACCATTAACTTACAATAATATCCTAATTAGTAAATCTTAAATTGTACTATAATCAAGGATAAATAAGTAACTTCATGATTCTGCTTGCACCATATTGATTTGGCATTTAATTTTGCTGATGTGTCACTCCCATATTTTATGTTACAATTGTTTATTTTTTTATATCACAAAATTATACCTATTACTTAAACCTATTTAGTAGAGCAAAAATTCAAATTAGTGGGATAATTATGAGCAGCAACGACCAAGGCCTTGGGAAGGGAAAAAATAGTCGCCCTAAGGAATCTCAATTGTCTCCGCCTCTTAACCCTAATTCTTTTATGTTAAAATTAAAAGAAAACATGCACAGCCGCAATTGTTCACAAAGCTGATCTCTCTACATTCCAAAAAATTCAAAATTCAAATTCAAAATAAATACACTTAGAAGTTCTATGAATGAAGATCTTTGTTCAAGCTTTGGGAACCATAGAAACCTGTTTTGCATCCCTCCCTTTACCTTTAATCCAAACTCTCTGATCCACATCTTCACTCGCTCCAATCCTCGCTCTCAAGCTTCGTTCTTCTTCTCACCGATCTCTGAAGGATGTGGAGTTTTGTGTTGTCGGCTGGGATTCTTCACATCAATTTTCATCGTTATCTTCTTCGCAGTTCTCAAAATCTACGACATCGCTTCAAGCATTGTGCTTCCAAGGTAACGATTAACGAACTCAGACTTTGGTTTTATGATTTTGTACTTTTAAATTCAAATTGATGTGTTGTTGTTTAGGTTTTATGTTGCGGATGTGATGAAAGTGAGCTTCGAGGTGTTTGATCGGTGCAAACATAAGGTATTGGTGACGGCGAATCTGATGGTGATGGTGGAAGCGTTTGTGAAGGACTATCTCGACAGTTATAAGGTTTTTGTAATAGATTATAAGGTTTATCAGGACCCTGAAGCAATAGAGATGGATAGAAGAGCTCTTAACGGGACTTGATAATAATCATACTCTTGCTAGATCTGACTTCAATCAAAGCATTTCTAATTCTAACTATTCATTTTTATTTGTTTATTTCAAATTACCATTACATTATGAATATGTCTTCAATAATGAAGATAAAGAATTTCATTTATGATATTTTTTGCTGCAGATATTTAAATTTTAATGAAACATGTCGGTATCTTTTCAGGTAAGCATGGTTTTTGGTGATAGGGGTCTACTTATGTTTAGACAAGTGAAAATACAATCATACAGTCATAATGTTGTTGCTGGGAAATCAATTTTGCCTTCGTATTATGCAGAATAATGTATCAATGATGGAACAACAATTTGTATTGACTATTATGTAGCAATATTGTCTGCAATCCACTATGCACATGTGTTAATCGCTTTATGTTTTTGTTTTGAATCGTTTTTATGGACGGTTTGGATGCAGTAATGTTGCAAGTCTGAAACAAACTTGAAACTATTTTGGTTAGGTTTTATGGCCAGCTTTGGCAATATTTTGTTCTTACGAACCGGTGAGATAATTGTGATTAAAATATTCGGTCTGAATTATATTAGTAGTATA
Organism: Vicia sativa; assembly: GCA_021764765.1. Taxonomy (NCBI): domain Eukaryota; kingdom Viridiplantae; phylum Streptophyta; class Magnoliopsida; order Fabales; family Fabaceae; genus Vicia; species Vicia sativa. The sequence goes on along the minus strand of CM038792.1, from coordinate 132,797,860 downwards.
TTGAATATTTTGAAATTGTATATGATCATTTTATGATCAATTTTCATTAAAATTTGAAATTGTTAACGTAACATCATTCTTTTGTGGAATTTTGCAGAACTGGTGTTAGAATAATAGCACATCTACTCTATACTCCTATTAATAAAGAGGAAACTGCAGTAGGTGTTGGACAATTCATAATCAGACTTTGATAGATAAATTACAATTTTACCTATTATTTTGCTGCCTATTTCTTCGGCTAATAAAACTCAACATTGGTGTAATTCTGATCTTGATAATTATAGAAATTATGATAAAGTTTGTGAGCTTAAAAATATAAACTTATGTATGAAAATAGTTAGATTCTTATGCCTTTTATTTCATACCGTTGAACACTCAAATGTCATTATAATTAAAATACACCATTTTGTTTTCAGTTATGTATGAAGATGCATAATTTTGATTTTATTTATTATATTTTTGAATGTTTTTGTTGTTTTATTGTTTTTTTAAATAATTATTAATATATTTTATATTTTATTACCTTTAAATATATAAAAAATAATCTTATACACATAATATTTTTATTTAATGATATAGATGATCATTTAATAGAATATATAATATTCTGGATTTCAGATGTTGGATATATTTTTTGAATTTATAAATATTTGGTATTAAATATTACAAGAATTGTACAATATTTTAAATGATAAATTTTTAATACTTTATGAATTTAAAATATTTTTTCAACATATTCTTTAATAGAAGAATAAGGTTGTCAATTATTTTTCGATTAAGTGTGGTAGAAGAACATTGTTGTAAAATCTTCTTCTATAGAAGAATATGTTGTAAATTTTTTGAACTTTTTATGATTGACAAAAATTAACCAACTAATACTAAAATATAAAAGTAATATTATTTTATTTGAATTTTAGGTTTGAAAAAATTGACTAATATCTAAAAGTAATAGTATTTGAATTGGAAAAATGATTTTATTCTTGAGTTTTGTTCATTCATCTAGATTTATGGATAGATGTAAACATATCTATGAGATATCAACTTTAAACTGTTTATCTTAATATTCATCTTTTAACTATTTCATTTGTTGATGTTATGTATAATTGAAGTTATAAATAATATTCATTTTTTAACTATTTCTTTTGTTGTTGTTACATATAATTATAGTTATAAAAATGGTTGTACATTCTAAAAACATAAGAATAAAAATTATTTTGTAATTATTTAGATCCTTATTTAAAATAAAATATATTTTGAAATTATTTAGATTTTTATAAAAAGGTTAATAAAACAAAACAAAATCAATTGAGATTTTGTAATTTTTTATTTAAATAAAGAAGATATCTTTTCTTTCTCTCTTTTGATAATTTTTTATTTTTCTACTAATATCAACAATAATAAATGTTAAATTATTATTTAATATTTTAAGCGATTTTTTGATATTCTTAGATCTAATTTTTTATTCTTTCCCTACGGATATCTATAATAATAAATGTTATATTATTATTTATAGTTGTAATTTTTTTTAGTATCAATAATACATTTATATTAAAGCAAAAATGATTATATTATTAAAATTATTATTCTCTTTTATTTCCATATTTATAACTTAAAATAAATAAATTGTCTTTTTATCCGTAAAATTTTATAATATGATAAAAAATTATTTTTTATAAACAAAAAAAAGTTATAATAATTTTTATAAACGGGAATAAGTTACAAATATTTTTATAATAAAAAAATTCAACTATTGATGCAATTGTTTTTAACAGGAATAAGTTAAAAATAATTTCATAAAACGTTATACAGGTTAATGACACTTATAAACAAAAAAAGTCTATATTTATATAATTATTTTATTAATGAAAATAAGTTATAATATTAAACATAAGGACTAAAGTATCGGTAAGAAGGTTTTAAAAGTTTGTAAAATTTGTAAATATGATCTAATAAGAAGATTTTAAATTTGAAATGTAACGAGAAGTTATCATACATTGTAGGATATAATTTTTTGGATTCATACTGGTTTGCTAACTCATCTGGATTCACGGGTAGATGTGAACGTATAATGAGATATCAATTGTACTGATATTGTTAACTCATCTGGATTCACAGGTAGATGTGAATGTATCTATGAGATATCAACTGTACTGAGTTTGTTAACTCATTTAGATTCACGCATAAATGTGAACGTATTTATGAGATATCAACTGTACTGGGTTTGTTAACTCATCTGGATTCACGCGTATTTATGAGATATCAACTGTAGAGTGTTCATTTTAATGTCAATCTTTTAAATTTGTTTTACTATTGTTTTATATAGTTGAAGTTAGAGAATCGAATGCACGATTTATTATAAGTACAAATCAATACTTAAAAGTTTCTGTATATTATTAGTTTATATTAAAAACTATAAGAATGTTAACCGATTGAAAAATGAATTCAAACTTTACAAATAATGATTTAGTAGACATGTATAAATGAGAATAAGCTACATATATTGGAAGTAATTAATATTTTGTATAGTTAGATTAAGTTACATATTTACATAGTTTATTAATTTTTGACGGGGTACAGTCAAAAATTAATAAACCATGTAAAATTTATAAATATCATCTAATAAGAAGATAATAAAATTGAAATGTAACGAGCAATTGTCATACATGGTAGGATGTAATATTTTTTTAGAATTAACTCATTTGGATTCAACTAAGTTTGTTAACTCATCTGGATTTACGGGTAGATGTGAATGTATCTATGAGATAACAGGTGTAGACTTTTCATTTTAATGTTCATATTTTAAAAATTTATATTACTATTGTTTTATATAGTTGAAGTTAGAGAATCGAATGTACGATTTATTATAAGTACATATCAATGTTTAAAAATTTGTGTATATTATTAACTTATATTTATAATTATAAGAATGTTAACTGATTGGAGAATGAATTCAAACTTTACAAAAGGTAATTTGGTAGACATGTAGTGTGAATCACGACGGGAAGTTGTCATACATTTTATATTTGGAAAATATGCTAATATCTAAAATTGGTTTAATAAATCTTTACAATTAATTATTTGGATTCAATTGGGGTTTGTTAACTCATCTAAATTCACGGGTAAAATATGAACGTATGACAACTAACTATTGACTGGTCATTTTAATATCTATCTGTTAACTATTTTTTTAATTGTTGTCTTATATAATTGAAAATACGCTGCCATATTTAAAAAATATATGAATGTTCTATTACATGATAAAGTTAGTTACATGTTATATGAAATCTCGATCGGATCGCACGGGTTACTTACTAATTTTATAAATAATAATATGAATAGTACATAAACAGTGTGTGAACATTGCATGAACAATATTCGTGAACAATGTTCGTGAATAGTATATGAATAGTGACTTTTAATGATAAAATGAAGTTGGTTAATAAAATATAAAAAATTGATTAATACAGTGATAAACTTGATTAATAAACATTCAGACATTAAAAATAATTTTTAATAGTAAAATAAAATTTATTAATAAAATGTAAAAAGTTGATTAATAAACTATATAGATTTTTAGTAATTATGAAATTGATTAATAAAAGGTAAAAAATTAGTTAATAAAATAATGAAATTGATTAACCTAAATAATTTTGTTTTTGTACTCCCTCAATCTAAAAAAGGTAAAAAAGCAAAAAATAATAATTTTTTTAATTTTTTAAATAATATTATTTTAATAATATTTTAATGTTCACCAAATAGATATAAAAATGATATAAGAGTAACATTTTTCATTAAACAATTAGAAGCATACTAAAGTGTGAAGACTAATTTTCCATCACATAGTTCACGATTGGGAAAGAATGTGCCACATCTTAATTTATGAACGAAACTTGTTTGAGGAAGTCAATTTAATCCCTTTCACCATGATTATGATTATAAATTTTAGTAAAAAATACACTCTTTAGATACATTTATAAACAACAAAAAAAATTTTAAATACATTAAATAATTGATATATCTAATATGAAATAGTTATTAGATATATTATTTATTCAATGAATCTAAAAAGGTTTTGTTGTTTATAAATGTGTCTAAAGTAGTAATATTTTAAGACAATATTATTACATTTCTTAAATTATTTAATCTGTGTACAAAAATTTTAAAAGATAATCATTTTGAAATGAAATGAATAAGAACATGTTTGATTTGATTTTTAAAAAGGCAAAAAATAATTCAAAAGATATATAAATGATTTTGAGATATGTTTGGTTAGACAAAAATAGAATTGATTATATCTCTATAATTGATTTTACTTGAAATTAGAATTTGTAACTTCTCTTTCAAAAATTGATTTTGAATTATTTTTATATTTATTGATTAATTGACTTTTACATAAATATATTCAAATATAAATCAATTCTATTAAACTCAGCTATAATAAAAACAATTATACTAAACTCAATTCTATTAAAATCAATTTTGTAAAACCCTTGATACAAACACACTAAATCATTGAAGCCTTTGATGTTGAACAACTTTCACCTCAAATATTTAAATGTCATTTTTTGTCTAACTCAATTGGTCATATAAAATATTAAGATAAATCCCTTTGCAAACTTCACAATTTTCAAGTCTTGTATTGTCATTTCCTAGGAAGTTGTCAGATAGTTTGACACGCTTAAAAGAGCTATACCATCTAGAGGCTGTCATTCACTATCAAGTCTGCCTCCTGAGGAAGTTCCTTTTGGAAGAACCCATCTTTATGATAATTTCAAAGGAAAAGTTTTGATTCACCTAGTTTGGATTTTGATTCCATGAGAACTGTGAGATTCCTTTCAATAATTTCTTATACATTTTCGTTATCAATATTGACGATATAATTTTATTTTATATATAAAAAATTTATATTTATTAAAAAAATATAATGAAAAATTATGAAATCAAAATATTACAATAAATAATATGATTATACAAACTATAATGGTAAATTTGACAAATGATGTATTTAAATGCACATGTGAATTTAAATTGAATTATATAATATTAAAATAAACTTAATCTATTAAGTAATTTTTAAAAAAACTTGTGACATAAAAAAAGAAAAAAATTAACATTTGAAAATAATGGTAATAATTTAATAGTGACCTATAAAATAAAAAAATTAGTTGTGTGAATGATATGTAGTATTATTAAATTTCATAAAATATAGTTTTAACTTTATTAAATTTAAATAATAGATTAATTAGTATTTAATGGGAAGGTAGGTACAATGAAAAATCATGAAATCAAAATATTACAACAAATAATATGATTATACAAAATATAATGATAAATTTGACAAATGATGTATTTAGATACACATGTGAATTTTAATTGAATTACATAATATTAAAATAAACTGAATATATTAAATAATTTTAAAAAAAACTTGTGACATAGAAAAAGAAAAAAATTAATATTTGAGAATAATGATAATAATTTGATAGTGACTCGTAAGATAAAAAGTTAGTAGTGTGAATGATATCTAATATTATTCAATTTTATAAAATATATTTTTAATTTTAGTATAGTTAAATAATAGATTAATTAGTATTTAATGAAAAAGTACAAACATTATAAAAAAAATAATACGATTATACAAAATATAATGATAAATTTGACCAAGAATATATTTAGAACATATGTAAATTTAAATTGAATTATATAATATTAAAATAAGAAGTTTGGAATTAGAAAGGACAATAGATAGTAGATACAGAACATCTGCGACATTTAATGTATTTTGATTCCATGATGTGAGATTCCTTTCAATAATTTCTATACATTTTCGTTATCACTTTTAGTAATAAATACAGAACATCTGCAACATTTAATGTATTTTGATTCCATGAGAACTGTGAGATTCCTTTCAATAATTTCTATACATTTTCGTTATCACTTTTAGTAATAAATACACAGAACATGGGCAAAATTTCATCATTGTAAATTCCTTCAAGTGGTTGCCCCTAGGGAGGGAGGGATTGGCTGACTTTCGTTTTTGATACCTTTGTGACTTTAACTCTATTTCTCTTCATATCAACAATTCTCTTAATAAAATAACATATTTTAATGGTTTAATATAGGCTAAAGTTACAAAGGCAGGGAATCCATTCCCGGTAGTCCCTACGTGTACTTACTGTATCAGTAAAAACGTATGAATAATAATCATATAAAGCCAAACACATGCAAGAAATAAGTATGTTCATTCATCCAAATTGTAATATCAATTGGGTTTATATCAAACAAATATCAGTCATTGCATGAAGAGGCATTACAATTTCGAATGCGGCATACCTAAAAGCAAATTGAATAACAAGCATGAATGTCCATAAAAAAAATCATCAACACTCACTCTGTCAACAAAAGAGCATCTACAGCAAAAAAACATAACTACAAGGTGTTGATAGGAAAGATAATTTTCAAATCTACTCGACTCTCAAGTGGGACTGGGAATCAACTTTCTAACCATTCTAGATGTTCCCAAGAATTTGTTCCTAGTGTTGCTTTTGCTCGTAACTGTCTTCAAACCCTGAGTTCTTCAATGCTTTTAACTTTCTGTATCCTACATCACTTCCAAATATCCTAATACATTGCAAAGAAAGAAGTCATGTACCCTTGACAGCATAAAAAACTAGTTAAGCATCCAATTTCCAAGGCATTATTACGAGTCAGCTAAGTTAAGCCATCATAAAAAAATGGAGTAAATAGTCATTTTAGTTCCTAAATATGTGAGGCGGTGTCTCTATAGTCGCTGAGTGTATTGAAATTACAAAAACATCCATAAGTGTGTTTTCTGTTAGTAACTTCATGAACTAGACTAACCAACAGAAGAGAAATTTGACAATCAAACTAACTAACTAACTAACATGATAAGACACATTTGAAGACCCAACTCACTAAGGAAATACGCATTTGAGGATGCTTGAAACATTCCAAGACTAAAATATAACTGTTACCTCTAAACGATAATATGTAAGATACTTACCGGTCCATGTAAGTGAAAGTTGATGAATAGTTTCCGGACTTGGTGTACAACAAGCGGTGATGATAATCATGAAAATCAGCTCTGAAAAGTAGGATACAAAGTTTAATATCAAGAACTACAACAGCAGAATGAACCAACAAGCCGATATCAAGTGAAGGTGGAGGAACTTCACACTCACCCCCCATATAATGGAATGAAGTTTGAGAGACTCCATGGAAAATGGTAACCGCAATGTGCCTCAACCGTCTCTAGGACTCTTAGAACCATCCATAACCATAAAGTAATCAAGTGAGGTCCAGTGATGGCAGGACCAACAATGGTTGCAAACCCAAGGAAAAGTATTTCAGCTGGATGAGCATATTCCGAAGTAAGTCCAAACGGAGTTGCATACCTTCACAATACAGCAAAACCCTTTAGTAGTTCACAGATGATCAATATAACAAGCCAAAACTGCAGAGCACTCGTAACACTCACTCGTGATGTACACTGTGGACATGTTTGTATAGCCATTTTGTGTGCAATATCCTGTGTCCCCAGTAGAATATGAAGTCCTCCAAAATGAAGTAGAATATTATTTGTGTTAGAATTACATTCCTGCAAAACCAAATTTCATAATGTTAAGTAATCTTCACAGAACCACATTCCAAATATAAAAAGGAAAAGCATCTAACAGGGGACTCAAAAGAAGATGAAAGTACCAGGACGGTAGGGGAAGACTACTCCGCATGCCCATGTATTTGAAAACGGGATACGAAAAAATCATAACAGGTAGATTGACACCAAAATGATATATCAACAGGCGGACAATACATTTATCCTGAGCTGCAGGGGTATTATTTTTCGCCTACATGAAAGGAAGCATTAGCAACACCAGCAGATTTACATATAGATCGCACGCAAGAGGACTGTCAATAATAGCCATACAGTGGAATTAACAAGAGTTTTGATTGCATGCCAAGACCGGGAAAAAAAAACTTTTGCTTTCTCTTTCGAAGAGGACAACCATGTATTTACAAGTGCAAGTGGTAAACAATTGTAATTTTATGCCGGTATTGGGGGAATTCAGTTAAATCGCAGCAACATGCATTGTGATGCAGTGTTGAGGATCTGTTGCAACTACACTAATGCAAGCCACTCCATGTAAAAATGTATGCTACCTACATTAGGCGAGAAATATTGTGTTGCAGGCCACCTAAAAGGTTGGGAACCAACACCGAAAGGCATCTTTAGAACATCCATCTATCATTGCATGTGTTATGTAATGCATACAAATAAGAATTATGAAATTGACAAGAGAAATCTCAAGGAACTTTCACTTGAAATGGATAGCAACGTTCTTACTTAGCACCATGGAAAGGAGTGTAAAGTGAATAACTGAAAGGATTTACAATACATTTGCTATTGGAACATGCGTATTATTGTCAAAGCGAACACTTTTGGAATGGTCAAGTTATGAATGATGTACTTCACATTACACAACAAGAGATAAAATTCATATCAAGGAGAACCAAAGGAGAAAAATGTATAAAGATAAAAAAACGAATTTCATCAACCGAATACCTGAATCTTGTACTTGCTCAACCAACCTGCTCTCTCAATCCATACAAAAGGAAGTCCAGATAAGAAGAAAACACTTTCATGCAGAAAGAAACTTCCCAAACATGCCAGTTGAAAGTCGCTGAAATTTGTGATCAAGTACTGCAGCACCAATAAATAAATAAACATCAATCCAGATATTGCAAAACTAGTACAAGTATAAAGCATGCAATCTCCGAATGCTAATGCAATTAGCTACACAAAACTAACAAGAATCTGAAAAACCAAAATCACAACAAAGCAAATGAAATCAAGTCCACCACAAACATGATAAATGAAATCACTGAAGACACTTGTTATCGACAAATATTTCAATAATTGTTAACCTATTTGCATCAGAGTTTCAACTTGCAATATTCACAATCTCAATAGTAAATGGATCAACCAAAAAAAATTCCAAGATTTGATTTTAAAAACTATCATCATCACTAACAGTGATCTACTTCCAAATAGTACAAGAACCCAACATTTCACACAGCATCATCAAAACACTCATTGGAAAACACAATGCATAGTTCCAATCATCAAATCAAATCCTAATATTCCAATAACAAAGCACTAATCAAGATTACCAAAGAAAAAAAAATAACAATAATTTCTTGAATCAAACAAAAATAAAAACCACTAAACCTAAAATCCAAAACATGTAAAAGAAAACATGGAGACAAAAAAAAAAAGTATAAATTTGTGAAAAGAAAAACAACAAAATAAAAAAATACAGTGATTGTGAAAAAGGTGAAAGAGACGAAGGAAATGAACCTGCCAAGAAGATTCGAAAATGGAAGCCATGAGAGGGAGATTTGAGAATGTGAGAGTGAGTGACGAAGTGGGGAGGAGGGAGAACCAAAGGCGAAACGAAGCCTAAGCGGCAGGCAGCACCATCCAATACCGAACAAAGCAAGACAGACTGTATTAATCTCTTAATCACACCACATGTTTATTTATAGTGTTGCCGTTTCAATTTAAGATATTTGCAGACAAATATTCTCATAAAATATTATATTTTATAAAATTAATCATATTAATTTATTAAAAATAGTGTATCGAGTAAAAAATAAAGATATAATTGAAAAATATTATTATTATTATATTAAAAAGTGAAATTACAGTTATTTTCAAACAAAATTTATTTATTAAAACGACAATCATTTCAAAATGGAGGGATGATTCTTTTAGGATTTTCTTTATTTTTTTTTATAAACTTAATTTAATAATCGATTTTTATTTTTGAGTGAAAATTAATTTAGTCATTCTCAATTTTGAAGAAAAAAATAAACGATAACTTTTTATTTAATTGGTGAAGTATAGATATTGACGGCAAAGGGTTGAATATTTCTTTTTCATGGATGGAAACAAAGATACGTGTATTAAAAATAATCCAAAGCTTATTTTTAGAAGGGTGTCCATCGCTCTCAATGAATTGTCTATTTAGCTCCTCCATTTTATGAATTTTTTTTTAATAATTAAGTTTTTTTTTTTAAATTCAAAAATAATTAAGTTTTCAAAAAAATTATAGAAATGATCAATTTTAAGCTAAAAATACATTATGTCGCAATTCTAAGTGGCGACTACACTCATTTGTCACACAAGTCGTCAGTCCAAATGGCGACATCTTACTGGACAGAGAGCAAGTCGTCACTCCAAGTGGCGACTTCTTTGAAAATATAATTTTTTTTGCTTTTTTAATAAAATTATTTATATATTATATTATTACTTTTTATTTAATTATTAATAGTATTTAAATTATTTTTAAAATTATATTATTTAATTATGTAAGTATTTAATTATTGAATTAATAAAAAAATAAAGACATAATAAATTATTTATTTATTGCATAAACAACAAAAAGGTATAATTTTCAGTCAACAATATATTTTACATATTTGAGAGCCTTGGAGGCCTATGGTACGACCCACAAGGCGGAGGTCTAACTATTCGTGAAGATGGCTCACGAGGTGGTGGTAATACCCTAGTTGCACCCCTAGTCCTAGGTCGTCCCCTTATTTGTTCTTGTTGTGCTTGGGTCGACGTCCCTTCAATGCACTCTGGATCTACAAATCTGTCACCCGACCTTGACCTCTAGAATTTCCGTTGTAGGATAGGCGGGTGCCCTCTATATCCTCAAAGCTTTGTCTTTGTGGACAAAGTTGCTCCTGCTTGGTGCGTCCTCGAAATGTGGTCTTTGGTAGTTGAAGGTTGAACCTGGTTGGTTAAAAAACAAGGTTTGTTGCGGTGCGTTGAAGTATGGTTGATCATCTTCAAGTATGTCAGTGTCGGAGCTAAGTGGTGATATGGATGGGGCCGCAACACCAGGGTCTTGGTATTGGGGTTGAGTTTGTGGATTGTAGTGTTGGTATGGTTGGGGTAGACATATGTTGGTATGGTTGGGGTGGACATGTGTTGGGGGTTGGACATGTGTTGGTATGGTAGGGGTGGTCATGTGTTGGTATGGTTGGAGGATGGACATGTGTTGGGGGTGGTCATATGTTGGTATGGTTGGAGGATGGACATGTGTTGGGGGTGGTCATGTGTTGGTATGGTTGGGGGTGTTGTTCGATCGTCATGGCCACACTTCCAGTGTCAAAGAAACAATTGACCACAACCAGGGGTTGACAAGGAAAGAGTATCGGGTCGTAATACCTAATCGTTGGTGCGACTGCGGCCGATTTCAAGTCTACCGTATGCCTTGCTCTCATGTCATTGCAGCATGTTCACATTCCCACTTTGATGCATTCTCACTAGTATCTCCAATATACAAGGTTGAAACATTACTCAATGTATATAACAACAACTTTCCCGTGGTAGCAATGGAGGCATATTGGCCAGAGTATGACGGGGAAATTGTTTGGCACAACGATTTGATGCGGCAGAATAAAAAAGGTCAACCAAACATCAAGTGCATCATAACCGAAATGGACACCACTGATAAAATACAGAGGAAGTGTAGCATATGTCGTCAAGTCGGGCATAATAAAAACAAGTGCCCACACCGTGGCTCTAGTTCCACTAGATAGATTTTAAATTCGCAACTCTTTGTAATTTTTTCATCAATGAAAAGTACTTTTTTATTCCAAACATCGCAAACGCCTACAATAATTAAATAACAACAACACGAACAAGACTAAAATATAAGAACAACAAAATTACAACAACACAAACAACCATTAAAATCTACGAAATTACAACAGTTAACACTATGTCATTTGATCCTTGCATCATTTGGATGACATCAATGTTGTTTTCAACTTCATCTCACTAATGTACCGTTTCTCCGGTTTCAAGTGAGGTCCTTGTTCTAAGCCTTTGAATCATTCTGATGACTTCTCCAGGTTGGTATTCCCCCTCTAACCAAGACATGAGCTCTCTTTTCAGTGGGTCCAACGAATGGATGTTCCAAAATTTCATCTGCAAGGGGGTTTGACAAGAGAGAAAATAACATGCCCATCCCTTCTTAAAATAACTGGTTTAGGATCGGCTCATCCCTTCTTAAAATAACTGATTTAGGATCAGGTCGCTTTGACGAGGTTCGATGCCATGTTGGAGGTCTAGGGGATGCCATGAGCACAAATATAAGGAGAAACTGGTAAACCTAGTGAAGAGATTAGGGTATGGGTTGCACTACTATTTATAGAGCAAAAAAAATCATATTTTCAAAGAAGTCGCCACTTGGAGTGGTGACTTGCTCCCTGCCCAATAAGATGTCGCCACTTGAACTGACGACTTGTGTGAAAAATGAATGTAGTCGTCACTTAGCAACATAGCGTATTTTTGGCTGAAAATTGGTCATTTCTGTAATTTTTCTGAAAATTTAATTATTTTTAAATTTTTTTTTAAAAACTTGGTTATTGAAAAAAAGATCTCACTTTATACTCTATCAAATGATTTTTTTTTTTGTCTCATAATGTGATTAACTTTTGGGACGTCCAAATAATAATAGTTTTTTATTTTTAGTTTATCAAAGAATAAAAATAATTTGTTGGAGAAAATAATTTATTTTTGAAATAAATTTGAAAAATATTTTTCAAATAAAATTGTCTTGAAAATAAAAGTTTTTGAAAATTCATTCTAAAAGTATTTTTATTTTTATTTTATTTTACATTTTTAAAAACAATTTATTTGGAAAGAAATCAACAAATTAATTTAGAAAACAATTTGAATTTTTTTTAAAATTTTAAAATATACTGAAATTTTTGATATGGTATTCGAAATTTTTGATATTTGATTGAAATTTTTTTTAAAAAAAAATTGAAAATTTTAAAAAACTGATTTTTTTTTTTAATTTTCAATAAAACTTAAAAATATAATCATAAAAGCATAGGCGATAGAATGTCTTTCGGTTTAGAGGCCCATTTATTATTCTCTCAAATTCAATGAACATCAGAAAACATGCTTCTATTTGAAGTTATCTCTCAGACACATTTATTATTTTGTTGTTCATTTGATTTCACGCAATGAAAGTGAAAGAGGTGTAATTAAGTAATCTTCCAAACAATGTCCAGGATTTTTTATTGTTCATTTGGTATTTTTAGATAAAAGAGTTTGTGCAACTATAACTTCTCGACACACTTATTGTCTAGAGGAGTTTATCCAATATATAGCTTCTAAACACTGTTTTGAAGCATACCCAAATAAACCAAGTGAAAATTCCGGTGCATCCGAAAAATAACTTTCACGAAGAACAATTTCAAATTTGTAAGATCTAAAAGAAACACATTTTGTAAATTAAAAAAAAATAAAAAAATTAAAATTCTCGTACTTGAACTTTGAGCCCATAAACATGAGTTTAATTTTGTAAACGGACACCTCTACTAATATATATTAAAAATAAAATATAATTTAAAAAAATTAAAATTATATTTTTGTGTTAACCTAATTTCATTTATAACATTGACATATTTTCTGTATAACAAATTGCTATTAAAATCTAACAAACCAATAATCAAACTAAATTATAATCCAACTTCTTCTAACAAAATTTTCCTCAAAATTCTCTTCCTATTATTAATTAATAATTAAATTTATTTATTTATTTTTTAATTAATTAATTAATAATTAAATTAAAATAAGTCCACTTCTTAAATATAACTACAATATTCCACAAAGAAAAACAAAAAATAACGGTTTCATTCCACTTTAAGTAATTTTTTAAATGCTAAAAAATAAGATTCTACTAATAATATTTAATTAATTAAATTTTTAAATCCACATAATATTATATAATAAATTTTTTATATAATATACTCAAATACAACATATGCCACCATAATATTTGCATACAAGTAATCAACTTATTATTATTATTATTATTATTATTATTATTATTATTATTATTATTATTATTATTATTATTATTATTATTATTATTATTATTATTATTATTATTTAATTCTATTAATCACTAACTAATCAAATAGCCAACCACAACACATCTAAGAAAACTCCCTCTAACCACATATGTTACTTATAAAATTGACATACAACAAAGCTCATAATAATTCATACAATTTTTTTGTAATTTTTTAACATTACTTTTCTTCTAACGATTTATATGATTATTCTGTTTCTCTTAATTTTTTTTAATTTGTTCTATGTCAAATTTTAAGGTATAAAATTTCTCACTAACCACATATATTACTTCTTCTTATTAGATAAATTTATTTCTAACAATTTACCTGATCATTGTATTTCTCTTGATATTTTTTAATTTGTTCTCGTTCATTTTTAATATGTTTCAGGTCAAATTTCAAGATATAAAATCTCTCGTTAACCATATATACTATTTCTCTAGATTTTTCTTAATTTGTTTTGGATCATTCTTAATTTGTTTTAGGTCAAATTTGAAGATATAATATCTATATATATATATATATATATATATATATATATATATATATATATATATATATATATATATATATATATATATATATATATATATATATATATATATATATATATATATCTTCTTATTAGATAATTTTATTTCTAACCATTTATATGATAAATGTGTTTCTCCTGATTTTTCTTAATTTATATGATCATCATGTATTTCTCTTGATTTTTCTTAATTCATTTTAGATCAAATTTCAAAGTATAAAATGTCTTACTAATACAATATATTACTTCTTATTAGATAAATTTTTCTAACTATTTATATGAAACCTATGTTTCTCTTGATTTTTCTTCATTTGTTCAACCTCAAATTTTAAAGTATAAAATCTCTCATTAATTATATATATATATATATATATATATATATATATATATATATATATATATATATATATATATATATATATATATATATATATATATATATATATATATATATATATATATATATATATATATATATGAGGAATATTTTTATTTCAAAGTAAGTTTAAATGAGTTACTCTAAATCTTAACTCATGATTTTCATTAATCTTAACGGTTTTAATTAATTATTTTATCTATTTATTTTTAAAATAATTAAAACCGTTAGATTAACGAAAATCAAGGGTTAAAATTTGAGTAACTCATTTAAACTTTATATATATATATATATATATATATATATATATATATATATATATATATATATATATATATATATATCACACAACACAACTTATCATAACTCATTTGTCAACTTTTTACATCAATATTTTTTTGTTAAATTACAGTTTTGGTCCCTCTATTTTGGTGTTTTCACGATTTTAGTCCCCCTATTTTATTTTTAAACACTTTTGATCCCTCATCCCCACTTTGACTACAAAAAAACGCATATGAATCACTTTTAAACACTTTTTCAAATGGCAGAACGTTCAAATGAAGTCATCAATACACTATTGAAGAAAGTTATCAATTTTCAGAAGTAACGCATAGGCGTTTTTTGTAGCCAAAGTGGGGATGGGGGACCAAAAATATTTAAAAATAAAATAGAGAGACTAAAATCGCGAAAACACCAAAATAGAGGGACCAAAACTATAATTTAGCCAATTTTTTCTTATAAGTTTCTTTTTAATAAATTATATAATTATTGTGTTTCTCTAGATTTTTCTAAAATTTGTTCAAGGATCAAATCTCAAGGTATAAAATTAATATATTATAATTTTGTAAATATTAACATGTCATAAATTATTATATTTTTAATTTTTAATTTTATTTTTCTATCTATTATGTATTTTTATTTGTAGGTACAAAGATGTCAAGGAGAAAAAAAATGTATGTGAAATTAAGGTTCAATTTTTCAATTTTTCAATTTTTTTAATTTTCCATATTGTGATATGGTTTTTCTTTTATTACTTTCTTCTTCAATTTTTCTATTTATTTTTTTTATTACTAATTTTTTCCTATTTTAAGTTCACATTTTTTTACATATTTTATATTTATAATATTTTAACTTTACAATTCATTTTTCAATATAAAATATTTATAATAATATTTTCAAAATTATTAGATTGAATTACAACTATTATAATCATTTATTTTATTAAACATATCGTGCATCGCACGGGTGTACGTCTAGTTTAATTTTTCATTTTGCTAGTTTTTTATTTTTTTTTAGCTTACGAGACTTTAAAAAGTGTTGGCATATTTACTAAGAATTAGTCTTTACTATAAATAGAAATGATAAATTAGCTAAGTTTAATAATAGGATAAGTTGAATAAGTTTCATTGGTTATTATAGCTTTATTCCTTATTATTATCTGAGGTTTGTATTGAAACTGTAAGACTTATATAAAGCCATTGTATTACATTTTGTAAGAATAAGAAGTTATCACACTTATTAATATTACTAAAGTTATTACTACTTCTTCATTTGGTATCAGAGCTCCATCACGGGGCCTGATATAGTGTGTAAACAAGAGTGTTTGAGAGGAAAAACACTAGAGTGACTGAACGACGTGAAATGGCTGAATCGAGCAATTTCAACGCACCAAGTGTGCCTAAGTTTGATGGAGACTATGATCATTGGAGTTTGATTATGGAGAATTTACTTCGATCCAAGGAGTACTGGAGTGTTATTGAATCTGGAATAAAGGAATCAAAGGAGAATGAAGAGATAACTGCAGCACAACAAAAGGCAATGGATGAAGAAAAACTCAAAGATCTGAAAGCAAAGAACTATTTATTTTAGGCCATTGACAAATCCATTTTAAAAACTATTACCCATAAAGAAACTGCTAAACAATTGTGGGAATCCATGAAAACCAAGTACAAAGGAAGCACTAGAGTAAAACGTGCGCAACTGCAAAGGCTTCGACGAACATTCGAAACCTTAGAGATGAAGACAGGTGAATCAGTGAATGATTATTTTGGAAGAGTGATGGAAATAGAAAATGACATGAGTAATTGTGGAGAGAATATGAACGATGTGAAAATAGTTGAGAAGATACTAAGATCTTTGACAGAAAACTTCAACTTTGTGGTATGCTCAATTGAAGAGTCTAAGGACATTGATCTCCTAACTGTGGATGAGCTGCAAAGTTCACTACTTGTTCATGAACAAAAGGTAGGAGAGAAACATAGTGAAGAACAAGTTCTGCAAGTTGAGTATGGCACACGTTATGGACGTGGGAGAGGAAGAAGCAATTTTCAAAGAGGAGGTAACAACTATGTTAGGGGACGGGGGAGAGCAAAACCATTTGTAAACAGGAGTACTATTATATGCTATCAATGTCAAAAACAAGGACACTACCAATATGAATGTCCAAGTTTAGAAAAAGAAGCAAATTATGCTGAGTTTGACGAGGAAGAGGAGTTACTCCTAATGGCTCATGCCGAAGTTCAAGATATTAAAGACAAAGGGGTATGGTTTCTTGATTCTGGTTGCTCAAATCACATGACAGGAAATAAAAAGTGGTTTGTAGAACTAGATAAAAAATTTAGTTGTACTGTTAGATTGGGAAACAATTCAAGAATGTTTGTGATGGGAAAAGGAAGTGTCAGGCTTGAAGTGGATGGTATCATTCTAACTATGAGTGACGTTTACTTTGTACATGACTTAACCAATAATTTGTTAAGTATAGGACAACTTCAAGAAAGACGCTTGGTAATAATTATAAAAGAAAGTGTATGCAAAATTTATCATCCTCAAAGAGGGAAAATTGTAGACAGCAACATGACTCCGAATCAGATGTTTGTAATTCATGCTACATTAAAACCGCTTCCACGAAAATGCTTAAAGGTTGAGGAGGAGAACTTGGAGAATTTATGGCATAGAAGGTACAGGCATGCAAATCATAATTTTATTGTTGTTATGCAGAAGAAACAAATGGTAAAGGGCCTACCAAAGCTCAAGGAAACTGCAGAGGTTTGTGAAGTGTGTAATATTGGCAAGTAACACCGAGACAAAATACCAAAGAAAAGTAATTGGAGAGCATCAGAACAACTTGAATTGGTGCATGCAGATCTGTGTGGTCCAATCACTCCAATTTGTCATAGTGGTAAGAGATATTTGCTTATGTTTGTAGATGACTACTCTCGCAAAACTTGGATTTATTTTCTTGTGGAAAAAGGTGAAACATTTGAGACATTCAAATGCTTCAAGAATCTGGTTGAGAAAGAAGCTCAGAAACATATATGTTGTTTACGAACAGACAGGGGAGGAGAATTTGTAACACCCCTTCTAAAATACCCCGCGAATATATTAATTATATCAGAGTTAACACGTAATCAAGGGATGTCACAATGAAAACAAAATACAAATATCTCAAACTTTAACAGTGGTCATGCTTAACTGGGGAAAATTATTAGAATAGAGTATTCAAATCAATATCATGTCCTACGCAGCGGAAAGTATCACAAAACCGGAATAACTTCAACTCGTAAGTATTCCCAACATAAATTAAAACAATGGAGTATAAACAAAACTCAATCATCCAAACATTTCTCCAGTGTTACAACCTATCAGAGCATGACACTGACACGCGGACACATTATAACATAGCTCTAGAGCCATCCTCACCAACTCCTGAGCTGCTAACTTTAATCTAAAATCATTAAAGTAAGGGTGAGATTTCTCATAATTAAGATGCATTATAAGTTCCTCAATCAACATATATCACAAGTATATTAATTCACCCATTCCAACATAATTCAGATTTCAACACACAGTTACAACCATACAATTCATTATGCATAACAATAACAACAAGAGAATTGTAACACTGAAAAACATCCTAACATATTACAATTCTATGCAAAACATAAATGCAGACGCAATACATGTGGTACCAACATGTGACCAAGTCACACACACTGATCCATCATCACCCGGATACAGTCATCATCGATTCGTCCACAATCACCTGGACACGAATCCAGCCTAACCACCCATCATCACCCAGGTACGGTTATCGGCAATACAAGTCAAATTCCACACAATGGGAATTAACTTCACCAGAATGCATATGCATGCACAACACCAGCATGCAACATTCAATCAATCTATAAATACACCAAGTTATCATAAACTGAATTCAAAACCAAAACATGATGTCCTCAACGATCATGCACATAATCAGCAGCATAAACATGCACTCCATTCATAAAATTCTGATACGATCAAATGCCACAGGCACACTACTGCATATACACCAAGTATGCATTAAATAATAACCACTTAAATTGGAATTCGACACATTTTCAAAATAATTTCAAGTTACAGGAAATCCCTTCATTTCATAAAATAGAGCATTAAATTTAAGAAACAACGTCCAAAACGGCGCTCAAAACGGACTTACGGTTTGAAAGTTATGAATTTTTAAAGTTTGGAATTTTTCAAAAATTGACAGTGGAACCCGGTTCCTCCTAGGGAGTAACCGGTTCCCACAAAGTTCAAAAACACGCCCCCTAGAAAAATATATGGGGAACCCGGTTCCTCTAGGCAGGAAACCGGTTCCCAGAGAAAAATCATTTTTCTTTGGAAAAATTTAACGTGGAACCCGGTTCCTCCCGAGAGTAGGTTCAGATTCAAAATGCCCAGTTTCACTAATTTACACACTGGAACCCGGGTTCTCCCACTGGGGAACCGGTTCCCACGACTCACAGAGCCAAAAACATCAGTTTTACAGCAGTATATTTCCAAAACCATTTTGACTATCCTTCCCAATCGTACCCATACAATCCAATGCAGTAGAATCACTCAACCAACATCATTAACATGCAATATAACATACTTTGATCATTCCTAATGACCCTATAACATACAAATCACTTAATTCTACACAATCCGACACCAATTGGGATAATTCTACAAAAACCTAGAATTACTAAATTGAGATTTCTAACATACTACGATCAATACTATTGAATTCAAAACCGATAGTACACGTTAACTAATCGAAATCACCCCTTACCTTGTGGGTTCTTCGAATTCCGACACTTTTGACTTTCCTCCTTCCTTTTCCTCTTCTCAATTGCATGTATGATGAATATTTCCCAAATGTGACTCTTTTTTCCTTCTTTTCCTTTTAATACTCCTTTTATTATTCCAATAAAATAAATAAAATAGTAATTAGTAAGAGTAGAGTATTTTACTCCTCACACCCTCTAATTACTCTCCACACCACCAAATCTTCTTTCCTTTAATTAATTAATTCTCATAATTCCAAATATTAATAATTTAACTCTTAATTAAATTAATAATCAAAAATTCTAATTATTTTAAATATCGAATTATTTGGGGTGTCACTCTGCAAATATTCCTTTCACTTATGCCAAAAGAAATATGCAAGAGAAGTTTTTGAAAGATTCAATATGTGGAATTGTAACTCTGTCAAAAATCCAATAGTTCCTGGAACTGTGTTGTCAAAAGAAGGTGGAAAAGATGTTGATTCAACTTTGTATAAGCAATTGGTAGGTAGTCTAATGTATCTTACAGCTACACGCCCAGATATGATGTACGTAATGTGTTTGATTTCACGTTACATGGCTAATCCAAAGGAGGAACACATGTTGATTGCTAAAAGAGCATTGAGGTACTTAAGAGGTACTTTGGAATTTGGCTTATTTTATAGAAGAAGGATTGCCTCGAAGCTTTTGGCATATTCTGACAGTGATTATGCAAGAGATGTTGATGATAGAAAGAGTACTTCAGGGTATGTGTTTCTATTAAGTGAGGCAGTGGTTTGTTGGAGCTCGAAGAAGCAAGCCATTGTTACCTTATCCTCTACTAAAGCTGAATATGTTGCGGCAACCTCATGTGCTTGTCATTGTGTTTGGATAATAGGGGTTCTTGAAAAAATTAGCGATGAAAATTGTGAATGTATTGATATTCTTTGTGACAACAGTTCATCAATCAAGCTCTCTAAGAACCCAGTGATGCATCGGAGGACTAAACACATTGACGTCAGATATCATTATTTACGCGATCTTTCAAATCAAGGAGTGGTAAAATTGGTTTTCTGTGGAACAAAAGAACAAATTGCAGACATTATGACAAAGCCATTGAAATTGGACCAGTTTGTGAAACTTAGGAGGCTACTCGGAGTACAACCACTTGAAAATTAAACTGTATGCTCAATGAGCATTTCAGTTTAAGGGGAGGAATTTGTTGGCATATTTACTAAGAATTAGTCTTTACTATAAATAGAAATGATAAATTAGCTAAGTTTAATAATAGGATAAGTTGAATAAGTTTCATTGGTTATTATAGCTTTATTCCTTATTATTATCTGAGGTTTGTATTGAAACTGTAAGACTTATATAAAGCCATTGTATTTTATTTTGTAAGAATAAGAAGTTATCACACTTATTAATATTACTAAAGTTATTACTACTTCTTCAAAAAGAAAGCAAAACCAAATATAGTGTTAGTAAAATAAACTGAATAGTTAAAAATATAGGATTAAATATATTTTAGTCCCTATAAAATTATTAAAAATGATTTTTAGTCTCTATAAAAAAAATTGAGTTTTAATTCCTATAAAATTACTTTGCACGCAATTTTTAATCCATCTACAAGGACTAAAACTGCATGCAAAAGTAATTTTATAGGGACTAAAACTCAAACTTTTTTATAGGAAATAAAAGTCAAAATTGAAATAATTATAGGGATAAAAATATATTTAACCCAAAAATATATATATGAAAAATAAATATGAAGATTGGAAGGAAGATTGATAGAAAATCTCCATCGCATAAACGACAATAAAATAAAAAACAAATACACAATGAAATATAAATACATTTCAATATGTACCATATAAGAAAATGAATGACTTTGAAAAACAAAAATACACTAATACTTTTCTACCCCTTTTTAGCTAAAAAATTGACAAAAATAAAGAAAATGTAAAAACAAATTGGAAGCATGCAATGTATGTAAGCATAAACACGGATGAAAGCACAAAATAGCAATGGAAACAAACAAAAACTCAGATAAACCTGAAATTTTGGCACTAGAATACAAGTTAATAATGATGTCACAATATCAAAACAATATCAAGACAGATGTTGTGACATATGTTGACAGACAGAACAAAATATATCAAAATTGTAAGTTATGCATAAATGAGTTGCAGAATGATAAACAACACGAGTAATTGTTAACACAGTTCGGTGCAACGTCACCTATTCTGAGGGCTACCAAACCAAGAAGAAAATTCACAATGACAATATTAGTTCAAAGCCTAAACAATCTCAGTTTACAACTTCTTGCCTAATCATAACCTCATGAAATTTCTACCTAGAAACCTTCTAGATATGAGATCCCCCTCTCACTACCTACCAATCACCTCGGTGATAAAATACAGTCACAAACCTTGTGACTAGAATCAAAACCAGAAGTTTACACTTCCAATATACAATACTCAGTTTTGCTTAAAAGTTTCAACCAATAACAAGGAACAATACTAAACTCTATATTTAAAAGCTTCAAGATTGAGAACAATAACTTGATAAACAATCAAGTAAAAACCAGTCTATCTCACTATATCAAAAGATATGTGGGTGTCATACAAGAACATAATAGACGCTCAAAACCTAAGACTTTAACCTTCCCCTAATTTTACAATTGTGAAAGACTTAAATTACATTAGATATGCGTTTCTCTATAAAAACTCTTCAGTAGTCCATGGGCTTCAAAATATTCACCCAAATATTTCTTGATCTACAAGCTGAGGGCTGTACCAATTATGTAGAAAAGTCTACTTAAATCTTGGAACAAAACATCAAATTTCCTAAATTGTCTCACCATCTAATATTAAAAACTTATGTACAGTTGGAGATTAAATCTCTCGTTCCAGATTAAATCTTCTTGATCTGCGCAAATCATTGGGATATATCCAAAATGAATATTACAAAATTAAATCAAATCTGTCAAGAATCAAAATAGCCTGTATTGATGTTCTGTACAACAAGTCAGAACATCTGTCTGAACATCTGACTTCAATGAACCTGACCATCATGTTAGAACATCTCGCATAACATCTTGCAAAATAACCATGTTTTATAAAAATTACTGTCAATCCTAAAACCATGGTACTAACAATCTTCACATTTGATAAATTTTGGCTAAAACAACCATTGCACAATAACCCTGGAAAGAGGAATAAAACCATATTCATACAACACAAACTACATGTAAACTTTGTACAAACTGCAACACGAAAATATATCAAAGATTACACTGCATTTACATGACACCATCTTCAAACACCCTATAAGATAAATGTCAATACATGTGGTTTGACATCACACAACATAGCTCCAAGTTCATACAAGACTAATACTCACCATGCCATACATAATGAATCCTCCTGTTGCACCCTAAAATTTACCCTATTGATTTAGGCTTATATTGCATATTTGCAAGATTTTTTGGTCAGGAAGCTATTTTGGCTTGGTTCCACAATCTATGGAATCATATCAATATGTCCTCCAGATTATCTGTTCAGGTTGGAGGTCATTTCATCAAGAAAATTGAATTTATTCGCTTATTTCTCAATAAAATAGATTTTGGGTTTTCGGTGCGTTTCGGGCACTCCAGAGAGCGTATCTCACAGCTCGTCAGGTGTTTTCTTATGAATTTTGACTGGCATGTCCCTCTCATTTTTATCTACAATTTTTGTTTGAAATCCGGAAGCAAATTATGTGAGGAAGGTTGTGACACCCCGATTTAATTCGAATATTAAAACTATGGGAATTTAATTATTTATTTAATTAAAGTCTTAAGTATTTATATTTTTGGATTTAATTGGATCAATTGAAGAAAGAAGGGTTGGAGGTGTGCAGAGTAAATAGTGGGTGTGAGGAGTAAATCACTCTACTTTTACTAATTATTAATTATGTATTTTATTTGGAATAATAAAGGAGTATTAAAAGGAATATAAAAAGGAAAAGAAGGAAAAAGAAGTCTTTTTGGGAAAAAGCTATTTCACGTAGAATTGGAGAAGAGAAGAGAAGAGAGGAAAAAGCCGACGCCGAGGAAATCGAAGATCATCGCGAGGTAAGGGGTGATTTCATTCGGTTTTAATGCCTTATGGGTTTTGGGAATCAAATGGATGATTGGGTATGTTAGGAAATTCGATTTTGATTAATTTAGGTTTGTTGGATTCATCCCTATTTGTGTCGGATTATAGGTCGGAAACCATTAGTGTGTCAAATAATAAATAGGAATGATGAAATAATGTTGTATGATGTTATAATGGTGTAAAATGGATGCATTTTGGTGTTCCTAATGTTGCAATTCGTATGGGAATGATTGGAAGTGTTTTAGAATGCATAATGCTGTCAAAAATAGCAGTTTTTAATTCTGCAGGTCGTGGGAACCGGTTCCCATATGGGAGAACCCGGGTTCCCAGTGTTTTGATCACTAAAAATGACATTTTTGAACTCAGGAACCGGTTCCCCATATGGAGGAACCGGGTTCCACTGTTTCTTTTTGGAAAACACTAAACTTTAAAAATTCATAACTTTCAAACCGTAAGTCCGTTTTAGTCGCCGTTTTGGACGTTGTTTCTTAAATTAAATACTCTATTTTATAAAATAAAGAAAATTATAATTAATGGATTTTATTTTGAAAAGAGTCATTTTTCCGATTGGTGAACTATGGTAGTTTTAAGAATGGTGGATGAATTGGTTCAGATTGTTCTGACAGGTTGAACGAAGATTGACGCTTATGTGTTGGTTTCCTTGTTGTTTATTCATGATTGTATTGATATCATGTGTTGTTGTCGATGTTGTGTATTCATGATGGTTGTTGATCTCGATTGTTATATCTTGGTGTTAGTCTTACTAATTGAAGGGTAAGCGTTTGGCATATTCATGCTTTGTGATAATTATTTCATGATTATGTTGTTATCATGTGATACTCGTTGATGTTGGCATTATGTGGAATTATGTTGTGATCATAATCCGTTGAATTGATGTTGCATGCATGAGCATATGTTAAATTGGTTCATTCCCATTGTGCGGAAGTGAACTGGCAGAGCCAATAGACTTACCCGGATTTAGAGGTAGTGAGGCTAGATTCTTGACCCAATGGTTGTGGACGAATCATGGATTTCCATTGTCTTTCCACATGTAAGCGGGCGTGGGTGAACTCGGTTCACGTTTTGGTACCACATGCATAGAGTCTGCATTGCATATGGGATTGTAACATGTTAGGATGGTTTCCAGTGTTGCAATTTCTATTGATTGTTACATTTACAGGTTCATGGTGTGAGATGCATTTGTGAACTGAATTGTGATTTGTGTTTTGATAATGGACTAACGTATTGAATTATCCCGTTGTATTTAAAAACGTATAATGCATTTTATATTGAATAGAAATCTCACCCTTACTTTAACGATTTCAGATCCGAAGTGATTAGCTGCTTGGAGTTGGTGAGGATAACTCTAGAGTCGAGTCAGTTAGTTAATCTGCGTGTCAGTGTCGTGCTCTGGTAGATGTAACACTGGGGAAATGTTGTTTTAAAATCCTTTAATGGATATACTTAATGGTTTTGGAATTATGTTTTGATTTATTATCCTGGAATAACTATGAATGATGTATTCGGGATTGGTTATGTTTCATTTCCGCTGTTAAACATAACTTTAAGTCTGTTTTATTTAATGATTTATTCTTCAGTGAAAGCATGACAACTGTGTTGATTGATTTGAAATATTAAAATTGTGACGCCTCTTGTTTTGTGATTAAAAATTCTGATTATTATTTACAAAAACGCGGGTAATTAGAAGGGGTGTTACAAAGGTCCCCGAAAAATTCAATTTCTCAAGAGGATTAAACTGAATTTTAGTGCTGAACCGTGTGTTCTGCCTACTAAAAAGTTCATATATCGTTGCTGGAAACTTGAAACTGAGTGGGACCAATTTCTAAAATTCCGTATCAAACCCTTCTACAACATTCATTTACAACTCGAGATCTGATTCGTCACCGTTTAAGACCAGTTTTTTGTTCTTCGAACACAATTTTGAGCTGAACCGAACAATTTTCATCTGGTACGCGAACTTCAAAAAATCATATCTCGCTTGTTTTTTATCGAAACGAGATGGGACCAGTGCTAAAAGTTCACAAATTTTGATAGATTCGGTTGTCTCACAAACACTCGCTTGCAAATTTTGAACAGAAGATCCTCGTTCGAGGCATTTTCTCCGAAGAGCGCATTGAGAATTATGCATGCGTCAGACGCCCGAAAACTGTGCTGAAACTTCAAAAATTCATATCACATTGACCGTTCATATGATCGCGTCGAAATTTTGATTCACGCAAGAAAAATCGCGTTCCGGACATTTTTCGTTTACATTCCAATTTCAAATTCTGCATGGATTTGGCTGTTTTGGACTGTGTACGGAAATTATTTTGATAATCGCGATTTGGATTTAATTGTGGATCCAAGGCACTCCAAAACCAAAATTTTTAAACTATAAATATATTTTACCACTAACAAAATTGGTAGAGAGAATCATTTGTAAAATTATACCCAAGAGCTCTCACTTTTCTCTCTCAATTTTCTCTCAACTCAAAGTTGCACAACCACCTCAAACCACCAACTACCACCACCGGAATTCCAAAACCACCGCGGCGGAAAACTTTTTCTTATTTGTTTCTTCTTCTCAACTTCTCCGGTACAGCCCCATACTCTTCTATTCCCTTTCAATTCTCAAGGATCAAATCAAGCTTTTCATCAATCAAGAACATTGAAGAGCGTTTATGGTGTCGAGGTGAAGAGTTGAAGTTTTCCTCTTCATCAATTCTCCAAGGATTCAAGATTCTCCTCTCTTATTATCATCAATTCAACTTTGATTTGGTATTTTCTTGGAGAATTACAAGATTTTCCTCATCAATTTCAACTCAAAGCTTCAAGTACAAGTAAGTGCTTATTTACTTAAGTGCTTATTTTAATCAACTTTTCAATTGTTGAATTTCTTGAAATTGAATATCGAGATTGCTTGCAAATTCCGTGTGGATTCCGATTATAGCATTTGTTTTGTCGAATTCATTGATCTTGATCCGTTTTTGGAGCCTTAAAGGTGTCGGTGTGAAACTTTCTACACACTACACACACCTACACTTGTGTTGTGACTTTGCATTGTATTTAGGTACTTGATGTGAGCATTTTGCATCACAAATTATATGATCATGCATTAAGTAATATGTAAATTCTTTGACATGCATTGAATCATTAATTTGAGACTTACTTCGTGCATTGAAATTACAATGAAATATAGGAACTAACACCTAGTTTTTAGGTACACTTGCACTACACCTACACATTACACACAACTCACATGGGCACACTTGAATTCATACATTATGACATAAATTGCATCTTTGCATATCCATGCATTAGCATGTAAGATAGTTTAACTAATTTGATGTGGTGTTGTTCAACTTTTATGACATGAAAATATGTTGAAATTTCACTTTTCACAACACTTTGACACTTTGAACATCTAATTTCTCTCAACATTCTTACATGATTGCATAGCATTTAGGTAGTATTTCATTGAGTGTGCATCACTTGCACATTATATCACATACACTTGCATTTTTATTCATCTAAATACCACTAAAACACATATGAAACAAGTTTATTTGAGTTTGGTGGAAAATAACATGACACTTTGAAAATTGATAAAGTTGGACATAATATTTGTTTTGGCTCTAACTTTTGATCCGTAATGAGTTTTTTTCGACTTTTCTTAATGTAAATCATGTTTCTCGAGCCATTCCAAGCTCTCCACGTGAACGGTTTCTTGATTTGGACATGTTTTGGTCAATTCTGGGAGCTGCTGACCTTTGTGCGAAAATTGTATTTTTGAACGAGATTTGACCGAACCGTTCGCATTTTTGAGACCGTACGCGTGTGCATAGCTTCCGATATTTTTGATAAATTATTTTGATTGTTTTATTTAACTTATGCCTTGTGTTTTGGTTCACTTTTTAAATTTATCCATAATGGTGTTTTTTTTTACTCGAAAAGTGTCGGAGCGAACCTTTTTTGTACACTACACACACATACATTTGTGGTGTTGATTTTCTTTGCATATAATGTTTAATACTTGTTCTAACCTTCAAATAACCTCTTGACTAATATTTGGGCATGTTTAGGTAGTTGGCGCTTTGATTTAGAACCCTTAATTGAGTCATATAATTAGGATCCCATGGTAGCTAACCGTTAGAGCGACGATTGATCGTTTTGACTTCATTTTGTGCACGAATATGTTGTAAGCATAATTTTTCTTGTGCATTTAATTTGAGATCATTTATAATGAGTTATCTAATGACCTTGTGTGTCACATTAGTTTCTCATCTTGCCTCTTCATCATGATTGACTCATTAACTTGTTTGCTCACTCAAAATTAACTTTAGGGTTTAGAATAACTCTTTTTCATTACTAATCTTTGCACCATGAATGATTGTGAGGCATGATGATTGATAATTATTTTATGTTTGTGTGAGCATAATTTTCATGTTCCATCACTCATCTCACTTCATAGGACATTTGACACAAGCATGATTGAGTACACACACAAACACTTTTCATCACACATTTCTAGTATGCGCATTCATGTTTTCCTATTGAAAGTTGCTCATGAAAAGGTTTTGATGATTGTGTATGACATGATTGCATCTATACCATGATAACTACTGACTTTTATCATATTCCATCATCTAAATGTCATACCTTTTCACTAATGTCATGCCATGCTTCATTTGTTTCCTAGGTGCATATTTAGGGTAAATGTTTGACTAGTTCTCGCATTAGTTCTTGTCTTCTTTTCTTTTGATATGATTGTGGTTTGTTTATGTTTAACATGCATGTAATTTCCACATCTCCACGACTGACCTCACTCAAAAATATCACCACAAGGCATGTTCACAATCACACATCTATGCACATTTCACCACACACTTCTAGATACATGTTTAGGCTTTCCTAGTTGCTTTTATTTGTGCATTGTAAATGATGAACATGTATATGATAATCATGCATTATTGACATTCTAGCTACTGCCTTCCACATCTTTGTATGCCATGAGTTTCATTCTTTTGCATTCATGCATCAATCATGCTCCATTCCATCTTTAGTTGCATTCTAGATTAAATCTTTAACTAGTTGTTGTGTAGGTGTTGTATATGTAAGTTGAAGCATCTTATGATTTGATAGTGTGTAACTTGAGTAGCTCTTTATCATTTGTTTCTTCTGATCCCACCACTATTTGAAACTTAACACATGTATGCACAAGCACAAACACACATACACGCTCATGTTTACCCACACTTGCACGAATTCAATGCATTTCTTTTGAGTGTTTTGCTTTTGAATTCTTTGAATGCATGTTTAAATGATTTTTTTGATAATATCACATGTTTTCTACTGTATTGTATGAATCTTAGTCTTTCATGGTTCATTTTCTCTCATTCATGTGTTTTCTTGGCTTCTTTTGACGCGTAAACGCTTTCTAGGTCAAAGTTTTAACTAGTTTTTGCACTAGTGTTGTAATTGCATCTTTGTGACATTTTCTTTATGATTTGATTTCCATTTCCTTCATGTTATGTTGCTACTGTAGTCACCTCATCTTGATACTCACTTTGTATATTATGTATGTCACACACTTGTATTCACGTCACCACACACAATTGTCGTCCGTTTACGCACTCTTGTAGGATTTCGTTCGTGAAACTTCTGTGGTTTGGTTTGCATGATGTAAATAGGATATTAGCATGTTAGATACTGAATTTTATGTCATTTTATCATATAACTCTTCCTTCATTTCATCCATGCTTAATATCTTGCACGATTTGCTTCCCGTATGCTTTTAGGACTAGTTTCGACCTAGTTTGACAATTAAGTTTGCATGTGTGCATTCATGGTGATGTTTGATGTTTGTTAAGGGTTTGTATAAACCTTGTATATGTATGTTGTGTCTACTGAAATCACTTCATATGACACCTTGCATGGTTGCTCAACCACTTCTTTCCACTTTATTTTCTTCCCCATTTTCTTGGTGTTTAGCTATTGTGCTTTTGTTTGAGATGTGTTATCATCATCCATTATCTCCTTGATGTATAGTCATTTGTATCTTAGTGTTTTATCACTCTACCTTGTAATTTCTAATCCATTTGTTGAGTGTGAAAGAGATTTCTATTTGATGTTCATCTGATGCACGAAGCTTTGTCTGATGCCTTGAAGTGCACCTGAGGTGATTTCTCACACCATGCGATGAAGTTCTTTATTCTTAGTTTAATTATTTGATGTATTTCGATTGGGTTGTATTATTTGGACTTTTATTCGGACTTTTGGTACGATACATCCCCATTCATAAACTTGTATCCCCATTCCCATATGGTTTGTAATAGTTTAGAACTACTCCACCAATGAACACATAGCCTCCTCTTGGGCTTTTCACCAATGATCACATGGCCTCCTATTGGGCTCTTTACCAATGAATACGCATCCTCTTGGGCACTCCACCAATGAACACATATCTTCCTCTTGTGATCTTTATCAATGAAAAGGAGTTCATGATCATTTGTTGATGCAACTTGGACACTTGGATGGTCGATGACGCTTTCCAGCAGAGTTTTCTTACCTCGTGCGTGTTGAAGGGGAAACAGACTTTCTCCGTTAGGTATCATCATCACCCTCTTTATACATGATGTTTCACCATCATCTCCATGCATATTTTATCTTTCTTCACATGATGTTTTGCCATCCATGTCTACTATCATGATGTTTTATCATCCATGCCTGATGTATCATCATCCATGCATGTTCTATCTTTCTTTACATGATGTTTTGCCATCCATGTCTATTATCATGATGTTCTGTCATCTATGCCTGATGTATCATCGTCCATGCATATTCTATCTTTCTTTACATGATGTTTCTCCATCCATGTCTATTATCATGATGTTTTGTCATCCATGCCTGATGTTTCGTCATCCATGCATTTTATTATCCTTTACATGATGTTTTGCCATACATGTCTTATCATTCATTCTAAATGTGATTGTTTGCTTCCTTATCTCTTTCATGAGATTGCCATGTTCCCCATAGGATCTTTAGTTTCATTCTTCTCTAAGTTTGAACTAAATAGACCTTAGGTCTGCTATCCATGCATGATAACTTTAGGTAGATCTTCCCCTTGTTTATATCCATAACTTAGGAGTAACTTTGCATGATAACATTAGGATTTAGAAGTAGGTTAGTTTCCCTTATCCATTTTACCTTTATCCTTTTGCATCCTTAAAATTAAAATCTTGTTTTTGTCAAGTGCTTTAAAACATTCTAATAATCTGAAACTTTTTCCAAAGTGAAAGATACAAACCAATTAGTCTAGGATGTTTCGTCGTCCTGTTTTCTGTTGATGCTTCGTCGTCCTGTTGTTGATGTTTCGCCATCTCATCCTCTAATGTTTCATCATCCCGTCTCCCGATGTTTCGTCATCCCATTTGTAGCTGATGTTTCGTCATCATGGAGGTGTTTCGTCATCGTTTGCTATTTCGTCTGCTAATCTAAAAAACACAAACCAAACAAAACAAGTGAGTCGAACTACGGCGCTCTGACTTTTCCATTGCACGAGGGAATACGTAGGCATCCTGTCGCGGGGCTAGATCGAGCAACCTTTGTAAATATTTCCTTCTTTTCCCCGTGTTTTCTTTCCCATATTATTTTCTCTATTTCTTTTTCTTTTCTTTTTGCATGCATTATACCATATACAGATATAGATAGACCTTTACACCCATTAGATAGAAAGTAAAAGCGGATACCGTAGAGTACTACAGACGTGTGGGGTGCTAATCCCTTCCCCTCGCGTAGTAGACTTCCTTACCCGATCTCTCGGTCGCAAGACCGTGATTTCTTCGTTTCAGGTTTACTCGATGTTTACCTTTCCCTCTTGACGAGATAAAAAACGTTCGATGGCGACTTCATTGATATATAGTTATATCCTTTTATTTTTCGGCCAGGTGTTTCAGATGGCGACTTCACTGGGGACAGTTGACCTATTGCTGGTCCGTCCAGAAGTCGATCCTAGCTTTTGTTTTCTTTTCTTTTGGGTGTTTTATCGTTTTGTTCATTGCTTTATAGCTTGTTTTTATATATACTTGTACATGTTTGCATGCATCTGCATCTGGCTATATTATTCTGTCGGCTGTTGTGCCGTTGTTTTTTGGTGGGTGTGAGTTACAAGAGGTAAAAGGCCCACTACCCAGGCCAGTGACATATAGGATAGACGGATGTTCATGTCGAATCCCGCATCCCGTGATGCGCGTGAGGAGGCATGAAGTACCAAACTCAGACGAGGTTCGATTGACGGTACTTTCACCCTACATCCTTTGTGTAGCAAGCGAAGTGCTCGATAAAGAACCATCGACTTTGTTTATCATTAGGTACCAAGTTGTGTCTAGAATTACCCGTGAGGTTGGGTTGGGACAGGTACAAATATTGACTATTGTTACTTGGTTCTCTGATATTCTGAAGTGGTCCGAGTTATTGGTTCTGATGGTGACTTTTGATTTTGTTGGTGACTTTGGTTTCGATTGGTGATGTTGTTCCCGTTGGTGACTAGTGATCTCCTGGTTTGGTTCCGGACTTCTCACTTTTTGGTGGCCATTTATGTTGGCAATTCAGCAGTTATCCAACATTCTAGAAGCCTTGATCCTGTACAGTTGCTGATCTACATGGTGGTTCTTGTGTGTTCTGATGCCAGATTTTCGATTAGGTGTCTTTCAGATGATTTAGAAATAGTGCAGCCATTATCTGTTGTGATGAAAATTTAATCCCATGTGCTTGCGTACATATTTTTCTACACCTGTTTAATACACACGTTCTTTCCATTTCCAAGGAACCATGCTTGTGAGCTTTGTGTTGCACTTTTTCACCTTCTACTAGTTTGAAATAAAATTAAAAGCATGTAGGTTCCTTGGAAATGATTGAACATGGTATTGCACCCACTCATGCACCTCATACATCTTCATGCACTCATAATAGGTACTCAAAGACAGACATTCTTATTCAGACATGGTATTTTTTCCAGAATTGCAGACTTGACTTCTTATTAATTCATGTTCCGAGATTGGTTCTGGAATGACTTTGTGGGGTATTGACTGAGAAGGAAGTTCAGATGTGGTTGTTTATTCCACCTATGCCAGCCATGGCCCATTCTCAGAAACTCTTGAAAGAGGAAAGCAATCAGTTTGAAGACTCAGATTAGTTTGGTTATGAAAATCTTGAATACAGTGTTGATAAGTGATTCTACACTTGTTGTTGCGGCAGAAGCTGTTATTTCTCCCCGTCATGTGGGACCTTCTTCAAGACTTGAAGTATTTCGTGGATTCCTTCCACAACCTTTGATCTTTTGGTTCTTATAGTCAGCAGCCAGTAGTTGTCCGTTGTCTCATGCTCAGTCATTTCCTTGGTTTCTTGGATTGCAGTTGGTTAAGCTTCTTGCTTTAGGTTCTTCACCTACCTTCTGATTTTGTTGCTGCAAGATGCGAGTACCATTTTGGGGAATTTGTTCATGATTTTGAAGACCGATTGGGTTGAAATAAAAAGTCCAGCATCTGTCTGGTATCCTTTTTGGAGGCCAATTCTGTTTGGCAAGCTATTGCATGATATTTATTTTGCGAAGTTTCACTCTTGCGTGGCAGAAGATGAGGTTGAAAGTTCCCGATCATAGTGTCTGATTATTTCTCCTGTTCGTAGAAGATGCTTTCAGTTGCAAGTTTTGGATGTCTATTCCATAAAGTAGAAGACACTTGGTGATTCTGTTGGTGCAATTTCGCTTTGCACCATTTTCATCGTTTCTTTTGAAGAAAATCCCCTGTGAATGTCGACCTGGGGCACTCGACCGCTTGACTGAAGATGTTTTGTCGTCCAGAGATAAGGTTCGAGTTTGGATTAATCCGAAGACTGTCGTGTCAACGGTAGATCAGAAGGGGAATCTCTTGTCCAAGAGCATCAAGACTGTAGAAAGTCGTCAGAATCAAGAAGTCCAGATGGAGTCGAGTCTCCTCAACGATGGCAATCTCGAGTTTCTTTATTGCATTTTCATTTGCAACCTTGTTTGTTTGATTAAACATTGCTATCATGTAAAAATTTGTTTATTTTTTAATGAAAATCTTAATGCATTAAGTATGTCTGTCTTGAAGAAATCTTTGTTATCACTCATCCGATCGCTATCGCTCATAAAATGACTTGCTTGCATATTGATGCCAACTTCACCAAGTCTTTTGCTTAGGCAAAGGTTGGGGGGAGGATGACGATACTAAAATGCCAGTCTCTGAGTTGTATGCTTTTGAGTAGAACCCTGTTGATGATGCACATGCCTTGTTTCAATTCCTAAACACCGGAGGTATAAGGGAGATAGACCCTCGTTAACCCCTTTGAACCTTGAAGTAGGAGTTTCTTTTCTATTCAGAAAAACCCCTCATTTTTCTAACCTGGGGAAGGGTAGATTTCAGTTAATCTGATTGAGTATTCAGAAGAGCGCGATCAAAGGATACAGCAATGGTTATCCTCTAAAAGGCTGAGGAAAGTCCAACTTCAACGGTCAACCTTCGTCTGTCAACGTGGAATCCCTCAAAGACTCAGACAGTCACAATTACTTCCAACAAATTAAAGATGGTGTAGGGATCACACGATTTGTTCTAGAAAAAAAGGAAAAGCAGAAAGCCCGCTAAGTCGAACTTGGTAATAAGTCGCTTAGGCAAAAAAAACGAAAGGGCAAATTTTAGAAAGAAAATTGGAAAGCCGGAAAGGCAAGAAAAGTTAAAGAAAGGTTCTCATTAAGAGAGCAAAGTCGTGTGATCTGACACCAAAATTAAAGGTGCGTGGCTGTCATGTCCGTAAAGCTTGTGGGTTCCTCGAGCATGTCCAAGAAATCCTCAGCAGAAGCAGCTATACCATACTCCTTTGAGAGTAGAATGCTCGTATCAAGTTGACTGAATCTAGGATTGGAGAACATCACGAAGGGGGTGGGCACCAAATATTTTGAGCCTAAAAATCTTTTTTTGAAAACCGTGAACCAGGCCGCGTTACAACCCTCAGAAGTCCTAACTGAAGCATGGGTTAATTCGAAAGCATACTACGATGAGATAACATTTTCCTGACTCCTAAAGTGTGTGCTGATTTTTGTGTTGGTATCATGTGTTTGTCTTGTTATTCTGAAAAAGGAAATGTTTTTTTTAAAAAAAATGTTGCATTCTAAAAGTGTTTAGTCCACAAGAAGTCGCAATATCATTTCCACATAAAAACTTCAGGACTTACGTAAGTGTTGCATTAGATTTTTCATTTTCATAATAAACATTTTTCTGTATGCGAAACAACTGTTTGACATCAAGTGAGTTTTCACAATGAGCATCAATGAAGAGCTTAATCTTGTCAAAGAAAAGGATCTTGACTCCGTTGAATCAAAAGTCAAACTTTTCAAAGAATTGATGATATCCAGGGGCATGCTTTCCAGATACCTTTTGAAGTGAAAGTAGTTTGTTGCTTTATAGTCTGAGTACCCTAAGGGGTTTTGCTTTTCAAGTACTCCGTTGAGTATGAATATTGTGTTGCTTTACTGTTTGTGTACCTTCAAGGGGAATGAAGTTTGCAGATTCAACTAATTTGGGGCATTTTCCAGTGACTCCGTTGAGTAACAGAAGACCCATTTGAGGGACGATAAAGAATCAGATTGTTTGAGGTCTGGATGCTTATGTTGAAGTTTTGATTACCCAGAAGTTTCTTTTGAGAAATGGTATGTCTCCTTCAGTTGATCCTAAGGGATAGTTTGTTTCAAGCATCTGCTTAAGTATGAAGCAGTTCCAATTGAAAGTTATGGTTGTGTTGTCATCCAAAATCATGAACTTCTCTTTCCTTTGTGAGCATGAGATGAAGTTTTGACCTCTCAAGATTCCATTAACCTGGGGCAAGTGGTTTTGATAACACAGATCTCAGGAAGTCTTTTTCAAGACAAGTTCTTCAACAGTCCCACAGATTGGGGCAAGACATTATGCAGGTGCATTCCTTAATTTCAAAGTTGATCAGTTCAAGTCCAGTCGCAAGCTAAATGATTGGTGAATTTGAAGAGTATGTCAGATAGTTGGGATTTTTATCCTTAGTCCATCAGAGACTTAAGTTCAAAGTTTTATTGCTACTTCATTAGAAGTCAGAGATTTTTATCTCCAATTGAAGTCAGAATTGTTATCCTCATCACAAATCTCGTGAAGTCCTCTCAAGGCGAATATTTTCAAAGATCATTAATCTGAAGTAGTTACGTCGAGATTCGACGAATCTCTACATGAACCAGATGTGTCAAGAGAACTATCCGGAGATTAAATACACCAGGGGCATTTTATCTTAAATCAGTTCTATCTGTATTTCTACAGAGATTCTCCCCAGTGAGTTTCATTTCATTTTAGACTTGGGGCAGATTTGGTTTGATTGAATTGACAGGGTTGATCATATGAAATATCTCCAGCATGGGGCATCCCCAGTGACACCGAAGTCTCTACTTCTCCCCAGCAAGTCTCCCAAAGTGAAGAGAGTATATCCGGATGATTCCCTAGTTTTACCTGAAGGTGGTTTATTCCCCAATATCGTCAAGTGAAGAGTTTTGTCTGATAGGTTGTGATTGATAAGATTTCTTGATTAAGAATTTATGTCCCCAATGAAGTGGTGTTATTGTTGTGTTCACAAAAGAATGCCCATTCGAGGAGGAAGGTTTATTGATGACCCCTTTAATTCCCCAGTCAGGTCGTTGCATTTGGAAGTTCTTATTCAGGAATCACCCCTTCTTCCCCAGTGTATCAGTTATTCATCTGATCTCTTCTTCTTCAAGATTTCTCCTCTCCCCAGCGAGGAAATTTTCTTTCAAGGTTGCGGCACAATATTCCTTGTTCCCCAGTGGAGTTGTCTTCTCTCATTTCCCCAGTGGAGCTGTCATATATGAGGTTTCTTGTTTCTTCATGCCCGGGTGAACTATTTGACTTGGATATCTATTCTGAGGATTCACCCATCTCCCCAGTGAGTATCACCCGAGACATATGCTTTTGTGGGTGTGCATCTCCCCAATGAGTATCCCCAGTGAATACTGTAAGAGTCGTGAGCAAATTTTCTCCTATCATTGACCAAAGATTGGTCTCTCCCCATGAAGTTGGAGGAATCCTTATTCCCGTTGGATCCAGCGTTATTTGGTATATTGCCCAATGAAGTCCAATCTCCATTTGGATTTCCTCTTTAGAAGTCACTATTTCGCCTGGATCTTCTCTGTCTTTGCCCAATTTCATTTGGCATCTCATGTCAGAATCAACGGTTTCGCCTAGAATCACTTCTCCAGTGAAGTCTGCAATTTATTTTTGCAACCCTTCTCAACGATTGTAGCCTGTTTCTACCGGTTACACAAGTTATTGCTCCCCGCAAAGTTTCATCTCTTTGAAGGTTTTCTCCCCAGTGGATTTTGCAATTTATTTTTGCAAGTCTTATCAAGTTTTGACTTGATATTTGATTGACTTCTTGATTAGCCATTCCCCGGTGAAACATTTAATCATGCATCATTACATTGCATCCTCAAAGTGTAACTTTCCATTATCTCTTGGAACTTTACACCATAAAAAAATAATATCAAACATGCATTGAAACATAAGCCTTTATTGCTACTATGTTCCCCAGTGAATATGTTAATTTAAGATCATTTCCCCAGTGAGGCCTCTATCCTCAATATCTCCATACAAGTATTTTGTTGACCATTCAATTTGGTTGAGTGTTTACTCAACGTTTTGGTTGTAGCCCAGTTTCTCCTTGGTATAATTGCTTTGGCTTAGTCCCTACTATCTTTGTTGGTCCGTTTCGATGTCCATCAATATACCTTTTGAACGTCAGTTTTATCCTGATAAACATCTCAACAAGTGTTTTGGAAGTACGCTCTAATCACTTTTCTTTGGGTCGAGTTTTGTCTTGTTTCCCGCGCATGAAATCCAGTTGTTGTCCTGGTACTCATCTAGTTTGTTTCGTCTAACTAGGCTCCATGAGTCGAGTTTTGTCTCGTTTTGTTTCTTACTCCCGGGATTCTTTCAGTTCTATCATACTGTCTATCTCGGGTTGAAACCTTTCCCCGTTACTCCGTAGATTCAATCAGTTTCATCTACTGTCTATCTTCGGTTGGGATGAATCTTTTATAACTATTGGATTCAATCAGCTTCGTCTACTGTCTATCCTTTAGTTTGAGAATAACAAGTGCTCTGAGAAACATGCACTCTCATCACTTTGCTATGGGTCAATTTTTGTCTCTTCGCCTGTGCATGAAATCCAGTTGTTGTCCTGGTACTCATCTAGTTTGTTTCATCTAACTAGCCTCCATGAGTCGAGTCTTATCTCGTTTTGTTTCTTACTCCTGTGGTTCTTTCAGTTCCGTCATACTGTCTATCTCAGGTTGAAACCTTTCCCCGTTACTCCGTAGATTCAATCAGTTTCGTCTACTGTCTATCTTCGGTTGGGATGGCTTTATTATAACTATTGGATTCAATCAGGTTCGTCTACTGTCTATCCTTTAGTTTGAGAACAACAAGTGCTCTGAGAAACATGCACTCTCATCACTTTGCTATGGGTCGAGTTTTGTCTCGTTTCCCGTGCGTGAAATCCAGTTTTTTTCCTGGTACTCGTTTCTAGAAAGTGTCGTTCTTCTAGTTCTATCGAGTCGAGTCTTGTCTCGTTTGATGTCATTCCTTGGATTCAATCAGCTTCGTCTACTGTCTATCATTGGTTGACCTGTCTCTTTCATACCTTTGGTTTGTTACAGTTTCTACTGTTTACCCCTGGTTGAGACCAGCAGGTGTTCCTAGAATCACGCATTCTAGCCACCTTGCTTATAGGACCCTTTTCGTAGTTGTCCTATTGCGTACGTTTTCAGAAGTCTAGTTTTGTCTGGTCTTCTGGTTTGAGTTTTATCTCGTCTTTATAATCTGCGTTACAATTTCGTCTTGGCGCATATTTTGGGGAAAGCTAATGTTCATTAGACTCTCCCGCTTGTTAAAGCACAATGTTATTTGGAGCTCTTATATGAAGCCAATTTCATTTGGTACTCTCTAAGTCCAGCATTCTCTGGCTCCCTCTGGAAAGTTTCACACTTTTTCTCAAGAGTGTAAATTTTCGGGTTCTTTTGTATTCAATCCTCTTCCACTTTGAACGCTCGAAGGTTTCCACCAGTTCTTGCTTATCAGGTTGAAGAAGATTGAATAGGGGCAGCTGTTGCACCCCAAAATTTACCCTCTTGATTTAGGCTTATGTTTCATCATAAACATCATATTGCATTGCATTCATACCTTGTGATAGAATCAATGTTTCTCGGTTCGTACGACTATTTGCAAGATTTTTTGGTCAGGA
This sequence comes from Vicia sativa, assembly GCA_021764765.1. NCBI lineage: Eukaryota > Viridiplantae > Streptophyta > Magnoliopsida > Fabales > Fabaceae > Vicia > Vicia sativa. The sequence continues at coordinate 132,758,434 of CM038792.1, read as the reverse complement.
AGTTATTTTGGCTTGGTTCCACAATCTATGGAATCATATAAATATGTCCTCTAGATTATCTGTTCAGGTTGGAGGTCATTTCGTCAAGAAAATTGAATTTATTCGCTTATTTCTCAATAAAGTGGATTTTGGGTTTTCGGTGCCTTTCGGGCACTCCAGAGAGCGTATCTCACAGCTCGTCAGGTGTTTTCTTATGAATTTTGACTGGAATGTCCCTCTCATTTTTATCTACAATTTTTGTTTGAAATCCGGAACCAAATTATGTGAGGAAGGTCCCCGAAAAATTCAATTTCTCAAGAGGATTAAACTGAATTTTAGTGTTGAACCGTGTGTTCTGCCCACTAAAAAGTTCATATCTCGTTGTTGAAAACTCGAAACTGAGCGGGACCAATTTCTAAAATTCCATATCGAACTCTTCTACAACTTTCATTTACAACTCGGGAGTTGATTCGTCACCGTTTAAGACCCGTTTATTGTTCTTCGAACACAATTTTGAGCTGAACCGAGCAATTTTCATCTGGTACGCGAACTTCAAAAAATCATATCTCGCTTGTTTTTTATCGAAACGAGATGGGACCAGTGCCAAAAGTTCACAAATTTTGTTAGATTCGGTTGTCTCACAAACAATCACTTGCAAATTTTGAACAGAAGATCCTCGTTCGAGGCATTTTCTCCGAAGAGCGCATTGAGAATTATGCATGCGTCAGACGCCCGAAAACTGTTCTGAATCTTTAAAAATTCATATCACATTGACCGTTCATTTGATCGCGTCGAAATTTTGATTCGCGCCAGAAAAATCGCGTTCCGAACATTTTTCGTTTACATTCCAATTTCAAATTCTGCATGGATTTGGCTGTTTTGGACTGTGTACGGAAATTATTTTGATAATCGCGATTTGGATTTAATTGTGGATCCAAGGCACTCCAAAACCAAAATTTTTAAACTATAAATATATTTTACCACTAACAAAATTGGTAGAGAGAATCATTTGTAAAATTATACCCAAGAGCTCTCACTTTTCTCTCTCAATTTTCTCTCAACTCAAAGTTGCACAACCACCTCAAACCACCAACTACCACCACCGGAATTCCAAAACCACCGCGGCGGAAAACTTTTTCTTATTTGTTTCTTCTTCTCAACTTCTCCGGTACAGCCCCATACTCTTCTATTCCCTTTCAATTCTCAAGGATCAAATCAAGCTTTTCATCAATCAAGAACATTGAAGAGCGTTTATGGTGTCGAGGTGAAGAGTTGAAGTTTTCCTCTTCATCAATTCTCCAAGGATTCAAGATTCTCCTCTCTTATTATCATCAATTCAACTTTGATTTGGTATTTTCTTGGAGAATTACAAGATTTTCCTCATCAATTTCAACTCAAAGCTTCAAGTACAAGTAAGTGCTTATTTACTTAAGTGCTTATTTTAATCAACTTTTCAATTGTTGAATTTCTTGAAATTGAATATCGAGATTGCTTGCAAATTCCGTGTGGATTCCGATTATAGCATTTGTTTTGTCAAATTCATTGATCTTGATCCGTTTTTGGAGCCTTAAAGGTGTCGGTGTGAAACTTTCTACACACTACACACACCTACACTTGTGTTGTGACTTTGCATTGTATTTAGATACTTGATGTGAGCATTTTGCATCACAAATTATATGATCATGCATTAAGTAATATGTAAATTCTTTGACATGTATTGAATCATTAATTTGAGGCTTACTTCGTGCATTGAAATTACGTTGAAATGTAGGAACTAACACCTAGTTTTTAGGTACACTTGCACTACACCTACACATTGCACACAACTCACATGGACACACTTGAATTCATACATTATGACATAAATTTCATATTCGCATATCCATGCATTTGCATGTAAGATAGTTTAACTAATTTGATGTGGTGTTGTTCAACTTTTATGACATGAAAATATGTTGAAAATTCACTTTTCACAACACTTTGACACTTTGAACATCTAATTTCTCTCAACATTCTTACATGATTGCATAGCATTTAGGTAGTATTTCATTGAGTATGCATCACTTGCACATTATATCACATACACTTGCATTTTTATTCATCTAAATACCACTAAAACACATTGGAAACAAGTTTATTTGAGTTTGGTGGAAAATAACATGACACTTTGAAAATTGATAAAGTTGGACATAATATTTGTTTTGGCTCTAACTTTTGATCCGTAATGAGTTTTTTTCGACTTTTCTTAATGTAAATCATGTTTCTCAAGCCATTCCAAGCTCTCCACGTGAACGGTTTCTTGATTTGGACATGTTTTGGTCAATTCTGGGAGCTGCTGACCTTTGTGCGAAAATTGTATTTTTGAACGAGATTTGACCGAACCGTTCGCATTTTTGAGACCGTACGCGTGTCCATAGCTTCCGATATTTTTGATAAATCATTTTGATTGTTTTATTTAACTTATGCCTTGTGTTTTGGTTCACTTTTTAAATTTATCCATAATGGTGTTTTTTTTTACTCGAAAAGTGTCGGAGCGAACCTTTTTTGTACACTACACACACATACATTTGTGGTGTTGATTTTCTTTGCATATAATGTCTAATACTTGTTCTAACCTTCAAATAACCTCTTGACTAATATTTGGGCATGTTTAGGTAGTTGGCGCTTTGATTTAGAACCCTTAATTGAGTCATATAATTAGGATCCCATGGTAGCTAACCGTTAGAGCGACGATTGATCGTTTTGACTTCATTTTGTGCACGAATATGTTGTAAGCATAATTTTTCTTGTGCATTTAATTTGAGATCATTTATAATGAGTTATCTAATGACCTTGTGTGTCACATTAGTTTCTCATCTTACCTCTTCATCATGATTGACTCATTAACTTGTTTGCTCACTCAAAATTAACTTTAGGGTTTAGAATAACTCTTTTTCATTACTAATCTTTGCACCATGAATGATTGTGAGGCATGATGATTGATAATTATTTTATGTTTGTGTGAGCATAATTTTCATGTTCCATCACTCATCTCACTTCATAGGACATTTGACACAAGCATGATTGAGTACACACACAAACACTTTTCATCACACATTTCTAGTATGCGCATTCATGTTTTCCTATTGAAAGTTGCTCATGAAAAGGTTTTGATGATTGTGTATGACATGATTGCATCTATACCATGATAACTACTGACTTTTATCATATTCCATCATCTAAATGTCATACCTTTTCACTAATGTCATGCCATGCTTCATTTGTTTCCTAGGTGCATATTTAGGGTAAATGTTTGACTAGTTCTCGCAGTAGTTCTTGTCTTCTTTTCTTTTGAGATGATTGTGGTTTGTTTATGTTTAACATGCATGTAATTTCCACATACCCACCACTTACCTCACTCAAAAATATCACCACAAGGCATGTTCACAATCACACATCTATGCACATTTCACCACACACTTCTAGACACATGTTTAGGCTTTCCTAGTTGCTTTTGTTTGTGCATTGTAAATGATGAACATGTATATGATAATCATGCATTATTGCCATTCTAGCTACTGCATTCCACATCTTTTTATGCCATGAGTTTCATTCTTTTGCATTCATGCATCAATCATGCTCCATTCCATCTTTAGTTGCATTCTAGATTAAATCTTTAACTAATTGTTGTGTAGGTGTTGTATATGTAAGTTGAAGCATCCTATGACTTGATAGTGTATAACTTGAGTAGCTCTTTATCATTTGTTTCTTCTGATCCCACCACTATTTGAAACTTAACACATGTATGCACAAGCACAAACACACGTACACGCACATGTTTACCTGCACTTGCACGAATTCAATGCATTTCTTTTGAGTGTTTTGCTTTTGAATTCTTTGAATGCATGTTTAAATAATTTTTTTGATAATATCACATGTTTTCTACTGTATTGTATGAATCTTAGTCTTTCATGGTTCATTTTCTCTCATTCATGTCTTTTCTTGGCTTCTTTTGACGCGTAAACGCTTTCTAGGTCAAAGTTTTAACTAGTTTTTGCACTAGTGTTGTAATTGCATCTTTGTGATATTTTATTTATGATTTGATTTCCATTTCCTTCATGTTATGTTGCTACTGTATTCACCTCATCTTGATACTAACTTTGTATATTATGTATGTCACACACTTGTATTCACGTCACCACACGCAATTGTCGTCCATTTACGCACTCTTGTAGGATTTCGTTCGTGAAACTTCTGTGGTTTGGGTTGCATGATGTAAATAGGATATTAGCATGTTAGCTACTGACTTTTATGTCATTTTATCATATAACTCTTCCTTCATTTCATCCATGCTTAATATCTTGCACGATTTGCTTCCCGTATGCTTTTAGGACTAGTTTCGACCTAGTTTGACAATTAAGTTTGCATGTGTGCATTCATGGTGATGTTTGATGTTTGTTAAGGGTTTGTATAAACCTTGTATATGTATGTTGTGTCTACTGAACTCACTTCACATGACACCTTGCATGGTTTCTCAACCACTTCTTTCCACTTTATTTTCTTCCCCATTTTCTTGGTGTTTAGCTATTGTGCTTTTGTTTGAGATGTGTTATCATCATCCATTATCTCCTTGATGTATAGTCATTTGTATCTTAGTGTTTTATCACTATACCTTGTTATTTATAATCCATTTGTTGAGTGTGCAAGAGATTTCTATCTGATGTTCATCTGATGCACGAAGCTTTGTCTGATGCCTTGAAGTGCACCTGAGGCGATTTCTCACACCATGCGATGAAGTTCTTTATTCTTAGTTTAATTATTTGATGTATTTCGATTGGGTTGTATTATTTGGACTTTTATTCGGACTTTTGATATGATACATCCCCATTCATAAACTTGTATCCCCATTCCCATATGGTTTGTAATAGTTTAAAACTACTCCACCAATGAACACATAGCCTCCTCTTGGGCTTTTCACCAATGATCACATGGCCTCCTATTGGGCTCTTCACCAATGAATACGCCTCCTCTTGGGCACTCCACCAATGAACACATATCTTTCTCTTGTGATCTTTATCAATGAAAAGGAGTTCATGATCATTTGTTGATGCAACTTGGACACTTGGATGGTCGATGACGCTTTCCAGCAGAGTTTTCTTACCTCGTGCGTGTTGAAGGGGCAACAGACTTTCTCCGTTAGGTATCATCATCACCCTCTTTATACATGATGTTTCACCATCATCTCCATGCATATTTTATCTTTCTTCACATGATGTTTTGCCATCCATGTCTACTATCATGATGTTTTATCATCCATGCCTGATGTATCATCATCCATGCATGTTCTATCTTTCTTTACGTGATGTTTTGCCATCCATGTCTATTATCATGATGTTTTGTCATCTATGCCTGATGTATCATCGTCCATGCATATTCTATCTTTCTTTACATGATGTTTCGCCATCCATGTCTATTATCATGATGTTTTGTCATCCATGCCTGATGTTTCGTCATCCATGCATTTTATTATCCTTTACATGATGTTTTGCCATACATGTCTTATCATTAATTCTAAATGTGATTGTTTGCTTCCTTATCTCTTTCATGAGATTTCCATGTTCCCCATAGGATCTTTAGTTTCATTCTTCTCTAAGTTTGAACTAAGTAGACCTTAGGTCTGCTATCCATGCATGATAACTTTAGGTAGATCTTCCCCTTGTTTATATCCATAACTTAGGAGTAACTTTGCATGATAACATTAGGATTTAGAAGTAGGTTAGTTTCCCTTATCCATTTTACCTTTATCCTTTTGCATCCTTAAAATTAAAATCTTGTTTTTGTCAAGTGCTTTAAAACATTCTAATAATCTGAAACTTTTTCCAAAGTGAAAGATACAAACCAATTAGTCTAGGATGTTTCGTCGTCCTGTTTTCTGTTGATGCTTCGTCGTCCTGTTGTTGATGTTTCGCCATCTCATCCTCTAATGTTTCATCATCCCGTCTCCCGATGTTTCGTCATCCCATTTGTAGCTGATGTTTCGTCATCATGGAGGTGTTTCGTCATCGTTTGCTATTTCGTCTGCTAATCTAAAAAACACAAACCAAACAAAACAAGTGAGTCGAACTACGGCGCTCTGACTTTTCCATTGCACGAGGGAATACGTAGGCATCCTGTCGCGGGGCTAGATCGAGCAACCTTTGTAAATATTTCCTTCTTTTCCCCGTGTTTTCTTTCCCATATTATTTTCTCTATTTCTTTTTCTTTTCTTTTTGCATGCATTATACCATATACAGATATAGATAGACCTTTACACCCATTAGATAGAAAGTAAAAGCGGATATCATAGAGTACTACGGACGTGTGGGGTGCTAATCCCTTCCCCTCGCGTAACGGACTTCCTTACCCGATCTCTCGGTCGCAAGACCGTGATTTCTTAATTTCAGGTTTACTCGATGTTTACCTTTCCCTCTTGGCGGGATAAAAAACGTTCGATGGCGACTTCATTGATATATAGTTATATCCTTTGATTTTTCGACCGGGTGTTTCACCTCCCCCTCAAGGGGAAAACTTAAGTCAGAAGAAAAATAAACTCGGCCATTCAAGGTGAAACCCAAATCACTAAAAAAACAACCTTGAACTATCCAAATTCACACATTAGAAGAACATGAAGCAAAAGAAACACACATAACTCAAAGCACTAGAGTCCTATACTACCATAAGGTAACCAAGGTTCTCCACAAAACACAACAGACATGATGTTAGAACATCTAGTAAGACATCCTACATACAACCACATTAGTAGTAGTAGCAGAAGCAGAAACAAAAGACACATATGACAGACAATCATGCTCCCTCTAAATAGTTACATATGCCAAGCAAAAACACTAGATTAGGCACATTAACACTTTACTCTCCCTTTTATCGAAAAATTTACAAGAATAGAGTAAATGTAAACAAAAATAGAAACACGCATAAGCACTAGAAACAAACAATTACACAAAAGCAATAAACACAAACACAAATAACTAGGTGAAAGCATACAAACAACAAAAACAAAAAGAACCAAGAGAACAAAAAATTATAGACTCAAAGAACAAAAAGAAATACATTTTTTTTGTTTTTAGATTTTTCCCTTTCTTTATATTTTAGAAACAAAAAAAAAATCCAATCCTTACTTCCGAGTCAATAAAATTGACCAAATCTTTATCAGCTTCGGAGTCAGAGTCATGTAACTAGACATGGTTTTTCTTGAATGAATTCATCTTTGTTACATACTTCTTCCCTATCCTAGATGCTCTAGTTGATGTTCCAACATATGTTTTAACGTTAGACTCAGCCTTCTTTGGGTCAATACACTTATCCTTTTTGGCTTCCAGCAAATGAATCTTCTTAGTATCAACATGTTTGGAAGATTTGATCATGGTGAACTGCAAATTGTGAGGAGGGTAAGGCAGTAAGGTGTTAATTAAAAGGAGATTTACATTGTTTGTAACCATACATTGCTTGTAACGATAGATGAGTCAATGAGTGTTTTAGAAAGAAGTGTAATTTAACCTTATCCCACTAAATATATTGAGATATGCCACTATTTCCTTCGCGATCATGTTGAAAAATAGGATGTTGTACTTGAGCATGCTGATAGTAAAACTCAACTTGCTGATATTTTCACTAAACCTCTTGCAACCAAACCATTTTTCAACATACGTGGAGAATTGGGGATTATTGACATCTCTAATGTTGCTTAATTTTTCCGTGTTGTTTGCACTTTATATTTTTGCTCTAAATCTTTGTTTGGGTATTTTACATCATGTGAGTGCAACGTTCCTTCCATCAAGAGTGGGGTAATATCGTTTCAATTTTCCCCTGAAAGTAATACTTTTCTTAATGCATGTTATTTGTTGGTTAAAAATGTTTGATATTTTCTCAAATGATGAAAACCATGAATGTTCATTTTCAAAAAAAAATTAATAACAACCATTGTGTGTTTTCAATGCATATGTTTATAATGACTTCGTGTATTAATTCTTTCTCATTTGTATAAGTTTGTTCTTATTATGCAAGCATGTGTTTTTATTAAGTTTATTTCTTGCATTCATACTTGAGTTAATTGTATATGTGCTATTTGCATATATGTTTCTTGCTGTAGTTGATTACATGTTATGACACACATTTTTGTTTTGGATTGAGTAGTGACATATTCTTGTTGTTATGCTATGCACATGCGTGTGCGACATTGATAGTTCTATTATGGTGTGTTACGTAATCGTGATGCTATAGAAGCAACTTGAAAAGTTTGCTTTTGCTTTGCATTCTTTATTCATCATGCATTCCATTACACTATTTGTTTGCTTGCTAATGTGATTGTTGCTCTTCTATGCAAAAATGCCTCTGAGTGATATATTAGTATTTGTATTGGAATATGATACTTCTCACGGTTTTCTATCTTTCTTTTTTATGTAGTCAAAGGGGGAGAAGCATATGTGAGATGAAGTTGGGAAGCACAAAGTCATAGGGAGCCTTCGATAACTACTTGAAATGCATCTTCGTAAGTTTTTACATCATAAAAAAGGGGGAGTATGTGAGTGAAACTTCACCATTAGATGTTTTGCATGATGTCAAAACTATGAAAAATTTAGCATTTTTGTATATTGGACGGTATCTCTATTACTTGTGGAACTCCCTTGCATTAAAGGTCTTAGGAATCATTAAGAACCATTTTAAAATTAACCAAAGTGTTGTAAAACAAATTTAGCATAAATTTTTCTTGCATGTGCCGGAATATACGTGTTTCAGGCCGGTACATGCAACTCAATTTTGAAGCTTGACATCTCTGGAGTCTTGGGCCGACACATGCATCCATACAGGCCACACATATTGTAACTTTCAATTTTTCTATTTTATGTGTTGGCACATATGATTTTCAGGGTGACACGTGTATTGCAGTATTTAAGCATAAAGCTATTGCCTTGCATATGCCGACATATACAGTTGATTTTTGAATTATGTGTCGGCACTTACAAATTTTAGGTAAGCACATATTGTTTGATTGAGTCAATTTTTCAATTATTTTATATTCCAAAAATTACCTTTTTACATCTAAACTTCCACAACTATAAATACATCATTCATGCATCATTACAACTTGATGAAACTATATACACGTACTGCATTTTCTCTTCACCTTCAACCTCTAACATATGCATACACGCTGATAAATCACATATAATCATCTTTTGTCGGGGTTCCATCTAGGCGAGGTTTGATAACATCCAACTAGGCTCGTATGTAGACGAGAATATTAGGTTGAGATTTGTAGGAGGTTTCATCTGGAAAAATTGTTGTTTATCCTCCAAGATCGTTGATAGATTTAGGGGTTTTAGTGCAAGACGTTCAAGAGACGATTGTGGCCTAGTGAAAGCCTTCAAAGTTTGGTACCTAAGGGAGTAGCACGAGAACAACGAATCGAATTAAAGTGTCTTGTGTACAATAGATACAATTGATTGTGCACAAAAAAGTTTTGGAGTTTGGTGTACCTAAAAGAGTAGCAAGATTCGATAAATCAATTGATAGCTATTGTGTCTTGATGAACTTCCTAAATAAATTCTTATGTCTCTTTTTCTTATCGATGTACTTGCTTTATTTTTCATTAAGTTCAAACCCTGATCTTTGGTAATATCAAATTTTATCTATGAACATAAAATTAAAAGTAAATTTTTTTTACTTAAAAAAAAACAGTTTTATTTTAAATAAATTCTAGTGTTGGTATAGAATAATAAAATAAATATAGTTTATCAATTCGATAAGTTAAATATATTTTTACAATATTAAAAAAAATGATTTTTAATTTAATTTAAATTCCTTTCTTTTCAATTTAATTTTTGAATTAATACAATTCACACTACTTCAAAATTACTTTCCTCTACTTTTTATTTATTAAAATAAGAATACTCAAATAGATACTAAAAAGGATAAATTAATTAGTAAAATAACCATTTCATTTTATTCATTTATCATCTTTTATTAATTTTATAAAATCATCGAATACTTTAAATTTTATTTTACTTTGAAGAATAAATAAAAGTGGCAAGCGAAAATATGTATATGTGTGTTTTTGTTAGTAGAGTAGTGATTTCCATGGAACGAATTGTATTATTATAAGAAGAGAAACAAGGCATAATACATGCCAAGTCTAACTGGTACAGAAGTCCAAACTAGTACAAATGGAAGTGTCAACAAAAGTCAAATAGTGAGGAAAAACCACCAATACAAGTGGTAACCATCTTGATGTCACCAAAACCATTAATAAACAAGGTAGATGTCAACTTAAATATCTATAGGTAATGTAATAGAATCAGTGGTAACCATCTTGATGTTATGATATGAACACATTGGTGTTGCATACACCAATGAAAAAATTGGCGAGTTCAGAATTACTGTATTCCATTCCTGATAAAGTCCTTCTTTTTGATAAAGTCCTCTGTATTCCATTACTGCTCCCATCACTTAATTAGCACTATCCATTTCATTTCCATTACTTGATCAGAATATAGTTCAGTATACTTAGCCTTCTGAAATGATATACTATCCAATTCCAGTTTTATGACTCCTGAAATTAACACAGTGCTGCCGGCTTGATTCGAAGAGTGACCGCTGACCCACATTCCAACAGATCCAAACCACCACTACGTCTGCTGATAAATTCTGCGACAAAATCGAGGTCTGGCAATCACGATCACCTAGCTTTCGAAAGATCCAGCCTGTCAGTACTTTTGATGTTGATGCGTTCCAAACAGATGTTCTTTTATTCCCGAATTTTTTACTGTTCTAACATCTTTTTCCAATTTATTTGTCAGTATACCATTCCATTTCCCACTATTTCTCAATCTACCATCTTTTCAAAAAAAAAACAAAAAAACATGCACCACCGCTGATGCAATGGGCGGTGGCCTTAAAAAATTCATGAAGGGCCGCCCTTTCCCATGGCGGTCATGTGTAATTCCTTTTTCTTTTTTTTTTAATTAAAAATTTAAAAGATTATATATATATATATATATATATATATATATATATATATATATATATATATATATATTTTATATATTTACTATATATTTAATATATATTAAATATATATTAAATATATATTTTTATTAATTTATTATTTAAATTCAGTTCCGCCATTGTGATGGACTGAGACATTGTTTATTTTATTTTTGTACAGTTCCGCCACTGTGATGGGCGGAGACATTGTTTATTTTATTTTTGTACGGTTCCGCCACTGTGAAGGGCGGAGACTCTCATTATTTTTTTATTTAATTATTTTTATTGTGGTCTATAAATACCATTGATGTTGGATCACCACACTTACACATAACTCTTCACTTCTCTCATAAAAATGTCTTCAACTGACAGAGAGTTCCCAGAGTTTCCATACATGAAAAGAGATGCAACTTTGATTTTTTCTCTTGTGAAGCCTCCGATGAAGATCAAACTGCTTAACACGCAGAGATTGGAGCAGCTCCATAGGCACTTGGCTGAATGGTTGGGGGAAGGTGAGAAGATCCAAAAGATTGAGAGGCTAGTTGTGGAACCCGGCTTAAACGGACCAACTCGTTCTTGGAGACTTGTTCACAACGATGCAAGTGTCATTATGATGATGATGGGATCAACCGAGATCGTGTTGTTGATTGTAATATCCTAGAGATATTTTGGTGTCAAAGATTTATGTTTGTTTAAGTATTTAATTTGTGTGTGTGTTTTGAACTTGTTGATGTTGTTTAGGTTAAATGTTGTTGTTACTTATTAATTTTTGTGCAAGTAGGTAATTAATGTGATGTATAATTTATATTAAATGCAAAAGTAGTAGTGGATGAAACACTAATTTTTTTGATGTCATTATATAATACAACTTAGAAGCATGAAAACAAAAATTAATTGTTACTAGTTCCTACATTAGGGCATCGTTTTCGGTTGTGCCGGAGGCGACACAATGCACATTTCTCTCAATTTATTAAAATTGTCCATTTTTATGTCTGGTGCTTACGGACGACCTTTTGTATTGCCTCTCATGGTTGGGTTGTGCAAATTTGGTCTCCTCATAAGTAGGCCACATCTAACGGTAGAACGGGAAAACTTGTCTTGTAAACCCCAAAAGGTTAGGCACCTTGTAAGCGTCACCAATAGAAGATATCGTCACTCGCACCACGAACATCGCGATAACATGTGAACAAGGCGACGGTATGCTTGAAACTTTCCACAGTCACACCAATAATCGCTCAAGTTGACCTTGTAACGTCCCATAGGCTTCCCCTCACTGTGGTCAATGGTTTCCTTCACACTAAAAGTGTTATTATTGTAGTCAAAAATGCTAACCCGGTGCGTGGAGAATTTTGATGTTTCGTGTTTCATGACCTTCACGCATTGCTCCGTAAATGATTGGCCAGAATTCAAGACTGCACTCCACATTGCACCCTTTTCAGCAAAGAGTGTACCCATTCTATAGTACGTTGTTTGTATAATTGCTGTGATGTGTAGATTACGAGTTCCTTTGAATACATAATCCAGTGACTCGACAAGGTTCGTTGTCATGTGCCCCCATCGACGACCTTCATCAAATGCCCTCGTCCATTTTTCAACAGGAATTTTGTCTATCCACGCCAAAGCATCGGGGTTAGCCTTGCCAATCTTTTGGCGATAATACCTAAATGTCGGTTGGTTCAACGCATACCCTATATGGTTTAAGAAAAAAGGTGTTAATATTATGGTGTAATAATAATGTTACATAAAACGTGAATAAAATAGACTTACCCATGTTGATCATTGTTTTCCGGAGGCTTCGGTCCTTGATTTTCTTAATAAAATTTTGCGCGATATGTCTGATGCAATAAACATGGAAAGATGGAGGATTATGCCAAACATTTTCAGGATTGTTGTAAGCGCTTTCAATAGATGCGTGTCTGTCAGAAATCAAACACAGATCAGGTTGGTGAGCTACATGAATTCTCAAGTTCTTTAGAAAGAACCCCCAACCATCCGCCGTCTCACCTTCAACAATGGCAAAGGCAACTGGGAAAATATTACTATTTCCATCTTGTGATACCGCCATTAGTAGTGTACCTTTGTATTTACCATATAACCATGTACCATCAATTTGCAATATAGGCTTGCAATATGCAAAACCTCGTATGCATGGCTGAAATGCCCAAAAACGTCTATGGAATATTTGTTTTCTTGCAACAAGAGTTCTGTCATCTATATACATCGGAGCTGTTTGCATATCTATCACTATACCTGGAACAAAAGCTTGAAGTGCTAACAAGTAATTTGGAAGATCGTTGTAAGACTTTTCCCAATTTCCATAAACTTGTTCGATTGCCTTATTTCTTGCAATCCATAACTTTGCAGTTTTAGCGCATCTATACCGAAATTTGTGTAGATGCGCTAAAGTGAATACTCATAACTTTGCCGGTTGTTCAACACTACTACAAGCTTGGGGGTGGTCAAGGATGAGGAGTCTTGCGTCTAGGAACCATAATCCATTTCACTTTTCATACGCAACCAAGTAAGTTGAAACTTCTATATTTTCTAAAAGTTTTTTTACTACTTAAATTAATTTACTTGTTAAACTGATTTAATTATTTTTTTAGGTGGTCTGCCTATGGGATGGATTACGAGAAGACTCCTCATCATTGTGCACCGGGTTATCGCACTTTCATCGATCATCTACAAGAAAATGATGTATTTTTTTCTCAACCAAATTAAAGCTTACTTTTACTTTATATACTTTTATAAATTAATATAGTTGTTAATATTTTATAACTGTTTACTTGGAGACCCTACCTAGAACTTGAAGATTTAGATCCAACTGATAGTCATGTGTGGAGTTCGAAAACATATCTTATCTGTTTTACTACTGTGGAAATGCATCATACAGATAGGGTCAAACCCCAATTTGGAATTCTTCAAGGCATACCTGATGCTCCAATCTGCATGAACAACTATCACACAATCAACTTGTCCGACCAAAGGTCATCTAATTCGTGGAAAAATTTTCAGAAGGAAGAGCGTAGTCATTGGAGAGACCGCGCAAATAGAGTCTTACAAGGAGAAATCATGTCAGATGAATGTAAACCGAGTCAAGATTACATGAATTGGTATAAGTCTGTTTCATATTTATATTTGTCACCAAATAACTATTTATTTGACCCTCGTAACCAACCATCATCTTCAAACGTCCAACACACCGGACCATCATCAAACACCTACGCCCAACCCTCATTCATGACCAACCAACAACAATTCACTAACACCCAACTACCATTCTTCCCAACGTAACCATCTTTTACCCAAACCCAACAATCCCATCAACAACAATTTTCAAAATTTTTTCCATCTACATCACATAACGTACCACAATACCCCACTCAACAAACCCCACAATACCACACTCTACAAACCCCACAATATACCAAACACCCCAACAACAAATGCATTTTTCCCAACCCCAATATTTTACCACACCCGAATGTTACCAACCCGCAATGCATAGCCAAACACCAGCCGGTAACCTACCTAATTGAAATTTCGAGGGTACAAGATTAAGTTATGGAAGTGCCGCTGAACCGACTTTTACCAATGATGACATGATAACGACATTTTGATGAATGACAATGACGCTGAACCTTCTACTCAACCACAACATGCAGAACCACAAAATGCAGAGCAACGTCACGGTATGCGTCTACGGGCCAACAGACAAGCTCCTCTGTGGAACCCACCAACGCTTTACACGTCCGGGTCAAGATCCGCATTAAATTTCAATTGTTTTCATGTACTTTTTTCTTCTATTTTTTGTAAATGTTGGTTCAAAAATTAATGAAGTACTTTTTTTATTTTTAATTGTTTTACTTTTATAATATAAATAAATTAATATTTCATTATAATATAAAAAAATAAATATTTAATTTTTTTATAGTACTTACTATTAATTTTTTTAATTATAATATTTATTATTTAATTATTATATTAAAAATTATATTTATTATTTATTATAATAATTTATTAAAATAATTTAATATACTTAAATAATAATAACATTTACTAAATTATTTATTTAAATAAATTATTTATTTGTTAAAAAAAAAATATTAAATATATAGTAAATATATAAATATATATATATATATATATATATATATATATATATAATTTCTTTTTTAAATTTTTAATTAAAAATGAAAAAAAAAAAGGAATTACACATGACCGCCATGGGAAAGGGCGGCTGTTCATGATTTTTTTAAGGCCACCGCCCATTGCATCAGCGGTGGTGCATGTTTTTCGTTTTTTTTTTTGAAAAGATGGTAGATTGAGAGATAGTGTGGAATGAAATGGTATACTGGCAAATAAGTTGGAAAAAGATGTTAGAACAGTTAAAAATTCTTTATTCCCACCCTCCAACACAACTTGATCTTGATGTAGCTAGCTTGAGAGGAGTACCCTTACCCTTGGATTTGGGAACCCGGATTGCAATTAACTTTTTTCTGTTTAGATCTCAACCAGTTCCGAGTAGTGTTGGTAAAATGGATGGATTGTATGAAAATGAATTATTAATGGATAAATAAAAACAATCCATTAAAACTTCATTAAATATATCCAATCTAATCCATCTATTTAAAAATAAAATTCATCCAATCCATCCACTAACAACATTTTAATGGATGAATATCCTCGTCTAAGAATTTTTTTTTAAAAAATAAAAATAAAAAAATTTCAGTTTTTAAAAGAAACAAATCAGTTTTTTTCAAAAAAATAAAAAAATGTTTTTTAAAAATAAAGTTTCAGTTTTTATAAAAAATATAAATCATTTTTTTTAATAAAAAAAATTTCCACTTTTTTTCAAATAAATTTTCTTTTCAGTTTTCGTAAAAAAAAACATTTTTTTTAGAAAAAAAATTTCCAGTATTTTTTTGAAATCTTTTTATTTTGTTTTTAAAAAATAAAATAATTTTTTTAAAAAAAGATTTCCATTTTAAAAAAAAAAACATTTTTTTTAATAAAAATGTACAGTTTTTTTTCGTTTTTTTTAAAAAAAAGTCATTTTATTTCGGTTATTCGAAATGTTTTTTTTTCAGTTTTCCAAAAAATAATTTTATTTTTTTTTTTGGTTTTTTGAAAAAGAAAACATTTTTTTTCAGTTTTAAAAAATAATAATAAAAAAAGTCCAATTTTTTTTTAAAAAAATTTACAGTTTTTTTTCAAAATAAATTTTTTTCTTCAGTTTTTTTAATAAAAAAAATTCCAGTTATTTTCGAACTTTTTTTCAGTTTTTTAAAAAAAACATTTTTTTTTTAAAATTTACAATTTTTTTTCCAGTTTTTCCTAAAAAAAATTTGTTTTTTTTCAAAAATAAAAAAAAATTCAGTTTTTTTTCCAAAAAAAGTAAATTTTTTTATTTTTTTAAAAATATTCAAAAATAAAAAAAGTTTCATTTTTTTAAAAAATATTTTTTTTTTAAGTTTTAAAAAAAATATTTCAGTTTTTTTTTTAAAATAAAATTATTATGAAAAAACTTATTTTCTTTTTTGATTTTTCTTTTTTCTAGAAACATTTTTTTTTCTTAAATTAAAAAGAATTAGATTTATTTAATATAAAGAATAATCCATATTGGATCATTAAAATATGGTGGTTGGATTGGATCAATCCATATATATAAATGGATTGATTGAATCAATCGATTAACATATTTTTTATTTGATGGATGAATTGAATGAAATTTATTTTAATGGATTCAATTACCACCCTAAATACAAATAACATTATCATCAATATCATCACAATCTATTCCTTCAATGTTGTGAGTGACATTATTCTTTTCTTATATTCAAAGAATAATTTTCAACTTTTTTCACAATCCACACATTGAATATTTTTTTCCCTAAACCAGTGTATTAAAAATCGGTTCGAATCGGACGGTCGTACCGGTTGAATTGGGAATCGGACTACTAACCTGTCTGATCTAATATTTGGATTGTTTATGTTGTCAGACTGGTGTAAAATAGAAAAAAGTTGGCCGGACCATTAAACCCGCGGTTCTGTGAATCGGTGACTCAACTGTAATTTTTTTTAAAAAATTAAAACAAAACTACGTGGTTTTTGGTTTTTGGAAATTAAACGAAAAAATTGTGTAGGTTTTCTTCCAATTCCAAAACACAACCCTTTTCTTATCTCCCTCCGTCTACTGTTCACACGACCGCCACCCCTCCATTCAAATCGTTCCGCCGTAAACCACCCCCTCCATTCAACTCCTTATGTTTTCCGATTCAACATCAATCAACAGCTCGCCGTCTACCACCCTCATCATCGGACATAATCCTTTCCGGCCTTCTCCCTAAACCACACACTGTCACCATCATCTTCGTGGGTCGTCATCACCATGTTCAAAATCTGCTAGCTCCGCAACACAACAACACTGCTACTTCGTTCCTGCTTCCGACATTCAACAGCTTCTCTTTTCCTATCCAACTCCCGAACGGTAAGCCTCTCGTTTCATTTTCGATTGCTTTATTTTAGTTGGTTTGATATACTGTTAATAAATGTTGTGATGAATTTCTGTATAGAATAAGTCTGTTATTGCTGTTTCAGATTTTTATTCACGGTAACCTTCCAATTTTCTTTCAGCTTCCAGTTTTCTTTCTTTCAACGGATCTGTGTGATTGTGTTTAAGATACTGCATATTATGTGTATAGAAAAAATTCAACATAATATAAGGATGAACTATCAGTATTAAATTTAATACAGTTTTCATTAGGTTAACAAAAAGCTTAAATAATTAGTGAATATTACTGGCCTCTTTTGAGTCCTTAGTTTTGTAACAAAAAATGTTGAAAAATCTAATTCTATTATTGACTGCATTATTCAACGCATTGGATTCACAACTGAAAAATTGTTTGACTGCATTTCCGAAGAGAACAAGTTGTTTATGATATATTTCATTATTAATTATGGTGGAAGAATAGATATCGTGGAAGAATATATGATTTTAGTTGGATGAAAGTATTTGAAGGGGTGTTTGTAATTTCAATTGACGGTACGTGTTGGAATATTATAGCAAGTGTGAGTAAGTGAGGAAATATATAAGTGAGAGAACCCACTCACCTATCACCTTAATGTTTTAGGTGGAGATGTGGTGTGTCTCTCACAAGGTGTTTGTTCCTACACTATGTATCAATGTTCCTACTAAATCTTCCTCTATCATGGTATCCAGAGTCTTTGGTTCGAGAAAGAGACCGGGTTAGTATCGAAACACACTCAAGTAGAAGTGTTATCCAGAGCCTTTGGTTGGACGGGGTTAGTATCGAAACACACCCAAGTAGAGGTGTTGTTCCGTTGCAAGGTGTCATATTTCGTTGCAAGGTGTCAACGGCGATACAAGTGGACTCACACTTGAGGGGGAGTGTTGAAATATTATATCAAGTGTGAGTAAGTGAGGAAATATATAAGTGGGAGAACCTACTCATCAATCACCTTAAGATTTTAGGTGGAGATGTGATGTGTCTCTCACAAAATGCTTGTTCCTACACTATCTATCAATGCTCCTACTAAATCTCCCTCTAACAGTACGACATATCTTTTTTATAAAGAAGGCTAATATATGTATGTTTTGAATTTGTAACTTGTTGTGAAGAAGGCTAATATGTATATGTATGTTTTTTATGAACTACTGAAATTAGAGTATGATATTTTTCAAAAATTTAAGTGTTATTTATATGTTTTTATATTAAATGATCCGGTTCAATCGATTTTATATCTATGTAGTCTGATTTTATACCTATATAATGAGAGGTGTATAAATCGAGTTATTCTATTTAATTCAGTTTAATCATACGGTTCGATAAATGATCTAGTGGTTTGACTGATAAACCAGTGTCGACTGATAAACCAGTATTCCAGTACCTTTATCGATTTGATTACCGGTCCAATACTTAAAATATTGTCTTAAACCTTTATTTATAGTTAATATTTCTTAAAATAATGAATATTTTCAGCAATAAACTTTAGTACATTTTTTATGAAAATATTCGTATTAAATATACATTAACCATATTGTGAGTTAAATGGGGAGAAAAATATTTGTAATGATGAGTAATATTTGATTGATTGATTTTGTTTGTATAATAACAAATTTTTTCTTCTAAAAAACTTGTTTGCGGAAATGGAAATATTTGAAAATAAACCATCTCTAAAATATTTTATATATATATATATATATATATATATATATATATATATATATATATATATATATATATATATATATATATATATATATAATCAAACGGTCGATTTTGAAAAATATTAATTCGAGATGACGTTTTTGAGCGAGTATTACTCATGGTGTAACTCTTATATATATATATATATATATATATATATATATATATATATATATATATATATATATATATATATATATATATATATATATATATATATATATATTTTAGTAAGAATAACAAAATGTCAGAGTAAATATTTTAAAAAAATTTATAGGATGATTTTAAAAAATATTTGACAATATAATATAATCTAATTAATAAATTAGCTCCTTTCAAATCATATTATAAGTTAACAAATTCTTAGACTATTTTTCATATTAATGTTTTAATTTTATAAATTCATAAAAACTTTATTTTGATATAAATAATGTTAATAGATAGATTTAAAATAATATTACTTAAAAAGATACTAATTTACAATATTTTAAAAATATATTATTTTATATATAACCAAATTATATTATTTATCACATCCTTATTAAAAATATTTAGATTTTATAAAAGTTATTTGTATTTTACACATCCTTATTAAAATAATTTTGATTTTTCAAATGTTTTCTTCATATGAAATTATATTTATTTAAGTAATATTTAAGTGTAAATAATTACAAATAGAATATATTCGTTTCATAAAATTAAAATATTAGTTACTAATGCTTAGCACAACAAACTTATGAATCTTATAAGACAACTATTATGAATACAATTTTTTTAAAAATATGATTTTTGTTATGAAATACATAGAAATAAGAAATAAAGAGAAGAGAAAAAGATAGAAGGTGTAACAACTCATACATATATGTCTAGAATAATATACAGTGATGCTATAAATGGTATAAGAAACATACAACTAGATAGAAGATACAAGAAATTGAAACTTAATACAATACAATTCTAAAGTCTGAATACATTCAATAAGCTCGTCTACCCCATGGCACAACGGAAAGATAACATCTACGGTCTTCCTGCCATCAGCTCGTCCGTAGTCTAGATAACCGATCATCTAGCAAATCTACCACGTATAATATGTTCTTGAAAAATAGTAAGAGGATTGGGGTGAAATTACTAAATCTCAGTGAGTCTCCCTATTTTAGTGGTTCGCTCGGTACTACAAGGTACATGCATTGAAGGGATTCACCTTGGGATATGTCACGACTCAGTACAAGTACACAAAAGGGTAACACCACCATTGGAAGTCCCATAACTATCTAATGAGGTGACAACACAAAAGCATCAAATACAACAATATGCATACCCACACCCATGTGCGAGGAATCCAGGAGTTATACCCATCTATCTAGGCTACCTCCGCCTCACACTCTCGATGGTTCCCCAAGTGCCTATATGTCAAGAGACTTGCACAAGCACACCACATGATGAATTCGAATCATTCCTATATGGAATTTCATCTGAGATGTGGCATCACAACCCCATCACCAAGCACACCGATGAGTAACTAAGTGGGAAACGTCATAAAGGCCCATATCTTGCTCCACCGCGATGGCATTCATCTTCTATACGCTGATGAGGAACCAAGTGTAACACACCTTCTTGACGCACAAGCCCATTGGGCGAAAGCCTAGTGACATTGCCTAATTGGCGTCACTAGATGACAAGTAATTCATGTGACTTGCCTACATGGCGTCACCACTTACCAATACCAATCACGTCGGTGAGTAACCAAGTAGGAAACGCCATAAAGACCCTCACTTACTTCACCGCAATAGTAGCTCAGGTGTGAAAATACCGGCATAATAGCCAAAAAGAGCAACCAAGGATACATAAGATGAAACCGCCGAATAGGCTACCAATGGTGCATTCACATCAAGTGAAAACATGATTTACCACCTAGTAGTTCGATTCTACTCCGATTCAAGCATATTCAATCAAACCAATCAGGTTCTCAAAATCAAACATTCGAACATTCGATCAGAACGACGGGAAAACAAATCACATAATCACATGAAGTAGGCTTTTAGACCAAAAGGCCTCCCTATAAATATTATGTCATTGGTACATATTCATCTCATGTGATTTAATTATATTTCGATCATGGCATATATTAAACATAATTGACCCGTGCGATTATTTAAGGTATACTTAGTCTCACATTAGTCACATAAATGTGCATAGCATCGATTAAAGGTAATTAAAGCAAACAGTTCCGAAGTCGGAACCATTCTACACTTGGGAAGTCATTGAATAATTTTTGCCCATGAGGCACGCTAAGCAGGATCCTTAATTCCAAATTTTTCAACATTCAGGGGTGCACGTTGAGCGCGACCCCGTGCGCTAAGTGCGGTCTGCAAATTGCAGAAAAAATCAGTTCGTTGCAGAACTGTCCAGAGGTTCCAAGGTTCCATTTTTCTCACTTTTATTATCATAACAACATAATGAGGTACGAAAACGAAGAGAATACCATGCATATACATACACATGATCACAAATTAATCTAAAACTCTAAAAACCCATTTTCCCCAAAGTTTCTAACTATGAGACTCACCTTAGTTTAATAGAGGTTTGGGTGATGTTCTTGCAACCATTGAATCCTTATCTTAATCAAATTTCTACCTCCATCATTAAGAAATCTGTAGCTCACCATTACCCATTTTCAACATGCATCCTCCAACTTCAAACTCATTTTTCTCCTTCAATATGTAAGCTATGGATACAAATTAATATATCAAATTGAAGGAAATTTCATGTAGATTCCAGAACTTTAAGAATTTCTTAAATCGGATTTACGATTAAAAACTTATTACTTGATTAGTGGAGTTGATCAAGAAATCCAATATCCAGATTTTTCACCAAAATCAACATCACACCCATAACTTCAAACACGTTTATCTCACTCATCACTAATATGCAGAACATACAGTTTATACGTAAATTGAAGAGAATTTCGTGAGCTTTCCAAAAAAATTGGGATCAACTAAATCTGAGTTATGAGCAGAAAGTTATTACCTGTTAAGTGAGGGTTGCTCTTGAGGTGCGAAAATGGAGATGGTTGGGGATGGACATGACTTCTCTTCTTCTTCTCTCTCTATTCTCTTCCCCAAAAATCTGATTTGTTATAACTCAATACCAAACAAGACTTTATAACTCATGAAATTTATGTATAATGGCTAATTTTCCCTCCAACTAAGTGGTATTAATAATCTTACCATTTGGTTTCTTTCTAACAAGTTCCTTTTCATTCTAACTAATCCACTTGTCATTTCATAGTAAATATATTGACTTGGTAACTTCTTTGACACTACTAGTCATTTGGTCTCAATCTAACTATTCTCATGTTTAGAAAGATGAGATATTACATCCTCCCCCCTTTAAATAGAATTTGCCCTCGAATTCCTTCAAATCGTCATGATCACACCTTCTTCTAACAAGGGGATGGATGTTCCTTACATTCCTCCCTTGGTTAAACCCTACGTCTTCGTCCAGAAGTCACTCCATCCAAGAAAACACCATTCTCTACTACGCTCGTTTCCTTAACAATCCTAACTAGAAGCCTTAATCGTCTCGCATCACATTCTTCTGATACATTGTTCAGACTTTCTTGGAAATTGATCCTCTCGAGGTTTCCAACCTAGACCCATTCACATCGAGTTTGCATAGCTTTAGAATTCCCGGAAATCAAATTTAGTCAGACATTCTTCATCCTTAACATATGACACTGAATTCACTTCCTCTTCGTCGGCTACTTGCATTATCTCAAATATATACATATCCACTGCACCATCTAATGGCAACAATCAAATTCACTTTCGCACGCATCCGAGCAACGTCATACAACCGTTTGTCAAATTCTTTGGTCCCAACTCCTAGTTCTCATATGCTCGAATCGACTCGCTTCAAGTTATCTTCTTCGTACCATAAGATCTCTTACCTCAAACCCTACTTCAGCTCTACACAAAACATTTCTACCGAAAATCACAAGGATATACAATCCCATAACTATAATCTTCGTATTCAACAACTCCACGCAACGTCCTGCCGAAAAAAAATCCAATTTTAACAGGTGATCCACAACCATCGCCTAAGTCTTCGTGCACGCCCAAAATTGCACAAGACACAACAACGAAAAGTCCACTTCAAGCGAAAACCCTTTCCTCACTTAATTCTCAATACTCACCAATACCACCACTATCCTCAGAATATCTTACCACATACGAACCACACAGTCTGCCAATCCATCAATAGCATCTCTCGGGATTATGGTGGATCCTTGAGAGACTGGAATAAACAAAACATTTCTCAGGGAGTCTCTCCTAGGGAAGGTGCGCACATTGAAAACTAGCTTTGAGGCTGTGGATACGCATGGGCGACGGGACATAGAGAGGGGTCCCGATGACGATATGGGCGGAGGGAGGAATGGGACGAACACAAATAAGAGAGATAGGGGAAAATCCATCATGGTGGTGTGTGCAAAAGGAGGAATGAGAGGGATAAGGGAAAATCGATGGTGGTGTAAAGTGAAGAAGCACAACGACAAGAACAACTTGTGAGGAAAAGAGAGGTAGGTTATAATCCTTTTAGGGTTAATACCATCAAAGATGAATGAATTTTCTATGTATTTCTACATACTGTACATAAGTACATAAGAGATAACATGATTTCTTTAATATGAGTATAATTACAAGTAAGCTAATAATTACAAAATAATTACAAAATAAAATTTTAAAAAATTATTATATAAATTTCAAGATGTAGCTCGAAAACAAAAGGATTGTGTGAATGAAATATGTCATGCATATCTAAATTTTATGAATGATTTTAATTTTATTCTAGAGAAACAATTCTTAGGTGCATTAAACAACTTCAATAATATTATTTTATTAAATAAAATAAATTTATTCAATTAAATTTAAAATATTGTGTTAAAAATATATATATGGGTTAAAGAGACTTTTAGCTATACCTATTACAAATTTAGACCGGACCTTCTAATTGGTAGTGGCCTTTTTTTCAAAAAAAATTCTCGACAATTTTTCCTAATGATATTTTTGACAATATATCTTTTGTTTAAATATAATATTCAAATGATTCTTTTTGTAGATTTGAATATATTTAATTTATTAGAAATTAAATTATAATTTCAAAATTCTAAAAACCGACTCTTGTTTGTATTCGTTAGTTGTTTTTTTTTTTTAGAGTTCAGAAAATTTTACCCTATACCCCTACTCTTATTCCGATACCCCTACACATTTTTTAATATTCCAATTTTATCCTTTTTATTTTTTTATTTTTATATGGATATTATTTTCACTTTTTTCTGAGAGCGTACGGAAAAGCCAAAGGGAACAGAAATTTAATAAATCGGATAACCCAAAATGGCTACATCCGATACGTATTTTTTCAGGAACCGGATAACATGGGGTATCTACATCCGGAATGCATTTTTCCCCGGAAAACCCAACCATAAGTTATCCGGTTAACAAACCGGATAACCTTGATCTGTGTATTCCGGTTTGTATTATATTGCCAACCGGATAACATGTTGTGCAGTTATCCGGTTCGATTTTTTTTTTAAATTTTTTTTTATGTATACTATTGATAACAAAGATATTATAATTTTTTTATGTATACTATTGATAACAAAGATATTTTTATAATATAGTGATGATTAAAAATATATATATAATATAAAACAATAACAAATTAATGTTTTCATAAGAAATTTGTGTATCCATCAATCATAATTGTCTCATGATTTTTAATAATCACAAATATTTATATCAAATTTTTAATATAAATGTTAACATTTTATTTCATAAACAAGGTAATATTTTTTCAAATCAATTTTATTTTTTGTTGTATCATGCCACAATATCATATATTCTTCTGTCCAACATAAATATCATTTTATTAAAATATATAATATTCAATTATCAAAGAGAAATCATACTTAATAGATTGAATTAATTATTATAGAAGTGATAATTTTTTATATTTTATTAATAAAATGTTATAACTGAGATAGTAAACTAATTTCAAGTTAGGGAATTATAATGATTACAAAGTATAAAAAGGAAGAAAAAAATATTATATTTATAAGTAATATCTTTAATTTTGCTAAATTAAATGATAAAATTACTATAAATTAAATGTGATAAAAATCATGAAAAAAGTTTATTAAGCTTTATGAACTGCCAAACATCAAATTTAAATATAAGTTACAATAACAATGCTAGTCATTTCAGTAAAATATTTTTATACATTTTGGTTGGGTTTACTAAATATTATAGTGCATTTTATTTGAATGTTTTTTTTTATCAACCTTTTAATTATTTATTTTTATCACTTCTTCTGTTAAAAAAAATTAAAAAAAAAAAACGAACCGGATAACTGCACAACATGTTATCCGGTTGACAATATAATACAAACCGGAATACACGGATCAAGGTTACTTATGGTTGGATTTTCCGGGAAAAAATGCATTACGGATGTAGCCATTTTGGGTTATCCGGTTTGTTAAATTTCTGTTCCCTTTGGCTTTTCCGTACGCTCTCAGAAAAAAGTGAAAATAAATAAAAAATCCATATAAAAATAAAAAAAATTAAAAGGATAAAATTGGAAAATTAAAAAATGTGTAGGGGTATCGGAATAAGAGTAGAGGTATAGGGTAAAATTTTCTAGAGTTCATGTTTAGTTTATCTTTCAGAGATGGATTTGAATCCTATCATGCTGTTCATTCAGCTCCCATTGTAATCAATTATTTTCATTTTTCTCTCATTCAAAATAAAGTGTTTTGATATAAAAGATTATTCCATGTAAGTTTTTATTTATCTATTTCACACTCTGATTCCCAGTAGAATAATGATTCCCAGTAGAATAATGGAATTTGATATTTTTTGAATTCTGTCCCTAACAAAAGCTCATTTATCGTTGGAGTCTAAAATATTTAATTATTGAGACAAATTTTAAGTGGAATTAATTCACGACATATCTAATTGTGGACCATTTCCGAAAGCCCCAACGCTTAGTACATTTCATGAATCATGTGTGTATATATACTAGAGAGTTTCCTGCAGGTTTATTACACATGATTCAAGTGGCAAGTTCATGCATAATTATTTGAGTTGTATACATTATTATTCATCAAATCAATTCCTTTGGAAAAGACAAAAGTGTGTCACCATGTATGACATAAATTGACAACTAAACAAAGATGTGTTTCTGTTAATGCATATAATTATCCCATTATGAGATTAGAAATGTTGTCAAAATATATGACAAAACCATCTTTGATTTGATTAAAACAAATTAAGGTGGGTGACAATGTGACCACCACACAAAAATGGTCCTGTCTATTAATTTCTCATGTTTCTTTAAACTATCCTTACAATCACTTTATTTCTGCCTAACCAATAATTCTAATCAATTTAACTATGTTTTTCCTATCTCTTTCTATGTGGGGCTCTTCATATTTTTCTTTGAAAATAAATAATGTTTGAAAACTAAATCATTCTAATTAATCAAAACCACTGGGTCAAACAATAAACTACAATTAAATATTATCAATATAAAATAAATAAATAATTGTCGGTAGGATGTTATGTTTGATATATTTTGACGGACAAAAGTACATGTGAAACAAAATTACGTGTATACATACGTGAATTTGAATGAAATTTCCATATTTTAAAGAATTAACAAATATACATTTAAAAAAATGTGTTGCAATAATTAATATATTTTCATATTATTTTTCTTTGATATTTTTAATTCTCTAATACAAACAATAAATATTTTATTATGAGAGCAAAGAATCATATAAATTTTTGATTATATATATATATAACAAAAATAAATCATATTTAAAAAAAATTAATTAATATGCACTGTCAATATAAAAAAAATTTGACGGTCAGTGCATCACAACTATCCACTAATAATGTTACTTAATAAATAACTAAAATAAAAAATAATTTATAATTTAACAGTTATGATTCATTGACGGTGTAAATTATTTTACATTGTCCTGTATTCTAATTAAATTCAAAAAAAAAATCAAAATTAAAAAATGTTAAATCGCCAAAATAGAATTCCAGCAAATGTAGCATCACTAGCAAGCAAACAAACAGTTAAAATGATCATGATTAGGAAAAAGCAATAAAAGAAAAGTGATAAATCTTTTGCCACTCGTGCATGAATTTGTGTCGAATAGAAATCAAATGGGAAACAACTACTTTATGCTAAAGTGTTGGAGTTTTTTGTCATGTTGGTGGTTTCAAATGTTGTTCTGATCCACATTATTATTTCTAATATTGGTTTTGATTTTTGTAAATAATAAAGTTATTATAATCTCGTTACAGTGAAACATTTGAGAACATATGTACCAACCAAAGTATATCACATCAAACGTGTGGTTGGTTATGGAATCTGTATGGTGTTTGTTCATGACACCAAACAATGGTTCTTTGCACATGGTCTTACAGCAGATTTCAAACATATATATTCATGCATTTCCGAAAAATCATTGATATTATATTCTCCGTTTCTATTTATAAGATTCTATTTTACTTTTTACATATAATAAAACAGATAAAATAAGAAATAAGGTAAATTCAATTAATATATAAAATATTTATACAATTAGTAAAATAAGAAAAAAGTATTAATAAAAAGTATATTTAAAAAATAAATAAGAAAAAATTTAAAAATTTGCAAAATGTTTATATTTCAAGATTTTAAAAAATATTTTAATTCACCGTACCATGATAAAGTTTGATTTTGCCCCATGAAGAAATAAAGAGTGTAGTTGTTAGCTGATAATTTTGACAATATGAAATATTGAAAGAAGTTGAAGACAAAATTGTTTGTAATAGAAGTATGAAAATATGTTATAAGGTTTTTCGACTGAATGACTAATTGATAGTCAGATTTGGTTAAATAATGACCAAAGTCTTATTATTGTGGAATAAAAAGGACTTAAAGCATTTCAAATTTTGAATTTGAATGCTTTCGACGCGTCAGCGTTGTTGTTTTGGTGCTTTGAGCATAGGAAAATTTTAAAATTAAAATGATCTGATCTTATCCACAAGGACGCGTGGAAGCTAGAGGATTTGAAGAAGCATGCAAGCGACAAACGTGGCACTCTTATATAGAAAGACCTCTAATTATGGTCGAACTAGTATAAATTAGAGCTTGTGTATTAGGTTTAATTGTGTTCATTATTGTACAACACCAAGTGTTAGAGAAAAGAGTCATTGAGAATGTATGTATGAAACAATAGTTTTTTATTTCGAAGTTGTTTATCTTTCGAATAAAGTCTTTACGTTTCCTTTAAATTTGAGTTGAAACACATTTATATTTCAGTCTTTATTTTAAGTCTATTTATCTTTATTTTAAAGCCTTTATTTTTTCTTCTAACATCTTTTCGACAAACAGTAAACTTTCAAGAACATTAAGAAAAAGTGAAACTTAGCACATGTCCTAAGATCAATCTACTCGATCCTGTAAGTAACTAAACACTAAATTTATGTTAGAAGACTAGTGATTGTTTACCAATTTCCAGGGTAAAGAGTAGCGTGGACATGGCGACGAGTTTTCATCCCATAGTCATCTTTGATTCTCCCGCCAAAGAGATTTTGCTTTGAGGAAGAACTCACACAAAAAATATTTACTTTTAGTATTAGCGACCGTTATGCTTTTTTTAAATCATTGAACTGTCGCATCTAATCTTCAGAAGTTTTCTAGCAATAAGTAGTGCTTTTCAGGCTGTGTGGTAATGTACTTTTGAAAATCAATATTTTTCAAATAGTGTCTTGTAAGATAGACTGTCTATTAGAGAAGCATCGAAAAATATAGGCATCATCCATGATCCTCATGACTTCTCCTATGTGTTTCGATTCTTCTGTCTATAATTATCCTTTCATGTTTTACTCTCTTGCCCCAAAGTTAATTTAGTATGGCGTAAATTTTTTAATTGGTTGGGTTTAAAACTCTTTGATTGTGAGGATTGTATCCACCACATCCTATCTTTGACGTATTACTACCTTGAGAGTATGAAAATTAAGAAATAGTATTACTTTCAAATGCGTGGTGGCCAACTATCAACAACTATTGTAGGATATAATTTTTTCTCGTGTTCCTGCTTCATAGAGGGTTGATGGAAAGAAATTCACTAGCGCTATCATGAGCGCAATTTGGTGTTGGTTTCCCAATTTTGTCGGGGCTTGTATGATTAGGTGCTTCGATAATCAATTTAGGTTTAGTCACAAATGTGGAATTTTTTCGGTCATAATGGTCTTCCTCTTGTTCATATTGACCTCATTTCCCCCCTATCGATTGAGATTGGTTTTCCAGTATATTCTGCAAGTTAGCGGAGTTGGTCTCGTTTTAATTAGTAGACATAAGACTTCCTTTTTTTTTCCTGATTATGCAGTTCGATATGAATTCTTGGGATTAAGGTCCCTTAACTTTAAATAAGAAAAGTCAGGATGACTTTGAGTCAATTTCAACCGTGATATCAATCGTATGGACCAAAAAATGCCACGTTGCACTTTTTCCTAAAAATTAAAATGTAAAACTATAAAAAAAAGAGAAATGTGTTGCATATTCATGCATCCTTCTACCATACACCTTACACTGCCCTCCTCCTTCAACCTTCTATTATCTTCGCTTCTTTCAACCTTTGATCATTGTGACGTCTTCAATCTTACACTGCCACACCTCTTTCAATAGTTCATCATTGTCGCACCTTGCTGCTTTTTGTTGCACCAGCATCATCTCATAGACAATTATCTCTAATTTTTAGACACTATATTTTATTGTTTTTATCTTCTTTTTTTTTTTCATTTTTCTCTGCTTCGGCTTGAACATGGCAACTATCTTCATCTTCTCCAGAGTGTCTTTGCAATTTTTTTGAAATTCTGGTATTTAGATTACAGATGTCCTAAAAGATGTCAAGATACCTTTCTCTGAACAAACGCACAATGAACAAGCTAAACGATTTTCACCGTGCAAAAAAAGTATAAAAAAAACACAAGATTGTTAACCTAGTTCGGCGACAATAACCCCAACTCTTTGGGCTACCAAGCCATGGATCAAGTTAACTTAAATAGTATCAATTCAAAGCTAAACTCCTCCTATTACAACTTTTCACTTAATCACTACCATTGATTAACTTCTATCTAACTCACCTAAGTATGAGATCATTCTCAAATCCCTTCCAATCACAACAAGTGATCGAATAATTCTTAACACATAGAAAATCACATAAGTCACACTTCAAAGACACATAATCATTCATTGCTTAAAAGCTTTAGAATGATTGACATAACTTACAACACAAAAGATAGTCCTACTCTTTTATCAACATGATAATTGATAGGCTCACAATTAAGCATACAAACCCTAATAAATACAAGGTAAGTTCTACATGATACTAGGGCAGAAGAATTCTACTAACAGTCTTCTATAATTGGATTTGGGCTTCACGTCATCAGCTAGATATCACATAGGCACTGCATAATCATCTCCACAAATATAGGACATGAATCATTAATTTCCTCAATTATCTGGATAATTAGAAACTAACAAATATCCATAAAAACATCTTGAATCATTTTTAATCTTCAACCTCTGTGCCACATAGGATTGCATAATATTCACAGACTATTCTACACCTGAAACAAACTAACATATCTAATAATCCAGTTGTACAGAATATGATGTCATATGAATCTTCATAGGACATCGCATTTGACATGTTGCAATAAAATGCCAATACCAAAAATAGATAATTAACAATCTCCCCTTTTGGCTTTTTTTGTTGCTAAAATAACTTAGCACAACTTCCACACAAAGTTAGTCGTAGCTCAGGTTTGAGAAGCACCTCAGACACACAGTCAATCAGAGACACAACAACAGAAGTAATTTTAATGTTTGAACATAAATCAAACACACACACATATTAGAGCTAATGGAAGCTACTCAACACACCACACAAGAGAATACCAAATTCTAAACATGTCAGAACATAATGTCTGGCAACTCTTTCCAACCGGTCATGTAGATAGTCTGTAACATCCCGATATTTTGTATATATTAAATATATTCTCTTAATATAATTTTACTATTTTTTTCTTAATTTAATCAAAAATATATTTTATGGATATAGTTAAATTTTAATATTTATTACTATTGTTATATTTTAATTATTTTATAAATAATTTATTTGATAAATTATTAATATTATAATGTTGTATAAATAAATAAATTTAGTGTTATTAATAATTAAAATATTTTTTAAAAATATCACTATAATAGTGATGAGGTGGTGGTTTAGGAAAAAAAAGAATAGTTAAGTAAATAAAATAAAAGAGGAGTACATGTGTGATGGATGTAATATGTTGTAGAAAAAATAATATAATTAATAATAGGAAGTTAGAATTAGTCAAATTAAAACAAGTTAACCTCTCCATATTCTTAGTACGATTAGTTAACTCTGCCAATTATTGCCCATTAGTCACGCTATTACATTTCATAAAGATCATGGAGTTATTTTAAGTTAAATTACCTCTCGAGAATCCACTATTTTGCTTTGTTAAATTAAACTCACAAAATTGCTATCTCTCTCTCAAAGTCCCTCTCAATATTTTTTTTCTCTACGGCTATACTATATTGTGAGATATTAGATGGAACTCTATTAGATCGAAGGTAGTGTCTTGGTTCGACAGAGTTTAACATGCAGTCGAAGGTTTCTCACATGCTGTTGTTGAAGTGTTACAAGCTGTATTCGAAGTGTGTTCTAGCTTGTAGTGTCGAAGGATGCTAGGATTGTTAGCATCGAATTGGGCCTGTTTGTTATGTCCAATTGGTTAAGTTAGCTTGTATTCTAATTTAGCTTGTAATGGGTATTTGTGATAAAAGCCCATTAGTTAGTATGTTAGGTTTGTTATAAATAACATATTAGTCTCTCACCATTGCATACTGCAAATCCTAATTTAGGGTGAGAGGATTATTTGTTATTCTTGTATAGTTGTAATATTGATTTAAGATAAAAGAAAGAATAACAGTTAATAATCAATCCTTGTGTTCATCGTATTATTCATTTCTTTTTCTACCCTAATTATTTCTTGATCATTAAACAACAAATTTATATTTTGTTCCAAGGCATCCGATTCACATCATATATATTCCTCAAACTTCTTGCTCAAACTACACCCTCAGTATAATTTACATTAAGTGTGATACGGACACCAATACAAGAAAAGCAAAGGGAGGCTTGTTTGTGGGTCCGATTCAAGGATCATCTTAAAAATCTCTTTGAAAGGAAAATACACTTATAGGTAAGGGTTTTTCCTCACGTAATTCTAAACTAGATTTCAGCTAGATATTAGTTAGATATTATATGAATATTGTAATGTTCTTGGAATTTAAATAAGTGAAAGTTTAAAATTTTAAAATATATAGTTATGAATCTCTATTTTGTTTACTTAAGTCTGTGTGTAGGTAATATCTAATTAAATTTTCAAAATTAACGTAAAGGTATTAAACATGTTAGTTGCTTTGAAATGTATGTGTGTTGATATAAAGAATGTGGTGTATCTCTATTATTTTGTAGCTAGTTATTATTGACTACATGTGTGTTAATATACAAATATGGTGTAGAGCTAATGTGTGTGGCTACTGTGCGGTTATGATAAGGTGAAATTATCACTATGATAATTCATATGGTGTAGTGAAATATATTTATTTTAAGTTAAATTATCTCTTGAAAATCTACTATTTTGCTTTGCTAAATTAAACTCACAGTAATAATTTTGTGAGTTTGATTTAGCAAAGCAAGATAGTGAATTTCGAAAGATAATTTAACTTAAAATAATTTCATGAATTTTATGAAATATAATAGTATGCTTAATGGGCAAGAATCGGCAGTAAAAGAAGTTAACTAATTGTACTAAAAATATGGAGAAGTTAACTTGTTTTAATTTGACTAATTCTCCAATTTTTAATTATATTATTATTTCTACAACATATTACATGTAATTAAAATTATTCGATGTAACTAAATAATAAAACCCTCCCTCACACACGTACTCCTCTTTTATTTTATTTACTTAATTATTCTTTTTTTTCCTAAACCACCACCTCAACACTATTATAATTATATTTTTAAAAAATATTTTAATTAATAATAACACTAAATTTATGTATTAATACAACATTATAATATTACTAACTTATCAAATAAATTATTTATAAAATAATTAAAATATAACAATAGTAATAAATATTAAAATTTAACTATATCCATAAAATATATTTTTGATTAAATTAAGAAAAAAATAGTAAAATTATATTAAGAGAATATATTTAATATATACAAAATATCGGGATGTTACAGACTATCTACATGACCGGTTGGAAAGAGTTGCCAGACATTATGTTCTGACATGTTTAGAATTTGGTATTCTCTTGTGTGGTGTGTTGAGTAGCTTCCATTAGCTCTAATATGTGTGTGTGTTTGATTTATGTTCAAACATTAAAATTACTTCTGTTGTTGTGTCTCTGATTGACTGTGTGTCTGAGGTGCTTCTCAAACCTGAGCTACGACTAACTTTGTGTGGAAGTTGTGCTAAGTTATTTTAGCAACAAAAAAAGCCAAAAGGGGAGATTGTTAATTATCTATTTTTGGTATTGGCATTTTATTGCAACATGTCAAATGCGATGTCCTATGAAGATTCATATGACATCATATTCTGTACAACTGGATTATTAGATATGTTAGTTTGTTTCAGGTGTAGAATAGTCTGTGAATATTATGCAATCCTATGTGGCACAGAGGTTGAAGATTAAAAATGATTCAAGATGTTTTTATGGATATTTGTTAGTTTCTAATTATCCAGATAATTGAGGAAATTAATGATTCATGTCCTATATTTGTGGAGATGATTATGCAGTGCCTATGTGATATCTAGCTGATGACGTGAAGCCCAAATCCAATTATAGAAGACTGTTAGTAGAATTCTTCTGCCCTAGTATCATGTAGAACTTACCTTGTATTTATTAGGGTTTGTATGCTTAATTGTGAGCCTATCAATTATCATGTTGATAAAAGAGTAGGACTATCTTTTGTGTTGTAAGTTATGTCAATCATTCTAAAGCTTTTAAGCAATGAATGATTATGTGTCTTTGAAGTGTGACTTATGTGATTTTCTATGTGTTAAGAATTATTCGATCACTTGTTGTGATTGGAAGGGATTTGAGAATGATCTCATACTTAGGTGAGTTAGATAGAAGTTAATCAATGGTAGTGATTAAGTGAAAAGTTGTAATAGGAGGAGTTTAGCTTTGAATTGATACTATTTAAGTTAACTTGATCCATGGCTTGGTAGCCCAAAGAGTTGGGGTTATTGTCGCCGAACTAGGTTAACAATCTTGTGTTTTTTTTATACTTTTTTTGCACGGTGAAAATCGTTTAGCTTGTTCATTGTGCGTTTGTTCAGAGAAAGGTATCTTGACATCTTTTAGGACATCTGTAATCTAAATACCAGAATTTCAAAAAAATTGCAAAGACACTCTGGAGAAGATGAAGATAGTTGCCATGTTCAAGCCGAAGCAGAGAAAAATGAAAAAAAAAAAGAAGATAAAAACAATAAAATATAGTGTCTAAAAATTAGAGATAATTGTCTATGAGATGATGCTGGTGCAACAAAAAGCAGCAAGGTGCGACAATGATGAACTATTGAAAGAGGTGTGGCAGTGTAAGATTGAAGACGTCACAATGATCAAAGGTTGAAAGAAGCGAAGATAATAGAAGGTTGAAGGAGGAGGGCAGTGTAAGGTGTATGGTAGAAGGATGCATGAATATGCAACACATTTCTCTTTTTTTTATAGTTTTACATTTTAATTTTTAGGAAAAAGTGCAACGTGGCATTTTTTGGTCCATACGATTGATATCACGGTTGAAATTGACTCAAAGTCATCCTGACTTTTCTTATTTAAAGTTAAGGGACCTTAATCCCAAGAATTCATATCGAACTGCATAATCAGGAAAAAAAAAGGAAGTCTTATGTCTACTAATTAAAACGAGACCAACTCCGCTAACTTGCAGAATATACTGGAAAACCAATCTCAATCGATAGGGGGGAAATGAGGTCAATATGAACAAGAGGAAGACCATTATGACCGAAAAAATTCCACATTTGTGACTAAACCTAAATTGATTATCGAAGCACCTAATCATACAAGCCCCGACAAAATTGGGAAACCAACACCAAATTGCGCTCATGATAGCGCTAGTGAATTTCTTTCCATCAACCCTCTATGAAGCAGGAACACGAGAAAAAATTATATCCTACAATAGTTGTTGATAGTTGGCCACCACGCATTTGAAAGTAATACTATTTCTTAATTTTCATACTCTCAAGGTAGTAATACGTCAAAGATAGGATGTGGTGGATACAATCCTCACAATCAAAGAGTTTTAAACCCAACCAATTAAAAAATTTACGCCATACTAAATTAACTTTGGGGCAAGAGAGTAAAACATGAAAGGATAATTATAGACAGAAGAATCGAAACACATAGGAGAAGTCATGAGGATCATGGATGATGCCTATATTTTTCGATGCTTCTCTAATAGACAGTCTATCTTACAAGACACTATTTGAAAAATATTGATTTTCAAAAGTACATTACCACACAGCCTGAAAAGCACTACTTATTGCTAGAAAACTTCTGAAGATTAGATGCGACAGTTCAATGATTTAAAAAAAGCATAACGGTCGCTAATACTAAAAGTAAATATTTTTTGTGTGAGTTCTTCCTCAAAGCAAAATCTCTTTGGCGGGAGAATCAAAGATGACTATGGGATGAAAACTCGTCGCCATGTCCACGCTACTCTTTACCCTGGAAATTGGTAAACAATCACTAGTCTTCTAACATAAATTTAGTGTTTAGTTACTTACAGGATCGAGTAGATTGATCTTAGGACATGTGCTAAGTTTCACTTTTTCTTAATGTTCTTGAAAGTTTACTGTTTGTCGAAAAGATGTTAGAAGAAAAAATAAAGGCTTTAAAATAAAGATAAACAGACTTAAAATAAAGACTGAAATATAAATGTGTTTCAACTCAAATTTAAAGGAAACGTAAAGACTTTATTCGAAAGATAAACAACTTCGAAATAAAAAACTATTGTTTCATACATACATTCTCAATGACTCTTTTCTCTAACACTTGGTGTTGTACAATAATGAACACAATTAAACCTAATACACAAGCTCTAATTTATACTAGTTCGACCATAATTAGAGGTCTTTCTATATAAGAGTGCCACGTTTGTCGCTTGCATGCTTCTTCAAATCCTCTAGCTTCCACGCGTCCTTGTGGATAAGATCAGATCATTTTAATTTTAAAATTTTCCTATGCTCAAAGCACCAAAACAACAACGCGACGCGTCGAAAGCATTCAAATTCAAAATTTGAAATGCTTTAAGTCCTTTTTATTCCACAATAATAAGACTTTGGTCATTATTTAACCAAATCTGACTATCAATTAGTC
This sequence comes from Vicia sativa, assembly GCA_021764765.1. Classification (NCBI taxonomy): domain Eukaryota; kingdom Viridiplantae; phylum Streptophyta; class Magnoliopsida; order Fabales; family Fabaceae; genus Vicia; species Vicia sativa. The sequence continues at coordinate 132,721,631 of CM038792.1, read as the reverse complement.
ATTCAGTCGAAAAACCTTATAACATATTTTCATACTTCTATTACAAACAATTTTGTCTTCAACTTCTTTCAATATTTCATATTGTCAAAATTATCAGCTAACAACTACACTCTTTATTTCTTCATGGGGCAAAATCAAACTTTATCATGGTACGGTGAATTAAAATATTTTTTAAAATCTTGAAATATAAACATTTTGCAAATTTTTAAATTTTTTCTTATTTATTTTTTAAATATACTTTTTATTAATACTTTTTTCTTATTTTACTAATTGTATAAATATTTTATATATTAATTGAATTTACCTTATTTCTTATTTTATCTGTTTTATTATATGTAAAAAGTAAAATAGAATCTTATAAATAGAAACGGAGAATATAATATCAATGATTTTTCGGAAATGCATGAATATATATGTTTGAAATCTGCTGTAAGACCATGTGCAAAGAACCATTGTTTGGTGTCATGAACAAACACCATACAGATTCCATAACCAACCACACGTTTGATGTGATATACTTTGGTTGGTACATATGTTCTCAAATGTTTCACTGTAACGAGATTATAATAACTTTATTATTTACAAAAATCAAAACCAATATTAGAAATAATAATGTGGATCAGAACAACATTTGAAACCACCAACATGACAAAAAACTCCAACACTTTAGCATAAAGTAGTTGTTTCCCATTTGATTTCTATTCGACACAAATTCATGCACGAGTGGCAAAAGATTTATCACTTTTCTTTTATTGCTTTTTCCTAATCATGATCATTTTAACTGTTTGTTTGCTTGCTAGTGATGCTACATTTGCTGGAATTCTATTTTGGCGATTTAACATTTTTTAATTTTGATTTTTTTTTTGAATTTAATTAGAATACAGGACAATGTAAAATAATTTACACCGTCAATGAATCATAACTGTTAAATTATAAATTATTTTTTATTTTAGTTATTTATTAAGTAACATTATTAGTGGATAGTTGTGATGCACTGACCGTCAAATTTTTTTTATATTGACAGTGCATATTAATTAATTTTTTTTAAATATGATTTATTTTTGTTATATATATATATAATCAAAAATTTATATGATTCTTTGCTCTCATAATAAAATATTTATTGTTTGTATTAGAGAATTAAAAATATCAAAGAAAAATAATATGAAAATATATTAATTATTGCAACACATTTTTTTAAATGTATATTTGTTAATTCTTTAAAATATGGAAATTTCATTCAAATTCACGTATGTATACACGTAATTTTGTTTCACATGTACTTTTGTCCGTCAAAATATATCAAACATAACATCCTACCGACAATTATTTATTTATTTTATATTGATAATATTTAATTGTAGTTTATTGTTTGACCCAGTGGTTTTGATTAATTAGAATGATTTAGTTTTCAAACATTATTTATTTTCAAAGAAAAATATGAAGAGCCCCACATAGAAAGAGATAGGAAAAACATAGTTAAATTGATTAGAATTATTGGTTAGGCAGAAATAAAGTGATTGTAAGGATAGTTTAAAGAAACATGAGAAATTAATAGACAGGACCATTTTTGTGTGGTGGTCACATTGTCACCCACCTTAATTTGTTTTAATCAAATCAAAGATGGTTTTGTCATATATTTTGACAACATTTCTAATCTCATAATGGGATAATTATATGCATTAACAGAAACACATCTTTGTTTAGTTGTCAATTTATGTCATACATGGTGACACACTTTTGTCTTTTCCAAAGGAATTGATTTGATGAATAATAATGTATACAACTCAAATAATTATGCATGAACTTGCCACTTGAATCATGTGTAATAAACCTGCAGGAAACTCTCTAGTATATATACACACATGATTCATGAAATGTACTAAGCGTTGGGGCTTTCGGAAATGGTCCACAATTAGATATGTCGTGAATTAATTCCACTTAAAATTTGTCTCAATAATTAAATATTTTAGACTCCAACGATAAATGAGCTTTTGTTAGGGACAGAATTCAAAAAATATCAAATTCCATTATTCTACTGGGAATCATTATTCTACTGGGAATCAGAGTGTGAAATAGATAAATAAAAACTTACATGGAATAATCTTTTATATCAAAACACTTTATTTTGAATGAGAGAAAAATGAAAATAATTGATTACAATGGGAGCTGAATGAACAGCATGATAGGATTCAAATCCATCTCTGAAAGATAAACTAAACATGAACTCTAGAAAATTTTACCCTATACCTCTACTCTTATTCCGATACCCCTACACATTTTTTAATTTTCCAATTTTATCCTTTTTATTTTTTTTATTTTTATATGGATTTTTTATTTATTTTCACTTTTTTCTGAGAGCGTACGGAAAAGCCAAAGGGAACAGAAATTTAACAAACCGGATAACCCAAAATGGCTACATCCGTAATGCATTTTTTCCCGGAAAATCCAACCATAAGTAACCTTGATCTGTGTATTCCGGTTTGTATTATATTGTCAACCGGATAACATGTTGTGCAGTTATCCGGTTCGTTTTTTTTTTTTAATTTTTTTTAACAGAAGAAGTGATAAAAATAAATAATTAAAAGGTTGATAAAAAAAGAACATTCAAATAAAATGCACTATAATATTTAGTAAACCCAACCAAAATGTATAAAAATATTTTACTGAAATGACTAGCATTGTTATTGTAACTTATATTTAAATTTGATGTTTGGCAGTTCATAAAGCTTAATAAACTTTTTTTCATGATTTTTATCACATTTAATTTATAGTAATTTTATCATTTAATTTAGCAAAATTAAAGATATTACTTATAAATATAATATTTGTTTCTTCCTTTTTATACTTTGTAATCATTATAATTCCCTAACTTGAAATTAGTTTACTATCTCAGTTATAACATTTTATTAATAAAATATAAAAAATTTATCACTTCTATAATAATTAATTCAATCTATTAAGTATGATTTCTCTTTGATAATTGAATATTATATATTTTAATAAAATGATATTTATGTTGGACAGAAGAATATATGATATTGTGGCATGATACAACAAAAAATAAAATTGATTTGAAAAAATATTACCTTGTTTATGAAATAAAATGTTAACATTTATATTAAAAATTTGATATAAATATTTGTGATTATTAAAAATCATGAGACAATTATGATTGATGGATACACAAATTTCTTATGAAAACATTAATTTGTTATTGTTTTATATTATATATATATTTTTAATCATCACTATATTATAAAAATATCTTTGTTATCAATAGTATACATAAAAAAATTATAATATCTTTGTTATCAATAGTATACATAAAAAAAAATTTAAAAAAAAAATCGAACCGGATAACTGCACAACATGTTATCCGGTTGGCAATATAATACAAACCGGAATACACAGATCAAGGTTATCCGGTTTGTTAACCGGATAACTTATGGTTGGGTTTTCCGGAGAAAAATGCATTCCGGATGTAGATACCCCATGTTATCCGGTTCCTGAAAAAATACGTATCGGATGTAGCCATTTTGGGTTATCCGATTTATTAAATTTCTGTTCCCTTTGGCTTTTCCGTACGCTCTCAGAAAAAAGTGAAAATAAATAAAAAATCCATATAAAAATAAAAAAAATAAAAAGGATAAAATTGGAATATTAAAAAATGTGTAGGGGTATCGGAATAAGAGTAGGGGTATAGGGTAAAATTTTCTAGAGTTCATGTTTAGTTTATCTTTCAGAGATGGATTTGAATCCTATCATGCTGTTCATTCAGCTCCCATTGTAATCAATTATTTTCATTTTTCTCTCATTCAAAATAAAGTGTTTTGATATAAAAGATTATTCCATGTAAGTTTTTATTTATCTATTTCACACTCTGATTCCCAGTAGAATAATGATTCCCAGTAGAATAATGGAATTTGATATTTTTTGAATTCTGTCCCTAACAAAAGCTCATTTATCGTTGGAGTCTAAAATATTTAATTATTGAGACAAATTTTAAGTGGAATTAATTCACGACATATCTAATTGTGGACCATTTCCGAAAGCCCCAACGCTTAGTACATTTCATGAATCATGTGTGTATATATACTAGAGAGTTTCCTGCAGGTTTATTACACATGATTCAAGTGGCAAGTTCATGCATAATTATTTGAGTTGTATACATTATTATTCATCAAATCAATTCCTTTGGAAAAGACAAAAGTGTGTCACCATGTATGACATAAATTGACAACTAAACAAAGATGTGTTTCTGTTAATGCATATAATTATCCCATTATGAGATTAGAAATGTTGTCAAAATATATGACAAAACCATCTTTGATTTGATTAAAACAAATTAAGGTGGGTGACAATGTGACCACCACACAAAAATGGTCCTGTCTATTAATTTCTCATGTTTCTTTAAACTATCCTTACAATCACTTTATTTCTGCCTAACCAATAATTCTAATCAATTTAACTATGTTTTTCCTATCTCTTTCTATGTGGGGCTCTTCATATTTTTCTTTGAAAATAAATAATGTTTGAAAACTAAATCATTCTAATTAATCAAAACCACTGGGTCAAACAATAAACTACAATTAAATATTATCAATATAAAATAAATAAATAATTGTCGGTAGGATGTTATGTTTGATATATTTTGACGGACAAAAGTACATGTGAAACAAAATTACGTGTATACATACGTGAATTTGAATGAAATTTCCATATTTTAAAGAATTAACAAATATACATTTAAAAAAATGTGTTGCAATAATTAATATATTTTCATATTATTTTTCTTTGATATTTTTAATTCTCTAATACAAACAATAAATATTTTATTATGAGAGCAAAGAATCATATAAATTTTTGATTATATATATATATAACAAAAATAAATCATATTTAAAAAAAATTAATTAATATGCACTGTCAATATAAAAAAAATTTGACGGTCAGTGCATCACAACTATCCACTAATAATGTTACTTAATAAATAACTAAAATAAAAAATAATTTATAATTTAACAGTTATGATTCATTGACGGTGTAAATTATTTTACATTGTCCTGTATTCTAATTAAATTCAAAAAAAAAATCAAAATTAAAAAATGTTAAATCGCCAAAATAGAATTCCAGCAAATGTAGCATCACTAGCAAGCAAACAAACAGTTAAAATGATCATGATTAGGAAAAAGCAATAAAAGAAAAGTGATAAATCTTTTGCCACTCGTGCATGAATTTGTGTCGAATAGAAATCAAATGGGAAACAACTACTTTATGCTAAAGTGTTGGAGTTTTTTGTCATGTTGGTGGTTTCAAATGTTGTTCTGATCCACATTATTATTTCTAATATTGGTTTTGATTTTTGTAAATAATAAAGTTATTATAATCTCGTTACAGTGAAACATTTGAGAACATATGTACCAACCAAAGTATATCACATCAAACGTGTGGTTGGTTATGGAATCTGTATGGTGTTTGTTCATGACACCAAACAATGGTTCTTTGCACATGGTCTTACAGCAGATTTCAAACATATATATTCATGCATTTCCGAAAAATCATTGATATTATATTCTCCGTTTCTATTTATAAGATTCTATTTTACTTTTTACATATAATAAAACAGATAAAATAAGAAATAAGGTAAATTCAATTAATATATAAAATATTTATACAATTAGTAAAATAAGAAAAAAGTATTAATAAAAAGTATATTTAAAAAATAAATAAGAAAAAATTTAAAAATTTGCAAAATGTTTATATTTCAAGATTTTAAAAAATATTTTAATTCACCGTACCATGATAAAGTTTGATTTTGCCCCATGAAGAAATAAAGAGTGTAGTTGTTAGCTGATAATTTTGACAATATGAAATATTGAAAGAAGTTGAAGACAAAATTGTTTGTAATAGAAGTATGAAAATATGTTATAAGGTTTTTCGACTGAATGACTAATTGATAGTCAGATTTGGTTAAATAATGACCAAAGTCTTATTATTGTGGAATAAAAAGGACTTAAAGCATTTCAAATTTTGAATTTGAATGCTTTCGACGCGTCGCGTTGTTGTTTTGGTGCTTTGAGCATAGGAAAATTTTAAAATTAAAATGATCTGATCTTATCCACAAGGACGCGTGGAAGCTAGAGGATTTGAAGAAGCATGCAAGCGACAAACGTGGCACTCTTATATAGAAAGACCTCTAATTATGGTCGAACTAGTATAAATTAGAGCTTGTGTATTAGGTTTAATTGTGTTCATTATTGTACAACACCAAGTGTTAGAGAAAAGAGTCATTGAGAATGTATGTATGAAACAATAGTTTTTTATTTCGAAGTTGTTTATCTTTCGAATAAAGTCTTTACGTTTCCTTTAAATTTGAGTTGAAACACATTTATATTTCAGTCTTTATTTTAAGTCTGTTTATCTTTATTTTAAAGCCTTTATTTTTTCTTCTAACATCTTTTCGACAAACAGTAAACTTTCAAGAACATTAAGAAAAAGTGAAACTTAGCACATGTCCTAAGATCAATCTACTCGATCCTGTAAGTAACTAAACACTAAATTTATGTTAGAAGACTAGTGATTGTTTACCAATTTCCAGGGTAAAGAGTAGCGTGGACATGGCGACGAGTTTTCATCCCATAGTCATCTTTGATTCTCCCGCCAAAGAGATTTTGCTTTGAGGAAGAACTCACACAAAAAATATTTACTTTTAGTATTAGCGACCGTTATGCTTTTTTTAAATCATTGAACTGTCGCATCTAATCTTCAGAAGTTTTCTAGCAATAAGTAGTGCTTTTCAGGCTGTGTGGTAATGTACTTTTGAAAATCAATATTTTTCAAATAGTGTCTTGTAAGATAGACTGTCTATTAGAGAAGCATCGAAAAATATAGGCATCATCCATGATCCTCATGACTTCTCCTATGTGTTTCGATTCTTCTGTCTATAATTATCCTTTCATGTTTTACTCTCTTGCCCCAAAGTTAATTTAGTATGGCGTAAATTTTTTAATTGGTTGGGTTTAAAACTCTTTGATTGTGAGGATTGTATCCACCACATCCTATCTTTGACGTATTACTACCTTGAGAGTATGAAAATTAAGAAATAGTATTACTTTCAAATGCGTGGTGGCCAACTATCAACAACTATTGTAGGATATAATTTTTTCTCGTGTTCCTGCTTCATAGAGGGTTGATGGAAAGAAATTCACTAGCGCTATCATGAGCGCAATTTGGTGTTGGTTTCCCAATTTTGTCGGGGCTTGTATGATTAGGTGCTTCGATAATCAATTTAGGTTTAGTCACAAATGTGGAATTTTTTCGGTCATAATGGTCTTCCTCTTGTTCATATTGACCTCATTTCCCCCCTATCGATTGAGATTGGTTTTCCAGTATATTCTGCAAGTTAGCGGAGTTGGTCTCGTTTTAATTAGTAGACATAAGACTTCCTTTTTTTTTCCTGATTATGCAGTTCGATATGAATTCTTGGGATTAAGGTCCCTTAACTTTAAATAAGAAAAGTCAGGATGACTTTGAGTCAATTTCAACCGTGATATCAATCGTATGGACCAAAAAATGCCACGTTGCACTTTTTCCTAAAAATTAAAATGTAAAACTATAAAAAAAAGAGAAATGTGTTGCATATTCATGCATCCTTCTACCATACACCTTACACTGCCCTCCTCCTTCAACCTTCTATTATCTTCGCTTCTTTCAACCTTTGATCATTGTGACGTCTTCAATCTTACACTGCCACACCTCTTTCAATAGTTCATCATTGTCGCACCTTGCTGCTTTTTGTTGCACCAGCATCATCTCATAGACAATTATCTCTAATTTTTAGACACTATATTTTATTGTTTTTATCTTCTTTTTTTTTTTCATTTTTCTCTGCTTCGGCTTGAACATGGCAACTATCTTCATCTTCTCCAGAGTGTCTTTGCAATTTTTTTGAAATTCTGGTATTTAGATTACAGATGTCCTAAAAGATGTCAAGATACCTTTCTCTGAACAAACGCACAATGAACAAGCTAAACGATTTTCACCGTGCAAAAAAAGTATAAAAAAAACACAAGATTGTTAACCTAGTTCGGCGACAATAACCCCAACTCTTTGGGCTACCAAGCCATGGATCAAGTTAACTTAAATAGTATCAATTCAAAGCTAAACTCCTCCTATTACAACTTTTCACTTAATCACTACCATTGATTAACTTCTATCTAACTCACCTAAGTATGAGATCATTCTCAAATCCCTTCCAATCACAACAAGTGATCGAATAATTCTTAACACATAGAAAATCACATAAGTCACACTTCAAAGACACATAATCATTCATTGCTTAAAAGCTTTAGAATGATTGACATAACTTACAACACAAAAGATAGTCCTACTCTTTTATCAACATGATAATTGATAGGCTCACAATTAAGCATACAAACCCTAATAAATACAAGGTAAGTTCTACATGATACTAGGGCAGAAGAATTCTACTAACAGTCTTCTATAATTGGATTTGGGCTTCACGTCATCAGGCTAGATATCACATAGGCACTGCATAATCATCTCCACAAATATAGGACATGAATCATTAATTTCCTCAATTATCTGGATAATTAGAAACTAACAAATATCCATAAAAACATCTTGAATCATTTTTAATCTTCAACCTCTGTGCCACATAGGATTGCATAATATTCACAGACTATTCTACACCTGAAACAAACTAACATATCTAATAATCCAGTTGTACAGAATATGATGTCATATGAATCTTCATAGGACATCGCATTTGACATGTTGCAATAAAATGCCAATACCAAAAATAGATAATTAACAATCTCCCCTTTTGGCTTTTTTTGTTGCTAAAATAACTTAGCACAACTTCCACACAAAGTTAGTCGTAGCTCAGGTTTGAGAAGCACCTCAGACACACAGTCAATCAGAGACACAACAACAGAAGTAATTTTAATGTTTGAACATAAATCAAACACACACACATATTAGAGCTAATGGAAGCTACTCAACACACCACACAAGAGAATACCAAATTCTAAACATGTCAGAACATAATGTCTGGCAACTCTTTCCAACCGGTCATGTAGATAGTCTGTAACATCCCGATATTTTGTATATATTAAATATATTCTCTTAATATAATTTTACTATTTTTTTTCTTAATTTAATCAAAAATATATTTTATGGATATAGTTAAATTTTAATATTTATTACTATTGTTATATTTTAATTATTTTATAAATAATTTATTTGATAAATTATTAATATTATAATGTTGTATAAATAAATAAATTTAGTGTTATTAATAATTAAAATATTTTTTAAAAATATCACTATAATAGTGATGAGGTGGTGGTTTAGGAAAAAAAAGAATAGTTAAGTAAATAAAATAAAAGAGGAGTACATGTGTGATGGATGTAATATGTTGTAGAAAAAATAATATAATTAATAATAGGAAGTTAGAATTAGTCAAATTAAAACAAGTTAACCTCTCCATATTCTTAGTACGATTAGTTAACTCTGCCAATTATTGCCCATTAGTCACGCTATTACATTTCATAAAGATCATGGAGTTATTTTAAGTTAAATTACCTCTCGAGAATCCACTATTTTGCTTTGTTAAATTAAACTCACAAAATTGCTATCTCTCTCTCAAAGTCCCTCTCAATATTTTTTTTCTCTACGGCTATACTATATTGTGAGATATTAGATGGAACTCTATTAGATCGAAGGTAGTGTCTTGGTTCGACAGAGTTTAACATGCAGTCGAAGGTTTCTCACATGCTGTTGTTGAAGTGTTACAAGCTGTATTCGAAGTGTGTTCTAGCTTGTAGTGTCGAAGGATGCTAGGATTGTTAGCATCGAATTGGGCCTGTTTGTTATGTCTAATTGGTTAAGTTAGCTTGTAATGGGTATTTGTGATAAAAGTCCATTAGTTAGTATGTTCGGTTTGTTATAAATAGCATACTAGTCTCTCATCATTGCATACTGTAAATCCTAATTTAGGGCGAGAGGGTTATTTGTTATTCTTGTATACTTATAATCTTGATTTAAGATAAAGGAAAGAATAGAAGTTAATAACCAATCCTTGTGTTCATCGTGTTCTTCATTCCTTTTCCTATCCTAATTGTTTCTTGATCATTAAGCAACAAGTTTATATTTTGTTCTAAGGCATCCGATTCACAACAAATTGGTGCAGTGAGCATGGAGAAGATGCCTTCAACAAAGTATGAGATTGAAAATGTCATCGGGGTAAACGATTTTGGTCTGTGGCGCTTGAAGATGAAAGCCCTACTGGTTCAACAGGGTTGTTTGGAAGCGTTGAAAGGAGAGGCAACCATGAACGCTGCGTTAACTGCAGATGAGAAGACGACGATGATATAGCAGGCCCACAACGAAAATTTTTTGAGCCTTGGTGATAAGGTTCTTTGGAAGGTATCAAATGAGACGACGACGGTAGGGTTATGGGTGAAATTGGAAAGTTTTTACATGACCAAATCGTTGGTGAATCGACACTACCTGAAGCAAGCTTTGTATTCATTCAAGATGACTGAAGACAGAGTGTTGGCTGAGCAGTTGGATATGTTCAACAAGCTGATTCTTGATCTTGAAAATATCAATGTGAAGATCGATGATGAAGATCAAGCGTTGTTGCTGCTGTGCGTTTTGCCCAGATCACATGCTTACTTCAAAGAAACCCTCTTGTATGGAAGAGAGTCTCTGACCTTTGAAGAAGTTCAATCAACCTTGTATTCGAAGGAATTGAACGAATGAAAGGAGCATAAACCTTCGACGGTTGGTGAAGGTTTGACCGTTAAAGGAAAATTCTTATGAAAGGATAGTAAGTTCGACAAGAATAAAGGTAAAATTTGTAACACCCAAAAATTATTTAATTATTTAAATAAAATTATTAAGGATTTATTTATTGGGATTTAGTCGAAGTTGAATTTATCAGTAGAATTATAAGGAGCGTTAATAGATTTATAAATTGATTTAAGACGATTAAGTGGATTATCAGAATTTGGGAATAATTAGTGTGAATTAATTTTGTTGTAGAATCTTATTGGAAATAATATCATAAATAAGTTTGGATTAATAGAAATATTATTATTATTATTATTATTATTATTGGGTAAGTTGATTAATATATATATATATATATATATATATATATATATATATATATATATATATATATATATATATATATATATATATATATATATATATATATATATATATATAAAGAAAAATAAGAAGGTTAGGGTTAGAATAGAAGAAGCCAAAAGAGACAGTACGTGAGAAGAAAATAGATTTTGGGAAACGAGCCGCATGAGGAGAATTACAAACCGAAAACTCAAATCGGAACTCGACCAGAAATTAGGACGCGAATGTTATGAGTTGAACTGCCATTGAATCCAGGTCAGAGGTGGGGTTCTAACTGTATAACTAGGTTTATGATGAATGGTATGTGGGAATTAGATTCGTAGGAAAATTATCTCGGTTTATTTGTGTGTGATTTTTGTTGCAAAACGATGAATTTATATAATTGTTGTGTGGAATATTTATGTTGTTGGATCGATCGTACGAATACAGTATTTGGATCAATCGAATATTAAAAATAGTAATTTAATTGTGTACTTGTGGAGAAGTGGAGACGGAATCGGTACGGTGATGTAGAAAATGCAGGAAAAAGGAACAATTGCAGGATACAGGGAGAGCCATACGTGGTGGCCATGAGAAAGTTTTGGAGACGGGGGCCACCAGGGTGTGGGGAGGGCGCCCCAGGTGGCAAAAGAAAGGGGAAGAGGATGCCTCCTAGTGTGTAAGGGGGTGGGACGACCGCCCTTGTAGTGGATGGGGGCCACGTTGTTTTGTTTTGCTGTTTCGTTGATACATACATATATATATATATATATATATATATATATATATATATATATATATATGCTATACTTAATTTAATTCCTTCTGGTTTATAGTTACATGACTTTACGTGCTTGAAAAATTAGTTGAATTTAGTGAAGTGTAGATCCATTATAATTAATATGAAAACTGATTAAATTAAAAGGCACAAGTCAACTCCTAGCAGGTAGTATTAGGAATAGCTGTTTTTAGTAGATACTAGTACTTGGCAGTAGGTGATAATTTAATGACAGTATAATTTTGAATGCAGGAAATTATTATGCATTAATAATGTATTATTTGGTAGTAGTAATAGGACTTAAAACAATACTGAATTAACCGGTTTAGTAAATTAGACGGTAAAATTAGTTGTCCAAAATTAATTGAAAATTGTCGGAATGGTTCGTGTATTTTAGTAGGTAGTTTATGATTGGTTTGTTTTGTGAATTATGTTGAATGCATTGTGTTGTTGATTTGTTTGTGATTTATTGGCGAGGAATATGTTGTTGTATATTGTTGTTATTTATGCGAAGTTGCGGGGTGTTTTCAGTGATGATAATTACCTCTAATTATTGGTAATAACAGTGATATAGGCGTATGCCCCGTGAAGTGGATTTATCTTGTTGTATGTTGTTAGTGTTGCATTACATTTTCATACTTGTGAAGGCATGTATTGGCGTAATTGTGAAGAAAGCTTATGTCTTGTGCCTCTATTAATTGGCAATTAGTGAAGACGGTTGAAGTCCTGTTGGTACCGCATGCATACACATTGTTGTGTCTCATTTTAAATTGGCATAAATGTGAATGTTGTGAAGTGAATTGATTAATGTTGTTGTAACTATGAAGTGATAATTTTGTATGATTTAATTCTAATATATTATTTATCATACACTTGTTTATATTGGTAGATATCTCACCCTTTTATTTTGTTTTGCCGTTGCCTTTATACTGGTAACGTGCAGGTAACGAGGAGTAAAAAATTTAGTACCTTTTGGCGTCGTCGCTCTGATACGTAGCACTTGGGGGGGGGATGAACGCTTGTTTTTTATTACTATGTTGTTTTTATTCAGTTGAACTAAAAGTTGTTATTTTGAGAAGTTGTTGATGATCCTCAGTTGTTTAAAAGATGTTATGTTTATTTTGCAAGTCTGACCGTTGAGAATCCACTGCATTTAATTTATCAAAGTTGAATTGTTGGAGACTAAATATGTTTTAAAGTATTTTCTAATTATTATGTGCTATGTATCTGTTACAGTTAAGTTGCTTTACCGTTGTTTTCAAGTTATGAAAATGTAATGCCTCAGGTTTTTAAGTTGAAATTTTGGCACTCTGATTTGTATAAACGTTGGGTAGATTTGGGGTGTTACAAAAGTCAGTAGAAGTTTTACAGTGGCAAAGTATTTGGTATTTGATGCTATCATTGTAAAAAGGAGGGTCACACAAGGAAGGTGTGCCCCAAACGCCTGAAAGATCATGGAGGTAAGGATAATGGCGATGCAGCTATTGTCGAAGATGATTTTGAATCATCTTATGTACTTGTGGTGTTTTGTAGCAACCCGTCGAAGGAGTGGATTATGGATTATGGGTGCACTTGACACATGACTCCAAACAAAGACTTGTTCGAGGAATTATGTGATCAAGATGGCGGATTTGTATTGCTGGGAAACAACAAAGCTTGCAAGATTGCAGGTGTTGGATCTGTGAGGTTCAAGCTCCATGATGACTCAATAAGGTTATTGAATGAAGTTAGGTATGTAATTTATTTGAAGAGAAATTTGATTTCTCTTGGTGAATGCGACAAGAAAGGACATGTTTTCCAAGGAGATAAAAGTATTCTAAGACTCATGAAGGGATCGAAGGATGTCTTAAGAGGCATGAAGAAACAAGGCTTATATACCCTTGAGGCTGAAGTTGTAAGTTGTTTGACAAATGTTGTATCCATAAAACATTTGTTGAAGATGGAAAATTGGTACATGAGATTGGGCCGTGTTAGTGAAAGAGGTCTGGTCGAATTGGGGAAACAAAATTTGCTTGAAGGAGACAAAGTCGAAAAACTGAAATTTTGTGAACCCTGTGTTCTTGGAAAATCTTGCAGAGTGAAGTTAAACAAAGGAAAACAAAGAACACCTGGATCCCTTGATTACATCCATGCTGATCTTTGGGGGCCTGCAAGGTGTCCATCACATTCATGAGCAAGGTATTTTCTATCCATAGTTGATGGTTATTCCAGAAAGTTGTGGGTATTCATCCAAAAGACTAAGGATGAAACTTTTGAGAATTTCAAAAGTTGGAAGACTCTGGTAGAAAATCAAACTGGCAGAAAGGTTAAGAGGTTGAGAACAAGCAATGACCTTGAATTTTGCAATGAGGCATTCGACAGCTTTTGTGCTGCCTCCGGTATTGCAAGGCACATAACTACTGCAGGTATTCCACAACAAAATGGTTTAGCTGAAAGGTTTAATCTAACCATCTTGGAAAGAGGTAGATGCATGTTAACTAGTGTTGGGTTAAAGAAGGTGTTTTGGGTTGAGGCTCTTTCGATAGCAATATATATGATAAACAGATGTCCTTGACTGCCTTAGATATGAAGACACTTGAAGAAGTTTGGTCGGAATATCCACCAGATCTCGACAAACTGAGAGTATTTGGTTGTGTAGCCTATGCTCACATTAGGTAAGACAAGGTCGAACCTAGAGCTCTTAAATGCATGTTCATGGGATATCCTGAAGGATTCAAAGATTATAGGTTAGGGTGCCTAGAGCCAGGTCACAGAAGAATTATCACCAGTCGAGATGTAGTTTTCAATGAAACTGAAATGGCTTTCAGGAAAACTAATGATGATGGTCGAAGTGCAAAAATATCTGACGAAGAGCTGGAACAGGTAGAGATTCCTGTTAAGGTGGAGCATGTTGATGCTGAATTGCGTATCCCAAATAAAGTCAAAGAAGCAGAAGATGCTGATGAAGTTGAGGAAACTGTCGATGACTATCTATTGGCAAGAGATAGGACAAGAAGAGTCATTAAAGCACCTCAAAGATTTCGGTATGCCGATCTTATAGCTTATGCCTTAATCTCTACAAGTGAGTTCTAGATGAAGAACCAAGAGACCATAAGGAATTTATGAGGAGTCGAAATAAGAGTGAATGGGTGAAGGCCATGGATGATTAGATGAAATCTCTTAATGATAACAACACTTGGGAATTGATCAAGAAACCTGCTGGAGCCAGGTTAGTCAGCTGCAAATGGATTTTCAAAGTTAAGGAAGGAATCAAAGGAGTGGCACCGAAAAGATACAAGGCAAGTTTGGTTGCCAGGGGTTTCACTCAGAAATAAGGTGTAAACTTCAATGATGTGTTTTCTTCTTTTGTGAAGCATAGGTCCATTTGAATGTTGCTTACCATGGTGGCACAATTCGATCTTGAACTGGAACAAATGGACGTGAAGACTGCGTTCTTGTATGGTGATCTAGATGAAACAATCCTGATGAGGCAACCTGAAGGGTATATCGAAAAAGGAAAAGAAGATTATGTGTGCAAGTTGAATAGATCGTTATATGGGCTGAAACAATCTCCTCGACAGCTGAATAGGAGATTCGACAAGTTCATGACACGCATAAGTTTCATTAGAAGTCATTTCGACCACTGTGCTTACTTCAAATTTCGACCTGGTAATTCATTTGTTATTTTGTTGCTTTATGTTGATTGTAACACCCCTTCTAATTTACCCGCGATTTATATAATTAATCAGAGTTAAAATCATAAAATAAGAGGCATCACAATTTTATTAATTCAAATAACCAAAATAAGTAATCATGCCTTTTTAACTGAAGAACATATTAAATAACATAAACTCCGGGATACATCAATCAATGATTGTTCCAAAACGTAAACCGAATTATAACCAAGCATAACCAAAACAGCCAGTTTTAAGTTCATAAAATCCAAGCAATCATTCCCTAGTGTTACAACTACCAGAGCATGAAACTGACACGCGGAATAACTACGTAGCACAACTCTAAAAGCTGTCCTCACCAATTTCCAAAGCAGTTAATCACTTCGAATCTGAAATCATTAAAGTAAGGGTGAGATTTCATCAAAATTAAGATGCATTATGCATTTCTCAAAACAATAAAACAATCGATTCATTATTCACCCTCATTAATAACATTAGCATAAGATTTCACAACACAATTCACACATCCAATTATACATACAGCAGCAAATAAATGCAATTGGAACACTGGAATTCATCCTAACATATCCCAAATACATATGCAATGCAGACTCAATGCATGTGGTACCAATCGTGAACCGAGTTCACACCCTGTTCTGCTTACACTTCGGAAACAGCATCAATCCAATGATTCGCCCATATATCATCGGGTCAAGAATCTAGCCTCACTACCTCTGTCCATTAGGTAAGTCTATTGGCCCTACAAGCTCAATTCCGCACAATGGGAATGAACCATAAACAATGCTTATGCATGCACATCAGAAGCATGCAACAATTAAAATACATAGTATGAACATACAACATTATTTCATCCATGATCAATACAGCAACAATAACACATGCCAGCAATGAAATCATGAACATCATGTTAATCTCAAGACATAAATTAACAACAAGAATCGCAAAGAATAACCATGAATTACAACGGTTTCTTACTACGGAAATTATATTAATTCTTCCAGATTTTAATTACTGATTTTGAAAGTATTATTATTAGATAGTACTCGTCCTAAGCTTTCTAAACCAACTATGCCTAAATCGGAGTTACGGTTCAAAAGTTATGATAAAAATCGTTTTCAGAAAAATCTGCCCATTCCAATACAGTATGCATCGATTCAAAATGCTATGCATCGACCTAAAATTAGCTTGCATCGACCTCAGTCAGTTATGCATCGATGCATAACAGTTATTTTTCTGCATTTTTAAATTTTGTTCAGTATGTGTCGACACATACGAATTATGTGTCGATGCATAACCCTCTTGCATCGATCCATAATCCCTTTGCATCGACCCATGCCTTTGTTTCCAAACTTATGAATCGATGCATGACCACTTGTGTCGATGCATGGCTTTTCCAACTCTCTGTTTTCTAAAATTCCACAACTTTTATCGATGCATATCCTCTTGTGTCGACCCATACCAGTTAATTTTCACCAAAAACTCAGTTTTCACTACTGTTACGAATTCCCATCAATGTTAATCATCCCCCAACAACACATCATCACAAAACAGAGTTAGTTACTGCATTATTACATCTAATTGATCACAGAATTGGTTTCCTAATTAACCTATATTCGTTATACATAGAGTGATGATTCATAACAGTCCCAATTACGATTTTACGTCGAATTATGACATTAGGGCATATTCAATTATCTAAATTCGAGATTCCTAACGGATTGATTCGTTCTAATGATCATCAAAAACCCATAAGGCATAAAAACCAGATTCAATCCCCCCTTACCTCGCGATGAATCTTCGAAGTTCCGACGAATTGGCTTTTCTCCTCTTTTCCTTCTCTTTTCCAACTTTACGTAGAATGCAAACCCTTATTTCCTTTTCCTCACACTTTTCCTTTTATTCATTTATTTATTCCTTTTTATTTGCCAAATAATAGAAATAAATTAGTTATTATTTAGTAGAGCTTTTTACTCATACACCTCCAATTCAACATTACACCCCCAACCTTCCTTTTTAATTAAATAATTAATTAATCCATTTAATCCGAAAATATTATTAATTAAACCTTTAATTAAATTAATAATTAAATTCCTAATTATTTAATACTTGAATTAATTTGGGGTGTCACAACTCTCCCCTACTAAAAAGAGTTTTCGTCCTCGAAAACATACCTTAGACGAACAGTTCGGGATACGAGTCCTTCATCTGGCTCTCCAGTTCCCAAGTTACATTTCCACCTGCTGGTCCTCCCCAAGCTAATTTCACCAATGCTATCTCTTTACCACGCAATTGCTTCACTTTCCGATCCTCAATTCTCGCAGGTAATATTTCAACAGTCAGATTGTCTCGCACCTGTGTATCATCTACTTGAATCTCATGAGACGGATCAGGAATGTACTTCCTCAACTGAGATACATGGAAGACATCATGCAAATTCGCAAGCGACGGCGATAAAGCAATTTGGTAAGCAACTCTTCCAACCTTCTTGGTAATCTGATACGGACCAATAAAGCGTGGAGTCAACTTCTTTGACTTCAAAGCTCGACCAATACCAGTCATCGGAGTAACTCGCAAAATCACATGATCTCCTTCACTAAACTCAAGATCTTTCCTCCTCTTATCATGATAACTTTTCTGACGACTCTGAGAAGCTCTCATCTTCTTCTGAATCATCTTGATCTTTTCTGAAGTCTGTTGGACAATCTCCGGTCCAATCACAACACTTTCTCCAGATTCGTACCAACACAACGGTGTCCGACACCTCCTACCATACAATGCCTCAAACGGAGCCATACCAATACTCGAATGAAAACTATTGTTGTAGGTAAACTCGATCAATGGAAGATAACCATCCCAAGCTCCACCTTTCTCCAACACACAAGCTCTCAATAAATCTTCTAACGACTGAATCGTTCTCTCCGTCTGACCATCTGTCTGCGGATGATAAGCGGAACTCAATCTCAAGTTAGTACCCAAAGCTTCTTGCAGCCCCGTCCAAAACTTAGACGTAAACCTCGGATCTCTATCCGACACAATACTAGAAGGAATACCATGCAAATTTACAATCTTTTCAACATACAATTCTGCCAACCTCTCCATCGGATAATCCATTCTTATCGGAATAAAGTGAGCAGATTTTGTCAACCGATCAACAATGGCCCAAATAGAATCACAGTTCTTCGCTGTCCGTGGCAAACCAGATACAAAATCCATAGAAATGCCATCCCATTTCCATTCTGGAACAAACAACGGTTCCATCAATCCTGGCGGTTTCTGATGTTCAATCTTTGACTTTTGACAAACTAAACAAGCATAAACAAACTCAGCAATTTCCTTTTTCATTCCAGGCCACCAAAATAACTTTTTCAAGTCATGATACATTTTAGTAGCACCGGGATGAATACTCAATCCACTACGATGTCCTTCTTCCAAAATACTCTTCCGAAGCTCTGCAATATCCGGAACACAAACTCTGTCACCAAATCTGATAACACCATTCTCGTCAATTCGGAATTCACCTCCTTGACCTTGGTTAATCAATGTCAACTTATCCACCAAAACAACATCAGATTTCTGCCCAGTTCGAATTTCCTCAAGAATACCACTAGTCAACTTCAACATACCCAATTTAACACTATCAGAAGTAGTTTCACATACCAAACTCAAGTCTCTGAACTGTTCAACCAACTCCAGTTCACGAACCATCAACATTGACATATGCAAGGACTTCCTACTCAATGCATCTGCAACAACGTTTGCTTTACCAGGATGGTAATTCAAACCAAAATCATAATCTTTGAGAAATTCTAACCACCTTCTCTGCCTCATATTCAACTCTTTCTGATCGAAGAGATACTTCAGACTCTTATGATCACTAAATACCTCGAATCGAGAACCATACAGATAATGCCTCCACAATTTCAAAACAAATACTACTGCTGCCAATTCTAAATCATGAGTCGGATAATTCCTTTCATGAACTTTCAATTGTCTTGAAGCATAAGCCACAACCTGCTTATCTTGCATCAAAACACCACCTAATCCCATCAATGACGCATCACAATACACAATAAAAGATTCTGCCGGATTCAGAAAAATCAGAATCGGAGCACTAGTCAACCTCTTCTTCAACTCTTGGAATCCTTTCTCACATTCAGAATCCCAAACAAATGCTTGACCCTTTCTTGTCAACTTAGTCAACGGCAAAGCTAACTTCGAAAATCCTTCAATGAACTTTCTATAGTAACCTGCAAGACCAAGGAAACTACGGATTTCAGAAGCGTTCTTCGGTGCTTCCCACTGAGATACCGCTTCTACTTTTGTAGGATCTACAGCAATGCCATTCTTGGAAATCACATGACCAAGAAAGCTAACTTCACTTAACCAGAATTCACACTTAGACAACTTCGCATACAACTTCTTCTCTTTCAACAATTCCAACACAATTCTAAGATGTCCTGCATGCTCTTCATTATTCTCTGAATAGATCAGAATGTCATCAATGAATACTACCACAAACTTATCAAGATACGGATGAAATATCCTGTTCATATACTCCATGAAAACACCAGGTGCATTAGTAACTCCAAACGGCATAACAAAATACTCATAATGTCCATACCTCGTTCTAAATGCAGTTTTCTGAATATCTTCCGTCTTCACACGAATCTGGTGATATCCATACCTCAGATCAATCTTACTAAATACACAAGCTCCAACTAACTGATCCATCAAATCATCAATCCTCGGTAATGGATACCGATTCTTGATTGTCACTTTATTCAACTGCCTGTAATCAACACACAATCTCATTATACCTTCCTTCTTCTTAACCAACAACATCAGAGCACCCCACGGGGAAACACTAAGACGAATAAACTTCTTCTCAAGTAATTCTTCCAACTGCTTCTTCAACTCAGACAATTCAGATGCCGACATGCGATAAGGCGCCATCGACACTGGACTAGTCCCAGGAATTAAATCTATAGTAAACTCCACTTCTCTCTCAGGTGGCAGCTCACTAACATCTTCCGGAAACACTTCTGGAAATTCATTCACGACAGGTAATTCCCCACTCTTAGCTTTTCCTTTCACCTCCGTCGAAGAATACAACATAAACACCACAACACCATCTTTAACAGCTGAATTCATCTGCTTAACTGACATAGTTACATCTTCAACTTTAGCTTCTTCAGGAAATATAACCGTCTTCTCAAAACAATTGATATGAACTTGGTTAAATACCAACCAGTTCATTCCAAGGATAATATCAAGTTGTTCTAAAGGTAGGCACACTAAATCCATACCGAAACCTCTACCAAAAATTACAATAGGACAATTCCTACAAACATATGAAGTAGTCACTGAACCCGACGCAGGAGTGTCAATAACCATACTCCCATTCATATTATAAATTTCCAAGTTCAATCTTTTAGCACAATTCAAAGAAATAAAAGAATGTGCGCTCCAGTATCAATAATCGCAATTAAAGGTATGCCATTAATAAAACATGTACCTTTAATCAACCGATCATCTAGCTTAGTCTCTGATCCTGACAAAGCGAACACTTTCCCACCAGCTTGCTCTTTCTTTGGCTTAGTACACTGCGGTCGAGTATGACCCTCTTCGCCACAGATGTAACAAGTTATCTTTCTGGCTCTGCACTCAGTATCTACATGACCAAACCTTCCACAGTTGTTGCACTTCTTTGCATCATTCTTGCATTCATTAGCTCTATGCCCCATTTCACCACATCTGTAACACTTGATGGAAGAACCAGAATCTCCCCCACTAGACTTCTTCCAACCACCAGATTTCTGATTATTCTTATCATAGGGCTTACCACGATCCATCTATTTCTTTCCCTTACGATCAACATATCCTTGAGCATTTGACTTAGTACTAGCAAGATCCTCTTCTAGAATCCTACTACAGTCTACCAAATCAGAAAACCTCCTGATACGCTGATACTTGATACCCTGCTTGATTTCATCACGAAGACCATTCTCAAACTTGATACATTTGGAAAATTCTCCATCTGCATCGTTAGTATAATGAGCATAGTACTTCGCCAGCTCAGTGAACTTCGAAGCATACTCACTCACGGACTTGTTGCCTTGCTTGAGCTCCAGAAACTCAATCTCCTTCTTGCCCCGAATATCTTCGAGTATCTCCTCGAAAAGCTCTCCTGAACACAACCCAAGTCAATGCAATGCCATCTTCTTCCATTTCAGTTCTGGTAGCAACCCACCAGTCATCAGCTTCCTCTGCTAGCATGTGAGTACCATACCTCACCTTCAGCTCCTCAGCACAATCAATTACCCTGAAGATCCTTTCGATCTCCTTCAGCCACTTCTGAGCACCTTCTGGATCATGAGTACCTTTGAACAATGGAGGATTGTTCCTCTGGAAATTTCCCAATTGCCTATCAGCACCAATACCTCCTCCTCCTAACTGGTTTCCTCCAAGCACACCAGCTAGCATTCCCAAGGCTTCAGCAATAGCAGCATCGTCTCTTCCGTTACCTCTTCCGGCCATTGTTCTGTAACATTACAAAAAAATCACATCAGCACACAATATCAATAGTGTTACCTTGCACTAGTCATATACAAAAGGGATAAAGACTCTAAGACACGACCGACTATGCTCTGATACCACTATTGTAACACCCCTTCTAATTTACCCGCGATTTATATAATTAATCAGAGTTAAAATCATAAAATAAGAGGCATCACAATTTTATTAATTCAAATAACCAAAATAAGTAATCATGCCTTTTTAACTGAAGAACATATTAAATAAAACCAATGAATTATGTTTAAGCAGCGGAAAAATAACATAAACTCTGGGATACATCAATCAATGATTGTTCCAAAACGTAAACCGAATTATAACCAAGCATAACCAAAACAGCCAGTTTTAAGTTCATAAAATCCAAGCAATCGTTCCCCAGTGTTACAACTACCAGAGCATGACACTGACACGCGGAATAACTACGTAGCACAACTCTAAAAGCTGTCCTCACCAATTTCCAAAGCAGTTAATCACTTCGAATCTGAAATCATTAAAGTAAGGGTGAGATTTTATCAAAATTAAGATGCATTATGCATTTCTCAAAACAATAAAACAATCGATTCATTATTCACCCTCATTAATAACATTAACATAAGATTTCACAACACAATTCACACATCCAATTATACATACAGCAGCAAATAAATGCAATTGGAACACTGGAATTCATCCTAACATATCCCAAATACATATGCAATGCAGACTCAATGCATGTGGTACCAATCGTGAACCGAGTTCACACCCTGTTCCGCTTACACTTCGGAAACAGCGTCAATCCAATGATTCGCCCATATATCACCGGGTCAAGAATCTAGCCTCACTACCTCTGTCCATTAGGTAAGTCTATTGGCCCTGCAAGCTCAATTCCGCACAATGGGAATGAACCATAAACAATGCTTATGCATGCACATCAGAAGCATGCAACAATTCAAATACATAGTATGAACATACAACATTATTTCATCCATGATCAATACAGCAACAATAACACATGCCAGCAATGAAATCATGAACATCATGTTAATCTCAGTACATAGAATTAACACCAGCAAGAACACGCAAAGAATAACCACGAATTACAACGGTTTCTTACTACGGAAATTATATTAATTCTTCTAGATTTTAATTACTGATTTTGAAAGTATTATTATTAGATAGTACTCGTCCTAAGCTTTCCAACGATACCAACTATGCCTAAATTGGAGTTACGGTTCAAAAGTTATGATAAAAATCGTTTTCAGAAAAATCTGCCCATTCCAATACAGTATGCATCGATTCAAAATGCTATGCATCGACCCAAAATTAGCTTGCATCGACCTCAGTCAGTTATGCATCGATGCATAACAGTTATTTTTCTGCATTTTTAAATTTTGTTCAGTATGTGTCGACACATACGAATTATGTGTCGATGCATAACCCTCTTGCATCGATCCATAATCCCTTTGCATCGACCCATGCCTTTGTTTCCAAACTTATGAATCGATGCATGACCACTTGTGTCGATGCATGGCTTTTCCAACTCTCTATTTTCTAAAATTTCACAACTTGTATCGATGCATATCCTCTTGTGTCAACCCATACCAGTTAATTTTCACCAAAAACTCGCCACCAGTTTTCACTACTGTTACGAATTCCCATCAATGTTAATCATCCCCCAACAACACATCATCACAAAACAGAGTTATTTACTGCATTATTACATCTAATTGATCACAGAATTGGTTTCCTAATTAACCTATATTCGTTATACATAGAGTGATGATTCATAACAATCCCAATTACGGTTTTACGTCGAATTATGACATTAGGGCATATTCAATTATCTAAATTCGAGATTCCTAACGAATTGATTCGTTCTAATGATCATCAAAAACCCATAAGGCATAAAAACCAGATTCAATTCCCCCTTACCTCATGATGAATCTTCGAAGTTCCGACGAATTGACTTTTCTCCTCTTTTCCTTCTCTTTTCCAACTTTACGTAGAATGCAAACCCTTATTTCCTTTTCCTCACACTTTTCCTTTTATTCCTTTATTTATTCCTTTTTATTTGCCAAATAATAGAAATAAATTAGTTATTATTTAGTAGAGCTTTTTACTCATACACCTCCAATTCAACATTACACCCCAACCTTCCTTTTTAATTAAATAATTAATTAATCCATTTAATCCGAAAATATTATTAATTAAGCCTTTAATTAAATTAATAATTAAATTCCTAATTATTTAATACTTGAATTAATTTGGGGTGTCACATTGATGATATTCTCATATCAAGTAACAATGTCGAAGAGGTAATGAGGGTGAAGGCTGAACTCAATAAGGAGTTTAAATTGAAGGATCTGGGAGCAACTTCCAGGATTCTTGGGATTGACATTCGAAGAGATAGAAACCAGAT
Source organism: Vicia sativa (assembly GCA_021764765.1). Taxonomy (NCBI): domain Eukaryota; kingdom Viridiplantae; phylum Streptophyta; class Magnoliopsida; order Fabales; family Fabaceae; genus Vicia; species Vicia sativa. The sequence continues at coordinate 132,697,045 of CM038792.1, read as the reverse complement.
AAAATTATGCCTATCTCAAGAGGCGTATCTACGGAAGATTCTCGTAAAGTATGGTATGTAGAATTTGAAGTCTGTTGTGACTCCAACAAACCCTCAATTCAAGATGTGTATTGATCAGTGTCCCAGTACTGATGTCGAAAGAGCTTATATGAATAGTATCCCATATGTTAATGTAGTAGGTTCTTTGATGTATGTTATAGTTTGTACTAGACCCGACATAGCATATGCAGTAAGTCTTGTAAGCAGGTACATAGCGAATCCTAGAAAGGCTCACGGGCAAGCATTGAAGTGGATTCTAAGGTACATAAAAGGGTCTCTGAACAGAGTCTTAATTTATGGTAGAGCCTTGAGTGAAGATAGTAAAGCAGTAATCGAAGGATATGTCGACTCTGATTATGCAGGTTGTACGGATTCCAGAAAATCTATTTTTGGACATGTTTTCACTTTATTTGGTACAACAATTAGTTGGAAAGTAACACTTCAGAAGGTTGTTGCATTATCAACCAGTGAAGCAGAATACATTGCTTTAACTGAAGCTGTGAAAGAAGCATTGTGGCTTGAAGGTTTTGCTAAGGAGCTGAAAATTCAAGGTGAAGTTATCACTGTTAAATGTGATAGTCAAAGTGCAATACACATGTCGAAGAATTCAGCCTATCATGAGCGAACCAAGCACATTGATGTGATGCTGCATTTCTTCAGAGGGGTAATCGAGCGTGGAGAAGTCCAAGTGCTGAAGGTTTCGACAGATCATAATGCTGCTGATATGATCACCAAGACATTGCCTAGTTGCAAGTTTTCCACTGTATGCAGTTGATAAAGCTGCATGAAGAAAACTAGTTTGTTCTTTGATAATAGTGTTTGTTCCAAGGTGGAGATTTATGTGATATTGGATTGACCTCTATTGGGTCGAAGTTAGTATCTTGTTTCGACGGTTCGACAGAGTTTAGCATGCAATCGAAGGTTGCTCACATGTTGATGTCGAAGTGTTACAAGTTGTATTCGAAGTGTGTTCTAGGTTGTAGTGTCGAAGGATGCTAGGATTGTTAGCATCGAATTGGGCCTGTTTGTTATGTCCAATTGGTTAAGTTAGCTTGTATTCTAATTTAGCTTGTAATGGGTATTTGTGATAAAAGCCCATTAGTTAGTATGTTAGGTTTGTTATAAATAACATATTAGTCTCTCACCATTGCATACTGCAAATCCTAATTTAGGGTGAGAGGATTATTTGTTATTCTTGTATAGTTGTAATATTGATTTAAGATAAAAGAAAGAATAACAGTTAATAATCAATCCTTGTGTTCATCGTATTATTCATTTCTTTTTCTACCCTAATTATTTCTTGATCATTAAACAACAAATTTATATTTTGTTCCAAGGCATCCGATTCACATCATATATATTCCTCAAACTTCTTGCTCAAACTACACCCTCAGTATAATTTACATTAAGTGTGATACGGACACCAATACAAGAAAAGCAAAGGGAGGCTTGTTTGTGGGTCCGATTCAAGGATCATCTTAAAAATCTCTTTGAAAGGAAAATACACTTATAGGTAAGGGTTTTTCCTCACGTAATTCTAAACTAGATTTCAGCTAGATATTAGTTAGATATTATATGAATATTGTAATGTTCTTGGAATTTAAATAAGTGAAAGTTTAAAATTTTAAAATATATAGTTATGAATCTCTATTTTGTTTACTTAAGTCTGTGTGTAGGTAATATCTAATTAAATTTTCAAAATTAACGTAAAGGTATTAAACATGTTAGTTGCTTTGAAATGTATGTGTGTTGATATAAAGAATGTGGTGTATCTCTATTATTTTGTAGCTAGTTATTATTGACTACATGTGTGTTAATATACAAATATGGTGTAGAGCTAATGTGTGTGGCTACTGTGCGGTTATGATAAGGTGAAATTATCACTATGATAATTCATATGGTGTAGTGAAATATATTTATTTTAAGTTAAATTATCTCTTGAAAATCTACTATTTTGCTTTGCTAAATTAAACTCACAGTAATAATTTTGTGAGTTTGATTTAGCAAAGCAAGATAGTGAATTTCGAAAGATAATTTAACTTAAAATAATTTCATGAATTTTATGAAATATAATAGTATGCTTAATGGGCAAGAATCGGCAGTAAAAGAAGTTAACTAATTGTACTAAAAATATGGAGAAGTTAACTTGTTTTAATTTGACTAATTCTCCAATTTTTAATTATATTATTATTTCTACAACATATTACATGTAATTAAAATTATTCGATGTAACTAAATAATAAAACCCTCCCTCACACACGTACTCCTCTTTTATTTTATTTACTTAATTATTCTTTTTTTTCCTAAACCACCACCTCAACACTATTATAATTATATTTTTAAAAAATATTTTAATTAATAATAACACTAAATTTATGTATTAATACAACATTATAATATTACTAACTTATCAAATAAATTATTTATAAAATAATTAAAATATAACAATAGTAATAAACATTAAAATTTAACTATATCCATAAAATATATTTTTGATTAAATTAAGAAAAAAATAGTAAAATTATATTAAGAGAATATATTTAATATATACAAAATATCGGGATGTTACACAGTCTAGAACATACATCTTCAAGAACACCCACCATATTTCCCCTCAAGCTCAAAATCATCTCTTGACCCAGAGTCTCGGGAGAATTTTCATATACAATCAAGAAGTTGACTCAAGGGAGCACACTTCAATTCCGGGAATTCAAAGCACATAGCACAACTATGTTCAAAAACTCATAACACAAGACACAAGTAAAACCTGAAATTGTGGTGCAGCAGACTTAGATGTCGTATAGAGATGTCGAGACATCTGACCTGACATTAATAAACAGTCAAGGTAAAACAGTGCAGGAAACATAAATAACACATCAAAATTGTTCACCAAGTTCGGAGCAACTCTCCTACATTTGGGGACATACCAAGCCAAGAATGAAGTCCATTATCAACAGTATTAATTTAGAGTTAAACTCTCTGTTTACCCCCCTCACTTAATCACTATCCAATGACCCTTCTACCTAAGATCCCCTCTTTGATATGAGATATCCGCATCCCACTACAATCATCACAATGATGTCTAGCAGTCAACATCTCAGCCACTGCATCAACAACTTGATTTCCAACAACTCTTTAACACCTGAAAAGTAGAAGACACACTTCTATCACAAACTACATAAGAGTTAAAGCCTCTTGCTTCTAACTTAAGACACACATTGGAGTTACTTCACAGCTTCTTCCAAGAACATAACTCAACTCATTACTTCACAACTTTTGAGTGAGAATAATTTTCCTCTTGCCTACGGGCTTCGAGGTAAACTTGGTGACCTTCCCACAATCTGGGAGGTTCACTCTACCAACTCTCCTAGAGATTGGTTGCAGACTCAGCCCTAAAAACTACATCATGATAAATCAAGGATGGTGCTAAACTTAGGTTAAAAAACTTATATTTATAACCTATTACCCAACTGGATTTGGGCCTTCAAATCATAACAAAACTGCTGCTAAAAATGCTCCATGATATTCTCCAAAACAGTTGCTAAAACTGCTCCAAGATATTCTCCACAAATTTAGGACTTCAATCATTTAGTTTCCTAAAAAATCTCCTTATTTAGAAACTAAGAATATCTTAAACAACCAACATAATGTCTCTGATTTATCAATCTTGGATGCCACATAGGATAATATAATATCATAAGAATATTCTGCTTCTGTTAAAATCATAACAACCAATCGTTGGTTGGTTCAGTGGTGATTGACGCTAAATTTCGTAGGGAGAACCACTATTCGATCCCCCGCAACGGAGATCGGGAGGGGGCTGGAACCACTTGATGTCATAACTGACCCCCGAGCCGGACTATACCGGTGGTGAGAAACCAAAAAAAACATAACAGGAATATTCTTCCTATGTCAAAAACATAACAGAATTCAACTTGTCAGCTCAGGCGTGTGTCGTGACATCTTCTTCGACATGTTGTTCCAGATGTTGAAACACTTCAACACAACATGTTTCTTCATTAAATAGAACTTCAACCTGCTTTCTCCTTACAAGTTATAAATCCTATTTAACCTATCGCTGCTATATTAGTTTTACCAAACATAAAATCAATCCTAAAAATAGAGAATTAACAATCTCCCCCTTTGGCTTATTTTGGCTAAAACTAATTTACATTACATTTGTATTACAGAAGCATAATAAAAATTACAATGGTATTTAACAATATAACCCAACAGTAGCAATCTAGAAGTCTTCAGTAGTCAGTGTTTATGATATTTCAAAGTTTACAAGTGATAGTCTTCAGTCTTCTTTTATGATGTCGAAACATCATTCTAGGTCATCTTTCTGGCAGGTCCAACTCCAATGTTCTCTCTCTCTCTCTCTCTCTCTCCCTCTCTCTTTTAAGGATCCCACATATCACATAAAGTTTCTCCCCCTTAAAAGTTGGTCTTCAGAGATAACATAACATAACCACTTCTCCCCCTTTTTAGCCATAATATGACAAAGGCTTGTTGAAGGAGAACTCACTATAGCACAGGAAGCAAAACACCACAGACACCATCTTCACAAAGAAGGAGAAAAACTGAGGCCATGATGCACATGAGAAAGAAGATACTAAATACTCCCCCTCAAACTAAGAACTATGCTACGACACAGATTGTCATAACATCCTCTTTTTGAGCACAAGAGAAAACACACTAACAAAAAATAACACTTGAACTATCCATTTACAAGCGTAGAGAACCGTAACTCTATATTGGATATCTTAAAACACAAGACACAATTTGTGTTCATAACTTAAAACAAGACACAAAACAAAAAAACTTGCACAAACTGCAAGATGAAACAGACTCAAAATAGGATATCCTATTCAACATCTTTGCAAAAACAACTGCAAAGAGTGACCTCGGACTTAACAACGTCTAAACACTACCTTTTTCTCTATGTATGCCACAAGTTGACAAACATAACCTTCACAGACTCTAAACTTACCCATATCCAAACGAAGGACATGAGAGTAAAATAAACGAAGACACAACAAAAAGTGAAGGGAAAAAAAGAAAATAAAAAGACACTCTAAATTCCTGAGGAACTAAAATAACATACCTAGATTGTAACAATTGTCTTGGTCAAGAAACGCTACTTCAACAAGAATCGCATCAGGTGAATTTGTGCATCGGCTGAAAGCAATAAATGCCTTTAATACAACTTGTTTATTATGGAACTGATAGTTTCCAAAACATGCACCAAGTCAGAACACGTGATACACACCATCAATACACATCTTAGATGAAAAGTTTAAGAATTATCCCTGTTGGTCTTTAAGGATAAAACATGTCTTGAGATATGTCCTGACTTCTTGTTCGATATTATTCTTCTGGCTTGAAAAGATTAGTCTTTAAAAGACTTTACATATGATTAGAAGCATAAGTACATTGTCTTTGTTGATCTCAATACCCCTTCACATGGGTGCTGATTAATTCCTCCTTCTACACATTACATTTACTAGTAGTTGTTGATACTAGTAAAGTCTTCAAATTAGAATAGTAATTACGCATTGCCTGAGCATACTACTTTAAACAAACTCCGAATCTTCTTATTCTAAACCAAAGATAGAACTTCCACTTCTGAATGAGGTGATAGAATATCAAAATTCATAGTCCCAAGTCTCTTCCACAGACCATCATCAGCAATCATGTTACAACATCATTTGGGACATCATCAACTTTACTACATAACCTATCAGCTTTGGTTCTGGATTCACCATCCAAGGGGATTATTTCTACCCATGCCCTTTAACAAAACTCCCTATTCTCAGAAAAATGTCTCACAAGATCTCACATTCAGAGTAACCATACAACAAAAATAAACTCTCACTATATTCTATAGTAGGCTGTTCAGAAGTCAGAATTGCATACAAACATCAGACAAACACTTAGCTCCCTTCAAAGTATTTGTAATCAATACTCATGCAAAACTCTAATAAATACTTAGTCTCCCGTCAAAGTACTTATTAGTTAGTCAGATAGGATTACCTACTCACACTAGGTAAAGTTGACAGCTTTCTTTTTCACACATGTGATATTTGTTGAATCTTCGACAAGACATCCAATCATGGCAGCCAAAACATTCCAGGTTAGGTCAGTGGCTTGACTTTTAAACTTAGCTTTGGAGGAAACACACTTTCATGGCTGAAGAAACTGAGATGATATTCCAACATCTGATACGACATCATCCATTCTTACTATAGTTCTGAGGGTAACATTCATAATAACTCATACTCAACTCTTGATGGGGGTAATACAAGAAAATATACCAACAACAACTGGTTAATCTCCATACTATCAACATATGCAGGGGATAACATAAGCCATATCTCAATAAACTTTCCTTCAGACCTCCTGTATGATTTTGAGATGATGGATTTCATTGTCTGTACCTACATAGGAGATTCCCTCTATTAGTTTTCTGGAACAGACTTAACTAGGCATAACACAAAATATGCAGACTTTTCAATGAAGTTTGTTTCCCCTGATTCTTTAAAAACCAATACCCTTCCAAAGAAATTAAGAACATCTTGTCTGACATATTAAGGGAAGTCACAACAATACTTAGGAGCATCAACCACTGTGGTTAGATCACAGTACTCCTCTTCAAACAAAATCTATTCTATGTCCACAAACAAGATTCCATGAATTTGGTTCCTTTGATCGGAAGGATCCTCCAGATACGAGCTCATCTCATATTCATAAAGGGTTTGGTGGAGAAACCTTTATGAGTTCTTTTCAAAACATGGAACTCAATTTTTATGCTCCCATAAGCCTGGGTCAGAAATAAACTGACATATGGAGTAGATAAATTGTTGATTGTGTCCTAGTCAACTTATACAAACCAAATGCCTCCTCTTCCATATCAGAAGTAGGTTCCAAACAAAAATTCAAAATATTTTTGTTTAGCACCCAAGTATCTGCTCTTCAACTAGTAGCTGCATACCTGTTGAATTAATGTTCTAACATCCTATAGAACATCAGTTCCATCTTCTTGGAACACACCATCCTTGACAGATTTCAAGGTATTCAAACAATATGCATATGTATATGAGTATCACTGATCAATTGATTCTCATCAACCTTATTAATAAATGTATTTATGAGTGGACTTGAGGAAGATCTCAAGTATATTTGACACTTTTAATAATACGGTTGAACATGCTTGGCATATAATCTGTTGAGGATAAAAACTTTAGATACTATACAGCGGAATACAAACCTCCTCAACAATGTATGCATAACTTATAGCATACAACTTCCACAAGTCAGGAGCAATCCAAAACATTCTAGGTCTAAGAACAGACCAAGCCAAACAAACAGAACTACATAAGATACCATAACCAGGAAGATTCTCCTAATTAGGTCACCATATATAAGCTTAAGGGATAACTCATCAAGATCTTCACTCCCGCATGAATGTTTTGATAGTTATACTCTATTGCTTTCTAAAAATAGGTAGAGCAAAAGTATTTATAACATATCAAGGTCTTCACTCCCGCACGAAGGCTTTGATATTTGCACTCTTTTGTTTTAGCTCCAACTCGGTCTTCAATACATAACAGTTCTCCACAGAGACACTTCTTGATGTGAAAAGTCCATCCTCCACTTCTAGGGACCGTTCACACAGCTACATCAAATTTCCAAGTTCAATTATCTTTTCAGTAAATACCTTTAACCTTGAACAAAACCAAAAAGTATCTTCTCTAGGATCTCATCCAGAAACAGACAGGATGCCTGCTCTGATACCAATTGAGTTTCTGGTGCAGTAGACTTAGATGTCGTATAGAGATGTCGAGACATCTGATCTGACATTAATAAACAGTCATGGTAGAACAGTGTAGGAAACATAAATAACACATCAAAATTGTTCACCCAGTTCAGAGCAACTCTCCTACATCTGGAGGAATACCAAGCCAGGAATGAAGTCCAATATTAGTAGTATTAATTTAGAGTTAAAATCCCCGTTTACACCATTCACTTAATCACTACCCAATGACCCTTCTACCTAAGATCCCCTATTAGATATGAGATATCCCCATCCCACTTCCAATCATTGCAATGATGTCTAGCAGTCAACATCTCAGCCACTGCATCAACAACTTAATTTTTGACAACTATTCAACACTTGAAAAGTAGAAGACACACTTCTATCACAAACTACCTAAGAGTTAAAGCCTCTTGCTTCTAACTTAGGACACACCTTGGAGTTGCTTCACAACTTTCTCCAAGAACATAACTCAACTCATTACTTCACAACTTCTGAGTGAGAACAACTTTCCTCTTGCCTACAGGCTTCGAGGTAAACTTGGTGACCTTCCCACAACCCGAGAGGTTTACTCTACCAACTCTCCTAGAGAGTGGTTACAGACTCCGCCCTAAAAAATACATCATGATAAATTACATATGATGCTAAACTTAGGTTACAAAGCTTCTATTTATAACCTATTACCCAACTGGATTTGGACCTTCAAATCATAACAAAACTACTGCTAAAAATGCTCCACGATATTCTCCAAAACAGCTGCTATAACTGCTCCAAGATATTCTCCACAAATTGAGGACTTCAATCATTTAGTTTCCTAAAAAATCTCCATGTTTAGAAACTAAGAATATCTTAAACAACCAACATAATGTCTCTTATTTATCAATCTTGGATGCCACATAGGATAATATAATATCCTAGGAGTATTCTACTTCTGTTAAAAAAATAACAGGAATGTTCTGCTTCTGTCAAAAACATAACAGAATCCAATTTGTCAACTTAGGCACGATGTCGTGACATCTTCTTCGACATGTTGTTCTAGATATTGAAACACTTCAATACAACATGTTTCTTCATTAAATATAACTTCAACCTACTTTCTCCTTACAAGTTAAAAATCCTATTTAACCTATTGTTGCTATATTAGTTTTACCAAACATAAAGTCAATCCTAAAAATAGATAATTAACAAAACCCTTAGAGAAAGGTGATCTGATATACACCAATTCCCTTATATAACATCCCTCCAACACTAGAAGCTAATTCTAGACCTCCAAAACAAATATAACCAAGACCATTAAAACCAACAACTTGGCTCCCCTTTAATTGTTGCACACAAGGCAAAAGCAGCAAGACAAAAATCTTATATTAATCCCCATACAAATGTTACTCATTTCTCTTTTCTCCCCCTTTTATCCAAAAGAATACTAAACAAATCCAAAAGGAGAAGAACAATAGAGGGAAAGACAGGAAGATTGTAATAAACTTACAAAGACTGCTCCCTAGCCTTGTTTGTAATAACATAGCTAGTCAATACAATAGTTTTAAGAAAGTAGAGTCCTCCTTGATAAGAATTATCATTTTCTCTCCCAAGCCTTGATTGCAAAGATGTTCCAACATCTTATATCACTTCTCCAAAGAAATAGTCAGTCACATGACACTAGATATAGACATTCAGTCCACTAGACCCTACATTCAACCTTTAGTATGACAATTTCATATCTGCCCTTCAGTAGCATTTGTTATACACATGAAGATCAACATACCACATACCTTGAATACCATGACATTCGGTCGATCTTTGTAGGATTTAAGGCTTTCAAGGCAATTTAGAGATCAAACTACCTCCCAATTTCTCAATCGCAACTGAATAAGGAACCACAGAGAGAAAAAGGATCCATTGACACCACCTCCATCTTCCTTAAAAAAAGTTTACTTCACAAGCTTCTGAAATCTTAAAATGTTGAGAAAATGTCCCAACTTCAACTCTAACAATTGAAGATTACATAATGAGCCTGTCATTGTAATTTCAACATAACAAGCATGATAAATCACTTGTAGAAGATGTATTTTTCATACTAGTGCTCTATCTTTCTCTCTTGTCATCAGACAACAAAACTTCCTTTTGAAGAAAAGAAAATTACTCAGAAGCACTAGAACAATATGTAAAATAAATGCCAGAACATTTGTTAGGACATCTTTCGCACCCACAAACTTCCATTAGAAATAATAGTATAATCATGGAACATAATAGATATTATCATCCTCAAATAATCATCCACACATTTCCACGATCAAAAAGTTTCCTGCAAACCTCAATTTTTTCAGACATAGTAGGAATAACATCATTAACTTTACTTATCATCACTTCATAAACGACCTTCTTTAACTTAGCCAAACTTAGAGATCATTTTTTCCACTCTCTGACAGCTTTCACCATATAGCAGTCTGAACGAATGATAGTGAATATGTTGCATTCCTCCCCATTTGTAATTGCTACAAGTCCTTATAAGATTTTGCATTGATAGTACTTGAAAGATCATCAACAATTACACAAGCATATCTTTTCTTATTAACACTGTCAACATGCTCCGGTTTTACTAGTGCCATATGAAGAGTTTCCATTATTTTGGAAGTAATCTGAGGACACACCTTCTAAGAAGATATCTTAGTTTTATTCATATCTTCAACATCAATTTTTTTCTTCAAGAGTTTGGATACACCCTAGCCTTCTTCCTTTGATTGCATTTCTTCATATACTCCAGGAGTAACTGGTCAAGCCTTTTTTGTAGAAACTTAATCTTAACTTTCTAGAACAACTTGTATCTTGAGGAATCTACGAGTAACAATTATCTTTTTATCTGAATCCCTTCATGATCACATTATTATCCTTATTAGTTACCAACCATCCAGACTTTTTACTATTAGTCATGAGTTTAGAACATCCACCATTGGAGTGTTGGTCTTCCTTAGTGAGGCCTCTGACAAAGGTATGTTCTATGAAAGCAGAGATATCCTTTCTAGGAATCCATTTCTTATTACTCTTACCAGAGAACAACTTTCTTTTGGGTTAAACATATGGTTTAGGAAAACCATATAACTTGTAATAATAGGGTCTTATGTGACCAAATCTTCCACAGTAATGACATTTACAACGATGATTCTTGTTTCCTGAATGATGTTTCTGAGGTTCATGTTGATGTTGGAACATGTTATTTGACATATTATGTTCCTGCTTACCTTTTCTTTTGCAAACCTTACCTCAGGCCTTTTCTCCTTGCTGTTCATATTAAATACCTTATACATTTCCATCCTTATTTCCAATATGAAGAATCTCATCCAATACATCAGAACCATTATTGAACATTCTCACAGTCTTAGTCAAATTAGCAAGTTGAAATCTAAGTAATGCAACTTCTCATTCCAATATAGAGACGACAGATAGAAATTCCACTCTTTCATATTGCAGACGAGCTATTGTTTTTTGTTCTTCTCCTAATTGACAGACATCTTGACTTCTATGGCACATTTCCTTATATGAAGTGGTAAGTTCTTCAACAATAAGTTCCTCACTTTCCGAGTCTTCTTCAGATTCATAGGTTCCAATCAGCGTAGTGGCTTGTCTGATAGCCTGTTCTTCAAGATTACTCTCAGATTTTTCTTCTGACGAAGAGCAGAGTAGTCCTCCTTCGGCTTTTTGAGATATATGGGACACTCAGTCCTTATGTGACCAAATCCTTCAGATTCATAACACTGAACTCCTCTTCCTTGACTGTATTTGCTACTGGATTCGTCTCTTTCTCCAATATCTTGATTTTTTTTTATGTCGAAAGACTTGTCAAATGACTTGTTCAGGATATTTGGCCTTAATTTCGAGTCTATCTCATCCAATACTTTGTTGAACTGTTTTCCAAGCAACAAAATAACTTTGTTCATTCCTTCTATCCAAGTAATATTTTTTAGTCAGATCCTCAGTATTAGATACAAAGACTATGTTCTTCTTGTTTTTTTCATTGATCCCTAACTCAAAAGTTTGTAAGGATCCAATAATCTCATTAACATATAGGTTGTTTATATCATGAGCTTCTTCAATAGAAATCACTTTCATGTCAAACCTCCTTGGAAGAGATCTGAGAGTCTTTCTCACTAGCTTGGCTTCTCACATCTTCTCTCTTAGAGAACCTGAGGCATTGGCTATCTCAATAACATTCATGTGAAAATCATGAATACTCTCATCTTCCTTCATTCTTAAGTTTCCAAACTGAGTGGTAAGAAGTTGAAGTCTTAACATCTTCACCTTAGAAGTTTCTTCATGAGCAGTCTTTAAGATCTCCCACGCTTCCTAGGAAATGGCGCAATTACATATTAGCCTGAAGATATTCTTGTCTAATCCGTTGAATAGGGAATTTAATGCTTTAAAGTTTCCTTCTGATGATTTTTCATCTTTATCATCCCAGTCTTCTTCAATCTTCAACCTATAACCATGGGTGAATCCCACCCTTTAACCACAACCTTCCAATCCTTGATGTCCGCAGAATTGATAAATGCCACCATAAGCACCTTCTAATAGTCACAATTAGTGCCATAAAAACAGGCGGTTTGTTCATAAATCCTCCTTCCTTGTCCATCGTACCATAAATTATCTTCCCTGAATAACACCTAGAGACAGAGCATGATGCCTGCTCTGATACTAATTGAAATCCTGGTATTCAGATCACAGATGTCATAAAAGATGTTGAGACACCTTTCTCTGAACAAATAGCCAATGAACAAGATAAACGATTTTCACAATGCAGAAAAATAAAAAAAAACACAGGATTGTTAACCTAGTCCGAGGACAACAACACCTACTTTGGGGGCTACCAAGCCAGGGATCAAGTTCATTAAAATAGTATCAATTTGAAGCTAAACTCTATCGTTTACAACTTCTCACTTAATGACCACCCTTACTTAACTTCTACGAAAGACTCACCTAGGTATGAGACCTTCTCAAATCCCTTCCAATCACAACCAGTGATCGAACAATTCTAAAAACTTAGAAAATCACAGAAGTCACACTTTAAAGACACACAATCATTCACTGCTTAAAAGCTTTGAAATGATTGACATACTTTACAACACAAAAGATAGTCATACTTTTTTATCAACATGATAATTGAGAGGCTCAAAATTAAGCACACAAACTCTAATAAACACACGGTAAGTTCTACATGATACTAGGGCAGAAGCCTTTTATTTCTAGTCTTCTATAATTGGATTCGGGCTTCATATCATTATCAGGATATCACGCTGGCGCTGTAGAATCATCTCCATAAATATATGACATCAATAATTAATTTCATCAATGATTTCTATAATTAGAAACTAACAAATCACTAAAAAAGTTTGAATCTTTTTCAATCTTCAACATGTGCACCACATTGAATTGCATAATATTCACAAAATATTATGCACCGGAAAATAACTAACATATCCAATAACCCAACTGTATAAAATACGATATCAAATGAATCTTCATAGGACATCGCATTCGACATGTTGTAATCAATTTGATAGAACATCTTTATTCAACATGTCTAAACTAAGTTAGTTTTACTAAATATAATGTGAATACCAAAAATAGAGAATTAATATTTTTGGTTGTTTTTGTAAACTAAAAACCCAAACTTTGATTCTTGAACAAATATATTTAACTTTCTACTCCTATATAAATGTCAAATTAATTGGATGAAGATCAACAACTTAGATGGAAAGGAAGAAATTAAACGAGCACAAAGATTTTTGGTTGATATTTTCTTTTAATAGTTGTTGATACACTTTTTGAAAGATAATTTTTGTTTAAGCTTTGTTAAAAGAAATTAATGAATGGGGTGAATATGTGGCAGATAATGATATTGATCATACATATGAGATTTGTTAGAACTCAACAAAGTTAGGGGATCCTGATTCGAATTCTAGAAGTCTATTTATGGGACTGGGTTTTGGTGGAAAGTTGTGTGGGTTTTTGTGTTGTTTCTTGAACATTGTAATTTTCTAATTTGATTAACCTATTTTTTGTTTTCTAGCTTTTGAGCATAGGAACGCGAGAGCTCATTTCAACCTGCATAGAAAGTTAGTTTTGGTTCCTCTCTGTGATGTTGGGCCTAGACTTTAATTTTGTTGTATTGTGTTGGAGTATCTATCCATTGTACTTCCTTCAATATATAGTTGCTTAAATGAAACGACCATCGTGTTTTCAAAGATCTTAAAAAAAAATTAAGAATAGAGTCTTGCTACAACACCATCAATATGGAAAATCATGTAGATTAAATTGAGTTTGACCTAACTTGTTATCCAACTCATTCAACCAGTTGTTGTTCGTTGTTCAGTCCATAGTTTTAGTCAAAATTGGATCGGACCAACCCTATTATTTGCATGCTAAGGTTGAGTTGGGTTTATGAATTGTGTCTTAAAATTTTTATAATTTTAACACGATTCAATACAATTGTGTATATTCCAACACTGAAATTAAATGAAATTAGATTAAATACAACATATGATTCTAATAAAATTCATACCTTAACATTCCTTTTTAAGTGTTCGTTTCACACATATTAAACAAGCTAACATTACGTTTTAAATAATTATGGTTCTTTTACCTACAATATTTTTAATTATGTGTTAATTCATTTTATTTAAATAATTAAAAATAATTTTGATAAAATTATAATTAATACTATTTTGAATTTTAAAAATAACAATTAAAAAAATTGTTTCTTAAAAAACGAATCATAAAAGGAAATGTAGGGAATAGTAAATTCTACAAAAGAGTCACTCACTTCCATAAAATACATAAATTTAAAATATATAAAAACAAATAAACAAAGTAAAATATCTTTTTGAGTTTACATTGGTCTATTATTTGTTTTTTGTGTCATATTAACCTCTTAACTTTCAATTTTTTTAAATTAGTGGCAAAAAATTTTAAAATTATTCGTTATGTTCGTGGATAATAAATAAAAATAATTAAAAATAAAATATTTTGATAGGTTCAATCTAACAACACTTTTAGGGTGAATGAAAAGTTTTGAAAAATAGTGATTTATTGTCCTAAGTTAATTTTGGCTTTTCTTTTAAAATAATTATAAAAAAAAAGTTTAAATAGTCTTTAAATTTCTATAAATTGACGTGTTTTTTATTTTCGTATTTGTAATTTATTTTTTTGGAAATAATTTCTGAATGTTAATTTTTTTTGTTTTACTCTCTAAAACCGAAATTCACAGAAAATTTTTAAGAAAAATCCACAAAAAAACTTGTAAATTTTTCGCGAATTTTAATTTTAAAAGTTAAAACCAAAAGAATTTTAACATTTTAGAATATTTTTAAGAAAATAAACTACAAGCATAAAAATCAAAAACACACAAACTTAAAGAAATCAAAGTACTATATAAATAATAAAAAAATTAATATGTTAATGGATTTACCAATTTAAAAACTCAAATTTAATATCAAACTAATAATATATTTCTCGAGTTAGATTAGACATGCTCGAATGAATTCATAAATAAGATTTATTTTTTAATTTGTTGAATAATTAATATATTTCACTTACATATAAATCAAATATATTAATTATTTAATAAATTTAAAAAATAAAATTTATTTATAATTTATTTTATAAAATATATTTCAATAATTAAGAAATTGATTTGATTTGAATCCGCAACATATGTGAACACGTTCAGTAGAATCAAATAACATTTTTCTTATGTTTTGGGATGCTCTATTTTTACGGGTTATGTTTTGCAATGCTAGAATATTCATAAAATATAAATTGTTTGTAGGAATGAGAAATGATACACGGATCTATTAATTTGTTGTTTCACAAAAATTAATTAAATATAAATTAATTATATAAAGTCATCCATTCTAAAAATAAATTAAATATAAAAAATATTTAAATTTAGTTGCATCATATGAAAATAAGCTGTACGGTAAATTTTTGTTTAAAGATTAATTTTAGAATAAAAACTAATATACTAAACTTCAAAAAAATTAATTTTAAAATATAATTCATTATATTAAACTTCAATACAATTCATTCTATATTATATGGGATCAAAATCATTTCTAAACTTCTAAACTCACACTAGCAAAACCATTCATAAGGTGCGATACTTTCCTAAGCTATGCATATGGCTAGCTAAAAGCTGTGTCTGGCAGTGGCACTACCCATATCCACCCATCGTAAGAATCCTGTATAGAAGACTTTCTATATGTGGTAAACTCAACCATCCCATCTAGTTATCATTTTTTTTCATATGTGAATTTATATTATCTTCATTTGTGAATTTATATTATCTTCATTCATCTAGTCGTGAGATTTCTGTTTAATGAAATCTCATTTATTAAAAAAAAAACATTAAAAAAACCGTTGGGAAGCATGTCAAAAACCTATAAAAAAAATAGAAATTTAAAAACATTTCTAGTCTATTTTATACAAATGTTTTTATAATATTTATAGGAATTAATTAAAAAAAATGTGAAGGAATTACAATAAAAGTCTAATATTTTCATAAAGTCTGAATAAAAGTTTTTTTTCTTCTAATAATGTGTGAAATAAAAATGTGTTTATTAGCAAAGAACGATATTCATACTCCTTTGATTTATTAAGGGATCGGAGAAGCTTATGAAAAGTTTTACACTATATCCGAAAAAACTCCTTCTATCCATAATTTGACCCAACCGTCACAAATTCATCCTAATAAGAAAAAGACCATGTGGCCGTGTTGGGGAATCCAGAAGAGTCGGAACATCGACTTGATAAATGCTCCAGAAGCACAAGAGAGGGAAACACTACATCTCTTATAAATTTAATATTTCACCCATTCATATGGCGGAGCTAGAAAAATTATGAAGCCTGGGCAAGTTTCTACCGACTTCATAATTTTCTACCAAAATATTATTTAACATAATAATTTTTTACGAATCGTAATAGATAAATAGTAATCACTCTTCTACTGTTCTAAACTATGGCACATTGATATTTACAATTTAAATTTTCATCCGGACGATATTAGAAACCAAAAAAAATATACATCAACCACTAAATATACCATCACCATCAAGTAGTATGTTTAAGGATTTTGAACTTTGAATTGTGACTATTCGCTTGATCTCTACAAAGAGCTACGCTGATGTTCTTCATGCTAATCTAAGATCAAGAAGTCTCTGTAGTTGTCCAAAATTTCAATTAACTAAAACATATCATAGTAGTTACTTCACACTTACACTTGTTAATGAGTTCCTGCATGCCAAATTATGAGATTTTGGTGTTAGGTTTCTATAATTACCATCTTTTAAATTCTCAACTAATATATTTGCATCAGCTTGTTCTAGATCTTTTTCCTTGCTCCTTTCACAAACTTCATCTAAGGATTTGTAAGTGTAAAAACAAGTACATATTATGTAATAAATGAGATTTATAATTTGAATCCCACTAATAAAAATATAATAGTAGTTCAATCTACCTCTATTAAGATTTATATCATTAAACCATATCCTCTCTTTATCAGTATACTTATGAACCAATGATATCAATAATGTGCCTATATAGCTACCAATAGTTGTAGTTATGCAGTAGAAAGCAGAAAGCAGTCATGATGGATGTTAGCTCCTCGACCCTATGGACAATGACTTCATTGAAACAATCAATATGATTAGTAAGATTTGGCATCAAGGAAACAAACCATAAATCAATATAAAATTTGAAAGAATGAATAACAAGATTTGTGAACTTCATTGAACTTACACTTTAACAAAGATTTCAATGTCAGTTATTACTGACTTCTAGTATTCTATTTAGCAGAAAAATCATAGCTAGCTTGCAACCTTTTGCAAGCATGATCATCATACAAATTCAAGCAACATCTAGTATTCTATTTTTCACCATAACATTGAGTGAAACAAGCAAGTGAAACAATCAATAACAACAATTCAGAACCATAATTCGTAAGAAACAAAAGCGAAAAAAGAAAAGAAACTTGGTTGAGGCAATTTACCAAACACTTATTGTGCAAAAAGGCGGTAACAACAATAATTCGAAACTGATTCTTAAACCACAACCTACTGCAACAACAATCATCAAGAACAACTATAATCCACTTCCCAATTTTCCAACCCCTTCATTACCAAGTTCTCTAATCGCAAAATTCCGCAACATCGACACGAACTACTCAGAACCAACTTGCAAATCAATACAAAGCAATCTTCAACAATCTTCAATACCTACAAATCTAATCATCAACAATAAGAATCTAATATAGATATGAAACCTCCAAGTTTCCTTCAACATCATTAGAACCAAGCAAAATCCTCAAAGCCTCATAACCGAGTCAACACAATAATTTCAGATTCAGGACAGAGCTTAAAAGAAGAAATAAGAAGAACTGAAGCAAAATAAAAGGAAAAGAGAAAAAGATCAGGATTGAGAGTCTTCCTGTTAAAGTCGTCGAATTTGATTTTGCCCAGATTTGTTCAATTTCGCACCTTCAACTGTCACAAAAGCTTCCACCGAATTGCTTCTTCCACCTAGATAGAGGAAGGAAGAGCCCGGGCAGCTGCCCTAGCTGGCCGGACGGTGGCTCCGCCACTGGTGAATTTATCCATAATTTGACCCAACCGTCACAAATTCATCCTAATAAGAAAAAGACCATATGGCCGTGTTGGGGAATCCAGAAGAGTCGGAACATCGACTTGATAAATGCTCCAGAAGCACAAGAGAGGGAAACACTACATCTCTTATAAATTTAATATTTCACCCATTCATATGGAATGTGAAATTTTAACCACTCACACTTGCACCTAACATTCTCCCCACACACACAAGTGACTCTCCAACACCCTATAAAAGAATCGAACACCAGATCCAACTCTTGTTCCCCCACCAAGCAAAACCACGACTCTTATACCATTATTGGCGAGTCTAAGAGAGTTAGGAGCACCAATGAGACTAATGCTCAAAGAATACAAAAGAGGCAAACCTCACATCTCAACCCAAAACCTTAAGGTTTTAGGTAAATGGGTCATCTTTTCTTATAAATTCAATATTCCACCCATTCATAGGCAATGTAGGACTTCAACCACTCACACTTGGACTCATCATTCTCCCCCCACAAGTGTGAGGCCCCCACACCGTATAATTGAATCCAACACTGGATCTAGCTCTCGTTCCCCCCACAAAATCGAACCACGACCCTGATACCACAGTTGGAAACAAACAAACAAAACATAGAGAAAAAAAAGAGGAACAAAATCATAACACATGAACATAACATGAAAGCTCCAAAACTGAAGAAAAAACCCGACTATTATTGAATGACAACCAGAGAATAACACTATGTGAAATTTATTACAACACATAATATTCCTCAACTACCCGAAACCCTCAGTACACCCACACCTTCCCAAATAAAGATTTAACTACATCTCACAACACTCTAATACAAGATTATAAGAGAACAAAGAAAGTCAAATACAAATTTAAAGTGGTTTTGACGGGTGCATCTTGGAACGAAGAACTTAAATCCTATATATAGTCTTGGACTCCCTCTTCCTTCACAAAACTAAGTGATATGAGACTTAGAGGAACTTGAATCCTATATATAGTCTTTGACTTCCTCTTCCTTCACAAAACTAAGCAATGTGGAATCTCTTCAACATGTATATTTTCACCCAATCCCAACTATCTTCACCTTGATTGAAAATAATGCATTAACTTTTGTTGTCTTCATTGACAATCATAATCCACCATAAAGAGTAGAGTCACTTGAAACTACACCACTCCAAGAATTTTCACATCCTCTTCATCAACAATCCTAACTTTAAAAAACTATCATACTCCACCTAAAAAAGAGTATACTTCACTTGAAACTAAACCGCTTCAAAAATTTCCACATGTCAAAAACCAAGTTGAAAACTTATAACTTATGGTGCAACTTTCATGTTGGTAGGAGACGCTTCAACCATTGACATAATCTCATAACACACTTTGCAACAATGCACATGTGTTAATCCTTTAGCTATAACCCGTCCTTTTTCATGACAACGGAAATTTTATGAGGACACACTTCTCATTTTTTAGAGAAGATCATCCTCTCTCACAACGAGAGAGACATTGCTAGAATTTGAATCATAGCTCTTCTCTGACGCTGCCCCATCATAACATTTATACTTTATATGTCCAATCCTTCTACATTTCTAACATCTCATGTAACACCCCCTTCTATTTACCCGCGTTTTATAAATAATAATCAGAGTATTATAATCATAATCCAAGAGGCGTCACAATTTAAATAATTTAAATCAATCAATACGGTGCCATGCTTTCACTGAAAGAAATTTATTAAGTAATAATGCAAGAGATTATGTTCAACAGCGGAAATGTAACATAACCAAAAATTCCGAATACATCCTTCACAGTATTCCAGGATAATGAACTAAAACATGATTCAAAACATTAAGAAATTCCAGGATATTAAATCAAGACACAATTCCTGACTATTAAGAAAATATCCGTTTAAAGGATTCAAACAACCGTTTCCCCAGTGTTACATCTACCAGAGCACGACACTGACACGCGGACTAATTAACTGACTCAATGCTAGAGCTATCCTCACCAACTCAAGCGCTAATCACTGGATCGAAATTGTTAAAGTAAGGGTGAGATCTCAATTCAATATAACATGCATTATACGTTTTTAAAATGCAACAGAATAATCGGATACGTTAATCCGTTAACTAAACACAAATCATAAATCAATTCACAAGGCAATTCACACAATGAACATGTATATAACAAACAATGGAAATTGCAACACTGGAATCCATCCTAGCATGTTACAATCCCATATGCAATGCAGACTCTATGCATGTGGTACCAAAACGTGAACCGCGTTCACCCACTGTTCCGTTTACTCGTGGAAACACAGTGTAATCCATGATTCGCCCAGAACACTGAGTCAAGAATCCAATCTCTGATTCGCCCATAACCACCGGGTCAAGAATCTAGCCTCACTACCTCTGCACCAGGTAAGTCTATTGGCTCTGCCAGTTCGCTTCCGCACAATGGGAATGAACCAATTTAACAAATGCTCATGCATGCATCATAAAAGCATGCAACATCAATTCAACGGAATATGATAACAACATAATTCCACATAAACGCCAATACCAATCGATCACATGATGATAACATAATCATGAATTAAATTATCACAAAGCATAAACATGCCAAACGCTTACTCTTCAATCAGTAAGACTATCACCAGTATATAATAACAATAACACATGATACCAATACAATCATGAATAAACCACAAGGGAAAGAAAACATCACGTGAACGTCAATCTCCATTCAACTTGTCAAACAATCTAAACCAATTCACAGATTATGATCTCAACATAATTCACTTATTGCCAATCACCAATGTATCGCATTTAATCATAGTGAATAATCAACACAACATTGTAAGCATTAGTACTCATCCAATAACTCAGGCCATTCATATTAATTTCCCATTATCCTTAATTAATCACTCTTTTCAAAAATCGGGAACTCGACTATATTTAAAATAATTTTAGCAAAAGAATATTTTTCTCTTTTCAAAAGGTAGTATTTTAAATTTAAGAAATAACGCATTTCGAATCGAATTCTGGTTTAGAAAATATGAAGTTTTGAAGTTTTGGAAATTTTGAAAAATACTCGCTCCCTGTTTTTGTATGGGAACCCGGTTCCTACCTATACAGGAACCGGTTCCTGAGTGTAAAAATCCCAATTTTGGCCAATTTAACACTGGGAACTCGGTTCCTCCCCACAGGGAACCGGTTCCCACGACCTATGACAGCATTTTCTGCTACTTTTGACAGCATTTTGCACCCATTATCATCTCCAAACTTTCAAGTACGAATTGGGACATTAGGAACACCAAATCATGATCATTTCACACCATTTTAACATCAAACAACATGGTTTATTCATCCTTATTATTCATTCAACACACTAGATGATCCTAATTCCAAACACCGACACAAAATAGGGTTTCATTCTATAAACCTATGATCATCAAAATTCAAACTTCCTAACATACCCAATTATCCCTTTGATTTCCAAAACCCATAAAACATATTAACCGAACGAAATCACCCCTTACCTCGCGATGATCTTCGATTTCTCTCGGCGTCGGCTTTCCTCTCTTCTCTTCTCTTCTCCAACTCTACGTATAATAGCTTTTCTCCCAAAAACCTATTTTCTTTTCTTTTCCTTTTTATATTCCTTCTAATAATCCTTTATTTATTCCAATAAAATAAAACAAATGGTAATTAGTAAGTGTAGTGTAATTTACTCCTCACACCCCTAATTACACCTCACACCTCCATCTCTTCTTTTCTTCAATTAATCCCATAAATTCCAAAAATATAATTAATTCAAGCCTTTAATTAATTAAATAATTAAATTCCTATTTATTTAATTTCTGAATTAAATCGGGGTGTCACATCTCACATTTATTTCATTGTTTTTCTTCACATGCGACTTTCCTCTAGCAACTAACACTGAGTTTAACGAAGTATTATCCTCACACTTCAATCTTCTTTCTTCATAAATAATTTTGCTAGTAATTTTTTGAAAACTCAAAGTTTCCTTCCCATTTACCAAAATAAGTTTAATATGTTCATAGGAATATGCAAGAGACCATATGAGTCTCAAAACTTTATCTTCATCTTCAATCATGACTCCAATAGTTTCTAATGCAGAAACAATGCCATTGAGAACACTTAGATGATAAAATACTTTTGCATGTTCATCCATACGCAAGCTATGAAACTTCTCCTTCAACAACAACCAATTTGATATACTCTCTCCTTGATATAGCCCTTCAAGTTTTTCCCAAATATCTTTGGCTGACAAAGTACCAAGAATAACATAGTAAAAAATTTACACACAAGCAAACCAAGACTCTTGATACCACTCGTCGGAAAAAACATAGAGAAAAAAGAGGAACACAATAGCAACACAACATTTCACTCATTTATAAGAAATGTGGGACTTTAGCCACTCACACTTGTACCTAACATTCTCCCCCACAAGTGTGAGTCCCCTACATCCTATAATAGGATCCAACACCAGATCCAGCTCCCTCTCCCCACTAAGTCGAACCACGACTCTGATACCACTATTGGGGAGTTTGGGAGAGTCTGGAGCACCAATGGACAAATGATTCAGGGTTACAAGAGATGGATATGCAACATCTCAACCAAAAACCTTAAGATGTTAGTTAAAAAGGTCATCCCTTTTATAAATCCCACATTTCACCTATAACACCCTAATTTCCCCAGGTAATTAATTAAATAAATCAGAGAAAATTAAAACAATTTATTCAATTAGGATGTCACCTTCATCCAACATACATGCTCATGAAATAAGATACGCAACACAAATTTACATATTCATTAGTCTTAAACTTTATTTCCTTTATTCGCAGCAGAAAACGTCAATAACAATTATTTTCAATCAACATGAGTGATAAACATCATCTTTGCAAAAATTTAACATAAAAAATACTTAAATCCAACAAATGGAGTTATGCAAGAGTTTACTTTCAAAATAAACAAAACAAGCGCAATTCCCTAAGTATTACGTATCAGAGCTGACACCGACTCAATCTACACAAAATGAGGTAACTCCCCAGCTAACCTCAACCTCGAGCTACTTAGGATAATTAGAACGTTACCAATATAAAGGAAAAATTCAAATAGAAGGGATGAGATATCATAATATAAAAGAAACCATAATAATGAGTATATATCAATTCAAGTACACATAATCATAATTTTTACCTCACACATTTACTTCATTCTTCGTAACATCAAAATGCATCAACATACAATTAAATATACAACTAACGCGTAATAACTATAATAATGCAACTTATACTTCTTCCACGTCAAAATTATCAAGTTAACTAATAGTTGTTATCCTAGAATTTATTAAGGTATTCAAAGGTACGTATTAAATGCAGACGTCCTTGTGAGCTAGGGGTCGATCCTTAAAAATAAGGGGTTCTTCAGAAGATTGAAGTTTGACCAAGAAAAAATGCTAAGACAAGGATGTCGAAGAAGAGGTACGTCGACCAGATGGATAAAGTGTGGAAGTTGGTCGATTCGACCGAATGATGAATAACGAAGGAAGTAGTCGAAGCTGAGCCTAGTCGATTATAGAGAATTCTGGACTTAGAGAAATTTCATTATTTTGCTCTTGCTAAAAGAAAGTGTCGAAGTTGGGAGTGGTTTACTCTTAGAGGCTAGAAGCGGGAAGATTCAAACTTCAAAATTGTGGGCAGTTATCAAAAGCTTCGTGTGTTGTTTAAGCGCCAAATAGGTGGCGAAATTCTGTGAAGTGGTTTCTTCAAGTTTTAAGTGTCACACATAGATTGCTTTTAGGAAGTTATGTTGTAAATACTATAAATAAGTCATCTCAATGTAAATTTAGTGTTTTCACTTTTATACTCAAAATACTTGCCAAAACTCTGCCTAATTTCGAGCGTCAGGAAGAAAGAGTTGCGAAAGTGTTTGATGTACGTGAATCACCACCTTTATTTCAATGCAAAACCTTTATGTTTCAGTTGTTTTCTTTGAAACTTTTACTTGCATTCTATTTACTTCTCAACAATCACTTTGTGTCTTCGTGTATGTTGATGCTCTTCTTGTTACAAGTTTCGAATTAACAAAAGAGTCGGTCGACCCTTATTTCGTTTAGAACAGACCTGAATTTACATCCTTCTGTCGGTCACGAGTCACCATAGTAGGTCAAAATCAGTGAACACTTAAATTTGTTAAGTTATTTAGGTTTTTGTCTCCATCGGTCACGAGTTACCTGCCGGTCGAACCTGAGTTATTGTGTGGAAAGGCGTTATACTTATTTCCTTAGTCTTAGGAAATCGTTTCTTAGGCAAGGATTTCTACAGAATCAGTACAATTTCAAAAATCTTAGCACATATCTTAAGATCAACTGGTCGATCTTGCGAGTGAACCTTAGTTTTAGGAATTTGGGAGAACCAGCTGTTTTTTACCATTTTCCACAATAAACAATAGTATAATGCAATGCGACTGACTCACGGGATCAATGCATGTGGTACCAACCAACAAAGCATAAACCCTCAACATAATATCGAATAAGGTAGAAACATACCATAAGCCTTCACCATCTTGCCATAGTGAAAACTCTTACTCCACATGACAAGACGAGGAAAAGTGGTAGTCTCCATCACCCCATCAATAATCTAACAAGGAACAAGACTCATGTTGTTAATAATGTTATGATGTGAAAAAATCTTTCCAAAATTTTTACCAAGGTGATGGTGGTAATTCAAATTATGAAGAAAATGAGTGAATTTTTCATTACTAAGAAATTATGGTTGGAAAAGAGATTTAGGTATGCAACAAATAGTTTTTCTTCTCTCCATTTACTGGCTTATGAAAAAATAAAAACATCATTACAAAGCCTTGACATCTCCAAATTTACACGCTATTTAAATCCCCTTACCTACCGAACTATTCAAAATTCCCACTTCCTCAAATATCAGGGAAAACATCACTTTACTCATTCCAAAGAAATTGTTCAAGACTTCATTCATAATATCTCATTCTCATAATTTCAAAAACCCTAATATGTCTAACAAATAAGACATGTCTGATTAAACTCCATATAAGGAAATTGAAGGTATTTCTAATGTGATGACAAATGCCATTACTCTCTCAATTATTCCTATTAGAACTCCAAAGAAAAGTAGAACAAAGACCCTTGTAGGAAGAGGTCTTCACTTCTTTCATGTAAGTGCTTCTACTAATCGTACTATTTCTATATAAAACGCTTCTGAGGTAATCACATCTCCCACACACATGATGGTTCAACTGGACCTAATGTCACTAAAATAATCAAGGGATGAGGACAACCTAATAGAAAAAAGGTTCCCAAAAACTCAGCCAGAAAGACGTTGAAGTTGACCAAAGCAATCGAAGGTTATTGTATGACATTCATAGTGAAAATTCAACTCCAAATGATGCACCTGATGTTGGGACATCATTTATTAAGTCATCAAGTATTAATATGAATGAAAATCTTGATACATGTGAAACTGGGCTTGAGGGTAATACATGAGCAGATGTTGGAAAAAGAGTTGATCAGGATAAGTTAGTCAACATTGACAATCTTCCTTTTGATGATAAACCTATTACTAAAACATTAGCCTCTGGAATTGCCAAGAAATTAAAAAACATGAAGAAAAAAATGGATGGTATGATTGACATCACTCCCTCAAAGAAAGGTGTGAGTCTAGGTCCAAAGAAGGGATGGAGTAAGGTTCTGGCTCCTGCTTGGAAGAAGAAGAAGAACCTGAAGAGGAATGATGTTTCTTCCAGTGAATCAGAGTTTGATGTTGATATTGATGTCGAGGAGATTGTGCATGAAGGAAAACAAAAGACTGCAGCAAAAAGAAGTCTTGTCGAGGTTCTTGGTGTCCCTCTGGATAATGTGTCCTTTCACTCGATTGAGAATGTTAACAAATGAAAATTTGTCTACCATAGACGTATTTCTCTTGAAAGAGAACTGGGAAAGGAAGCTCTAGAATACAAGGAGGTAAGTGCTGTAAAAAATTGGTAAAAGAATTTGTTCTGAACATTACTCAAGGGTGTGATGATAGAAGAAGTATGAAGTTTAGGAAGGTTTATGTAAGAGGAAAATGTGCGAAATATTCTCTAGTAATAATAAACAGGTACTTAGGAAGATGTGAATCAGAAAACTAGAAGTTAAGGCATCTGATGACCTCATCTGTAGAGAAATTACAAGGAATCAAGTTAAGCATTAACCTAGGAAAGGAAAGTTGTCTGTAAGCTATTTAAGTGTGAAGTATGTAATTTTTCACAAGATTGGATTTGTAAATTGGGTGCCTATTAATAATATCTCCATAATAGCTACATGTTTCGCTAGACTTATTTACATCATCGGTACCAACATAAACTATGACTTTGGTACTTATATATTTGAGGAAACCTTGAGGAAAGCCACATCCTCTGTAGTAAAGTTGTCCATATCTTTTCCTACTTTGATATGTGGAATAATTATGAATAAATATCCTGAAATCTTGACTGACTCAGATGGTATTAGTAAGAAGAAATGTCCTATTGTGTTTCACTAAAAACTCTTTGAGAGAACACATGTTGTAGACATTGCCACAACCTCAAGAAAAAGGAGCGTCGGTCCCATTTCTAAGGCGGATTTCATAGCAAATTCAAATCCCACCTGCAAATAATTGGATGAGACCATCAAATTCAGTACTGCAAGAAGAATAACTCTTGAAAAAATTATTGAGGCTTTAGAAAAAGAAGTTGATCAAGAGGATGTTTATATTGAATAAGATGATAATGAGAAGAAAGAAGGTGTCGTTGATGAAGTATGACGATTCTTTGTGTTTTGTTCAAATTTGTTTCTTCTGAGGTAGTGATTAAAGGCTTATAAACCAATTTTTGTTTTGGCACTTTGTGATTTTTGTGGTGTAATTCTTGACAATATATGTGTTTCCAATGAATGACCTTTATTGTGTGGTTTCAGCAGTTAATTTTTTGCTTCCATCTGTGTTTTGTTCTTGTGTGCATTGCGTGCTTCCATTTTGTGTTTATAATTATTCTATTTTTTGGCTAAAGGGGGGGGAGTAAAGTGTTAGTGTGTTTCATGTGTCATGGTGTTACTAAACATGTCTTAGCATGTTAAGTAGCATACTGATATGACTATGATACTTCTAAGGAGAGATTAGTGGTTGTATTTGCTTGTTGGATGCAACTTTTAAGGGGATGATGATAGTTTGTCATACTGGTATGCTACTACTGGTAGAATTTGTGTACATGATGTCTTCTCATATGTTCTGACATCTTGCCTGATGTGAGGAAATCCTGATGTGAGGTTGTTTTATCTTCTTCTACTACTGTCTCTGATGTGTGAGCTTGTGTAGTTCATATCTAGTTTACTGGACTTTCTAGTGATATGAGTTTTCTCTTTGAGGGGGAGTCTCGATCATGTGTGACAATGGGAGTTTGGACTTGTCTATGATGTCAAACCACATGTATGGACATCTATCTTCTTGAGTATTGAAGATGGTGATGTGTAACTGCATGTATTCTCTCATGTGTTCTTTTGTTGCAGTTTGTAAAAACTTTACATGTTTGCATGTAGCATGTGTTGTGGTGTTATTCCTCCCTCCATAATTATTGTGCTTTGGTTGTTTTAGCCAAAAAATTTCAAAGGAGGAGATTGTTAGTTCCATAATTTTATTATTGGCTATTTTTTTGCAAAACATAGTTCTATATTGATGTTGTTGCATCTTCATCAAATGTCATAACAATTTTACTATTATGTGTTTCAGCATGATGTCAAAGACATATGTCATGACATCTTGGTCTGTGTACAACATGCGATGTTGTTGTGTATCACTTGATATATTTTATTTTATTTGATGAGGTCCTTTTCGATATACCTCATCATTATACGCAGGTCAAGGAGTTTATTTAGGAACAATGTGCATATTTGATTTGTTTCGTTAAAAAGGATCTTGGAGAATTTTTAGGAAACTTTAAAAAGATTTGTTCCTATTTTTATATGAAGATCTTATAGTAGATTTATAAGTGAATATTGGATTTGATTTGAAGAATTTAAGCCCATTCTGCAAGATTCTATATATAAGGACTTGTTATGACCTAAAATATCAAGCATTCAAAAAAAGAAAAAACCTCGTGTGCAACATAAGGATTAAGGTTTTGGAAGTCTTTTAGATTTTTAGGGTTTGTGTTTTTGTATGTCACTCATGAATCTTTTGATGCATTGAATAGACTGGTTGTTGCTTGTTTATCAAGCTATTGTTCTCACTCATGAGCTTTTAAAGAGTTAAGTATTGTTCTTAGTTGAAGCTTTTAAGAAAAACTAAGTATTGCTTATTGGAAGTAATCTTCTTTTAGGTTTTAAGTCTAGTTACAAGTCTAGTCACAAGGTTTGAGACTGTACGTTTATCACAACAGTGATTGAAAGTGAGAGGGATATCTCATATCTAGTGGTTTCTAAGTAGAAGTTGCACAAGATAGTGATTAGGCGAGAAGTTGTAAAATAGAGTTGGTTTAGCTTTGAACTAATATTATCATAGTGAATTTTCTTCCTGACTTGGTAGCCTCCAGAGTATGCGACGTTGCACCAAACTGGATTAACAATTGATTGTGTTATTTAAATTTCTGCTTAATCACCTGTTTTAACAATTTTTTATTGGTGGATATTATAACATTTCTCTTGACATTATGTGGTGTGAGGATATCCGTCTAAACATCTGCAATTGAAGTGCCAAAATTTCACTCCAAATTGATTCTTCCCAACCAAAGAGGTGCCAAAATTTCACTCCAAATTGATTCTTCCCAACCAAAGAGATGGTATGGTCCTATAGTAAAATTCAATTAATTTGAAAGAAAAAGAACAAGAAAGTCATGGAATTCAAGTGACTTAGGTAAATATGAACCGAAAGTCGTGCCCATATTTGTGATGAACTATCCGTTTTTGCAAAAAGGACATGTCTCTCCAAAATTTCATAATTTTTAAATCTTCCCTTTTGTTTACAAGACCACATGTATTGATTACATTAATCTAAACAACTTATTTCATAATAACACGGCCCGTTGAAAGTTTCTCTCGAGCTCTTAACCAAATATTTGACCCCTTTAATTATGACAAAGATTTATGAATTATTTGGTGCTAGCTCCAATCCACAAAGTCTCCATACTTTAAAATGCAAATCTCCTTTGTTGGCGCTGAAATTGATTCTTTTCTATTGGTTTTTCCACTAGATTTGCAAATATCATGGATGGAGATGTGATACATGTTATGGATGGACCATTAAAGTGTCGTATCCCCATTTTGTACATACTATAGGTTCTAGGCATTTAAGCAATACCCGCCAAATCACATGCTACTTTGTTATATGTAAATAATACTTCTCTATGTTTCAACATGATCAATTCATATTAATTTATTCAAACAATATATGAGTACTATGTTATGATGAGAAATATGTTAAGGTGTACTGTGTTTTACTTTCTAGGAGCAACAATGTTGACCATACTTAGGACAATAAAGTAATAAATTTGAAGGATTTACTTTGTGTTTTTGAAATCATGGATTTGATCAGGATATTGTTTGCTATTGAACGAAAAATTATTTGACCAAAAAATCTACATTGTGAGATTGTGATCTTTTAACAACCTTTTGAGTTTAAAAATTAAAAAATGAATAACAATCTTCACCATTTTGTATTTAGAATAGGAGAGCTCTAAAAAGTTCAAAGAGTAAAAATAACAATAAAGTTGGCGAGAAAAAGGAATTTTTTTTGAAAAATTAAGTTGTTAATTGTTGGTTGGTTCAGTAGTGATTGACACTGAACTTGGTAGGGAGAACCACGGTTCGATTTCCCACAACGGCGATCGGAAGGGGGCTGAAACCACTTGATGCCACTGAATTATACCGGTGGTGATAAGCCAAAAAAAAAAAGTTATTAATGATGAATAGAATATACTTTGACAAAAAAAAAACCACTAAAAGAAAAATGAATTTTCAGAAAACAAAATATATACCGAAAATATTTTGCTCTTTTATCTTTAAGCTTTTGAAATTCAAAGAACATCAAATATTTTACATAGCTCAGTGATCAATCATATTACAAAAAAAAGACATTAATAATCTATGATGGATGATTATCTTATGATATTACTTAAATAAAATGCAAGATGTTTTTATAGTTTATGCATTGTCCAATAAAAATGATAACACTAAATTTTTTTTTTGAGATAATTAGTTAAAATATGATTATGATGATAAATTAACTATTAATCTAGACATGTTTGAAAATATTACACTGAAAAACAAACTTTTCATCTTCTTACTAGGATTTGATGATAATTATAAAGTTGATTATAAAATTATAAATAATAGACTTAAATATATATTTGGTCCTTCTATATTAATTTTTTTTAACATTTTAGTCCTTCTATAAAAACAGTTAACTATTAGGTCCCTCAATATCATATTTCATGTTTTTTTAGTGGTCCCTCATGATAAAATAATCTAATTTGCATAGGTGACATTGAAATTATCAAGTGACATTTTCTTAATTGATGTCACATCATTATAAATATTTAAAAATTTGTTATTATTATTTTTTTAATTTTCTTATAATAAATAATTAAACGTTTTTAATTATTTTAGTTATTTTTGTTTATAAATATTTATTTAGAAATTATATATTATAAATTTTAATTCTAAAATATATATTTTTAGGTCTATTTTTAATGACGTGACAACAATTAAAAAATATCACCTCATAATTTCAATGCCACATATGCAAATTAGATTATTTTGTCATGGGAACCTAAAAAAAATGAAATATAATATTGGAGGACCTAATAGTTAGTTTTTATTATAAGGGGACTAAAATGTTTAAAAAATTAATATAGGGAGCCAAAAGTGCATTTAAGCCTAAATAATGAGAATTTCTTCACCCACGAAATGAGTTTCTCCCACACTCTTGAAAAACCAAAAATACACTTCGTAAGTTAACTTACGAATTCACCTTGTTGGGTGAATTTGTAGGTTAACTTACGAATTGACCTTTCTGGATGAAGTCGTAAGTTAATTTACGAATTCATCCAATATCCAAAATTTATTAGGATTTAATTTTAATATATATATATATATATATATATATATATATATATATATATATATATATATATATATATATATATATATATATATAAAGAGAATAAAATATTTTGTTTTATTTCATGTGATTTCTATTACATATATACACAATTTCACGTACTAAAAAATAGAAAAATATATGCATTAAAGTCTAACTTATATTTGGTCTATAATAATAAAATCTATTAATAAAATCAATATCAATATCAAATTTGTTCTATAATAAAAAACCTATTAATATTATTGATATCAATTTCTATTTGAAGAGATACAATTGATTATTTTTGTTAGTGTTTTTAAGTTGGCATTAATTTTGGTAAAACTAGGCTATAGCAATGTCTTGATAGATGTCATGACATTCAGAGATTGAAGATAAATCCTACTGGACAGGGATGTTTGAAGTCATTTCGAGCCGAAGCTAAAGTCAGAAATTCAGAAAATCGATGTCATAACGGATGTTATGACATTCGATGTGACATTCTGCTCGAATGCTTTTCTGAGATTTTTCGGAAGTTTGTTGGTGCTAAATTATGTTTTTCATTATTAGAAAGCATGCTCACGTGGCTGCTAGGTTAATCTTAATTAAAACTAAATTGGTTGTTGAAAAGACCATGTTTTTAGGAGTAAATTAAGTGAACCCTAGCTATCTTTATGGAACCCAAACGAAGATTCGGGGATCGCTTCTATAAAAGGAATTCAACCCTTACACTGCCACAACGCCTCTGATTTTATTGAAGATATTGCAGGTTGTTATTTGTGTACTGTTAAGGATTTTAACAGTTGTTTTTGTGTAATTCTAGTTTCTCTTGTGAGCCAAACAATTATCAATTGATAAGTGCTTGGACTAGGATTTGTTTGTAAGGGTAGTTTATCACTCAAATCTTTGAAGCACGAGTGTTTGTCTCTTGATTGAAAGCTTTGAAGCGAGATCAAGATAGTTTATTGAAGTGTGTCTTCACAATTCAATTAATCAATAGGTTGATATCACTGCTGTGATTGAGGGGGAGTGAGTAGGAACTCAAGTCTAGGTAGGACTTAGATTGAAGTGTCATTGGGTAGGTCTTAAGTGAAGGAGATAAACTGGTTGGTTTATTCCTGAATTAATTCTACTAATAGTGAATTTCCTCTCTGGCTTGGTAGCCTCCAGATGTAGGTTTGTTAGAACCGAACTGGGTGAACAACTTATTGTGTTCTTTACTGTTTTCTGTATTTACTATGTGAATTGTTAACATAATGTCAGATACTGTGTCATAACATTCTCTGTGACATCAAGTATCTGCTGCCAGGAATTTCAATTGGCATCAGAGCAGGCACCCTGCTTGTTATTTCTGGGTGAGATCTAGAGATATTTGTTTCTGGCAGAATGGATAAGGAAGGAGGATTTGGAGGTAGACCACCTATTTTGGATGGGTCTAATTATGAATACTAGAAACCTCGTATGATTGCCTTTTTAAGATAAGTGGATATTAAGGCTTGGAGAGCTGCTGATAAAGGATGGAAATATCCAACCAAGGTTGAGAAAGATGGGACTACTGTCTTGAAACCTGAGGAAGAATGGAGCAAAGAGGAAGAGGAGCTTGCCCTGGGAAATTCTAAAGCACTGAATGCTTTATTTAATGGTATTGATGAAATATCTTGATGGTTCATCAATGTGAGTGGCCAAGGATGTTTGGGACACCCTCAAAACTACTCATGAGGGACATCCAAGGTGAAGATGTCAAGACTTGGATGCTCACTACCAAATTTGAGAATTTGAAGATGAAAGAAGAGGAGACTATTCATGAGTTTCACATGAATATCTTGGAGATTGCCAACACCTCAGGAGCTCTTGGTGAAAAGATGTCAGAGGAGAAATTAGTGAGGAAAATTCTCAGATCCTTGCCTAAAAGATTTGCAATGAAAGTAACTGCAATAGAGGAGGCACAGGACATCAGCACCTTGAAGGTTGAAGAACTTATTGGATCCCTCATGACTTTTGAGATGGGAATCAGTGAAACTATTGACAAAAAGAACAAGAGCATAGCACTTGTATCCAATACTGAAGAAGGATGCAAGGTGGAAGATGAAGAGAAGATATCTGAAGCTATAGCCATGCTTGGAAGACAACTCAACAGGCTTATCAAGAGGATTGATCCAAAGTCAAGGTCAAATGTCAAGGACATTGCATCTGACATCAGCAGATCTTATGACTCCAGCAAAAGATCCAAGTCAGAAGAAAAAGGGAGTCAAACCAGAGACATCCAGTGTCATAGTTGTGAAGGATATGGACATATTAGAGCTGAATGTCCCACCTTTCTTAAGAAACAAAAGAAAGGAATGGCTGTCACTTGGTTTGATGGTGATTCAGGAAGTGAATCTGAGGAAGAAGGTGCCAAACTTGTCACTGCTCTCACTGGAGTATACAATTTTGATATGGATTCTAGTGATGAAGAAGTGACATTTGAAGAACTTGCTGAAACCTACCAGAAGCTGTGTATAAAAAGTGGTGAAGTTTGTCAGCAAAATGAGGAACAGAAAAAGCTGATTGAGAAGTTGGAAGCTGAGAATGTGAAGCTAGAGGCTGAGAAAAAGGAAAACACAGCCACTATAAATCTCCTCAATAGTGATATTGTCTTGTTGAACTCCAAACTTGATCAGATGTCTAAATCTGTCAAAATGTTGACATCTGGTACTGATAAGTTGGAGGAAATTCTTCAGCTTGGACAAAATGCAGGAAATAAGCATGGTCTAGGATATGTGGCTGAAAAGAAACCTGTTGGTGACATTAAGAAGAGACATGGGAAAACTGTGTCAAAACAGTTGTCACAACACAAAACAGGAAATATGTCTGGCTCAGGGTATGTGACTGCAAAGAGATTTGCTAATAACCAGGAGAGGAACAACCCTGGCAAGCCAAAGACAAAGAAGATGCCATACCACAAACCAGGAAATAAGTATGCTTCAGGATATGTGGAGGCTAAGAAATCTGTTAATAACCAAAGGAAAAACAGACCTAATGAACCAATGTCAAAACAGATGTCACAACATTGGGTTCAACATCAAAATCATAGAAACTTGAACAAAAAGTTTCAAAGATGGAGATGTCATTATTGTGGAAGGTTTGGTCACATAAAGTCCTTCTGCTATAGGCTACATGGATATCTTAATCAGACTCCTTATCTTAAGTCTAAAAACAACAGGGTATCATACACTCAACAGTGGAAGAAGAAGACTGTAGCTCTGGTAGCTCACACTCCTCTTAGAGTGTCTGCCAAGAAAGATTGGTACTTTGACAGTGGGTGTTCCAAGCATATGACTGGAGACAGGAATCTTCTCAGTGATGTTAAGCCTCACTCTACCAGCTTTGTTACTTTTGGAGATGGAGCTAAAGGAGAAATCAAAGGTGTTGGAAACTCAAACTAGTCTGGAATTCCAAACCTGGATGGAGTGCTGCTGGTAAAAGGTCTGACTGCAAATCTCATTAGCATAAGTCAGCTATGTGATATGGGGTTCACAGTCAACTTCACTAAGGCTGGATGTCTTGTAATCAATGATGAACAAGTAGTGATTATGAGAGGAGTCAGATCAAAGGATAACTGCTACTTGTGGGAATCTAAGAACACTACTCTGCCCTCTGTGTGCTCCACAGACAAAGATGAAGAGGAAGTGAAGTTGTGGCAACAAGAATCTGATCATCCACATCTCAGAGGAATGAAAAGAATCAGTTCCATAGAGGGAGTCAGAAGGTTACCAAGAATTCACATGGATAAAGGGAGAATCTGTGGTAAGTATAAGGCTGGACAGGAAATCAGAATGTCACACCCAATGTCTAGACGTCTGACCAATCCTAAAGCACTGAAGCAAAGTACTGGGATCCGGCATGAAAGGCTAATCAAGCATCTCTTTGTCAAAGGAGGAAAGATCATGGTGCTTCAAACTTATGTTGATAACATAGTTCTTGGAGGAATACCTGACACAATTGTAAAACAGTTTGACACACAAGTGCAGGCTGAATCTGAAGTGATCCTCATGGGAGAGTTAGTTTATATTCTTGGACTGCAAGTCTCACAGATGGAAGACTCAACAATCCTTCCACAGAGCAAGTATGCAAGGAATTTTGTCAAGAAATTTAGAATGAAGAATGACTGTCATAATAGGTCTCCTGCCCCTACTCATTTGAAGTTGTCCAAGAGAACAAGTGGAGAAAGAATTGATCAATGCTTGTGTAAAAGTTCTCTTGATGGAGGTTTCTTCTTGAGAAACAACCTTGGCTCTTGGCTTAGCAAAAAGCAAAATTGTGTGTTTCTATACAATGTCAAGGATGAACACATAGCAGCTGGTAGAAATTGTTCTCAGATGATCTGGATGAAGCAGATGCTGACTAAGTACAATGTCACGCAGGATGTCATGACATTGTCCTGTGACATCCTTACCAAAGTGCTTGAGGCTAGTCAGTTTAAGACTTTAAGGGACAAATTGGGTATTTGTCAATATTAGAAGTTGTAGCAATTAACTGAGCCTACAACAAAGGATGAAAGGGACTTGTTATTTCAATTATTCATAAGTGGGTTATTTAGGTATTTTCATCCTCATTTTAAAAAGTCCAAGAATAGGAAGAGACACCCACATATAAGAGTTTCTCCATTTGAAAGTAGTAACACTCTTTCTTCACCTAAAAGAAACCCTGAAATCCCTTGCCTATTTCGCTCTCCTCCTCTCAAAAACCATCAGCGAAACATGTCTCCATCATCCTCATCATCCTCATCATCCCAAGAATCAGGATCTTCATCTCCCTCCATGGCTGAAGTTAGGTCAAAAGCCATGCAATAGAGTTACTCGCATACAATGGCCTCTGACCCAGAAAAAGTCAAGAAGTTACGTACAAGAAATGCAAGAAGGGCACAAGCATCCCCTTCTGGTAAGACTTCTATACCATCATCCTCGTCTCCAGGGTCTAGGTCAGTGAATGAGGCCATAGCTAGGATAGTGACTAATATCCTAAATGAGAATCAATCAGCACAGGATTTGGTCCCTCGAATCATAAGTCTGCTAGCCCTAGCTTAGCAGTTGATCCAGATGTCAATCAGAATGTCAAGACATCTGGTGATGATGTTGAGTCCCCTGTCATGGATGATGTAAATCCTTCTGCTCCAGTTCCTGAAAGATGTAAAGATGATAATGTAATTGAATCCCCTGCTGCTAATGAGCCTGCTGCTAATGAGCATGAGACTTCTGATGAGATTCTTGAGAAATCCCCAGATCATTGTACCTCTGTTAAATCTCCTGTTGTCTCTGCTGGTAACATCTCTGACAACATTCTTGAAGATTCGTCTGAGAAGAACCCCAATCAGAATATTGATTCCCATATCATCAATCTAGATGAGGAATTTTCTGATAATGACCTCATAGAAAAGGTTAATCCCAGCATTGCTAGGAGGGTAATGAAGAGGAAAGGAAAGCAAAATGCTATTCCAAGTTCTGTTCAGGAGAAGGCTACTAAAGTTGCTCATAAGACTCCTAGGGTTGTGAACAAGACTGTTGAAAAGGGAAGAGTAAGATGAAGAGTACATGTGGTACCTCTAAGGCAAAGAGCACCTCAATTGTGAAGAAAAGGAAAGCACCTGAGTCCTCAGAACAGGATGATTCTGATTTTGATGTTACAGAAAATGTCTCTGACATTCACTCAAGAAAGAGGTTGTCTCTTGGGAAAATGCCCATGGTCCCTGAAGTGGCAATTGACAACATTTCCTTCCACCACCCTGAGAATGCTAACAGGTGGAAATATGTGAGTTTGAAGAGAATTGCACTTGAAAGGGAACTGAATAAAGATGCTCTTGAATGCAAGGAAGTGGTTGATCGATCAAAGAAGGTTGATGAGAGTGGTGAAGTTCTCAAATTGTTATGAAGGCTTGGTGAAGGAGTTTATTGTAAACCTGTCCAGTGGATGTGCTGATGGAAAATCAGTAGACTTTAAAACTGTGTTTGTCAGGGGAAGAAAAGTGAAGTTTTCCCCAAGTGTAATCAACAAGTATTTGGGGAGATCAGATGATGCTCAACCTGAGCTTGAAGAAACTGATAATCAAGTGTGTCAAACGATTACTGCCAAGCAAGTAAAACATTGGCCATTGAAGGGAAAGCTTACTGCTAGCAAGTTGAGTGTCAAATTTGCTATTCTGCACAAGATAGGTGCAGCCAACTGGGTTCCCACAAATCACAAGTCAACCATCTCCATTGGTCTGGGAAGGTTCATCTTTGCTGTTGGAACAAAAGCAAAGTTTGATTATGGAAGCTACATTTTTTATCAGATCCTAAAACATGCTGACAATTATGCTATAAAAGGACCAATAGCATTTCCCTCCCTCTTGTGTGGTATTATAACTGATCAATATCCTGACATTCTGGGGGATAGAGATACAATGTGTAAAAGAGCTCCTGCCCTTGGCTTCCACTACAAGCTATTTCAAGGGAAGCATGTTCCTGACATTGTCATGACATCTGCTGAGACATCAAATGTCAAGCCAAACTCTCAGAGGGAAAATGTCATTGATGTGCTAAAAGAGACCTGTAGGGAACTTGAAGCAAGGAAGCAGACCATTGAAGAACTGATCTCTACACTTGAAAAAGAGGAAGACACAGAAGTTGAGGAAGAAAGGCTTGATGGTGATGATTCTGCTGCTAATATGGATGAAGATGCTGAGGCTAACCAAGCAGCTGCTGGTGAAGAAGGCTCTGAAGATGTTTCCTTCCACAGTGCTTCTTCTGGAGAAGAAAGCACTTGAGTTGTACTCCTGTGCCCTGATGCTTCTGTTTTTGTTCTGTCAATTGTACCTTGTTCTTGTTCTGCTTGTTTCCATTTCTATTTTGGATGACTGTAACTTTTGATGACAGATGTGTAATGCCTTGACTATAAACAATATTAGTACCTTCTTTAATTGTATGCTTGAATGCTTGGGGTACTTGTATGGTTTCCTTTGGCCCTTTATGGCTAAAAAGGGGGAGAAGAACTACTGTGTGACAGTAGTATTGGGAATTTGGGAAACTGTATGGCAATTTATATTTGCATGTGGGCAAGTGTGGGAAATTGTGGGATTTCTGTATGAGTAGAATTTATCTTATCTCTAGGTTCTAGTTTATTTAAGCTTAGAACTAGTTTGTCTTCTGCTGCATAGGTACTCTGATGTGTTAAGAAGTTTTAGCCAAAAATGTGCCAAAGGGGGAGTTTGTTAGTGTTTTTAAGTTGGCATTAATTTTGGTAAAACTAGGCTATAGCAATGTCTTGATAGATGTCATGACATTCAGAGATTGAAGATAAATCCTACCGGACAAGGATGTTTGAAGTACAACTCCGAAGCTAAAGTCTTGAAATTCGAGAAAGCCGATGTCATAACAGATGTTATGACATTCATGTGACATTCTGCAGAATCTTTTTTTCTGATTTTTCAGGAAGTTTGTTGAGCTGCTAAATTATGTTTTTCTGTTATTAGAAAGCATGCTCACGTGGCTGCTAGGTTAATCTTAATTAAAACTAAATTGGTTGTTGAAAAGACCATGTTTTTAGGAGTAAATTAAGTGAACCCTAGCTATCTTTATGGAAGCCCAAAACTGAAGATTCAGGACTGCTTCTATAAAAGGAATTCAACCCTTACACTGCCACAACGCCTCTGATTTTATTGAAGATATTGCAGGTTGTTATTTGTGTACTGTTAAGGATTTTAACAGTTGTTTTTGTGTAATTCTAGTTTCTCTTGTGAGCCAAACAATTATCAATTGATAAGTGCTTGGACTAGGATTTGTTTGTAAGGGTAGTTTATCACTCAAAGCTTTGAAGCACAAGTGTTTGTCTCTTGATTGAAAGCTTTGAAGCGAGATCAAGATAGTTTATTGAAGTGTGTCTTCACAATTCAATTAATCAATAGGTTGATATCACCGTGTGATTGAGGGGAGTGAGTAGGAACTCGTGTCTAGGTAGGACTTAGATTGAAGTGTCATTGGGTAGGTCTTAAGTGAAGGAGATAAACTGGTTGGTTTATTCCTGAATTAATTCTACTAATAGTGAATTTCCTCCCTGGCTTGGTAGCCTCCAGATGTAGGTTTGTTAGAACCGAACTGGGTGAGCAACTTATTGTGTTCTTTACTGTTTTCTGTATTTACTGTGTGAATTGTTAACATAGTGTCAGATACTGTGTCATAATATTCTCTGTGACATCAAGTATCTGCTGCCAGGAATTTCAATTTTTCCTTTGATTTACTTGATATGCATTAATTGTATAATATATTTCTAATAATATAATTAAATTGAATTCTTATTAATAAAAAATAACTTAAATTTATAATTAAAAATTATTAAAGTAAATTTTCTAATAATATAGTTAAATTGAATTATTATTAATAAAAAATAACTTAAATTTATAATTAAAAATTATTAAAGTAAATTTATGATATGAATTTAAAGAATGAATGTAATAACTAATTTTTAAATTATAATAGTGAAATATAATATATCTCATAAGAATTTTTTAATTATGAAGAGATACAATTGATTTTTTACTTGATTTACTTGATATGCATTAATTATATAATATATTTCTAATAATATAATTAAATTGAATTATTATTAATAAAAAATAACTTAAATTTATAATTAAAAATTATTAAAGTAAATTTATGATATGAAATTAAATAATTAATTTAATAATTAATTTTTTAATTAAATAGTGAAATATAAATTGTATTTTAATCCTAATAAATTTGCGATATTGGGCGAATTCGTAAGTTAACTTACGAATTCCCCAAATAAGGTGAATTCATAAGTTAACTTATGAATACACCTTAGTTTTTTTTTAAAATCGTGGATTATTTCGTAAGTTAACTTACGAATTCACCTTATTTGAGAAATTCGTAAGTTAACTTACAAAGTTGAGGGTATTTTTGATATTTCATCAGGGGTGAAGAAGAACCCTACTAGGCGGGAAAAGAAATTTTTTAAATAATATCATGTCATAAAACAAAAATTTTAAAATTTTATGATGAAGTCATCTACAAACAAAATTATATGTTGGAGAGAGTTGACAAGTGTCAAAAATACATTAAATATGTAGGCACTTACTGATTTATTTAACAAGTAATAAATATACAAATACCCAATTTATCAATGAAAAGTGATAAAACGTTTGTTTGGACATTTTAACTATGCATTTACTAAAAATAATTAAACAAGAGATGTTAGCAGAAGCGACAGATTTAACATGCATGTTATTAAAGGTTAATTCGATTTGTTATAGGGATGATTGTTTA
The DNA here is from genome assembly GCA_021764765.1 of Vicia sativa. NCBI lineage: Eukaryota > Viridiplantae > Streptophyta > Magnoliopsida > Fabales > Fabaceae > Vicia > Vicia sativa. The sequence continues at coordinate 132,656,103 of CM038792.1, read as the reverse complement.
ATCTGACCGTTTGGGGGCAACCGTGTTTTTTTATCAAGAGTGCATATGACAGATTAATGCAGGAGCAACGAGATATTGAGATTAATGTCGAAACGCCAATGCTTTGAAGGTAGTATGGAAAGCGAAAATCTCCCACAAAGTAAAGTTATTTGGGTGGAGAATGTTTAATGATCGTTTACTAACTAAATCTCAATTGGAAAAGAGAGATATTATTGTCAATGAGGAGGATAAGCTATGTGTGTTTTGCAAAGAACTTGTGGAATACATGGATCATATCATTATTAGATGTCCGATTTCGAATCAAATTTGGCATCATATCTTTGTTTGGTTAAACATGGCAGGGCTGAGTATTAACTTTAATACTTGTTGTGATCATTTCATGATGTTTCAATCTATCTTGAAGGACAGCGTGTCTAGTGGAATTGAGGGAACAATTAGGTTAGCAGCATCTTGGTGCTTATGGACGACAAGCAATAGATTTCTTTTTAATAATGAGGATGGAGGTTGGAGGATATTGTATTTAAAAAATTAAGATGCTTTCGTGTTGGTGGCTTCAAATAGGGGTGAATCGGTTGAATTGCAATTTTTACGAGTGGTGTAAATATCCTATAGATTTTCTTTGAATGTTATTTTTGTTAAAGATTGGTGTTTTTGTATTCGGATTTGAGTACCCTGGTACTCTTATTGGAATATAAAGTTGATTATAAAAAAAAGGAGAGAAAGTAGAGAGTGACAAAATTTATTTGAAATATGTTTGGACAATCGAGAGTTATTTTTATTCGCTTAAAAATATTGGTAACTCGCACCGATTTGGTGAGCTTTCACACTTCCTTTCTTTCACAATTTTAAAGCTTCTGACTTCTTGCCACATTATCTTTGACTTATGAACTTAACTAAAACTCTGAATCTTCTTTTGATGAAGTTTGAGATAACTCTTCATGATAAACTGCATCATTAGAAAAAACATTTGCTCAGAGATCTTTAATGACTTCACCAAACGCCGCTTGATATAATGTGTTGTCTTCTATAGTTAGGTCCATATAACTTGATCTTCAAACACCACAACCTTGATCACAACACAATTTTGTTAGATCAATTTGATCTTCACAACTTGAACACATTTACTTGATCATTGCATCAGATGGTCTTCAGACATTTCAGATGCAACTGATAAACATTTCAAGCTCTATTACTTGATTAATGTATCAAGCCCCATCATTTGTTAACGTATCAAGCACAATCACTTCATCAACATATTAAACACAATAGCTTAAATATATCAAACATCATCACTTAATCTTCAAGCACCACTACACTTAATCAAGATATCAAATGATATCATCTAAACCAACAATATTTGAACAACAATATTAATGAAAACTTATCTTTAAGAACATTGTCAATATCAAAATCAAATCACCAGATTACTGTAGACTTCATATTTGCATGCATATAGATTCACAAGACAAGTGACATGAATTTTGATCCCAAAAGAAATTATGTTTTGGAGTTTCAACATGAATATAATATGAGTAATTATGTCAAATTCAAAATTAATTCAATCATACACAAATAAACAATGCTTAGGAAATTAATAAAACAAATAAAAAATCAATAAAATATAAAATAAAACAAACATGATTTGGAACACACTATCCATATAATATACATATTCAAACCGTACTATTTGTAGGTCCCCAAAGCTTATGTAAACGACATTAACATAGATGTATGTAGTTATTCTCTGAAAAATTGTACTGGACATGTATCAGACAGATGACTGTAAAATTTCTGCACTGTTTGGTACTTAACTCTGTCCAAAACCTAATGGAATCCTGCTTTTTCCTCAACCTTCTTCCCAACACTTACCATTTTCATTCACACTACTGTTTCTAGGGTATAATTAATTAATTTACATGTACTTTTTGAATGGAATGGTTTTGTTTTTATCATAGGGGGGAAGAATGTGAAAAAGAAATATCAATTCATTTCCTTCACAACAACAAAAGAACTAACAGTCCCCACCAATAAGTGTCATTAAGATATTTTAAATAAGAAAAAAATAAAGGAAAATGTTTAAAAGCTAAGGTACAAAGCCATACAAAACCTGAATTTGGTTACCCTACAAAGTGGCAAATATAAAATATAAAATATTGAGATTGTATTCCATTAACTACTTTATATACTTAAAACATGTCCTAACATTAGAAATTTTTTTATGATCATATTAATGGAGGCTATATTGATGGCCACAAAGAGTTAAAGAATCTTACACTAAAATAATAGTATTAAATTGCAGTCCCCTATATGAGTCATGTTTGAACAAGAAATAGTTTTTCTTTTGGATTTAATATTTCAACAAAAGTTAAGCAACACCCTCACATGGCTTACATAGACTGACATTATATTTCAGAGATATTTTGACACATGTGAATGAAGAAAAAAATTTCAAATCTTGAAGAACTCATAGTTTTGGAAAGGTAGGATCAGATTTACAAGAGTCAATGATCTTTGGAAAAAAAAATATTACCTCTCTTGTCTTCAACTTATAGCAAAATATTGTTCATCCCAAGATACAGACAATTTGTTGAACAAGAAAATAGAAAATTCATTATGTCATATAGTATCAAAATGTAATTATTTTTATTTGCCAAGATGAGATGGGAGTTGAAGGTGACAACTTAAGGGTTCTTTCAACTGCATGACCCCATAGGTCATGGTTACCCACGTGTATGTTTGATTAGTTGATTAAAGCAATCTTGTTAGAAAAAAATATTTATCTAAAGAATTAAATGTGTTTCATCTTTATAAATATTTTAATTTTAATTTTAATTTATTTTTTAAATAATATATTTTAATTTCTATAAATTTTTTATGTATGCAGTTTTAGTGTTTATTATTTTTAAAATTTTTAAAATTATTTAATTATTCTTAAATTTTTAAATTTTTTAATAATTTTTCATGCATGTTTAGAATACTACTATACAATATTTCTTTACCAAAATTTTGAATTTTTTAAAATGTGAATAATTAAATACGAATTTTAAAATTTTCAAAAAATAATGATAAAAGTAATGAAAAATTCGATTTAGAAATCAAATTTTAAGTTTCTTTTTTTTCGAGGAACTTTTTATAACGTTCTAAAAATGTCTGTAAAATAATCATTTAAAAATACACATTAGTTTAACAGGAGGGACTAAAACTACGCGCATAATAATTTTGTAGGGACTAAAACTACGTGCATAATAATTTTGTAGGGACTAAAATATATTATTTTTTTAATAGGGACTAAAAACGAAAAATGGTATATTTATAGAGACCAAAAACATATTTACTAGCCATTGCGGTTGTCGTGAATGTCGAACCCTCAACTAATACATGTTGTGACTTAGGTTTATATTTAGAATTTTGTTCTATGCCAGTCACAAAGCTTACGCGCCAAGGTTCAAATCGTAAGTACAGTGAGAAAAAGCGCAAAAGATAAGTGTGACTTTGCTCAAAAGCATAACATATAATTCTGATTTTCTATCAACTTGTTACTATTAGAACTAATATAACAGTGATACGTGCGAATATTCAGATTAAGTGGGAGTTCTAACCAACTAAACTATAAAAGTTATGCATGCACCAAATGAAGACATGTAATTCACTCTCACAGTCAAATTACTTCTCATTTTTTCAAAAGTTTGAGTGTTAATTTTCAGATTAACTTCGTTCTTTTGTATAGGAAACGCACTCCACTACATATGAACCTATTGCACTTCGTCTTAAATTATTTCTAGTTCCGAAACAGATTAGTGGTGACGTATGTGGAATGAGATAACTATTTTGGGCCACTATCAATACCCACACAACAAGGCCCAAATCGCAAGCACCACGTGAAAAGTAACAAATGTGAGCTTGCTTAAGCATGCAATACATAATTCCGACCGTGTCAACTTTCCAGACAAATCTAATCAGATGATGAGTTGTGCAAAGCGATAGATTAAGCAGAAGAAATTCTATCCTTTTAAATTATATAAAGATTTACTCATACCAAATTCAAGTATTCAATTCACTCATACATTCAAATTACTTCTCATTTTTTCACTGACTTGGGCGTTAGAGTGTTAAATTTGTTGGTCAGCCCCGCTCAGACATATTAGAAACATAATCGCATATGAATCCTATAACACTCCATTTTCAAATATAGAAAATAAAGAGACTTCAGGTCGTCACCTTGAAATAGGTGAACTCGATGATTCACATAATGTAAAGTTTTCTGGAGAAGAAGATGCAAAGATTTCAGAAGAGTGACTGATGAAAAATTGTTAACGAAGGCAATGTGTAATTACATAAAGTAGGGAAAGTATTCACAATGTCTCACAAATGACAAAAATAGGGATACTTACCCAAGAACTCATTATATATTCTTCAAACAACTTCACGATCAATGATAACATGTGTTGAGATGTGTGACCATGCTACTATCGTTATCTTACATTCAGCTATTCATAACACTCAAGTACCCTGAGATAAGAAGTCAATATTAATTTTAGGCCTAGAGCCAAATGTCAAAATCTTCTAGCAGAGCATTGCAAGTTACACTGAAGGCATTGAATATGCTTGTTTCCAATGTTATCGGCATTGAAGTTTTCTCACACCCTTAGATCAAGAGCCAAATTGAAAGCCTATACAATAAAACCCTTGTTCTAACAATATAAACAAGGGCTTAGGGAAAATGTTTGATCCATACACAAAGCCCACATACCAAGTCCCAAATTGCCAACACCATGAAGAAAGGAATGACGACACACGAGACCTTGCTCAAGCACGAACACACATGATTCTGACATCCTGACAATTTTTCACTGTTAGATCTAATCTGCTGGTGATCTGCGCGAAGTGCATATTAAGCGAGAGAAATTCTAACCGCCTAAGTAATATAAAACTCTACATGCTCCAAGCCCTGGTATTCAATTCACTTTGACACTCAAATTTCTTCTCCTTATTTCATTGACTTGACATTAGAGTGATAATCTTACAGGCTAGCTTCGCTCCACCATATCAGAAACACATTCCATCGTATACAAACTCTATTGCATTATATCTTTAACTATTTATAATTCCTTAACAAAACAAATTTCGATAATTTTGATGAAAATTTCTCAATGCACCTAATGTGTTTCCCATAAACTCTATAAAAAACTCTATTATAATTTTATTCAAAAGAATTTTTGAGACACACTTGAATGGAGAAACATCTCTTGAAACATATAACAATATTATTTATGGACTTTGACAATTGCTAAAGAACTGTGGCTAGAATAGTTGCAAAAATGAAAAACAGAGATTATGGTTGTTTTTATAGTTTAGAATATAGATAGATATAGCTAGGGGTGACAAAACTGGTTGATCAACCAAACATATTTTTAAACCTTCATCTTTAGCGGGCTAAGCCTCGAATTTGAACCCGTCCTTTCAAGTTGGCTAGTCTCGTCCCGCAAAAAGATGGAACAATCATGCGCAAGGGATAACAAGCCTCCATGTTAGATTTAAAAAAAGGAATTGGGATGACTGATCCCTGATCCAACACATTAACATTTAAGATTTTCTTTTTACGAAATTACTTAGGTTTTTAAGATTTTAAAAATGTTAGAACTAACTCATATTCTTTTTATATTATGCAAATCTTCTTTCCTTTGAGTTGCGTTGAGTTCATATCCTTCCTTCGTGTTAAACCAAATTTATCTCCTTCTTTTCAACTTCTTCTTCATATGTGATTTAGGACATTGTTATGACTAAAAAATTATTGCTTCTAAGCTACGCTCCTCTACTAATGCACATACTTAAGTGATTCATATGCATATGAGCTATTCTCACATGTCATGGCCAAGATTCATCTTCTTTACTAAGAAGATAGAATAAAAAGTTAGTTTATTTGAATCGGTAGTATTCATGTTTTCCTTCCTTGACTAGTAAAAATGGGTTGTCTATTTTCATATTTTATGACCCTACATATAGAAACACTACTAAAAATATACGCTCGGTGACACTATATCACCAGGAATTTTTATCCACCATAGTCATATCTAATTTTTTACGCACATGTTTTATTATTAAGAAACTTTTCATCACGGTTCCAATAAAGAACCATGGTCATAGAACGTGGGTAAAAAGTTTTGAATCCTAGCATCAAAATTTTCCATTTTTTCAATAAAAATAAGCACACATCCCTTAACATTTATTTTTATTTAAAAAACTGAAAGTATAACAACTAAGATTGTTTAATCAACTGTGGTTATATGTTCCATACTTCACTACGGATGAATCTTGCAACCATTGTAATAGTCTTTCCCATAAAATTAAAACACAATCGGTAATTTATTTTGTTCATAAGACACAGGGGTGCCCTAGCGAACTAGACGACATCGATACCAAAATCTTCACCATCTTCATTCATTTCTGGAAGTGAAATCTTCACGATCATCTTCGAATACCATTTCTAGTATGTTACCATTCTCTTTCTCTCTCTCTCTCTGAAGCTTCTGAATGTTTATATTTTTCACTAGAGTTACTAGTTTCTTTTTTTAACACATAAATGATGCTCTTGTTTACTTGATATTTCATAAATCATGGCTTTTGTTTATGTTCTTCGAAATTTTCATGTATATTGTTCATGTTTTATTCAGATTTTGTGAATATGCTTTAGGTTTTGGTGTTGGATATGCATATGCATATAATCATGTTAGGATGTTATGTGTGTAGCATTAGTGTGTCACTCACATTAGTCTTTTGATATAAATTTTAGAATTTGTTATGGATCGTAGTTGGATGAAAGCTGATAGATTAGATCTTGTGTATGAGAAAAGAGTTTTTGAATTCTTTGAAATTGCCGTAAAAATTTTCCGATAGCAATCGTATCTTTTATTGTCCTTATGTTGTTTGTGGGAATATAAAAAACTATCGACGAAAGGAATATTATATCACATATATTGTGATGGAATACGTCAAAATTATACAACATGGAAGTGACATGTAGAAGTGGATAATAATTGAAATGAGACATCACAAATGGATGAAGATGATGAGTATATGCAGTGGCTGATCTATATTCCATAGTTGATACCTTCTTTCAACAACTACATAATTTTTCCCTTCCTCAGAGGCGTTTCTCAACTACAATAGCTTTCGACAAAAAAAATCCACTACAATATGTTTCGCGGTAAAAAGTGATGAATGAGGGGATCGAATCAAAACTTGAATCTCCGGCTCAAAACAGTTTAATCTTTTTATTTTTTTTGTTTTAAAAAAATGCCGCGAACACCAAGCTTTATTGTTTCCAAACAAGAAAGAAAAGGAAAAGGGGGAAGCTGAAATACCCTAAATAAGATATGCAATGCGACTAGCGTGAACTAGATGCAACACATTGGGGAGAGACCTAGGTAAGAGGGTTGGTTATATAAAGGGAAGGTATTAGCACCCTATATATCTATAGTTTTCTATAGAAACTTTTTTTGTGCATTTTGTGTGTTTTGTTTGCTACGCTATTTTTGGGAAAGTTTATCCTTTGGGATTGAAGAAAGGTAGGTTAGGCAGGAACCTAAGTTTATTATTATTATGCTCGTAAAGATCATTGGGATCCTATGCATACATATCCCCTAGTGGGAATCAGAGCATCTGTAGCTCGGATCTAAGGGAACTAAGGTTTGTTTGGTTTGAGGGAGAAAGAAGTATGCTCGCCAAGGGTGAGACCTTGTGCCGACGTATTCTCAAAAGGAGGTTGAGAAAGTCAGAGCAATCGTAGTTCCCTCTTATGTGCTAGTGGAAGCAAAAATATTAAGAGACAAAGACAAGTGTCATCTTAATGAAAAATGTATCTAATTTATTTCATCACATAGATTTTTGATAGTTGATTTGATTGTTTGAATATTTCATTGTAAGCATTGGGCGTTTTGCTTGAGTATACAAGCGTTTCCACTTACAGTTAAGAAAGATGTTTTGAAAAACATTAAATCTTTCATTGTAAGCATTGGGTGTTTTTCTTGAGTGTACAAGTGTTACCACTTACAGTTAAGAAAGATATTTTGTTTGTTTGAAAAAGAGTTTTGAAAAGAGTTTGATTTGAAAAATGTTTGATTTGTATGTCATGCTATAGATGAGATACTTCTTTCATATAGATGATTCATGTCTAATATCTTCCGAGAAATGTTTTGTTATTGATTAGGGGGATGCTTTTAATAAGCATGTGGGTCCTTGCATTGTAAGCCTGAGAGGAGGCTATCTGAGGGACATCGAGGGCCCTTGTCTTTTGATCCCAAAAGGAGGCTTTCTGAGGGACATCGAGGGTCCTTGTATGAAGCCCAAGAGGAGGCTATAGGGTATGGTTGGCTTGACGTTAAGAGTGATTTCACCGGGAAACCATATTCTTAGGGTTCTATCCTAGCGAGGGTGATTCTTTGTATTGGGAGCCCAATAGGAGGCTGTTAGAGATTTCCATATTGTCATACCCCAATTTTTGACCTAAGATACCATCTAATATAATTCACATGTGCGTCATTGCATAACTAACAAATTAGGGTTTTCATCAAAATTTTCATTTGTTCAAGATATGATCATTTAGGTTTTGAGTCTCCACTCACCTCAATTGATCTATCTTCATCAATCATCAACATGTGATTTTCAAATTCCAATCATTTCCTCAAGATCTATCTTGAATCGCCCAATTAGGGTTTTAATCGAGGATGGTGTATCATTGACTTTTTGCTCAATGAATGACCTAATTGCTTGGAGATTGATCTTAAAATAATCAATGCAACATATTGACCTAATTTCTTGGTTTAAAACATTCCAAATATCATGATTGATCATCAAAGAAATTATGAATCATCTGATGAAAATTCAACTGTTCAGAAAAGTCAAACTTTGACTTTTGGTCAACTTTTTCAAATCCAAAATTTTTCAATCATGAAATCATTTCAAATTATCCATCATGATCATAAAAAATCAAAATGTGTGAAAAAGTCAACAAAAAGTCTAGATTTGAAATTTTTCTAACACTTGAAAAAATTTTCAAGTGTTTTTACCATGTTTTTCACCATTTTCATGGTCATTTTTCACCTAGATCCATTTTGATTCAAGAAACACTCAAAACATGAAAGTTGTAATTCTTGATCCAAGCTTTCCAAAATGTCCAAGAACTTGCAAAAATATTTTGTGTAGCTAGGGTTTTGAAATTAGAACATATTGGTCCACAAACATGAAATTATATGTCATTTTTCACCAAGTTTTTGCCAAAACATACCTCTTTCCCTTCTAGAAGCCTTGTCATCACCAAGGGATAAGATTTCATTCAAAAATATACAAATGCAATGATTAAAGAAGGATAGAATCACTTGAGTGATTTAACCATGGTTTAGAAAAGATTCCATGTGCATTTAATGTGAAGATTCCTTTCTTATTCCTTAAGCTCCAAGTTGCAAAATCACAAAGCTTATCTTTGCCTTGCTCTCCAAAAATCTTGGTCTATAAATAGAGGCCTTTCCTCATTTATAAATCACACCAAAGCATTCATAAACTTGCTTTCTCACTTCTTTGATTCAAGAAAAACTCAAAACATGAAAGTTGTAGATCTTGTTACAAGCTTTCCAAAATGTCCAAGACCTTGGAAAAACATTTTGTGTATCTAGGGTTTTGAAATTGAAACATAATGATCCGTAACCATAAATTATAGGTCATTTTTCCAAGTTTTCAAGTCATTTTTGTAGCAATCATCATAACACTTCTGGAAACACTCCTTCAAGGAATTCGGTCTCAACTTCAAGAGGTAAGTCACTTGAACTTTGAACTTTGTGATTTTTGCATTCCAGATTAAAAATGGCTTGGACATTTGTTTCTGCATCTTCACTGATCATTAACCCTCTATCAATTTCACAAATCATGGTCCATACACGATTTCATAATAATTTGTTGGAATTAGGGTTCTTCATGTTCTTGCGAAAATTAATCATCTTAAGCTCAAAATAAATGAAATTAAAGGCCATCATCATATTACTATGCTCAAAACGAGTAAGTTTGATGTTTACATCATTCAATTTCATTGAGAAATGAGGAAGATACGAATCAAAGCTTGAGGAAGAAGATGAAGTTTCATGTGCGCGTTTTCTGATTTTTCTCAAAATTCAAATTTTCAGTTTATGTTATAATTATTGATTTGTGTTTTATTCACGGATGTATTACCACCCCAGTGGTTGCACGCTTGCCTCTAAGTCTCTTACCTTGCCTAAGGTCTGGGGTTCGAACCCCACCCAGACCTTTTGTTTTCCAACTCTCACATTTTCTTCACATTTTCAATCTTTTTTTCAAATATATTTTTATGGAAGCGTATTATTAACAAGCCACGCATGTGGCCCAGTGGTTAAATTTTTCACCTTTCAAAGTCAGGTCATGGGTTCAAACCCTTCCAAGACCAAAACATTCTTTTTATCACTTGTTTTCTTCAAACTTTTTATCAAACTTCAACATTTTCAAAAACCCATCAAAACTTCTCATGTTGAGATGATTTTTTGCACACTTGTCATTTAATATACTTATTTTATGATTATGTCAAAAAATCCAAAAATATTTTCTTTTCGATATATTTTTATTAGGTTAAAAATGAGACATTTTTTAAAGTATTTTAATACTTTTCAAAAATGTTTTCTTTCCGATTTTCAAACCTAATCTTTTTCAAAACCTCTTGTGAATATTCTTAACTTTTCAAAATCATTTCAAACCTTTCAAAAACATTGCAACTGACTTACGCACCTCTTTTCCATGATTGATCCGATTAATCTTTGAAAATACAAACCGAACTAGGTTTTTTCCTCAAAATTCTTTCGAATTCAAAATCAAATTGATCATGGGCCTCCCTCACAGTGTAAGTCTCAACCCTTTTTATGTAAATATTTATTTCCTTTTACATATCAACCCTTTTTATGTACATATTTATTTTCTTGTACATATCAACCCTTTTTATGTACATATTTATTTCCTTTTACATATCAACCCTTTTATATACATATTTATTTCCTTGTACATATCCACCTTTTTGTGTACATATTCAATTCCTTGTACATATTAAATCATCTTTGCAAATATTCAAGTACAATTAGATTCGTTCTGCTAATTTTATTCACTTGTTTATACACTGATTTCATTGGTATTAAGAGGAGCATTATTCCCGATGAAACTGATCTTAAACCAATGGACCTCCCTTAAGGTGTAAGTCCCAACTCCTTTGTATATATTCAAGTCACACTAGCTTTTATTTGCTTGTTTTATACACTTGTTTATATATTTCCTTCATAAACTCCTGTGATTGCACACACACACACTTTGTCATATATATACTTGTTCATATACTTGTTCATATACTTGTTCATGTTTATTTATGCCATTACAACTAATATAACAACTAGGTTTCCCATAGCCTCCTCTTGGGATTTGTACAAGATAACTCACTTGTTGAGTTAGCCTCCCCTTGAGTCATACAAAAGAACTCCCCTGTTGAGTTAGCCTCATCTTGGGCATCGTACAAAATAACTCCCTCGTTGATTTTAGCCTTCTCTTGGGCATCATACAAGAAAGAGACCTGGAAATCTCTAACAGCCTCCTATTGGGCTTCCAATACAAAGAATCACCTTCGCTAGGATAGAACCCTAAGAGTATGATTTCCCAATGAAATCACTCTTGAATCCTAAAAAGACGGTTTCCCGGTGAAATCACTCTTAAAGCCAAGCCAGCCATACCCTATAGCTTTCTCTTGGGCTTCATACAAGGACCCTCGATGTCCCTCGGAATGCCTCCTCTTGGGCTCACAATACAAGGACCCTCGATGACCCTCGAAATGCCTCCTCTTGAACTTACAATACAAAGACCCACATGCTTCTCAAAAGCATCCCCCTAATCAATAATTAATTTCTCCTAGAGATTTAGACATGTATCATCTCTATGAAAGAAGTATCTCATCTATAGCATCACATACAAATCAACACTTTTTTTCAAACACTTTTTCAAAACAAACACTTTTTCAAAACAAAACATTTTTTTAATTGTAAGTGGCAAAACTTGTACACTCAAGCAAAACTCTCAATGCTTACAATGAAAGATTCAAACATTTTTCAAACATCTTTATTAACTTGTAAGTAGTAACTCTTCTACACTCAAGCAAAACACCTAATACTTACAATGAAAGATTTAATAAATCAACTTTTCAAAAATGTATGTGATGAAATAGATTAGATACATTTTTCATTAAGATGACATTTGTCCTTGTCTCTTAATAAAATCACCCTTTGCTTCCATTAGCATAAGTGGGAATTACGATTGTTCTAACTTTCTCAACCACCCTTTGAGAATACGTAGGCACAAGGTCTCACCCTTGGCGAGCATACTTCTTTCTCCCTCAAACCAAACAAACCTTAGTTCCCTTAGATCCGAGCTATAAATGCTCTGATTCCCACTAGGGGATATGTATGCAGAGGATCCCAATGATCTTTGCGATCATAATAATAACAAAACTTAGGATTCTTCCTAACCCACCTTTCTTAAATCCCAAAGGAGAAACTTTCTCGAAATAGCATAGAGACGCCCCTCCTTCTCCTTCTGTTTAATCTTCCTCATGTTCTTCACCGTCCCTAAGGCTAATCCACCTCCTAACTCTCGCATATTACTTAACTTCAATTTCTTCACACGTCCCTTAGATGGAATATCCAGGGAACAATTGACCACTAATATGCTATCAGTCGAGCAATCACCAGATTTCCCAACCAAAGGCAAAACAATAGAATCCATCTTCTTCTCTTTTGACAACAAAACCTCCCTATCAAACGAACCACATGCCTCTGGCCCGAAACGAACAGGACCAGAAACGGGATCGACGACAGGCACACACAAGGGGTCCGTGACTAAAGGCGAATGCGCTGGAACACATGGAACACAAATAGATCTCGTAGTACGAAAAACACTGTTAACCGAAGCATCTTCTATACTATCCTTTGTATCTTCTTTACAAAAATTCTCCTCCATTCTACCACTCTCACTCAACCAAGCTTCATCTGAATCTAATGATTCCAATGAAACTGAAGCAGTAATTTGAGATGAAAAAATACCTGGGGTATCGTTATGCAAAGGAGCGGAATCTTCCTTGAGAATAATAAAGAAAGACTTCCCGTCAATTTCCACCAAAACCGATTCCGGCAGAGAGAAACTGAGATTAACTTTAACCATCGTTCTAGCCACGCCAAAATGCAGTTTGTCTGCTGTACCCGCCTCCAGACTCAAAAACCGGCCGAGCTTATTACCCAATTCCCCAAAGAACTCTGCGTGCCATGCCACACAAGGTAAACTGAAGATTTTAATTCTCATCAATCTCTCATTGTCCATATCTTTAGTATTCCATCTTCGAATTTCCGAAAACCACGATTTCCACCTCAAATTCTCGTCACCAATGATTTCTGACAACGCCCCTACCATTTCTTCCTCCAAAGAGACATAAGTTTGGGTCCAAGATGGAAACTTTAATCGAAAATAATCCTTCGCTTTCTAAGACTGACTGCATTCTCAATGAGGACCCCGAAATAAGAACAACTCCCACATATGCCTTCCCGAATCTCTGAACGTCTTCCTCCTTTGATTTGAAACGAATTCTAGAAACCTCCCTCGGTAGTGAAACAACAAGGTTCGACACCGCTGCAACATAAGATTTGTCCCTTTGAAACTCGAGTTTAACGCCCCAAAGAATTTATGTTGAAACATTCGCCCCCTGAAATTTCTGATGAGACTTCAGATTCCTTCCCTTGAGAAATGAAGGGTAAGAAATGAATGTGATAGATTTTAAAATTAAAAATCAAAATGAATAATGTTGACATAATAGACTGAAAAAATTATTAAATCTATAATTTAATAAAAATTCAAAATTCATAAAATATATAAAAAATTAAGAAATTATAAATTTTATTAAAATGTTATATTAACAAATAATATTAAAAGAATTCATTTTATTTTTGAAAATTTGCACACGATTGTTTATATATCATATACTAGTATAGGTTAAGTTTTCTACATGTACTTTAGAAAAAAAAATCATTTTTCATCTTTCTATGTAGTCTTAATTTTATATTTTTTATTGTTAAAATGCATGTTATGTTTGTGGTTGATAAAGTCAACGCAAATTAGGATGTAGGATGTTTGGATCCAAATTATTCATACAAATTGATATAGAAAAAGTAACGAATTGCAAAACATGTGTTTGTATCCGTTTTTTTAAATGATTTTTATGATATGGTATATTTTTTATTATATAAATTTGATAATTTTTTTTTAAAAACTTAATTTAAATAATTTCTCAAACTAAATTAACCTACAATAAACTTTATTTATATAGAGAGGGTTTTGGGATGAATCAAATAGATTTCAGAAATGTTTTTCCACCTCTAAGAAAACTATTGTGAATCATGAAGCTTAAATTTAAATTCTCATATAAAAATAAAACTTCTTGAAGTATATATATTTTTTAAGTAAAGTCACTTGCTCTGCACCTTTTAAAAGAAATTGTAAAAAAATTTGAAGAAATCAAATCTTAAAAAATGATATTGAAGAATGACATAACATTCATGGTAAATTTATTAAAAGGGAAGAAAATTTGAACATTATCTTATGAACAAAAAGGTCAATTATAATAAAGTCGGTTTTGGCTATCATCCATAAACAAATTATAAATCTTTTAGAAAATTTTGTTGTTCTAATAGGATCTCTAATTAGACTGTGTCTATAAATATGGTCACATTTCTCCTTATAATATAAAAAAGAATCATGAAACACGCAATACAAGGAGATGGAGTTCAAAAGAAAAGATGTCTTATACATATTAATGTTACAGGATCCAAAATAATTTGGATACCAAAAGTCAAGGCTTAAATTTGTGATACATGTGTGCTATACAACCTCAAATTCAAAATAGTATCTCGACGATGGAAGTCAAAGCGCATGATCGGAGACAAAAACATTTCTAAAAAGGGAAGTTTTGTCTCTAATGGTGTAAACAACAAAGGTAAAATTGTAGGTTTAGGTACTATTGAAAATGTGTTAGTTGTTGAAGGTTTAAAATGCAAATTACTTAGTATTAGTTAATTAGTATTAGTTAATTGTGTTACAAAGATTATTCAATATATAGAAATGTACTTCAAGTATCACATTCTGATCCATTGACTTAACATTTAAACTTTGAGTACATGTAACTTCATCAAATTTGTCAATATAATGAGACTTTGGAATTCTATTAAACTTTATTTTTGACAACTAGTTTGAACAAAACTCAATAGCTTTTTCTGTGATGTACCTTTCAACAATTGAAACTTCAGGTCGGTGATTATTGTTTGTATATCTTTTAAATATCTTTATGTATCGCTCTACAGAATATATCCACCTTAAATAAACTGGACCACAAAACCTTATTTCTCTTACTAGATGAACAAATAAGTGAACCACAATGTCAAAAAATGATGGAGGAAAATACATTTCCAATTGACACAATATTTTTGCAGTCTCATATTCTAATTCATCTAATTTTTGGAAATCAAGAACTTTATTACATATAGCATTCAAGAATAAGCACAATCTGGTTATAGTTACTCTTATATCTTTTAGAAGGATGCCACATATAGTCACCGGTAGAAGTTGTTGCATCAACACATGACAATCATGAGAATATAAGCCAATTAACTTGAGATCTTTCATTGATAAAAGTTTCTTGATGTTTGAAGAGTAACATTGGGAAACATTGATACCATGCAAACACTCACAAAAACTTTTCTTTTCCATCTTAGATAGAGTGTGACATGCCATAGGCAAATAAGATATTTTTCATCTATCTTTTGGAGCAAACTATTGTCGTATACTCATCTCCACCATATCTAAACGAGAAGTATTATTATCTTTAGTCTTGCCTGAAATGTTTAGAAGTGTTCCTATCAAACTATCGCACATATTTTTCTCCACATGCATCACATCAAGAGAATTTCTTACATCAAGGCTAGAACAATTTGGAAGATCAAACGACAAATTCCTCTTTTTCCAAATATTTCTTTCAACAGAACCGTCTTTTTTTCTTTCCAAAGACAATAATAAGGCGTTCTTGTCGTTGATAAACTTCATTGTTTGTAAAAGGTTTAAGATTGATTTCAAACTCTTGCTCCCTGTTAAAAGCCTTCAGCAACCTATGATAAGGATGATTGGATTTTAGAAATTTTCAATGCCAACGGTAAACAGTCGTTTTTGCAAACTCAAGCTGGTGAAAAAATTTATTAGATTCACATACTGGACACACTTTATATCCTTTGACATTGTATCCAGCCAAATTACCATATGCACGAAAGTCGTTGATTGTGCAAAATAACATTGCACACATCTTAAACTTTTCACCAGAATATGCATATTCAATGTTAACACCTTTATCCCAAAAAAGTTTTAAATCTTCAATTAATGAACTTAGGTAAATATCTGTCGTTTCTAGGTTATCTTTGTCCAGAAACTATCATACTTAACATCATTTATTTGTGTTTCATGCTCAACCAAGGAAATAGGTTATAAATCATGATAAGTACATGCCGCGAACAATAGTTAGTACTCACATTACCAAAGGGGTTCATTTCATCTATGGAAAGCCCAAGCCTACACTACAAGAAATTTGCCATTTACCAACGGCAAAAATCTGTTGGTAAAACTCCAAAAACCGTTGGTAAAAGTCAAAATACCTATACCAACGGACGTATGCTTCCGTCAAGTATAATAGCCTATACCAACGGAAATATTCCGTCCCTATAACTGATACCAACGACAATTTTGAACGTTGGTAAAAATTCCAGGGCTATAGCAACCGCTAATTTTATTATTTAATATGTTTACCAATAATATATTTCCGTTGGTATAGAAAAATTTTGTCGTTGATATATGTCCCTTTTTTTAAAATATTTTTTTTGTAATTAATTTTTTTTAAACAAATATTTTTTTTATAATTAATTTTTTTTAATAATCAAATTTAAGCTATACTTTCTACATGCTTTACACACAATTTAAAGGAACTTCAAAGAAAATTTCAATTATATTCTAAAAATATCAAGTCTTACAAACATGTCAAAAAACTAAAGTAATGTCATTTATATAATAACAACCACCAAAATAGATGCTACCACACAAAAAAATCAAAAAACATATCTAAGATAAAAAAAAATATTTCTAATTTTCCTCTCTTCCATCTTCATCAGTGCATATATTTTGAGAATTTGTCTGGTTTTGGGCACTAGAAGAATCTGTAGCCTATTGAAAATAAAATAAAATAAATTACAAACTCTAATTTATAAATATTTTCATAATATTCGAAATATGAACTCAAAGAGTAAAATATAATATACCTGTCTTGCAGCTTGTAAAATAACATTCAAATCTTCTTGGGATAATCGATTTTGTATCACTGACATCATATTTGCCATAAAGACATTTGTCCTTTCTTGACTTTCTCGCATTTTCTTAAGTTCATCCCTCAACTCTTGATTTTCAGACAAAGAAGCTTTTGACTTTTTAGGCTTGGGAATATTACCTAAACAACGCACACGTCCTCTATTTTCAGGTCCTTTTACTTGGGAATAAATGTCATCCTTCCAAGGCATATGATTTTGTGTCTTTTGGACCGAATGAGAAGTTTCAGCCTCATTATTATGTTTATTTAATTCTTCCTGAAATATTATAATAGATGTGATAAGACAAAATGTAACATGGAAATTGTAGCAAAAAAAATGTAACATGGAAATAACTTTATAATAACACCATATTTTGTCATACAACAAAGAAAATAGCAGTAAATATAACAAGTCATCGATCAGTTCAATTTTACTTTCACATATGCTATGAAGTAAATATAACAAGTCACAGATCAATTCAATTTCACTTTCACACATGCTATGAAGTATAAAAATCAAATAGGTTGCAGTAGTTTTTATGTGATTTCAATTTCACACATCAGTTCAATACAAGTCAAAGAATCAAAAAGGCATGAATGAAAGGAAATCTTACAATCAATCTTGCAGCCTTTTCATTAACAATTGAACCATCTTTACGAGTACGAGTATCAATGTAAATCTCTTTGCGTGTGGGCGACACTCCTTTAGCCTTTTTTTTCTAATAGCAAACAAAAAATTTATAAGTGATTTGTGTTATAAATACAATTTACTCAAGTAAAAGCTCAAATATTAACAAACCTTTTCATTGATCAATTTTGGGAGACTTTTAGTACCCATACAATGAATATCTTCATATTTAGCACGATTCTGACTATTAATTTTACTTTCTTTCATTGATACAACATAATATTAGTCAAAACTCGAAAAAAGAAACCAAATTCAAACATTTAAATAATATGACAAAATCTCTTTTCAATATGACTTACTTTTGCTTCTTCAGAAAACCAATGATGAACCAATTCACGATATTGATGCGGGTCAACTCGACAACGGTATAGAGGATGCAACTTCTTCTTCCGTTTTACTAGGGTCAAATGCCTTTGCTTTTAAATCACACTTCCATTGTTTCCACTTAATATTCATCTCAAATTTCAACATTTGTCTTGTAGTGTCATTCATAGGAGGAACGAACTCAAATATGGTCTAAACAAAAAGAGATGTGTTAAGTAAATTCAATATTAGTGATACAAAATTTGGTCCATCGTGATTTAAAAATAAAGTTGTATATATAATACCTCTATTTGTGCCAACATTGCATCTTTTTCCTCATCAGGCATATCTTTCCAAGATTTGTATTTAATGGAAGCATATTGTTTCCTTCGAACCAAACTTCCTATGAAACGAGTAAGAGTTGTACCTTCAGGACCAATTGGTCGACCATACTTGTCCAAATTAACAATTATGCAACTCTCAGTGTCTATTTCCCATACGTCTAACATTCTTGTTGGGCCTCTCTTCTTTTTAGGGTGAACATCTACAAGTAAAACATAAGACATTAAGACAAAATTCAAATCTCTAATATTTTGTAAGTTTTTTCTAATTCTATATAAGAGCATAAGAACATCTATATATAATTCAAACCTTCATTAATTTGTAATTCTTCTTCTTCTGCTTCTACATCAGAAGGAATAGAGTAGGAATCTTCAGACTCGTGTACGCCAACTTCCACATGACTTGGAACAGGCCTTGTTTCTTCAACATTACTTCCTTGGGTATGAGATGAGGTTGGATGAGTTTCTTCAACATTACTTCCTTGGCATGAGATAAGGTTTGAGTCTTTTGATCTACGACTCCCAATATTCAATTTTCTCTTTGTTGGCATTGCTGTAATACATTTAGTTAAAAGATAACATTATCAATATAATATGATGATATAATAAAAATACTAAATGTTAGTTCTTTAAGCATAAGCAGCCACTGGAATTTGAATACTAAATGTTAGCACACAAAACATAATAAGTAAAGTACAATTGCATACAAAACATTCACTAAACATAATAAGTAAAGTACAATTGCATACAAAAGGTATAAAATCATTCAAAATTAAAACATATTCTCCCAATCTTCCTCTTCTTCCTCAATTTGATTATTAACATCAACTTCGAGGAAATCATTTTCATCAACTGAAACCGCAATTAAATCATCAACATTTTGAGTATCTTCATTTATGTTGTGTATTGCTTGCTCGTTGGTTTCGTCACCCTCATTGGAATCTTCATCACCCATATCATAGACATCCCTCACATTTGCATCTAGAGCAACACACCAATCATTGTTTCTCCCATCATATACATAAAACACCTTTTTTTCTTGTGATGCAAAACAAGCGGGTCATCCCAAAGATTTTTCCAGTGCTTCAAAATTTGAAATTCACAAGTGTCATCCCAAACTTATCTTTCTTGACGCCTTTCTTGATATCAATCCAATCACATTTGAATAACACAGCTTTGTACTTTCCAGAATAGTCCAATTCTATTATATCAGTTATTGCTCCATAGTAATTAATTTCATCGTTTGATGTCTTTGTCCTTACAACTACTCCAGAATTTTGTGTCTTCAAGTATCTCTCTCTTTTCCTAGTGTGAAACCTAAAACCACTAATGGCGTAACCAGTGTGTCTCCTTACTACCTCAACTGGTCCACGCGCTAGCCATCTAAGTTCATGAGTAATTTCTTGGCTCCCTCTTTCATCCAAGTAATGAATCTATAATAATTCAATAAAAATAGTTAGCTACACAAAATAAGCAACAACTAAATCAAATATTTCAATTCTTTTGCGCTCACCCTTTTTCGAAACCAATCACTAAATTTTTTGCTATGTAGTTTATCTACTTCAAGTTGTGATAGCCGATGCGGTCGAGCCTGTCTCTTAAGAAGTCCCACATGTTCTCTAAAAATAAAGATAACATAATTAGAAGAGTATGAACAATGGACACACAAGTGTAAAAGTGAAATATGATTGGTGTCTTACTCTATAAATGGAGCGACTGTGTCACAGTTAGAAAGAATATATATGTGAGCTTGCATTAACTCTTTTTCATCAAGCTTGATTCTTTTCACTCTCTTGCGTTTCCCTAATTGGAACTTTTGTTGTTTTTTCCTTCCTAGTGGTCTTCCAACAGGATGTAGAAAAGTTACATCATCTTTAAATGTAGAATCATCATCATTTCTAGGTCTACTAAACCTAGTTTCCACCCCAGTTAGATATTGTGAACAAAAGGTCAAGCATTCATTGGCCAAAAAACCTTCTGCAATTGATCCTTCTGGATGTGCTCTATTCCGTACAAATGACTTAAGAGTGAGAAGAAATCTAAAAGAAAATTTTGTCTTAGCATCAATAATAACTTCTTTAAGAGATATAACTAAAATGAGTTTTTAAAATGAAGAACACATACCTCTCAATAGGATACATCCATCGATATTGTACTGGTCCAGCAATTTTGGCTTCATAAGCCAAATGAATTACCAAATGCATCATAACGGTAAAAAACGATGGAGGAAAGATTGTTTCCAGTTGACAAAGTGTTAAAGCTACTCGAGACTCTAATTGTGCAAGGAAATCCACATTAAGTACCTTAGAGCATATTTGCTTGAAGAAATTGCAAAGGTCAATAATAATTGAAGTGACTCTATCTGGCAATGAACCTCTTAATGCCATTGGAAGAAGTTGTTGCATTAGAACATGACAATCATAACTTTTTAAGCCAAATATCTTTCGTTGCTTGAGATGAACACAACGTGAGATGTTTGATGAACATTCATCCGGAGATTTTACATTCTCAAGGACACTCAAAAAAGCATCTTTATCTTTGTTAGTCATTTGATAACATGCTCTAGGCAAAAGCATTGCACTACTTTTGGAACTTGGTTGTGGATGAAGTGTACTTCTTATGCCCATATCTTCAAGGTCAGCACGTGCCTTATAATTATCTTTGGATTTTCCATCTTGGTTTAACAATGTACCAACGATATTATCACATACATTTTTTTCAATGTGCATCACATCTAGATTATGACGTAATACATTGTATTCCCAATAAGGCAAATCAAAGAAAATACTCTTCTTTTTCCACGGTTGTGCCCCATTCTCGAGACCCTCTTCTCTAATTTCATCAATTTGCCTTAAAATTTGAATCCCGTCATTTATTTTAGGAGGACCCCTTGACTCCTTTGTTCCATCAAAATCCCTACTATTCAACCTCCATTTGTGGTTAGGCGCTAACCAACGTCGATGACACATGTAGCAAAATTTTCCACCATGCTTTAGCCATCGTGAGGAAGTTTCAATACCACAACATGGACAAGCGTATTGACCTTTAGTACTCCATCCAGATAAGTTTGCATATGCCGAAAAGTCATTAATAGTCCAAATTATAGCAGCATAGAGTTGGAATGTCTCTTTCTTGTAGGCATCAAATGTTTTTATTCCATCAAACCATAACCCTTGCAGCTCTTGTACTAAAGGTTGTAGATAAACATCAATATTATTCCCAGGACCTTTAGGACCCAGAATTAGTAGCGATAACATGAAGAATGATTGTTTCACGCACATCCAAGGAGGAAGATTATAGGGAATTAGTATGACAGGCCAAGTACTATGGGTTATGCTCATTGTTTTAAAGGGATTGAAGCCATCAGAAGCAACCCCTAATCGAACATTACGCGCGTCTGACGAAAATGTTGTATATCGAGAGTTAAACTCCTTCCAAGCAAATGAGTCGGCTGGATGCCTAAGAGACCCGGCACTCACTCTACCATTATGATGCCATCTCATTGATTCAGATATTTTAGATGACATGAATAACCTTTGTAGCCTTGGTTTCAAAGGAAACCAACGAAGGATCTTTGCGGGTAAGTTCTTACGCTTTTCAGAAGTTTCTTTTCCATTAGCATGTACATCCTCATTTGTTGTTTTCCACCTTGAAGTACCACACTTTGGACATACTTGATCTTTAATATGTTTATCCCAGTACAATATACAGTCGATAAAAACAAGCATGAATCTTTTTATACCCCAAACCTAACCCTGAAATCATCTTTTTTGTTTCATAGTATGACTTCGGCAAAACATTCCCTTCTGGTAGAGCATCTCTCAATAAATCTAATAGCATGGAGAAAGACTTGTCACTCCACCCATGAAGACACTTTAAATGATACAAATGCACCATAAAGGATAGTTTGCTATACTTCTTACAGTTTGGATAAAGAACTTGTTCATTCTCTTTCACCAATTTGTAAAACTTGGCATTTTCTCCTACTTCTTGATTCCTTTCTCCTTCACCATAAATTGTCTCTTCTAAAGGAGGCATTGCAAAAGCATCACAAAGTAACCCGTCCATGTCATGCTCCATTTCAAAATGTTGTTCAGTTGTGCCAATTGAAGTCGTAGGTTTCTCACCAAGAAATATCCACTGCGTATAACGTCTAAGGAATCCACGTCTCGGATCAGTTAAGTGTTCATAAACACTTGAGCGACAATGTGAATCACAATTAGCACATTTTATACAAGGACACAATATTTTTCCGTTTTCTACTGAGTTTTGAAAAGCAAATTCAAGAAATTCGTTAACCCCTCAAATATATTCTTCACTTCCTTTTGTTGGATCACGTACCCAGCCTCTATTCTCCATTCGAAAAATTTAGCTGAAACATTTGAACCAAATTATCTCGAATAAACGAAAGAGTAAGAACCTAAAAAACTTAATTGAAACATTTTAACTATGCAAAATAGTTAATAGACATTGAATCATGGTCATGGAAGCTTTCTGCTTGAATGATTTATAGGTGACATTAGGGACGAAACTAAGTTTAGCAATGAAACTCTTTCATGTTAGTAGAACTTCTTTCATGTACATTAAATTTTATATACCTATTTTTTTCTTCATATTTTTTATATACTTATTTGTTAATATGAAACTCAAATTTAATATACATTAACAGTAAACATAAGAGATTTATACTAAAGCTTAAAAAGAAACTGCAAATCAAATCACAACTATTGAACAAATTGTCTAATAAAAAGAGTATTTAATATTCATTCTTCTTTTATCTTTAAAATCCATTTTTTCAATATTATTTTATTGTAATGCTGATAAGAAACACAAGAAATAGACACTGCCAAATTGGAGCAAATAAAAAGAGTATTTAATATCCCATTCACTTTCAGAATAATATCTTTTTTCTCTTCTTTTTACTTTTTTCTAGTTTGATAGAGATGACAAGACTTTGAATACCCTAGACCATGTTTTATTGTTTTTAATCACTCATTTCAGTCTATGCTATTATATTTTATTCATTAAGATCACAACTACATGACTTTGACTCAAAGAAATTCATTATATTTTTTATCATAGGTATATGTGTATTTGAATGAAATAGAAGGTTTTGTTCTATAATTTTAGTGGACTCTAATAATTTTGATTGGTTGTCTTTTCTCTGTTTCAATCCAGGAAAAAAATTAATTTCAAACTAATGATCTATATATGGCCAAATAAAGAGAATTGAAGGCTTGTTTCTAATTAGGTGTCATTTGACAGAATAAATAACTAGCTTAACCTTTTTTTTTATACCCATTCATGACTCTGGTTCTTTACTTATGAATGAGAAAATGAAGCATGCGGTGCAAGTGTGAAGTTTCATGATAGCAGAAATAGGAGCACATAGTAGATTGAACAGAAGTGTTTGCTCCTGTTAGTAGATTGTATAGTGTGAGAATGATGATAGCTATTGCAAATCATATATGACTATATGTCAAATTTTCATTCTTGTACGAGACATGAATTGAAAGCACAAAGTCTAAGAACTACACAAGGCATTATGTGGACAAAAAATAACTCCAAGAGCCTCTAAATGACAACATAAGTATGAAAATTTACAATACCCTCCAAAATTGAATGAGTGGAAGTATATAAATCACAATTTAAGATTATTTAGCAGTTTTAAGGTAAAAGAATAAAGTTCCAGGACTTGTCAATTCAATAGAGATGAAATTTTTGAGAACAGTGAAAGAAGGAAAACCTTGTTTATTTTTTTAACCTTGACACATGTTTTATTGTTTTTAATCACTCATTTCAGTCTATGAATTACATTGATAGCTGAAACAAGATGAAAATCTCACTACTAAAAGATCAAATAAACCTAAACCTAAGAACAACTAATGGACCAGAAACAATAATCATAAGAAAATGAATAATCAATGATTACAAACAACAAAACAGTTAAGGAGAAAGAGAAGAGAACGTGAAACCTTGAAGATGGCAAGGGTTTGTTGCAGAAGTGGGAAGATAATAAAGATTTGGACGGCCAAGATTTTGGATAGCAACAGGAAGTATCGAATTGGTTGTAAGGTCAAAGGCAATGGATTTTCATCTTGTTTCAGCTATGCACCTTGAAGACGGCAAGGGCTTGTTGCGGAAGTGGGAAAAATTTGTGAGGGAACGAGAATGACTTGTGTGGGAAATGAATTTTCCCTAATTTGCTCTTTGATAGAAAACGTGAGGTCTGTATAAGTTCACCAAAATAAATGTTTTATTAAAATATAATAATAAAAAGAGATTTATGTCGATTTATTATAAAAAATTAATGTGGTAAAGGTGAGGTCTTTATAAAAATTTATGTCAATTTATGTGGTAAAGGTTAATTAAAAAAATTAATAATAAATGTGAATTTATTATTAAAGGTTAAATAAATGTCAATTTTTTTTCTAAAGTGAAAAACTGAGTGTTTTTTATTTAGGAATATTGGATACCCTTTACCAACCCTTAGTTTGTAATTTCAGACTCTAAATATTATTTATACCAACGCCTCTTTTTACCGTCACTAAAGGGGACCGTTGGTATATGGAAAATTTCTTGTAGTGCTAAGTTTTATTGGCTCAAGGCCAAAATCCATAAACAATGAATCAATTTTCTTCCCTTGCAAAGAATCATCTATATGGTGAATGTTTTCATCATATTTTCTTTTATTTGCATGCCATTTAATATTTTTTGCGTCATTCGCATTAGCAAAAAGTCTCTTGAACCTTGAAATTATTGGCAAGTTTTCATTAGTAAAAAGCCCAAGCCTAAGTTTTCATAGTTTTTCTTGTATAATATGCAATCATTAAGACATGCATGTATTTTGACATACTCCAAACCCATTATTCTTGGCCTTATAACAACGATTCGACAAATTGTTATCTTCATGTAGATTTATTTCACCAAATCAAGAAATTATGTGAAACTTTATCCTACCACACAACTTTTTGTCTTCATATTAAACAATTTTAACAACACAAACAATAGTGTAAAACGAGTGCACCCCTTATACAAAGGCGCATATTTGTCGTAGCATAAAGTATCATAAACTATTCTCTAATATCACTGATCATATATTCTAGTCAATCATCCATATATTAAGTGTAGAAGCCAAAAAAGTTATGAAACATGGGCAAGTTTTCACTGGCTCCTAGTTTCATAATTTTCTACCACTAATTATCCTAGTCTTGAAAATTTTGCTTCCCTCCTGATATCTTCTGTAATATGTGTGTTTCTCGATATCTATTTTTTAATATAAAAATAAAATTAGAAGTTGTTGATTACAAAAAGAAGAATGTATATAAGTTTTATATTGGTTGTTTCCTGAAACTAACAGAAGGACCAGTTAACCCTTCCCAACCTCCATACATCAATCAAAACCAAAATTGAAGTATAAATAAAAAAACTAATAAAAATATCTATTTTATTTTCAACTTAAATGAAATAAAGTTTACATGTACTGAATTGAGTTTTGAATCACTTTCACAACATGGCTCATCTATTAGTATCCACAAACATTCAAGGGTATTACTCCTTTTCTTTTATATTGACTAGTGGAGATGGACATTAAAAACTCCACTGGATACTCCCCAACAAAGTGAATCAGGCTGAGACGAGGAATACAATATTTTGTTCCAAGTATAAATACAGAATTTTATAGCACACAAAAGACCAATTTCTTGTAAATTCGACACATAGTAAAGCATAAATACTGAACACTGAAACACTATTGATTATTATACAATACAAAAACAATTCATTATTATACAAATGATGCAAAGATAAGAAATATTAATTACATGTATGGAGAAGTGATAATTAAGAGTCTAGAGAAAATGTAGCATGCTCAATCTAATAATAATCAATCAAATAAAACCCCTAGTTTGAGACAATGATGAAGTAGCTAATACATATAATTATTATTAACAATTGTTAACACCAACCATCATTTGCTAACTTGTTGTTAGAGTAACCAAAGACTAACTAAATGAATCAATCATTTTAATAACTATGTAACTATAGAGGAATTAAATAGATAATATACTTACATTATGCATTATAAACATAACAGGAGCATCAATGCTACTAGATTTCTTGCACAGTTTGCAAAAACTTGTTCTATATACCTGTAAAGTAAAAACAAGAATTCAATACTAAAAGCACTATCACAAACCAATGTTCAATTTTAAAATATCCAGTAAATAAAAAACAAGATAAAGAAAGAAGAATTTTGGTTCAGAACTTTTACCGAACACTTGGTGGACATAGCAGGAAATGAAAAATTCAGCACCAATTCTCCATCAATTCATTAACCATAACCCGTAACAACACCAAATAACAACACAACAACTCTGTGTGAGTAAAGTTGGTTATCGAGATTTGCATAACGAAGAAGAACAGAGGCGTGGTGGTGGTCGTATATCCATGGAAATGAATGAAGATGGTATAATCGGTGTTTAGTTATATTGTGTCATACCCCAATTTTTTACCTAAGATACCATCTCATATCATTCACATATGCATCATTGCATCATTGATAATTTCAGAACAAGTTAGCTTGTGTGTGTGCTCCTTGAGCCAAATTAGGGTTTTGAGTCAAACATTTTTATCAGTTCAAGATATGATCAATTAGGGTTTGGGTCTCCACTCACCTCTAATGATTTATCTTCATCAATCATCAACATTTGGTCTTCAAATTCCCATCATTTCCTCAAGATCTATCTTGAATTGACCAAATTAGGGTTTTGATCGAGGATGGTGTATCATTGACTTTTTGCTCAATGAATGACCTAATTGCTTGGATCATGATCTCAAAATCACCAATGCAATATCTTGACCTAATTTCTTGATTCAAAACATCTCAAAAGCCATGGTTGGTAATCATAGAAATTCTGAATCATCTGACAAAAAGTCAACTATTCAGATCAATCAAACTTTGACTTTTGGTCAACTTTTGAATTTCAAATTTTTTCAATCATCAAAGCATTTAAAATTATCCATCATGATTATCAAAAATCAAAATGTGTGAAAAAGTCAAAAAAAGTCAAAACTTGAAATTTTTCTAACACTTAGAAAATTTTTCAAGTGTTTTTATCACTTTTTCACCATTTTCATGGCCATTTTTCACCTATATCCGTTTTGATTCAAGAAAAACTTACAACATGAAAGTTGTAGATCTTGTTCCAAGCTTTCCAAAATGTCCAAGAACTTGGAAAAAAATCTTGTGTAGCTGGGGTTTTGAAATTAGAACATATTGGTCCATAAACATGAAATTATAGCTCATTTTTCACCAAGTTTTTGCCAAAACTTATCTCTTTCCCTTTTAGAAGCCTTGTCATCACCAAGGGATAAGTTTTTATTCAAAAATATCCAAAGGAAATGATTGAAGAAGAATAGAATCACTTGAGTGATTTAACCATGGTTTAGAAAAGATTCCATGTGCATTTAATGTGAAGATTCCTTTCTTGTGCCTTAAGCTCTAAGTTGCAAAATCACAAAGCATTTCCTTGCCTTGCTCTCCAAACCTCTTGGCCTATAAATAGAGGTCTTTGCTCACTTCAAAATCACACCAAAGCATTCATAAACTTGCTTTCTCACTTCTTTCTTCTTTTCCAAGTTTCAAAGTTCCAAAATGTGAGAATTTGCAAATCTCCAAACCTTGCAATTTTTTAGCAATATCAAGCTTCAAACACTCTCCAAATACCCTTAGGGAGTTTTTAGAATCATCAAGTCATCACAAAAACTATCCAAACTCATAATCATGCTCCAAGTTTCATAAACTTGCATTTTTCCAATTCTGTGGGTTCCTCTGGGGGCAATTAACATTATGGAATGAGGGTTCGATGGAAGTGGTTCATAGTTTTAAGGGTGATGAATTTTTGGGGATTAAGGTGTTGTGAAAGACGGAGTGGTATTACATGATCAATGTTTATTCCTCTTGTTTTTTGAATAAAAAGAAAGAATTATGGAGTAGATTGTTGGAGTTGAAGGAGGCTTCTAGAGATGGAGAATGGATTATAGGGGTGATTTTAATGCCATCAAACATCATAGAGAAATAAAAAGTATAAATATTGTGGAAAATGCTTCGGAAATTAATCTTTTCACGAATTTTATTTCAGAAAGCAATTTGATGGACATTCCATGTAAGGGTAAGAAATATTCGTGGTATAGTGGTGGCGGAAGGGCGATGTCGTATTGATCGTTTATTAGTTTCTGATATCATTGTGAATAGGTGGAATGTGATTGGGAAAAGAATTAATTCTAGATATATCTCGGACCATTACCCGGTTTGGTTGGGGATAGATAAGAAGAATTAGGGACCGAAACCTTTCAAGTTCAACAATGAGTGGTTCTCCTTGAAGTCTTTCATTTCTTTTGTTGAACATGAGTGGGGAGAGTTGGAGGTTGAAGGTAGAGGGGATTTCGTTTTGAAGGAAAAATTGAGATTGTTAAAATAAATATTAAAATGGTCTTTGGTGAGATAGATATGGAGATGGAGAATAACGTGAAAGATATTAATTTGGGTGACGATTTTTTGGAAGGAGTAATCGATGATTCGCTTTTCGATATTTTACTTAATCGGAAGGATGCAATGAGTAGATTTTGGTTAAATTTGAGAATTAAAGAGAATATGCTAGCTCAAAAGTCGAGAGTGGGTTGGCTTAGAGAAGGAGATTGCAATAGTAGTTTTTTCCATAAAGTGATGAAGGGTAGAAGGAGTATTAATCACATTGGTCCTCTTGTTGCTTTTAGAAACATGGTGGATTCGGTTTGTGATGTTAAAAAGGAGGTTTGGATACATTTTTCGAATACGTTCGCGGAGGGAGAGAGTGGGAGTTGGAGGTTGGAAAGGATTCCTTTCAAAAGTATTAGTTCGGCGAAGAGCATGGACCTTGAAAAACCTTTTCTTGAAGAAGAGATTAGAGAGGCGATCTGGAGTTGTGGAGGAGAAAAGAGTCTGGGTCCGGATGGTTTCACCTTTCTTTTCTTCAAAAAGTGTTGGTACATCATTAAAGATGATTTTATTCGTTTTTTCAACTTCTTCCATTCCTGTGTGGTGTTGTCTAAATCGATTTCTTCATCTTTTTTGGCGTTGATTTCGAAGAAATCTAATCTGATTTCTTTGGATGAGTACTAACCGATTTTCTTGGTTGGTTGCATTTACAGGGTGATTTCTAAACTTTTAGTGGGAAGGTTGAAGAAGGTGTTGCACTCTATTGTCTCTCCATGCCAAACCGCTTTTGTGCCGGGAAGACCACTTCTTGACGGAGTTCTTGTGGAAAATGAGGTGGTTGATTATGCGAAGAATGAATGGAGAGATTGTCTTATGTTTAAGGTGTACTTTGAAAAGGCGTATGATAATGTAAGTTGGGAATTTCTAAGATATATGCTGGAGAGAATGAGGTTTGGTCTAGTTTGGAGAAGGTGGATGGAGCTCTTGATTTTTAAAAGTATAATGTTGGTATTAGTTAATGGTAGTCGAACTAAGGAGTTTGAGGTCAATAGAGGTTTGAGACAAGGATATCATCTTTCTCCTTTTCTTTTTGGTTTGGTGGCGAAATGGTTATCGGGGCTAGTTAGGAAGTCTTTGGAGATGGGAGATTATCGGGGCTTTGAAGTTAATGGGAGGTGTTTGGTGGATATTCTTCAATTCACGGATGAAACTTTGATGATAGGGGGAGGTTCTTGGAAATTTTGTGGTCTATTAAGGTGGTGTTGAGAGCTTTTGAGCTTGTTTTGGGCCTTGGGATTAACTATCACAAGAGTAAGTTAATTGGTATCAATGTTTCAAGAAATTCTTTGGAGGCCGCTTCTTTCGTTCTTTCTTGTAAGATTGAACCTTACAAGTTCATTTTCCTTGGGATTCCAATTGGTTTAAATCCGAGAAAATATTTGACTTGGGTTCCAATTTTTCCAAAATGAAGAATCGTTTAGTGGATTGGAAACATCATTTTCTTTCTCTTGGGGGGAGGATCACTCTTTTGAAGTCAGATCTTAATTCTCCCACTATCTTTCAAATGTCTTTTTATAAAATGTCTGCTAAGGTGGTTAAAGATTTCTCTAGTATTCAAGGGAAGTTTTTATGGGGTGGTGCGGAGGATATAAGGAGGATTCATTGGGTGAGTTGGAAGATGGTATGTCTTCCGGTGGATAAGGAGGGTTTGGGCCTTAAATTCTTGCCAGATTTCAACTTGGCTCTTCTAAATAAATGGAGATGGAGAATTTTGAAAGGGGGGAATAGTTTTTGGGTGGCTTTGTTAAAAGCTCGTAATGGGGATGTAACATTGAAGGTTTTCGGTGGGAGAGTTAAAGGTGTTGTTCCCGCTTCTTCTTCATTGTGGTGGAGGGATCTTCTTAGTAGTGATTTATATGGGCGTGCTGATCCTTTTGAGGAGAATTGCAAGTTTTTGATTGGAAAAGGTTTTACCACTTTTTTTGGGAAGCTAAATGGTTGGAGGAGTTTACTTTAAAAGATTCATTCCCGAATTTATTTTAGGCTTCAGTTTTAAAGAAGGTGGTGGTGGCCGGTATGTGGGGTTGGGTGGAGGGGGTTTTGAGATGGGGAGATTTGGGCATCGATGTTAGGCTATTATCCTCAAAATCTAGGAGTCAACTTTCCTCGCTTCGATTGAGTCTTGAGGGGGTTGTTTGGAATGAAGTGGCGGGAGACAAGATTACTTGGAGATTGGAGGACAACCGAGTTTTCTCAGTTTTGTCTTATTATGGGTGGTTTGCTAGTTTTCAGATTCCTTTTAGTCCTTTTAATAGAAATGAGGAGGCGTTGAGTTTAGTTTGGATCA
Organism: Vicia sativa; assembly: GCA_021764765.1. NCBI lineage: Eukaryota > Viridiplantae > Streptophyta > Magnoliopsida > Fabales > Fabaceae > Vicia > Vicia sativa. Next base: position 132,624,474 of record CM038792.1, on the reverse strand, counting down.
TGGAGGTGCCTTTTAAAATCAAGGTGTTTGGTTGGTGGCTTCTTGTAAATAGGTTTCCAACTAAGGATCTTTTGATTATTAGAGGTATCAATTTTTCTTTAGATGCTCTAAATTGTGTTCTATGCGGTAATAATGTTGAAAGTAGGGACCATTCTTTTTTCCATTGTGATGTTGTGAATATCATTTGGAAGGAGATAGCTTTATGGATGGATAAACCGGAAGGAGAAGTAGAAGATTGTCTTGATAATTTTATTGGTTGGTATGAGTTTTGCAAAAGGAAAAAGTTGAAGGAAGACAAAAGAGGAGTTATTTGGCTTGCCACCACTTGGTCTTTATGGTTATTGAGGAATGATATTTGTTTTAGGAATGAGGGATGGAATGTAAATAATACGGTATGGTGCATAAAATTTTCGATTTTGAGATGGTTAGGGATAAGAAAAATTATTAACCCCAATTTAAGGTTCTATGAGTTTAGCAAAGATGTTTTGCTACATCTTTATTAGTTTTACATGGTCAATAATTTCTCTTTTTTGTCGGATCGACATTTCGTCTCGTCTTTTATAAATCAGTTGGAAAACCCTTAGTTCTCTTATAATTAAATCACTTGCTTAAAATAAAGCATTCATTTCTTAATTATTAGATATATCATATTAGTCTTTTCTTTTATCTAATTAATGAAAAAAATAAAAAAACCAATTGCTAAACTCACCAAATAAATTAAAAGGATAATATGGAGTTGAGATCCTCTTCATTTTTTTTAAAGAAATGGAGAGTGTCATTATCAATATTTGCATTGTATAAACATCAAAGTGTGTAAAATGTATATCACACTTTTAAATAATATAAATGCATTATATTTCAAAAAAATTAGTAATTAATCTCTCTATTTTTTTTTTTGAAAAATGAAGAGAATCTCAATTCAATAATATGATATTTTTTAAATTAGTGGTCAAAATGAATCTCAAATTTAAACGTACAAGACCAAAAATAAATATTAAACTTAAATTATACATTTAAAATTTGGTCCTTTTCCCCTTAAATTTTACTTTTGGCTACGTCACTAGACTAGTATGCAACATCAATTCTTGGTCAAACAAATTAAGATAAGAACAAAAGTTTGCTTCCTAAATCTAAATATTTTCAAAATCTATCATTAGTTTGAGTGAGCAATGTATTTGCTTGTAATTAACTCCAAACTAATTAATTATAGGCCTTAAAGTTTGCTCCCAATTGCATTATGATAAAGACTCATGCAGCCGTCTAAAAACATTTCTTTAATACCAATACTAATACTTTGATTATTACAAAATGGTTAACAATGATTTAGACCAATCCACTTTCTAAAGTTGTGAAATAATAAAGCTTAAAGAGGCTAACATCCAAATAAAGTTCACCAGCAATAGTTGCACACATATATTTTATACATTCATTAATGATAAATACGAATAATAATATATCAATAATAGGTCACTTTGAATTGCTTTGGACTTTGAATTGAAGCATTCAAAAAAAGTTATGCAAATAGTTTATAATATTTCCACGGAATATAATGGTGGCATCTATGTCATGACACTAGAAATTCAGCACTGACATGAACCAAAGATAGGTTCCTTAAAGTTGGAAGTGAAAATTTGATAACACGTATCCAAATACTATAAGTGTTTTATTTCTCCATTTTTCTCTATATTTTTTATAAAAAAAATTATTTATCATGTATCTAGGCAAACCAAACAAACAGGACATGCAAGTTTCTGTAATGCGGATAAGATGGTGCCTTGTCCTTGTCCATTGTCCACTCAAAAGAATCTTACGAAATTTAATAATGGGGTATTGTTTTTATTTTGAAATAATGGATGCTATGTTAATTTAAATTTTGTCATGACTTTAGATTTTTAAAATTTTTAGGCTTCTTATAAATTAAAATTAACTTAATCATAGTTTAACTGTGATAAAACAAACGATCATTTTAGTAAATATTATTCTAAAAACTATCACAAATTCGAGAAAACTAATCTCTTAAATTAAGCAATTTTAATAGAACATGTTTTCGCTTGAAATTTAACTATCATATTTTTTAAAGTTGTAAATCAGAAGAAACTTTTACCAAATATTAAGTATGTGCTTTCTGCAATAAAAAAAGAAGTGATTATTAATCTAAGCATGTGATTTTTTTTAATTTAAGCATAGCTAGTGGAGAGGGTAACTCTAAATTATTTTTTGTAGTACTCCTTTCATATTTACTATAGAGACAATATATATATATATATATATAGAAAATATATATATATATATATATATATATATATATATATATATATATATATATATATATATATATATATATATATATATATATATATATATATATATAATTCTAAGTATCCTAACATATTTTTTCAAGCCATTATTATAAATAATTTTTTAAAAATTTGTTAAATAATTAATATATTTATTTAATATCAAAAGCATTTATTATTCAATAAATGTAAAAATATGATATTTATTTATAATATTGACCTATAAAGTATTCAAAAATAAATTTGCTACACAATTTAAAAATTCTCGTAATAGTTTTATAATAAGAAATTGATGGAGTACTTTTCTTTAGATAGTAACATACGTAAGACCCATTTTGTCTTACCTTGTTATAAATACAATTAAATGCAATGCTTAATAACAGTACCGTCCAATTGTCTTCACACTCAATATCTCTCCACGTGGCACTTACACCACTTCTAAAGGCCGGTGACGTTGTTATTCATGCCTCTCTATAATCCAATTAACTAATACAAGTTTAATTCAATTTTTTTTAAATTGACCCGCAAATTAAATTCAATAGAACGGTAATATTACTTTCTTTTTTTTGTTGAAATTTAAATCTCTTAATTATGTATAAGTTTGTAAAATAATTTTATACCGACCAATAAAAATTTATTAATCAATTATATGATACAACTAATTTAAAAATATCAGAATGAATTTTTTTTTTTTCTTCTATTTATTATTAGTGGATAGAACAAATAAGAAAAAAGTTATTTTGAAAATGTACAAATTAAATTAAAAATTTGCATGACACGTAGGAGGCTGAAATTTAATTATGAAACTCCACTTGTTATCTAGATGTGTGTGAATTTGTTTGAAAAAAAAAGTATTGAGTTGCCAACCATATATAAGATGACATTTAGTTGTTGTGAAGAGAAGCCTTGTTATTATTATTAGAGAACAAAAACAAAGACTACCTCTTGCAACCTGATTTTCCTGTATTTGTGGGGTGCTACTACAAGCTGTATAGATAGAGACTTTTCTTTCCTTCATTCATTTTCTCTTATCTTTGCCATGGGAAATTGTCAAGCTGTGGATGCTGCTGTTCTTGTGATTCAACATCCTTGTGGGAAGATAGATAGATTGTACTGGCCAGTTTCTGCTAGTGAGGTTATGAAAACAAATCCTGGTCACTATGTTTCTTTGATTATTCCATTACCTCTTCTACCACAAGAGCAGAATCAAGAACAAAGTCAAGAACAGAAGACTGTTAAGTTTACTCGTGTTAAGTTGCTTAGGCCTAATGAGACTCTTAATCTTGGTCATGCTTATAGACTCATCACTAATCAAGGTATGTTTCTTTTGTCTGCAAATTTGTAATCATATATGTGTGTGTGTGTGAGATCTTTGTACTGAATTTGTTCTTTGTGTTTGTGGTTTTAGAGGTTATGAAGGTATTGAAGGCAAAGAAGCATGCAAAGAGTAAGAAGACACAAGAAGATGCAGTGCTGTTAGAGACAAAGAAAGGAGAGGAATCTGACCGAGGAAACACATATCAGGTATATCTTATATTCTATGATATCAATAGTCCTTTTCTTCCATGAATAATAATATAGTAAGATGTTGTTTTTTCAATCTATATAAATAGTAAACCCATTAAAGATTTTGAGTTTTCTACCAACTCCAATGATATCACATGGCACATGGTCTATAAGGGATGAACCATGGTGGATGTATCTCATATTGATGCCAATATGACATGCAATTATTGTCATCCAAATGGTTCTATTCTAAAGTGAGGCATCGGAGACCACAACTGCAATTTAAAACCATCTGAATAATTGTTACTCGAAAGTTAATAATTAAGGTTTAATAAGCTACCTGTAGTGCTTATGAAAATAAGCTGTTTTAATAAGTTAAAAACAGCTTATGAACAATTAACATGTCGTACATGTTTACTGTTCAAAAATACTTGTGTCAGTATTGAACTATTGTTGCTAAAGTGCATAATGAATTCCAGGGAGGCAGAGCAGAGAGACACAAGCAAAGAGGAGGGTCTACAAATCCTGCTGCTGTACAGAGGTCAAAATCTTGGCGCCCCTCATTACAAAGCATCACAGAGTCACCAAAAGTTTAATAATGATAAACCATTGATATGGATAATGGCTGATTATGCATTAATTGACTTCCTCTACAACTTTGGATGTTCCCTGGTAAATGGGAATAATGGAAATTCAATTGAGGTTTGAACTTTGAACCAAGATTTCTCTTCCATCAACAATGATACATTCTAGCTGCAAAACCATGCTAGAATGAGTAACATGTTTGTATAGCACCAACAAGAATGGAAAAGAAAAGTAATTAATGTAAAAATCTGTTAGAAGTGAGTTTTGTTCTTGATATAGTTACAGCTTCCACATCTTTCTTTTAGATCATGGTTTTAAATTTCGGTTCGTAACAGAAATTATGGTCACTTTAAGAGTTTAACGTAATATAAAGATTTGCAACGTAACTGCAAATGCAACTGCAATTTAGAACCATATAGATATTACCAGATGAGGGATTAGAGGTTTGAAATTTTGATTGAGTTTCAAACTCCTCACTTCATGACAAAATACTTTTGTGCCCATAACAGTACCCAGTACATCCATGAATGGCTCCACCAAGATTGTGCCATACCAGGACCTCCATGCTCCTATTGCAAAAAGAGAGAAATATTTATTTCCATGGTTAACATTAAAATTACTAGTCACAAACAACTCAAGCATCTAACTATAGGTAGCACGTTAAACAGTGTCAGCTAGCTTGGGACCAAACATGTCAGAAAATTTGATATACTTTTATAGAAATTGTCAAAAAAAATTGTGCTTTGAAGAAGAAAATATTATGGGCCAGTTATTTATTGTACTATTGCAAGAATGTAGAAGAGATTGCACTAGTTACTATAGAAGAGCCTATTCTTTCAACAACATGAAGAGAAAGTCATATTTCTATCAATTATGCAACAAGAAGTTGGAACGAATGATCTTTTAATGAATTTAGTGTCTCCAATAAGCTTATATCAGTAAAAACCATCTCATGAACAAATACAAAATCTGATCAATCAAAATAAATTATGAGTATGTAGCATCGATATCTCTGAAAATATGTGTTTTCGTGTCTGTATCGGTATCAGACACTTGCACTGACACTTATAATTATTTTTAATTTATTTATTTTTTAAAATTATTATCAGTATCAGAGTCAAATTTGAGGTGTCCGTATTTCATACATTATGAGTTATAGTTGACTCCCAATGATAAAATATTTGGGCAACGTCCATCATATTAGGCAATGTTCATGACTGTATAAGGAGCTAATAATGTCATGTCAAAACCAACCAATATGCTCATCCTAATATGAACCAGCATGCAAACTGAACTCTCACCAAATTGAACATACCATCAATATATCATTCTATTGTAAAAAAAAACTTATAAACACATTTTCATAATGGTATTTTATGTCATTACAAACGGAATTAATAAGTAAATATGTTCACATAAATTTTCATACTAACCAAGGAATTGCATATTAACAAGTAATGTAAATGTATGGAGATTCAATAATCTCAACCAACCAAGGAATTGCATATTAGCACATGACTAGACCTATAGCAGACAGACATTAGTAATTGAGAGACAAAATAGACAAACCTAGTAAACCTAACTATGTTATCTTTAGCAAATAATTAAGGAAAGTTTGGTATTAAGTTGTATTCTGTTAACTAAGGGCCACAAGTCAAATGAGCAATAAATTTCTTGAAAGGCAAAAGGAAGGACCGTATATGAAATAATGGCACATGCAATTGGGACCGTATTGTTGTGACTTCTCAGTAAACATTTATGATATTCTTCTTAATCATTAGTTGTTACTTGATTTCTTTTAGGAATAGAATGTTGGCCACAAAAATTACTTAATAAGTTCCTTTAGTTTTACCAATATTGACCACAAAAATTATGATATGCATGAGAATTTTCTTAGTATTATTTGGTTATAGTGTCATTAAGGGTATTTTCTCTGAATTAATATCTTGTCTTAGACCATTTACAATGGTTGAAAAACTCAACACCCACTTTTTCAACTCCCAACACTCCACATCATTTTCTCTTTCCACTAACTCAACACCTTCAACTTTTACCTCCACCCCACCACCCCACCACTTTTTATTTTCATATTCTTATTTAAATTTTATTTTTATTTTATGATTACATAAAATTACAATTATCGATTAAAATTAAATTAAAATAATAAATACTTAATAATTTATTTTTAATTTTTGTAATAAAACAAAATTTATTTAAATAATTGGATACGATACAAATCATCTTAAATTAATTTAAAATACAACACACAATTAACGTAATTAATAATTACACAATACACACACACGTAAACGATACAAATAATTTAAAATGCAATACAACACACAAATACAATCACCAACTTTCCATATTAGTCCACCTTGATGAACATTTGGATCACGAACTCGATCCAGATTTGCAAAGCACACCGTCGAGTGGTGCACTAGATCCACTTTCCCAGTTGCTCAAAATCGGTCCAACGTTGAGAATATGAATCTCGTTCATCCTCAACAATCATATTATGTAATATGATGCATGACCTCGATGATACCAAATCATGTCCTGCGAGGTTCACGGATGATTTTAAATCGAGCTTGGAGCACTCAATGCACGTTCGATGTCCTTCGACCCTCGAAATTTTGCAAATTTTTCACTGAGGAAGTATTTAAAGTTCCCAAGGATACCATATTATGCCGTATTCACAGAAATGGTCCACGCCACGTCATCACCGGTCGAACGTTTATATCGTTCCGGACATCCAAAACGCATCCATAGGTCATGAGATCGCTCAATAAGCGTGTTCCCTTATCCCTTTGTCCTTCCCATGCTTTAGGACAATTTTCCCTCATGCATCGATCAATCATCATCCGGAACCCCGTTTCACTAACATCGATGCCGTCTTGGGTTGGTGCTCTCGAGCTGCATGATTCCTTACACTCACTCAATGTCGATGTACCACCGCCACGCCACGCGCATTCGTGGTACATTTTTAAGGGTGATATACCTTCTTTATTGGTCATCATCATTGGTGAAGTAGTTATCACTACTTGAAAGGTCCCCAACGATTCGAAAAAACATTTTTCATCGACGACGAAACATTGCATCGTCATGTAGGCTCATTGGCAACATCAATTAGTCTTTTTTCATCTCTATTGATATTTTCACTGCATTATCTTATTTTGTTTCGCTTTTCGATTGACTATATAATTTTCTTCAATTTTACGATTTTGATTGGTGCGATATCAAAATGATATTGTGATGGATCCATTTTTGTGATATTGAGGTAGATTGGATGGGATTTGGGATATTGGTACATAAATGGATGTATGAGTCCCTATATATAAATGGATGTGGGTGGTGGACCAGCGGATTTGAAATAATTTATTGTATATAGTTAATTATCGGATAAGGAATAGATTGGGTGGTGGACGACCAAAAAATTTATTGTATATAGTTAATTATCGGATAAGGAATAGATTGATTGGGTGGTGGACCACGGATTCGAAATAATTTATTGTATAGAGTTAATTATCGGATAAGGAATAATTAAACACTACACGACATATTGAAACAACACAAGCAATTAAACCAGCATAAACAACACAGCAATTGAAACACAACAACAGCAACACGACAATACTTCATTGAAATTAATTAAAGCCGCCTCAACTTTCAGGGATGAAAGTTGCTTTAGATACCTTCATTTCTTGGTTTGTCTTTCAGTCATATTGGCTTGCCCAGTTCAATCGCATCTTCAATTCGTTTCAGCCCGTCCACCAGTTCTTTTCCCCCCCATCCCCCAGCAATCCACCAAGCCTCCACTTCCACGACACGGCCCCATTCCACCACCACCTCATGCATTGCCAAACATCTTACCCTGTTCAAATCACGCCACACCAGCACGTTCATTACATACCGCCATTTGACGTCACTCCCACATCGCCAACCCATCCACCCCATATTTGTTCTGATGGTTGTCGAGGCTTCAGAGTTGATCAACCGATTATCAGCCAAACAAACCGAATTTGAACCATTCGCCCAAACACAATAACCGACTGAGATGGATTTCAAGATAGATCCATAATGTTTGAAAGTTTGAGCAGGAAAATCAAAATGTTTGAGGATGTTGGTTGGAATTTGAATTTGATATATTTTGATAATTTAGGAAACAGCGACCATTTCACTAAAAAGATTTCAACTTCAAATAAACAATAAAAACTTAGTTTGTTCAAAATCAGTCTCATTTAGAGAAATCATGAATTTGGTTAAAATCAATAATAATTCAGAAATGGATAATCAGAAGTTCGTCACATTGGTGTTCTTCGACACATCATTTATTGATTTGTTGTTGAGTTCATTAACAACCATTACGGTCTTAGAATGCAAAGTTGACCATGTGCAATGGTGTGTTTAATTGAACTCAACATGGCAAAATCATGTGCAATGGTGTGTTTAGAGTAGTGTCGAGTGTGGAGGAGAGATGTTGAGAAAACTCAACACCATGTACATCGACGCACCGACGGCGCTTACGATTTTTATCCATTTAATACTTTGAACTCAATTATTTCGCTGCAAATTAATTTTTTACCAAAATTCATGATTTTTTTCTCTATAAATAGAGACTGGTTCATTTGATTTGGACAAAAAAAACTAAGTTTTTCACTATCTTAATTTTATTATTAGTGTTTATTTTGAAGTTAAGTGTCTTTTTAGTGAAATGGATCCCAATAATCATTTTAACACTTCGCTAATTTTCCATTTAACCAAAATCCCAACAATTTTCCAAATCCCAACAATTATCAAAATCCCAACTATTATCAAACCAAATCAATTTTCCAACCAACATCCTCAAACATACCTAATTTTTTTCAACCAGACATCCTCTGCTCCAAACTTTCAAACATATTATGGATCTATGCCGAAATCCATCTCAAACACCCCGCTTAATGGTTATGTGACAATGGTACAAATTTTCCAAGTGGTGGTTAATTTCCGTTTTCAACACAACTAACTATTGGTGGCATGATAGTAATGTTCAACTGATTCAGGAATCAAGAAACACCGAACAAAATTTGGTGCTAATTAGGTGGATTAAATTTGAACAAGCGAGAAACCAAAGGTGAAACATATAAAATTGTGAGTATTGTAATGAGCATTGCTCATTCGATCCTCCGCGATGGACCCATGCAAACCGCTTAATTATATGAACAAAGTGTTGGTAAATGGATCGCTTATGATGGCGCAAGGAAGTGGTGGAGAATGATGTTTTGGCAAAAGCGCATGAAGAATGTTAGATTCACTTTAATGGAAGAATGGAACGCCTCCGTGATCAACCACGCGGTAGTCAAGTAGGAGGAAATATTGGCTCGTGAAGTAGTGATCTAAGAGATCTCATGAGTGATGCATGTGGCTCAAACATCGAGAATCCAAAGGTCGGGAAGGGAAAAAAAAAGGGTAAAAAGAAAAGCAAGTATGAAAGAATGAATACAAAGAATTCAAGACGAAAGAGCTGAACGATTGACAACATAGATGCAAAAAGAACAATATAGCCTTGGAAAAGACTAAAACCAAGAAAATGAAGATGTATCTAAAGCTAACTCAAGAGCATCTAGATGACCTAAGAACCACTGTGAAAAGTTGAGGCGTAACTTTGATAATTAATTTCAATGAAGTATTTGTCGTGTTGTGTTTGCTTTAATTATTGTTGTTTCAATATGCCGTGTTCTTTAATTATTGTTGTTTCAATATGCCGTGTTTGCTTAATTATTGTTGTCAATATGTCGTGTAGTGTTTGCTTTAATTATTCCTTATCCGATAATTAACTCTATACAATAAATTATTTCAATCCGTGGTCCACCACCCAATTCGAATATATTCTTTATCCGATAATTAACTCTATAATAAATTATTTCGAATGGTCCACCACCCAATTCGAATCTATTCCTTATCCGATAATTAACTATATACAATAAATTATTTTGAATCCCCACCCAATTCAATCTATTCCTTATCCGATAATTAACTATATACAATAAATTATTTCGAATCCGTGGTCCACCACCCACATCCATTTATATATAGGGACTCATACATCCATTTATGTACCAATATCCCAAATCCCATCCAATCTACCTCCAATATCACAAAAATGGATCCATCACAATATCATTTTGATATCGCGACAATCAAAATCGTGAAATTGAAGAAAATTATATAGTCAATCGAGAGAGCGAGAAACAAAATATCGGAAGATAATGCACCTCGTAGAAAATATCTCAATAGAGATCATGCAGCAAACAAAGACTAATTGACGACTACTTTGCCAATGAGCCTACATATGACGATGCAATGTTTCGTCGTGGATGAAAAAATGTTTTCCTTCAATCGTTGGGACCTTTCAAGTAGTGATAACTACTTCACCCAAATTTAAAGAAGGTATATCACCCTTAGCAAACACGAATGTTAGCATATGGGACGCGTCGATGAGTACATCAAATAGAGGTACTACAAGATTGAGTGCTTACGAGATTCAGAAGGAATCATACGCTACGAAAAGTGTATCCGAGAGCACCAACCCAAGATGACCGCAAAGAATGCATGTTAGTGAAATGCGGGTTCCTGGATGATCGAGTATTGATCGATGCACGGAGTGGAAAATTGTCCTAAAGCATGGAAGGACAATTTACTGAGGATAAGGAACCACCAGCTTATTCTGAAGCAGATCTCATGACCTATGGATCTATGCCTTTTTGATGTCCGAACGTTGAACGATATAAACGTTCTAGACCGGTCACCGTGTTTGATGACGTGGTCTCCAAGTGTGAATTGTGAATCAACGTCCATATAATATGGCATACTATCTGATGGTATCTACCTTCTTATCCAACTTTCACAAATCGATTAGACTTCCTCAAAGTGAACCCGATAAATTATTTGCAAAATTTCGTGAGGGATGTCGAAGGACATCGAACGTGCATTGAGTGCTCCAAGCTCGATTTAAAATCATCCGTGAACCATTCGGGACATAGCCGATTTGGTATCATCATGAGGTCATGCATCATATTACATAATATGATTGTTGAGGATGAGATTCATATTCTCAACGTTGGACCGATTTTGAGCAACTGGGAAAGTGGATCTAGTGCACCACAACCATACTCGACCGAGGTGTTACCCTTTAAATCGATCGAGTGATCCAAATGTTCATCAAGAATGCGATCTAGTGAAGCACATATGGACAAAGTTTGAATGTTCCGTGATTGAATTATTTGTGTGTTGTATTGCATTTTAAATTATTTGTATCGTATAATTACGTTTGTGTGTTGTATTGCATTTTAAATTATTTGTAACGCATAATTACGTTAATTGTGTGTTGTATTTTAAATTAATTTAAGATGATTTGTATCGTATCCAATTATTTAAATAAATTTTGTTTTTATTACAAAAATTAAAAATAAATTATTAAGTATTTATTATTTTAATTTAATTTTAATCGATAATTGTAATTTTATGTAATCATAAAATAAAATAAAATTTAAATAAGAATATGAAAATAAAAAGGTGGGGTAGGGTGTTGAGTGAAACCATTGAGAGGTAAAAGTTGAATGGGTGTTGAGTTATTGGTGAAAGAAAAATGATGTGAGAAAAAAAAGGGTGAGTTTCAACCATTGTAAATGGTCTAAGATTGTTCATGCTATTCATTATGAATCTATTTATATCTATTAAATATAATGCATCAAATTATATTGCGACACTTTAATTCCTATTTTGAAATACTTTAATTCCTTTTTGTGTCACATCGTCTATTTTTCTATGTGGCATCTCTCAAAATTCGTCTTCAATTTTTAATGATTAAAATATATTATTACTCTCTATAGAAGGTCATAGGTTCGAATCCACACAAATTCAAAAATACAATAATCTAATACTTATTTACTAACAATAAACTTATTATTATTTTTATTTTAAGACAATACATTATTAGACAAATATAATTAAATTTTAATTAAATCTCAACAAATAATTTTTCAACATACAACTAATTTTCTCACATGTCACAGATTGAAGCTTGAAAAAATCTCTTTTTTAACAAAAATAATCTAACAAAACAACTAATATTCAAACTAATTATATTTCCTAAAATTTCAAATTTAAAACGAATCATTCTTAATATCAATAGTATTTTAGTGAAAAATAATGAAAATGCAAAAATCACATTTTCTTTATATAAGCCTACTTTACCAATTAATCCCTTGGAACTATATTTTATAATTGAACTACAATAACACATTTTATACACAACCACAATAACATCAATCCATCTTGCTTAAACTTGAGTTGTCATCTTGAATTTTTTATATTGTTCTTAAGTCATCAACTGTATTAGTTCAATGTATATATAATAATAATCATGACTAACTGATAAGCTTTCTAGTTACATAAGTTATTATAAATATCTAATAATCATCATAACTAACTGATAAGCTTTCTTGATAAATTGATCATTATAATTGACAATTTTTTTTTCTTTTTAGGGTGTTTGAAGTGTAACATACATAAATATCGAATATTGTATCTTGGTACATGGAAAGATGGTTAATATAGTTAATCATTTGTTCTCAACAAAACTTAAGTGGACGGTGTAGCAGTTTCTTATATAAATTTTTCAATCATGATATTCTCGAGAATTTTCTTCGTTATGTATAATATTTCCCAGTTAAAATAAAAATGTGAATCTAAACACTAAAATTTTAAATTATGTTTTAATTAGAATACAAAACTAAAAATAAATATTATTAATCTCATAATAATCATAGTCGAAAATATATTAATCTAACAATTAGTTATTAACTTAGATAAATGTATTTTACTAAAGTGAATATATTTTACTCTTTTCTTTTATAATATTAACCATTGAGAGGATAATAAAATTATGAGAATGATGTCTATAAAAATACTCATATTCCAATGGATATCAACGACTTAATTGATAAAATTTTACAATCCCATTAATAATATTAAAATAATTATTAAAAATAATTAAATTACTATATCAACTAGAACTTTTAACTATATATTCATTAGATATATAAGGATCGCCAAATTAAATATAAATTTTATAAAATTAATAAAATTTTAATTGATAATAATTACAAATAATCATTTAATTTTGTTTAACACTGAGAAAAATACACACTTTTAATATTTTGAATAAAAAATCTAAATCAAAAGATAACTACTAAAATTACCTCATAATCAAAATAAAACAAAAATAATTTTATAGTTATTTAAATTTTTTTAACTAATTACGAACAACTGTAAGCATGTATTTTCCTTTTAAATAAAATGTATATTTTATATATGAGTAATTCATATCAATCTCTCAATTATAATTCACAATAAATTATTATAATATAAATTTAATAATTATATTTTTCTCAAAATATATTTTTAACATATTTAAAATTCAATAAAAGAACCTAATAATAATTGTTATATTCTTATATTCTAGTTTATGATTAAATTGTACCCTCCTTCCCCACCCACCTTATTTGATAGAACCACGTTGAAGCTTAAGCATTTGAATGTTGTGATTTATATGAAAAAAACATCTATTATCTATTAATTAAAATTCTATGTGTCACTCTTAGAATTTAATTTAACATTACACGATTGCTTTTCATCAAATCAACTTCTATTCCAAAAGAATGTTACAACAACTATTAATATCTATTCTCATAAGAATTAATTATAATTAAATATAATTATTTATAAAATATTATAACAACTTTATTAATATATATTCTCATAAGAATTAATCATAATTAAATACAATTATTTTCTCTTAAATTTTATATTTAATTTTAATGATTTTTTATTATGTTTCAATTATATCACTCAAGATTCTCATATTTGTCTATACTCTACTCTAATGCATTTTTTTATAATATCTTAATTAATAATAATAATAATAATAATAATAATAATAATAATAATAATAATAATAATAATAATTAGTTAAACTAAAAGGCTAGCACAAATATAAACTAATGACACCATTTCAAAATTAACAATGTCTCTTCATCAAAACAACTTATCCATTCTCATAAGAATTAATCATAATTAAATAAAATTATTTATAAAATGTTACAACAACTTTATTAATATCTATTTTCATAAGAATTGGTCATAATTAAATATAATTATCTTCTTTTAAATTTTTAATTTTAAGAAATTTTTATTATATTTCAATTATATCACTCAAGATTCTCATAATTGTCTATACTCTACTCTAGTGCATATCCTTTTTTTTATAATATCTTAAAATAATAATAATAATAATAATAATAATAATAATAATAATAATAATAATAATAATAATTTGTTCAATTAAAAGACTAACACAAATATAAACCGATGACACCATTCCAAAATTAAATAAAATATATGATGGCTAACGAAAATTATGATAAAAAATATTTAAATTTCTTACATAAATTAATAATTGAAAAATAAAATATTTTAAATTATGCACTATAAACCATAAAAATTACTAATTAACCGAATACTTAAGAGGCAAAAAGTATAGACTATGTCTAGTTATAAAAATTTATTTATTGAAAAAGATAAAAATACTCTACATACACCTCAATCATTTGCATTATTCTTAATAATTATATCAAAAAAAATTATTTTAAATTTTACTGAAAAATAGTAAGAACCGCGCCTAATGAATTATATCTAAATTTTGTCCATTTAAAATATCATTAGTCAAACAATTAATTCATTTTAATATGCAATAAAATTAATTAAATCCATTAATTCAGTGTAAAACTGTTTTACACACTCAATATATTTTCATTAAACCCTAATTATAATAGTAAATGTATTTTAGATTATGAAAAACATATTAGTTGGACAACTAATTCATTTAGATATGAGATAAAATGAATTAAAACTTAAAAATTTAAAATTAATTAATTTATACCATAAACTTATATTATTAACTATAATTTATAAAATTTAAAAATTATTATTATTTTAATAATATTATCTCATATATAATATTTTAACATGTTTATTCTTTCAAATAATCTCAATAAGATATGTTTTAAGTTATTGGACTGTGTATAATTTTTGTATACCCTTTATCTATATACTCTTAAAGTATCTTAATAAATCATCTCAATATCATAACACAAATTTACACATATAAATTTAATGTACTTGAAATTCTGCGTATAATTTATGTTTACTTTATTTAATTATCCTTTAATTAATAATTTAAAATAAAACATTATATAGATAACTTAATTAATTATATCTATTGAAATAAAATATATTTTCTATAATTAAAATTTTAATAAAAATAAAATAATGTACACTCGCGCATCGTACGTACGAGTTCTAATCTAGTTCACCTTTTATTCCTAAAGAGTATTGATGATCAAAGACAAACACGATCAAACCTAAGGCCCAGTTTGGATAGTAAAAGAAAAAATTAAGTTAAAGTGTTTTCAAATAAGTTACACTTCTATGTAATAATTTATTTAAAAAAATTGATTTTTAAATTCAAAATAATTTATATATCTAACTTATATAGATCAAATATATTAATTACTAAATAAAGTTTTTTTTTTAAAATTTATTTATAAATTATTACAGAGAAAATAAATTATTGTCACAAATTATTTTATAAAAATATGATAGTCAGTTGAAAAAAAGTCTAGGGATGTGTCATACCTCTCATAGCATTCAACTACAAAGACTCAATGTAATGATTACAATATAAACAATCATAGCTTTTTGAAGCTTGTGCTTTACGAAAAGTGGATTTCTTAATTCACTCTATAAGGATGGAACGCACCCTATAAAAATCCCAAAATATTTTTAACAAAATTGGAAGTTTATTTCTGGTTCGCACCACTTACTGTATTTTTTGAATGAAATTGGAAATTTACTTACGGTTTACTACCGAAAATAAACTTTCGGTTCTGGGCATGACAATTAGCAGAAGAAACTAACTATAAGCAATAACTTTAGAATTTACATTTGTAATTCAAATTAAAGACATGCAATTTTTAAATCGAATTAAAGCCCAAAAATGTTATCCAAAATAAATTTCATAGTATTAGTATTCAAAAATACAGATCCAGTATAATACGAAATAAAAAAACAATGTCAAAATACAATCAAAATAAACTACTGCGTATGACGGAGCCGACCTGTCACCCTCGAGGAATTCCTCCGCTGTCTCTTGTAGACCAGGACACCCTGAGCATCCACCATGATGGCCTCCAAAATGCCTCTGATATTGGATCCGTCAAGAAACAACCCTTTGTCGATGCCATCCCTAGCAAGCTTCATGATACGGCAGCACCTAGGCAGCATGTCCTGAGCATGATCCCTCGTCGCCTGCTCCTCCTCTAGGATCTTCTTATGAGCCGGCCTGGGTGGGTCCCCTAGAGCATCCCATATCAGGTATGGATGGGAAATCCTAAAGAACCATAGCATGTAACTGCACGCGTAACTCCAATCGTCTGGAGCCACGACACTCCTGGCCTCTTAAGGGACGAGATGACTCTCAAGATCATCAAAAATCACATTCATCTCCCTCCTCTTCACTATCGGAGGAGCAGATAAAGAAGGATGTCGAGGAATCGTCTAAGTAAACCTGAACTGACGCATCACTCGCTTGGGCATATAAGCAGCAGTCTTCCGATGACCGCAGGACAACCAACCTATAAATGGAGAAACCTCATCAAAAGTTATCGTCTCGCGGTGGTCGGAGTATGCACTGAAGTGGATGTTCTCATGCACAATTTTGTCCAAATAAACCTGATACACAAGTGTCGCCTGGTTGCCTCTGAGCGGCTCATATGCACTTGCACGAGGCATCTGCTCGGTATAACCCTCAGTAAATGACCATCCTGAAATTTGTGGGAAGTGTTGTAGGATTCATCCCTGAAATATCAAAATCATATCAGTTTGTTTCAAAATCAAAATAATTAAAAAAGAAAGCTAAGAGAAATTTTTTATACCGTCAAAAGAGTCATGCTGCAAGTGATTTGCCTCGTCTTCCACCTAGCCGCCTCCGTTAACTTGGTATACAAGTAAACCAAAGCAGCCCCTCAGTTCCACCCACTGACCTGTTTTAAATCAGGAAAGTATCTGAGATGCATGATGTCAGTGTAGGTGGTACTGGTGTCTACAAAGATCTGGGTCCAAACAAGACACAAGAGGTATGCTCTCATGGCATACCATATGTGAAAGGTAACCTGCTCGGGATCACCATCAACCGCTCGTGCACGTGCAACCTCCTGATCAAAAACAATCTTCAACCAACTATATCTCACGTGTCTGCCATGTGTCTTATCAACCTCCTACAGGGCCTCCTCCAAGATAACTCCCAGCCTCTCAACCAACAACTCAATCGCCTCATCTTTCTCCAACTTCTCATGATCCAGAAATCTCCCTCTAATCGGCAGGTGAAGCAGACAAGCGACATCGTCCAGTGTAATCGTCATTTCTCTGTGTGGTAGATGAAACGAAGATGTCTCCTCGTGCCACCTCTATACAAAAGCGTTGGTCATCCCCTAGTTGACCACGATATATCCACAGAGGGTCAAATCTCTCAACCCTATAATGCCTAGTAGATCATCAAATCATGGCTCGAGAGGGGAGTTAGCTTGCTAATCTTCCTCCCATGGTTGATGACCTTTAGTGTATAGCGATCCTACATGAAAAAATTCAATGTTATAATTTGTAATATTATTCATAATATAACATAATTAATAAATGAAATATAAATGTAAATTTCGTACCTCTCCATCCCATTAATGTCTAGCCACTTGGGTGAAATAAAGCGCGAGCACAAATAAGTCAGAAGGCCCCCTCCAAAGACCTGAGGAACTTGTGGTGTCGCTGGTACCGCCTCTACTGCCGGTGTCGCCTCTACCACCGGTGCCTCGGCACTAGTGCCACTGGTCCCACTAGTACCTCGGGTGGCCCTTGCACTGGTACCTCAGGTTCTGGGGGTGTGGGATCATGTCTCACCTCAGATGGCCCCACCTGTGAAGTAGATGTGGATCTCGTCTCAAAAATTTGTGGTGGTGAGGATGTGCATCTGCGGTATGACGGAGGCGGGGAAGGATGGACTGGAGACTCCCGTCTGCTATGAGAGGAAGATGTAGAAGGTGTAGAATCGGAAGAAGCAGAATGTGCCTTGGACATAGCTTGTCCGAATGTCGAACGAACCTGTGTGTCCTGAGTCCTCGGAGCCCGTGTGGCCTGACTCATCTCTCCGTAAAGAAGCGTGTTGTGTAACCCGGCCACGTCTCAAACGTGACTCTCGCTAAGACATATCTCTTGTAGAAGCAAGAACGAAACGTTAGCATATGACTTACAGAGGAAAATTTTAAAATATTATGCAGACAGATACCAGAAATTAAGTTATGGTTTTGTTTATCCCTTGAAACCGGAAATTAACTTTTGGTTTCCTCTGCGAAATAGAGCAGCAGAAAACCCCACCCCAAAATCTCAAATGCGTCAAAATACACTGATTGATTGTCAAAAACAGTTTACAAATAGTGTTACAATCACACATAATGATGTAAACTATCAAAAACAACACATTTAAAGCCCTATTTCACTAATTTCAAGCGATTTTACATAAAGTCTAAAAATGTGTAAATCACTTACTTGATTGATTGAAAATGCTTGTTGCTTGATTGATTCTGTTACTTGTTGTATTTAAGCAATGCTTGATGATTTGTGTTGATTTTTTGAGAAAAAAATTTGACTTTGGTGAGAAGGGTTGAAAGAGAGAGTTTGAGAGAGTTTATTTTTTGAAAACTTTGTTGTTATGGGGAGGGGAAAGGTTCTAGCGCAAGTGCGTATGTACAGTTTATTTCCAGTAAATAACCGGTTTGCACCTAACCTGATTGCATGGTATAGGGTGCTAACCGAAAGTTAATTTCTGGTTTCCCGAGGGAAAATAGTGAAATTTCACGTGGTGCACAAGAAGACCATGGGGTGAATTAAGAAATCCACTACCAAAACAAATTTCCAGACAGACGATCAAAGATTAATGCCCGAAATAAGACGCGAAAAATATCTGAACGACCAGACAGGTTCATCAACAGACATCAAGATACATATTAAACAAGACGAGAAAGCTATCTACATCCTGACAAATAGTCATTTCAGATATATCCGAGATGAAGGTTTATTCTGACTCTCTTACTCCAGATGGCATCTTTAACACCATCTTCAACTACACGTCGATATCTCTCCACCTACGGAATGTTGTATATTTGGTTAAAAATCAATACATATCAGCAAACTCATTCAAAGACGGGCATGAAGTCTAACATACGACTCACTCCCTAACATCAGCTTCTCCAAATGGCATCTATAAGCTCATTCTAGTACATCGTCAACGAACGATCTCATTCCATACACCAGCGAGTGTAAATTTTCTGGTGTACTCAAGTGTTCAATCATCTTCTACCTTTAGGTCATGAAAGGCAAGCATACCAATCTAACCCTTAAGGTACAAGAAGATTGAACAAGGGCAACTGTTATACCCCAAAATTTTCCCTCCTATTTTTCAAGACACTCCACATCTCCATACTCAAGAATTTCTCAAGGGTTGACCAGACAAACCCTCTCCTAAGCAATCAACCCACAACTAGGGTTTTGATTCTCTCAAGTCGAAGATGGTTTCCATTGCCTCAAGTGATCATCATACATACTCATATGCCTCAAGGCATCATCATGTCAAGTTTCAAGCCTCACAGCTCAAGTTTGCTCAGTCAATTGCTTAGATGGTTGAAAATCAGTTGTATTGGACAAAAAGTCAACTATGATCAACATACAGTCAAACTTCATTATTTTGGTCAACATCAATATTTTGAAGTCAAATTCATCATTTGATCAGTGATTGATCATGATTCATCAAGAAAAATCAAGATTTGATCAAAAGTCAAAGTTTCCAAAATTAGGGTTTCTTGACAAAAAGTCAATAGAACTTTGACCAGGCATAACTTTCACATACTTTATCAGAAATTTTCCACCAAACCTTATTTTGAATAAAATTCAAATCTCTACAACTTTGTGTATCACAAGATTTGACCAAAAATGCTTCATTTGAGAGTTATGGATCAAGACATTATAGGGCCTTTAAAAGTCAACAAAAAGTCATATTTTTCAAAAGAAGTGTACATGAACATGGAAGCTTCAATGGAGATGAAAAAAAGGAATGTTTAGAGGACATCTTGATCTTTATAAAAAGGCCAAGAACACTTCAAAATGTTGAAAATTGAGCAAGATACAACTTGTGCAAGTTTGGGAAATTTGAAGGAGTGCGTGAAGAGAAATACTAGACAAATTCAAGTTTTTTCCAAATGGGCATAAGTTTTTGTGATCCAAACTTATTCCTAACATTATCAAGAGCCTATAAGCCCAACTACACGCCCTCCTTCCATTTATTTTATTTATTTTTAAATTTAATCATTAAAATTAAATTTTAATTAAAATAAAATATTAATACAAGGTACAAGGCGTGTGGGCTTGATGTCCAAGTTTCTTGAGGTCTAAGATTGTCATAGCAAGCTGGAAAATTCGTGCAAGGAGAGTTTAAACATGCTTGATGCAAAAAAAGGAAGTTTTTCATACAAATTCTTCAATCAAATATTCTCCATTGAAAGAATATATTTTCTCTTAAAGTCTTGACCTAATTCTCCTGCTCTATATATACTTAACACATTCAAAAGCCAAGGACATGGCTTGCATGCTCTCACAAACCCTAAAAATTTCTCAAAAATTCAAGTTTCTAGGGAAAACTCGAACTCTATTCTCCATCCATTCTCAAGGTGATTCAATCATTCTATCACCTTCATGAGCCTTCCAAGAATCGATCCAAGTCCCTAAGCAAGCAAGATCGTGCCCAGAACTCACTCCTTTGAGTTGCACCGGTTGGTAAACTTCATGAACTTCAAACTTTTATTTTATGCCATATAAACTGTTTCGATTCATATATTCATGTTCATATTGATGTTTATGAATGTTTAGATCCATCATTTGTGAGATTTAACGCAAGAACAAGGATTTGCCATTGTTAGGGCAAAACTGTTTGAGAGTTTTGAAACTCATGATGTAGGAACTTTCAGGGCAAACCGATACCACCAATCGATCCGCAGGGGTCGAATATGGAGGGTAGAGTCCCTCTTTGGTTTTTATCTACGTTATTTTGCAGGTTTGGAGCATCGACTGGTCGGAGAAGACGATCAGAATTCATCTCCAGCGTCTTTGACTTATTTGACTTCGACAAGGACTCAGGGGGGCAAGCGTGGCACTCTCTGATTCGTTTCATGCAAACCCCATGGGCCCCAACGCGTTTGACTTTGGTTTGTTTGATTTTTAGAAAATAATATCCAATATATATTTATGAATGTAACATAATTCATGGATGTATCACCACCCCATTGGTTAACCATGCGCACGCTAAGTCCCTTTCTCTCTCAAGGCACGGGTTCGATCCCTGCCTTTTGCAACTTTTCACTTTTTTTTAATTATTTTTACACAGGTTACACATACATACAATTAGAGTTGTGTTATTGACAACACATGACGTGTGGCTGAGTGGTAAAATTTTGAATCTATGACCTAAGGGTCACGAGTTCAAGCCTTGCATGGAGCATTCCTATTTTTTTACCACTTGTTTTCTTTCACATTTTCTATTTTCTTTTATTTTTCTAAAACTAACTTAATTTCTTTTCAAAATTAATTTAAACCTTTTCAAAAATCACAAAAAATAATTTAATTTCAGAATTAGGTTAATTAAAAATTTAATTAATTTTTGACATAAAAATTTATTTTTCTCATAATTTAAATTATTTTTCATAATTAATTGTTAATTAACTTAGAATTAAGTTTTTATTAACTAAGTCGATTTCAAAAAATATCAAAAAAAAATTTTCTTTTACAATTAGGGTTTAGATGTTCTTCCCTATCATTAGACATTTATCTTTCAATTTATTTGTTTTACTTCACACTTTAAATTATAGAAATCGATGTATAGGTCGCAAGGATATTTTTGTAATAACGTAGATTTACTTTTCTGCCTTTACTTTCCGCACCTCTATTATGTAACTGCCCCAAAGCCATGTAATAGCGTAGGACATTTACTTTCCGCACTCTCTTATAAACTGTCTATAAACTGTTTAGATGTACGCTAACTAGGGTTTGTACGACAAGATTAAAATCAATCTTAGATAACCCTAAATCAATTCTAAATATCTGAAAATAACATACTTCTCACACTTACACCTTCTACGGTATCCTCTCTTGTTGCCTTTTGAATAAACAATAGTCATGTCCCTCGAACGTAGGGGTACCATTAGCAAAAGTCCCTCAGTTAAATCATCACAAAAATCATAGTCCCTCAATGACCCTTGATGTTGCCTACGAATGTATGATCTTGTCCCTCGGTTGTTGCCTACGAATAAGTGATGATCGTCCCTTCAAAATTGCTAAGGTATCCCTACATATTGCCTTCAATGACCATACGATGAGCCTTTGGTTGTCCCTTCACATCCAAACGAATAAAGTTACCTACCAACTAATGGTATGGATAGCCTTATTCTAAAGGAGAAGGAAAATAACATGGAAACGACCATTCTGAGTAGGTAATAAGACTCTATTGCTTGCTCCAATCAAACAAATCATTTTCACACCTCACACTTTTCAAAACTATCTTTCAAACAAACACTTTGTATACATTCCAACGCGAATCATTACAAAGTTAACACATTTCTGAACACTTCGTATACATTCCAACGAGAATCATTACGAAGTCAAAGTGAAATGTCTTTCAAAATACTTTTCAAAATCACACACACAAAACAAATTAAGGTGAGCTAAGCAATTAAGAGCCCGTAGATAACTACAGATGAAAATGGTGCTAATACCTTCCCTTTTCATAACTACCTCCCTTACTCAGAATCTAACGAAAGTATTTTCCTGTTCTTTTCACCTTCCCTTTATTGGATAAAAGAAAAGTCGGTGGCGACTCTTGCTAACCGCAACATTTGCGATAAAACGCAAAACAAACAAGTCAGTTCTCCCACCGTGTTACAGCATGGAAGGAGTAAGCACATTAAAGCTAGATTTTACTTCTTTGGGGAGAAGGTAAATCGAAGTGATCTTGAAGTAAGATATTGCTCAAGTGAAGCAAATTTGACTGACATTTCTCCCAAAGGAATTGAAGATCGACAAATTCCTGAGTTTGAGAAAAAAATTAAAAATAGTTTAAATTCACTATAATTAGCGTATGTTCGACTACTTAAATTATAAGAGAGTATGTTGTGATATAATCAAGTTAAACAATTTAAATCAAGACCAAATTATTTAGTGTTTATTAGTTAATTAGTCTCTCTCCTCGCTAAAAGTGTCACGTACAATTACACATTGACGCGATTTGCACGTGGTGGTGGTTAACCAGCGTTTGAATGGTAAGATTTGGGTGAGTTTTTATTCTGGTTCGTTTTTTATATTATTCATGATTTCTACTTCATAGATTTAGGAGAAAAAAGTTTTTATTTTTCAACTGTTTGTTTGATGTTGATGAATAAGATTTGAATTTACATGTGGAAGATGAAAGAAATATTATGATGAACAAATTGATTTAGGTTTAATATCAAATTTGATTCGGTGGTTTAAACACATTTCTTTCATTTTCCTTTGTTGATTTAATCTTACAATAAGTTTCTTATGGTCACAGAATTCATGAAGTTGTTTGAGCTGCCTCATGAGCATCCCACTTGTCTCTTGTGTAAGTACTTTTCCTTCTTCTGAATGTATGAATGTTAGGTCTGAAATTATAAAGGTTGGTATTTTAATCAACCAAAAATGAGTAACCGGATAAAATGCATTCTATGTGTTCGCTAAAATGTCTCTGCAATAGATAAAATTGCTATTTGATACTGTTTGTATGAATTTTGGTGTTTCTATTTATTTGTTTGTGTAGTATGGATATTGCATTGTTGTGTTGGTTGACATTATATATCAGAGGGATCCAATCTCTGTTAGTTTATTACGTTTTGTAGCTTTCTGTAGTTTTGGACAGTTTGAGAATTCGCAATGCCACTGCCGTGTTTTTGCATATTAAGACTGTATTTGTCCGAGTGGTGAATTAAAATATTACAATCGCCTGGGTTGGGTTGGGGAAAATATTGTAAAAGAAAGTAAATACATTATTTTAAGTGATTATGTTTATTTTAGTTATTTAGTAAATTAATATTGTTCAATGGTAACATCATGGAATAAAACTTTGTTGTTGGTGTAAAAAGAGACACTTGACACCAACACAGAAATATGCAATGGGAAAGTGTTTATCATTCCTAACTTCAAGGGATCAATTTAGGTGATTTTTTTGCCATTACACATCAGCAACCTAAATGAGGTAATGGCGGAAAAAACAGTCGGCAGTAGCACCTAAACAGGTACAAAGTGCCCTACAAATACAAGTATATGCAGAAAGATCAATAATACTATAGTCTGTACAAAAGCCATTGGAATACAATGATTGTGGATATCCTATAAATTGTCTATTATACTCTGAAACAGGTTCCTCCGAAGGATTTGTTAAAATTTTGGGTTACTTGATAGGAATCTAGGCTTTCTTAAATTTGAGTTTCTTTCTACTAGAACTGACTTCTACTATGTGGTTTGATGCTACTCTAAATGACATTGATTAGAACTGGCTTCAAATAGTTGTGAACGATGATGCCCTAAAAGAGCAATACTCATTGGCAAGGCCTTATGGGGATTGACTTAAAAGGTAGAAGATTAAAACTGAAGCACATAGTTGACTCTATTCATGAATCTGATATTGTGCCACCACCCATATCATGAGTGGCTCCACTGTATAACAATAAAAACCAACATTAATTTCTTATAAATTTCCATAGGCAAGTCTAATTATTGCATATTCTGTGACAACTATCTAATGATGTTGTAGATATGAAAAATATGAGAATTCATAGTTTGATGGTTCCTTTGAAAGCTTTTGGGTAAGTAACCTCTTCTCTAGATATTTCTTTCATTCCATCCACCATATTTACTAAAGAAGTGTTTTTATATTATGATCTCCTCGTGTAGGTATTCTATTGAATCATTGGAAATGCTATTACTTCCCATGGGAAATGATACTCCATTAGTTCTCATGTCTAATAGAGAAAACTTACTTTTGAGTATTTCAAACAAATGTTTGCTCAAGTGACAAATCCTCTTATAGATCCTATTAGAGAGAGAATAGTCATTTCTACTTAAAAATGTATGGTTAGTCACGAAGGTGATATGATAGAAGCTATGAAAGATATGTGCAATGATTTCCGGTCTCATCAACCACAATCTGAGGAAACTTTAGACTGGCTTGGCTCTGGTAAAGAGCATAGGCTATGACTGCAACTGATCGGGCCGGGACATATGATGTAAGTTGATGGGTTGTTGCAGCTTAAAAAATTTCGATTAGCTGATTTCAGTGCATGCATATGGGCTGAGTTAACTGGAATAAATTTGTATATTTATGTAAGACCATCATTGATGAAACATTAGGGATAAAAGATGAGGGTTCAGAATATGTGTTTTCACATTCACTGTTGCTTTGGCTCTTGCCGGTGCAGGTTTTCTTGGTGGTTGGACCATTGCATGCATGTTTCCTTCTTTCTAAACGCCACTATCTATTCTAATGAATCACTAACTTAGTCCCCAGATTTGTAGGACATTATGAAGAACAACCTGTGCACATATGCACAAAGTTTTATACTCTTTACATTACTAGATTGTGATAGACTTGTGTAATATGATATTATTTGTTTTTCAATTTTTGTTTTTGCCAATTTGAACTACATGGTGGAATAGGATCCTATTTAATTGACAGATTTGTCTGGCTTTCTTAAGAAAAAAGTTTCTAAGAGTTTATTGGAGAAGACAGCCATTCCCCAAACTTTAACTATTGCACGTATCACTACTATTTTTTTCTTCTTTTTCTTAATCAATCCCATTTGGAGTTAATGGATGTGTCTATTTCCCCTTCGACGAACTTTGTGGCAAACCTGTTGGAGTTGTAGACTATTCTGGATTATTCAACAAGACTTGTTTCAATGAATTCTATTGTAAATATTTATTGTCCTTAATGAGTAGTTAGGCAAGTTGTTCTAATGAAAAAGGGATTAGATGCAATTATTTAGAATGTGAATATTACTATATTTTTAGTCCATTTTTTAATACAAAGAATACACATATTCCGAGAATATTAAAAATTAATTTAGTCCGACAATATTCTTGAAATTTATTTTAACAATAAGATTAATTTTAAAATATTGACTAAACAAGTATGCCTACTAATTTTGATATGCATGTAAAAATCTTAAATATCTTTTATTTTAAATTGAAGATATAATATGTTGTGATGATTGGTTTTTTCATCGGTTATTTTAAAATAATGAAGTCGCCATCTAATTTTATTTGTTCAAAAGGAACGGGAAAATATAGATAAAATCAACGAATGACGGATAAGGCGGTCTACATGACAAAAAGATATGGATTTGGGAGTCGATTATGCAAGAGGAAGATATTAGCATCCCTCACATCCATCGTACTCGATGAGAACTATTTAGTTTGTGTGTGTTTATGTGTGTTTATCGCAATTTTTAAAAGGAGAAGAAGAAGGGGTTTGATTTATTATTATTTTAAGTTTGTCGCGGTTTCAAAACCTAGTGCCTACGTATTTCCTCGTGCAATGGGAAAGTCAAAACTCTGTATTTCCTCTTGAAAATATTTAAGTTGGTTGTGTTGATTTTATAAGAAAAATCGTGCATTAGACATTTCAAATGCTTGAATTTTGACTCGTTTAGTTTGTTTGAAAAGCTAAGTCTTCGTTTGTTTTTGAAATGACTATTGCACACTCTTTGTAAGAAAAGAGTTTGATAGTTGCATATGAGCGCAAAAAGAGTTGAGTGAGTTGAATTAATTTTAAGTGGGTGAAAAGTACTGAACAATAGGACTAGCGTCCTACGATTCAAATACTAAAACCAGAGGAGCTAAATGCTCAACGAGTCGTCTATCATCCCAAAAAGTTTTCTTATGAAAAAAAGTGAAGTGAAATAAAGTTCACGTTATTAAGAACCTTTAAACAATTGGTCTAACATCCAACGATTTAAAGACTCAGAGTTCATTTGGCACAAGTTTTTTTAACAATTGGTCTAGCAACCAACGATTTAAATACTTGGAGTTTATTATGGAAAGAGTTTTGAAAATCACTTGACGTTGGATCGAGGTTTGAAACTTTGATTTTGAAAGTGTTTTTAAATGTTTGGTATATGGACCAAGAGAAGTTGAATCGGGCCATGATTAATTAAGTATATGGACTTAATTAATCTCGTGAGGATAGGTGCTCCTACCCCCAACTATGAAACCCTTGTGCATGGATAATTGGTATATGGACCAATGATTTACTCGGGTTATGGTTAATCGATGCAAACTAGGGCTTCGATTAACCTTGTGAGAATGGTCATGCCCACTCCCAACTATGAGACCATTTTTTATATACGAGCCAAAATAAGAAATGGAATTGTTTATGTCAAGTGTGTGGAGTGTACGATTGTGAATAATTCATACAAACATACAAGAGGCAAGAAAGAATAATTAAGCACACAATACACGTCTAAATCCTTAAATAATTATTAGAATAGATCTTTTTTATTTGATAAAAATCAACTAATAATTTAATCGACAATTATCAAATAAAAATTATCCTAAGACTAATAATTATTTAATACAAAATAGTATATTTGCAAAATTAAATAAAATAAATAAAGGAGAGAGTTTAGAAATGGGCCTGTTTGGAGCAGAATTTCCAGCAAGGAAATTCCAGGCCCAAATAAAGGGCAGCCCAAGCTCCCTGTGATTCAGTGCATCGTTCCAGAAAGAAAATACCACAGGTGTGCGCTCTGGGATCGTTGGATGAGGAGATAAACGCTAGATCTGATGATGACCATTGGATGATAAGATGATGATTGGGTTTGATGATGATCAGAGATAGAGAGGCGAGGTGCACCACAAGATTAGTGGGAGTATGGTATCGGATTACAACACAATATAATTAAAAGGTGGTGACATGTGTCACCACCAAATTAGTGATAACTCTAATTAATTAACACAAAACACAAACAAAACAAAAGAAAGATGAAGCATAAGCATAATCAGATCGTTCTCTCTCTCTACGCTTGAGTGCTCTAGCCTTTCTTTTCAAACTTCTCGCCAGAGAAGGCCAAGTGGCCGCGCCGAAAATCTCCTTCGCGGCGGTGATGGCGGACGACCAATCTACTCCAATTCTGATTTATTTTTACATATTCTTGTTCCTCTCTCTACTATCCTAGTCAGTGACTTATTTTGACAGACTTGTGAAGGATTTGCCTAGATCTACAAAGGGGTTTTTGAAACCCTAACCCTACATCTTTTGAAATCGGTGACGGTGATGATGATATAGGAAAAAATTAAAGCATAAGAAAGGGAAAGAGAAGCAGAAACGGAGTTGCTGGGCTCGGAATTTGCAATCAACCTTTTGGTGAGATCTCTCTGATTTTCGCCTTCCTTTCTTCTTCTCTTTCGGTTTTCTTTTTTTCTGAAGGGACTTTGATGTAGGAATATGATGATTATAGTTTTTGAGATCTAGGGTTTTGATTTAGATCTGGAAACTAGGGTTTGTCATTTTTTTTTGTATTTTTGAGCAGTCCTCCATCCCCTTGAACTCTGTGCATTGAATCTTTATATACTGTGTAATTTTTTTAGGTTTTCACTGCCTCTGATTTTTCTGGAAAATAAGGCCTACAAAATTTGTTTGTTGGACTTGATTTTTTTGATGATAGGCCTGTGCGAATTTTATTTTAGGCTTTACTATATGATTGTTATTATTTGCTTCAGTAACTTGATTTTGGCCTTGGTGAATCTATTGTATAATTTGCTTGTTGGGCTTGAACTTGATTTCTGACTTGCTATTTTATTGTTTGCGAAAAACCTCTTTTTGTGAATCAAATTTAGTTTTGAGATTTGCAATAGAGGTCACTTTAGGCCTATGATTGAATTTACATTCTGATTTTTGTGAAGCAACAATAGCTACGAGGCTTTGAGAAAACTCTTTGTGGATTGCACTTGAATAACTATGATGCATCTTTCTGAGTTATCCTTTTCACACCTTCCTTTGTGAACCAAATTTCTTGTGATTTGCAATGTGAGAAATAGGCCAATGATTGAAAATCTAATTCTGTTGAGGCTTTGTATTGCTTGCACATGATGGAACCTAAACCTTGAATTTTGATTCTTGCCATGAATCCCTAATGATGATGTTGAAAACTCTTTGAAATATTCTTGTTTATGTTCAATGGTTATGTTGCTAACCACTTCCATATTTATTTGTTTTATGAACTATGATGAGCGGGTGGCAAAGACAAGGTCGAAAATGAAGAGTTCATGGCTTAACATAAAGTTGGGAGGTATTTGAAGTTGTAGAAGAATTCTTAGATGGAACTTGAAGAAAAGAATATGAAGACCTTCTTACTAGAAAAACCTAGGACTTAGGATAGGAACCATTCAAATTTTGTTTTGTAAAGACTTAGAACTTGTATTTTTGAATTTTGAGACTCAAAGACTTATAATAAATATATTCAAATTTACTTGTAAACTTGAATAACCATGAAGCTTTGTTGTAACCTTAGATTCTTGAGCATGAATGAGAAGAGACATTTGTGAACATTGTAATTTGAAATTTTGGCATAGACCTTAGGTGTACAAAGTTGTCATGTAAGAATTCAACCTCTAACTTTTGAAACTTAATCAAACAATAAGAGTTATGTTCTTGCAACCTTGAAGTCTTTGGCCATAAAGCTTGTATTGATGTAAAATTGGTCCTGTAGCATGATGAAGTAGCTTGAAGTTTAAAATTTGAATTTTTGTAACTAGAAATTTCTATCAATTAATTCAATTACTCTTGAGAACCAATTTGAGAATAAGCATAATAGAATATCCTTCGTAACATTTTTTCTTGTAACGATTAATGGCATAATGAAATCCTTGAGTTTTTTTTCTTCGAATGGATATTTGAAATCTTTGTATCATGAGCTCGTATCTTAAAACTTGTTTGAAGAAAACAATTCAAAATTCTTGTGAATGGGCTTCACTAATCCAAATTCAAATCAACTAAACCCACATTTATTTCAAATTTAAAAATCAAAACATAAGATAAGATCCTTATTGAAAACAAGTAGTTTCCCCAAAATCAAGACCACACTCTTCATTAAGCTTCATCGTGAGCCAAATAATGGAATGATGTCCGCTTGAAAATGTCATTAAAGATATAATTTCTTTCTCAAACAATGAAAACCAACAAGATATTCATTCTTTCTGAAATTTAAATCCAAAACTTAATCCACAAGCAACCCCTGGGTATCTTATCCTTGAGTTCAAAACCCTTGAAAAAGAAATCCATTTGACTTAAATAGGCATATTGACGAAGTTCAATATTCTAGCGAATTCAATCATCTGATAAAACATTGGACATATTGAGATGTCCTGAAACATGAGAATTCCTTGTAACTTGAATGAGTAGAGGAAAAGATTATATCGGACCCTTCTCACACAAACATCTTCTATAACTTGTAGAAGAACCAATAGAATGCACCTTGATCCCATATTATTGAATTAATAATATGAAAGAATATGCATGCTAGAGAAACATATGCCAATTAGAGTTAAGATGAAGAGGATAAATTTTGGGATGCAACACATATCACATTAAAATTCATTAAAAAATGATCAAATCAAATTAATTAATAATTAATGCTAATTTTTGAAATAATTAATTTTAATAAAATGATCAAATCAAATTAACGAATAACAATGTTTAGGCCCTAAAATTGGTTATATAAAGAAATTAATTTGTAAATCGTTTACAATGAATAATTGATTTGAAATGAAATCCAAGCTGATTTGAAACTGTTTCCTTCTTTAAATCGGTTTTTATGACAAGTGGTTTGTTATATTAAGCTAAGACTATATAGTAGTTTCTTCAATCCTAGACATTCTCTCAATTTATTTTTTAGTCTTAATTATGTGTAAATTGTTATTTATAATGACAGTTTTACATAATGATTCAAGATATGAATTTATATTTTTTAATGTAGACGCAGGAATTTTTTATTAGTAATCTTAGATCAAATAAATTGTACTAATTAATTTATCTATTTTAAAATTATTATCGTTTTAGTAAATAAAATTTATTTTAAAATAATTGTTATTTTTAATTTTTAAGGAAATAATAATTAGTATTATTTTTCAGTTGTGTTTTTATTTTTAACTATACACACTACTTTCAATATATTAATAAGATTAATTTTGTAAAAATATAATGTATTAAGACAATATCATTTTATTTTTTAATCTGCATGCAAAAGTTTTAAAAAACAATTATTTTAATGCAAATGGAATAATAAATTTATATATTGTTTTAACTTATTCGTTAGTATAACCAAAATATTAGAGATGATTACTCTTGATATTTTTTAAATTCTTACTTTTTTATTTATCGTTAACACGTGTAAACATGTATTAAGACAGACATAAATATCTTATTTTTTATTTTTACTGTAATCACATTTATATCAAATGATTTAAAACATAAATAAAATTATTCGTGCAGACGTAATGGTCGTGTTTTATTAAACTTCACCCAATTATGTAAAAGATCTCACTACATATGTTTTCCCCCACTCATACTAACACACCTGGCAATCTCTCAACGGATTGAGTTTGCTGTCAAGCAAATTCACATCCATCAAATTGATTAGTGCTAGATCAAGACCAGTCCATATAAACTTTAAAGTCAAAATTTTTAAAATAATTATAAATCTAATAAATCTACGTGAATGTATGGTTTTGTGAGAAATTTATTTGATCAACCCCACAAACACGAAAACTGTATTTTGTACTCAATTTTTAAAACCTGTATCTATATTACAATATTTTTTTGACTAAAATACCTTTATATAAATAGTATAAGATTTAAAAAAAAAAATATTTTTCACATTTTGTTACAAAAGTGTTCGAATTCTCTTTCACTAGTTTGCATTCCGGAACAGTTCTCTAAAATCTTCCTGTTTACAAAAATACAAACCGAAACAGTTTAAATAAGCGTTCCGGAAACAAATATGAACCAGAACACTTTTCAAAAGTATTCCGGTTTTGGTGATTTGTTGTAACTTTTTCGGAACAGTTTTAAAAAGTGTTCCGATTTGCAAAGAACGCACCGAAGTAAAAAGTGTTCGGTTTAAAGAACGCACTGTTTTGAAGCGCATTCAAACACTCTTACTAAGTGTTCCGAAATATATTCTGAAACACTTTTCACAAGTGTTCCGGTTTGACCTTTTTCAGTTTTTTTAAAAATATTTTTTATGTTATTATTTTTTTCAGAATGCCTCGAAGATTAGGCCCTGACGGACGCCTCCCTCGTAGAAACGACGGTGCATTTGGATCCGGGTCACATCCTCCGGAGGAGCCTAGGGGATTCCCGGGTGGACCATCAGATTTATCTCTATTAGTTAGATACGAACAGCACTGTGCTCGACACTTGTGGTATGGAGAGGTAAGTAAATGAAAATTTAATGTGAAATGAATTAATTTAATTTTTGTTATAGTTTATTAATATGTTACGTTTTTTTCAACGTTTTTTTTCCAGGAAAGAGGACCTAAAAAACAATTAAAATATGTTGCACACGGCCAAAAACTCAAGGAATGGGTTCCCCTACAACTCCCTAGAGAGATAGAAAGGTGGGTGACAAATTCGGGTCTTGCACATTTGCAAAGATCCAGTATGATAAAGATACACCCGAATTTGATCACTGCATTTATAGAGAGATGGCATTTTGAGACATCGTCATTTCACATGCCATTTGGTGAGATGACGATTACTCTAGATGACGTATCTTGTCTTCTTCACCTCCCTATTAGAGGTATTTTCTGGACACCCCAACATGTCATCAAGATGTCACGAGCTTGTTGTGACATATTTAGGAGTGTCACGTAGAGAAGCCATGACTCAAGTTCGTGGCAACAGAGGTGCCTACTATAAGCTGGAATAGTTGTATGATACATTTGTTGCCCATAGAGCTGTTGATAACTAGGCATATGCGACCATGGCTTACTTGATGATGTTAGTAGGTTTCGACAAGACGTTTACGCTTGTCGAAGCAAAATATATATCTCTTTTTGCGGACTTAGAGGGTGTTGGAAGATACAATTGGGGGGCAGCTGTATTGGTGACACTTTATGATTCACTTGGAGATGCATGTGTGTTTGGCACCAAACAACTTGCTGGTTATCCGACTCTTCTTCAGGTAATTCATTTATTATTTATGTTATTATTAATTGTTTAGATAATTTTTAATTATTATTAATTGTTTAGTAACATAAAAAAATATTACTAAAATGTTATTTATAATTTTTATTGACACAGTGCTGAATCGATGAGTATTTTCTTGGAATTGGAAGAGTAGTGGAACGAAACACGAATGTTGCCTATTTGTATCCTCAGGTTGTTGTTCATAGCTTCCCAACATCTGCTTTAGCTTCCAATGAGCAGATTCAACCCTAAAAATGAATGCATAATAAATGTATAACATGGTAAAAATAGGTAGATATTAATGCATAATACATATAAAAAATATTAATGCGTAATATATATATATATATATATATATATATATATAAATATTAATGCGTAATATATATAAAAACCCTAATATTAATTCATAATATATATAAAAACATTGTAAATATTAATGCATAATATATATAAAAAATAATAAAAACAATAAAATAAAATACATATCGGTTAGTCGTGGTGTTGCCCAAATGAAGTACTCGATCAATCCATGCTCCAACGAATCTATGTCTATGTGGAATCAACCATGTGTCTTTCACATAATCAAAAAAGTTCACACAATTAAAACATACTTGCTCAAGTTGTTCTAACTTTTGAGCATACTCAACCTCATCACTAGCCCATACAACTTTCTCCCATAATGTGTCAATGGTCTCTTGCATTTCTTTCACCACATATTGCTTGCATCGCATCCCAACATTTTTGTTAATATGAAAACGACATAGCAAATTTTGTGTAGTAGGGAACACAATTTCCACCGCTTTCATCAATGCTAGATCTCTATCCGTCAAAATCACTTTTGGACGCAATTCTTTCTGCACAAACAATTCCTTCAGCTTCTCCATGACCCAACAAAAACTATCTGTCTGCTCAAACTCCA
This sequence comes from Vicia sativa, assembly GCA_021764765.1. Lineage (NCBI taxonomy): Eukaryota > Viridiplantae > Streptophyta > Magnoliopsida > Fabales > Fabaceae > Vicia > Vicia sativa. The sequence continues at coordinate 132,589,712 of CM038792.1, read as the reverse complement.
TATAAGCAAATGCAACAGCAAAAGTCAACTCGGTCGATGTCATGCCAATAATTTCAAAGAGATGTTTCCTATATTTATTTGTCTTATATGTGCTATCCATAACTAAGACAATGGGAAAAATATTCAGCAACTTGATGGAGTCTGGATGCGCCCAAAAAATATCTCTCACAATATTTGAGCCATCTCTTTTTCTACTCCAGTAGACATACCCTGCATCCTCAATTAGCTTTAGCAAATGTTGTATCTCAGTTCTTGGACCCTTATCTCTTTTTGTATCACACTCTTCTGCTTATATATTTGAGTGATCCGAGTGATATTTTCAGGAATCCTCTCTTGCAGGGAAGTCAAGATGTGTCTAGGAGGAACATGTCTCTTTGTTAAATCAAAAACATATTGTTTTTTATCTGAGGTCAACCTGCCAACAAACGCATGACCTTTAAGCCTATCAGGTAATCCATGATTATGAACTCCACACTTTACATCTACCTTCCATCCAAATCCATCTTTTGACGGAGTCGATCTAATTTTGAACGGGAATCCACATCTCTTAGTTGCACTCGAGTTCCACTTTTATCCTTGTATTTTCCCCCTTTATCACACTAAAAAATTATCTTGTTCCTCCTTTCTCTCTTGCTGGTTTCAGTGTCCGAACGCTTGATAATAACGGTGATTTTATTTCTTAATCCAACTTCTTTGATCCAGCTAGTAACATCTTCTCGTGTAGCAAATGTTTGTGTTGTAGTGAATACATTCGTCGTATCTATGGAGGACTCGTTTTTTTGACAAACTGGGACTGAAATTTACATACCTGGAAAAAAACGCATTCCGGAACCCTTCAAAAAACTGTTCCGGTTTACAGTTTTGACAAACCGGAACACATATACAAAGTGTTTCGGTTTGCACACTTACAAACCGGAACACATTTGCAAAGTGTTCCGGTTTATATTCTAAAATTCCGAAACTCTTTTCGTATGTGTTCCGGTTTGTTTTACAATTTGTCCTTTATACCGGAACACTTATACAAACTGTTCCGAAATGTTTTTTGTGATTTCCGGAATACATCATTAAACTGTTCCAGTTTGTGTTAAACAAATCAGAATACTTACCAAAAGTGTTCCAAAATGTGTTCCAGATCAGTTTTTTGGACCGTTAATTTTTGACTTTTTTATGAATGGTAAAAGTGAAAAGGTAAAATAGTTAAATTATTAAAGGTAAAAGTGGCATTTTTACAAAATTGTAAGATATAGGACTAGTAGTGGGGGTACAAAGTACAATTTTCCACAAGCACATGGCATATTGTAGCACAAGAACTCAGCCCAACTTTCAACCACACCTCTCTTTATTCCTCTACAAAAACTATGCAATTTTGGTAAATCTACACCCCCTCTTTCTCTTGTCTATTCTATCTTTTTGTTGTGTTGTCATTGGGCTATACTATACATGCAATAGCAATAGTCCTACCAAGATTTTGTCACTTCACTTTCTATTACTTCTACTCTAAAAAATATATTATCATCACTATTATTTTGGATTTGAACCCCCACCCCAAATTTAATTGTGGCACTTTGTTATTGCCACGAAACTTAATCTAACCCTTCCACTTTTTTCATTCATATATGCAAACGGAACTTAACATAAACTCTAAACTCTCCCTCTTTCTCTTGTCTATTCTATCTTTTTGTTGTGTTGTCATTGCGCCATTCTATACATGCAATAACAATAGCCCTACCAAGATTTTGCCACTTCACTTTCTAATACTTCTGTCTAAAAAATATATTATCATCACTATTATTTTGGATTTGAACCCCCACCCCAAATTTAATTGTTGCACTTTGTTATTGCCACGAAACTTAACCTAATCCTTCCACTTTTTTCATTCATATATGCAAATGAAATGAGCTTAATTATTGTATAAAGTTTTATATTATTTCTTTATATTGACTAAGACAAGAAAGAAAAGTTTTATATATAAGGGGAAAGTTTTGCATGCTACTTTATAACAAGATAAAATGATAAAAATGAGATGAAAACAAGTATGCATATATCATAATTATGTATATAACGGATATATCGGCAATTTAGATTTATGGACAATATAAAACTTCTACATGAAAATATATAAAATAATTTATAACATAATTTTTTTAATGAATTATAAGACACTATAATTGATGGTGGTTCTCTAGGTAGAGTATTGATGATGAAGCAGAAGACTCTTTTGTCTCCACTTAATGGATGTGTCTATCACAAAGCAAAGCATATCAATAAAGAGTGTGCTATGTCATGCACGCTTGACGCTCCACCTCGAAACTTGTTAAATAGGAAAAGTTCACTTCTCTTTCTCCATCTTTCTTATAGCATCCAAAGACATAAATATGCAACTCACGATGAAATACCCACATGAGTAGTTTTCAACTAGAATGAAAAGTAAAAACTTATCAACTGTCACCTCACACTTCTCAGGATATCTAATCAAAATTTTCAATAGGGTTAAATGTGAGATATATCACTATTAAGTTTTAGGTTTAAATAAATTAGGTTAAATATGTTTTTTTCCTTACAAATATCTTACATTTCATTTATAATTCTTATAAAACATATTTTAATATTTATAAAATTTTTATTTATGCAGCAGTTTTACGTCAGTTATTTTTAAAAATTTTTAAAATTATTTAACTATTTTTAAATTTTTAAATTTTTGAATACTTTTTTCATACATATTTAGAAAACTTTAAAATATTTTTTTACCAAATTTTAGAGTTTTTTAAAATAAAAAGAATTAAATATAATTTTTTTATTTTATAAAATAATAATAAAAATAATGAAAATATCGACTAAAAAGTCAAATTTAAAGTTTTTTTTTTCGAGAATTTTTTATAATGTTTTAAATATGACTGCAAAATAATTATTTAAAAATACGCATTAGTGTAACAAGAGGACTAAATTACGTGCATAATAATTTTGTAAGGACTAAAATATTTAATTTTTTATAAAGATAAAAAATAAATTTTAATAATTTTAAAGGAACCAAAAACATATTTAACCCATTGTATTGCTCTGTTTTTATTAAGTTTAACTCTTCAATTTTTAAAATGACGCAATCTCAATTTATATTTCTTAATTAATAAAAATTTATATATTAATAGAAGATAAACGAACACTATACAGTGTCACTATTTTTAAAAAATACTAAAATCATTTTTTTTAAATTATATTTATAAGATATAATTTAAAGTTATAAATTCTTAAATTTCTATTTTATTAAACCAATAAAAACAGAATTTATTTGTTGTTGAGTGCAATGTGAGTGGTCAATTAAGTCTTACAATGTGTCTAAATTAGTAGAATGTTATATTTATAAAAAAAAAGTTGTTATACCTAGGTGTTAAGAACTGCGTAATATGAAGGATTTGAGACCAATCTCGTTGTGCAGTGTTATATACAAATTGGTATCAAGATGTTAGCTGATAGAATGAAAAGTTGTTTGGAGATGTGTGTATTGGAGGAACAATTAGCTTTTATTGAAGGAAGGTTCATTCTGAATAACGCTATGATCGCCATTGAAATTATTCACGCTCTGAAGAGGAAGACTAAAGGTAATAAGGCTCACTTAGCACTCAAGATTGATATAAGAAAGGCGTACGACAAAGTAGATTGGAATTTCCTGAAGGGTATGCTTAGGAGGATAGGTTTCATTGAAAGGTGGATCACGTGGGTTATGATGTGTGTGACATCGGTGCAATATCATGTTCTCGTGAATTCTTATAATATTGGACCTATTATACCAGAAAGAGGCTTAAGGCAAGGGAATGCATTGTCTCCTTACATGTTCATTCTTATCTTAGAAGGTCTATCTGCCCTTACAAAATGAGCAGTGGCTAGATGCAATATTATTGGAGTCCAAGTCTGTAGAGGGGCACCTAGTGTATGTGTGTCCCATCTACTTTTTACTGAAGACTATTTTTTATTTTGCAGGGCTAATCTTGATGAGGTGCGTCAACTTATGCAAATCCTGGATACTTATGTTGAACGTTCAGGCCAAGAAATTAATATGACTAATCTGAAGTTTTCTTCCGTCGCAATTTAAGTCAAGGAGCTCAAGAGATTCTTGTTCGTTTAATGGGTCTGAAGCATGTGTTAGGTACAAGAACATATTTAGGATTGTCTTTTATGATTGGTAGAAGCAAAAAGGCCACATTTTCCTTTATAAAGGATCAGATTTGGAAGAGAATTAATTCTTGGAGAGGTAGATCTTTATCTACAACAGGAAAAAAAGTTATGGGCAAATCGGTGTTGCAATCTATACCGGCAATAAATTATAAGTATTTTTGTTATACCTGAAGTTATATTAAAGGATATTGAGACCATGTTGAATTCCTTCTGGTGGAGTGGAGGCTGTAATAATAAGGGCATAATGTGGATGGCATAGGATAAATTAGACTGCCCGAAGGAGGATTGAAGTTATATCTATGGTGGCTAAATAGGGTTGAAATCTGATTTCAAAACCCCGAGATCTTGCCACTAGGATTCTTAGAGCAAGGTATTTCCCTAAATGCTCGTTTTTTGAAGCTATCATTGGTAATAACCGGAGTTATGTTTGGAAGAGTATCAAGTAAGCTAGAAAGTTTCTTTCTCTTGGTTGTAGGTGAAGTATAGATGATGGGAGTAGCATTAAGGCAATGCATGGACCTTGGCTGAGAGGGAAATGAGATGGTTTTGTGGTTAGCCCTCAAAACAAGGTGTGTATGATATTAGTGTTAACAATCTTATGATGCCTAATGTTAATCACTAGGATGAACGAGTAATCAATGATGCTTTTTATGATGTAACTGTTAAAGATATCCTTCAAGCTCCCTTGATTGTTGAGCGGGTGAGGACAAGTTGATTTGGAAAGCGGAGCATGATGAAATTTATAGTGTTATATAATGTTATAGATTGTGGAGGATATCCCGCTCGCATGATGGGGTCGAGAGAGTTAAAGGGGAATGATGTCTGTTATGGAATATTAAAGCCCTATCTCGTGATAAGCATATCTTGTGGAGGATTTATAGGGGTTTCCTCCAGACCAAAGTCAAACTTCAACATCATCGTGTTCAGTGTTCGTCGGTGTACGTGATACCAAAAATAAAAATGATTCATATGTTCTATTTAGCTATAATACTACTAATCAGAGTTGCGGGACAACATATTTGTCTTATTTCGTAAACTCTCAATTATTTTCTTTTAATAATATTAAGGATATTATTTTTGATGCCTGTGTCAAGAAAGATAGGAAGGTTGCTGGTAGAGTGACATTTTGATAGTCAGTAAAGATATAATTACATATAAGCATGTTAAAGCATCATTAATTATGAGTTTACTATAATTTCATTAACCAAAATCAAAATAATCATGTGGTTGGGACTATGAGCACCGCATAATAATTATATAGAAAGACAAATTGATCTAAAAAGTAAGGTATATAGTTTTAACTTTTTTACTAATTAAACTTTGAATACTCCAATATATCAATTTTTATCAAATTATTTGTATTTGAGATTGAGATATATAACAAGGAGTAATTTTACGTATAGAGTTGAATTGTGTCGCCATCATTTTGGTTGTCTGCAATGCAAAGGGATTACTTTTTGTTACTTTTTTTTTTATTATCTGTCTTTTATTCTTTTACAAAAATCTTCTGTACAATGGGGACAATGAATACCTCAAGGACTTAAAATCTTAGTGCTATATGTCTCGTATTCAGCATCAAAATCTCAGAAACCATATCTGAAAAAAACTCAGAATCATTCTTGCTTTTGAACTCCTTTTTAGGGTTACCCCACCAGCATATAGTTTATTTTACAACCAAAAAGTGTGAAATTCGTTAACAAAAGAGATGGTAAAGAGTTTGATTCTGTACAAAAAGGCCTATCATTTATATTGAGAGGGGAAAAAAAGAATTTTCGGCTTTGGTTTTTATACCTTGGATTCCTCATTCCTCTAACTTTAATTTATAGGTCATTTTGCTCACATGTAAAGGAAAAATAAGAGGGGGAAAGTTATTTCTTTAGTGTAACAAAGTGCTCTTAATAACATTAAGACAAAAATATGACAAATGGTCCCCTTGTTACATGTGTTTACATGTCACCCTCTTATCTCATATATAGGTCTATTAAAAAATGTGAATGTTAATTATTAAAAAATGCATCTTTTAGTTATTTCTTTCATACATTCATAATGATGTGTAAATTATAAGGTATAAAAAGACATCATGATCGATAACCCTAACTCTCATGCTATCATTTGGTTCTCATGATGGAGGATATTGGTGGGAATCGATTAATTGCATGCCAATGTGGCAAAGTCCAAAGTTCTCATTTAGTGTTCAACTTTTTGTAGCCAATGAGATTGCTTCATGTCCAAACTATGGATGTGACAGTCATTCTCTATTTTTCTTGTATATACTGTATTTTTTTTCATTATCTACATGAATTAAGAGGTTTTTAAGAGTTTGAGTATTTATCCAATAGACCCTTATGAAGTAACTGCTAACTATAAAAATATTAATTAAAGAGAGATTGATGGTAAACTATGTTAAGTGTAATATTTGTAATTTAAGTGCGGTAACCGATTATCAAAGGCATGTAATTAATTATAACAATTTGTAAAAGCAATATTAATTATAACAATTTGTAAAAGCAATAGAAAAAGCTAAAATAAGAAAATTTTCGTGGGAGTAATCGGTTACGTATTTACAGTAATTGTTATTATTATTATAAAATTGTTTTTGTTTCACCCATACTTAATTATAGGTTTTGTGAACCACTTATAAATACGAGATTTTCAGTTTTGTATTATTTTGACTCAATTCCTTGTATCCCAATCGACTCGTAAACATTTAAATACTTTGAAAGTATTATTGTCAATGTTAATAAAAATATTTTCACCTTGTATTATCTTTCTCTCATCCCCCCCCCCTCTCTCTCTCCACATTCAAACTCTTTCACCAACCAAGTGATTTCAAGTTCTAATATTTGGCATAAAGAGTTTGGTTCGACCCACGTACCTAAACACTTAGTGTGTAACATGAATTATGTACCCAATGAATGAATCTCTACAAACCTACCCATTCTTAATACGAAGAATTGCGAAAAATGGTGCAAGCAAATGAAAGTGTAATTTGACTACCAAGATGTTCTTGAAGTGATCAAGAGGGGGTGAATCTTCTTGTTGAAGGTGTAACAGATGCACCTCGACCACTGCATAAGGAAGAGAAGAAGAAATATTTTAAGGTGATGTTTTTGATCCATCAATGTTTGGATGGTGACAACTTTGAGAAAGTTGGTGATTGTGAATCGTCAAAGTAAGTGTGGGAAATCTTAGAAAAGAAAGGCTATGGTGGTAAGGTTACAAACGCATAAATGTCAACTCGAATTGCTTCAAATCAGGGAAAATGAGACAATCAACGATTACACAATGAGAATTATTCGGTTGGTAAACCAATAAAGGCATGTAGAGAAACTATTATAAAGCAGTATGTTGTCGCGAAAATCTTATGTTCTTTGACAGCAAGATTTGATAACATAGTTGTAGCAATTGAGGAATTAAATGATCTTGTGATGATGAGAAAGAGGAGCTACATATCTCTCTTGAGGACATAAACTTATTATGCCTTAATCTTACGATTATGAATGATTTTCTCTTCCTTGCACTTAAGATGTTAGTTTAAGTCTTCTCAAATCTCTCCTAGTAGTATCACTTCTTCTTTCATCTCATCTTCTTTTTCATGTACAACTCTCCTCTTCTTCTCTAATCTCTCATTCCATTTTAAATATCTTAACATGGAACTACCAATTCTTGTTCTTACATTTGTTCTTTGAAAAGCTTTATAAAAAATATTCTAAAAAATAAGTGAAAAGTCTAATTGAAATGTAAAAAAATCCTATTAATTTATTTAAAAAATGAAAATAAATAATAGGAGGTCAATACGTTGAATCAAGTTTGAAATTCTGGTGCAGCAGACTCAAATGTCCTATGAGGATGTCGAGACATCTGGTCTGACATTAAACAAACAGACAAGGTAAAAATAACAATGCAGGAAAAACTTAAAGAACACAAAGAATTTTTCACCTAGTTCGGTGCTATACACCTACATCTGGAGGCTTCCAAGCTAGGGATGAAATCCACTATCAGCAGTATTAATTCAGAGATAAACTACCCTCGTTTGCAACTCCTCACTTAATCACTACCCAATGCAAATTCTGCCTAAGAACCTCTTAGACATGAGAACCCTTCTCACTCCCCCTCAATTACACACGGTGATTATAACAATAACAAATACTTGAAGACACCCTTCAAACACACATGATCAGAAGATACACTTATGTCACAAACTACCTAATACTTAAAGTAATATGCTTATAACTTAGAACACATCTTGGAGTTACTTCACAACTTCCTCCAAGAACATAACTCAACTCATTGCTTCACAGCTTTTGAGTGAGGACAACATTCCTCTTGCCTATGGGCTTCGAGGTAAACTTAGTGACCATCCCACAGACCACGTGGTTCACACACGGCTAACCCTAATGATTACATCCTTACTAAATTTTGCTAGCTATCTAAACTAGATTACATACTCCTTATTTATAACCTGATCCCAAACTGTACTTGGGACTTCAAAACAACAACATATCGCCTGTAACAAATTGTAGAAAACAAACTACAGAAAATAAATTGTAGAAAACTTCTGCTACAAGCAAGATCTTCAATCCTTAGTTTCCTGATTTTTCTCCTTAGCTTCTGATTGAATCTTCTTGGACCTTCACATATGCCTTCAAGTATATGCCACATAGGTTGCATAATATTCCCTAAATAATCTTCATAACTTAAAACAAAACTGTAACTAGTTTATCAGTTCAGTAGGCGTGATGTTAAATGTTTGATGTTACGACATCTTCTTCGACATGTTGTTCCAGTTGTTGATTTAATTCAACACAACATGTTCGGGCATTCCAATAGGACTACACGTTCTTCTTATTCAAGTAATACATCCTATTGTACATAACATTATTGTTGCTATTATTATTTTTTTACTAAAATTAATGTCAATCCATAAAAACAAGGAACTTACAAAGTTCATGTGATTCAAACATGGATGTTGTGATTCAAATCATGGCAAAATGAAAATAATCTATAGACATTTTGTGATCCTGATTCGAGTCAAGCAATAGTGTAATTCAAATCACATTTATAGAATCTCAATTTTAAAAAATGTAAAGTGTTTTTGAGATTCTAACATTGTCATGAGTTGAACCAATATCAAATGTAGCTTTTGATTTAGAAAAACAAGAAATGGACTTGAAGCATATTACTTAAACCATAATTAAACAATTTTATTTATGCATGCATCAAAATGGATTTAAAAGTCAACTCTAAAGAGTATAATGTGTGAGGAGACTCAATAACGATATAAACAAAGCCAAAATTTAAAGGACAAACAATCAAAACATAAACTCTTATGAGGTAGAGATAATGCAACTTTAGATGAAAAAACTTCTACTTAAGAGGGAACACAATAGATAGAATCACATTTGAGAAGGAACTGAAGACATCGAGAAATCTAAAATATATACATTGATATGAGATTGGGAACTTTTCCATATGGAATCTAGTGAAATTATAGCTTCCAAGCAGAGGGTGTTTTCTCACATTATCAAAAAGATAGTAAATTTAGGAAAGATTTTATATAACCATGACTGTGCGAATAAAATATTAAGGCTATGTGAATGGAATGGAAATCGAATTTGATTACCATAAAAGAATCCAGTGATTTTAAATCACTAGACATATCTACTCTTTTTGGAATGCTTACTAAGCATGAACATGAGTTAAAAAGACCTGTATAAATTGAAACAAATGTGAAAAAGAAAGGGAAATTCGAGGAGGAAAAAATAAAGATGAATATAATATTGATGAATATTCTTTAAAAGAAAAATAAGAAGAGATGAGTTTGTTTCTCATACGCTAAAAAATACATAACAAAAACGATATAAAGCATTCAAATAAAAAATTAATAAAGTTTAAAAATATAAGTAGTCGGAGAAATGACAAGATAATAAGAAAGAATCATGGCAAGATACATGTTATGAATATGGTGAACCAAAACACTACAAGATTAAATTTACAAGTTTAACTAAGCACAAAAGAAAGCAACCATTCTCAAGAAGAAGAGCCATAAAGCCAAATATCATAAAGGCTACATTACTTGGGAAGAAGATGAAGAATCTTCCTCGTCAAACAAAAGTTCCTACGAAGATGAATTGGATCATTTGTGCTTAATGGTGTGTCATAAGGAAAAAACTTGGAGGTACGTAATTCGGACTTACATTTTAAATCTTCGTATAAAGAGTTATCAAATGTTTTTCAAGAAATGCATGTTGAAGCCTTAAATGCTTAAGATAAAAATTTCCATAAAAGGAAAATGATTTAAAACTTGAAAAAGAAACATGCATCACTTGTTAATGACCAATTATCTCTAACTCTTTATAAAAAAGATAGATGTAGTTGAATATGATACTTTTCCTAGTTTAAAATTTAAAATTGATAATTTAAAAGAATAAATAACACATCTCTTCAAATTAACTAGTACTGTTTCTATTAGTTCAAGTGATGAAAGACAAAGTTTTAGATAAACTTATAAGAAAAATGTGCATTTTGTTAGAAAGAGTCATTATTATAAAGTGATTTGTCATTATTACGGTGAAAAGATTCATATTAGGTCTGCATGTCACATTAGGAATGTAAAAATCCTAGTGGTTTCGTGACATGAATACCTAAAGGACCTAGTACTAACCCCATAGAACCTAATATAAGTTTAGGAGACCTAAATTACCTTTTTAATTTCATGTAGGAATGTTTTACCGCCACAAAAAGAATGTGGTTTCTAGATAATGGATGTTCAAGACATGTGACAGGAGATGCCTCAATGTTCATTTATTCCTCCCATAAAGAGTGGTCACATAATATACGGGGATAATGGTAAGATCTTAGGTGAAATTTTTTTGGGAAATCTTTCCACAATCATCATATAATGTGTGTTATTGGTTAAATGGCTTAAGCACAATTTCTCAAGCATTAGCCATTTGTTTGACCAAGGGTATTATATAAATTTTGATATCCTAGGTGTGAGATTGGGCATAAGGGTGATAAGAATTTGGTGTTTAAAGGTTCTAGGGTTGATAGATTCTATATGCTTAGCTTAAATTATGTACCAAAGAGTGTTACCAATTGTTTATTCATCCTGAGTGGAGATTTTTGGTTGTGACGTAGGCATTTGGGAGATGTTCACTTTGATTTGATTAATCAAATAATATTCAATGATTTAGTAACTGGTCCATCGAAAATAAAATTTTCAAAAGAGAACTTAATTATGTGATGCATGTCAAATGGAAAAGTAAACAAAGTGTTTTTTTAACTCAAAAATTTTGTTTCTACAAATAAACCTCTTGAGCTTCTCCACTTAGATCTCTTTGTCCCCTCAAAGACTAAGAGCTTATGAGGCTATTATTGTGATTTTGTTATAGCAGACGGTTAAACTAGACTTACTTGGAATTTAATATTATCCCATAAAGAAGAAACTTATAAAGTTTTTGTTAGACTTTTCAATCTTGTACAAAACTAATTTAATTTGAACAAAATAATTAATTATAAAATCTTTGAGAATTTTGAGATGCCAAAATGTTGATGTAAGCACCCTGTGGATCAAGAAGGTTTACATCAACTATTATTTAATTCATAACATTATTTAGACCTCCTATTGACAGTTGGCGACGTTGTCCTCCAATGATTGATTGTGAAGGCGCAACTCTTCCATAGTAGCATGAATTTATACTATAGTCTAGTGGTCATTGTTTGAGTTTCTACCGACTGATATGATGCCTAGGTTAGTTTTTCCTAAGCCCAATATAGATGTGCTTAAATTGAATATAGATGTGTCCTAGGTTAGTTTTTCCTAAGCCCAATGGTAGGCACCAATTGTAATTGCTAAAAGTACAATAGTGAGAGAAGAATAATCTGCTCACATGATGATTGAGAGACCCTGTGTTTTCTTTCTAAAATTTGTCTTTATCCTCTTCCCAGCCTTAGAGGTTATGGAATTTATATCCCATGGGATTACTTAGAAATGGTTTCCATAGTTCCATCATTAGGAACATGTGGCAGAGAAGACTCATTCCCTTAAATCTTAGGGAGACGATTTTCCTCCTTCACGAACATTCTTCCACCGTTATTGCATGTGCGATAAGTGAAGAAAATTATGCGTGGTGTAACACCCCAAATCTACCCATCGAATATTATTTAAATCAGAGTGCGGGAAAGATAATCATACAAGGAATGTCACAATTTCTTTGCAAAACAACATCCATTTAGTCACAACTATACAGATACATAACACTTAGATCATGGATGAACTTATAATAACACTTTTCAATTATTTCAATTACTCAATCTAAACCACAGAATCATAATTCTTCAATAATAACAACAATACATCTTTTATTCAACCTCAAAACCTTTTACAATATTATTAATATTATTTAACTTCACTTAGCATAATTATTCAACTAAATCAACTTCAAGAATCAACATGATCAAGTATTCACATTATTCATAAACTTCAACAATTTACGCAACTACAACAAATTAAGCAATGTTCATCCCCCCGGGTGTTACATATTAGAGCAATGACACCAATTCGAACTAACAACAACTAACGACTTCATAATGTTACTTCGAACTTCCATGTCTATCCTTGAGTACCTGCCCATTTCCCATGGTAGGGGAAATATTAGCAGAAGGGGTGAGATATCCAACAATATAAACAATTGTAAGATAAATAATATGCTAGGATTAAATCATACAAAATTATCACATCGCAGTTAGCACATCACAGCAACTTCCCAATTAACAACAACATGAAATCACTTCACCGTTAATCAACAACATAATTCACTTCACAGTTAACAACAACATAATTCACTTCACAGTTAACAACGACATAATTCACTTCACAGTTAACAACAACATAATTTAAATGAGACACAACAATGCATATGCATGTGGTACCAACAGAGCTTCAGCTCCCTTCACCATTGCCAATTAATAGAGGCACAAGGCATAAGCCTTCTTCACAATTCCGCCAATACAGGCCTTCACAAAGATGCAAACGTAATGCAACACTAACAACACACAACAGCAACAGAAATTCACTTCACGAAGCATACACCTATATCACTGTTATTACCAATAAATAGAGGTAAGTATCGTCACTATAAACACCCTGCAACTTCACATAAATAACAACTATATACAACAACATATTCTTCGCAAATAAATCACAAACAATTCAACAACACGATGCATTCAACACAATTCAACAAAATAAAATAATTGTAATCACCTACTAAAATATACGAACCATCCCGACAATTTTCAATTAATTCCGGACAACTAATTATACCGCTTAATTTACTAGCTCGGTTAATTCGGTACTGATTTTATTGACTTCATTACTACTGCTATTAATACTAATTGTTATCTAGCTTCTGCTAATTTACTTCACTATCATATTTAATTTCCCTGCATTCAAAACCATACTGCCATCAAAATTTATCTATGTTACTAAAGATACAACATTTGCTAGAAACCTGCTGCCCAACATACTAACTGCCTGTACTATTATTATATTTATCATTGCAGAAAAATAAAATAGACAAAACCATGCTACTTAACTATTTCACATCCGACTACTGAAACAATCTCCCACTGCAGTTGGTATACGTATATCCTACTAGTTATGGTCTCAATTACTAGACTTCTATTTGATTGTTCTGCTACAGGAACTAATCTACCCCTATATTCATTTTTAACTCTGCTAGGCCATACTTTTCATGTAAATTCAAACAGCATTACTGGTAATTTATTATCATTTGTCTATATGCATATAGGAAAGAATGCAAAATAATTAACTATATATGGTGACAGGAACAACAAGACCACATTACAGACAACCATCCCCGCAACAGCAAGGCGTCCGCCTCGCTTCCTAACTCACAAGAGGCGCCCGCCTCATCCCCCAAGGCCTCCGTCTCCACCTTTTTTTTCCCCTGAGACGTCTGCCTCCTCTTCCTATGGTGTAAGGGGCGCTCGCCCCACCCCTATTCCTTTCTTCTGGTTTAATTCGATTACTCTTTATCCAATCGTTCGATTACTGTGACATTAATCCACACACACAGTCTACACAAACAAAGATAATTTCATACAATTTCGTCCCCACATACGATTAATCATAATCATGTTTAGAGAGTTAGAACCCCACCCTTACCTTGGATTGATGGCCTCTCTATAATTTCCGGTCGAATTCCGATTTGACTTTCCGGTCTACAATTCCTATTCCGACGGCAGTTTCCTCCAAACCATTGTTCCTCTTTTCTTTCTCCCACGTACAACTTTTTCCCAAAAATATTACTAAACCCTTAAAATCCTCCTTTTATATCTCTTATAAATAATTCCAACTTATACTAGTAATAATAATGATAATAATAATAATAATAACAATAATAATAAAAATAAAAATAATATTGCTATTATTTCTATTTGGCTTAATTTTCACACCTCATTTCTACTACTTCTAACACCAATTAAATAACTCTATTAATCCACACTTATTTCTAATAATATTCTATAATAAAATTAATTCATCACTAATTAATCCCAACTTCCGATAATTCACTTAATCACCCTAAAGCAACTTATCAATTTATTAATGCTCCGTATAATTTTACTGATAAATCCAACTTCGACTAAATTCCAATAAATAAATCCTTTAATAATTCAATTAACTAATTAATTAAATTTTGGGCGTTACACGTGGTGGATCCACGGTCTGTAGGGTGGATCTCCATACTCTTTAAGCGACCATATCCTTTTGGGTGCTCAGACCCATTTTGAGTAACTAACCCACTTCATGGTTTAAGCCCCTTTCTGCCCGAAGCTTGCTTCTGCCGTAAGATATTTTGTCATAGATCATCCCTTATTAAGACAAAAGTACATTATCTCAGTCCAAATCGCTATTGAAAATATTAGGATATGACATATATTATACATATTATACACAATCCATTTTTTTCATAATGTTAAATTTTTACTTACACTTTATTAAACAATAATATCTTCATCAATTATGAGCTCATCCTTTCATTTTAATATGTTTGTGCCTCAAGTGGGATTTTTTTCATCCACATAAATATAATTTTGATGGCACTCATCATCTACATGAAACTTCATTTATCTATCATTGTTAGAAATATGTTTTATACAAGAACTTGATCGAACCACCAAATTTAAGGTTACTTTTGGATGATGGAAGCTTGTGAGACCATCACATCGGGATAAGAACAATCATAAAACCGCCTTACCTGAGATGAGAAGAAATCCATAAAAGTTCCAAAATTATCTAATCCACACACGCATCTTCATACTCCTTCCCCTGACCCCAAAGAAAGGAAAGGTAACCACACTCCTCCCAAAGTTTTTCGTCCTAGGAGGAGAGAAATGTAAGAAGAACATGTTCCTTCGCAGACACAAAAGAAGAACATCTTGTCTATTCACATCTTGGACAAAAGAATATTGAAGACACTTGAAAAGCCTTTGAAGCTCCAGAGTCATAACAAGTAGATAGAGACATGAAATACAATCCCTTTACACTAAGCTCAATTGAACCAGCCCTAGCTTGGTGCAAGTCCCTCCTAGATGGAAGCATATATTCATGGTCATATATGATTAAAGGTTTCACCACTCATTTACTTCCAGGAAGAGACAACCAACCACCATGGTCATGCTTAGTGGAGTTACTTAGGAAAATAAGGGAACTAGGAACAACTATATTAATTGTTTCACCAAAGTGACAATAGCTATTGGTGACTCAAATAAGACCCTGGAGTATTGGATTTTTAGAAAGGTCTCATACTAAAATGTGCATGCTGGGAGAAGTTAGAGCGCAATGAGACCCATAATCGGAAGGACTTGTTGATTAGGGTGTAGCACTACATCAACTATGAAGAAAAATATTTGGCTAACGAAGGTAGTTGGGCACTTTGGAATACTGGGTTTGGCTGACCATCAGATAAAGACTTTGGGCAGTCCAAGGAAGAAAGCGAGCACAAACCTTGTCCAAAATTCTTAGCTTATACTCCCTTGAACACTTCACTGGAGAGGATTTTGAAGGAGTGTACCAACACAAAGTTTAAGGAGGTTGGGATAAAGAGCCCATATTCCCTTAAGGAGTGTGTACATAATAGAAGGTCCAAATATTATCGTTTCCAGAAAATGTAACAGCCACAACACCAATGATTTCATCCAACTAAAGGATATAATTAAGGGTCTAGTAAATAAGAGGAGATTTTATGAATATACCAAGGAAGACCAGAAGAGCTAAGAGGATTCTCCCAAGAGAAATTAATCTCTCAAGAAAGTTGTTAAAGTCGTGGTCAAGAGCAAAGTCATGGAGGTAAGCAGTAGAGAAAATGAAGAGTGAAATTCTAGTATCAGATATAAAATGTCGAGTGTAATGTCACGTGTAATACGGTGGAAGAACTGACTTGTTTGTTTTGCGTTGATCGCAAATGTTGCGGATAGCAAGAGTCGCCGCCGACTTTTCTTTTATCCAATTTATGAAAGGCGAAAAGAACAGGAAAAGACATTCGTTAGATTCTG
Source organism: Vicia sativa (assembly GCA_021764765.1). NCBI lineage: Eukaryota > Viridiplantae > Streptophyta > Magnoliopsida > Fabales > Fabaceae > Vicia > Vicia sativa. The sequence goes on along the minus strand of CM038792.1, from coordinate 132,572,960 downwards.
AGTAAGGGAGGTGGTTATGAAAAGGGAAGATGTTAGCACCCTTTCCATCCGTAGTTATCTACGGGCTCTTAATTGCTTAGATCACTTTAATTGCTTTTTGTGTGTGTGTATGTGTTTGAAAATATTTTTGAAAAGACATTTCGCTTTGACTTCGTAATGATTCATGCTGGAATGTATACGAAGTATTTGGAAATGTTTTGTTTTGGAAATGACTTTGTAATGATTCATGCTGGAATGTATACAAAGTATTTGAAAAGTTTTGAAAGTGTGAGGTGTAAAAAGTATTTTGATTGAACAAGCAAAAGAGACTTATAACCTAATCAAAACGGTCGTTTTCGTGTTATTTTGCTTTCCTTTAGAATAAGGCCATCTGTACCATTGGGTGATAGGTAACCTTATTCGTTGGATGTAAAAGGGGCATTCGAAGGGACATCGGATGGTCATAGAAGGCAACAGGTAGGGATATCCTAGCATATTTGTAGGGACGATCATCACTTTTCGTGGGCAACAACCGAGGGACGAGATCATATATTTGTAGGCAACATCGAGGGACTATGTGTAACACCCGAGACCAAAGAGGGCGGGGGTTGTTACACCGCATATAACACCTGAGGCCGAAGGAGGCAAGGGTGGTTGCCACATCGGAATGATAGGGATCCTGAGACTATACAGGTATGGGACTACATGGTTGAAGGAGGCTTATAAGGATTAATTGGTACTACCTATACCAACAAGATGCATCTTCTTTTCGGTAGCCTAACCATAAGAACTCCATAGTTAAGCGTGCTTGGCTTGGAGTAGTCTTGGGATGGGTGACCTTTTGGGAAATTTCCCGAAAAGCGTGCGAGTGAGGTCAAAGCAGTCTGAAAAGATTTGTGTTGGTTTGTGGGGTCAGTCGATGATCTTGAAGGCCGTCAGGGGCATTACACTATGATCTTTTAAGTCGAAGGGACCGTGATGATGTATTATAGGCAACCGTGCTAAGATATCCCTACGTTCGAGGGACTTGACCATCATTCGTAAGGCAACGAGAGACATTCGAGGGACTTGACCATTATTCGTAAGGCAACGAGAGAGGATACCCTAAGGGGGGTCCATGTGTGAAGAGAGTGTGTTATATTCAGATATTTATCTTATGATTAGTGATCTATGTTGATTTTTATCTTGCCATACACGCCTAGTTACTAGCAGTTTAATAGGTGCGGAAAATAAATTGCGGAAATGTAAAGTGCGGAAAAGTAAATCCTACGCTATTACATGGCTTTGGGACAAATACATAATAGACGGTGCGGAAAGTAAAAGCATAAATATAAATCTACGTTATGATAGAATAAAACTTTGCGACCTATACATCCTTTCTAAAATTTAAATGCAAAAAGAATAAATAGAAGAAAAATAGTCTAAGTGAATACCTAAATCCTATTTGCAAAAAGGAAAATATTTTTGGTATTTTTGAAGGTTGATTTTAGTGTAAACATCCTAATTCTAATTGATTTTAATTAAAAAAGAGTTAATTTAAATTAAATGATAAATCTAAATTAAACTAATTAAATTAAGTAATTAAGAAAAAATATGGAGAGAATTATTTGTGAAATTAGTCATAATTAAGCAAATCGTTTAACCTAATTACTAATTAATTAATTGAAATAATTAAAAGAAAGTAAGAAAATAAGAAAATAAACTACAGAAAAAATGAGGGTTTCCATCGAGGCTCGACAGAACCGCATGGCTAGTCCTTCCGAGTGGCGCTGGACATCCGTGGTTGGAGCTTCTGGAAGGGATCCTTCTGAGGGTGTCCAGAAGCTAGGGCTTCTGGAGGTGAAGCTTTTGAAAGGGTCCAGAAGCTGGAGCTTTTGGAGATGGAACTTCTGAAAGGGTCCGTGGGAGCTTGGAGATTCTACATCGGGGTCCGTCGGAGCTTCGGAGATTCTCTGGGACGTCTAGAAGCTGGAGCTTCTGGAGGTGTTCATTCTGGAAACTCTGAGACCTGTGTTAACAAAAAATTGGAAAAGCAGTAAAAGGTGGGGTTCGAACCCACGACCTGTGGTAGAGAGAGAGAGACATTAACGCGCGCAAGGTAAACCGCTGGGGCGGTCATACATCCATTCATATTGCTGGAATCATAAGTATGTATGTGTTACTTGTTCCTTAGTCAGAAGCGCCGGAGCAAGGCTCCGATCGTCTTCTCCGGCCATCTGGAATTTAGAGCCTGCCAAATAATCAAGATAAATGCAAATAAAGGACCCTACCCCCCTAATTCGAACCCTAGGAATCTAATGGTGGTGTTTTTACAGCCTGAAAGTCCTTGTATTAGTGGGTTCGAAGCTCACAGCTTCCTATGCCATAACAATGGCATCACAGGATCTAAGCCCTAAAGCTCACATGTAATACGTTGTACCTGTTCTAAATAACATCCTGGGATCATACAAACAAACAAAAACAGTTCGAAATGCATGGCTTGGGAGAAATGATTTTGAGACATTTACCAAATCGGAGAAGCTTAGAAAGCTTGATATGTAGTGTTTTGGGATCGTGTAATGATGTGAATCGATCCCTGGGAACTTCAGGAACACGAATGGATGGCTGGAATGGCTTGAAACTACCTGGAAATTAAAACAGGATTTTGCAAGTTTTGAGAAAAATTTGAGAGATTTCTAGGGTTTGTAAGAGGCTAGCAATCTGTGTAAGAGGCTGGAAAATCGTCTCTTTGTCTTGTGAAGGTGTTAAGTATATATAGAGGAGTGTGTCATACCCCAAAATTTGCCCTCATATCTCTCAAGATATTCCATACATCCATACTCAAGGATTCCTCAAGAGTTGATCAGATGAACTCTCTCCTAGACAATCAACCCAAACTAGGGTTTGGCATTTCTCAGATCCATATGGACTTCCAAAATCTCCAATGGCCATCATACCTCCTCACATGCTTCAAAGATTCTCCATGTCAAGTTTCAAGCCTCACAAGTCAAGTTTCCTCAGACAATTGCTCAGATGGTTGAAAATCAGTTGTATTGGTCACAAAGTCAACTGTGGTCAACATACAGTCAAACCTCCTGATTTTTGGTCAACATCCTCATTTTGAAGTTACATTCATCATTTGATCAAGGGTTGATCATGATTCATCAAGAAAACTCAAGATTTGCACAAAAGTCAAACTTTCCAAATTAGGGTTTCTAGGTGAAAAGTCAACTGAACTTTGACTGATCATAACTTTCTCATACTTTCTCAGAAATTTTTCCACCACCTCTTGTTTTGAAGTAAATTCAATTCTCTACAACTTCATGTCTCACAAGAATGTCCAAAAAATGCTTCATTTGAGAGGTATGGCTCAAAACATTACAGGTCCTTTTCAAAGTCAACAAAAAGTCAACTTTTTGTTTTGAGGATATATTGAGCATGGTAACTCCAATTGAGATGAAACCAAAGACATTGTTTATAGGACTCTTAGATCTTTCCAAAACGTCCAAGAACTCTCAAAAATGTGAAAAATTGAGCAAGTTACACCATTCACAAGTTGGGGAATTTTGGAAGAATGCACAAAGAGAGATACTCCTAAAAATCAAATTTTTTGCAAATGGGCTTGCTTTTTCTTCATCCAAACTTGTTCCTTACACAATTAGGAATATCCAAGCCCAATGCCACGAATTTTTGATTTATTTTTCTATTTAATTTGGAATTTATTCATTTAAATACAAATTAAATTCAAAAATAAAGTATAAAATCAAAATTAATTGAAAGATTGATTTTTATTCCTTCCTTGAGATCCAAGAAACTCACAAAGGCCAGCAAATTTCGAAATTTGATCAATATGGCAAGATTGGATTGAAAATTAATCAAATTTTGAAAATTTGATTTTGTACAAAAATCAAATTTGATTTACATTGAATGTTGATTGATTCTTACCAAAAACCATGCCAAATCCTTCTACTATAAATATATGATGCATACCTATCAAGAAAGAATAGAAAATTGCTCTAGAAACCCTATTCTCAAACTGAAAAAAACCGTGGTGCACAAGCAAGTGGGAATCCTACTTCCAGCCGTTTTCAATCGTTTTTGAGGTGTCCAACACATTCCTTGACATCTCCAGAATCGAATCAGACCCTTACATTGCACAAAACCATTCAGAATCACCGAATCCGTGTTTGGTTTGTTCTTGAAAATCTCAAATTCGATTTCTCATATTCATGCATTATTAACACGATTTGTTGTTGTTTTTGTGTTTAGTGACAAGTTTGCAAACTTTCTGGGCACTCTAATTGCATTTCTATGGCCGGAATCGTGTTGTACCATGATTAGGGTTTCTGAGGTTAATTTAGGGTTTCACAAAACAGGATAAATTGGACCATGAGACCTATGCCAATGCGTTCGGAATGATCTTAGGAATCGAACCATGGCCTTAGAATGTATTTATATTATGTGTGCTTGGTTTTTTATTTTGCCAGGACTTATAGTGTCGAACGATGGCCGACGCTAACTTTCAAATATTTGAAATGGAGAAGACGATGGTTGGCGCGAGCTCGTGGCAAAGGAGAAGGCGACGCGTGTATATTCCACTCACTCCGTTTCCAAACAGTAGAACATGCCAGCTCAGTTGATCAAGGCGTTGGTTTTCAAAGTTTCAGCTCCAGGACGCGAGTTCGAGCCATGCCAGAGCCAATTTTGGTTTCTTTTTTCACAAACTTGCATTATTTTCAATTTTCATATTTTTCAATATTTTGCACTATTTTTAATTCTTTTCCATATTTTATTTCTGCATAAAAAAATCATCAAAATATTTTTTTCTTTTTACATTATTTCCAGAAAATCTTTTTTTAATTTATAAAATTAAAAAACTTAATTTTGCATGCATATTTATTTTTATTTCTAATTTAGCATCAAAATCACTTTTAATTGCATTTAAAAAATCCCAAAAAATTATTTTAGCATATTTATCTTATTTCCAGCATGTGTTAATTTTCTCATATAAAAATTTGCATTTTTACTAACATTTTTCTCTTATTCGATTCATCTCGTATTTTCCGATTTCTCATTCTTGTACAGGTTATTCCGATCCAGGCGATTTTCTTTTATCGTTTTATTTTTTCCAATAATGTAACTGCTTATGGGATGTAATAGCTTAAATTAGGCTTTTATTTTCCGCATCTTTCAATTATGTATCTGCCCCAAAGCCATGTAATAGCGTAGGATATTTACCTTTCCGCATCTTTACATTCCGCATTTTAATTTCCGCACCCTATAAATTGCTAGTAATTAGGCGTGTATGGCAAGATAAAATTGAACATAGCCCACTAATTTCCAAGATAAAAATATCTGAAATCAACACACTCTTTCACACATGCACCCTTAGGTAATTCTCTCGTGCCTTTCGATTACAATGGTCATGTCCTCGAACGTAGAGGTATTCTAGCACCGCTGCTTTCAAAACAAATCATCATAGTCCCTTCGATACAAAGATCATAAGACCCACGATGTCGCCTCCGAATACATGATCTTGACCGATTGTCGCCACGAAAATGATGATAGTCCTTCGAATGTGCTAGGATACTTCCTACAAGTTGCCTTCTATGACCATACGATGTCCCTTCGAATGTCCCGCTTACATCCAACGAATGGAGTTACCTACCAACTAATGGTATGGATAACGCTATTCTAAAGGAACGTAAAACAACACGAAAACGACCAATTCTGAGTAGGTAATATGACTTTTAGTTGCTTGCTCAATCAAAATACCTTTTCACACCTCACACTTTTTTCAAAGTTCAAACTCTTTTCAAAACGAAACATTTCCGAACACTTTGTATACATTCCTACATGAATCATTACAAAGTCAAAGCGAAATGCCTTTTCAAAACATTTTTCAAACACACAGAAAGCACAAGTTTTTTTTTCAAAGTGATCTAAGAGCAACTAAGAGCCCGTAGATAACTACGGATGGAAAGGGGTGCTAATACCTTCCCTTTTCATAACCTTCTCCCTTACTCAGAATCTAACGAAGGTCTTTTTCTGTACTTTTACCTTCCCTTAATTGGATAAAAATAAAAGTCGGTGGCGACTCTTGCTATCCGCACATTTGCGATACAAAAATCAATAAAGTCAGTTCACCGTATTACAGAGTGGAAATAGGTCAACACTTTAAGAGAAAATATTTTCTTTAAATGGAGAATATTTGATTGGAAATTTGTATGAGATCTTTCCAAATTTGGTTCAATCTTTCGCTTAATCTTCTTGCACGAAATTGACAGCTCTCCTGGGCTTCCTTGGTCCTCAAGACATGTACAAATCAAGCCCACCTTGTATTAATAATTATTCTTCTATTTTATTTAATTTAATTTAATTTTAAGCCATTTAATTCAAAAATAAATATAAAAAAAAGATAAGAGGCGTGTGTTCACAGTGATTTCTGGTGAAACAACCGCTAGTCTTCCAAACTATTGAATAAGCGTGATGACTGTTATGTTATTCAATCCCTCTGGTAACTCGCAGGATCGACTAGATTGATCCTAGGGGGTGTTGGCCGTTTATGCGAACTTAAGATAATTAATCATGTTAGAAACTTGTCTTTAGAATGTCTTATGTGTGTTTAATTGCGTTTCGATTATGCTTTTCAAGTATCTCAATGATAAGATCAAATGAACAAAGTAAGACTAATTCGAATAAGCAAGAACATCAAGAGAGTAAATTGCAAGAAAGTGTATAAACGCAAGAAAGTTTAAAATAGACTTTTAAGGCATAAAAGATTTTCAAAGTAACTGCATGAAACGTAAAGGACAAGAAAACGAACGAATGTATAAAGGTTTTCTGGAAAATAACAACTCTTAATGTAAAAGTTTGGAAAAGTAAAGAACTTCAACAATGGTGAAAAGATATTCAAATGCAGAGAAAGTTAAATGACTTTGAATGTAAAAAGATCAAAAACATTGATGAAAAGCAAAGTTAAACTGGAAATGTAAAGATACATTGCTGAATAATAAAGCTTTGGTGCAAATCATACGTACATCATTCGTGCATTCGTTTCCCTAGCCATGTGGTATTTTGAATGTTACTGAATTTTAGTACAATAGATATGACACCCGAAATCCTAACATTAAGACTCTTATTTATACTATTTCGACCATAACGGTCCAACTTATGAGATTTTGCCACGTTTAGAACATGCAGAACACCATGCTTCTCTTACTTCCACGTCTTCGAACCGTTTTCCAACAAGGCCTAACTCCCAATTATCCCGCTGCTTTGAATTTTAAATGTACCACTTACTTGATTTCGAACTCACTCCTTCGATATAATTCACTGCTAGATCGAAGCTTGTTTTACTCATGTCATTATTATTTTCATTCGAAATTCGCTCATCCATTCAAGAGCTAAACCATTTATTCCAAACGTGTGACCCTCATTGTGTCTTCCGCGAACACTTTATCACCATCTCATTTCGAGCTCCATGGCTTTACTTCGAATCGTAGGCATCAAAATCTTCAGCTAACAAAATGCCCCTTTAAAATATGTATTTGAATCCTTTCGAGAAATACTTATTTTAAACATATCCTCAAGATTTTGATGTGACTTTGAGTGATTATGACATCGATGAATTTCCATCACGCCAATCATGACGGCTCTTTTCGAACCGCTTTCACACAAGAACAAGGTATGGTGCGCTTTTAAAGATAATGATTATCTTTAATCATGCTTATTACTAATGTTAGTTCCACGCCACCTCACCAAGTATCCAACCCACGTCTCCCACGTATCTTGGCATTATTTGATGAGTGTTTCAACTTCTTCACTATAAAACCAAACAAACTCAGTCCTTTTCACTTTTTTACACTCTGAATCTTTTTCCTCTCTTTCTGTCAAAAACCCTAATCTTTTAACAAAACTCCAACAATGTCTTCATCAACATCCCAAGCGAAGAAGGTTTCAAAAAAGAAGAACAAGAACACCGGAGCAATTCTGGAAAGCAAGGTTGGCATTCACCACAATCAATCCGTACTGATACCCCAAGGCATATCTAAAGAACAAGAACTCTTGTACTCCTCTCAGGTATTAATCCCAACCAACGCTTCTGGGAAAAGATTTGCCCTAATGGGTCCTCTCACTGTTTTTGAGATCCTTAAGGATACACGAACTATATTCTCGTGTTATGATTTCAAACCTTTATCGAATAAAATGGAAACCCCTAGGTTGGGATGACATCAATGAACCTTTTGTTTCAAAAGATGCAAACTCCGTGATTCCCCCAAAGGATCCTTTCATTTTGGACTATGTTAAAAACAACTTTAAACCATTTCGATCCTGCCCTACTGCTGATGTAGCGTATCAGAATTGGTTTACTAAAGTAGAAGTTAAAAAGTCTCACCAGTGGGAAGAGTTAGGTATCTATAATCTTTTGAAATTATCCAAACCAGGCTTCACATATAGTCACCCTCTGCTATTTGCATCCTTGTATTTCTGGGATAGCACTTATAATACCTTCCACCTTCCTGGGGGAATGATCACACCCACTCTTTTTGACATAACTGCCATTACCGAACTATCACCAGTAGGGGAAACATATGTTCCTGATGCTGAGGAACATTCCAGCATTATTGATTTCGATATTAAACTAGCCAGTTTCTCCAAGTTTATCAGTCACTACCATGCAGAAGGTGATAGTGTCTCTGATGTCGAGCACATTGCATTCCTTACTCTCTGGCTATCAAGATACGTTTTCTGCAGCAGATCACTTCAAGTGGCCAGTAGGTTCATTCCTCTAGCAAGATATTTGCATGAGAATAGGAGGATTAATTTAAGCGAACTCCTTCTAGTTGACCTTTATGAAAGCTTAAGGTCAGCTGTTTCAAGCTTAAAATCCCATACCTCCAAGAACATCTTGCTGGCTGGTCCCTTCTGGTTACTTCAGTTATGGCTCAATGCCATGTTCGAATCTTCGCTATCCACTGCAGATACTATCAATGAGCAAGATCCAGAGATAGCTGATCGAAACGTTGAAGGCATGAGGCTGAGAAGACTGACTCCGAGTGATGACAAAGCCGATTTTCAAATCTCATTCTCACAGTATATTATGCTTCTTTCTAAACGGCATAAATTTGAAGAGACCATGGCGCCCTTTGCTTCGAGGACTCATGGACCATCATGGTTCACTATGTCCCTTTCGGAGGCTGCTAAAAGCAAGGAGATCCAAGATATCTGGAAAGCCTTTTTGTTACCAAGACTGATCTCTTCAAGGATTACTCCGACCAAAAATCAAATCCTCTTGTTTGCCTACTAACCTAACTTCGTTTCGAGACAGTTTGGTTTGTGTCAATTAATACCTGAACCTCTTTTCCAGTCCCAAAGCGCCATTACTTCTGGTCGAACCTTTAAAGCCAGAGATGCCAAACTTCAACAAGAGCAGTATCAAGATTTCGCCCAGTTCGATTTAATTCCTTTCGAACCTACTCACTTTTCTTCAAAGGGTTTTTTAGATTGGTGGACGAAGTTCTATCAATCTCATATGTTTGACACTCTTACCATTCAAGCTAAACTGACTGCTGCGATGTGCGTACATAAAAGAAAGGTATGTTGACTCACGTGAGATTAAAGCTTTCGACTTACTTGAAACCACTTATGATCCAACGCTACCGCAGACCACTGTATCGAGCTCAAACCTTGAAGGAAAAATTTAAAGAAAAATTTCTAAGTTCAAACTTCCTTCAGGTTTGTCACCTGAGGATAGGTATAGGTTGGCACTCGAAATGCATCCACCTAGATTTCCTAAACTACCTACCTCAGAATTGGCTCTGGCTTGGTTTCCTCCATATCCTTGGTGGTTAATTTGTAGCGAAATGCTCAAATATAAATCCCACAAGAAACCAAAGCCATCTGAGACTGTGACATGGGCTCGATGTTGGCTTCATAATTTCCCAGGACATCTTCGCTATGACCTTTCTGCCATGTCGATTCTTTCGAATGAGGGCGCAGGTGCGAATGTTTGGGAAATCCCAAATATTTCTTACTTTCTTTGTTTTAACCTCTCGTTTTAATTGCTTCGATTTTCAGCCCTCAGGATCAAGACTGTGGCATCGAAGGGCAAAGGAGGAAGTAGCTCTCAGCAAACCAACGAAACACATGATGATGTGCCTGAAGTACCTCCAAACATTACTCCTGCAACTACAACAACGAACGCTGATGTACCAACTCCAACAACTGTTCAAACCACAACACAGAAAACAACTGCTCCAATCACAACAACTACAACAACTGCTCCAACTCCAAAGGTAAACAGTTTATCCTGGTATTTCGAACTAGGTTTGATTAGCATAAATTGACGTCTCACTTTTGTTTCGTACCATTTCAGACGAATCAACTCCCACCAACTACTCCAAAGAAGAGAAAAACCAACACCATTGGGAGGACTCTCAAAACTGGGGAAAGCTCTCCAACAGCTTTGAAAAAGAAGCAAAAGAAAAACGCAACAAAGGACAGTAACGTCTCTGGACTTGATTCTAGAGATGTAGCTCCCTCACACCAATCCAAAATTCCACCTTCGACCTCCAACGTAATGTTGGAACATATAGACAGTAACATATCTACTGACAATCCACAGGTGATTTTACTTCGAATTCAGTTTAGAATCATTACTCGTACCTTAGTTATAAGTTCCTAATCTTTCTTTATATGCGTAGGATGTTTCCGCTCCGATCCCAACTACTTCGACTCCACCTCCAACAGTAGCTACTCCGATCCACTCTTCTCCCCATGGAGATTCAAATAATCCAGTACAGAACAGGGGTTCTTCTAACATGGCTGTCCCAACTGGAGCTTCCGATCGAGCCGATGACCAAGGTACTTCGCCTCCTCTCAAGGAGACTAACGAAGCCATGCCTGAGGTTGCTACAGAAGTGCCTACAGAGATTCCTCATCTAGAATCCCCTTCAAGAGTTCCTCAAGAGAGTGAGCCAATACCTCAGACTGAAGAGGAAAAAACCACTGCCTCTCAAGAGAGCGAAGGTTCTAGTGAGGGAGGATCTGAGAATGAAGAAAGAGAAGACGCTCAAGAAGTTTCGAGCGAAAGAACAGGGTCTGAAGCTGGTGGTGATCAGAACGAAGATATCGAAGTGGTGGACTTGACTGATGATGAAGAAGACAACGAAGGTGCCAATAATGACGACGATGATCTTCGCACCAATGAACCAATGGACTTCGAAATGGATGTTACTCCATTACGTATGGAACTTCCTGGGTCTTCTCATTTCAAATTGAAGAGGAGTTAGCCAACCTGCAAAGAAATGACCCTATTGGGTATATGAAGGCTAAGTTGGCCCAAAAAGATACTCCTCTTTCTAAGGCTGGCGCTGGTTCGACTTCAAATGTAACACCTTCTAAAGATAGGGTGGTAATCCTTCATCGAATTAGGGAAACAATCCTTGATGTGGATCTGTTCGAGGTGCTTAAACAAGATAGTACCGCCTGTTTCATTATGAAGGGTTTGCTGAACCAAGTTGACCTCGCTACATGCTCTCTGGAAGTTAGTACTATTCTTTTCGAGCTTCAATCCTTGTTGGACAATGTGACTGGGTGCCTCCTCCAGGATGAATCTGCCGCACTCAAAGTTCAGGAGAAAAGGGCTTCAATGGATGCTGCTTATGAACATGCTTCGAAGCTTTCAAAAGAGGCTGAAGAGCAAGCCACCCATATCAAGCAAGCTAAGGCTGATTATGAACTTCGTTCTCAATCTATCCTTCTCTGGGAAAAGCAGATCCAAGAGCTTCAGCATAAAATCAAAGAGGCCCAGCAGCAACAAACTGCCTATGAGTCCAACACTTTTGGTAACCGATTCGAAGAGCTTCTCAACAGGGGTCTTGCTGAGACGGAAGCGGCTGAGCAACTTAAAAACGAAGTTGCCATCCTCGAAGGTGCGAAGCGTTTTACTCACAAAAGACTCGAGTCCTACAAGAACATTTTCAATCGTTTGAGGAATAACCCCCACTTTTGAATTTTATTTACTTTATTATTTTTTGACTCTTATATCTGGTTAACTATTTGTTTGTAATGCTTGAACAACGCCATTTTGGCCATTATATTACCATCTTGGCATTTCGTTATAATATTGTGACTACTTTGTTGGTATTCGAATCTCCTGCAGGTGTGGTTTATATTTCTTTAAATACTTCCCATTAACCTTTAGGATTCGTTTATCATCCGCCAGTTCTTCTATTTCATATGCATTGTTCGAGAATGTTTTTACTATTCGAAAAGGGCCTTCCCAATGGGGTGACCATTTACCTAATGCTTTATTCTTTTTGTCCATGGGCAATATGACTTTCCATACTAGGTTATTAACATTGAATGTCTTACCTTTCACCCTTTTGTTATATGCCCTGGCCACTCTTTCCTTTTGCCTTATTAGTATTTCCAATGCATGTAATCTGACTTCGTCTAATTCGACCAGCTCATTCATCATCATTTCCCAATATAATGAAGATGGGAGTTCGTATTGTCTTTGGATTCGAACTGACTGTAGATGAATTTCTACGGGCAAGACTGCATCATGGCCAAATGTTAATTGGAAAGGTGTAGTATTGGTAGCTTCTTTAGGAGATGTTCTACAGGCCCATAATATTTGGTCTAAAGTTTTGTGCCAATTCTTTGGCTTCTTACCAACATGTTTTTTGATCAGACTAATTATTACTTTATTGGCTGCTTCGACCTGACCATTTGCTTGAGCATAATATGGCGTTGATGTCAATAGTTTAAATCCCATTTCCTGAGCAAATTCTTGCATTTTCCTACCAGTAAATACAGATCCTTGGTCTGTAGTTATGCTTTCTGGCAATCCGAATCTATAGATTATTTGTTTCTGTATGAATTCAATTATAGCCTCTTGATCTGCCACTACTAATGGTATCGCTTCGATCCATTTAGTGAAATAATCTATTCCTACCAAGATGTATTTCTGACCCTTAGACGAAGCAGGATTGATTTCTCCTGTTAAATCTAACGCCCATCCTCTAAAGGGCCATGGTTTGATGATCGAATGCAACTCACTTGCAGGAGCATGCTGGATCCCTGCATGTTTCTGACATTCTTCACATCCTTTAGCGAAGTCTATGCAATCTTTGAGCATGTTAGGCCAGTACATACCATATCGAAATAGCAACCACTTCATTTTATGGCCTGCTTGATGTGCCCCACATGCCCCGTTGTGAACTTCTGATAATGCTAGATACGCCTCACTTTCTCCTAGGCATTTGAGTAATACGCCTTCTTGGGTTTTCTTGAACAATTCATTTCCCATAAGGACATATGATAGTGTTCTATATTTTGTTTTTCTGTCTACGTTTACAGTTGGGTCATTTAGATAACTTATAATTGGACTTCGCCAATCTGCATCTGATAAGGTATCTATGGCTAACACCTCAAATTTATCTTTATCACTACAACCTAACTTGATATTTTCTAAGTCTGATGGTGTTAGTCTGGTAGCCATGACCCTACCCCTTACTTCGATCAAATCTTTAAGGTTTTTTGTGGAGACCTTATAACCTGAAGCCAGCTGTGCTAGGTCATTTGCTTCTTGGTTTTCTATTTTTTGTGGAGACCTTATAACCTGAAGCCAGCTGTGCTAGGTCATTTGCTTCTTGGTTTTCTATTCTTGGTATATGTTGGATATCCATGTGTTCGAATTTTTTCAGCAATCTGTTAACTATGACAAAGTATGTTATCAGGTTTTCCTTTATGCATTTATATTCCTTTGTTATTTGCTTGACTACTAACTCTGAGTCACCTCTAATTTCAACTCTATTTGCCCCCAATTCCAACAAAGCTTCAAGTCCAACAATAAGCGCTTAATATTCAGCTTCATTGTTCGAGCAGCGGGGGCCATCCAACTTATACTTGAATTTTGTTGGAATTCCTTCAGGAGAAATTATGAGAACTCCAACACCACTTCCCTCCTTGTGAGTCGAACCGTCGAAGTATAATTTCCAAGGTTGTGTCTCAACATAACCCATGATAGTCTTTTCGACCAGTGAGTGATCTACAATGAAGTCAGCAATTACTTGGCCTTTCACAGCTCTCAAAGGCATGAAGGTTAAAGAATATTCTGTTAAGGCTAAAGCCCATTTGCCAACTCTACTATGCATAATTGGTTTCGACAACATGTGTTTGATAACATCGAAATGAGATGAGACATATACATCAACAGGCTTTATATAATATTTAAGTTTCATACACGAGAAGTATAAACATAAGCATAACTTTTCTATGTTACTATATCTAGTTTCTGCATCATTGAGCACCCTACTTAAATAATATATGGCTCTTTCGATGCCATTGCTGTCTTCTTGTGCTAACATGCTACCTATAGTAAATCTGTATAGAATGTACGGCTCATGGGTTTCCCATGAAGGTGGAGACAAGATAGAGGATGAGCAACATATCTTTAATTTCGGGAAGGCCTCCGATGTACTTGATTCCACGCAAAAGCTTGTCCTTGCTTTAAAGTAGAGAATGCTTGAGTCTTTCCACTTAGATTCGAGATGAACCTTCTAAGAAAATTAATCTTTCCAAAGAAAGACCCAGCCCTTTTGATGTGGGTGCTTTGGTTCCCATGATGGCTTTTGTCTTATTTTGATTGATTTCGATTCCCTTTTGTGGACCACAGCCGGAAATCTCCTGCACAAAAATGCACATTTAAGGGATTCATTTTAAGCCATGTTTTCTCATTCTTTCGAATGATTGGCTCAAATGTCAGATGGGTTTCAAGAAGCAGATTTGATGACTATATCATCAATGTACACCGCATAAAAGTTTCAATAAAATCATGAAAATGGAATCCATTGCTCGTTGGTAAGTTGCCTTGTTTTTCAAACCAAAAGGCATTACTACCCACTCATAGGTGCCTAAGGCTCCGGGCAACGAAATGTCGTTTTAGCAATGTCCTCAAGAATGAAAATCGGTTATACCAGTATCCATCTAACATGCTTAAGTATTCAATCGCAGTGAGTCTATTAACATTTCTGCCACGGGCATAGAGTATTGGTCTTTGGGGGTTGCTGTATTTAAATCCCTAAAGTCTATGCATATTCTCAGGGAACCATTTTTCTTAATAACAGGTACTATATTAGCTAACCATTCGACATACCTTGTGGTCCTGATGAATTTGCAGCGCAGTAGCCTTTCGACTTCAGCTTTGATCTTCGTGAGCACTGCTGGTGCGAACCTCCTAGGAGTTTGATTGATGGGCTTCTTGCCATCTTTAATTGGAAGTCTGTGCTCTACCAACTCTCTTTTCAAACCAGGCATTTCGTCATAATCCCACGCGAAACAATCTTTATTTTGCTTGAGGACTTCGATCACTTCCTTCTTGAGCCTTGGGCTGAGTCTTGCACTTATATAAGTTATCCTTTTTGTGCTGTCATCCCCCAAGTTTACCTCTTCAAGTTGATCTTGTGCCAACATTTTGGCATTTAAGTTTGTGGGATCCCTCTCGAAGCCCAAGGGTTCTGTATCATATATAGCATCGAGCCTTTGTTCTACTTCATTTTCTTCGCAGGGTGAGTCTTTCGAACTAACCCCTTTTATTTCATTTTCTTCAACTATACTGTCTGTTTCAGCCTCTGAAGCTGCTATCCAGTTGTTTTCGGCCATGTAGGCCGAAATCCTTTCGAAGAAGGAGGACTCAGTCATGAGCAATGTTGTTGACTTCCCACTGTTGGCGTCTTCGTAAATACCTTGAGTCCTTCATCTCCTTTGATTATCTTCCTATCCCAATACATGCCATCATTGGGGGTCATGTAGTATTGCGATTCGACTTCGTTCAATTCGTCATTTGGAGCACAAGTGGCTATTCGTGCTAGATATTTGTCATAGTTTCTCTTGTTGACGAGGTTGACTGTAGTCATGAAATAGCTCTGATCTGCTTCGATGTTTTCTACTATCCCATCTTCTCTCCATAACACTAGCCTTTGGTGCATTGATGAAGGAACGACCCCTACACCATGAATCCACTCTCTTCCTAGCAACAGGTTGTAATTGGCCTTGGCTTCGATCACCATGAACATTGTGGGCCTACAGCTCGAACCGATGGTTAGCTCTACCTGCACCACTCCCAATGTCTGTCCAACTTTCCCTTCATAATTTGATAAAACCATATTATGTGGTTTGACCTCACTCTCCTATATCCCCAGCTTCTTTAGCATAAACTGAGGCATTAGATTAACCGCTGCGCCTCCATCTACTAGAACCTTATTCACACCTTGGGTGTTAACCTTCGCTCGAATGAACAATGGCTTCAAATGGTTCTTCATTGCTGGTTCTGGATGTTCAAAGAAAGCGTTCTGCTCTTCGACTGCGCCATTATCCATGACATAGTAGCAGACTGGCCTATGTTTCATTGTATCGATGGTATCATCCTCTTCGTGTTCTTCGACTTCAGTCTCTTGCCCGAACTCAGCAGGGAGCACAGACACTACATTGCAGTTTAGTTTGAGTGAGGATTCTCCTTCTGATTCAAAGTTATCTGTCAACATGTCCTCATCTTCCTCTGGGCCCGGAGTGTAATCTTTAGATTCATCTGGCTTTGTGTCAGCAAAAAGTCTCCTGCTAACTGGAGGTTTGTTTTGAGGTTGCTTGCTTGTCGTTGGTTTGTTAGTACTGGACATTTCTCTATTGCTGGTCGAAACTGTGTCTTTGCCTGCCAGCATTTCCCTTTCAGCTTTCCGAACCCGTTGTTGCCTTCGCCATTGGGACCTTGACATGGGATTCTTCCCTTTGTAATTCTCCAGTCTCAACTCTTCTTTTCTTTTGTTGTTGAACTGTCTCCTGTATACCATGGCGTGGCATGTATTTCGTTCATTATTTCTCCAATTGTCTTTTCCCTTATTGGTTTTGGCATGCAACCATCTATCAGTTGGCACTTCAGCAGGAATTCTGAATGTTGTTCTTCGAGCGCCTTTGGGGTATGGACTATCAGGCTTGCTTTGACTATGTTTCTCTTTGAAGTATTGACTCTTCTGACCCATCTCCTTGTGATTCCAACATGGCGCGAAAGGAATGGTCTCAAATGCCCCTGCCATATTTTGGTCATATGCTGCTGAACACCTTGGGCAAATTAAACACTTCGTTGTCCCTTTATGGCAACGTACTAAGAATTCCAGCAAACTCTCCCCAGCTCGAGGATAACACCTAAACAATTGATTATCTTGGCGCCAGTTGACGCCGGTTCGAGCCCTTTGGCTCCTTTCGAACTCTGCAGCAATCCTTTCATTGCAGATAATGCTGCATCTGGGACAAAGCATCATCTCAGCGTTTCCTTTATGGCACAACATGAGGTAATCTTTTAGGGTGATATTCGCAGCATATCCATCTTCTGCCTTGTATTTTTCCTTTTCAAGGTATTTCTCCATCTCCTGCATCTCAGAACAGGGTTTCTCCACGTCTACCATGTTTACATCCATCTTTCCATCTTTTCCTTCGTCATCTCCCTATCCTGATGGTTCGATGTCTTTGATTTGTATTTTCGAACTCTCTGGGGCAGAGTATTTCACCAAGTAGTCGAATTTGCCACTAGGCTCTCCCAGAGTGTCCCAAACTTCCTTCTTGGGATTGTTGTCTTTTATCTTTTCTCCTGTTGTATCCTCATCTCCCCAACCTGATGGTTTGATGGTTTCGATTGGGATTTTTGAACTCTCTGGCGCAGAATATTTTACCAGATAGTCAAATCTTCCACTGGGTTCTCCCAAAGTATCCCAAATCTCTTTCTCAGGGGAAGGTTGCTTTGTAATTTGAATATTTTCTAATTGGCGCCCGCACCTTCGCTGTACCAATTCTCGGCCCTCGTGAGTTCGGATGTCCTTCGAAACCAACCACTGTGCTAGTTTCATCGAAGCCTCTGGTTGTTGATGGACGTCGTTAGTGACTTGATTATTGACTTCGACCAGCACCCGACTATCATTCTCAGTGTTATCTTCTTCCAATGTTTTGACCCCTTGGTCAGCTTCCACCATATTTATTTCTCCCATGCCTGAAGGCTCGGAGTAGTTGGTGTCTGCAACGCCCGAGGATCTTCATCTACCTTCATCTTTGGTTTGTCGGAAACTTTAGTGCTTTCTTTGATTGCATTCTCAATCAAACCTCGAAAAGAAAACACCGTGAGGTTTTGTGGCCTAAGCTATGATATACGTAATCCTCTTTTCTTTCTTTGATCTAAAGGAGGTATTTTGACATTTGATGGCACAATTAGTTGGCCATCTTTGACAAGCAAATCAAAAATCTCATCACATTTTGTCACATCAAGGTATATACCTTCTTAGAATTTATCACTTTTTCGCTTTCAACGATTTCTTTACCTTTTGTGGGAACTAATAGTTTACAAGAGTAGGGTGGGGCCTGTTTTAATTCTGCCAGATCCACTTCGACCTGGTCGAAGTCGGGATAATCTTCGAACTCTTCGGTCTCGACATAGGAAATCCTTTCTTTCTTATTACTTTTGGAAGCCCTGGCCTTTTCAGCCTTTAGTCTTTCGACTTGTCGAACCCTATCTGCTAACTGAGCCATATCTCTCAAGTATTGTGTATCTAATTTTTTCCGAATCGAATAGTCCAAGCCACCAGCGGCCATTTCGACTAATTCATGTTCAGGGACTACTGTGAAACATCTGGATTTCAATAGTCTGAACCTATTCAAGTATTCGTCTATGGGCTCGGTAAACTTCCTCTTAACACTAGCTAGTTCCTTCAGACTTATTTTGGATTGTCCCATATAGAATTGTTCATGGAACAATCTTTCTAAGAGGGCCCAGGTATCTATGGATCCCGGTGGTAACGTGGTGAACCAGGTGAAGGCATTTTTTGTGAGGGAACTTGGGAAGTATTTAATTCTAAGGTTCTCACTATTGGCTATGTCTCCTGCCTCAGTTAAATACCTAGCTATGTGTTCGACTGTTGATTCATTAGTATCTCCAGCGAACTTGGTAAATTTAGGGATCTTATGTCCCCTTGGTAAATCAGTACGCATCACATAGTCTGCTATGGGAGAAGCGTAATTTGGCCTCCTAATCCCTGTATTGATACCGTTTTGGGCCATTATCCTCTCTATCATGGTGGTTAAGTTATTTTGTGCCAAGATATTATCATTTCGAATTCTATGGACAATCAGATCAAGATCTTGGTTTCTACCTATCATAACCACCCCTCTAGGTTGCTCCTCTCGAAATGCTGGGGCCTCTTGCCTTTCGAGCCTTGCCCCTGGTTCCACAACTTCCCTCTGTGGTTCCTCTCGAATCAATGGAGCATCATATCTTTCGATCCTCTCCACCGGTTCTGCAAACCTCCTGAGTGGTTCTTCTCGAATCAGTGGGGCATTTCCTCTCTGTAATCCTGCCCCTGGGTTAAACTCTTCTCTAATTGGCCTATAGGGTGGGTGATCAATGACTTGTTCGATGATAGGTACGTTCGCTCGAACCATTGTCCGGTTTTGCCTACCCTCGGAGCGAAGAAATCGCTATTCGACTCATATTATCTCGTATTTTCTATTCGCCACAGTCACGTTCTGAACTATTGGGGCGAAGATTTCCTGCATCGTTTGTGCTAATACTCCTATCATGTTGTGGTTACTATCATCCATCAATTGCCTAAAAGCCATTTGGTTTTCTGTGGTTAAGGTGGGTAAGGCACTATATCCCCCTAGCCCTTGGTTATTCGTGAGAAATTGATTAACCCCAGATCCAGATCCCAATTGGGGTGATGCATTTGACGTTGAAGTCTGCAAGCCTGCCATAAAAGATGTTGGCATCCCATAAGAAGGGTTTCTAGGTCTGTTACCCTCGAAACTAGGTGGTCTAGTTTGTAGTGGGGTAGCGAAGTGAGTTTGTGTCCCTAATGGTGGGACGGATCCCCCAGGGTAACCATTTGTTCCAGTGTGGCCTAAAATTGAATTATTTGTTGACATGCCACTTGTTCCATTCGTGGCTATATTACTAGTCGAAGATGCACCTGACTGCATATTCGAAGGGATCGCTACGACGCTCCTCGAAAATGCACGCATTAGTGCTGTTCCATGTGGGGCATTTTGTTCCCCTTGTTGATTGTTTGTATTAGACATTCTATTACTTCGATTTCTTCTGGGTAAAGGTTGGTTACTATTAGTTATCTTACCACTCCTAAGGTTCATATACCAATGAACTTTGTTCACTCAGAAAGAAATTTCGTATTCTAATTGTGATCATAAGTTTTCTTAACTTACAACGGAAAACTTTGTCCCACTGGGCGTGCCATTTTGTTCACAGTGATTTCTGGTGAAACAACCGCTAGTCTTCCAAACTATTGAATAAGCGTGATGACTGTTATGTTATTCAATCCCTCTGGTAACTCGCAGGATCGACTAGATTGATCCTAGGGGGTGTTGGCCGTTTATGCGAACTTAAGATAATTAATCATGTTAGAAACTTGTCTTTAGAATTCTTATGTGTGTTTAATTGCGTTTCGATTATGCTTTTCAAGTATCTCAATGATAAGATCAAATGAACAAAGTAAGACTAATTCGAATAAGCAAGAACATCAAGAGAGTAAATTGCAAGAAAGTGTATAAACGCAAGAAAGTTTAAAATAGACTTTTAAGGCATAAAAGATTTTCAAAGTAACTGCATGAAACGTAAAGGACAAGAAAACGAACGAATGTATAAAGGTTTTCTGGAAAATAACAACTCTTAATGTAAAAGTTTGGAAAAGTAAAGAACTTCAACAATGGTGAAAAGATATTCAAATGCAGAGAAAGTTAAATGACTTTGAATGTAAAAAGATCAAAAACATTGATGAAAAGCAAAGTTAAACTGGAAATGTAAAGATACATTGCTGAATAATAAAGCTTTGGTGCAAATCATACGTACATCATTCGTGCATTCGTTTCCCTAGCCATGTGGTATTTTGAATGTTACTGAATTTTAGTACAATAGATATGACACCCGAAATCCTAACATTAAGACTCTTATTTATACTATTTCGACCATAACGGTCCAACTTATGAGATTTTGCCACGTTTAGAACATGCAGAACACCATGCTTCTCTTACTTCCACGTCTTCGAACCGTTTTCCAGCGCGCGCTCTAACTCCCAATTATCCCGCTCGCGTTTTGAATTTCAAATGTACCACTTACTTCGATTTCGAACTCACTCCTTCAGATATAATTCACTGCTAGATCGAAGCTTGTTTTACTCATGTCATTATTATTTTCATTCGAAATTCCGTTCTGTCCATTCGAAGAGCTAAACCATTTATTCCAAACGTGTGACCCTCATTGTGTCTTCCGCGAACACTTTATCACCATCTCATTTCGAGCTCCATGGCTTTACTTCGAATCGTAGGCATCAAAATCTTCAGCTAACAGCGTGGCATGAGGTATAGAAGTCATGGATAATCTTATAATCAAGTTTGGATCATAAAATTTTAAGCCCATTTGAAAAATATTTGCTTTTGCTAGGTATTTTTCTTCATGTACCTCCTCAAAAATGCTCAACTTGCACAACTTGTATCTTGCTCAATTTTAAACATTTTTGGGTGTTCTTGGACCTTTTAGAAAGCTCAAGATGTCTTCTAAACAGCCTTTTTGGTTTCATCTTCATTGAAGTTTCCATGCTCAAGAACACTTCTTTCAAAAAGATGACTTTTTGTTGACTTTTTAAAACGACCTGTAATGTTTTGATCCAGAACATCCAAATGAATCATTTCGAGCCCAAGATTGTGAGATATGAAGTTGTAGAGAATTGAATTCTCTTCAAAATGAGCTTTCGTGGAAAAATTTCTGATAAAGTATGTGAAAGTTATGCTTGGTCAAAGTTCGGTTGACTTTTGTCTGAAGAGCCCTAATTTAGAAACTTTGACATTTGATCAGATCTTGACTTTTCTTGATGAATCATGATCAACCCTTGATAAAATGATGAATATTACTTCAAACTATTGATGTTGACCAAAAATTATGAAGTTTGACTGTATGTTGACCACAATTGAGTTTTTGTCTAATACAATTGATTTTCAACCCTTTGAGCAAATGGATGAGAAAATTTGACTTGGAAGACTTGAAACTTGACATGATGATCCTTTGAAGAATATGGTGATGTATGATGACCACCTAGAGCACTGGAGGTCCATCTTGACTTGAGATATGCAAAATCCCTGTTTGGATTGATTGCTTAGGAGAGGGTTTATTTGATCAAACCTTGTGAAATCCTTGAGTATGGAGTTATGGATTGTCTTGAGAAGTAAGAGGGAAAATTTTGGGGTATAACAGTTTCCCCTGTTCAATCTTCTTGTACCGGAAGGGTTAGATTGGTATGCTTGCCTTTCGTGACCTGAAGGTAGAAGATGATTGAACACTCGAGTACACTTGAAAATTTGCACTCGCTGTTGTATTGGATGGGCTTATAGATGCCATTAGGAAAAGCTGATGCTGGAGAGTGAGTCGTACGCTAGACTCTACATTCATCTTTTGGATGAAAGAGAAAATGGAGATGGACTTAAGATGCCATCTGGCGAGATGAAGATGTGTAGTCGAAGATGGGCTTAAGGATGCCATCTAGGAGTTTGATAATAAGGGAGAGTCAAAATAAACCTTCGTCTTGGCTACTTCTGAGATGAAGACTTGGCATAATGCAGATAGTTTTCCCGTCTTATTTCGGGTGTTGATCCATGATTCGTTTCCTGGAAATAATTTGCATGGTCGTTCAGATAGTTCTCCCGTCTTGTTTCGGGTATTAATCTTTGACCTTCTGTTTGGGAGATGACTGCTACCTGTTGGGGAATTTTAACTTGAAAGGATACGATTAGTTTTATGCAGATTATGATGCATGCGAATATATGATAATGCTTGTGAATGCACATGTTATGACTTTTAGGTATAATGCATGAATGTAGATGTTATGGTATTTCAAAACATATCCATCTTGAAGAAGATGGGAACGCTCTGCCGGAGATCTGGGATTTCCGCTTTGAGATGAGGTTGTTGAAAACCCTAGCTGGGGATTAAAAGATGATTCAGATTCCTCCGATGCACTATCTGACCAAGTTTCGAGTCTGGATATTAGTGCTGCTAGAAGAATAACAATGATTAAAAGATACTCGGCTGGGGGTCTTGTCGCATAGACCCTGTTGGGACTAACGTGATGAAGTTGATAGGATCACTGCTCGGGGACTAACGTGATGAAGTTGATAGGACCACTGCTCAGGGACTAACATGATGAAGTTGATAGGATCACTGCTCGGAGACCAATGTGATAAAGTTGATAGGATCACTGCTCGGGGACCAATGTGATGAAGTTGATAGGATCACTACTCGGGGACTAACGTGACGGAGTTGATAGGATCACTGCTCAGGGACTAACGTGATGGAGTATATAGGACCACTGTGTCATACCCCAAAATTTGCCCTCATATCTCTCAAGACATTCCATACATCCATACTCAAGGATTCCTCAAGAGTTGATCAGATGAACTCTCTCCTAGACAATCAACCCAAACTAGGGTTTGGCATTTCTCAGATCCATATGGACTTCCAAAATCTCCAATGGCCATCATACCTCCTCACATGCTTCAAAGATTCTCCATGTCAAGTTTCAAGCCTCACAAGTCAAGTTTCCTCAGACAATTGCTCAGATGGTTGAAAATCAGTTGTATTGGTCACAAAGTCAACTGTGGTCAACATACAGTCAAACCTCCTGATTTTTGGTCAACATCCTCATTTTGAAGTTACATTCATCATTTGATCAAGGGTTGATCATGATTCATCAAGAAAACTCAAGATTTGCACAAAAGTCAAACTTTCCAAATTAGGGTTTCTAGGTGAAAAGTCAACTGAACTTTGACAGATCATAACTTTCTCATACTTTCTCAGAAATTTTTCCACCACCTCTTGTTTTGAAGTAAATTCAATTCTCTACAACTTCATGTCTCACAAGAATGTCCAAAAAATGCTTCATTTGAGAGGTATGGCTCAAAACATTACAGGTCCTTTTCAAAGTCAACAAAAAGTCAACTTTTTGTTTTGAACATATATTGAGCATGGTAACTCCAATTGAAGTGAAACCAAAGACATTGTTTAGGGGACTCCTAGAGCTTTCCAAAAAGTCCAAGAACACTCAAAAATGTGGAAAATTGAGCAAGTTACACCATTCACAAGTTGGGAAATTTTGAAAGAATGCACAAAGAGAGATACTTCAAAAAATCAAATCTTTTGCAAATGGGCCTATTTTTTCTTCATCCTAACTCATTCCTCATGCAATTAGGAATATCCAAGCCCAATGCCACGAATTTTTGATTTATTTTTCTATTTAATTTGTAATTTATTTATTTAAATGCAAATTAAATCTTAAAATAAATTATAAAATCAAGATTAATTGGAAGATTGATTTTTATTGCTTTCTTGTGATCCAATCAACCCATAAATGCCAACAATTTCGAAATTAGATCAAATTTGGCAAGATTGGATTGAAATTGGACAAAATTTGAAAATTTGATTTCATGAGAATATCAAAATTTGATTTCCATTGAATGTTGATCAATTCTTTCCAAAAACCATCCCAAATCCATCCAGTATAAATGTACAATGCATACCAATCAAGAGAGAACAGAAAAATTGCTTGGAGGAACCCTAACCTAATTCAAAAAAACCGCACTTGAAGCAACTTGCAGCCAATTCCACTCGATCTGCTTGATTCCAAGCATCCCATTGCATTCTGAGGTCTTTAGAATCGCCGCACTTTACAACTCTCAAAAACATCAAGAATTGAGAAAACACGATTTGGTTTGTTCTTACTTTTCAAAAATCGAATTCGCTTATCATGCATTATTAATATGCTTTGATGATTGTTTTGTGTTTAGAACAAAGTTTGCAAGCTATCCGGCAATCGAATTGCATTTTTATGGCTCGAATCGAGATTTGCCATGTTTAGGTTTTCCGTTCGATTTAGGATTCATGAAATAGGACAAATTGACAAAAAGAACACCACCATCGTGTTCGAATGGAATTTCGAATCGACCCATGGCTTTAGGTTTCATTTATATTACTGGTATGGATTTTAGAATTTGGTAGGCCTTAGCGTCAAGAAGGGCCGACGAAAATTCCTGTGATTCAAACGAGAACGATGACGCCTTGGCGAAGCGGAGGAGAAAAGGCGACGCTGTTATTTTCAAATCACCCGCTTCCAAACAAGAGAACGTATAGCTCCTGGTTGGTCGCGCTGGTTTTCAAGGTTTGAAAGGGATGTCCCCAGTTCGATTCCTGGTTCAGACAATCCTTTTTTTCACTTTTCCAAACTCAATATTTTCCATATTTTCATATTTTTTAATATTTGCATTATATTTTAATTACTTTCAATATTTTATTTCTGCATTATAAAATCATCAAAAAATATTTTTCTTTTTACAGTATTTTCATAAAATGTTTATTTAATTTATAAAATTAAAAAAACTTAATTTTGCATGCATATTTGTTTTTATTCATAATTTTGCATTTAATTCACTTTTAATTGCATTTTAATTATTAAATCTTTTCCAAAAAATCCCAAAAAATTATCTTAACTTATTTATCTTATTTCCAGCATATAATAATTTTCTCATATTAAAACTTGCATTTTTTCTAACATTTTCTCTTATTTCGATTTCATCCTATTTCTCGATTTTCTTATTCTTTCACAGTGTTGTCTGACCGATTTCTTTCTTTTATCGCTTTATTTTTCCAAATAATGTAATTGCTCATGGGATGTAATAGTTAATTAGGCTTTTACTTTCCGCATTTTCTGATTATGTATCTGCCCCAAAGCCATGTAATAGCGTAGGACCTTTACATTTCCGCCTTTACATTTCCGCTATTTACTTTCCGCACTCTTATCAATTGCTAGTAACTAGGCGTGTATGGCAAGATAAAATCAATATAGCTCACTCTAATCTTCAAGATAAAATATCTGAAATCAACACACTCTTTCACACATGCACCCCTTAGGGTAATTCTCTCTCGTTGCCTTTCGATTCAAATGGTCATGTCCCTCGAACGTAGAGGTATTCTAGCACCGTTGCCTTTCAAAACAAATCATCATAGTCCCTTCGATACAAAGATCATAGACCCACGATGTCGCCTCCGAATACATGATCTTGACCCTCGATTGTCGCCTACGAAAAATGATGATAGTCCCTTCGAATGTGCTAGGATACTTCCTACAAGTTGCCTTCAATGACCATCCGATGTCCCTTCGATTGTCCCGCTTACATCCAACGAATGGAGCTACCTACTAACTAATGGTACGGCTAGCGCTATTCTAAAAGGAACGTAAACAATACGAAAACGACCAAATTCTGAGTAGGTAATAAGACTTTTAGTTGCTTGCTCTATCAAAATACTTTTCACACCTCACATTTTTTCAAAGTTCAAACTCTTTCAAAACGAAACATTTCCGAACACTTTGTATACATTCCTACATGAATCATTACAAAGTCAAAGCGAAATGCCTTTTCAAAACATTTTTCAAACACACAGAAAGCACAAGTTTTTCAAAAGTGATCTATAGAGCAACTAAGAGCCCGTAGATAACTACGGATGGAAAGGGGTGCTAATACCTTCCCTTTCATAACCATTCTCCACTCGTAATCTAACGAAGGTCTTTTTCTGTATTTTACCTTCCCTTAATTGATAAAATAAAAGTCGGTGGCGACTCTGCTATCCGCACATTTGGATACAAAAATCCTAAAAAGGTCAGCTCACCGACATGTAATCGGCGATCACCGGGGAGACACCCTTAAAGAGAGAATTGCCTTAAGGATTCAGATCATTTTATTGCTTTTGTTTGACTTGCTTGCTTTACTTTTAAGGGTTGCTTGGATATCATATTGTTGGGGGATCCTACACCCGATCCGGTTTCCTTTTAGGTAAGTGGCATTAGATCATTGCGACCGCTAGACGATAACTTAACGGTCAACATGATGGCTACGTTAGCGTGACACTTTGTTGTCCCGATGCTCCTCATTTCCAAGTTGAGGATAGTATTTGGCTTCGCGTGGTGTCATCAAGCGCTAACTAACTTTTAGAACCTTAATTGACCCATCTTGGCCATTAGAAGGTAGTGAGATGGCGGCTTTGGTGTAGACCGAGGTTGGTTGATATCGATGCTACGCCATTGAGATCGACTTTTGGGACATTTTCGTCGACCACTTGGTAGTCGATGAAATAAGCGCCACGAGAAAGATCAATGATGTGAGATTCCTAGAACCCTACATTATTATAGGACAGATGAACCAACTCAAACTTTTGGTGGGGTAATCACCTAGACCTCTTGCAAGCCTTAAACCATAGGCTCATTGTGTGATTTGTTTGTGTGTGCTATACATGACATCATGACATCATCCGCATTGCATATCATTTCTAACTATTTCAAGGACCTAGGATTTATCTTTGCTCTTTTGTAGGTGTTATGGCTTCTAGAAAGACTATCCGAATCAACTTCATGGGTATACCTTCTCACTCAAAGAATTGGTTTGAAATTCCGACCATGCTTAGTTCATCAAAAGACATGGTTATCTACTTGATTTGGTTATCTCCTTTTGAAGAAGATATGATGCATGTCCTATTCCAGCTTCTTTGATCCAAACACCATTGCTTTACATTCCTGCATTATCGCTAGTTCCTACCTTGAAGAGTTCTCTAAGCTACTTGGGATACCTATTCTTGACCAAATGCCATTCACCGGTTTGGAAAAGGTTCCTAAGTATGAAGACATTGCATCCGCCTTACATCTTAAGCGCTCAGACATGAAGCCAATTGGGAAATTAGAAGCGGAGTTAAGGGTTTACTTTCCAAGTTCCTAATTAAGAAAGCTCGAGAATTCCTCAAAGTCATGAGTTTCCATGCATTTGAAAACATTGTGGCCTTGCTAATTTATGGTTTAGTTCTATTCCCTAACTCGGATCAGTTCATAGATGTCAATGCCATCAAGTTGTTCCTTACCCGTAATCCAGTGCCTACTTTACTTGGAGATATCCTACATTCTCTCCACACTCGCACTACTAAAAGACAAGGCACTCTCATGTGTTGTATACCATTACTATCTAGGTGGTTTATTTCGCACCTTCCTCCATCAGTTTTGAAGAACGAACAAAGGATGAAATGGTCTCAAAGATTAATGTCACTTTCTCATTCAGATATCCGTTGGAGTCTTTTCTCTCAAAAGGACTTCATCTTCATTGAGCGTTGTGGAGAATTCCCTAATGTACCACTCCTTGGTATAAGGGGAGGTATTACTTACAACCCTTCTCTAGCTCTACGTCACTTTGGTTTTGCTCGAAGAGACGGTCCACATGATATGCTTCTCCAGGACATTGTGTTCGACTACAACCACGATCTCCAGAATTACCGACGAAGGTTTATACATGCTTGGGGCATGGTAAAGAAGACTGATACCAAGACTTTGGGGCACCAAAATCCCACTCCTTGGGAACCCTACCTCAAATGGGTGCGAGCTCGAGCTCGAGCTCAAAACCTCATGATGCCATTCACTGTGTACCCGTAATTATGGAACCTGCTATAGGTGACATACCTATACTATTCTCCATCCTGATATGCCTACTGATTTTGAAGACTTGAAGAGATCCTGGATTCAGCTTAAAGAAGAGAGGGATACCTTTGAAGCTCAGTGTTATGCAAGTGAGAAGAAAGTGCTAGAGTTGACCAAGCTACTTCACGAGGAGCGCAACATCAACGCCTACCTCGGCACCAAGAGGAAGCGCCCATGGGAGACCTAGAAGCTTTATATTATGTTTTTCTTTTATTGTTTTGAACTATGTTTTGTACTTAAAAAAAAAAAAAAGAATAAAGAGAATTAATATTTGTTTGTTCATTGCTTGTTTAACAAATTTAAATCCTAGAGGTCCTTGAAAACATTGCATAGCATTCACATAAACATTGCATAGCATAGCATAACATTGCATCATGTACATTGAGATTGGTTTTCATCCTTGCTATTTATTTTAGCAAAGAATGGCTCTCGAACGTGATCAAAGATCTCCGTGTTCGTAATGCTCGCCAAGCAGATGTTCACTAGCTTGGTCCAAGGCCAAGAAGATCCGAAAAAGCTCACAACGAAAGAAGAAGGTCAGGGTCTACTCAACATGGGCGATCGCTACAAAGGTGGTCTTAAAGGGTCACCGGATCGAGTACTCGACAACAAAGTCAAGAACGAAGGGAGTAACAAGGGTGATGACGAAGGTAGCCACAGAGCCTCGAGAAAGGGAAAGACGATCACACGATCATAGCCAGACTGATGAAGATGACAAGTACAAGCAACTTGAAGACCGCTTGAATGTCGTGGAAAATCTGAATGTCCGCTGAATTTTGATGATCCGAGTCTTGTTCCGGTGTTGTGATTCCTCCTAAGTTCAAAGTTCCTACTTTTGCCAAGTATGATGGCATTTCTTGTCCAAGTCGCACTTGAAGTCCTATGTTCAAGATCAGTCCCACACCGATGATGAAAGTTGTGGATGCATTATTTTCAAGAGAGTTTGTCCGAACTCAATGGAATGGTATTATCGCTAGAGAATGACCGTATCCGTACTGGAGCGATTTACGATGCTTTATATGTGTGATGAGTACAATGTCGAAGTTGACACCCACCCGCATGCAACTACAAGCATGTCTATGGTCGTGATGAGAAGTTCAAAGAGTATGCTCAAATGGAGAGATCTAGCAGTAGTTCAACCACCCTTGTCCAATAGGGAATTGGTTGATATGTTTATGGAACATTGTCGTGCCCATTCTTTAATCATCCGATTGAAACTCTCACCGGATTCACCGAAATGATATTGACAAAGCGAAAGGATTGAAGTCGGTATCAAGAGTGGAAAGATTGTGTAGACGCCTTCAAATGTGCAAGAGATCTTTTGGTGGTAAGAAAGAAGCCAATGCCGTATGGTCGAAAAGCCGAGCCAAGACCGACCAGCCAACTGCAGGGGCCAGGATCTCTAATCCTACATCGCAAAACCTCGCCGAGACAACGCGAGCCGTAACGCGCCACGAAGACAGCTTACGAAGATCAACATGCCTTGTCGCAAGCCTTGCAACACATGTTGAAAGCAGAGTGATTACTCGAGGGATCCTCCTAATGTCAACACTTCCTCTCAAATACAATCCTAATGCTAAGTGTGCTTACCACTCCAATAGCCCCTGACATAGTAATCGATGATTGTTGGGCTCAAGAACAAGATTCAAGATATGATTGAAGCAAGCATTGAATTTGATCCTCCTGAGACCGAATGTGATCAACGCTCCCTATGCCTAACCATGATAAAGGTTCTAATGTCACAGGACGATACTTATGTTTTCAACATAGATGACTTGACCATTCCTCCGATAAGTGTTAAGAAAGATTTGTCAGCCGGTATCAATCCGTGATGCCCAGAACTGTCGTGGTGCCCTCCTCTACCGATGGTTGTGCTTGGTTGAGAAGACGTGTTCAAGGCATGATGGATAACCGTGAGATACTATTTCCAAACCACCGTGCGTGGTTGGAAGATATGTCTAAACTCAAGATTGACAATGCGAATGAAACCGAACCATCTCAGTGGGATACCTTGGGCAGCCAAGTGGAAAGTATGATTACATGGTGAAGTACTGCCTCGAGAGCTACAAGATTCCTATTGAAGATATTAAAGCAACCGGATGGGGTGACGATCTCCTTAAGACTATGCCGATGTTAATACAATAAGGATTTCCTCCTCTGTGCCTAGAGTGGCACCCTCATATCACTTCTCCTGCACGGCCCATATTCCTCCGACAAAGCTATCCCTTGGAATTATGGATCCGAGGTTTACTATCATGGCGCCAAGCAAGACCCTCCGACCATTGAAGACCTTACTTGAAGTTTCTATTCCGACATTGACAACATCACCGATCAAGCAAGGTGACCGTAACCGGAAGGGTGTTCTCCAGATATCTCTCCAAAAAGACATCATGACTCAAATCGCATTCCAAATACTCAACCAATTTCCACCAGAGGGAAAGAACCGGACTCATCCCGCTCAACCGTATACCAAAGAAGTTGTCAAGACCTCCAAACAAGAAATGGAGGAAATTCAAGATTATCAAGAAGAGTGACTACAATGTTGTGGGAATGGGACAGATCATCCAAGATCTCCATGTTGCACCGCTTTGTGTCCGAGGCTCATGTTAATGCCTCGTGAAGTTTCAAGAATGCTCACGTGCCGCAAGACACTACTACCGATCAATTTGAAGTTTGTATTGCTAGCCCTGCCAACAACGGCCTAGGCTTCTCTCGATGTCGATTTGACTCGCCGAAAGAAACACAACAAAGCCTTGCACATCTCTTGAATGCAAGTATACCCTATCTCATGTTTTGGTGGATACCGCTCGCCTCGAACATCCTACCAAGATTGCTTTTGATCGCCTCAACGCCGAAGGGTTGGTTCTCGAGACCTGACATTATTGTGCGAGTTTTGATGGTTCTGCTTAACAAGATTGGAGAGCTCATCATGCTAAAGTCGGTTCCCACTTTTGACCTACATTCTTTGTCATGGACATCCGTCCAACTTACTCTTGCCTACTTGGACGCCCTTGATACACGGGGCAGGCCGTTACCTCTACCTTGCATCGTGTCAAGTACCCGTGAAGGGAAAAGTTGTTACAGGTGTGGTGAAGAAGAATACATGGTCACATCTACTATTCCGATACCTCGAGATGGAGGGTGAATTCTTTGAGACTCCTCACAAGCTTTCAAACAATCCCCAGTCGCGGCTGCTGACTCTCCCTACTCCTGAAGTTACACAAGCTCCTCCTAGGATGGCCTCACCGAAGATGCTCAAGCAAGAAGGTGGTAGTGCTATTGGGGTCGGGCCCCGATCTTCCTTTCAAGTTTGACAAGACCGGTTTAGGCTTCACCATCAAGGTCAAGATGATACGCCGAGCGGGCCGACTTCCTTCCGATCAGCCGTAGTGATCCATGCCATAGAAGACGCATTTACGACTTCGACATCAAGAATTGGATCTTTCCAACTCCATCGTGGACTCAAGAATTGGAAGACCAAGATCGCCATACCAATCTCCTTTAGTCGAGTAATATTCTTGTTTTGTTTGCTTTTCAGATTTTCTATGTTTTGAACAATAAACTCTAAAGCCTAGTGCCTTGCCCGGCATCATGGCTCGCTTGTAGGTTATTATTTGTCGTTTATGATTTTCATTCAATAAACTGGACTTTTGAATTCATTTGTGTTTGTTTGTTTTTACTTTATCACCCCTTCAAAAGGCTATGTGTTCTTACACACACCCACGTGATACACCGCAGAATCACTCCGAATCTCAATAACAAATGCTAGTGCTAAATATGACTTCGATAATCCGATCTACAAGTCAAGATGAAAGTGAGGAAGATTGTGAAGTGCCAGAGAACTTGTCGATTGCTACAGCAAAGAAGAGCGAGTTATACGCCACACTAAGAGCAAGTTGAGGTTGTGAATTTGGGTACTAGCGAAGATGTAAAAGAGATCAAGATAGGAGCGGTCTTGAGAACAAAGTCAAAGAAAGGTTGGTAGTATGCTACGAGACTACATTGAGGTTTTTGCTTGGTCCTACGAAGACATGCCCGGTTTAGATATTGATATTGTGGTTCACCGATTGCCAACAAAGAAGGTTTTCCCAAAGGAAATGTATGTCTGTCAGACATTCCCGAGATGTCGAGAAAATCAAAGCGCTTATGAAGGAAATCAATGCAAGTTTTTAGTCGCACTTTTATCCGCAGGTTGCAAATGTGGTTCCCAGACTCTAAGAAGGATGGCAAAGTACGAATGTGTGTGGATTACGTAGATCCGAACAAAGCGAGTCCGAAAGACGATTTCCCACTTCCTCATATTGATGTTCCGTTGACAACACCGCCAAAGATAAGGTTTTCTCCTTCATGGATGGTTTCTCCTATAATCGATCAAAATGGCTCCCAAGACATGGAGAAGACTACCTTTGTTACACAAAGGTACTTTCACATAAGGTTATGCTGCTTCTGAAGAATGCAGCGCCACTTATCGCCCATGGTGGCACTATTTCATGACATGATTCATCACGAGATAGAGGTCTACGCCGACGACATGATAGCTCGTCACGCATGAGGAAGAGCACCTTGATCATTTGCGTAAACTATTTGATGATTGAAGAAGTACAGACCGAGACTTAACCCTAACAAGTGCACTTTTGGAGTCGATCCCAGAACTCCTAGGATTTGTTGTCGCGGTAGAGGTATTGAAGTTGATCCCGCCAAGGTCAAAGCTATACAAGAGATGCCAGCTCCCCGCACCGAGAAGGAAGTCGAGGTTTCGCCGTTGAACTACATTGCCGTATCTATTGCACATCAAGTGGTAGAATGGAATGACGATTGCCGATCGCTGACAAAATCAAGGAATACCCATGTAATCCTCCTATCCCGATGCCGCCCCAAGGAAGACCTCTTATCATGTACTTGACAGAAGTTAGAGAACTCAATGGGTGTGTGTTGGCAACATGACGAGTCCGTCGAAAAGAGCATGCAATATACTACCTTAGCAAAGTTTACCGACCGTGGAAACAAGATACCACAAATGAAAACTTGCAACGCTTTGGGCTGCTCGCCGACTAAGACAAGATATGTTGACTCACACTACCTTGTTGATTTCAAGATGGACCCGATAAAATACATATTTGAGAAACCAGCTCTCCGAAGAATAGCAAGATGGCAATAATCTTGACCGAATATGACATCCAAGACACTTCAAAGCGCGATCAAAGGAAGTGTAGTAGCCGATCATTTGGCTCATCGTCAGATGACTACTCGCCTATGCACCGAGTTTCAGATGAAGATGTTTTACTAGTTACGATTGTGAAGAACCGTGACGCATTTAAGGACCGAACAAGGATCCCGATGGACCATGGTCTTTGATGGAGCCTCAAACGCACTTGGCAAATGGCATTACGCCATCATCATATCCCCTACAAAGGACATACTTTCACCGCCAGATTATGTTTCATTGCACCAACAACATGGCCGAATACGGTTGCATCATGGGTATCAAAGTCGCTATCGACTTAAGGATCAAGTTCTTGCAAGTATATGGAGACTCACTTTAGTGATTAGTCGACATGGGCGAGTGATACGAAGCATCCGAATCTCATTGCATCGAGAGCATGTTCCGAGTTTGATCCCTACTTCAAGAGATTACTTTTGATCATATTCCACGAGAAGAGAATCGCCATGTACGCATTGGCTACTATGATGCCTATGTTCAAGGTTAGATGGGACAACGAGGCTCCCCGATTATCATTGAGAAGTTTGACGAACCAACAGATTGTTATGAGCTTGATACGTAAGAAAACCTTGGTACTACGATGTGAAGAGGTATCTTGAGACTCGTGAATATCTCAGGGCATCTCACAACGATAAGAAATTCATGAGAAGGTTTGCATCCAAATTCTTCCTCAAAGAATCGGATCCCAGATAAGCGCAATCACGACTTGTGTTTACTACCGTAGACCGTAAAACAGCAACACGTATCATGGAAGAGTTACACGGCTTTGGTACCCACCTGGGCATACGATGGCTAAGAAGATTCCGAGAACAAAGTTACTATTGGTCCACCATGAAGCCGATTGTCACCGTTATGCTCGATCTTGTCACAAGTGCGATATATGCATAAAGTGCATATACCTCCAAGACTTCGAATGTTCTAACACCCGTGGCCTTTGCAATGTGGGCATTGACATGATTGAGAAATGCCCACAGCTCCAACGCCCATCGCATCATCTTGTGGCAATTGACTATTTCACCAAGTGGGTGTAGTTTCGCTCGATCCGCTACCAAGAATGTCAGGCTCGATTCATCACATAATCTTATCCGTCGATATGGCACTCCGAAAGGATTATCACGATAACGGCTCTAATCTCAACAATAAGATGATCACCAACTCGCATCGCAGCTCAAGATCAAACATCACAACTCTTCCTTATCGGCTAAGATGAATGGCGCAGTGGAAGCCGCCAACAAGAACATTAAGAAGATTATACGTAAGATGATGTTGACTTACAAAGATTGGCATGAGATGTTACCATTTTCTTCATGGTTATCGCATCACAAAGATGAACATCAAAGGGGGCAACCCCTTCTCAGATAATGGGTATGGAAGCCAGCCCTACCCATCGAGGTACACGATACCCTCAACCGTAGTCCTCCGTGACGCAGAAAGAAGGAAGACGATTGGGTCCGCACTCGCCTTGACCGCATTAACTTGATTGATGAGAAACGACGCATCCATCCGCCATGGATGATTTATCGTAAACGAATGATCGTGAGCATTTAACAAGAAGCGTCAAGCACCGAGTATACCAAGTCGGGGATCTAGTAGTCAAGCGCATCATTCTTCCACAAGGTGATCCTGTGGGCAAGTGGACTCCACCCATGAGGGACCATTTAGTCAAGACAGATTTTCAAAGGAGCTATGATACTTAGCACCATGGATGGCGAAGACTTCCACACCCCGTGAACGCAGACATAGTCAAAAAATACTACGCATAAAGAGACCCGCTAGGTCGATTTAACCTAGGCAAAAATAAGGGCATCCTGCGAACCAAAAAGGGTTCGGGCAAAAGTTAAGGATATATACAAAATATGTACACCCAAGTCGAAAACCCGAAAAGGCGGCTTGGGCAAAAAGGGTATCCCAGACCTAAAACCCGAAAGGGCGGTCTAGGCAAAGTTAGGGATTTGACGATTATTATTGTATACCCCAAATTTTGACCTAATATACCATCTTGATTTGCATCATTTGCACAAATAATGCTGCATAAAGATTAATCGGGTATAGTATTCATGTGTCAAAATTAGGGTTTCATCGATTTTCATCCGATTCAAGAGCTAATCAATTAGGGTTTGAGATTTCTCACTCCATTTGATTTATCTTGATCAAATCATCAACCTCCGAGCATCGATAGAAAATTTTCTCACGTAACAATCGAGGATCGACCAATTAGGGTTTTGATCGAGCATGAGAATTCTCCGACTTTTGAGCAAAGGATAACCTTTTGGATAGAGATTGGTCATCATATCTTAGATATAACATCCTGACCCAATTCAATTCAAATCATCACAGAGTTCACGTAATCATGCTTTGTAAACATCCGATGAAATTTCATCTGCAGTAAAAGTCAAACTTTGACTTTTGATCAAATTTTCAAAACAAAACTTTTTCCATCATCAAAATACTTCAAATGATCCATCTTGATCATAAAAATCAAGAATTTGAAAAGTCAACAAAAGTCAAAATTTCTATAACTTAGAAAATTTCTAAGTGTTGAAATTTCACATTTTTCCAAACTTCAAGCCTCTTTTTCACCTAGTTCCAATTGGAATTTGAAAAACTCAAAACATGAAAGTTGTAGATCATGGAAAAACCTTCCAAATGTCCAAGAACTTCAAAATCCATGAAGGCTAGCTATGTCTTTGAAATTGGAACAAAAGGTCCATGAAACTT
This sequence comes from Vicia sativa, assembly GCA_021764765.1. Taxonomy (NCBI): domain Eukaryota; kingdom Viridiplantae; phylum Streptophyta; class Magnoliopsida; order Fabales; family Fabaceae; genus Vicia; species Vicia sativa. The sequence continues at coordinate 132,536,450 of CM038792.1, read as the reverse complement.
AATTTTCAAAATTCACAACTTCAATTATAGGTCATTTTGCATTTTTCTCATAGACCACTTGCAACCTTGCCAAATGGATTGATTGAACTGATAAATATCAGCTTGAAGTAATAATTGGAATGAGATAGGATCAGTAAAATTGAGCACATGGTGAAAAAAAGGAAACTTCCTTTTGTGGCAAATACCATTCTTGCCCCTTAAGCAAGCTTTGATTCACCAAATGGCTTTGTACTTCTTGCCTAACCTTTTCAGAACTCTTGCCTATAAATAGCTCTCAATTCAAGCCTAAAACGACACCAAGATTTCACAAATACATGCTTTCTATCCACTTTCTCCATTTTTCAAAAATCATAGTGCAAAATTGCAAAAACTTACATTTTTGAAAATCAGTAAGAAACTTTAAATGTATTGGTGTCTAACATGTTCTAATACTAACATGTAATCTATCTGAAACTTAAAATCAACCTAAACTAAGTTAAAAAGACAGTTTCATCTTTCATGCTCCAAAACTCACAAAACTGCCATAGCCATCGGATTTTAAGTTTGGTGTAAGCAACTTGGGTTCTAATCCTTTGAACATCATCACCATACATCATGTATGTGATCCAGACCATGAACAACAACTTGTAACTGCTTAACCTCTTTTCCGGCTTCAATTTTGAGTGTATGCGTGACTTGTGCAGCTTGATTCAAGCAAGTTCGAGCAAGTAGGCCATCTCTAAAGCATCCTCACACTGGTGCTCTAAGGATCAAGAAACAACAATCTGAAGTGCTCTAGAACAGTGTTTCGATCTCAACTTTCCGGTATGAACACGAAACCGTTCTCTTGATTCCTTGCACCATTTAAAAACTCACACTGCTTTGTTTCGCACTCATAACGAACAATAGCCCTCAATAAAATCAAAGAATCATGAACCACACATCATTTAATTTGAAAAATCAGTTTTAGGGTTCATACGTGTTCTTCGAATCAAAATCATTCTAAGCTTAATATAAATGAAATTAACAAGCATCTTCATGTTCGTGGCATAAAATCGATCAAGTTTGGTTTTTACATCGCCATTTGGTTGAGAAACAAAGGAGATAGCTCGAATTGCGAAATCAAAATCAAACACAAGCCCAGAAAATTCGCGCGTGTTCTTGGTGTTCTTCAGTTTTTAAAAATTCAAATAATCCAATATAATATTAACGCGTGTTTTTAATCCACTAACAACTCAAACGTGTTTGGCTCTGGTTCATGGCTTGCCTTTAAGGCTTTGTGACACGCCAGATCACCATGGTCATGGGTTCAAAACCCAAAGAAGACCATTCTTTTATAAAGTTTCAATTTTTCATGTTTTCTTCAAAACTTTCCAATACCATATCAACACGCAGGCCGGTCCACTAACACTTCAAACACGCTGGCTCGCTTGGTCACCGGCTTGCTCTTAGTTCTCTTTACACGCGTGCCCAAAGGTCATGGGTTCAAACCCAAGAAGACCATTTCTTTTTACAAACTTCAATTTTTCTTGTTTTTATCAAACTTCAACATTTTTTAACCAATCAAAACTTCTCATTTTGAGATGATTTTTGCACACTTGTCATTTAATATATATATTTTATGATTATGTCAAAAATCCAAAAATATTTTCATCTGACATTTTAATCGTCGAAAACGACGCTCAACACTTTTCAAACCTCCTTTCAAAGGTGAATTTTTCACGCTTTCGACTCCGATTTTTCCCAAAACTTCTCATAAATGAACAAAACATTTTCAAAACATTCTCAGATCATTTTTCAAAACATTTCATCAAACTTGCATCTTTTACCATGATTGATCCGATTTAAAACGATAACCCGATTTCGCCCTCTCTAATTTCTCGATCGATCACGGGTCTCCTTTATGGTGTAAGTCCCAATCCTTTATGTACATATTTAGCTTTATTTGTACATACTCAAAACATATTTGTCAATATTCAAACATAAACAAATTTCTTTCATTTGTTTTCATTCGCTTGTTTATATGCCGAATCCATTGGTTCTAAAGATAGAATTTCATGGAATCTCTTGACCAATGGGCCTCCATCACGTGTAAGTCCCATAACATTCTTTTGTGTACATAATATTTCTTTGTACATATCAAACTTTTTCAACAAAGTTCATCCGCATACGTATATATTTTTATACTCAAGTACGCATAATTCCGATCGTTCTGCTTACTCAGATATTCAAATCAACATTTTTTCTTATACATAAAATGCTTTGCAAAATAAACTTTTATCCCATAACATGATATTTTTTGAAAATACTTTACATTAAAATTCAATCTTTCGTTTTATTTATTTATCCGTATTAAACTGAATACCATTGGTATTGAAAGGAGCATTATTCCCTCGTGAAGATGCTTTTCAATCAACGGGCCTATCTTATGTTGTAAGTCCCAACCCTCCTATGTACATCCATCTTAGTCTCGTACATAAATACTCGCTCGTACATATTCACTTCCTTGTACATTCAAACTTGTAATAATCAAGTTACGCTGCTTTAAACGTTCGTCACGCACACTTGTTTATATTCCATAAACTGGTAAATAAACATCATGCATTGTTTATATTTCTTCATAAACTCCTCGTGAATACATATCACACACACACTGCTTATACAAACTGCTAATCATAACATGACAATTAGACTAATCAATAGGTTCCCACACTATAGCCTCCGCTTGGGCTTTATACAAGACAATCAATCCTCAAGATGGGATAGCCTGCTGGGCTTCATACAAGATAACTCATCCTGCTGAGTTTAGCCTTCTCTTGGGCTTTGTACAAAGAAACTCTCTCCAGAGTTAGCCTCCGCTTAGGCTTCATATAAGACAACACTCCGCTTGAGTCACCTCCTCGGGCTTCGCTCAAAGAACTCCTCATTGAGTTTAGCCTCTTGGGCATCATACAATGAAAGAGACAGAAATCTCAACAGCCTCCTTGGGCTTCCAATACAAAGAATCACCCGCTAAGATAGAACCCCGAAAGGATGGTTTCTCGGTGAAATCACTTTCAAAATCACCATAGAGTAAAATTTCTCATGAAATTGCTCTTATTCGAAAAGGATGATTTCGGTGAAACCTTCTGCCAAAGACACCATACCCTATAGCTTCCTCGAGCTTCATACAAGGACCTCGATGACCCTCGATGACCCTCGGAATGCCTCCTCTTGGGCTAACAATAAGGACCCATGGGCTTCTTAAAAGCATCCCTTTAATCCAATCAAATTTCTCCTTGAGATTTAGACATCTATCATCTCTATGGAAGAAGTATCTCATCTATCACATCACATACAACAAAAACTTTTCAAACTTTTTAAACTCTTTTCAAACAAAAACATCTCTTAATTGTAAGTGGTAACGCTTGTATACTCGAGCAAAACACCCAATGCTTACAGCTAAAAGATTCAATCATCTTTTCAAACATCTTTCTTAAACATGTAAGTGGTAACGCTTGTAAACTCAAGCAAAACACCTAATACTTACGATGAAAGATTTCAAACAACAAACTTTTCAAAATGTATGTGATGAAATAGATTAGATACATTTTTCATTAAGATGACATTTGTCTGCCTTACTAACATCCCGCTGCTTCCACTAGCATAAGTGGGAACTACGATTGCTCGACTTCTCAACATCCTTTGAGAATACGTAGGCACAAGGTCTCATCCTTGGCGAGCAAATTTCTATCTCTCTGTGACCAAACAAACCATAGAACCCTTTAGATCCGAGCTACAAATGCTCGATTCCCATTGGGATATGTATGCGTAAGATCCATGATCTTTGCGAGCACAATAATAACCCTAGAAATCCCACCTAATCTACGCTTTCTTATTCCAAAGGAGAAACTTTCCCAATCTTAGAAATAGCAATTAAAACACACAACATATCAAACATATTCATATATAAAGTCAGAGATAACTACATATATTTAGGTGCTCCATCTATTCCCTTTATATAACAACTCTACTGAATCTCCCCAATGCGCTATGCCTAGTTTGCGCTAGTCACACGCATACCAATATCAATCGAGGGTATTTCACCTTCCCTTTTCATAATCATTAAATCATCTTTCTTGTGTTGAAAATAATAAAGCTTGATGCTCATGATCTTTATAAACAAATCAAAAGATTTAAATCATTACGCGTAGAATCAACTCACGCTCAGATCCCTCAGCCACCTTTAACGCGAACAACCGTGTTTAGCAAGTAATTGCGAAAGTTACCAGTATTGGGAAACTTAAGTCGAGTGGGTCAGAACACATAAACCATCCCGCCATTAGGTGTGGAAGTAGATTATTCGGGCGTAAGTCTAGAGTAATTGTCATGCGAGACTACGATCAAAGCGTTTCTCTTGAAAATATTATTGGACACACGAGTATCCACAACCGATAATATTTCAAAGAGGAGTGTTGAGCCAGACATCGTAGAACCCGCTTCATGATGAATAAGCCTTAGAACTTAACCACGTTGATTCTTATCGCTGGCTTCATGCTCGTGACTTCGAACGCTTGACCGTGTGTATAACTACTAACCATGTTTGCCGATTCATGCATTCATTCATTCATAAAACAAAAAACTTTTCTTCCATTTCCAAAGAATTTAGAGATTTTTTCTTTGTAAAATATTTTAGGTTAGAGTGATGGACGCCGAGGAAGATTCACCAAAAGATACTTTTAGAATTCGACGAGAAAGTTGAAGAGTTAGCATCCTTGGTAGAAGATCCCTGATTTCGTAAAACGCTATGGAACTCTTTTAACTCTTTGAACGCTTAACGTTGATGAAGGACTCTCAAAACTTTCGCTCGCTTTTACGATCCAGCTCGTCAAGCTTCACTTTCCCCGACTATCGCTGATGCCTACTTTGGAAGAGTGCATATCCTAGGTATCTCAAGACGACAAAGTGCCTTTCAATGGTTTGGAAGCCATTCCTAAGTCATCACCATTACAACAATGACTCACATAAAGAAACTGAGATAGACAAAAACCTAACTACCAGAGGAAAACTCTAGGACTCGACTTCAAAGTTCCTAATGGAGAAGGCTCTAAATTCTCCGGGTCGGTAGTATGGTAGCCTTTGAAGCTATTTTAGCTTTACTCCTCTATGGATTGGTGTTGTTTCCCAACGTCCCAAATTTCGTTGACATCAACGCCATAAGGATCTTTCGATTGGAACCAGCCCACTCGCTTGGTGAGACGTGACGCCTCTATTCATCATAGGAACATCAAGGAGATGGAATGATCATGTTGGCACTGCTTTTCAAATGGATAGTCTCGCACTTGCCTAAATCTCCTATCTTCCGCAAAACAAAAATGAGTGGCATTGGTCCGTAAGACTCATGTCTCTACAAACGATTTATATCCATTGGTATATCTTTGCATAATGAGATGGAAATCATGAGAGTCGTGGAGAATTTGCCAACGCACTTCACCGTACAAAAGGAGGAATCAACTACAACCCATTTCTAGCTAGACGTCACCTGTACTCAAACTCTAGCAAACCTTTTGGATTTGGGAAAGCTACTTCTACCATGAAGGAGAGGATTCCTGTGGATTGAAGGCTAGGATGATCAAAGCTTGGCATCACATCCGAAGGAAAGAAAAAGGGAAAGAAAGGAATTGTGTAGCCATGGAAACCTACACTTCTTGGGTTAAGAAAAGAGCAAAGGAATTTCGGATGCCTTACGCTTATGAGGATCCCATGTTCTCAATCGCTTCCAAATCAACAAATTTTCCCGTCGAAGCTGTGGAGAATACCAAGAAACCTTGACCAAGATGAGGTTTGAGAAAGAAGCTTTGGAAAGCAAAATCCTTAAGGCTAACCTTGAGAATGAGAAGCTCAAGAAGCAAGTCAAAGATCATGAAAAAACGCTTTACTTCCAGGATGAATGGCTCATGGAGAAAGATGAGAAGATTCGCCAGAAAGATAACGCAATCCAGAAATACGTCAAGGAAAAGAAAAGAAAGCTTGAGGAAATGACAACCAGCGATCCCGCTCCCAACGAGTGGAAGAGAGTCATCAACAAGCTAAAAGCCGAGAAAGCTGAACTAAAAGCTCGCTACGGAAAGGAAATCTTGAAGCTAAAGCTGCAGCAAGCCTTTGGATCGTCATATGACGAAGACGTTTAATTAGTTTAGTTTGTAATTTTTATCATTTATTTTATTGTATCATTTGTGTGAGCAATGCTCCAACAAAAAACAATTGTTGTAATCTTCTTCAATAATCAATAAAATTGTGATTTTCCATCCCAATATTTGCCGTAAATATCTCTCTTAGTATAAATTCTTTGAAATCTTTTTCTTTACAATCATATTCATACATCATAATTTGCATTTAAGTCTCATATCCGTAGTCTAAGCTTCCAAATTTTCCGTGTTAAACAACTTTTCCAGTCATAGCTTGAACAAATAGAAACAGAGCTGTCTGTCGTGCCTTTAGTTTCTCGATCAAGGCCCACACCGACTCGAACGCATTTACACACTAGATCAAAAGGAGGAAAATAATGGAGGGATTTGAACAAGATAATGTTGAACTTCGTAGTTGTAATACGGTGAACTGACTTTTTAGGATTTTTTTGTATCCAAATGTGCGGATAGCAAGAGCCACCGACTTTTATTTTATCCAATTAAGGGAAGGTAAAAGTACAAAAAGACCTTCGCTTAGATTCTAGAACGGGAGAATGGTTATGAAAAGGGAAGGTATTAGCACCCTTTCCATCCGTAGTTATCACGGGCTCTTAGTTGCTCTTAGATCACTTTGAAAACTTGGCTTTCCTCGTGTGTTTGAAAATGTTTTGAAAAGGCATTTCGCTTTGACTTTGTAATGATTCATGTAGGAATGTATACAAAGTGTCTGGAAATGTTTCGCTTTGAAAAGAGTTTGAACTTTGAAAAAGTGTGAGGTGTGAAAAGTATTTTGATAGAGCAAGCAACTTAGAGACTTATTACTACACTCGAATTGGTCGCTGATTTCTACATTCCTTTAGAATAGTGCGAGCCGCACCATTAGTTAGTAGGTAGCTCCATTCGCTGGATGTAAACGGACATTGGAAGGGACATCGATGGTCATAGAAGGCAACTTGTAGGAAATATCCAGCACATTCAAGGGACTATCATCATTTTCGTAGGCGACAATCGGGTCAAGATCATATATTCGAGGCTACATCGGGTCTTATGATCTTTGTATCAAGGGACTATGATGATTTGTTTTGAAGGCAACGGTGCTAGAATACCCCACGCTCGAGGGACACACCATTGTTGAATCGAAAGGCAACGAGAGAGAATTACCCTAAGGGTGCATGTGAAAGAGTGTGTTGATTTGTATATGTTATCTTGAAAATTAGTGGGCTAAGTTCAATTTATCTTGCCATACACGCCTAATTACTAGCAATTGAATAGGTGCGAAATTAAAATAATGGAATGTAAAGTGCGGAAAGTAAACCTACGCTATTACATGGCTTTGGGGCAGATACATAATTTAAAATGCGGAAAGTAAAAGCCTAATTAACTATTACAACCCATATACAGATACATTATTGAAAAAAAATGAAATAGTAAAAGAAACCGTCCGAATCGGAGCAACCTGTGAAAAGATCGGAAAATACGAGATGAATTGGACAAGAGGAAAAATGTTAGAAAAATGCAAATTTTAATGTGAGAAAATTTATGCATGCTGGAAATAAGATAAATAAGCTATAATAATTTTTTTGGAATTTTTGGAAGAGATTTAATAATAAAAATGCAATTTATAATGATTTAAATGCAAAAATAAAAATAAAATAAATATGCATGCAAAAATTATATTTTTTAATTTATTAAATTAAATAAAGATTTTTGTGAAAATAATGTAAAAAGAAAAAAATGTTTTTGGTATTTTTTAATGCAGGATAAAAATTATAGAAAAGAATTAAAATATGATGAAAATATTAAATAATTAAGAAAATAAGAAAATATGAAAAGTTTGAAGTTTTTGGAAAAAAGAATGCAAAACTGGTGTCAAGGAGAATCGAACTCATGACCCTGGAAGGCATCTGGGAACAGTAAGCGCTCTAACCACTGGACCAAAGTGTACTTGGTGTCTGGAAAATACAAGGAATTGCTTATAAACGAACGCGTGGCACTGATTTTGAATTCAAAACACAATCAGCCAAGTGGACCCCGGTCAACATGAATGGACGAATCACAGATCTCCCTCGCGCCACGCAAGCTCACGGCCGAGACAGTCAACGGCGCCGAGTTCTAGCTCCTATTGCCTTCTCCCGGGCCTCAAGATCAAACCTCAAAATAGCAAAAATAAATGGCGTAAAAGTACCCTACCCCTAAATCGATGTTATGAATTCGATGGTGGCATTGGTTTTGCTGAATCGTCCCAGTAATGGCCGGTTCAAGCTACCACTTAAAACCCTAAGTATGCAACTGGTGATTCTCACGCAAGCTTGCAAGCGATTGCCCGGATCCACTACATAGAACCTCATGAACACATTAGAAGCATTGAATAGGTTAAAACACGCAGTTAGTAAAATGCAAAATTGAGAAAAAATTGAATATGTATGCATCTATATATCACGATTCGACTTTGTTCAATGCCAATATTGTATACTTACTCAAACTTACCTATCGAGCACGATGGAATGATGTTTGGAGGTCAAAACCCACCGGAAATTGAAACACGATTTTCCAATTCTTTGAAAAATTTTGCAATAATAAGGGTTTATTTGAGCTAGGGTTTCGTCTTTGGCTCAGGTGTACCGCTTGATATTTATAGAGAATTTGAGTGCAATAAGAGTGAAAAAGATTGCCCATTGAATGTGAAAATATTTTCCAATAAAACAAATCAAATATTTGAAAATATTGATTTTCTTCCATGCAAGAAGCTAGCACGAATTTGGAATGAATCTTGGGCTTTCTTGGACATTTAGGAAGATATAAAATCATTCCTTTTGAAAAAATATTTAATTTTCATATTTTATATAATTTATTTTGAATTAATGTTATAAAATTCAAATATAAATCATAAAAATAGAAAATAACCAAGGCCAAGCATTTATGGGTCAAGAATAACATCAAGAAAGTTTGGATCAAAAGATTATAGGCCCATTTGGAAAATTTTGCAATTGACCAATATGTCCTTTTGTGCAATCATTCAAAATTCCCCAACTTCCTAATAGTGTATCCTGCTCATTTTCCACATTTTTGAGTGTTCTTGGACTTTTGGAAAGCTCTAAGAGTCCTCTAAACAATGTCTTTGGTTTCACTTCAATTGGAGTTACCATGATCAATATATGTTCAAAACAAAAAGTTGACTTTTGTTGACTTTGAAAAGGACTCAGAATGTTTTGAGCTATAGCTCTCAAATGAAGCATTTTGGACATTCTTGTGAGACATGAAGTTGTAGAGAATTGAATTTCCTTCAAAACAAGAGGTGGTGGAAAATTTGAGAAAGTATGAGAAAGTTATGCTCACCAAAGTTCAGTTGACTTTTCACCTAAACCCTAATTTAGAAAGTTTGACTTTGAGCAAATCTTGAGTTTTCTTGATGAATCATGATCAACCCTTGATCAAATGATGAATGTAACTTCAAAATGAGGATGTTGACCAAAAATCAAGTTTTGATCAGATGTTGACCACAGCTGACTTTTGACCAATACAACCGATTTTCAACCATCCGAGCAATTGTCTGAGGAAACTTGACTTGGAAGCCCGAAATTTGTCATGGAGAATATTTGAAGCATATGAGGAAGCATGAAAACCATTGAGGTGTTAGAAATCCATCCGATCCGAGAATGCATAACCCTAGCTTGGGTTGATTGTATAGGAGTGTTCATCCGATCAACTCTCGAGGAATCCTTAGTATGGATGTATGGAATGTCTTGAGATATATGAGGGCAAATTTTGGGGTATGACAAATGCCCTGCTCAATCTTCTTGTAATCGAAGGGATAGATTGGCATGCTTTGCCTTCGTGACTCGGAGGTAGAAGATGATTGAACACCGAGTACACCAAAATTTGCACTCGCGTTGATGAGGATGCGGGAACGGGCTTCATGCCATTTGGAGGTAGTAGAGCCTTTGTGGGAATGAGTCGACGCTAGACTCGAGATCTGCTAGACGGAGATGGGCTTAGGATGCCATCCGGAAGATTGATGCCGGGAGTGAGCCGACGCTAGGCTCGTGAGATACTTAAAAGGAGATGGGCTTAGGATGCCATCCGGAGGGAGTCATACGTTAGACTTCGTGTCCGTCTTTGAATGAAGTTATTGATTGGTATTGATTTTTAATCAAATATGCAGCATTCTAAAAGCTGAGAAATGTTGACAGGTAGTCGGAGATGGGCTTAAGATGCCATCCAAGGCAACTGAGTCGTACGCTAGACTCTCGTAGTTGCTGTTTGATAATAAGAGAGGGTCAGAATAGTTCTTCGTGCTGACTGCTCTAAGGGGATAATAGTTGGCGAAATGTGGATATTTCCGCTGAGCATCGAGTCGATCCATGCGCTAGGATCGCTCGGATAAGGTTTCCGCCCTGTTTCGGTATTAATCTCGGATCTTGTCGGAGGACAACGAGGTTGGTCGTCGTATAGTTTTCCGTCTGGATTCGGGTATTAATCCTGGACCTGTCTGTGTCAGAAATGACTTTTACCTGTTTTGGAGAAAACAAGAGAAATTTTGATAGAATATTGTTAGTCTTATGCAAAGTATGATGCATGACAATGCGTATGAATGATATATGCGAGAATTATGACATTTATGAATAATGTATGCATGATGGATGTTGTGGTATTTCAAAACATATCCATCTTGAGGAAGATGCGGATGTTCTGAAATGGGCGGAGATCCTGCTTGGGGAAGGAGAAGGATGATAATTTTGAATTCCTCTGATGCACTATCTGACCATGTCTTGAGTCCAGGCACTGCTGTGGATGATAGAGATCGAGGAACATGCCGCCAAAGATCTTGTTCGTAGACCCTGCTGGGGAGAAATCAGGAGGCATTCTGTTGGGAGAGGTTAGGAGGCACTCTACCGAGGAATCTTGCGTATAGCTTGCTGAGGAGTAACTGGTAAACTGCCTGGAGGCCGGGTTGGAAAGATCTGGAGCCCGTCGAAATCTTTGGCTGAGGAATAAAGGATATAAGTTTCCTCCGATGCACTATCTGACCAAGTCTCGGGTCTAGATACTGATGCTGCTGGGGAAAAAAGGGATGGTTGAAAGGCATCCTGTTGGGGACGAATGTTTCTGCTGGAGATAAAGTGTTACTGCTTGGAGACTGATGTAACATGATTCTAGCCGAGTGGAATGCTCGGACCCATACATACTCTACGGGGAAGGTTTGTGGTGAGGACACCTCCGGAGATTGTGGTTCTCATGGGAATGTTTTGGTGACTTTCACGTCATCTCAATTCGGAGCTCAGTAAATTATCCTGTTTCATCTGCTATATGTTTGCGAATCCAATTTTATTGTCGGATGCATATAACCATTCAAAGCGGACGCTGGACTTTATGCAAACAATAACAAACGGAAATGGCAAGAGAAACTTGCATTTATTTGAAAGGTATGCATGGCCAAGTAGTTTGTACAAGAGAAATGTAAAAGGCTATGAAACAATCTCGTTAAGTTCCAACTATGCTAGTACTATATATATCAACCATCTCATCTCCTGCCGTGAGAAAGTGATTGAATCGATTCGCCACTTGAACTTGAATGCCGATTGTAGTCTCAAAAGGTGTGATCCGACGAGACATATCGTACGCTGAATCCCTAACTTTTGCTCTAGACCGCTTTCGGGTTTTCACCACCGATACCTTTTTGCCCAAGCCGCTTTTCGTGTTTTCGACTTGCCGTGTACATGTTTTGTATATATCCTTAATTTTTGCCCGAACCTTTGGTTCGCCAGATGCCCTTTTTTTGCTCAGGTTCGCCGACCCAGCGGGTCTCTTTATGCGTAGTATTTTTGACTATGTCCGGCACGGTGTGAGAGGTCGTCATCCATGGTGCTAAGTATCATAGCTCCGCCGAAAATACTGCCTGACTACAAATGGTCCCTCAGGTGGGAGTCCATTTGCCCCTCGATCACTCCTGTGGAAGAATGATGCGCTTGACTACTAAATCACCACTTGGTAAACCTTGGGTGTTTAACCTTGTTAAATGCTCGATCATTCGCTCGATAACTGCCCATGGCGATGGATGCAGTCGCTCTCTTCAATCAAATTAACCGGTCAGGCGAGTCCTGACCCAATCATCTTCGCCTAGCTCGCCCCGGAGGACTCGTCGAGGTATCCGAACCTCGATAGGTAGGACTGCCCATACCGATACGAGAGAGAAGAAGGGTTCTCTGATGTTCGTGGTCAGAAAGCGATAACCATGAAGAGCAAATGGTAACATCTCATGCCAATCTTTGTAAGTCACCGTCATCTTCCAGATAATCTTCTTAATGTTCTTGTTGGCGCTTCCATCGCGCCATTCATCTTAGGCCGATATGGAGAAGAGTTGTGATGCTTGATTTTGAATCATGTGCAGAGTTCTGATCATTTTTGTTGAGATTAGAGCCATTATCCGTGATAATCCTTTCGGAGTGCCATACCGACAGATAAGATTATGTTTGATGAATCGAGCCACAACATTCTTGGTAATGATGCGAACGAGGTCGCTTCTACCCACTTGGTGAAATAATCAATTGCCACAAGGATGAAACGATGTCCGCTGGAAGTCGTGGGCTTGATTTCTCCGATCATGTCAATGCCCCACATTGCAAAAGGCCATGGAGTCAGTTAGAACATTCGTGAGGTACCGAGGTACGTGCACTTTGTCTCGCATAACCGCATTTGTGACAAGATCGAGCATAGCGGTGACAATCGCCTTCCATGGTGGACCAATAGTAACCTCGCTCTCAAAATCTTCTTAGCCATCGATGTCCACCGGAGGGTACCAAATGCGCCTTCGTAACTCTTCCATGATACGTATTGCGTCGTCTACACAATGAGTAAGCACAAGTCGTGATTGCGCTTTGTATAAGATGTCGCACGAGGAAGAATTTGATGCAAACCTTCTCATGAACTTCTTATCATTGATGATGCCCCCTGGATATTCCCGAGTCTCAAGATACCTCTTCACGTCAGTACCAAGTTTCTCTTCCGTGTCAAGCTCATAACAATACCGGTTCTTCAAACTTCTCAATGATGATCGGGGAGCCTGTTGTCCCATCTAACCTTGAACATAGATGACATAGTAGCCAATGCGCTCGCCAACCGATTCTCTTCGTGGAATGTGATCAAAGTCTTCAAGTAGGGATCAAACTCGTAACATGCTCGACACGGAATGAGATTCGGATGCTCAGATCCCACTCGCCCTTAACTGACCGATCACCAAAGTCGAGTCTCCATACACTTGCAAGAACTTGATTCTTAAGTCAATAGCAGCCTTTGATACCCATGATGCACGCTCATACTCGCCATGTTGTTAGTGCAACCGAAACATAATCGGCGGTGAAAGGCGATGTCCGTCATAGGGATGTAATGATGGCGCCAAATGCCAAGTGCGCTTGAGGCTCCATCAAAGACCATAGTCCATCGATCCTTGTTCGTGTCCTTCGTCTGGCCTCGTTCTTCGCAATCTGTAACTAGTAAAACATCTTCATCTCGAAATTGAATCGCATAGACCGATAGTCATCTACGGCTGATGAGCCAAATGATCGCTACTACACTTCCCTTTGATCGCTTTCTCGAGAAGTGTACCGATGTCATACTCGGTCAAGATCATTTGCCATCTTGCTATTCTTCCCGAGAGAGCGGGTTTCTCAAAGATGTATTTTATCTGGATCCATTTTAGAAATCAATAGGTAGTATGAGTCAACATATACTGCCTTAGTCATGCGAAAGCTCAAGTTGCGTTGCAAAGTTTTCTCGAGTCGTGAGTATCTTGTTTCACAACCGGTAAACTTTTGCTAAGGTAGTATATTGCATGCTCTTTTCGACTGCACTCGCCATGCTTGCCCCAACACACACCCCATTGAGTTCTCTAACACCGTCAAGTACATGATAAGAGGTCTTCCTTCGGCAAAGCGCATCGTGATAGAGGATTCGTAGGTACTCCTTGATTTTGTCAAAAGCGATCCGGCAATCGCCATTCCATTCCACTACTTGATCTTCTTTAGTAACTGAAGATTGGCTCACAAGTAGCGCTAGTGTGTGCAATGAATCTGCAATGTAATTCAAACGGCCCAAGAAACCTCCGACTTCTTTCTCAGACGGGAGCGGCATCTCTTGTATAGCTTTAACCTTGGCGGATCAACTTCAATACCTTTACCATCGATAACAAACCCTAAGAGTTTACCTGATCCGACTCCAAAAGTGCACTTGTTAGGATTAAGTCTCACCGACTTCTTCAACTCACAAACAGTTTCAGAATGATCAAGATGTTCTTCCTCCGTCTCGGATCGAGCTATCATGTCGCCGACGTAGACCTCTATCTCGTGATGAATCATGTCATGAAACAATGTCACCATAGCACGCCGATAAGTGGCGCCTCGCTTTCATCCGAATGGCATAACCTTGTAGCAAAAGTGCCCCACCGTGTAACAAAAGTAGTCTTCCATGTCTTCGGGAGCCATTTTGATCCGATTGTAACCGGAGAAACCATCCATGAAGGAGAAAACTTTGTGTTGAGCGTGTTGTCAACCGTAACATCAATACGAGGAAGTGGGAAATCATCTTCTGACTTGCTTTGTTCAGATCTCTCTCAGAATCCACACACATTCGCATTTTGCCATCCTTCTAGGTACGGTACCACATTAGCAACCCACCGATATAAGAGGTGATGTAAGAAAACCGCTGAACTCGCTTTCATAACTTCGGCTTTGATTTTCTCCGACATCTCGGACGATACGATTTAACCTTCTCGCTTCACCGGAGAAAACCTTCTTTGTTGGCAATCGATGAACCACAATATCAATGTTCAAACCTGTATGTCTTCATATGACCAAGCAAAACCTCAATGTAGTCTCGTAGCATCCGACCAACCTTCTTTAACACTGCTCTCAAGACCCGCCTCCTATCTTGATCTCTTTCGTTTCGCACTCCAAATTCACAACCTCAACTTGCTCTGTGTGGTCAGATAACTCGCCTCTTTTGTCAGAGTAATCGACAAGTTCTCCGGCACTTCACAATCTTCCTCACTTTCATCTTCGCTTGGTAGATCGGATTATCGAAGTCATATTTAGCACTAGCATAGCCGTATTAACGAGATTCGAGTGATTCCGCAGTTACCACGTGGGTGTGTGTAAGAACACATAGCCTTTGAAGGTGATAAAAGTAAAAGAAAGAAAACACAATTGAATGCAAAAGTCCAACGAATTTATTGAATGAAAATACGCAAACGCCAAAATAAAACCTCGCAAACGAGCCATGATGCCCCGCAAGGCACTAGCTTTAGAGTTTATTGTTTAAACATAGAAACACGAAAAGCAAACAAGACAAAATAATTACTCCCGACTAAAGGAGATTGGTATGACGCCTCGCCTTCCAATTGCCGAGTCCGTTGTCGGAGTCAAGATCCACTGCTGATGTCGTTGTTGTCGCCGCCTTCTATAGCATGGATTCCACTGCTGATGCGGAAAGGAAGTTGGCCGCACGCTCGGGCGTATCATCTTCGACCTTGATGGTGAAGCCTAAACCGCCTTTGTCAAACTTGAAAGGAAGATCGTGGAGCTGACCCAAATAGCACTACCACCTTCTTCAACTGCAGCCTTGAGCATCTTTCAACGAGGCCATTCTAGAGGAGCTGTGTAACTTCAGAGAGTAACAGAGAGTCAACAGCATGACTGGGACTGCTTCAAAGCTTGACAGTGAGTCTCAAAGAATTCGCCTTCCATCTCGAGATATCGGAATGATCAGAGATGACCGACTATATATTCTTCTTCATCGTGACAATTTTCCCTTCACCGGATATTTCATGCAAAGTAGAAGTATAATACCGCCCCATGTATCCAAGGCGCCCAAGTAGGCAGAGGTCGGACGGATGTCCATGACAAAGAATGTAAGTCAAAAGTCGGAACCGACTTTGACAGTGCAGTGAGTTTCCGGCATCGCTCGCTAGAACCATCAAAAGCTCACAATAATGTCACCGGTCGCAGAACCAACCCTTCGACGCCAAGTCGATCAAAAGCGCCTTCTGCAGATATTCGAGCGTAACCTGTATCCACCAAAACATGAGATAGTGTAGGCCCTTGCATTCCGTGTAGATGCAAGGCTTTGTCAGGTTTCTTTCCTCAGAGTCAAATCAAGATCGAGAAGCCTAGGCCGTTGTTGGCAGCCAGCTAGCAATACAAACTTCGAACTGTCAAGAGTAGTGTCTTGGCACATGAGCATTCTTCAAATTTCACCAAGGCATTAGCATGAGCCTCGAGCACAAGAGCAGAAAGCATGGAGATCTTGGACTGAGTCTGTCCCAACTGCTCCACAACATTGTAGTCACTCTTCTTGATAATCCTCGACTTCCCATTTCGTTTGAGGTGTCTTCAAGAACTTCCTTTGGTACTTCGCTGAAAGGTGATGAGTCACCGTTCCTTCCTCGGCCGGGAAGTTGGTTGAGTAAATGAATGCGAGCCGAGTCGCTGTGTCTTGAGAGATCTCGGAGAATACCCTTCCGTTCCGTCACCTTACCGATCCGTGATGTTGTCAATGTTAGGATAGAAGCTTCAATTGTAAGATCTTCAATGGTCGAGGGTCTTGCTTGACGCCATGATAGTAAACATCACTCCATAATTCCAAGGGATAGCCTTGTCGAGGAATATGGAACCGCCTTGGAGAAGTGATAATGAGAGGTGCCACTCTAGGCACAGATCAGCAGAGGAAATCCTTATAGTGTTAACATCAAGATAGTCTTCGGAAGTCGTCACCCCATCCGCTACCTTAACATCTTCAATAGGAATTTTGTAACTTTCGCGAACGGAATACTTCACCATGTAATCATATTTTCCACTCGGCTGCCCCAAGGTATCCCACACGGATGGTACAGCCATTCAAATTCGATCTTCACTTAGACATATCTTCACACGTCCGCAGACAGTGGTTTTAGGAATAGTATCTCACGGTTATCCATCATGCACGGACGCTCTTCTCAACCAAGCACAACCATCGGGCGCAGACGGCACCAACGGCAATCTCCGGCATCCCGGATTGATACCGCTTGCGAAGTTCTTCTTAATACCATCGAGGAATGGTCAAGTCATCTATGTTGAAAACATAAGTATCGCCACCAACAAAGATTGGAACTCTTGTCATGGTTAGGCATAGGCGCGATCACATTCAGTCTCAACAGAGGATCAAACTCAATCGCTTAGCTTCAATCATATCTTGAATCTTGTTCTTCGAGCCCAACAATCATCGCACTATGTCCGGGCTATTGGAATGGTAAGCACACTTAGCATTAGGATTGTATTTCGAGAGGAAGTGTTGACATTCCGAGGAGGATCCCTCAAGGTAATCAACTCGCTTTCAACATGTGTTGCAAGGCTCATGGCATCGGCATGTCGATCTTCGTGAATCGCTTCGTATGCGTTGCCACGCCGCTGTCTCACCGAGGTTGTACTCAAGTAGGATTGAGATCACAACCGCCTCTACGCATTGAGCGTCGGTCTTGGCTCGGCTTTTCCGAACACACGCAGATTAGCTTCTTTCTTACCACCAAACGATTTCTTCAAGATTTGATGATGACACTTCATGAATCTTTCCACTTTGATACCAGCTTCGCCACGTGTAAGTATCACTCGGTGAATCCGTCAAGAGTTTCCAATCGATGATTGAAGAATGGACCAATGTTCCCAAACATATCAACCAACTCCCTATCGACAAGGGTGGTTGAACTCACCGCTAAATCTCCATTTCGAGCATACTCTTTGAACTTTTCCACCACCCATAGACATGCTTTGTAGTTGCATGCGAGTGGGTGTCAATTCAAGATTGTATCACACTGCAGAGAAAGCATCACCAAATCACCCAAGTGCGGATACGGCCATTCTCTAGCCGATAATACCACCCAACCGAGTTCCTGACAAACTCTCCGAAAATAATGCATCCACAACTTTCCATCGCTGGGGATTGATCTTCGAACATAGGACTTCAAATGCGTCGACAAGAAATGCCATCATACTTGGCAAAATTAGGAACCTTGAACTGGGAGGAATCACAACACCGTGAACAAGGCTCGTGATCATCAAAATTCAGCCCTATTATTTTCGTGATTTTCCACAAGATTCGACGGTCTTCAAGTTGCTTGTACTTGTCATCTTCATCGAGTAATCGGGTCATCATCATAGCGATCTTCTGCCTTTCGCAGCTCACGCCGGTTGCCTTCACCATCACCCTTGTTACTCCTTCATTCTTGATACCGCTGTCGAGTATTCAATCCGCTAACCACCTAGGACCACCTTGTAGGCCTCGCCCATGTTGAGGACTCCACCACCTTCTTCTTCTTGTTGATGAGCTTCTTCGCATCTTCTTGGCCTTGACCAAGCTAGTGAACATCTCAATAAACCGAGCATTCGAACCTCGAGATCTTCGACCTGCTCGAGAGCCATTTCGCTAAAATAAATAGCAAGAGGACGAAAACCAATCTCCAATGTACCGTGATGCAATGTTATGCTATGCTATGCAATGTTTATGCGAATGCTATGCAATGTTTTCAAGGACCTCTAAGGATTTAAATTTGTTAAACAAGCAATGAACAAACAAATATTAGTTCTCTTTTTATTCTTTTCTTTTAAGTACAAAAGATAGTTCAAAACAATAAAAGGAAAACAAGATATAAAGATTCTAGGTCTCCCATGGGCCTCTTGGTGCCGAGGTAGGCGTTGATGCTGCGCCTCCTCGTGAAGTAGCTTGGTCAACTCTAGCACTTTCTTCTCACTTGCATAACACCGAGCTTCAAAGGTATCTCTCTCTTTGTCAATCCAGATCTCTTCAAGTCTTCAAAATCAGAGGCATGTCAGATGGAGAATAGTATAGGGTACGCCACCTATAGCAAATGTTTCCATAATTACGGTACAACAGCGTGAATGGCATCATGAGGTTTTGAGCTCGAGCTCGCACTCCATTTGAGGTAAGGCTCCAAGGAATGGGATTTTGGTGCCCCAAAGTCTTGGTATCGCCTTCTTACCATGCCCCAAGCGTGTATGAACCTTCGCTTGTACTCGAGATCGTGGTTGTAGTCGAACACAACATCTTGGAGAAGCATATCATGTGGACCATCTCTTCGAGCAAAACCAAACCGACGAGAGCTAGAGAGGTTGTAAGTAATACCTCCTTATACCAAGAAGTGGTACATTAGGGAATTCTCCACAACGCTCAATGAATGTGAAGTCTTTTGAGAGAAAAGACTCCAACGGATATCCGAATGAGAGAGTGACATTAACCTTGAGACCATCTCAACCTTTGTCGCTCTTCAAAACGATGGAGGAGGAAGGTAAATAAACCACCTGAAAGTAACGGATGCAACACATGAGTGCCTTGTCTTTTAGTAGTACGAGTGTGAAGAGAATGTAGGATGTCTCCAAGCAAAGTAGGCAATCGGATTGCGGTAAGGAATAACTTGATGGCGTTGACATCTATGAATTGATCCGAGTTAGGAATAGAACCAAACCATAAATTAGCAAGGCCACAATGTTTTCAAATGCATGGAAACTCATAACCTTGAGGAATTCTCGTTTCTTAATTAGGAACTTAGAAAGTAAACCCTTAACTCCGCTTCTAGTTTCCCAATTGGCTTCAATGTCCGGCGCTTAAGATGTAAGGATGTAATGTCTTCGCATTTTAGGAACCTTTTCCAAACCGTTGAATGGCATTTGGTCAAGAATAGGTATCCCAAGTAGCTTAGAGAACTCTTCTAAGGTAGGAACCAACTGGTAGTCTGGAAATGTGAAGCAATGGTGCTTCGGATCAAAGAACTGGAATAGGACATGCATCATATCTTCTTCAAAACCGGAGATAACCAAATCAAGTAGATAACCATGTCTTTTGATGAACTGAGCATGGTCGGGAATTTCTGAAACCAATTCTTTGAGCTGAGAAGGTATACCCATGAAGTTGATTCGGATAGTCTTTCTAGAAGCCATAATACCTACAAAACAGAGCAAAGATAAATCCCTAGGTCCTTGAAATGGTTAGATATGATATGCAATGCGGATGATGTCATGATGTCATGTATAGCACACACAAACAAATCACACAATGAGCCTATGGTTTAAGGCTTGCATGAGGTCTAGGTGATTACCCTACCAAAAGTTTGAGTTGGTTCATCCTGTCCCTATAATAGTAACCGTTCTAGGAATCTCACATCATTGATCTTTCTCAGAGGCGCTATTTCAATGCGACTACCAAGTGGTCGATCGAAATGTCCCAAAAGTCGATCTCAATGAGCGTAGCATCGAGTATCAACCAACCTCGGTTCACACACAAAGCCGCCATCTCACTACCTTCTAATGGCCAAGATGGGTCAATTAAGGTTCTAAAAGTTTAGTTAGCGCTTGACACACCACGCAGAAGCCAAATACTATCCTCAACTTGGAAATGAGGAGCATCGACAACCAAAGTGTCACGCTAACGTAGCCATCATATTGACCGTTAAGTTATACTGCCTAGCGGTCGCAATGATCTAATGCCACTTACCTAAAAGGAAACCCGGATCCGTGTAGGATCCCCAACAATATAATACCCAAGCAACCCTTAAAAGTAAAGCAAGCAAGTCAAACGTAAAGCAATAAAAAGTTATCTAGAAATCCCTAAGATAATTCCCCTTTAGGTGTTTCCTCAGAAGAGTCGCCTCAGAATACGGTGAACCGACTTTTAGGATTTTTGTATCCAAATGTGCGGATAGCAAGAGTCGCCACCGACTTTTATTTTATCCAATTAAGGGAAGGTAAAAGTACGAAAAAGACCTTCGCTTAGATTCTGAAAGACGGGAGAATGGTTATGAAAAGGAAGGTATTAGCACCCCTTTCCATCCGTAGTTATCTACGGCTCTTAGTTGCTCTTAGATCACTTTGAAAAACTTGTGCTTTCGCGGTGTTTGAAAAATGTTTTGAAAAGGAATTTCGCTTGACTTTGTAATGATTCATGTAGGAATGTATACAAAGTGTTCGGAAATGTTTCGCTTTGAAAAGAGTTTGAACTTTGAAAAAGTGTGAGGTGTGAAAAGTATTTTGATAGAGCAAGCAACTTAGAGACTTATTACCTACTCAATTGGTCGCCGCATTTCTACATTCCTTTAGAATAGTGCAGCCGTACCATTAGTTAGTAGGTAGCTCCATTCGTTGGATGTAAACGGACATTCAAGGGACATCGTGATGGTCATAAGGCAACTCAGGGAAATATCCTAGCACATTCGAAGGGACTATCATCATTTTCGAGGCTTAAATCGTGGGTCAAGATCATATATTCGGAGGCGACATCGTGGGTCTTATGATCTTTGTATCGAAGGGACTATGATGATTTGTTTTGAAGGCAACGGTGCTAGAATACCTCTACGTTCGAGGGACATGATCATTGTTTGAATCGAAAGGCAACGAGAGAGAATTACCCTAAGGGGTGCATGTGTGAAAGAGTGTGTTGATTTCATGTATATGTTATCTTGAAAATTAGTGGGCTAAGTTCAATTTTATCTTGCCATACACGCCTAATTACTAGCAATTGAATAGGGTGCGGAAATTAAAATACGGAATGTAAAGTGCGGAAAAGTAAACCTACGCTATTACATGGCTTTGGGGCAGATACATAATTTAAAATGCGGAAAGTAAAAGCCTAATTAACTATTACAACCTATACATGATACATTATTGAAAAAATGAAATAGTAAAAGAAACCGTCCGAATCGAGCAACTCGTGAAAAGATCTAAAATACGAGATGAATTGACAAGAGGAAAATGTTAGAAAAATGCAAATTTTAATGTGAGAAAATTTATGCATGGAAATAAGATAAATAAGCTATAATAATTTTTTGAATTTTTGAAGAGATTTAATAATAAAATGCAATTTATAATGATTTAAATGCAAAAATAAAAATAAAATAAATATGCATGCAAAATTATATTTTTAATTTATTAAATTAAATAAAGATTTTGTGAAAATAATGTAAAAGAAAAAATGTTTTTGGTATTTTTTAATGCAGATAAAATTATAGAAAAGAATTAAAGTATGATGAAAATATTAAATAATTAAGAAAATAAGAAAATATGAAAAGTTTGAAGTTTTTGGGAAAAAGAATGCAAAAATATGATTCTCACGCTTGCTAGCGATTGCCCGATCCACTACATAGAACCTCATGACATTAGAAGCATTGAATAGGTTAAAACACGCAGTTAGTAAAATGCAAAATTGAGAAAAATTGAATATGTATGCATCTATATATCACGATTCGGACGGTTTGTTCAATGCCAATATTGTATACTTACTCAAACTTACCTATCGAAAGCACGATGGAAATGTTTGAGGCTGAAACCTGGAAATTGAAACACGATTTTCCAATTCTTTGAAAATTTTGCAATAATAAGGGTTTGGCTTGAGCTAGGTTTCGCTCTTTGGTGTGTACCGCTTGATATTTATAGGAGAATTTGGAGTGCAATAAGAGTGAAAAAAGATTGCCCATTGAATGTGAAAATATTTTCCAATAAAAACAAATCAAATATTTGAAAAATATTGATTTTCTTCCCATGCAAGAAGCTAGCACAAATTTGGAATGAATCTTGGGCTTTCTTGGACATTTAGGAAGATATAAAATCATTCCTTTTGGAAAAAAATATTTAATTTTCATATTTTATATAATTTATTTTTGAATTAATGTTATAAAATTCAAATATAAATCATAAAAATAGAAAATAACCAAGGCCAAGCATTTATGGGTCAAGAATAACATCATGAACAAGTTTGGATCAAAAGATTATAGGCCCATTTGGAAAATTTTGCAATTTGACCAATATGTCCTTTTGTGCAATCATTCAAAATTCCCAACTTCGAATAGTGTATCCTGCTCATTTTTCCACATTTTTGAGAGTTCTTGGACTTTTTGGAAAGCTCTAAGAGTCCTCTAAACAATGTCTTTGGTTTCACTTCAATTGGAGTTACCATGCTCAATATATGTTCAAAACAAAAAGTTGACTTTTTGTTGACTTTGAAAAGGACTCAGAATGTTTTGAGCTATAGCTCTCAAATGAAGCATTTTTTGGACATTCTTGTGAGACATGAAGTTGTAGAGAATTGAATTTCCTTCAAAACAAGAGGTGGTGGAAAAATTTCTGAGAAAGTATGAGAAAGTTATGCTCAGTCAAAGTTCAGTTGACTTTTCACCTAGAAACCCTAATTTAGAAAGTTTGACTTTGAGCAAATCTTGAGTTTTCTTGATGAATCATGATCAACCCTTGATCAAATGATGAATGTAACTTCAAAATGAGGATGTTGACCAAAAATCGAAGTTTTGATCAGATGTTGACCACGCTGACTTTTGACCAATACAACCGATTTTCAACCATCCGAGCAATTGTTCGAGGAAACTTGACTTGTGAAGCCCGAATTTGTCATGGAGAATCTTTGAAGCATATGAGGAAGCATGAAAACCATTGAGGTGTTAGAAACCATCCGATCTCGAGGAATGCATAACCCTAGCTTGGGTTGATTGTATAGGAGTGTTCATCCGATCAACTCTGAGGAACCTTGAGTATGGATGTATGGAATGTCTTGAGATATACGAGGCAAATTTTGGGGTATGACAGTAGTACCGTGACAACGCTACAAGGAGAAGTGGAGACTCACATCCTTGGTTAACTCGCTGACCACCGCAAGAAGTCTACAAGCAAAGATCGGTACCAAAATCAACCAACAATTTCAGATGATACTACTACTCAGCTTAACTGTCATCAGCCTAGTAGCTCACTCTTCAGTATGCCAGAAGGCTATCCATGGGGCATGCCTTTCAACTTTGGCATTGGAAATCGCCAACCGACTTCTCAAACAACCTCGCTTGAAATACCTACTTTGCAAAGAAAGCTCGCTGCAGTCATGGGAATAACTCTTCCAAGTAACAATGCCGGTTTCTCAACCCATTATGACGAACTCAGCGTCTGTAGTACACGCTACCATGGATGAAGAAGTTCACCATACTCCTAGCAATAACACAAATTCCCGTGGCTCAATGGAGAATCTCCAGAACTCCTCAAATGCTTAGAGATAAAAACAATTCGAGGGAAAGAATTGTTCGGAAAATGCCAGATCTCGCCTAGTTCCTCGTAAAAATACCGCAAAATTCAAGGTCCCCGACTTTGAAAAGTACAAAGGAATTCCGGCCCACAGTCATCTTACCATGTATGCTAGGAAAATGTCTACGCACAACGAGGATCACCAATTGTCGATTCATTACTTCCAGGGCCACTCCTGTGCATGATCAAGTGGTACATGGGCTTGGACAAAGACGAATATCCAAACATTCAACGACTTAGGTAAAGCCTTTGTCCAAAGAATACCAGCTTAACTTGGATATGGCTCCCTGACAGGATCAACTCCGCCATGTCTCAAAAGGAACGAGAGACATTCAAGGAATATGCAACGATGGAGAGAAGTCACGCCCAAGTTAACCCGCCAATGGAAGAAAAGGAGATGACCAAGATATTCTTGAATACTCTAAGCTCATTCTACTATGATGAATGGTCGCTAGCGCCCCGAAATTTCAATAAAATGGTAAGCATGGGAATGCGGTTAGAAGAGGATTCAACCGACGTCGACCAAGGAAGCGGATCTTCCAAAGGAACAAAGAAGGTTGGAACCACTTCCCAAGGAAAAAGAACATGACGTAGGAATGGTATCCCGAGGAAACCACGTATAACAATGTCATCAAACAACGATGTAGCCGCCATAGCACCCGCCAACAACACCAATCCAAACACGTGAATTGCTCCGCAATTTCAACAAAATCAACAAACTCAATGTCCGCCAACAGCCCTAGCTTAATAACCAAATCAGACGCCTGGTCACTCGGCCGACCCAATTCCATGACGTACACGTAGCTCTACCTCATACGAGAAAGGAATTTGATACAAACAAGGTCACCACCTTCGGTTCTCGAAAAGTTACCATGGTGGTACAAATCGACGATCTTGCCTTTTTCACCAAGGGGCACTAGGCCATGACCTTGAACATTGTATAGCATTAAAGGCAGAAGTACAAAGGTTAGTGAGGACTAATCTTCTCTCCTTTAAGAATACGAGCCCAAACGTGCAAGCTAATCCGCTTCCCAGTCACAGTGGACATTCAGTAAGTTTAATACTGAGAAATACCGACAAGTATCTTGTAACGGACGAACCCCGATCAAAGGAAATTTGGTGCTCCCATGAAACATACAAGAAGATGAGCACTTTCAATAAGCATGATTATGCAGCCCTGTCAGATTCGCTCCCAAGATATTCGAGGATGTCCTACCATAAGAGAGTATATTCAATATTTGTTAGACCTCGGTGATCTACAAATTTACAGAAATAGAGATGACCATGACGTAAATACAGTAGGGCATTTTCCGCATGAGCTTTTAGTCTCAGATATCAACTTGGAAAATCCCGAAGTAAACGTTGTCACCATTGAGGATGATGAAGACGATCCCTCCGAAGAGTGGAGCACTTATTTAAACAACCCTGAGTACGTGTCTCAAGAGGAATCATATGCGCCAACTGATGAATTCAAAGACATGTCCTTGCAGCAACATAAAAATCCACCGGCCCCGCAAGTATATACCTGGGGAACCCAAAGGTAAGTTCGACTACATGGTGAAATACATCGCGCCAAAGCTCAAGATCCGGATCAAGATATCCAAACCAATGTGATGGGGTGATGACTTTGAATGCCCTAGTCAACCAGAAGAGGTATACTCGTCTTCTCAGCCTAATCAACAGATCGAGATCCCAAATGAAGATCTCTGCTTCAACACGTCTGTGGAATTCACCAAGCCAGATCCTGGTTATCATTACATCAACATGATCAACGAAGATCAAGAGTACGACTCAGGATACGATGCAGAAAGTGTCGCCGACAACGAGTCTCTTCACTCAGAAGACTGGAAGGTACATCCCCAGAATTCAACACAAAAAGCAACAGGAAGTACACATGCTACATCTCATACTTCCCGATCTGTTAATCAAGAAGATTGCTTCAGCAGCACAAAAGGCAAGGGCCATCGTCCAGAATCTTCAAAGCCTGCTCAGCCAGCAACCAAAGTCTACTCAAGGGTTAAGCCAAAAGGAAAATTGCCCGAGTACCTCGACTTCCAAGGAGTTCGTCACTACTGGAAACCCGTTGAAGTCAAGACTAATGTTCATAGCTCTAAGTAGTTTATTTTCGCTTTTGTTTTGAACTCTCACTTCGCCCAAAGTGACGAGATGTTTTATAGGGCTTAGCTTTTAAATAATTTCTCTTTGTCTTGCCCAAGACGAATGAGTTTGTATTTTAGGGCCCGCTCATATTGTGAATCATAAATAAAACGTTGTTTTGATTCCACACTCTGTGTTTATTTTTATTTTTACCCTTTTCCGGGAATGATAATCCTAAAAAAAAAAAAAAAAAAAAAAAAATCTTCAAAAAAAATCAATCAAAAAATATATAATCAGATACACTTTCACATTAACTTTTTCAAAAAATTAATTAATCAAAAATCAATCAAAATTGCAGATTAAACAAATGGACAAATCCATTGAAAGCAATAACTCTACGCTCTCTCCCAACTTTAAAATCCCCAGTGAAGTCGCCGAGGAAGAAGTTGAAGAAGAGATCCCAGATGAGATTTCCCGACTACTTAAGCACGAGGAAAGAATCATACATCAAGCGTTTCCTTCAAACACGAGAGTACCCACTTGGGGCATCGTACAAGGATAAGAAAACTCTAAGGAGGCTTTCAAGAAGCTTCTTCCTGAACGAGGATGTACTATACAAAAGAAACTTCGACATGGTTTTGCTCAGATGCGTCGACAGATAAGAAGCAGACACAATCATCCATGAAGTACATGAAGGGTCCTTTGGAACCCATTCAAATGGGCATGCAATGTCCAGGAAAATCTTGAGAGCAGGATACTATTGGATAACGATGGAATCCGATTGCTGCAAACACGTCAAAAGATGTCAAAGCGCGATCTACGCAGATAAGATCCATGTGCCACCGACTCTACTCAACGCTCTCCTCTCCGTGGCCGCTTCCATGTGGGCATTGACATGATTGGAATGATTGAAC
Source organism: Vicia sativa (assembly GCA_021764765.1). Classification (NCBI taxonomy): domain Eukaryota; kingdom Viridiplantae; phylum Streptophyta; class Magnoliopsida; order Fabales; family Fabaceae; genus Vicia; species Vicia sativa. Next base: position 132,509,186 of record CM038792.1, on the reverse strand, counting down.
CAAAAGCGTCCAACGGACATCGCTCATTCTAGTAGCCATTGACTACTTCACCAAATGGGTCGGCGATTTACGCCAACGTCACACGACAAGTGGTTGTGAGGTTCATCAAGAATAACCTCATTTGCCGATATGGTGTTCCAAGTAAGATCATTACTGACAATGGATCCAACTTGAACAACAAAATGATGAAAGAACTGTGTGAGGAATTCAAGATCGAGCATCATAACTCGCCTCCTTACCGGCCAAAGATGAACGGCGCCGAAGCGCCAACAAGAACATCAAGAAGATCGCCCGAAAATGGTCATCACTACAAAGACCGGCACAAATGTCGCCATTTGCTCGCATGGGTACCGTTTCAAGACGCACTTCAACAGGGGCAACTCCTTTTTCTCTAGTATACGGCATGGAAGCAGTGCTCCCCGTAGAAGTTGAGATCCCATCAATGAGAGTTCTCATGGAAACTAAGCTATCCGAGGTCGAATGGTGTCAAAGCAGAACGACCAAATTGAACTTAATTGAAGAAAAGCGCTGATGCCTCGTGTCACGGACAACTCTATCAAAAAGAATGAAGAAAGCTTTCAAGAAGGTCCGACCTCGTGAATTCGAGAAGGTGACCTCGTGCTTAAAAAGATTCGCCTTTTCAACCGATTCTAGGGGCAAATGGACTCCTAATTACGAAGGCCCATACATCGTCAAGAGAAGCTCGGCGGTGCTATGACTCACAACCATGGACGGTGATGAACTCCCGCGATCCTGAATGCCGACGCAGTCAAAAAATACTTTGTCTAAAAACAAAAGAACAGCTCAGAAGTCGAAACCCGCAAAGGCGGTTTAGGCAAAATGAGCGCCTCATGGATTGAAAACCGAAAAGGCGATCCAGCAAAAATTAGAGACAATAAATGAAAATATCCCGATAGATTGAAAACCCGAAAGGGCAATCTAGGCAAAAACAAGGATACAAAAATGACAAAGTAATCAGTCATCAGATTTTGTCCATCTGAAGAATCTTCCATCAACGGATCTTCAATCAACTCTTCCAAGCAACAAGCACAATGGATTCAAAGTTGCTAGGATAGTAGCTGTTATTTGCTTTCAATGTAGCCTTTTCCCAATAAATTATCATTTCCAACTTTTGTAAATAGTCCATGGAATCACGCCTTTCGATTACCATTCTATCAATAAATTTGAGCCTCAGGCCTTTTGTTTGCAATTCCTACTTTATTCGCTTGCAAAACAACGCTTTTATTATGAAAATCACTTTTGAAACTAAAATGTTTTAAATGAATTTTACTTCAAAATTTTGAAACAAAAGCAAAGATTTTCCTTTGAGTTATGAACACGAAATAACTTCAATAGTTTCTCCGTAAGTGTTTCGATCCCTAGTGGAGTCGTCAATTGCTACAGCAGTCTTCTCCTCAGCAGAAATCATCAAAGGACGGTATTCTTATCCAAAAAGAATCCCCAACCAAGTTGCCAAAGAAATACCTTTCCCAGAAAGTTTAAAGCATGCAACTCAAAATCTTCATCAGTGAACCTCCGCACCATTGTCGCAATATTCACTAAGTATTTGTTCGAATCGTGACGCAATTCTTTCCCAAATATCCTCTTTAAGTGTCTTTGTCAAAGTATTGTTAGCATGCATATAACATTCATGACATTCATACATAATAGCATCATTCATTGCATTTTCTGCATCTCTCAAAAATGTTTGCTTCCAAATTACTGGTATAAATCATACTTACTCATGTGAGTACGAGTCTGTCCCCAGTAGAATATCTCCAAACGGAAAAGATACCTTTTCTTTTCTCCCCAACGGAGTATTCCCAAACAAAAAGGATACATCTTCCTTTTCCCGCAAAGTCCCCACAGAAATACATTTTCTTCTCTATCACGTCAGCTTGAGATTATTTCTCATGGAACAATGTCTTGATTAACTTCTTCTTTCCAGTTCATTCCTGGATAGAACTTTGTCTATAATCAACAAAGCAATAAGCAATAGCCTCATTGTCTGAGCTGCTTATTTTCATTCGCCAGCAGTTGTCTTTCTGTCCAAAAAGAAAACCTGTGCCCTCTAAATCAGAATGCCCGCATCTTCTCAAAAGAGAGATCCTCGGCAAGATTTTATCCAAGAAAATAGAAACTCATTGGAGTTCTATTTCCTTCATTGTCTGTCATTCACAAAGCTGAATACACAGCAATATTCAACCAAAGGATTTACCTTGTTATAGTTATCACTTTGCTGATAATTGGTAATATCTTTAAACTCATTTTGAGATCTGTTTCCATCATTTGGTGATGTTCACAAAGCTGAATATTCAACCAAGTTTTCAAAGATTTACCTTGTTATAGTTATCACTTTGCTGATAATTGGTAATATCTTCTGAATTCATTACCAGGAACTATCACTTTGTCGACAATTGGTAATATCCTTTTCACTTACCTTAAACATTGTCACAAGGTCGATGAAGGTAATCTCTCCGCTTCCCAAAGCGAAACAAATGTTCACATACTCTGAATCATTCTTTCCCCAATAAGGACGTATTCACAAATTTCCCTTCACTGTGTCATTTCTTTGACATCCTTTGGGTAAAACTTTTGCAATCATTTTACATCATCCGCATTTTTGGTATCTTAGGTCCAAATTTACAGATTCGATATTTAAGTATCTTTACACCTATCAAAACGAAGATATTCATCTTCATCTCTCGTGTTAAAGAAACTTAAATAGGGCATCTGTTCATACCCCAAATTTTGACCTAATATACCACTTCGCATTTGCATCATTTGCACAAATAACGCTCGATAAAGATTAATCAGTATAGCATTCACAGTCAAAATTAGGGTTTCATGATTTTCATCCGATTCAAGAGCTAATCAATTAGGGTTTGAGATTTTCTCACTCCATTTGATCTATCTTGATCAAATCATCAACCTCCGAGCATCGATAGAAAATTTTCTCACAATCGAGGATCGACCAATTAGGGTTTTGATCGAGCATGAGAATTCTCGACTTTTGAGCAAAGGATGACCTTTTTGGATAGAGATTGGTCATCATATCTTAGATATAACATCCTGACCTAATTTCAATTCAAATCATCACGAAGTTCACGAAATTCATCGCTTTTAAACATCCGATGAAATTTCATCTGCACGTAAAAGTCAAACTTTGACTTTTGATCAAATTTTTCAAAACAAAACTTTTCCATCATCAAAATACTTCAAATGATTCATCTTGATCATAAAAAAATCAAGAATTTGAAAAAGTCAACAAAAAGTCAAAATTTCTATAACTTAGAAAAATTTCTAAGTGTTGAAATTTCACATTTTTTCCAAACTTCAAGCCTCTTTTTCACCTAGTTCCAATTGGAATTTGAAAAAAACTCAAAACATGAAAGTTGTAGATCATGGAAAAACCTTTCCAAAATGTCCAAGAACTTCAAAATCCATGAAGGCTAGCTATGTCTTTGAAATTGGAACAAAAGGGTCCATGAAACTTAATTTTCAAAATTCACAACTTCAATTATAGGTCATTTTTGCATTTTTCTCATTTAGACCACTTGCAACCTTGCCAAATGGATTGATTGAACTGATAAATATCAGCTTGGAAGTAATAATTGGAATGAGATAGGATCAAAGTAAAATTGAGCACATGGTGAAAAAAAGGAAACTTCCTTTTGTGGCAAATACCATTCTTGCCCCTTAAGCAAGCTTTGATTCACCAAATGGCTTGTACTTCCTTGCCTAACCTTTTCAGAACTCTTGCCTATAAATAGCTCTCAATTCAAGCCTAAAACGACACCAAGATTTCACAAATACATGCTTTCTATCCACTTTCTCCATTTTTCAAAAATCATAGTGCAAAATTGCAAAAACTTACATTTTTGAAAATCAGTAAGAAACTTTAAATGTATTGGTGTCTAACATGTTCTAATACTAACATGTAATCTATCTGAAACTTAAAATCAACCTAAACTAAGTTAAAAAGACAGTTTCATCTTTCATGCTCCAAAACTCACAAACCGCCATAGCCATCTGATTTTAAGTTTGTAAGCAACTGGGTTCTAATCCTTTGAACATCATCACCATACATCATGTATGTGATCCGACCATGAACAACAACTCAGAATCGCTTAACCTCGCTTTCCAGCTTCAATTTTGAGTGTATGACTTGTGCAGTCTTGATTCAAGCAAGTTCGAGCAAGTAGGCCATCTCTAAAGCATCCTCACATGCATTGGTGCTCTAAGGATCAAGAAACAACAACTGGAAGTGCTCTAGAAGGTTTCGATCTCAACTTTTCCGGTATGAACACGAAACTGTTCTCTTGATTCCTTGCACCATTTAAAAAACTCACGCCGCTTTGTTTCGCACTCATAACGAACAATAGCCCTCAATAAAATCAAAGAATCATGAACCACACATCATTTAATTTGAAAAATCGCTTTAGGGTTCATACGTGTTCTTTCGAATCAAAATCATTCTAAGCTTAATATAAATGAAATTAACAAGCATCTTCATGTTCGTGGCATAAAATCGATCAAGTTTGGTTTTTACATCGTGCCATTTGGTTGAGAAACGAAGGAGATAGCTCGAATTGCGGAACCGAAAATCAAACACAAGCCCGTAAAATTCGCTGTTCTGGTGTTCTTCGCTTTTAAAAATTCAAATAATCCAATATAATATTAACGCGTTTTTAATCTACTAACAACTCAAACGTGTTTGGCTCAAGGTTCATGGCTTGCCTTTAAGGCTTTGTGACACGCCAGATCACCTCATGGTCATGGGTTCAAAACCCAGCAAGACCATTCTTTTTATAAAGTTTTCAATTTTTCATGTTTTCTTCAACACTTTCCAATACCATATCAACACGTGTGCTGGTCCACTAACACTTCAAACACGCTGGCTCAGTTGGTCACTCGCTTGCTCTTAGTTCTCTTTGCCACGTGCCATGCCCAAAGGTCATGGGTTCAAAACCCAGCAAGACCATTTCTTTTTTACAAACTTCAATTTTTCTTGTTTTTTATCAAACTTCAACATTTTTTTTAACCAATCAAAACTTCTCATTTTGAGATGATTTTTTGCACACTTGTCATTTAATATATATATTTTATGATTATGTCAAAAAAATCCAAAAATATTTTCATCTGATTAATTTTTAATCAAGCCGAAAACGACGTTCTGAACACTTTTCAAACCTCCTTTCAAAGGTGAATTTTTCACGTTTTCGACTTCCGATTTTTCCCAAAACTTCTCATAAATGAACAAAACATTTTCAAAACATTCTCAGATCATTTTTCAAAACATTTCATCAAACTTGCATCTTTTTACCATGATTGATCCGATTTAAAACGATAAACCTGATTTCGTCCTCTCTCGAATTTCTCGATCGATCATGGGCCTCCCTTATGGTGTAAGTCCCAATCCTTTATGTACATATTTAGCTTTATTTGTACATACTCAAAACATATTTGTCAATATTCAAACATAAACAAATTTCTTTCATTTGTTTTCATTTGTTTGTTTATATGCCGAATCCATTGGTTCTAAAGATAGAATTCCCTGTGAAATCTCTTTTGACCAATGGGCCTCCATCACGGTGTAAGTCCCATAACATTCTTTTGTGTACATAATATTTCTTTGTACATATCAAACTTTTTCAAACAAAGTTCATCTGTACATAATACAGATATTTCTTTTATACTCAAGTACAGACAATTCCGATCGTCTGCTTTCACTTCTGTATATTCAAATCAACATTTTTTCTTATACATAAACAGTTTCTTTGCAAAAATAAACTTTTATCATACATAACATGTATACTTTTGAAAATACTTTTACGATTAAAATTCAATCTTTCGCTTTATTTTATACGTACATATTAAACGAATACCATTGGTATTTAAAGGAGCATTATTCCTGAAGATGCTTTCAAATCAATGGGCCTATCTTACGTTGTAAGTCCTAACCCTCCTATGTACATCCATCTTAGTCTCGTACATAAATACTGCTCGTACATATTCACTTCCTTGTACACATTCAAACTTGTAAATAATCAAGTTACGCTGCTTTTAAACGCTCGTTCACGTACACTTGTTTATATTCCATAAACTGCTGTAAATAAACATCATGCATTGTTTATATTTCCTTCATAAACTCCTGTGAATACATATCACACACACACCTGTTTATACAAACTGTCTAATCATAACATGACAATTAGACTAATCAATAGGTTCCCCACACTATAGCCTCCGCTTGGGCTTCATACAAGACAATCAATCCCCAGCATGGGATAGCCTCCGCTTGGGCTTCATACAAGATAACTCATCCCCCGTTGAGTTTAGCCTTCTCTTGGGCTTTGTACAAAGAAACTCTCTCCGCAGAGTTAGCCTCCGCTTAGGCTTCATATAAGACAACACTCCCCTGTTGAGTCAGCCTCCTCTTGGGCTTCGTTCAAAAGAACTCCTCATTGAGTTTAGCCTTCTCTTGGGCATCATACAATGAAAGAGACAGAAATCTCTTAATGCCTCCTCTTGGGCTTCCAATACAAAGAATCACTGCGCTAAGATAGAACCACGAAAGGATGGTTTCTGTGAAATCACTTTCAAAATCACCATAGAGTAAAATTTCTCGGTGAAATTGCTCTTATTCGAAAAGGATGATTTCGTGAAATCCCTTTCAAGCCAAAGACAGCCCATACCCTATAGCTTCCTCTTGAGCTTCATACAAGGACCCTCGATGACCTCGATGACCCTCGAATGCCTCCTCTTGGGCTAACAATACAAGGACCCATGGGCTTCTTAAAAGCATCCCTTTAATCCAATCAAATTTCTCCTTGAGATTTAGACATCTATCATCTCTATGGAAGAAGTATCTCATCTATCACATCACATACAGACAAAAACTTTTCAAACTTTTTAAACTCTTTTCAAACAAAAACATCTCTTAATTGTAAGTGGTAACGCTTGTATACTCGAGCAAAACACCCAATGCTTACAGTTAAAAGATTCAATCATCTTTTTCAAACATCTTTCTTAAACATGTAAGTGGTAACGCTTGTAAACTCAAGCAAAACACCTAATACTTACGATGAAAGATTTCAAACAGTCAAACTTTTCAAAATGTATGTGATGAAATAGATTAGATACATTTTTCATTAAGATGACATTTGTCTGTCTCTTACTAACATCCCGTTGCTTCCACTAGCATAAGTGGGAACTACGATTGCTCTGACTTTCTCAACATCCTTTTGAGAATACGTGAGGTCTCATCCTTGGCGAGCAAATTTCTATCTCTCTCACCAAACAAACCATAGAACCCTTTAGATCCGAGCTACAAATGCTCGATTCCCATTAGGATATGTATGCGAAGATCCACAGATCTTTGCGAGCACAATAATAATAACCCTAGAAATCCCACCTAATCTACGTTTCTTATTCCAAAGGAGAAACTTTCCCAATCTTAGAAATAGCAATTAAAAAACACACAACATATCAAACATATTCATATATAAAGTCGATAACTACATATATTTAGGGTGCTCCATCTATTCCTTTATATAACAATCCCCTTACTCGAATCTCCCCAATGCGTTGCGCTAGTTTGCGCTTAGTCGTTACGCATACCAATATCAATTGAGGGTATTTCAATTTTCCCTTTTCATAATCATTAAATCATCTTTCTTGTGTTGAAAATAATAAAGCTTGATGCTCGCGGCATCTTTATAAACAAATCAAAAGATTTAAATCGTTACGTGCGGAGAATCAACTCACGTCGCATCCCTCTAGCGCCACCTTTTAACGCAACAACTATGTCTCGTCCATATCACCTACCTTCGCACTACTACTATCAAGATTCAAGTTCAAATGGCGAAAATCAATTCAATCACTTTCCACGACAAAGAAGGAGATGAGATAGTTGAAATATATGAGTACTAGCATAGTGGAACTTAACGAGATTGTTCCCGCATAGCCTTTTACCTTTCTCTTGTATAAACTACTCGGCTATACGCCATCTTTCAAATAAATGCAAGCTTCTTTCTCATTACAATTTTTGTTTGTTGTTGTTTGCATAAGGTCCAAACGTCCTCTTTGAATGATTATACGCATCCGACAATAAGAACTTGTTCGCAAACATACGAAAAGTGAACATGCAAGAGTACCTACTACAGACTCCAGGAATTGAGATGACGACGAAAGCCACCCATACATTCCCCTGCAGAGTAAAAATCCCCACAGAGATACCACTCACTACAAATCCTCCCCATCAGAGTACAGAATCTCCTTCCGCTAGTCCAAACAGCTCAATCTCATCATCATCGGCAGTTTTGTCTCCAGCAGAGACATTTATCCTCAGCAGGATGCGCTTCGACAATTCCCTTTTCCCGGCAGCAGCAGTGTCTAGACTTGAAACTTGGTCAGATAGTGCATCAGAGGAAACTTACATCTCATATTCCCCAGCCAGAGATTCCGACGAGCTCCAGATCCTTCCAACCCGCCGCTACCGGTTTACCAATTACTCTTCACAGATCTATACGCAGATTCCCAGAGTGCCTCTAACCTTTCCCAACGGAGGCCTCGAGTTATCCCCAGCAGGTCTATAAACAAGATCTTTGGCACGGTCCCCGGCCTCCCATCCACAACAGTATCTAGGCTCGAGACTTGGTCAGATAGTGCATCGGAGGGTTCAAAGCTATCTTCCTTCTCAAGGTTTCCGATCCGTCTCATCCCCAAGCAGAAGTCAGAAATCCTCAAGCAGAATATTCACCTCTTCCTCAAGATGGATATGTTTTGCAATACCACAACATCCATCATTCATACATATCATAATTTGCGCATATATCATTCATACGCATCGTCATGCATCATACTTTGCATAAGACTAACAATATTCTATCAAAAATTTCTCTTGTTTTTTTCAAAACAGGTAAAAGTCACTTCTGACACAAGCAGGTCCAAGATTAATGCCCGAAACCAGACGGGAAAGCTATCTGAACGACCAACCTCGTTGTTCTCCAACAACGGACCCAGGATTAATACCCGAAGCTAGACGGGAAACCTTATCCGAACGATCACAAGTTATCCTCCGATAATAGGCAGTGGATCAACACCCGATGCACAACAGGGAAATATCCACATTTGCCCCTCGGAGCACAAGACGAAGATCTATTCTGACCCTCTCTTATTATCAACAGCAACTACGAGAGTCTGGCGTACGACTCAGTTGCCTTGGATGGCATCTCAAGCCCATCTCCGACTACTTGTCAACATTTCTCACTTCGTCGCATATTTGGTTAAAACCGATATAAACCAATAACTTCATTCAAAAGCGAGCACAAAGTCTAACGACGACTCCTGATGGCATCCTAAGCCCATCTCCTTTCAGAAACAACTACAGAGCCTAGCGTACGGCTCACTCCCCAGCATCGATTGTTCCGGATGGCATCCTAAGCCCATCTCCTATACAACAATCTCGAGTCTAGCATACGGCTCATTCCCCAGCGAAGTCTCCAACTTCTCCAAATGGCATCTGTAAGCCCATTCCCGCATCATCACCAACAGCGAGTGCAAATTTTCAGGTGTACTCGAGTGTTCAATCATCTTTTACCTCCAGGTCACGAAAGGCAAAGCATGCCAATCTATCCCTTCCAGTACAAGAAGATTGAACAGGGGCAGCTGTCATACCCCAAAATTTGCCCTCATATCTCTCAACACATTCCATACATCCATACTCAAGGATTCCTCAAGAGTTGATCAGATGAACACTCTCCTAGACAATCAACCCAAACTAGGGTTTGGCATTTCTCAGATCCAGATGGACTTCTAACACCTCCAATGGTTTTCATGCTTCCTCATATGCTTCAAAGATTCTCCATGTCAAGTTTCAAGCTTCACAAGTCAAGTTTCCTCAGACAATTGCTCAGATGGTTGAAAATCAGTTGTATTGGTCAAAAAGTCAACTGTGGTCAACATACAGTCAAAACTTCTGATTTTTGGTCAACATCCTCATTTTGAAGTTACATTCATCATTTGATCAAGGGTTGATCATGATTCATCAAGAAAACTCAAGATTTGCTCAAAAGTCAAACTTTCTAAATTAGGGTTTCTAGATGAAAAGTCAACCAAACTTTGACTGATCATAACTTTCTCATACTTTCTCAGAAATTTTTCCACCACCTCTTGTTTTGAAGGAAATTCAATTCTCTACAACTTCATGTCTCACAAGAATGTCCAAAAAATGCTTCATTTGAGAGGTATAGCTCAAAACATTACAGGTCCTTTTCAAAGTCAATAAAAAGTCAACTTTTTGTTTTGAACATATATTGAGCATGGTAACTCCAATTGAAGTGAAACCAAAGACATTGTTTAGGGGACTCCTAGAGCTTTCCAAAAAGTCCAAGAACACTCAAAAATGTGGAAAATTGAGCAAGTTACACCATTCACAAGTTGGGCAATTTTGAAAGAATGCACAAAGAGAGATACTTCAAAAAATCAAATCTTTTGCAAATGGGCCTATTTTTTATTCATCCTAACTCATTCCTCATGCAATTAGGAATATCCAAGCCCAATGCCACGAATTTTTGATTTATTTTTCTATTTAATTTGTAATTTATTTATTTAAATGCAAATTAAATCTTAAAATAAATTATAAAATCAAGATTAATTGGAAGATTGATTTTTATTGCTTTCTTGTGATCCAATCAACCCATAAATGCCAGCAATTTCGAAATTAGATCAAATTTGGCAAGATTGGATTGAAATTGGACAAAATTTGAAAATTTGATTTCATGAGAATATCAAAATTTGATTTCCATTGAATGTTGATCAATTCTTTCCAAAAACCATCCCAAATCCATCCAGTATAAATGTACAATGCATACCAATCAAGAGAGAACAGAAAAATTGCTTGGAGGAACCCTAACCTAATTCAAAAAAACCGTGCACTTGAAGCAACTTGCAGCCACAATTCCAGCTCGATTCAGTTGATTCCAAGCATCCCATTGCATTCCTGGAGGTCTTTAGAATCAGTCCAGACCCTTACAACTCTCAAAAACATCAAGAATTGAGAAAACACGATTTGGTTTGTTCTTACTTTTTCAAAAATCGAATTCCGTTTATCATGCATTATTAATATGCTTTGATGATTGTTTTGTGTTTAGAACAAAGTTTGCAAGCTATCTGGGCAATCGAATTGCATTTTTATGGCTCGAATCGAGATTTGCCATGTTTAGGGTTTTCTGGTTCGATTTAGGGATTCATGAAATAGGACAAATTGGACAAAAAGAACACCACCATCGTGTTCAGAATGGAATTTCGAATCGACCCATGGCTTTAGGTTTCATTTATATTACCTGTGCTGGATTTTAGAATTTGCAGGGGCCTTAGCGTCGAAGAAGGGCCGACGCAAAATTCCCAGGATTCAAACGAGAACGATGACGTTCTTGGCGCGAGCGGGAGGAAAGAAGAAGGCGACGCGTGTTATTTTCAAATCACTCCGTTTCCAAACAGTAGAACGTGCTAGCTCAGTTGGTCAAAGCGCTGGTTTTCAAGGTTTGAAAGGGATGTCCCCAGTTCGATTCCTGGTTCAGACAATCCTTTTTTTCACTTTTCCAAACTCAATATTTTCCATATTTTCATATTTTTTAATATTTGCATTATATTTTAATTACTTTCAATATTTTATTTCTGCATTATAAAATCATCAAAAAATATTTTTCTTTTTACAGTATTTTCATAAAATGTTTATTTAATTTATAAAATTAAAAAACTTAATTTTGCATGCATATTTGTTTTTATTCATAATTTTGCATTTAATTCACTTTTAATTGCATTTTAATTATTAAATCTTTTCCAAAAAATCCCAAAAAATTATCTTAACTTATTTATCTTATTTCCAGCATATAATAATTTTCTCATATTAAAACTTGCATTTTTTCTAACATTTTCTCTTATTTCGATTTCATCCTATTTCTCGATTTTCTTATTCTTTCACAGGTTGCTCCGATTCAGACGGTTTCTTTTACTGTTTTATTTTTTCCAAATAATGTAATTGCTCATGGGATGTAATAGTTAATTAGGCTTTTACTTTCCGCATTTTCTGATTATGTATCTGCCCCAAAGCCATGTAATAGCGTAGGACCTTTACATTTCCGCCTTTACATTTCCGCTATTTACTTTCCGCACTCTTATCAATTGCTAGTAACTAGGCGTGTATGGCAAGATAAAATCAATATAGCTCACTCTAATCTTCAAGATAAAATATCTGAAATCAACACACTCTTTCACACATGCACCCCTTAGGGTAATTCTCTCTCGTTGCCTTTCGATTCAAATGGTCATGTCCCTCGAACGTAGAGGTATTCTAGCACCGTTGCCTTTCAAAACAAATCATCATAGTCCCTTCGATACAAAGATCATAGACCCACGATGTCGCCTCCGAATACATGATCTTGACCCTCGATTGTCGCCTACGAAAAATGATGATAGTCCCTTCGAATGTGCTAGGATACTTCCTACAAGTTGCCTTCAATGACCATCCGATGTCCCTTCGATTGTCCCGTTTACATCCAACGAATGGAGCTACCTACTAACTAATGGTACGGCTAGCGCTATTCTAAAAGGAACGTAAACAATACGAAAACGACCAAATTCTGAGTAGGTAATAAGACTTTTAGTTGCTTGCTCTATCAAAATACTTTTCACACCTCACATTTCTTTCAAAGTTCAAACTCTTTCAAAACGAAACATTTCCGAACACTTTGTATACATTCCTACATGAATCATTACAAAGTCAAAGCGAAATGCCTTTTCAAAACATTTTTCAAACACACAGAAAGCACAAGTTTTTCAAAAGTGATCTATAGAGCAACTAAGAGCCCGTAGATAACTACGGATGGAAAAGGGTGCTAATACCTTCCCTTTTCATAACCATTCTCCCGTACTCAGAATCTAACGAAGGTCTTTTTTCGACTTTTACCTTCCCTTAATTGATAAAATAAAAGTCGGTGGCGACTCTTGCTATCCGCACATTTGGATACAAAAATCCTAAAAAGGTCGGTTCACCGTGACACATTTCGCCGGGACTAACGTGATGAAGTTGATAGAGCACGCTTCGGGACCAATGTCATGAAGTTGATAGTATTGGAATACTGTTTGGAGAAAATTGTAGCACTTCGTTGAAGAAGATTTGCCTTTGTGGGGAGAGCGATGGCTCTGTGGGGATTGATGATCCTGTGGACGTATTTTCTTGTGAAAGTGACTCTGTGGGGATGCATTGGTGACTTTAGTTGTCATCTCAATTCCTAGAGCCTATAGTAATTACTGCTTCTATTCGCTCATATGTTTGTGAACAGATGTTTATTGTCAGATGCATATAATCATTCAAAGCAATCATTGGACTTTATGCAAACAACAATAAAATTAGAAAAGAAATTTGCATTGAATTTGAAAAAATGGCATATAGTTAGGCAATTTGTATACAAGAGACGAACATCCTAGTAAGAGGAAATTGTCAGAATAGTAAAAAGCTATGCGGAAACAATCTCGTCAAGTTTCAACTATGCTATTGCTCATATATTTTCGACTATCTCATCTCCTCGCTGTTAGAAGAAAGTGATTGAACTGATTTGCGCCTTTCGAATCCTGAGTGTTGATGGTAGTGTAGTTTGTAAGTAGGTGATCTGGACGAGACATAGTCGTACGCTTAAATCCCTAATTTTTGCCTAGACCTCCCTTTCGGGTTTTCAGTCTACCGGGATACCCCTTTTTTTCCCAAGCCGCCTTTGCAGGTTTTTGACTTGTCGGGTGTACATTTTTTGTATATCCTTAACTTTTGCCTGAACTTTTTGGCTCTCCAGGATGCCCTTATTTTTTCCTAGGCCGGCGACCTAGCGGGTCTCGTTCATGCGTAGTATTTTTTACTATGTCTGCATTCACAGGGTGTGGGAAGTCTTCTCCATCCATAGTGCTTAGTATCATAGCTCCGCCGGAAAATACTATCTTGACCATAAAAGGTCCCTCATAGGTGGGAGTCCATTTGCCCCTGGGATCACCTTGTGGAAGGAGGATGCGCTTGACTACTAGATCACCGACTTTGTAGACTCGGCGCTTGACTTTCTTGCTGAATGCTCTGATCATTCGCTCGTAGATCTGTCCATGGCGATGGTCGCAAGCCGCTTTTTGTCGATCAAGTTGATCTGGTCAAGGCGAGTCTGGACCCGTTCATCTTCACCCAATTCTGTGTCCTGGATGACTCTGGTTGAGGGTATCTGAACCTCGATTGGCAGGACTGTTTCCATACCATATACAAGAGAGAAGGGGGTTGCCCCTGTAGATGTTCGTACTGTAGTGCGATAACCATGGAGAGAAAATGGCAACATCTCATGTCAATCCTTGTAAGTCACTGTCATCTTTTGTATGATCTTTTTGAGATTCATGTTGGCAGCTTCCACTGCGCCGTTCATTTTTGGCCGATATGGAGAAGAGTTGTGATGCTTAATCTTGAATTGCGTGCAGAGCTCGGTGATCATTTTATTGTTGAGATTGGTACCATTGTCCGTGATAATCCTTTTGGTAACGCCATACCGACAAATAAGATTATGCTTGATGAATCGAGCCACAACATTCTTGGTAACAGATGCGAATGAGGCTGCTTCTACCCACTTGGTAAAGTAGTCAATTGCAACAAGGATGAAACGGTTTCCATTGGAAGAAGCGGGTTTGATCTCTCCAATCATATCAATGCCCCACATTGCGAAAGGCCATGGAGCGGTCAGAACATTAAATGGAACTGGAGGTACGTGTACTCTATCTGTGTATATCTGACATTTGTGACAAGATCGAGCATAGCGATGACAATCAGCTTCCATAGTGGACCAATTGTAACCTGCTCTTAGAATCTTTTTAGCCATTGTATGTCCACTGGAGTGGGTACCGAATGCGCCTTCAATTAACTCTTCCATGATCCGTTCTGCTGTTTTCTGATCTACACAACAGAGTAAGCACAAGTCGTGATTGCGCTTGTATAAGGTGTCGTTACAGAGAAAGAACTTGGAGGCGAATCTTCTTAAGAACTTCTTTTCATTGACCGATGCCCCTGCGGGATATTCCTGAGTCTCGAGATACCTCTTCACTTCGTAGAACCAAGGTTTCTCTTCTGTATCAAGTTCACAACAGTATGCTGGTTCGTCAAACCTTTTGATGATGATTTGGGTAGCTTCGTCGTCCCATCTGACCTTGAACATAGATGACATGGTAGCTAATGCGTCTGCCAACTGATTCTCTTCTCGTAGAATATGATCGAAAGTGATTTCTTCGAAGTAAGGGATCAGACTTAAGACATGATCTCGATATGGAATGAGATTCGGATGCTTCGTATCCCACTCGCCTTTAATCTGACTGATCACTAAAGCTGAGTCTCCATATACTTGCAAGAATTTGATTCTTAGGTCAATAGCAGCTTTGATACCCATGATGCACGCTTCGTATTCGGCCATGTTGTTAGTGCATTCTAAATAAAGTCTGGCGGTGAAAGGCATGTGTCCGCCTGTAGGAGATGTAATGATGGCGCCAATGTCATTGCCAAGTGCGTTTGAGGCTCCATCAAAGACCATGGTCCATCGGGATCCTGGTTCAGGTCCTTCGTCTAGTCCTGGTTCTTTGTAATCGGTGACTAGCATAATATCCTCGTCTAGAAACTCGAAGTTCATAGATTCATAGTCATCTACAGCTTGATTAGCCAAATGATCGGCTACTACACTTCCTTTGATCGCATTTTGAATAGTATACTGGATATCATATTCAGTCAAGATCATTTTTCATCTTGTTATTCTTCCGGAGAGAGCAGGTTTCTCGAATATGTATTTTTTTCGGATCCATGTTAGAGATCAACAAGGTAGTGTGAGTCAACATATACTATCTTAGTCGGCAAGCAGCCCAAGGCAAAGCGCTGCAAGTTTTCTCGAGCTGCGAGTATCTTGTTTCACAATCGATAAACTTTTTACTAAGGTAGTATATTGCATACTCTTTTTGACCAGACTCGTCATGTTTCCCCAACACACACCCCCATTGAGTTCTCTAATACTGTCAAGTACATGATAAGTGGTCTTCCTTTGACTGGTGGCATCAGGATAGGAGGATTTTGTAGGTACTCCTTGATTTTGTCAAAATCCGTCTGGAAATTGTCGTTCCATTCCACTAATTGATCTTTCTTCAGCAACTTGAAGATTGGCTCACAAGTAGCAATTAGATGTGCAATGAATCGGGCAATGTAGTTCAATCGTCCCAGGAAACCTCTGACTTCCTTCTCGGTGCGGGGCGCTAGCATCTCTTGAATAGCGTTAACCTTGGCAGGGTCAATCTCAATACCTTTACTGCTGACAACAAATCCCAAGAGTTTACCGGATCTGACTCCAAAGGTGCATTTATTAGGATTTAGTCTTAGTCTGTATTTCTTCAGTCTATCAAACAGCTTTCGCAAATGATCAAGATGTTCTTCTTCAGTTTGTGATCAAGCTATCATGTCGTCGATGTAGACCTCTATCTCGTGATGGATCATGTCATGAAACAAAGCTACCATGGCACGTTGATATGTGGCGCCAGCGTTCTTCAGACCGAACGACATCACCTTGTAGCAGAATGTGCCCCAATGTGTAACGAAAGTAGTCTTTTCCATGTCTTCGGGAGCCATTTTAATCTGATTGTAACCAGAGAAACCATCCTTGAAAGAGAAAACTTTATGTTGAGCAGTGTTATCAACCAGAACATCAATATGTGGAAGCGGAAAATCGTCTTTCGGACTTGTTCTATTCAGATCTCTGTAGTCCACACACATTCGCACTTTACCATCCTTATTTGGCACGGGCACCACGTTTGCAACCCACTATGGATAAGAAGTAACTGCTAGAAAACCGACATTGAACTGTTTCATAACTTCGGCTTTGATTTTCTTTGACATCTCAGGACGCATACGACGAACCTTCTGCTTCACAGGGAGAAAACCTTCTTTTGTTGGTAGTCAGTGTACCACAATGTCAATGTCTAAACCTGGCATGTCTTCGTAGGACCAAGCAAAAACCTCTTTATAGTCTCGCAGCATCTGGACCAATCTATCTTTGACACTGTTTTCTAGACCCGCTCCTATCTTGATTTCCTTTTCGTCTTTGTTAGTACCTAGATTCACAACCTCGATTGGCTCTTCGTGTGGCTGTATAACTTGTTCTTCCTATTGTAGTAATCTGACAAGTTCTCCTGGCACTTCACAATCTTCCTCACCTTCGTCTTCGGCTTGGTAGATCGGATTATCGAAGTCATATTTAGCAATAGCAAGTTATCGATTTAGATTCGGAGGAATCTAGTATCATGTGGGTGTGTGTAAGAACACATAACTTTTTGAAGGGTGATAAAGTAAAAGAAAGGAAAGAGCACAGTATTTAAATGTAAAGTCCAATGATTTTATTGAATAAAAATATGCAAATGACAAATAATAACCCTCACAAACGGGCCATGGTGCCCTGGGCAAGGCACTGGGCTTAAAGTTTATTGTTCAAAGCGTAAAAAGTGAAAAGCATAACAGGAAAAGAGCAATTACTCCTATCTAAAGGAGATTGGTATAACATCTTCATTCTTCCAATTGTTGAGTTTGTCGCCTGGAGTAGGGAAGATCCAATTGATGTCGAAGTTGTTGTCGTCGTCTTCTATAGCATGGATTCCGCTTTTGCTGATGTGGAAAGGAAGTTTGCCAAGATGTTCGCGTATCATCTTTTGGCCTTTGATAGTGAAGCCTAAACCAGTCTTGTCAGATTTGAATGGGAGATCGGGGAGCTGGCCCCAAACAGTACAATCTCCTTCTTCAACCGTAGCTTTAGCGTCTTTCAGCGAGGCCATCTTCGGTGGAACTCTAGTGACTTCAGGAGTGATAAGGGAGTCAACAGGAATGACTCGTGGAATTGCTTCGAAAGCTTGACAGGGAGTTTGAACAAATTCACCTTCCATTTCGATGTATCAGAATGACTGCATATGGCTTACCATATATTCTTCTTCACCGCATACTGTAACAATCTTTCCCTTCATTGGGTACTTCAGCTTCTGATGTAGGTTAGAGGTGACAGCACCTACCCCATGTATCCAAGGGCGTCCAAGTAGGCAAGAATAAGTTGGACGGATGTCCATGACAAAGAAAGCAGAGTCAAAAGTCTGGGAACCGACTTTAAGTGGAAGGATGAGCTCTTCAAGTACTGTTCATTTAGAACCATCAAAAGCTCTTACAATTATGTCATTGGGCTTCATGACCACTCCTTCTGCATTAAGTCGGTCAAAAGCGCTCTTCGGTAGAACATTCAGAGCAGAACCTGTATCCACCAGCACGCGAGACAATGTAGTGCCCTTGCATTCAATGGATATGTGCAAGGCTTTGTTGTGCTTCTTTCTGTCAGGAGTTAAATCGGCATCAGAGAAGCCTAAACCATTATTGACGGTCAGGCTGGAAATACAAACTTTGAATTGATCAGCAGTAGTGTCTTGCGGTATGTGAGCATTCTTCAAGAATTTTACCAAGGCTTTAGCATGGGCCTTATAGTGACTGACTTCAAATTCCTGACGGATTTGGCTGTTTTGAATTAAATACAAAAATTATTCGGATAATCGCGATTTGGGCTTAATTGTGGATTCTATGCAGTCTAAGGCCCAAATTTTCACACTTCAAATAAATTTTTGCCTTCACAAATCACAACAACACATTCATTTTCTCAATTTTCACCCAAAACCACTATTAATTCTCTCTCAAACACAAGTGCAAAACTCAAGTGCAAAATTCAAATCAATTCTTCTTCTTTCCCTCCAAGCAAGAAACCGAGCCACCTCCCTTGCCTCCTTCTCCCATCCGCACAACTCCTTGTCATACCGGCTGTTAAGGACCAAATTGTAGTTATTTTGTACATTATTTTGTGGTCCTTAACAATGTCTTTGTATTTAATTTGTATATTTATTCTAGTATTTTGCTTTAATTAGGTTTTATCTAGTTTTTGTTTAAATATATATTATTTGACTTATTTTACTCTTAATTGTAGGAATTTATTAACTAACTCTCCCAAGCTTGGATTCAAGAATTTCAAAGAGCTTTAGGGACGATTCTTTTGAAGATAATTTTGGGGAAAGGAAGCATGCTACAGTCGCTCTGTGAAGATGAACGCTCAACATGACTTAATTGCCGGGTCTGAAATCAGAAAAAGGACAGCCCATGCTTTCACCTTTTGAGCCACCAACCCATCACTTCACCTGATCTTTTTGGCTTGTAAAGGAAGCAAGAAAACATACACCATCATTATATTTTCATCTTTGTAAATCTAGGGCAAGAAGTAGTAAGAACACCATAGCTTTTCCTTCTTGATTTTCTTGGATTTTCATCATCACTACCCACAATCTTGAGAGCAAAGCAACCATGGAAATGAGTGGCTAAGCTCTTTTTGTGTCAAGATTAGAGGTAGTTGATCTATATAGTATGTATTTCTTTTAATCCATTTGTGTATGAACATGGTTGATGATTAATATAGTTGAATATCTTTGTTCTTCATCTTTATGCTTTGAGTTTTGCTTGGAAAAGAATACTTCAAAGTAGACCTAGGATATTCATCCTCTAATGAACAAATGCTAGGAATAGATTTGTGTGTTAGTGTTTACAAAATATTGAACTTAATGATTATCATGTTAATAGTTGTAGTGAGGAATCATGCAAGGATTAACATGATAACATTCACAATCTTGGTGGGAAATCTACAAGATTGAGAGGATATGTATTTGTAGAAATCATCTATTATGTTTATCACTTGATTAATTGAATATGTATGAAACTAGATCAATGAAACTAATCTTGACATGCCTTCTTAATTTGAAAACAATCTTAAACTCTCTCTAATCCAAACTATAAATCTCTTTGAAAGAATTAATTTAGTTGTTGTTTGGAAACTCATGGTTCTAGTAGAGTAGATAACAAACCCATTGGTTACAATATCTTAAAATACACTTTTCTATTGAACGACTATAACATACACCAATCCCTGAGGAATCGATAATTAAAAATACTTGTTTACGGAAAAATCCTACAACAAAATGGCGTCGTTGCCGGGGATTGGCGTTTGATGTTGTTAGTATTGCAATAGTTGTGTGTTTTAAGACTTTTTCTTCTAATCTCTCTTTGTTTCTCTTGTGTGGCTAGACTTTTTCAGGAATTAGTTTATGCGGGGAAATATTCCGGTCGACCAACTCCTTTTCGATCCCGAAATTGAAAGGACGGCTAGAAGACTTAATAGTAGTGCTAAAAGACGGAAAAGACTAGCTCAACAAAGGCAAGAAAGAGAGGAAAGAGGAGAAGCATCTACTTCTTCAACACCACCCGTGTTTGGAGAAGCCACCACTATGGCGGAGAATCAACCACCACCACCACCACCACCGCGGGGGCCGTGTGTCAATAGCCCTCGTCACAATGCCCAATTTGCTCGCCAAGCAAATGCAAGGGTAGCGGAGATGAAGACGGGCTTGCTTCAACTCCTCTATGCAATTCCATTTCATGGTCATGACCATGAAGATCCTTACACCCATCTTACGAAGTTCTATGAGATCGCGGGAGCGGCCGGGGCTCCGGAAGACCAAGAAGAACAATACTTCCAAAGGCTTTTCCCTCATTCTCTAGTGGGGAAGGCAAAAGATTGGTATCTAGACCAATTGCAAGAAACCATGACAAATTGGAACGTTTTGGAGGAAAAGTTTCTTGAAAGATTTTTCCCTCAATCGCGTTTCATGGAGGCTAAGACGGCTATCTCGGTATTTTCGCAAGGAGCAAACGAGCCTTTGAATAGGGCTTGGGAAAGGTACAAGTCTATGCTTAGGAAGTGTCCTAGCCACGGTTTTGATGAGCTTACACAAATTCATATCTTCCGAAATGGTCTCCAACCTCAACACAAATTGTTGTTGGATGCCACGGCGAGGGGTTCCTTGATGGCAAAAACACCATATGAAGCCATCCAAATAATTGAAAAGATGGGCATGAATGATCACCAAACTCATCATGATCAAGGAGGTGTACAAGTGAAAACGGGGGTTCTAGAAATTGGTTCCAGTCGCGAAGCACTTGTGACGCAAAACAAATTGTTTGCGAAACAAGTTGAAGAGTTGACAAAACAAATGGCTAGACTCCCTCAACAAATCATGGAGTTACAAGGAGCATCAAATAAGCAAGCTCACCAAATAGCTTGTTGTGAATTGTGCAAAGGAGATCATAAAACCGGATTTTGTCCGCCGGAGAATGAGGAGGCGAATTATATGGCCAACCAAGGATATCAACAACGAGCTCCATACCCTTATCAAAATCAAGGCCAAGGTTACCAACAAAGGGGTAACCAAGGTTATCAAGGCGGGTGGAGACAAGATAACAATAACCAAGGAAGGCAAAATCCATATCAAACACAACAACAAAATCAAGGTCAACAACCAAATCAAAGTCAACAACAAAATCAACCTCAAAATCAAGTAAGGTCTTCCAACATTCAAGACACTCTAGCTCAATTTATGCAAGCTTCTATGGCTAATCAAAAGAGCACGGAGGCATCTATAAAGAATTTGGAAACTCAAGTGGGACAACTAGCTAAACAACTCTCCGAGCAAAGTGCTTCGACATCATTTTCCCCAACCACGCAAACAAATCCTAAGGAGCATTGCAAAGCCATCACAACTAGAAGTGGTAGAATTTGTGATGAGAAAAGGAAGGTGGTTGAAAGAAAAAAGAAAGTAGTGGAGAAGGATGAAGAAGTAGAAGTGGAGGAAGAGGTAGTTGAAAAAGATGAAGAGGTTGAAGTTGAAAAAAATGATAATGTTGAAGTGGAGGATGACTTAGTCGAAAATGAGGTGTTAGTTGAAAATGAAAAAGAAAATGGTGTAGTTGAAAAGGAGAAAGTAGAGGAGAAAAAGAAGAAAATGAAAAAGGGAAAAGAGAAGGAAGTGACTTATCCATTGAGAAGCTTACCATATCCTCACCTTCCTTCTAAAAAGGATGATGCAAAGCACTATGCAAGGTTTATGGATATTTTCAAGCAATTGCAAATAAATATTCCATTTACCGAAGCATTAGAGCAAATGCCCAAATATGCCAAATTCATGAAGGATATCTTGACGAAAAAGAAAAGGTACACGGATCAAGAAACCATAATGGTGGATGCGAGTTGTAGTGCAATCATTCAACGCACTATTCCGAAGAAGGAGAGCGATCCGGGGCGTGTAACTTTGCCCGTTACTATTGGGGATGTGTATGTTGGAAAAGGATTAATTGATTTGGGATCAAGTATCAACTTGATTCCATTATCCATTGTGAAGAGATTGGGGGAGATTGAATTAAAGTCCACAAAAATGACATTGCAATTAGCGGACAAGTCTATTACTCGCCCTCACGGCGTAGCTTTAGATTTATTGGTAAAAGTGGACAAATTCTTTTTTCCGGTTGATTTTGTTGTCATAGACATGGAGGAAGATGTGGATGCACCTTTAATTCTTGGAAGACCATTCATGAAAACGGCAAGGATGATGATTGATATAGATGATGTCCTAATGAAGGTGAGAGTACAAGATGAAGAGATTTGCTTTAATCTTTTTGAAGCAATGAAGCATCCCATGGATAAGAAGGATTGTTTTAAGATTGACGTTATTGAGGAAGCAACACAAGAAGTGAATGATGAGGATGATAGTCGTGATATTGAGGAGTGTTTGGACGGAATGGAGATTTCAAAGGAAATGCACCCTTGGGAGGAAGAAGAGGAAAGTTCTAAAAAAGATCTAAAAGATGAAGACCAAAGACTTGAGTTGAAAGAGCTACCGTCTCATTTAAAGTATGTGTTTCTTGAGGAGGGAGGTAAAAAGCCCGTAATCATTAGCAATACATTATCGGAGAATGAGGAGGAAAGCTTAATTGAAGTTTTGAAATCGAACAAAAATGCGATCGGTTGGGTCTTAGCCGATTTGAAAGGCATAAGCCCGGTCTATTGTATGCACAACATTAGGATGGAGGATGAGTATAAGCCGGTAGCCCAACCTCAACGGCGATTGAATCCGGTGATGAAGGAGGTGGTTCGCAAAGAAGTAGTGAAGATGCTTGAAGCGGGCATGATTTACCCGATTTCGGATAGTACGTGGGTGAGCCGGTTCATGTGGTTCCTAAGAAAGGGGTTGTGGTAGTATCTAATGATAAGGATGAGCTAGTGCAAACAAGAAAGGTGACCGGTGGAGGATGTGTATTGATTACCGAGGCTTAACAAAGCAACGAGAAAAGATCATTTTCCTCTTCCGTTCATGGACCAAATGTTAGAGAGGCTTGGACAACAATACTATTGTTTCTTGACGGTTATTCGGGATATAATCAAATCTCGGTGAATCGGAGGATCATGAGAAAACAGCTTTCACATGTCCGCTTGGAATTTTTATGATCGGCGATGCCTTTGGCTTATGCAATGCGCAACATTTCAAAGGTGCATGCAAGCTATATTCGCGATTTGATTGAAAAGACAATTGAAGTTTTATGGATGACTTTTCCGCTTTTGGAGCTTCATTTGATTTATGCTTGAAAATTTGGACACCGTGAAGAGGTGTGTGCAAACCAACTTGGTCTTGAATTGGAAAAATGCAACTTTATGGTGACCGAGGGAATCGTCATTGGCCACAAGATATCTTCAAGAGGAATAGAGGTTGACAAAGCAAAATTGATGTTATCGAGACGCTTCCCACCTACCAATGTCAAAGGCATTCAAGCTTCTTGGGTCACGGATTCTATCAAGATTCATCAAGGACTTCTCCAAAATAGCCAAACCTTTGAGTAACTTACTCAACAAAGATAAGTCTTTCTTGTTTGATAATGATTGTTTGTTGGCTTTTGAAAAGTTGAAGGAGAATTTGATAATGCACCCATAATCACTGCGCCAAATTGGAAACTTGATTTCGAACTAATGTCGACGCTAGTGATTATGCGGCATGGTGTTAGTTAAAGGAAGAACAAAATTTTCATGCTATACATTACGCGAGCAAAGTCTTGAACGATGCTCAAATCAATTATGCAACAACCGAAAAGGAGTTGCTCGCAATTGTATATGCATTAGAAAAGTTTCGTCCTTACCTAATTGGTTCAAAAGTTGTGGTTTTCACGGATCATTCCGCGATAAAATATCTGCTTACCAAACCGGACTCTAAACAAAGGCTAATCCGATGGATTCTCCTTTTGCAAGAATTTGATTTAGAGGTTCGTGATAAAAAAGGTTCGGAAAATTTGGTAGCGGATCATTTGTCTCGCTTAGTGAATGTGAAAGTTACGGATAAAGAAAAAGAAGTGGAGGAGGAATTTCCGGATGAGAAGTTATTTGCAATTCAAGAGCGACCGTGGTTTGCCGACATGGCAAATTACAAGGCCGCTGGATTAATGCCGGAAGATTTGACTTGGAATGAGAAGAGGAAATTCTTAGCCGATACGAAGTATTATGTGTGGGATGAACCGTACATTTTTAGGTTGAGTAGTGATGGATTGCTAAGAAGGTGTGTGAGTGATGAAGAGGCCAAAAACATTCTTTGGCATTGTCACAATTCCCCTTGTGGGGGACACTATAATGGAATGCGGACGGCCACCAAAGTCCTACAATCGGGATTTTATTGGCCTTCGCTATTCAAAGATGCGTATGCTCACGCTAAGTCTTGTGACAAATGCCAAAGAAGTGGCGGAATAGGAAAAAGAGATGAAATGCCGTTGAACAATATGTTGGAAGTGGAGGTATTTGATTGTTGGGGATTGATTTTGTCGGTCCTTTTCCATCTTCGTTTTCAAATGAATACATTCTTGTAGCTGTGGATTACATATCAAAGTGGGTGGAGGCCATTGCTTCGCCTAAGGCCGACGCCAAAATTGTTAGCAAATTTTTGAAAAGAAACATTTTTTCTCGTTTTGGTGTGCCTAGAGTGCTCATTAGTGATGGTGGGTCGCACTTTTGTAATGCATTGTTACAAAAGCTTTTGAAACAATTTGGTGTAAAGCATAAAGTGACGACCCCCTATCACCCTCAAGCGAATGGCCAAGCCGAAGTGTCTAATAGAGAAATCAAAAAGATCTTAGAAAAAACTGTTTCGGGTTCTAGAAAAGATTGGTCACAAAAAATTAGATGAAGCTTTATGGGCGTATCGAACCGCCTATAAAGCTCCTATTGGACTAACCCCGTTTCAGGTTGTGTATGGCAAAACTTGTCACCTCCCGGTAGAGATGGAGCACAAAGCATTGTGGGCCCTCCGATTCTTGAATTTTGATCCATCCTTGGCGGGTGAAAAGCGAAAATTACAACTCGTCCAATTGGAAGAAATGCGAGAAGAGGCATACCATTCAAATCGGAGGTACAAAGCACAAGTTAAGGTTTCTCATGATAAGAAGATCAAGATCAAGGAATTTAGGCCGGGACAAAAGGTTCTCTTGTTCAATTCCCGGATGAGGCTTTTTCCGGGGAAACTCAAAACAAAGTGGTCTGGTCCGTTTTTAATCAAAGAGGTCAAAGAATATGGTGCAATCGTCTTGCAAGATCTTGCACGCACAAAAGAATGGACGGTGAACGGGCAGCGGTTGAAACGGTACGTTGGCGGAGAGGTGCGCCGCAACATAGTCGAATCTTTCTTTGATGATCAATGATCATCATGAACCGTCGAGCTCTACCGACGTTAAACAAAGCGCTTGTTGGGAGGCACCCCAACATTGTAAGTATTCTTCCTTGAACTCATTTACGCTTGCCCGCACTATTAATTTTGCTGTTTTCTTAAAAATCAAATTAGACCGGCGCACTTTGGCCCATCCGAAACTTTCGCCATATGATGGAACAAGGTCTGCTGTCCGTATTTTTAAAAATAATTTGAAAAAAACCGGTTTTGGGGGGCCCATTCGTGGCCTGGTCAGTTTAAATAGGGGTTAGGGTTATTTTCAACCCTTTTTCCCTCTTTTCTTCACAAATCCTCACTCTCTCAAAATCCCAAAAAAACCCAACCAAAAATCTTCGAATTTTTGCGAATTTCTTTGTCCAATCACTCAACCAAGGCATCCTAGTAAGTATTCTATGTTTTTCCTTTCTCAATTTTGTGTACATTGCATGTTTAGGTTAGATTTTGAAAACCTAGGGTTAGGAATTTTCGAATTTTCTCTTAGCATTAGGATGTTTATGTGTTAGAGAAGTAATAGGATGTTATTTTCGCTGCCCTAGGAAGTGTTTTTGTGGAGAAAACTTTTGTTTTGTAAGAATTTTTCTCGAATCGCAGAGCGCCAATAGAATTTTGAAAATTCTTCTGTTTTTTATTCCAATTAGTTGTCATGCTTTGGTTGGTTGGTTTGCTTTGCTGTTTGCATGATTATGTACTAATGGACACCTCGGTGTCACTTTTCTGTTGATTTTTGCGTTGAATTTTCAGATGGCACCTAAGCGACAAAGAGTTTCCTCTGCTGGGGCTGGGTCTTCTCGGTCTGCTGCGTTCGATGTTGTTCGCTTTCTGGGAGCTGCTCATGAGGCTCGCTACAAAGAGCTCGAGGAGCGAAACATCTGGACTGAGCGCACCATCAGCCTCCGTGAGCAAGGGCACTACTGCACGCCTCAGGTCATCCTTGAAAACTATGGGTTGGAAGTTCTTTGTAATCCTCAGACAAAAGTGAACGTGGAGCTGGTTCGAGAGTTCTATGCTAATGCTCTTCCGGCCGAGGGAAGTGAGTTTCGGTTTGCTTCTGTTGTTCGGGGAAAACTTGTATCTTTCTCTCGCACATCAATCAACAGTTTTGGCATCAACCGGACAGCCCGGAGGACCAACTAGATGTGTACCATGAGCACTGCTCGTGGTAATTGGGATTACAACATCCGAGGACTAAGCTCATTTGTCGGGCATTCTTATGAGTTGAATCGGGCAACCTTTGAAATTCAACAGGCCACCGAAAACTAGTGCGGAGTGATGATGTGTGGCTCAGACAATCGAGACCTCGTAGCCACACATCATCGATACCATGGAGACGGCAGGTTTGATTGCTTACATGCTCGATGAGGAGCAAATTGATTTTGGCCGTCTGATTGCCAATGAGCTGAAAAGGGTTACGCTTAGTTATACCTCCAGGGGGGAGCGTATAAAGTGTGCTCTCACCTATCCTGGGTTGATCATGGGTTTGCTAAAGAGGGCGAAGGTGGCCTTTCCTGCAGAGGGACACCTAACCATTGATGGAGTTGTTGATGATCACTCGTGATCGATTTTGTAGGGTCCTTGATAATACTACGCCGTACCGATTCGTGCACTTCCTCAGGCTAGTCCATCGAAAGAATGGAATAGGAAGATGCATCTCGCTCATCAGAGAGCATTTATGTTTATGCATGAGAGCATGGAGCACCTTGCTCTGATTCGAGCCCGAGTGAACCATTTCACTGCACGGGTGAGCTGATATATCTGTTGGTCGGGGTCGGGCCAAATGTGAGAGGAGGTGGGAGATGAGGATGATGGTGAAGAGAGTTCGGTTCTTCGACTCGGGTCGATTGAGATTCGATTCTAGGTGATGATTGATCTCTTTTATTTTCCTGTTTTTATACTACTTTCAGCATTCTAGTTTTAGATTTTACTTTTGCATTTTTAGTTTTAAACTCTGGATTTTGTTGGTTGCCATCCATTTTGGGGATTGGTTTGTAATTCCAATTAATATTTTGTAGGCATGGAGCCTAAGTACTTATTTTTAAATTTTAAACACCATTTTGGGGTGTCTTTTTATTTTAAGTTTAGTTTCCTTTATTTTGTTCTATTTCATTTTATTTTTAGATTATAGTATTTAGTTTGAATTTACTTCTTGTGATTTGTCCGAAATTCTCAACGGTTCTTCAAAGCTAGTAAGTGTGTTTCACCAAAGTGATGGTGATGATAAAATTCTCGATTCATTCCACAAAGAAGGTACACATTTAATCGTTTTGTAGAATAATAACATGTCTATGAAATTTGTTCTTTATGCAATACATCTTGGCATGTACAAAAATTTTGTGTTCACATTCGAATCATTAGGACATAAACCACATATGTGAGAAGCTTCCACTTTTTACCAAATATAGAGTGTCTAATAGTTGTGTTAACTCGTGTGATTCATGCTTAATCTTTACTTGTTTTTGATAACTTGGAAACTAAGAAATGATCAAGGCATTTTTTTTTGTGCATTATGAGAAAAACCACCAATTCTAAAAAGGCTTCAATTACCCGTGAGTGAGTGAATCATTGTGAACCCTTTTGAGCTTAAATAGTATTTGTAGGATGAATGTATCAAATCAACTAATTGTTAAGTAGGCCACTTAATAGTTGTTGATAATCTTTGAAAAATTCAATGATAATTCATTCTATAAATTTTCTTGTTTGTGAATACCAACCCTTTTGTTAATTAACCCTTGAAGAGCATGTTCTTAAATAAAAAGGATTGATATAAATGAAGTTGGGGAGGTGGATCAAAAAGAACTTAGAATTGATGGCACAATGATCCTAAAGAAAGAAAAAGAATAGAGAAAAGAAAAATACAAAAGAAGAAAAAATTTGTATAGGAAAAGAAAACAAAAAGAAAAGAAAGAAGAGGATCATTGTGTGAAAAAGAAAAGTGGTTGTGAATAAGAAGAAGGGAATGGGAATTAGTTGTGAAATTCTCTTCATGTTCTTTTACCCGATTCGTTTCAATAGCTTTGTACTTAAATATCCCTTGTTTTTAACCTAAGCCAAGTTACAACCTTGAAAGTCCTTAGTGATCTTTGTTTCCATTTTATCATTTAACTTGTTTCGATGAACGCATGAATTATTCTGGATGTGCATAATTATTAGTGAGAGTGTTTAGTCCTTTGTGAATATACATCTTGTTCTTCATAATTGTTGAAGGAATGATTAGGTGATTCAAGTGTGAACATATCTTCTATTTTGTTACATGTTTTGATATATTGTGTTTAGAACTTAATTCATGGCCATGTTGTGTTTAGAAGAAGCGATTGATGTGTGCTTTTACCTGGTATGTCGAGTTTGAACCATTATCCTTGTGTGAGTTTGCATGCTTGCATTTTGTTCTTTTTAGCTTTGTGAGATTATTGACTTTTGTTTGGGGACAAACAAAGAAGTAAGTTGGGGAGAGTTGTTAAGGACCAAATTGTAGTTATTTTGTACATTATTTTGTGGTCCTTAACAATGTCTTTGTATTTAATTTGTATATTTATTCTAGTATTTTGCTTTAATTAGGTTTTATCTAGTTTTTGTTTAAATATATATTATTTGACTTATTTTACTCTTAATTGTAGGAATTTATTAACTAACTCTCCCAAGCTTGGATTCAAGAATTTCAAAGAGCTTTAGGGACGATTCTTTTGAAGATAATTTTGGGGAAAGGAAGCATGCTACAGGTCGCGCTCAACGCGGTGCCAACATGAACGCTCGGTGTGATGCAAATTCGAAAAAGGACAGCACATGCTTTCACCTTTTGAGCCACCAACCCATCACTTCACTGATCTTTTGGCTTGTAAAGGAAGCAAGAAAACATACACCATCATTATCTTTTCATCTTTGTAAATCTAGGGCAAGAAGTAGTAAGAACACCATAGCTTTTCCTTCTTGATTTTCTTGGATTTTCATCATCACTACCCACAATCTTGAGAGCAAAGCAACCATGGAAATGAGTGGCTAAGCTCTTTTTGTGTCAAGATTAGAGGTAGTTGATCTATATAGTATGTATTTCTTTTAATCCATTTGTGTATGAACATGGTTGATGATTAATATAGTTGAATATCTTTGTTCTTCATCTTTATGCTTTGAGTTTTGCTTGGAAAAGAATACTTCAAAGTAGACCTAGGATATTCATCCTCTAATGAACAAATGCTAGGAATAGATTTGTGTGTTAGTGTTTACAAAATATTGAACTTAATGATTATCATGTTAATAGTTGTAGTGAGGAATCATGCAAGGATTAACATGATAACATTC
Source organism: Vicia sativa (assembly GCA_021764765.1). Taxonomy (NCBI): domain Eukaryota; kingdom Viridiplantae; phylum Streptophyta; class Magnoliopsida; order Fabales; family Fabaceae; genus Vicia; species Vicia sativa. The sequence continues at coordinate 132,479,183 of CM038792.1, read as the reverse complement.
ACAATCTTGGTGGGAAATCTACAAGATTGAGAGGATATGTATTTGTAGAAATCATCTATTATGTTTATCACTTGATTAATTGAATATGTATGAAACTAGATCAATGAAACTAATCTTGACATGCCTTCTTAATTTGAAAACAATCTTAAACTCTCTCTAATCCAAACTATAAATCTCTTTGAAAGAATTAATTTAGTTGTTGTTTGGAAACTCATGGTTCTAGTAGAGTAGATAACAAACCCATTGGTTACAATATCTTAAAATACACTTTTCTATTGAACGACTATAACATACACCAATCCCTGAGGAATCGATAATTAAAAATACTTGTTTACGGAAAAATCCTACAACACCGGCCAACCCCTTGTCGGACCACCCCATGACGCACTCCTCCGACACCGCTTCCTGAATTCTCTTCCCATGATCTCTTCCACGTGATCTCTCATCTTCCTTACAAGGCTGATCGGCCTCCTTCCTCTTCCATCTCTCAACCGGCCAGCCGCCGATGTTCCTCCTCCTTTGCACCAAGCACTAATCGGTGCTCATCTCATTCAAGGAGCTCGGTCTCTTCTCTTGCTCCATTAGGAAGACCTTACTCTTCACTTTTTCTCCATTTTTCTTCCAATTCTTCAAGGATTCAAGCTCTGATTTCAATTATTATCATCAATCAAGTTCGATTCGGTATTTTCTTTGAAGAGCACAAGGAATTCCTCTTCAATTTGACTCAAATTTCAAGTTCAAGTAAGTGATTAATTGCATTAAGCACTTATTTTAAGTGATTTTTCACTTTTAGCTTTTCTTGAAATTGAATAGTCGAATTGATTGCATTTTCTGTGTGGATTCCGATTCTTGATTTTGTTTTGTGTAATTCCTTGATTTGATTCCGATTTTGTGACGCGAAAGTGTGTCGATGTGAAGAATTTTGTAAATAACATACACATACACTTGTGTAGTTATTTTTCTTTGCATTTAGGCTACTAATTTGTGCATTTTGCATCATCTATCACATGTTCATACAATAAAGAGCATATAGATTGATTAGAATGCATCGAATTATGTGAATCAAAGCTTGTTTTGCATATAGAATTGTATCAAAATGTAGAACTAAGTGCATATTAGTTCTTAGGTGCATTTGCATTGTACATAACATATATACATGCACCAAAGTTCATGCTTAGGCCATAATTTGCATCATCACATATTCACATACATGCATATGGAATAATTAATTCAAGTTTAGATGTTGATGTTTAATTTTCATGACATTAAAGTGCGTCGAAACCTCACTTTCACTCACTATTTCACATGTATGAAACCACAACACTAACACACTTTGCATTCTTGAATTTCTTAGGACATAATCCACTTTTTTGCATTGCATTTTTTGTATGAATTATATTGAACATATGTCATTTGCATATTGTATGCTACATGATGCATTTCATTCATTCATACACCATAAAATGTACATAAAATATGCATTTACATGTATTTTTACACACTTTTTTATTCTAATTTCAATCAAACTTGTACATAACTTGTGCTTCATTTTATTTTGGCTTTTGATTACATGTGGATTAAATTTCGATTCCTCTTACATTTTAAAACCAAATAAAGAATCGAATCGGAATTTAATTCAAAACATGAGTTTTGTTATTCCATAAGCATTTTTTTTAGCAATTTTACACACCGACACTCACTTATTTCTTGAAAGTCCAAAATGGTGTATGTTCCCTACGTTTTGGTATGTTTGAACTGTTTTGGAGGTTTCGAATCAAATTTCAAGCATAACATGCCTAAAACGTGGTGGCTGCCCGTCACTTTATGGTCCGAAAATGCCACTTCCAGGAATTAATTAAAAGCGCTGTTTTTAAACCGTTGATTTTTTGCAAGCAACCATGCGATTCTTCATTGATTTCGAAAAGTTGACTTTTTCGCTCTGATTTCGGAAAACCACCTTACCATTCCAATTTTTATGATTTTATTTCACTTCTTGCATGCTTATACTGGATTACAATCATATTTGTAATCAGTTTTGCATTTGGTGCTTTATTTCTAGCACCTCCTTTGTTAATTCTGACACTTTATTTCATGTGCAAGGTACCTTGACCTCTTTTACATGAGATTTGGATTTTTAGCATCCTTTTTTGCGTTTGTGCACATACGTGTACATCCTATTTTCTGGTTATTATGGATTTACACCTTCTTGCAGGTTATCCATTTGCATTTGTGCACATACGTGTACATCCTATTGTCTGTTTATGGATTTGCACCTTCTCGCGGGTTATCCATTTGCGTTTGTACACATATGTGTACATCCTATTGTCTGTTTATAGATTTGCACCTTCTTGCAGGTTATTGTTCGCGTTAAAAAGTGACGGGCGAGGGAATCGAATCGGAATTCGACTCTCTGGCTCGAAACGATTTACTCTTTTGATTTGTTTTTAAAGATGTCGCGAGCATCAAGCGTTATTATTTCCAAAACAAGAAAAATAAGATGAAAAAGGGGAAAGTTGCAATACCCTCAATAAATAATGATATGCGGTGCGACTAGCGTGAACTAGACGTAACGTATTGGGGAGTGATCTGAGCAAGGGGGTTTGTTATATAAAGGGAAAGATGTGGCACCCTATATATATAGTTATCTATAGCCTTATTTATATATATATATATATATATGAATATTTTTGATATGTTTGTGTGTTTTATTTTGCTATTCTATTCTTGGGAGAGTTTCTCCTTTGGATTTTAAGAAAGGTAGGTTATGTGGGATCTTAAGTTTTGTTATTATTGTGCTCGCAAAGATCATTGGGATCTTCTGCATACATATCCTTAATGGGAATCGAGCATCTGTAGCTCGGATCTAAAGGGAGATATGGTTTTGTTTGGTTTGAGGGAGAAAGAAGTATGTTCGCCAAGGATGAGACCTTGTGCCTACGTATTCTCAAAGGGAGGTTGAGAAAGTCAGAGCAATCGTAGTTCCCACTTATGCTAGTGGAAGCAAAGGATGTTATTAAGAGACAAAGACAAATGTCATCTTAATGTAAAATGTATCTAATCTATTTCATCACATACATTTTGAAGGGTGGATTGATTGAATCTTTCATCGTAAGTATTGGGTGTTTTGCTTGAGTGTACAAGTGTTACCACTTGCGAGTTAAGAAAGATGTTTGAAAGATGAATGAATCTTTAATTGTAAGTTTTGGTATTTTTCTTGAGTGTACAAGCGTTACCACTTACAGTTAAAAGATTTTTTTGTTTGAAAAGTGTTTGATTGTATGTGATGTTATAGATGAGATACTTCTTCCATAGAGATGATAAATGTCTAAATATCTAGGAGAAATTGATTATGGATTAGGGGGATGCTTTTAAGAAGCCTGTGGGTCCTTGTATTGTAAGCCTAAGAGGAGGCATTCCGAGGGTCATCGAGGGTCCTTGCATTGTGAGCCCAAGAGAAGGCATTCCGAGGGTCATCGAGGGTCCTTGTATGAAGCTCAAGAGGAAGCTATAGTGTATGGCTGGCTTTGGCTTTAAGAGCGGTTTCACCGGGAAACCATCCTCTTAGGATTCAAGAGTGATTTCACCGGGAAATCATACTCTCAGGGTTCTATCCTAGTGCGGGTGATTCTTTGTATTAGAAGCCCAATAGGAGGTTGTTAAGAGATTTCCAGGTCTCTTTCTTGTTTGATGCCTAAGAGAAGGCTAAACTCAACGAAAGAGTTCTTTTGAACGAAGCCCAAGAGGAGGCTAACTCAGCAGGGGAGTTGTCTTATATGAAGCCTAAGCGGAGGCTAAAACTCAATAAATGAGTTTTCTTATACGAAGCCTAAGAGGAGGCTAAAGGAACCTAGTTGTTAGACTAGTTGTTATGTTATAACTGAACAGTTATACGAACAAGTGTGTGATGTGTATTCACAGGAGTTTATGAAGGAAATATATAAACAAGTGCATAAAACAAGCATTTAAAGCAAGTGTAACTTGAATATATACAAAGGGTTTGGGACTTACTCCTTAAGGGAGGCCCATTGGTTTAAGAGCAGTTTCACCGAGAATAATGCTCCTCTTAATACCAATGGAATCGGTGTATAAACAAGCAGATGAAAACAAACGAAAGAAGTTTGTTTATGCTTGAATATTTTCAAAGATGATTGAATGTGTACAAGGAAATAAATATGTGCACGAAAGGGTTGTTATGTACAAGGAAATGAATATGTACATATGAGGGTTGGGACTTACACCGTGAGGGAGGCCCATGATCAAATTTGAAAGAAATTCAAGGAGAAAACTGGTACGGTTTATCTTCAAATCGAATCGATCATGGAAAAAGGTGTGTAAGTTTGTTGAAAGGTTTTTGAAAAGGTTTTGAAAATGATATTGAAAAGTGAAGGATATTCACAAGAAGTTTTGAAAAAGATTAGGTTTGAAAATTGGAAAGAAAACATTTTTGAAAAGCATTAAAAATACTTAAAATGTATTATTTTTAACCTAATTAAAATATAATCAAAAAGAAAATATTTTTGGATTTTTTTTTACATAATCATAAAATAGGTATATTAAATGACAAGTGTACAAAAAATTATCTCAAAATGAGAAGTTTTGATTAGTTTTTGAAAATGTTTGAAGTTTGTTAAAAACTTGAGAAAATTAGTGATAAAAAAGAGTTTTTGGTCCTAAGAAGGTTTGAACTCAGGACACTTGGCTTAGAAGTGAAGAGTTTTTCCACAAAGTCATGTGTTTGACTTGTCATTTAATTACCTTGTTTTAAAGGAGTTTTGAAAATGAAGTCTTTGAAAAGGTCGATGTTGGATGCTTCGAGGGGGTTAGAAGCTTGTTGCTGAAGGAAGGGGTCAAGCTTGCTACTGAAGGAAGTTAAGCGTGTTGGGAGAGTGAAGCGTGTTGCTTGGAAGAGTCGAGCGTCTTGCTCGGAAGAGATTAGAAGTGTCTTAGAAGTGAGAAGCATGATGCTTCGAAAGAGGTAGCCTCCGGTAATTACGGCGAGAAACCAATGCTTGGGAGGTGAGAAGCACTAGAAGTGCTTCTGAAGGTAGTAGAAGCTTCTAGAGATAGTAGAAGTTGGCTGCTTCTGGAAGAGTGAGAAGCATCAAAAATGCTTCTGAAGGGATGAGCATCGAGCGCTTAAGAAGCAAGCATCGGTCGATGAGCTTTTATTAAAAAAGGTCCTAGGGGGATTCGAACCCTAGGCCTTGAGGCGAAGGAAAGGATTAAGAGCGTGCTGGAAACCGCTGGGGAAGTAATACATCCGTTCATTTAATCATATCCAAATAAATATATTATGAGTCAAGTTTTGAATTTCTGAGTTTCCCACTTCATCTTCTTCGTGGAACCGAAAACAAGCATCCATGGCTTAAACCTGAACTTTCTTAATTCTTCATCAATTTGAGAAATTCAAAATACAAAATTGTCCAGAATTTCCTCACGATTCTAACCATATAACTTATTAAGGATAATAATCAGAGATGAATACGAATTTTGATAATCCCAAATTAAAACCTAACTGATTGAATGAATGATTCCATGAACATAATTAATTTTAATTCAAATTGAGAACCCAGATAGCTTTAATAAAATGATATCTACATCTTCCTTTTCAAATTTTAAGCTAAAGATGCATGTATGGAGATATCAAGATTTCGAAAGCTTACCTCTTGGTATGAAAAACCAGATCGAGTATGAGGACTTCCAGATACAAAGTGATGATTGAAAAAGCTTCCCTGAACCTCACTGAGTATGCTCCCACTCCTAGATTACTCTGAAAGTTGCTGAAACTCCCGGACCAAGTCAAGTTGCAGACTGCTGGTTTGGAAATGGAAGATGATGATGGAGTTGTTCCAGAACTTGTTTAAGTGTTTGGACAGTCTTTATATGTTGTATAGAGTGTGTTTGAAGTGAAAGTTTGGAAGATGCACGAGTGGATTTGGAGTTTGGAAGTTTTGGCTCAAACTTGCATTTTATGAATTTTGGAAATGGTTTCTGAGTTTGGCTAGTTCTTGGGCTAGCTTGAGGATTCTAACAACTTTCTAATGATGTTTAGAAAGTATTTGAAGCCTAAGATTGCTCAGAAATTGCAAGGCTTGAAATTTGCAAATTCTCCTACTTAGAAACTTGAAACTTGAAAATCAAGAAAGAAAGAAGGAAAGCTTGGATTATGATTGCTTTGGGGTGATTTTGAATGAATAAGTGAGCTCTATTTATAGGCCAAGAATTCTGAATGGTAAGTAGAGGAGATTGACTTGAAATTGAACAACTTGCCTTCAAGGGCAAGAAAGACATTTTTGCCATAAATGCACATGGAATATTCCTTTAACCATGGTTAAAATATTACTTGATCTTATCTCCCTCATAATTAATTCTCATCTGATTTTTATCAGCTCTAACCTATCTCAAGGCTTCTAGAAGGAGAAATTTGTGAAAAATGACCTATAGTTCTTGAAAAATGACTTGTAATTCATGGTTATGGAGCTCTAAGTTTAATTTTCAAAACCCTAGCTACACAAAGTGTTTTTTCAAGTTCTTGGATATTTTGGAAAGCTTGTAACAAGATCTACAACTTTCATGTTTTGAGTTTTTCTTGAATCAAAATGGATCTAGGTGAAAAATGGTCATGAAAGTAAGGAAAAACCATGTTTTTCAACTTTGACTTTTTGTTGACTTTTTCACATTTCTTGATTTTTTATGATCATGATGGATAATTTGAAATGATTTTATGATTGAAAAAATTTAGATTTGAAAAAGTTGACCAAAAGTCAAAGTTTTGACTTTTTGAATAGATGAATTTTCATGAGATGATTTAGAATTTGTCTGATGAAGAAACATGGATTTTACAATGTTTTGAACCAAGAAATTAGGTCAAGATGTTGCATTGAAGATGTTAACATCAATATTCAAGCAAACAGGTCATTCATTGAGCAAAAAGTCAATGATTCACTATCTTCGATCAAAACCCTAATTGGTCGATTCAAGGTAGATCATGAGAAAAAGTTGGGAATTTGAAGATCAAATGTTGATGATTGATTAATATAGATCAATTGAGGTGAGTGGAGACTCAAACCCTAATTGGTCATACCTTGAACAGATGAAATTTTGATAAAACCCTAATTTGACTCTAGGAGCACACGCACGATCTATCTTGTTCTGAAACTGTTAGTGATGCAATGATGCATATGTGAATGATGTAAGTTGGTATCTTAGGTCAAAAATTGGGGTATGACAGTTATCCATTTTCTTTTGTGCACATACGTCTATATTCTATTGTCTGCTTATTTGGTTTTACTTCATTCTTGCAGGTGCCTTTTGATGCGAATGCGTATACGCGTATTCTTTGGCTTGTACACATACATGTTCATTCTATTGTCTGCTTGTTTGGTTTTACTCCACTCTTTGCAGGTACCTTTTGATGTGAATGCGTATACACGCATTCTCTCGATTATGCACATACGTGTACATTCTATTGTCTCCTTGTTTGGTTTTACTCCATTCTTGCAAGTGTATTTGTTTGGATGCGTATGAACGCGCACTCCTTTTATGCTTTGATACTTCTGGACATTTATCATCGGTTTACTCGTATTGCATAGCTGCGATGAAGTTTTCCGATTTTCTTTAGCTCATGATTCTATTATCAGTGTAGTATTTGTTATGTCTTTAATCGCATTTTTACGGTTTTCATTTACCACTTTCCTAGAGATCATGAGAAGTAGGAACTTTTACAACTTTCTCTTACCATGTTAGGATAGGAGCGTTGGGCTCAAAGTCGTTGTTTAAAGACCTGTAGTAGACATTCTGCAAATTGTGTGCTAATTGTGTTTGGTTTGTTTAAAGTCCTCTTCCGTGCATAGGGAGGCGATTCTCAGTAAGTGTTTACATTTGTGCTTGCATAGGTCATGAGTGGTTAGGCAAACCGCTAAGAGGCACCACCAAGCAAAGTCCCGCTTTGATACTTATTGATATATACATGATGATGATATAATGGGCACGCGGAAAGGGTTCGCAATCAACCCCTGCACAGTTCTAGTCTGTGTCAGCTCAGCACACACGAATCATTGCTTCCTTTATCGAGTCAATAATAAAAGTGGCAAGAATTCCCTATTTTGACTCTCCACACCTTCCTGGGGTTCGCATTTATTGCAGAACTCACATCATTTGCTCTTCGCACTTGATAATTCATGTCATGCGGTGATACCACTCACGAGAATCAGAATGTGTTGATTCTTGATTGCTTCTGGCCCTCGGCTTGCTGTTGTAGGCTATGGGACATTCTCCTGTTCCTGTGTTTGTGTGACATTTGTTTGTGCATTGCATTGCTTGCGTGCTTCTGCCAAAGCACTTGATTGCTTCATCTATTTGCATCCCTTGGTTCTACAACCAAGACAGATATAGGATAACTTTACCTTAGGAACGCTCAGTTAGGATAGCTCTCGAGCCTAGACATTAAGATATACATCATTTGCATGTCAACATAGGTAGGAATTCCCCTTCATCCTCAACCTTAGGTCCAACCTTTGTATGACAACATTATGGCTAGTACTAGTTAGTCTCCCTTTTGTTTTGCTTCTCTCTTTTTGCATCCTTGCATGTAATTAAAACTAAAACTTATTTCTTTTTCTTTTGAAAACAAAAACACTTAATAATGGTTTGAACTCCTTTCTTAAAGGTAAAAGCAACCAACCAATGCAAACTCTTTTTCGCCTACGGGCGCTTCTTTTTGTGTTTAAAACCTTTTTCATAAGTAAAAAAAACAAAATCCACCAAAACAAATTATCTGAACTACGACGCTCTGACTTTCCCATTGCACGAGGGAATACGTAGGCATCTTGTCACGGGGCTCGACCGAGCACAACTTTGTGAATATTTTCTTCTTTTCCCTGTGTTTTCTTTATTTTCCTTTTCTTTTTCATGCAATTTAGAGATTAAGCGATATAGATAGATATAACACACCCCTTAGATAGAAAATAGAAGTGGATACCATATAGTACTACGGGCGTGTGGGGTGTTAATCCCTTTCCCTTGCGTAATAGACTCATTTACCCCAATCTCTCGATCTCATCGATCGTAAGACCGTGATTTCTCCCCTTTCCAGGTTTACTCGATGTTTTCCTTTCCTCTCGTAGGATAAAACACATTTGATGGCGACTTCATTGATATATCCTATCAGTCGATATTCATCCAGGTAGCTTCAGAACTCAAGGTCTTAATCCAATATAATCAAATCGATTACATTTGCACGAGAAACAACCGGTGACTATCTAATGAACCGTTCGGGGATCCATTTCAGACATAACGTTCATAGCACAAGATTCCTGCAAGTGAATGACATTTACTAAGAGTCCATCTTAGTCTTCTCAGAGCTTCTGACCTAACTGTTCCTCTGAGGAACACAATACCTTCTAAAGCTTCAGACCCAACTGGTCCTTTAAAAGAATTGTTCAAAACCCTCCTAGAGCTTTTGACCTAACTGGTCCTCTAGAAGGAACAACCAACGATTTTTTTTTTACATAGTTTACTTACAATAAAATGCTTCTACACAAGCAATTGTAAACTTTATTAAGTGCATCAGAAGATACTAATACACACTAAGAATGTTACATTGTATTTTATCTTCAAATGTGTGATCTTCTGTTCTTCAAGTTGTTTCTTCACAGACAATAGCCCAGAGCACTTGAATGATTAAAGTCTTCTTCTGCATAAACTTCTGCCAGCTTGTTGATCTTGATATAATATGGAGAAGATCTTCTTCATCTTGATTCACCTTGGAACATTCTGGATGTAACACCCCAAAATAATACAATAATTAAATACTTATGATTTTTAAGTAATTATTTAATTGAGAACATAATTATTTAATATGTTGGAATTATTAATTTAGTGATGGAATTGATTGAGGAGAAATGATATTCTTTTATTTAATTATGATTAAAAGGGAATAAGAGGAATAAAAGGAATGAAATAAGGAAAAGAAGGAAAATAGGTTCATTTGGGAAAAACAAAGCTACGTAGAAGTGAGAAGAGAAGGAAAGAAGGAAAAGACCTAGGAGCGTCAGAATCTCGAAGAAACCACCAGGTAAGGGGTGATTTCGACTGATTATGGTCTATTATAGATTTTGATGTTCATGATATAAGTTATAGCATGTGGGAATTTAAAATTTGAAAATTTAGGGTTCCATGAATATGTCCCTATAGGTGTCAGATTGTGTCAGTTGATAGGTTTGAATCAAATAGGATGTCAGATACCAAGTATAACTGATAGGAGGATAGTAATCGATGTGAAAAATGATGAAAATTGATGTATTTTGGTGTCTCAATTGTTGGGATTCGTATGGGAAAATTGGTGTTTGATGAAAATGGAGAAATGCTGTCAAAAATGCAGAAAATCACTTTTTAGTACGTAGGAACCGGTTCCTGTATGGGTAGGAACCGGGTTCCACGTTGAAAACTGGGCAAAAACTTGAAAAATGAATTCAGGAACCGGTTCCTGTATGGGTAGGAACCGGTTCCCCATTCAAAAATCAGGGGCGTGGTATTTTCAACTTTCAGGAACCGGTTCCCTTCTGGGTAGGAACCGGGTTCCAGGGCATTTTTCCAAATTTTTTTTAAAACTTCAAAAATTCATAACTTTCAAACCGTAAGTCCGTTTTGAGCGCCGTTTTGGACGTTATTTCCTAAATTCAATGCTCTATCTTATGAAATGAAAATATTTTAGAAAATTGAAATTATTTTGGGAATGGGGTATAATTTCGAAAGATGATGATTATTAATTAACACATGGAGATGTATGTGTAGCAGATGTACTTGGTGATGAGGATACTGATAATGTGTAGGTGAAATAGCATGGTTATGCTATTGTTTTGATGTATGCATGATTGGTTGGATATCATGATTGATTGTTTTGCATGTTTATGCTGATTTAGATGTATGCATGATTTTGATGTATCATGTTGATTTTGATGATTCAGTTATGTTAAATGAATGTAAATACATAGACTGATTAATGTTGCATGCTATTGATGTGCGTGCATATGCATTATTTTGGTGAAGTTAATTCCCATTGTGCGGAATTTGACTTGGATTGCCGATAACCGATACCCGAGTGAGGATGGGTGGTTAGGCTGGATTCGTGTCCGGGTGATTATGGACGAATCGATGGAACTGTATCCGAATGACGATGGATCAGTATTGGGTGACTTGGTCACGAAGTCGGTACCGCATGCATTGAGTCTGCATTAGTGTTTGCATAGGATTGTAACATGCTAGGATGTCTTCCAGTGTTGCAATGCCTTTATTGTTGATTGATGATGCATGATGAATTGTATGACTATGATTGTGTATTGGATTCTGATTGGTATTAAGTGGTGGAATAATATGCTTGCATTATATTATTGATTGAGAGATTTATAATATGCTTTAATTATGAGAAGTCTCACCCTTACTTTACCATTTCAGATTAAATTAGCAGCTGAGGAGTCGGTGAGGATGGCTCTAGAGCTTATCTCATAGTCCGTGTGTCGGTGTCATGCTCTGATTAGATTGTAACACTGGGGAACGATTAATTAGGAGAACCTTTATTGTTTAATCAGTTTTGAATTTGAATTTTCTTGAGAACCATGATGTTATGTTAAAATCTTGATTGTTTGTATTTCCGCTGTGTAAGACATGGTCTTATAGTGATGATGTTGTTGGAATGATGATCCTCAGTGTAGCATGGCTACTGATTGATGAAGTTGTTTTAATTATTAATTGTGACATCCCGTGATTACCGTGTTGAACTCTGATTAGAGAGGATTTAAATGTTAATTTAATTAATATATTCGGGGTATTTAGATGGGGTGTTACACTGGACAGCAGACCTTATTCTCAAATATCATGAAGTAACACATCATTTGTGTGAATTTACAAATTGAATCTTCATGATCTTCTTGTTCTTCTTCTGCATCTTCAAAAGACTTCCTAGCAGCATGTGGATTTGAGCACAGTGTGAATCGATGATTTCTTGTTTGATTTATCAATTAACATGATTCAAGATAACATTTTTTTTAATGTTTCTCTTGCTATTGATACTTGATTGATAATCTTGTTGCTTGTGTTTATCAATAATGACTTTCATTATTGTTGCATTGTGGCATGAAGCAACAACGTCTCAAATGATGATACTCCTCTTTTTATAGCCAGTTAAAAATATACCAGTTGGCCATTTGAAAAAGAGAGTCGTTACAAAATAGTACTTTCATGTCCTTTTTGTATTCCACACTTTACGCTGGTAAGGAGATAGTGGAATTAAACTTTTTTCTCGTACTTTGTATTATTTGTACCACGTTAAAGTTATCTTCTTTCCTTCTGCACTTCGGAGGCTTCTGCGAGCATGAGTTTAGAAATGGAGAATCTAACTTCTAGTTGATCAGAACTTCAAGTCTTCAGATCTTTCTATTCAGAAGCTTCAGCACTTGGTTTTGAGAAACCTTGTATCGTAACCAAAGGTTAAAAGAACTTCAAGTCTTGGAATCTTCAGAACCACGTTCTTTAGAGTCTTCAGCACTTGGTCTAGTAACCTTGTATCGTAACCTAAGTTTAGAAGAACTCCAAGTCTTGGAATCTTTAGAATCACATTCTTCAGAGTCTTCAACACTTGGTCTTTATAACCCTTTGATTCGTAACCTAAGTTCATAAGAACTTCAAGTCTTTCGAATCTTCAGAGCCACGTCTTCAGGGTCTTTAAGCACTTGGTCTTCAGAACCCTTTGTCTTTTGAAATTTGAGTCTTTAGCATCTTGACATAAGTCACACTTCTGTCTTTAGATCTTCTGACTGGTTTCTTCAGACGAACGTATTAGAGTAACTTCAGATCCTTCTAAAGCTTTTTCTTCTTACTCGTTCAAAAAAACTTATGTAGCTTAGGAGCAGAACATATTCTCTTTTAATGTCTTGGCCACGCCATTCATCAAAAGCAGAACCTGTTTGTTTATCTTAAAAATACAACAAACATTAGAGTAACAAAAATTGTTCACTCAAACATACTCTTTGTTATCATCAAAACTCAGAGACATAATTGTAGAACCAAATCTTGTTCTAACAGTGTCGACATGTGACTTATAAACTCTACAGGCTTTAAAAATGAGTTACATGTGTCGATCTAAAATAGGGATGTGTCGACACATAAAATAAGAATTTATCCATTTTTAGAAAACCTTCAGAATGTGTCGAACTGTATGGATGCATGTGTCGATCTGTGACTTACAGAAGCTACAAGCTTTAAAAATGAGTTACATGTGTCGACCTGTAATTCGAATGTGTCAACACATGCAACTAAAAATCATGCAAAAACTTAATTTTAAAAGTTTGGGTCAATTTCAATATGCTTTTTAATTACTCCTAAGACCTATAATGCAAATGAGTGCCACATAACATAGGGATACCACCTATTTCACAATCGTACCACCTTTTCCCGGTTTTGACATCATACAAAACATCTTGAAATTAAGTTGTACTCACATTTAATGGCGATGGCATGCTCTTGAGGATCGGTTTTGCCGTCGTAGAATGTCAACGACGGTGATTTGAAGTTCTCTGGGACTTGGTTGACCCAAATAGCCTGAGATAGCAGTTGGGGATTCCAAAAGCTCCTCTTCTGTATTGTCTTCCCCTATGCTTCTTTGTTGTAAGTTTGTGACTCTATCTTGCAGAGTTTCGTTCTGTTGTCTGAGGGGCCCCACCATGGCTAGCAGTTGCGCATATCTGGGAGATCTTCTAGTGACGATAATCTGCATATGACGTATTAGGATGTGACCTATGACTAATTTTACCAAGACCCCATAGTGGGCGTCAATGTTCTTGTGTAGAACAATTATCCGACCGACTTCCCAAATGATTACAAGGGAGAGCCTACTGTAGTAAATTTATAATAAGATTGGGGGATTTGGGAGCTACGACGGTGATGTGCACAGTCCTAAGAATGTATGTCTTGCTTATCCCTCGTGTGGGAGCCCCATTATATAATGTATCTTAGAGTTATCAAGAGCCTCAATCAATGACTGACTCTTGAGTTCCATAACTCATGTAACCTCTGTCGTCGCCATGAATGATGGAGTCAAGGCCGTATAACGTTGTAGTTATTGTGCGGTCGGTGGTTACGAGCATTAATGAGCCAAGTTGTTGAGTAGCCACTAATATATTCTCCTCGATCGATTAGCCTACCCGGGTCCGTGATAATGCTGGGTTGCTATCTGGGGTACCTAGATCTTGGTCCGACCTCTACATCTCCCTTTCTCTTTGCTGATTACCTAACCCGGATGAGCCTATTATTTCTGGAATGTACAGATAGGTACACCATTTTTCCCACGTTGCTGAATACCTTCTCACGAGATTTTCCATGCCAATATCTTAAATTAATCTAGTTGCTAACCATATCCTATGTTGTTCCACAAATGTGCATTTATCAACTATTTTCCCTATTTAAAGAGAAAAATGTGTCACTTCACGGATATTCAAATCATTTTTCATTCAAACTTAATTTCTCATTCTCCTTGCTGATTAGTCTCTTCTCCACTGCATCGGAGACCTATGTATCATGAGAGGAGCTCAGGAATCATCATAGTGACTTAAGAACAACTTTATAAAGATAGTTTGATGTCACATCTATATCGAAAACCTTAAGACATGAGCAGTTTACTTATATATATTGTCCACAATCTATATTTCATGACGTGGATTTTTTCCTCACACTTGATTCACCAACCATCTCTTTAAATTATGAGTTCATAATTTCATTTTGATATGTTTGTTCCTCTAATAGTTCTTTTAACTTGTAAAAAATAGATACTCGTGAGACCATCACGTTGGACTAAGAACAATCATAAGAAGATAATTTGACCTTATATCTCTATTAAGAGCATCTCATTTATATATTTTTCAACACTTTTCATCTCATATAAAACTCTTACCCATTCTTGATATAGTAACCATAAAAAAATATTAATGTTAGATAAATCATCTCAAGTCATTAAAAGTCACCCCCAACAAAACTCAATAAATTTTCAATAGCTCCCCAACTATGATTGATAAAAGAAACATAATTATGTAACAGCCATATACCCAAAAATCCGATTCATAATTTATCAGAATATGAAAAATAGAACCCCAAAATTGGATTCTCTTAAAACATATATATTCTTCTCTCTCACATGTTTTAAAATTTTACCTTTTTAAAACGAAAATGTCATTTTTCGTATCAAAATGTGTTCTCTCTATTTTGTTCAAGGGTCCAGATCTTACTCCCCTCTCATGTCATTGGAAGGGATCCACATCCACGTAAAGATTCTTAGTTCAAATCACATCTTTAATTTTATGTTTCACCTAATTTTTGAAACTCTTAGTTGATCTTTCAAAAGGAAGAAAATTTAGAAAGGTTTAACTAAAGAGTCAATTTTAATCTAATAATCTAGTTGTGTATCGATGTACAATCAAGATTAAAAATAGCAACCAAATCAATACTCTTATACACGTGCATTTCTTTTGATGGAAAGAGTTAAGAAAATGGGTCATGTCTGTGTCTATTATAATCAATATCTTAATACAAGTTTTATCTTTCTACCCCGCGACTTGTTTTAATATCTGTCTTATAAATCCTACAATTACAAAATAATTCTTTTGGATTTGTATTATAATCCAAAAAATTGTCACACGTGAACTTGAAGAGGAGCCTTAGGATTTATCTTGTTATTGGTTGATCAGAATAATCTTCAATGACTAATTTTGCTAATTAATAATTTAATATCGCACTTAATCTATATTAGCATTTTTAATGGCTCCCACCATTTTGACATATTGCAATATTGCATTCATTGATTTAACAACTGCTTTACCTTTAATCAACAAATTGACAAGTCTTAATAAATAAGACAATTGATTGGGGGATCCACTTTGGAGCTAGGAAGTATCCTTAAAGACATTCGTAAAGCAGAATTAGAATTAGTATAGTATATAGTACTACGTATGGATATAGATTTTGGGTCTTGAATACGAGGATATGGAAATCCTATTTGAGACATAAAAGGCAAAAAAATATAATAATTCATAATGAAAGGAAATTTCCTGTAGTAGTGGACAGTAAATCAACAAGGTGGTCCAATAATAACTGTCCTTGATTCATGCATAAAAACCAATTATACAGAGCAAGCATCCAAGAGCAATGAGAGAAATAAGTACTGAGGTTAAATTGTCACTATGTTGATATATTTTTCTTCAGTATGGTCCATCTGTGGCCATATGGATGTCATGCAAAGGATGTGATGATAAGAGTGCAATACAAATGCCTAACATGCATATATGGTTACTTTTTTCTGCTATGACATGGGAATAAAGCTATGGTGCTATGTGCTATTGTTGTTGTATGTAAAAATAATATACCATGTGTCGGGGATTGGGGCTAAATGACAAGTTTTCTATATAACTTGAACCTTTAATTAAGCATCTGTAGAGAATAAATTCAGTACTAAAGTAACTTTTTCAAGATCTGTTGCTTTTACTAACAATTTAAGATTTGTAAATTTTAATGTATACTAGTAATTGACATTATTGTTCATTGGAATAAAGGTTCAAAAGCTAGCTGTTTAGGTAGCTTGTACAATGAAATATTTGTTGGATAAGAGGAATCTGGTGTACAGGTTGAAAAATGTTTGGGTGGTCAAATTAAATGTTCCTCATGTGAAGATCTATGTCTGAATGAGTGAATAGATGAATGAAAAAACAAAGACCTGTCGGAAATTTCAGGGGGCTAGTGATTGGTAGAATGTACCAAAATGAAACAGCCTGGAGAGAGTTCACGAGCAGGAACTAGTTATTTGAAAGTCATAGTCACTGATAATTCAATGTACCCTCTTTATTGCTGCGGGACCAAGGTGCAAGGAGTGCATCAACTTCATAGTCATGACTCATGCCTCACTAGACTCCAGATATGGTGTTAAAGTTTATTTTCAATTCAGTATAATAAAAACAAAAGAAAAATCTATATGTTTGGATTCTCTGTAAATTTTATTATAGTGATTCTAAACATGGATGGATCTAGTATCTAGGTATGTTGTTGTGGATAATAAGTTCAAGATATGAATGAACCATTACCATACAATGAAGGAATCTTCCAATAGGATTCATGTGCAGATTACATTACATCTGATGAATCTTTCCATCAACCTAATTTTTCATTTTCAAAGAGTCAATTAAGAACCCAAGATATATAGAAGGAAAGATATTAAAGAGATATGTGAAAAGATATTATAAAATTAATATTTATATTAATGAATTCAATACACATTATCACACCGGAAAAAGGCTCCAAAAACCTTTTTTTTTACTTCTGCTAAAGCCAAATAGGCCAATATGAAAAAAATCCAAAACAAATAACAACTATAGAGACGTGTTTCCATAACACGCATTGGACACCAGACAATGGGTCCTGTATATAGTTAGGCCAAAGCTCAAGGCCAAAACAAAAAATAAAAATAAAAAATTCCCGCCAAAAATAAAATCACACGTACACACGCGCACCAAAAGTCTACACAATGCACCAGCTTCAACTTATTACTGCTTCTGCTACCATTTATTTTATCTGTGTGGGATCCCCTCCCATCAAAAGTGACTTATGCTAGATGAAAGAAGAAAGCATGCTGTCCAAAAAATAGAGTTTGACTTAGAAATATACCATTAAAAGAAATAGCTCTAACTCCAATGTTTCAAACCACTATGTTTATGCCAACCCAATTGATATAACACCTCTGAGAAACTCTGTTTTTACTTTCAATGCTTTCAAGCAATGTCCCACAACAATGTTCTGTTCTTCCCTTTCGACAATAACCAACACAGGTTTGAGTTTCCAGCTCCCACTTCTTTCTTCCATCCTTATACAACCAAACAATTAATTGCATCTCTGTATACTTCCCTTCTCTCTATCTCTATCTCTATCTGTCACTCTCTCACTTTCCCACAAAATCCCCCTCCTTTGAGAATATGAAAAGCCATGGATGAAATGGCTACACCCACCAACAAAATAATAGTAACAATAACAAATAAGAAAAGCTCACAACTCTCATGCAATATATTATAACAGAGTACTGTAATGTACTAATGTGCACCATGACTCAAGGCCAATTATGAAAACTCAAAAACCTTGTATAATAAAACTGAGGTTTCTGGACCACCACCTTATTTCTTTTTAAATTTTTTTTTCCTTTACTTGTATTATTCTTTTTTTTTTCCTTCTTTTTTTCATTGGGAGTTTCCTTTGTCAACATCTACCCACCAACAGTTATTTAATTTCCTTCTTTTATTATAGGACGGTGAGGAGGAAGAAGAAGAGGAGGATGACGAGACACTTGACCTCATAAGTGGCTGAGTTGTCACTCGCAGCTGTGGCAATACTTTAGGGGCTTTCCTTTGGTTATTGTCAATCATAACTTCTTCCATTAACCTGTAGCACCCTATAATTTTCTCCTGCAAATAAAACATCTACAATTCAAAACATGATTATTGCAATGCCACATTAACTTTGGCAAATACTAAAATTAGTCAAACTCATCATGATTTAAACTTTTACAGCATGCACTTACTTTTCTTAACCCCCCGCACCATGTCTCGGCATGCTCCGGCTTAACTAGAGACCAATTAGGAATTTCGTTAGCTGCATAGAGTATAGCCGCCGCAGCAATGCATGATGGCCAATATGCAAGAAAGTTTGGCTCTGCAAAAATATATTGCCAATTTGAATCATTTGTTGACACAAATTAATTCTTATCAACTACCTCAACAACTCATGGTGTAGATTTCATATCTTTAAATGGCCCCAGGAATCAAAAGCATATACATTGGAGATGCATAAAATAAAATAAAAAACTTACCTTGGATATGAGATAAAATAACTTGTGTAGCTCGTGAAATGAGGAACCCGGTAAAAATTTCAGTGGAATCTAACTTGCATGCAAAGAAACTGAGGAAGCTAAAAGGGGTAACTGATCTTAGCCTCCAATCCAAGACACTTAGAACAAGTAGCTCCATTCTTCTAATTGTTCTGGGTTCAAATATGTATTTGGCACCTTCTACCTGAATTAAATTATTCCAATAAAAAACTGTCAAGTATGCAATAGTAGTACATAGCTAAGGACAAAGCTTGAGTTAGCATAAATTTAATTAACTAATGTATTATTTTTTAATGCAGAATGTACTAAGAATACAACTCATACGGTCATACATAAATATATACTTTTCTTTTGACAACACAGATAAATATATATACCTGAAGGTCCAATAGAGAAGGGACTATAGTTTCCTCCATCTTGGCCGCTAGAGACAAGGAAGCAACTGAAAGAAGTTGCAGTGGCCACCCATTTGATTGCTGTAAACATATTTATATGTGTCAAACACTAAGTTAAGAACAAAAATTATTATATACCATCATTATTACTTTATTCACAAGTCATAACTCCTCATACTTTCGGGCACACTTCCCCACGCGCAATGCACGTGCCTAACGTACTCAAAACATCACCTAGCTGTCATTCTTTTTATTTTTCAACAAAATCATTAGGATGAGTTATAATAGTACGAAATATTTTTAAATAATTCTTTTTTTATAGTTTAAAAAATTCTAGATAGGGGACTTAAAACAGTAAATAATTAAATATAGATAGTGAATCCTGTCAATAAAATATAATATATAGTATAAAAAGTTATTTCAATTTAATTCATCATTATAAAACTAAATTAAAAATGATGAATATTAATATTTATATTCATTTTAGACATTACATTTTTTATAAATAAAACTCTATGCATTATCTATAGTAAATAAGTGACTTGCATTTTTTCATTAATATGGACAAAATAATTTAATGTTTCAAATTATTTTAAAATTATTAAAAATAAAAAATAATCAACTTTAAATAATTGAATAATGAATACGTACTCAATACAAAAATCAGTAATGAAGTGTTTGCCTAACAAGTATTACTAATTCTGTATCTAATTGAGAAATGGAGATTATTTAAAAGATAGATTACAAATCTAAAAGTTTAATAATGTAAAAGAACTTTCATTTGCTTATGGTTAGTCTTTCGCAAAAAGTATCAAGTACACAAAAAGCACAATAATACTATTCCTCAAATATCATTTCTACGAAGAAAATCTAATCAACATGCGCAAATATTTTTAAATACTTTCTTTATTAGTTAACATTAATATAGATTTATTTTATAAAACACATTTAACAAAATGCATTTGAATTTTAATCGATAAAAGTAATATTTAAAAGTGTGTATTAAAAAAATTAGAGCTACACTACTTAATAAAAAATGGTTGAGAAATTTGTAGATTCATTTTCTCAAACGAATTAAAGTAGAATTTATTAGACACCTATATAATGTTCGTACTTGAACAAAAATATTTATAACAAAAAATAATATAATAATAATAATAATATGAACACACTTTGACATTATTGAAATACATTCATCTATAAATATAGTTGTGAGGCTCAAAACCCTTAATAAAAATAATTGAAATTTACATAAAATAATACATTTTATAATTATTTTATTAAATATTATTTTAATTCATTCTTCTAATATTTTTAGTCCACATTGAAAACAGTGTGTCAATCTTATAACCAAGAGGTCAAAACTGTTTAGTGAGTAAAATCAATTAATCAAATATCAAATCTCAATAGTTAAATATTAAATCAATGGTAAAGGGGCTTGAGTCCAGTTTTAACTGTCGCGTCGATAAATTGTACTAACACTTGATTTATCGTGTTGTGCAATGTAAAACTTTTTTTCACCTATCCTTAAAATTTGAACGCATTTAAATCAAAATTAAATCAATTGAATAATTTAAAATATTTTTATCGTGAGCAATTTTGCTTCACATAAGAAAAGTCATAGGCATTTTTTTTTAAGAGAAAACTCGTAGGAATAATTTTTTTGTCAGAAGCCATAGATAATTAGTGCTTAGATTTTTTTCCACCACATGCATCCGCAGATTCAGTAATTATATTCCATTTAAGTCAAATTTTTTCTTCAATTTTACTTGAAATTACGATATTGGACTTCTCAGAACTCACCGGCAACTGCCGAGAATTCAAGAACCGATCCATGTAGTTGACGGCGAGATACGCCGTGAGCGGTTGAAAACCGTGATAAGCATGTACCTGCATCCACCAGATCGCAATCCGATTCAGATGTGAAAGAAAAATGATGAAAATGAATGTCCGATTGTGAAAAAACTGGTTAGATTCGGAGTTTTACCTTTAGGATCCATGCAACGGATTCTTCTCTGGCCGATGCATCGATCGGGCGAGACTGTAACTTTGAGAAATAGTCAAATCCGAGGATGAACTTGTGTTCGTCTTCGATTAATCCGGCGATGAACTCATCCTCCGGCGGCGGAGACGAATCGACATCAGAGAAACTTTCCGCCGGCGAATCTCCGGATAAGATGCTGGAGGTTTCCTCGCTGCATAGGAGGTCGTCATCGGGGAAAAAGTTGGAGTAGGAAAGCGACATCGGAAGTGGAGGCGATTCATTCTGATGCCATGGTTTGTGATGAGATCGGCCGCCGGGGAATGGTCGGAGAAGTTGCCGGAGTGGATAGTGGTGGTGAGAGTATGGAGAGTGAGAGTGTGGAGAGTGTTGTTGTTGATGAAAGTTACTTGTAACTCTTCTTGGGTTTGTTTGAATATAAATATGCGATGCTTTGGTTAGTTTTTTTTTTTTTTTTAGATTTTGGAAGGAGTTTTTGGGTTTCCCGGGAAAAAGTTAATTTCCCGATCTTTTTTAGCGCCAGTTGGACAGCATGTGCTACGGATGGTGAAAATTACCTCAACAACCCATTGGTTAAATTCATTGATATTTATCTCTATAATAAACATTTAATTCTCTTTTTTTTAACAAATACAACAAAAAATTGTGATTATTAAATGTGTTTAATTTTATTTCTAAAATCTAGTTTAAAAAGGAGGTTATTTATATATTCGACAATACGAGAATCTAAGTGTGTTTGTTTTTACGTTTATTCGTCGTCGCTGTCGTGCGTTTTTTGGACCGTTCATCGTGATTTTTAGAAGCAGGTAGGAGTAGCTTTTATGGCACCGTAGTTTTTTGCCGTGATTTTATTAGTTCCAAACATAGGCTAAGTAATATTAGAGTTTAAATAATGTATAACTTTGTTCTTGGAAAAAATATTTTTTTTATTAGTTTTTTTTTAAATTGATCATAAGGGATCAAAAAATAGTAAAGGATTTGATATGTTACGAGTTTTGAGAGGGATGAAATGTCCATCATTGTTGATCCATTAATTTTCACACGGACCTTTTTTTTTTTTATGTTATTCATATTGTTATGGCTTTCAAGATTTTCGTGTGTATACCTCAGTGTATTCTAAACAACTACAAATCTCTCTTGTTTTCACTTTCGTGTTCCATCTATACTTTTGATCATCTCTCATAGTAATTAAACCACCATTATTGAGTGTTTCCCCTTCATTTAGTAACGTTTTCAACTTCCATTAACCATATAACGTTCAGTCGTCATACTTATTGCCATAATGCCTCCTTAATTAATTAATATAACATTCCTATCATCATTTAATAGTTAATAATATAATGTTTGTCGCGTCTCCAAAAATGGAAGATTGTAACGCTTTGTTCATTCATAAAGTCCATTTAGCCGAGGTGTGAGTGTACATGTCCGGGTACGGTTACTTAGACCTAGTAGAGCCGATGACTAACTCGACCTAGACGGTTATGGCTAGCTCGGCTCAGACGTTACACATTGGTCGGCCAACTAAAGGATTCAACTGCCAAAATAACTCTTGATGGCGCACGTTACTATTCATAATGGCGGAGGTTATGGATAGTTATAGTTGCTCAGTTATGGTTAAGAAAGAGGCATGATAATTACAGGATACATTTAATGAGGTCTTTACACCTTTATAAAAGGGCTCCCGATTGAGGGATAAGTAAGACACTTAGCTTGGAACTCAATGCAACTTACTTGTAGTTCCAAATCCTTAAACATACTCAACTAATTATTCTAGCAAGAACATTTGGCGTCCACCGTGGGGCCTCGGCAAAAACCGCATTAGAATTACAAAGACAGAATGTCTACAACACCAGAGCATGATCCACTTCAGCCAAACTTGGCGCAGTTGCTGGCCATTATTGACGATTTACGTCACCACAACGACGCCTTGCAAGATAGCGTTCAGACTCTTCAATAGAGGAGCCTGGACGAGACTGAGGAACAGGAGGCATAACTTTTGGAGCCTCAGCCTTTGTCCCAGGCCATTTGGGACGATCAAGTCCCAAAAAAATTTAAACCTCCCATCTTGATAACGTATGATGGGAAGTCTGATCCGCAGGAGCATATAATCGCTGCCAACAACATCATGGCTCTAATTGGAGCCAGCGACTCCTTGAAATGCAAGTTGATGGCAGGCACTTTCAGGGAGTCAGCATTAAGATGGTATATGGGCTTGCCTCGGCTCTCTATCGTCAATTATCAAGACTTCAACAAAAAGATAATTCAACAGTTCTCGGCAAATCGTCATCGGAAGGTGGATAATACTTCTCTCTTCAATGTCGGGCAACTACAATCAGAATCGTTGAGGGACTATATGGCGCATTTTAATGAAGAAACTATAAAGGTTTCTCAGTTGTCTGAAATTACTCATCTAGGTAATTAGATGAATGTGGAAGAGGAGGCTGAAGTCATTGAGATTCTGAGGCGAAACATTGACCTTTTTTCCTGGAAGCCATCAGACATGTCGAGAATAGATCTAAGTGTAATGTGCCATCACTTAGCTCTTGACCTTGATGTTAAACCTGTCTCACGACGGAAGCTAAAAAGTGGTAAAGAGAAAAGAAAGGCGATTGTAGAAGAGGTTGATAAATTGATCAAAGTCGGGTTCATTGGTGAGGTTCAATATCCGACTTGGTTGTCCAATGTGGTTATGGTTAAAAAGAAAACTGGAAAATGGAGGATGTGCGTAGATTTCACAGATCTTAACAAAGCTTGTTCGAAGGATTCTTACCCTCTTCCACACATCGACCATTTGATAGACGGGGCCTCTGGCTTCCGTCTGTTGTGTTTCTTATATGCTTACTCCGGGTACAACCAAATTAGGATGAATTCGGCAGACGCGTCAAAAACCGCTTTTTATAACGGATCGAAGTAACTACTATTATGAGGTAATGTCGTTCAGTCTGAAGAATGCTGGTGTAACACGGTGGGAGAACTAACTTGTTTGTTTTGTGTTTTATCGCAAATTTTATGGATAGCAAGATTTTCCATCGACTTTTCTTTTATCCAATAAATGGAAGGTGAAAAGAATAGGAAAATACCTTCGTTAGATTCTGAGTAAGGGAGGCAGTTATGAAAAGGGAAGGTGTTAGAACCCTTTCCATCCGTAGTTATCTACGTGCTCTTAGTTTCTTAGCTCACTTTGAAAAAATTGCTTTATGTGTTTGTGTAGTTTGAAAATGTTTTGAAAAAGGCATTTCTCTTTGACTTCGTAATGATTCTCGTTGGAATGCATATGAAGTGTTCGGAAATATTTATTTGGAAAATGTTTAACTTTGTAATGATTCTCACTGGAATGTATACAAAGTGTTCAGAAACGTTTTTGAAAAGTGTGAGGTGTGAAAAAATATTTGATTGGAGCAAGCAACATAGTCTTATTACCTACTCATAATGGTCGTTTCCATGTTATTTTTCCTTCTCTTTTATAATAAGGTTATCCATACCATTAGTTGGTTGATAACTTTATTCCTTGAATATGAAGGGACAATCAAAGGGTCATCGTTTGGTCATAGAAGGCAACATGTAGGGATACCTTAGCAATTTTGTAGGGACCATCATCACTGTTCGTATGCAACAATCAAGGGACGAGATGATGTATTTGTAGGCAACATCGAGGGTCATCGAGAGACTATGATCTTTGTATCGAAGGGACTATGATGATGTTATTCGTAAGCGTCTTTGCTAATGGTATCCCTACGTTCGAGGGACATGACCATGTTATTCGTAAAGTCAACAAGAGAGGATACCCTAAGGGCGTGCATGTGTGAAGAGAGTGTGTTGTATTTAGATATGTTATCTTGAGATTAGAAGTGATCTAGGGTTGATTTTAGTCTTAGCATGCAAACCCTAATTACTAGCAGTTAGATATATGTACAGGAAAATAAAGTGTAGAAAGTAAAAGTGCGGAAACGTAAATTCTACGCTATTACATGACTCTAGGGAAGATACATAATAGGAGTGCGGAAAGTAAAGGCAGAAAATGTAAATCTACGCTATTACAGAATAAAATTTTGCGACCTATACATCTTTTCTAGAATTGTAAATGCGAAATAATGTAAATAATCAGAATGATAAAAATGTTAGTGAAAATGTTTTTGAAAATTAGTAGAAAAATGCTTTTAAGGTTAGTAACCCTAATTACTAGAAGAAAATATTTTTTGGAGAATTTTCTGGATTAATTTGAATGTGGAAAAAGTAATTAAAAGCTAATTTATGATTAATTAACAATTAATTAAAATATAAGTGAAAAAATGATTTTTTTAATGTCAATAGGTATTTTTCTGACCTAAATGCAAAAAGAAAATATTTTTTGTGATTTTTGAAAAGGTTTTAATTAATTTTGAAAAGAAGATTAAATAAAATGAGAAAATAGAAAAAAAAATAAGAAAATAAGAAAAAAGTTTGGAAAAGTGAGAAAAGGAAGGGGGCCTATGGGTTTACCATACGCGCGCTTACCAACTGAGCCAGGCTGCTTAACTGTTATCAAAACACAACCATTTTAGAAGATGGCGTATATTTAGATAATGATCTTCTATAAGCCTTTTTAGAATATCTTCTTATCATAACATTTTGTTGGTGCTTTCTATCAGAATTGTATTTGTCTACTTCTATCAAAAGTTACTTCTATCAGAAGTTTACACATGGTGCTTCTATCAGAGGTTGGCACTTGCATGCTTCTATCAGAAGTTACTTCTATTAGAAGTTTACACATGGTGCTTCTGTCAGAGGTTTGCGCTTGCATGCTTCTATCAGAAGTTACTTCTATCAGAAGTTTACACATGGTACTTTTGTCAGAGGTTTGCGCTTGCACGCTTCTATCAGAAGTTGTATTTCAATCTTCACTCAGAAGCTTTCTTTACAGCGTGCGTGTTCTAGAAGTTCTTCCTTAGAACTTCTAAATTTATCTTCTGCTCAACAGGGTGTAACGTTCCACTTTAGCACTTGAGTCAGAACATATTAACGTGTTCTATTTTGAATTTTCAAACAAAACACGTGTGGGCCCCAGGGGGGTTTGAATGGCCCAATCAAAAAGCACCACGCATAGGTCACCGGGGTCAAACGTTCAAACCACCGTCCAGGGTGGTCAACTTCGTCTTCTCCGGCGAGGTCAGATTCCAAACCTGCAAATTAGAGAGAATCAAAGTACAAGGTTAAGCCTATCCCCCCTAAATCGACCCCTATGAGTTCAGTGGTGGTGTCCGTTTAGTCTGAAAGTGCCTGCAACTATGGTTTCGAAACTTCTCAATTTTGAAGCCCTAACAATGGTAGATGGCTATTTGGCCATCAAAACTCATCAACGATTGCCCAGATCTGTTCCTTATCATCATGGGATCATGTTAATGGGGTTAGAACAAATTAAAACATGTTGTAATTTGAAATACGATAGACAGAAGAAATTATGAAAATATGAGTTATGTACAATGAGTTTCAGCATGTTATGGATATGGATGATGATCCATACTTACCTAAGCTTACCTCAGGAGCACGAATTAGTGCTTGGAATCGCTTGAGGACGGCTGGAACTTGTGATACGAATTTGCAAGTTTCTTGAAAAAATTTGTGAGTTTAGGGTTTGTTCTTGGAGGCAAGGATTCGTGTTTTTTGCTTCTGATCATGCAGTGTATATATAGAAGAGTGCATTAGGTCAAGAATAATGGGAGAATATATTGCCTTGAATGCCGGGAATATCTCATTTGAAATTTTATCAAATCTTTCCAAAAGTGATTCAATTTTTCCATAATGCATGGTGCACGAAATTTCCAGCTAGCATGGGTTATCTTGGACCCCAAGACAAGTAGAAATCAGGCCCAACTCATCTTAACTTTTACCTTTGTATTTTATTTAATTAAAATTGAATTTAAATCATTAAATTCAAAAATAAATCAAATAAATAAAGGATGGGCGTGCACTTTAGTTTTCAGGCCATGGATAATTTCAAGATTAAGTTTGGATCATAAAATCTTAGGCCCATTTGGAAGAAATTTGAATTTGCTAGGTATTTTTCTTCATGCACCTCTTCAAAAATGTCAAACTTGCACAAATTGTATCTTGCTCAATTTTCAACATTTTTGGGTGTTCTTGGACTTTTTAGAAAGCTCAAGATGTCCTCTAAACACTCCTTTTGGTTTCATCTTCATTGAAGTTTCCATTTTCATATACACTTCTTTGCAAAAAGATGACTTTTTGTTGACTTTTAGAAGGACCTCTAATGTTTTGATCCATAACTCTCAAATGATGAATTTTTGGCCAAATCTTGTGATACATGAAGTTGTAGAGAATTTAATTCTCTTCAAAATGAGCTTTGGTGGAATTTTTTTTGATAAAGTATATGAAAGTTATGCTTGGTCAAAGTTTGTTGACTTTTTGTCCAAAAACCCTAATTTGGAAACTTTGACTTTTGAGCAAATCTTGACTTTTCTTGATGAATCATGATCAAACATTGATCATATGATGAATTTGACTTCAAAATATTGGTGTTGACCAAAAATGATGAAGTTTGATTGTATGTTGACCATAATTGACTTTTGTCCAATACAATTGATTTTCAACCATCTGAGCAATTGATTGAGCAAACTTGAGTTGTATGGATTGAAACTTGATATAGTGATCTATCATACCGCAAAATTTGCCCTCTTACTTCTCAAGACATTTCGCATATCCATGCCCAAAGATTTCACAAGGGTTGACCAGACAAGCTCTCTCCTAAGCAGTTAACTCAAACTAGGGTTTGGCCATCCTCAAATCAAGGTGGACCTCTAACACTTCCAGTGGTCATCATGCCTCATCATATGCTTCAAAGAATCTCCATGTCAAGTTTCAAGCCTTATAAGTCAAGTTTCATCAGACAATTGCTCAGATGATTGAAAATTAGTTGTATTGGACAAAAAGTCAATTGTGGTCAACATACAGTCAAACTTCATAATTTTTGGTCAACATCAATATTTTGAAGTGATATTCATCATTTGATCAAGGGTTGATCATGATTCACCAAGAAAAGTCAAGAATTGATCAAAAGTCAAAGTTTCCAAATTGGGCTTTCTCAGACAAAAGTCAACAGAACTTTGACCAAGCATAACTTTCACATACTTTATTAGAAATTTTTCCACCAGAGCTCATTTTGAAGGGAATTCAATTCTCTACAACTTCATGTCTCACAAGCTTGGGCAGAAAATGCTTCATTTGGAAGTTATGGATCAAAACATTACAGGTCCTTTTCAAAGTCAACAAAATGTCAACATTTTGTTTTGAAGATATATTAATGCATTCACAAGCACAAGGGACGAAATCCTTGCCTCCAAGAACCCTACCCAACCTCAAAAAATTCGTGTGATACAAGCAATTGGCAGCCATGGTTTCAGTCGAATTCAACCAATTCTAAGCACTCAAACACATTCCCGGAGGTCCTCTGATCCATTCCAGATACTCACAAGCCAGCAATACCTCCAGAATCACGAATTCCAGATCACAGTTTGGTTCAAATATTTCAAATTCGATTTTTTATTTTCATGCTTATTTAACATGTTTTGATTGTTTGTTTGTGTTTAGAATGAGGTTTCGAAGCTTTCTGCATTGGTTAATTGTGTTTTGAGTACAGGAATTGGAATCCACCATTACTAGGTTTTGAAGGTCCGAATTAGGGCTTTGCGTTTTAGACAAAATTAGCCAAAACCAGTGGTACCATCACACTCAGGAGGCCAAACCGAATCGATCCATGTACTCACCATGAATTTATATTGCTTGTATATGATTTTGAAAATATGCAGGGGTTTTAGTGGCGAACGAAGCCGTCGCTATAGGTTGTTGCTACGGACAAAAACCGTAGGTAAAAGTTTGTGTTTAAAAATTCAAATGAGGAAGACGATGAAGCTTGGCGCGGTTTTTGGATTTTCAGAATTCAATTTCCTTTAAAATGTTTTTGTTTCATATTACTAACACCAAACGCAGGTTGGTCCAGTGGTAAGCAGCGCGCGCGTGTGAAAGGGATGTCCTGAGTTCGAATCCTGGCATCCTCACTTATTTTTTACACTTTTTGCAAACTAACTCTTTTTTCTTATTTTCTTCATATTTTTCTTCTTAATTTAATTTCCTTTCAAACAATTCTCTAACACATCAAAAATCACCAAAAAATATTTTCTTTTTGCATTTAGGACAGAAAAATGTTTATTTAATTTTTGACATAAAAATTAATATTTTTGCATGCATATTTTAATTAATTGTTAATTAACCATAAAATTGACTTTTAATTGCTTTTCTTCATTAAAATCAACCCAAAAAATTCCCAAAAAATTATTCTATCATCTAATTAGGATTACTAACCTAAAAACTCTTTTTCCTAACTCAAAAATCCTTTTTACTAACATATTTTCTCTTATTTATCTGATTATTTTTCTGATTATTATGTATCTGCTTCCAGGTTGTAATAGTTAGGATTAATTTTCTCGCATTCTTTTTCAATATTATGTAACTGCTCATGGGATGTAATAGCTTAATTAGGATTTACTTTCCGCACTCCTATATTATGTAACTGCCCCAAAGCCATGTAATAGCGTAGGATTTACTTTCTGCACTTTACTTTCCGCAATTTACTTTTCGCACCCATATAAACTGCTAGTAACTAGGCGTGTATGGCAAGATAAAAACGAATGTAGATCGCTTCTAATTCCAAGATAATATATCTGAATTTAACACACCTCTTCACACATGCACCCCCTAGAGTATTCTCTCTCGTTGCCTTTCGAATAAATGGTCAAGACCCTCAAATGTAGAGGTATCCTAGTATCGTTGCCTACAAACATATCATCATAGTCCCTTCGATACAAAGATCATAGTCCCTCGACATGGCCTACGAAAACATGATCTCGTCCCTCGATTGTTGCCTACGAAAAGTGATGATCGTCCCTTTGAATGTGCTAGGATACTCCTACAAGTTGCCTTCTATGACCATCCGATGTCCCTTCGAATGTCCCTTCTACATCCAACGAATAGGGTTACCTACCAACTAATGGTATGGATAACACTATTCTAAAGGAAAGTAAAACAACACGAAAACGACCGTTCTGAGTAGGTAATAAGACTTTTAGTTGCTTGCTCTATCAAAATACGTTTCACACCTCACACTTTTGTCAAAGTTATAACATTTTTTCAAAAAAAAAAATGAAACATTTCCAAACACTTCGTATACATTCCAGCGTGAATCATTACAAAGTCAAAGCGAAATGCCTTTTCAAAACATTTTTCAAATACACACACAGAAAGAAATTTTTTAAGTGAGCTAAAAGCAACTAAGAGCCCGTAGATAACTACGGATGGAAAGGGGTGCTAATACCTTCCCTTTTCATAACCTTTTCCCTTACTCAGAATCTAACGAAGGTCTTTTCTGTTCTTTTCACCTTCCCTTAATTGGATAAAAGAAAAGTCGGTGGCAACTCTTGCTATCCGCAACATTTGCAATCAAAAGCAAAACAAATTCCAAAAGTCAGTTCTCCCACCGTATTACATGATCCTTTGAGACATATGAGGAGGTATGATGACCACTTGAGGTAATAGAACTTGATCTTGTCTTGAGAGAAGCAAACCCTAGTTGTGGGTTGATTGCTTAGGAGAGGGTTCATATAATCTACCCTTGAGAAATTCTTGAGTACGGAGATGTGGATTGTCTTGAGAAATAGGAGGGATAATTTTGGGGTATAAAAGCTAGGGCGACCTATCAAAGACTTATGGATATGGTATTCGCTCCGCATATTGGCCGGAATATTGAAGTTTATGTAGACAACATGGTTACAAAAGCAGTTGAAGAGCGGAAGCATGTCCTAAATCTTGAGGAAACCTTTACAGCAATTCGCATGTATAATATATATTTGAATCCATACAAGTGTACATTCGGGGTACAAGCCAATAAGTTTTTAGGGTTCATGTTGACAAGCATAAGAATTGAGGCTAACCCAAATAAATGTCAGGCGGTAATTGATATGAGAAGTCCTACTTCTATTCAAGAAGTTCAGCAGCTCACATGCTGATTAGCAGCTTTGTCCCGATTCCTATCATGCACCGGTGACAAGTCAATTCACTTCTTCGCAGAAATCTAAAAAAGAGTTGACTTTGAGTGGACGGAAGTATGTGAGCAAGCGTTTTAAGAAGTAAAATAGTTCCTGTCAACTCCTCTGGTGTTGTTCTTGCAGGAAAAACTTATATATATGTATTTAGGGATTTGGAGGCTCAAGTTTGATATCTTGAACTCCAAGCTTAAGATTATCTTGATTATCCCGCTGGCGGGAGCCCTATATATACCATGACTGCGTGACTTCCATCCCCCTGTGCCAATAACGGCTTCCATCTCCTTAACTGAATTAGAGATGCGTAACGTCATTCGTTTCTAGAAATGATGGCTTTATAGTGTAACATGCACCGCCAAGATCAATGCAGCAGTTACCTCCAGCTCGTCCGTAACACTCGTTTTACTAGACGGGTTAGATCTTAGCTCATATGGCCGGGATGTATACCCGGTCCATATCTCGGCCTCCATACCCTCCATCCAGGAACCATTCTCGGTTACTGCCTCCATACTCTCTATTCGAGTATCATTCTCGACTCCTTCTATGTCCCTTCCGACTTTATAGCTTGACTGGGATTTTATGTACGATCAGGTGCTATCCAGACCCAAAGAGAATGAGCCTTTAGTTTTGTACCTCGTCGTCTCTCATAGCGCCATCAGTTCCATTTTGGTCCAGGATGGAGAAGTTGGAGAACGACCAGTGTATTTCGTTAGCAAAGTATTGAAAGGGGCAGAGTTGAGATACCAGAAAATTGAGCGCCTAGCTTTAGCATTGGTGGTAACTGCACGGAAGCTGAGACACTATTTTCAGGGTCATCCCATCCAGGTGAAAACAAAGTTCTCGTTGAAACAAATATTTAAGAAGCCGGATCTAGTTGGGAGGATGGTATCTTGGGCGGTGGAGCTCTCCGAGTACGACATCGAGTTCACACCTCGAACTAGCATAAAGTCCAAGGCATTGACAGACTTTGTTGTTGAGTTTAGTTCCCCATCAAGTGATAAGGTGTCCACAAGATGGGTTCTTTTTGTAGACGGTTCATCTAACCTAAAGGGTAGTGGAGCCGGAATAGTCCTAGAGGGCCCTGGGGACATCATTCTGGAGTATTCCTTACGTTTTGGTTTTTAGACTAGCAACAACCAGGCTGAGTACGAGGCACTTATAGCCGACATGAAGTTGGCTTTAGAAGTTGGAGTAACACATTTGATTGTCCGCACTGATTCTAGGTTGGTGACCGGGCAAGTTGGTGGAAGTTTTCAAACAAAGGATCTTATATTGATAAAATATGTTCACCTAGCCTTGCAACTATCTAAAAGGTTTCAGGACTTTGAAGTGTGTCGCATCCATAAGGAAGATAATGCTCGGGCCGATTTGCTTGCTCGTCTGGCCAGTACTAAAGGGTCAGGAATGAACAAAACTGTTATCCAAGAGACTCTTGTCATACCCAACATTGAAAAAGATGAGATGTTTGTCATTATTGAATATACGAGTTGGATGACTCCAATTGTCAAATATATACAGCAGGATCTCTTGCCAGACAACAAGGAAGAAGCCAAGCAAGTTAAAAAAGCCTCTGCTAGGTATGTTGTGATAAATAATAAACATTTTAAAATTGGGAGAACTCTTCCCATGCGTCGCTGTATATCAGAAAACGATGTAAAATTAATTATGAAAGAAGTGCATGGAGGTGTATGTGGAAATCACTTGGGTGGTCGGTCTCTGGCGAGTAAAATACTCTGGGCTAGTTACTATTGGCCTACCATGATAAAAGATTGTATTCATTTTGTTAACTCCTATTTAAAATGTCAAATGTTCACACCTATCATCCACACGTCGGCTGAACTACTCCACTCAGTGCTCACCCCTTGGCCTTTCCATCAATGGGGGCTGATATCCTGGGTCCATTTCCTATAGCGCCCGGGCAGTTGAAGTTTCTCATTGTGGTCGTGGACTACTTTACTAAGTAGGTGGAGGCCGAGGGTGTAGCTCTGATAACAGCTAAGAGGGTACGACGTTTCTATTGGAGAAATATTATATGCCGATTTGGAATACCTCGCATCATCGTCTCCGACAATGGAACTCAGTTTGCAAGCTCCTCCGAGGTAGAGTTTTGTAAAGAGCTCGGTATTTTTAACAAATTTATTTCAGAAGAGCATCCTCAAGCGAATGGGAAGGTAGAGTTAGATAATAAGGTAATCTTGAATGCTTTGAAAAAGAAGTTAGACGACGCCAAAGGCTTGTGGGCGGAACATCTACATGAAGTCTTATGGGCATATCATATTATCGTTCACTCGACGACTAGGGAAACTCCTTATCGAATGGTGTTTGGAGCTGATGCAATGATTCCTGTGGACGTTAGCTTGCCCTCCTGGCGGCGTAAAAATTTTGAACAAGGCATGAACACTTAGGCTTTAAATGTTGAGGCCGACTTGTTAGATGAGATAAGGAACAACGTGCACTTAAGGGAGATTGCAGCTAAGCAAAGAATAGCTTGCAGATACAACTTGAAAGTAAAACAATGAGTTTTTGAATAGGGATATTTGGTCCTAAAGAAGGTTACTGATCCCACAAAAAAAAAGGAAAACTATATCCTAACTAGGAGGGACCATTCAGGGTCATTGAGAAGTTGGAAAAAAGAGCATACAAGTTGGAGACTTTAGAGGTAGTCGAAATACCTTGGACTTGGAATGTAACTAGTCTTAGGTTTTATTTCAGTTGAAATTTCAGGGAACAAATGTAATAAATCGGTGTACTCTTTTCCCCTAGGCAAGGGTCGGGATTTTTAATGAGGCACCTTAAAAGCAAAGTTAGCTTGTGTAAAGGAAACTAGGATGTAAAACAGGATCCCTGCCGAGTTCCACTATGGTGGTTCTCCCCCGGTATTATCTGAGTGTTCGCCAAAGGGTTCCCTACCGAGTATCACTTCAATGATGCTCCCCGACATAACTCGGTGTCTCGCCAAGGTTCATCCTCGTCAGGGGATCTGTCCCAAAATATTGCATTCACCAAAGGGTTTCCTGCCGAGTATCATTTCAATGATGCTCCCCCGACATAACTCGGTGTCTCGCCAAGGTTCATCCTCATCAGAGACCCTGTTCTAAAATATTGCGTTCACCAACGGATTCCCTGCCGAGTATCATTTCAATGATGCTCCCCTGACATAACTCGGTGTCTCGCCAAGGTTCATCCTCGTCGGGGGCTCTGTTCCAAAATATTGCATTCACCAAAGGGTTCCCTGCCGAGTATCATTTCAATAATGCTCCCCCGACATAACTCGATGTCTCGCCAAGGTTCATCCTTGTCAGGAGCTCTGTTCCAAAATATTGCGTTCACCAAAGGGTTCCATGCCGAGTATCATTTCAATGATTCTCCCCCGGCATAACTCGGTGTCTCGCCAAGGTTCATCCTCGTCAGGGGCTCTCTTCCAAAATATTGCGTTCACCAAAGGGTTCTCTGCCGAGTATCATTTCAATGAATCTCCCCCCGCATAACTCGGTGTCTTGCCAAGGTTCATCCTCGTCAGGGGCTCTGTTCCAAAATATTGCATTCACCAAAGGGTTCCCTGCCGAGTATCATTTTAATAATGCTCCCCCAGCATAACTCGGTGTCTCTCCAAGGTTCATCCTCGTCAGGGGCTCTGTTACAAAATATTGCGTTCACCAAAGGGTTTCCTACCGACTATCATTTCAATGATGCTCCCCCGACATAACTTGGTATCTCGCCAAGGTTCAACCTTGTCAGGGGCTCTGTTCCAAAACAAATAAAGGCTCACGCCGAGTTCTACCTCATTAAGTTCTCCCCGGCAAAGCCTGCACCCCTCTAATAAAAAGCTTTATGTCATAGCTCGGTGCTCCACTGTAATCAAGCTCGGTACAATGGGTTTTAACTCATGTGTTTCCCCGACTTGGCTCAACGCTCATACTTAAGAAAATGCTTTGCTTAAATTATATAGCATCATTCAAGCATCTTGGTAATGACCGACTTTATAATCGCCATGGGCTCTGCACATTGCCGCATTCTCGGATTGACTCAATACGTGTTTAAGTCAAATGTATTCAAATATATTGCCAAGGCATCAAAATCGTCCACTCCGGTCAATCCTATAGTGTAATACGGTGAACTGACTTTGAGATTTTTGTATCGCAAATGTGCGGATAGCAAGAGTCGCAACCGACTTTTCTTTTATCCAATTAAGGGAAGGTGAAAAGAACAGGAAAAGACCTTCGTTAGATTCTGAGTAAGGGAGAAGGTTATGAAAAGGGAAGGTATTAGCACCCCTTTCCATCCGTAGTTATCTACGGGCTCTTAGTTGCTCTTAGATCACTTTAAAATTGTGCTTTCTGTGTGTTTGACAAAAATGTTTTGAAAAGGCATTTCGCTTTGACTTTGTAATGATTCATGTAGGAATGTATATAAAGTGTTCGGAAATGTTTCATTTTGAAAAGAGTTTGAACTTTGATAAAAAGTGTGAGGTGTGAAAAGTATTTTGATAGAGCAAGCAACTAAAAGTCTTATTACCTACTTAGAATTGGTCGTTTTCGTGTTATTTTACTTTCCTTTAGAATAGCGCTATCCATACCATTAGTTGGTAGGTAACCCTATTCGTTGGATGTAGAAGGGACATTCGAAGGGACATCGGATGGTCAAAGAAGGCAACTTGTAGGAAGTATCCTAGCACATTCGAAGGGACTATCATCATTTTTCGTAGGCGACAATCGAGGGTCAAGATCATGTATTCGGAGGCGACATCGTGGGTCTTATGATCTTTGTATCGAAGGGACTATGATGATTTATTTTGAAGGCAACGGTGCTAAAATACCTCTACGTTCGAGGGACTTGACCATTTGAATTCGTAAAGGCAACGAGAGAGAATTACCCTAAGGGGTGCATGTGTGAAAAGAGTGTGTCAATTCAGGTATTTTATCTTGAAGTTAAGAGTGAGCTATGTTCAATTTTAGTCTTGCCATACACGCCTAGTTACTAGCAGTTTATAGGGTGCAGAAAGTAAATTGCGGAAATGTAAAGTGCGGAAAGATAAATCCTACGCTATTACATGGCTTTGGGGCAGATACATAATTGAAAAGTGCGAAAAGTAAAAACCCTAATTAAGCTATTACATCCCATGAGCAATTACATAACATGAAAAGAAAACGATAAAAAATTGTCCGAAACGGGATAACCTGTGAAAAGATGAAAAATCGGGAAATATGATGAAGTTGAATAAGAGGAAAATGTTAGTAAAAATAATAATTTTTAAATGAGAAAAATATTTCATGCTGGAAATAACATTAATATGCTAAAATAATTTTTTGGGATTTTTTGGAGTTAATTTAATAATTTAAATGCAATTAAAAGTGAATAAAATGATAAAATAGCAATTAAATTAAATATGCATGCAAAAATAATATTTTTAATTTTATAAATTAAATAAACATTTTCTGGAAATAATGCAAAAAAGAAAAATATTTTTAGGTGTTTTTTAATGCATGATAAAAAATTATGAAAATAAATTAAAATGCATGAAAATATTAAATGAAATAGAAAAATGGAAAATAAGAAAAATGTTAAGTTTGTAAAAGAAAAGGCAAAACCGGTCTTGGTGGGGTTCGAACTGGGGACCTCTTGGAGCATCTTCAAACAGTCTGCGCCTTAACCACTGGGACAAGTGACATCTGGTGTTTGTAAGACCAAAACCAAGTGCTTTTGTATGATCACGTGCCATGGATGTGTTTGAAAACGAGTCAGCACGCGTGGACCCCAGATTGACTACATGGACGAATCAGAACGCACGAAGTTGCCACGCTTTCCTCGCCTGAGTCAGCGCCGGAGCTAGGGCTCCGGTCATCTTCTCCGGCTAGCCTGAAATCAAAACATGAAAAAATACGCAGAATAAATGGGAAAGGGGGACCCTACCCCCCTAAATTGATGGCTGCGAGTTCATTGGTGCCATTAGTTTCAACTGAATCGTCCTGTATAGGCCGGTTCGAAGCTTTCCAGATTTCTAACCCTAACAATGGCAATACGTGATTCCGACGTTCAAACTCACAAGCGATTGCCCAGATCCATCCCTTAGTATCTCATGAACACATTGCAAGCATTAGAATCAATTGAAACACACGGATATTAAAAATGCAAAATCAAGAAATATTTGAATATGTATGAATGTATATGGCACGATTCAGGCTGTTTTGATCAATGGTAATGATGTATACTTACTCAATCTTACCTCCTGAGCACAATGGAATGATTTTTTAGGGCTGAATGTGGCTGGAAATTCAAACACGATTTTTGACAATTCTTGAAAAAATTTGGCAAAGTGTGGGTTGTTGTAAGGGCTAGGGTTTCGTGTCTTTTGTGATACAGCTTGCTGGCTATTTATAGAGTGAATTAGGAGAGGAAAAAGAAGGAAAAAAAGATTTGGTTTTGAATGTGCATTGAATAATTTTCAAATAAAATCAAATTTTGGAAAAAATTTGATTTTCTCATCAATGTGAAGGCTAGCACGAAATTGGTAAGAATCATGGGCTTCCTTGGACCTCAAGTTTGATATAAAATCACTCCTTTTGGAAAAAAAATCTTATTTTCATATTTTATATAATTTAATTTTGAATTAAATGGTTTTAAATCCAAAAATAAATTAATAAAATAGAAAATTGCCATGGCCAAGCATCAATGGGTCACAAATAACATCATGAACAAGTTTGGATCATAAGATTATAGGCCCATTTGGAAAATTTTGCATTTTGACCAATATCTCCTTTTGTGCAATTGTCCAAAAATGCCCAACTTCTGAATAGTGTATCTTGCTCAATTTTCCACATTTTTGAGTGTTCTTGGACTTTTTAGAAAGCTCTAAGAGTCCTCTAACCAACCTCATTGGTTTCATCTCAATTGGAGTTTCCATGCTCAATATATCTTCAAAACAAAATGTTGACTTTTTGTTGACTTTGAAAAGGACCTGTAATGTTTTGATCCATACCTTCCAAATGAAGCATTTTTTGAACATACTTGTGAGACATGAAGTTGTAGAGAATTGAATTTCCTCCAAATCAAGAGGTGGTGGAAAAATTTCTGAGAAAGTATGAAGAAGTTATGCTCAGTCAAAGTTTGGTTGACTTTTCATTGAGAAACCCTAATTTAGAAAGTTTGACTTTTGAGCAAATCTTGAGTTTTCTTGATGAATCATGATCAACCCTTGATCAAATGATGAATGTGACTTCAAAATGAGGATGTTGACCAAAAATCATGAAGTTTGACTGTATGTTGACCACAGTTGAATTTTTGTCCAATACAATTGATTTTCAACCATTTGAGCAATTGTCTGAGGAAACTTGACTTGTGAGGCTTGAAACTTGACATGGGGAATATTTGAAGCATATGAGGAGGCATGATGACCATTGGAGATGTTGGAAGTCCATCTTGATCTGAGAAATACCAAACCCTAGTTTGGGTTGATTGTCTAGGAGAGAGTTTGTCTGATCAACTCTTGAGGAATCCTTGAGCATGGAGGTATGGAATGTCTTGAGAGATAGGAGGGAAAATTTTGGGGTATGACATATAGTCAACTTGGGGGCTTTGTGGGCGGATTGTGTCAGATGCATAAAACAAGCCAAGTGCCTCTTATGTAAAGTCGTTATGGCTTTTTACCGAAGCGCCTCGACTGGGGGCTGGTATGCAAGCATAATATTATTTTTTTTCACATGACATAGAACAAGTAACAATTTAAAACAAGTGCAAGATAAGCAAAAGCAATATTTAAATGTCCAGTGGGCAACTGTCAAAGAGTTATATAAAATGCACCCACCAAAAAGGGTGACTAATAGAACTAAACACAAAGAAAGTTAAAGTCCTTAGTCGGCATCATGGTGAAATGTATCAACTGTAGGTGGCTCTTCGTCCATGGTAGCCTCATCATCATCCTCTTCAGGATCCACCAACTTTCCGTCCACTATTTTCTTGAAGAAATCCACGGTTGAGATGTCTATGTCGGGATAAAGGCAGGCTACTTGCTCTTTAGCCCGGTCAAAAGCTAGACCACCGGCATTTAGGACATCCGACCAAGATTTTTCCAGAGCTTCCTTTAGGCTGGCACAGGACGCCTCTGATGCTTTCAAGCCAGTTGCCAACTCAAAAGTCGAGGTCTTCAACTCGGCAGTCGAGGCCTTCATGGTTTCAAGCTCTGTTTCCAAAGACTTTACCTTATTTTCATTTTTTGACGCTTTGGTCTTAAGGAAAGAGTTGGCTTCGTTGAGAGACTTCTCATTTTCAGTCAAATGTTGGATTTCCCTCTCTAAATCAACACTTTTGGACTCTGCGGTATCCCCAGATTCGTAGAGACCTCGGGCCAAAATGGCGCATCTCATCAGGTAAGAGCTAAGTTGTTTAGTAATTTTTTGGGGACCAAGACTCTTCACTTTATTGACATCCTCGGTGGCATTGAAGACGTCATACAGAAACTTCATACCGTCAAACTCGTTTGACCAAAACTTGTTCTCGGGTGGAGTTTTGTTGGAGCTATCACCAGCCTCTCTCGTCATTAGAGTTGAGATCTCCCAGTCGACTTGGTTGGTCTCGTTGGTCATGATGGTTTTGTGCCGTTTAGGTGTGTTGTCAATAGGAACCTCCACATCCAGAGCACGTTTAAGCGGGGAGGGTGTAATCACTTTAATCTTCCCGGCTATAGCCGGTTTAGGGCCAGAATTCTTTTTCTTCTTAGGGATCCACATTTCCATGCCGGCCAGGTCAGATTCGGCCTCAGAGGGACCGCCGACATTTTTTTTTGCAGCACGCAATGCAGCCATCATTTTCTTCTATTCTTTAACAGAAAGATCAGTCATCTTGTCTGCACAAAGTTAGAAAAAAGCATATAAGTAATCATGAAAGATTATTTTAACTACTAAAACGCTTAAAAATTATTACCTAAATAGGTCAAAATTTGCTCAAAGGGTAAGGGCAGCATATCCTTAACCTTGATCGATCTGAAAGAGTCTAAGACCTCAAGAGAGTGGGCCTCAAAATCACTCAGTTTATCATATTTAAAACCCGAGATAGGGAGAGGTGTTGCACCCCAAAATTTGCCCTCCTATCTCGATTTTATCTGGCCTAGGCTTTGCATTTATCATGACACTCACATGCATTCATATCACTGGTTCTATGGTTACGGGTTAGAGTCGATTCCCAGAGATTCTCCGTTGAACAAAAAAAGTTGTGGTGCTTTCAACCAATCTGGGATATTGGGAAAACGATGGGGTTTAGTATTAAATCTTATCCGTTCATATCTATCGGGTTTCAAGGCTTGGTGTTCGATTGTTGAATTGAATGGTCTGTTCTTGATGGAGCTACGGAAGTCTGGTTATTTTGAATGTCATTACCTCCTGATTCAGGAGATCAATTCATCACGAGTTTGGGTTCTGCTGTCGTCTCGAGTTCATTGTTCAAGATGTAAAAGGGTGGATTATGATTATCCGATTATTGATCAACAGTTCAAATTCTAGTGCATTCGGTTTACTCGTCGACTTTGTTCGCTCTTGGCAATAGTGGGTGTATGTGAAGATATTCATCCAGAGAACTTGTGTACAAGATTTACGAATGTCAAGTTGCCACATGTTGAGATCTTTTCCGGTCGCGTTCACCGCTCACGAAATTCAAGGCATTCATAAATCAGAAGTTTCCTTATGAAATTCGTTTGATTTCGAATCTTTCTCTACTACCGAATGTGGATCGATTTGGAAATGCGGTGATAATTCCATTAACTTCAATTGGGATCTATCGCCCATTTCTTAATAAATCATGAGATCGTCAAGGCGACTGAGGTTTTTAATCAAGAGTTTTATTTGAAACTTAGAATTTCAATTTTGTCTCAGTGGCAAGGGCTCGAATTTCTACATGAACGGATCAACATGAAGGATTTGTGGAAATTCAAAGAATTGGTATTGTTTAATCCTGCGTCATCAACCATTTTCGCATTTAGAATTTATTTCTCAAGTTTCATATACCGGAGGATGCAAATTCTAAGCATACAACAACCATGTTATCACTGTTTGATTCAAGATTACGGATTGGAATTGTAGATTGAAGTTGGAATTGGATACACTTGTTAATCAATATTTCAACATGTTTTGTTTTAACCAATTTAACTTTTGGTTCATGACAAAATTATGGGATATTTGATGCATATTGAATTTCCAACTTTTATACACAATCAAGGATTCAATTGGTTGCATATTTCTCAAAGCTTGTGTTCATGAAAATCCAAGAGTTTCGAATTACTCTAAAGTTTTGTTGTACAAGAATACAAAGATAAATCAATACATGGCTTTACAACTTATCAAATTTTCGAATACAAAGTCTTAATCCAGAAGCCAAACAATTTCACTCATTATTCAACTTCTTTTTGTCATTCAAGTGTCACAAATCTTGTTCGAATACAAAAGAACATTCGAAGAACGCCCGTTTACAAGTTAGAATCAAACCTCCAAGTTCAAACATTCTCTTAGCTTTGGTTTGTAAAAATACTACAATGTTTCGAGATTTCTAAAAACAAAGATTCCTAGATTACAAGCTTTGAGTCCTAGCAAATGTTACTAATGCTATGTCCTAATCCTATTTCCTACGGGAGT
Organism: Vicia sativa; assembly: GCA_021764765.1. Classification (NCBI taxonomy): domain Eukaryota; kingdom Viridiplantae; phylum Streptophyta; class Magnoliopsida; order Fabales; family Fabaceae; genus Vicia; species Vicia sativa. The sequence continues at coordinate 132,437,169 of CM038792.1, read as the reverse complement.
GTCGTTGTTCTTTGGCTTCCATGTCTCCTCGCTCCCTCTTCAAACTCGGCCTTCTTGTCCAAAGCATTCCTTTGCCATTCCTCCGAGCTTGCACCATTGCTCATGTTCATGAAACAAAACAAAGAATCGGTTAGCAAATTAAAACGGGCAGCAATAATAACACAAGGCAGTTTTACATCATTCCATCTCATCATTAGGATTTTCTTTCCGGAATCAGGATTGTATGGTGGTTTCGATCAAAACCGAGGCCTCATAGCGAATCATCGGCCGTAAAGCTCGCTATTGCAAATCCACAAGGGCACCCTTGGTTCACAATAGGAGGTGTGGAAAGAAGTTGAGGAGTTTTGAAAAATTTGGCATGGCGGTCTGTAGCTTTACAGGCAGCAAGGGTAGACACTTTTAAGGAAAATTTTACCATAAACAAGATCCAACGTATCAAAACAAATGACGAAATAATAATACTAACCGCATTTCAAACAGATATCGAAAATATAACATTATCAGCCCAATAACAAGATGTTGGAAGCCCAACAAGTATCTGGTGAAGCCTTGTTTCTCAAAGAATCAGAACAACCAAAACCCTAAAGCAACTGACAGTATATAAACATTAAGTTTATAACAAAGGAGGCAGAGGCAACTGTTCATAAACCCTAGCCGAAATTTCTCAAACAAAAAAACCCTAACAGCATACTAAATACTAACAAGCCAAAACCAGAACGAGATTGGACCAACCCAAAAAACCCAGAACGCTGTTCAAACAAGAACTCATCATTTTCCGAAAGCAAACCCTTCAGAAAGGCAAAAACGAGGAAAAGACAAAGTGTAAGGTAAATGTTCGATCTCACCGGGGTTGCGGTTGTACACCGCCATCCGCCGCTGTTAGACCTCAGAGTCTCTGCATGTACTTTTCCGGCATCCGTTTTCCATCGTATCACCATCACCGAATAGGGTCCAGAGTTCCATCATTTTTCCTTTCAGTTTCCCAAACCTGTAAACACAAAACAATCAACGTTTGTTTCAGGAATCAGAAAACAATAGCAGTAATAGGGATCGAGTTAGAGAGAGATGAGAAGCAGTTCCGCCGAAACCACGAGAAGAGAGGATAACAGGTCGAGAGATCACGGCGAGTGTGCGAGAGAGAGGTTTCAACGGTGAAACGTGGTCGAGTGAGCGGTGAGGAGCGGCGAGGCGAAACAGCGATGGAGATCGCGAAGGCCGACGGTGGGAGGCGGCTCATATCGCGAACCATCACGGCGACGATCGGAGATGAGAGACCGCGTGAGAGTGAAAGCGGCGATGAGAAACCGCGGAGAAGAGAGCACGTGGCGGCGGCGCTAGGGTTCATGAGGGACGATGAGAGGTTAGAGTCCGGAGAGATGAGAGTGAGTCGATCCTTTCCCTTTTGTTTTCTTTGTGTTTTATATAATTTGATTTTGGTTTATCATAATTAAGTTCTAAGTTTTTTTTATAAATTAAGTGTTAGTTTATAGGATTTAGTTTTGTTTTTTTTATATAATATCAAGTTTAATTAAAATATAACTTAACTCACTAAACTAATTTTAGTTTTAGTTTTAACAACTGATTTTCATTTTATTTTATAAAATATAATTTAAGTTTAGTATTAGTTGAGATTAATTAGATTTAGTTCTATTTCTTTTAAGTTAAAAAAAATGGGTTTAGAATAAGTTTTAGTTTTAAAATATATTTAAGATTTGTTGTGGTTTAGCCAGGCGGTGACACTTGTCACTGTCTGTTTGGTCTGTTCGAATCTGGCGTGTGTATGTCCATGGTATCAAGTTTGCACCCTCCAGCTCAAGCCACTAGATCTGCCAGAGTTCAGATCTGACGATCCAGAATGATGGACCACACTCTATTTCCATGGAGCATCTCACACAAGATCCAGCAGCACTTTTTGGGCTTGGGCTCGATTCTATCACCCTCCGGTTTAAAGCTTCAAACAGGCCCATTCCTAAACTCCCTCTTTAAAATTAATATTATGCAAGTTTTTTTATTTTATTATTATACAATGATGTATTAAATAATATTTTGGCATATGGTAGTTTTTTATTTGTTGAATTACCAATTAAATTGTTAATTGATTTTTCATCAAGTAAAAGAATATCTATACTAATAATTATTTAAATTCCGATATTGTATTGTGTGTTAATTTATTTTCTTTTATTTTTCGCTATTACATTGTCCGCTTGCATGTTTATTTCGATTGCACACTCCGCCTCACATTAATATAAAACAACAACGCCTCTCTCTCTTATTTTGGTTACCCACACCGAATTCTCTAAGGGTCTCATGGTTGGGGATGGACATGGCCATCCTCACGAGGTTAATTAAGGCCCTCGTTGCCTTGATTAATCATAACGAAAATAATTGGTCCATATACCAATCACCATGCACGGTCTCATGATTAATCAAGTCCATATACTTGTTTAACCATAACCGAAATATCATTTCTCGTCCAACGCCGCAATTTTCAAAATAGTGTTATGGTACTTAATTAAATTGTTAGAGGTTCGCCATTTAATTAAAATGTAAAGTATTTGGGTTAGAGGAAACCCAATGACTCGAATACTTTATTCTATACACTTGAACATTTAAAACACTTTCAAATTAAATTAATTAATTGAATTTGTTTTCGAAAATCAATTTTTCTACAAAAAAAACAAAAATAGTGTTATGGTACTTAATTAAATTGTTAGAGGTTCGCCCAACGATTTAATTAAAAATGTAAAGTATTTGGGCCGTTAGAGGGTAACCCAATGACTTAAATACTTTATTCCATAACACTTAATAAAAAGTGAACTTTGTTTCACCTCATTTCTTTCATAATAAAGATTTTGGATGAGAGAAGATCGGTTGACCTCAATCACCAATCTCGAGTATCGAATCGTTAGAGGACATCCCGACGTTTTGGTACTTGTCATCTACAATTAAAATCAATTCAACCCATTCAAATCCTTTTTCGCTCATATGCGATTATCAAAATCAAAAACATTTTTTCTTCTAAAATCAATACAACCAATCCAAGACATTTTCAACAAGAACTACGGAGTTTTGACTTTCCCATTGCGCGAGGGAATACGTAGGCACGCGGTTTCAAAACCGTGTCAAACTCAAAATAATAATAAATAAACCCCTTTTCTTCTTTCTTATTTATAATTTAGAAATTAGCGATTACACACACACAAACACATTTCGAACTAAATGGGTCCCATCGAGTACGATGGACGTAAGGGGTGCTAATACCTTCCCCTTGCGTAACCGACTCCCGAATCCTTGCTTTTTGGTCTTGTAGACCGCCTTATCCAATTTTTGTGGGTTTTATCTATATTTCCCCGTTCTTTCTAGAACAAATAAAATTAGGTGGCGATTTCATTGTTTTGAAAATTCATTTTTAAATGATTTTTGAAAATCGAGTTAACTTCAGGGACAAATTTTAAAATCTTTTGACTAAGCGAGTCAACCCTAGTTTAGTTCTTCGCATGTTTGTGTGTTTGTTTACCGCTTTCTTCTTTATGCTTATCTTTTGTTTATTTGCTTATTTTCCTCTATGCTTTATATATTATTTTGTTGATATATTATTGTGTTGGGAATTCATGGGTATTGATTCATAGATAAGCCCACTACCCAGGCTTCTAGGTCACCTTTTTAGGAATAGAGGGGTTGCGTAGCCTAGGTCCACTTGACTCCATTGTCTTGTTGGCCCGAAGCGAAGACTCCGGCTTAGAGTTGGTTGTTTTAAGGAGGTTGTTGGCCCGCGATAGCGCAGGACATCAATCTTTGGACAAATGACCTATAACTCTAAGTTTGTTCTTGTTGTCCTAACCAAGACCAAACGCTCAAATTTCGGATTTCGAGCAGCCCGTTAAGAGCCGTTTTTTGGGGTATACTTTTACAAATACTATCGCCACGTAGGCCTCTCGCGCGATGATAGTGTTTGTAAAAGGGGATCTGAGACCCCAAGAAACATTTAGCAAAAAAAAAAAAAAACATAAGATTAGCCTTACCCGGGGAATTGTTGGGTAGACGTCGAAACCATGACCGGCCGATCCTATGAACCAGTTCTATTTAATTTGCAACATGCATTGCATACATTTGCACAAAACCATTTAGCATATAACTTTTATTTTCAGGGAACCTTACAGATTTTGTTGGTGCAGTAAGCAGAAAGGAAGAATGAATCCAACTGTGAAGATCGTCCCTTGTCTCAAGTTCAAAGAATTGAAGTTGGGGAAGCTGATAACTCAAAGTGAAAGAATTCCACCTGTCAGTAGAGCTTATTTTGGGAAGAGGTTTGGGAATATCCTAGATCTTTTGACTACCAATGTGGACATGGAAGCTTTGATTGCTCTAGCAAAGTACTACGATCCTCCTCTTCGGTGCTTTACATTCCAAGACTTTCAGCTCGTTCCTACAATTGAAGAGTTCGAGAGAATCCTTAATTGGCCTTTGAAGGACGACACCCCCTTCCTCGACATAGGGCAAGATCTGGATAAGGCTAAGGTAGCTGCTGCTTTGTTTCTTCCTGTAAGGGAGGTGGCACCTTGGATTACAGACAAAGGTATTCTTAGGCAAAACTTGGAGGATAAGTTGGTAAGTTTGAGTGTTCAAGACGATTGGCCGACTTTCAGCTCCATTCTTGCTTTGCTCATCTTTGGGGTGGTTTTGTTCCCAACTAATGAAATTGGTTACTTGAGCCCGTCTGCTATTGGCATATTCATGTCGGAGAACCCTGTTCCTGCACTGTTGGCTGATGTTCTTTACCATCTCCATGAGAGACATCTGAAGAAGCGAGGGGTGGTTCTGTGTTGTTCTCCATTGCTGTATTTATGGTTGACATCTCATATTCCTCAAATCGGACCGTGGGAGAAGATCCTGAGAAACCTATCTTGGTCTCAAAAATTGGCTTCACTAACAGCCGATGGTGTGATGTGGCATTCTCCAGGTTGGGGATTCGTTGATGTTATCACTCACTGTGGTGGATATTCTAATGTTCCTTTGATTGGGTCTATGGGTTGCATCAATTATAACCCAAGACTTGCAACAAGACAATTGGGGTATCCAATGGAGAATGAACCAAGGCCTGAGCACTTGGAAAGTTTCATTGTGCACGAGCTTGGTAGAAAAGACCGCAACGAAGTATTGAAGATCCGAAGAGCTTGGGGTCAAATCCATAGAGAAAGCCGAGAGTTAATCAAGAGGGGCGGAATTGATGGAAGGTCTTATCGCCAATGGGTGATAGAGAGAGTCCAAGAAATCAAGCTGCCTTACTTTGTGGAGGTACCCTTTGATCATCCTGAACCTGTAATCACTCATGTGCCGATAGAGGAGAATATGAGGCTTCAGGAAATTATCAGAAAAATGGAGGAGGAAAGATTGGAGCTACAAAGCTCTAATTCTCGCATTTTTCTTAGAGCTGAAAATTTGGAGGCTAACCTCAAGGAGGTAAAAGAAGAATTAGAAGGAAGAAGGATACAGAATGAAAAGGATGAAGAGCTCCTGATGAGATGTTCTGAAAACTTGAGGAGTGCTGCAGGTGGGGCAAAGGATCTCCGTCGACAATTGAAGACTGCTCAGCATCAAAGGGGCCAGGCTTATCTAGATGAAGAAAAGGCCGTTGAAGAAAAGAAAGCATTGAAAGCACGTCTCGAAGCAAAGATTTCGAAACTAGAAGCTTCTCTAGCACGAACCAATAAAATGCTAGAAAATGAGATAACTGCCAAAGAAGAGATTTGCATCGCCCGAGAATTGGAAGCGATTGAACTAGCTGAAAAAGTTCAAGAGCTGAACATTACGAGGGAAGAAAGAAATAGTAAAAGGGATGCTTATGAAAGTCTTAGAGAGCAATGCCAAGGTTGGATTGATGAGATCCAGAAGCTGAACCGTCTGTTGGATAAAAAGGATGAACTGGTGTCCTTTCTAGAAGAGCAGAATGGGCATTTCTATTGGAAGTACAGTGAAATGGTTGACATGTGTAACCGTTTGATTGTTGACGTACCTTGGAGACTCAGGTCGGCCCTAGAAGACCTCGAGGGCAACAAAGTACCTCCTGCTGTGAGTGATTTCCTCTTCCTGTGTCAAGATGCGGTGAATAGGTTCAAGGCGGAGACTAGAGATTTGAAGCCTCGTCGTGGACAGCATTTCTAGCTCTTTATTATTTATCTTATTTGAATGTTCGAATCTAATTATTAATGTAATGATTTAAATTCCAGTATGAATCTTATCGCTCTGTTTGAGCTTGAACAGCCTTGTAGTCACAACTAACACTTTGAGTTTCTATGAGATTTCGTTGAATTGCAGTTTTATTAGTTTTTCTCTAATGTTTATTGTTAACTAACGAGTCTTCAAAGAGTCCCTGAAAATAAAATGTACAAAAAAACATATCATGGGCATGCATGCATACTCCCATAAGCATACCATACATAACAGGGTATTGAGATCAGTCATCTCACTTCTACCATTGATTTTCTTCTCCACAGACGAGAGACTACAGGTTTCGTCGTTCATCGTTACCCGACAAGAAGTAACTTGAAGAAACTGATGGAGAGGATGGAAGCTGACATGGCCGCCCTAGGGACAAGAATGGATACTCGCATAGGGCAATTGATGGAGATAATTCAAAACATGGCTCTGCAACAAGAGGAGTTGAGAGCTCTGGTTGTGAGGCCCGCTGCAGTCACTACTGAAGAGGCCGCTCGAGGGAATGCTGTGTCGGAAATTAGCTTGGAAGTTAACGCCGGTCTTGCTGATCTTGCCGGAGAGAACCAGGCTGCTCAAATGGACCATGCTGCGGTGGTTCCACCTCCGCCTACCCCCACACGTCGCCAGCGACCAGAACCCGTTGTGGTTCCTCCACCAGGCAGAAGGACGGTTCAGATTCCTGTTCCTCAGCCTGATGAGGATAACTTTGAAGATTGGTTTTCCAATATGGAAGAGCCGACCGAAGCTGATAGGAAGTTGAAGATGCTTGAAGAGCGCATGCAAGCCTTTGAGAATCAGGAAGTCTTGGGTTTCGACATGTCCAACTTGGGATTGGTTCAAGGAGTGAAGATTCCTCCAAAATTCAAAATCCCAGAGCTTTCAAAGTACAAGGGCAACTCTTGTCCTAAAACTCACTTGAGGTACTACTTTAGGAGGATGTCCGCCTATACGAAGGACGAGAAGCTCTTGATGCACTTTTTTCAGGACAGTTTGACTGATGGACCGTTGGAGTGGTATATGGGCCTGGATAGCTCCCAGGTTCGAACTTGGAGAGATTTGGTTTTAGCTTTTGTTCAACACTATGGCTTTAACACTGACATGGCGCCTACTAGAACCCAGTTGCACAACCTAGTTCAGAAGAAAACTGAATCTTTCAAGGAATACGCGCAAAGGTGGCGCGAGGTAGCTGCTAAAGTTCAACCCCCTATGGTAGAACGAGAGATGGTGGAGATGTTTACCGGCACATTAGATGGGCCATACTATGCCTCTTGCAGCCTGACCAGTACTTTCGCTGACATGGTGATGTTTGGTGAAAGAGTCGAAATGGGGATCAAGTTAGGAAAGATTCAAGATGTTGGTACTGATAAGAATCAAGTTGGTGGCGCCAAAAAGTCTTTTGGTGGTTACCAAAAGAAGAAGGAAGGCGAGTCAAGCGCGCTGTATGAGCGAAGAGGTAAAGAGAAGCGCCAGGAATTCAATCGTCAAGTTGCTGCTGTAACTATCCCTGCTAGTACTCCAAAACAAGATGTTGCTCCGAGACAATACCAGCCAAGACCTATGAAGAAGTTTGACCCTTTGCCAATATCTTATGCAGAGGTGTTCGCCCATTTGCAGAGTCTGAATATGATTGAATTGCGCCATCTAAAGATTGACCCTGATAACCCGCCGAAGTACTTCAACGCGAATGCCCGTTGTCTCTATCATTCCAATGCTCCGGGGCATTCCATTGAGAATTGCTATGCTTTCAAGTACAAGGTTCAGAACTTGCTAGACACTGAGGCGATCAACTTTGGGCCTCCTCCTACTCCTAATGTCACTCAGCACCCTTTGCCTCCTCATGGTGGAAATGCCATTAACGCAATTTGCGAAGATGAAGGTTTGAACCTGATAATGGATGTTAATGTTCTGACCACCCCGTTGTGGTGGATAAAGGAGCAATTGTTGTTGAGGGGAGTTTTCCCTGGTTGTGATGTTGGTTGTCAACAGTGTTTAATCCAAATTGAAGGTTGTGTTAATTTGAGGGACGAGATTCAGCGTTTGATTACTGATGGAACTCTTCAGTTCATCCAGAAAGTGTTTGATGTGAAGAATGATGAAGATGAGGTTGACGTGGTCACTATCCCCGTCACTTCTAGAAGGATTCCCGTTACAATCCCTGTGCCGACTAAGAAACCTCCTGTGATCATCACTTTGCCAGGTCCAGTACCCTACACTAGCGAAAAGGCCATCCCGTGGAATTACGGGTCTGAGTACTACCGTGACGGCCAGAAATTGAATGCGAAGACTTTTGAAGAAGGAAAGTCTGATGAAAAGAAGATTGAAGGAAATGAGCCTGTGGTGCTTGATATTGCTGAAGAGAGTCGGATTACCCGAAGTGGACGGATTTTCTCTCCACCCAATCTAGTTGAGAAAAGTCCTGAAGCTTTAGCCAAGGCTAAAGCAAAAGGAAAAGGAGTCATGATTGGGGGTGAGTCAGCACCAAAGATTTCAGAACCTGTTCTAAGCCCTGAGATGACCAAAGATGTTGAAGAACTGATGAGATATATAAAGAAGAGCGATTACAAGATAATCGACTCGGCCAAACGCCCGCCAAGATTTCTATCTTAGCTTTGTTGAGGGATTCTGAGCCTCACCGCAACGCTCTGATGCGTCTGTTGGGAACGTCTTTCGTTCCCCAAGAGATCTCGGTTAACCAATTTGGAGGTATCGTGAATAACATCTCAGCAAGTAATGGTCTCGGTTTTACTGACTTTGATTTACCCCCCGAGGGGAGAAAGCATAATAAAGCGCTACACGTTTCCGTGGAGATAGCGAGAACTACTTTATCCGTGTCGGTTGACACGGGATCCTCCCTCAATGTTCTTCCAAAGTCTACTCTCTTGAAGTTGGACTATGAAGGGGTGGTGCTGAGACCCAGTGATCTGATAGTTAGGGCGTTTGATGGGTCAAAAAGGTCAGTGTTTGGCGAGGTGGATTTGCCTGTTAAGATAGGCCCCCAGGTTTTTGATACAACTTTTTTCGTCATGGATATCAATCCTCCCATCGTGCTTGCTTGGACGCCCGGATTCATGGGGCTGGTGCTGTGACATCCACCTTGCACCAAAAGTTGAAGTTCCTAATTAATGGAAAGGTGGTCACCATTTATGGTGAAGAAGATTATGTCGTTAGTCATCTGAGCAACTTCCGATATGTTGAAGTGGAAGGAGAGATCCACGAAACTCCATGCCGTGCTTTTGGTATCCGATAAGATCCCTTTGCGAAAGGTGAAGTCTCCATGGCATCCTACAAACATGCTCAGGCTATTGTCAAGTCAGGACATCCTGAAGGGTGGGGAAGAGTGCTAGAGCTTCCTACCCAGACTGATAAGAGGGGTTTGGGTTTTGCTCCCGGAATGAAGGTCTCCGTCTCCACCCCAGTGAGCAAAGGTTTGTCTCCTCCTGTCAAGTTTGTCAGAGGTGGAATTCAGATTGAAGATGTGGATGCAATTGATGAAGAAGCAGACGATGACTATGATGTGGACAAGTGGATCTACCCAACTGTTCCAGGACGTGAGCTTTCAAATTGGTTCATTGAAGATGTTGCTGTGGTTACTCGTTTTGAAGAGTAATTTTCTGTTTTTTATGTCATGCCATAATTCCTACGTTATGCCCAAGACGTAGTGATCATGCTGTAGGGCCACCATGTTTTTAACTTTCAAGTTTATCATTAATGAAGGACGTCCTTTTGCATTCAAACTTTTCTCTCTTTGTTTTTCTTCTTCTTTACTTATTCTTTTAAAGGTGACAATATCAAATTTTACTTTCCTTTTATACAAACTTTTTGTCTTTTCTTTTTCATTTTATTATTAAAAAAAAAACTTAATTAAAAAATAATAATAAAAATAAAATTACCAACAACGCAGATGCGGTCCTTCGACGGACCCGGATTTTGTCGACGATGATTCCGCCGTGGCTCATTATGATTTCGACGAACCGATCTATCAAGCTGAAGAGCAAGCCGAAGAGGACTGCAAATTACCTGAAGAATTAGCCAGGATGTTAAGGCAAGAGGAAAAGGTCATCCAGCCGCACCAAGAGACTCTAGAGGTGATCAATCTAGGAACCGAGGATGCTCGAAAGGAGGTCAAGATTGGGGCAGCGTTGGAAGATGGAGTTAAGCAAAAGCTTGTCGAAATGCTACATGAGTATGTGGACATCTTTGCTTGGTCATACGAAGATATGCCCGGTTTAGATACTGACATCGTTATGCACGAATTGCCCCTCAGAGAAGGCTGCCCACCGGTAAAGCAAAAGCTTCGCAGAACACATCCAGAAATGTCAAGGAAAATCAAAGAAGAGGTTCAGAAACAGATGGAAGCAGGTTTCCTAAAGGTCGTTTCTTATCCCCCATGGGTTGCAAACATCGTACCAGTGCCGAAGAAAGACGGCAAGGTAAGGATGTGCGTTGATTATAGGGATCTGAACAGAGCCAGCCCTAAAGATGACTTCCCTCTCCCGCACATCGACATTTTGGTCGATAATACCGCTCAAGCTAAGGTATTCTCCTTCATGGATGGTTTCTCTGGCTACAACCAGATTAAGATGGCGCCCAATGACATGGAGAAAACTACCTTCATTACACCGTGGGGGACTTTCTGCTACAAGGTGATGCCTTTCGGTTTGAAGAACGCAGGGGCAACATATCAGCGCGCTATGGTTACTCTCTTTCATGATATGATGCATAAAGAGATTGAAGTCTACGTTGATGATATGATCGCCAAGTCCCAGACAGAAGAAGAACACCTGGTTCACTTGTTAAAATTATTCAAGAGATTGAGAAAGTTCAGGCTAAGGTTAAACCCGAGTAAGTGCACCTTCGGGGTGAGATCAGGGAAACTCTTAGGCTTCATTGTGAGCGAGAAAGGAATTGAGGTTGATCCTGCAAAGATAAAAGCAATACAAGAGATGCCAGAGCCGAGGACAGAAAAGGAAGTGCGAGGTTTCTTGGGAAGGCTGAATTACATTGCTAGGTTCATTTCGCATCTTACAGCTACCTGTGAACCCATTTTCAAGCTGTTAAGAAAGAATCCAACAACCAGGTGGAACGATGATTGTCAGACGGCGTTCGATAGTATAAAGAGGTACCTACAAGGACCTCCAATTCTCTCACCCCCGGTGGAAGGTAGACCGTTGATTATGTACTTAACCGTGTTGGAGAATTCCATGGGTTGTGTGCTCGGTCAACATGATGAGACAGGCAGAAAAGAGCACGCCATATACTATTTGAGCAAGAAGTTCACGGAATGCGAATCAAGGTATTCATTGTTGGAAAGGACTTGTTGTGCACTCACATGGGCAGCGAAACGACTCAGACAGTATATGTTAACTCACACTACTCTCTTGATCTCCAAAATGGACCCAATAAAGTATATCTTTGAGAAGCCGGCTCTCACAGGAAGGATAGCCCGTTGGCAAATGATCCTGACTGAATACGACATTCAATACACTACTCAGAAGGCCATCAAAGGTAGTGTGGTGGCAGACTATCTCGCTCAACAACCATTAGATGATGACTATCAGCCGATGAAGTTTGAATTCCCTGATGAGGACATCATGTATATCAGAGATTGTAACATCCCTGGCCCTGAAGAAGGACCCGAGCCTGGCTCGCGGTGGACGATGGCGTTCGATGGAGCCTCAAACGCATTAGGAAATGGTGTTGGCGCCGTTATCACTTCTCCGACAGGTTTCCATATCCCATTCACTGCCAGAATCTGCTTTGATTGCACCAATAATGTGGCTGAGTACGAAGCTTGTATTTTTGGAATCGAAGCAGCCATTGATCTGAGAATCAAGATCTTAGCAGTATACGGAGATTCTGCTTTGGTAATCAGTCAAATCAACGGAGATTGGGAGACTCGCCATCCGAATTTGATTCCATACCGCGATCATGTCTTGAAGTTGATCCCTTATTTCGACGAGATCACTTTTGACCACATCCCAAGAGAGGAGAACAATTTGGCAGACGCTTTGGCTACTCTGTCATCCATGTTTAAGGTCAGATGGGCGAATGATGCCCCGTCTATCACTATAATGAGGTTGGATGAGCCTGCGTTCTGTTTTGAAGTGGAAGGTGAAGCGGATGAGAAACCTTGGTTCTATGACATCAAAAGGTATCTCGAGGCAAAAGAATACCCTGATGATGCTTCCATCGTTGATAAGAAGGCCCTGCGCAGATACTCGGCTAAGTTTTTCCTCAATGGGGGTGTGTTGTACAAAAGGAACTATGACTCTGTTTTGCTCAGATGTGTGGATAGACACGAAGCAAATAAGATTATAGAAGAAATTCATGAAGGTTCATTCGGGACGCATTCTAGTGGACACACCATGGCCAAGAAGATCTTGAGAGCAGGCTATTATTGGTCCACCATGGAGAATGACTGCTACAACCATGCTAAATCCTGTTACAAATGTCAAATCTATGCGGATAAAATGCATGTACCACCTTCTTCACTGAATGTTTTGACTTCTCCATGGCCTTTTGCGATGTGGGGCATTGATATGATTGGAGAAATTAAGCCCACCGCTTCTAATGGACATCGATTCATCCTTGTTGCCATTGACTACTTTACCAAATGGGTTGAGGCAGCATCTTATGCTCGTGTCACTAGACAAGTGGTCACACGTTTCATCAAGCATAATATCATCTGTCGTTATGGGGTTCCTGAAAAGATCATTACTGATAACGGTTCGAACCTCAACAATAAAATGATGAAGGAGCTGTGTGACAGTTTCAAGATAAAGCATCATAACTCTTCTCCATATCGTCCAAAAATGAATGGTGCTGTGGAGGCAGCAAACAAGAATATCAAGAGGATTGTACAGAAGATGGTTGTCACTTACAAGGATTGGCACGAGATGTTGCCATATGCTTTGCACGGCACGCAATCGCACTTCAAGGCAACTCCTTCTCCTTGGTATACGGTATGGAAGCAGTCCTACCCGTGGAGGTTGAAATTCCTTCCTTAAGGATTTTAACAGATGTGCAACTCGATGAAGCTGAATGGGTTCAGAACAGACTTGATCAATTGAATCTCATTGACGAGAAGAGATTGACAGCTGTTTGTCATGGACAGCTATACCAGGAGCGTATGAAAAGGGCTTTCGACAAGAAAGTGTGTCCTCGGAATTTCAAAGTGGTGACCATCAAGAAGAATTTTGCCTCCCAACAATCGACGCCGGGCAAGTGGGCTCCAAATTATGAAGGACCGTATGTCGAAAGAAAGTCTTCTCGAGGAGCTATGTTGCTCGCGACTATGGACGGAGAGGATTTCCTCACCCGATCAATGCAGATGTAGTCAAAAATACTTAGATAAAGAGACCCGTTAGGTTGACTAACCTAAGCAAAATAAGGCGTCCGTAATCGGAGGTTCGGGCAAAAGTTAGGGATAAATATAAAAGATTGTACACCCGGCAAGTCGAAAACCTGAAAGGGCGGCTTGGGCAAAAAAGGGTATCCCGGTGGATCGAAAACCCGAAAGGGCGGTCCAGGCAAAAATTAGGGATTCAAAGCGAACGTCTACAATCTGCACAACACCTGTTTTGATCGGTTTGTTACAAAAACTTGATAACCCAGAGGGATTGAGGGTTAGGCTAATCGGAGCATTTCGGATAGCTCAATGTTAAGGGATGTTGAAGTTGTGAAGAGCATGGCGGATGCAGGATTCGACAAAATCCATGATTTTTATTGTCACCTTTTCTTTTAACTTTGATGTATAAGCAATTGCCTCTTTTCAGGACTTGCTTCTTGATGTAAATGCTCATTTACGGGCTAATCAATCAATAAAATTACTTTCATCCAAACTGTGTTTTTCTATTATTTATCTCTGTCTTATTCTCATGTTTTTTACTGTTTTGTTTGCAAAAGCGACGTCCGATATTTTTAATAAACTTCGCGTATAAAACATTAGTGCCCAACGGCACGTGGCATAGTTTCTGAAGTTACTCGGAATTACGGGTACACGACATTAACGAATGAAACAGTTGATCTCTGTAGCAGAATTATTGTTATATCTCCTGTTTTACAGTTTTTGTTATGCAAGGATTTTAAATAAAGAGCGTTACACGCTTGAGCTTAAATCTCCAACAAAACCTCTTTTTCTCCCACAAGGGATACACAGGGCATATGTGCGCCCTTGGATGTTATCGCTCCTTCCCCGAAGCAGAAGGTCGCAAAGAACGGTCTACACCAGCAAGATCATTTTCAAAGGCTCACTTATGCCAGAAGATATTATCGACTCCTCTTATGCAAGAGCTCGTAATCCAGAGCTATCAAAATCATGAACTCTACGCGACAAGATCATCGTCCCAGATGAATGTCGATCTCCAAGAGTTACTTCCCCAGTGATGTTAATCATTGAAAGATGATACTTCTATTCCGCAATCCCTCTGCCGGGGTCCAGACTATCATCTCTTTGTTGAAGACCAGATGTTTGTTTTCAATTCATGAAGGGTTGATGTTCCCTCGGCAGCTCATGATTGCTTTTAGTTCTGGGTGAACCATTAAAACATGCATCATTGCATTGCATAGCATCAAAAAAAACGCGTAGCATTTCCATTAATGTGGAGCATTACGCTAAAAAATAATGATCTCAAACATGCATCTAAGCATAAGCCAGATTAAAATGTTTCTCGAGTACCTTTTGCGTCTCCGAAGAGAAGTTTATCCATGAAAATCCCCAAGTGGTATTCCCAGTCAGAGTTCCCTCAAGAATTTCTTCTTGTTGTTGTTATCTGCATTTTTGACCCCGTGTCATTCTCCTACATCATTCAAATTCAATTAATTTACAAAGCGTCTTGCTTTTTGCAAATTCTTATTTTGGTATTCTTACCCGTGTTTGCCTCTGTCGTTAGAGTGCGAGTAAGAGTTGGTGTCTAACCTTTCTTGCTTCTCAATTGTTTGAGTATCCATACTTGGTGTGTGGTAATTCATATAATTGCCACTTTTGAAGAATTACACCCCGCCTTTGGCCTGAGGGATGTTGTATTTCTTGCATATTTGCAAACTTTCAAAGTCCAACGTAGCCTAGCTGTCCTTGCTAGAGTCTCTTTTGTTTGGTCTCTTTCCCCGTGAATTCGTCTTCGATCGACGATTTTACCATTCCACATACCTTCTCCCCAGTGAGTCTGCTTCAGTCGGTCTCATTCTCGCGTATGTCTAATATCCTTACCTGACATATACTCCCACCTGTTCTCATTTTTGATCTGCGATGCAACTTATTGAAGTATGCGCGTTCCAAAGATCTATGAGTTCTTACCTTTCTGATCTGCGAAGCAACTTATTGAAGTATGCTCGTTCCAAAGATCTGTTTGGTTACATTTTTGATCTGCGATGCAACTTATTGAAGTATGCACATTCCAAAGATCTACCTGTTCTCATTTTTGATCTGCGATGCAACTTATTGAAGTATGCACATTCCAAAGATCTACCTGTTCTCATTTTTGATCTGCGATGCAACTTATTGAAGTATGCACGTTCCAAAGATCTACCTGTTCTCATTTTTGATCTGCGATGCAACTTATTGAAGTATGCGCGTTCCAAAGATCTATGAGTTCTTACCTTTCGATCGAAAGCAACTTATTGAAGTATGCTCGTTCCAAAGGTCTGTCTGGTTTCGTTTTTGATCTGCGAAGCAACTTATTGAAGTATGCTCGTTCCAAAGATCTATGAGTTCTTACCTTTCTGATCTGCGAAGCAACTTATTGAAGTATGCTCGTTCCAAAGCGGTTTCGCTTTTGATCTGCGATGCAACTTATTGAAGTATGCACGTTCAAAGATCTACCGTTCTCATTTTTGATCTGCGATGCAACTTATTGAAGTATGCGCGTTCCAAAGATCTATGAGTTCTTACCTTTCTGATCTGCGAAGCAACTTATTGAAGTATGCTCGTTCCAAAGGTCTGTCTGGTTTCGTTTTTGATCTGCGATGCAACTTATTGAAGTATGCTCGTTCCAAAGGTCTGTCTGGTTTCGTTTTTGATCTGCGAAGCAACTTATTAAAGTATGCTCGTTCCAAAGATCTATCATTTCTCATATCTAATCCGCGAAGCCGCTTATTTAAGCGTATTCGTTTCCTGATGTAACAAAATCTTTTCTTCCAAAAAAAAAAACAACAAAAAATAGAAATTCAAAAAAAAATTCAAAAAAATCAATCAAAGAGGCAAAATATTTCTACTTGTTCTTCGGAGCGCAAATTTTCGGGTTCTTGTAGTATTTAATCTTCTTCTACCTTGAAAGCTCGAAAGGCTATCGCCAATCTCACTTTCAGGTTTAAGACGATTAAATAGGGGCAACTGTTGCACCCCAAAATTTGCCCTCCTATCTCGATTTTATCTGGCCTAGGCTTTGCATTTATCATGACACTCACATGCATTCATATCACTGGTTCTATGGTTACGGGTTAGAGTCGATTCCCAGAGATTCTCCGTTGAACAAAAAAAGTTGTGGTGCTTTCAACCAATCTGGGATATTGGGAAAACGATGGGGTTTAGTATTAAATCTTATCCGTTCATATCTATCGGGTTTCAAGGCTTGGTGTTCGATTGTTGAATTGAATGGTCTGTTCTTGATGGAGCTACGGAAGTCTGGTTATTTTGAATGTCATTACCTCCTGATTCAGGAGATCAATTCATCACGAGTTTGGGTTCTGCTGTCGTCTCGAGTTCATTGTTCAAGATGTAAAAGGGTGGATTATGATTATCCGATTATTGATCAACAGTTCAAATTCTAGTGCATTCGGTTTACTCGTCGACTTTGTTCGCTCTTGGCAATAGTGGGTGTATGTGAAGATATTCATCCAGAGAACTTGTGTACAAGATTTACGAATGTCAAGTTGCCACATGTTGAGATCTTTTCCTGCTTCACCGCTCACGAAATTCAAGGCATTCATAAATCAGAAGTTTCCTTATGAAATTCGTTTGATTTCGAATCTTTCTCTACTACCGAATGTGGATCGATTTGGAAATGCGGTGATAATTCCATTAACTTCAATTGGGATCTATCGCCCATTTCTTAATAAATCATGAGATCGTCAAGGCGACTGAGGTTTTTAATCAAGAGTTTTATTTGAAACTTAGAATTTCAATTTTTGTCTCAAGTGGCAAGGGCTCCGAATTTCTACATGAACGGATCAACATGAAGGATTTGTGGCCGGGAAATTCAAAGAATTCGGGTATTGTTTAATCCTGCGTCATCAACCATTTTCGCATTTAGAATTTATTTCTCAAGTTTCATATACCGGAGGATGCAAATTCTAAGCATACAACAACCATGTTATCACTCGTTTGATTCAAGATTACGGATTGGAATTGTAGATTGAAGTTGGAATTGGATACACTTGTTAATCAATATTTCAACATGTTTTGTTTTAACCAATTTAACTTTTGGTTCATGACAAAATTATGGGATATTTGATGCATATTGAATTTCCAGCTTTTATATACAATCAAGGATTCAATTGGTTGCATATTTCTCAAAGCTTGTGTTCATGAAAATCCAAGAGTTTCGAATTACTCTAAAGTGTTGTTGTACAAGAATACAAAGATAAATCAATACATGGCTTTACAACTTATCAAATTTTCGAATACAAAGTCTTAATCCAGAAGCCAAACAATTTCACTCATTATTCAACTTCTTTTTGTCATTCAAGTGTCACAAATCTTGTTCGAATACAAAAGAACATTCGAAGAACGCCCGTTTACAAGTTAGAATCAAACCTCCAAGTTCAAACATTCTCTTAGCTTTGGTTTGTAAAAATACTACAATGTTTCGAGATTTCTAAAAACAAAGATTCCTAGATTACAAGCTTTGAGTCCTAGCAAATGTTACTAATGCTATGTCCTAATCCTATTTCCTACGGGAGTGTCGTTGTTCTTTGGCTTCCATGTCTCCTCGCTCCCTCTTCAAACTCGGCCTTCTTGTCCAAAGCATTCCTTTGCCATTCCTCCGAGCTTGCACCATTGCTCATGTTCATGAAACAAAACAAAGAATCGGTTAGCAAATTAAAACGGGCAGCAATAATAACACAAGGCAGTTTTACATCATTCCATCTCATCATTAGGATTTTCTTTCCGGAATCAGGATTGTATGGTGGTTTCGATCAAAACCGAGGCCTCATAGCGAATCATCGGCCGTAAAGCTCGCTATTGCAAATCCACAAGGGCACCCTTGGTTCACAATAGGAGGTGTGGAAAGAAGTTGAGGAAAAGCAGTTTTGAAAAACAGTTTTGGCATGACAGTGCTGTAGCTTTACACAGGGCAGCAAGGGTAGACACTTTTTAAGGAAAATTTTACCATAAACAGCATCCAACAGCCAGCATATCAAAACAAATGACAGAACAATAATACTAACAGCCAGCATTTCAAAACAGATATCGAAAATATAACATTATCAATAACAAGATGTTGGAAGCCCAACAAGTATCTGGTGAAGCCTTGTTTCTCAAAGAATCAGAACAACCAAAACCCTAAAGCAACTGACAGTATATAAACATTAAGTTTATAACAAAGGAGGCAGAGGCAACTGTTCATAAACCCTAGCCGAAATTTCTCAAACAAAAAAACCCTAACAGCATACTAAATACTAACAAGCCAAAACCAGAACGAGATTGGACCAACCCAAAAAACCCAGAACGCTCTTCAAACAAGAACTCATCATTTTCCGAAAGCAAACCCTTCAGAAAGGCAAAAACGAGGAAAAGACAAAGTGTAAGGTAAATGTTCGATCTCACCGGGGTTGCGGTTGTACACCGCCATCCGCCGCTGTTAGACCTCAGAGTCTCTGCATGTACTTTTCCGGCATCCGTTTTCCATCGTATCACCATCACCGAATAGGGTCCAGAGTTCCATCATTTTTCCTTTCAGTTTCCCAAACCTGTAAACACAAAACAATCAACGTTTGTTTCAGGAATCAGAAAACAATAGCAGTAATAGGGATCGAGTTAGAGAGAGATGAGAAGCAGTTCCGCCGAAACCACGAGAAGAGAGGATAACAGGTCGAGAGATCACGGCGAGTGCGCGAGAGAGAGGTTTCAACAGTGAGAAACGTGGTCGAGTGAACGGTGAGGAGCGACGAGAGCGAAACGGCGATGGAGATCGCGGAAGGCCGACGGTGGGAGAGCGGCTCATATCGCGAACCATCACGGCGACGATCGGAGATGAGAGACCGCGTGAGAGTGAGAGCAACGACGATGAGAAACCGCCGGAGAACAGAGAGCACGTGAGCGGCGGCGCTAGGGTTCATGAGGGACGATGAGAGGTTAGAGAGTCTGTGAGAGATGAGAGTGAGTCAGATCCTTTCCCCTTTTGTTTTCTTTGTGTTTTATATAATTTGATTTTGGTTTATCATAATTAAGTTCTAAGTTTTTTTTATAAATTAAGTGTTAGTTTATAGGATTTAGTTTTGTTTTTTTTATATAATATCAAGTTTAATTAAAATATAACTTAACTCACTAAACTAATTTTAGTTTTAGTTTTAACAACTGATTTTCATTTTATTTTATAAAATATAATTTAAGTTTAGTATTAGTTGAGATTAATTAGATTTAGTTCTATTTCTTTTAAGTTAAAAAAAATGGGTTTAGAATAAGTTTTAGTTTTAAAATATATTTAAGATTTGTTGTGGTTTAGCCAGGCGGTGACACTTGTCACCGTCTGTTTGGTCTGTTCGAATCTGGCGTGTGTATGTCCATGGTATCAAGTTTGCACCCTCCAGCTCAAGCCACTAGATCTGCCAGAGTTCAGATCTGACGATCCAGAATGATGGACCACACTCTATTTCCATGGAGCATCTCACACAAGATCCAGCAGCACTTTTTGGGCTTGGGCTCAGATTGCTATCTACACCCTCCAGTTTAAAGCTTCAAACAGGCCCATTCCTAAACTCCCTCTTTAAAATTAATATTATG
The DNA here is from genome assembly GCA_021764765.1 of Vicia sativa. Classification (NCBI taxonomy): domain Eukaryota; kingdom Viridiplantae; phylum Streptophyta; class Magnoliopsida; order Fabales; family Fabaceae; genus Vicia; species Vicia sativa. The sequence goes on along the minus strand of CM038792.1, from coordinate 132,417,011 downwards.
CAAGTTTTTTTATTTTATTATTATACAATGATGTATTAAATAATATTTTGGCATATGGTAGTTTTTTATTTGTTGAATTGCCAATTAAATTGTTAATTGATTTTTCATCAAGTAAAAGAATATCTATACTAATAATTATTTAAATTCCGATATTGTATTGTGTGTTAATTTATTTTCTTTTATTTTTCGCTATTACATTGTCCGCTTGCATGTTTATTTCGCGATTGCACACTCCGCTCTCACATTAATATAAAAACAACAACGCCTCCGCTCTCTCTCTTATTTTTGGTTACCCACACCGAATTCTCTAAGGGTCTCATGGTTGGGGATGGACATGGCCATCCTCACGAGGTTAATTAAGGCCCTCGTTGCCTTGATTAATCATAACCCGAAAAATAATTGGTCCATATACCAATCACCATGCACCAGGGTCTCATGATTAATCAAGTCCATATACTTGTTTAACCATAACCCGAAATATCATTTCTCTACGTCCAACGCCGCAATTTTCAAAATAGTGTTATGGTACTTAATTAAATTGTTAGAGGTTCGCCCAACGATTTAATTAAAAATGTAAAGTATTTGGGCCGTTAGAGGGAAACCCAATGACTCGAATACTTTATTCTATACACTTGAACATTTAAAACACTTTCAAATTAAATTAATTAATTGAATTTGTTTTCGAAAATCAATTTTTCTACAAAAAAAACAAAAATAGTGTTATGGTACTTAATTAAATTGTTAGAGGTTCGCCCAACGATTTAATTAAAAATGTAAAGTATTTGGGCCGTTAGAGGGTAACCCAATGACTTAAATACTTTATTCCATAACACTTAATAAAAAGTGAACTTTGTTTCACCTCATTTCTTTCATAATAAAGATTTTGGATGAGAGAAGATCGGTTGACCTCAATCACCAATCTCGAGTATCGAATCGTTAGAGGACATCCCGACGTTTTGGTACTTGTCATCTACAATTAAAATCAATTCAACCCATTCAAATCCTTTTTCGCTCATATGCGATTATCAAAATCAAAAACATTTTTTCTTCTAAAATCAATACAACCAATCCAAGACATTTTCAACAAGAACTACGGAGTTTTGACTTTCCCATTGCGCGAGGGAATACGTAGGCACGCGGTTTCAAAACCGTGTCAAACTCAAAATAATAATAAATAAACCCCTTTTCTTCTTTCTTATTTATAATTTAGAAATTAGCGATTACACACACAAACACATTTGAACTAAATGGGTCCCATCGAGTACGATGGACGTAAGGGTGCTAATACCTTGCGAACCGACTCCGAATCCTTGCTTTTTGGTCTTGTAGACCGCCTTATCCAATTTTTGTGGGTTTTATCTATATTTCCCCGTTCTTTCTAGAACAAATAAAATTAGGTGGCGATTTCATTGTTTTGAAAATTCATTTTTAAATGATTTTTGAAAATCGAGTTGCTTCAAGAGGGTTACTTGTCCAATATATTGGAAACTTGTGGTGTCTGTCAGCACCATAAATTATTTGAGGACACCGAGTACCACATAGGACTCGGAGGAAATGCTCCTTAAAGCCTTTGTAGTTTGAAGTGAAGGCTTGTAAAAAGCTTCTCCTCGAAATACCGCTGATGGCCACCCAGCTTCCAGAATCCACATTCTTCACTTTAAAATATGAGAAGAAAATCCTGATGGTGGGCGTGATAGTCAAGGCCTCACAAATTAGTTCAAATGCTTCTATAAACCCCCAACTATTGAAGCGTAACTGTGATGGAGCTCACTATACCAAATTTGGCTTTTAGCAGCACCCCTACGAAAGCGCTTTTAGGAAAAGAGCTGGCATAGGCTTCACTAAAGACAAAATTAAAAAACACGCTAAAAAAGCGCTCTTATAGTTGGGGGGGTATGAAAGCTTTTAAAAGCGCTGCAGTGAGGGGTATGAGAGCGCTTTTGGAAAGCGCTTTGGGGTATGAGAGCGCTTTTGAAAAGCGCTTTGGTAAGGGGTATGAGGCGCTCAAAAGCGCCCGGTAGAGGTGGGGTACAAGCGCTTTTCAAAATAGGAAAGGTGATCAAGGCATAGGCCGAGGCGGATCGAAAACTAAAAAAGGAGGCCACATCCAAATCGTAAAACATTACCCTTCATCTTCTACAATCCATTTGCGGTGAAACTCCCTCCATTCAATATCATCGGAAACACCATCTCCTTCTACCCTCTGTACATCACAGCATTCACCACTCCCTCTTTCCTTCGTCCTTTCCTCACAAACCTCACTGTTACTTCCTCACTCATCCGCCGTCAACTCTTCGTCTTCTCCGTAAACCTTCAACCGCTGCCATACCAACCACCGTTGTTTCTGTCACCAATTCTGCAACATTTTTCGTCCATTCACGCCACAGGACTCTCTCTACCACTTCTTCCGTTTGAACTTCAACAACACCAACAACACTGCTCCGTTTTTTGACTCATTTGGTAAGCTTCACTACACCATCTCTATTTTTTTGTTTATTTGATTCTGAAGTACCATTAAGTTAAAGCTAATTGATAATATATTGGTGATATTCTGATTTGTTTATATGAATCAATGAGTTTATGACTTGTATTATCATGGCAATACTTTGCTTGTATGTTGAATCTGAGTATTGAAGTTGGTTATGTCATCAATGATAGAATTGATGCTAAAATTGTGATGATGTTATTGTTAGATTTGAAATGAGTGTGTTTGTTGAGATTATGTTTTGAGTGTGTCTGGAAATCATGTGTTGAATTTGTTCTTGTGAGATATGCGAGGTAAATTTCAATTCTTTTCTTTAAATTGCTTTGTTCTTCTGTCCCGTGTATGCGTTATAGATCTTCAAACCATCTAGTGTAAAGTTTTTAAAAAAAATCTGCCACCTTCATGAACTACACATTTTAATTGTTTTCATTATGCCTCTCCATGTAGAGTCTAGTGAAACTCAAATATGTTTATGCTTCACATCTAATACCAAAATGTTTGTACATTTTATTTGTTTTCTTTATGATGTATTGTTGTTTAGCTTGGGAGCCCACACCCTGTAGTAAACCTATGACTTTAAAACAACCATATTAAAAATAAAATTACTATTTGATTCATTGACTTTCTCGATTTTGGGATTGAGAAGGATCACAACCAACAGAGCAAAATTCTTTAAAATTTTAAACAAGACTATCAAAATTAAGTTCAAACTTAAAACATCTTTTTATTTAAAAGAGATTTCTTACAATTTTAATTTCATATATTTATCTATTTATTATTAAGAAAGAAAAGTAATGTAATTAAATTATAATATTTTACTTTTAGATTATATTAAGTAATACTCATTATTTCGACATGCATGTGGAATATTCATGATGTCAATTTCGTTTATCGTTAAGTGAGGTACTTACTAACTTTGTGAATTGAATTTCATAGGGGTTACTTGTGAAGAGTGAAAGTTTGACCGTTTTGTTTAGCTTAATTAAGACATGGATAAGACATGGATGAATTCAAACCGATTGTCGAAAGAGTACGACAAAGGGTATGGAATTTGTTGAGTTTGCGGTTGCACTCCAAAGACCCGCTCAATGCCGTGTCCTTGCTTGGGTTCTTATTATGCGGGGTAAGGTTGACGGAATCGGTTGGGATCTCATTTACTACGGTTTGGAATTGATAGAAGTTATACATGTTGGACAATGCATGGTAAGAAAAGTACCGGGAATGCTGAGTCGAGTTGTAATAGGAAGTATGCTTCAAACGACGATTGCACAGACACATACGATTGTGATCGAGTCGAAGAGATTGCAGAAGCGCTTGAAGAAGATCTTGGGATTGTCCCAAAATGTTTGAGAGGTTGGTAGCGATGCGAGAAACCGTTGTATGTTGGTTGTTCAAAATTCACAAGATTGTCTGCGGTGTTAAAGTTGTACAACTTAAAGGCGGACAATGGATGGTCGGATAAAAGTTTCACAGAGTTATTAGCCCTTATGAAAGATATGCTACCAGAGGATAATGTTCTTCCCAATCGAACGATGAAGCCAAAAAGATGTTGTCTTCTATTGGAATGAGCTATGATAAGATACATGCATGTCCAAACGATTGCGTTTGTTTGAAACAGTATGCAGCGTTGAATGAGTGTCCTAAATGTGGTGCCCTCGATATAAGAAAAAGTTGTCTCTGCTAAAGTCTTATGGTATTTTCCTATAATTCCAGATTTAGACGCATGTATCATAGTGAGACCGATTCAAGACACTTGACTTGGCATGCAGATGAAAGAATTATTGATGGAAAGTTGCGACATCCGTGAGACTCACCACAATGGAGTAAAGTTGATCTTGAATATCCCGAATTTGGAAAGAAGCAAGAAACCTTCGGTTGTCATTGTCTCTCGATGGAATGAACCCGCATGGTATTCAAAGTATCTCGCATAGCACATGGCTGTGATTCTTATGATTTATAACTTACCTCCGTGGCTATGTATGAAGCGTAAGTACATGATGTTATCTATGCTAATTTCTGGGCCTAAACAACCAGGGAATGACATAGACGTATACTTGGCACCCTTAATCGAAGATTTAAAGTTTTTGTGGGAGAGAGGTGTGGAGGTTTACGATGGGTATAGGAAAGAAAGTTTCAACTTGAGGGCGATGTTGTTTGGAACAATTAATGATTTTCCACAAATCTATCCGGTAAGACAAAAGGCGTGTCTGCGTGAAGATGAAACCGATACGACACGATTGGCGCTTTGTCGGAAGAATGTCTTTCTCGCCATCGAGATTCTTAAATTCTAATCATCACTACCGTGGGTGGAGAAAAGCATTCAATGGAGAGGCCGAACATCGTCAGCCCGCCTTTTTGTCGTGTGATCAAATTTTTGAAAAGGTGAAAGATGTGAGCACTCGTTGGCAAGCCTTTTGCACATTCAATTGTCAAGGGTGGGTGGAAGAAGAAGTCAATTTTCTTTGAACTTCCATATTGGAAGTCGTTGTCGTAAGACATTTCACGGATGTTATGCATATTGAAAAAATGTATTTGACGTTATAGATGCGCTACTCAATATACAAGGAAAGTCTAAGGATGGCGTTAACATAAGGAATGACATGGTAAACATGGGGATGAGAACTGAATTGGGGCCCGTGACGAAAGGAAGACGAACATATCGCCACTCTGTTTACACTCTATCTAGAAAGGAGAAGAAAACATTGTGTAAGTTCCTCGGTGAAGTAAAAGTTCCGGGCTACTCTTGGATATTAGAAGACTTGTGTCCATGAAAGACCTCAAGTTAAAGAGTTTGAAGCATGATTGCCATGTTATAATGGAACATTTTTACCAATAGATATACGTTCTATTCGCGGAAAAAGTAAGAAGCGCAATAACTAAGTGTGTTTCTTCTTGGTCTATTTGCGATAAGTGGTCGATCCCGCGATCTTACCAACATTGCAAAATGAGATAGTTGTTACTTTATGTGATCTTGAAATGTATTTTCCTCCCTCGTTTTTGACATAATGGTTCATCTAGTCGCTCATCTTGTGAAAGAGACACAACTTGGACCAACTTATATGAGATGGATGTACCTGCTGAGCGTTATATGAAAATATTAAAAGGGCGTGAAAAGCAAGTCGACGGAGGGTTGTATTGCGATACGTTGCTGAAGAAGCGGTTGAGTTTTGTACTGAATATTTGTCAAATGTTCAATCAATTGGACTCCCCAAATCTCATATTGTCGAAAAAAAAGAAGGAAAAAGGCTAATTGGAAATAAAGTTGTGACAGTATCAATGGTCGAACGGGATCAAGTGCACTTGTATGTTCTGCACAATGAGATTGAGGTTGAGCCGTTTGTTGAAATGCACAAAGTTGTTCTCCGAGATTTAAATCCAAATAGAAATGAGAACTGGATAGTACGAGAGCACAATCGAAGTTTCATACCGTGGTTTAGAGATCATATTTATTCAAAGTATCGTTCAGATCCTGCTTCAGTAACAGAAAGGTTGAGATGTTTAGCCTATGGTCCATACGTAATTGTGCTTTCTTATAGCGCATCGCAATTAATGGATACACATTTTATACCAAAGAACAGGATGATAAAAGTACTATGCAAAATAGTGGTGTTACCTTGGTAGCTGAAGCTATGCACATATCAAGTGCGAATGACTTAAATCCGAAATTTGCAAATTTGTCATATTTTGGGGTTATCGGCGCATTTTGGTGTTTGATTACGCGAAGTTTCGATTCTGTATTTGGTTGCAAGTGGGTTGAAAATAATAGTGGCGCGAATGGATAAGTCGATTTTTGCAAGTGGATCTCAATAGGGTAGGGTACAAAGATGAGCCTTTCATTCTAGCCTCTCAAGCTAAACAAGTGTTCTATGTCAATGATCCGACAAGTACGAAATGGTCTATAGTGCTTTTATCTAACAAAATAGTTGATGAAAAATTGAAGATCAAGGTGATATTGGTGTTGGCATTGAATCTTGTACAAGAAACGATCAAAATGAGAATGAATCTTGTATTAGAAATGATCATAATGAGGGTATTTGGATCAATCCAACCGTCCGCATTGTTAAGAGGCGTAGTACACAATCCTACCAAGAAAAGAAAGAGACGTTAGTGATAAAGGTAATAGTATACATAGTCCGACTAATTTGCTTTATTCAATTTGGTGCATATTCTCGTTTTGTACATAACTTTTGAACCATGTATCCGCTTGTTGACTTCTTTACATGTAACTATACTATTTTGACGATTCCGGAGCTGCTCATGCACTTATCTTTACATTTCGGGACTATTTTTTTATCGGTTTTGCTTCTGCCCGTAATCAAAAGTCGGGCTTAGGGTCTGAATTTCGGAAACCGACTTTGTTTTGAGTCCGTGGCGACGTTTTACCATAGCCATGTAAATTTCGTTCAATTCCGATAACTTTCTTTTTTTACGCTTATTTTGATTTGTACCGATTTCGTTTCCGATTTACTTGTACATGCATGGTTTGACTTCCATTTGACTTGTATAGATTGTTAGCTTATTAATAGTGTACTAATGTGCTTTAGTTTGTTTGATACAGGTTCAATGGCTCCAGATAGAGATGCTCCACCTGAAAACCCACCTGAAAACTCACAAGAAAACTCACAAGAAAGAGTTGCTTCGGATACAAATGCTCCACCTGATACTGAAGCAAAAGAGGTTGCACGAGGCATCACTATTATGAGGGGAATCATTCGACATAGAGACCAAGGATTAGTATACCGATTGGAATGGAATTCTGATAAACAACCAATTGGTCCTAATTCTGCAAAGTTGACAAGTTATATTGGTACACTTGTCCGTATGCATATTCCGGTCTCCGTAGCTACCGGAAATCGAAACGAAAAATTTAGAATTGGAGGAGAAAAACAAGCGATTTGGGAAGAGCTTGGTATATATCATATATGGTTAATTGTTGTTATTATCTTGACGATAAATTGTTTAAATTACTTATACTAACACACTATGCGACGTTTTTTGCAGAGGACTTTTGAGATACCGATGAACGTAAAGCTACATACTTAGTTTGGCCGCAAAAGATATAGAGGGTGGAAAAGTTTTTGACAAACACCTATCTTAAGGATAAAGATGGAAAATTTCTTGAAGAGGCACGGACGCCAACAAAGTATCGACCTTCATTGATGAAGCAGATCAATGAGTTTGTAAAGCAAAGAGATGAAGCTTTTCGAAAAAAGAGTGCCACGAATAGTGAGAGAGCATCCAAACCAGCGTATCCATACAAAAAGGCGTTTGGGATATGCACGCTAGAGGATAAAATTGTAAGTAAATAGAAATGCGTTTTAATTAATTGTCTACATGTGCATGTTTTAATTGACGATTTTATCGTTTGTGTCAATGCATAGTTAGAGGAGACTAAAAGTGAGGAAGCTTCACTTCCTGTACATGTGTTGTGGAAGGAAGCTCGTGTGGGCAAGAATCAAGCTGTCGATCCCGATGTTCAGAGAGTTTATACTGAATGTGTAAGTATAATACTGTGTCTTTAATTAAATCAAATGTTTTTTAATATATAAATGATCTTTTATCTCCACTAATAATTATTTAAATGTAAATGAATTACAGGAGACCTTGTCGCAATCGGCATCCACCGGTGAGGAGGCGTAGTAGAGTACTAGATGCTCCCGAGTATCCCGGTCGGGTGAGGGTAAGGGTCATGGTGTGACTCCAACCTCTTTTTATAAGAGTTCTAGGAGAAGATCAAATCTTACCAATGAAGAAGTGTTGCAAAAGTTGCAGGAATTGCAAGCACAGGTCTCTGAATTGCAAAGAGATAAAGATATGTATATGAGAGAAAAGTGCAACACTTCATCGGTGAGAGAAACTAGTGATAAGGCTAGTATCAACTATCAAAAGAAATTTCCCGAGGTAATTATAAGTTTTTTTCCTTACAAACTGTTCTATTTTATTAATGATAATAACTTTATATTTTCTATTTGTTTAGGGCATTTCATCTTGCCAACTATACTTATCGTCACCGAATTATCGACTAGTTGGCAAGGGAAAAGTGCACAACACTTGGGAGATTTACTTCACCACGCATCGCTCCGGATGGACACCGAAAGTATCGGTGGATGTTGTATTAGATCGTGATGCGATTCTACCGGTACGACATGGTCTCGAGACGACATTGCTGCGAGATGCAATAGGATCGTTTGTTGCATGGCCCTCGAGCTCATTACCATTAGTGATGAGGTAAATTGAAAACGATTATGAATCATTTAGTTTTCGAATGTCAATTCTAAACCGTTTATTAATTATGTTTTACATTTTATTTTACCGCTCCTATAAAACCCGCAATTAAGGGTAAAGGGATTTTACAGAGGAGGAGTCTGTGCATCGCTAAAAGAGGTACATTTAAAGTGTTAATATATAATCGAATCAAAATATGCATGATTTTATATTTTACCTAACTTATATGATTTTTAGGCATCCGCCGGAGTCACAACAAGTGACAGAGTTCGTAATACCACCCGTGGTCCTCCAAGCAAGCGGCAAGGTGCTTTTGTGCCTCGATACCGGGCGACACTCGCAACAATGGTTGATATGTCCTATATGAAGGATGGTGCTTTACGGGAAATCGATATGGATGAAAGTGTCTTCGGTATTGAGTTCAAGTCACATATTACAATTGATGACTTGGAAGAGATTTTTAACCAAGATCAACTAGGCGTCAGTAATATGCAATCATACATCCGGTAATATTCACTCATCCGATATATTATTTAATTAGTCCCACAATATAATTTATTTACACTTTTCAATGAAAATAATCTAATGTTTATTATGTTTTTATTTAAGGTTGTTGTATGACAGAGTGTTGCGCGGGACTGCATTGTCTAACAGATTCCGGTTCGTGTCTTCCGCCCATTGCAGCGGAATGGAAATTGTTTCGGATCCGGAATCTGTTAGGCACAATCGATAGATTCATGTCCACCGCAATCAAAGTCTGCATCTTTGGTATATAATACCACCAAGGGTTAGTTTCTCAATATAATCTTGGTTCATCTAATCTCTGTTTCTTTAGTGTATAGCAATATTTTCATATAACCTATTGTTTTAATTTATAGAGCACACTGGTTGCTGCTTGCTATCAACCCGATAAGGGAAGTCGTGTATTATCTGAATTCTGTAAGGGGTGAATGGACCAATTATCCGGCCATGAAGGAAATCGTTGATTTGTAAGTGGGATCGTTCTAAATATATATTCGTGTATATTTATATATTTACTTATTTGTGGGATTGATCTAAACATATGCTTTTATATATTTGTTAATTAGATCAATACAAGTATTCCGTAGTCAACGGGACGCACAGGTATCCCGGAATAAATCAAACAACATCACCTGGATCGAAGTGCAGGTACATTACTTTTCACAAATTTGCTTATAATATTTATGCTACTTGGTAAAACAAGACAACTTATATAGAATCTTATTTGTTTTTCTATGTAGTGTCCGCTACATGTGATTCGATCATGGATACTTTGTATTGAGGTTTATGAAAGAAATCATTCAAAGAATCAATTAGAGATTCCACGGTATAAATTTATAACTTAAGATAATTTCATATAATTTATTACATTTACCTAAATATATCATTCATATTATGTTTTTGTTTTATAGTACCTTGACGAATTCCGTGCTACTGGGTACTCGAAGCTAAAGTTAGAAGAAATCAAAGAGGAATTGTGTCAATTTTATATTAAGCAATTTTTCATGTAGGATGTGTCGATTTGAACTATAATATTGTTGATTTTGTAATGATGTATATATATAATTTTGGATATTATAATGGTATTATATTAGTATATATATTGTCTTACTGATGGCTGAAATAATAGCGTCGAAAATATATTACAGGTCAAAAATATATTACAGGTCGAAAATATTACAGGTCGAAAACATTACAGGTCGACTGGGAGGATTAAATTATAGGCTGCACATAAAAATACCTCATTTAGAAATAGCTTTTAAAAAGCGCTCTTAAAGGTCCACCTACTAAAGCGCTTCTTAGTAAAAGCGCTGCCAAAGACCAGTAAAAAAGCATAAAAAATTAAAAAAAAACGCAGCATACAAAAGCGCTTTTGGAAAAGCGCTCTTATAGGGGGGCCTATCAGCGCTTTTCCGAGCGCCTCATGGGGCACCAGGCGCTTTTCCAAAAGCGCTTTGTATCTGCTTTTTTAAATTTTTATGCTTTTTTGTCTTCTTGCTTCGAAAAGCGCTTAAAGGGTGGTCTACCAGAGCGCTTTTTCCAGGAAAGCGCTCTTATAGGGGGTCCTACCAGAGCGCTTTTTCCAGGAAAGCGCTCTTAAAGGGGGGGTCTACCAGAGCGCTTTTAGAAGCGCTTTTGTTACCTACGCCAGCGCCAGCTATTAAAGCGCTTTTAAGCGCTTTTAAAGGCCAAAATAAGCGCTTTAAAAGCCCTTTTCCGTAGATCAGCGCTCGAGCCACATTTATCGTTCTTAATAAATCAGTTTGAAAATCAGTAAAAGGGAATTAGATGTTCAGATCCACCAATAACCCAACATAGAAGTAGAACCACTCGGGATCCACTCCTTTTGGCCGAGACATGCAAACACTATCACCCTCGATGCAGGGTTCTAGGATTATATCACCCTCATTCCCAGTCGAGGACATGCCTATTAAAGAGCGGAGTTTCCTAATTCGCAACTCGTCCATAGTGCTGTTGTTAAAACGCAGGACTTCTGGGTTAAAAGTTTGGCTGCTTTCCATCAAAATCTCCATTGAACATGAAGAGTTAGGGTCAGAATCACTTTCAGTGGTTAGAACTTTAGAGTTTATTTTGTTCATAACCTTGTTAAGTTCCTCTACGCCTAAAGCATCACTCATCTCTTGCATGCATTCCTCCTAGAAAACCCTACGCTCATCACTAGTTAAATGAACCCTATTTCCTAGGTCATCACACTCTCTAATAGCAACCATTTTGGTAAAGATTGTGAAAGTAAACAAAAAGGAAAAAAAGGATTACCTGGTCTTGATAGCGGGTATGAGGCAGAAAACAAATTTCGGTTGAAGGCAACGATGGTTATAGTTTTGTAGGAGGAGTTGAGAAAGAAAATAGGATTTGAAAAAGGAAAAAGAAGTTATGAAATAAGGGTTAACGTGTTTTACATTTAACCCCATTAACTATCATCATTACACCTAAAAACTATAGGTGACTGTTGAATAGTTTGAGCGGGAAATACACGTATTGATAATCTACTCGCGCCCGTCAAGTACCTCGACCAAAAAACTTATGATTCTTTCTTACCGACCATAGGCCTTTTTTGAAAAAGTCATATGCTCGGGGGGCTTATGTTCATTCATAAAGTCCGTTTAGCCGAGGTGTGAGTGTACATGCCCGGGTACGGTTACTTAGACCTAGTAGAGCCGATGACTAACTCGGCCTAGACGGTTATGGCTAGCTCGGCTCAGACGTTACACATTGGTCGAACAATTAAAGGATGAAACTACCAAATTAACTCTTGACGACGCACGTTACTATTCATAATGGTGGAGGTTATAGATAGTTATAGCTGCTTAGTTATGGTTAAGGAAGAGGCATGATAGTTACAAGATACGTTTAATGAGGTCTTTACACCTCTATAAAAGGGCTCCCGGTTGAGGGATAAGCAATACACATAGCTTGGAACTCAAGGAAACTTACTTGTAGTTCCAAATCCCTAAATATAATCAACTAATTATTCTAGCAAGAACACGGCTAAACGACTTTCATCATAACGTACACTTGTTGATGAGATCTTCCAAGGATTGGATAACTTGAATCTAGAATGTGTGAAACATCACCATCTCGGGAATGATGGAAAATACTATCCAAGAATTTGGATATGTCTCAGATATCAATAGAATTCTGACCTCAGATTCTCCACATCTATCATTCTAAAGTCTTGACTCGATCATTTACCCATACAGAGCATTATCCTGACCACAAGGGTAAAATGTTAGGATGTACAAACTTCAATAATCACTCTCAAATATAGTATAAGCTTACATCTAATTCTCATTGTACATTCATTAACCTACCTCTGATATCATGCTAAATGATTTTTGATCTCATCCTTAAAAGTTACTCCCTCCGTCCCAAAATATAAGATGTTTTGGGCATTTCACATATATTAAGAAAAGTAATCATTGTTTTATGAGAAAGAGAAATTTTGTATGACTTTACTCTATTGTCCTTCATTAATTACCGAGGAAAGAAAAATTAAGAGAATAGAAAGAAGAAGAAATAAATAATAGAGGGTATATTGGGAAAAACAACATTAATGTTGCATTGGAATTGTAAAGTGACTTATAATTTGGGATAAAAAAATTCTCTAAAGCGTCTTATAATTTGGGACGGAGGGAGTAACTTAAAGGACAAGTTATCCTAAAAACACGGGACATATGATATGGTATTAGAGTCTTGTTCATGATTTGTTGAGTCATTTTCTATCATATTTTTATTATCGGGTCCTACCTCATTTATATCGACACTTCAAATATTTAATCCTTGATGTGAGAGGATGAGTTTAATAGAATCGCATAAGCATTATATGACATGAACATATGTTTATAAATGGGCCAGTACTCATCTTACAAGCTACTTTTGTAAGTGAAATTATGACACTTTAAAACAAATGTCAAGACTGATGTCCTGATACCAAAACACAATCTCAAGATAGATGTTAAGACATTATCTGCTAACAGAAATTTTTTATAGAAATGAAAATTATGTAGAATTAAACTGCAGAAGGTAAAAGATACAATCAATTATTAACCCAATTTATTGCAACATCACATACTTTGGGGACTACCAAGTTAGGAAGGAAATCGATTATAATAGTATTAGTTCAAAACCTAAACAATTTCAATTTACAACCTATCATCAAACCACAATCTTATGCAATTTCTACCTAGGAACCTCCTAGACATAAGAACCCCTTATTATTCACACAATCACCTTATTGATAAAACTAGTCACAAACTAGTGACAATAATTAAATAAAAGATTACCATTCAAATACAATACTTAACTCTTTGCTTAAAGCTCATAAGTGAGAACAATAACTTGATAAACAATAAACATTTTGCTTAACATATCATGAGTGATTGTTAAGTAACAATGAACAATCAATCTACCTTAATGTATCAGAAGATACATGAGTGACATACAAAAAATTGTTAGTTCCATGTTTTATGGTTGGCTAAATTTTGACTAAGCATGGTTTTGAACATGGTTCTATGTTGATGTAGAGTAAGATGTCGCAACATCTTTATAAACTGTTGTAGCAGTTTTTTGTTATGAGTTTTGAGCCAGATGTCGAAGCAGATGTTGTGACATCATGGTCTAGTATAGTAGGCATTGCTATTTTAAATCTTGACATTTTTTATTTGATTATGTAATATTTCTCTTGGATATGTTTTAGTTAATTTTGAATGTCAAAAAGATTTTATCTGGAACAAGATCATGTCTTCAGTTGTGCATTGGTTACTAAATTGGGCATTGAAACAATTTAGGAAACTTTGTATCATCTGTTCCAAGATTTAAGGAGTTTTTGTTACACAGTAGATACAACTCTCAACTTGTGGATTAAGAAATATCTGATGGAGATTTCGAAGCCTGTGAATTGAAGAAGTGTATTTAAAGAGAAGACATAAACCTAAAGTACCAACTTTTATCTTTCAACAATTGTAAAACTAGGGGAAGAAAATAGTCTTAGGTTTTGAGAGTCTCTTGTGTATTATGTAGGGTTATTCCACCCTTGTATATTTCTATACATATGGTAGACATTGTAATCTCACTCATAATCCTTTAGGTAATAAGTTGAGTATTGTTCTTACAGGAAGCTTTTAAGAAACTCTAAGTATTGTTCTTGGTCAAGAGTCTTGACTAATTATTGTAATAGAAGTATGACCTTCTTGTTGAGTTATAGTCATTGCAGTCACTAGAATTTGAACTGTTAGATATCATTGAGGTGATTTAGGAAGTGAGATGGTGATTTCTCACATTTAGGAAAGGCCTGGGTTGGGTAGCAATTGCATTGGGTATAGATTAGACAAGTTGTTATAAACTGAGGAATTTAGCTTTGAACTAATACTACTGATAGATGACTTCTTTCCTAACTTGGTAGCCCCTAGAGTAAGTGATGTCACACTGAACTAGGTTAACAACTCTATGTGTTATTTATCATTCTGCAATATAAGTTTTTGTATGTGTTATAACTTGATGAATATATTTAGGATGTCATATAATATGTTGTAACATCTGTCTTGAGATTGTTCTGATGTTGGAATTTTAGCATTTTTATGTGTTGCTTGTATAAGAAAAATTTCAATTGGTATCAGAGCAGGCACCCTGGTCCATTGGGTGAGCTTCATGGAGTAATTTTTCTAGGTACTATTGTTCCTTGTAGAATTATGGAATGATTGTATTATGGTTATCAATGGACATTTGATTTTGAAGAATTATCAAGATAGGAGAATTCGTGTTCTGAAGACATTTAAGAGTAGAGCATGAGTTGTCTCTATGTAACTTTGAAGTTGGAAATATCGTAATCAATGGAATTGATAAGTTTCTTTTTCAGACTTATTATCTTTTATGGCCAAATATACTTGGGAAATTCGCAAGTCCATTCATAAAGGCACGTCCTAGTATTTGATCAAGAAGAAGATACTCAGGTCTCTTTCAAGATATTTGACCTGGAAGTTCCACTATTGAAGAAAAACAAGAGCATATATTTTGTTTCCAACTCTGTAGAGACTTGTTTCAAATTTCTGATGAATGTTTTCCTACTACTTTGTGTTCCTTGGAAGGAAATCCAATTAGGAGTTAAAGAATATTTGACAACGTGTAGTGATCACATGTCATAACATCTGTGCTAACTTCAACAAGTCTGTGATTCTAAAAGGAATGGTGTAATTTATAGATCAGTATCTAAGCATTCATTTGAGTGTGAAGATCTTGGATATTTTTGAATTAGAGTGCATTGCTTATCTCAAAGATAACTGTGCAATTTTTCTATATCTTGGCTTAATTAGGAAGTGATCCTGATTATGATTTCCAATGACATTACTAGTTTTACTGGAATATGGACTTCTTATGAAGATTTATGAATTAAAGATTTACCTCATAATGAGTTGGAAGTTTTTATTCTATGATAGATATCTAGAATGAAGTGAGTTTTTCAACTGTGAAAAAATAGTAGGTGATTTATTTCTGATCTTATGTCTTAAGAGAATGAAGAAGTATCTACTAAATGTGTTTTTGCAAGGGGAAGTGACTCTATTTAATCCTAAAGCTTTATGTCTTGATCGAGTTTCTAAGGATAACCCAGATCAGTTGGAGGAGTTTCTTCAAGAGGGAAGATGATTGGGAGTTTAAGGAGGATAAGTTTTCTTCTAAGTTAATTATCAAAGAGAAAACTCAAAGAGACAAAAGATATTTTTGGGCCAGTACTCATCTTACAAGCTGCTTTTGTAAGTGAAATTCTGACACTTTAAAACAAATGTCAATACTGATGTCCCAACACCAAAACACAATGTCAAGACAGATGTTAAGGCATCATCTGTGGACAGAACAATTTTTAACAAAATAGAACTTATGTAGAATTAAATCGCAGAAGGTAAAAGATACAATCAATTATTAACCCAATTTAGTGCAACATCGCCTACTACGGGGGCTACCAAGCCAGAGAGAAAATTCACTATAATAGTATTAGTTCAAAGCCTAAACAATAAAAATTTACAACCTATCATCTAATCAATACCTTATTCAATTTCTACCTAGTATCCTCTTAGACATGAGAACCCCTCTCACTTCCCACAATCACCTCAGTGATAAAACTAGTCATAAACTTGTGACGACAATCAAATAGAAGATTACACTTTAAATATTATACTCAATTATTTGCTTAAAAGCTCATGAGTGTGAACAATAACTTGATACATTGTTGCACCCCAAAATTTGTCCACCCCGGTGCTATGGTCAAAATTATGATTAACTTTAATTTTATCTATACGGCATCTTATGGTTTATGTTTTTATTCATGTTGTTCTATTAACACTTTTATTCACTAACAATTTTCCAAATTTTTTGTTATCATCCAGAGACTCTTTAGGTGGCTGTAAATATTTCACATGCAATACATATTTCTCACAAATTTTGTTAATACAATTTTCACACAACACCAATAACATGTAAATCGATGGATCTCTAAATCATAAATCCTTCAAACTTTTTTTTTCTCTAATTCTTTGTTTCATGTTTTTAAACTAACAAAGTTTTTTTGACACCTTTAACAACATAGACATGTAAATAAGATCCAAACATAGACCATGGAATTTCAGCAACACTGTTCAATTCGAACACTTTTCAGATTACCATCACAAACATGTATATTCACAAACAAGTTGTAGTAATAAGAATGCAGGTCGGAACAGATCCAACACGTGAAAGTCAACGAAGTGCCGTCGTTGATCTCGCTCCGCCGGCCAGCCAACAGACCGACACCGATAACAACCACGATCAACGTTCGCCGGCGGCCAAGACGTCAACTCCGCCGTCATGCAGCTCTCCACATCGAGTCCCCTCCGACATGAGTACTGCTACGACCACACCTCGGCTGATGCTTGACCCAGATCCGCCGCGAAATCAACTTCGACCACCATCACATTTCCAACGCAACACCTACTGTGTTAGTAATGTTTCTCTTTTATGTTCTTGCTTGATTTTTTGTTTGACTTTTTGTATTTATTGGATTGAGATAGAGAAGAGAAACAGGGAAAAATTAATGTTCACGTTTGATCCTCTTTCTCATTGTTTGTATAATATAATTGTTTTTGTTTTTTTTATTTTATTTTAAACATGCCTGTGTTAATACTTAATTGGTTAAATTTTTGAGTTTACAAAGTCAATTATGACTTTATTTTTCTTTCCTGACCATGAAACAGGAACGGCGGACTCCATCCTTTCCTATACTATTGTAATTTTTTTTAATAATTAATTTAGGATAGGATTTTTTTGCAGGATATTAGGATTTCTTGGACATTATTACTAAACTTTTACTAATACACACACCCTTCTACTAACTATATCACATTGTTATTAGTTTATAAATTATTTGTTTAATTACTTTTTTAAAAAAAATAAAATAAAAAAAAATAAAAAAAATAATAATAATAATAATAATAATAATAATAAATAATAATAATAATAATGTATCATGATTTGTTGAGTTAAATGATAAAAGTTAGAATATAACTTTTTGTTAAATATCAGCTAACTTTTTATTAACATAGGGACACTGCCCCATTTCCTTTTTTTTTTAGTGTTTTTGATATAGTCATTATTATTAGTTATTATTAATTAGAAAGTAAAATTTTTAATTTGATAAAAATACTAACCTCAAACATTTTTTACTAACATTAAAAATATTTTTTCTAACATTATCTCCTTTATTCCGATTTAATCTTTTTCTTAATATTTTTTTCCGATTATTTTAACTGTTTCTAAGTTATAATAATTATGGTTAATTTTTCGCATATTTTTATCATTATGTATTTGCTCAAAGAATGTAATAGCTTAATTAGGGTTTATTTTCTGTTTTTACTTTCTACACCTCCTATGCATCTGCCCCAAAGCCATGTAATAGCGTATGACATTTACTTTCCGCACATTTACTTTTTGCACTCTTTTATAAATTGTCTATAATTGTTTAAATGTATGATAACTAGGGTTTGTATGGCAAGATAAAATTACCCTTAGATCACCTCTAATCCAAGATAACATATATGAATTCAACACATTTTTTCACAAATGCACCCCTCTTAGGGTAATCTCTCTTGTTGCCTTTCGAATAAAATGGTCGTGTCCCTCGAACGTAGGGGTACCATTAGCAAAGTTGCCTACGAATTATATCATCATAGTCCCTTCGATACAAAGATCATAGTCCCTCGATGACCCTCAATGTTGCCTACGAATATATGATCTCGTCCCTTGGTTGTTGCCTACGAATAAGTGATGATCGTCCCTACAAAATGCTAAAGTATCCTACATGTTACCTTCAATGACCATACGATGATCCTACGACCAATCTGAGTAGGTAATAGACTCTAAATTGCTTGCTCCACTAAAAAATACTTTTCACACCCCACACTTATTTTCAAAGACTTTTCATACAAACACTTTGTTTACATTCCATCGAGAATCATTACAAAGTCAAACACTTTTCAAACAAACATTTCCGAACACTTCGTATACATTCCAACGAGAATCATTTCAAAGTCAAAGTGAAATGTCCTTTCAAAAATACTTTTCAAAAAGCACATACACCCAAAACAATTAAAGTGAAGGTATTAGAACTCTTTCCATTCGTAGTCATCATTTGGTCATAAAAGGCAACATGTAGGGATACCTTAGCAATTCGTAGGGACGATCATCACTTTTCGTAGGCAACAACTGAGGGATGAGATCATATATTTATAGGCAACATCGAGGGTCATCGAGGGACTATGATCTTTGTATCGAAGGGACTATGATGATGTTATTCGTAAGCGTCTTTGCTAATGGTACCCCTACGTTTGAGGGACATGACCATGTTATTCGTAAAGGCAACAAGAAAAGATACCCTAAGGGGGTGCATGTGTGAAGAGAGTGTGTTGTATTCATATATGTTATCTTGAGATTAGAAGTGATCTAGGGTTGATTTTAGTCTTAACATATAAACCCTAATTACTAGCAGTTAGATATATGTATATGAATTAAAGTGCGGAATGTAAATATATCTAACTGCTAGTAATTAGGGTTTGTACATATATCTAACTGCTAGTTAATTAGGGTTTACATGCTAAAGACTAAAATCAACCCTAGATCACTTCTAATCTTAATATAAATATTTTAATACAACACACTCTTCACACTTGCACACCTCTTAGGGTATCCTTTCTTGTTGCCTTTACGAATAACATGGTCATGTCCCTCGAACGTAGGGATACCATTAGCAAATACGTCTATGAATAATATCATCATAGTTCCTTTGATACAAAGATCATAGTCCCTCGATAACCCTCGATGTTGCCTACGAATACATGATCTCGTCCCTAGATTGTTGCCTACGAAAAGTGATGATCGTCCCTATGAATTACTAAAGGTATCCTTACATTTTGTCTTCTATGACCATACGATGACCCTTCGATTGTCTCTTACATCCAAACGAATAAAGTTACCTACCAACTAATGGTATGCATAGCCTTATTTTAAAGGAGAAGGAAAAATAACAAGAAACAACCATTTTGAGTAGGTAATAAGACTCTGTTGCTTGCTCCAATCAAAACACTTTTTCACACCTCACACTTTTCAAAAAACTTTTCAAATAATTTGTATACAATCCAGCGTAAATCATTACAAAGTTAAACATCTTTCAAACCAACATTTCCAAACACTTCGTATACATTCCAACGAGAATCATTACGAAGTCAAAGCGAAATGCCTTTTTTTAAAACATTTTTAAACTACACAAACACAAAAAGAAAAATTTCAAAGTGAGCTAAGCAACTAAGACCCCATAGATAACTACGGATGGAAAAGGTGTTAATATCTTCCCTTTTCATAACTGTCTCCCGTACTCAGAATCTAACGAAGGTCTTTTCCTGTTCTTTTCACCTTCCCTTTATTGGATAAAAGAAAAGTCGGTGGCGACTCTTACTATCCGCAACATTTGCGATAAAAAGCAAAACAAACAAGTCAGTTCTCCCACCATGTTACAGAACTGGCGACTCTAGCGGGGATACAACCTAAAGAGAGGCTACCTTAGGGTTTAAGATCACTTTATTGCTTTCTATTTGATTTGTCTGCTTTATTTTTAAGGGTTGCATAGGTATTATATCTGTGGGGGATCCTACACTCGGATCCAAGTTTCCTTAGGTAAGTAGCAATAAATCATCGCGACTGTTGGGCGTATACCGAAACGGTCAAAATGATGGCTACAGTTAGTGTGACACTTTGGATGTCCCAATGTTCCTCGTGTTCAGTTGAGGAAATATTTGGCGTCTCCGTGGTGTCATCAAGCACTAACTCAACTGTAGACCCTTAGTTGACCCATCTTGGCCAGTACAAGGTAGTGAGATGGCCAACTTCGGTGCAGACTGAGGTTGGTTGATACTCGATGCTACGCTCATTAAGATTTGACTTTCGGGATGTTTCGGTCGACCACTTGGTTGTCGTATTGAAATAAAGTCTACGAGAAAGATCGATGATATGAGATTCCTAAAACCCAGTTACTATTATAGGACAGGTTGAACCCACTCAAACTCTGGTAGGGTACACACCTATACCTCATGCAAGCCTTAAACCTAGGGCTATTGTGTGGATTGCTTGTGCTATCTATTTAAACGTGACATCATGACATCATAACATCATATCATTTCTAACCATTTCAATGACATTAGGATTTATCTTTGCTCTTTGTTGTATGAGTTATGGCTTCCAGGAAGACTATCCAAATCAACTTTGTGGGTATACCTTCTCATCTCAAGGAGTTGGTATCAGAAATTCCCGATCACTCTCAGTTCATTAAAAAACATGGTTATCTACTCGACGTGGTCACCTCCGGTTTTGAAGAAGACATGATGAGCGTCGAATTCCAATTTTTTGATCCGAAGCATCACTACTTTACTTTCCCAGACTATCAGTTGGTACCTACATTGGAAGAATTCTCTAAGCTAATTGGGATACCCATTCTTGATCAAATACCATTCACCGGTTCAGAAAAAGTTCCAAAGTACGAAGATATTGCATTAGTATTACATCTAAAACGACCAGACATTGAAGACAATTGGTAAATAAGAAGTGGAGTTAAGGGCTTGCTTGCCAAATTTCTGATAAAGAAAGCTCGAGAATTCTTAAAGGCTATGAGTTTTCACGATTTCGAAGACGTTTTGGCCTTGCTAATCTATGGTTTGGTGCTATTTCCTAATCAAGATCAATTCATAGATGTGAACGCCATCAAGATTTTCCTTACTCATAATCCTGTGCCTACTTTGCTTGGAGATATTCTGCATTCTCTCCACACTCGTACTACAAAAAGACAAGGAACTCTCATGTGTTACATCCCGTTATTATCCAGGTGGTTTATTTCGCACCTTCCTCAGTCAGTAATGAAGAACGAACGAAGATTGAAGTGGTCTCAAAGGTTGATGTCACTCTCCCATTCAGATATCCGTTGGTGTCTCTACTTTCAAAAGGATTTCACCTTCATTGAGCGTTGTGGAGAATTCCCTAATGTGCTATTCCTTGGAATAAGGGGAGGTATCACTTACAACCCTTCTCTAGCACTATGACAGTTTGGCTACGCTCAAAAAGAGGTTCCTCGTGATATGCTTCTTCAAGACATTGTATTTGACTACAACAACAATCTCCATGGTTATCGCCGAAGATTTATGCACGCTTGGGGCATGGTGAAGAAAACTGATACCAAGACTTTGGGACACAAAAATTCCATTCCTTGGGAACCTTACCTCAAATGGGTGCGATCTCGAGCTCAAAACCTCATGAAGTTTCCATGTTCATGTACACTTCTTTGCAAAAAGATGACTTTTGTTGACTTTTAGAAGGACATATAATGTTTTGATCCATAACTCTGAAATGATGCATTTTTAGCCAAAGCTTGTGAGACATGAAGTTGTAGAGAATTGAATTACCTTAAAAATGAGCTTTGATGGAAAAATTTATGATGAAATATGTGAAAGTTATTCCTGGTCAAAGTTCAGTTGACTTTTTGCCCAAAAACCCTAATTTGGAAACTTTGACTTTTGAACAAATCTTGACTTTTCTTGATGAATCATGATCAACCCTTGATCATATGATGAATGTGACTTCAAAATATTGATGTTGACTAAAAATGATGAAGTTTGACTGTATGTTGACCATAATTGACTTTTTGTCCAATACAACTGATTTTCAACCATCTGAGCAATTGACTGAGCAAACTTAAGCTGTAAGGCTTGAAACTTGACATGGTGATCCCTTTGGACATATGAGGAGGTATGATGACCACTTGAGGTGTTAGAACTCTTCTTTGACTTGAGAGAATCAAAACCCTTGTTTGGGTTGATTGCTTAGGAGAGGGTTTATCTGGCCACCCCTTGAGAAATTCTTGAGTATGGAGATGTGGATTGTCTCTAGAAATAGGAGGGAAAATTTTGGGATATAACAGACTTGAAGCAATCTTTTCGTGTGGACTAAATAGAGGCGTTGTTCTTCATCAACACTCGTGATCACAACATTAAAGATCCAAATCTCCATAAGAGGTAATAAATCTTATCACTGACCATTCCCCTTTGTAAGGATCGCTAAAGGAAAGTGTTAATTTCCGTTGCGTTTATGATTGCAATTTTCCTTAACTAGACCAACAAACAGGAACCTTGAATCCGTATGATTTTCAGGCATGAGAATCGACATCGACTCGTCAAAACGCTTTGTAATCACTTGGTTTAACTACGGATAGTTCACTCCAAGGATAATATCAAGTTACTCCAACATCTCGCTCTAATGATAAATCACAATTATCTACGGGAAAATATCAAGACTCACACTCACTGGCACATCATTAGCCATAACATCCCCCTCCACTCCTAGAGATATGAATAACATGAGTACTTGATCATTCCCTCTCAAAGATACTTTGACCTGACCGTCAGGCATAAATCTTGAATCCGTACTTCCTTCGAAATTGGAAAATAACGCAACCTCACTAACATTTTAACCCATGCAATTCATGACACGTTGAACCAACTGTTCCCACCTGAACCATCTTAGAGGAGCACAAGCTTCTCCCCCACTTGTTTCAATTACACTCCTGCAAACAAGTTATAAGAAAAACAAGAAAGTACCAACAATGTTTCACACACATGTTGTGTACTAAGGAACAAAACAATGACAATATTCAACTGTCACACTCCAGACTCAACAACTTGGTCGGACGAACCAACCAGGCTCATATACCAATTATACACCCTAAATTCCCCGACGATTAATAATATAAAATCAAAGTAATCATTTTTTTCAAAATATATTTAGGATGCTACATCATCTCAAAACAATCATAATTTTCTCAAAGTAAATAAAGAGATACATATCACCTTTCGGATAAACACGAATTCCATAGTATTAAAAATCAACTTTATCAAGCAGCCAAAAATACTCAGATACATTAAATCAACCTCAAACCAATACGTATCATAAAACAATTATCCCGAATTTTAAGATACTCCACAATAAACCATCTAAACAAAATAAAAAATAAGTGTTTATCCTCTTAACACAGTGTTACGTATTAGAGCATAACACCAACTCTAAAATAAGACTGAAGAGCAACCTCTTCGAACTACGCAACTCGAACAACTCCTGATTAATTGCATGTTATCCACGTAGAGGCAACATTCAAACAAGAAGGGTGAGATATCACAACAATATAAAGAAAAGTATAATAATAAGTATACATAAATATGTCATGCATAGTTATTATTTTCACATCCCACACCTTCGCACCATAAATAAAATTAACAACCATAGAAAACCACACACCATATCATTATGCTAACAACAAGACATGCAATGAGACACAATACTGACTCAATGCATGCGGTACCAATATCACTTTTGAACCCACTCCATCTAGGATCAAAGTCACCACCATTGTGAACAATTTGGTTCATTTTCCTCCCGATCCACTCCATCTAGGATCAGAGCCAACAATAACAATGTGAATAATTATATTCACCTCGTTATTATTGCCATCAAGGATTAGATCCAACAACAACAACAACCGGACTAAAGTCCACAACATGAGATGCATGCCACATGACAACACATCATCGTACTACATTGATATCAATAATCATCAATACAACTTACCTTTTCCAGTCATTTGTTGTACCTTACTTGCAATAGTGCATCATATCACAACCATCAAATTCACCTAATCACGTTAATACATACAATTAGAAATTCACACAAAAGGACCTAACCCCATAAAATAATTATCTACTGTCTTTGAAATCATTTATATAGGATAGATAACATTCTCAGCTTTTCAATGGTCCGAACGGTGCGTTGCACGGACACCCGAGTCAAACGTTATGGATTTTTAAAGTTTTGAAAATATTTTTGTTCAACACATGCAGGAAACTGGTTTCCCAAAAACTGGAAACCTGTTTCTGCATTTTCCAGTAGCATGCGTGACCAAAACACGTTGAAGAAACCGGTTTCCCAAAAATTGAAAACCTATTTCTTCTCAGACATAATCATGTTTCTTTTGCAATTTCTCAAGCGAAAACCGATTTTCCAAAAATTGAAAACCAGAATACGTCCCTATGCCATTCAACCTCGAAACTTCCCAAATCACACCCAATACCTGTAGATTGATTCTAATACATTGACACATTATTCATACCACATATCCAAGCAAATATAACAGCAATTTGGTCCATTCAATTGCAATTTCATCAAGCATTTCATTACTTAGATTCAAACCTACAAAGAACCAATTTCTTGAACAAACACACACCAACAACCACATAATCAATTTCCCCACTTACCTACAATTATATTATCCCTTATAAAGTTGGAACCTCACCCTTAACTTGGATTTATGAGTTCTCTTCCCTTCTTCAATGGTTCAAGCCCTAGCTTCCTATTTTCTCATCCGTTCTCTCTTCTCCAATTCCACGATCGTACAAATGACAATCAAACTTTCTAATTTTCTTTTTGTCATTCTTACCCTTAGGACCCTTTTTATGACATTCCACTTATGCCCTCACTTAACAACTTAAGTTTATCAACAAGCCCTTCATATCTCTACACCAATATTATTTTTATTTCAATTATTATATTTATTATTCCTTAATAATAAAATAATCTTACTAAATAACTATATAACAAAATAACTATTTAACAATTACTAATATTATTTAATTTCTATAATCTTATTTAAATAATGCTAGTAACTACTTACTTCCACCACGCTCAAGTTATACACAATTATTCTTACACCCTAAATACTTTACTTCTATACTTCTAAGGCATCTACTCCACACCAAGTGTACCACCACACGTAAAAACACCTATCAACGTATACAAATGTATCACATCACATGATTAATTTAATAAAAATAATTCAAACAAAATTGGGGTGTTACACATCTCACAAATCAATCACATATAATCCACTTTCATAGTAATCATCAATTCAATACCTCTCAAATAACACATAGCGAGTAATATCACAATTCATTACAATCCAACACTGATTCACAACAATCACATAAGCAAATAATCATTCACTATGTTTGAAATTATTTTTATGCAATAAGAAATATTTTTAGCTTCCCGTAGGTTCAAACGGAGCATCAAAGACACTTGAGTAAAAAGTTATAAATTTATATGTCTCATAAAAACTACCAGTTTCAGTGGTAACCTGTTACCCTTCAGGAGGTAACCGATTACACCTCTTGTAACCCAAAAACACTAATTTTGTCAAACATCTTGTAATAGGATACCTCCAAAATGTTAACCGGATACAGGCGCTATAACCACAATTCCTATGCGAGCTTTTGAAAGGGTAATCGGTTACCCTCATACCGATAGCCGGTTACACCTGAACCAGTTCCAAAAATTGCTATTTTCCAAATTTAAAAAATGCTCATTTTCAATCCCCCAAAACCCCAAACTTCAAAGAAAACATAGTTTTCAACGCATCAAATTATACTCACATATCACACAATATTTTGCATACATTTCTAACACCAATTTCATCAATTTGAGTGCATACATATTACTATTTCATCAACTCCAAACTAATTTCAGAACTTAGAAATAGAAAGTATCAATTCCTAATCATGTTTTCTACCCATTACATACATCACATACTCTCATAATCAAGTAACAATCCATCTTTACCTTGGATGTATATTCTTCTAGGGTTCTTCCCTCTTCTATTCTCTTCCATTTTCTCCCTTTTCTCCTATTTTTCTCTTATCTTGATTCTTCACTTTCTCTCCTAAATTCTATATTTCCTTGTTTTATCATACACCCATTAAACCTATATTTCACTAATGGGCTTAATGTCTCATTCTGAGACTAACTCATCACACCAAGTCCCAATTAATTAATAATGTTATTCTCACACTTACTAACCTAATTACACATATAACACATATTCCCAATTTATAAAATAAATCATATATCACACGTCATGCCAATTAATTCAAATAACTCATATATCCACAAAATCACACAATTGAATTAATTACTATATCATATAATAATTAATAAAATAACTAATAAATAAAAATTGGGGTGTTACAGTTTTCTTCTTACTTAAGGGTTGATGACTGTGTAATGAAAAGTCTGAAGGTATAGGTCATCAAGGAAGAATATGTTGTCACTACTGGAGTGTATGGAGTTCCTTTGAGGATTTAAGAACAATTGCTATTTGTGAAATCTCACGAGTATTTAGTTTTTTACCCTTTTACTTTGTGGTCAAGGAAGAAGAAGTCTAGATGTCACACTTGAAAGTGTAATATTAGACAATTGTAAAAGCTCTAAAACATGTTTTACGGATAGGTTTGGTTCAATGCAAGGTGTATGTCCTGATGGATAGAAATATACATATGGTTTTTCTTTTGTAAATATATGTTTTGTAAAGTCTTCAAGGGTCTTTATCTACTACTTTAATGGGAACAAGATATGTTTCTAAGTTACTCTATTGAGAAAAGTGCTTTCGGTAAAGGTTTCAGGACCAGATTCAGTGATGTGTTTATCAAAATGAACTAATGTTAAACTAGATGTTGGAACATCATTTTAGAAGTTTGATAATATAGAGATCGTGGAAGATTCTAAAGAGCTAAGAAAGCACTGAATAAGGAAGATCTCAAGAAAGCATTTTAAGAGGGAGTTCGTTATTTAGGGTTAGTTTTGGTCTGTGATCATTAGTTGTTTCAAGAATTAAATAGATAATAATGGTGATGCTTAGAGTAATAAGATTGGCCAAGTTTGGAAAAGATTATATCATTGGAGGATATTATGATCTCTGAGATTAGAATTAATTGAGTCCTAGTATGTCTTGAAGATTAGGTGCATTGCTGAAGAAAGATGTTTTCTATATTGAGTTGGTTACTAAAAGGATACAATGTCTAAATGGATGTATGACATTGTAGTATAAAATTCTTGTACAATTAAGGTACAAGAATTTTATTCTATTTGCAAAAGAAAGTAACTGGTTTTGTCATTATTGTATCAGTAATCTTACTACATGTTTATATTGACACTTCTAAACTTGGTATGGTTTGAAGATCTAGAATTATTTTCATCATAACTTGAGGTGCAAGTTACATTGAGAATATGAGGGGTAAAACTTTGTAATTTCACTAATGAAGAAGTATTAGAATATCTCTTTGGACAATCTGTCAACTATATTCTTTTACCTGTAGAAGTGTGCAATCTCAAGGGAATCATTTTCAATGGAATGAAAAAGTCATTTCAAATATTGTAACATTTTTCAAGCAGTCAAATCTTGGAAAGAGAGAAAGTTAATCAATAAGAACAAATCTATATCCTACTGTGAGTGGTATAGTGTTACAAAAAGAAGAATATATCTCATTCCAACGACGCTCTTATTGATTGAACTGTAGTTACAAGCAAGGTTTTATTACAACCTAAGTAAGTCTCCTTGTATTTAAAAGATCTTACATCCTTGCCATTCTCACAAGTTACGTTTCTACATTGTTGATTCAAAAGAAAACTCTTGTGCTATAAATCAAAACAAAGTGAGTTCTGGTTTTGAAAGTAGTCTTCAATATTGTAATAGATATTATAACATCTACTGAAACTTCTAGAATAGGGAAAACACCTCATCAAGGTGAAGTCCCACAAGAAGAACCATGTGATTTTACATGTTTCACACTCAGAGGTTGATCAAGATTGAATCAATTTCATTGGCTCAGTAGAGTATGTGGGATAGTTTTATATGCTATTTGTTATAAAAAAGTATGTTTGTTTTTTGTTTGTTATTGAGCCAGTCTTGTAGAGTCTTGTTTTTTCAGGTTTTTCCTTTTTGAGTGAGTCATTTCTTCTTTTTACCCTTAGCTTGTTTCTATCTGGGTGAGTCTTATTTTATCCTTTCCTCCTTCAATCCTTTTGAGTCAGTTTTGAGTTTTTTTTTGTATTGAATCAATTATTTCATGTTTTGATTCTTAGTGTGGGTGTATAGGTATAAGTCTTTTAAGGTGTTACTTAGTGAAACACTTTTAAGATAAACATGGTATTCCATCATGTGAGTCTTGAGTCTGATCATGCAGCTGGTTTGCATGAATGTTTCAAAGGATGTTATAACATCTTGGGTGGTTTACTCTTGTGTCTGTCTTAAGTGTTTCCACTGAGGTGTGTACATTTACTTTATTTATTTTTGTCAATATTTTGGATAAAAAGGGAAACTAAAGTGTTGTGTCCTAATGTTTGTCACATGTCTTGACATGTTGACTTATCATTGGGATATGACTATGTGCGACTGCTTCTATGAGAGTAGTTGTGTTTGTGGTTGCTTATTAAATCATTAGGTGGGGGCTTGAGTCTTCATGCTTGTGTGTGATGAAGCTGTTATTGTTGCTTCTATTGTTCCAATTCATGTGTTATGATGTGAGATTTTCTCTTGATGGGGAGGACTATTTGTGTGTGACAGGGGGAGTTCCATGCCTGTCTGATTGTACAAGATTCTGAGTCGTGTTGGTGTTTACAAAGTTTACACGATCTTCATGTAGCTTGTGTTGTGGTTTTATTCCTCTTTCCAAATTAGTTTGACTTTTGGTTGTTTTAGCCAAAATTTGCCAAGTTGGGAGATTATTAATTCTATGTTTTTATGGTTGGCTAAATTTTAACTAAGCATGGTTTTGAACATGGTTCTTTGTTGATGTTGAGTAAGTTGTTTAAACATATTTATCAATTGTCATAGCAGTTTTGATGTTATGAGTTTTTAGCCAAATGTCGAAGCAGATGTCGTGACATTATGGTCTGGTACAGCAAACACTACTGTTTTAAATCTTAACAGTTTTGATTTGATTCTGCAATATTTCTCTTGAATATGTTTTAGTTAATTTTGCAGGTCAAGAAGATTTTATCTGGAACGAGATCATATATCTAGTTGTGAATTGGTTATTAAATTGGACCTTGAAACAATTTAGGAAACTTTGCATCATTTGTTCCAAGATTTAAGGAGATTTTGTTACACAACAAATACAACTCTCAACTTGTGGATCAAGAAATATCTTATGAAGATTTTGAAACCCATGGATTGAAGAAGTGTATTTAAAGAGAAGACATAAACCTAAAGGGCCACTTTTTATCTTTAAACAATTGTAAAATTATGGGAACAAAATAGTCTTAGATTTTGAGAGTCTCTTGTGTATTGTGTAGGCTTATTTCACCTTTGTATCTTTCCATAGTTGTGGTAGACATTGTAATCTCACTCAAAAGCCTTTAGGTAATGAGTTGAGTATTGTTCTTGGAGGAAGCTTTTAATCAACTTTAAGTATTGTTCTTGGTCAAGAGTCTTGACTAAGTATTGTAATGGAAGTATGATCTTCTTGTTGAGTTATACTCATTGAAGTCACTGGGATTGGGACTGTTAGATATCACTGAGGTGAATTAGGAATTGAACTGGTGATTTCTCATATTTAGGGAGGATCTAGGTAGAAGTTTCATCAGGTAGGGATTGGGCAAGAAGTTATAAATGGGGTAGTTTAGCTTTGAACTAATACTGCTGATAATGGACTTTATTCCTGGCTTGGTAGCCTCAAGAGTAGGTGATGTTACACCGAATTGGGTTAACAACTCTATGTGTTGTTTATCATTCTACTGTTTAAGTTTATGTATGCGTTATAACTTGATGAATCTGCTCAGGATGTCATATCAAATGTTGTAACATTTGTCTTGACATTGTTATGATGTTGGAATTTTAGTATTTCCATGTGTTATTTGTACTAGAAGAATTTTAAAAACAAACAAAGCACCTAAGGTACTCTTAAAACCCTAAATCCTTATTTCAACCACACACGATTTTTCAATGATAATTCTTAACTTTCTAGGTTTAGTAAGTCCATGGGCTTGGACTCTTCAATCAAATCCATTCTTCCAGTTGTAAATCACCTATAAAATATTTTCCCCAAAAATAGGAACAAATCTTCAAAATTTCCTAAAAAGTCTCCAAGATCCTTTTTATGAAATCAAATCAAATATGCATTATTCCTAAAATATCCTTGCTTGGCCGCACATATAGAGAACTATCCATAATCTCATATTTTAAATTCAAATCTTCAAGGATTTAAACAATTGTAATGTTATGATGTTCTCATATAAGATGTCACAACATCTTTCAAAAATAGTAACAACAATCTCTGTTGTACTAGTTGGTCAAGATATCATAACATCTTGCTCAACATCAAGCAATGAATCATGTTTTCAATATGAAATATGTTTTACCAAAATTTTCGCCAATCATAAAATCCCAGACCTAACAATTTCTCTCTTTGGCAAAATTTGGTTAAAATAACCTTTTCACAATAATTCTGGAGAGAGAAATAAAACCATAATCACACAACACAAGCTACATGATAAACATGTAAACATTTTACAAACTATATAAAATATATCAAAGATACATTGTAGTTACAAATCATCATCTTCAGTACTCTAGGAGCCAGATGTCCAGACATGTGGTCTGACATCATATCAACACAACTCCAACACAATACAAGAGCTGGTGCAAATAGACAAGTCCATTACTCCCCCTGTCACACATAACCAAAAATCCCCCTTAAAGGGAAAACCCAAATCACCAGAAAATCCAAAATATGAACTATCCAACTTCACACATCAGAGGCACATACAACAGAAGAAAAATAAGCCTCACATTAGGATACTCCATAAAACACATTAGAAAATATGTCAGAGCTTCTGGTATGACATCATGCACAGTAGCACAAATAAGCATGACAGACTATCATGCTCTCCATAAATAGTTGCATACAACAAGCAACCACAATAACTACACTCCCCTTAGTAGTAGTACAGTCTTATCAGCTTGCGAATCAACATGTTAAGACATGTGACATAAAATTAGGACAAACAAAAACACAAACACTTTACTCCCCCTTTTTAGGCAAAAATTGACAAAAATAAAGTAAATGTAAAGAAAAACAACTAGAATCACACATATAGCACACAAGAAATAAACATAGATGAAAACACAAACTCATATGGAAACACACAACTCTTTGTTAGTATTCAAGTGACCTTCCATCTCTTTACCCTTGTGAAAAATCCTCTTGAACTCCTTACTTTTGTCACATACTTTAGGAGTGTTAACATTGAATTCCTCTACCAGCACCTCAAAACATGTCTTCTTCAAACCAACTTCCTTTCTTTGCAAGGACCTTTTGTTCCACCTTTTTCAGGTCCAACATTAATATTTTTCTTAGGAGTATCATGCACCACAAAATAGAGTAAAGATACAGTATATGTTGTCTTCCTCCACACCTGTAATTGCTATAACTTCTCAAAAGTGAATATTCATGACTCACTCCATAATTTCTCAAATTAATTTCTCAAATTAATTTGCATCTAAAGCCTTAGTAATGGTTTTTACCTTCTTTTTGACGAATTTTATTTTTGCTTTTTATGAATCTTATGGAGAGCTAAACTTCCTCTGACTTGATCTACTGTATTCAAGTTCCGATACTTGAGATTAATATAATTTTACAATTCAATTACTATTCACATCAATCCTATTTTATGTTATTCGTTTGCTTAATCTGAATTATCATAGAATAGTTTTGTTTGTTCGATTAATTTATGTTCCCTAAATTTAACTGCGTGTTATCGTTTTCTTAATACGTTAATTCACTTATTTCTTAACTATTTTCTTGATTAAGTGAAAAGGAAACATAATTCTTATAATTTCATTCTCACTTGTTGGTTGATTTTGTAATAAAATATGAATAGAATCCGCTTAGGGCAGTGAAGTTATAATAATCAATGATAAGTAGGAACCAAAACAACAAATTAACTTATTTTTATAATCATGTTTTCTTAATCGAAAACCTAAACCCCCATTGTTCCAATCGGTTAGTTATTAAATATTAAAGAATCCTTGAGAGCGATACTCGAGCCATTGTCGCTAAACTACCATTTTACCAAAAACTTGTTTTTGATCCGTGCGCGACAGCACATCAAATTTGCACCATTGTCGGGGATTCTAGTTGTTATTAACCGATATTAGAGTCATAGGTATAATGTTCTTGCTAGTTTTTTTTCTTCTTTTTTTGTTGTGTTTTTTGATTTTGAGGGTTACAATACCGACTGCAGTATATTGGTAAGTATTCCAGCCTACCATGTAAGTTTGAAAGCTATATTTTCAAATTGATCCTTTTTTTTCTATTTTATTTTATTTAATTTATATTTTTGTATTTTCAAAAAAATCTTTAAAAAAAATTGTAGGTTCGTGATTTTATTTTATTTTATTTTTAGTCATATTTTTTATATCTTTTAGATTTTATTTTAATCGCTTTTCTATTTTTTCATTTTTTTCAACAGGGACATTGTTGGCAGTTTCATAATTGCTACATTGTTTTACTTTTTGATTTTATTTGATTTTGTGTTAATTCTATTTTGATTTTAATTTGATTGTTGATTTGATTCTCATTAGAGATTAAATTCTTAGACTGGTTTTAATTCTCATTAGCTACCTTGTTGATGATTGTTGATTTTATTTGATTTTAACTCTTATTTTGTTTGATTTTTTATTCATATTTGATTTGATTCTCATTAGCTACATTGTTGATTTGATTTTAATTTGAATTTGATAAATCATATCATGGATGATCAAAATAAAATCTTAAAAGATCTTGTTGAATCTGATTCACTTTTTGCTGATTTGCCTTCATTGTTTGAATTTGATGACACATATACTTGTGATGTGTGTACTGATACTCACCTATGTTCAGTTTGTACTGAAATTGAAGCTGCTTTACAAGGTGATATTTTGTCTGATATTTCTTATGAGATTTCTATTGACAAAGTTGATGTTACAGATGTAAATGTAGCTCTTGTTGCTAAAATTTTACAATTCATTGAGAAATGACATGCTTTAGAGCCAAAGCCACTAGATGCATTCTTTGAATTTAATGAAAATTTGTTTATAATAATTTCATCTAAACTTGAATCTGAACAAGAACAAAATTTGTTACAGATATTGCAGGAACATAAGAAGGAAATTAGATGGACCTTTGATGAAATTCTTGATATTAGAAAGTCCATGTGTAAGAATAGGGTCTCACTTGAAGATGAAGCAAAAATAGTGAGGCAGACCCATAACTATTTGAACTTTGATGTTTTAAAAGATGATATCACTTTCACGTGCCCATTCGACACTTTTACTTTTAGAAGAATATTTTTTGATCTTGGAATAAAATGCGAAGGCACTGATAAAAAATTCAAAGTCAATAGTCACCTCCTCAAGCTATTCCATGAGAGTCCCACGTTTGAAGAGGAAATTATAGAAGAGATCTCGTTGGAAAAGGCTACTTATGCGGTCATCTGTCTGCCTTGACTACTCGGGTATGTTCTTTCCTCTCTCTCATCTCTCTATTTTATGTTTGTTTCTTTAATTGAAGACAATGCATGTTTTAAGTGTGGGGGAGGTAATCATTTAATTTCTTTGTTTGTTTTATTAAAAAATGTTTTGTTTTGTTTTTGAATCAATATGCATTTTTTTTGAAAGTTTTAGGCTATGGATTAATTTAAGGTTAATCATGAAGACTTGGAAAAATTTCACAAGATCGATATCGTTTTAACATCTTAAGTCTTCTATATATAAAGATCCATTTGAATACTTGTTATGACATAACCTTGAATTCTCATTCTCTAATGGTTCTTGAGTAGTTTATCTTTGCAGTCAACACCATCTCACACACGCTCTACATAAGGAAGCCGATGAAAATAAGTGAATGATACAAGTTTTATTTGAAAAAAAATAGGGAATGCACCTTCTAAGTTGGGTGACCCTCACCCAATCACTTAACCCAATAGTTCTGAAACCTACAAAAACACGATAATAAGACCCGTTGTTGGTTGGTTCAGAGGTTTCTGGTGCTGAACATGGTAGGGCGGATTACGTTCGGATACCCCGCAACTACAATTGGGTAATAAAGGGGTTATTCCAATTAATTAGTAAAACTCCGTGCAAAATCGATCAGAGTCACTAACCGGATGCCTTACTATGAGATTGTGGAGATAATAGGCTTAATGTGATTGCACCAGAATGAAAGAGAGCAAAAAGGGAGATGAGTATGTTAGGCTTATGCATAATAACATGATTTAGATGGGGTTGTATAGGAGAGAGGCTTATGACTGCACAATTACGGATTATTGTGCTTACAATATCCTTAGTTTGTAAGATTAGTACATGTCGATGCTATCTTAACCGAAGAGTTTATAGCCTGGAATGAGTATTTGAATGATGTGGTATTTCATGAGTTTTGATTCTATTTTGCTCGGAGTGCATAAGTTCAAGTGTGGGGGAATTCGATCAGTGAATTTCGATGCACATTCCTGTATGTTTGTACTTAGACATTTCTATAATTTGCTTACAGCTAACCCTAATGACTACATCCTTACTAAATTTGGATAGCTTCCTAAACTAGGTTACAAACTCCTTATTTATAACCTATACCCAAAATGGACTTGGGCCTTCAAACGACAACATATCAGCTGTGACAAATTGCATAAAACTTCTGCTACAAGCAAGGTCTTCAATCCTTAATTTCCTGATTTTTCTCCTTAGCTTCTGATTGGATATTCTGGACCTTCACATATGCCTTCAAGTATACGCCACATAGGTTGCATAATATTCCCTGAATATTCAGTATAATTTAAAACAAAACTGGAACTTATTTATCAGTTC
The DNA here is from genome assembly GCA_021764765.1 of Vicia sativa. Lineage (NCBI taxonomy): Eukaryota > Viridiplantae > Streptophyta > Magnoliopsida > Fabales > Fabaceae > Vicia > Vicia sativa. The sequence goes on along the minus strand of CM038792.1, from coordinate 132,381,480 downwards.
AGTAGGCGTGATGTCTTGACATCTTCTTCGACATATTGTTCTAGATGTTAAATTAGTTCAACACAACATGTTCAAGCATTCCAATAGGACTTCTTGTTGCACTTGTTCTTATTATTCAAGTTATACATCCTATTGTACATTACATTATTGGTGCTATTATTTGTTTTACTAAAATTAATGTCAATCCTTAAAAGCAAGGAACTTACAGTATCAATAATAGCAATCAAAGGTCTACAATTAATAAAGCACGTACCTCAGATTAGTCTATCCTTAGAAGCAATCTCAAAACTAGATAAAACAAACACTTTCTCTTTAGCTTGCTCCTTCTTCGTCTTGTCACACTTGGTACTAATATGCCCTTGCTCACCACAGTTGTAACAACTAACATTCACACTACCTCTGGACTCATTAGCTTTGTGACCAAACTTGCCACACTTGAAACATTTCACAGTAGCACTCATGCACTCAGGAGCATTATGACCTTTGACACCACATTTGTAGCACTCAATTGGAATAGAAGATCCTCCCCCACTTGGCCTCTTGTCATAACCACCTCTATATTTCCCTTTATCATCATATGGCTTCCCTTTAAATTTCCCTTTCCCTTATTATCACTAAAGGGATTATAGTGAACAAGCAGCACTATCTCGACTATCCTCATCATAAATCCTTCTTTTGTTAACCAGCTCAGCAAATTGTGGAATTTGTTGATAACCAATAGTCTTATTAATCTCGGGTCTCAAACCATTCACAAACTTAAGACACTTATATTTCCCAGCATTAGCAGTATTGTAATGAGGACAATACTTAATCAACTCTTAAAGCCTTGTAGCATACTCTGCCACAATTCCATTATCCTGTTTCAGCTAAAGAAATTCAATCTCCTTCTTCCACGCACATCCTCAGGAAAACACTTCTTCAAAAATGCACCTCTAAAAAGTGCCAAAGTAACTTCAATTCCATTCTCATCAAACCTCTGAACAGTGTTATTCCACCAATCCTCAGCCTCCTTCACAAGCATATGAGTACCAAACTGCACCTTCTGCGCATCCGTATAATTCATGACTCGAAAGATCTTTTCAATCGCTTTCAACCATACTCGTGCTTTTTCAAGTTCATGCTCTCCTTCAAAGATTGGAGTATTGTTTCTCTGGAATTTCCCCAAAGCACGAAAGTCATTCATCTTCATTCCTATTACCAGGATTGACCTGCGGTTGTTGCCTAATCGTACTGGCCAACATTGCCAACGCCTCAATAATAACATCATCATTCCTTCCGGCAACCATCGTCCTAAGATTCCAAAAAAAAACCAACAACACACATTAGACAAAAAATACCGATTGTGTCTTATATACAAATCAAATACAAGGGGAAATAAACACATTAATATCTTGGCCTATTGACCGACCATTGCTCTGATACCACTAATGTAACACCCTCCAAATCCAAATATAAAATATGGTATAAATCAGAGTAAAATAATGCATATCTCAATAGGGCATCATATGTACTTCATGAAATAACAAATGAAACATGCATACTAGTCATGATCATAACACACATCTAGATTCATGCTCTTTATACCAACAAAATTTGCATCTCACAGCAAAAATATTATCTCTCCATAGAAATATTAATGATTGAAATCTCATACTGACAATCATATCATAAAGTATTAGGCACCAAGGCCAACATCACATAATCCTATACATTTGTCAAATAAAAGAGAGTAATACAAAACATCTCCCAACATAATCAACCATGAGTCTAAATATCTCTCATGTTATATAGACCAGAGCAATGCCTAACTACCTCAGAAAGCAGATAAATAGAACTATCTTCTACGTCTAATCCTTGATAGAAGCGCCATTAACTTCGGTACCTGAGCAATGTCGTAAGACACATCATTTCAACAGAAGGGTAAGAATTCATGTTATTATGGAAATACATAAATAGTAATGCAACACATACATGTATCCATTGAATTCATCACACTTCATATAATTATGTATTCATCATACTTCAAATCAACTCGCATGATTACATATACAAAATTGCTCAATGATTTAATATTCAAAGATAACCAATCACAATTACCACAAAATAACATCCACACCAATATCACATATTTCATACCAAATCAATAATTCACATTGACACATGTGAATCTAATGCAACTCTATGAAATATGCATGTGGTACCAATGTTATCCTTATCGGTCCTGTCGGGTCAATGTCTCAGACAAATAACCACCAAAAAGCTCATCTCTCAAGCTTTCAAATCCATCTCTCAGGCTTGGGACAAGCCACTAACTCTCTGATAACCTGAAAAATGTATCGATTATTTGGATCAATTTACATGAATTTTATCCATATTTTAATTAGTTAAATTACTCTTTATTCGTATTATGCCGGTGTTTTCTATGTTTTTAGGTTTTTACTAATTATAAGGCATGTGCGAAGAAAGTCGAGCAAAGTCGGATAAATCGTACTCAAAATCCACAAAAAATAGCAAGAAATCAAATGTTGGGTGTATGACAAGGAAATGGGGGTCTAAAAGAAGTAAGGTTGAAAGAAAGGAATAAGGAAGTAGGCCCAACCCACTTCCAATGCGCCTCCAACCTGGCCCAAAGGGTGTAACGACCGTTACATCCCACCTAGCAAACCCTAACGGTCGCCACGAGAACAGACTTCCTCACCAAGGAAAAACTATAACGACCGTTACGCATCACTTAGCAAGTCCGTAGCGATCGCTACGGAGGAGAAATAGAGGCGAAGAAATCTCAACCACCCAGTTTCCAAGCGTGCCTTCACTTCTATAAATAGGCTGCTATACTTTAGTTTCCGGACGACTTTTTCTTCTGCATTTCTTTACTGTTACTCTGCCAAAATCATTTTCGGTTTATTTTACCGTTTTTGTTAATTTAGTTTAGTATCTGCTTTCTTTTCTCGTAGCAATTTCCACATCAGGGATTGCTGCGAACCTTTGCCGATTCTAACCTTACGTTAGAATTGCGCCTTTTAATTTCCTTCGTCGCATTTGATTTTCGGAGCAACGAATGACAGATCTCACGGACTGGTGGGAGACACCTGAAGTTTGCCAAATATTCCGCCTTTTATTTTTAGGTTTATTTTAATTGTTTAATTTATTTATTGGTTTATTTTACTTGTTTATTTATTTTATGCCTAAATTATTTGAAATACATGTGTCATTTGAATTGTCTGATATTATTTATTACCGTTGCACTATAACTGAATCGTATAACATGCTAGGCTAAGTTTAGTTATCAGTATGTAAGGTCATATAGCCGACGGGGTTTAGCAACGCCATTCGATTTATTCCATTTTAAAAAGATTAACTTTCTGGTTTCAATTACTAGTTCTTAATGCAACTGTTTTGTTACGAGAGTAAAATACAAATTAAAAGTTATGATCAATAAAGCTAGAGTTTGAGATAATAACTGGACATTAGTAGTTGTGCATTAACTTAAAATACAGCGAGAGCGCTTTTAAGTTGATTAGGTTTTATTTATTTTCAAAAACTATTTTTAAACTCTAATTGAAACAGCGAGAGCACTCACTTAGGTTTGATTATAGGATCTGAATCAATAAACACGAGGGTGTGAGAAGAGGGTTTTCAAACAAATATTTCCTACTGAAACATGTTTTGATACTACGAGTTTAAGTCAATGAGTTTTTAAATCCCCGAAGTCCGACCATTACATGCTGATACTCTCCCTTTGAATCTAAACTAGATTAATATCAGTTAGGTTCCCTAAAACCCCAATTATTTACATTATTCGCCTTAGATTTACGTAGTAACCTTAGATAATGATAGGTCGACATTTAGTCCCTTGGGATTCGATAGTCTTTAAAGCTACACGCGATAGGACTGTATATTTGCGGTCTAGATTCTTTAAGACACATAAAGTCGCGATCACTCTCGCAAAAGTTAGCAAATATTACCTCTGGGCAACAAATGATGCATGTGAAAATATCAACAATTATATGCAAATTAAGACTATCTCTCAATCTTAATCATACAATCATATAACACATAATTCATCACATATAAATTATCTCACCTTTTTGCACAAACATACATATATAATATCATCAATCACATCTCATGCACTCTCATAACATTCATCACTTCAACACATCATAATAACACATAGCAAACTGGAATAACCGACTGAAAATCATCGTATATGGAATATCAATGAAGTCGTCATCAAACGTTTTTTATCCCGCCGAAAGAGAAAGGTAAACATCGAGTAAATCTGAGAGGGAGAAATCACGATCTTGTGACCGAGAAATCAGGTAAGGAAGTCTGTTACGTGAGGGGAAGGTATTAGCACCCCACACGCCCGTAGTACTCTATGCTATCCACTCTTATTTTCTATCTAATGGGTATAAAGGTCTAACTATATCTGTATATGAGGTATGTATGGAAAAAATAAAATAAAGAAAACACGGGGATAAGAAGGAAATTTTTATAAAGGTTGCTCAATCAAGCCCCGCAACAGGATGCCTACGTATTTCCTAGTGCAATGGAAAAGTCAGAGCGTCATAGTTTGGCTCACATATTTTGGTTGGTTTGTGTTTTTTAGTTTAGAATATGAGACAACAAACTATGATGACGAAACACCCTCCACGATGACGAAATATCAGCAACAGACGGGACGACGAAGCATCAACAATAGACGGGATAATGAAACATCAGCAATAGATGGGATGACAAAACATCAACAACAGACGGGATGAAGAAACATCCTAAGACTAAGAATATTGGGTTGTATCTTTTAATTTGGAAAAAGTTTCATATTATTAGAGTATATTAATGTACTTGTCAAAACAAAGTTTTAATTTTATGGATGCAAAAAGAGAAAGGTAAAATGGCTAAGGGGGACTAACGTATTTCTAATCCTAATCATTATCATACAAAGTTGTTCCTATGGTATGGATGTAAACAAGGGAGACTACTTATTATCTACCTAATGTTGGCATGCATGGATACTTAATCTAATGTCTAAACTCGATAACTAACCTAATCGAGTGATCATAAGGGAAAACTATATTAACATCCATCTTGGTTGAAAAACCAAATGAGACGAGGGGAGGAAGCAAGCAAGTGCTTTGGCAAAATCACACAAACCATGCACAAACAAACACAAAGAAATCGGGGAAGAAAAAGAGGTGGAAACAAGTAAGTGATCAATCATGAAAGGGTCAATGGTGTCAAGTGAAGTGAGGTCAGTAGATACAACATACATATACAAAGCTCATACAAACCATAAACATCACTACGAAAACATACATGCAAAGTTAGTACACACGCTAGACAAAAACTAGTCCTAAAAGCATATGGAATGCAAAATGTGTGAGATTTTAAGCATAGATGAAATGGAGAAAGAATTAGAAGGTAAAATTACACAAAAGTCAGTAGCTAACATGTAAATAAATCATACTCAAGGGTGTCTCCAACACAAGAGAAGGATCATTCACCAAAGCACACCAAATTAGGGTTTAAAAACAACAAAACTTGTGCACATTCAAGGTAATTGATAAAAATCAAACAAAATGGTCTTAATTAGATAATTAAGACATGTGTGACTTTTTTAATAAGCTAACTCAAGATGGGATTCATGAGAAACAAATTTAGAAGAAGAAACTTCAATACACAAAGCAAGTCACCTAATTGATAGTCAACATCATGAGAGATGGAAAACACTTGTCTAAAATCAGTGATGGATGATATAAACCAAGTGTGAAAAGAAAGTTTGATACTTATAGGTCATAGGGAAGTGGCATCTCCCTATTATAAGTATCCTTAATGAACTTAAATGGACTTTAACAAATGCTACCAAACTAACATGTTAAAGTGTCATGAAATATACAAGTTTAGTCTCTTATGCACAAAAGCATAGATGATCAAATTACATTGAAATCAGGGTTCTTAGATGCTATTGGTATGATACCAACATCAAGATACCTCTAGAAGACATGGATAATGATATCAAGATTAAAATCTAAAGAGAAAGAAAATAAAGACTACCAAAGTAGCCAATTTAACTTCCAAGAAAAGACCAAGATGAAGTGACAATGAAGTGCCACTCATGGGTTCATAGGAGCATCAAATTATGACAAATAAAACTTGAAATATCAGAATCATAGTAAATTAGGAACCAAGTAGCTTCACATGAGGTATTAAAGGTGGTGCATAAAAGCTACCTCCTAAACCATGATCATGAGCAAACACCAAACAATATGAACAAAAGATGAGAAAATTGTGAGAACTTGAATGGTTCAATAATGAACTCAAGTCTGCAAAAGCAATAAGGATGAAGAATATGTCCCTCATAGGTTGCACAAGTGCATTCCTTATATTTACAATCTAAACAAAACATCGATGCATGCGTAAAAAGAATGATTGGACAAAGAAATGGAAGCATAAGTTATAAAATTGAAACAAAAATGTTACAAGTCTCTTAAGATATTAATAAGTCAGAAACAAAATCTTAGGACAAAGATTAGCATATTTCATGTTGAAAACAAAATCAAACAAGTTAGTTTAACCTAGAAAGATCACTAATTAGAAACCCTAATTTGATTCAATGGGGAAAAATAGAAAACCCAATCCTAAAAATTTGAAAAAAATAATTTATAAGACCCTAGGATAATACCTTATTCTATTCTAAATAGAAGTGGTCTCAAAATCTAAGGGAAGTTAGTCAAACAAATATAATTTCTACCCTAAGTAACCAAAGTTGACTAGACTTAGATAAATCAATCAAAAATAGAAAAATGACATATAAAAACCAAATAAATTTTTTTAGAAGACTTAAGACTTATAAAAGTTAGAAGCAATCAACTTGGATCCTTGAATATTTGAAAAAGATAGAAATAGAAATTCATCTTTTAAAACTAGTTGAGATGAAGCTCAAACTAGACATGTTTTGTAAAGTATTTTGGAAAAAATAGAAATTCAATTGATAAATTCAAACAAAATTGATTTTAATAAACTCAGGATATTTAAGGATCCAAATTAAAAATTGATTGACATTTACAAGTTTCAAATGATCATCTATTGAAGCAAAACTTGTGATCCAAGCAACCAAAACTCTAAAAAGGCATTTAAAACTCCTAATGTTCAAAATTAATGATGACCAGTGATATAAATCTGAAATAAAATTCTAAAATCAATATAAAACTATGAGGACAGTAAAAAATATTTTTTTGGATTTGTTTATGTTCAAGGAAAATGGTGAAAATAGTAAAAATGCAAAATGCAAGATGCAAATCAAGTATTTATTGCAAAAAAGTATTTAATTATGCAAAAATGCAAAACTTATGAAATAAAATTCAAAAATGAAATATACATGGATAAAATGATTCAAAATATTTTTTATGCAATTTTTGTATAAAAGAAAATATTTTTAATAATGATTAAAATGCATGAAATGCAATATAATGCAAACAATTATTTAATTATGCAAAAAATGCAAAATTATGAAACAAAATTCAGAGGTGCAGTATACATGAATTAAATGATTCAAAATATTTTTTATGTAATTTTTGTATAAATAAAAATATTTTTAATAATGATAAAAATGCATGAAATGCAATATAATGTAAAAATTTATTTAATTATGCAAAAATTAGAAAATAACTAAATAAAAATCAGGGACTCATCACAAACCAGTCAAAGGACTCAGAATAATTTTTGTGAAATTTTTTATCATGGAAAAATGCTTTTATAAGAATTTACAAGAAAAACTACATAAAAATTAATTAAGTCAAAATTAATTAAACTTTGAATTTATTTAACTAATCAAAACACTTTTAAAAAATCCAGAAAAATTCCACAAAATATTAGAGGTTGATGAGAGCCCATGGTATTTTTTTTTGTTGTAATTTTTGAAAATATTTTGAGCACAAAATAAAATGAAAGAAAACTTTAACAAAAAGAATTATGAAAAATGAATTAGAAAGCAAGACAGCCAATCAGAACACGCCACCTAATCATCTTCAACCTTAGATCTATCCCTAATTCATGTTTTAAACTCAGGCCATGCACCCATGTTCAGGACATCGTAACTTAGTCATTTCTTACCCATTTTTCACGATTCAAAGCACAAAATGAAGGCGACATGGCAAGGAACAAGTAGCAACTCATAGATTTCAAAAAGATCAACCACACATCAAGAAATCAGACCACGACAAACACAAAAACTATCCATATGCAAAATTTTAGAACTCCATATTATGCAACACACTTCAAAATCAGGAAAATATATACCTCAGACCTATTGTTTGGCCAACTATACACACGCATACATGCTCTTATTCATCAAAAATCAACTGAAAATAAAGATTTGAATGAGGAAGCTTACCTTGACAATTGGAAAATAAATCAAACTAGGGCCTCTGAACACAAAAAGAAAACCACTTCTCTTGATCTCTGAGCTTCAATAAAGAGTAATAGAGGAAGAAATATGCTCTAGAATGTAAGAAGAATGAGTTTCGAAGAAAAATTTGAAAATGAAGAGAAGTTTCAGATCTGATTTTCTGATGGAATGAGGTGCTAGGGCAAGAATGAATGAGGCTGTCAACTTATAAAGAGCTAAGAGAGTGAGGGTATGATGGTTTTTAGGCCTCAAAAATCCGTTAGAGGACATTTACAAAAAAATCAGGAAAATGAGGTGTGTTGTGCTGTGCGTTTTGCTGGCTTTTTAGGTGCATTGTTGTGCGTTTTGTCCAATTGAGAATGAGTGGAATTAAGTGGAAAAGAAATAAATTTGTGAGTTGGCCTGAAGGTACAAGTATGAGAGAATTTTCAAAGTTGCACAAGTTGCCAAAAATGGCCAAACATGAGAGAATATGAGTCATGCTCTATAAGTGAGTGGTTTTGCCTTATTTGGTAAGATAAAAATGAATGAATTCGTGCTATCTCATGCCAACATGACCTGAAACCAAACAAATGCACCAAAATGTCAAATTTGCAATGTTGGCCATGGCAAGCAACTCAATTGGCCAGTTAACTTGTAGTTCAAGCCATGCAAAATTGGCTCGTGCGTTTTCTTTGCATTTTGAGTCATGGATAGAACTCTCATTGATCTTCACAATGAGCTTTGAATCATGAAAAATGGTGGAATATTGAGTGATATATGATCAATACAAATTGAGATAAAATAAGTCACGACAAGGCAAGGTCTGCGCGCGCAGGAGTATGCATTGCAATCAGTTGAGAGACAAAGACTTGATGGATCCATATCTTGAAGGATACTTGGCCAAAAGAGATGATTCCAAGCTTGATGAAGAGTTCTCATGGGCAGCTATAGGATGCACACTTCAATTTTACAAATTGATGCTTGAAGAGGAATAAATAAGCTTGAACTTTTGGCATGGCAAGTGTTTGTTGAAATGCCTTTCGTGCCTGGCAAGGGAGAAGGCAAGCATGACCAGCATTTTGCATATTTTGTGCACAAAACTTCAAACTCAAATATCTCTTAAGTGGTGCATTTTTGAGAATTTTTACACATTGACAAACTTGTAGCATTTTTCCCAAGATTTTCAAAAATGTATAATTTGCAACCATTAGATAAAAAATGAGCAAGTTATGACATGTCAAAGTTCTTTAGGGTGAAGACTTAGAAATTTTTCAAACTTCAAATAACTTCAAGAACAAGTTAACCCTAATTTCTTCAATTTTCTTAATTCAATGGTGAATTTAGTCATGAAATATGAAAATAGGATATTTGAATTGATGGTTGACCAACATATAGAAACACATGAAATCAAGTTTGAGTGAAAAATCTGAAGAATTTCTGATTAGATCCAAAACCCTAATTTTGCACCTTGTGTTAAGAGATGGCCAATCAAGCTTCAAAACCTCAAATCTTTTGAATTCATTGAGAAATTATTTGAGCCATGATAACTCAAATGATAATAGGAAGATGATACTTCAAGAAATTTGACTTAATCAAACTTCAAACTTCACAATGGGCCAAAACCCTAATTTTATCAGATGAATGACACAAATGAATTCCTCATCAATTCTTTGCAAAACTCCAACTCTTGAGAAATCAATGAGACAAATGAGATGTCTTGAGCTATAATACATCATTGTAACTTGAAAAATCCAAAGACATGAGAGCCTGAGACTTCCCTAGAACTAATTTCTAACACAGTCAACCTCCATAACTTGTAGATGGTTTGAGAACCAAAGAACTTTGACCCTATCACAATGTATGAATGCAATGTAATATGATGTTTATGATGAACCATAAGTCTAAATCAAGAGGGTAAATTTTGGGGTGCAACACAAACCATGACAATGCATGTTATTCACGTCCAACACCAATTCATGACATACATACACATATATTCAAGTATTATATTTCTCATTAAAAGTCAATCAAAACCAATCCAAAACACATCGAATAAATTATTAAAATTCATGTAAATCAATGATAAATCATATACATCCATGACCTAGAAAAGTTTTCAGAAATAATAAAATTTCACATTGCAGGCCGCGCTAAGCGGCACCACGCACGCTAAGCGGCCTCCACAAAATGCAGGAAAATCTGTTGCAGATAACATGCGGCCCTATGGACCCCACACACACACACAAATCTCATTCAAAACAATCCTAATTCATAAATTAAATACATATTAACTTATATCTAACATGTATAATCAATTAGAACCATTAAAACATGATTTTTAACATCTAATTTTTGAATCTCAATTCTAACCCTAACATGTTAAAACTAGAAATTTGAAGAGTAAATCTCTAATCTCATGTTACTATCCATTACATACCATTACATATACCCATAAATCAAAGAATATCCACCCTTACCTTAGATGTAGACTCTTTTCTAGGTTTTCTCCTTCTTCTTCCTCTTCTTCCTCTTCTCCTTTTTCTCCTCTTCTCTTCTCTTCTCTTGATAATTCTCTTCTAATTCTATTTTGTCTTACAACTCTTACTACATTTGTTTCTCTCTATTGGACTTAATTCCTCTCACCCACTCTAATGTACTTAAAGCCCAAATGTCTATTTGTTATTCTAACACCTAATAACCCAATAATATATTACCCATATATTCTAATTAAATCAAGGGTTAAATACACTTTACCCCCCTGTAATGTTAGCGAGTTTTGATTTACCCCCCTGTAAAAATATTTTTTTTAATTACCCCCCTATAATCCCCTATAATTTTTGGGACCCCCTTAAGCGTGTAAAAATCAGGGTGGTAAATCAAAAATATATATTTTTCAGGGGGGTAATTTTTACACCTAGGGGGCAAAAGACTTAGAATTTTAACATTTTAAGGGGGGTATTGAAGGAATCTACATAACATAAGGGGGGTATTGAAAAAATAACTTTACCAGGGGGGTAATCCTAAACTCGCTAACATTACAGGGGGGTAAAGTGTATTTAACCCTTAAATCAATTATTCACATAATCACACCAAATCAAATAATTAAATAATTATCAAACCAAATAATAGTTAACATGGTAAATAAAATAATAAAATAATTAATAAAGAAAATCGGGGTATTACAGTCCACAATGCTCACATTTATATTATTATTCTAACACTCCCACTCAAGTGGAAACTCTTTTATCCCCATACATTTGTATATTCATTGCCACCTTGCAACATGACACCACTTCCTAGCATTTTGATACAAGTAAGCCGATCTCTTTCTCGAAACTAATAATTCATGATATCATTTGTTGGAGGAGTTCATTAACGAGCACTTATATATAATTTAGGACTAGACACCTTTGTGAGAGACACAATAATTATTCACCTAATACCTTAAGATAATTGATAAATGAGTTCTTTCACTTATAAATATTCGAATCACCACATTTCTATTTAATATAAAATTATTTCTCAATTTACTCACACTTAAGTTTTTGTTCTAACAATCCTTAACCCAACAACATTAGATAAGTGGACCTTAATTTAAATTTAAAAAAAGATAAGGCAACGCCATCTTAAATTTAAGTAAAACTTTAAGTTGTTATAGGAAGGTGCATACATTTGTCTACTAGTATTACCAAATAAAACCCAAGTGGGCTCACCCTTTGTGCGCGCCCCATAATTTCTACCATTTATTCATAGTATTCTATAACAATTCAATTTAATAATTTTACCAAGTATTTTTATAATAAAATATTATACATAATATGGATGTAAAACTCCACCTAACCCGAGATAGGTCATAGGAGTATATCCCTTAACAATACATGATTAATACTATAGTTGTTCTAGATATTGTGTGCCCCACAGAGGAAACCTTATTGGTTTGCATATATATGGTGTCACGTATGCTTGTTCTTGTATTATCTTGTGAAAAGTTTAAGCACTCTACTTTTCACTAATTTTCATGTATTGTGTGCAAGTTTCCTAAGACGGTGACATCAATTCGGATAACAATACACAAATGAAAGGCCTATAAATAATTTAAAAAATAAGAAAAATTCTTAGATATATTACCAACTTTGGTTTCGATTGCGATGCTATGTAAATTTAGTTTAAAGTTTTAGAGTATTAAAATTAAGATACACTATTTTTTCTGTTAGGTTTTATATTAGGTATTTGATTTTTTTATTATGGACTGAAATTTCATAATTGATCATTCTAAAGAAATATCTGAAAATTTTATTTTAAGAGTAATGTTATTTGAACATCTAAAATTTGACACTGTATGTGATACTGTATATCATTGTTTTTATTTCTTTTTTACTTTTTCATTTTATACATTTACACAAATTCTAATAATATATTACAACACTTAAAATTTACACTAGACACCTTTTTGACATCTAAATTTAAGTGATCCAAATTTAAGTGTCAAAATATCATTTCTCTTATTTTAATTATTGCTAAATATGAATGCATATTTTCAAGAAATTAAAATGATTATTATTTTTTAAATTAATCACCAACCTAACATAACCCTGAAGTTTGATATATCAAATCAAAATAATGTTTGGATTCTTTGTGTTATGAGACATGGACCAAGATAGTGTTTGGTAGGAGCCAAAATAAATTGTATGTGCATTTGTATGCTAATAACCGACACAGAAGCATAGCATAATTGTTAAAGTTATGATGAGTTACAAATAAGGTTCCCTCTCCTTCGGGTAATTATTTATATATTTGAAAAGTAAATTATCTTAAAAGAACTATTTATTTAAGTTTTTAATACACTATTATTTATTTTATTTAATCATATAATTTAATTAATATTATTTGTATAGTTTCTAATTTAACATCTTATATTTTAAATTTATAGTAAACATAAATATAATTTACTAACAAAAATTAAAAGTATTCTAAGAAAAATATATAAAAATTAATTTTTATTTATTTTTATTTTGAAATGAAAAGAATATTAAATAAAGGTAAATTGTTGAGATGTAGACATAGCAATAGACAAATAGAGAGATACAAATCAAGTGTGGCTTAGTGGCTAGATATATAGGTTGGAGGGAAGGTGCATGTGATCAAAAGTGGAAACGTAAGATGTTAGCATTGAATGTAAGTCAAGATGAGGGTCATTTGTAGCACTTAGAGAACCATGTGGTGAAATCAATATTCTTATCATTTCCACAAGTTGATCAAATGAATGTGTGTGGAAATAATTATGGTGGTGACAACGGTGAAATACTAATATATACATCCTAATATTTTATACTTATATTCACATTTTTAATGGGGTAAAAATACCCTTCATTATTACGAGACACTATGTACCTATAAATTTAAATTTACAATAGTTTTCAAGTCTAAAGTGTTGCGGTTAGTTAATTGTACTAATTTTATTATGAATCTTTAATAAAGTTAACGGTTCTATATGATTTTATTTTAATCATACATTAAAGTGTATGTGTCTCTTCTAAATCTAAATAAATTTTGGTATATCGATCTTTTTGCAGTAGATCTGAAAATAAAAAATGGAAAGGAGGAGGTGTGATAGAAATAATAGGAAATGATATTTTAAGTTTTTGTCGGATGGAAGAATATGTGGTCGTGTGAATCATGGGTAAAGATGATAACTTATAATATTAGATCATAGAAAGTTATTGACATTATATTTGTTACTTACATAGTTATTGACACTTACATAGTAAGTCGGTATCGGAACTTCTTAGTTTGTTAATGTGTTTCATATTTTGCTATTTTTCCTAAAGCGGTAACGATTTTGTTTGCGTCTTTGATCTTGAAGGTTAATATTTCAATTTCTTTTGATGATTATATATTGATTTGTCACATTGGTAGTATGTATATGAATTTGGACAAATTACTCACATTTAAATTGAAAAGGGTGGTTGGTAAATTGGTTTCTCCTTGTCAATCCCCCTTTATTCTTAATAAAAACATGTTTGACGAGGTGTTGATTACACGAAGAGATTCAAGAAGAGTTGCATGATGGTGAAAGTGGACTTTGAGAAGGTCTATAGAGAAGTTGGATGGAAGCACTTATTTTCAAGAGTTCTATGTCGATCTTGGTGAATGGTAGTTCAACAAGAGATTTTATGGTTTCTAGAGGTTTGCGTCAAGGAGATCCTCTTTCGCCTTTCCTCTTTTTATTGATTGTGGAAGGTTTAGCGGGGATGGTGAATGTGGTGTCTTCGGTGGTTAATTTAAAAGGGGTCCAGATTAATAATTTAGCTTATTTTGACATTCTTCTCGCTAAGGATATTATTTAGGTGGGGGAAGATTCTTGGGATAAACTTTAAGGCTATTCTCAGTAATTTGCAGCTAACTTTCGGGCTCCGTGTGAATTTGAATAAGAGTAGGCTTTTGGGGGGTTAATTTAGACTTGAATTTCGTTCAAGCGGCGTCTTCCTTTCTTAATTGTGAGTTAGGTTCTTCTTCTTTTGCTTTTCTTGGCATTTCGGTTGGGATCAATCCTAGGAGGAGAGATGTTTAGAAGCCTGTTGTTTTTAAGTTAAGAAGAAGGTTAGGAGGGTGGAAAAATATACGCTTATCAATTGGATGAAGAGAGGTTCTTTTGAATTCAGTATTATCTAGCATTCTGATTTATTTGTTCTCTTTTTATAAGGCCCCTAAATCTATTATTAAGGAGATTATCATACTCCAAAGATAATTTCTTTGGGGAGGTGATGAGGCAAAGAAGAAGATTTATTGGATTGGTTGGGATATAGTTTGTTTATCCAAGAAAGATGGAGGTCTTGGCGTTAAACATTATGGAAAATTTAACTTGGCTCTTCTAAGCAAGTAGGAGTAGCGTATTTTGAATGAGGAGAATTCTTTTTGGACTAACCTTCTTTCTTGCAGGTATGGTGATATCAAAACCGTTATACTTGGAAATTTTGGTTTCCAATCTAGGAGTAAAGTATCGCTTTGATGGAGGGACCTTTGTTCGGTTGGGAGTTAGAATTAGAGTCAAAATGGTTCTCATCTTCTATCTCATGTAAAATTGGTGATGGCACTTGCATTGATTTTTGACGCGATCAGTGGGTTAGTCCTTTACCTATTTGCAACTTATTTCCTGACTAGTTTTTGTTGGTGAACCCTATGTATCCGAAGGTTTTCCATAAAGGGGATTGGAATAATGATGCTTGGTTGTGGTACGTCTGATGGAGGCTTTGTCCCACTCTTCGGGCAACGAGAGCTCATATTCAAGACCTTTTACAAATTTTGGTTCTGGTTCAACCGTGGTGCTCTTTAGAGGACTCTTTTGTTTGGTGGAGAAATGATAATGGCTACTCTATTAGTAAATGTTATGATTGTATCTCGAAAGCAGTTTCTAGAACTTGGGAGGTGAATATTCAACATTCCTTGGCATGAGGTTTATAGTAGAATCCAAACTTTTGGGTGGAGATTAATTTGGAATAGACTTCAAACAAAGTTGAATTTCTTAAAGTGTGGGGTGTTGAGGGGGTCACACAATTTGGTTTGTCTTCTTTGTTTTGGGGTCGAGGAAGACTTGGATCATCTTTTTTGTGTTTGTGTCCCGTTTCTAAGGAGTGGTGGAACAAGATTTGTTTTTGCCTTCAGGTTGATGTTTCTTCGACTTCTTGTCTTATTTTGGATTATCTTCTGTTTTTGGATCAATCGTGTAAGTCAAATTTTGTCTTGGACATGGGTTAGTTTTTTGGTTTAATCACTTGTTGGGTTATTTGGAAGTGTATGAATGATATCCTTTTCAAATGTCTCATTTTATTAAATTTTGATGGGATTGGTTTGATTAAATTGATAGCTTGGGAGTGGTTTTTTCCTTGTTTTAAAGTCCATTTGTCTTCTACATAGGCAGAGTGGTGTGTTGACCTGAGATGGGTTTTGGGATGATGTTCTTCTAGTTGGTTTTTCTAGTGGATTTTTTCTTGTGTTTTTGTTGGATTGTACTGGTTGAGTTTTTTTTTGTCCTAAATTTTTTTTTTGTTATCATGGATTAAAAACCCTTTTTGCTCTTTATTTTCACCCTTTGATTATAAATTTTTTTTTTATTACTTACAAGTAATGTGTGACAATGAGTTAATGACATTGGTGTATTTCTTTTCAATGTAAGCTCAACACTACTTAAGTGATCTAACTAAGTTATAATTTTTCAATTCAAATTGATATGAATGAATTCATTTTAATTATTTTTCCTTTTCAATTCTTTACAACATTTCAATTATGAGAGTACTTGCTGAAGCGGTAAAGCGACAAACAAAAGTAAGTATTTTTATAGGTTATATTATATCATCTCTGCAGGGATTAATGCTACTGAATTATCATTCGAAAATTTCTGGTATTTATGAGTGTCATACCCCAATTTTTAACCTAAGATAACATCTCATTCATTCATATGTGCATCATTACATCACTAACGATTTCAGAACAAGTTAGATCGTGTGTGTGTTCCTTGAGCCAAATTAGGGTTTTGATCGAAGATGGTGTATCATTGACTTTATGCTCAATGAATGACCTAATTGCTTGGAGATTGATCTCAAAATCATCAATGCAATATCTTGACCTAATTTTTTGATTCAAAACATTTCAAAAGCCATGATTGATCATCAGAGAAATTCTGAATCATCTGACAAAAAGTCAATTGTTCAGATCAGTCAAACTTTGACTTTTGGTAACTTTTTGAAATTCAAATTTTTTCAATCATCAAATCATTTCAAATTATCCATCATGATCATAAAAAATCAAATTGCGTGAAAAAGTCAAAACTTGAATATTTTCTAACACTTAGAAATTTGTTTACCATGTTTTTCACCATTTTCATGGCCATTTTTCACCTAGATCCATTTTGATTAAAGAAAAACTCAAAACATAAACGTTGTAGATCTTGTTCCAAGCTTTCTAAAATATCCAAGAAATTGCAAAAACATTTTGTGTAGCTAGGGTTTTGAAATTGAAACTTAGAGGTCCATAACCATAATTTACAAGTCATTTTCCAAATTTTTCAAAACTTTTTTGCAATTTCTCTTCTAGAAGCCTTGTCACCATAGAGATAAGTTACCATCTAAGAATATCTGATGGCAATGATTGGAAGAGGATAGAATCACTTGAGTTTTTTTTAACCATGGTTAAGAAAGATTCCATGTGCATTTAATGTGAATATTCCTTTCTTATTCCTTAAGCTTCAAGTTGCAAACTCATTAATCCTATCCTTTCCTTTCTCTTCAGACCTCTTGGCCTATAAATAGAAGTCATTTGTCACTTAAAAATCACACCAAAGCAATTCTAAACAAGCTTTCTCACTTCTTTCTTCTTTTCTAAGTTTCAAGGTTCCAAAATGTGAGAATTTGCAAATCTCTAAATCTTGCAAGTTCTAACCAATCTATGACTTCAAACACTCTCTAAACATCCTTAGGAAGTTGTTAGAATCATCAAGCCATAACAAAAACAACCAAAAGTCAGTTTTCCCAAGAAACCTCTATAAACTTGCAAATTGAGCCTTAACCTTCAAACTTGCAATCCAGTCGTGCAAACTCAAATCTTTCACTTCAAACATCATCCATACACTTCATATGAGTGATCCAAGCACTCATCCCTGATCTGTAACACCTCCAACTTCAAAACTCATTTCAAGAAACTGCAGTTGGACATGAGTAGGAAGTTATAAGCTATCTCAAAGCAAGCTGAGCATTCCTACATGTTCCTTGAGGTCCACAGAAGCAGTATAAATCATCAAACAACTTCTGGAAACACTCTAGGCAAGATTTTGATTTCTGCTCATAAGAGGTAATTTGTCCAACTTAGAATTCTTCATTTTTCACCTTCCAGTTTAAAACTTGTTATGCCATCATGTTTCTGCACTTATGAGGATCATAAACCCTCAATCAATTGCATGATTTGTTGCACAGACACAATTTCATGATCAATTTCAGAATTAGGGTTATTCATATTCATGTGAAAATTAGTCACCCTACACTTAAAATAAATGAAATTAAACATCACCATCGTGTTCCTGGGTTCAAAACGATCAAGTTTGATGTTTACATCATTCAATTTCATTGAAAAATGAGGACGTTACAAAATCAAAGCTTGAAGAAGAAGAAGATGGAGTTTGCGCGTGTTTCTGATTTTCAAAAAATTCAAAAACTTGTTTTATCTTATATTTATTCATTGTTGATTCATGACCGGATGAAACAGCCACCCCAGTGGCATCCATCACGTTTCTCATGTTAATACCATGCCTAAGGTCCAGGTTTCGAATCCCCCTGAGACCTTTTTTATTTTTCAGTTTTCAAACTTTCACATTTTCAACTATTTTTCAAACTATTTTACAACTGATTTCAAGATATAATAAAATGGAGGCATGTAAATGACAAGTTAAGTACATGGCTCAGTGGTAAAACTTTTCACTTCCAAGCCTAAGGTCAAGAGCTCAACACTCCTTAGGACCAAAACAAATTTTGATCACTTGTTTTCTTCATATTTTTTTATCAAACTTCAACATTTTCAAAAACCAATCAAAACTTCTCATTTTGAGATGATTTTTTTCACACTTGTCATTTAATATACCTATTTTATGATTATGTCAAAAAATACCAAAAAATATTTTCTTTCTATATATTTTTATTAGGTTAAAAATAGACTTTTTTTTTAAGTATTTTAAATACTTTTCAAAAATATTTTCTTTCCGATTTTCAAACCTAATATTTTTCAAAACCTTTTGTGAATATCTTTCACTTTTCAAAATCATTTCAAACCTTTCAAAAACATTTTAAACTTACACACCTCTTTTCCATGATTGATTCGATTAATCTTTGAAAATACAAATCGAACTAGGTTTTTTCCTAAAAAATCTTTCGAATTCAAAATCAAATTGATCATGGGCCTCCCTTACGGTGTAAGTCCCAACCCTCCTATGTACATATTTAGTTTCCTTGTACATATCCACCCTTTTGTGTATATATTCATTTCCTTGTACATATTCAACTTTGTTGCAAATATTCAAGTATAACTAGTATCGTTCACTAGTTTTATTCTGCTTGTTTATACACCAATTCCACTGGTATTAAGAGGAGAATTATTTCCGGTGAAACTATTCTTAAATCAGTGGGCCTCCCTTAAGGTGTAAGTCCCACTCCTTTGTATATATTCAAATATACTAGCTTATCCGCTTGTTTTAAACACTTGTTTATATATTTGTTTTCACACTCCTTTGCATATATCCAAGTTACATTAGCTTTAATTGCTTGTTTTATACACTTGTTTATATATTTCCTTCATAAACTCCTGTGAATGCACACACACACTTTGTCATATTTATACTTGTTCATGTACTTGTTCATGTTTATTTATGTCATTACAACTAGTATAACAACTAGGTTCCCCATAGCCTCCTCACGGGCTTCGTACAAAATAACTCCCTCGTTGATTCGGCCTCCTCTTGGACTTCATACAAAAGAATTCCCCTGTTGAGTTAGCCTCCCCTTGGGCTTCGTACAAAGAACTCCCTCGTTGAATTTAGCCTTCTCTTGGGCATCATAAAAGAAAGAGATATGGAAATCTCTAACAGCCTCCTATTGGGATTCCAATACAAAGATTCACCTTCGCTAGGATAGAACCATAAGAGTATGGTTTCCTGGTGAAATCACTCTTAAATCCAAGCCAGGCATACCCTATAGCCTCCTCCTGGGCTTCATACAAGGACCCTCGATGTCCCTCGGAAATCCTCCTCTTGGGCTTACAATACAAGGACCCTCAATGTCCCTCAGATAGACTCATCTTAGGCTTACAATACAAGGACCCACGGGCTTCTTAAAAGCACCCCCTAATCAATAATAATCAATTTCTCCTAGAGATTTAGACATGTATCATCTCTATGGAAGAAGTATCTCATCTATAGAATCACATACAAAACAACATTTTTTCAAACATTTTTCAAAACAAACAATTTTTCAAACAAAACATCTTTCTTAACTATAAGTGGAAACACTTGTACACTCAAGCAAAACACCCAATGATTACAATGAAAGATTCAACGTTTTTTCAAACATCGTTCTTAACTGTAAGTGGTAACGCTTGTACACTCAAACAAAACACCCAATGCTTACAATGAAATATTTAATCAATCAAATTTTCAAAAATGTATATGATGGAATATATTAGATACGTTTTTCATTAAGATGACATTTGCCTTTGTCTCTTAATAAAATCATCATTGCTTCCACTCACACAAAAGTGGGAACTGCGATTGCTATGACTTTCTCAACCTTCTTTTGAGAATATGTAGGCACAAGGTCTCACCCTTGGCGAGCATACTTATTTCTACCTCAAACCAAACAAACCCTAGTTACCTTAGATCCGAGCTACATATGCTATGATTCCCATTAGGGGATATGTATGCAGAGGATCCCAATGATCTTTGCGAGCATAATAATAAATAAACTCAGGTTCCTGCCTAACCTACCCTTCTTAAATCCCAAAGGAGAAATTTTCCCGAAATAGCATAACAAATAAAACACACAAACATACAAAAAAATGCATAAAAAAGTTCCTATTGAAAACTATAGATATATAGGGTGCTAATACCTTCCATTTACATAACCAACCCTCTTACCCTGGTCTCTCCCCAATGCGTTGTGTCTAGTTCACGCTAGTCGCATCGCATATCATATTTAGGGTATTTTAGCTTTCCCCTTTTCCATCTTCTTTCTTGTTTAGAAACAATAAATCTTGGTGTTCGCGGTATCTTTTAAACAAAAAAAAAATCAAAAGAGTAAATCATTTTGAGCCGGAGATTCGAATTCCAATTTGATTCCCTCGTTCATCACTTTTACCGCGAACAATGAGGTTGGTTTTAAATGAGTTATAAGGAAAGGTAAAAGGTATCAACAGAAAATAAATGTATTATTTGGAGAGAATAAACTTATCAGGAATGAATATAATCCACTCGTCATAAACTTAAATTTGTTGATCAATTGTACTCAACATGAAATACTCGTCAAAATCATCATGTATCTCCCACATAAGTGTCTATTTCGAAAACATCAACGAGACGTATCATAACTCAGGTTATGTCTAACCCAAATTGCAAGAACGATCATGTTATCGCGTCAGCAATGTCTCATGCGAAACAACAACATATAGTCATTAAGATTTGATACCCAAGTGATTGTAAGCCTAAATTCATCTCTAGAGTTTAAAATCTAACAAATTTCTTTCCCTAATCAAGACTTGTGAGTTATATGTCTATTTCAACCTAAATCCAAATATAAATGCAAAAAGCTTGGTTTGTAAATCATATATTATACAGCACTGTGATTAAGGAAAATAATAAGATTAGTTTGTAAAGCATATATTATACAACACTGTGATCAATACATATACATATATTCATAATAACTATACAAACATAACCCAACAAAATAGAGTTTACAAAAGGAAGAAAAAGAGATAAACCGACACTTCTCAAGTCGTCAAGACGATTGGTGAGAATCCACCTCCAATTAAACCAAATGTAAGCTCCATTTTTTGTTCTTGATCTCTCTCTATAAAAAAATGGTCTATGATGGATTGGGGGTTCAAAAATATCCAAAAGATACCCAGAAAATATGTTCTAGTCTTAAAATATGTTTCTGTTCAGCCCGCACTACCCAACGGTGAAATGGCACTGCTCGACGCTCAAAATAGCTCTTATAGTGCATTTTTATGTTTCCAGAGTGCCACTACAGTGCCAGACGCTCTCGGGGTGCTGCCTAATAGTAAGTTGAAAACACATCACTATTTCGGCCATAACTTGAGAACTGTAACTCCGATTTATGCACGGTCAGAAGTGTTGGGAAGTTTATTCTAACAATGCCTAAATAAAAATGCTTGAATACCTACAAAAATGAGATAAAATCAATTAAACTCAATGATATTTACACGTTAACGCAATATATACTTTATAACGTAAATTATACCGAATATATACTAAAGTTGAGGTTTATTAACGAAAAGCAAACAAACTAAGTCGGTGAATGCTAATTATTCACACTAAAATTCACAACAATTTAGCATTCATCAGTAGTATGATATTAATAGATTCAACTATTTCATCTTCTACATTATTCAACCATTTCATTTTCTTCATTTCCTAAATCATGTTTTTCGTTCTTGCTGCACCTTCAACATATCAACCAACAATGACTTTGATTCCTCCATTGAAATATCAAATCATTTAGTCATTCAAGATTCATCTCGCTTCCCTCACAGTCTTTTTAACCCTTACTCTTGAGAAAATTTGATTTCAATGTTCGTCACACTATTGCTGATTGACTCAAACTACCACAATTGATGTAAATTAATGAAGCACACATCCCGCCATCCAAGAAAAAACTTAAGCACATCAACGATTATCTACCTCAACCATTACCAAAGGATAATATTTTTCATACATTTATATCATCACCAAAAACAGGACAACTACACATGAAAAATACGAGGGATATGATCCCCAAATAAATCAGAATTATAGGTTGGAAGAATCTCCAAAAGGAAAGTCTCATAAGCCACTGTTCCTGTTTTATGGTGGAAACTAAGATTTTCCAATGCATAAACACTTCTATTGGCTTCTTTATAGACGTGTTGAATTTTAACCTCTCATTTCTCATTGAGGAGGACCATAACCTACTGTGGCGAGGCTTTGTCAGACTTAAATTTGAAAGCATTCTTGTTGATATCTTTATGTCTCAAGGGATAAAAAATTTAAAGTTTGAGATTTTTGATATAACATAGTGTTTACTTGGATAAATTGAACCTAAACCCAACCCAAGATCAAGACAAATAAGGTCATTCATTGCCTTAGGTCTCACTTTTTGAGTTATAAATTGGACATCCAAATAAATCCATTATCAGATCTATTTCAACGTAAACATCAATTTGATGTGTAATAATTAGTAACTTAGTGGTAAAGATATATATTAAGTTCTTAGAAATTTACATTTGCATTAATATTATGTGAGAATTTCATCCAATGGTATTGGCCATTATCATTTATTTAATATATATATAGGACCGTCACAAGTTTTTGGAGGCCCTGTGCATGTTAGTCACAATGTAGCATGGGCAAAACAAATAGAGGCCCTATATAATCACCATTTAAGCTAAACAATATTTTATGAGGCCCTATTTAACTATAAATTAACCTTGAAAATTTTGAGGTCTTGTGCGGTAGGTCGCCTTGCACGCCCTATTTAACTCATTTTTTAATATAAATATTAAATTCTATAAATATAAACTACTTATTTTTATTATAAAGTTCATGAAATACATAAAATTAGTAAATTTAAGTTATGCTATTAAAGATGAAAAAAAAGTAATATGATAATTTTTATTTTAATTAAGGAAATTAATAAAATTTATATGTTTTGAGATTATTAATTAATTTTATATTATTTAGATACTTAATTGAATTTTTTTAAGGAATTTGTTGATGATTTCTTTTATTTAAAATAAAAAAGTTAATGTCAATTTTATTAATATATATTTACATTTAAAATATTTTATTTTAAATTTTGCCTTAAGACTATAAATTTGTTAGTTGGCTTTGACCAAACCTTAAATCCCCAAATCGTCCAAAACACAATTTGTTTTAATAAAGCTGCAAAATTTTGGATTGATTTGCAAGATCGATATTCCAAAGATAACCATTGTTTTCATTTATTAGATTTACTTAAAGATTTACATTTAATTAAGCAAGGCGATCATACACTTTCTCTTTATTTCATCGATTTGAAAATTATTTGGCACAAACTCAAATTTCTCCATCCAAACTCTTCTTGCATTTGCTCCCCGAAGTGTTTTTGTTCCTTGAGTTCATCTATGCACAAATACAAACACCTTAAATACATAACTTGCTTTCTCAAGGGTCTCCATAACAACTATCAAAACATCAAAACCCAAATCCTTCTTATGGATCCTTTACCATATATCAACTAAACATATTCCATAGTTATTCAACATGACCCTTCACCTCATATTTCTCACATAGACCATACCATTTTTGTTACTAAGAACACAAAACTCCAACAAAGATTGACATTCCAACAATCAAGGAAAGAACAAATAATAACCCGGTGCGTGGTTGCAACAAAACCAATCATATAGTTGAAAGTTGTTATTTAAAGCATTAGTTTCCACCAGGATGTAGGATCAAGAATAAAATTTCATATGAGGAAACTAAGCACTAGAGACCTAATTCCAACACACCCACAAATGGATCAATTTTCATCAACAAATAAGACTATCAATGCCAAGTTAACTTAAAGTCCTCTAAACATGGTGCATCTCAAATTACAAATAATTTTTTTTATTAGTAAAGCATTAACATGTGATTTCTAGCATCTCAAAGACAGATAAGCCTTTTCAAAAATATAAATTATGGGTTCTAGACTCTCGTGCAACAAATCATATATGTCCATTTATTAAATCTATTTACCTCACTTAACAAATTAAACTAGTTCTCATAACTTTCCCTAAAGGAAGGAAATTTTTGGGATACTATGTTGACACAAGTTTGTTTACAAATTATCCATATCTCTTCCATAATGTCCTTTACATTCTCCAATTTTGATTTAATTTAATGTTTATTTTCAAATTAGCCAATTCTCTAAATTATAATGTTATATTCTTATCTGAATCTTGCATAATTCATAATTTAGTTTCCAATAAGATGATTGGGAGCATAGATCGCATAAATAGTCTACATTCTCAATCATAACCCTTTCTCACATAGTTCTTTAGAAATTCTAATGACATTGTAATTGTTTTAGTAATACCGACATTGTAACTTTGATCTATGCCATTTTACATTAGGCCACCCTTGTTCCCATATTTTCCATGTTACGTGTAAAAACTTCACTTATATTCATGCTAATAAAATTTGGTCAGTGAATCATATCATGTAGATAAAAATACTAAGCTTCCCTTTCCCCATAACCTTACTACTAGTGTACATCCTTTTGACTTGGTTCATATGGATATTTAGATACCTGTTAACACTGTTTCTATGGATAAGTTTTCTTACCTTCTAACAATTGTCGATGTCCATACCAAATGTATTTGAACCTTTGATATGTAAAACAAACCGGATACTAGAATGTTTATTCAAAACTTTTTCAATTTATCTTCAAACAATTTTTTATTAAAATAAGAAGTATTAAAAATGAAATGAAGTTGAATTCCTCATGACATCATTCTATAAATTATTAGGAACCCTTTATCAAACTACATGTGTTGATACATTTGAGGAAAATTCTACTATGGAAAGAAAAGATAGTCATATTCTTCTCAATATGATTAGGACATTGTATTGTGACGGAGCACTGCAAAAAAACAAACCAAAACTATGAGAAAAATTGGGTTTCTTGAACAAACACAAGCCTTATTAGGTTTTAGAAAGAGAAAGAAGAGGGAAGAAGAAGAAAATTAGGATTGATTATAACTATTTTACTATTCACTTTCTCAATTAGGGTTCAAAGATTACAAGTGAATAAAAACAACCAATCCTCTCTCAACAACCTGGGAGAAACAATGTATTTATAGACTACTAAGTTAACTTAAACAAAAAGCCAACTAAAGCAATTTTGGGCCAATAGATTGGCTCGATTCGACATGCTAGCAACATAGCATATTTCAAAACCTGCATGCTTGGACGAACTTCAACTACATCATGCAAAACATCAATTATTGTCAAACCAACCCTTGTTGAGACTATATTTCTATCAAATTACCACAAATATCCACCCCAGAACAAAATCTACAACATCAAAAGGAACAAACTAGCTTTCTTCATGCAGCTTTATCAATAGCATACAATGGAAAAACTTGAAGCCTGGAAATGTCTTGGTGATCATATCAGCATCATTATTTTCAATGAGAAGCTTCAGCACTTGGACTTCTTCATGCTCAATTATTTCTCTAACAAAGTGCAGCCTCACATCAATGTATTTGATTTTCTCATGATAGGCTGAATTCTTCGACATGTGTATTGCACTTTGGATGCCACATTTAACCGTGATAAATTGACCTTAAAGTTTCAGCTCCTTAGAAAAAACTTCTAGCCACAATGCTTCTTTCACAGCTTCATTAAGGGCAATATATTATGCTTCAGTGGTTGATAAGGAAACAACCTTCTGAATTATTGCTTTCCAATTGATTTTTGTGCCAAACATAGTGAACACCTATCCAAAAATGGATTTCATAGAATCCATACAACCTGTATAATCAAAGCTGACATATCCTTCAATTTCTACTTTATTATCATCACCACATGCTCCACCATAAATTAGGACTTTGCTAAGAGACTCATTTATGTACCTTAAAATTTACTTCAATGCTTGCTAGCGTGCCTTCCCATGATTAGCCATATACATGCTTATAAGGCTCACTCTATAGGCTATGTTTGGCCTCGTACATACCATAGCATAGATAAAATAACATACTATACTAATAAATAGAATGTTGTTCATATAGACTCTTTGAGCTTCATTACTCGAATTTTGAGTCGTACTCATCCTTAATTGAAGGTTTGCTGGTGTCACAACAAGATTTGAATTCAACATACCAAACTTGTCTAGAATCTTCTGTAGATATGTCTTTTGAGGTAAGTATAATCGC
The DNA here is from genome assembly GCA_021764765.1 of Vicia sativa. Lineage (NCBI taxonomy): Eukaryota > Viridiplantae > Streptophyta > Magnoliopsida > Fabales > Fabaceae > Vicia > Vicia sativa. The sequence goes on along the minus strand of CM038792.1, from coordinate 132,354,377 downwards.
GACTATTTTTTATCTCCTTTTATGTAAATTCCAAGAATTATGGTGGCAGTACCAAGATCCTTCATCTCAAACTCTTTTCCAAGTTCATCCTTTGTCCTCAATACTTCTTCAACATTGTTTCTTACTATAAGGATATCATCCACATAGAGCAAAAAAATCACAAGTGAACTTCCAGGTCAAATATGAAGTAAACACATTGGTCAAACTGACTCCTAGTGAAACCTATGTGAGCCATGAACTTGTCCAATCTCCTATTTCATTGTCGAGTAGATTGTTTCAGGCCATGCATATACCTAATCAGTTTTCACACATAATCCTCCTTTCCTTTTTCTTCATACCTTTCAAGTGTCTTAATGGGGATTAATTCATCTAGATCACCATACAAGAAAGTAGTATTCATATCAATCTGTTTCAATTCATGGTTGAACTTTATTACCATATCAACCAATATTCGAATGGACCTATACTTCACAGCAGAAGAGAACACATAATTGAATTCAACTTCTTTTTTTTGAGTGAACCCCATAGCGATCAATCTTTCCTTGTATCTCATCGACATCACTCCTTTAATTCATTATTTAACTTTGAAAATCCACTCATAGCTCACTAACCTAGATCTTATAGGTTTCTCGGTCAACTCCCAAGTGTGGTTATCATGAAGATATTTCATCTCATCATCCATGGAATTTCGCCATTACGTATTGTCTCGACTCCTCATAAATTCCTTATAGTATCTAGGTTCATCTAGAATCTCACTCGTAGAGATTATGACATAAGCTATGAGATTTGCATAACCAAGTCGCTGACTTGGCTTAATGACTCTTATCCATCTATCTCTTGGCAACCAGTAGTCATTAATAGTTTCCTCAGTATCGTCTGTGAATGCATTTTCCTCTTAGATAGATGTTTTGCATTATGTCAAAAGTATGATAAATTTAGCTTTTATGTATATTGAAAGGTATCTCTAAGTCATTTTGTGCACCCTTTCATTAGGGATCTTAGAATGCATCTAGAACATGCTTGAAAATGTTGTAAATAGGTATCATGCACTAAAAATCAATTTTTGCATAAAAATCAGTTGCATGTTTTGACACACCCGTTATATGCATCGACATATGTGGATCAATAATAACACATGTACAATCTGTAATTATGTGTCGACATGTAACACCCGAGTCCAAAGAAGGCAGAGGGTGATTACACTGCATGGAACACCTGAGGCCAGAGAGGGCTAAGAGTGGTCGCCACATCGGAATGAGAGGGATCCTAAGACTATGCAGGTATGGGACTGCATGGTTGAAGGAGACTTATAAGGATTAATTGGTACTACCTATACCAAAAAGATGCATCTTTTTTTCGGGAGCCTAACCATAAGAACTCCACAGTTAAGCGTGCTTGGCTTGGAGTAGTATTGGGATGGGTGACCTTCTGGGAAGTTTCCCAGAAAGCATGCGAGTGAGGCCAAAACATGCTGAAAAGGCTCGTGTTGGTATGTGGGGTCAGTCGATGATTTGGAAGGCAGCCTGGGGTGATATAAATGGTATCAAAGGCAGACCTCTCCCAGTACGATGTGGTTTGAGGACAAACCATACGGAAGCTGGTGGCCATGTAACACCCGAGTCCAAAGAAGGCGGGGGGTAGTTACACCGCATGGAACACCTGAGGCCAGAGAGGGCTAAGAGTGGTCGCCACATCGCAATGAGAGGGATCCTAAGACTATGCAGGTATGGGACTGCATGGTTGAAGGAGGCTTATAAGGATTAATTGGTACTACCTATACCAACAAGATGCATCTTCTTTTCGGGAGCCTAACCATAAGAACTCCACAGTTAAGCGTGCTTGGCTTGGAGTAGTATTGGGATGGGTGACCTTCTGGGAAGTTTCCCGGAAAGCATGCGAGTGAGGCCAAAGCATGCTGAAAAGACTCGTGTTGGTCTGTGGGGTCAGTCGATGAAGGAAAAGGGAAAGGGAAAAGACATGAAGTCTAAGAAATCTAGAAGAACTTATGTAGCACAAGAGAGTGATATTGATTCCTCAAGTTGTAAGAGCTCAAGTGATAATGAAGTAAAGGCAAATGTATGTCTCTTCACCCGTCATCGCCAAAAGAAGAAAAAGAATATAAGTCATTCTAAATATAAAAATGTTGATAAATTTTATTATTGCGAATTACAATTTTCTTTTGACAATCTACAAAGAGACACTTTAGATTCTTTTATAAAGTTAGATTCACATCAAAATATTTTTTCAACAATGAAAGCTAAGCTTTTAAATATCGAAAAACAAATGGAAGTTTTAAATTATTCTATAGTGGATAGTTTAAATGTTAAGAAGAAGGATGATGAACCGTCTCGGTTCAGTTGTGAAAGTTGTCACACTTGGAAAAAAGAGGCTAACACTTTTAAGGCTAAATTGGACAAGGCATCACAATCATGAGTTGCATTTTCTATTGATCCTTATATGATTAAAATGAGTGTGAACAAATCCCATAAAAGCATAATTATAATAAAAATGATTCCAATAGCAAACGTAAATCACCTCGTAATTTGACTTGTCTTTATTGTTGCAAGAAAGGTCACACTATTGAAAAATATAAATTTAAGAATTTTTTAGTTCCTAAATATATTTTTTAATGGTTGCCCAAATGTAACCATATTTTCACTCACTCCCAAGGACCCGATATAACTTGGGTACCTATCATCTCTGTTTGACCTTGTAGGTTGAATTCCTTAGATTTATGGAAAAAATATGTATTCTCGATAGTTGATGCTCAAGATATATGACAGGATATGTTTCTTTATTCTCCAACTCTGTGGCGAAGAAAAAATGCTTCGTGTCCCGTGGAGACAACACAAAAGGTGCAATACTTGAAAAATATAGTGTAGGTAATCCCTCATAAACTAATATCCCCGATGTTATGTTACTTGAAGGCCTTGAACATAATCTTCTAAGCATTAGTCAATTGTGCGACAATGGGTATAAAATTTCTTTTACTAAAAAATGTTGCATGATTATACACAATAAAAAGAATTGCATGTTTAATGGTGTGAGGGTAAACAACATCTATATGCTTAACTTGAATGATGTATCCATGAACAATGCAAAATATCTTGTTACCGTGAATGAAGATTCATGGCTATGGCATAGGCATCTAGCTCATGTCAAATTTGACTTGCTTAATATAGTGGTTCAAAAGATCTTGTAATCGATTTTCCAAATTTTAAAAAAAAACAATGCAAAATGTCTTGTTACCGTGAATGAAGATTCATGGCTATGGCATAGGCATCTAGCTCATGTCAAATTTGACTTGCTTAATATAGTGGTTCAAAAGATCTTGTAATCGATTTTTCAAATTTTTAAAAAAATATGAAGAAAGACGCCATTTTTAATGAAATAAAAACATAAACATTAGTTGTTGGGATTCGAATCACGTACCATGAATTAGTTTAACCCTAAATTATTTACTACAAACAACATAATAAATGATATTTTTTATAGCCCTATATTTTTAGAATGATTCATAATTTTTAATATTACAAAGTATCCAAAAATCTATTCATAATTTATATATATGAAAAAACATATTCCAAATTTTTGTAAATGAATAATCGAGAATGTCTTATACTCTTAAGTTTCCAATAATTAAAAAAAAAAAGGATTTCTCTAATAAAAAAGCATACATGAGTATACTTCAAATTGATTATAATTGAATTGTTCAGATTATAAACATATCTTGAATTTTTTTAAAATGAAAAAAGTATAATTTTTATACTTCAAAATGTTGAAATCATAAATATATTCCAAAGCTATTTAATAAAGAAAATATGTAAGCTCTTTTCTTTTTACTTTCTGAAAAAGGGATATTTATGTGATATGCCACAGTATCAAAACAAAAGGAAAGCCCAAAAAACTAAATGATACACAACAAGCCCATATGCCACAGTATCAAAACAAAAGGAAAGCCCAAAAAACTAAATGAAAAAACAAAGTAAATAATAGGCTTCGCCCGGACTTGAACCGGAGACCTTCAGTGTGTTAGACTGACGTGATAACCAACTACACCACGAAACCTTGTTGAGTCTTTCATCTATTGTTTACTTATTTATTATTAGAAAACACAATAATTGTTAAAAATTTGAAAACTTTTATAAACATTTCATCTGGAAAGGGTGAAGTGGACACTTGACACTATCGTCTGTAACTAACAAATAAAACAATGCTCCGAGCAACTGCATTTCCGGCACCGAACAATTCCGCGGCGGTTCTCTCTGGAAACAACACGTGTCCTTATCTTGAACCCACACGTGTCATTTATCCTCGTTCTTCTTTGATATCGAGCTTCAACCTCCTACAACTCCGCATGAAGTGTCAGGCCGCCGTACGCGGCGGCGGCAGATTTAACCCTGCGGCTGGGAAGAAGCAAGGAAGCAGAAGCACGAAAATTGAGGAAGATGAAGAAGAAGACGAAGAGGAGATTGATGATGATGATGAAGAAGAGATAGTTGAGTTTGGTGAGATGAGAAAGTGGGTTGAGAATAAGCCGAGGGGGTTTGGTGAAGGGAGAGTTTATGATACTTCAGTTGAAGATAAGATGTTTGAAGAATTGCAGCAGAGTAAACGAGCACAAGCTGCTAATTTGAAAAAGCTTAAAGCAAATTCTATCAACACTGTCTCCAAAAATGATGCTCAGAAGAGTATAGGTAACAATTCGAAATTCACTTTTTTAAATTTTGGCTCCTGCTAGCTATAATGATTTATTTGGTGAAATTATTATGTTTTTGATGATGAGGTTCTGTTCATTTCCTTGATTTTGTTGACAATGTGTGCATAAAGCATTTTTCCATGAGTGTTGGTTCATCTAAAATGAGCAATTCACTCTATTCGGTAAAGCTAGTAATCTCAAGTTCAAGTAATTTGAGGATATACAAGACTGCTTAATTATTCCTTAATTCATTGAGAAATGCACATTGTAATTTGTCTTAGAGAATAATGCTTGTGGGGAACTTGTGGAACACTCACTTTTTTCTTTTTCTTTTTTTTTTTTGTAAAAAAGAGGGCCGAAGCCCGAAGAGAGAAAACTACACCGGAATCATCCTGGGAACAGAAATACCTAGTTGATCATCTTCTAATAAGCCACCAATAAAATTAGGTGCACTAGTATAACTAATATAAGAGCCATTGAGATTGCATTCTTCATTTGCCAGAGCATTTGCGCACTTGTTTGCCTCACGAAAGGAGTGACTAATTATAATGTCATCATGCAATCCAATCAACCTCTTTATTTGCCTTAGCAGTGCATGAGCTTCGAAACTATCTAAAACACCCTTCTTAATAACTTCCACCACCGCTAATGAGTCAACATTCAGCTCCACATTCTTTTTCCTTAGCTTGATCATATATTTTAGACCTTCAAAAACTCTCCACAATTCCGCAATAAAGGCAGAGCCAGACCCGGTGTTTTTGGCGAAACCATTAGAATCTCGAACAATTCCTCCACAACCAGAAAGAGATATCGGTGTGGAACACTCACTTTTTATTAGTGTATTAAGACTCCTTATGTTTAGGTCATTAGGTTAGTATAGAAGTCTAACAATTATACCAATCAAAGGAAACTCAGTGCACGAGAATCTCATCATGTGGGAGGTTTGGAAATGGTAGGTGTAGGTAGTCTTACCTTCGCAAGCGAAGAGGCTGGAATCAGCCTAATCGTTGTGCCGAAGATCTCCATTCTAAAACCAATTCAACGACTTAAGTATGTGGAGCATGGTTAAAGGAATAAAAATAGGTATATCACAAGTAGCATCAATGCTTATTGGTTGGTACTGATAACACGCTGAGTTCTCATATGTGTGATGACCCAATCATTGGGCCCAACCGTCATCGGCACAACTTCTAGAAGCTGTTAGAATAATAGTCAGTTAGAATGTCTTTGCTTTTAAGGGATTTTCTGTTATAAAAGAAAGAGTAGAGAAATGAATAGGCAATTGAGAATATTGTTAGAAATTGTTACCAGAGAGTTACTCTCTGGTTTAGGAGCAATTCTGCTTTGGTTAGGAGTTCTTGGAACTCTAGTTTATATTTGCAATGAATAATACAGAGTTCATCGTATTTTTCTGGGTTCTATCAGGTACATACAATCAATACATAACTTGTGCACTAGTGCTTAGTTTTAAAGGAATTTCTCAAAAAAATATTTGCCTCTACATTTATGTTTTTTTAATCTTCTAAACGTTTTTGTAATTCGACTTGTACTAAACTGCACAGCTGTTATGTTAGTGGTGACTGGAAATAATGAGAAGACTTGTAGAAAAATGCTGGGGTCTAGTTTAATACTGTCTTCTTATTCCTCTTACAATTTGAAATTGCACTTTGCAGATGAAAAAGTTGTTCCTGTCCTAAGCCAAGTGCGTTTGGTGAATCTACCAAAGAAAAGGAAGATCGATAGGGATTTGAAATCAGCTTTTCAAGGGATCCCGGGGATAATAAAAATAGTCCCTGCTGTTATTGGAAACAAGAAGACAAGGGATCCTACCTGCAGGTTTTGCTTTTGTTGATTTCAAGCATGAAGAAGATGCAGTTAGGTGTGTTCTGACCTCAACCTTGTAATAATAATGGAAAATAAAGGAACAGTATGTTTAAATTTAATCCATACAATGCATGACATTATGATAATGAAAAATATATAATTGTGGTGGTTTCTTCATGAGTTTTTTTGACAATCTTAAAAGTGTTTTATCAGATACATTGGATTTATCATCATGAAAAATATTTGAAATCAGTAAAAAAGATGGTTTGCTTTTCTTTGCTAGTTTATCGAGCTTCTTTATGTTATTTTACTTCACTTAAATGAAGTGAGGGCATGTATGCAGCATCTGGATCTGTTAAATTTTGATCATTGCACTCGTGTCATTGAAAGATTTTGCTTCTTGTATTGCTTTTTCAAGTCGTTTTGCTGTACTAGTCTCGTAGCATTTTACCAACTCAATTCCCTCTCTTCTTCAGGTTTGTAGAGTTATACACGGACAAACTATTACTTTTGCAAAATTCAGAAGCAGATAAAATGCGAGCTTGTAAATGCACAGTCTTCCTCTTCTTCTCTGGAATTAAGAAAAAAAAGCAACGATGCTTTACCTCTCTTGCCCTCCTTTGAAGAAGATTTAAATGAGGATTCTAATATGGATGACTCTGCCCTAGGTACCTGGGAAGAAACCGATTTAGATAATGCAGATGAGCAACGGGTGTTGGATAGTGATGACAGAGTAGAAATGGTAAATAACTCTGAAATCAATTCACTTCCCTCAAAGCTTGATAGAAAGAAGAAAGCATCTGTCAAAGTTGGACAAAAGAATGCCCCTAAGAAAAAACCAAGTACCAAGGAGAACGCAAAAAAGGTCTTGGATGTTTCTGGATCTGCGAAAAGGTGATTTCCCTCTGCATCGTAGTTGTTTTTAGCATGAATTCGATTCTGTGTTCATTTCTCATGTATGGTTGACTCTTGTGCAGGTTAAAGATCAAGGAAAAGGCTGTATTAAGTGGTGTTTTCTCCAAGTACGGATCAAAAACTGCCCTTGCTTCAAGGGATAATTAGTAAATTGCTAATGACCCAGTCTAAACCATCACCCAGTATACAACGAGACTTTTTAGTTGGCCCTGAAAGGCAATTTTTGATTTAATTTACAAAGTAAAACTGTGTTGAATCTCTATGACATAATGCGAATTTGATAGAACATTATGACGGAATTTGATTTATGTAACAACTCCATTTACTGGAATAAAACTTGATTGCTGTTGTTCTTGTACAATATAGGAGTAACTTAGTTTAGAATCGTTGTACTATAATAAATGAATGGATGATCCTATATTATTTATTAATTGTTATGAATATCAAAAGATTCCTTTTAATATCTTAGGCATAAGGCATCATGTGGGATGTTTATGTGACTATCTTATGTAGAAGTTTAAATGTAAGATTCTCGGGGTTCTTTTGAGAGTTTTGGAGAATTTTAGAAGTTTTTTAAAACTTTAAAAAAAATATCAAATACATATTAAAACATAAATGTATTCCTTCAAAATTCATTTTTAAAAATCCTCTAAAATTTATTTCGCAAACAAACCTAGGGTTTTGGTTTTGGGAGTTTGGAGGGGAAGGAAGAGAGGACTTTAGACTATATTTGGATAGATGGAATATATTGGAGCAGAGCAGAGCGAACGGAATGAAATATAGATTTTACTTTATTGTTTGACTATTTTATTTAAGTAGATAACTTTTTTTGTTTAGGGAAAGATTGGTGGAGGAAAAAATAGATAACTTTTTTTACTGTTTTGAAAGAATGGTCTTGTGTAGTGTTTTATGTAGGGGTGATAAGGCGGCCCGAGCTTTTTAGGTCCGACACATTTAACCCCGTCCAAAAGCGAGACGGGGCAGACCGATTTACGCGTCCGAACTCAAAAGTCAAATCACCCGTGTTTACTAACAAGTTGGCAGGTCGACCCGCCAATTTTTTATTTTTACAATTTGATTTACTACATAATTTACAAAATTATAAATCTATTACTAATGAGACCGACAAATTTTAGCAACACATAATAAAACTTAACATGCCTTAATGCAACTGTCATATTCTTTAACATAAACAAAAACAAAGTAGCGTAACTACAATACCACAAAATTAAAACAAACACACTAAAACCCCAAAATAATCCATTTAATTCAAAAAACCAACAAGTACAATATAGTTAAGGACATCTAGGAACAAAACAAACTAAAACAAGCTAAACAAAGATAACCAACAACAAAAAACCAATTTTAAAGGCTTTATAACAAACATTTCATTAATCATCATCTATGTTGTGAACATATGAAGCTTCAGTTTCGTAACCTGGATGAAACCTTACACAAACTCTATCCTCATCGTCATCCATTATTTAATAATTATTAAGATCAACAATATCAAAATCAATAGCTTTATCCATGGGAGCATCTCAAAAATGAAACAATTCAAGTAAAATGAAAGCCTCATTATTTAATAATTATTGAGACTGTTATGTATGTGATTTTATGATTGGAAACAATTTTGGTAAAACATGTTTCATTTGGAAAACATGTATCACAGATAGACGTTGAGAAAAATGTCATGACATCTTGATCAATTGTCATGACAGGTTCCGTCATGAATCTCAGACAAATGTTGAGTCAGATGTCTTGACATCTTGGCCAACTATGCAACATGTGTTGTTGCTATTTTTTTGACATTTTTTTTGTGAGAACTTTTTGGATATATCTCACTTATTTTCGCATGTTAAGAAGATTTTATTAGAAAAAATGCAGATTTTATTTGGTTTCATAAAAAGGATCTTGGATACTTTTAAAGAAATTTTAATGATTTGTTCCTATTTTTGTGGAAAAGATCTTACAGGTGATTTACAATTGGAAGATTTGATTTGATTTAAGAGTCCAAGCACATACGGCAAGAGTCTCTTTATAGACTTACTAAACCTACAAATTAGTAAGAAACTGTGTGTGGTTGAAATAAGGATTTAGGGTTTTGAGAGTATTTTAGGTGTTTTGTTTATATTTGTATGTCACCCATGTATCTTCTGATACATTGAGGTAGACTGATTGTTCATTGTTACTTACCAATCACGCATGAGCTTTTAAGCAAAGAGTAGACTGTGTGTCAAGTTATTGTTATGGGTTAAAAGCTTTTAAGAAAAATTGAGTATTGCAATTGGAAGTGTGTTTTTCTATTTTTGTTATTGTCACTGAGGTGACTGTGGGAAGTGAGAGAGGGATCTCATATCTAAAAAGTTTTTATGTAGAAGTAGCATAAGGTAGTGATTAGGAGATAAGTTTTAAAATAGAGTTGTTTAGCTTTGAACTAATACTATCATAGTGGATTACCTTTATAGCTTGGATGTCCCCATAGTAGGTGAGTTGTATTGATCTGAGTTAACAAATGAGTGTATTTTTTCCTTTTGCAATTTACTTATGTATAATTATTGTTTTGGTGAAAGTTTTATGTCAGCAGATGTTGTCTTAACATCTGTCTTGACACTGTTTTTTGGTGTTGGGACATCAATCTTGACATCTGTTTTGAAGTGCTAGAATTTCAATTGGCATCAGAGCAGACACCCTATTCTGTTTTTGAGTGAGCTCTAGGAATATTTTTTTAGTACTATGTATACTGAGGAAGGGTTGTCAAATACCATTGTAGTACTTGGGAAGCAATTCAATATACTTTTGAAGAGATTAGACAGGAAGGGAAGACTAAATGTCTATAACATCTCATCTGACATCAACAATAACTATGATTATCAAAATAAATTCAGAACTAAAGAAACGCCTAATCATAATAAAGGGATTCAGTGTCATGTATGTGAAGGATTTGAGTACGTTAGAGCATAATATCCTTCTTATCTCAAGAGACAACATAAGTGATTAACTATTTCTTGGTCAGATAATGAATCATCTGAGAGAGAATCAACTAAGTTTGTAACTTTCTTAACATGATGAAGGAATTCTAATGTAGACTTCAGATGTGTAGAAATATCTTATGATGAATTGACTACCTCTTACAAGAAATTTTGCAACAAAAGTGAAGAAGTTTATCATGTAGGGGTAAATCAGAGAATGATCATAGCTAAACTACAAACTAAAAAGGAGGAATATCTAGTTGACATCTTTGAGCTTCAAAATAAAATGACTTTGTTAACATCAAAACTTGATAATTTAATCAAAAGTGTTAGGATGTTGAACAAAGAATCTGATGTCCTGGATGATATTCTTCAAGATGTAGAAGAAGGTAGAAGACATACTGTCGTAAGGTTTAACTGTAAATCCTTGAAAAATAAAAAGTAAAACCTCTGTGATAAAATTTATTCCTTATTTAACCTTTAGACCTTTAATATGAACTTCACATATTACCCTCACTTAACATTCCCCAATTACACCTTTATCCTTATTCCTTCTATACCAATTATTCTTTTATTTTAATAACAATAATAATAATTTTAAATAATTATTTACTAATTATCTAAATTATTAATGTTCTCATATTCAATTCAACATTACCCAACAACATAATATCACAAAAATATCACATATTCATCCATAATTCATAATTATTTCCAATAACTCAATTAAATAAATAATTCTAAAAATCAGGGCGTTATATTAAACCTCACACAACTAGCTATTTCACCTTTGGAGATGGTGTTAAAGGAGTAATTAAAGGTGTTGGAAGACTAGATTGTGAAGGATATCCTAAGATTGATAGAGTTCTATTTGTAAAAGGCCTTACTGTCAATCTGATAAGTATTAGTTAGCTATGTGATCAAGATTTTAATGTGAACTTTGCTAAGTCTCAATGTCCAATCACTAATAAGGAGAATGAAGTGTTAATGAAAGGAGACACATCTAAGAATAATTTCTACTTGGACACATCAAGGAATCAATTATACCTCTATACGCATGTTGTCCAAAGAAGATGAAGTCAAGTTGTGACATCAAAAAATTGACTATTTATATTTGAAAGATATGAAGAAGATCGTGTCTATAGAAGCTATCAGAGACATTCCTAAACTCAAAATTGAGGAAGGAAGAATATGTGGAGAATGTCAAATTGGAAAGCGAATCAAGATGTCACACCAAAAGCTTCAACATCAGACCACCTCAAATGTTCAGGAACTTCTTCACATGAATTTGATGAGACCTATGCAAGTTGGAAGCCATGGTAGAAAAAGATATGCTTATGTTATTGTTGATGATTTTTCAAGGTTCACTTGGGTGAATTTCCTCAGGGAAAAATTAGAATTCTTTGATGTCTTCAAGGAGTTGTGTCAAATGCTTTAAATAGAGAAAAAATCAACATTGTTAGGATCATAAGTGATCATGGTAGGGAGTTTAAAAACAACAAGTTTGTTGAATTTTGTGCCTTTAAAGGTATCTCTTCTGGTGTGGGTTTTCCTTGAGGTGGGGAAAACTTTTTATGTTTGACACGGGGAGTGCTAAACCTGTTTGGTTGTGTAGTTGTTGTATCTCTGATGTATATATTTATGATGTAATTTGTTTGCTTGTGGTCTCATTCCTTTGTGGTTTTATTCCTCTCACCTGAAATTTTTGTGCTAAGAATGTTTTAGGCAAAATTTGTCAAATGGAAAAATTGTTAGTATCATGGTTTTAGGATTGACATAATTTTGCTAAAACATGATTTGCAACATGATGTTATGGAAGATATTCTAACATGTTGATTAGGTTCATTTGAAGGCAGATGTTGTGATATCCTGTAACAGAACATCAGCACAAGCTGCATTTCTTTCTTGACAGATTTAAATTGATTTTGTGAGATTCCTTTTAGTTTTATCTCACTGATTTGGTAGTTCTCAAATGTAAGTGAATTGCATCGAACTGAGTTAACAATTGTTTGTGTTTTTTTTACCTCTTACATTTAAATTCTGCATAATTTTTATTTTGGTAGAAGTTCTGTCAGTCAGCATGTGTCATAACATTTATAGTGACATTGTGCTTGTGTGTTGACACATCAGGCTTGACATCTATATTGTATGCGTGTGTGTCAGAATTTCAAAATTGTCTCATAATTTATTGAGGGACAAAAATTCATGTTTTTGTCCAACCCCTTACAAATATTTTGTCCAATCCCACTGATTAATTTCTGCATCAAACAAGATACAAGAAAAATTGTCTTGTCCAGTCTAGATTTTTTAACAAATCAAACGCTCCCGATGTCATATTATATTTTTAAATTAAATTAAACTAATAAAACTTCAAATAAAAAAAAAAATTAAAAATAGTAAAACAATCGAAATCTTATCAATCTGAATTTTATTTCCTCATTGAAAATTAAAAAGAAAAATTAATAGATGCATAATATAGTCTTAATTTTTGTTGGTCATGAATCTTAGAACTTTAGAATAATCTAGTAAATCCGATTCAACATCTTTACAATTATGTCATTGAGACCGACTCACCCATGACCCACCAATCCCTTGACCCTATAAAAGGGTCTAACCGGTATTTTTTGGTGAGAGGGTTTAACCGGTTTTTTTTGGTGAGAGGGTTTAATCGGTTTTTAAGAGCTCTAGAGTAAAGAAAATAAGCTGTATCGGTATTTAAGCACTTTTTGGTTGCAAAATTCACACACCAACGCGCAAATGAAGAGGATGAATATGATTACAATGAAGGGAGGCCTCGCTAGAAGCTTGACCGACACGTCAACAATCCGATCCTCCTCACTCTCCTTCCTTCGTTCACTGTCTTCCGCTTCCACCACCACCGTCGACGTGGACGTCCCTGCTTCTTCCGTCGCGAAGCTTGTCACTCCCACTTTCCTTCAACCTAGAGTTGTTCTTTACGACGGCGTTTGTCATCTCTGCCACCGAGGTAGTATTCTTCACCCTCTCCCTTTGGAAACACTCTTCTATTCAATTCATGTGCTTTTATGGATTGGTAATAGGAACACATAATGGTTTTTTTCTTTTAAAGAATTTCATAATTATGGTCTATGAAGCACGGACATCAATGGTAATAATTGGGAATGGATTAGTAAAAAAATTAGAGGGAAAATAGATGAGTGAGAGTGATATAGGAGAGAGATAGAGACAAAGTCACTGATTTTCCCTCCCTAAAGTCACCCAAGCCCAACCCGGTAATAATTTGAAAAAAATAATAAATTAATAAGTGTCAGAGAGTTGTCTGACACATCGACAATGATAATAATTTGAAAAAAATAAATAAATTAATAAGTGCCCGACAACGCAGACACAATGTTAATAATTTGAAAAAAATGAATAAATTAGTAAATGTAGGTGCCTGAAACAAATACAAACACGTTTTTTTTCAAGAGGTGTCGTCGGTATTTCATAGATTAGGGTAAGATTGTAGGTTTTACAATGTCATGTCTTGTGTACACCGATTGAATAAGCTATTTTCAGTTCAATATTGAATAAACTATTTTCAGTTCAATATTGATAAGCTATTTTCAGTCATAACTTATTCTGTTTACTCTGTCAATGTTCCAAATTCTATTATCTTATGCATTGTTGCAGGTTTGTGCTCATTTGTTTATACTCCATTTCGTTGTAGAATACAATTTTCGTAATTGGTCTAATGTTTGTATTACACTTTTGACAATTGTGTACTGGCAGGTGTGAAATGGGTAATCAGAGCCGACAAAGACAGAAAGATCAAATTTTGCTGCGTTCAGTCTAAAGCTGCTGAGCCATATTTGAGGGCATCTGGTCTTGAACGAGAGGATGTTCTACGTCGCTTTTTATTTATTGAAGGCTTGAATGTACACTCTCAGGGATCTACTGGTTAGAATTCACTCACTTATGTAATTTTATTTGATGGAAGTTATCTTTAAGCTATTTTACTGTATAAATTTGGTTTCAGCATGCCTGTGTGTGCATAACTGCATACAATTTTAACCTTAAATCGTCCTGACAACTAGTAACTCGAGAAGGGTCATTTTAAGATTTGTTTTGTATCTTGCTTGAGTGTTTAGGTACTAACTCAATCTAGCAATGATGGACTTGTTACTATTTGAATTAACTAAACTAGAAATGTTTCACTATTGGATAAAAGAGATGGCATAGTGTTAAACTGTACGAAATATCTTTGTATTATCTTTTAAGTACTTTATGAGTAGTTATAGTTCTTAGCTATTAATATTATCATAAATGTGTTGCCCTCTTGAATTGGAATTAGGAGCTTAGTTATAGTTTAGATAAAGGTTAGTGTTTAGCGTTTTTATTATCAACAATCATGTCAAACCATTATTCTTTCTCTTATCTCTTTATTTAAAACCCTCTGAATTTTACTAACTCAATTGGTTGAACTAGTTCAGCTAAGGGTTAAAGGAATTGGAGGTCCTGGTTCAAACTCCGGAAAAGGGAGAAAAAAAATACGTAGCTAACAATAACAACTAGTAATTACTAACTTAAAGTTTCCTAACATTGAATAATTAATGTATGTGGTCTATTCCATATTCTTTTGTATTGTATGATGATGAATGAGCTCTCAATCTAAATATAGATCATTCAAGTAACAGATGAACATGTGTTGATTACATTTTCATTACTCTGCTGTTTTCCATGTCAATCTCATTTTGACATATTATTTTGCAGCTGCATTGCGCGTACTGTCGTACTTGCCATTACCTTACTCTGCTTTGAGCTGGTTGTGGGTGATTCCAACTCCAATAAGGGATACGGTGTATGATTATATAGCAAAAAATCGGTATGAATGGTTTGGCAAGGCTGATGATTGTCTGGTTTTGCAAGAGAAGGAGCTGCTTGAGCGTTTCATTGACAGGGACGAAATGATGAAACGAGATTCCTAGTTTTAACTGCTGCTGCCTTATGATAGATTAACACTAACATTCCACCTTCTTTTATGCTATGTTACACTAATGTTTATCTTTTTGGTCTAATGAAAGGACCTCCACAAGTAGTAGTATCCTTCACCCAACATCAATCACTAATTCGTTTAGTATATTTTTAGAGTTGTATGAATAGCAAAAGAGTAGATTTGGCATTCATCTTATTTGAGGGCTTTCTAGATGCTGTATTGTCCAGAATTTGGAAATATGAATGACACATCACAAATTACACTTCATTTGCTGCTGTATTAATCTTTCTTTATTATCTATGTACAAGTCATTCTATGATTACCCGTATGGAATGGTGGTATACTCAAAAATACTATGACTGACTGATTCTTTGTATAAATCTTATAGAGGAATTTAGTCTCCGAAAATAATGTGGAACTCAACTTAGTTTTCAAATAATAAGTGTGCTTGGAGAGGATCCAAAATGGCTTGTAGAGTCTATAATGCACCATTGTTATGTTTATGAGTTGGAATGTTCCTTATAGTCATGTGAAATAAAAATTCATTTTGGTAATTTTTTAACGAAGTAAATGATTAAGAAGTTGCAACGCATTGTTATAATTATTAATCATCAATGTAAACAGAAATAATCAAATATTTAACTTTAAGCATTGCTTTCCAATTTTAAAGTCAAAATGTTAGTGTAAATCTGAAACATCCACTCATTACTTGCTTCTAACAGCATGGCCCTTGTTTTGTACTGGCCAATAGAAACCATAAAATTGGAAACACACACGTATCCCTGTCGGAATTGATTAAAGGAGGTTATTGAAACCAAGTTTGTTTCTCTGAAATTTCAATCAAACAACTTTGTGCATAATTTCATACTAGTGAGTCCGTTGTTGACTTGACAAAGTCTATATCCCAAAACAACTCCTACCACTCTCACTCGTTGTTAATAATCTTGTTTTCTCATAATACATTTTCATTTCTCAACCAAACACAAGCAAACTTTTCTCGGTTTCCATTCTTTTGAATTATAGATCTTTGAAAGATGGCTGAGGCTGTTCTTGAACTCTTGCTTCACAATTTGAACTCACTCATTCAAAATGAGCTTGGCTTATTTCTTGGTTTCGGCAGTGACTTAGAAAGTCTTTCCAGCTTGCTAACTACAATCAAGGCAACGCTTGAAGATGCTGAGGAGAAACAATTCACTAACAGAGCTATCAAGGATTGGCTTCTTAAGCTCAAAGATGCTGCTTGCGTCCTAGACGACATCTTGGACGAGTGTGCCACTCATGTGCTGGAGATGGAGCCTAAAGGACAGTCACTAAAGGTACAAAGCTCTCTCTTATTCTCTTTTCATCCAAAGCACGTCGCTTTCCGTTACAAAATTGCTAAGAAAATGAAGAACATAAGAGAGAGGTTAGATGAAATAGCTGAAGAAAGGAGCAAGTTTCATTTGACTGAGATTGTTAGAGAGAAGAGAAGTGGAGTCCCTGACTGGCGTCAAACAACATCAATCATTACTCAATCTCAAGTCTATGGTAGGGATGCAGATAAGGATAAAATTTTAGACTTTTTGGTTGGCCATGCTTCTGGTTTTGAGGATTTATCTGTTTACCCAATAGTTGGTCTTGGTGGACTCGGAAAAACAACACTAGCCCAACTCATATTCAATCATGAAAGGGTCGTCAACCACTTTGAGCTCAGAATCTGGGTATGTGTCTCCGAAGATTTTAGTTTGAAGAGAATGACAAAAGCCATCATTGAATCAACAACTGGCCACGCTTGTGCAGAACTAGATCTAGAGCCATTACAAAGAAAACTTCTAGATTTGCTAAACGGAAAAAGGTATTTGCTAGTGCTGGATGATGTATGGGATGATGACCAAGAGAATTGGCAGAGGTTGAAATCTGTATTGGCATGTGGGGTAAAAGGCGCGTCAATTTTGGTCACCACTCGTCTGCTAAAGGTTGCAGCAATCATGGGAACAATACCTCCTCATGATTTATCAATTCTATCAGACACTGATTGTTGGGAATTGTTGAAGCAAAGAGCCTTTGGACCAACTGAGGAAGAGAGGGAAGAACTTGTGGTCATAGGAAAGGAGATAGTAAAGAAGTGCGGGGGAGTGCCACTTGCAGCAATGGCATTAGGAAGTCTCTTGCGTTTCAAAAGAGAGGAAATAGAGTGGCTCAATGTCAAGGAAAGCAAGCTATGGAATTTACAAGGTGAAGATCATGTCA
This sequence comes from Vicia sativa, assembly GCA_021764765.1. Taxonomy (NCBI): domain Eukaryota; kingdom Viridiplantae; phylum Streptophyta; class Magnoliopsida; order Fabales; family Fabaceae; genus Vicia; species Vicia sativa. The sequence continues at coordinate 132,336,784 of CM038792.1, read as the reverse complement.
TGCCTGCCTTAAGATTAAACTACTTGAATTTGCCAGTAAAACTGAGACCTTGTTTTGCCTTGTGTGCACTGTTTCCCAAAGATGAAATAATAAACAAGAAGTTTTTGATTGATCTTTGGATGGCTAATGGTTTCATTTCATCCAATGCAATGCTGGAAGCAGAAGATATCGGCAATGAGGTGTGGAATGAGTTATATTGGAGATCATTTTTTCAAGATATAGAGACAGACGATGTTGGTGAAATTGTAAATTTTAAAATGCACGACCTTGTTCATGATCTTGCTCAATCTATTGCAGAAGATGTTAGTTGTTGCAATACAGAACCAAGCCTATCTAAAAGAATCCACCACCTCTCAGTTTATAGTTGGAATTCATCGAGGTTAGTCAGTTCAATACAATTACATGAGAATATATCATTGAAGACTCTTTTAATGCCTAAATACAATTATTCACCACCTCATGTACTAAAATGTTATTCTTTACGAGTACTTGATTTCCAAAGTATGAACGAGGTGCCATCTTGGATTTTTCGTTTGAAACATTTAAGATACTTGGATCTTTCTTGGGGAAAATTCAAAACTCTTCCAGAATCCTTATGCAAGTTATGGAATTTGAAGATTTTAAAGTTAGATTATTGTCGGTACCTCCAAAGGTTTCCTTATAGGTTGGTAGAGTTAAAAGCTCTGCAACATCTATCTTTAGAGGGCTGTTACTCACTATCAAGCTTGCCTCCACATTTAAGAAAATTGGCTTCCCTAAAAACTTTAACCATGTATGTAGTTGGCAAGAAAAAAGGGTTTCTTTTGGAAGAGCTAGGACAAATGAACCTTAAAGGAACCCTTTGCGTTACACACTTGGAGAGAGTTAAAAGTGTGATGAGTGCCAAAGAAGCTAATATGTTGAGAAAGCACCTGAATAATCTCGAATTGTCATGGGAGAGAAATGAAGATTCCCAATTACAAGAAAATGTTGAAGAGATTCTTGAAGTGCTTCAACCTCAAACCCAACAACTTCAAAGACTGGTAGTGAGAGGATATACAGGTGCTTATTTCCCACAATGGATGTCTAGTTCCTCTCTAAATATTTTAACTAGTCTACATCTTGTGAATTGCAAAAGTTGTTTACACCTTCCAGACTTAGGGAAACTTCCTTCTCTAAAGAAGCTATCTGTATCTAACATGAGTCATATAAAATACCTATATGAAGAATCATCCAATGGTGGAGTTGCAGGAGGTTTCACAAAACTAGAATATTTGAGACTAGATGATTTGCCGAACCTGGTAAGGTTATCAAGGGAGGACAGAGAAAACATGTTTCCGTGCCTTTCGACAATTCGAATTACCGAATGTCCTGTAATGTTGGAATTTCCTTGCCTTCCATCTCTCAATGATTTAGGTGTAAAAGGGAAATGCAGTCAACATTTACTGAGTTCAATTCATAAACATCATACTCTTGAAATCCTTTGTTTCAGAAATAATGAAGAGCTAAGTTTCTTTCCAGATGGGATGCTAAGAGACCTCACATGCCTAAAGATTTTTGACATTGATGGGCTTTCTAAGCTTGAGAAATTCCCAGCTGAAATGAATAATAATAATTCTATCCAAGAGATAAATATCAATGGTTGCGAGAACCTCAAGTCATTGCCAGATGAAGTAATACATGGGTTGCACCACTCTCTTAAGAGATTGAGCATTGCAAGATGTCAAAAATTCAAGCTATCAGAAAGTTTTCAATACCTCATTTGTCTTGAGAAATTGATAATCCAAAGTTGCCCAAAAATAGAAGGTTTGCATGAGGCATTACAACATATGACTGCCCTTCAATCTTTGATATTGGGTGGTCTCTCAAACCTGGCATCCCTACCTGACTGGTTAGGAAACCTAAGTTTGCTTCACGATTTGAAGATTTGTAATTGTCCAAAGCTGACATGTCTTCCCATCAGCATTCAACACCTTACTAGTCTTCAATATTTGAAAATTTGCAGCTGCAGTGAGTTAGGGAAACGATGTAAAGAGAACACGGGTGAGGATTGGCATAAAATAGCTCACATTCAATTCATTCATGTTGAAAACCATAGAATACACTTCCAAGAAGGGGGATCAGATGAATATTGCTCGTATAATTTTCTTCAGTTCTAGTGAAAGTGAATAAGAGATTATTGTGTTGGGTGGGGGCGGGTTGCTCAAATGACAATTGATAGATAGATTAAAGGGTCTAGAGTTCAACTCCTATCAACATTTATTTGTATTTTCTTTCAACACAGATAGTTAATATTTATAAATCTAACCACTTAAAACAAATTTAGAGTATTTCATTTAGTTTTTTTTAAAACAATTTGTTAGTTTTTAAGATTTGAAAATAAATAAAAAATTACTGAAATAGCATATTAGATCGAGATTTTTTTTTAATATTCAATCTGATTTGTGATATGAAGGTTGAGAAATACAAAAAAGAGGGGTTTGAATTGAGTTTCTTTTAAATTAAAACAGTTTGACACATCTATTTTTATCCTGGTTCGTTTGAACTCAAACTACTCTAGTCCACCCGTCAAGGTGATTTGCCTCTCTCAACGAGGTCTTAATCCATTATTCAACGATAGATTACAATTCACAAAGACAACTAACTGTCTTTGTCTTCTTGAGAAACCACAATCTGGTTCTCAAGTAATTACAACTGATTGAACAATTACAACTGTGTACAAAAGATGCTTCTAATAAGCTATATCACTACTGTGATGTATTACACAATATATTTTGAGCTCAATTGAAACTAGAGAAATATGAATGCTTTCGTTGAAAATTTTCTCTGCAATAGCGTGTAAGAGTTGTTCTAAAATTCTTCATGATTTTGTCTTTATATAAGCGTGAGAATTTCAATTCGTTGGAGACATAGATTCCACAAATAGAAGAATGATATTTGTCATTAATTGTGCTTTCCATAAAAACGAGATCCTGTTGGAAATTGGTCGTTACTTCAAATATTCTCATTTGAGTCTTTGTAACGCATCAGAACTAAGCAGCCAAGATATAGGAATCAGAGTTTGTAGTGCAGCATGGTGCTTTTAGAAGTTTGTCTTTTGATCGTAGCAGAACTTCTTCTAACGAGCGTGATATCAGCATATAGGAATCAAAGTTTGTAGTGCAGCATGGTGCTTTCAGAGGTTTGTCTTTTGATCAAAGCCGAACTTCTTCTAACAAGCGTGATAGTCTTGAAGACTGCTTTTACATGTATATTTTTAAGTTCTCTTAGAATTTCTTTACAAAATATTAGAACTTCTTATATCTTCATAATTGTAACCTGTTCTCCTTTTCCATTCAGAATCAGAACATCATCTGCATACTTCATTAAAAAATTAGGAGACAACAATGTTTCATACAAAATATTTATTTATCAGGGTCAGAACATAATTGTCATCAAATGTACTTGTTATCATCAAAACTTCTAAGATAGGTGTAGAACCAAACCATGTTCTAACAATCTCCCCCTTTTTGATGATGAAAAAACATAAATATTTTGATAAAGAGAGGTCTCCCCATGAATTTAATATTCATATAAGTTTAGAGACATTGTACTTCCCTGAAGAGTTTCGTCTAGAGTATGGTGAAGGTTCTGATGGATCCAAGTTGATTTTCAGAATTGATATTTCATGTTTTAAGCTTTAGACAAAAATGAAATCAAAGATGATATCAGAATGTTTGAGACTTAGTCTATCAGCGACTATGATATTCAAAATGTCTTACGTTCTCCCCCTTTTTGTCAAAAATCAAAAAGAAAATAACACAGAAAAAATAATAAGGCAAAATAGAATATAATTTCAATAAGGGATCAAAACGAAGTACATAAGAAAAGATGCAGAAAATGAAATTTGGCCTGCAGTGGCATCACGTTGATGGAGGCCCCAGGGTCCCGCGTAGCCTTCTTTCTTTTGCCGATGTCACCGGTCTAAATGAAAATCAAGAATTTTTTTTGCAGAAAATAAAGTAAGAAAACTAAATTCTAAGAAGGAGGGGCAAGTCTTGAGAAAATAACAAATGATTTAAAAAACGGTGAATTTTGAAAAAGGTGAAATAGAAGTATATATAGAGAAAAATGATTTCTTGAAATCATGCAATTTTGAGAGTTTAATGCAGAAAATAATAACGACTAAAAACATAATGATTGCTGACAAAGGAGATAGCGTGAAGATACAATGAACAGTTACCGCTGTGACCTCAATGAATCAACTCAAGCGTTTCACTCTATCAGAATTTGAAATCGTGTTCATTTTCTGAGAATGACTTAACAGTTAAGATTAACAGGTGTTGTTCCGGTGAACTGCATGCTTCTATCTCGAGTTGAGTCATCTTTCAGATCTTCTGATAGATTCTGATTCAGTTACCCTTCTCACTTTCTGAAGGACAATTGATCAGAAGTTCACAAAAAAATAATATTCTATCAGTTAAACATATAGAATTAAACTTTTCATTCTGGGCATAATTCCATATTGAGATGCTTCAGAATGAAACTGAACCTATCTTCAGCAAGGGGTTTTGTAAATATATCAGCCCATTGATGGTCTGTGTCAATAAGTTTTAAAGTAAGAATTCCCTTATGAATATAGTCCCTAATGAAATGATGTTTAACTTCTATGTGTTTATCTCTAGAATGTAAAATAGGATTTTTTTGATAAGAAAATAGCATAAATGTTATCACAGAGGATATGAATGTTACTCTCGAATATCTGAAAGTCCTCAAGCTGACTTTTCATCTAGAGCATCTGAGTACTACATCCAGCTGCAGTTATATATTCTGTTAAGTGAGTTTCTCTAGGATCTGATTGGAATCTAGCACAGAGAAAAACACTGTATAGAATATCAGGTCTTGAAGTAGTTAAATATAGGAGAGAGCCAATCATACCTCTATAGAGCTTCTGTTATACTTTCTTACTTACCTCTTCCTTTTCCAGAATACACGTGGGATGCATAGGAGTTTTGGCAGGTTTGCTATCTGACATGTCAAATTTCTTCAGAAGTTCTTTAATGTAGTTACTCTGATGTACGTAAGTTGCTTCTGAAGTCTGATTTATTTGAATTCCCAGAAAGACTTTGAGTTCGCCCATGAGACTCATTTCAAATTATGCCTGCATAGACTTATCAAACTCTCTCCCAAGGAAGGCTTTAGTAGAACAAAAAATTATGTCATCAACATAAATTTGACATATCAAAATATCATTTTTAAATTTCTTATAGAATAAAGTTGTGTCAACTTTCCCTCTGGTAAAATCTTTTTCTAATAGAAAATTACTTAGTCTTTCATACCAAGCTCTGGGAGCTTGTTTTAGATCGTATAAAGATTTTTTAAGCTTATAAACAAAATCTGAATGTTTTGAGTTTTCAAAACCAGGGGGTTGATGCACATATACTCCTTCATCAATGTAACCATTTAGAAATGCAATTTTTACATCCATATGATAAAGTGTAATATTGTGATTAGCAACATACGAAATTAAAAGTCTGATAGGTTCTAACCTGGAGACTGGAGCAAAGGTTTCTGTATAGCTGATCCCTTCTTGCTGACTATAACCTTGTGCTACCAGTCGAGCTTTGTTTCTCACTACTTCTCCTTGTTCGCTAAGCTTGTTTCTGAAGACCCACTTAGTTCCAATAATGTTGAAACCTTTTGGTTTGAGTACAAGATCCCATACGTCATTTCTGGTGAAGTGATTTAGCTCTTCTTGCATTTCCATGATCCAGTCATTGTCTTGAAGAGCTTCATCTACAACAGTTGGTTCAATCAAGGACACCAGTCCCATGAGATATTCTTCAAAACTTCTGAATAATGATCTGGTTCTGATTGTATCATCTTTCTTTCTTAGAATCATTTCTTCAGGATGAGCTACGCTGCTTCTAGATGGTTTCTTCTGAATGGGTCATTCAGATGTTTCTTTGATGGTTTCTTCAGAATCTGTTTCTTTGTCGGGACTATCTTCTGATCCTGAAATATGAACTTCTATATCTGTAAGAGAATATTTTTGCTTTGACTTTTGAGGATCAAGCTTATCATCAAATCTGACATTAGTAGATTCTTCCACAATTCGTGTTCCAGTGTTATATACTCTATAGCCTTTTGAGCGTTCAGAATATCCTAACATTAAACACTTTTGTGCCTTAGAATCAAATTTATTCAGATAACCTTTTGTATTTAGAATGAAACAAGTACATCTAAATGGATGAAAATAATAAATGTTGGGCTTTCTGTTCTTCCACAATTTATAAGGAGTCTTCTCCATAATAGGTCTTATAGAGATTCTATTTTGGATATAACACACTGTGTTCACTGCTTCTGCCCAGAAATGTTTAGCAATGTTAGTTTCATTGATCATGGTTCGAGCCATTTCTTGTAAAGTTCCGGTTTTACGTTCTACAGCTCCATTTTATTGTGGAGTTCTAGGACAAGAAAAATCATGAGAAATACTATTTTTATTAAAAAGTTTTTCAAAATCTTTATTTTCAAATTCTCCACTATAATCACTTCTGACTTTAACAATTCTAAACTCTGTTCATTCTAGACCATATTACAGAAGTTAGCAAACACAAAATGTGACTCATCCTTGTGTCTTAAGAACCTTACCCATGTCCATCTGCTATAATAATCTATAGAGGTGTTCAAAACCAAACCAATCCAATAGAAAACCGCAAACCAAACCAAACCAAACCAAAAAATGCAAAAAACCGCATTTGGTTCGGATTAGTTTGGGTCATTTTTTAACAAAACCGCATGGTTTGGTTCGGTTTGCGGTTTATATTTTGCAAACCGAACCAAACCGAACTAAACTGCATTATGTTACAACCTATATTTTACTTAACTCGCATCTAACCCAAACCTAAATCTATTATACATTAGCCTTATGATTATAGACAATTTTCTCATCTTCTGATTATAGTTTCAATTTCAATCTTCTTAAATATCTCCTAACATTATCACTTCATCTTCACCACTTACATCTTGTCTCTTCTTATCTAATCTCTACTCTTTTATATTGTTTCCTTTGCGTTCTTATTTTTATGCAATTTTTCTCTTTCAATTTTATTTTATCGCACATCTTTATCTCTAATCTCTCCTCTCTTATGTTCTTTCTTTTTCATCTTCACTAATTTCTCATCTCTTCTATTTTTTTTGTTTTATTATAATATTTTTATATTGTTTTATGCTACTATTTTATGTTTGTTATTTCACTTTGTCTAATCTAACTTTTACATATTAAATGAAAAGTTATTGTCCAAATATGATTAGTTTTTTGGTTATTATTTAGTAGTGTATCATGTATGAATGACCAAATACAAATTTATGTTGTCATATATATGTGAATGTATGACTCAACAAATTATTTGTAAAAAACCGAACCAACCGCACCGAACCAAACCGCATTGGTTTGGTTTGGTTTTTTTTCTTCTAAAAGTCAACCGAACCAAACCAAACCGCATGCCTTTTTCTCTCGCGGTTCGGATGATTTTTTGTGTCAAAACCGCCCAAACCACACCGCGAACACCCTTAATCATCTACGATCACCAATCCATACCTCTTTCCACTAATGGATACAGTTTTCACTAGTCCAAACAGATCAATATGCAGAAGTTCTAATGGCCTAAAGGTAGAAACAACATTTTTTATTATTTAAAAGGAGGTTTTGAAAATTTTCCTTTTTTACATGCTTCACATAGAGCATCTGAGCTGAACTTCAAATTAGGAAGTCCTCTGACTAGATTGAGTTTGTTAATTTAAGATATTATTCTCATGCTAACATGCCCCAATCTTCTATGCCAGTCCCATTGCTCATTGCCCACGGACATGAGGCATTTTACATTCTGACTCTTGAGTTCATAAAGTTTGATCTTATAAATGTTGTTTTTCCTTTTACCATTAAAGAGGATTGTTCCATCTTTATGACTAACAACTTTACAATACTTTTGATTAAATATTATATCAAAACCGTTATCACTTAATTGACTTATAGATAACAAGTTATGCATCAATCCATCTACCAACAGAATATTAGTAATAGAGGGTAAATAACCATTATCGATAGTTCCAGAGCCAATGGTTTTACCCTTTTGGTTGCCTCTGAAACCTACATAACCTCCATCTTTAAGTTTCAGACTTTGGAACATATGTTTTCTTCCTGTCATGTGTCGAGAACATCCAGAGTCCAGGTACCAAGACTGGTGTTTCAACTTTGCTGTCAAAGACATCTGTAACATATATTATTTTGTCCTTAGGTACCCATATCTTTTTGGGTCCTTTTTGGTTAGAATTTCTAAAGTTCTATTTGAACTTAGGTTTAACATAAGATTTTGCATAATATGATTCACTAGTATATTTTATGTCATGTGGGTGACCATAAGTGAAGTGAGATTTCAGAGGTGTGTATTTAATGACCATATCATCTACTTCAGAATATGGTTTCTCATCTTTAGTAGACGCATATCCTAAACCTTTTCTTCTGCTTCTATTGAATTTATAGATCATTGAAGTCATTTTGCTTCTGCCTATGCTTTTAGACAAGAACTCTTGAAAACCAATATCACATTCCTTTATAATATTATCATAATCATTTAGAACTTCTGAAACAGGTTTTTCTTGAGCTTTTTGTAAATTTTCTTTAAAAACGGAATTTTCAATTTTTAGTTTAGAAATGCTTTCTTTAAGCTCAGAGTTTTCTATTTCTAGTTTCTTAGTTTCTTCAGAATCAAACGCAAGATTCTGTTTAAGATTCTTGTATTTGATTTGAAGTTTCTGATAGTTTTCAAGAATTTCTGATAGACTTTCTACTAATTCAACTTAGAGAAATTAACAGCAAAATTAGGAAATACCTCTTGATGTAATCGATTTAGAGGAATCGGGTTGACTATGTTGGCCATTAAAGCTATGTTGGCTTTTCATCTTAGTCGGCTTGAAGAATCAATCATCCCATGTTGCCATAAGACTTTTCTTCTTTTCTTTGTCAAACCTCTTCTTCGGCTTCTCCTTCTAAAGTTTAGGACAATCACTTTTATAGTGACCAGGTTCCTTACATTCGTAGCATGCAATCTCTTTGTTTCTTGTCTTGTTGTATCTAGAGGATGAATCAGAATGATTGCTAGATCTTCTTGGATTTCTGAACTTTCTCTGTCTGTTCTTCCAGAGTTGTTGAACTCTTCTAGAGAGCAGAGATAACTCATCTTCTGATGATGATGATCCTCTAGAGTTTTCTTCTTCAGCCTGAAAAGCTTTAGAGTCATATTTTTTGTTAGATTTAAGAGCAATAGACTTACCTTTCTTCTGGGGCTCATCTTCTTCTAATTCTATTTCGTGACTTCTTAATGAGCCGATGAGTTCTTTCAGAAAGATTTTGTTCAGATCTTTTGTAAGCTTGAGAACTGTCACCATAGGTCTCTATTTCTTGGGAAGACTTCTGATGAATTTCTTTACATGATCACCAATAGAATATCCTTTGTCCAGAACTTTTAAACCAGCTACCAAAATTTGAAACCTTGAGAACATTGCTTCAATAGTTTCATCTTCTTCCATTTTGAATGCTTCGTACTTCTGAATGAGATCAAGAGCTTTTGTTTCTTTGACTTGTGTATTTCCTTCATGCGTCATTCTTAAGGAGTCAAAATTGTTCTTAGCTGAGTCTCTGTTTGTGATCTTCTCATACTCAGTGTATGAGATGACGCTTAGAAGGATTATTCTAGCTTTGAGATGATTTTTGAATTCTTTCTTTTGCTGATCAGACATTTTCTTTCTTTCAATCTTCTAACCACTTGCATCAACAGGATGAATGTAGCCATCAATTACCATATCCCAGATATCAGCGTCATGGGCCAGAAAGAAACTTTCGATTCTGTCTTTTCAGTAGTCAAAATTTTCTCCATCAAACATTGGGGGAGTGCTGTTGATTTTGTCTCTATCGTCATAGTGGTCATTGTTGTTCTGAACTGATTCTGTCATTGTGTTTTTCAAGTTGGATCTTTTATCTGACACGGTTAAGTGTTAGCACCCAGAACCAGGCGTTCTGATGCCAATTGAAGGTTGAGAAACACAAGAAAGGGGGGGTTTGAATTGGGTTTCTTTTAAATTAAAACAGTTTGACACGGCTATTTTTATCCTGGTTCGCTTGAACTCAAACTACTTCAGTCCACCCGTCAAGGTGATTTACCTCTCTCAACGAGGTCTTAATCTACTATTCAACAATAGATTACAATTCACAAAGATAACTGCCTTTGTCTTCTTGAGATAAACCACAACTTGGTTCTCAAGGAATTACAACTGATTGAACAATTACAATTGTGTACAAAAGATGCTTCTAATAAACTATATCACTATTGTGATGTATTACACAATATATTGTGAGCTCAATTGAAACTAGAGAAATATGAATGCTTTCGTTGAAAATTTTCTCTACAATAGCGTGTAAGAGTTGTTCTAAAATTCTACATCATTTTGTCTTTATATAGGTGTGAGAATTTCAATCTGTTGGAGACATAGATTCCACAAATGGAAGAATGATATTTGTCATTAATTGTGCTTTCCATAAAAACGAGATCCTGTTGGAAATTGACCGTTACTTCAAATATTTCCATTTGAGTCTTTGTAATGCATCAGAACTAAGTAGCCAACATATAGGAATCAGAGTTTGTAGTGCAACATGGTGCTTTCAGAAGCTTTTCTTTTGATCGTAACAAAACTTCTTCTAACGAGCGTGATATCAGCATATAGGAATCAGAGTTTGTAGTGCAGCATGGTGCTTTCAGAAGTTTGTCTTTTGATCATAGCAGAACTTCTTCTAACGAGCGTGATAGTCTTGAAGACTGCTTTTACATGTATATTTTTACGTTCTCTTAGAATTTCTTTTACAAAATATTAGAACTTCTTAAATCTTCAGAATTGTAACCTGTTCTCCTTTTCCATTCAGAATCAGAACATCACCTACATACTTCATTAAAAAAATAGGAGACAACAATGTTTCATACAAAATATTTATTTATCAGGGTCAGAACATAATTGTCATCAACTATACTTGTTATCATCAAAACTTCTAAAATAAATGTAGAACCAAACCATGTTCTAACATGATATTCAATCACAACTTTTATAAAACTCAAATAAATATATTGATATTTATAATTGTTTTGAGTTGACCAAAATAAGCATACATTGTTTAAAGATAGTTGAATTATTTTTGAATAATAACCAAATTTTCCAATTAAATTTTCTTAACAATCATGTTTCCCTATAATTTATTCAAATAATCAGATTTTATTTTTTATATAAGAGGTAGCGCCATATAAGATGATGCATGAATAAAAAAAAGAAAAGGTACCATATCTGATGGTGTTTGGGTTTAATGTGATTTGGAGGATCCGTATCACGTGACTCTATGTGTTACCTATTTTTTAATTATTTTTTAATTTATTCAAATAGTAATAAAAAATTAATTTTAAATAATTATTATTAATTTAATATAACCATTACATTCGGAGAATAAAATTAGATATAATTTAATAGTTCGGTTGTTAATAACATCCACCGATTGTTGATAATGTCATTTTCAAGCCTATGTAGATAAGAGTAGGACTACAATAAAGAGTACAATGTTTCCCATAGGGATATAACTTACACTCCCGCACACAAACCGCTTGGATAGTTTTTTCATCACAACCAAATCGCATCATGATAGTTTTGAATTTGGAAACCAGGCTGCAAGAAACCATTATAATGATTCAGAAATCAATGGTCGAATGCTGACTAGACATTAGTTAAAGTGAAATGATATGAGACATCAAATGGTCGAATGCTGACTAGACATTAGTTAAAGTGAAATGATATGAGACATCAATAAGTAGAAACTCTGTGTCCTCCTTATTTCACCTATAGTGACACAATCAATATCAATTTGACAAAAACATAAGAAAATATATATCTAAGTGGCTAAATTAAGGGTATGTTTAGATTGATGGAAAGGGATGGAGTGAAATGGAATGGAGGGGAATGATATCATGTTCCATTGTTTGGTTTTATAAAAGATGAATGGAATGGAATGTGATGGAATTCATTTCATCCAATACTACTATTTTAGTTCATTTTTCATTCCACCCAAATTGGGGTGTATCTAATGGAATGAAATAAAGTAGAAATATAAATACAAATTTATGCTCCAAATTTTCACTTCTATTATACTAATATTTATGAAGTAAAGAACAAAAATGGAATAAAAAAATTATAATGCTTTCCGCTCCGTTCAATTTCCAAACAATGGAATATTAATTCCGCTCCATTCTAAAATTTCCAAACAATTGAATGAAATTTATGTTCCGTTCCATTCCACTCTATTGTATTCTGTTCCATTCCGCTCCCCTCCGTTAATTTTAAGTTATCCAAACATACCCTTAGTTTATATTGTTTTTATCAAAACAACTTTAATGCTATCATTCTTATTCTTATTCTTAACACACATTTTTTTATATCATAAATATTCTTAAAATTACCTTAGCATTCACCTTGGTGAACGAAAGAGGTTGCTGCTTCACTTCAGAATTAACAAGAAGAACAAGTTGAAGCGAAAGAAATATACTATGAGTTTCACGCTTGAGGTTCAACTTGAACCCATGTGTTTTTACCATCCTCGGAGGCATGCCCTTCTGTTGTTGAACCATCAAAAGGGATCCATGAAAATTTGAATCAAGACTCCCTTGCTTATTATACTCAAGTAATGGAAATGGAGTATTTCAAACAACTTGTGGAATAGATCTATTAGACACTGCCTGAGAATAACTTTTTAAAGGCATGACATGCTCCTTACCAAAAGATAATTTCCTACCCACGTCCTCCATCTCTTCTTCATCAGGAAACATCAATAACCTCATCTTCTCATTTTATCAGGGTCAAGTCTAAGATGAGAAGGAAGTGAATGAGAAAGCTCAATCTACTGAAATGCTCAACTATAAATTTCCACTCACAATTCACTGGAAACTAAATAAACTTTTCACCTTGTCTGTCTGTAATCTCTTTCAATTTTTCATCAGAACATCGTTCTGATTTCAACTTCAATTTTCAACTATCTACCACCAAAACAACTTCAGCTGCTTTGTTAGATCCTGACCAACTACAAGCTTATCATTTTCATCCTCATAAACTACAACCTCATGCTTATAAAACTTTATTTCGCAAAACAATCCCTTAAACAAAACAAGTAAGAAAAATAAATTAACTACAAATATTTGCAAGAATTAATTGAATCATTATAGAACCATTAATTCTAATTATTTAGCTGTGAATATGAATATGAAAATTATGAACAAATTGATTAAACAATGATATATAAATCAATTTGAAAGTAACTAATGTGAGTAGTGCAATTGTTTCATACAAAAATAGATAAAGGTAATGAGAGAACAAAATGAAGTAGAGAAAACGAAGAGAGCGTGTGTGAGAGAGAACAAGGACTCACGGTAATAGTGATAGAGGTTTTGAGAGGTTTGGATTGGATCGGGAAATTGGGCTTCATCTTTCGATTGATTGAAAACGTTAATAAGGAAGCATATACAAGGAGAACCGACAATTACATAAGGGAGACATGGTTGAGCTTTCTTATGATTTGGGGAACATTCATAAAAAATGTTTGAGGTATATAAAATTACAAAGGTTATTGTAGATGAAGGAAGATGGTTCTAGATTTTTGGGTTATTTCTCTCTACAATAGCGACAAGGTTGCAATACAAAATCCCTTAATTTTAAGAGACGATTAAATTTTGGTTGGGATGAAATTTTTTAATGTATTTACTCATCAATGTTATTAGGTTGTATTTTATTTAGAATATTAACTTAATAAATTTACATCCACTTAACTAGAGAATTAAGACTTAATAAAATAGATAGTGGTTTGTAATTGTGTTTAGATTAATCACTACAAAAAAAAATCAAAATCTAGTCGCGGATAAACCTCTTATAAATGTCAAAAAACCCTCACAAATATACAAATTGCATCACAAATATACAAATTGCAAGCGGACTGATCCCCTAATAAAATAGGGGGTCGTAATTTTATTTGCGAGGGACTTTACATGTCGCTATTTTGTTAGGTAATCCCCTCGCAAAATAAAATTATATTTTTATAGCCTGCAACATGCAGACATAGACACAGGCTAGGTGTCCAACTAGGACTGCATGGCGTCAGAATGTTTGTTTGGGGTTAAGCCCCTAGCAAAATGTAAATGCTTTTCCGTTTGCTAGGGGTTAAGCCCCTGAAAAAATTAAATATTGACATTTTTCTTGAAGTTTATCCCCTGACAAATTGCAAAATAATTTTTAAAAAATAATAATATTAACAGAATGAAAACCAATAATAATAATAATATAATAATTATAATATAATTAATATATAATAAATATAAATAAATATAATAATTAAAATTCAAAACTTAATAAAAATTAAAATAAAACTTCATGCAAATTACAAAAAAAGTTTTTAAGTTCAAAATATTTAATATAAATTATTATTCCATACAAATTAAAATAAATTTCAAATTTTCCACCTTAATTATTCTATTATTGTTCATGTTGTTCTCCTTGCTCTTCTTCTTCCACAACGCCTTCATATCCATTAGTTCCTCTAAATCCACTACCAGAAATTTGTGAAGTAAAAAATTAATCAAATCTTTGAACATGCTCATTTGCAATCCACATTGATTCTTGATACTCCTATGCTTGCCTCCTCATTTATTCATGATTTTTCTACTATTGTATTTTATTTAATAAGTAATTTTTTAAATTAAAGCCCAATAAAATAATAAATATTGATTTGTATTTTATAAGTGGGTGGAATAACTCAGTTGACAATTGTTAACTGCGTTAAAGGACAGTTGGTCCAAGATTCAAGGCTTGACAGTAACATTTATTTGTATTTCTTTTTTATTTTCAAAATGTAAAAAGGTTCTCTATAAACAAATATAACTAAATGTTACAAATATTTTTATATTTTTCTTATAAAATATTATCATTTGTTCTAAAATATAAATTATTCTAATATAATATGATAAATATATGAAATTTTGATTGGTTGTATGTGTAATATTGATTTGCATTGACAATGCACTATCATTAAACTCTTCTCTAAAAGAAAAAAGAAAAATGTGTTAGATCTTGTGTTGGGGTCTGATGCAAAATATAGGCATAAAAAGATGTATTAGAAGTATAGGATAATAATGATGTGTCAGCATTCTAGAGGATTAAAAATCCCTTAGTTTGTTTTCTTATTGGATATAAATAGATAGCAGTTAGTTGAGTGGGTAACTAACTATAACCAATTGTAACCGAATTAGAAAATGAATGAATCTCATCTTCATCCCCTCCTTCTTTTCTCTAATTTTTGCATCAGTTCTTGTTAGTTACAGTTGGTAGTTCAACCTTGCTTGACTTATTTCATATGGTATCAGTAGATCTTAGCTGCAAATCTTGCTTCAACAAGATTTGATTTTGTTTTGTTCCGCTTCTGATTCTTGTGTCAAGATCGTCTTCTCCACGTGCATCGCCATGGAAGATCAACAGTAGAATCCTATGTTCATCAATCATTCGGATCATCCAGGTCTCGTTCTTGTTTCACACCTCTTGACGGAAGAGAACTATCTGTCGTGGCGTCGCGTGATGCCCATTGCTCTTCATGCAAAGAACAAGGTTGGATTCATCGATGGCTCGACTCCACAACCTCCAGAAGGTGATCCTCAATTTCCATTCTGGAAACACAATGTTAACGTCGTTGCATCATGGATTTTGAACTCAGTTTCGAAAGAGCTCACTGCGAGCATCATATGCGCATCCACGACGAAGGCGATTTGGAATGACCTCCAAGAACGTTTCTTGTAGAATAACGATCCCAAAGTGTTCCAACTTCACAAGGATTTCATCACCTGTACTCAAGGTACCCTTTCCGTCGGCGCATATATTCCAAAATCAGAGGACTTTGGGAAGAACTTGCTGAGTTTTGATCGGCGCATCAATGTGTTTGTGGTGGTGTCAATCCCTTGATTGAGCACATCAATCGTGAGTATGTCCTTACCTTCTTACTTGGATTAAACGAAAGATTTAACCCAATTCGAAGTCAAATTCTGCTTATGGATCCCTTACCATCTGTTAGTCGTGTGTTCTCATTGGTGATTCAAGAAGAAAAGAAAAGAGTTGTTAATGTTATCACCGCTGAGAGTAATGACAACCTTGCTTATGTTGTAAGTGATTCCAATGGTTCAAAGTCTCAAAGTGGGAAGAAAGATAGACCCTTGTGCTCACATTGTGGCGTTCTTGGCCACATCAAAGATAAGTGCTTTAAAATTCATGGCTACCCACCCGGGTTCAAAAAGGGAAAAACCTTCAACTCTCCTCAACATAATGCAAATTATGTCAACACAGAGAATATGGAGGAAGACATACCCTTGAACACAAATCAGTACAAACAACTCATAGCATACATTCAAGGGTAAATGGCAAGGCAATCCAATGCAGATTCTTCACCAGGTGATTTTGTTGGTATGGTCTTTACCTCATCACATCACAATACCTACTCTGTTAGCAATATATGGATTATTGATTAAGGAGCCACATCACACATTGTTCATTCTTTAAACATGTTCACCTCTTATAAATTGCTTTCACACAAATTTGTGACCCTGCCCAACAATAGCAAAGTGCTTGTTTTGGCCATAGGCATAGTTCGTGTCAATCCTAATATTACACTGCACAATATGTTATACATTCCTGCATTTCACATCAACCTTTTGTCTGTTTGCCAGTTACTACAAACTTCCCATTTATTTGTAAATTTTTCTAAATCTGGGTTCGTAATTCAGGACAATCTACAGGGGTAGGTGACTGGTTCGGGTGATTACACTCATGTTCTATACTTCCTCAAGAGCACAGTTGATGTTTCCAATGAAACTTTCCCTACACATGTTAATAATAGTTCCTCAAGTGTACCAAATTGTAATTATGTGGGCACTACTTCTTTTACTAGTTGGCATGCTAGATTAGGGCATTTGTCTGACCAAATTTTACAAACTATTAGCAAAACTGTGCCAGCTTTATCTGTTCTCAATAAATATAATCAAGTTTTTTGCAAAATCTCTCCATTTGCCAAGTTTCATCGATTGCCTTTTATTTCATAAAATAATCATCAAAATTCACCTTTTGATTTAATTCATTGTGATGTGTGGGGCCCTTTTGCTAAGTCCACATATGATGGATATCATTACTTTCTAACTATTGTAGATGATAACACTAGATACACGTGGATTCACTTAATGAAGCACAAATCTGAGGCACCATTGTTGATCAAATTGTTTTTCAAGTTCATTAAAACTCAGTTCTACACTATAATTAAGAGTATTCGCAGTGACAATGCCAAAGAATTACATCTAACTGATTTTTTGCAAGCAAAAGGAGCAACACTTCAGTTTTCTTGTCCTCACAGACCTCAACAGAATTCTACGGTTGAGAGAACACACCAACATCTACTTAAAGTTGCAAGGGCTTTGATGTTTCAGTCCATAGTGCCAATACGATTTTGGGGGGATTGTGTGAGTACAGGTGCATACTTAATCAACAGGGTTCCTTCTCCTGGCTTAGATAACAAGTCACCCTTTGAAGCATTGCAAGGTAAGCTGCCTGATTATGAGTCCTTAAGGGTCTTTGGCTGTTTGTGCTTTGTCTCCACTATACCTGCCTTTAGAACCAAGTTCACCCCTCGTGCCTCTCCATGCATTTGACTTGGCTATCCTCATGGTGTCAACGGCTATAAAGTGTTGAATATAGATACAAATTTTTTTTGGTCACTAGAGATGTCACATTCCACGAGTCTGTTTTTCCGTTTCAGTCAATTATAGATAGTACAATTATATCCCATTTTTTCTGATACTATATTACCAAAGGCCATCATAGACTATTTTTCTCCAAATGACCACAATCTCGTGGCCAATGATGAAGCTCTTAACCCACAACCTGACATACATGATCCTGTTCAGAACAACCCAATTTTGCCTGTTGCACCACAAACTCAAATGTCACGGCCTATTAGAACTCATAGACACCCAGTTTACCTACAGGACCATCAGTGCAATGTTAGGTATCCAATTCAAGACCACTTGACCTATGACAAACTTCATCCAACCTACAAACTGTTTGTAGCTCAAGTGTCTAACATCTATGAACCTAATTTCTATCACCAAGCAGTTTCAAGTCCTGAGTGGAGACACGCCATGGCTGAGGAAATTGCAGCTTTGGAGGCAAACAACACATGGATTGTAGAGAGTCTTCCTCAAGGAAAAAGCGTTGTGGGTTGCATATGGATTTACAAAGTTAAATACAAAGCTGGTGGAACTCTGGACAGATACAAGGCACGATTAGTGGCTCGTAGGTTCACACAACAAGCTGGGGTTGATTCCTGGATACATTTTCCCCGATAGCCAAGCTTACCACTGTGAGAATTCTACTCTCTATTGCTGCACAAAAACACTGGAAGTTCATTCAATTGGACATCAATAATTCATTTTTAAATGAAGACCTCATTGAAGAAGCTTTCATGCAGCTCCCCAAAGGTTATCCAATTAAGGGGAAGAATATTGTATGTAAACTGAATAAGTCCATCTATGGCTTAAGACAAGCATCGAGACAATGGTACCACAAATTCAGTTCCATCCTCATTCAGTTTAATTATTCTGGTACATTAAAAAATCTAAAGATGACTTAAATATAATTTATGATACTGAAATATAATGTTTTTCATCCGTATATTTTCAGTTTGCATAATATCCCTACAATATCCTTATATATAGAGAAATTCATGCCATTTAGTAAAAGGGCATCGTTTAAAATAATTCATTGGTCTAGTGGTAACCACTCACGTTCAAGTGTAATGGTCAGTTAGTTTGATTCGTGGCTGATGCAACTTTTAATTATAATTTTGCCATTTATTTGTTACTATTATAATTTTGTCATTTTATTTGTTAAAATAACAAATATAATCAAACAGCATACAAACAAAAGAGTTAACTCATGACCTCTTACTTGATTATTTAAGGTAAGAACAAATACATTAATATATCTGTTTGTGATATAAATTTTCTATTAAATAAATTAATTAATTATTAAATAAATATTTTAAAAATTCTCCAACAAAAGAAATATGTTCCAACAATATAAATTATTTTTACACTATCAATTAATCACAATTATGTATTTAATTAAAATATATTTTTAATTTTAAAATACTAAAATAATATGACAAATATATGAATTGTAATTGATACATATCTTAATATGGTTCTTTAGTAATTACAATAAAAAAATAACGAAATAAACTCCATCACGATGAATAAAAAATATCAAAATAAAATGATACATATCATCTTAATCCTATTTAAAAACGAACTACTAAAGAACCATATTAAGATTTTACACAAGACAAACAATGATAACAATTACACTAGATAAAACATCGTAGTGCATAAAATATCAACACTTGGTTTTCTCAATGTTTACATCATGCAGACTCTTTATATTGATTGATTCTTTAATAGTTAAATCCTAAATTTGTCACATTTATACACTAATCAAATCCTTCTTTTCTTAAAATCAACATCTATTTCTAAAGAAAACATGTGAGTTAATGTATTGAAAACTTAATAATTGTACATGTTATAGAATTATTCTTTTATTTCAAGATTTTCCAATCAACACATGTATTAGAAAGTTATAAAAAGAATGTTGAGTTTATAATTCAATTTGTATGTATAATAATTTAAAATACAATTTAATCAACATAATCCTAAGAGAAGAATATTATTTTTTATAGTTAAAGTTGTTTTAATTCGAAGTAAAAAATAAAAAGTTTTAACAAAAGTCTGTGGCCAAAACCCGCTCCACCCCGCTTCGGCCTGCTTTTTTAAATGGGTCGGACGGAGCGGGCCAACTTAAGATACCGAGTCAACAACCTCAATCCAACCAGCCAAAAATGGCAGGTCAAACGGACCGACCCTGCGGACCAACTCGTTTTGCCACCCCTAATTATATGAATATAATAGAGAAAATAAATAAGAGAAAAAATATCTTAATCATGGAAACACCATAACCATAAAATCAATTCATTACTACTACCTCTTCCCTGTCGCTTCCAAGACTATGTAAAAAGACTTATATCCACGAAATAAAAAATCTTGTTGAATATTATTATGTTTCTCAAGATGTTCAAATTGCCAAAACAGACATTCCATTTTAAGTCTTTATAATATCTTTAAAAAAAAAATTATCAGATCTATCAGAAATCTAATTTCTACAAACCACCCTCAAATATACCTCATACACACCATATTTCATCACAAAAAAATAGTTCAAAGTGGTGACAACAACACACCGTGTCTTGAACATTGAAATTTCATTTTCAACTGTATTTTGCAAAACAATCCCTTAAACAAAACAAGTAAGAAAAAATAAATTAACTACAAATATTTGCAACAATTAATTAAATCATTATAGAACCATTAATACTAATGATTTAGTTGTGAATATGAATATGAAAATTACGAACAAATTGATTAAACAATGATATATAAATCAATTTGAAAGTAAATAATGTAATGAACTTGAGTAGTGCAATTGTTTCATACAAAAATAGATAAAGGTAATGAGAGAACAAAATGAAGTAGAGAAAACAAAGAGAGCGTGAGAGAGAGAGAGAACAAGGACCCACGGTGATAGTGACAGAGTGAAGACTGGTGAGGAAAGAGTGCGCTGGGCGAAGAAGAGGTTTTGAGAGGTTTGGATTGGATCGGGAAATTGGGCTTCATCTTTCGATTGATTGAGAACGTTAATAAGGAAGCATATACAAGGAGAACCGACAATTACATAAGGGAGACATGGTTGAGCCTTTCTTATGATTTGGGGAACATTCATAAAAAATGTTTGAGGTATATAAAATTACAAAGGTTATTGTAGATGAAGGAAGATGGTTCTAGATTTTTGGGTTATTTCTCTCTACAATGGCGACAAGGTTGCGATACAAAATCCCTTAATTTTAAGAGAGACGATTAAATTTTGGTTGGGATGAAATTTGTTAATGTATTTACTCATCAATGTTATTAGGTTGTATTTTATTTAGAATATTAACCTAATAAATTTACATCCACTTAATTAGAGAATTAAGACTTAATAAAATAGATAGTGGTTTGTAATTGTGTTTAGATTAATCACTACAAAAAAAATCAAAATCTAGTCGCGGATAAATCTCTCATAAATGTCAAAAAAATCCTCACAAATATACAAATTGCGAGCGGATTGATCCCCTAATAAAATAGGGGATCGTAATTTTATTTGCGAGGGGCTTTACACGTCGCTATTTTGTCAGGTAATCCCTCGCAAAATAAAATTATATTTTATAGCTCGCAACATGCGACATAGGCACAGCTAGTTCCAACTAGAACTGCAGGATGTCGAATGTTTGTTTGGGTTAAGCTAGCTCCTAGCAAAATGTAAATGTTTTTCCGTTTGCTAGGAGTTAAGCCCCTGGAAAAATTAAACATTGACATTTTTCTTGAAGTTTATCCCCTGACAAATTGCAAAATAATTTTTAAAAAATAATAATATTAACAGAATGAAAACCAATAATAATATAATATAATTAATATATAATAAATATAAATAAATATAATAATTAAAATTTAAAACATAATAAAAATTAAAATAAAATTTCATGCAAATTACAATAAAGTTTTAAGTTCAAAATATTTAATATAAATTATTATTCCATACAAATTAAAATAAATTTCAAATTTTCAACCTTAATTATTCTATTATTGTTCATGTTGTTCTCCTTGCTCTTCTTCTTCCACAACGCCTTCATATCCATTAGTTCCTCTAAATCCACCACCAGAAATTTGTGAAGTAAAAAATTAATCAAATCTTTAAACCGTGACATTTATTTGTATTTCTTTTTATTTTCAAAATGTAAAAAGGTTCTCTATAAACAAATATAACTAAATGTTACATATATTTTTATATTTTTCTTATAAAATATTATCATTTGTTCTAAAATATAAATTATCCTAATATAACATGATAAATATATGAATTTTGATTAGTTGTATGTGTAATATTGATTTGCATTGACAGTGCACTATCATTAAACTCTTTTCTAAAAGAAAAATGTGTTAGATCTAATGTTTGGGTCTGCTGCAGAATATAGGCAAGAAGAAGATGTATTAGAGGTATAGGATAATAATGATGTATCAACATTCTAGAGGATTAAAAATCCCTTAGCTTGTTTTCTCATTAGATATAAATAGATAGCAGTTAGTTGAATGGGTAGCTAACTATAACCAACAATAGAATTAGAAAATGAATGAATCTCATTTCATCCTCTCCTTCCTTTCTCTGATTTTTGCATCAGTTCTTGTTAGTTACAGTTGGTAGTTCAACCTTGCTTGACTCATTTGATAAGATGAAAGCATTACGATAAAAATTGCATAAAATAAATTCCAAAGCGTGTGTTTACAGTAAGTTTTAGGTTCGCCCCCATCAATTTATATAAATTGGATGCAAATGGGTTAACCGGCGAATCCCCTTCAAAATACTTTAAAAACCTTAACATGAATTGCACATTCATTTACCGAATAAACTTTCCTTAATTATTCTCATGCACTAAAAAATATAAGAATGACTTAAATATAATTTATAGTACTGAAATATAATGTTTTTCATCCGTATATTTTCAGTTTGCATAATATCCCTACAATATCCTTATATATAGAGAAATTCATGCCATTTAGTAAAAGGGCATCTTTTAAAATAATTCATTGGTCCAGTGGTAACCACTCACGTTCAAGTGTAATGGTCCGTTAGTTTGATTCGTGGCTGATGCAACTTTTAATTATAATTTTGCCATTTATTTGTTACTGATTATAATTTTGTCATTTATTTGTTAAAATAACAAATATAATCAAACAGCATACAAAAAAAAGAGTTAACTCATGACCTCTTACTTGATTATTTAAGGTAAGAACAAATACATTAATAGATCTGTTTGTGATATAAATTTTCTATTAAATGAATTAATTATTTATTAAATGAATATTTTAGAAATTCTCTAACAAAAGAAATATGTTCCAATAATATAAATTATTTTTACACTATTAATTAATCACAATTATGTATTTAATTAAAATATAATTTTAATTTTAAAATACTAAAATAATATGACAAATATATGAATTGTAATTGATTATACCGTAATATTAATTTGCTACGACAATACAATAGTATTAAACTCTTTCTCGGTTATTATATTCCTAAAATTATGGCCTTTTCATTCTTCTTAACATTATGAGTTAAAATAAGCAAAATTATAACAAACTTCATTTTAAAAGTTTGATCTATTAATATTTGATATAACAATTTTTTTCTCATCTATTTTTCTTGCTACTAACACTTTTCATTCTATTATTACTCATATAGATCATTTTTATATTAAATTTTTATTAAAATAATTTATTTTTTGGACATGGCACCGAATTAATTACTAGTTTAATCTATAATATAAAATTAAGTTATCAATCACTAATTAATTAATTTTTGAAGAATAAAATATTTGATTTAATAATAATAAATTCTCTTTTTAATAAGATTTTCTTATATAATTATTGAAGAATCAAATATTTGGTTTAATAATAATAAATTCGCTTTTTAATAAGATTCTCTTATATAATTATTGAAGAATAAAATATTTGGTTTCTTAATAATTGTTTTTTTTATAATATATTCTTATCAATAATTATAAAATTCATGTTGATATGATTTTAATTAATAGCGGCAAATTAAGTGGGTACGGTGCCGAGAATCTCAACAAATTTGGTGCTAGTTTAAATGATTTAAAAAAAAAAAAAAAAGATTTATAGAATATTAATCGGTTTGGTTGTTTTTTCTTATGTGAATTACTCCCTCCGTTCCTTTTTAAGTGTCGTTTTAGAAGAATTTTTTTGTTTCTATTTAAGTGTCGTTTTAGAGTTTAATGTCATTATTTATCAATTATACCCTTACTTTCTCAATAAATGAGAGAGAGTGCATGAATGAATTTATTAGGAAAGAGAAAATAAATGAGGGTATAATAGAAAATATAACTCTAATAATCCACTATCTTGGTTGAAGAGCTTTATGCTAAAATGACACTTAAAAAGGAACGGAGGGAGTAACAATTAAGAAAAAATATTTGATTTCATAATAATTAAAAAGATATAAAATTCATGCTGATATGATTTAAAATATAAAAGAAAAAAAGATTGGTTTTTTTTTTTTTTTTGTTACGTGAATCATGCAATTACTATAAATATGGCATTATAATTATTACTTAGGTCAAAAACAGTTTCCATGGCTTCTTATCTTCCATGCGAGCTCATGGTAAAGATCTTGAGTAGACTACCCGTGAAAGTGTTGGTTCAACTCCGATGTGTATCCAAATCTTGGAATTCCTTAATCTCCGATGCCAAATTCGCCAGAAAACACCTTACCTATTCCACCACTCTTGGCCTCCACTTCCTAACCTACTTCAATCCCTCACGCAAGTTTATTCTCACCTCTTATCCACTTGACACTCTTTTCACTGATAATCTCACCACTAACTTCACTCGTCTCGAGTATCCTCAACACAATATTACTGGATTTCAATATCATCTTTTCACCGGTTTAGATTACTTTGTTGGCTCTTGTCACGGCCTCCTCTGTCTTACCAACAATTATGGAACTTTGCTTCTACTCTGGAACCCTTCCATTAGACAATACAATGAATTACCTCTTTTTCAAAGGCCCCAAAACTCTGGACTCATTACTGTGCGATATGGTTGTTAATCATGTTTACAAGGTGCTGGCTGTTTTAAGTTATGTTTTATATGATGTACACAAAACTGAAGTCAAGGTTCATACATTGGGTACCAATTTTTGGAAAAGTATTCATGAATTTCCATTTGGTGGTGTTTCTGTTAGGCATTCTGGACAATTTGTAGGTGGTGCCATTAATTGGTTGGCCTATAATGATTCCCATTCTTTTATTGTTTCTTTTGATTTGGAGAAAGAGTCTTATCAACGGATTTTTCTGCCGGATTATGAAGAGACAAACACAAGTGCTTGCCAGTTGGGTGTCTGGAAGGATTGCATGTGGGTGATTTCTGGTCATGATGTTTGGCTTATGAAAGAATATGGAAATAAAGAGTCTTGGACCAAATTGTTCACTATTTCGTGTGACTTTACCAAAGTAATACATATTTTGGAGGATGACCAAGTCTTGCTGGAATATATGAACAAGATGATTGTTTACAATTTCAAGAATCATACTTGTTTTATGTTTAGTGAGTTTGAGATTGAAAGGTCTCCACAAGTATGTGTTGAGAGTTTGATATCACCGGGTATTAATTTGTTCACAAAGCATGAGGAAGAAGATGACGTTAATTTACCGAAAATGTGGTGCAGAATAATGACGGAAGGGAGGGTATTAAATTCTTGAAAGAAGAGTGTAAACAATATCTGGATGCAGCAGTTGAATTATATCATGTTTATTGTGGAACTTCAAGTAGGCTAGAAACTTAAGTAGTTATGTTATTGCATTTGTCTTGAATTTTTTTGTTTTTTGTGGAACTTGTTTATTATCTGAATAATTCATATGGTCCGTTTATTATCTGAATTTTTTAGTTCAATCTGTTAAAATTTGAAGTCTGTTAAATATTGGTACTCTATGATCTCTGGTCTGGGAGATCTCTGTTAAATATGTTATTATTTCTTGTTTTAAATTCACGAAATAGATCTCTGTGAGAAATGGCATGCTTTAAGAGTGCTTCAATACTCGTTAACTTTGCTAATGCTTTCAAATTTTCATGTAACATATGCTTGTGGAAATCTGAAACAGCACGCATTCATCGCTAATAGAAGTCATAAAATTGGAAACAGCCCTTTTGTAATAGCCAGTTAAAAACAGACATGTCTAACCTCTCATTTTCTTCTCTCTGTTTGCTTCTTTGAAATTTCAATCAAATGACTTTGTGCAAAGATACATTAATAATAGTGGGCGGGTTGTTGACTTGACAAAGTCTATCCCAAAACATCTCCACTTACTCACTCACTCCTTGTTAATAATCTTGTTTTCTCATAATACATCTTCTTTTCTCAGCCAAACACAAACAAACAGACTTTTGAGTAACAACTTGAAATATGGCTGAGGCTGTTATTGAAGTTGTCCTTAGTAATTTGAACTCACTCATTTAAAAAGAGCCATCAAGGATTGGCTGTTTAAGCTCAAAGATGCTGCTCACCTCCTCGATGACATCTTGGACGAATGTGCCACTCAAGTGCTGGAGTATGAAGGAATAAAGGACAGACTTTCAAACAAGGTAACAAAGCTCTTTCTTATCTTGTTTTCATCCCAAACATATTGCTACTAAAATGAAGAGGATAAAAGAAAGGTTAGATGAAATTTCTCAAGAAAGGAACAAGTTTCGTTTGGTGGAGATTGTTGAAGAGAAGTGAAGTCCTTGAGTAGTGCCAAACTACTTCAATCATTACTCAACCTCAAGTCAACAACAGAAGAGAAGAATTATAGACTTTTTTGTACGCGATGCTTCTAGTTAGGAGAATTTATCTGTTTATCCAATAGTTGGTCTTGGTGGACTTGGAAAAACAACACTTGCCCATGAGAAGGTAGTCAGCCACTTTGAGCTAAGAATTTGGGTGTGTGTCTCAGAAGATTTTAGTTTGAAGAGAATGTCAAAAGCCATCATTGAATCAGCAACTGGCCATGCTTGTGCAGAACTAGATTTAGAGCCATTACAAAGAAACTTATAGATTTGCTAAAAGGAAAAAGGTATTTGCTAGTGCTGGATGATGTATGGGATGATGAACAAGAGAACTGGCAAAGGTTGAAATCTGTATTGGCATGTGGGGGAAAAGGCACATCAATTTTGGTCACTACCCGTCTCCTAAAAGTTCCAGCAATCATTGGAACAATACCCCCTCTTAGTGTTTTCTTATTTAATTTAAGGTTAAATAGCTTTTACCCCCTGCAAAATAAGCGTGTTTTGATTTTGCCCCCATAAAAAAAATTTTGTTGGGCAGACCTTACTAAATAAAGATTCTCATTGTTTACCTCCTGACCACATAATTGACCTAATACCACCAGTAGTTGTCCTACATGTCAGTTAGCTTATTAAATAATGGAAAAGCATTTCCACGTGGCTCTATTTTACTTGAAAATTTTGACCTAACCCCCTAGAAAATAAGGATTTACTTAAAATCCAAATTTTGACCTAACCCCCTGGAAAACACGAAGCACACGAAGAAACATGGCAAGGGTGAAGAAAACGAAGAACACGAAGAAGAAGAAGACGACGCCATCAACGCAGACGACGACGACGATGACGCCACCAACGCAGACGACTGCTACGACGCCCCCTGGAAGGGTTAGTTTTTTTATTCTTCTGTTAGCAGGTCCCAAATAGTATATGGTAGCTAGGGATTAATCCATTTTTTCTTTAAAAATTTCAGGTTAATCAGTTCTTCAGTTTCAGTTTTGTTGATGAGTGTTATTCTAGAGAAAAGTATAAACGGTATAAACTGAGGATTTTAGACAGCAAAACCCTGAGGATTTTGTTGATGAGTGTTATTCTAGAGAAAAGTATAAACTGTGTTATGGCTTTGCTGTTAGTCCCATTAATGGGCAGGATATGTGGCCTGAAGTAGAATCAGATGAGTTGTTGCCACCATTGTTTAAAAAAGGTTCTGGGAGGCCTAGAAAGCTAAGGATTAGGGAGAGTGGTGAAGAAGGCGCAAGAAGAAGATTGCCAGGTGTGTCTTACAGATGCACAACATGTGACAAATTTGGTCACAACGCACAGTCATGTAAAAGCACCACTCAGGATCCAAATGCTCTCAAACGAAAGGTATGATATATATGTCATTTAAGTGTCTAGTTGTCATTATTGCCAGATAATTGTATTTATGTTGTGTTTTGATAGAAAAAAGCGAAGACACAACAAACTGATGCAAATGAAGATGGAGCCACCCAATTTACTGCAACTGAAACTCATGCCACCCAAACTGCTGCAACTCAAACTCATGCCACTCAGACTGCTGCAAGTCAAACTGAAACCACCAATACTGCTGCATCTCAAAATGCTGCCACCAATATTGCTGCATCTCAAAATGCTACAGCTCCAATTAATACAGCTCTAGTTAATACAACTCCAGTTAATACAACTCCAATTGAAAGCACTCATACTGATGTCATTCCAAATGCTACACTCAGGCGGATTACTTTGATGGCATCACTGATGATATTTTTTCAAGCCTACCAGACATCACCACATCTCAGGTGGCTGATGAAGAAAGAAAACCTACCAAACCTACAAAAAAAAGAGGGAAAGAGGTGAAACCATTGAGAAGGAGGTCCAGTGAGAGAATCAAGATAAACTGGTTTAAAAAACCAAAACCATTCACAGGGCCTGGATCAAACAGTGATCAACCTATGTGTTTGACAGATGAAGAACAAGAAAGACGTTCACGAAGAGCAAAGAAGAAGCTTAGAAAATAGAATGTTATAACCCTATGTATTGTCTCATGTATTGTATAATCTTTTGTGACTTTATGACTTTTAGATGTTTTAAAAATCACCCTATGTAATGTCTACAACATATTGTGAAAGGCTTATGCCCAATTCTATGTAATGCATTATTCTTTCTGTCAATTCTTATGCCTTCTTTCTGTCAATTCCTATGCCTTCTTTCTGTTAATTCTTATGGCTTATGCCCAATGCTATGTCAATTCTTATGGCTTATGCCAAATGCATAAAAGTGGTCAAAATATCATGTTTGTCATGCACCAACCTCTTGCATCGATTCATACATGATTGTATCGATGCATACACTTCTCTGAATCCATAAAAACGGTTTTTACACAGTATGAGTCGACTCATACGTGTTTTGGGTCGACACACAAGATTCTGTAGGTTGTATTGTATCGACACATTTCTTGCATGCATCGATACAAAGACATTTTGAGTCGATACATGTCATTTTGCATCGATACATAAATACATCAATCACTGGAACTCAGTCTTTGTATTGTTACAAAAGCTCTTGGGTCAATACATATTAGTCCTGTATCAATACAAACCATTTTGCATCAATACAAAAATACATTAGGTAGAGTGGAGCTCAACTCTTCTAGCATACTTCTGTTTTTGTATTGATACAAAAGCTCTTGTGTCAACTCATATCAATCTTGTATTGACACATACATATTATGTATTGACTCATACTAAAGTTAGTTTTACACAAATCATTTTAAAAAACAATATGTATCAATACAAAAGTGTTTGCATCGACTCATAGCCATTCCAAGCATTCTGGAAGTCATCTCAATACAATATGCATTGATACAAAACTCCTTGTATCAATACATAAGTTGTTTGTGTAGACATGTTGTAGTGTAAATCCACGAACAAGTATTTTTAATTATCGATTCCACAGGGATTGGTATTGTATCGTAGTCTTTCAATAGCAAAGCGTATTTTAAGATTTAAGTAAACAAAGGGTTTGTTTTCTAAGCTACTATTATCATGAATTTCAAGCAAATAACCAAAATAGTCTTTTCAAAAGAGAGTTATGGTTTGGATTCAAGAGAGTTGGAGTTTGTTTTTAATTGATGGAAGCATGTCAAGATTAGTTTCATTGACCTAATTTCATATGCATTCTACTAACCAAGTGATGAACTAGTTTGATGATTTCTATAAATACATATCCTCTCAATCTTGTTGATTTCTCACCAAGATTGTGAGTTTTATCATGTTAATCCTTGAATGATTTCTCACCACAACTATTGACATGATAAACATGAAGCTCAATACTTGTAAACACCAACACACAAATCTATTTATAGCATTTGTTCATTAGTGGATGAATATCCTAGGTCTACTTTGAAGCATCCTTTTTCAAACAAGATTCAAAGTATAAAAAGATAGAAGAACAAAGATATTCAACTTATATTAATCATCTACCATGTTCATACACAAATGGATTAAAAGAAATACATACTAGTTAGATCAACTACCTCTAATCTTGACACAAAAAGAACTTAGCCACTCATTTCTATGGTTGCTTTGTTCACAAGATTGTTGGAGGAGATGATGAACATTTTTGAATCAAGAAGAACTATGTTTTTCTTTTCTAATCTATGCCCTAATTTCCAACAATGAATGATAATGATGATGAAGTGAAGTTCCCCTCTTTCACACACCAAAAACCAGCTGGAATTGAGGGAGTAGGTGGCTCAAAAAGGTGAAAGCATGGGTCTGTCCTTTTTCGAGACCGCTAAGCGATTATTCGCTGCTGCAACCGCGCTTAGCGCGACCTGAAGCATGCTTCTTCATCCAAAAATTTCTTCAAAAAGAATCATCCCAAGAGCTCTTCAAGTGTCCTTGAATCCAAGCTTGAGATAATCAATCATTAAAAACCTACAATTTAAAAGTAAACCAAGTTAAATAATATATTATAAACAAAAAACTAAATAAAAACATAATTAAACCAAAATACAAGAATAAATACTACTAATTAATTAAAAAGGCATTGTTAAGGACCACAAAATCATGTACAAAATAGCTACAAATTGGTCCTTAACAACTCTCCCCAACTTGCTTCTTTGTTTGTCCTCAAACAAAAGTCAAAAATCTCACAAAGCAAGAAGGAACAAAATGTAAGCATGCAACTCACACAAGAAGGATGGTTCAAACTCAACATACCCGGCAAAAATACACATTGATCGCTTCTTCGAAACATAACATGGATATGAATTAAGTTCTAAACACAATATATCAACACATGTAGACAAAATAAAAGATATGTTCACACTTGAATCACCTAATGATTTCTTCAATATTCATGAAGAACAAAATGTAATATTTACAAATGACTAAACACTCTCATTAATAGTCATGCACATCCAGAATAATTCATGCATTCATCAAAACAAGTTAAATGAACAAAATGGAAACAAAGATCACTAAGGACTTTCAAGGGTTGTAACTTGGCTTAGGTTAGAAACAAGGGATATTTAAGTACAAAGCCATTGAAACAAATTGGGTTAAAGAATATGAAGAGAATTTCACAAACTCATTCCCATTTCCTTCTTATTATTCACAACCACTTTTCTTTTTCACACAATGATCCTCCTTTTTCTTTTCTTTTGTTTTCTTTTCATATACAAATTTTTCTTCTTTTGTATTTTTCTTTTCTCTATTTTTTTCTTTTGGATCATTGTGTCATCAATTCTAGGTTCTTTTTGATCAACCTCCCCAACTTCATTTATATCAATCCTTCTTTATTCAAGAACATGCTCTTCAAAGGGTTAATCAACAAAAATGGTTGGTATTCACAAACAAGAAAAATTTATAGAATGAATCATCATTGAATTTTCAAAGATTATCAACAAATATTAAGTGGCCTACTTAATGATTAGTTGATTTGATAGATTCATCCTACAAATACAATTTAAGCTCACAAGGGGTCACAAGGATTCACTCACTCACGGTTAGTTGAGGCCCTTTTGGAATTGATGGTTTTTCTCATAATGCACAAAAAATTGCCTTGATCATCTCTAAGTTTCCAAATTATCACAAACAAATTAAGATTAAGCATGAATCACACGAGTTAACAAAACTATTAGACACTCAATATTTGGTATAAGGTGGAAAGCTTCTCACCTTTGTGGTTTAAGTCCTAATGATTCGAATGTGAACACAAATTTTTTTGTACATGCCAAGATATTTTGCATAAAGCACAAATTTCATAGACATGTTAATATTCTACAAAACGATTAAATATGTACCTTATTTGTGGATCGAGTCGAGAATTATATCATCACCATCGCTTTTGGTGAAACACACTTACTTGCTTTTGAGTACCGTTGAAAAATCGGAACAACAAAAGAAGTACAATTTAAATTAAATAACCTATAATCTTAAAATAAAATAAAACAAAATAAAATAAAATAAAATAAAAGACACCCCAAAATGGTGTTTCAAACTAAAAATAGTACTTAGGCTCCATGCCTACAAAATGCAAATTGGAATTACAAGCACATCCTAAAAAGGGATGACAACCAACAAAATTCATAAGTCTAAAAGAAACTTAAAAGCAAAACAAAAACTAAAAACGAAAAAGTACTGAAAATAAAAATAAAGACAATAAAATAAAATCAATTTGAAGCCTCGAGGATGGAATCTCCAGGAGTCTCAGAACCAGAATCAGAACCACCCTCTCCATCATCATCACTCTCCTCATCACCATCTGCATCAGCTACCTCCTCCTCTGCATTTGGCCCGACCCCGGGCCAACTGGCATAAGCACTCATCTGCTGACTCGTACGAGTGAAGTGATTCACCCCCGGCTCTCTGATTTGCAGCGCCAGTTGCTCCATGCTCTCATGCATGTACATAAATGCTCGCTGATGAGCAAAATGCATTTGTCAGTTCCATTCTTCACTGGACCGCTTGAGGTTGCTATCCGGCTGCAGAGTTATCATCCAAGGCCCTACAATAGCGATCACAGTAATTATCATCAATGATCCCATCTATAGTCAGGTGCCCCACAGCAGGAAAAACAACTTTGGCCCTTTTCAGAAGACCCATGATTAACCCAGGATAAGTCAGGGCACATTTTATACGCTCCCCCTGGAGGTATAACTTAATGCAACCCTCTTCAGCTCATTAGCAATCAACCGGCCGAAATCAATTTGCGCTTCATCCAGCATATAAGCAATTAGACCGACGGTCTCCATGGGGATTGAGGATGTGTGGCTTCTTGGTCTCAGGTTGTATAGTGCCACACACATCGGAACACGGGCACTTGTTTTAAGGCTGGACCGGCTGAATTTCAGAGGTTGGCCAGCCCTGTTAAGCTCATAGGAGTGCCCGGATAAACACAGTTTCCTCCGCAACATATCATGGTCCCAATTACCACGAGCCAGGTGCTCATGGTAAACATCCAACTCATCCTCTGGGGCTGTCCAATTAATGCCCAGGTAGTTGTTGATAGCAGAACGAGAAAAGGAAACTAACTTGCCACGCACCACAGAAGTAAACGGGAAATCTCGCCCCTTAGTAGGAATGGAATTGGCATAGAACTCCCGGACTAGCTCAACATTAACTTTAGTCTGGGGCTCACACAGAACACCCAAACCATAGTTATCCAGGATAGCATTAGGGGTATGGTAGTGGCCCTGCTCTCGGAGCCGAATGATTCTCTCAGTCCAAATGTTCCGCTCCTCGAGCTCTTTGTATCGAGCCTCTTGAGCAGGCCCCAAGAAACGATTACCATCAAAAGAAGTGGATCGAGAGGATCCAGCCCCGGCGGAAGAAACGCGCTGACGCTTTGGAGCCATCTGAAAACAACACAAAAATCAACAAAAAAGTGACACCGAGATGCCCGTTAGAGATAAATCATGTAAACAGCAGTAAAAATCAACCAACCAAAGCATCAAGACTAATTAGAAAACACAAAAACAACGAATTTTTTGATTCAGACCGCTAAGCGTGATTTAAAAATTCTTCAGAAACAGAATTCGCCATAGATTTAAGTCCTAATAGGAACGAAAATCCTATCCTAAACATTCTCTACTATCTAAACAACCTAATCCTAAGAATATAAACCAAAATCCTAAAACCCTAGGTTCCTAAATTCTATCATGCAAAGGGAAAACCATGAAATTAGAGAGGGAAAACAAGAAAATAACAAACCTTGATGATTGGAATGATTGATTGACACACGAATTGCAAGAAACTTTTTGATTTGGGGTTGG
Organism: Vicia sativa; assembly: GCA_021764765.1. Classification (NCBI taxonomy): domain Eukaryota; kingdom Viridiplantae; phylum Streptophyta; class Magnoliopsida; order Fabales; family Fabaceae; genus Vicia; species Vicia sativa. The sequence goes on along the minus strand of CM038792.1, from coordinate 132,302,902 downwards.
GGATTTTGAAAATTCTTGAGAGGGTGCTTAGTGAAGAGGGAAGAGTGAAAAGGGTTGAAATAAACCCTAACTTATTTAAATACAACCCAGACCACAAGTTGGGCCTAAGAAAACCGGATTTGAAAAAATATTTTTTTTCTAAAACACGCAGACCACGCTAAGCGCGAAAGGTTCTGGAATTTGGGTCAAAATACGCGCTAAGCGCGCTCTGAGCGCGCTAAGCGCGGTCTGCAGAACTTTGAAATTTTTGAGAAAAACAGAAAATTAACTTATGAGACATATCAAAATGAGTGCAACATAAATACTTACAATGTTGGGGTGCCTCCCAACAAGCGCTTTGTTTAACGTCGGTAGAGCTCGACGGTCCAGGATGATCAGGGATCATCAAAGTAGGATGCGGCAATGTCGCGGCTCACCTCTCCGCCAACATACCTTTTCAAACGCTGCCCATTCACAGTCCATTCACTCTTTCCCTCGGGGTCTTGCAAAACAACAGCACATAGTCTTTCACGTCCTTGATTAGAAAAGGACCGGACCACTTTGTCTTAAGTTTTTCCGGAAAAAGTCTCATCCGGGAATTAAACAAGAGGACACTTTGCCCCGGTCGAAATTCCTTATGCTTGATCTTTTTGTCATGAGAAATTTTCACTTTTGCTTTGTACTTCCTATTGGAATGGTACGCTCCATCTCGCATTTCATCCAATTGCACGAGTTGCAATTTTCTCTTATCACCCGCCAAAGAAGGATCGAAATTCAAGAATCGGAGAGCCCATAGAGCTTTGTGTTCCATCTCCACAGGGAGGTGACAAGTCTTGCCATAAACAACCTGAAACGGGGTTAGTCCGATAGGAGCTTTATAGGCGGTTCGATACGCCCATAAAGCTTCATCCAATTTTTGTGACCAATCCTTTCGAGAACCCGAGACAGTTTTTTTCAAAATCTTTTTAATTTTCCTGTTTGACACTTCGGCTTGACCATTCGCTTGCGGGTGATAGGGAGTTGTCACCTTATGCTTTACACCGTATTGTTTCAAAAGTTTTTGTAACAGTGTATTGCAAAAATGCGAACCGCCATCACTAATTAACACCCAAGGCACACCAAACCGAGAAAAAATGTTTTTCTTTAAAAAATTTATAACGGTTTTGGCGTCGGCCTTCGGTGAAGCAATGGCCTCCACCCACTTAGAAACATAATCAACGGCCACAAGAATGTATTCGTTAGAAAACGATGAAGGAAATGGACCAACAAAATCAATTCCCCAACAATCAAACACCTCGACTTCCAACATATTATTCAAAGGCATCTCATCCCTCTTGCCTATACCGCCACTTCTTTGGCATTTATCACAACACTTAGCATGAGCATAAGCATCTTTAAATAGCGAAGGCCAATAAAATCCCGATTGTAGGACTTTGGTGGCCGTTCGCAATCCATTGTAATGTCCCCCACAAGAGGAATTGTGACAATGCCAAAGAATGTCTTTCGCTTCCTCATTAGACACACACCTTCTTAACAAACCATCACTACTTAACCTAAAAACATAAGGTTCATCCCAAACATAATACTTGGCATCGGCCAAGAATTTTCGCTTTTCATTCCATGTTAAATCCTCCGGCATTAATCCTGCGGCTTTGTAATTTGCCATGTCGGCAAACCACAGCCGCTCTTGGATTGCAAACAACTTTTCATCCAGGAACTCCTCCCTCACTTCCTTTTCTTTTTCAGTAATTTCCACGTTCACTAGGCGGGATAAATGATCCGCTACCAAATCCTCCGAACCCTTTTTATCTCGTACCTCCAAATCAAATTCTTGTAAAAGAAGAATCCATCGGATTAACCTTTGTTTGGAGTCCGGTTTGGTAAGAAAATATTTAATCGCGGAATGATCCGTGAAAACCACTACTTTTGAACCAATAAGATAAGGACAAAACTTTTCCAATGCATACACTATTGCGAGCAACTCTTTTTCGGTTGTTGCGTAGTTAATTTGAGCATCTTTCAACACTTTGCTCGCATAATGAATAGCATGGAAAATTTTGTTCTTCCTTTAATAACACGGCTCCCACCGACAATCACGTCACACATCAATTCAAATCAAGTTTCCAATTAGGCGCGGTGATTATGGGTGCATTGATCAAATTTTCTTTCAATTTTTCAAAAGCCATTAAACAATCTCTATCAAATAAGAAGGACTTATCTTTGTTGAGCAAGTTGCTCAAGGGCTTTGCTATCTTTGAGAAGTCTTTGATGAATCGACGGTAAAACCCCGCATGTCCTAGAAAGCTCCGAATGCCTTTGACATTGGTAGGTGGGGGAAGCGTCTCGATCACATCAATCTTTGCTTTATCAACCTCGATTACTCTTGAAGATATTTTGTGTCCAAGGACAATTCCCTCGGTCACCATGAAATTGCATTTTTCCCAATTCAAGACCAAATTTGTATCCACACACCTCTTCAAGACGGTGTTCAAATTTTCCAAGCACAAATCAAATGACGCTCCAAAGACGGAGAAATCATCCATAAAAACTTCAATCGTCTTCTCAATCAAATCGGCAAAAATGGCTTGCATGCATCTTTGAAATGTTGCTGGCGCATTACATAAGCCGAAAGGCATACGTCTATACGCGAATATTCCAAAAGGACATGTGAAAGCCGTCTTCTCGTGATCTTCCGGATTCACCGATATTTGATTGTACCCCGAGTAACCATCCAAGAAGCAATAATATTGTTGACCCGTGAGTCTTTCCAACATTTGGTCCATGAACGGGAGAGGAAAGTGATCCTTTCTTGTTGCTTTGTTAAGCCTTCGATAGTCAATGCACATTCTCCATCCCGTTACTTTTCTTGTCGGCACTAATTCAACCTTATCATTCGCAATGACCGTCAAACCTCCTTTTTTCGGAACCACATGCACCGGACTCACCCAAGTACTATCCGAGATCGGATAAATCATCCCCGCTTCTAGCATCTTCACCACTTCCTTTCGAACTACTTCCTTCATCACCGGATTCAAACACCTCTGAGGTTGGGCTACCGGTTTGTACTCTTCCTCCATCATGATGTTATGCATACAATAGGCCGGGCTTATGCCTTTCAAATCGGCTAAAACCCAACCAATTTCATTTTTGTTAGATTTCAAAACTTGAATTAAGCTTCCCTCCTCCTTCTCTGATAATGTACTACTAATGATTACGGGTTTCTTACCTCCCTCCTAAGGAAACACATACTTCAAGTGAGATGGTAGTGCTTTCAACTCAAGTTTTGGCTCTTCGTCTTTGGGATCATTCTTCAAAATTTCCACTTCTTCCTCCCATGGGTTCATTTCCTTGGAAATCTCCATCCCTTCTAAACACTCCTCAAGATCCCGCCTATCATCATCATCATTCACTTCTTGGGTTGCTTCCTCGATAGCATCAATTTTGAAACAATCTTTCTTATCAATTGGATGCTTCATTGCTTCAAAAAGATTAAAGCAAATTTCTTCATCTTGAACCCTCACCTTCATTAAACCATCATCAATGTCAATCATAATTCTAGCCGTCTTCATGAATGGACGGCCTAGAATTAGAGGTGCATCCACGTCTTCCTCCATATCTATCACAACAAAGTCAATCGGGAAAAAGAATTTGTCCACTTTTACCAACAAGTCTAAAGCTACACCATGCGGGCGAGTAATAGACTTGTCCGCCAATTGCAACGTCATTTTTGTAGACTTTAATTCGATATCCCCCAACCTCTTTACAATGGATAATGGAATCAAGTTGATACTTGATCCCAAGTCAATCAATCCTTTGCCGACATAGACATCCCCAATGGTAACGGGCAAGGTTACACGCCCCAGATCACTTTCTTTTTTTGGAATAGTGCGTTGAATTATCGCACTACAACTTGCATCAACCATTATAGTTTCTTGATCCGTGTACCGCTTCTTTTTTGTCAATATGTCCTTCATGAATTTTGCATATTTCGGCATTTGCTCTAATGCCTCGGTGAATGGAATATTAATTTGCAATTGCTTAAAAATATCCATAAACCGAGCATAGTGCTTAGCATCATCCTTTTTAGAGGGAAGATGAGGATAAGGTAAGTTTCTTAATGGTAGAGTGACTTCCTTCTCCTTTCCCTTTCTCATTTTCTTCTTCTTTTCCTCCACTTTCTCCTTTTCGACTACACCATCATCAACATTTTCGACTACAACATCATTTTCAACTAAATCATCCCCCACATCAACATTATTTTTTTCAACTACAACCTCATCATCTTTTTCAACTACACCGTGTCTTGAACATTGAAATTTCAATTTCAACTGTATTTTGCAAAACAATCCCTTAAACAAAACAAGTAAGAAAAAATAAATTAACTACAAATATTTACAACAATTAATTGAATCATTATAGAACCATTAATACAAATGATTTAGTTGTGAATATGAATATGAAAATTACGAACAAATTGATTAAACAATGATATATAAATCAATTTGAAAGTAAATAATGTAATGAACTTGAGTAGTGCAATTGTTTCATACAAAAATAGATAAAGGTAATGAGAGAACAAAATGAAGTAGAGAAAACAAAGAGAGCGTGTGAGAGAGAGAGAGAACAAGGACCCACGGTGATATTGAGAGAGTGAAGATTGGTGAGGAAAGAGTGCGCTGGGAGAAGAAGAGGTTTTGAGAGGTTTGGATTGGATCGGGAAATTGGGCTTCATCTTTCGATTGATTGAAAACGTTAATAAGGAAGCATATACAAGGAGAACCGACAATTACATAAGGGAGACATGGTTGAGCCTTTCTTATGATTTGGGGAACATTCATAAAAAATGTTTGAGGTATATAAAATTACAAAGGTTATTGTAGATGAAGGAAGATGGTTCTAGATTTTTGGGTTATTTCTCTCTACAATGGCGACAAGGTTGCGATACAAAATCCCTTAATTTTAAGAGAGACGATTAAATTTTGGTTGGGATGAAATTTGTTAATGTATTTACTCATCAATGTTATTAGGTTGTATTTTATTTAGAATATTAACCTAATAAATTTACATCCACTTAATTAGAGAATTAAGACTTAATAAAATAGATAGTGGTTTGTAATTGTGTTTAGATTAATCACTACAAAAAAAATCAAAATCTAGTTGCAGATAAATCTCTCATAAATGTCAAAAAAATCCTCACAAATATACAAATTGCGAGCGGATTGATCCCCTAATAAAATAGGGGATCGTAATTTTATTTGCGAGGGGCTTTACACGTCGCTATTTTGTCAGGTAATCCCCTCGCAAAATAAAATTATATTTTTATAGCCTGCAACATGCAGACATAGGCACAGGCTAGCTGTCCAACTAGAACTGCAGGATGTCAGAATGTTTGTTTGGGGTTAAGCTAGCTCCTAGCAAAATGTAAATGTTTTTCCGTTTGCTAGGAGTTAAGCCCCTGGAAAAATTAAACATTGACATTTTTCTTGAAGTTTATCCCCTGACAAATTGCAAAATAATTTTTAAAAAATAATAATATTAACAGAATGAAAACCAATAATAATATAATATAATTAATATATAATAAATATAAATAAATATAATAATTAAAATTTAAAACATAATAAAAATTAAAATAAAATTTCATGCAAATTACAATAAAGTTTTAAGTTCAAAATATTTAATATAAATTATTATTCCATACAAATTAAAATAAATTTCAAATTTTCAACCTTAATTATTCTATTATTGTTCATGTTGTTCTCCTTGCTCTTCTTCTTCCACAACGCCTTCATATCCATTAGTTCCTCTAAATCCACCACCAGAAATTTGTGAAGTAAAAAATTAATCAAATCTTTAAACCGTGACATTTATTTGTATTTCTTTTTATTTTCAAAATGTAAAAAGGTTCTCTATAAACAAATATAACTAAATGTTACATATATTTTTATATTTTTCTTATAAAATATTATCATTTGTTCTAAAATATAAATTATCCTAATATAACATGATAAATATATGAATTTTGATTAGTTGTATGTGTAATATTGATTTGCATTGACAGTGCACTATCATTAAACTCTTTTCTAAAAGAAAAATGTGTTAGATCTAATGTTTGGGTCTGCTGCAGAATATAGGCAAGAAGAAGATGTATTAGAGGTATAGGATAATAATGATGTATCAACATTCTAGAGGATTAAAAATCCCTTAGCTTGTTTTCTCATTAGATATAAATAGATAGCAGTTAGTTGAATGGGTAGCTAACTATAACCAACAATAGAATTAGAAAATGAATGAATCTCATTTCATCCTCTCCTTCCTTTCTCTGATTTTTGCATCAGTTCTTGTTAGTTACAGTTGGTAGTTCAACCTTGCTTGACTCATTTGATAAGATGAAAGCATTACGATAAAAATTGCATAAAATAAATTCCAAAGCGTGTGTTTACAGTAAGTTTTAGGTTCGCCCCCATCAATTTATATAAATTGGATGCAAATGGGTTAACCGGCGAATCCCCTTCAAAATACTTTAAAAACCTTAACATGAATTGCATTCATTTACCGAATAAACTTTCCTTAATTATTCTCATGCACTAAAAAATATAAGAATGACTTAAATATAATTTATAGTACTGAAATATAATGTTTTTCATCCGTATATTTTCAGTTTGCATAATATCCCTACAATATCCTTATATATAGAGAAATTCATGCCATTTAGTAAAAGGGCATCTTTTAAAATAATTCATTGGTCCAGTGGTAACCACTCACGTTCAAGTGTAATGGTCCGTTAGTTTGATTCGTGGCTGATGCAACTTTTAATTATAATTTTGCCATTTATTTGTTACTGATTATAATTTTGTCATTTATTTGTTAAAATAACAAATATAATCAAACAGCATACAAAAAAAAGAGTTAACTCATGACCTCTTACTTGATTATTTAAGGTAAGAACAAATACATTAATAGATCTGTTTGTGATATAAATTTTCTATTAAATGAATTAATTATTTATTAAATGAATATTTTAGAAATTCTCTAACAAAAGAAATATGTTCCAATAATATAAATTATTTTTACACTATTAATTAATCACAATTATGTATTTAATTAAAATATAATTTTAATTTTAAAATACTAAAATAATATGACAAATATATGAATTGTAATTGATTATACCGTAATATTAATTTGCTACGACAATACAATAGTATTAAACTCTTTCTCGGTTATTATATTCCTAAAATTATGGCCTTTTCATTCTTCTTAACATTATGAGTTAAAATAAGCAAAATTATAACAAACTTCATTTTAAAAGTTTGATCTATTAATATTTGATATAACAATTTTTTTCTCATCTATTTTTCTTGCTACTAACACTTTTCATTCTATTATTACTCATATAGATCATTTTTATATTAAATTTTTATTAAAATAATTTATTTTTTGGACATGGCACCGAATTAATTACTAGTTTAATCTATAATATAAAATTAAGTTATCAATCACTAATTAATTAATTTTTGAAGAATAAAATATTTGATTTAATAATAATAAATTCTCTTTTTAATAAGATTTTCTTATATAATTATTGAAGAATCAAATATTTGGTTTAATAATAATAAATTCGCTTTTTAATAAGATTCTCTTATATAATTATTGAAGAATAAAATATTTGGTTTCTTAATAATTGTTTTTTTATAATATATTCTTATCAATAATTATAAAATTCATGTTGATATGATTTTAATTAATAGCGGCAAATTAAGTGGGTACGGTGCCGAGAATCTCAACAAATTTGGTGCTAGTTTAAATGATTTAAAAAAAAAAAAAAAAGATTTATAGAATATTAATCGGTTTGGTTGTTTTTTCTTATGTGAATTACTCCCTCCGTTCCTTTTTAAGTGTCGTTTTAGAAGAATTTTTTTGTTTCTATTTAAGTGTCGTTTTAGAGTTTAATGTCATTATTTATCAATTATACCCTTACTTTCTCAATAAATGAGAGAGAGTGCATGAATGAATTTATTAGGAAAGAGAAAATAAATGAGGGTATAATAGAAAATATAACTCTAATAATCCACTATCTTGGTTGAAGAGCTTTATGCTAAAATGACACTTAAAAAGGAACGGAGGGAGTAACAATTAAGAAAAAATATTTGATTTCATAATAATTAAAAAGATATAAAATTCATGCTGATATGATTTAAAATATAAAAGAAAAAAAGATTGGTTTTTTTTTTTTGTTACGTGAATCATGCAATTACTATAAATATGGCATTATAATTATTACTTAGGTCAAAAACAGTTTCCATGGCTTCTTATCTTCCATGCGAGCTCATGGTAAAGATCTTGAGTAGACTACCCGTGAAAGTGTTGGTTCAACTCCGATGTGTATCCAAATCTTGGAATTCCTTAATCTCCGATGCCAAATTCGCCAGAAAACACCTTACCTATTCCACCACTCTTGGCCTCCACTTCCTAACCTACTTCAATCCCTCACGCAAGTTTATTCTCACCTCTTATCCACTTGACACTCTTTTCACTGATAATCTCACCACTAACTTCACTCGTCTCGAGTATCCTCAACACAATATTACTGGATTTCAATATCATCTTTTCACCGGTTTAGATTACTTTGTTGGCTCTTGTCACGGCCTCCTCTGTCTTACCAACAATTATGGAACTTTGCTTCTACTCTGGAACCCTTCCATTAGACAATACAATGAATTACCTCTTTTTCAAAGGCCCCAAAACTCTGGACTCATTACTGTGCGATATGGTTGTTAATCATGTTTACAAGGTGCTGGCTGTTTTAAGTTATGTTTTATATGATGTACACAAAACTGAAGTCAAGGTTCATACATTGGGTACCAATTTTTGGAAAAGTATTCATGAATTTCCATTTGGTGGTGTTTCTGTTAGGCATTCTGGACAATTTGTAGGTGGTGCCATTAATTGGTTGGCCTATAATGATTCCCATTCTTTTATTGTTTCTTTTGATTTGGAGAAAGAGTCTTATCAACGGATTTTTCTGCCGGATTATGAAGAGACAAACACAAGTGCTTGCCAGTTGGGTGTCTGGAAGGATTGCATGTGGGTGATTTCTGGTCATGATGTTTGGCTTATGAAAGAATATGGAAATAAAGAGTCTTGGACCAAATTGTTCACTATTTCGTGTGACTTTACCAAAGTAATACATATTTTGGAGGATGACCAAGTCTTGCTGGAATATATGAACAAGATGATTGTTTACAATTTCAAGAATCATACTTGTTTTATGTTTAGTGAGTTTGAGATTGAAAGGTCTCCACAAGTATGTGTTGAGAGTTTGATATCACCGGGTATTAATTTGTTCACAAAGCATGAGGAAGAAGATGACGTTAATTTACCGAAAATGTGGTGCAGAATAATGACGGAAGGGAGGGTATTAAATTCTTGAAAGAAGAGTGTAAACAATATCTGGATGCAGCAGTTGAATTATATCATGTTTATTGTGGAACTTCAAGTAGGCTAGAAACTTAAGTAGTTATGTTATTGCATTTGTCTTGAATTTTTTTGTTTTTTGTGGAACTTGTTTATTATCTGAATAATTCATATGGTCCGTTTATTATCTGAATTTTTTAGTTCAATCTGTTAAAATTTGAAGTCTGTTAAATATTGGTACTCTATGATCTCTGGTCTGGGAGATCTCTGTTAAATATGTTATTATTTCTTGTTTTAAATTCACGAAATAGATCTCTGTGAGAAATGGCATGCTTTAAGAGTGCTTCAATACTCGTTAACTTTGCTAATGCTTTCAAATTTTCATGTAACATATGCTTGTGGAAATCTGAAACAGCACGCATTCATCGCTAATAGAAGTCATAAAATTGGAAACAGCCCTTTTGTAATAGCCAGTTAAAAACAGACATGTCTAACCTCTCATTTTCTTCTCTCTGTTTGCTTCTTTGAAATTTCAATCAAATGACTTTGTGCAAAGATACATTAATAATAGTGAGTGGGTTGTTGACTTGACAAAGTCTATCCCAAAACATCTCCACTTACTCACTCACTCCTTGTTAATAATCTTGTTTTCTCAGCTAAACACAAACAAACAGACTTTAAAATAATTCAAGGTGTAGAACATACACTATGTTTCTGAGGAGCTTTATTTGTGAAGCTTGATTAATAGCAAAACTAAAACTACTTGTATGATAATTTTGTATAGACCAAAACATATCATTTTTTTATAGGATCAAAAACAAAATTTAATAATTTTATAGTAGGGACTAAAAAAGCCATATAACTTAGAGTCAATAAGAATAAGATGTTGTTTAGTTATAATATTTGCAACAATACCTTTTCGCATTCTATAAACGTTGCTAATGCGTTCTACTAATATTCATGTAACGTATCTCTACTCAATATTGTCGTTGTTAATTAAGCAGGTTGTTGCCGAGAAGTTTCAGCATTGTTTGGTTTTGCTAACATGTCATTTTCTTCTTCCTGTTTGTTTCAATGAAATTTCAATCAAACAACTCTTTGATTAACTTCAAATATACACTAGTAACATTCTATTTCTCTGAAATTCCATTCAAAAGAATTTGTGCAAAGATACATTAATAATAGTGGATGATCGATTCTCATAACACATCTTCGTCTCTCAACCAAAAACAAACTAACTTTTTCTTGCGTTTACATTCTTTTGAGTTAGAAATTTGAAAGATGGCTGAAGCTGTTATTGAAGTTGTGCTTCACAATTTGACCTCACTCATTCAGAAGGAGATTGGCTTATTTCTTTGTTTTGATCATGACTTTACTAGTCTTTCCAGCTTGCTTACAATAATCAAGGCTACACTTGAAGATGCTGAGGAGAAACAATTCAATGACAGAGCGATCAAGGATTGGCTGCTTAAACTCAAAGATACTGCTCACATCCTTGACGACATCTTGGACGAATGTGCCACTCAAGTGCTTGAGTATGAAGGAATAAAGGACAGACTTTCAAACAAGGTACAAAGCTCTTTCTTATCTTGTTTTCATCCCAAGCATATTGCTTTCCGCTACCAAATTGCTAAGAAAATGAAGAACATAAGAGAGAGGTTAGATGAAATAGCTGAAGAAAGGAGCAAGTTTCATTTGACTGAGATTGTTAGAGAGAAGAGAAGTGGAGTCCCTGACTGGCGTCAAACAACGTCAATCATTACTCAACCTCAAGTCTATGGTAGGGATGCAGATAAGGATAAAATTTTAGACTTTTTGGTTGGCCATGCTTCTGGTTTTGAGGATTTATCTGTTTATCCAATAGTTGGTCTTGGTGGACTCGGAAAAACAACACTCGCCCAACTTATCTTCAATCATGAGCGGGTAGTCAGCCACTTTGATCTAAGAATCTGGGTGTGTGTCTCAGAAGATTTTAGTTTGAAGAGAATGACAAAAGCTATCATAGAATCACATGGACATGTATCTCAAGATTTGGACCTAGAGCCACTTCAAAGAATACTTATGGACTTATTGCAAAGAAAAAGATATTTACTTGTTTTGGATGATGTGTGGGATGATGAACAAGAAAATTGGCAAAGGTTGAAATCTGTATTGGCATGTGGGGGAAAAGGTTCGTCAATTTTGGTCACCACACGTCTTCTAAAAGTTGCAGCAATCATGGGAACAATGCCCCCTCATGATTTATCAATGCTATCTGACATTGATTGTTGGGAATTGTTGAAACAACGAGCCTTCGGACTAAATGAAGAAGAGCATGAAGAACTTGTGGTCATAGGAAAGGAGATAGCAAAAAAGTGTGTGGGAGTGCCTCTTGCAGCAATGGCCTTGGGAAGTCTTTTACGTTTCAAAAGAGAGAAAATAGAGTGGTTCAATGTCAAGGAAAGCAAGCTATGGAATTTACAAGGTGAAGATTATGTCATGTCTGTCTTGAGATTAAGTTACTTGAATTTGCCAATAAAACTGAGACAATGTTTTTCTTTTTGTGCACTATTTCAAAAAGATGAAAGAATATATAAGAAGTTTCTTATCGAGCTTTGGATGGCTAATGGCTTTATTTCATCTAATGAAATGCTGGAAGCGGAAGATATGGGCAACGAGATTTGGAATGAATTATATTGGAGATCATTTTTTCAAGATGTTGAGAGAGATGAATTTAGTAAAGTCATAAGTTTCAAGATGCATGATCTTGTTCACGATCTTGCCCAATACATCACAAAAGAGAGCTACATAACTATTAAGGATAGTGGGGTGCCAAGTAAGTCTGAAAGAATCCGCCACCTCTTAATTTGTAAGGATTGGGAGGAATTGGATTCAATTAGGTTGCCAACCATTCAATCATTGAAAACCTGTATAAGTCATGTTAACCAAGTTTCACCTCGTATATGGCATTGTTATTCTTTACGGGTGCTTGACTTCAAGAATATGAATAAGGTGCCATCACATATTGGTAGTCTAAAATATCTAAGGTATTTGAATCTTTCTTGGGGAAATTTCAAAACTCTTCCAAAATCGTTATGTACATTGTGGAATTTGCAGATTTTAAAGTTAGATTATTGTTGCAGCCTCCAAAGGTTGCCATATGGATTGGTACAATTGAAAGCTCTACATCATCTATCTTTGAAGGGTTGTTTGTCACTATCAAGCTTGCCTCGACATATAAGTAAATTGGCTTCCCTAAAAACATTAAGCATGTATGTTGTTGGCAAGAAAAAAGGGTTTCTTTTGGCGGAACTAGGACAAATGAACCTAATGGGAGACCTTCACATTAAACACTTGGAGAGAGTTAAAAGTGTTATGAATGCCAAAGAAGCTAATATGTTGAGAAAGCACGTGAACACTTTGGAATTATCATGGGAGAGAAATGAAGAGTCCCAGTTGCAGGAAAATGTCGAAGAGATTCTTGAAGTGCTTCAACCTCAAACCCAACAACTTCAGTGTCTGTCAATGAGAGGATATACAGGAGCCTATTTTCCACAATGGATGTCTTGTCCTTCTCTGAAATATCTTATTCATATACAGCTAGTGGATTGCCAAAGTTGTTTACACCTTCCACACTTAGGGAAACTTCCTTCCCTAAAGAATCTAATAGTATCTAACATGAGTCAGGTAAAATACCTATATGAAGAGTCATGCAATGGAGGTTTCCCTGCAATAGAATTTTTGATACTAGAGGATTTGCCAAACCTAGTAAGGTTATCAAGGGAGGACAGAGAAAACATGTTTCCGTGCCTTTCAACAATTCAAATTACCGAATGTCCTGTAATGTTGGAATTGCCTTTCCTTCCATCTCTCAACGATTTACGTCTAAAAGGGAAATGCAGTCAACATTTTCTAAGTTCAATTCATAAACATGATACTCTTGAAAGTCTTTGTTTCAGAAATAATGAAGAGCTAAATTTCTTTCCAGATGGGATGCTAAGAGACCTCACTCGTCTAAAGAATCTTGACATTTGTGGCCTTTCCAAACTTGAGCAGCTCCCAGATGAAGTATTACATGGGTTGCGCTCTCTTAAGAAATTGAGCATTGTAAGATGCCAAAAGTTCAATCTATCAGAAAGTTTTCAATACCTCACTTATTTGGAGGAATTGATAATCCAAAGTTGCCCCGAAATAGAAGGTTTGCACGAGGCATTACAACATATGATTGCTCTTCAATCTTTGTCATTGAGTGATCTTCCAAACCTGACATTCTTACCCGACTGGTTAGGAAACCTAGGCTTGCTTCACTCTTTGATAATTTCTCTTTGTCCAAAGCTAACATGTCTTCCCATCAGCATTCAACGTCTTACTAATCTGAAAGGTTTGGAAATTTACAGTTGCAGTGAGTTAAGGAAACGATGTAAAGTGAACACGGGTGAGGATTGGCACAAAATAGCTCACATTCAAAACATTCAAGTAAAAAACCAAAGTCAAGTGTTCTTCAAAGCAAGAGGATGTTTTGCATCTAATCCATATGGTTTTCATTACGAAAACGGAGTGACTTATCATAAGCAGATGCACTTGCAACTTTAGTGTAATTTGACATCAAAATTATCACTATCTTATTGTAATCATTTACATATTTGCAAGTTACTCGTTACTACTGGTGAAAGAGTATAGATTATGTCTGAGATTTAATTAAGTTATTGTATTTGTTATTTTTTCATGTGTAAGTTTATAATTTTTTATTTATTTTAAATTATTGGTTTAAGTTATAATTAAGTTATTTTAATTTCTTCACCCACCTGGTCGATCTCTCAACTCCCGTAAAAAACCAAAAGTATCTTCGTAAGTTAACTTATGAATTGGTTTTTTTGGACGAATTCGTAAGTTAACTTACGAATTGATTTTTCTGGTTGAATTCGTAAGTTAACTTAATTATTAGGATTAAAATATCTTTGTATTTTAATCCAAATTTATTAGGATTAAAATACAATTTATATTTTACTATTTAATTAAAAAATTCATTATTAAATTAATTATTTAATTTTATATCATAAATTTATTTTAATAATTTTTTTATCATAGTTTAAGTTATTTTTTATTAATAATAATTCACTTTAATTATATTGTTAGAAATATATTATATAATTAATTCATATCAAGTAAATCAAATCAAAAATTCAATTGTATCTCTTCATATAAAAATTGATTTCAATAGTATTAATATGATTTTTATTATAGGCAAAATTTGATATTAATATTGATTGTATTAATAGATTTTATATATATATATATATATATATATATATATATATATATATATATATATATATATATATATATATATATATATATATATATAAATATGTATTAATTATATAATATATTTTTGACAATATAATTGAAAATTAAAATATTATTACAATATCTTTTTACCCAAACATAATATACAATTTTGTACGAAATCCTATTATTTATTAAGAAAAAATCAAGTCAAAATCATTTTATCCATAAAAATTGTATAAAATTTCTATTCCAGAATGACTTTATTGTCAAAATTTAAAATCTTAACATCACTTAAGTCATTAAATATATTAAATTATTGTCAATATAAGTATAAAAAATATAATATAAAATAATTAAATATTTTCTTTCCATAATTCTAATATTTCACTGAAATTTTTTGTTTAATAAAAAATGTATTAATTTATATAATTAAAAAATATATAAATTCTTCCATTATTAATTCTTCATCCGATTTAAATTTTTAAATATATCAATTATTAATATTCACTTTTAATATTGTTTTTGTCTCACTTTTTTGTTTTATCATGATACAATTTTCTCAAGAGAAGTAAGAAAAATATTAGCAGACCCATTAACATAAAAATATAATTATTTGGTCTCACTTAACAAGCCTAAGTAATAACAAAAATATAAACTTGACCAATTACAATAAACAAAATAGAAAAACTCAATTCAAAATTTAGGATTCAATGATAAATAATAAATAAAAATGCTTGTCAGTCATGGTAGAATAAAGCATATGTAACTGTGATCTGATATTAAGATCAAGAAAGGTATAACAAAGTCTATGTAAATGTCATTTGATATTAGAATTAAAAAAGATAGAACAAAATTTATGTAACTGTCATATGATAATAGAATTAAGAAAAATGCAAAAAAAAAAAAAATTAATAATTATTTCTAATAGGATTAATAGGATTTTTCTTAATAATTAATTTTTTAATTAAATAGTAAAATATAAATTTTATTTTAATCCTAATAAATATGGGATATTTGACGAATTCGTAAGTTAACTTATAAATTCTCTTGAATAAGATGAATTTGTAAGTTAACTTACGAATTCACCTTATTTTTTTAAATCGTGGATTATTTCGTAAGTTAACTTACGAATTCACTTTATTCGAAAAAATTCGTAAGTTAACTTACAAAATTGAAAATATTTTTGATATTTCATCAAGGATGAAGAAGAATTCTACTAGGTGGAAAAAAAAAATTTCCTAAAAAAAAAATTGAACATTTCTGCATACTGATACCGAGCTTTTGTTTAAGACTCTATGAAGATCATTATATTGTTGAATATGATTGTTTTTATTGTTTGAATATTTTAATTTGATAAATTCCATAAAAGTTAGACTTGAGAATGTTTGAATATTTTAATTTGATAAATTCCATAAAAGTTAGACTTGAGAAGCCACTTTCTGTACGGTCCATGCATATAGTCAAAACATGTTATACTAGAATAACTTAGCATGTTGATTTTCTTTCTTAATTTAATGATTTGGTTCTTAAATTATAAGAGATATATATTTAATTAGTGTGGTATCCAACCAGAAAAAGGGGATAATATTGTATCTAGGAGGTGGTAGAGCGGACGATCCGTTTAGGCCCACTCTATTTAAGTCCGTCCAAAAATGAAGCGGGACAGGACAATTTAGACGTCTGAGTTCAAGTTCGCGAGTTGGTGGGTTGGCGGACAGAACCGCCAAATTTATATATTTTTTATTTTAAAATTTGATTTACGAACTTTTTTAATTATTACCAAAGATTGACAAAATATTTTTTTATCGTATAATAGAACTTCAACATGTGTTAGTCCAAATAGTTCAAAAAAAAATAAAAAAAATCAATTACAATAAAAAATAACGAAATAAACTCAATCATGATGAATAAAAAATATCAAAATAAAAATTAAATGATACATATAATCTTAATCCTATTTAAAAACTAACTACTAAAGAACCATATTAAGATTTTACACGAGACAAACAATGATAACAATTACACTACATAAAACATCGTAGTGCATAAAATAGTAGTGCATAAAATATCAACACTTGATTTTCTCAATGTTTATATCATGTAGACTCTTTATATTGATTGATTCCTTAATAGTTAAATCCTAAATTTGTCACACTTATACACTAATCAAATCCTTCTTTTCTTAAAATCAACATCTATTTCTAAAGAAAACATGTGAACTAACGTATTGAAAACTTAATAATTCTGTATGTTATAGAATTGTTCTTTTATTTCAAGATTTTTCAATCAACACATGTATTAGAAAGTTATAAAAAGAACGTTGAGTTTATAATAATAATAATTTAAAATACAATTTAATCAACATAATCCTAAGAGAAGAATATTATTTTTATAGTTAAAGTTGTTTTAATTTGAAGTAAAAAATAAAAAATTTTAACAAAAAGTCTGCGGCCAAAACCCGCTTCACCCCACCTCGGCCAACTTTTTTAAACGGGTCAAACGGGGCGGGCCAACTTAAGATATCAAGTCAAAAACCTCAGTCCAACCCACCAAAAATGGCGGGTCAAACGGACCGACCCTGCGGACCCAACTCGTTTTGCCACCCCTAATTGTATGAATATAATAGAGAAAGTAAATAAGAGAAAAAATATCTTAATCATGGAAACACCATAACTATAAAATCAATTCATTACTACTACCTCTTCCTTGTCGCTAGACTATGTAAAAAGACTCATATCCACGAAATAAAAAATCTTTTGAATATTATTATGTTTCTCAAGATGTTCAAATTGCCAAAACAGACATTCCATTTTAAGTCTTTATAATATCTTCAAAAAATAAAAAAATAATTATCAGATCCATCAGAAATCTAATTTCTACAAACCAACCTCATATGAAATAGTATATCGCCCAATTATCCCGACTAGACAATATTCTTGGAGACATCACCAAAGGCGTAACTACAAACTCTAAGATAAGTAATTTGTGTTATTACTTTGCCTTTGTGTCTCAAATTGAACCTAAGAACAAAAAAGAGGCCCTACTTGATGAGCATTGATTTATGGCATTCCAAGACGAGTTAAATAAATTTAAAAGAAATGATGTGTGAGACCTTGTTCCACCTCCGTGAGATCGTCAAGTTATAGGCACTAAGTGGACTTTTAGAAATAAATTGGATGAAAATGGAGTGATAGAAAGGAACAAAGCTCGTCTAGTAGCTCAAGAATATAACAAAGAGGAGGGCATAAACTATGAGGAAACTTATGCTTTGGTCATCTGCCTCGAGGCTATACGCATTTTACTAGCA
The DNA here is from genome assembly GCA_021764765.1 of Vicia sativa. Classification (NCBI taxonomy): domain Eukaryota; kingdom Viridiplantae; phylum Streptophyta; class Magnoliopsida; order Fabales; family Fabaceae; genus Vicia; species Vicia sativa. The sequence continues at coordinate 132,284,931 of CM038792.1, read as the reverse complement.
TTTGCATGTTCCAAGAATTTCAAAGTATTTCAAATGGATGTGAAAAGTACTTTCTTTAACAGTTACATAAGTGAAGAAGTGTATGTTTCACAACCTCCCGATTTTAAAAACCATGAGCATCTTAATCATGTCTTTAAACTAAAACGAGCTTTGTACGGTCTCAAACAAGTCCCTAGGGCTTGGTTTGAGCGGATTAGAAAGTTCTTACTTGATCAATAATATTTTGGATGGAAGGTTGACACACCATCTTTCATTAAACATCATGGAAAACATATACTACTCGTTCAAATTTATGTTGATGACATAATATATAGTTCCACTAACATGCAACTAGTCAAAGAGTTTTAAAAGATAATGTTGGGAGAATTTGAAATGAGTCTAATGGGAGAGTTAAACTAATTTCTCGAACTTCAAATCAAACAACTCAAAGAAGTGACGTTTGTGTGTCAAACAAAGTACTGCCAAGGGTTGCTTAAATGCTTTGGAAAGGTAGGTGCAAATTCAATTGATACTCTAATGCCCACAAATAGAAACTTGGACAAAGATGAAAATGGTAAGGATGTTGACGTCAAAGGTATAGAGGTATGATTGAATCTCTCTTATATCTTATTGCATCTAGGTCTGACATTATGTTTAGTGTGCATTTGCGCTCGATACAAATCGGCTCATAAAGAATCTCATTTAAAAGTCGTAAGGTGCATCCTTAGATACCTCTATGGTACTTCTATGTTTGGGCTTTGGTATCCCAAGGGATGCGATTGCAATTTAATTGGTTACTCTGATTCCGACTTTCTCGGATACAAATCAGGTAGGAAGAGCACTAGTGGAACTTGCCACTTATTTTCAAATTCTTTAGCCAGTTGGCATAGCAAGAATCAAGTCTTCGTTTCCTTGTCAATTGCTGAGGCGGAATATGTTGCAGCAGGTAGTTGTTGCGCTCAAAATTTATGTCTTAAACAACAATTACTTGATTTCGACATTAAACTTCAACGTATTTTGGTAATGTGCAACAATACTAATGCTATTAACCTAACTAAGAATTATGTGCTACTTTCTCGTACTAAAAATATTGACATACATCACCATTTTCTACGCGATCATGTTGAAAAAGGGGATTTCATTTTTGATCATGTTAATAGTCAAAATCAACTTGCCAATATTTTCACAAAACCTCTTGCGACTGAACTATTTTCAAATTTTGTTGGGAATTAGGCATTCTTGATATCTCAAATTTTTCCTAAATATTTTGAGTCATGCACTCTCTATAATTGTTTTAACCCTTATTCGAAAGTTCTAGTTCATGTGAGTGCATCCTTCGCTTCTCATCCTATGAGATAATAGCGTTTCATTTCTCTCATTGTTCGTAAGTTTTTATTTTTTGCATTGAATGTCTCTTGTAATTTGATTGCGTGTTTATGGTCCAAATATATGTGATATATTTGATGTGTAATGCAATCCCATGAATGTTCACTTCCAAAAAAATGCTTGTTAACCTATGAGTGTTTTCAATCCATATGTTTATAGTGACTTCATGTTTTAATTATTTGTATTTCATCATCATTTTTATTTCATGGTATAAATTCTTTGCATTTGAAATATCATATGCTATTATGCTCGGACATGTTATCTATCTTTCATATTTGTGAATTGCTAGCTACTTATGTTTATGCATTTTCCCTTTGACTTCATTCTACAGGGTCGGTCCTGGGCCAGGTCAACCAGTCCCATGACCCTGGGCTAGGTCAATGTTGTAGTGATAATCCACGAACAAGTATTTTTAATTATAGTATCCACATGGATTGGTGTTGTATCGTAGTCTTTCAATAGTAAAGCGTATTTTAAGATTGAGTAACACAAGGGTTTGTTTCCTAAACTACTAGTATCATGAGTTTCAAGTAAACAACTTTAAAATCCTTTTCAAAGAGAATGATGTTTGGATTCAAGAGAGTTTGAGTTTGTTTTCAAATGATGGAAGCATGTCAAGATTAGTTTCATTAACCTAATTTCATATATATATATTCTATTAACCAAGTGATGAACTAGTTGATGATTGCTATAAATACGTATCCTCTCAATCTTGTTGATTTCTCACCAAGATTGTGAGTTTTATCATGTTAATCTTTGAATGATTTCTCACCACAACTATTGACATGATAAATATGAAGTTCAATACTTGTAAACACTAACTCACAAATCTATTCATAGCATTTTTTCATTAGTGGATGAATATCCTAGGTCTACTTTGAAGCATCCTTTTTCAATCATGATTCAAAGCATAAAGAGATAGAAGAACAAAGATATTCAACATATATAAATCATCAACCATGTTCATACACAAAGAGATTAATAGAAATACATACTAGTTAGATCAACTACCTCTAATCTTGACACAAAAGGAGCTTAGCTACTCATTTTCATGGTTGCTTTGCTTACAAGATTGTTGGAGAAGATGAACATAGAAGAAGAATCCACAAGAACAATGTTTTTTTTTGTTTTATATTTTCTATGCCCTAGAATTACAACAATGATGAATGATGATGAAGAAGTGATATTCACTTTCTTAACACAGCCAAAGCCAGCTGGAAAACAGGGAGTTGGTGGGCTAAAAAGGTGAAAGCATGGGTCTGTCCTTTTTCTGATTTTCGCAGACCGCGCTAAGCCCGGTTACCCGCTGAAGCAACTCGATTTTCAAAAATCTTTTAATTCTCGAAAACTAGTGAAATCGCCACCTAATTTTATTTGTTCTAAAAAGAACGGGAAAATATAGATAAAACCCCAAACAAGCGGATAAGGCGGTCTACTTGACCAAAAAAGTGGGATCGGGAGTCGGTTATGTAAGGGGAAGGTATTAGCACCCCTTACATCCATCGTACTCGATGGGACCCATTTAATTCTACGCATTTGTGTGTGTGTTTGTTGCTAAGTTATGAATACCAAAAGGAAAAGGAATTGTTTGTTATTATTTTGAGTTTGGCACGGTTTCGGAACCGTGTGCCTACATATTCCCTTGTGCAATGGGAAAGTCAAAACTCTGTAGTTCCTCTTAAAAAGGTTTAAGTTTGTTGTTTTGGTTTTATAAGAAAAATCGTGCATTTAGACATTTCAAATACTTTGAACTAGGACTTGTTTTGTTTGTTTGAAAAGCTTAAGTCCTCGCTCGTATTTGAAACGACTATTACACTCTCTTTATCCGAAAAGAGTTTTTTACGATCGCATATGAGCGATAAAAGAATTTGAATGAGTTGAATTGTTTTTTATGTGGGTGAAAAGTACCGAACCATAGGACTAGCATCCTACGATTCAAATACTAGAAACAAGATGAGCTCAATGCCCAACGAGTCGTCTATCATCCCAAAAGTTTTCTTATGAAAAAAAGAGTGAAGTGAAACAAAGTTCACGTTATTAGGAATCTTTAAGTAGTTAGTCTAGCATCCAACGACTTAAAGATTCGAGGATCATTTTTGCAAGTGTTTAAACAATTAGTCTAGCATCCAACGGCTTAAACACTTGAGTTTTCTTTATGAAAGAATTTAGAAAATGCACTCGACGTTGAATCGAGGTTTGAAAAGAAGACTCGACGTTGGATCGAGCTTTATTTGAAAGTGTTTTTGAGGTACGTGCTGAGATGAAATATGGAATCGGATTGATTTTAAATTTAATTGTGTGCAAAGTGTACATTGGTGAACAAATACTGACTGAGTAAATAAACAGACAAAATACCACGCAATACAATCGGAAATTTAAATAATTATTAAAGGTGATTTTTTCTGTTTGATGAAAAATCGGCTAATAGTTTAATCGATAAATCATCAAATAAAAACTATCAGATCCAATAATCATTTAGTACATCGCAATGAAATATTATTTGCAATAAATAAATTAATCGAAATAGAATAAGTTCAGAAATAGCCTGGAATGCCGTGACTCTTGGACGGAGCATGAAAAGAAAATCATCTGATCTTTGGTTGGTCTGAAACACCTCCACGTGCTGGCGAACCGGGTGCAATGCTTCCACTTCAAAATAAACCGATTGTTCCAAAAGAAAAGGCAAATCTACACCATATGTGTACACTAGGCTAATACTAACATTTTTGTAAAAAAAGAAAAATTTATTTAAGAATAACAAAAAAAATAATGAAAGTAAAATAAACAAAATAGATTTTTTCTTAAAAACAAGGTGGTGACACTTGTCACCACCAGATTTTATGAAGAAAAGAAATTTTAGAAAAAAAGAAAATAAGATAGTTTATTTATATTATTATTATTATTTTGTTTTTAAAAAAATGAAAAGAAAAAGAAATCTGGTGTATCTTCTTCTCAAATGGGTAAAAACCCAGTGAACTCCTCTCCACTCTCTCTCGCGAAATCTGCTCTCTCTTGCTGAAACCCTAACGATCCTCTCATCCCTCTCTCGCGGCTCTCAATCGGAACTCTCTCCGTTCCTCACCGGTTTCCTTCGACGCCATCCATCACGATCGAATCCCGTCTCTCTCTCGAGCTCACATCGATCGGAAATTTCTGTTTCTCTCTCGAACCGTTTGCATGTTCTGACTTTGGTTTCTGATTGTTTGATTCAATTTTTCTTTTCTGATTATGTGTTACAGATGGATGATCTTGACTGTGGAAACCCAGAATCTCCATGGCGGTCGGAAATCGTACCTTGCCGTAACGGTATCGGGTGAGAGCGTTCTGATTTCTTTCCCTCTTCTTCTTTCTCTAAATGCAGAACTGGATTTCTGAGAAAAATTTCTGAAGGCGTTAGGTTTGAGAAAATGATGAGGATGCTTGTGTTTTTCTTGTGTTATTGTTGCTATGTCTCGCTTTGCTTGGATTCGGGATTTTCGCTCGTCAGTTGTTATGTTTTCTCATCTTCTTTCTCTCTCTCTGTTGCCTATGTCAGTGTTTCATCATAAGAATGGATACTCACTTTGGTCTTTGGGTTATTTCGGTTTGAAATGGTTTGAGTTTTTTTTGAACTGTCTTGGTTTGAGTTCTGGGATGGCTCGAGTTTTTTAACTGTCTGAACTCTCTTCCCTTGTTGCCTGTGGGTTTTAGATGATAAGAAAGGATACTACACTTTGTATTTTTTTCTGGGATGGTTTTTTGAATATAAGAACAGACTACTGCCCTTTTGGTTTTTGATTCATGTTGTGTTTTTTGAACTGATATTATTTGAACAGATGTTATGCTATTGGTCTTGGTGCTTTTTGGTTGGGTTTGGAACTGATGTATGCTTGTGGGTTCTCCTCTCTTTTGTTTGTAAACTGATCAGAACATATACTATCTTTTTCTGTGGCTTCTTGAAAACTGATATTCAAACTGATGCTTTTTCCTTCTGTATCTCTTGGAGCAGATCATATCCTTGTCCCTTTCTCTCTTTTGAACTGTGTTCAACAGATATTACTCTTGATCTTCTTTCCTTTTTCTGCTTAGTATCTATTAAGAACAGGTGCTTGCTTGTCTTGGTCAACCATATCCCTTCTGCCCTGGGATTTTTATCAGTATTATTGGCTTTTACCCTCTTTTACCTTTGGTGAAAACATAACTTTGAAACTACTCTTTCCTCTTCTATGCTGCTGCCATTATGCATTGCTTATTTACTTCTTTCGGCTCTGCTATTGCTGGCTTGCTTCTGCTGATAAACAAGACCTTTGTCTTACTTGCTGCTATCTTGATTATGCTGTCTGTTGCTAAAAAAATGTTGCCTTATCATGAACTGATTATATATGTTGCCCGGAATTGAATCTGTCTGCTTCGATTGCTTGCTGCCCGAAATTTAGACTTGTCGCTTCGTAGCTTGCAGCCCGTTGTGTGCTTGTTCGTGAACCGGGTCAGCCCGCGATTTGCGAACAAGTGTTTCCGCCGATGATTAATCTTCAAACGAGATTCTGAGGCTTTAACGAAAATTCTGATTCCCGCCAAACGCCTAGTGATGATCCCTCGACAAAAGCATGATCCTTTTATAATTTCTCGCATTTTATTTCATGTTTCGATCTTTGATTGCTTACTAACAAATTCTTGGTTTGATTTTCATGTACAATGATGATGAGGATGGCAAGGCAAGGAGAAGACGGATCCGAGGCAATAACATGAAGCTTGGAGAAGGCAAGAGAAACATGGAACAAGATATGAAGAATTGAAAGTTGGCCAAGAAAACTCCATAGAATAGTTTTAGGATTAAGTAATTCGTAGGACTTGTAACAATCTAAAATCAACTCTTATGTAGTTTGGAAACGATACAAATGTAAACCGCTTGAGTTTCAATAGATATTGAACAATTCTTATTACTACTTGTAGCAAACTTGAATCATCATTGAGTAGTTTTAACAGAACTTGAGTTAATACTTGCAAGTGTCCTACTTTGTATAGCTCGCACCATTGAATTAATTCGAAACGAATATTCACTTTTCCTTTGTACCCTTGAATCGTAACACAAACGTTCCATGCTTGTAGGAATTCTTGAATGAATTTGTGATATGTTTAGAAACTTGTAGATTTATGATATCTTGCAACAAAAATCAACTTTGTTATGTAAATACAATTGTGATCCCGTTTTGCTTGAATGGATGTTGAATTTGTAAAATCCCACATTACTTGTAACCACGTAGATTAAGGTTTGGAAATCAATACTTGCAAATGTTACAAATCATATAACTCGTAGGAATTGACACAACATATTCGAACTTTGTATTCGCACACTTCCTTTGAATCTTGTAAAAATGAGAAAATGGTTGGAAGTTTGGATGGACCAGTACCGATTATATTCCTCGTATCTTGAAATTGATGTAGAACTTAGATGTGCAAGATTGGCCTAAAACTCAAATATTTCCGTAGATCATAAAATCTTCAAACAAACTTGAAAGACAACCGAAAAATGGAGTGAATGAAACCAGGGATCATGAATTCCACAAAAACCTCAAAACCATGAATTTTGACAAATTACTCGTTTCGAGTCGCTTGAATCAATCTTGACCCTTGAATGAATTTCGATAAGAAATCCAAAACGAGGTACTTGAAACGGTAATAATGCCGTATCCCAAAAAATTAAGAGTTCTAAGAATTTCAGCAAATCTTAGCATCATTCACTCGAGTCACCGAACTTTGAACATCGAGCCAAATATTCGCCTTAAATCTCTTGAATCACTTTTTGCATTTGGTAAATCCAGATTAACACAATATAAATTCTTTCAACTTCTCGAAAATTCGAATGAACTTGAATTTTCCGGCACACAACATTCGAATGCGATTTGAACCAAAGTTTGAGTTAATTTCGGTTGAAACAGTGAATTAATCATGATTATGTTCCAAGAAAAATATGATAAGGAGGGTAAATTTTGGGGTGCGACACCCGCGCTAAGCGCACTCATGCTGCAACCGCGCTAAGCGCACTCATGCTGCAACCGCGCTGAGTGCGACCTGAAGCATGCTTCTTCATCCAAAAATTCCTTCAAAAAGAATCATCCCAAGAGCTCTTCAAGTCTCCTTGAATCCAAGCTTGAGAGAATCAATATTAAAAACCTACAATTCAAATGTAAACTAAGTTAAATAATATATTATAAACGAAAATTAAATAGAAACATAATTAAACCAAAATACTATACTAAATACTACTAATTACTTAAAAGACATTGTTAAGGACCACAAAATCGTGTACAAAATATCTACAATTTGGTCCTTAACAACTCTCCCCAACTTACTTCTTTGTTTGTCCTCAAACAAAAGTCTAAAACTCACAAAGCAAGAAGAATCAAAATGTAAGCATGTAACTCACACAAGAAGGATGGTTCAAACTCAACATACCCGACATAGATACACATTAATCGCTTCTTCGAAACACAGCATGGATATGAATTAAGTTCTAAACACAATATATCAACACATGTAGACAAAGTAAAAGATATGTTCACACTTGAATCACCTAAAGATTTCTTCAATATTCATTGAAGAACAAAATGCAATATTTACAAAGGACTAAACACTCTCACTAATAGCCATGCACATCCAGAATAATTCATGCATTTATCAAAACAAGTTAAATGAACAAAATGGAAACAAAGATCACTAAGGACTTTCAAGGGTTGTAACTTGGCTTGGGTTAAAAACAAGGGATATTTAAGTACAAAGCCATTGAAACAAATTTGGGCAAAGATGATGAAGAGCATTTCATAAGATCATTCCCACTTCTCTTATTATTCATGAAGCAACTCGATTTTCAAAAATATTTTAATTCTCGAAAACTCGTGAAATCGCCACCTAATTTTATTTGTTCCAAAAGGAACGGGGAAATATAGATAAAACCCCAAACAAGCGGATAAGACGGTCTACGACCAAAAAGTGGGATCGGGAGTCGGTTATGTAAGGGGAAGGTATTAGCACCCCTTACATCCATCGTACTCGATGGGACCCATTTAGTTCTACGTGTGTGTGTATATTCGCTAATCTCTAAGTTATAAAGAAAAGAAATTTGATTATTATTATTTTGAGTTTGCACGGTTTAACCGTGCCTACATATTCCTTGTGCAATGGGAAAGTCAAAACTCTGTAGTTCCTCTTAAAAAGGTTTTTGATCGGTTATATTGATTTTATAAGAAAAATCGTGTGCTTAGACATTTCAAATACTTTGAACTAAGACTTTGTTTGTTTGTTTGAAAAGCTTAAGTCCTCGTTCGCATTTGAAACGACTATTGCACGCTCTTTATCGGAAAAGAGTTTAATGATCGCATATGAGCGATAAAAAGAGTTTGAATGAGTTGTTTTATTTTTATGTGGGAGACGAGTATCGGACCATAAGCGTTCAACGGCTAACGCCCCAATTACTCGGATGAGTGGACAGAAACATCCGAATCATCTTTTTCTACCCAAAAGTTTTGTTAAGAAAAGTGAGGTGAAACATGGTTCTCGTTTAATTAAATTCAATTGAAGACACCAAGCATACGGTCGAGGGTCGATACTGGACTGACTACCATATGCTTGGGAGGCGGGAGAGACAGAAATTTATTTAAGAAATCATTTGAAAAGAAACCCGACGTTGGATCGGGGTTTAGAACCTTAATTGCGAAAGTATTCTGACACGCGTGCTGAGATGGAATGGAAGCGGGTTATGATTAACCAAGTATGTGGACTTGATTAACCTCGTGAGGATAGGTGCTCCTATCCCCAACCATGAGACCCTGGTGCATGGTAATTGGTGTAGACCAAAGTTATTTTCGGGTTATGATCGGTTAAAGCAACAAGGGCTTTAACCGATCTCGTGAGGATGGCCATGCTCATCCCCAACTATGAGACCCTCTAGGAAATTGACGTATGAGTCAATCAAAGTGGAATCGAATTGATTTTAATTTTGAATTGTGTGCAGGGTGTACAATGGTGAATAATTGCGGAATGAATAAATAAACAGACGAAACTAATCATACAATACAACCGGAAATTTAAATAATTATTGGAGATGATTTTTTCTGTTTGATGAAAAATCGGCTAATAATTTAATCGATAAATCATCAAATACAAACTATCAGATCCAATAATCACTTAGTACATCGCACAATAAAGATTATTTACGAAAAATAAATTAATTGAAAAGATAAGTTCAGAAATATCCTGGATGACGCGGAGTAAGAAAAAGAAATCCATCTGATCTTTGACCGGTCCGTAATACCTCCATATGCGTCGGCGGATCGAGTGTGACGAATACCAATCAGAAATGCTCCGACGGTCTCAAATATAATACCATATGCATTCTTACTTAATAATGAACATTTTTTTTTATAGAAATAAATTTACTAAGACTAATAAAATAAAAATAAAATTTATGTTGAAAATACAAGGTGGTGACACTTGTCACCACCAGATCTAAAAATAAAAATAAAGAAAAAGGATTAAATTGTTTTCTTCTTATATTTTTTTTTAGAAAAGAAAGAAGAAAAAAAATAAATAGACAATAATAATAAATATAAAAAGAAAACATTACCCAAATGGGTAACCACTCGATCTCTCTCGTTCATGTTCCTGGTTCTCTCGTTCCTTCTCTCATCCTCACACCGTTGTCTCTCTCGCTCGCGATGTTCCTGGGTTTCTCACCGTTCTCTCGCGTCTCTTCTCTCTCTCAACGCGATCCTCACCGGTCTTACCCGTGATGGTTCACTCTCCCAACGCGATCCTCGCGGTCTCTCACCGTGACCGCGATGGCCACCTTCCTCTCACTCTCGCTGCATGTTTCGACTTCTGAGCTTGTTTTGATTGTTGTGATTTTCTGTTTACAGATGGATAGATTTGGTAAAACGAAAAAGGCTTCGAACCCTAACCTCCACACGCGATTCCTTAACGACCTTGAGACGCCAATGGCGAAGTCGGCTTCGACTTTGTCCGTGAGATTGTTCTGATTTTCTTCTTCTTTCTCGATACAGAACTATTTTCTGAGAAAGTATAGTCTGAAGGTAGTTGGTTGGGAAGATGATGAGTGAGTCTGCTCTGTTTGTTTATGTTTCGTGTTGAATGTGTTTCGGTTTTGGATTGTTGTTGCTGGTTTTTCGGTTTTGAGGGAACAGACACTATACTTTTCTGGCTTATGTGCTTTTGAATGCTTGCTGATAGAACAGGTTATTGCAATGGGTATCCTCGTTTTGAAAATGGTTTGTGTTATCTTTTTGAACTGATGCTGGTGTTTAATGTGAACTGTTCTTTTTTCCGTGTTGGTCTGGAATCTCTCCTTTTTTCATCAGGGTTTTGGTTTTGTGTATTTGTTATAACCGATGCTCTGTGTTGAAATTTTCTCTGTCTCTCAAAACCTGATGGTCTCTTGTTTTAACTGATGACAACAGATGCTTCCTTGATCCTATCTCTCTCTTTTTTGATATCTCCCAAGAACAAATACTATATGGTCTTAGTCCAACAGCTTTCTTGCTCTGTTACTATCATCAAAACTGGTTTTTACCCTTTTCACTTTTGGTGAAAACCTGATTTTGAATCTTTCCCTTTCCCCTTCCATGTTAATGCTGCTATGTATTGCTTGTATGGCTTAACTTACTTCTTTTGTCCCTACTGTTCATGTGCTGGTTGTTTTGATTACTTTTACATTGTTGACTTTGTGGCTTAAATTGCTGGGCTCAATGCTGCTTGATAATGCTGCCTTGTTACTGCTGTGTATGCTGGCTGGAATTAAAACTGTCGCCTCGATTTACTTGCTGCCCGGAATCGAATTGTCGCTTTGATTTACTTGCTGCCCGGAATTGAATTTTCGCTTCGTATTGCATCCCGTCGTATGCTATATGCTTGTTTGTGAACCGATTTGTCTCGCGATTTGCAAACAAGACCGATTTCGCCGATGATTAATCTTTTTACAAGATTCTGAGGCCTAACACAAAACCTGATTCCCGCCGACGCCTAATGATGAGTCCCTCGACAAAAGAATAAATCTATGATAGTTTCGCATTTGTTTTAACTTTATGCTTGCTAACTTGAATTTGTTTCTTTGTTTCATGTGGAAATGGATGGCAAGCTTGAAAAGAAAATGGCGACATGAAGAATATGGATAGAGCAAGAATATGAGAGCTTGAAAAGAAGACGGCGATGATTTGAAGACACCGCTAGAACATAGTTTTTTAGGATCTAGGATTTCTTGTAGAACCTTGCAAACTAAGAACATGCTTGTAACAATTCTTTTTGTAATATTCATGACACAAAACTTGAATGAATGATATTGAAAATTTAATCTGTGCCAATGTCGATAACAGCTTCAGAACTTGTAAACTTGGGATGAAACATATGAATTTGTAACAACAAATCTTATGTAGTTTGGAATTGATACCAATGTAAACCATTTGAGTTTGAATGGATGTTGAAATTTTAATAGAATTTTGAGTTGGTACTTGAAAGTGTCATAACTTGTATAGCTCGCAACATTGAATTAATTCGAAATGAATATTCAAACTTTCCTTTGTGCCCTTGAATCGTGTAACATAACCGTTCCAAACTTGTAATAACTTGGAATCCCTTTGAAATGTTGATGAAATGATCCTTGTATTAATCTTTGAATAAAACAAATCTTGGCAAAATTTTCCAAAACTCGTAATAAACCTTGAATGGACTCGTAACACGTTTTAGAACACTCGAATAAGATCCGCATTTGAAAAGTGTTCAAAAATCAACTTGCCAATGTTGGTGCAAACTTAGGACTTAGAATTTGAATTTAATAATTTGAACATTTGAGTTGCCATAAAAAATTCAATAATCCTATCTTGCCTTGTTTCATAGAATTCAAAATTTCCTTTGAACTCCAACTCGCGATCCACTTGCTAAAACATAAACCAACATTCCAATTGGCTCGAGAATTTGAACTTCCTTTGGGCTTTAGGAATTTGCAATTGCGAACTGGAATTCGGATGGATTTGCACCAACCACAATCCTTGTATCTTGTAATTGATATAAACTTGGATGTATAAGATTGGTCTAAAAACTCAAACACTTGCATAGACCACAAACTTAAAAAGAAATCCCAAAAAAATGGAATAATTGACCGATAAATCATAAACTTCAAGAAATCCAGAACCACGAACTTTGACAAATCATTCGTTTCAAATAATTTGGGTGGATACAAGAGAAAGGAACATGAACCAATATTCCAAGAAAGATTATGGAAAGGAGGGTAAATTTTGGGGTGCGACAGTTGCCCCTATTCAATCATCTTAGACCTGGTAAGTGAGAAAAATTGACAACTTTCGAACGTTCAAGGTGGAAGAGGATTGAATACTAGAGAACCCCGAAAATTTGCCCTACGCGGGAAACCAATTTCACAACAGAAAACAGACAACAAATCTTGACTACGGAGTCAAGGAACAACACTTGAAGAGGAAACTTGCTAAGCATCAACGGAATGCTTTTACAATTACCAGGAGATTTTAACAACATTGGGGATAACCGTGTAACCGAAATGACTTTGACAACAATTTTAATGAAAATGCTATGAGGAGAGAAACGAACTTCTCAAGCGAAAGAGAAACAATATAATGAAAAATTTGACATGACTGAGAACTTTACAAAGAGTTCTCTGAACTAAGGACTACCTGGAGACCTTAAACAAAATTGAAAAAACGACACGATTGAGAACTTAACAAAGAGTTCTCTGATTGACAAGACTGAGAACTTAACAAAGAGTTCTCTGAACTAAGGACTACCTGGAGACCTTAAACAAAATTGAAATGACATGATTGAGAACTTAACAAAGAGTTCTCTGAACTAAGGACTACTTGGAGACCTTAAACAAAATTGAAAAACGACACGATTGAGAACTTAACAAAGAGTTCTCTGATTGACAAGACTGAGAACTTAACAAAGAGTTCTCTGAACTAAGGACTACCTGGAGACCTTAAACAAAATTGAAATGACATGATTGAGAACTTAACAAAGAGTTCCCTGATTGACAAGACTGAGAACTTAACAAAGAGTTCTCTGAACTAAGGACTACCTGGAGACCTTAAACAAAATTGAAATGACATGATTGAGAACTTAACAAAGAGTTCCCTGATAAGATGGCTAGAACAATATCGGAATTGTTGGTGCACGAAAGTGCGAGGAGCCAATGCATGCTGAATGTCTTCGACCGTGTAACTTCTGAGTTACCCGCAGAACAAAATCAGTAGCGCACCCAAGAATACAATTCTCTGGGGATAAACATAATAATATCCAGCACACCGGCGTGATATAGATGTTTATGAAGTCGGTAAATCTTGTTTCCGACATTTCTGCTGATGAGAGATCTTACTGAACATGTACGGACATGTTGAACAACTTCTGAGTTGACAAGATCTTCAATTTGTATGCAGATAGCTTTACCGTTGATAGAAGAATCAGATTCAGCGCCTGTGACTGAAAAACTTCTAGGGTAATGAGCTTCAATTTGCTTACATTGTATGGACAATGCGTTGTAGCAAGTGGATATGTGGATCAACTTCTGAGTTGGAGAAATATCCTGTTGATTGAATAAACATCCCACCTAGTGGAAATTTATTTGTTGAGTAGTTGATAACTTACTGGGGAAATAAACACACCAGAAGTTCGATGTAATTTTCTGAGAACAGCTCAGAGGAGGAAATACGGAATTCGCTGCCAATAGTATTTGCTGAGAAGATTCTTGTCTGAAAGAAGTCTTTGAAAATACCACGAATAATGTTGTAGTAATCCTTTCTGAAGGAGACTCACTTGGGGAGAGAAATAAGCTTCGCTGGGGAAACTTCGTAAGAAGATCGTGTGGAAAATTCACTGGGGATTCCCGGTTGACTAATTTTGCTGACATTAGAATCCAACGGACACAGATAACTGTTTCGCTGGGGAAGAAATCTCGACTGGAGAAAACCTCTGTTGTTGAGATCCAAACAAGTATATAACTTGTGCTTGTAGAAAAGAGGATAATTTGTCGTCTGAGAACTAATCCTTCAATTTTGATCCTTACGAGGATATCTACAGTTTCAGTTAAAAAACCTGCAAAACAGATAGCCGAAGCTAATGCATGAGTATGATATGCATGATATGATTTTTTTTTTCTAATGCAAATGGTGTATGATTTCCTGACTGTTGAGAGAAGGAAGACATCACTGGGGAATCCAATTGAACGATCTTGTTGTCATAAGAGTTCACTGGGGATGATCGATCGATTCTCTGGGGAAGAGACTTCATTGGGGAGTTGGCACTACTGTCGATTGTCCTTCACCCAAACATTCTCCTGGCACGGGGGAGAAAAGTTAGATTGTCATTTGAGAAAAGTCTTCTGCTTGTAATGGGGTACTTCCAAAAGAAACTCTATAAAGAAGGTCCATTGATACAAGAGTTCGCTTGGGGAAATCCAATCACTCTGGAATAGATTCGATTTGAGAATCGTCATCGTTGTAGACCAATTATGGTTGAGCCCTCAAACTTGTGATCGGAAGCACTAAATTTGTCATTCAAAATAGTCTTCAAATTATGATTCTGCTGAGAAGAATCACTAACCGATCTTGAAACATCCCAAGTCCTGGCTGAGGTTTATGAATGCATGTGCTATGTAGTATATGATATGAATGCATGAATGAATGCATGAATATACTGGTTAATGCACTGGCTATCAAACTGAATCCTCGACACCGTTAGTCCGGAGGATAAAAGAACATGTCCTAACAAGATGATTGACCAAGCTCCAAATGTTGAATTGCCGCTGGAAGGGCTGCAATGTTAATTCTTGTAGAAAGAAAAATAGCAAACTTCTGAATTGACCAGATAAAGATGAGAGACGTGCCCCATGCGTGGGAATGCAGCTGCATTAGATTTTGCACTTAAGAGATATATCGACTTCAGAATCTCAATCTGTCCCGGTTTGTTAAACCTTCTAGAAATCTTTCTTGCAAAGGAGTGCCCCGACATCCTGTATTCTGTCCGTCGGCATTTCAAAAGGAAACTGGATATTCTGATATGGGAATATCATGCCTCGATAGGAGCTTTGGAGGTATCTCCGCATCTCAAAATAATCTCCTCCTTAGATTTATCAAATCTTAGAGTGGCGGAATTTGAATAGATGGACGACATGCACCAAGATGAACATTGGAGAGACTCCAACATCTCGAAGTAGTTGCTTCAGATGAATCTTTTCAGCAAGCTTGGTTTAGAATGAATCTTGAAGGGACTTCTGCGTCTCAAGTTGTTTCCTCAGATTGATTGCATCTGAATAAAGAGCTATGCGAACATCGGGAAGACCTGCCCCAGGACGAGCTTTAGAGAGACTCCTACGTCTCGAAGTAATTACTTCGGGCTGATTGATTCTTGAACGAACACTTGCTCCAATTAAGAGAGCTTCACCGTTATGAAGTAACTGCTTCAGATCAACAACAAGTGAGCGACTAACTTGGTGGAACAAGAGCTTTTGAAGGCTTCCACGCGTCGAAGTAATTATCTCAAATTGATTGGAACCGAACGATTAGTTCGAAATGTCCCAATGTAAACAGCCTTAGAGACTCCATGTCTCGAGGTGATTGCCAAGTTGATGAAACATGGAACAACAGTTGTCCTGTGCTAACCGCTTTTTGAGAAGGACTAACTCAATTGATGATTGCTCTTTAAGGATTTGCCCGATTGCGTGAATTGAGGAGTGAATTTCGATTCGATTGCCCCACATGTAATCTTGAGAAGACAACATGATATGCTCAAAGGAGTCCTTAGACGTCCTGCCCCTTGCTACAAATAATTGCTAACTCAGCAGAAAAAACAAGTTTCCCTTCTTTGGACAAAATTAAACTCTTCACTGATGTTCATTATGAGAACTTCTTCAATGTCAAACAATTGTTTTACATGTAGAAGAATGTTTATTGTGACAATTATAATGCAACATTTATGCGTCTTGAAGTTTTGTATGAAAAACATTATGATTTTTTGTGAGCGAAACACTTTTGGAGTGCAACGCTGAAAATTTTCTTTTTTTGGAAGATAAGACGAGCATATGATACCAACGCAGATACTTAGCACACACTGTAGGAGTCAGGTAAACGCGATCTCTTTGTTATATGCTTTTGAATTAACCCATGCTTCAATTAGGACTTTTAAGGGTTGTAACGTGGTCTGGTTCACGGGGTTTTAGAAAAAAGGATTTTTAGGCTCAAAATATTTGGTGCCCGCCCATTCTCCATGATGCTCTTCAGTCCTAAGTTCAACTATCCTGATACGAGCACTCATCTCTCGAGAGGAGATATGGTGGTTGAGGAACCGATACGAGGTTTCTTGGACACGACAGTCACTCACATTTTGTCTTTTGGTATTTGACCACACGACTTGTTCTTTGTTGAAAAATCTTTTTGTGATAATGCATTTCAAGATTTTCTTCTCTTTTTCTTTTCCCGACTTTTGCCTAAGCGACTTATTACTAAGTTCCGACTTAGCGGGCTTTTTGTCTCTTTCATACTCATCATTTTTTTTGAACAAGTCGTGGATCTATACGCAACCTTTGATTTGTTAAAGTGATGGTGACTGTCTGAGTCCTTGGTAGATGAAGGGTAACCGTTATGGTGTCGTCATCTGTTGACCTTTCTAATGTGCTAGAGATACCTAACATGGTATCATTCTCCTTTGATGCACACTATTGATAGATGGAGGTCGACTACTGTGGTTTTGACCTTTCTCAACCTTTTGAAGGATAGCCATTGTTGTATCCTTAAATGCCCATTCTCTTGATGAGTTTTAAACGCTCGATCAGATTAACTGAACGCTACCCGCCCACAGGTTAAAAATGAAGTTTTTTTTTCGGAAAGAAAAGAAACTCCTACTTCAAGGCTCGAGGGGGTTAACGATGGTTTATCTCCCTTATAACTCCGGTGTTTGGGGATTTGAAACAAGGCCTGTACATCATAAGCCAGGTTCTACTCAAAAGCATACATTCAGAGATCTAGCATTTTTTCAATTATCGTCATTCTCCCTCCAATCTTTGCCTAGGCGAAAAGATTGGTAACGCTGGTATCAAAATGCTCGCAAATCATTTAAAGAGTGATAACGAATGGATTGAGTGACAACGAATGGATTACTTTAAGACAAACATACTCATTGCATTAAGATAAAAACAAACAAGTTTCTACATGCAAACAAAGTTTAAACAATTAACAAGATACACATGAAAATGCAGTAAAGAAATAAAAGACTGTCGTTGTTGAGGAGACTTGAGCTCTGTTTTGACTTGTTGATTTAGATGACTTTCAGTAGTCTTGGCGTTTACTTGAGTACGGGGTTGCCATTCACAAACAGATCCCCTCCTCGAAGAGTCAAGTACTTCTGGTCAATCAACTGTTGAACTTTGGCTTTGTAGGCATTGCAGTCCTCTGTTGAGTGGCCTACTGTTCCATCATGGTATCCACATCGCGCGTTATGATCATAACCAAGCGGGAATAAATTTGGTGGGTTAAGAAATTTGGGGACCACCAATGCATTTTGGACCAGATATGGCAGAAGTTGACTGTAAGTAACTGGAATTGGATCAAGAGGAGCATTCCTTCTTTCCAAATTATTTCGA
This sequence comes from Vicia sativa, assembly GCA_021764765.1. Lineage (NCBI taxonomy): Eukaryota > Viridiplantae > Streptophyta > Magnoliopsida > Fabales > Fabaceae > Vicia > Vicia sativa. The sequence goes on along the minus strand of CM038792.1, from coordinate 132,266,918 downwards.
GGCACAATTTGATTTTGAGAGTTCTGACTCTGAAGCTGAGGAAGATCAGACAAAAGTTGTTGATGCAAAGACTTGAAAGATGGTAATGGAGGATAATGAGTTGGTGTTACAACCGACTTCCCTTTGCTAGAACTTGAGATATCTTTGCTGAAGGTTACCACCTTTTCTGAAGTGAACATCTGGTCTACTCCATCACTACTCTTCAAAGTCTCAACTTGCTTTTGGCAAGCAATTGTCCCAATGAGTTTTGGAAGTTCCTCAAAATTGCTATGATTAGACCTTGCAAGCAAAATGTCTAAGCTCAATCCATTCTGTTTGAAAAACAAAATCTTATCATCAATTAGCTCTTGAACTGTGCATTTGAAGGCCGAACAATTCTCAGTTTCATGTCCTATAGAATTAGCATGAAAAGCACATTTAGCTTTCTCGTCAAACCATGCTTTTGCAACCCCTGGTACTGGCTTCAACTCCCTTGGTATCACAACACCACTCTGAATCAGGTAAGGCAATAGTTGAGAATACGACATCGGGATTGGCTGAATATCCTGTTGAGCATATCGACGGTAATGCCGATTTGGCTCCTTCTTCTTTGACCGGGGAGTAACCAATTATTGTTGTCGAGGAATCTTCGAAGGTGAAGGCCGAGGATGATACTCAGTAGGAAAATTTCGAACTGGAGAGTTCGCCACATGCGGATGTCCCTGACTCATGGAGACATCAGATGATAGAGCAGCAACCAAACTTGCGGAGATTGGCGTGGTGTTGCACTCTCTTTTCAACACAACTTGCAAGAGATCCAAGACCAGACTCATCTGACTTTTCAAGTGCTTGACTTCTTCCTTCAACAGTTCTTGACCATGCTGAAGCTCGTCTATAGTCCTCTGAGACATCCTTGGAGTTCTGAACGCGCGTCGAGTAGACAGTTTGATATTTCTGGACAGGAGAGATGAAATGAGTTTTTCTAATGAAGATGAAATGCATGGTAATGCATTGGAGAATGCAAATGTAATATAATGGTAACGCATGTCAGAATGCGATGTAAGGTAATAGTAACGCATGTAAGAATGCGATGTAATGGTAATGCATGTAAGAATGCAATGATGGTAGTGCATGTAAGAATGCAATGTGATGCGATACATATTGATGTTATGCGCAAAATCACATGTAAAGTTAAACAGACAAGGGTTTAAAAGGACGGTCAGACATAATTTCGACGTCTACCCAACGATTCCCCCCTGGATGGCTCTTAGGGTTTTTGATACAACAAACACAAATTCTCGAGCATCGCAAAAGATACTTGCAACGCTACAATAAATTTTTAAGAGAAATTGGTTTGAGGGAGAGTTACGACAATCAGATAGACAAAGCGTGTCTAACGATCTGACCAACGTAACCCTCAATACTGGGATCTGAACGGGGTGCTCAAAATCATTGATCCCAACTTGGGTGTATCATTTTCACCCCAAATAAATTTGTGATTAGATGATACATCCAAGAACGTCTCATTTGAGCATTCTTAAAACTTACAGGTTAGGTTTCCTTAAAGGTCAAAACTAGGGGAAAAATCCCTTCTAACAACACTATCGTCAATGCAAAAATAACTTGCAATCGGCAATAGTGTCTTCGAAAGAACCTCCCCTAGGTGTGGTCTTCGCACCAACTTACAAGACATTTCCGTCTAGCAAATCAATACTACGCAACCACTCTAATTTATGTGTTCTATAGCCTTGGTAGTGGGCTTTTCCTATAGTCCCATCCAAAATTCCCACACAACAATAATATATCAATAAGATAATAATTAAAGCGATGAGAAATAAATGACTAATTTAAACACAAAAATAGAATGATATAAAGAAAGCGAAAATAAACACACATACGAAGAGCTAAACTAGGGTTGATACGCTTAGTCAAAAAGTCCCCAGTGAAGTCGCCAACTGAAGCAAATCGATTTTCAAAAATCTTTTAATTCTCGAAAACTCGTGAAATCGCCACCTAATTTTATTTGTTCCAAAAGGAACGGGGAAATATAGATAAAACCCCAAACAAGCGGATAAGACGGTCTACGACCAAAAAGTGGGATCGGGAGTCGGTTAGTAAGGGGAAGGTATTAGCACCCCTTACATCCATCGTACTCGATGGGACCCATTTAGTTCTACGTGTGTGTGTATATTCGCTAATCTCTAAGTTATAAAGAAAAAGAAATTTGATTATTATTATTTTGAGTTTGGCACGGTTTCAGAACCGTGTGCCTACATATTCCCTTGTGCAATGGGAAAGTCAAAACTCTGTAGTTCCTCTTAAAAAGGTTTTTGATCGGTTATATTGATTTTATAAGAAAAATCGTGTGCTTAGACATTTCAAATACTTTGAACTAAGACTTTGTTTGTTTGTTTGAAAAGCTTAAGTCCTCGTTCGCATTTGAAACGACTATTGCACGCTCTTTATCGGAAAAGAGTTTAATGATCGCATATGAGCGATAAAAAGAGTTTGAATGAGTTGTTTTATTTTTATGTGGAGACGAGTATCGGACCATAGCGCTCAACGGCTAACGCCCAATTACTCGGATGAGTGGACAGAAACATCCGAATCATCTTTTTCTACCCAAAAGTTTTGTTAAGAAAAGTGAGGTGAAACATGGTTCTCGTTTAATTAAATTCAATTGAAGACACCAAGCATACGGTCGAGGGTCGATACTGGACTGACTACCATATGCTTGGGAGGCGGGAGAGACAGAAATTTATTTAAGAAATCATTTGAAAAGAAACCCGACGTTGGATCGGGGTTTAGAACCTTAATTGCGAAAGTATTCTGACACGCGTGCCGAGATGGAATGGAAGCGGGTTATGATTAACCAAGTATGTGGACTTGATTAACCTCGTGAGGATAGGTGCTCCTATCCCCAACCATGAGACCCTGGTGCATGGTAATTGGTGTAGACCAAAGTTATTTTCGGGTTATGATCGGTTAAAGCAACAAGGGCTTTAACCGATCTCGTGAGGATGGCCATGCTCATCCCCAACTATGAGACCCTCTAGGAAATTGACGTATGAGTCAATCAAAGTGGAATCGAATTGATTTTAATTTTGAATTGTGTGCAGGGTGTACAATGGTGAATAATTGCGGAATGAATAAATAAACAGACGAAACTAATCATACAATACAACCGGAAATTTAAATAATTATTGGAGATGATTTTTTCTGTTTGATGAAAAATCGGCTAATAATTTAATCGATAAATCATCAAATACAAACTATCAGATCCAATAATCACTTAGTACATCGCACAATAAAGATTATTTACGAAAAATAAATTAATTGAAAAGATAAGTTCAGAAATAGCCTGGATGACGCGGAGTAAGAAAAAGAAATCCATCTGATCTTTGACCGGTCCGTAATACCTCCATATGCGCCGGCGGATCGAGTGTGACGAATACCAATCAGAAATGCTCCGACGGTCTCAAATATAATACCATATGCATTCTTACTTAATAATGAACATTTTTTTTTTTATAGAAATAAATTTACTAAGACTAATAAAATAAAAATAAAATTTATGTTGAAAATACAAGGTGGTGACACTTGTCACCACCAGATCTAAAAATAAAAATAAAGAAAAAGGATTAAATTGTTTTCTTCTTATATTTTTTTTAGAAAAGAAAGAAGAAAAAAAATAAATAGATAATAATAATAAATATAAAAAGAAAACATTACCCAAATGGGTAACCACTCGATCTCTCTCGTTCATGTTCCTGGTTCTCTCGTTCCTTCTCTCATCCTCACACCGTTGTCTCTCTCGCTCGCGATGTTCCTGGGTTTCTCACCGTTCTCTCGCGTCTCTTCTCTCTCTCAACGCGATCCTCACCGGTCTTACCCGTGATGGTTCACTCTCTCCCAAACGCGATCCTCGCCGGTCTCTCACCGTGACCGCGATGGCCACCTTCCTCTCACTCTCGCTGCATGTTTCGACTTCTGAGCTTGTTTTGATTGTTGTGATTTTCTGTTTACAGATGGATAGATTTGGGCGAAAACGAAAAAAAGGCTTCGGAACCCTAACCTCCACACGCGATTCCGGTTAACGACCTTGGAGACGCGTCAATGGCGAAAGCTGGCTTCCTGACTTTGTCCGGGTGAGATAGTTGGTTGGGAAGATGATGAGTGAGTCTGCTCTGTTTGTTTATGTTTCGTGTTGAATGTGTTTCGGTTTTGGATTGTTGTTGCTGGTTTTTCGGTTTTGAGGGAACAGACACTATACTTTTCTGGCTTATGTGCTTTTGAATGCTTGCTGATAGAACAGGTTATTGCAATGGGTATCCTCGTTTTGAAAATGGTTTGTGTTATCTTTTTGAACTGATGCTGGTGTTTAATGTGAACTGTTCTTTTTTCTGTGTTGGTCTGGAATCTCTCCTTTTTTCATCAGGGTTTTGGTTTTGTGTATTTGTTATAACCGATGCTCTGTGTTGAAATTTTCTCTGTCTCTCAAAACCTGATGGTCTCTTGTTTTAACTGATGACAACAGATGCTTCCTTGATCCTATCTCTCTCTTTTTTGATATCTCCCAAGAACAAATACTATATGGTCTTAGTCCAACAGCTTTCTTGCTCTGTTACTATCATCAAAACTGGTTTTTACCCTTTTCACTTTTGGTGAAAACCTGATTTTGAATCTTTCCCTTTCCCCTTCCATGTTAATGCTGCTATGTATTGCTTGTATGGCTTAACTTACTTCTTTTGTCCCTACTGTTCATGTGCTGGTTGTTTTGATTACTTTTACATTGTTGACTTTGTGGCTTAAATTGCTGGGCTCAATGCTGCTTGATAATGCTGCCTTGTTACTGCTGTGTATGCTGGCTGGAATTAAAACTGTCGCCTCGATTTACTTGCTGCCCGGAATCGAATTGTCGCTTTGATTTACTTGCTGCCCGGAATTGAATTTTCGCTTCGTATTGCATCCCGTCGTATGCTATATGCTTGTTTGTGAACCGATTTGTCTCGCGATTTGCAAACAAGACCGATTTCGCCGATGATTAATCTTTTTACAAGATTCTGAGGCCTAACACAAAACCTGATTCCCGCCGACGCCTAATGATGAGTCCCTCGACAAAAGAATAAATCTATGATAGTTTCGCATTTGTTTTAACTTTATGCTTGCTAACTTGAATTTGTTTCTTTGTTTCATGTGGCAATGGATGGCAAGCTTGAAAAGAAAATGGCGACATGAAGAATATGGATAGAGCAAGAATAGGAGAGCTTGAAAAGAAGACGGCGATGATTTGAAGACACCGCTAGAACATAGTTTTTTAGGATCTAGGATTTCTTGTAGAACCTTGCAAACTAAGAACATGCTTGTAACAATTCTTTTTGTAATATTCATGACACAAAACTTGAATGAATGATATTGAAAATTTAATCTGTGCCAATGTCGATAACAGCTTCAGAACTTGTAAACTTGGGATGAAACATATGAATTTGTAACAACAAATCTTATGTAGTTTGGAATTGATACCAATGTAAACCATTTGAGTTTGAATGGATGTTGAAATTTTAATAGAATTTTGAGTTGGTACTTGAAAGTGTCATAACTTGTATAGCTCGCAACATTGAATTAATTCGAAATGAATATTCAAACTTTCCTTTGTGCCCTTGAATCGTGTAACATAACCGTTCCAAACTTGTAATAACTTGGAATCCCTTTGAAATGTTGATGAAATGATCCTTGTATTAATCTTTGAATAAAACAAATCTTGGCAAAATTTTCCAAAACTCGTAATAAACCTTGAATGGACTCGTAACACGTTTTAGAACACTCGAATAAAATCCATTTGAAAAGTGTTCAAAATCAACTTGCCAATGTTGGTGCAAACTTAGGACTTAGAATTTGAATTTAATAATTTGAACATTTGAGTTGCCATAAAAATTCAATAATCCTATCTTGCCTTGTTTCATAGAATTCAAAATTTCCTTTGAACTCCAACTCGCGATCCACTTGCTAAAACATAAACCAACATTCCAATTGGCTCGAGAATTTGAACTTCCTTTGGGCTTTAGGAATTTGCAATTGCGAACTGGAATTCGGATGGATTTGCACCAACCACAATCCTTGTATCTTGTAATTGATATAAACTTGGATGTATAAGATTGGTCTAAAAACTCAAACACTTGCATAGACCACAAACTTAAAAAGAAATCCCAAAAAAATGGAATAATTGACCGATAAATCATAAACTTCAAGAAATCCAGAACCACGAACTTTGACAAATCATTCGTTTCAAATAATTTGGGTGGATACAAGAGAAAGTAACATGAACCAATATTCCAAGAAAGATTATGGAAAGGAGGGTAAATTTTGGGGTGCGACAATTCACAACCACTTTTCTATTTCTCACACAATGATCCTTCTTTTTCTTTTCTTTTTCATTTACATATACATTTTTTTTTCTTTTTGTATTTTTCTTTTCTCTATTTTTTTTTCTTTTGGATCATTGTGTCATCAATTCAAGGTTCTTTTTGATCAACCTCCCCAACTTGAATTTATCAATCCTTTTTATTTAAGAACATGCTCTTCAAAGGTTTAATCAACAAAAGGGTTGGTAGTCACAAACAAGAAAAATTTATAGAATGAATCATCATTGAATTTTCATAGATTATCAACAACTATTAAGTGGCCTACTTAACAAATAGTTAATTTGATAGATTCATTCCACAAATACAATTTAAGCTCAAAAGGATTCACAAAGATTCACTCACTCACGGTTAATTGAGGCCCTTTTGGAATTGATGGTTTTTCTCATAGTGCACAAAAAATTGCCTTGATCCTCTCTAAGTTTCCACAATGTCACAAACAAATTAAGATTAAACATGAATCACACGAGTTAACATAACTATTAGACACTCAATATTTGGTATAAGGTGGAAAGCTTCTCACCTTTGTGGTTTAAGTCCTAATGATTCGAATGTGAACACAAATTTTTTTTGTACATGCCAAGATATTTTGCATAAAGCACAAATTTCATAGACATGTTAAAATTCTACAAAACGATTAAAAATGTACCTTATTTGTGGATCGAGTTGAGAATTATATCATCACCATCACTTTTGGTGAAACACACTTACTTGCTTTTGAGTACCGTTGAAAAATCGGGACAAACCAAAAGAAGTACGATTTAAATTAAATAAGGTAAAACTTAAAATAAAATAAAGCAAAATAAATCAAAAGGACACCCCAAAATGGTGTTTCAAACTAAAAATAGTACTTAGGCTCCATGCCTACAAAATGCAAAATTTGGAATTACACACACATCCTGAAAAGGATGGCAACCAACAAAATCCAACTAAGTCTAAAAGAAAAGAGAAAAAACAAAAACTAAAAACCATAAAGAACTAAAATAACAACAAAGAAAATAAAAGAACATCAGTCCGAAGCCTCCAAAATGGAATCTCCCGGAGTCTCCGAACCAGAATCACCATCTCCATCATCATCACTCTCCTCATCCTCATCATACCTCCTCCTCTCTCATTTGGCCGACCCGCCAACCGCATAATCTCTCAAATGTTGGCTCGTACGAGTGAAATGATCCACTCTCGGCTCTCTAATTTGCAACGCCAGTTGCTCCATACTCTCGTGCATGAATATAAATGCTCGCTGATGAGCAAAATACATCTATCGGTTCCATTCTTCAGCTGGACCGGCTTAAGGAAGTGCAGCAGCTACAGGAACAGCCCGGGCTGCAGGGTTATCATTAGAGGCCCTACAATAGCGGTCACAATAACCATCATCAATGACCCCATCTATCGTTAGGTGCCCAACAGTAGGAAAAGCAACCCTGGCCCTCTTTAGAAGTCCCATGATCAAACCAGGATATGTAGGGGCACATTTTATACGCTCCCCCTGGAGGTATAACTTAATGCAACCTTTTTCAGCTCATTAGCAATTAACCGACCGAAGTCAATCTGTGCTTGATCAAGCATGTAAGCAATGAGGCCGGCGGTCTCCATGGGGATTGAGGAGGTGTGGCTTCGCGGTCTCAGGTTGTACAACGCCACACACAACAGAACACGGGCGCTTGTTTTGAGGCTGGACCGATTAAATTTCAGAGGTTGGCCAGCCCGGTTAAGCTCATATGAATGCCCGGATAAACAAATTTTTCTCCTCAACATATCGTGATCCCAATTACCACGAGCCAGGTGCTCATGGTAAATATCCAAATCTTCTTCTGGGGCTGTCCAATTGATGCCCAAGTAACTGTTGATTGCGGAGCGAGAGAATGATACCACCTTTCCCCTAACCAAAGAGGTAAACTGAAATTCCCGCCCCTCTATGGGAGTGGCATTAGCATAGAACTCCCGCACCAACTCAACATTAACTTTGGATTGGGGCTCACATAGAACACCCAACCCGTAGTTATCCAATATAGCGTCTGGGCCAGAGTAGTGCCCACGCTCACTTAGGCGGATAATTCTCTCGGACCAAATGTTACGTTCCTCGAGCTCTTTATACCGTGCCTCTTGAGCAGGCCCCAGAAACCTTGTGCCGTCAAAAGAACTAGGTCTTGAGGACCCAGCTCCAGCTGAAGAAACTCGTTGACGCTTAGGAGCCATCTGAAAACAACACAAAAATCAACAAAAAGTGACACCGAGATGCCCGTTAGAAATAAGTCATGCAAACAGCAGTAGAAATCAATCAACCAAAGCATCAAGATTCAACAGAAAAATTTTTCAAGATGTTGCAGACCGCGCTAAGCGCGCTCTGCGATTTCCAAAAAAAATTTTCTGCAAAAACAGAAATTTGCCCATGAATCAAACCCTAACAAGGACGAAAATCCTACCCTAATCATTATGTACAATCAAAACATCCTAGTTCTAAAAGAAAAGCCCTAAATTGCAAACCCTAAGTTCCTAAATCCTAACCTAAAAAGCAGAGGAATACGAAATTAAAGAGGGAAAACCATGGATAAACATACCTTGATGCTTGGGTTAGTTAAAAACACAAGAGATTGCAAGAAACTTGTTGATTTGGGTTGAGGGGATTTTGGAATTTCTTTGAGATGAAAAGTGAAAATGATGATGGTGAAAAGTGAACAAGAAAACCCTATTTTATGTAAAAACGAACCAGGCCAACAAGTTGGGCCTGGGTGAACCGGATTTTGAATTTTTTTTTTTGAAGAACACACAGACCGCGCTAAGCACGCCCTCTACCGCGCTAAGCGCGAAATGTTCTGTCGATGGGCTGCGTGCCTCGCCGCGCTTAGCCCGGCGAATTTTGAAAATTTTTGAAAAACAGAATTTTGGACTAAGAGACATAATAAAATGAGTACAACAAAAATACTTACAATGTTAGGGTGCCTCCCAACAAGCGCTTTGTTTAACGTCGGTAGAGCTCGACGGTTCATGCTGATCAAGGATCATCAAAGTAAGATGCGGCAATATTGCGGCTCACCTCTCCGCCAACATACCTCTTCAACCGTTGGCCATTCATCGTCCATTCACTCTTTCCCTCGGGGTCTTGCAAAACAACTGCTCCATAGTCTTTCACATCTTTAACTACAAAAGGACCGGACCACTTCGTCTTGAGTTTTCCCGGAAAAAGTCTCATCCGAGAATTGAACAAAAGGACGCTTTGGCCCGGTTGAAATTCTTTATGCTTGATCTTTTTATCATGAAACACTTTCACCTTTGCCTTGTATTTTCTGTTTGAATGGTATGCTCCGTCTCTCAATTCATCCAACTTCACAAGTTGTTCTTTCCTTTTGTCACCCGCCATAGAATAATCAAAATTCAAGAATCTGAGAGCCCATAGAGCTTTGTGTTCCATTTCAACTGGAAGGTGACAAGTTTTTCCATATACAACCTGAAAGGGGGTTAGTCCAATAGGAGCTTTATAGGAGGTTCGATACGCCCATAAAGCTTCATCAAGTTTTTGTGACCAATCCTTCCTTGAACTAGAGACAGTTTTTTCAAGAATTTTTTTAATTTCTCTATTCGATACCTCGGCCTGACCATTTGCTTGTGGATGGTAGAGAGTTGTCACCATATGCCTTACCCCATATTGTTTCAAAATTTTCTCTAATATGGTATTGCAAAAGTGCGAACCTCCATCACTTATTAACACCCGAGGCACACCAAACCGTGAAAATATGTTTTTCTTCAAAAACTTTATAACGGTTTTAGCATCGGCCTTCGGTGAAGCAATGGCCTCCACCCACTTAGACACATAATCAACGACCACAAGAATGTATTCATTAGAAAACGATGACGGAAATGGACCAACAAAATCAATACCCCAACAATCAAACACCTCAACTTCCAACATATTATTCAAAGGCATCTCATCCCTCTTGCCTATTCCGCCACTTCGTTGGCATTTATCACAACTCTTAGCATGTGCATAAGCATCTTTAAATAACGAAGGCCAATAAAATCCCGATTGAAGGACTTTAGTGGCCGTTCGCAATCCATTGTAATGTCCCCCACAAGGGGAATTGTGACAATGCCAAAGAATGTCTTTCGCTTCCTCACTAGACACACATCTCCTTAACAAACCATCACTACTCAACCTAAAGAGATAAGGTTCATCCCAAACATAGTACTTGGCATCGGCCAAGAATTTTCTCCTTTCATTCCACGTTAGATCTTCCGGCATTATTCCCGCGGCTTTGTAATTGGCCATATCGGCAAACCACGACCGCTCTTGGATTGCATACAACTTTTCATCCGGGAATTCCTCCCTAACCTCCTTCTCTTTGTCAGTAATTTCCACGTTGACCAGGCGGGATAAATGATCCGCCACCAAATTTTCAGAACCTTTTTTGTCCCGGACCTCCAAATCAAATTCTTGTAACAAAAGAATCCATCGGATCAATCGTTGTTTGGAGTCCGGTTTGGTGAGAAAATATTTAATCGCGGAATGGTCCGTGAAAACCACCACTTTTGAACCAATAAGATAAGGACGAAATTTTCCAATGCATACACTATTGCAAGCAACTCTTTTTTGGTTGTTGCGTAGTTAATTTGAGCATCGTTCAAAACTTTGCTCGCATAATGAATAGCATGGAAAATTTTGTTCTTTCTTTGGCCAAGCACGACTCCCACCGCATAATCACTCGCATCACACATCAATTCAAAATCAAGTTTCCAATTTGGTGCGGTGATTATGGGTGCATTGATCAAATTTTCTTTTAATTTTTCAAAAGCCATTAAACAATCTCTATCAAAAATGAAGGACTTATCTTTGTTGAGCAAGTTGCTCAAGGGCTTTGCTATCTTTGAGAAGTCTTTGATGAATCTCCGGTAGAAACCCGCATGTCCTAGAAAGCTCTGAATGCCTTTAACATTGGTTGGTGGGGGAAGCGTCTCGATCACATCGATCTTTGCTTTATCGACCTCGATCCCTCGTGAAGATATTTTGTGCCTAAGAACAATGCCCTCGGTCACCATGAAATTGAATTTTTCCTAATTCAAAACCAAGTTCGTATCCACACACCTCTTCAAGACGGTGTTCAAATTTTCTAAGCACAAATCAAATGATGCTCCGAAAACGGAGAAATCATCCATGAAAACTTCAATCGTCTTCTCGATCAAATCGACAAAAATGGCTTGCATGCATCTTTGAAATGTTGCCGGCGCATTACATAAGCCAAAAGGCATACGTCTATACGCGAATATTCCAAAAGGACATGTGAAAGCCGTCTTCTCGTGATCTTCCAGATTCACCGAAATTTGATTCAAAAAGTAATCTAAATATTATTTACGTATCTAAATATTATTTATGTATCTAAATATTAACCTAATAACAAATTCACATCTTTCTCAAAAATAAAGAGCAAGTTGAGACTTTCTCTTCTTTCTCTCAAAAAAAGAAAAAATAAAACTCTAAAATCAAAATTCAAGGTTAGCTAGTCAATTCTTTTTCTTTTTTAATTGATAATTTCTTCTTATTTATTGTATATTGTTTTGAGATATATTATAAAACATTAAATTATTATTATTTATTTTTTTGTGGAGAAAAAGCATTATAAATTTATTCACCAAAAAAATAAAAAGCAAAAGTCGATCGCTAGGATTGAATTATTACATTTATCATTGATTGATTGTTATAATAGCTATTTCTTCTTCTTATTTCTTAATTTTTTATTTATCGATTCAACCTCAATGCTACAAAATGTATCAATTCAACTTCAACTCTATGGAAATTATCGATTCAACTTCAACTCCGCGGGATTGATTAATTTTAATTTTAGGTTCTAAATTTGTTTTCAAAAAATGCTAGAAGGAAAAGTTTTTTTAAGTAGCTAGACGGTATTTTGATAATATTGATTAGAATATGATATTTTTTATGTTGTTAATTTTGTTTACGATTTAAATATATAATTTTTTTTATATTATATTATTTATTAGGGGCCCACTTTTATTATTAGTCATGGGCCTCTAAATAGTCAGGACTGACCCTATCATTCTAGAGATGTTATCGTTGTTCAATGTATCTTTGCAACGTCTCTAAGTGCTTTTTATGTGTTATATGTGAGTTTACTTGAAGCTTCTTACGTTTGTATGACCTTTTTCTCTTTTTGATGTTGTCAAAGGGAAAGAAGTTATGTGAGAACAAAGTCTAAAGATGCACATATTCAGGGGGAGGTGTGATCAAGACAGCAAATATTTTGTGAGTTTTACCATCATTAAAAAGGGAGAGTATATGAGTGCACTATCCTTTTAGATGTTTTGAATAATGTCAAAGCTAGGACTTAGCATATGTGTACATTGGACCAGTCTTATGTCTAGATGCACCTCTTATCTTTAGGAAACTTAAAATCATGTTGTAGATGTTTTTCAATTTGAAAATAAGTGTGAAAAGATATACATAGGTCGGCACACACGTTCTTTAGGTCGACTTATACTAAAACAATTTTTGAAAATCTACGTTTTTCAGAACAAGTCGACACATAGAGTCCATAGGTCAATATATGCTAAAACACTTTTGAAAAATTACGTTTTGTTATGTATGTTTTAGCACATATATGTTATAAGTCGACGGATAGAAGTAAAAATACTTTTATAGGTCGACACATACAAGCCACAAATCGACATATATTTGGCTCAAGTCGACACATACTGTTATTTTTTTTAAACGTGTAAAAATATCTAATTTTTTTGTTATATTTATCATTTAACACACATCATATAAATATCATTCATGCATCATTTCACATTAGTGAAATCATAAATATATAAAGCATTGCTCGTCATCTTCGACCCCTCTCTATGCATACACACAAAACTATTACACATAACCATTTTTGTTGGGTGCCATCTAGATTTAGGTTGATAAGGTCCGATTTAAGATTGTAATCAAATTGGGTTGAGAAATATTTGGAGGTTTCAAGATAAATTCAATTTTGGTTTTCTTCCAAGATCAAGGATTGGTTTGGGAGTTTTGCACAAGATTGTGCAATTTGAATTCAGCTGAGTAAAAGCTTTAAAGAATGGGTGTTCAGTAACAGTAACTAGATGATCACTTTGGTAATCTTGGGTCACAATACGTTTACAATTTGAATTCAACCAAGTGAAAGCTTTAAAGAACCGAGTTTTGTCAAACTTGAATAACGGTAACCAGAGGATCAAATTATAAGTATTGGATTACTTGATCGAGCTCAAAATTAAAGGAAGAGAAGAAGTTCGGATAAACATCGACCATAGGGTTTAAAGGTTTAAATTGGTAATTTTCTTTTGTAAACTATATTTGCAAAGGTTAATTTTCATTATCTCAATTCCATTGGAATTGTGGGCAAACGTACCCATAACTAAACTGATTGGGGAATTGCCTAAACAAATTATTGTGAATCTTGTTGTTAATTACAACAAAATTTAATATCAATTTGTGGGGCAAAGAATAGTAGCAATCAAAATAAATGGTTTGCAGCAATAATAATTCTTACACATAAAATATAACAGAATAAGGCAAGAAGAAATGAAGGTTTGTTTACCCAGTTCAATCAAACGATCTACTTTGTGGGAGAGAGAAACTCTCCAATTCACTATACTCAGAAAGTTGTTACAAGAGATTACAGGTGAGTTACAAGAAAATAGCCTTCGCCTTCAGGTTCCCAAGAACAACCCTGAAGGTGGCCAAGAATTACCTTATTTTCTACCCAAGTGTTTCCCAACCTCTTCAACCTTCAATATATGAATAAAATTCCCAATAACCTTAGGTAACCCCAAATGTTTCAAAGACCTTTGCCTTCTAAGGTTTCCCTTGAGAATAGCCGAAATCCTATACAATGCCTTCAAACCCTTATTCTCCCTTTTGGTGTAAGCTCTAAGATTGCCACAATGTAATAACAGAAGAGATACATATTTATAATAGCAAATATCCACCAACTAAAGGCCAAAATTATAATCCAATCAAAAATGGATCCATGGACTAAACCGAAAGAGGCCGAAACCCAAAAACATTATTCACGCCCGTACGATCACTATTCACGTCCGTATGGTCACTATTCACCTGTTCGTACGACTGTACAATTTACCCGATTTTTTGTTTTTCAACTTTTTGAAACTTCCGATTTCCGCGGTATATGCAATCTCCAAAATATGTTTTCTTTCTCTTCATCAACAAAGGTTTTAAGGCACATATACAAAAATCTCCACCTTGACTTTAAACCGTGTTGATATCAATTTAACCATCAACAACATGGCTTCTCTCTATCAGGTTGAAACTCTAATCAATCTCCTTGATCAAATTCAAACAACCTTTGAATCTTGATCTCGCCACTTGTATCCACTTGTTTCCAATTACCTTTCTTTGCCATGTAATTTAACAAGCCCACAAGTTAGATTTTTCAACCACCCTTGACTCCACCTGTTTTCAAATGTCTACTTGAAGGTTTTTCTTATTTTATTTTGTAGTCCTTCAGCCACATTAAAAACATAATATCCAAAGCTAGCATAATCATCCCTTTGAGATGTTACAATAAACCTCCTTACCTTATCATGAGTCAAATGATAATCAGAGATCTCTGTAACCGTTCTCTCACTACTGTTAGCACCCATAATAGGAAACTCCACCTCAAACTGAGTTTTTTCCGTTATAGTTTCTCCCGATTTTCTCCCTTGGTTATCACTATTCTTCTTCTGAAGAAATTCTCTACCAACCAAGTAAGTTGTTTTAACCTCAACTTTTCCCTAGAAACTCAATAACAACTCAGCGGTAACATGCATTTTTATCCCTTGATTTCTGCAAAATTTATTCCTGGTGACTTCTCTTAGAACTTTATCCCCGAGGCATAAGATAATGGAACTCCTGACCTTATCTACCATCTCGGTCTTCTATACCTGTGTAAGACCCGCTGACATCAATGCTCCACTCTACAAAGCATCAATACACTTCTCTTGAATTAAAAGTTCCTGCATCTTAATTTTCCACAACCCGAAGTCGTTACCGGAAAATTTCTTAATCTCCCATCTGCCCATGGTGCTCAATACCTCTTTGCTCCACGCTCACCGCACCACTTGTTGTGAATCTTGTTGTTAATTACGACAAAAATCAATATCAATTTGTTGGGCAAAGAATAGTAGCAACCAAAATAAATGGTTTACAACTATAATAATTCTTACACATAAAATATAACAGAATAAGGCAAGAAAAAGACAAAGGTTTGTTTACCCAGTTCGACCAAATGATCTACTATGGGGGAGAGAGCGGCTCTCCAATTTACTATACTCAGAAAGTTGTTACAAGAGATTACAGATGAGTTACAAAAAATAGTCTTCGCCTTCCGGTTCCCAAGAACAACCCTGAAGGTGGCTAAGAATTACCATATTTTCTACCCAAGTGTTTCCCAACCTCTTCAACCTTCAATAAATGAATAAAATTCTCAATAGTAACCCCAAAGGTTTCAAAAACCTTTGCCTTCTAAGATTTCCCTTGAGAATAGTTGAAACCCTATATAATGCCTTCAAACTCTTATTCTCCTTTTTGGTGTAAGCTCTAAGATTGCCACAACATAATAACAAAAGAGATACATATTTATAATAGCAAATATCCACCAAATAAAGCCCAAAATTATAATCCAATCAAACATGGATCAATGGACCAAACCAAAAGAGGCCGAAACACCCAAAAGGAGAAATTGTCAAAAAAAAGTCCGCAAAACCCAAAAACACTATTCATGTTCGTACGATCACTATTCACGTCCGTACGGTCAATATTCATCTGTCCATACGACTGTAAGATTTACCCGATTTTTTGTTTTTCGACTTTTTGAAACTTCCGATTTCCGCGGTATATGCAATCTCCAAAATATGTTTTCTTTCTCTTCATCAACAAAGGTTTTAAGGCACATATACAACACAAATCCATGTGTCTCTCTTTATCTCTCTTTTACTTTTATATGCAAATTGTGAAACCATTGATAGTGCAATCGATACATAAGATAATTTCTTTGCCTAATACATCAAATTGTTTTGTTGATTTGATTGCAATCTATGTGACTGTAATTGGTTCCCCATATCAACAAAATCAAAGAAAAATATGGTTTGAATTGATTGCACAATTTTATTTTGTTCAAAAATAGAAAGTTTAGATGAGGTTTTACAACATAAAAATTCCCTTGAATCATTACCATTGTGGTTATTTTTTCTTCTTTCTGGTTGTTGAATCAAAAATGAAAATTGGAAATCTAGCCAGCAAAGCTTATAAAACCAATTAACCAAATATTGTGATTTTTAGTTTTCAAAGGAATTTTTGTGATGCATGAATTCTCATTTTCTGATTTTGTTAATGGTTTTATTGATTCTAAGTTGGTCTGAAGTTTCATGCATGTGTTACTATATTTCTTTCTTTCACAGGTTAGTTTCTTCAGATATTGAAGGGATACCGATTTTGGATTTCATTTATCTTCTTGCATCTCATTGAGGCGCGGCTCTTACGTATCAAGGTTGGTTTTTGCCAATGTTTTCCTTCTCTCCTTGAAGTCCTCGGCATCACTTGGTGTTGAAGCTAGCCTCTAGCAGCATATACCCTTTTTTCACCTGCTACAACAAAATGTTACAAATTTAAGGCATAAAGTTGTTTTTTTTAATTCAGTATCGTTAGCGTTAAGCAAATTTTCTCCCTTTTACTTTTCCCTCCTTCAATTCTGATACTTGCAAGTTGCAAGCTATGTTACCATTTTGATTTTAACTTGACTCTGATAAGCCATTGTTTCTTATAGGCAGTTGATTAACAATTTGGTACTGAAATTTTACATATATCTTAACTCTTGCAAATGCGTCAGTAAATATGATCATATAAAAAAATGACTGAGAAATCAATGTCTAAAGAGCTATAAATAGCAAATGGCGGGCCATTTCACAAAGTAAAAAATTGGTTTCTAAAAAATTGGTTCCTTTAGTTGATTGAGACAATAGATAAGTTATTATTTCTTGTTCTAAATTCACAAAATCGATCTCTGTAAGAATAGGCATGCTTTTGGAGTGCTTCAATACTAGTGAACTTTGCTAATGCTTTCAAATTTTCATGTAACATATGCTTGTGGGAAATCTGAAACAGCACCCATTCCTTGCCAATAGAAGTCATAAAATTGGAAACAACAGTTTTATACAAACCAATTAAAAACAAACATGTGTAGCTACTATATAATCTCCTAACTGATTGAAGGAGATTATTGCAACGAAATTTCTGACCTGTTTCCTTTTCTAACCTGTCATTTTCTTTTTTCTGTTTGTTTCTTTGAAATTTCAATCAAAAGACTTTGTGCCAAGATACATTAATAATAGTGGGTGGGTTGTTGACTTGACAAAGTCTACCAAAAACATCTCCTACCACTCATTCACTCACTCCTTAATACATCTTGTTTTCTCATAATACATCTTCATTTCTAAGACAAACACAAACAAACAGACTTTTTTCCATTTTACATTCTTTTGAGTTACAACTTGAAATATGGCTGAGGCTGTTATTGAAGTTGTCCTTGATAATTTGAGCTCACTCATTCAAAAAGAGCTTGGCTTATTTTTTGGTTTTGATCAAGACTTTAATAGTCTTTCTAGCTTGCTCACAGCAATCAAGGCTACTCTTGAAGATGCTGAGGAGAAACAATTCACTAACAGAGCTATCAAGGATTGGCTGCTTAAGCTCAAAGATGCTGCTCACATCCTCGATGACATCTTGGACGAATGTGCCACTCAAATGCTGGAGTACGAAGGAATAAAGGACAGAGATTCAAACAAGGTACAAAGCTCTTTCTTATCTTGCTTTCATCCAAAACATATTGCTTTCCGCTACCAAATTGCCAAGAAAATGAAGAGGATAAGAGAGAGATTAGATGAAATTGCTGAAGAAAAGACCAAATTTCACTTGACGGAGATTTTTAGAGAGAAGAGAAGTGGAGTCCCTGACTGGCGTCAAACAACTTCAATCATTACTCAACCTCAAGTCTATGGTAGGGATGAAGATAAGTATAAAATTATAGACTTTTTGGTTGGCAGTGCTTCTGGTTTTGAGGATTTATCTATCTATCCGGTAGTTGGTCTTGGTGGACTCGGAAAGACAACACTTGCCCAACTCATCTTCAACCATGAAAGAGTTGCCAACCACTTTGAACTCAGAATTTGGGTATGTGTTTCCGAAGATTTTAGTTTGAAGAGAATGACAAAAGCCATCATAGAATCAGCGTCTGGCCATGCTTGTGCGGAACTGGATCTAGAGCCATTACAAAGAAAACTTCAAGATTTTCTGCAAGGAAAAAGGTATTTGTTAGTGTTGGATGATGTATGGGATGAAGAACAAGAGAATTGGCAGAGATTGAAATCTGTATTGGCATGTGGGGGAAAAGGCACATCAATTTTGGTCACTACTCGTCTCCTAAAAGTTGCAGAAATCATGGGAACAATACCCCCTCATGATTTATCAATTTTATCAGACACTGACTGTTGGGAATTGTTGAAGCAGAGAGCCTTTGGACCAAATGAGGAAGAGAGGGAAGAACTTGTGGTCATAGGAAAGGAGATAGTAAAGAAGTGCGGGGGAGTGCCACTTGCGGCCATGGCATTAGGAAGTCTCTTGCGTTTCAAAAGAGAGGAAATAGAGTGGCTCAATGTCAAAGAAAGCAAGCTATGGAATTTACAAGGTGAAGATTATGTCATGCCTGCCTTAAGGTTAAGCTACTTGAATTTGCCAGTAAAACTGAGACCTTGTTTTGCCTTGTGTGCACTGTTTCCCAAAGATGAAATAATAAACAAGAAGTTTTTGATTGATCTTTGGATGGCTAATGGTTTTATTTCATCCAATGCAATGCTGGAAGCAGAAGATATTGGTAATGAGGTGTGGAATGAGTTATATTGGAGATCATTTTTTCAAGATATACAGAAAGATGGATTTGGTGAAATGGAAAAATTTAAAATGCACGACCTTGTTCATGATCTTGCTCAATCTATTGCACAAGACGTTAGTAGCTGCATTACAGAATCAAGCCTATCTAAAAGAATCCTCCACCTCTCAACTTATGGTGAGAAATCATATGAGATAGCCGGTTCAATACAGTTGCATGGAATCAAATCATTGAGGACCTTCTTAACACAGGATTACACATGTTTAGCAACTCAAGTACTAAAATGTTATTCTTTACGAGTACTTGACTTTGAAAGCAAAAAAGAGTTGTCATCTTCGATTCTTCGTTTGAAACATTTAAGATACTTGAATCTTTCTTTTGGAAGATTCAAAACTCTTCCAGAATCCTTATGCAAGTTAAGGAATTTGCAGATTTTAAAGTTAGATAATTGTCACAGCCTCCAAAGGTTGCCATATGGGTTGGTACAGTTGAAAGCTCTACAACATCTATCTTTAAAGGGTTGTTTGTCACTATCAAGCTTGCCTCGACATATAAGAAAATTGGCTTCTCTAAAAACATTAAGCATGTATGTTGTTGGCAAGAAAAAAGGGTTTCTTTTGGCGGAACTAGGACAAATGAACCTAATGGGAGACCTTCACATTAAACACTTGGAGAGAGTTAAAAGTGTTATGAATGCCAAAGAAGCTAATATGTTGAGAAAGCACGTGAACACATTGGAATTATCATGGGAGAGAAATGAAGAGTCCCAGTTGCAGGAAAATGTCGAAGAGATTCTTGAAGTGCTTCAACCTCAAACCCAACAACTTCAAAAGCTGGTAGTGAGAGGATATACAGGTTCCTATTTTCCACAATGGATGTCTTGTCCTTCTCTGAAATATCTTACTCATTTACAGCTCGTGGATTGCGAAAATTGTTTACAGCTTCCAGACTTGGGGAAACTTCCTTCTCTAAAGAAGCTATATGTATCTAACATGAGTCGTGTAAAATACATATATGAAGAATCATCCAATGGTAGAGTTGTAGGAGGTTTCACAAAACTAGAACTTTTGATACTAGTAATGTTGCCAAACCTAGTAAGCTTATCAAGGGAGGACATGGAAAACATGTTTCCGTACCTTTCAGCAATTCAAATAATTGACTGTCCTGTAATGTTGGAATTGCCTTGCCTTCCATCTCTCAGTTGTTTGAATATAAGTGGGACATGCAGCCAAGATTTACTAAGTTCAATTCATAAACTTGGTAGTCTTGAAAAACTTTGTTTCCACAATCATAAAGAGCTAAGTTGTTTTCCAGATGGAATGCTAAGAGACCTCACTTCTCTAAAGATTCTTGTTATTAATGACCTTTCTAAACTTGAGCAACTCCCAGCTGAAATCAATAATATTAATGATATCCAAGAGATATATATCCATGATTGCGAGAACCTCGAGTCATTGCCAGATGTAGTGTCACATGGATTGCACTCTCTTAAGAAATTGCATATTACGAGCTGTCAAAACTTCAAGCTATCAGAAAGTTTTCAATACCTCACTTGTCTGGAGGACTTGATAATCGAAGGTTGTCTAGAAATAGAAGGTTTGCATGAGGCATTACAATATATGACTACTCTTCAATCTTTGTCATTGGTTAATCTTCCAAACCTGGTATCCTTACCTGACTGGTTAGGAAACCTAGGCTTGCTTCAACGTTTGATGATTTCTCTCTGCCCAAAGCTAACATGTCTTCCCATCAGCATTCAACGCCTTACTAGTCTGAAAATTTTGGGAATTCACGGTTGCAGTGAATTGGAGAAACGATGTAAAGAGAACACGGGTGAGGATTGGCACAAAATAGCACACATTCAACACATTCAAGTAAAAGGCCCTGGAATGACCTTCGGAGGAGGATATTATCAATATTATGATTTTTAGTTCTAGCCAAAGTGGATACTAACAAATTTAGGTTATTTCATTTTGTTTCTTTTCAAAACTATTTTTTTTAGTTTTTACTTTGCAGCCCCAAAATAAGTGTTACTAGATTGTGACGGGGTTTTGTTATTTTTTATATATTTATATGGAATTAAAAGGGTAGTGTGTGGGAAAATAGTTTTATATTGTTGAAAATTTATTATTTAATTATGTTATATAATTTATTTAAAAATAATAATATAATTCGTCATTTAATATAATTGTGATTGGTTGATGTATAGATCAGTCGTATATCTTTTATTCTCATTTATACGTGATATATTTTGCATTTATTTTAATTACTAGTGTGAAACTCGTGCCTTCACACGGGTATCCGTTCTGTTCCTCTTATTTTGTTCAATATTGATATTATTGCAGAGATAAATATAAAAAATATATATAAAATTATAATTTATTTTTTGGTTTTTGTTAAAATACCAGAGACCAAGAAATATTTGAATAAACTGTGTGTTTGAATAACACAGTGGAAAATGCATTATATAAGAGAGAATACAAATCCTAGTATTAATTACATAGATATCATATCCTATTCTAGAATACACTAAGGAATATTCTAGATAATATTCTCTTTATATACATATACATATATAATTATCAACACTCTCCCTCAAGCTAGAGCATATAAGTCAAATGCACCAAGCTTGTTACATATATAACTGATTTTGGGGCTTCGAAGGGATTTCATAAACACATTGGATCGGTACTAAACACTATTAGGTGCTTTGATAAAAATCCAACATTTTTATCACTTCAGAACCCGAGCTCTAATACCAATTGAAGGTACGAAAAACGCAAGAAAGGGGGTTTGAATTGGATTTTATACTTTAAAAATCTTTTATTGTAAAAACAATCTCTTTTTTAGAATGTTTTGTTATTGATAAAGAATGAAGAAACTAGAAAGCAATAAAGAACACAATATTTTTATACTAGTTCACTTGAAACATCAAGCTACTCTAGCCCACCTGTTATACCCCAAAATTTGCCCTCCTATTTCTCAAGACAATCCACATCTTCATGCTCAAGAGTTTCTCAAGGGTTGACCAGATGAACCCTCTCCTAAGCAATTAACCCACAATTAGGGTTTTGTTTCTCTCAAGAAAAAATCAAGTTATAATACCTCAAGTGGTCATCATACCGCCTCATATGTCCCAAGAGATCACCATGTCAATTTTCAAGTCTCGTAGCTCAAGTTTGCTCAGTCAATTGCTTAGATAGTTGAAAATCAGTTGTATTGAACAAAAGTCAACTGTGGTCAACATACAGTCAAACTTCATAATTTTTTGTCAACATCAAGATTTTGAAGTCACATTCATCATATGATCAAGGTTTGATCATGGATCATCAAGAAAACTCAAGATCTGATCAAAAGTCAAAGTTTCCAGATTAGGATTTTTGAACCAAAAGTCAACAGAAATTTGACCAGGCATAACTTTCACATAGTTTATCAGAAATTTTTTCACAAAAGCTCGTTTTGAAGGGAATTCAATTTTCTACAACTTCGTGTCTCACAAGCTTTGGCCAAAAATGCTTCACTTGAGAGTTATGGATCAAGACATTATAAGTCCTCCTAAAAGTCAACAAAAAGTCATCTTTTTGCAAAGAAGTGTACATGAACATGGAAACTTCAATGAAGGTGAAAACAAAAGGAGTGTTTAGAGGATATATTGAGATTTATAAAAAGTCCAAGAACACTTAAAAATGTTGAAAATTGAGCAAGATACCGGTTGTGCAATTTGACATTTTTGAGGAGGTACATGAAGAGAAATACTTAGCAAATGCAAATATTTTCCAAATGGGCCTAAGTTTTCATGATCCAAACTTAATCTTGACGTTATCCATGGCCTGAAAACTCAAGTGCACGCCCATCCTTTATTTATTTGATTTATTTTTGAATTTAATGATTTAAATTCAATTTTAATTAAATAAAATACAAAGAGTTAAGATGAGTTGGGCCTGATTTCTACTTGTCTTGAGGTCCAAGATAACCCATGCTAGCTGGAAATTTCGTGCACCATGCATTAAGGCAAGATTGAGCCACTTTTGGAAAGTTTTGATAAAATTTTCAATAAAATATTTTTGCATTCAAGACAATATATTTCCTCTCAATTCTTGACCTATTTCTCATGCTCTATATATACTCTACACATTCACAAGCAAAATAAAACAAAGAGATCCTAGCCTCCAAACACGAATCGTTGCCTCCACAAACAACCCTAAATTCACAAAAATTCTCAAGAAACTTGCAAACTTAGTTTCAAAGTTCCAACCTCTTTCAATCAATTCCAAGCACATAAACGTGTTCCTGAGGTATTGTAGGGTAGGTATATGCCCAAAACCATGGCCATAACACGTTGAATCATGCCATACACATACCTCTGTTTGCATTTTTTTCATGAATTCGTATTTTGCTTTTTATTGTGTTTTAATTGAAACTAATGTTCCTGAGGTTCATTAGAGAAGGTTAGATCGATCGTAGCAAGCTTCTTATGGCCTAATCATGAAACACCATTATTAGGGCTCATAAACTATTGAGCTTCGTATCGATGGTTACAGGCAGTTTTAGGCCAAGATAACACCACCATTGAACTCGTAGCATCCTAATTATTCGATCTGGACTATTTGTTTTTGTTTTTGATAGATTATTGCAGGTTTTAGAAAACCCTTCATCGGAGAAGGAGGTGGAAACCACCGTCCACGGTGGTCAAGGGTTTCAGAGGGAGACTCTGACTCTCGCGTGGCAAAATCTTGCCTTCTGATTGGTCCATTCAAACTCCTTGGGGTCCACGTGTGTTTTGCTATGATCCTATGATGAATTTGATACTCTGACATGTTTATGTTTAGTTTCAGCAGATGTTCTCAGGTGTTAGAATGAAACGTTGCACCGTGTTGAGCAGAAGATGAACTTAGAAGTTCTAAGAAATAACTTCTGGAACACGCATGTTGTAAAGTAAGATTCTGAGTGAAGATTAAAATACAACTTCTGATAGAAGCATGCAAGCGCAAACTTTTGATAGTAGTAACTTCTGATAGAAGCATGCAAGCGCAACTTCTGGGGTTCGATCCCTACTAACCCCCTTTCTTTTTTCTCACTTTTCTAACTTTTCTTATTTCCTTTTTTTTTATTTTTCTTAATTTAATTTTCTTTTCAAAATTAATTAAAACCTTTTCAAAAATCACAAAAAAGATAATTTTTTTCTAGTAATTAGGGTTATTAACCTAAAACCTTTTTTTACTAATTTCCAAAACATTTTCACTAACATATTTCTTATTATCCTTATTATTTATTTGCTATTCTGCATTTACAATTCTAGAAAAGGTGTATAGGTCGCACATTCTTTATACTGTAATACCGTAGATTTACATTTCTGCCTTTACTTTCCGCACCTCTATTATGTATCTTCCCCAAATCCATGTAATAGCGTAGATTTACATTCTTGCCTTTACTTTCCGCACCTCTATTATGTATCTGCCCCAAAGCCATGTAATAGTGCAAGATTTACATTTCCGCACTTTACATTCCGCACTTTACTTTATGCACATATTAACTGCTAGGGTTTGCATGCTAAAGACTAAAATCAACCCTAGATCACTTCTAATCTCAAGATAAATATCTGAATACAACACACTCGTCACACTTGCACACCCCTTAGGGTATCCTCTCTCGTTGTCTTTACGAATACAATGGTCACGTCCCTCGAACATAGGGATACCATTAGCAAAGACGCCTACGAATAATATCATCATAGTCATTTCGATACAAAGATCATAGTCCATCGATGACCCTCGATGTTGCCTACGAATACATGATCTCGTCCCTCAGTTGTTGCCTATGAAAAGTGATGATCATCCCTACGAATTGCTAAAGGTATCCCTACATGTTGCCTTCAATGACCATACGATGACCCTTCGATTGTCCCTTCACATCCAAACGAATAAAGTTACCTGCCAACTAATGGTATGGATAGCCTTATTCTAAAGGAGAAGGAAAAATAACATGGAAACAACCATTCTGAGTAGGTAATAAGACTTTGTTGCTTGCTCCAATCAAAATACTTTTTCACACCTCACACTTTTCAAATACTTTCAAAAACACTTTGTATACATTCCAGCGTGAATCATTACAAAGTTAAACATCTTTCAAACCAACATTTCCGAACACTTCGTATACATTCCAACGAGAATCATTACGAAGTCAAAGCGGGATGCCTTTTCAAATACTTTTTCAAACTACACAAACACAGAAAGCAATTTTTTCAAAAGTGAGCTAAACAACTAAGAGCCCGTAGATAACTACGGATGGAAAGGGTGTTAATACCTTCCCTTTTCATAACCGTGTCCCGTACTCAGAATCTAACGAAAGTCTTTTCCTGTTCTTTTCACCTTCCCTTTATTGGATAAAAGAAAAGTCGGTGGCGACTCTTGCTATCCGCAATATTTGCAATAAAAAGCAAAACAAACAAGTCAGTTCTCCCACTGTGTTACACCACCCTTCCGAGGTGATTTGCCTCTCTCTCTCTCTCTCGGACTTAATCCAATAATCCAACTGATTATTACACTTGCGCAACTCCACTGGAAGTGACTAACACCCGCACACACCAACTATGTGTGACTAATAACCTCTAAGACTAATTTTCCTAGACTTCTCAAGACTACTGACCCAACTGGTCTCTCAAGGAACAATCAAACAACAGTTTGATAACAAGTTTGTTTACAAGTAAATATGCTTCTACACAAATAGATTTTTAGCACAAGTAACTTGAAAGAATATACAGTTTTTTAGAAAGAACAAAAGCGTTTGAGCGTAGTGAGTTTCTTCGTGAATAAGTAGCGTGTTAGCAACTGTTTCTTCAAGTCTTTAAGCCTTTATCTAGAGTCATGCTTGTGATGTAAATGTTGGAGGATACATATGGAAATATGAAATTTGTGGCGGCTTGAGAGAACGTGGGGGACAAGATTGTACGCAACGTCCGTCCTTCATGGTAGTGGAATGAAACATTTGTTTGTACCATGTACTGTTGTACCACGTTAACATTATCTGCTAACCTTCTGTACTTTAGAGACTTCTGCGAGCATGAGTAAGAGGAGATAATCTAACTTCTGGTTAATCAAAACTTCAAGTCTTCAGATCTTCCTCTTCAAAGTCTTTAGCACTTGGTTTTGAAGAACCTTGCATCGTATCATAAGGTTGAAAGAGCTCCAAGTCTTCAGAGGATTCAGAACCACGTCTTCAGAGTCTTCACCGCTTGGTCTTGTAACCTTGTATCGTAACTAAGTTCAGAAGAACTTCAAGTCTTCAAAATATTTAGATCCGCATCTTCAGAGTCTTTAAGCACTTGGTCTTCAGAACCCTTTGTAGAACTATTGGTCTTCAGAAACTCGAGTCTTTAGCATCTAGACATAAGTAACACTTCTTTCTTCAGATCTTCTTATTACTGGTTTCCTTAGAACATGTTATCTTAGAAACATGAGCCTTTTAGCATCTGGACATAAGTAACACTTCTGTCTTCAGATCTTCTGACTGGTTTCTTCAGACTAACTTATCAAAGTAACTTAGCTTCAGATCCCTCTGAAACTTTCCTCGCTACTTGTTCATCAAAAGCTCTGTAGCTTAGAAGCAGAGCATTTTCTCTCTAATATCTTGGCCACGCCATTCATCAGAAGCAGAACCTGTTTGTTTATTCTTAAAAATACAATATTGGAGTAACAAAATTGTTCACTCAAACATACTCGTTGTTATCATCAAAACATAGAGACATAATTGCAAAACCAAATTTTGTTCTAACAAAAATATAACATAAAATTTTAATTTTTCCCCTTTTTTATTTTTTTATATTAATTAACGAATATTAATTAATTTATATTAGTTTATAAAAATTAACCAAAAATATTTCATGTAAGTATACATATAATTGAATAATACTCATGTAATGTACCTATATGATATATAAATTTTGATGCAACATAAGAAAAAGGGATAGCTTAGTGGTGAGAATTGTTACCATTATCTAAATTGTCACAACTTCAAACCCATTGTTGTTGTTAAAATTTTAGAATTTTTTAACCATTCAAAATTTTCAAGGTCAGCAAAAACTAAATAAAAAAATGCCAACACAACAGCGCCACGTCACTTATTTTGTTGACTAAATTGAAGGAGGGGGCAAAATAGAGAAATCTACAAATGATAAGGATGTAATCTATGACTTTTTTACATTATTGTTTTTGGAATTCGCCCTATATAATATGGTGGGATAATACGACTATTAAACTTTTTTAATTTGTGCAAATTTGAAAATATCGGTTTAATTCAAATTTTAATAACAAGAGGATGAAACATGAACTCCATCTACCTATGTTA
Organism: Vicia sativa; assembly: GCA_021764765.1. Classification (NCBI taxonomy): domain Eukaryota; kingdom Viridiplantae; phylum Streptophyta; class Magnoliopsida; order Fabales; family Fabaceae; genus Vicia; species Vicia sativa. Next base: position 132,239,257 of record CM038792.1, on the reverse strand, counting down.
CTCTTATAAATTAAAATATTTTATTATAAGGAGAAAAATATTTTAACCATTATTGTCAAAATTTTAGGATTTTTTAACCATTCAAAATTTTCAAACTTAAGAAAAAAAAACGTGAAAATAAAAAAAGAAAGTAAAATTAAAAAAATATTCCAACGTGAAAATATAAAAAAAGTAAAATTAAAAAAAATAAAAAAAATTCAGTTAGCAGCCACATCAGCAAAAAAATAAATTAAATAAATTAAAAAAGCCATCACAACAGTGGGACGTCACTTATTTTGTTGATCAAATCCAAAAAAGAGACAAAATAGAAAAATTTACAAATCATAAGGATGTAATCTGTATTTTTTTTTTTACATCATTGTGTTTGAGATTTGCCCTATATGACAGGAGACAAAATGACTATTAACTCTTTTTAATTTGTGCAAATTTGAAAATATCGGTTTAATTCAAATTTTAATAAGAAGAGGCTGAAACATGAATTCCATCTACCTATGTTACTCTTATAAATTGAAATATTTTATTATAAGGAGAAAAACATTTTTAACAGAAAACTGATTTAGAGGTATCGTCCGCATGTCCAACACTGGATTTTAAACTCGTAATTGTCCGCTTTCGCATGTTACAAAGTACAATTTTGAAATGTTTGTTAGAAAATGGTGTTTTCTTATTTTATTTAATTATCAGAATACTTAGATACAATTCTATAGGTGTTGGTTCTTATTTTTCTCCGATAAAAATATGACAAATGTGTTTAAATATCTTTTAAGGAGTAAAATTAGGAGAAAATTGCATATGTGTAAGAGAAAATAATACGCTTATCATATTTTCATTAGAAACAAGTATGGACCACACCTAAAGAATTATACCTAAATTTTTTTCTTTTAATTATATAGTGTTTTGGCTGTTTTTAAAAATTTTAAATCTGAATTTTTTAGTCAAACATAAATTTCGCTCTTTTTGAGTCGTAAATCAGTATTTCGATATTCCTGCCGATATAGTGAAACTTTTATTTAAAAACAGAATTGTCAGAACATAACAATGATTTTTGTAACGACTTATTTAGCCTCATATTTATTCGAGTCTCATTCAGTAAGGCAATCCTTATGTTTCTAACTTAACAGATCTACTTAGACATATTAAAAACAGTAAATAAAAAGCATAAGCCTATAGCATACATGATAAAATTTAACAAATTAAGAACCTGGATTAATAAACTAAAATTGAAACTTGCATATAAAATTGCTCCGAAGGAAGACTTTTATCCGGTATAACACTAGGAATTGAAAGAACAAAAAATAAAATTTGCAGAAGAAAATAACAACAACGTTGAACTTAAAATGCAGCAACATAAACTTAAAAATATACAGAAAATAAGTTTAGGTGAGGCATGCTCATATTCTTGAACAAGGACATGTGGAAACTAAGTTATTGGCCAAGCATCTAGGACGGGCTCATAAGTTGGCTATCAAGCCTGGTAGCCCTCATATATCTTACAGCTGCGATGAAGATGGATTAGTACAACATGTGAGTCACTAATTTTTTTCTATGAATATCTTTTTGTATTTTATCTTTTTGTCTAGAAATAGAAGGTTTGCATGAGGCATTACAATATATGACTACTCTTCAATCTTTGTCATTGGGTGATCTTCCAAACCTGGCATCCTTACCATTGATAGTGCAATCGATACATAAGATGATTTCTTTGCCTAATACATCAAATTGTTTTGTTGATTTGATTGCAATCTATGTGACTGTAATTGGTTCCCCATATCAACAAAATCAAAGAAAAATATGGTTTGAATTGATTGCACACAAAGTATTCGACAAATTGCTTAAGCCTATTTTTGTTTGGTAGTTCATTTGAAATCGATTACTATTGTGTTGTATTATTCAAACGTAGTTGCTGAAAATATATTAATTGTGTTTCTCATCTTATATATCCGTTCTATCAGTTTAACACATATCCGATCTTTTCAATAAAAGTTCGGGATAGACGATTGTCGATCCGAGATTATTTCTGCAAGTTAAACATTTTTAAAACAGTCTTTTAAATAAGAAAAATTCATCTGCTATCAATTCAACCCTCTCCCTCTAGTGTATAGTCTAATATCAAAAACTCAACATATACGTATTCACAAGCATTCAATCATGTTAATTCATTATAACATCTAACACAAGGATTATTCAGGTTATATGAAGAAGATGATTGTTTACAATTTCAAGAATCTTACTACTTTTACCACATGTCTGTATTGAGAGTTTGATACACCACTTATTAATTTGTTTCCAAAGCATGGTGAAGATGAGGTTGATTTAGAGAATATGTGGTGCAGAAAGATGGCAGAAGGGTATTAAATTCTTGAAACTCGCAGACTGCGAAAACTGTTTACAACTTCCACAGCTGAGGAAGCTACCTTCTCTAAAGGAAATCACGATATCCAACATGAGTTGTGTAATATACATAGAGGATGAGTCAGATGATGGTAGAGTTGCAGGAGGTTTCATAGAGCTAGAAGTTTTAGAACTAAAGAATCTTCCAAACATATAAGGTTCTCAAGAGAGGATAAAGAAAATATGTTCCCACAACTTCTCACGCTTGAAATAAATGAATGTCCGATATTGTTGAGCTTGCCTTGCCTTCCATCTCTCTGTGGTATTCATACAGAAGGGAAATGCAATCAAGAGTTACTCCATTCAATTCATAAAACTTGAGTGTCTTAATTACCTCACTTCTCTTCTTGAGGCATTGACAATTTTATTTTGTTCAAAAATAGAAAGTTTAGATGAGGTTTTACAACATAAAAATTCCCTTGAATCATTACCATTGTGGTTATTTTTTCTTCTTTCTGGTTGTTGAATCAAAAATGAAATTTGGAAATCTAGCCAGCAAAGCTTATAAAACCAATTAACCAAATATTGTGATTTTTAGTTTTCAAAGGAATTTTTGTGATGCGTGAATTCTCATTTTCTGATTTTGTTAATGGTTTTATTGATTCTAAGTTGGTCTGAAGTTTCATGCATGTGTTATTATATTTCTTTCTTTCACAGGTTAGTTTCTTCAGAAATTGAAGGGATACCGATTTTGGATTTCATTTATCTTCTTGCATCTCATTGAGGCGCGGCTCTTACATATCAAGGTTGGTTTTTGCCAATGTTTTCCTTCTCTCCGTGAAGTCCTCGGCATCACTTGGTGTTGAAGCTAGCCTCTAGCAGCATATACCCTTTTTTCACCTGCTACAACAAAATGTTACAAATTTAAGGCATAAAGTTGTTTTTTTTATTTCAGTATCGTTAGCGTTAAACAAATTTTCTCCCTTTAACTTTTCCCTCCTTCAATTCTGATACTTGCAAGCTATGTTACAATTTTGATTTTAACTTGACTCTGATAAGCCATTGTTTCTTATAGGCAGTTGATTAACAATTTGGTACTGAAATTTTACATATATCTTAACTCTTGCAAATGCGTCAGTAAATATGATCATATAAAAAAATGACTGAGAAATCAATGTCTAAAGAGCTATCAATAGCAAATGGCGGGCCATTTCACAAAGTAAAAAATTGGTTTCTAAAAAAATTGGTTCCTTTAGTTGATTGAGACAATAGATAAGTTATTATTTCTTGTTCTAAATTCACAAAATCGATCTCTGTAAGAATAGGCATGCTTTAGGAGTGCTTCAATACTAGTGAACATTGCTAATGCTTTCAAATTTTCATGTAACATATGCTTGTGGGAAATCTGAAACAGCACGCATTCCTTGCCAATAGAAGTCATAAAATTGGAAACAACAGTTTTGTACAAACCAATTAAAAACAAACCTGTGTATCTACTATATAATCTCCTAACTGATTGAAGGAGATTATTGCAACGAAATTTCTGACCTGTTTCCTTTTCAAACCTGTCATTTTCTTTTTTCTGTTTGTTTCTTTGAAATTTCAATCAAAAGACTTTGTGCAAAGATGCATTAATAATAGTGGGTGGGTTGTTGACTTGACAAAGTCTACCAAAAACATCTCCTACCACTCATTCACTCACTCCTTAATACATCATGTTTTCTCATAATACATCTTCATTTCTAAGACAAACACAAACAAACAGACTTTTTTCCATTTACATTCTTGAGTTACAACTTGAAATATGGCTGAGGCTGTTATTGAAGTTGTCCTTGATAATTTGAGCTCACTCATTCAAAAAGAGCTTGGCTTATTTTTTGGTTTTGATCAAGACTTTAATAGTCTTTCTAGCTTGCTCACAGCAATCAAGGCTACTCTTGAAGATGCTGAGGAGAAACAATTCACTAACAGAGCTATCAAGGATTGGCTTCTTAAGCTAAAAGATGCTGCTCACGTCCTCGATGACATCTTGGACGAATGTGCCACTCAAATGCTGGAGTATGAAGGAATAAAGGACAGAGATTCAAACAAGGTACAAAGCTCTTTCTTATCTTGCTTTCATCCAAAACATATTGCTTTCCGCTACCAAATTGCCAAGAAAATGAAGAGGATAAGAGAGAGATTAGATGAAATTGCTGAAGAAAAGACCAAATTTCACTTGACGGAGATTTTTAGAGAGAAGAGAAGTGGAGTCCCTGACTGGCGTCAAACAACTTCAATCATTACTCAACCTCAAGTCTATGGTAGGGATGAAGATAAGGATAAAATTATAGACTTTTTGGTTGGCAGTGCTTCTGGTTTTGAGGATTTATCTATCTATCCGGTAGTTGGTCTTGGTGGACTCGGAAAAACAACACTTGCCCAACTCATCTTCAATCATGAAAGAGTTGCCAACCACTTTGAACTCAGAATTTGGGTATGTGTTTCCGAAGATTTTAGTTTGAAGAGAATGACAAAAGCCATCATAGAATCAGCATCTGGCCATGCTTGTGCGGAACTGGATCTAGAGCCATTACAAAGAAAACTTCAAGATTTTCTACAAGGAAAAAGGTATTTGTTAGTGTTGGATGATGTATGGGATGAAGAACAAGAGAATTGGCAGAGATTGAAATCTGTATTGGCATGTGGGGGAAAAGGCACATCAATTTTGGTCACTACTCGTCTCCTAAAAGTTGCAGAAATCATGGGAACAATACCCCCTCATGATTTATCAATTTTATCAGACACTGATTGTTGGGAATTGTTGAAGCAAAGAGCCTTTGGACCAAATGAGGAAGAGAGGGAAGAACTTGTGGTCTTAGGAAAGGAGATAGTAAAGAAGTGCGGGGGAGTGCCACTTGCGGCCATGGCATTAGGAAGTCTCTTGCGTTTCAAAAGAGAGGAAATAGAGTGGCTCAATGTCAAAGAAAGCAAGCTATGGAATTTACAAGGTGAAGATTATGTCATGCCTGCCTTAAGGTTAAGCTACTTGAATTTGCCAGTAAAACTGAGACCTTGTTTTGCCTTGTGTGCACTGTTTCCCAAAGATGAAATAATAAACAAGAAGTTTTTGATTGATCTTTGGATGGCTAATGGTTTTATTTCATCCAATGCAATGCTGGAAGCAGAAGATATTGGTAATGAGGTGTGGAATGAGTTATATTGGAGATCATTTTTTCAAGATATACAGAAAGATGGATTTGGTGAAATTGAAAAATTTAAAATGCACGACCTAGTTCATGATCTTGCTCAATCTATTGCACAAGACGTTAGTAGCTGCATTACAGAATCAAGCCTATCTAAAAGAATCCTCCACCTCTCAACTTATGGTGAGAAATCATATGAGATAGCCGGTTCAATACAGTTGCATGGAATCAAATCATTGAGGACCTTCTTAACACAGTATTACACATGTTCAGCAACTCAAGTACTAAAATGTTATTCTTTACGAGTACTTGACTTTGTAAGCATAAAAGAGTTGTCATCTTCGATTTTTCGTTTGAAACATTTAAGATACTTGAATCTTTCTTTTGGAAGATTCAAAACTCTTGCAGAATCCTTATGCAAGTTAAGGAATTTGCAGATTTTAAAGTTAGATAATTGTCACAGCCTCCAAAGGTTGCCATATGGGTTGGTACAGTTGAAAGCTCTACAACATCTATCTTTGAAGGGTTGTTCGTCACTATCAAGCTTGCCATATGGGTTGGTACAGTTGAAAGCTCTACAACATCTATCTTTGAAGGATTGTTACTCACTATCAAGCTTGCCTCCACATTTAAGGAAATTGACTTCCCTAAAAACATTAAGCACGTATGTTGTTGGCAAGAAAAAAGGGTTTCTTTTGGCGGAACTAGGACAAATGAACCTAATGGGAGACCTTCACATTAAACACTTGGAGAGAGTTAAAAGTGTTATGAATGCCAAAGAAGCTAATATGTTGAGAAAGCACGTGAACACTTTGGAATTATCATGGGAGAGAAATGAAGAGTCCCAGTTGCAGGAAAATGTCGAAGAGATTCTTGAAGTGCTTCAACCTCAAACCCAACAACTTCAAAGGCTGGTAGTGAGAGGATATACAGGTTCCTATTTTCCACAATGGATGTCTTGTCCTTCTCTGAAATATCTTACTCATTTAGAGCTCGTCGGTTGCGAAAATTGTTTACAGCTTCCAGACTTGGGGAAACTTCCTTCTCTAAAGAAGCTATATGTATCTAACATGAGTCGTGTAAAATACATATATGAAGAATCATCCAATGGTGGAGTTGTAGGAGGTTTCACAAAACTAGAACTTTTGATACTAGTAATGTTGCCAAACCTGGTAAGCTTATCAAGGGAGGACATGGAAAACATGTTTCCGTACCTTTCAGCAATTCAAATAATTGACTGTCCTGTAATGTTGGAATTGCCTTGCCTTCCATCTCTCAGTTGTTTGAATATACGGGGGACATGCAGCCAAGACTTACTAAGTTCAATTCATAAACTTGGTAGTCTTGAAAAACTTTGTTTCCACAATCATAAAGAGCTAAGTTGTTTTCCAGATGGAATGCTAAGAGACCTCACTTCTCTAAAGATTCTTGATATTTGTGACCTTTCTAAACTTGAGCAACTCCCAGCTGAAATCAATAATATTAATGATATCCAAGAGATATATATCCATGGTTGCGAGAAGCTCGAGTCATTGCCAGATGCAGTATTACATGGACTGCACTCTCTTAAGAAATTGCATATCACGGAGTGTCAAAAGTTCAATCTATCAGAAAGTTTTCAATACCTCACTTGTTTGGAGGAATTGATAATCCAAAGTTGTCTAGAAATAGAAGGCTTGCTTGAGGGTTTACAACATATGACTGCCCTTCAATTTTTGATAATGAATGACCTTCCAAACCTGGCATCCCTACCTGACTGGTTAGCAAACCTAGGCTTGCTTCAACGTTTGATAATTTCTCGCTGTCCAAAGCTAACATGTCTTCCCATCAACATTCAACGCCTTACTAGTCTGGAAATTTGGGGCATTCCGAATTGCAGCGAGTTAGCGAAACCACGTAAAGTGAAGACGGCTGGTGATTGGCACAAAATAGCCCGCCAACACATTCACAACATACCTGGCATTCAAAGCTTTCGAGTAGAAGACCGTGGAATCATCTTCGGAGGACGAAGAGGATATTATGAATTTACTGGTTTTTACTCCTAGCCAAAGTGTAAAGAATTTAGGTTATTTCATTTAGTTTATTTTTAAAATTATCTTTTTTAGTTTTTACTTTCACTCCCAAAATTGTTGACACTTTCATATAAGAAATTTTTACCACATTTTGGAGAAAAAAAATTCCATTCTGCCACCATTACAGAAAAAAATACCAAATTGCCACGAAAATAATGGCCTTTATAATCCATCTTCCGCGCAAATTAATAACTTAATTATAAATAAGTAACGCAACTGCACTAAACCACCATATAGAAAAAGACATATAAGTTGGAGAAAAAAAATAGAATTTTAACAAATGCAAAATTTTAAATATAAATGTAAATTTTAAATAACTTATTTAATTGTAAAATGAACATTAATTATATAGTGTATTAAATAATTATATAAAAAAATTATGAGATAGAAAAAAATATTTAAAAATAAAGATTAAAAATTAATTAAATTAAAATAGATATTATGTTGATAATGACCCGTGAAAATTTTAATTTTAATTAAATTAAAAAAAATTATACTATCATGCAATTTACTTTTCATAGATAGTGGATTCTATCACTATATTATAAGGAAATATTGCTAGGAATATATTTATATTCGCGATAAGGAAATATTTATAATTTATTTAAAATTATATCATTTTGAAGTGTTTAACAATTAAGTAGAGTTTCCTAATCAACTTATAATTTTAAATATAAAGAGTTTTTTTGCCATAAATAATGCAATAAATTAGTTATCATTATGTCTAAATTATAGTGTAATTTTATTTTGAGGAAATGGCAGTTTTGAAAAATTGGCCATTTGAATAGTAATAGATAGATGGTAGATGACAACTGAACGAGTGCCCTAAAAAATCAGCTTATCTAAAAATCCGTAAAATGAGTATGATATGGACATGAGAAATTATTCACCAAAAAAAAACATATGGACGCGGGTACGGATATTTTAGTACCCACTCTACCCCATACATGCACAATATATTTATATATTTTTAATTTTACTATTATATGCACATGTATGCTTATCAATTTTATTAAATACATAATTATAAAATTTAAACTTGTACGTGTTTAAATAAAAAAATTTGTTTGTTTGTTAACTCAACAATAATATTTTTGGATTTTTTTAAATATTGTTAAAACATAAAATGACATGATAAATTACAATTAATCGATAATTTTTTATTAGAAATGTGGATAAATTGGTGCAGGTACTTAAGCCCTTATAGGACACAGGTGCAGGTACAAATCGCATGTATGAGAACGTGTACTATAGTACCTACTCATTGACATCCCTACATTCATACATATTAAAAAATGTAATTTTTTTTACGGGAAATGACTTACATCATTTCATTAGTAATAATAAATTTTATACAAGTAAATACATCAATGAACGTGTGAAAACTAGTAAGAGATGGAGTTAGTCGTATCAAAACATGAGCAATTTCATTGACTTGTCTTTTAGAAAACTTAACATGAGAGTTCATAAATAAATTATCTAGTAAGCATTTGCATTCCTTCGAGATAGACCCCAAATTTGTATAATTTGGACTTTAACTATTCACACTATATGCAACGCTTTTAGCATCCAACTCAAAGTCTACATTGTCAAAGCCAATCCTATGCACCCATTTGATAGAAGCCATGAGTCTTATGTAAGACCAAGATTGGTTATGCATCCGGTCTTATATTTTGATGATAACTTCACATGCTATTTTAGAGAACAATTGTGTACTCTAATGATTTTTGTCTAGTGTACAAGTTTTGCTAAACAAGTTTTGCTAAACAAGTTTTGACTGTGGTAAGAAAGCGTGTGATGTAATCAGGATCTAAACTCAACACTTTGGAAGAATACCTTTTGTCTATTTCAAGTTAAGTCAAGATTTTGGAAAGCTTCTTATGCAACGGTTCTAAAGAACATTAGTACAAGAGCTTATGATTGTGACTTATGCAAGGAATATTTGGAGGCCCTCTAAAGCTTTACTTTTGTTGTTCCAAGTTCTGAAGACTCAAAGACTTGGGTTCTGAAGATACAAAGTTTTGATCCTTCTACAACATGCTTCATCAACATACAATTTAGAAGTATCTAAAGATGAAGAAGATAAAGATCGAGACTAGGGATTATGTGTGATGGTGAGTATAAAAGTACAAAAGTACATTGTGACCTCTACTCTATATGGGGCGTAAGGACAAACCTTTTTGTATTATTGTCTACCAGTTTCACCATGACCTTTAGGAACAAAACAATTGGTTTTTGTGTTTCTTATTCTACCCTACAATAGATCTTTTTTTCAGCTATAAAAATAGGACTTGGAAGAATTTTAAATCAATGAATCAGTTCTACAAAACTACACTAAACCGTTGCACAAACTCTTTTAAGAGAATTTTTTTTGTATAGTTTTGTAAATAAACAAGGAGATTTTGTTTTTATCTTGCTATCAACACTTTTGTGTTGTTGTACTTAAACATTGTGTAATCTGCTTGTTTAGAAGCATATTTGTATACAGATCTTTGTAAATCAACGGTTGTTGATAGGTTCCTTGAGAGACTCTATAAGTCTGGATTCTCAAGAAGACTTTGGTTGCGGTCATAATGGATTTAAGGATCTAAAGACATTGTTAATAAGGTCGATCAAATTTATTGTGATTGTTTGTAATCAGGTTAATTATAGTGGATTATGTCCTTGTGTATAAGGAAAATTACCTTATGGGATGGACTGAAATAACTTAGTTAAGAGTGAACCAGGATAAAAATAGTTATGCTCATATATTTTTATTCTCTTATTAACTTTGGGTTTGAATTGCGAAAAAATTATATTTACTGCAACTCAATTCAAACCCTCGTTTCTTATATTTCTCGCACCTTCATCCTAGAGCTTCTCCAATAATGACTTCAATAATGAGCGAGAACCATTTTGTTCGGGTAGCAATGAAACAACCTTCATCATCCCTAATTCAAACACCTATGTCAACTTTATTATTAAAGAAAGATCCATCGATGTTACATTTGAGGAGACCAATCTAAGGCTTCTTCCACTTGTCACCCAGTTGATGTTTGAGTTTGGGCAATATTTGTTTTACTAGGCTTTTGGGCATTTCTTCAACCATCGAGTAAATGCATCGCTCGATTACAAATGATATCCTGAGAATCAATAGTCTGACTCCAAAAGTGATTATTCATGCTTTTCCATAAACTCCACAAAATAGTAGAGAAAATGGCTTGATGATCTTGATTAACAAACTACAAAAAAGACGAACAATATTAGTGGCAAAAGGGTGGTGATTATTTTGTAACTGCTATAAAACATGCCAAAGTCCCATTTTATTCTCCTTGAACATTGAAAGAATTAGTGATTATTACTTTCCTCCTCTTCCCCGCAAATGCAAAATAAAGAAGGACACTCAACACCTTTTTCTTTTAACCGAACTCTAGTTGGCATGCACTTCCTGCAAAGCCGCCACAAAAAATTCTTGACCCTTGGCGGAATCTTCATATTCCATATTAAATCCAAATTCTCATCAATTTTAAGATGAGAGGTATCAATAACTTCATTGATGCAAAAACGGTAAGCATTACCAACAGAATCATTATCATTCCTATCATACTTCCCTACCATTTTGTTATCCTTCACTGCTTCAAATAATGGGGTATTGAGGACTTTTTCCGCTGTTTCCTCCCCAACAAGAGAATGAATTAAAATTGAATTCCATTGTTTACCATTACAGCTAATCACGTCTGAAACTCTCAGACTAGCCATGATAAGTGTCAAATATGTCTAAATTTTGCTAGAAAAGTGTGTTATAGTGCCGAAAAGTGTTGGATCAAGCCTAAGAGAATAAGGCACAAACAATGGAAGAGAATGTACAAAGCAAAGAAGCAAAAAAAAAATTGTCATGGCAATTCCGCCGGGTGAATTACTTGCTTTAAGGTCACCAGGCAAGGACGGCGCAACGCAAAATCAGAGGATTTCCAGTGGCAAATTCTGTCAATTCCTCCGGGAAAATCCAGAGAGGTCGCTAGGAAATGAACTTGATACGGTTGAGTATGCTAAATCATTGAACAACTACGTAATGTTAAGGGATCACTATGACAAGCCTTTTCCCCATATATTGAAATTTCATTCTTTACGGGTTCTTGCCTTGAAATATATTGAAGAAGTTCCACCTTCAATTGGTCATTTAGAATATCTTAGGTATTTGAATATTTCTTTTAGTGGCATTGAAACTCTTCCTGAATCTATATGTAAGTTATGGAATTTGCAAATTTCGAAGTTACCCCATTGCAGAAGCCTCAAAAACTTACCTAATAATTTGATACGCTTGAAAGCTCTACAACACTTATCGCTGTATTTATGTGGGAAACTATCAAGCTTGCCTCCTCAAATATGTTCTCACAACTTCTCATTCTTGAAATATCTGAATGTCCTATACTGTTGGGTTTGCCTTACCTTCCATCTCTCTGTAGTATTTGTATAGAAGGGAAATGTAACCAAGATTTACTCGATTCAATTCATAAACTTGGTAGTCTTAAACACATTCGGCTTACCAATAATAAAGAGCTAATATCTTTTCAGATGGGATGCTAAGAAACATCACTTCTCTTAAGGCCTTGACAATTTGGATGATGCTTTCCAACATGTAAATGCCCTTGAATCCTTACTTGACTCATTAGGAAGCCTTAGTTCGCTTCACAAACTATATATTTTAAATTCTCCAAAACAGGCAAAGATTGGCCAAAAATATCTCATGTTCAAAATATTCGAATAGTACAGGTTTGTTTTTAAATTTTCCATTATACTCTACATCTGCTATATATTATTATGGATCTGTCACGGTTTTCTTTTCTTACTATTTCCTCCTAATGATATAACCATTAGTATTTTTTAATTCCATTTCACAAACAAAATGGAACATTCAACTTGTTTGTAATTTTTTGCTTCTTTTTGAACCAAGGTTGGTGGTTTCCAATGTCTCTCATTGATTCATAACACAAAATTTTCTGTTCAACAAGGTTCTCTTACCAATTCCATACCTAATCTACTTGGTTCACCATTTTGAATTGGTGAAGTTATAATTCAGATATTCACTTAAGGGAGGAGGCAAATTATTCACCTAATATATCGTCTAAATGTTATGTTCCATTAATATTATTTGTATGATGTTACTTTTATGCAAATTATTTGTTTGTAGTTAAATTTGTCTACTGATATTAAGTAGTTCAATACATAATGAGCAAGATGTCCAACTTTTGTTATGTAGTTTGCAGATCATCTTTTTCTATCTCTTTTGATGCAATCATGGTTTTCATTCCTGCACCTATATTAATTTTTTTATATACACTTCTTTTACAATATTCATTAATTATCAATTGATTAATTTATCAATTGATTAATTTATCAAATATTTAAACTTTTCATGTAACATATGCTTATGGAAATCTGAAACAGCATTCCTTGCCGATATAGAAGTCACAAAATTAGAAACAGCCCTTTTGTATGGGCCAATTAAAAACAGACATGTGTCTCTAGTAAATATTCTACTTACCGATTGAAGGAGGTTATTGCAACCAAGTTTCAGACCTGTTTACTTTTTCCAACCTGTCATTTTCTTCTTTCTGTTTGCTTCTTTGAAATTTCAATCAAATGACTTTGATCATACATACATTAATAATAGTGGGTGGGTTGTTGACTTGACAAAGTCTATCCCAAAACATCTCCTACCACTCATTCACTCCTTGTTAATAATCTTGTTTTCTCACAATACTTCTTTATTTCTCAACCAACACAAACAAACAGACTTTTTACCGTTTACATTCATTTGAGTTACAACTTGAAATATGGCTGAAGCTGTCATTGAAGTTGTCCTCGATAATTTGAGCTCACTCATTCAAAAAGAGCTCGGCTTATTTCTTGGTTTTGATCATGACTTTAATAGTCTTTCCAGCTTGCTCACAACAATCAAGGCTACACTTGAAGATGCTGAGGAGAAACAATTTACTGACAGAGCTATCAAGAATTGGCTGCTTAAGCTCAAAGATGCTGCTCACGTCCTCGACGACATCTTGGACGAGTGTGCCACTCATGTGCTGGAGATGGAGTCTAAAGGACTGTCACACAAGGTACAAAGCTCTTTCTTATTCTCTTTTCATCCAAAGCATTTCGCGTTCCGTTACAAAATTGCTAAGAAAATGAAGAACATAAGAGAGAGATTAGATGAAATTGCTGAAGAAAGGACCAAATTTCATTTGACGGAGATTGTTAGAGAGAAGAGAAGTGGAGTCCTTGACTGGCGCCAAACTACTTCAATCATTACTCAACCTCAAGTCTACGGAAGAGATGAAGATAACAATAGAATCATACAATTTTTGGTTAGTGATGCTTCTAGTTCCGATGATCTATCTGTTTATCCAATAGTTGGTCTTGGTGGACTTGGAAAAACAACACTTGCCCAACTCGTCTTCAATCATGAAAGGGTAGTCAACCACTTTGAGCTCAGAATTTGGGTGTGTGTCTCGGAGGATTTTAGTTTGAAGAGAATGACAAAAGCCATCATTGAATCAGCAACTGGCCATGCTTGTGCAGAACTGGATCTAGACCCATTACAAAGAAAACTTCTAGATTTGCTAAAAGGAAAAAGGTATTTGCTAGTGCTGGATGATGTATGGGATGATGACCAAGAGAATTGGCAGAGGTTGAAATCTGTATTGTCATGTGGGGTAAAAGGAGCGTCAATTTTGGTCACCACTCGTCTTCTAAAGGTTGCAGCAATCATGGGAACAATACCCCCTCATGATTTATCAATTCTATCAGACATCGATTGTTGGGAATTGTTTAAACAAAGAGCCTTTGGATCAAATGAGGAAGAGAGGGAAGAACTTGTGGTCATAGGAAAGGAGATAGTAAAGAAGTGTGGGGGTGTGCCGCTTGCGGCAATGGCATTAGGAAGTTTCTTGCGATTCAAAAGAGAGAAAATAGAGTGGCTTAATGTCAAGGAAAACAAGCTATGGAATTTACAAGGTGAAGGTCATGTCATGTCTGCCTTAAGATTGAGCTACTTGAATTTGCCAGTAAAATTGAGACCTTGTTTTGCCTTGTGTGCACTGTTTCCCAAAGATGAAACAATAAACAAGAAGTTTTTGATTGATCTTTGGATGGCTAATGGTTTCATTTCATCCAATGCAATGCTCGAAGCAGAAGATGTTGGCAATGAGGTGTGGAATGAGCTATATTGGAGATCATTTTTTCAAGATATAGAAAAAAATGATATTGGTGAAATTGAAAATTTTAAAATGCATGACCTAGTACACGATCTTGCTCAATCTATTACTGAAGAGGTTAGTTGTTGCATTACAGAACAAAACCAATCTAAAGGAATCCGCCACCTCTCAACTTATGGTGAGACATCATCTGTGGAAGTCGGTTCAATACAATTGCATGGAATCAAAGCATTAAGGACCTTTTTAATGCGTCAATACAATTGTTCACCATCTCAAGTACTAAAATGTTATTCTTTGCGAGTACTTGACTTCCAGGATATGAAAGAGTTGTCATCTTGATTTGTCATTTAAAATATCTTAGATACTTGAATCTTACTAATGGAGAATTCAAAACTCTTCCAGAATCCTTATGTACATTGTGGAACTTACAGATTTTAAAGTTAGATCATTGTCGAAACCTCCAAAGGTTGCCGTATGGGTTGGTACAGTTGAAAGCTCTACAACATCTATCTTTGAAGTACTGTAACTCACTATCAAGCTTGCCTCCACATTTAAGGAAATTGGCTTCCCTAAAAACTTTAACCAGGTATGTTGTTGGCAAGAAACAAGGGTTTCTGTTGGCAGAACTCAGACAAATGAACCTTGAAGGGTACCTTTTCATTAAACACTTGGAGAGAGTTAAAAGTGTGATGAATGCCAAAGAAGCTAATATGTTGAGAAAGCGTGTGAACTATTTGCAATTGAAATGGGAGATAAATGAAGAGTCCCAATCACAAGAAAATGTTGAGGAGATTCTTGAAGTGCTTCAACCTCAAACCCAACAACTTCAGTTTCTGACAGTGGTAGGATATACAGGTGCTTATTTCCCACAATGGATGTCTAGTTCTTCTCTAATTTTTTTAACTAGTCTAAAGCTCTTTGATTGCAAAAGTTGTTTACACCTTCCAGACTTGGGGAAACTTCCTTCTCTAAAGAAGCTATATGTATCTAACATGAGTTGTGTAAAATACCTATATGAAGAATCATCCAATGATGGAGTTGCAGGAGGTTTCACAAAACTAGAATATTTAAGACTAGATGAGTTGCCAAACCTAGTAAGGTTATCAAGGGAGGATATTGATAACATGTTTATGTGCCTTTCAAGGCTTCTCATATTTGATTGTCCTACACTGTTGGAATTGCCTTGCCTTCCATCTCTCAGTGATTTGCGTGTAAAAGGGAAATGCAGCCGACATTTTCTAAGTTCAATTCATAAACTGGGTAGTCTTGAAAAACTTTGTTTCAAGGATCATAAAGAGATAACTTTCTTTCCAAATGGGATGCTAAGAGACCTCTCTTCTCTGAAGTATCTTGGCATTGATGGCTTTTCTAAACTTGAGCAACTCCCCACTGAAATCAATAACATTAATGATATCCAGGAGATGTATATCATTGGTTGTGAGACTCTCAAGTCATTGCCAGATGAATTATTACATGGATTCCACTCTCTTAAGAAATTGTATATTGCAAAGTGCCAAAATTTCAAGCTATCAGAAAGTTTTCAATACCTCACTTGTCTTGAAGAATTACTGATCGAAAGTTGCTCAAAAATAGAAGGTTTGCATGAGGCATTACAACATATGACTGCCCTTCAATCTTTGATATTGGGTGGTCTCTCAAACCTGGCATCCCTACCTGACTGGTTAGGAAACCTAAGCTTGCTTCACGATTTGAGGATTTGTAATTGTCCAAAGCTGACATGTCTTCCCATGAGTATTCAACGCCTTACTAGTATGAAAACTTTGGACATTTGTAGTTGTGAGTTAGGGAAACGATGTAAAGAGAACACGGGTGAGGATTGGCATAAAATAGCTCACATTCAATTCATTCATGTTGAAAACCATAGAATACACTTCCAAGAAGTAGGATCAGATGAATATTGCTCGTATAGTTTTCTTCAGTTCTAGCGAAAGTGAATAAGAGGTTTAGGTTATTTCATTTTGTTTTTTTAACTATTTGTAAGTTTTTAAAATTTGAAAAAGAATATACTTAAATAGCATAATAGATTGAGATTTTAAATTTTTTGTTGTTGATAACATAGATATGATATTCAATCACAATTTCTATAAAACTCAAATAAATGTAAAGATATTTATAATTGTTTCAAGTTAGACCAAAATAGGCATACATTGTATAATGATAGTATAAAGAGAGCACTCACACTCACACTAGAAGACATGTTTTCTAACTAATAAATTTAGAGAATTTCTTATGGCACCCTAGATAGATAGGAAAAAAAATCCTATGAATAATAATAAATATTTTTTGAAATTGCATTTTCGGAACGCACATTTTTTTTCAAAAAATCATGTTTTAAACCAAAAATGCAAATATATATATATATATGGTTCCTGAACATACAGCTCAGACCATATTATTATGCAGATTTTGGTGCATTTATAAAATACGTAGTAAAATATAATTTTGATTAAATACAAAGTAATCACAAAATACGTACAAATGCTCATAAACATTATGTTCCAAAATATGATACGCATAATATTTCTCAAAGTGTTATCCAAATAATCCAAAATATGAAAAACATAAAAGTACTATAAATAAAATAAATCTAAAATTATTAGACTATTAAGTATGGCGGATAATGAGTCGGTCTGTGATATTCGCGACATTTCTCCGCTGCCGTCTGTAACACAGAGCCTCCTCAGCCTCCACCATGATGGCATTTAGAACACCTCTAACATAAGAGCCAACAGGAAACAGACCTCCACCAATACCAGCCTACACAATCTCTATGATACACCTAGGCAACACATCATGAGCATGATCGGTCCTAGCCTGCTCCTCCTCTAGAAGCTCCGCATTTGTTGGTCTAGGTGGGTTACTTAGAGCCTCATGTATCATATATGGATGTGACACCGTAAAGAATCATAAGATATATTCATCCTCGTAGCTCCAATCTTTTGGCGCTATGGTACTTCGGGCATCATCCGACACGAGATGGTAAAGATAATCATCAAATATATAATCCATATCCCTCTGTTTCACCATGAGAAGGGCACGCTCAAAGGGTGGTCTGGGAATGTGTTGCATGTATTAGAACTGTCGCATCACGCGCTCAGGTAAATAAGCAGCCGTCTTGCACGACCCGCATGCCAACCACCCAGTGAACCACACAATGTCGCCTAAGGGAACCGTCTCATGGTGAGCCTCATATGCATGGAAGCATATATCCTCATAGGTCAGACGGTCTATATACATCTTGAATGGATCTGTCGCCTGGTTCCCTCGGAGTTGGTCGAATGAAGTGGCATGTTGCTGAACCTCAGTATATGTAGGCTCAAGTGACCATCTAGATATGTGAAGGAAGTTCTGTAAGATCCAGGCATAGAACGTTACCGTCATTAGTAAGTAGAGACATCAAAGTAATTTACATAATAAGACAAAAATTACGTAAGAATAAATGTTACCGTCAAAAGTGTGATGTTGTTGATCATCTGCTTTGTATTCCATAATGCTTTGACAACTTTTGATACAAATACACCAAACAAGCTCCCCTTGTTTCGTGATCCACTTGAAATCGTCAAAATTGCATGTACATGTGTTGGTGAAGATTTTGATATCTATGATCGGAATGGAATCATAGAGCTCGAAATGAAATGATGTTAAATGTTCGTTGGAACAAAGTGAACACGATTCGAATAAAGGAATTGGCTCTTGAGCGAAATCTGGCTCGACTTGAATAGCGATTGTGATGATACATATAAAGAAGCTTGAAATGGTAGTAGGGTTGTCGAGAATGAGTTCAAACAAGTGAGCAAGGCATTTGAAATTCATCTGTGACGGGATAATTGGAAGTTAGAATATATGCTGGAGGCGGTTCGAAGACGCGTGGAAGCTAGAGCATAGTATTGCATGTTACGAACGTGGCAAGATCTCATAAGTCAGACCGTTATGGTCAAAATAGTATAAATAGAAGTCTTAATGTTAGGATTTCGTGTGTCATATCTATTGTACTAAAATTCAATAAACATTCAAAATACCACATGGCTAGGGAAACGAATGCTCGAATGATGTACGTATGATTGCACCAAACCTTTTTATTCAGTAAACATCTTTATCTTTCCAGTTTATCCTTTATCTTTGCATCTATGTCTTTTAAATCCTTTACATTCAAAGTCATCTGACTTTTCCTTGCATTTAAACGCTTTTCTTTTACATTCAAGTCTTTTACATTCAAGTCTTTTACATTCTTGTATTT
The DNA here is from genome assembly GCA_021764765.1 of Vicia sativa. Classification (NCBI taxonomy): domain Eukaryota; kingdom Viridiplantae; phylum Streptophyta; class Magnoliopsida; order Fabales; family Fabaceae; genus Vicia; species Vicia sativa. The sequence continues at coordinate 132,220,215 of CM038792.1, read as the reverse complement.
TACGTTTCATGCTTTTATATTCATGCTTTTACATTAAAGATCTTTTACTGTTAAAAACCATTTACGTATTCCTGTATTTATACATTTCTCTGCAAATCGAATCTTTATGCTTTCGTTTATTCAAATCAGTTTTATGATATTTTACTTGATCATGTCATTAATTTCTCTAATGTTGTAATCGAAATACATTGGACATACATAAAACATTCAAAAATAAGTCTTAAACATGAATCCTTATTTTGTTGTTAAGTTTATCCAAACGACCAATACCCCATAGGATCAATCTAGTCGATCATGCAAGTTACCAGAGGAATTGAATAACAATCATAACGCTTATTTGATAGTTTGGAGGACTAGCGGTTGTTTAACCAGAAATCACTGTGAACAAATTGGCACACCCGGTGGGACCTGTCATTGGCCGTTACAAAATTAAAATAAAAGAAAGGATTATAAGACATAATTATTATAAAAAGTTCTTTCTGAGTAAACGAAGTTTGTTGGTATATGAACCTTAGGAGTGGTAGAATAACTAATAGCAATCAACCCTTACCCAGAAGAAAAAGAAATAATAGGATGTCTAATCCAAACAATCAACAAGGAACCAAGCGCGGCTCTAATGCATACGCTTCGAGGAGCGTCCGGCGTGATCCCTTGAATGCGATCATTGCATCTTCGACTAGTAATATGGCCACGAACGGAACAAGTGGCATGTCAACAAACAATTCGACCCTAGGAAATACAGGGACCACTGGTTATCTTGGGGGATTTGTCCCACAAAGTGGGGTACAAACCCATTTCGCTACCACACCACCAACTAGACCACCAAGTTTCGATAGCAATAGACCCAGAAATCCCCCTTATGGGATGCCAACATCTTTTATGGCAGGTTTACAAACTTCGACTTCGAACACGTCACCACAATTAGGGTGCAGTTGGGGCTAATCAATTCATGACAAATAACCAAGGGTCAGTAGGTTATAGTGCATTGCCTATCCTAACTACAGAAAATCAAATAGCTTTTAGGCAGTTAATGGATGATAGTAACCATAATATGATAGGAGTGTTAGCGCAAACTATGCAAGAAATCTTTTCCCCAATAGTATAAAATGTAAGCGTGACAAGCAGAAAGCAGATAATATGAGTCGAATAGCGATTTCTTCGCTCCGAGGCATAAGCGAAACCGGGCATTGGTTCGGCGAACATACCTATCATCGAACAAGTTGCTGAAGACCCACCTTATAGGCCAGTCAGAGAGGGGGTTAATTTGGGGGCAAGGGCACAAAGGGTAGATGCCCCAGTGATTCGAGAAGAACCATAAAGGGGATTGATAGAACCACTAGCAAGGATCGAAAGATTAGATGCCCCTGATTCGAGAGGAACCACTGAGGAATGATGGAACCGAGGCAAGGGTCGAAAGATTAGAGGCCCGGGTTTCGAGAAGAACAACCTAGAGGAGTTGTCATGGTGGGTCGAAACCAAGATCTTGATCTGATTGTCCATAGAATTGAAATGACAATATCTTGGCGAAAATAACCTAACCACCATGATAGAAAGGATTATGGCCCAAATATATTAGAAGGCCAAATTATGCCTCCATATAGACTATGTAATGCATCTTGATTTGCCAAGGGGATACAAGATCCCTAAGTTTACAAAGTTTACTGGAGATACCAATGAATCAACGGTCGAACATGTTGCCAGATATCTGACTGAAGCAGGAGACATAGCAAATAATGAGAACCTTAGGATTAAATATTTCCCTAGTTCCCTCACTAAAAATTCTTTCACATGGTTTACCACTTTGCCTCCTGGATCCATAGATACGTGGACCCTCTTGGAGAGGTTATTCCATGAACAATTTTATATGGGACAATCCAAGATAAGTCTAAAGGAACTAGCAAGTGTTAAGAGGAAGTTTACTGAACCCATAGATGAGTACTTAAATAGGTTTAGACTCTTGAAATCTAGATGTTTCACATGGTCCACGAACATGAGTTAGTCGAAATGGCGGGTGACTGGACTATTCTATTCGAAAGAAATTAGACACACAATACTTGAGAGACATGGCCCAGTTAGCAGATAGGGTTCGACAAGTCGAAAGACTAAAGGCCGAAAAGGCCAGAGCTTTTAAAAGTAATAAGAAGGAAAGAATTTCCTATGTCAAAACGGAGGAAGTTGAAGACTATCACGAATTGAAGAGGTCGAAATAGATCTCATTGAATTAAAATAGGCTCCACCCTACTCTTATGGTATTAGTTCCCACAAAGGAAAGAAATTGTTGAAAATGAGAAAAGTGACAAATTCCCAAAGAAGGTATACACCTTGATGTAACAAAGTGTGTGAGATTTTCGACTTGCTTGTCAAAGATGGCGATTAATTGTGCCATCCAACGTCAAAATACCTCCTTTAGATCAAAGAAAGAAAAGAGGATTTTGTAAATATCATAGTTTTCTAGGCCACAAAACCTCACAATGTTTTCTTTTCAGGGATCTAATTCAAAATGCAATCAAAGAAGCGATTAAAGTTTCGACAAACTAAAAATGAAAGTGGACGAAGACCCTCTGGATGTTGCAGACACCAACTACTCCGAGCCTTCGTGCATTGGAGAAATCAATATGGTGGAAGCAGACCAGGAGACCACTCCATTAGGAGAAGAAAGCACTGAGGATGGAAATTGGGTGTCAATCGAAGACAACAATGGAGTCACTGAGGACGTCCACAAACAACTACAGGCTTCGATCGAAACAGTGCCATCTGTTGTTTCGAAAGAGATCCAGGCTACTGAGGGCCAGGAGAATCAGAGGCAAGAATTGACTCAGGCTACTGAAGGCCTAAGGCTCAAACTAGAGAGAGTCCAGATTACAAATCATGCCTCCCCTCAAAAAGAGATCTGGGATACCTTGGGTGAACCCAGTGGGAAGTTCGTTTATCTGGTAAAATATTCTGCCCCAGAGAGTTCGAAAATCCTAATCGAAGAAGTCAAACCCACAGGATGGGGAGATGATGATATAAAAGGAGAGGATGGAGATTGTAGCATTCCTCAGAAGGAAGTCTGGGATACCTGTAACACCCCATTTCTACCCAACGTTTATTATAAAATCAGAGTGCGGAAATTTTAAACTAAAAACATGGGATGTCACATTTCAACATTAACACACAAACAAATAAGATACATAACACTTTTTAATTCGGAGGATCTCATAACAACTTGCAATAACTTTCAAACAAAATACTTTTTATTACTACGCAGCGAAATTCATAGTTATACAACTGAATATATTATACTAATAGCAAATTTAAACATCTTGTTCGACTTTCAACATACTTAACAACTTTTTATTTCACAACATCACTTAGGATTCAACAAATTATACTAATAACAACGAGTCAACAATATAAACAACATAGACCAAGCGTTCCCCAGTGTTACGTATCAGAGCAATGACACCGACTTGAACCGACATCAACTAATTCTTCCATTCCTGAATACCTGCACGTTACCAATATAAAGGTAACGGCCAACAAAATAGAAAGGGTGAGATATCGAATAATATAAGCGAAAGTACGATAATTCATATGCTTAAGTAAAGGAACATACAATAATTACTACTTAAATCGATATCATATAATATCTACCAAACAACATAGAATCAACAACATATAATATCCACCAAACAACATAGAATCAACAACAACTTAAATGCGACTCAATGCGACTCGACAAATGCAAATGCATGTGGATCCATTTGGAGCAAAACTCCCGACGTAAAAATATGCCAGGTTATCGAGGCATTCAACAAGGCATAAGCCTTCAACTTACAACGTGGTGCCAATCCAGACCAACTTACAACATGGTGACAATCTAGGCCAACTTAATAATGCACATGCTATGTATGCTACACCGACCACAACATCAACAACAACTTAAAACAACAACAACTTAATCATGCATTAACTGCATCAACTTAATCAACACGATCAACTTCGACCTCAACAATTATCAACAACGTCAACAACAATGCAACTTATAATTAACATAATCAACTTCAACTTCAACAATAATTAACAACTTCAACAACAATTAGTAATAACAACCACAATATAATTTATAATTAACACGATCAAATTCAACCTCAATAACAATTAACAACTTTAACAACAATTAGCAATATTAACAATAATACAATTATAATTTAATTCAATCAACTTCATCTTGACTTTTGCGCATAATTCTCGGTTCTTAAATCATCCAATTAGTACATAAACAACAACGATTCGGCTGTATCAACAATCAAGCAACTAATGCGAAATTCAACAAAATGACACTATTTTAATTAACTATCCGTATACTCGAACTATCCCGTAAAGTTTCGTTCGATTCTGACAAACTAATTTCTCCGCTTAATTCGACTGACAGTATTATTTTCAGCACTATTTTCAGTTTTCTGCAACATCACCAATTTCTAATTAATCTACTAATTAATTCTGACAATATCTTTATTAATTCTGCATTATTGTGGATCATTCTCCTAATTAATCTACACATCATTATCATTTATTCTGCTAATATTAATTTCCTGGTATGATTTCTTATTGCTGCTAGAGTTATTCTGCTTCCTGATACAAATATTTGCTACTGCTACTATTATTATCTTCATTAAGCTAATAGTAAATTCTTGCATATTGCACTATTTTAATTCCCAAAACATAACCCAATTTAACTAATCCATCAGCAAGCCACGTGAACCATAGAAAACATGCTGAAACGTCCACCCCACACACCTGAGGCGGTCGCCTCACTCCTCTTCACTCCAGGGAGACGGGCGTCTCCTCCTTCCCACTACGTCTCTCTCACTCATCCCATGAGGCGGTCACCTCCACCCTTCTTCCTCCAAGGGGCGGTCGCCTCCATCCCTATAGCAACGTGCAAAAATCTTCTTCCTTATTCCCAGCCACAGTATCGATTCATTATAAATATTGCAACGATTACTCATATGTTAATTGCACACAACACAAATTGGCAATATAATTCATTCCAGCACATAAATTCATCGACGAAATAAGATTAGCAGTATAATTATGCAGCCCTAAACCCCACGAACCATCCTACAATCGATTAAAAAACTTGAACCCCACCCCTTACCTTTGGATTGACGGGAACTCGGAAATTCGATCAGAATAACGGAACTCTCGGACAGCAACGATCCCTCCTAGCACCTTGTTTCCAACTTTCTTCCTTTCTCTCTCCTTCTGGGTTTTTTTCTCCACGGCTAGGGTTTTCTTTTTGTTTTTGCAAGCAACATTCACTCCTTATTTTACTAGGTTAATTCAATATATAGTAGCTTCTAATAAAATTGTTTTATTAAATAATTCTCCCCAAAAATACTAATTTTCTCTTATAACTAATATACTACATTTTATTTATTAATTCCAAATAATAGAATAATTCTAGTATTATTTTTATTCTAACTATTAGCCTTATATTTCTCCTTTTATATCTCTTATTTATTTAAACTTAATTCCTTCTCTTATAATTAAATCCAACTAATAATATTATTATAATAATAAAATAGTAATAATAATAATAATATTTCTATTATTTCTACTTCTAACACCAAATAAATAACTCTATTAATTCCACACTTATTTCTAATATTATTTTCAATAATATTCTACCACAAAATTAATTCATCACTAATTATTCTAGTTAATTAATCTCTACTCATAATAATAATTCTCCGACTAAACTGATTATTTCACTTAAATAAACTGGTCCAATAAACAAATACTATTATTCTTAATATTAATCCTCCAATAACACCAACCAAATAATTCGACTTAAACTTAATAATCCAAATATGTCTCTTAAATAATGCCAATAAATTCAATTACTCCGATTAATTCTCAAACTTCGTCTAATTCCAATAATTAAATCTTTTAATAATTTAATTAACTAATTAATTAAATTCGGGGCGTTACAATACCCTAGGAGAACCCAGTGGAAAATTTGATTACCTAGTAAAATACTCTGCCCCAGAAAGTTCAAAGATTCGAATCGAAGATGTCAAACCATCAGGATGGGGAGATGATGTCGAAAAAGGGGAAGACGTAGATGTCAACATGGTGGATGTGGAGAGACCTCGTTCTGAGATGGAGGAGATGGAAAGATACCTAGAAAAGGAAAAGTACAAAATGGAGGATGGCTATGCTGTAGATGTCACCCTCAAAGATTATCTCATGTTATGCCACGAGGGAAATGCTGAAATGATGCTATGTCCCAGATGCAGCATTATCTGCAACCAGAGAATCGCTGCAGATTTTGAGAGGAAACAAAGAGCTCGAACTGGAATCAACTAGCGTCAAGATAACCAATTATTCAGATGTTACCCTAGAGCTGGGGAGAGTTTGTTGGAGTTTTTAGTTCGCTGTCACAAAGGAGCAACCAAGTGCCCGATTTGCCCAAGATGTTCAGCAACATATGACCAGAACATGGCGGGAGCATTCGAAACTATTCCCTTCGCCCCATGCTAGAATCACAAGGAGGTTGGTCAGATGAGTCAACACTTCGAGGGTAGTCATACTCAACGAAAGCCTGATAGTCCCTATCCAAAAGGTGCTCGAAGGGTGACATTCAAAATCCCTGCTGAAGTCCCAACAGACAAATGACTGCAAGTCAAAACCAATAAAGGGAAGGATAAATGGAGAAGCAATGAGCGAAATGCACATCACGCCATGGTATATAGGAGACAATTCAACACTGCAAAGAGGGAAGAATTGAGACTGGAAAATTACAAAGGGAAAAACCCCATATCTAGGTCACAATGGCGAAGGCAACAGCGAATTAGAAAGGCTGAAAGGGAAGCTTTGGCAGACAAAGGAGCCGCTTCGACCAACAACAAGGAAATGTCAAGTACCAACAAACCAACAACAAGTAAGCAACCTGAAAACAAACCTCCAGTTAATAGGAGGCTTTTCTCTAAAACACTACCAGATGAATCGAAAGAATACACTCCAAGTCCAGAAGAAGACGAGGATATGTTGACGGATAACTTCGAATCAGAAGAGGGGGAGTCCTCACTCAATTTAAACTGTAATGTGGTATCTGTACTACCTTCTGAGTTTGGACAAGAGACTGAGATCGAAGAGCACGAAGAAGATGATACCATAGATTTAATGAAACACAGACCAGTTTGCTACTATGTAATGGATAACGGCGCGGTCGAAGAGCAAAACGCATTCTTCGAACACCCAGAGCCAGCAATGAAGAATCATTTGAAGCCATTGTTCATTCGAGCAAAGGCAGGAGCCCATAGAGTGAACAAGGTCTTAGTGGATGGAGGCGCTGCAGTAAATTTAATGCCTCAATTCATGCTAAAAAAGTTAGGAATACAAGAAGGTGATGTCAAACCACACAACATGGTCCTATCCAATTATGAAGGGAAAGTAGGTCAAACGTTAGGGGTGGTGCAAGTGGATTTAACCGTTGGATCGAGCTGCAGACCCACCATGTTCATGGTGATCGAAGCTAAGGCCAATTACAACTTGTTGCTGGGAAGAGAGTGGATCCATGGCGTAGGGGCAGTTCCTTCGTCAATGCACCAGAGGTTAGTTTTGTGGAGAGAAGATGGTATAGTGGAGAATATTGAAGCAGACCAGAGTTACTTTATGACAACAGTCAATTTAGTCAACAAAAGGAATTATGACAAGTACCTGGCAAGAATAGCCCCTTGTACCCCAAATGATGAAATGAAAGAAGTAAGGGATGCGCATTACTTTATGACCCTTCGCCATGATGGCATGCACTGGGATAGGAAGATAATTAAAGGAGATGAAGGAGTCGAAGGCACTTAAAAACGGCGGCTTCGACAACCTTGCTCATGGAATCTTCTTTCTTGAAAAATTTCGCCTATATGGAATGAATGGAAGCGCTTGGAGGCTGCAATAGAAAATATAATTGAAGTAAACGAACTCGAAGGGAATGGTTCAAAAGACACACCCTGTGAAGAAAACGAAATAGATCAAAGGCTTGATGCCATTTATGACACAGAACCCTTGGGCTTCAAGAAAGATCCTACAAACTCAGGTGCCAAAATGTTAGCACAAGATCCGCTCGAAGAGGTGAATCTGGGATGACAACACAAAAGAATAACCTACATAAGCACAAAACTCATTCAAGCTTCAAGCAAGAGATCAAGTCCTCAAGAAAACAAAGATTGCTGCGTGGGACTATGATGCTGGTTTGAAGAGAGTTAGTGGAGCACAGACTTCCAATTAAGGATGGCAAGCCCATCAAGCAAACCCCGAGAGATTCGCACCAATGCTTACAAAGATCAAAGCGATTTGCTGCGTTGCAAATTCATCGAACCACAAGGTATGTCGAATGGTTAGCAAATATAGTACATTAAGAAAATGGTTCTCGAGAATATGCATAGACTTTAGGGATTTAAACACTGCAACCCCAAGGATCATACTACATATGCATGGCGAAATGTTAATAGACTCTGCGAATTCGAATACCTAAGTATGCTAGATAGATGGATATTTATAATCGATTTTATTCTTTGAAGATGTTGCTAAAACAACATTTCGTTGCCCAAGCCTTAGGCACCTACGAATGGATAATGATGCCTTTTGGTTTAAAAAATACTGGGGCAACTTACCAAAGAGCAATGAATTTAATATTTCATGATTTTATTGAGACATTCATGCGGTGTATATTGATGATATAGTCATCAAATCCATATCTGCCCCCATTTGCATCATTTGAGCCAAGCATTGAAAGAATGAGAAAACATGGCTTAAAAATGAATCCATAAATGTGCATTTTGTGCATTTCCTTGGCTTTGTGGTCCATAAAAAAAGCAATCGAAATAACCAAAGCCATCATGGAGACTAAAGCACCCACATCGAAAAAGCTGCAATCTTTCAAGATTAACTTTCTCGGAAGATTCATTTCGAATCTAAGCGAAACTCAAGCTTTCTCTCTACTTCGTTTAAGCAAGGCCAAGCCTTGGAACAAGCACATCGAGGCCTTTGACAGATTAAAAGATATCTCTCTCACCTCCTATCTTGTCTCACCCTGACCCATACACATATCGCCGTTTACCATAGGTAGTATGTTAGCACAAGAAGATAGTAATGGCATCGAAAGAGCCATATATTATTTAAGTAGGGTATTGAATGATAAACTAGATATAGCAACATAGAAAAGTTATGTCTCTTTTATACTTTTCTTGTATGAAACTTAAGTATTATATAAAACCTGTTGATGTTTACGTTTCATCTCATTTCGATGTTATCAAACATATGCTTTCAAAACCAATAATGCATAGCAGAATTGGTAAATGGGCTCTAGCCTTGACAAAATAATCTTTAACTTTCATGCCTTTCAAAGGTCATGATTATGATTTCATTGTGGACCATTCAAAAAGGTTGTCATGGGTTACGTCGAAATGCAACCTTGGAAATTATACTTTGATGGTTCGACCCACAAGGAGGGTAGTGGTGTTGGAGTTCTCATAATTTCTCCTGAAGGAATTCCAACAAAATTCAAGTATAAGTTAGATGGTCCTCGTTGCTCGAACAACGAAGTTGAGTAAGAAGCACTTATTGTTGGACTTGAAGCTTTGTTGGAATTGGGGGCAACTAGAGTCGAAATTAAAGGTGACTCAGAGTTAGTGGTCAAGCGGATAACAAAGGACATAAAAAGAATAAATGACTTACTTTGTCATAGTTAACAGGTTTCTAAAACAATTCGAATACATGGATATTCAACACATACCAAGAATAGAAAATCAAGAAGCAAATGACTTAGCACAGTTGGCTTCAGGGTATAAAGTTTCTACCAAAAACTTTAAAGAATTGGTTGAAATAAGAGGAAGGGTCATGGCTACTAGACTCACACCTTCAGATTTGGAAAATATCAAATTAGGTTGTAGTGATAAAGATAGATTCGAAGTATTAGCCATAGATACCTTGTCAGATACAGATTGGCAAAGTCCACTGGTGAGCTACTTAAAAAACCCAACATCCAATGTAGATAGGAAGATAAAATATAGAGCATTATCATATGTCCTTATGGAAAATGAATTGTTCAAAAACCCCGTATTACTCAAATGCAGGAGAAAGTGAGGCATATCTAGCGTTATCGAAGTCCACAATGGGGCATGTGGGGCACATCATAAAATGAAATGGTTGTTATTTCGATATGGTATGATCCCAACATGCTCAAAGATTGTATAGATTTCGCTAAAGGATGTGAAGAATGTCGAGCATGCATTCAACATGCCCCAGTGAGTTATTCGATCATTAAACCATGGCCCTTTAGAGGATGGGCATTGGATTTAATAGGAGAAATCAACCCTGCTTCATCTAAAGGTCAGAAATATATCTTGGTAGGAATAGACTACTTTACCAAGTGGATCGAAGCTATACCATTGATAGCTGTAGATCAAGAGGCTATTATTGAGTTCATACAGAAACAAATCATCTATAGGTTCAGATTGCCAGAGAGCATAACCACAGACCAAGATTCTGTGTTTACTGGTAGAAAGATGCAAGAATTTTCCCAGGAGATGGGGTTTAGATTACTAACATCAACACCATATTATGCTCAAGCAAATGGTCAGGTCGAAGCAGCCAATAAAGTAATAATAGGTTTGATTAAAAAACATGTTGGTAAAAAGCCAAAGAATTGGCACAAGACTTTAGACCAAGTATTATGGGCTTGTAGGACATCTCCTAAAGAAGCTACTAACACCACACCTTTCCAACTAACATTTGGTCATGATGCAGTCTTACCAGTAGAAATTCATCTACAATCAGTTCGAATACAAAGACAAAACGAAATCCCATCTTCATTATATTGGGAAATGATGATGAATGAGTTAGTTGAGTTGGATGAAGTTAGATTACATGCATTGGAAATCCTAATGAGGCAAAAGGAAAGAGTGGCCAGGGCATATAACAAAAGGGTGAAAGGTAAAACATTCAGTACTAATGACTTAGTATGGAAAGTTATATTACCCATGGACAAGAAGAATAAAGCATTAGGTAAATGGTCACCTCATTGGGAAGGACCTTTTCGAATAGTGAAAACATTTTCAAATAACGCATATGAGATCGAAGAGTTGGCGGATGATAAACGAATCCTAAAGGTTAATGGGAAATATTTAAAGAAATATAAACCACGCCTGCAGGAGATTCGAATAGTAACAGCATAATCACAAACAATGTAAAGGAATGCCAAAATGGTGATATTAAGATTGCCAAAATGGCATTGTTTTAGGTGTCATAGACAAATAGTTAAATAAAATACAAGATTCATTAAACGAACAATCTTCAGAAATGGGTATTGTTCCTTAATCGATCGAAGATATTCCGAAAAGACTTAAGCCTTTGTTGAGTGAAGCGCTTGGCTCCTTCCAGGATAGCAACTTCACCCTTAAGTTGCTCAGCTGCTTCGGTCTCTGCAAGTCCTTTATTGAGGAGCTCTTCGAATCGATTTCCAAAAGTGTTGGTGTCATATGCCATCTGCTGCTGTTGGACCTCCTTAATTTTATGTTGAAGCTCTTGAATCTGTTTCTCCCAGAGAAGAATGGATTGAGCTCGAAGCTCATAATCAGTTTTAGCTTGCTTGATATGCAGGGCATGCTCTTCAGCTTCTTTAGAAAGCTTCGAAGCATGCTCATAAGCAGCATCCGTTGCAGTTCGCTTCTCTTGAACCTTGTTGGTAGCAGATTCATCTTGGAGGAGACACCCAGTCACGTTGTCTAGCAGAGATTGGAGTTCGAATAAGATGGTGCTAACTTCGAGAGAACAGTTGGTGAGGTCAACTTGGTTGAGAAGTCCCTTCATAATGAAGCAGGCTGTACTATCTTTCTTTAGTACTTCGAATAGATCCACATCAAGGATTGTCTTCCTAATCTTGTGAAGAAGTACAACCCTATCATCAGAAGGCATTGAATCAGCATTCGAACCAGCACCAGCTTTAGGAAGAGGGGTATCTCTCTGAGCTAGCTTAGCCTTCATATACCCAATAGGGTCATTTCGTTTTAAGAGGGCTAACTCCTCTTCAACTGTTTGACATTGAGAGGACTCAGGAATTTCCATGCGCAATGGCGTAGCATCCATCTCGAACTCCATTGGCTCATTGGTGGGGACACCATCACCTTCATTATTTTCTTCCTCATCATCATCTTCGTCATCACCAACCAGGTCCACCACTTCGATGTCATCATCTTCATTACCATGAGCATCGGACTCCGTTCCTTCGCTCGAACCTCCTTGAGCCTCTTCTCCTCCTTCGTCATCAGATCCTTCCTCACTAGAATCCTCGCTCTCTTGAGAATGGCAAGCCTTTTCTTCTTCAACTTGGGTGACCTTTTCACTTTCTTGAGGAGTCTTGAGAGGAGATTTTGGATGAGAAGTTTCTGGAGGCACTTCTACAGCATCTCCAAGAGTTGTTTCGTTTGTATCTTTGAGAGGAGGCGAAGTGCCTTGATCATCCGGTTGCTCAGAAGCTCCAGTCGAAATCGCCATATTGGAAGATCCCTTATTTTGCACCAGATTACTTAAATCCCCATGGGGAGAGGAATGGGTTGGAACAACTGCTTTCGGTGGAGGAGTCGAAGTGGTGGGGATTGGATTCGAATCGTCCTGCATGAACGAAGAAAGATTAAAAAACATGTGCGAAGGTACGAACAACTGACTGTGTTGAAAATTCGAATTCAATTTACCTGTGGATTCTCTGAAAAGATATTACTGTCTATATGTTCCAACATTAGTTGGAGGTCGAAGGTGGATTTTTGGATTTTTTAGAGGGAGCAACATCCCTGGAATCGAGTCCAGAGACATTAGTGTCCTTTGGAACATCTTTCTTCTGCTTCTTTTTCGAAGCCGTTGGTGAACTTCCCCCAACCTTGGGATCCTTCCCAGTGGTATTAGGCTTTCTCTTCTTTGGAGTAGTTGGTGGGAGTTTATTAGTCTAAAATGGTGAAAATATAAGTTAAAGCTTCAATCATAAATTCAAGTTTGTCTGAAATACCAGAATAAACTGACTACCTTTGGAGTTGGAGCAAGTGTTGGAGTTGGAGCGATGGTGTTTGTTGTTGTTGTTGTTGTTGCAGGAGTAATTGTTGGAGTTGCTTTGGGCACATCATCATTGGTTTCGATGGTTTGTTGAGAGTTGCTGCCTTCTTTGGTCTTCGATGCAACAGTCTTTATCCTGATGGCTGAAAATCAAAACAATTAAGACAAAATGTTAAAATAAAGAAAGTAAGAATTATTTGGGGATTTCCTAAGCATTCGCACCTGTGCCTTCATTAGAAACAATCGACATGGCAGAAAGGTCATAGCGAAGATGCCCTGGGAAATTGTGGAGCCAATGTCGAGCCCATGTCACAGTCTCAGATGGCTTTGGTTTCTTTTGAGATTTGTATTTGGACGTCTCTTTGCAAGTCAACCACCAAGGGTATGGAGGAAACCAAGCCAGAGCCAGTTCTGAGGTAGGTAGTCTGGGAAACTTAGGTGGATGCATCTCGAATGCCAACCTATACCTATCCTCAGGTGACAACCCTGAAGGGAGTTTGAACTTAGAAATTTTTTCTTTAAATTTCTCCTTCAAGGTTTGGGACGCTCGATATACAGTAGTTTGCAAACGTGTGGGATCATAGGTAGTCTCGAAATAGTTCTGAAAAGCCCTAATCTCTTGAGCATGAGTGAACATACCTTTCTTTTTGTGTACCTGCACATCGAACGCAGCAGTTAGTTTCTTCTGGATGGTAAGAGTATCAAACATATAAGACTGGTAGAATTTAGTCCACCAATCCAGAAAACCCTTTGATGAAAAATAGGTTGGTTCAAAAGAAATTAATTCAAACTGGGCGAACTCTTAATATTGTTCCTGCTGCAGTTTGGCTTCTCTGGCCTTGAAAGTTCGACCAGAAGTAATAGCACTCTGGGTTTGAAAGAGGGGTTCAGGAATTAATTGATATAAACCGAATTGTCTTGAAACGAAGTTGGGTTGATAGGCAAACAGAAGGATTTGGTTCTTGGTTGGAGTGATTCTGGAGGAGATTAGTCTTGGCAGCAAGAAGGCTTTCCAGATATCTTGGATCTCTTTACTCTTAGCAGCCTCTGAAAGGGACATGGTGAACCATGATGGTCCATGAGTCCTCGAAGCGAAAGGTGCCATAGTCTCTTCAAACTTATGCTTTTTGGAAAAGAGCATAATGTATTGTGAGAATAGAATTTGGAAATCAGCCTTGTCATCATTTAGAGTCAGTTTCCTCAGCCTTGTGCCTTCAACATTTCGATCTGCTACCTCTGGATCTTTCTCAATAATGGTATCAGCAGTGGATAGTGAAGATTCGAACATGGCATTAAGCCATAACTGGAGCAACCAGAAGGGACCAGCTAGCAAGATATTTTTGGGAGTGTGAGATTTCAGACTCGAAACAGCTGATCTCAAACTTTCATAGAGATCAACCAGTAATAGCTCACTCAAACAAACTCTCCTGTTTTCATGTAAATCCCTTGCTAGAGGAATAAACCTATTGGCTACTTGTAATGACCTACTGCAAAACACATATCTCGATAACCAAAGGGTGAGGAAGGCAATATGCTCTACATCTGATACACTATCACCTTCAGCGTGATAATGACTGATAAACTTTGAGAAGCTAGCCAACTTGACGTCGAAGTCAATAATGCTTGAATGTTCTTCAGAATCAGGAATATATGTCTCTCCTACTGGTGATAAGTCTGTGATAGCGGTTATGTCGAAGAATGTAGGTGTGATCATTCCTCCAGGAAGGTGAAAGGTATTATAAGTACTATCCCAAAAGTACAGGGATGCAAATAGCAAAGGGTGGTTGTAGGTGAAGCTGTTTAAACAACTTGATTAGGTTGTAAATTCCTAGCTCCTCCCATTGGTGGGATTTCTTAGCCTCTACCTTAGCGAACCAGTTTTGGTAAGCTACATCAGCGGTAGGGCAAGATCGAAAAGGCTTAAAATTGCTTTTAACATAATCCAAAATGAAAGGGTCTTTTTGGGGAACATCAGGGGTTTTTGTGGTTTTCGAAGCAGAAGGTTCATTCATATTCTCAGTTCCTAACCTAGGGGTTTCCATCTTATTAAATAAAGGTTTAAAATCATAGCAAACAGGGAAGATAGTCCTAGTATCTTTCAGGATTTCAAAAACTGTAAGAGGGCCCATTAGGGCAAACCTCTTTCCAGAAGCATTGGTTGGGATTAATACCTGAGAAGAATATAGGAGTTCTTGTTCTTTAGAGATTCCTTGGGGGATAAGCATAGATTGACCTTGGTGGATACCAACCTTGCTTTCCATGATTGTTCCAGCGTTCTTGTTTTTCTTCTTGGAAATCTTCTTCATCTGGGATGTTGTTGAAGACATGTTTGAAAATTGTTAAGAGCTTTTAGGGTTTTTAGCGAGAAGAGAAGAAGAAAAGAGTTCAGAGTGTGGAAAAAGATTAAAAGACTAAGTTTGTTTAGTTTTATAGTAAGGAAGTTGAAGCACTCATCAACTAAAGCCAAGATACGTGGAGGACGTGGGTTGGATATGGAATGAGGTGGCGTAAAGTGAACATTGGTAACAAGCGTGATTGAAGATAATCATTGTCTTTAATAACCGCACGATGCTGTGGCAACTGTTTTGAAACGGTTTGGAAACCCAAGGGACGTCGTGACTGACGTAGTGGAAGTCATACACAGTATCATGATTACTCAAAGTCACATCAAAATCTTGTGAATATGTTTAAAATAAGTATTTCTCAGAAAGAGGTTCGAAATACATATTTTAAAGGGGCATTTTGTTGGCTGAAGATTTTGATATCTATGATCGGAATGGAATCATAGAGCTCGAAACGAAATGATGTTAAATGTTCGTTGGAACAAAGTGAACGTCACAGTTCGGAATAAAGGAATTGGCTCTTCGAACGGAAATACTGAAGCTCGGAGCTTCGAATAGCAGTTGTGATGATACATATAAAGAAGCTTCGAAATGGTAGTAGGGTTGTCTGAGAATGAGTTCGAAACTAAGTGAGCAAGGCATTTGAAATTCAAACGCGAGCGGGATAATTGGAAGTTAGAATATATGCGCTGGAGACGGTTCGAAGACGCGTGGAAGCTAGAGAAGCATAGTATTCTGCATTTTCTGAACGTGACAAGATCTCATAAGTCAGACCGTTATGGTCGAAATAGTATAAATAGAAGTCTTAATGTTAGGATTTCGTGTGTCATATCTATTGTACTAAAATTCAATAAACATTCAAAATACCACATGGCTAGGGAAACGAATGCTCGAATGATGTACGTATGATTGCACCAAACCTTTTTATTCAGTAAACATCTTTATCTTTCCAGTTTATCCTTTATCTTTGCATCTATGTCTTTTAAATCCTTTACATTCAAAGTCATCTGACTTTTCCTTGCATTTAAACGCTTTTCTTTTACATTCAAGTCTTTTACATTCAAGTCTTTTACATTCTTGTATTTTACGTTTCATGCTTTTATATTCATGCTTTTACATTAAAGATCTTTTACTGTTAAAAACCATTTACATATTCCTGTATTTATACATTTCTCTGCAAATCGAATCTTTATGCTTTCGTTTATTCAAATCAGTTTTATGATATTTTACTTGATCATGTCATTAATTTCTCTAATGTTGTAATCGAAATACATTGGACATACATAAAACATTCAAAAATAAGTCTTAAACATGAATCCTTATTTTGTTGTTAAGTTTATCCAAACGACCAATACCCCATAGGATCAATCTAGTCGATCCTGCAAGTTACCAGAGGAATTGAATAACAATCATAACGCTTATTTGATAGTTTGGAGGACTAGCGGTTGTTTCACCAGAAATCACTGTGAACAACATGATAGCAGTGTAAGTGGCACTAGTGTCTACAAAAATCTGCGTCACCATCCGCCTGCCGAGCACACCCTAGCTCAGTTGTAAACATCGTCTGCAAGTAGCTAAATCTGACATGACACCCACAAGTTTTGTCGATCTCAACCATAGCATCCTCTAGAGTAACTCCTAAATATTCCACCTACATATACAGTGTTTCCTCTTAGTTGCACCTCTCATGATCATTGTCTATGTACATTATATGAATCACATTGGATATTGTTAGCTTCTTTAGAGATGGTAGCTTCCCCAATTGTGGAAGGTGTAAACAATTCTTACAATCCACAAGTTCTAAAGAATTCAAATGTTTGAGAGACGGACTAGACACCCATGTTGGAAAAAGTTCACCTGTATATCCTTGCACACCCAAAGTTTAAAGTTGATGGGTAAGAGGTTGAAGCACTTCAAGAATCTCCTCAACATTTTCTTTAATTGGAACTCTTCATTTCTCTCCCACGACAACCGCAACTGCTTCACATGCTTTCTTGACATAATGGCTTTCCTGGATTTCATTACACTTTTTATTCTCTCTAGGTGTTTTATGTAAAGATCTCCTTTAAGTTTCAATTGTTCTAATTCATTCTTGGCAAATTGGCCAGTAGTTGTAATAAACCCACACCACAATCTCCCATGGCCGTCGACCGATATTTGACAACACTGCTGAAGAATTATGCCAAAAGCCAAAACTTATGCAAACAAAAAGGACTCGGTAAAAGAGGCATCGACTAGAGCAAAAGAAGTCAAATATTACAAATTGGTGTACCAACAAAAAAGTCAATGCTGTTTGAATTTTCAATCCCTTTGTCCCATTCCAAGCATATTCTCATCACATGAAAAATTCCATATCAATAAAATCAAGGTAACACAGAAGAAGAAATGCACAACTTCAGTTCAACTTTGAGCTAACAGTACACCAGTGAACAACTAAACTCATGGAAACAAGCAAGGGGACATTCAACCCTCTGCATAATATGGTGTTTCCTTCATCAACAAATTAATGCATAGAAAAATATGATGACTTTGCAACTTTTGAAGATCCAAATAATAGTTTCATTCAAGTCTGCATTATCCGAATAGTAGTTTCATCCATGTTTGCATGGCTATAATTACACTTTGAGGAATTATAAATATATTATGAAAAAATTCAAGTAAAACATGGTATATCTGAAACACTTGGAAAACTCAAATTGGATCATCATATCTTAACTTTCATTCCTCATTTTGATCCAATCTCACTTAATACATTTTAAACAACAAAGCCCATAAACAAGAACATTCATCCTATTGATCTATTTTTGTGTACACGATCTTTTGAAGATGACACCAGAATATAGTAATCCGGTATCCTTCCTACATATATATTTACAAAGCATTGGATTTCAGAGTCCACCAAAATCAAGCTAGAGACCAATTTCCAATATCGCAAGATGTTATACTTCTAGAAGGCTAACCAAACTATTCCGGTATTTAGAGATTTCTTTCATGTGGTTCAAGCCAAGGAAAACCCAGGAAATCAAATACCTCCCTTTCTGTATTCAATTTCATATTTGCAGTACCTTTTGTGCCCTGCAAAATCAAGTGAATCAGAATATAATCATTTTAATATTTTTTCATAATTAAAAAAGCCATACCCGTTTGCCACCAGAACCCTGAATAGCTGGAAACAACCCTGTATCATCAAGCCTAAATCCTTTAGATTCTGCTTGCAGCCTCAACCTGCACCCAAACACCCACAAGGAGGAAAAGCAACATAACTCATCAACTATAGGTCATAGAAATCAATGAAATAGATATATACATATGATATTCCATCAAAATTGTAACAGAAGCATCTGTTTTTTAAAGGAGAGGCAGATGAAAATGCAACATCAGTAGCTTTTTAGGAAATATATCTATTTGGTTCTGCCACAATGACAATGGAAAGTTCAGTGCAAAAGGAAGCATGCATACCTCCTATTTAATACATCATTTCCGGTCCAAGCTACAAGTCCAAAAGCATATATGTCTCTTGGGTATACCTGCCAATACATTAATCCATCACATGCAATTTAAAACTTGGCTAAGCAATAAAGTATATCGGAAAATATGAACAATAGAGTATCACATTTAGATTTTACCATGGTATTCAATGGTTAATTGCCAAGTATTTGACAAAAGGAGAGAAATTGAAAAACATTACCACAGTATGAATAATCTCTGACGTATCATATAAAAAAGCATGCAAGTACAACTCTACAACAATATTTACAATGCTATATATTTCAGAAGTAAGGAAAACTAAATAAGAATTTTTTTTAATTCCCAGCAGCCTTCATCAGTCATTGTATGAAGAGATACCATATATCACCTTTAAATCAATACGATACCGCAGCTCCCGTCCAGGATAAGTGCAAAATCCAAAGTATGTGTCAACACCAGAATCAGCACCCTGTGTGCACATATGGAAAGGTTACTGCATAAACACTTACCAAAGTGACTTACACAAAAAAAATATCAGTAGAGATCGAATGAGTAAAATGTATGTTTTTAGCTATAATTAATTATATTAAAATCAAAGGAAGATAAAGCTATGTAAAAAAGGATGACGGTTTATATCAGATTCACGGTGTATATTACAAATAATTACATGCTCCAGATTTTAATATTAGCAATTTTTGCAAGTTCTAAATCCAAGTACACACTTATTTAGGATAATACCAATTAATGACTCACAACCAGTGATTTAAAAACCGGACCGGACCGGCCGGTCGGATCGGTCGAACCGGGAACCGGTCAGGTAACTGACCTGGTTCAATAGTTGGATCGAGAATGTCGTTGAATCGGTAAGAACCGGCAAGAATCGGTGAAAACCGGAAAAACCGAAAAAACCGACGGTTTTCTAAAATCGGTGGTTCAACGGTATTTTTTAATTTTTTTATTCAAAATTTTTAAATTTTTTAAAAAATATACAATTCAAATTTTTATTTATTTGGATTATTTTATTAAAATATTATATTTAAATAAAAAATAAAATTAATTAATTATATTATTGACAAAGAAAATGTTGTTGATGCGGTTGATTTTGTAGATAATTTTGATATTGAAGAAGGATATTTTAATATTAAAATAATTTTTACTCCTTGAAACTAAATAGTAGATAATAAAATTATTTTGTTATAAATTATTCAATTATACTATGTTGCAATTATACTTTGTAATTTTGTACTATTTTATTATATATGATACTTATATTTAAAATTAAATTTAAATTATCAAATTGTAAATTTATTTATGATATGATATTTTTAAAATATCTAAAATATTTAAATTAGTTCTAATTATTTATGAAATGATATTAAAAAAAAAATTAGTTCTAATTATATTTTGTAGAGATTGAGTCATCTGGTTCGACAAGTTTTATACCTATATCGTTTTGTTATAAAGGCCGGTTTAACCAACTGAGTTATCCGGTTTAATCCGGTTTAGTCATACGGTTCGACCAGTGATCCAGTGGTTCAACCAATAAACCAGTGACCCAGTACCTTCACCAGTTTGATCTCCGGTCCGGTTTTTAAAACACTGCTCACAACGATTAACTGGAACGTGTAGTCAGCCAAATAAAATTCCATGTGTAGACAAAAATCAAAAGCCAACATTACCTCTTCACTGTGAGTACTGAAAATTAAATCCTCCCTAAGGAAATTCATATCCTTTAAACGCTTTACAAACTTCGGTAAAAATCCTTTGTGACTGCAATACAGGAACAAATCTAGTTAGCCTTTCAGCATGAGAAAAAATATTGCAAGTAAAAGAAAAGTGTAGAATCATAGTTGATCACATTTTCATATGGTTTATATATATTTTCAAAAACTGAGATGGAAAGGAACAAAAGTCAAGGAAGCTACAGAAGTAAAAACGACATGTGTGTTGATTGAAATGCATACTTTCAGTTGAATACAGTATAAACTGCAAATTTCCCAATGAATACGGTAAATAAAAACCAAGCAATACCTTGTTCCATCAGGATGTGTTATAATGATATCAATGTCCCCACAAGTAGCTTTCCCGCGTCGATAAGATCCTCCACAAATAATGATAGCCTAAATGAATCAGAAGCTGACTAACCAAGTTTTTAATGTAATGCTTCAATCCTAACCGAGGGGGCAAAAATATAAATATTTCAAAAAAAATTGGGTAAGGGAAAACTATTAACTATTTGTCCTTGTTGTTACAGCCTAGTGGTTTGGCTGTAGGATATTTTATAAGGAATCTCGGGTCCCCCGCCCCGCAAGTGTCTATTTTAGTATGTGTTGCTCACAAGACCAATAGTCAAAAAAAGATTTATCATAGTGGTACTAATGACCATTATTATTGTTCAAACTGCTATTTATGAACAAAATCATGAAGTGCTCACCCAGGTAAAATATCCTCCCCAACTTTCTGCAAAATTTGTTCCATCTCTTGTACCTATCGAATAAAAAAGAGAACGATGATTTTAGGTAAGATAAAACAAGTTCAGTTTTTGGGAAATAATAGCATATAAAAGGTGCCACCGGACAAACCTCGTGGCGTGGAATCCGTTGCCTGATATCATCAAAGTATTTCAATCCTAACTTCTGTGCATTTGTAAGTGAATCATCATTCCTAAGATCGTCTAATGTACGATGTCCTTTGTCATACAATTTCAGAGTTGTGGCTGGGCCTACACCCCAAACTTCTCCAAATAAAGATATTGTTTGCACCTATAGTTGAATTAAATCAGATAAGGTACGAGATTGCAAATTAAATGTAAAATAACTTACAGTGTTACTTGTTCTTGCAGGAAAAACCACGTTGTGGATCTTAAGGGATTCGGAGGCTCATACGAAGGATGCATGACCTCCAAGCTACAGGTCTAACTTATCCCGCTGTTGGGAGCCCTTATAGATAGAGTAGATAACCTCTCTTGAGCGTGTAGCGTGTAGCTAAGAGAGGGAATGAGAGAGTCCTCCTCTTCTCATGGCCCTGAGGCCTCTTTTATAGCATAGCCATCACTAATGAACATAATTATGTAACCGTCCATTAATACTTGAAACCGCTACTTAATCATTCGTAACGTCTGTAACCGATTCATAAGTAGCGTAACGGAAACCAATCCGGTCTTATACTTACCCGGTCGGCACAGGTCGGCCGTGGATATATGTCTGGCACGTCCGATATGAGGACTCGGCTCCGACCTCGGGGTTTTGCCGAGGAGCTGCCCGGTTACCGACTATCTGATCCATCTCGGGCCCTATCCGACACCCCTAGCCCGGGCAATATATTTATGCATGAACATAAGCCCCCCGAGCATATGGCTTCAAGAACTTGAAGCCTTATGGTCGATTTAATAGAAACATAAACCTTTGCCCCGGGTCGGACTTCTAATATCGACCTATACCTTATCGCGACTTTGAACATGGTGGTTCACCATTCTTCGCTTTTGAGGATTTTTAATGTAACGCACGTCGCTGAATCGGTACTCCAGTTTAACCCAAACATAACGTTCGTTCTCAGTCCGAGCTGGACTCAGAATTTTGTCGGGCTATTGGTAGCAAGACTTTATAGGAAGACTAGCCCCCGAGTGATTTTTTCGAGGTTTTGTCAAATCACTCTTTGATCAAGTTTTCAAAATCTGACTCAAGGCTTGAAGTCGAGCTGTGGCAAAATACCGGGTTGTGCCTGACACTGATCCAAGCAGAGTATCTTGAATCAAGGCTTTGGTGAAACGCCTGACAGAATCCAATTAAGGTTCTTCGCATTATATGCTTGGTACAGAGTCTTTAAGGTTGTTCCGAGTTAGGAACAAAAGCCTCTTAGGTTGTTCCGAGTAGAGCCTTTTGAGTTTTATTCGTTAACAATTTTTATGCCATATCACCGAGTCACATGATGCATCAAGCGGTGGCTTTTCTAAGCACATAACAACTGTTCACGACACCATTTCAGTTTTTTACCGCTTTAATGCGTTTAGATACAGAGCCCCCCTGCGGGTTGGTTGAATTTAGAGTTTTAACGCCACTAAGTTGATCCGAGATAGGACCAGAGCTCTGCGTGACGAACCCGAGGCTTCAATGCCACTAAGAGTTGATCCGAGATAGGACCAGAGCTCCGTGACTTGCCGGAAATTATAGGTATAACCGCCACTAGGAGTTGATCCGAGACGGAATCATAGTCCAGGCGAGGGTGACCTGGAGGTTCAGAGCCTCTAAAGGGTTGTTTCGCGACGGAATCAGAGCCCTTGGCGAGGTTTGAAACCTTTTGAAGGTTGTCCCGAGTAGGAACAGAGCCTTTGAGGTTCAGAGCCTCTATAGGGATGATCCGAGACGGATTCAGAGCCTCTACCGAGGTTGACCGGAGGGTTGAGCCTCTGCCGAGGTTGACCGAGGGTTGAGCCCTGCCGAGGTTGACCAGGGGTTGAGCCTCGCCGAAGTTGACCGGAGGGTTGAGCCTCTAGGGTTGACGGAGGTTGAGCCTCTACCGAGGTTGACCCGGAGGGTTGAGCCTCTACGAGGTTGACCGAAGGTTGATCCGCGTGAGCAGAGCCTTTTCGGAAGAGGTTTTACCGTGGTGAGAGGCGATCCGAGACCGAGCTCGTGATGCGTACCTAATGATTCCCGCCATATCCGAGTCTTGTGGTGCAGAGCACTTTTATCCGTTACATCCTATTTAGTCTTTACAAACTATAATTAATTCCAAGATGCCTCTTCCCCACGGAGAGCAAGGCGACACCTTATACAATTTTAATTTTGACAAACTTGTAACTATCTACGGGTTTTATTGTCTTCTCTTCTACCATTCTTGATCGGGATGGTTATATGAGCCCCCAAGCGCAAGTCTTTGTTAAAAAAGGCGAAGTACTTTGACACCGAACCATCCTTACCAAGGAGGACCCAGTTTTGTTTGTACATATTATCCAGATCCTCCCGTATTTTGATACTAACAAAAGTAGAATGTCTCCCATCCACGCAGGGGATAAGGACGACATCTTATCTCTGAACAACATAGATATTAACTCGCTCTATACAATAATGCTTAAATCATAAATTTGGATACATCCATCCCGACAATTCTTTCTAGTGCTATGCTTGTAGACTGTCTTTTGCTTCGAACTATGCCATAGACTCGGAAATACAACAAACTAGTAGAATGCTTTCCACATCAATTTAGGAAGAAAGTTTCCAATATTTTTGAATGATTCCTGTACTAGTTAAGCAACCGCTCTTCACACTCCAAAGGTTTTGAAGAGATTTCCTCCATTCTGCCCCCGCTCCACATTTTATGTTGGATCACGGACTTTATCAATACTATGATTTTGCCTGTATTTCGAAACCTACTATAATTGCTGCCAGCCAAAGTATCAACAATCGAAGCAAGAATTAGTTTATGACAAAAGATTGTTTAACTATTCAAAATAAAGATTACTAATTTTTTCCTTTATTCTAGCACAGATGAACGTATTCAGCCAGCTTTATATTCATGAGCTACACATGACCAGCCCTTCTAACAATATCGACATTTCATATGTTTAGAGTTTACTTATCTTTGGTTTTGGTGCCGACATCGAGACCCCTTAGTAACTAATTACCGAGAACAGAACTGACTACAAGAGGTCTTTTACGAAATGCTCTTTATCAGCCCGCTTTGCGTTTGATGAGACTGACTTGATCTTTCGCATCATGTCGGACTCAGGATTCACGAAACTGTCCCTCACTTGATGGAGACGAAACTTTTTTACTCCTTCTCTAAACATTATAGCAGTACTTTCCCTGGCCGTAATTTGAGGAGTTTGCAACCAGCATATGCTCGACATTAGCAGGGTTTGAAGTGTAGATTCCACTTCTATTGAAGCTAAGCAACCTGTGAGTTTTTCCTCCTAATTGTGAGGTCAGTCATGTACTCAAGCAGCCTATGATAGTTGAATAGCTGGTGTATGACTGTGCCATCAACAGGGTGATATCTTCTTTTCCTGTCAAACAACCCTCTTCCATGAATTGTGATTATATAAGTTATTCACAGAACGGGAATACAGTACTAATTTCCCAAAATTTTAACCCTTTAAAGTCACCACATAATTTAAAGACAAGTCCCCACAATAAGCGACAAACAATGCATAAATCAAGAGTTGCGACAGTCGTAACTAAAACCATTATAAAAAAGCAACAATGATAGACCAACAGATCATAAAAAAAACACTTATCTTTCAGCGTCGATTTTAAGGACGTGAAGACGTTGTTCATAGGCTCCGAGGCGGTCATTGATACGAGATCATCACTATGCTTGACGCTGCATCAGGATACAACTCCTTGCTTAACGTTGCCATTCCGGAATCAGGCCCCTAAACAAAATCTCCTGACGGCCGAGTCGCATCTAACCAAATTCCGAGGTCACAGTTCTCCTTCCGCCTCAGTTTAATACATTCCTCTGATTATCCGTCTATTTAAATCCAGTTGGACCGGTATGCAATAATAAACTTCCTGTGGCTGCATCCTTCTGACTCAGCCCCCATTCTGTTTTGCGTCGACGTCACTTCCCTTCACGACTGTTATTCTTCTTTCAAATGCCATAGAAACAAATAGACTTGTTATGAGCAAAGGATAAATACCAAGCAACATTGTACATGGTACTACTATTACTAATAAAGATATTTCTCGCAGCAAGCTCTAAATCGCCTTCAATAAACATCATAACAGTAACAAGATCTTATAATAAAACAGATATCATAGTCTTAAATTTTGTAACAACGTGTTTAATAATATTGCACATGCTACTGTGCTCACATACTACTTATCCGTAAGCTAACGTTCACTTCGAATACAAAAGCAACCTAGCCATAAGTCTCAGGATGTTTCATCTACAACCAGCTACAGTGTTGAACGTTCAAGCTGTTGA
This sequence comes from Vicia sativa, assembly GCA_021764765.1. Classification (NCBI taxonomy): domain Eukaryota; kingdom Viridiplantae; phylum Streptophyta; class Magnoliopsida; order Fabales; family Fabaceae; genus Vicia; species Vicia sativa. The sequence continues at coordinate 132,194,389 of CM038792.1, read as the reverse complement.
TTTCAAAACGGCTGAGAGGCATGAAGGTTATCAGGTCAAGGAGTATAACTAAATATATCGAATATGACTAAGTGAATTGAGGATCACTTTACACTTAATGTTGTAAGACATAACTAATAAAAATCAAACATAACTTCGCAACATTCATGCTGGTAATAGTAACATAACAAGAAAAACACATGCATTCCGATTAACGGATTGTGTCGGTGAACTAAAATTGGATAGTGAAATATGCTAGAATCACTTATCTGAATTTTAACGGCGGCGTCTGAGATTATCTCCAAACCCTCATTGAATCGTTATCCCTTTGATCTCATCGTCTGGGACCATTATCGGCTGTCATGATTCAGCCCCTGCTTTATCCGGGCAGCAGCAACATATGGTGTGAATACGCTCGACGCAACAAGTTTTAGCCCCGAGCATTGTCGAAATTAACCAAATATCCCATGATTTTGCGTCATGATTTGTTACTTATCCTTTCGCAGGTCGGCATAGGCACTCGCATTCACCAGATTAAACTTAATATATGCATCTGAGCTCGTTCGCTACCGCTGCAAAAAATACATTAACAAATGAACGTTATATGTTCATCATATAGCTGACTTATCCGACACTCTGAGTTGTCTGTCCCTCCATGCTTTCTCGAGCATTCTGCGATGTCCATTTATCCACCGTCTCTTCGTGTTGCTGTCGAATGATGAGATACACCCGATGCGGATTAACGTCTATAACTCACGTGCAGTTTTAAGGGGAACACCAACACCAAATTCTGCTCCTGTTTATCAAATAATCTGGATATACTATCCTTCCCTTACCACATATAAGCTTCAGAATAGTTCATTAGCCGCAACTACAAAGTCATAAACAATTCATAATCAAAAACAGGCCAGCCTTTCTAGCTGATACCGTCGACGTAACCCTTCAGAATCATTGTCGGGTAATAAAAGCTACCCGAATAGATAACCACGGGAATAATCAATATTTGGCAATGACAATTCATGACATAATTATGAAGAAGAATGTCTTAGAAACGTTTTTAGAAACGTAAACATTAACTAGCAATTGACAAAAATGAAACACTTATCTGTGTATAGTGCGATGACGGTTCCTCGTTCTAGGCCGTTCCATGATGGTGATGAGCTAGTACCGAAATCCAAACCATGACTTTCATCCCCCAAAGTATCGTTGCAATCTTTATTTTTTCGTTAACGAGATCGATGGTCTTGCTGATGCGTCAACATTGCCTCGTTCTTTCCGATCAGGGCGTCATCATTGGAAGTTTGCCGATGATCATACTTAGATTTTCAACCAGAAATCATCAGATGAGTGGAGACTTAATCGACTCCCACATGCAACTCCCTCTTGCCGTGTGTTACGGCTCTATTCGGCCACGGGTCTTATTGTCATCGTAAGATGATGACCCCAGACCCTTTCGGCAATTTGAGATTGAAACCGTCCCCGATCTGAACAAAACTGTGTGTTCCGATTACTAACAATGACGAACCCTTTGGTCTGAGTCCTCGGGTCGAACGACTTTGACCTTGCTTACGACGTTGATGCCAAATCAGTGAGAATGCGTCCCCCGTTGAGCTAAAGAGTCTTGAAAACATGATGTAGTGCTGTTGAACTACATCGTAGATCGTGATTGTAAGCCGTAGTCAACCGAAATATGGAATCAGCAAGAGTTCCATTTGAGAAAACTATTGATTTGTGTGGCCCAGGAATAATTTCACCGAGGCCCCACGGTGGGCGCCAATGTTCTTGCAGGAAAAACCACGTTGTGGATCTTAAGGGACTCGGAGGCTCATACGAAGGATGCATGGCCTCCAAGCTACAGGTCTAGCTTACCCCGCTGTTGGGAGCTCTTATAGATAGAGTAGATAACCCCTCTTGAGCGTGTAGCTAAGAGAGGGAATGAGAGAGTCCACCTCTTCTCATGGCCCTGAGGCCTCTTTTATAGCATAGCCATCACTAATGAACATAATTATGTAACCGTCCATTAATACTTGAAACCGCTACTTAATGATTTGTAACGTCTGTAACCGATTCATAAATAGCGTAACGGAAACCAATCCGGTCTTATACTTACCCGGACGGCACAGGTCGGCCGTGAATATATGTCTGGCACGTCCGATATGAGGACTCGGCTCCAACCTCAGGGTTTTGTCGAGGAGCTGCCCGGTTACCGACTATCAGATCCATCTCGGCCCCTATCCGACACCCCTAGCCCGAGCAATATGCATGAACATTACTATTTTTTGGAATATATATATATATATATATATATATATATATATATCATTCAACTAACCAATAAAAGATAAGAATAACAAAATACAAATCAGTAGGACAGTAAGTTATAATATTAAATAAATATGATGCAAAAGTATTTAAAAAGGCCAAGTACTTAATACCTTTTCATCAGTTTCAAAATGTTCTAACTTCGATAACTTCCCAGTAGTGATTATTTCCTGAATCTGAACAAAGTAAAAACAATTGTTTGTCTATTACCTGACCCAAACAAGTTGCTCAATGAGTACAGAGGAAAAGGCACATGTCTTATTAAGGACCAAATTCAGATGTTTATAATATTAACAATGGAGAGTCATTCTTTAACAATGAAAAAACTCAATTTTAAAAAGCTGATAAAAGAAGGTAGTAATAAGAAGCATAATTGAATATTTGAACCAAGCTTTCTAAAAATGGAAAGAATCATAGTTCAAGTCCCTAACATAGCACTGCACCTAAGAGCACACATCTCAGAGCTTCACTCTTCAATGCTTCATTCAGCCTTTTCAGGCCGGCTCCTATGTAGGTAGCCCTTTGTGAAATACCAGAAACCAACCCCCGAAGCTAGGTTTCATGGGAGAATAACCAAGACACTTGCATAGTCCATCGAGCGCATCGTAGTACTCAGGGATCATAATACCCAAATCCCAACCAGACAACGGGGATCATAAGATAGCTAAATGTTATTATTACACTAAAGATGGATGACATTTTAGCTTAGGAGGATCTTATAGGAGAGAAGAACAACAGAGGTATTAGAAACTATTCAGAAACTTAAGATAAAACTTTCATTCAAACTTCCAGTAGATAAGCAGCGTAAGAAAAAAGAGGTTCCTAAGTTGAGACAAAATGTCTAGTCATAAATTCACTTACATGATCCTTCATTGATTTTCCAATTGACGGGAGGTTTTTTATCTGGTCTGCACTTTCGACTTTAAATGGCAACTTCTCAATCACTGAAATAGCCTTGTAATAGCTAAAGGATCGAGAGTTATAATGCGACAAAGTTATGAAACAATATTCGGTGAATTTTTACCGACATTTTCGGCATGATGTTAATTGTATCTCTTAACTTCGGGACCGATTTAAAGCATATTGCAGGCATCGAATCGAGAAATGTTCAACATGAACTTTATTCACGCAAGTTTCCTCTACGATTTTCGTTTTAAGTTCTTATCCCGAAGTGAGTAGTATTACCAGTTTTTTAGATTTGTCTTGTGATTGAAATTTGTAATGCATAACTGTTTGGTTTAGTTTGAAAGACAAGCTAGCAGCACAACAATACCAGCTCATGATTACCATTTTTGGCCATACATTCTCATGTATACATACATGATGGAGAATAAAAACTGAAAAAAGAAAAAGAATCATAACAGATTCTTCACCATCATCACGACCATAACTGCCACAACAAAATAACGCCTCACCACTCCTTCTTCACGCCTCCTTCTTCCTCTTGCTCCACTATGTAACAAAAAACAGAAACACAACTAGCTCTTTTTCTTCATCTCTCTGACCGTAACAAACTCCACACTCACCCTTAATTATAACAACCTGTAACTTCTCTAACAACCTTCAATCCTCTAACCATCACAACCATAACTAACTTTGACCACCCTCTCTTCCTCCCGCTCGCTAGCTGTAACAAACTCATCACCACCGCCATTCACCAGTACCATAATCGAAAATCCGATAACAGAAAATACAAAATAAACAGTTACGGAAAGTTTCACCAATCCTCATATTCGCACACTCTCGTCTCTCTCTCACGCCATTAATAACAAAGTCTCCCTTCTCTCAAGAACAGGAGTGGCCTATGCACATTTAGTTTGCGTCGAAGACTCATCATCTCATCTTCCTCACGAATCGATGGCAATAAACATGGATAGTGAAGCAAGGTCCGAAGATTTGAAAGATAGCATCCTATCGTCAGTGAGATTATCGGAACAGCAGTAAAATGTTCTGAAGATCTCGGCGCAAGATTTGGTTTTCGTTCCGATAAGTTGCCGAGGGCCTTTAACTTCGCAGCATTTTTAGTAGAAGTTATGAGTAGGAATCGTGCGTTGCATCTGAAAACGCACAAATGTCAGCATTAAACACGATTCATCCGCAATTTCATTATTTTTTTTTTTTTATAAGCAACTTGAATTTTAATAAAGGAGTACAAGTGGTACTCCAACCCAAACAATTACAGAAGGTAATGGTATTTTACAAGCAGAGAGTTACAGGCATAACTCTGGTTTTTTAAACCATTCATAAAAACTACTATGAATTCTATCTTTTTCATCTATTGCTAACCACCACCATGAAAACCACATGATTTTGTAATACAGTTCATCTAAATCCCGTACTGCATTTTTGAAAACTATTTCATTCCTCTGATTCCATATGCACCAGCAACTAGTAAACCAAATACTCCCAGCATTCTTCCTTGGTATTTTTTCTTTCAGTGCCTCTACAAATTTTAGCAATTGACCACTGCATTCTTCTTCCTGTGTGAATTCCAATTCCCACCAGCAGTAAATCCTCATCCAGAGCACCTTCAGCATTGGACAATGCACAAATAAGTGATTTAAGTCTTCCTCTTCTTCTTGACAGAAAGTGCATACTACTTCTTCTTGCTGCGTAATAATACTTCGTAGACTTAGTTGCTTCTTGGTGGGTAGTCTATCTTGCACTAGTCTCCAGCTAAAGATCTTTATTTTCGAAGGAACTGCTGCCTCCCATGCTAGTTCCAGCACCTGTGTTCTTCTGCCATCTGCTGTTTGTGCCGTTCCAACCTGCGTGAGAATCTCATAACCAGACCTAACAGAGTATTGCTTTGATTTATTAAACTGCCAAATGATTTGATCTTCTTGTTCAGCAACTGGAACTATGCTTAACAAGATTTCCCCTAATTCCGCAAACTGCTTTGTAGCTTCCTTTCCCCAAACTTCTCCTGTGTTACACAAGTTCCACCTCCACTCACCACCCTCCCAACAGCCTTTACTACTCACTGATTCCTCCTTTGACCAGCATTCCAAAAATAGATCTGGAAACAATTAAGCAAGATCTCCCTACGATTAAGCAAGATTTGATGGAAAATAAGGTCGGATCCGGAATCCTCTTGAAAAATCGAGCGAGAAAGTCCGGGATGTATTCACTTTTGATTGAGTTGGTACAATTCCAGTGGAGCTTCGCCGGAGAAGAAGGTGAGCTCCGGCGACTGTGTTCCGTGGTGCCCTAGACGTGGCGCGTTCTGATTTGGTCACAGGTTCTTTTTCTTATCTTTATTTTCTTACTTGCTTTCTGATGATAACATTAAAATACTCATGACCAATTGATAAATATTACATATGATAAAACGTGACATAGTCAATAAAATAAATCTTCTGATTTCTTTTTTCAGTAATACACCCCCCCATGTTCTTGTTACTTAAGGCTTGGCATATATTAAATTTTGCTTCCGATTTCAAATCTATCGACTTACAAAAAATACATAAAAAATAAGTTTTTGACATTTTAATGTCTTAGGATATTTTTTATATTTTTTGTGAATTTTTATAATTAATTTCTATTTAGTTTTTAATTGACTTTTTTGCAATATGTTTAGAAACGATTGGTTCCGTGATACCATGCACATGTCAATGTGGTTTTTGATCGTTTCTTGATGATAAAAATCCGAATAAATAGATTCCTGATCTCATAGACTCTTAGGAATTTTGGGCATATTTTTTTTTTTGGAATTTTTGCAAATTAAATTTCAATCTCTTTTTAATTGTTTTTGATAACATGTTTAGAACGCGATTTTTCCCATAGCACCTCGCATTTTGATGCGAATTTTTATCGTTCCCTAACAATAAAAATTTATAAAACTAATATTCTAATTTTATGATGTATTAGGAGCCTTTAGTTATTTTTCTCATATTTGTTTAGATATTTTTAGGTCTTTGTCCGATTTTTCCTTTGTGTGAACATAAAGATGCACAATTGTTTACTAGTTCACCTAGTTAGAAATCGATTTTTTTTTTTGCATATGATGTTCAATGCTTGTTCTAACCCTCAACGAACTTATATACTAACATTTTGACATGTTTAGGTCGTTGACACCTTGATTTATAACCCATAATCGAGTCATATGATTAGGGGACCATGACAACTAACTATTAGAGCGATGATTGATCGTTTCAACCATGATTTTTCTTGTACATTTTCTTTGAGATCATTGAATGTGGACTAGCTAATGACTTGTAAAGTTCCATATCTAGTTTGGTTCAATAGTTGCTTAATTATCAAGTTTCGATTATGTTGTGAAGTTTAAAAGCATGTTTCTCCTTTGTCACTTGAATTGGCTAGTTGTAGGAATATTGTCGCACCCCAAAATTTTCCCTCATTATCATAACTTTTCTTGGATTTGAGGATTTGAGGATTTGAGGAATTGAGGAATTTGGCATTCATGTATTCAGAATCAAGGTTTTGAAGCATTAGGAATATGAATCATGAATTAGGGTTTTGTGCTTAATGACTGAACCGGTTTGCTTCGCATTAAAATAATAATTATAAGATGAAGGTACTACGTTCTATGGTAATTTAACTTGTATCGGGCGTTTGAGTATGGGATATCTATGTTTTTATCACGAACCATGTGGGTTTAATTGAAGATTTCAAAGCGTTATTCTTGAAGAGTTGGTTAAAGAAAAAAAAGAAGAAAGAATATGTTACATCTCTTAATGATTCTCCTAGTTGGGATTGCATGATGCGAAAAGGGTTCAAGTTTTCATGTTTTGATATTGATTCTCTTCCAAGGTCCATTTAGAGATAATTTCAAACTAAAACTTTCAAGTAGAATTCAAAATCTTTATCTGGGTAAGCCTTATCTCAAGGTTTATTTTCAAGATACACCAAGTTACCATTTTCATTCTACTTCAAAGAGTTACAAATTCTAACTTGGTATAAATTTAAGAGAATTTAAAGCATTCAAGACATAACAATCATTCTCATTCAATTTCAAGTTGTTCACATGATATCCTAGAGCCAAGTCCTTTCAAAATTTTTAAACAAAGGGATGCAAGTAATAATTTTCACAAATGTATTTTCTCATTCATGTTCAAGAATTCAAGGTTACAACAAAGCTTCATGGATATTAAAGTTTACAAGTAAATCATATCCAAATTCCATCCAGACATTATCAAGACTTGTTCATGGCATTAAGGTAATAACATGGGTATTTAGACATGGAATCATTGTTCATTAAAGCACCATTCAAGCTTCATCCATAAGTTTCATCATCCATCTTTTCAAGCTTATTTCAAAATGTTAACTATTACATTCATTCGAGATGATACGTTTTTATAGGACTTTAGCAAAAAAAGAACCGCAAGTCCAAATTCGGATTATCACTTTACAAGCTTTTTGCAAGGAATTCACAAATTCAAGTTTTATTTCTCTAAAGTTTACCACAAGAGATGACTCCTAAGCGTTCTAATTACAAGTTATATGATTCTACAATAAAAATCCATTGATTTAAACTCCAAAACTTCATTCACATTTCAAGGAGCTTCAAATTCCTAAGCCTAAGATTACAAGCTCTATTTCAAATGCATATTGCTACAAGTCTACAAGCGATTTCTACAAGAATCTTGAAATCCTTATTCCAAAGTATCTTGAATCTTCTTCAACTCTTCAACTTGCAAACAAGTCCACTTCAAGCCCTTTCCACTCGCCTATGTTGCTCAAAATTACATGAAACACAAGAGAAAAATAATGTTTAGCATAGGATTAAGCAAACAAAGCATAAATAGAACTTTTCAAGCAAGAGATTCTTTCTAATTTCATCATTAGGGTTCGTGTTTAGAATCAGGATTAGGGAGGGTTTCTTAGATCATGTTCAAGCAATAATAGGCCTCATACAATCAGAAATTCACTACGTAATCATAGGCATACACACTCCAATTGCAAATCACAAAAAAAAAAATTAATTGGTTCACAAAGGGAGGTGTGAAAAGACAAACTCAGAAATTTCATCACAGTTCAGCAAGTACAACATATCAGTAAAAACATAACAAATCACATTTTCAAGCCCAAATCAGAATTATCTCAAGGCCTGTTATCAGAAAAATCAGAAACCCTAAAATGTATCACTATAAAAGCATTAAGGCACAAATACCAAAAATGAGGCCACACTGTTCACCGAAAAACCCTAACACTAAAAATAGTAGCAACTATTCATCACAAGCAAGACAAGCAAGAAACCCAGATCGACAAGATAAGGCAAAATGATGAAGATCCGGCGAACACAGGAACCAGAGCAGTGGCGACGAGAAAGATGAAGTTTTATTACCATGCAAAGTGAGAAAGATGAAGTTCTCTGAAGAACCAAAGGGTACTCAGATAGATGAGGAGATTTTTCTATGAAGAGGAAAAGATCCCCTTGTTTCATATTAACATAGTTTTTTTTTGTTTATTATGTTATTTAAAATATTGTCTGGTAAAAAATAAAAAACTATTGTATTTTGTTTTGTGTTGGCCGGATGTGGTGGTGGCAAGTGTCGCCACCATTGGGACACTTGTCACCGGTTAGGTGAATGACCTTTTGGATCGTCCGTGCGTGTGTGTACACACCTTACCATACACTCTCACTATCCGTCCTTGGATTCATCATCAGAACTTACTTATCATCATCTAACATTCCAGAAGAAAAGCTTATAGTGACCCCTTCTGGATTGCTACACTGGATCGCATGGGCCATCATGTTGGACCTGGGCTTCCTCACAACTTTCTGCACCCCCAGAATTACTTCAAAAAAACAGGCTCATTTCTAAACTCTCTTCTTTATTTATTTTATTTAATTTTGCAAATAAACTATGTTGTTCCGTATTAAATATTTATTAGTCTTAGGATAATTTTTATTTAATAATGATCGATTAAATTATTAGTTGATTTTTATCAAATAAAAAAATATTTTCTAATAATTATTTAAAGTTTGGAACTTGTATTCTGTGGTTTTCTTTATTTTCCATCATTTTAATTTCTATTAAATTATGCCAATGAATGTTGTTTTGTATTAAATAATTATTAGTCTTAGGATAATTTTCATTTGATAATTGTCGATTAAATTATTAGTTGATTTTTATAAAATAAAAAAAAACTATTCTAATAATTATTTGAGGATTTAGACGTGTATTGTGTGTTAATTATTTACTCGCCTCTTGCATGCTTGTATGAATTATTCACAATTATACACTTCACACACTTGGCATAAACAATTCTATTTCTCATTTTGGCTCGTATGCCAAAAAGGGTCTCATAGTTGGGAATGGGTATGGCCATCCTCATGAGGTTGATCAAAGCCCTAGTTTGCTTTGATTAACCATAACCCGAATAATTTGGTCCATACACCAATCATCCATGCACAAGGGTTTCATAGTTGGGGATAGGAGCACATATCCTCACGAGATTAATTAAGTCCATATACTTGATTAATCATAACCCGATTCAACTTCTCTTGGTCCGTATACCAAACGCTAAAACACTTTCATAATTAAACAGTCAAACCTCGATCCAACGTCGAGTTTCTTTTCAAAATATTTTCACAAATAAATAATTTACTTCTCTCTTCCCAAACGTAAGGTAGTGAGTCCTGTTTCGACCCTCGATCGTACATTTGGTTTCTTTAATTAAATCTAATTAGGCGAACTTTGTTCCGCGTCACCTTATCTTAATAAAACTTTTTGGGTAGAAAAATATGATTAGGATGGTTCTGTCCACTCATCCGAGTACTTGGGGCGTTAGCCATTGAACGCTTATGGTCCGATGCTCGTCTCCCACATAAAAATAACTCAACTCACTCAAACTCTTTTTTTCCTGCTCATATGCGATCATCAAAGCTCTTTTCTTACAAAGAGCGTGCAATAGCCATTTCAAATACGAACGAAGACTTAGCTTTTCAAACAAACTAAACAAGTCAAAGTTCAAACATTTGAAATGTCTAATGCACGATTTTTGTTATAAAATCAACACAACCAACTTAAACATTTTTTAGAGAAACTACACACTACGCCAAAAACAAGTTTTAGCAGCGCCTCTACTAAAGCGCTTATTGAAAAAGCGCTGCCATAGCCTTCACAAAAAACAAAATTAAAAAAAAGGGAAACCTACGAAGGCGCTTTTTTAAAAGCGCTGGCATAGGGTTACCTACGAAAGCGCTTTTCAGAAAGCGCTTTCATAGGTATTTGAAATATCTAACCTACGAAAGCGCTTTTGAAAAGCGCTCTTATAGGGAACCCTATGCCAGCGCTTTTGAAAAGCGCTTTGATAGGGGGACCTACGAAAGCGCTTTTTACCTCAGAAGCGCTCTTATAGGGTACCCTATGCCAGCGCTTTTTAAAAGCGCTTTCGTAGGTTGTTTTTATATTAAAATTAAAAATCCCTAAATCTGTTCTTTAGTCTTCCTCATTTCTTTCGTTCAGAGCTTCCTCATTGCCGTCTCCGGTATTGTACTCTTTTTGTTCCAAATAAATTTAGCTACAGTACTATTTCTTTTCTCCGATATATCTAGATTTCATTCAACAAACTCTTCTTCCGTTAAGCAGCAACAACCACTAGCGCCGCCGTCATCCCTTCACAGTTGTATTTTTCTTCAATCAAGGTACTCTTCTCTCCCCCCTCTCTCTTTAATCTCTAGTTTTTCAAAAATCAATATTCATTCTCCGTCTCATTTAAATTCATATGATATAAATCTTCACATTATAGGAACAAATAGAGCTAGAAATGTGCACTCACTAGCTGTTTCTGAAAATGCCTCAATGAGGTTCATTCATGTTATTCTGTATTTTGTGTTTGATTAAGAGTCTTGTTAGAGATAAGAGATGAGAATCAATTGTTAGGGTTTATGGGATGATGAAGAGAAGTGGTGGGTTCGTTTGTTGAAATTGAACAAAGAAAGGAAAAAATTACATTGAAATCCCTAAACACCGATCGAAGTTGCTCACAGTTGAATCCAAATTCTAAACTTTTGATCTTGCATTTAACGGTTCACAAAATCATAGGAGTTCAATCGCGGTAAGAACTAAATGTTATGTTTAGCTTGTTCTTGAACAAACAAAACTTATTAAGTGTGCAATCACTCAAGTCTCTAGTCAGTACTTTGTTTTAGGAGAATATGATAGATAGTATATTGTGAACACTGTTGGAATGTTATTCTATGTATTAATGTAATTAATATTCATTTTGTGAACTTAATGCTATTGGTTGTAGGACAACAATCTGTCCAACACATATGTAAGCATACTTGGTTTGTTGCTGTTATTGTATATAGATGTCCTATCTTTCTCCATCTTGGTTTCATGATGTTGTTCATAGATGCTGTTGCTATTGAGTTATTTCATCGTGATTGTATGACTTGGGGCTGTATAATTTTCTGTTTTTGGCGTAATTTATTGCTCTTGCATTGTATGAGTTGGTAATTTTCTACTTCTAATTGAACTGATTTAATATTGTTGAGTGGTCAAATATTGTAGTTTATTTTGGCCTTCCAATTTTTGTAGTCAAGCTCCGCCACTATAATGTGTTGTGTTCTTTTAAATCTCTGGTCCAAAGTGGCTTAGTGCAGGGTGCTTTAAACCCATGGTACAAGTGTTCTGTATCGACCGATTTATGCTTTTGTTGTTTCCGTGTTACAGGAAATCTCAGTTGATATCACTTTGCTTTTAAGAAGATAGATAGTTATAGTATTTAATTGATTATGCATCACAAAAGTGATAATGAAGAGTAGAAAAAATGATTCTTTTTTCAATAGGAAAGAAATAGATGAATTTGAAAACTTATGGTTCAAGGATTATGAATTTGAAAACACTCCAAAGAAAGATTATCGTTAAGTGAGGTACTTACTAACTTTGTGAATTGAATTCGCCATAGGGGTTACTTGTGAAGAGTGAAAGTTTGACCGTTTTTGTTTAGCTTAATTAAGACATGGATAAGACATGGATGAATTCAAACCGATTGTCGAAAGAGTACGAGAAAGGGTATGGGAATTTGTTGAGTTTCGGTTGCCTCCAAAGACCCGCTTGAATGCGTGTCCTTGCTTGGGTTCTTTGTTATGCGGGGGTAAGGTTGACGGAATCGTTGGGATCTCATTTACTACGGTTTGGAATTGATAGAAGTTATACATGTTGGACAATGCATGGTGAGAAAAGTACCGGAATCTTTGAGTCGAGTTGTAATAGGAAGTATGCTTCAAATGACGATTGCAGAACACATCGATTGTGATCGAGTCGAAGAGATTGCGAAGCGCTTGAAGAAGATCTTGCGGATTGTCCCAAAATGTTTGAGAGGTTGGTAGCGATGCAGAGAAACCGTTGTATGTTGGTTGTTCAAAATTCACAAGATTGTCTGCGGTGTTAAAGTTGTACAACTTAAAGGCGGACAATGGATGGTCGGATAAAAGTTTCACGAGTTATTAGCCCTTATGAAAGATATGCTACAGGAGGATAATGTTCTTCCCAATCGAGCGTATGAAGCCAAAAAGATGTTGTCTTCTATTGGAATGAGCTATGATAAGATACATGCATGTCCAAACGATTGCGTTTTGTTTCGAAACGAGTATGCAGCGTTGAATGAGTGTCCTAAATGTGGTGCCCCTCGATATAAGAAAAAGTTGTCTCCTGCTAAAGTCTTATGGTATTTTCCTATAATTCCGAGATTTAGACGCATGTATCGTAGTGAGACCGATTCAAGACACTTGACTTGGCATGCAGATGAAAGAATTATTGATGGAAAGTTGCGACATCCGGCAGACTCACCACAATGGAGTAAAGTTGATACTGAATATCCTGAATTTGGAAAAGAAGCAAGAAACCTTCGGTTGTCATTGTCTACTGATGGAATGAACCCGCATGGTATTCAAAGTATCTCGCATAGCACATGGCCTGTGATTCTTATGATTTATAACTTACCTCGTGGCTATGTATGAGCGTAAGTACATGATGTTATCTATGCTAATTTCTGGGCCTAAACAACCAGGGAATGACATAGACGTATACTTGGCACCCTTAATCGAAGATTTAAAGTTTTTGTGGGAGAGAGGTGTGGAGGTTTATGATGGGTATAGGAAAGAAAGTTTCAACTTGAGGGCGATGTTGTTTGGAACAATTAATGATTTTCCAGCATACGGAAATCTATCCGGGTACAGCAACAAGGGTCAAAAGGCGTGTCCTGTTTGTGAAGATGAAACCGATACGACACGATTGGCGCTTTGTCAGAAGAATGTCTTTCTCGGCCATCGTAGATTCTTAAATTCTAATCATCACTACCGTGGGTGGAGAAAAGCATTCAATGGAGAGGCCGAACATCGTACAGCCCCGCCTTTTTTGTCAGGTGATCAAATTTTTGAAAAGGTGAAAGATGTGAGCACTCAGTTTGGCAAGCCTTTTGCACATTCAATTGTCAAGGGTGGGTGGAAGAAGAAGTCAATTTTCTTTGAACTTCCATATTGGAAGTCGTTGTACGTAAGACATTTCCTGGATGTTATGCATATTGAAAAAAATGTATTTGACAGCGTTATAGGTACGCTACTCAATATACAAGGAAAGTCTAAGGATGGCGTTAACATAAGGAATGACATGGTAAACATGGGGATGAGAACTGAATTGGGGCCCGTGACGAAAGGAAGACGAACATATCCCGCGATCTTACCAACATTGCAAAATGAGATAGTTGTTACTTTATGTGATCTTGAAATGTATTTTCCTCCCTCGTTTTTTGACATAATGGTTCATCTATTCGTTCATCTTGTGAAAGAGACACAACTGTGCGGACCAGCTTATATGAGATGGATGTACCCTGCTGAACGTTATATGAAAATATTAAAAGGGTACGTGAAAAACAGAATTCGACCAGAGGGTTGTATTGCCGAAATACGTTCTTTGAAGAAGCGGTTGAGTTTTGTCTGAATATCATCAAATGTTCAATCAATTGGACTCCCAAATCTCATATTGTCGAAAAAAGAAGGAAAAAGGCTAATTGGAAATAAAGTTGTGAGTATCAATGGTCGAGCGGGATCAAGTGCACTTGTATGTTACGCAATGAGATTGAGGTTGAGCCGTTTGTTGAAATGCACAAAGTTGTTCTCCGAGATTTAAATCCAAATAGAAATGAGAACCGGATAGTACGAGCACAATCAAGTTTCATACCGTGGTTTAGAGATCATATTTATTCAAAGTATCGTTCGGATCCGCTTGATGTGAAAAGGTTGAGATGTTTAGCCTATGGTCCATCCGTAATTGTGCTTTCTTATAGCGCATACGCAATTAATGGATACACATTTTATACCAAAGAACAGGATGATAAAAGTACTATGCAAAATAGTGGTGTTACCTTGGTAGCTGAAGCTATGCACATATCAAGTGCGAATGACTTAAATCCGAAATTTGCAAATTTGTCATATTTTGGGGTTATCGGCGCATTTTGTGTTTGATTACGAAGTTTCAGATTCCTGTTTGGTTGCAAGTGGGTTGAAAATAATAGTGGCGCGAATGGATAAGTCAGGATTTTTGCAAGTGGATCTCAATAGGGTAGGGTACAAAGATGAGCCTTTCATTCTAGCCTCTCAAGCTAAACAAGTGTTCTATGTCAATGATCCGACAAGTACGAAATGGTCTATAGTGCTTTTATCTAACAAAATAGTTGATGAAAAAATTGAAGATCAAGGTGATATTGGTGTTGGCATTGAATCTTGTACAAGAAACGATCAAAATGAGAATGAATCTTGTATTAGAAATGATCATAATGAGGGTATTTGGATCAATCCAACCGTCCGCATTGTTAAGAGACGCGTAGTACACAATCCTACCAAGAAAAGAAAGAGACGTTAGTGATAAAGTAATGGTCTCGATAACCTTCACTCGCTTATGTTTAGTAATGGTCTCATTTTTATATTTTTTAATTATTATATTTAGTAATCTGGCATCGAATATCTTCACGTTGAACAATTAATAATGGATTGATTTTTTTTCTTCTTATAATAACTTCTATGTTGTAATTTTTTGAAATGTTTCTCATATAAAGTTAGTGTTAATAGTGTACTAATGTGCTTTAGTTTGTTTGATACAGGTTCAATGGCTCCAGATAGAGATGCTCCACCTGAAAACCCACCTGAAAACTCACAAGAAAACTCACAAGAAAGAGTTGCTTCGGATACAAATGCTCCACCTGATACTGAAGCAAAAGAGGTTGCACGAGGCATCACTATTATGAAGGGAATCATTCGACATAGAGACCAAGGATTAGTATACCGATTGGAATGGAATTCTGATAAACAACCAATTGGTCCTAATTCTGCAAAGTTGACAAGTTATATTGGTACACTTGTCCGTATGCATATTCCGTCTCCGTAGCTACCGAAATCGAAACGAAAAATTTAGAATTGGAGGAGAAAAACAAGCGATTTGGGAAGAGCTTGGTATATATCATATATGGTTAATTGTTGTTATTATCTTGACGATAAATTGTTTAAATTACTTATACTAACACACTATCGTCGCGTTTTTGCGAGGACTTTTGAGATACCAGATGAACGTAAAAGCTACATACTTAGTTTGGCCGGCAAAAGATATAGAGGGTGGAAAAGTTTTTTGACAAACACCTATCTTAAGGATAAAGATGGAAAATTTCTTGAAGAGGCACCGGGACGGCCAACAAAGTATGCGACCTTCATTGATGAAGCAGATTGGGCTGAGTTTGTAAAGCAAAGAGGTGAAGCTTTTCAGAAAAAGAGTGCATGTTTTAATTGACGATTTTATCGTTTGTGTCAATGCATAGTTAGAGGAGACTAAAAGTGAGGAAGCTTCACTTCCTGTACATGTGTTGTGGAAGGAAGCTCGTGTGGGCAAGAATCAAGCTGTCGATCCCGATGTTCAGAGAGTTTATACTGAATGTGTAAGTATAATACTGTGTCTTTAATTAAATCAAATGTTTTTTAATATATAAATGATTTTTTATCTCCACTAATAATTATTTAAATGTAAATGAATTACAGGAGACCTTGTCGCAATCGGCATCCACCGTGAGGAGCGTGCTTAGTAGAGTACTAGATGCTCCCGAGTATCCCGTCGGGTGAGGGTAAGGGTCATGGTGTGACTCCAACCTCTTTTATAAGAGTTCTAGGAGAAGATCAAATCTTACCAATGAAGAAGTGTTGCAAAGTTGCGGTTGCAAGCACAGTCTCTGAATTGCAAAGAGATAAAGATATGTATATGAGAGAAAATTGCAACACTTCATCGGTGAGAGAAACTAGTGATAAGGCTAGTATCAACTATCAAAAGAAATTTCCGAGGTAATTATAAGTTTTTCCTTACAAACTGTTCTATTTTATTAATGATAATGACTTTATATTTTCTATTTGTTTAGGGCATTTCATCTTGCCAACTATACTTATCGTCACCGAATTATCGACTAGTTGGCAAGGAAAAGTGCACAACACTTGAGATTTACTTCACCACGCACCGCTCCGGATGGACACCGAAAGTATCGGTGGATGTTGTATTAGATCGTGATGCGATTCTACCGGTACCTGACATGGTCTCAGAGACGACATTGCTGCGAGATGCAATAGGATCATTTGTTGCATGGCCCTCGGAGCTCATTACCATTAGTGATGAGGTATACTGAAAACGATTATGAATCATTTAGTTTTCGAATGTCAATTCTAAACCGTTTATTAATTATTTTTACATTTTGCTCCGCCCGGGTAAAGGGATTTAAGGAGGAGTGCATCACTAAAAGAGGTACATTTAAAGTGTTAATATATAGTCTGAATCTAAATCTGCATGATTTTATATTTTACCTAACTTATATGATTTTTAGGCATCCGCTCGGGAGTCACAACAAGTGACGCAGCAGGTTCGTAGCGTACCACCCACTGGTCCTCCGAAGCAAGCGGCAAAAAAAGGCGGTGCTTTTGTGCCTCGATACCGTTCGACACTCGCAACAATGGTTGATATGTCCGATTTGAAGGATGGTGGTTTACGTGAAATCAACATGGATGAAAGTGTCTTCGGTATTGAATTCCCGTCACATATTACAATTGATGACTTGGAAGAGATTTTTAGGCATGATCAACTAGGCGTCAGTAATATGCACTCATACATCCGGTAATATTCACTCATCCGATATATTATTTAATTAGTCCCACAATATAATTTATTTACACATTTCAATGAAAATAATCTAATGTTTATTATGTTTTTATTTAAGGTTGTTGTATGACAGAGTGTTGCGCGGGACTGCATTGTCTATGATTCGTTTCGTGTCTTCCGCCCATTGCGGCGGAATGACAATTGCTTGAACCGAATCGGTTAGATGATGCTTAATAGATAGATTCATGTCCACCGCAATACAGATAGTGCATCTTTGGCGTATAATACCACCAGTGGGGTTAGTTTCTCATTCTTGGTTCATCTAATCTCTTTTCTTTTGTGTATAGCAAAATTTTCATATAACCTATTGTTTTAATTTATAGAGCACAGGTTGCGCTTGCTATCAACCCGATAAGAGAAGTGTATTATCGAATTCGTAAATGGTGAATGGACCAATTATCCGGCTATGAAGGAAATCGTTGATTTGTAAGTGGGATCGTTCTAAATATATATTCGTGTATATTTATATATTTTCTTATTTGTGGGATTGATCTAAACATATGCTTTTATATATTTAATAATTAGATCAATACAAGTGTTCCGTAGTCAACGGGGCACGGTATCCGGACTAAATCAAACAACATCACTTGGATCCAAGTGCGGTACATTACTTTTCACAATTTTGCTTATAATATTTATGCTACTTGGTAAAACAAGACAACTATAGAATCTTATTTGTTTTATTATGTAGTGTCATAAACAATCATGATTGGATACTTTGTTTTGAGGTTCATGAAAGAAATCCTTCAGGCGAATCAATTAGAGATTCCGCTCACGGTATGAATTTATAACTTAAGATAATTTCATATAATTTATTACATTTAACTAAATATATCATTTATATTATGTTTTTGTTTTGTAGTACCTTGACGAATTCCGTGCTGCTGGGTACCCGAAGCTTAAGTTGGAAGAAATTAAAGAAGATTTGTGTCAATATTATATTAAGCAATTTTTCATGTAAGATTTGTGTCGATTTGAACTATAATATTATTGATGTAATGATGTATATATATAATTTTGGATATTATAATGGTATTATATTAGTATATATATTGTCTTACTGATGGCTGAAATAATAGCGTCGAAAATATATTACAGGTCAAAAATATATTACAGGTCGAAAATATTACAGGTCGAAAACATTACAGGTCGACTGGGAGGATTAAATTATAGGCTGCACATAAAAATACCTCATTTAGAAACGACAGCGCTTTTAAAAAGCGCTCTTAAAGGTCCACCTACTAAAGCGCTTCTTAGTAAAAGCGCTGCCAAAGACCAGTAAAAAAGCATAAAAAATTAAAAAAAAACGCAGCATACAAAAGCGCTTTTGGAAAAGCGCTCTTATAGCCTATCGGGCGCTTTTCCGAAAAGCGCTCTCATAGGGCCTACGGGCGCTTTTCAAAAGCGCTTTTGTATCTTCGTTTTTAATTTTTATGCTTTTATCTTCTTGCTTCTGAAAAGCGCCTTAAAGGGGGTCTTTTGAGCTTTCTTATAGGGTCCTACCAGAGCGCTTTTTCCAGGAAAGCGCTCTTAAAGGGGGGGTCTACCAGAGCGCTTTTAGAAGCGCTTTTGTTACCTACGCCAGCGCCAGCTATTAAAGCGCTTTTAAGCGCTTTTAAAGGCCAAAATAAGCGCTTTAAAAGCCCTTTTCCGTAGTATACGGAGTTTTGACTTTCCCATTGCACGAGGGAATATGTAGGCACAAGGCTTTGAAACCACGGCAAACTCCAAATAATAATAAACAAAACCCCTTTTCTTCTATCTTATTTCTCGATCATAACTTAGAAATTAGCGAGTATGCACATACATTAGAACTAGACGGGTCCCATCGAGTACGATGGATGTGAGGGGTGCTAATACCTTCCCCTTGCATAACCGACTCCCAAATTCACGTCTTTTGGTCTCGTAGACCGCCTTATCCGTCATTCGTGGGTTTTATCTATATTTTTCCGTTCTTTTTAGAACTAATAAAATTGGGTGGAGACTTCATTGTTTTAAAATAACCGATGGAAAAAATAGTCATCACAAATATAATGCCATGTGTTTCTTAGAAACTTTAGGACATTTCTCCCATTTAATTATAGATAAATGTAGACCTTGTCTTAGTATTGTAAATAGATCTTTAAAGCTAACTCTTAGCTGTACAATTCTTAGGAACTAGTTTGATACTTGTATAGTTCTAGGTTCCTCTTGCATGTTTGTTTGCATTCTTTTCCTCTATCTTTAGAGATGTTTAGGAAAGCTTTAGAATATGTAGTCGCTCCCTGTCATACCCCAAAATTTGCCCTCCATCTACTCAAGATATTCCATACATCCATACCCAAGGATTCCTCAAGAGTTGATCAGACAAACTCTCTCCTAGACAATCAACCCAAACTAGGGTTTGGCATTTCTCAGGTCAAGATGGACTTCCAACATCTCCATTGATCTTCATGCCTCCTCATATGCTTCAAAGATTCTCCATGACAAGTTTCAAGCCTCACAAGTCAAGTTTCCTCAGACAATTGCTCAGATGGTTGAAAATCGGGTGTATTGGACAAAAAGTCAACTGTGGTCAACATACAGTCAAAACTTCTGATTTTTGGTCAACATCCTCATTTTGAAGTTACATTCATCATTTGATCAAGGGTTGATCATGATTCATCAAGAAAACTCAAGATTTGCTCAAAAGTCAAACTTTCTAAATTAGGGTTTCTAGGTGAAAAGTCAACCACACTTTGACTGGTCATAACTTTCTCATACTTTCTCAGAAATTTTCCCACCAAAGTGCATTTTGAAGGAAATTCAATTCTCTACAACTTCATGTCTCACAAGAATGGTCAAAAAATGCTTCATTTGAGAGGTATGGCCCAAAACATTACAGGTCATTTTCAAAGTCAACAAAAAGTCAACTTTTTGTTTTAAAGATATATTGAGCATGGTAACTCCAATTGAGATGAGACCAAAAAGGTTGGTTAAAGAACTCTTAGAGCTTTCCAAAAAGTCCAAGAACACTCAAAAATGTGGAAAATTGAGCAAGATACACTATTCAGAAGTTGGGCAATTTTGGACAATTGCACAAAAGGACATTTTGGTCAAAATGCAAAATTTTCCAAATGGGCCTATAATCTTTTGATCCAAACTTGTTCATAACATTATTCTTGACACATAAATGCTTGGCCATGGCAATTTTCTATTTTATTGATTTTATTTTGGATTTTAAACCATTTAATTCCAAATTAAATTACATAAAATATGAAAATAAAGTATATTTTCAAATGGATTGGATTTATATCTTACTTGAGGTCCAAGGAAGCCCATGATCCTTACCAAATTCGTGATAGCTTGCATATGGAAAGAAAAAATCAAATTTTTAAGGAAATTTGATTTTATTTAAATGGAAAATATTGCACAATCAATGGATGAATCTTTTTTGCTTGCTTTTGCCATCCAAACTTCCTCTATAAATACCTAGCATTGCATACAAGCCAGAGGACGAAACCCTAGCCCAAGAAACAACCCTTACTCTTGCAAATTTTTTCAAGAATTGGAGAAAATCGAACTTCAAAATCCAGCCGCTTTCAGCCTTCAAACATCACTCCATCGTGCTCAGGAGGTTCCCAGCAATCAAAAGCATCTCTCACTTGAAGCCAAGACTGCCCAGAACCTGATATATAGACTGCTCCGATTTGGTATTTTTCTCAATTTTGGTTTCTTCCATTCATGCGTTTTTAATCGTGTTTGTTTGCATATTTGTACTCAGGATGCATATTAGGTCATGTTTGAACCCTTACATGTGAGGTTGAACGTCCAGAAACCCTATTGCCATTGTTAGGGTTCGAAAGGTTGTTTGAATCGGGTAGCCTTATACAGGCATTTTCAATCGAAACCAACACCACCATCGTGTTCGCAGCCCTCGATTTAGGGGGGTAGGGTCCCCCTTTCCCTTTTATTTGGCTTATTTTGCAGGATCGGAGATTCGGATCACCGGAGAAGACGACCGGAGCCCTAGCTCCGGCGTGGACTCCGGCGTTGAACGGTTGACTGCTGGCGTGGCGAAAAGAAACGATCTGATTCGTTATTTCATAAGTAGATGGGCCCCGCGTGCTGACTCTGCGCTGAATTCACCAATCCATGACACGTGATCATTCAAAAACAATCCCTTGATTTCTCCAAACACCAAGTGTCAAGTGGCGTAGTGGTAAAGGCGCTGGCAAGCAGAGATTCTCTCCAAGGTCTCCAGTTCGAACCTCCTTGGGACCGGTTTTGGCTTTTCTTTTACAAACTTGCACTATTTTCCATATTTTCTATTTTCTAATTTATTTTAATATTTTGCATCTATTTTAATTAATTTCACATTTTTATTTCTGCATTTAAAAATTATCAAAAATTAATTTTCTTTTTACATTATTTTCTGAAAATCTTTATTTAATTTATAAAATTAAAAAATATAATTTTGCATGCATATTTATTTTTATTCATAATTTTGCATTTTTATTACTTTTAGTTCATTTTAAATTATTAAATTGCATCTAAAAAATCCCAAAAAAATTATTTTAGCATGTTTATGTTATTTCCAGCATGTCATATTTTTCCCAATTAAAAATTTGCATTTTTTCTAACATTTTCTCTTATTTCGATTTCATCATATTTTCCGATTTCTCTTATCGTTTCACAGGTTATTCCGCTTCAGACGTTCCTTTACCGTTTTCATTTTATTTTTCCAATAATGTAACTGGCTATGGGATGTAATAGTTTAAATTAGGTTTTTATTTTCCGCAAGTTTAAATTATGTATCTGCCCCAAAGCCATGTAATAGCGTAGGATTTACCTTTCCGCATTTTACATTCCGCATTTTACATTCCGCATTTTAATTTCCGCACCCTATCAATTGCTAGTAATTAGGCGTGTATGGAAAGATAAAATTGAACATATAGCCCACTAATTTTCAAGATAAAATATCTGAAATCAACACACTCTTTTCACACATGCACCCCTTAGGGTAATTCTCTCTCGTTGCCTTACGAATTCAAACGGTCATGTCCCTCGAACGTAGAGGTATTCTAGCACCGTTACCTTCAAACAAATCATCATAGTCCCTTCGATACAAATATCATAAGACCCACGATGTCGCCTCCGATTACATGATCTTGACCCTCGATTGTCGCCTACGAAAAATGATGATAGTCCCTTCGAATGTGCTAGGATACTTCCTACAAGTTGCCTTCTATGACCATCCGATGTCCCTTCGAATGTCCCGTTTACATCCAACGAATAGGGCTACCTACTAACTAATGGTATGGCTAACGCTATTCTAAAGGAACGTAAAATACGAAAACGACCAGTTCTGAGTAGGTAAACAAAGACTTTTAGTTGCTTGCTCGATCAAATGCTTTTCACACCACACACTTTTGTCAAAGTTCAAACACTTTCAAAAACAAAACATTTCCGAACACTTTGTATACATTCCTACATGAATCATTACAAAGTCAAAGCGAAATGCCTCTTTTCAAAAACATCTTTTTTCAAACACACAGAAAGCAATTTTAAAAAGTGATCTAGAAAGCAACTAAGAGCCCGTAGATAACTACGGATGGAAAGGGGTGCTAATACCTTCTCTTTTCATAACCATTCTCCCGTACCCAGAATCTAACGAAGGTCTTTTTCTGTACTTTTACCTTCCCTTAATTGGATAAAAATAAAAGTCGGTGGCGACTCTTGCTATCCGCACATTTGGATACAAAAAATCCTAAAAAGTCAGTTCACCGTATCACACTCCCCCCTATTAGAAGCCACATTTCATGCCTCGATTCCTTTGTGAATAAGGCGTTTTGGGCTATTTTAGTGTAGATTTTTGGTTTCTACCTTCTCTAGATCTCTAGTTATGTTTAACATTTCATTTGAGGACTATTGTGATGGATTTAGCTCGATTTTGATATCGTTCATGGGTTATTTTGCATAATGTGTGTGTGGATGCCCAATTTTCCATTCTTATGTTGCTATACATGTTCACATTCCATTTCTTTGCATTTGAATTATATTTTGACTTGCGATGTGAGTATGCAATTATATTCCCAACTCCTTGTTATTTTTGACGTGTTTGTTGACTTGTGAAAGGTACATTGAGGATATTTTGGTTAGTTACCTAATCTTGGTACACTAACACACCACTTCTCCCGTGGTTACTACTTCTCCCGTGGTTCTGCTCGCGTTTTAAACACACTTTGCTTTGTGTTTTCTCATATTACGAGAAACATATATTCTGCTATTTTGTCTGGATATGTACTTTGTGAGGAAGTGTCTGCTATACGTACATATTGCACGGTATTACCTTGTGGATTATATAGATCGAGCTATTTCTGATTATTTCTTTTTTGATGGCAACTTACTCAAAGTTTTATGGAGTATTTTTAGATCGCAATGCTCTTCAGATTTATTATCTGTTTAGTACTAGTTATACTTTGTTTATCACATTCATTTACAACTTTCTTAGATATCATGAGAAGTAGGGGTTTACCGCTTTCTTTGCCATGATTAGGATAGGAGCGTTGGGCTCAAAGTCGCTGTTTAAAGACCTGTAGCTAGACATTTTTCAAATTGTGTGCTAATTGTGTTTGGTTTGTTTAAAATCTTCCACCGTGCATAGGGAGGTAATTCTCAGTAAGTGTTTACATTTGTGCATGCATAGGTCAAGAGTGCTTAGACAACCTGACATGGCACCACCAAGCAAATTCCCACTTTTTATATTTCCTGCTATATGATGATGATATGATGGGCATGCGGAAAGGGTCCGCAATCGACCCCCGCGCAGTTCTAGTCCATGTCAGCTCAGCACACACGAATCGTGTTGCTTCCTTATCGAGTCAATGATAATAAAGTGGCAAGAGTTACCTATTCTGACTCTCCACGCTTTCTTGGGGTTTACATTTATTGCAGAGCTCGTATCATTTACTCTTCACACTTGACAATTCATGTCACGCGGTGATACCACTCACGGGAATCGGGATGTGTTGGTTCCTGGTTGCTTCCAGCGCTCGGCTTGTTGTTGTAGGCTAAGGGACAACCCCCTTCTCTTGCGCTTGTGTGACATTTGTTTGTGCATTGCATTGCTTGTGTGCTTCTGCCAAAGTACTTGATTGCTTCATCCCTTTGTATCCCTCGGTTCTTCAACCAAGGTGGATATTAGGATAGTTTCCCTAGGTTTTCTCGGTTAGGATAGTCTGCGAGCTTAGACTTTTATCCTTAACCATAGGGCCATTTTTGCATGATAACATTATGATAGAACTAGTTAGTTTCCCTTGTTTTCCAGTTTCTTTTGCATCCTTGCATGTAATAAAACTAAAACTTGTTTTCTTTTCTATTGAAAAAGAAAACACTTAATAATGGTTCAAACTCCTTTTTCAAGGTGAAAGCAACCAACCAATGCAAATCTTTTTCTCCTACGGGCTTTCTTTTTGTGTTTAAAACCTATTTCAAAAAGGGTGTGCTTTGTGACACCCCGATTTAATTCGAATATTAAATAAATGGAAATTTAATTATTTAATTAATTAAAGTCTTAAGTATTTATATTTTTTTGGATTTAATTGGATTAAATTAAGAAAGAAGGATTGGAGGTGTGCAGAGTAACAGGGGGTGTGAGGAGTAAATCACTCTATTGTTACTAAGTTTTAATTATTTGTTTTATTTGGAATATTAAAAGGAATATAAAAAGGAAAAGAAGGAAAAGAGGAGTCTTTTTGGAGAAAACTATTTCACGTAGAATTGGAGAAGAGAAGAAAGAGAGGAAAAGCCGACGCCGAAGAAATCGAGAATCATCGCGAGGTAAGGGGTGATTTCTTTCGCTTAATATGCCTTATGGGTTTTGGGAATCAACCGGGTAATTGGGTATGTTAGGAAATTGATTATAGGTTTATAGAATGAACCCTATTTTGTGTCGGTGTATGAAATTAGAATCATTAGTATATCAATAACTAATAGGGATGAGTAAACCATGTTGTTTGATGTTAAAATGGTGTGAAATGATCATGATTTGGTGTTCCTAATGTCACAATTCGTATTGGAAAGTGTGGAAATGATAAAGGATGCAAAATGCTGTCAAAAGTTGCAGAAAATGCTGTTACAGGTCGTGGGAACCGGTTCCCTGTGGGGAGGAACCGAGTTCCCAGTGTTATTTTTCAAAACTGGGAGTTTTTGCACTCAGGAACCGGTTCCTGCCTGTGTCGGAACCGGGTTCCCATACAAAAACCAGGGAGCGAGATTTTTAAAACTTACAGGAACCGGTTCCTGTATATGTAGGAATCGGGTTCCATGTGTATTTTTCCAAAACTTCTAAAACTTCAAAAATTCATATTTTCTAAACCGTAACTCCGATTCGAGTGCCGTTTTCGGCGTTATTTCTTAAATTTAAATTACTATTTTTTAAAAAGGGAAAAATATTATTTTGCTAAAAATATTTTGAAAAGAGTCTAGCTTCCGATTTTGAAAAGTATGGAATAATTAAGAATAATGGTGAATTAATACAAATGGTCTGAGTTACCGAATGAGATATTAATGCTTACACTGTGGTATCTTGATATTAATTATGATTGAATGTGATACATTGGTAAATTGGCATTATGTGATATATATTGATGTCATGATCTGAGAATTAATGTTGCATGCTTTTATGATGCATGCATACGCATTTGTTGTTTATGGTTCATTCCCATTGTGCGGAAGTGAACTGGCTGAGCCAATAGACTTACCCGGAGATTGAGGTAGTGAGGCTGGATTCTTAACCCTGGCTATGGGCGAATCATGGATTTACACCGTCTTTCCACATGTAAACGGAGCGTTGGGTGAACTCGGTTCACGTTTGGTACCACATGCATAGAGTCGCATTGCATATGGGATTGTAACATGCTAGGATGGTTTCCAGTGTTGCAATTTCCATTGTTTGTTATGTACATGTTCATTGTGTGAACTGCTTTATGAATTGATTATGATTTGTGTTTGGTTAATGGATTAATATATCCGTTTATTCTGTTGCATTTTAAAAAAACGTATAATGCATGTTATATTGAATTGAAATCTCACCCTTACTTTAACAATTTCAGATCCGAAGTGATTAGGCTTGAGTTGGTGAGGATAGCTCTAGAGTCGAGTCAGTTAATTAGTCCGCGTGTCAGTGTCGTGCTCTGGTAGATGTAACACTGGGGAAACGGTTGTTTGAATCCTTTAATGGATATTTTTAATAGTTTGAATTGTGTTTTGATTACATATCCTAGAATAACTATTGAGGGATGTATTCGGGATTTTGGTTATGTTTCATTTCCGCTGTTAAACATAACATTGAGTATGATTTATTTAATGATTTATTCTTCAGTGAAAGCATGACAACTGTTTGGTCAATTTTTATGATTTAAAATTGTGACGCCTCTTAATTATGGATAAAACTCTGATAATTATTTCTATAAAACGTGGGTAATTAGAAGGGGTGTTACAATAGTGGTATCAGAGCATAGTCGGTCTTGTCTTAGTGTCGTTATCCCTTTTAGTATGCGACTAGTGTAAGTAACACTGTCGATACTTGTGTTCTGATGTGGACTGTTTTATAATGTTACAGAACAATGGCTGGAAGAGGTAACAGAAGGAACGACGATGCTATTGCTGAGGCTTTGGGAATGTTAGCTGGAGTGCTCGAAGGGAATCAGCAGGAAGCTGTGATTGGCGCTGACAGACAATTGGGGAATTTTCAGAGGAATAATCCTCCATTGTTCAAGGGCACGCATGATCCCGAGGGTGCTCAGAAGTGGTTGAAGGAGATCGAGAGGATCTTCAGAGTGGTTGATTGTGCTGAGGGGCTGAAGGTGAGGTATGGTACTCACATGCTGGCAGAAGAAGCTGATGACTGGTGGGTTGCTACCAGGACTGAAATGGAAGAAGATGGAATTACATTGACTTGGGCTGTGTTCAGGAGAGCTTTTCTGATAAGGTACTTTCCTGAAGACATTCGGGGTAAGAAAGAGATTGAGTTTCTGGAGCTCAAGCAAGGCAACAAGTCTGTGAGTGAGTATGCAACAAAGTTTACTGAATTAGCAAAGTATTATGCTAATTACCCTAACGATGCAGATGGAGAATTTTCCAAATGTATCAAGTTTGAGAATGGTCTGCGTGATGAGATCAAGCAGGGTATCAGGTATCAGCGCATTAGGAGGTTTCCTGATTTGGTTGACTGTAATAGGATTCTGGAAGAGGATCTTGCTAGTACTAAGTCAAATGCTCAGAGTTATGCTGATCGTAAGGGCAAGAGACATATGGATCGTGGTAAGCCTTATGATAGAACTAATCAGAAATCTGGAGGTTGGAAGAAGCTTAGTGGGGGAGACTCTGGTTCTTCTGTAAAGTGTTACAGATGTGGTGAATTGGGTCACCGAGCTCCTGAATGCAAGAATGATGCGAGGAAGTGCAACAACTGTGGAAGATTTGGCCATTTAGCTGCTGAGTGTAAATCCAGAAGGATAACTTGTTACAACTGTGGCAAAGAAGGACACACTCGTCCGCAGTGTACTAAGCTAAAGAAAGAGCAAGCTGGTGGGAAAGTGTTCGCTTTGTTAGGATCAGATGTTAAGCCTGATGATCGGTTAATTAAAGGTACATGTTTTATTAATGGCATACCTTTAATAGCAATTATTGATACTGGAGCGACGCATTCTTTTATTTCTTTGGATTGTGCTAAGAGATTGAATTTGGAAATTTATAATTTAGATGGAAGTATGGTTATTGACACTCCTGCGTCGGGTTCAGTGACTACTTCGTATGTTTGTAGGAGTTGTCCTATTGTTATTTTTGATAGAGGTTTCAGTATGGATTTAGTGTGCCTACCTTTAGAACAACTTGATATTATCCTTGGAATGAACTGGTTGGTCTTCAACCAGGTTCATATCAACTGTTTTGAGAAGACGGTCATATTCCCTGAAGAGGTTAAAGTTGATGACGTGATTATGTCAGTTAAGTAGATGAATTCAGCTGTTAGAGATGGTGCTGTGGTGTTTATGTTATATTCTTCGACGGAAGTGAAAGGGAAGGCTAAGAGTGGTGAATTACCCGTGGTGAATGAGTTTCCAAAAGTGTTTCCGGAAGACGTTAGTGAGCTACCACCAGAGAGAGAAGTGGAGTTTGTTATCGATTTAATTCCTGAAACTAGTCCGGTGTCGATGGCGCCTTATCGCATGTCGGCATCTGAGTTGTCTGAGCTGAAGAAACAATTAGAAGAGTTATTGGAAAAGAAGTTTATTCGGCCTAGTGTTTCACCGTGGGGTGCGCCGGTATTGTTGGTTAAGAAGAAGGAAGGTACAATGAGACTGTGTGTAGACTACAGGCAGTTGAATAAAGTGACAATCAAGAATCGGTACCCATTGCCGAGGATTGATGATTTGATGGATCAGTTGGTCGAAGCTTGCGTATTTAGCAAAATTGATCTGAGGTCTGGATATCATAAGATTCGTGTTAAGGCGGAAGATATTCAGAAGACCGCATTTAGAACGAGGTATGGGCATTATGAATATTCTGTTATGCCATTTGGAGTTACTAATGCACCTGGTGTGTTTATGGAGTATATGAACAGGATATTTCATCCGTATCTTGACAATTTTGTGATGGTATTTATTGACGATATTCTGATCTATTCAAAGAATGATGAGGAGCATGCAAAGCATCTTAGGATTGTATTGGAATTGTTGAAGGAGAAAAAGTTGTATGCGAAGTTATCTAAATGCGAGTTTTGGTTAAGCGAAGTAAGTTTCCTTGGTCATGTGATTTCTAAGAATGGTATTGTTGTTGATCCTACAAAAGTAGAAGCGGTATCTCAGTGGGAAGCACCGAAGAATGCTTCAGAGATTCGTAGTTTTCTTGGTCTAGCAGGTTATTACATGAAATTCATTGAGGGATTTTCGAAGTTAGCTTTACCATTGACTAAGTTGACGAGAAAAGGTCAAGCGTTTGTTTGGGATGCAGATTGTGAGAAAGGATTCCAAGAGTTGAAGAGGAGGTTGACTAGTGCTCCGATTCTAATTTTGCCAAATTCGGAAGAATCTTTCATAGTGTATTGTGATGCGTCCTTGATGGGTTTAGGAGGTGTTTTGATGCAAGATAAGCAAGTTGTGGCTTATGCTTCGAGACAATTGAAAGTACATGAAAGGAATTATCCGACTCACGATTTAGAGTTGGCGGCTGTTGTGTTTGTGTTGAAATTGTGGAGGCATTATCTGTATGGTGCACGATTTGAAGTGTTCAGTGATCATAAGAGCCTGAAGTATCTCTTTGATCAGAAAGAGTTGAATATGAGGCAAAGGAGATGGTTAGAATTTCTCAAGGATTATGATTTCGGTTTGAATTACCATCCTGGTAAGGCAAACGTTGTGGCAGATGCGTTAAGCAGGAAGTCTTTGCATATGTCAATGTTAATGGTTCGTGAATTGGAATTGGTGGAACAATTCAGAGATTTAAGTTTAGTATGTGAAACTACTTCGAATAGCGTGAAATTGGGCATGTTGAAGCTGACTAGTGGTATTTTGGAAGAGATTCGAAATGGACAGAAATCTGATGTTGGTTTGGTGGATACGCTGACATTGATTAACCAAGGTCAAGGAGGTGAGTTCCGAATTGATGAGAATGGCATTATGAGATTTGGTGATAGAGTGTGTGTTCCGGATGTTGCTGAGATTAGAAAAAGTATTTTGGAAGAGGGACACCGTAGTGGATTGAGTATTCATCCTGGTGCTACTAAGATGTACCATGATTTGAAGAAATTATTTTGGTGGCCGGGAATGAAAAAGGAAATTGCCGAGTTTGTGTATGCATGTTTGGTTTGTCAGAAATCAAAGATTGAACATCAAAAACCGTCAGGATTGATGGAACCGTTGTTTGTTCCAGAGTGGAAGTGGGATGGCATTTCAATGGATTTCGTGTCTGGTTTGCCGAGGACAACGAAGAACTGTGATTCTATTTGGGTTATTGTCGACCGATTGACAAAGTCTGCTCACTTTATTCCGATAAGAATGGATTATCCGATGGAGAGGTTGGCAGAACTGTATGTTGAGAAGATTGTAAGTTTGCATGGTATTCCGTCTAGCATTGTGTCGGATAGAGATCCGAGGTTTACTTCTTAGTTCTGGACAGGATTGCAGGAAGTTTTGGGTACTAAGTTACGATTGAGTTCCGCATATCATCCACAGACAGATGGTCAGACGGAGAGGACGATTCAGTCGTTAGAAGATTTGTTGAGGGCTTGTGTGTTAGAGAAGGGTGGAGCTTGGGATAGCTACTTACCGTTGATAGAGTTTACCTACAACAATAGTTTTCATTCGAGCATCGGTATGGCTCCGTTTGAGGCATTGTATGGTAGAAGGTGTCGGACACCGTTGTGTTGGTACGAATCTGGAGAAAGTGCGGTGATTGGACCGGAGATCGTTCAACAAACTTCAGAAAAGATCAAGATGATTCAGGAGAAGATGAAGGCTTCTCAGAGTCGTCAGAAAAGTTATCATGATAAGAGGAGGAAAGATCTTGAGTTTAGTGAAGGAGATCATGTGTTCATGAGAGTTACTCCAATGACGGGTATTGGTCGAGCTTTGAAGTCAAAGAAGTTGACTCCGCGTTTTATTGGTCCGTTTCAGATCTCCAAGAGAGTTGGGAAGGTTGCTTATCAGATTGCTTTACCGCCGTCACTTGCGAATTTGCATGATGTTTTCCATGTATCCCAGTTGAGGAGGTACATTGTGGATCCGTCTCATGAGATTCAAGTAGATGATGTTCAGGTGCGGGATAATTTGACCGTTGAAGCAGTACCTGCGCGAATTGAGGATCGAAAAGTGAAGCAATTGTGTGGTAAAGAGATAGCACTGGTACGAGTAGCTTGGGGAGGACCAGCTGAAGGAAATGTCACTTGGGAACTGGAGAGTCAGATGAAGGACTCGTATCCCGAACTGTTCGTCTAAGGTATGTTTTCGAGGACGAAAACTCTTTTAGTGGGGGAGAGTTGTGACACCCCGATTTAATTCGAATATTAAATAAATGGGAATTTAATTATTTAATTAATTAAAGTCTTAAGTATTTATATTTTTTTGGATTTAATTGGATTAAATTAAGAAAGAAGGATTGGAGGTGTGCAGAGTAACAGGGGGTGTGAGGAGTAAATCACTCTATTGTTACTAAGTTTTAATTATTTGTTTTATTTGGAATATTAAAAGGAATATTAAAAGGAGTATAAAAAGGAAAAGAAGGAAAAGAGGAGTCTTTTTGGAGAAAACTATTTCACGTAGAATTGGAGAAGAGAAGAAAGAGAGGAAAAGCCGATGCCGAAGAAATCGAGAATCATCGCGAGGTAAGGGGTGATTTCTTTCGGTTAATATGCCTTATGGGTTTTGGGAATCAACCGGGTAATTGGGTATGTTAGGAAATTGATTATAGGTTTATAGAATGAACCCTATTTTGTGTCGGTGTATGGAATTAGGATCATTAGTATATCAATAACTAATAGGGATGAGTAAACCATGTTGTTTGATGTTAAAATGGTGTGAAATGATCATGATTTGGTGTTCCTAATGTCACAATTCGTATTGGAAAGTGTGGAAATGATAAAGGATGCAAAATGCTGTCAAAAGTTACAGAAAATGCTGTTACAGGTCGTGGGAACCGGTTCCCTGTGGGGAGGAACCGAGTTCCCAGTGTTGTTTTTCAAAACTGGGAGTTTTTGCACTCAGGAACCAGTTCCTGCCTGTGTCGGAACCGGGTTCCCATACAAAAACCAGGGAGCGAGATTTTTAAAACTTACAGGAACCGGTTCCTGTATATGTAGGAATCGGGTTCCATGTGTATTTTTCCAAAACTTCTAAAACTTCAAAAATTCATATTTTCTAAACCGTAACTCCGATTCGAGTGCCGTTTTCGGCGTTATTTCTTAAATTTAAATTACTATTTTTTAAAAAGGGAAAAATATTATTTTGCTAAAAATATTTTGAAAAGAGTCTAGCTTCCGATTTTGAAAAGTATGGAATAATTAAGAATAATGGTGAATTAATACAAATGGTCTGAGTTACCGAATGAGATATTAATGCTTACACTGTGGTATCTTGATATTAATTATGATTGAATGTGATACATTGGTAAATTGGCATTATGTGATATATATTGATGTCATGATCTGAGAATTAATGTTGCATGCTTTTATGATGCATGCATACGCATTTGTTGTTTATGGTTCATTCCCATTGTGCGGAAGTGAACTGGCTGAGCCAATAGACTTACCCGGAGATTGAGGTAGTGAGGCTGGATTCTTAACCCAGTGGCTATGGGCGAATCATGGATTTACACTGTCTTTCCACATGTAAACGGAGCAGTGGGTGAACTCGGTTCACGTTTTGGTACCACATGCATAGAGTCTGCATTGCATATGGGATTGTAACATGCTAGGATGGTTTCCAGTGTTGCAATTTCCATTGTTTGTTATGTACATGTTCATTGTGTGAACTGCTTTGTGAATTGATTATGATTTGTGTTTGGTTAATGGATTAATATTTCCGTTTATTCTGTTGCATTTTAAAAAAACGTATAATGCATGTTATATTGAATTGAAATCTCACCCTTACTTTAACAATTTCAGATCCGAAGTGATTAGCTGCTTGGAGTTGGTGAGGATAGCTCTAGAGTCGAGTCAGTTAATTAGTCCGCGTGTCAGTGTCGTGCTCTGGTAGATGTAACACTGGGGAAACGGTTGTTTGAATCCTTTAATGGATATTTTTAATAGTTTGAATTGTGTTTTGATTACATATCCTGGAATAACTATTGAGGGATGTATTCGGGATTTTGGTTATGTTTCATTTCCGCTGTTAAACATAACATTGAGTATGATTTATTTAATGATTTATTCTTCAGTGAAAGCATGACAACTGTTTGGTCAATTTTTATGATTTAAAATTGTGACGCCTCTTAATTATGGATAAAACTCTGATAATTATTTCTATAAAACGCGGGTAATTAGAAGGGGTGTTACATGCTTCACCCGCACCATTCCTAAACTTTTTCCGAAAGGATGTGCTTCACCGGCACTGTTTAAAAACCTTTTTAGAAAGGACGTGCTTCACCCGCACCGTTCATAAAAAACACAAAACCCACCAAAAAATGTGAGCCGAACTACGACGCTTTAACTTTCACATTGCACGAGGGAATACGTAGACATCTTGTCACGAGGCTCGATTGAGCAAACTTTGTTAATACTTCCTTCTTTTCCCCGTGTTCTCTTTATTTTATTTTCTTTCATATGCATTTCCCTTAGCGTAGCATTATAGCAATTTAAGTAGCAAATAAATATAAACACACCCATTAGATAGAAAATAGAAGTGGATATCGTAGAGTACTACGGGCGTGTGGAGTGCTAATACCTTTCTCTCGCGTAATAGACTCCCTTACCTTATCTCTCGGTTGCAAGACCATGTCTTATCCCTTTCAAGTTTTCGCGATATGTTTACTTTTCTCCTTTTGCGAGATAAAAAACGTTCGATGGCGACTTTATTGATATAGTTATCGGATGATGTTCATCCGTTTGTTTCAAAAAGGTATGTAATTTTTTCCACGAAACATTTGTTCGAACTATGTTATTTACAAACTAAAACTTTTGATATGATGGCATTTGGTCTAGTGGTATGATTCTCGCTTTGGGTGCGAGAGGTCCCGAGTTTGATTCTCGGAATGCCCATTTTTATTGTTAAAATAGGGTTTAAATTATATTAAAAAAATGTGTTAAATTGTATTAAAAAAGGGTGTAGTTACAACTGATTTTTATTTAAAAAGGGTGTAATTACACCCGATTTGTATTAAAAAGAGTGTAAATTAGAATATATTTACTCCTGATTTTATTAAAAAATTTATGAAAATAAGGTGTACATAAGAACAATAAGAACTTATTTAAACCCAGTTTTTATTACAATTACACCAATTAAATTTAATAAAAAACGGGTTTAAATCATAAGTTATTTACCCCCTAATGTTAAACAGATGTAATTAAGGTAAACATTTCTCACCTAATAGATATACATCCAATTTTTATTAAATTTAATGGGTGTAATTATAATAAAAATGGATGTAAATTAATCTTTTTTACTCGTGGGCGTACGATTTCCATGCCCTTAATTTCTACTCTCTAATTTTATGTTATTTACTATTGCTATTTATTTGTTGTTAGTTATTATATTCAATATAATTCTGTGTTTGTCATTTAAGTTTATTAGATTTTAGAATTTTAGATTAGACTTATTGTTATTTATACTACTAATTTGTATTTTTTATTCTTATTAAAAAAGAGAAAATTGTTAATTTGATATGACATTCTTTCTCCATTTTTTCCAAAAAAACAAGTTCATTTTGCTTTTAGATTATCTTAGTTTATTAGTTTAGTTAATCTTATGTATTAGAGTGGGTGAATGCACATGATGTGTGAAGGTTAATAGTGTCTTACGTTTCTTCTGTATTAACACATGCTTTAACTAATAATCAAGTAAGATTAACTTGTTTTATGTTTTATATTATAATTTTTGAGCCTTTTGATAATAATCTTATTAAAATTATATTATTTTTATTTTGCAGTTCATGAATGATGATATCAATCAAGATTTATGATCATTTGAACTATACATATTTATTGTCGGTAAATATGATTTTAGTGTTTTCTACCGAAGCTGCAACTCATCTACTCGTGGATTTTATATTGGTAATTTAAGCGTGGGAAATGACTTATAAATGGTTGGATATTTTTGTATACTATGTTTTCTTATTGTAGTACACATGTGTAAACTTCCTTATAATTTTGTAATAATTGATGATTTTGTAAATTAATTGGTTATTTTGAAGAATATATATGTGCATCATACATTTGGTGGAATAAAATTAGTTTGGTTAGAAAAATATAAAAATAGCTACCTAATGTGGTCTATGAGATGTTGGAAAACTATGATATATAGCGACCTAAATATGGTCTTTGTGATGTTGAATATGTAAAAAACAGGGCACCAAAAACTTACAGGGAATCCGTTGAAAAATAATCAATTATGTAAGAAAAATTACATCGGGCCATTATTGCCACCAATGTTAAATCTCATATTTTACATCAGGCCATTATTGCCACCAATGTAAAATCTCAGCGTTTTTTTTTAACAAGTATTATTTTTCACATCGGACATTTGATGCCACCGATGTGGTATGTTTGTTTTTCACATCGGGCCTTGACCCGATGTAAAAAGTCATTGATTTTTTACATCACTTGGATTTACATCGGACCTAGGCCTGATGTAAAAGTGCTTTTTACCAGATGTAAAAAGTTATTTCTACACTAGTGGAAAGACTGCAATTGTTGATCATAATTTTTCCTGATTTGAAGAGTAAAATATACCGTTTTTTTTTGTCTAAATCAAATCTTAATGTTTTGTTTTATTTGTTAAATCTTTTTTTTTCCTTATTTTGTTTGAATATTGGTTAGAAACTAGACAACTTTTGGATGTAGAACATGTTGCCACAGTGTGTTCATAAATATTTTTATAACATGTCTGTCAGATCTTACTCTCACTAATTGGAAGTTTAGTTAGACAATATTAAATTATATACAAAAAATTAGTAAACTTTAATTTATATATTGTGTACTAAATTATACTCTAATTTAACCTTTTTTTTTGCTAGTTGAGAATAAGAAATATACTTCCGTTTTAACACAAATATTTCAAAATATAGTGCACACCGAAAATATACTTTCGATTTTAGAGGACATTTTGAAAAATACACAAGATTTAATTCTACCCCATGAGGTTAATTAAGAAATTCTCTTAATAAAAAAGTCAATAAGAATGAGATGTTGTTTAGGAATAATATTTGCAATACCTTTTCACATTTTATAATAATTAATCAAATATTTAAACGTTGCTAATGCTTTCTGATAATATTCATGTAACGTATCTCTACTCAATATTGTCGTTATTAATTAAGCAGGTTGTTGCCGAGAAGTTTCAGCATTGTTTCTTTTTGCTAACATGTCATTTTCTTCTTCCTGTTTGATTCAATGAAATTTCAATCAAACAACTTTTGGATTAACTTCAAAGATACATTAGTAATATTCTATTTCTCTGAAATTTCATTCAAAAGATTTTGTGCAAAGATACATTAATAATACATCGTCCTCTCTCAACCAAACTCCAAACACAAACAAACTTTTCTTGCGTAAAGAGTTAGAAATTTGAAAGATGGCTGAAGCTGTTATTGAAGTTGTCCTTGATAATTTGAGCTCACTCATTCAAAAAGAGCTTGGCTCATTTTTTGGTTTTGATCAAGACTTATATAGTCTTTCCAGCTTGCTTACTACAATCAAGGCTACGCTTGAAGACGCTGAGGAGAAACAATTCTCAAACAGACCTATCAAGGATTGGCTTCTTAAGCTCAAAGATGCTGCTCACATCCTCGATGATATCTTGGACGAATGTGCCACTCAAGTGCTGAAGTATGAAGGAATAAAGGACAGACTTTCAAACAA
The DNA here is from genome assembly GCA_021764765.1 of Vicia sativa. Lineage (NCBI taxonomy): Eukaryota > Viridiplantae > Streptophyta > Magnoliopsida > Fabales > Fabaceae > Vicia > Vicia sativa. The sequence goes on along the minus strand of CM038792.1, from coordinate 132,157,402 downwards.
GGTACAAAGCTCTATCTTATCTTGTTTTCATCCCAAGCATATAGCTTTCCGCTACCAAATTGCTAAGAAAATGAAGAGGATAAGAGAGAGATTAGATGAAATTGCTGAAGAAAGGACCAAATTTCATTTAACTGAGATTGTTAGAGAGACGAGAAGTGGAGTCCGTGACTGGCGTCAAACAACTTCAATCATTACTCAACCTCAAGTCTATGGAAGAGAAGAAGATAAGGATAAAATTATAGACTTTTTGGTTGGCAATGCTTCTAGTTTTGAGGATTTATCTGTTTGTCCAATAGTTGGTCTTGGTGGACTCGGAAAAACAACACTCGCCCAACTTATATTCAATCATGAAAGGGTGGTCAACCACTTTGAGCTCAGAATCTGGGTATGTGTCTCCGAAGATTTTAGTTTGAAGAGAATGACAAAAGCCATCATTGAATCAACAACTGGCCATGCTTGTGCAGAACTGGAACTAGAGCCATTACAAAGAAAACTTCTAGATTTGCTAAAAGGAAAAAGGTATTTGCTAGTGCTGGATGATGTATGGGATGATGACCAAGAGAATTGGCAGAGGTTGAAATCTGTATTGGCATGTGGGGTAAAAGGCGCGTCAGTTTTGGTCACCACTCGTCTGCTAAAGGTTGCAGCAATCATGGGAACAATACCTCCTCATGATTTATCAATTCTATCAGACACTGATTGTTGGGAATTGTTGAAACAAAGAGCCTTTGGACCAACTGAGGAAGAAAGGGAAGAACTTGTGGTCATAGGAAAGGAGATAGTAAAGAAGTGCAGGGGAGTGCCACTTGCGGCAATGGCATTAGGAAGTCTCTTGCGTTTCAAAAGAGAGGAAATAGAGTGGCTCAATGTCAAGGAAAGCAAGCTATGGAATTTACAAGGTGAAGATCATGTCATGCCTGCCTTAAGATTAAGCTACTTGAATTTGCCAGTAAAGTTGAGACCTTGTTTTGCCTTGTGTGCACTGTTTCCCAAAGATGAAATAATAAACAAGAAATTTTTGATTGATCTTTGGATGGCTAATGGTTTCATTTCATCCAATGCAATGCTGGAAGCAGAAGATATTGGAAATGGGGTGTGGAATGAGTTATATTGGAGATCATTTTTTCAAGATATACATAAAGATGAATTTGGTGAAATTCATAAATTTAAAATGCACGACCTTGTTCATGATCTTGCTCAATCTATTGCAGAAGAGGTTAGTAGTTGCATTACAGAATCAAGCCTATCTAAAAGAATCCTCCACCTCTCAACTTATGGTGAGAAGTCATCTGGGATAGTCGGTTCAATACAGTTTCATGGATTCAAATCATCGAGGACCTTTTTAACGCACCAATACCCACCACCTCAAGTACTAAAATGTTATTCTTTACGAGTACTTGACTTCCCACAAATGAAAGCGTTGCCATCTTTGATTTTTCGTTTGAAACATTTAAGATACTTGAATCTTTCTTATGGAGAATTCAAAACTCTTCCAGAATGCATGTTAAGGAATTTGCAGATTTTAAAGTTAGATTATTGTCAGTGCCTCCAAAGGTTGCCTTATGGGTTGGTAGAATTGAAAGCTTTACAACATCTATCTTTAGAGGGCTGTGACTCGCTATCTAGCTTGCCTCCGCACTTAAGGAAGTTGGTTTTCCTAAAAACTTTAACCATGTACGTAGTTGGCAAGAAAAGTGGGTTTCTTTTGGCAGAACTAGGACAAATGAACCTTGAAGGAGGTCTTAACATTAAACACTTGGAGAGAGTTAAAAGTGTGATGAATGCCAAAGAAGCAAATATGTCGAGTAAGCGCCTGAAGAGTTTGCGATTGTCATGGGAGAGAAATGAAGAGTCTCAGTTACAAGAAAATGTTGAGGAGATTCTTGAAGCACTTCAACCTCAAACCCAACAACTTCAAAGTCTGGCAGTGATAGGATATACAGGTGCCTATTTCCCAGAATGGATGTCTAGTTCTTCTCTAAATTCTTTAACTAGTCTACAACTAGTGGGTTGCAAAACGTGTTTACACCTTCCACACTTGGAGAAACTTCCTTCTCTAAAGTTTCTTGCAGTATGTAACATGAGTCATTTAAAATACCTATATGAGGAGTCATACAACAGTGGAGTTGCAGGAGGTTTCACAAAACTAGAGTTTTTGATGCTGGAGGAGTTGCCAAAGATGGTGAGTTTATCAAGGGAGGTTAGAGAAAACATGTTTCCGTGCCTTTCGGCAATTCGAATGACCGAATGTCCTGTAATGTTGGAATTTCCTTTCCTTCCATCTCTCAATGATTTATGTGTAAATGGAAAATGCAGTCAACATTTACTAAGTTCAATTCATAAACATTATACTCTTGAAAAACTTAGTTTCGGCAATCATAAAGAGCTAAGTTTCTTTCCAGATGGGATGCTAAGAGATCTCTCTTCTCTGAAGTATCTTGGCATTTATGGCCTTTCTAAACTTGAGCAACTCCCCACTGAAATCAATAACATTAATGATATCCAGGAGATGGTTATCCTTGGTTGTGAGAATCTCAAGTCATTGCCAGATGAATTATTACATGGATTGCACTCTCTTAAGAAATTGAGTATTACAGGCTGCCAAAAGTTCAAGCTATCAGAAAGTTTTCAATACCTCGCTTGTCTTGAAGAATTGACAATCCAAATTTGCCCAGAAATAGAAGGACTGCCTGAGGCTTTACAACATATGACTGCCCTTCAATCTTTGGTATTGAGTGATCTTCCAAAGCTGGCATCCCTACCTGACTGTTTAGGAAACCTAAGTTTGCTTCACAAATTGGAGATTCGTAATTGTCTAAAGCTGGCATGTCTTCCCATGAGTATTCAGCGCCTTACTAGTCTGAAACATTTGGGAATTTACAATTGCAGTGAGTTAGGGAAACGATGTAAAGAGAACATTGGTGAGGATTGGCTAAAAGTAGCACACATTGAATGCATTAAAGTAGAAAAGTATGGCATGAATTCGGGGTAGGAGAAGGAGAGAATATTATGGATCTCGCTCGTATGATTTTTAGTTTGAGCGAAAGTGAATATGAGATTTAGATTATTTCATTTTGTATTATTTTGTATAACTATTATTTAGTTTTTAAAATAATAAAATTTAGTCAGTTACTTAAATACCGTGAGATTTTAAAATATTTTTTGCTGTAACATAATTACGTAATATTCAATCACGAGTTTTATAAAACTCAAACAAATTATGGACCTATATAATATATTAAATTCAATGCATCAAAACAAATCTTTATTACTATATAGTATACAGTGTCTATATACTTTCCTATTATATTTTTTATATAATATCAAATAAAATTAATAGCAAATAACAAAATAATACACAAAAAAAGATAAGAAAATTTAAACACAATAAAATATTTTTATCTTATTTTGGACAAGATGGTCTAACAAGTCAATCATTACTTAAATTATGTATATTCAATTATATTAAGAATATTTCTCTAAAATTTCAAAAATAAAAGAGATGTCCAAATCCCAAGACAATAAAATATTTTTTGTTTTTCTAAAATTATAACAATAAAAATAACAATTGAAATAAATGTCTGTTTTAAGCTTAAAGTAGTTCATACACAATTTTCAAATATAAATCACTTTAAGTCGATCTTATAAAGTAATATATTATGCAACAATTTTGTAAAATTCTACAAAATAGACATAAATTTTATGGAGTTATTGAAAGTTTTATTTGATAATAATTATAAATAAAATTTTAATTTTGTTTAACACTAAAAATAAATACATATATTTAAGAAATTAAAGTAAAATATCTAAATAAAAGATAAGTGCAAATAACATGAAAATCAAACAAAACAAAAATATCACTGTTGCAAATTTAAATTACGGATATAATATGAATTCGGGGTAGGAGAAGGAAAATATTATGGATCTCGCTCGTACGATTTTTAGTTTGAGCGAAAGTGAATATGAGATTTAGATTATTTCATTTTGTATTGTTTTGTATAACTATTATTTAGTCTTTAAAATAATAAAATAATAAAATTTAATAATTATATTTTATAAAAACCAACTCTTAATATAATTAAAATTCAATAAAAAATATATAAACTAACAGTCGCGCGACGCGGATCTTAATTTGTAATTGTTTCAAGCGATCAAACTAGTCTCAAATTCTTTAAGAATCAAATTTAAGGTTTAATTTATTTAGAATACTCACATTCTTCAATTGAACAAAACACAATTTTGACAAACAAAACCTCACACCGTAAATGAACAAGAGTATTGTTATTTAGTATGAACTAGTAAAAAATTTGTGCATCCACACGGGTAAATTCATTTCTATCTTAGATTATTCAATAAGACTTGATTGTTGATAATGTATAATTGTTATTATAAAATCACTAATAATTAAAATATTTAAAAATAAATATGTATCAAATCATCAACATGATAAATCTAATATGTCTAATAATTATAAATATTTATAAATATCACTAATAACTATAAATAATTATAAATATTTTATTGATTAAAATAAATAAAAATGTATTGTGATGATGGTGACCGTAAAATTAGTGAGTTTCGATAATAAAATTTACAGGAGTTGTTAAAATTTATAAATATCACTCTCATTGTGATTTGGAGGAGCAATCTCATATGGCCTTAAGTGTTGCCTTTTTTTTTAATTTATTTAAATAATAAAAAATTAATTAACAAAAAAAATACTATTATTAATTTAATATAACCATTACATCCGGGAGATAAAAATTATATATAATTTAATGGTTCGGTCGTTGATAACAGCCACTAGTCTGCACCTCCGTGTTATCCTACATTGTTGTCCCTTACCCCTATGAGGTTCATGTTGTGTTTGTGTCATGTTGGTGGGGATATGGGTTGGATGGTTGGTCGGTAGTACTAGTCAGTTGAATCGGGAGGGTAAAAAGGCAATGTTTCTTATTGTGATTAGTAGCCATATGTTTATTGGGTTCTACGATGATGTGATGTTTGTAGGTATAGTGAGTTTCTTGGGTCATATTACTCATGTTGGCCCAAGTTTGGGATAAGGTGAGATTTGAGGGTGTCCACATCGGGTTGTGGTTGTATGATCTTTGTTCTTGATATTATGTTTGTGTATGTGATATGTATCGGTCTTGGGGTTGGTGGTGTTTGTGGATTGGTAACGTCGTTGTGTTGGCTGAGTGGTGTATCTGTATTGGTAATGTTGTTGGGTTGATTGTTGGATGTATGTGGTTGATATTGTTGAGGGTTTGGTTGTTAGTAATATTATTGAGCATCTGATGACGATGTAACTCATTTACGTGGGTGTGACATAAACTGCTGAGACGTAGTAACCGAACTATACTAACTCATATAATGTTGAGTTGGTTTCATTTCGTAGGGAACAAAAGGGAATTGTAGGACATGTTGACGATGTCTCTTCCATATAAGACACTATTTGGAAGCTTAGTTTTCCAATTGACAATATTTCATTGGGCGTCAACTCTAAAGAGATGCCATGATTTTAAACATGTTTTGGGCCCTAGGATTTCTTGATGCATGATAAACAATAGTTTAACATGGTCACAATGGTGCATCTCTATAATGTTGAACTATATGATCTTCGCTTTGGAAGTCCAAACTTCTGCATCTTCAGGGATAGGTTGATGGTCCATACCCAGATATGGTCTCCAAATAAACTACATATATTATTAGAAGATGGTTAATATTAAAATAAATTGCTTAGAAGATGAATAGTTTAATGGTAATACATCATGACATTTCGTCTAGGATTTTTGTTGTAATTCATCCCTCTTACACAGAACATAAATCAAAAAGAGAGAAAATAAATTATTTACAGTTATTTTTTGTATAAAATAAGTAAATTGAAATATCATTATAAACTTACTTTGGCGCGTAGGGGAAACATGTATGTATTATTGTTGATGGGGGATAGGGTCAGGATTCTCCACCAACCCATGCCTGGAGAAAAAAAGTGCATTCATTAAATGTACAAGTATCATTTTTGGCATTTTACTTAGTGAACTATATAGATGGCTAAAACAGCGGAACCCCAACTATACTTTCCTATTTTATCAATGTCCCCAAACAAACTTAAATACATAAAATTTACACTATTACCATACCTTCGGAAAACAATAAGTTACACAATAGTAGCATAATATAATATCTAGTTTTAAGTAATTTAGCAGCCTCAGACAAATATTCATCCAAAATAATGTAGTTATAATGCTTTAGGTTAATACCTTGGTCGCTCGACATCCTTCGTCCATCATATTTCTTCCCAAAACTTCCTCGCATAGGCCATTGACTTTTTAAACTAATTCACTAACTTCCTTACCCTTAAACGGGAGACTCAAGAACATGTACATGTCCTCTATTGTTATGGTACATTCACCCACTGGAAGATGAAAAATGTGTGTGACGGGTCTCTATCTTTCTAACAATGCGAGTATAATTTTTTATCAATGGCACAGTTTGATATATTGATCATAGTCTGAAACCCTCACGTCCTAGATACAACAGAATCCATAGGTCAAGAGCGATACAAGCAAGTGAATGACATTGAGAACTCGATATATCCTAAAAAGGCATATATATATATATATATATATATATATATATATATATATATATATATATATGAGTAAATAAAGTTGTTTGTTGATGATGAAAGTGAAATCGAGTGTGCATAAAAACTTATAAAGGACGAAATGTTCTCGTCTATTCCTATGTGATTATCACCTATGGTTAGGAGAGACATAATTGAAAAATCAGAGAGCTTTGTGGATATGAATAATCCGAGAGTTTGTTGAAAAATTAGAGAGTGTGATAGTTGATGATGAAAATGAATTGAATAGGGTTAGTATTTATAGTCAAATCGATATTAATGTGAATGAATGAGGTGGTTGAAGGTGGTTGTGCATGACTGATGTAACACCCGAAAGTTATTTAATTATTTAAATAAAATTATTAAGGATTTATTTATTGGAATATAGCCGAAGTTGGATTTATCAGTAGAATTATAAAGAGCGTTAATAGAATTATAAGTTGATTAAGTAAATTATCGGAATTTGGGAATAATTAGTGATGAATTAATTTTGTGGTAGAATATTATTGAAAATAATATTAGAAATAGGTGTGGAATTAATAGAGTTATTTATTTGGTGTTAGAAGTATAGAAAAGAGGTGTGAAAATTAAGTTAAGTAGAAATAATAGAAATATTATTATTATTACTATTTTATTATTATTATAATAATATTATTAGTTGGATTTAATTATAAGAGAAGGAATTAGGTTTAAATAAATAAGAGATATAAAAGGAGAAATATAAGGCTAATAGTTAGAATAAAAATAATACTAGAATTATTCTATTATTTGGAATTAATAAATTAAATGTAGAATATTAATTATAGGAGAAAAATAGTATTTTTGGGGAGAATTATTTAATAAACCAATTTTATTAGAAGCTACTATATATATTGAGTAACCTAGGAAAATAAGGATTTTTATGTTGTTGCTTGCAAACCAAAAGAACAAGCCCTAGTCGTGGAGAGAAAAACCAGAAAGAGAAAAAGGAAGAAAAGTTGGAAACAAAGGTGCTAGGAGGGATCGTTGCTGTCCGAGAGTTCCGTTATTCCGATCGAATTTTCGAGTTCCCGTCAATCCACAGGTAAGGGGTGGGGTTCGGGTTTTATAATCGATTGTAGGATGGTTCGTATGTAGGGTTTAGGGCTGCGTAATTACACTGTTAATCGTATTTTCGGTGATGAATTTTATGTGTTGGAATGAATTATATTATCTTGTGTTGAATTGTTTAATACCTGTGTTGTTGCAATTAATATTATGTTGTAAATCGATACATGTGATTGGGAAAAAGGATGAACTTTTGCATTGTGAAGGCTAAGGGAGGCGATCGCCCTAGATGAAGAAGAAAATTGAGACGGCCGCCGCAGGAAATTGAAAGAAGAAGCACGTGGGCCCCACCACCATGGGAGGCGGGCGCCTGGGGGTGGGCGCCTCACATGTTGTCTTCAAAATTTGTAACACGCAGGGATTTTAGAGATCACAGTTGGCATGGGTGTTTTGCTTAGTGTAGGAACCAATAGCAAATGAAAGAATTAATTAGCAGTGTGAATTAAATTATGCAGTGAGTAGTAGTAGCAGGGAACAAACCTCTTGCAGTCAGTGTGGGAAACTAGTATTAGCAGGAGCAGAAATACTCTAACATCAGTGGGAAAATTATATCAGCAGAGTAGTATTTAGCGCAGAGTAACTAACAAAGTAGAATAATTAGTAAAGTGAGCTATAATAATGCAGAGTTACTAATGATACGATCAGAATTAATTAGTAGAATAATTAAACTAATTAGTATGTTGCAAAAAACTAAAAACAGAGAAAATAATACTGTCATTCGAATTAAGCGGAGAATTTAGTTTATCAGAATTGGATGAAACTTTACGGGATAGTTCGGGTATACGGGTAGTTAAATAAAACTGTTTCGTTTCGTTGGAATTCGCGTTGTTTGCTGGATTTGCAGGTGAACGATGTTAATTGTTCCCAAATTGGACAATCTTCTGGATTGTAGGCTTAAATGGCCAAAGTTGTTAATTGTTGTGGAAGCTTAATTTGATCGTGTTAATTATAAATTGTATTATTGTTGATATTGCTAATTGTTGTTGAAGTTGTTAATTGTTGTTGAAGTTGAAGTTGATTATGTTAATTATAAGTTGCATTGTTGTTGACGTTGTTAATAGTTGTTGAAGTCGAAGTTGATCGTGTTGATTAAGTTGATGCAGTTAATGCATGATTAAGTTGTCGTTGATTTAAGTTGTTGTTGACGTTGTAGTCGTTGTAGCATACATATCATGTGCATTATTAAGTTGGCCTGGATTGGCACCACGTTGTAAGTTGAAGGCTTATGCCTTGTTGAATGCCTCGATAACCTGGCATATTTTACGTTGGGAGTTTTGCTCCAAATGGATCCACATGCATCTGCATTTGCCGAGTCGCATTATTTAAGTTATTGTTGATTTTATGTTGTTTTGTGGATATTATATGTTATTGATTCTATGATGTTTGGTGGATATTATATGTTGTTGATCTTATGTTGTTTGGTAGATATTATAGGTTATTGATTTAAGTAGTAATTAATGCATGTTTCTTTACCTAGCATATGAATTATCGTACTTTATATTATTCGATATCTCACCCTTTCTATTTTGTTGGCCGTTACCTTTATATTGGTAACGTGCAGGTATTCAAGAATGGAAGAATTAGTTGATGTCGGTTCAAGTCGGTGTCTTTGCTCTGATACGTAACACTCGGGGGGACGTTGGTCTATGTTGTTTATATTGTTGACTCTTGTTGTTATTAGTATAATTTGTTGAAATCCTAAGTGACGTTGTGAAATAAAAAGTCGTTAAGTATGTTGAAAGTCGAACAAGATGTTTAAAGTTGCTATTAGTATAATATATTCAGTTGTATAACTACGAATTCCGCTGCGTAGTAATAAAAAGTATTTTGTTTGAAAGTTATTGCAAGTTGTTATGAGATTCTCCGAATTAAAAAGTGTTATGTATCTTATCTGTTTGTGTTGTTAATGTTGAAATGTGGCATCCCATGTTTTGTTGAAAATTTTAATTACTCTGATTTTCGATATATTTTCCGGGTAGAATTTGGGGTGTTACATTAGTGGTATCAGAGCAGGTCGGTCTGTCCGGCGAGTGTTGTCTAACGTTGTTTACTTCCTTCGTACGCGACAAGTGTGTGGAACACTGTCTGTACTTTTTGCTTTTTGGTTGACTGTTTGCAGGAATTAAGTTGAAGCTAAGTGGGGGAGAAGCTTTGCTTCTCGGATGTATTTAGTTGAGAGATATCATATTAGTATGCTACTAATGGATACAATGCAAACGTTATAGGAGCCTTGTCGTTTCTCGAATCCGAAGGTGATAAGAATTTAAGATTTGGATGTTTGACAAGTTGGGATGTATTGGAAAAGAATAGTTGCTATGAGATAGAACTTAGTAAGTTGATTGTTTAAGTAGGCCGTGCTGTGGAATTATTGGGATTGATTTAAAAGTTGTAGAAGTTGTTGGAGTGGTTGGGATCCTTGAATCATGGATGCAAGTTGGAAAAAGAATACTATTAATGTTAGTAACGACGGTTTAATCTCTATTATGGTTGTCGGATATCTATTGACAAATTGAGGAACTGATCACCCTTAATCTCTTGTTGATAGTGGACGGGATCATGTTGGATGATATAAAATTGTTTTGCTATCTTAATGGTAAGTAAGTGGTGGATGCTACGACAAGAATGTTGTTAAGGTGAGGATACCATGGTGTACAAGAAAGTAAGCGAGTAGTAGTTGTTACTATGTTGTAAGGTGATTGTGTCAAAGTATTGCTAAAATGGTTGGCAAGATAGTAACGATTATGTTGCAAGAGTAATTGGGAGATTGAATTATAAGTATTGGATTTAAATTATGATTGAGTGGTTGTTGGATTGAAGGATTAGACACGAATGTGATGTTAAGGATGGTTGTGTGGGATGGATTTTCGAGGACGAAAATATCCTAAGTGGGGGAGAGTTGTAACACCCGAAAGTTATTTAATTATTTAAATAAAATTATTAAGGATTTATTTATTGGAATATAGCCGAAGTTGGATTTATCAGTAGAATTATAAAGAGCGTTAATAGAATTATAAGTTGATTAAGTAAATTATCGGAATTTGGGAATAATTAGTGATGAATTAATTTTGTGATAGAATATTATTGAAAATAATATTAGAAATAGGTGTGGAATTAATAGAGTTATTTATTTGGTGTTAGAAGTATAGAAAAGAGGTGTGAAAGTTAAGTTAAGTAGAAATAATAGAAATATTATTATTATTACTATTTTATTATTATTATAATAATATTATTAGTTGGATTTAATTATAAGAGAAGGAATTAGGTTTAAATAAATAAGAGATATAAAAGGAGAAATATAAGGCTAATAGTTAGAATAAAAATAATACTAGAATTATTCTATTATTTGGAATTAATAAATTAAATGTAGAATATTAGTTATAGGAGAAAAATAGTATTTTTGGGGAGAATTATTTAATAAACCAATTTTATTAGAAGCTACTATATATATTGAGTAACCTAGGAAAATAAGGATTTTTATGTTGTTGCTTGCAAACCAAAAGAACAAGCCCTAGTCGTGGAGAGAAAAACCAGAAAGAGAAAAAGGAAGAAAAGTTGGAAACAAAGGTGCTAGGAGGGATCGTTGCTGTCCGAGAGTTCCGTTATTCCGATCGAATTTTCGAGTTCCCGTCAATCCACAGGTAAGGGGTGGGGTTCGGGTTTTATAATCGATTGTAGGATGGTTCGTATGTAGGGTTTAGGGCTGCGTAATTACACTGTTAATCGTATTTTCGGTGATGAATTTTATGTGTTGGAATGGATTATATTATCTTGTGTTGAATTGTTTAATACCTGTGTTGTTGCAATTAATATTATGTTGTAAATCGATACATGTGATTGGGAAAAAGGATGAACTTTTGCATTGTGAAGGCTAAGGGAGGCAATCGCCCCTAGATGAAGAAGAAAATTGGAGACGGCCGCCCTGCAAAGGAAATTGGAAGGAAGAAGCACGTGTGGGCCCCACCAGCCATGGGAGGCGGGCGCCTCAGGCCCTGGGGTGGGCGCCTCACACATGTTGTCTTCCAAAATTTGTAACACGCAGGGGATTTTAGAGATCACAGTTGGCATGGGTGTTTTGCTTAGTGTAGGAACCAATAGCAAATGAAAGAATTAATTAGCAGTGTGAATTAAATTATGCAGTGAATAGTAGTAGCAGTGAACAAACCTCTTGCAGTCAGTGTGGGAAACTAGTATTAGCAGTAGCAGAAATACTCTAACATCAGTGGGAAAATTATATCAGCAGAGTAGTATTTAGCAGTACAGAGTGTAACTAGCAGTGTAGAATAATTAGTAAAGTGAGCTATAATAATGCAGAATTACTAATGATACGATCAGAATTAATTAGTAGAATAATTAAAACTAATTAGTATGTTGCAAAAAACTAAAAACAGTGCAGAAAATAATACTGTCATTCGAATTAAGCGGAGAATTTAGTTTATCAGAATTGGATGAAACTTTACGGGATAGTTCGGGTATACGGGTAGTTAAATAAAACTGTTTCGTTTCGTTGGAATTCGCGTTGTTTGCTGGATTTGCAGGTACTGTCGGAACGATGTTAATTGTTCCCAAATTGGACAATCTTCTGGATTGTAGGCTTAAATGGCCAAAGTTGTTAATTGTTGTGGAAGCTTAATTTGATCGTGTTAATTATAAATTGTATTATTGTTGATATTGCTAATTGTTGTTGAAGTTGTTAATTGTTGTTGAAGTTGAAGTTGATTATGTTAATTATAAGTTGCATTGTTGTTGACGTTGTTAATAGTTGTTGAAGTCGAAGTTGATCGTGTTGATTAAGTTGATGCAGTTAATGCATGATTAAGTTGTCGTTGATTTAAGTTGTTGTTGACGTTGTAGTCGTTGTAGCATACATATCATGTGCATTATTAAGTTGGCCTGGATTGGCACCACGTTGTAAGTTGAAGGCTTATGCCTTGTTGAATGCCTCGATAACCTGGCATATTTTACGTTGGGAGTTTTGCTCCAAATGGATCCACATGCATCTGCATTTGCCGAGTCGCATTATTTAAGTTATTGTTGATTTTATGTTGTTTTGTGGATATTATATGTTATTGATTCTATGATGTTTGGTGGATATTATATGTTGTTGATCTTATGTTGTTTGGTAGATATTATAGGTTATTGATTTAAGTAGTAATTAATGCATGTTTCTTTACCTAGCATATGAATTATCGTACTTTCGCTTATATTATTCGATATCTCACCCTTTCTATTTTGTTGGCCGTTACCTTTATATTGGTAACGTGCAGGTATTCAAGAATGGAAGAATTAGTTGATGTCGGTTCAAGTCGGTGTCTTTGCTCTGATACGTAACACTCGGGGGGACGTTGGTCTATGTTGTTTATATTGTTGACTCTTGTTGTTATTAGTATAATTTGTTGAAATCCTAAGTGACGTTGTGAAATAAAAAGTCGTTAAGTATGTTGAAAGTCGAACAAGATGTTTAAAGTTGCTATTAGTATAATATATTCAGTTGTATAACTATGAATTCCGCTGCGTAGTAATAAAAAGTATTTTGTTTGAAAGTTATTGCAAGTTGTTATGAGATTCTCCGAATTAAAAAGTGTTATGTATCTTATCTGTTTGTGTTGTTAATGTTGAAATGTGGCATCCCATGTTTTGTTGAAAATTTTAATTACTTTGATTTTCGATATATTTTCCGGGTAGAATTTGGGGTGTTACAACTGACACCTTGTACATAGGCGCCATGTGAAATGGCGCATACATGTGTATTTAAAGGGAGATGCATGCAAGGCAGGGTGATAGGTCCCTATATGATAATCATGTATGCACCTAGGCGCCATCTCACATGGTGTGTAAGACCATTTTTGAAGGTATGCGCCATTTCATATGGAGTGAATGTGGTCAGGATTTTGTTTGGTTCTTTCAATTTTATTCTATTTAAAACCAATTGATTCTAATTCAAACCCACACCTCAAACCAACATAAAACTCACGCAACAAAACACATACAAAATGGCCTCTGCACCACAATACATTATCAATGCTCACGTCAGTTGTAAGACATACCACTTTGGCATATCCATTTTTCTGTTTTGAAACACTAATAATACCCATTTTTTATTTCAAAAAGAGATTATAGGTCAAACTTGAGCGAGGTCTAGAGTCACAAATTTTCTACAAATATCCTATTTTTTAGACAAACCAAATTAAATTTTATCAGGTAGAGGTTCAAAATGACAAAGATCTTCAAAACATGTTTTGTAATCATGAATATTCTGGTTACACTTGTATCGAGTTGTACATTTTTCTCCAACAATCTCAACTGTCACAGATAATTGAGTCACGAGTTTTTCATCCCATTAATGACGACCAAGTAGAGGTTAATGTTGTTGACGATGAAGCAGAACCATTGATATAAGTTAATCACATGGTGAGCGATGATTTTGAAGGTGACGATCAAGATCCATTACCTCCAACGCATGTGTACACATCTCCCGTGCACATGACAAACTTGAAATTGGACGGAGATGAGCCATCATCAGATATTTTCTATAACCTGTATATGAATTCGAATGAACAGTTAAAAATGAGAGACAAATTTCATTCAAAAGAAAATTTTGTGCGAGCTATAAAAATGTTTCACATTTTAAACTCTGTGGATTTTAAAATAGGTCGCACAAATGCAGAGAGGTACATACACTACTACAAATAACGCTTCTAACCTCCGACATGAAATGTGATTTACCTCAGCAAAAGAAGCGAGGTAAACAAGGTCGTCATAAAAAGTAAAGACTTATCACCTTGATTTTTAAAACACCGAGGTATAAATTTATTAATGCATGAGCTCGAACCCCAACAACAACAAATTTTATTATTTTCTAAACGAGCATATCTGTTATCCCGGTTTATCAAATTAACCAAAGGGTATGATTATTTATTTAATTTTTAAAAATTTTGTTACATTGTTTACCTTGAATATTACATTGTTTACCAAAAATATTACAATTAATATAAAAATCAAATTTCGTAGGGATCTAGATAAAAATAAAATTCCCTCAAGATATAGACTTTAGATATTCGAATTAATGAATCTAGGTGAAGATCAAATATTGGGTGCAAGAATAATCTCTACGGATCTTGCATGCATTTATTTCTGGTAAAAAATGATAAGATAATTAATATCAATAATCAAAAATATTTTTGGTATAAATTAAAATTTAATAAAACAAACCTTGAACCTAGATGATTTTCTGCTCTTGCAATCAATCGTAGAGAACTTTTCCAAGCGTCCTTAGGTTTCAAGCATTTCATATGTTTCATTTAGGTTAGACTTTAAATATCGTAAGAGAACTTATATAATGGACGTTCCTTATGTTTCACACAAATCACTAATGGAAGATTCTTGAGTGTTGATAATCTTTTAATGAACGACAAAGATTTGTTTAAGACCTTTAAAAATATGGAAAAACAACACTTAACTATCCTATCAGTTTTGGAATTAAACCGAGGGATTAGATTAATTTTTTTTGTACAAAAATAGTTACGTTGTTTACCATGAATATTGAAAATACATTGTATCTAACAAATCTTCGTAGAATGTCAAGATTGTTTACCAAGAATATTAAAAATACAACATGTCCAGGATCCATACAAGATATAAGAGATCTATTTCCCCATAAGATTTTTTATTTTTCGTTGATATCCATCTTCTGAAAAGTTAAGCTCCCTTATTTGTTTAACCTTTCAAAGTTTGAGCTCCCTTATTTGTTTAACTTGAAGAAAGAATAATTTTCTGCACTTGTAATCTATCGATTGAGTAAAAATACAACAACAACTTTTCTCCAAAAAAAATACAACACCATTTTATGAGATAGATTACAAGGGCAGAAAAATGTTTTGTTCTAGATATAAGAACATTGCAGTTTATCCAAAATAATGATGCGGTTTTGGGGCGGTTTTATATTAACATGGATTAAAGTAAAATCTAACAATTTCTTTTATAATAAAACCTACCTATTGTAGTATTATACCCCTCGCTTTATTTATAAAACTGAGTTAACATTATTATTTCCTATTTTTTTAACTATTACCTTGGGCAAGTTTATAAAACCGAGGTGATAACTATTATTATTAATTATTATTTTTAACTATCACATCGGTTAAGATTAAAAATAAAAGTATTATTATAATTTTTTTAATATTACATTGTCTAGACTGCCCGAATGCTAGTTAGGCAGCCTAATCTCCTCGAGCCTCGAGCCTCTGATCGAGATCCTCAGCCTTGCTGGGCGCGACGAACGAAGGGATTGCCCGCCACGTAAGTCCCTTGTCCGACATTCGTTGGGTGGAATCAATGCTTACAATGTCTAGATCTATGCCCATGTCCCATTTGCCAGACATAACGGCTAGTTACGGACCTCCTCGCTCGATTTTGACCTAGTCAGCTCGAACAACTATATTTGAAGACCCACGTATCTCGACCCAAATGTAGCAGCCAATGAGAATCCTCCTATGTCCATTATATAAACCCTCATATCTTTGAGGGCAAGGTATCACATTCTTACTTTAACAACCCTAATATTCTCTTACCTTCATCTTGATCATTTGCTTACTTTAGCATCAGAGTGCCTTGCAGGTACACCATCCCCTCCTCAACATCAACGTGCTCGAAGGACCATCTATCGTTCCGTCCGTCTCCGATTCTGATCACTTGTTCAGATCAATATTAAAATAAATTGTTTACAACAAATCTCTTCAATGATTTTTCTGCACTTGCAATCCATCATATAAATGTTGATTCTTGAATGTTAGAACTTTGCATCCAAGATTCATTGTTGATGCTATCATTATCACTGTATTCACTAGTGCATACAATGTGCATATAGTAACATTCTATTTCTCTGAAATTTCAATCAAAAGAATTTGTGCAAAGACACATTAATAATAGTGGATGATCGGTTCTCATAACACATCTTCGTCTCTCAACCAAAAACAAACTAACTTTTTCTTGCGTTTACATTCTTTTGAGTTAGAAATTTGAAAGATGGTTGAAGTTGTTATTGAAGTTGTGCTTCACAATTTGACCTCACTCATTCAGAAGGAGATTGACTTATTTCTTTGTTTTCATCATGACTTTAATATTGATTGTATTAATAGATTATTATTATTATTATTATTATTATTATTATATATATATATATATATATATATATATATAATCATGTTTTATTTCATGCGATTTCCATTACATATATACACGATTTCACGTACTAAAAAATAGAAAAATATATGTATTAAAGTCTAACTTATATTTGGTCTATAATAATAAAATTATAATCAATATTAATATCAAATTTGGCCTATAATAAAAATCATATTAAGACTATTGATATCAATTTCTATATGAAGGGATACAATTAATTTTTTGTCTTGATTTATTTGATATGCATTAACTATATAATATATTTCTAACAATATAATTAAAAATTAAATTATTATTACTATATCCTTTTTACCCAAATATAATATACAATTTTGTACGAAATCCTATTATTTATTAAGAAAAAATCAAGTCAAATTTATTTTATCCATAAAAATTGTATAAAATTTTTATTCCAAAATGATTTTATTGTAGAAATTTAAAATCTTAGCATCGCTTAAGTCATTAAATATATTAAATTATTGTCAACATAACTATAAAAAAATATAAAATAATATAAATATTTTCTTTCCATTATATTGTTGAATATGATTGTTTGTATTGTTTGAATATTTTAATTGATAAATTCTATAAAAGTTAGACTTGAGAAGCCAGATTCTGTACAGTCCATGCATATAGTCAAAACATGTTCTACTATAATAACTTAGCATGTTGATTTTCTTTCTCAATTTAATGATTTGATTCTTAAAGGTATATATATTTAATTAGAGTAGTTCCAACAAGAAGAAGGGGGATAATATTGTATCAAGGGGTGGTAAAGTGGGCGATCCGTTTAGGTCCACTCTGTTTAAGCCCGTCCAAAAGCAGAGCGGGACGGAGCAATTTAGATGTCTAAGCTCAAAAGTCTAGTTCACCTCGTTTACTAATTGATGGGTTGGCGGACTGAACCGTCAAATTTATATATTTTTTATTTTAAAATTTGATTTACAAACTTTTTTAATTATTATCAAAAAATTGATAAAATATTTTTTTATCGCATAATAGAACTTCAACATGTGTTAGTCCAAATAGTTCAAAAAATAAAATAAATAAAGATCAATTACAATAAAAAAATAACGAAATAAACTCAATCACGATGAATAGAAAATATCAAAATAAAAGTTAAATGATACATATCATCTTAATCCTATTTAAAAATTAACTACTAAAGAACCATATTAAGATTTTACACAAGACAAACAATGATAACAATTACACTACATAAAACATCGTAGTGCATAAAATATCAACATTTGATTTTCTCAATGTTTACATCATGTATACTCTTTATATTGATTGATTCCTTAATAGTTAAATCCTAAATTTGTCACACTTATACACTAATCAAATCCTTCTTTTCTTAAAATCAACATTTATTTCTAAAGAAAACATGTGAGCTAATTTATTGAAAACTTAATAATAATTCTGCATGTTTTAGAATTGTTCTTTTATTTCAAGATTTTCCAATCAACACATGGATTAGAAAATTATAAAAAGAATGTGGAGTTTATAATTCAATTTGTATGTATAATAATTTAAAATACAATTTAATCAACATAATCCTAAGAGAAGAATATTATTTTTATAGTTAAAGTTGTTTTAATTCAAAGTAAAAAATAAAAAGTTTTAACAAAAAGTCTGCGGCCAAAATCCGCTCTACCCCGCCTCGGCCTGCTTTTTTAAACGGGTCGGACGGGGCGGGCCAACTTAAGATACTGAGTCAAAAACTTCAGTCCAATCCACCAAAAATGGCAGGTCAAACAGACTGACCCTGCGGACCCACCTCGTTTTGCCACCCCTAATTGTATGAATATAATAGAGAAAGTAAATAAGAGAAAAAATATCTTAATCATGGAAACACCATAACCATAAAATCAATTCATTACTACTACCTCTTCCCTGTCGCTTCCAAGACTATGTAAAAAGACTCATATCCACGAAATAAAAAATCTTGTTGAATATTATTATGTTTCTCAAGATGTTCAAATTGCCAAAATAGACATTCCATTTTAAGTCTTTATAATATCTTCAAAAAATTTAAAAAATAATTATCAAATCATCAAAAATCTAATTTCTACAAACCACCCTCATATGAAAGAGTATATCGCTCAATTATCCCTACTAGACAATATTTTTGGAGACATCACCAAAGGCGTAACTACACACTCTAAGATAAGTAATTTGTGTTATTACTTTGCCTTTGTGTCTCAAATTGAACCTAAGAACACAAAAGAGGCCCTATTTGACAAGCATTGATTTATGGCATTCCAAGACGAGTTAGATCAATTTAAAAGAAATGATGTGTGAGACCTTGTTCCACCTCCGTGAGATCGTCAAGTTATAGGCACTAAGTGGGTTTTTAGAAATAAATTGGATGAAAATGGAGTGATAACAAGGAACAAAGCTCGTTTAGTAGCTCAAGAATATAGCAAAGAGGAGGCCATAGATTATGAGGAAACTTATGCTTTGGTCGTCTGCCTCGAGGCTATACGCATTTTACTAGCATTTGCATGTTCCAAGAATTTCAAAGTATTTCAAATGGACGTGTAAAGTGATTTCCTTAACAGTAACATAAGTGAAGAAGTGTATGTTTCACAACCTCCCGATTTTAAAAATTATGAGCATCTTAATCATGTCTTTAAACTAAAACGAGCTTTGTATGGTCTCAAACAAGTCCCTAGGGCTTGGTTTGAGCGAATTAGAAAGTTTTTACTCGATCAATAATATTCTAGAGGGAAGGTTGACACACCATTTTTCATTAAACATCATGGAAAACATATACTACTCGTTCAAATTTATGTTGATGACATAATATATAGTTCCACTAACATGCAACTAGTCAAAGAGTTTTAAAAGATAATCTTGGGAGAATTTGAAATGAGTCTAATGGGAGAGTTAAACTACTTTCTCGAACTTCAAATCAAACAACTCAGAGAAATGACGTTTGTGTGTCAAACAAAGTACTGCCAAGAGTTGCTTAAATGTTTTGGAAGTAGGTGCAAATTCAATTGATACTCTAATGCCCACAAATAGAAACTTGGACAAAGATGAAAATGGTAAGGATGTTGACGTCAAGGGTATAGAGGTATGATTGAATCTCTCTTATATCTTATTGCATCTAGGTCTGACATTATGTTTAGTGTGCATTTGCGCTCGATACAAATCGGCTCATAAAGAATCTCATTTAAAAGCGGTAAAGTGCATCCTTAGATACCTCTATGGTACTTCTATGTTTGGGCTTTGGTATCCCAAAGGATGTGATTGCAATTTAATTGGTTACTCTGATTCCGACTTTCTCGGATGCAAATCAGGTAGGAAGAGCACTAGTGGAACTTGCCACTTATTTTTAAATTCTTTAGTCATCTGGCATAGCAAGAAGCAAGTCTTTGTTGCGTTGTCAATTGCTGAGGCGGAATATGTCGCAGCGGGTAGTTGTTGCGCTCAAAATTTATGTCTTAAACAACAATTACTTCATTTCGACATTAAACTTCAACGTATTTTGATAATGTGCGACAATACTAATGCTATTAACCTAACTAAGAATTATGTGCTACTTTCTCGTACTAAAAATATTGAGGTACATCACCATTTTCTATGCGATCATGTTGAAAATGGGGATTTCATTTTTGATTATGTTAATAGTCAAAATCAACTTGCCAATATTTTCATAAAACCTCTTGCGACTGAACTATTTTCAAATTTCGTTGGGAATTAGGCATTTTTGATATCTCAAATTTTGCCTAAATATTTTGAGTCATGCACTCTCTATAATTGTTTTAACCCTCATTCGAAAGTTCTAGTTCATGTGAGTGCATCCTTCGCTTCTCATCCTATGAGATAATAGCGTTTCACTTCTCTCCTTATTCGTAAGATTTTATTTTTTGCATTGAATGTCTCTTGTAATTTGATTGTGTGTTTATGGTCCAAATATATGCGATATATTTGATGTGTAATGCAATACCATGAATGTTTACTTCCAAAAAAAATGTTTGTTAACTTATGAGTGTTTTCAATCCATATGTTTATAGTGACTTCATGTTTTAATTATTTGTATTTCATCATCATTTGTATTTCATGTATAAATTCATCGCATTTGAAATATCATATGCTATTATGCTTGGACATGTTATTTATCTATATTTCATATTTGTGCATTGCTAGCTATTTATGTTTATGCATTTTCCCTTTGACTTCATTCTATAGGGTCGGTCCTGGGCCAGGTCAACCAAACTCATGTTCCTGGGCCAGGTCAACCAGACCCATGTCCCTAAGCCTCAAAAAGTATGGGGCCTCAAAATTTGTTATTGGGCTAGCTTTATATATATATATATATATATATATATATATATATATATATATATATATATATATATATATATATATATATATATATATATATATATATATATATATATATATATAGCTGCTTGCAACCGCATGTTGTGTAGTCTAGTTGTTGTGTTTGATTCTTAATGAAACAATATTTTTATATCTCAACATATATATATATATATATATATATATATATATATATATATATATATATATATATATCCCAGGGCTTGCAACCGCATGTTGTGTAGTCTAGTTGTTGTGTTTGATTCTTAACAGAAACAATATTTTTATATCTTAATTTTTTTACCCTTTCTATCTTTTTTTTTTCTCTCCAAAATAACATATTTGTTTTTTTTTTCACTTTCTGTCTTTTTTTTTTCTAAAACAATATACTCATTTTTTCAAAAGAATCTTTTTATAAATATTTTACTTGATTTGTTTCTTTTTTCAATTTCAAAATATTTTTTTGTTACTTTTTTTTTCTTTCTTATTTGATTTTTTTTTTGTCCTTTTCAATTTCAAAAGATTTTATTTGTTGTTTTTTTTTTTTTAAATAATCTAAATATTATTTATGTATGTAAATATTAATTTAATAACAAATTTACATATTTCTCAAAAATAAAGAGTAAGTTAAGACTTTCTCTTCTTTCTCTCAAACAAAAAGAAAAAATAAAACTCTAAAATCAAAATTCAAGGTTAGCTAGTCAATTCTTTTTCTTTTGTAATTGATAATTTCTTCTTTTTATTTATTATATATTGTTTTGAGATATATTATAAAACATTGATTTTTTTTTTGTGGAGAAAAAATATTATAAATTTCTTCACCAAAAAATAAAAAGCAAAAGCCGATCGCTAGGATTGAATTATTATATTTATCATTGATTTATTGTTATAATAGCTATTTCTTCTTCTTACTTTTTAACTTTTTTATTTATCGATTCAACCTCAATGCTACAAAATTTATCGGTTCAACTTCAACTCTATGAAAATTATCGATTCAACTTCAACCCAGCGAGATTGATTAATTTTAATTTTAGGTTCTAAATTTGTTTTCAAAAAATGCTAGAAGGAAAAGTTTTTTTAAGTAGCTAGATGGTATTTTGATAATATTGATTAGAATATGATATTTTTTATGTTGTTAATTTTGTTTACGATTTAAATATATAATATTTTTTTTATATTATATTATTTATTAGGGGCCCACTTTTATTATAGTTATGAGCCTCTAAATAGTCAGGATTGACCATGTCATTCTAGAGATGTTATTGTTGTTCAAAAATGCAGTGCGGGATCTCGATGAATTGTACTACAATATCATGTGGTTTTCCTGGTGGTGGTTAGCGATAGAAGAAAAAGATAAAATCCAAAGTAACTTTTATGAATGGCTTAAAAAACCAGAGTTATGTTTATAATTTTCAGTTTCTAAAATCTTATTACTATCTATAATAGTTTGGGTTGGAGTACCCCTAGTACTCATTTATTAATCCAAGTTGCTTATCAATTTTTTTAATCTTTGCAACGTCTCTAAGTGCTTTTTATGTGTTATATGTGAGTTTACTTGAAACTTCTTAGGGTTGTATGACCTTTTTCTCTTTTTGATGTTGTCAAAGGGAAATAAGCTATGCGAGAACAAAGTGTAAAGATGCACATATTCAGGGGGAGGTGTGATCAAGACAACAAATACTTTGTGAGTTTTACCATCATTAAATGGGAGAGTATATGAGTGCACTATCCTTTTAGATGTTTTGAATAATGTCAAAGCTAGGACTTAACATATGTGTACATTGGACCAGTCTTATGTCTAGATGCACCTCTTATCTTTAGGAAACTTAAAATCATGTTGTAGATGTTTTACAATTTGAAAATAAGTGTGAAAAGATATACATAGGTCGGCACACACATTCTTTAGGTTGACTTATACTAAAACAATTTTTGAAAATCTATGTTTTTCAAAACAAGTCGACACATAGAGTCCATAGGTCGATATATGCTGAATTTTTGAAAAATTACTTTTTGTTATGTGTGTTTTAGCACATATATGTTATAAGTCGACGCATAGAAGTAAAAATACTTTTATAGGTCGACTCATACAAGCCACAAATCGACATATATTTGGCTCAAGTCAACACATACTGTTATTCTTTTTAAACGTGTAAAAATATCTAATTTTTTTGTTATATTTATCACTTAACACACATCATATAAATATCATTCATGCATCATTTCACAATAGTGAAACCATAAATATATAAAGCATTGCTCGTCATCTTCAACCCCTCTCTATGCATACACACACAACTATTACACATAACCATTTTTGTTGGGTGCCATCTAGATTTAGGTTGATAAGGTCCGATTTAAGATTGTAATCAAATTGGGTTGAGAAATATTTGGAGGTTTCAAGATAAATTCAATTATTGTTTTCTTCCAAGATCAAGGATTGATTTGGGAGATTTGCACAAGATTGTGCAATTTGAATTCAGCTGAGTAAAAGCTTTGAAGAATGAGTGTTCCGTAATAGTAACTAGATGATCACTTTGGTAATCTTGGGTCACAATACGTTTACAATTTGAATTCAACTGAGTGAAAGCTTTAAAGAACAAAGTTTTGTCAAACCTGAATAATGGTAACCAGAGGATCAAACTATATGTATTGGATTACTTGATCAAGCTCAAAATCAAAGGAAGAGAAGAAGTTCGGATAAACACCGACCATAGGGTTTAGAGGTTTAGATTGCTACTTTTCTTTTGTAAACTACATTTGCAAAGGTTAATTTTCATTATCTCAATTCCATTAGAATTGTGGGCAAACGTACCCAAAACTAAATCGATTGGGGAATTGTCTAAACAAATTGTTGTGAATCTTGTTGTTAATTACGAAAAAATTCAATATCAATTTGTGGGGCAAAGAATAGTAGCAACCAAAATAAATGGTTTGCAACAATAATAATTCTTACACAGAAAATATAACAGAATAAGGCGAGAAAAAGATGAAGGTTTATTTACCCAGTTTGATCAAACGATCTACTCTGGGGGAGAGAGCAACTCTCCAATTTACTATACTCAGAATGTTGTTACAAGAAATTACAGATGAGTTACAAGAAAATAGCCTTCGCCTTCAGGTTCCCAAGAACAACCCTGAAGGTGGCCAAGAATTACCCTATTTTCTACCCAAGTGTTTCCCAACCTCTTCAACCTTCAATATATGAATAAAATTCCCAATAACCTTAGGTAACCCCAAATGTTTCAAAGACCTTTGCCTTCTAAGGTTTTCCTTGAGAATAGACGAAACCCTATACAATGCCTTCAAACCCTTATTCTCCCTTTTGGTGTAAGCTCTAAGATTGTCACAATATAATAACAGAAGAGATACATATTTATAATAGCAAATATCCACCAACTAAAGCCCAAAATTATAATCCAATCAAACATGGATCCATGGATCAAACCGAAAGAGGCCGAAACCCAAAAACATTATTCACGCCCGTACGATCACTATTCATGTCCGTACGGTCACTATTCACCTGTCCGTACGACCATACAACTTACCCGATTTTTTGTTTTTCGACTTTTTGAAACTTCTTATTTTCGCGGTATATGCAATATCCAAAATATGTTTTCTTTCTCTTCATCAACAAAGGTTTTAAGGCACATATAAAACAATCTCCCCCTTGACTTTAAACCGTGTTGATATCAATTAAACCATCAACAACATGGCTGATCTCTACCAAGTTGAAACTCTAATCAATATCCTTGATAAAATTCAAACAACCATTGAATCTTGATCTCGCCACTTGTATCCACTTGTTTCCAATTACCTTTCTTTTCCTAGGTAATTTAACAAGCCTACAAGTTTGATTTTTCAACTACCCTTGACTCCACCTGTTTTCAAATGTCTACCTGAAGGTTTTTCTTCTTTTATTTTATAGTCCTTCAGCCACATTAAAAACATAATATTCAAAGCTATCATACCTTTGAGATGTTATCAGAAAATTTCTTGATCTCCCATCTGCCCATGGTGCTCAATACCTCTTTGCTCCACGCTCACCGCACCACTTGTTGTGAATCTTGTTGTTAATTACGACAAAATTCAATATCAATTTGTGGGGAAAAGAATAGTAGCAACCAAAATAAATGGTTTGCAACTATAATAATTCTTACACATAAAATATAACAGAATAAGGCAAGAAAAAGACGAAGGTTTGTTTACCCAGTTCGACCAAATGATCTACTATGGGGGAAATGGCGACTCTCTAATTTACTATACTCAGAAAGTTGTTACAAGAGATTACAGATGAGTTACAAAAAATAGTCTTCGCCTTCCGTTTCCCAAGAACAACCGTGAAGGTGGCAAATAATTACCATATTTTCTACCCAAGTGTTTCCCAACCTCTTCAATATATGAATAAAATTCTCAATAGCCTTAGGTAACCCGAAAGGTTTCAAAAACCTTTGTCTTCTAAGATTTCTCTTGAGAATAGCTGAAACCCTATATAATGCCTTCAAACCCTTATTCTCCTTTTTGGTGTAAGCTCTAAGATTGCCACAATATAATAACAAAAGAGATACATATTTATAATAGCAAATATCCACCAAATAAAGCCCAAAATTATAATCCAATCAAACATGGATCCATGGGCCAAACCAAAAGAGGCCGAAACACCCAAAAGAAGAAATTGTCAAAAAAGTCTGCAAAATCCAAAAATACTATTCATGTCCGTACGATCACTATTCACTTCTGTACGGTCACTATTCATCTGTTCATATGACCGTAAGATTTACCCGATTTTTTGTTTTTCGACTTTCTGAAACTTCTGATTTCCGCGGTATATGCAATCTCCAAAATATTTTTTCTTTCTCTTCATCAACAAAAGTTTTAAGGCACATATACAACACAAATCCATGTGTGTCTCTCTTTATCTCTGTTTTACTTTTATATGCAAATTGTGAAACTATTGATAGTGCAATCGATACATAAGATAATTTCTTTGCCTAATACATCAAATTGTTTTGTTGATTTGATTGCAATCTATGTGACTGTAATTGGTTCCCCATATCAACAAAATCAAAGAAAAATATGGTTTGAATTGATTGCACATAAAGTATTCGACAAATTGCTTAAGCCTATTTTTGTTTGGTAGTTCATTTGAAATCGATTACTATTGTGTTGTATTATTCAAACGTAGTTGCTGAAAATATATTAATTGTGTTTCTCATCTTATATATCCGTTCTATCAGTTTAACACATATCCGATCTTTTCAATAAATGTTCGGGATAGACGATTGTCGATCCGAGATTATTTCTGCAAGTTAAACATTTTTAAAACAGTCTTTTAAATAAGAAAAAAAAATTATCTGCTATCAATTCAACCCTCTCCCTCTAGTCTATAGTCTAATATCAAAAACTCAACATATACGTATTCACAAGCATTCAATCATATTAATTCATTATAACATCTAACACAAGGATTATTCAGGTTATATGAAGAAGATGATTGTTTACAATTTCAAGAATCTTACTACTTTTACCACATGTCTGTATTGAGAGTTTGATACACCACTTATTAATTTGTTTCCAAAGCATGGTGAAGATGAGGTTGATTTAGAGAATATGTGGTGAGAAAGATGGCAGAAGGGTATTAAATTCTTGAAACTCGCAGACTGCGAAAACTGTTTACAACTTCCACACCTGAGGAAGCTACCTTCTCTAAAGGAAATCACGATATCCAACATGAGTTGTGTAATATACATAGAAGATGAGTCACATGATGGTAGATCAGTTGCAGGAGGTTTCATAGAGCTAGAAGTTTTAGAACTAAAGAATCTTCCAAACATGATAAGGTTCTCAAGATAGCATAAAGAAAATATGTTCCCACAACTTCTCACGCTTGAAATAAATGAATTTCCTATATTGTTGAGCTTGCCTTGCCTTCCATCTCTCTGTGGTATTCATACAGAAGGGAAATGCAATCAAGAGCTACTCCATTCAATTCATAAAACTTGAGTGTCTTAATTACCTAACTTCTCTTCTTGAGGCATTGACAATTTTATTTTGTTCAAAAATAGAAAGTTTAGATGAGGTTTTACAACATAAAAATTCCCTTGAATCATTACCATTGTGGTTATTTTTTCTTCTTTCTGGTTGTTGAATCAAAACTGAAAATTTGGAAATCTAGCCAGCAAAACTTATAAAACCAATTAACCAAATATTGTGATTTTTAGTTTTCAAAGGAATTTTTGTGATGCATGAATTCTCATTTTCTGATCTTGTTAATGGTTTTATTGATTCTAAGTTGGTCTGAAGTTTCATGCATGTGTTATTATATTTCTTTCTTTCACAGGTTAGTTTCTTCAGATATTGAAGGGATACCGATTTTGGATTTCATTTCTCTTCTTGCATCTCATTGAGGCGCGGCTCTTACGTATCAAGGTTGGTTTTTCCCAATGTTTTCCTTCTCTCCATGAAGTCCTCGGCATCACTTGGTGTTGAAGCTAGCCTCTAGCAGCATATACCCTTTTTTCACCTGCTACAACAAAATGTTACAAGTTTAAGGCATAAAGTTGTTTTTCTTAATTCAGTATCGTTAGCGTTAAACAAATTTTCTCCCTTTTACTTTTCCCTCCTTCAATTCTGATACTTGCAAGTTGCAAGCTATGTTACAATTTTGATTTTAACTTGACTCTTATAAGCCATTGTTTCTTATAGGCAGTTGATTAACAATTTGGTACTGAAATTTTACATATATCTTAACTCTTGCAAATGCGTCAGTAAATATGATCATATAAAAAAATGACTGAGAAATCAATGTCTAAAGAGCTATAAATAGCAAATGGCGGGCCATTTCACAAAGTAAAAAATTGGTTTCTAAAAAATTGGTTCCTTTAGTTGATTGAGACAATAGATAAGTTATTATTTCTTGTTCTAAATTCACAAAATCGATCTCTCTAAGAATAGGCATGCTTTAGGAGTGCTTCAATACTAGTGAACTTTGCTAATGCTTTCAAATTTTCATGTAACATATGCTTGTGGGAAATCTGAAACAGCACTCATTCCTTGCCAATAGAAGTCATATAATTGGAAACAACAGTTTTGTACAAACCAATTAAAAACAAACATGTGTATCTACTATATATTCTCCTTACTGATTGAAGGAGTTTATTGCAACGTAGTTTCAGACCTGTTTCCTATTCTAACCTGTCATTTTCTTCTTTCTGTTTGTTTCTTTGAAATTTCAATCAAAAGAATTTGTGCAAAGATACATTAATAATAGTGGGTGGGTTGTTGACTTGACAAAGTCTACCAAAAACATCTCCTACCACTCATTCACTCACTCCTTAATACATCTTGTTTTCTCATAATACATCTTCATTTCTAAGACAAACACAAACAAACAGACTCTTTTCCATTTACATTCTTGAGTTACAACTTGAAATATGGCTGAGGCTGTTATTGAAGTTGTCCTTGATAATTTGAGCTCACTCATTCAAAAAGAGCTTGGCTCATTTTTTGGTTTTGATCAAGACTTTAATAGTCTTTCTAGCTTGCTTACTACAATCAAGGCTACTCTTGAAGATGCTGAGGAGAAACAATTCACTAACAGAGCTATCAAGGATTGGCTTCTTAAGCTCAAAGATGCTGCTCACGTCCTCGATGACATCTTGGACGAATGTGCCACTCAAATGCTGGAGTATGAAGGAATAAAGGACAGAGATTCAAACAAGGTACAAAGCTCTTTCTTATCTTGCTTTCATCCAAAACATATTGCTTTCCGCTACCAAATTGCCAAGAAAATGAAGAGGATAAGAGAGAGATTAGATGAAATTGCTGAAGAAAGGACCAAATTTCATTTGATGGAGATTGTTAGAGAGAAGAGAAGTGGAGTCCTTGACTGGCGCCAAACAACTTCAATCATTACTCAACCTCAAGTCTATGGAAGAGAAGAAGATAAGGATAGAATTATAGACTTTTTGGTACGCGATGCTTCTAGTTACGAGGACTTATCAGTTTATCCAATAGTTGGTCTTGGTGGACTTGGAAAAACAACACTTGCCCAACTTATATTCAATCATGAGAAGGTAGTCAGCCACTTTGAGCCAAGAATTTGGGTGTGTGTCTCAGAAGATTTTAGTTTGAAGAGAATGACAAAAGCCATCATAGAATCAGCTTCTAGCCATGCTTGTGCAGAACTGGATCTAGAGCCATTACAAAGAAAACTTCAAGATTTGCTAAAAGGAAAACGGTATTTGCTAGTGCTGGATGATGTATGGGATGATGAACAAGAGAATTGGCAGAGGTTAAAATCTGTATTGGCATGTGGGGGAAAAGGCGCTTCAGTTTTGGTCACCACTCGACTTCTAAAGGTTGCAGCAATCATGGGAACAATACCTCCTCATGATTTATCAATTCTATCAGACACCGATTGTTGGGAATTGTTGAAACAAAGAGCCTTTGGACCAAATGAGGAAGAAAGGGAAGAACTTGTTGTCATAGGAAAGGAGATAGTAAAGAAATGTGGGGGAGTGCCTCTTGCGGCAATGGCATTAGGAAGTCTCTTGCGTTTCAAAAGAGAGGAAATAGAGTGGCTCAATGTCAAAGAAAGCAAGCTATGGAATTTACAAGGTGAAGATTATGTCATGCCTGCCTTAAGGTTAAGCTACTTGAATTTGCCAGTAAAACTGAGACCTTGTTTTGCCTTGTGTGGACTGTTTCCCAAAGATAAAATAATAAACAAGAAGTTTTTGATTTATCTTTGGATGGCTAATGGTTTTATTTCATCCAATGCAATGTTGGAAGCAGAAGATATTGGCAATGAGGTGTGGAATGAGTTATATTGGAGATCATTTTTTCAAGATATAAAGAAAGATGGTATTGGTGAAATTGAAAATTTTAAAATGCACGACCTAGTTCATGATCTTGCTCAATCTATTGCAGAGGAGGTTAGTTGTTGCATTACAGAATCAAGCCTATCTAAAAGAATCCTTCACCTCTCAACTTATGGTGAGAAATCATTTGCGATATTCGGTTCAATACAGTTGCATGGAATTAAATCATTGAGGACCTTTTTAACGAGTCAATACAATTGTTCACCACCTCAAATACAAAAATGTTATTCTTTACGAGCACTTGACCTCCAACATATGAATGAGTTTCCATCACGGATTTGTTGCTTAAAATATCTAAGATACTTGAATCTTTCATGGGGAGCATTTAAAACTCTTCCAAAATCCATATGTAAGTTAAGGAATTTGCAGATTTTAAATTTAGATTATTGTCAAAGCCTCCAAAGGTTGCCTTATGGGTTGGTAGAATTGAAAGCTGTACAACATCTATCTTTGAACTCATGTTACTCACTATTAAGCTTGCCTCCATATATAAGGAAGTTGGTTTCCCTAAAAACTTTAACCCTTTATGTAGTTGGCAAGAAAAGTGGGTTTCTTTTGGCGGAACTAGGTCAGATGAACCTTGTCGGAGACCTTTACATTAAACATTTGGAGAGAGTCAAAAGTGTGATGAATGCCGAAGAAGCCAATATGTCAACTAAGCGCGTGAAGAGTTTGCGATTGTCATGGGAGAGAAATGAAGATTCCCAATTACAAGAAAATGTTGAAGAGATTCTTGAAGTGCTTCAACCTCAAACCCAACAACTTCAAAGTCTGGGAGTGGTAGGATACAAAGGTGCCTATTTCCCACAATGGATGTCTAGTTCATCTCTAAAAAATTTAACTAGTCTAGTGCTCATTGATTGCAAAAGTTGTTTACACCTTCCAGACTTGGGAAAACTCCCTTCTCTAAAGGAGCTATTTGTATCTAACATGAGTCATGTAAAATACCTATACGAAGAATCATCCAATGGTGGAGTTGCTGAAGGTTTCCCTGCAATTGAATTTTTGATACTAGAGGGTTTGCCAAACCTAGTAAGGTTATCAAGGGAGGACAGAGATAACATGTTTCCGTGCCTTTCAACAATTCAAATTACCGAATGTCCTGTAATGTTGGAATTGCCTTTCCTTCCATCTCTCAACGATTTACGTCTAAAAGGGAAATGCAGTCAACATTTACTAAGTTCAATTCATAAACATCATACTCTTGAAATCCTTTGTTTCAACAATCATAATGAGCTAATTTACTTTCCAGATGGGATGTTAAGAGACCTCTCTTCTCTAAAGATTCTTGATATTTATGGCCTTTCTAAACTTGAGCAACTCCCAGCTGAAATCAGTAATAATAATTCTATCCAAGAGATAAATATCAATGGTTGCGAGAACCTCAAGTCGTTGCTGTTGAGTTCTAATTCAAAACTGTAGTTTGTTTAGTTAAAAATACTATTGGTAGTTATCCTAGCTGTGCTGGAAATTCTGCAGTAAATATCCTGATGTCATAACAGATGTTATGACATTCAGTATGACATTCAGTATGACATTCAGTGTGACATTCTGATCTGCAGAATCTAATCTGTGACCAATATGTGTCACTTATAAATAGCCAAAGCAATGTAAATAAATAGTAGAGTGTGTGTTGTTCATTTGAAACTAATATACAAGTTTCTCTTTAGTCTATTCTCTCTCAAACTTTTACTATACTGCTGCGCATAATTGTTCTACACAATTCTGTGTTCTAACATTTGGCATCGAGAGCCTGGTTCCAATCTTAGGGAAACACGAGTGAATAGTGAGGGGGATAAAAATCAAAGGGAAACAGTGAGTGATAGCTTCTTGTTAGGGAAGATGAACAGCAAGGGTCTTGGATCAAATATTCTGGTTCTTGATAACAAGAACTGGGATCGGTGGAGTGCACTAATGAGATCTTTATTCGGAGCACAAGAAGTGAGTGAAATTGTTGAAAATGGCTACGAGGATTTGGTGGTAAATCCAACTGATGCACAGAGAACTGCATTCAAAGACGCCAAGAAGAAAGACTGTAAAGCCTTGTTTTACATTCAGCAGAATGTTGATAATCAACACTTCGAGAAGATTTCGAAAGCAACAAGATCCAAAGAAGCGTGGGAAATCTTAGAAAGCTATCACACTGGTGGTGAAAAGGTGAAACAAGTGAAGCTACAATCCTACAGAAGGAAGTATGAAATGCTGCAGATGGAGGAAGATCAAAAAGTAAGTGACTATTTCTCGAAACTAATTGCCATTGTGAATCAAATGAAAACATGTGGGGAAAATATTACTGATCAGATGGTAGTAGAAAAGGTGCTGAGATCTTTGAATCAGAAGTTTGATTTCATAGTTGTAGCTATCCAAGAAGCAAAGGATGTGAAAACTATGAAGATCGAGGACTTGCAAAATTCACTAGAAGCACATGAACTCCTGGTGTTTGATAGAAGTTCTGAAAGATCAACTCAACAAGCACTTCAAGTTCAAACTTACAAGAAAGACGGAAACCAGAAGGATTTCAAAAGAAAGGGAAAAGGCAAGATAAGTTGGTCCAAAAATGGAAAGAACAAGGTGGAAGACAAAGCTGAATCTTCAAAAAGAGGAGGCTGTGGCAGAAGCCAGAACAAGAAGAGGGATTTTGACAAAAGCAAGGTGCAGTGCTTCAACTGTGAGAAGCATGGACACTTTGCTGATGAGTGTTGGTTCAAGAAAAATCAAAAGGATGATGAAGCAAATCTGGCCCATGAAGATGATCCAAGCATAGTGTTGATGATGGCTACTACAAATGATGAAAAGACCAAAAATGAAGAGTGGTTTCTGGATTCAGGATGTTCAAACCACATGACATCACATAGAGACTGGCTAACAGGTTTTGATGCTAACAAGAAAACAAGCATCAAACTTGCTGATAATCGAAAGCTTGTAGCTGAAGGAAGTGGAAATATAATGATTAGAAGCAATGATGGCAAGAGAATCATTATTGAAGATGTGATGTATGTTCCTGAAATGAAGTGTAACCTCATGAGCATGGGTCAACTAGTGGAGAAGGGATTCTCAGTAACCATGGATGGTAACTCTCTGAAGCTGTTTGATTCAAGGAAGAACTTGGTACTCAAATCAAACATGTCAAAGAATAGAACATACAGGTGCAACATCTCAAGTGAAAAGATGATGTGTATGTCAGCTGCAGTAAGTGAAAATGCTGAAGAATTATGGCACAAAAGGTATGGTCATTTAAACTTTAGAAGTCTTAGTGAATTAAACTCTAAAGAACTGGTATATGGCCTGCCTAAACTGAAAGTCAGAAGAACCATCTGCGAAGTGTGTGTAAAAAGTAAGCAAAGTAGATTCCCATTTGCCCCTGAAGCACCTAAGAGAGCTAATGTGACACTTCAAGTAGTCCACTCAGATATCTGTGGTCCATTTGAAGTGCCTTCATTAGGGGGAAGCAAATACTTCATCACTTTTGTTGATGAGTATACAAGGATGATATGGCTGTATACAATCAAGCTTAAGAGTGAGGCTTTAGAAGTATTCAGAAAATTCAAAGTCTTAATAGAAAAAGAAAGTGACAAATCTATTAAGATCTTGAGGACTGATGGTGGAGGAGAATACACCTCAAAAGAGTTTGAAGCTTTCTGTGCCAATCAAGGAATTATGCATGAAGTAACAGCACCATATACACCTCAGCATAATGGATTGGCTGAAAGGAGGAATAGAACTTTACTGAACATGGCAAGGAGCATGATCAAACAGAAGAATCTACCACACAAGTTTTGGGGGGAAGCAGTTACTACAGCAGCTTACATTCTAAATAAGTGTCCTACAAAGAAACTGAAGTCAAAAGTACCAGAGGAAGCTTGGTGTGGAAGAAAACCCAGTGTGAAACACTTCAAGATTTTTGGCTCTTTGTGCTATAAGCACATACCAGATGCTAGAAGAAGCAAACTTGAAGATAAAAGTGAGATTATGATACTTATAGGATATCATCCCACAGGTGCCTATAAGCTCTATAATCCTTTAACTCAAAAGGTACATGTCAGTAGGGATGTGATAGTGAATGAAGCTGAAAAATGGAAATGGGAAGAGGAACCAACATACAGTGAGGAAAACCAACAAAATTGCATCTATCCTGACTCAAGTGATGAGTCAGAGAATGAAGAAGTGAACAACAGTGATGCAGGTGATTCAGAAAATGAAGAAGTGGAACTAAATAATGCAGATGAACAAGTAGAAGCAGAAGAAGCTATGAGGCCTGCAAGAACTAGACAAGCTCCAAGGAGGTTAAATGACTGTGAAGTGATTTCAGATAATGCAGTAAACGATGAGGGTGATATTATCCATTTTGCGTTGTTGGCAGATTCTGAACCTATCAATTATAAAGAAGCATTAAAGATAGATGCTTGGAAGAAAGCCATGGTGGATGAGCTAAATTCAATTGAGAAGAATCATACTTGGGAGTTAGTTCACTTGCCAGATAAGAAAAGGAAGATAGATGTAAAGTGGGTGTTTAAGCTGAAATTAAACCCTGATGGAAAAGTGTCAAAGCACAAGGCTAGATTGGTGGCTAGAGGCTTCTTGCAAAAACATGGTATAGATTACAATGAGGTTTTTGCCCCTGTTGCAAGGCTTGAAACTGTGAGATTAGTAGTAGCCATATCCTGTAAAAGAAGATGGTTACTTCATCACCTAGATGTCAAGTCAGCCTTCTTAAATGGTCCACTTGAAGAGGTTGTATTTGTGTCACAGCCTCCTGGGTTTGAAATACAAGGCAAAGAGAACATGGTGTATAGGCTCCATAAAGCCTTGTATGGCTTGAAACAAGCCCCTCGAGCCTGGAACAAAAGAATTGACCAGTTCCTGATTCAAATAGGCTTTAAAAAATGCACAGTTGAGTTTGGTGTATATGTGCAAAATGCAAAAGAAGAGGATAGCATGATAATTTGCCTATATGTGGATGATCTGCTAATTACTGGAAGCAAAATAGCAGATATTGAGAAAGTGAAAGACAAGTTGAAGTCTGAATTTGAAATGACTGACCTAGGTGAACTCTCATTCTTCCTAGGTATGGAATTTATGAAGACAAAGGCTGGAATACTGATGCACCAGCAGTAAGTACATAGGTGGGTTACTTGAGAAATTTGAAATGAGTAACTGCAACTCAATCTCAAATCCATCAGAGACAAATTCAAAATTGGATGAGTGCAGTAATGAAGAAAGAGTGGATCAAACAATGTTTAGACAAATAGTTGGTTCACTAAGATACTTGTGCAATAGCAGACCTGATATATGCTACTCAGTCAGTGTGATTAGCAAATTCATGCAGGACCCAAGAAAGACTCACCTGATAGCTGCTAAAAGGATACTCAGGTACATAAAAGGCACAAAGGACTTTGGTTTGCTATTTCCAAATAGAAGCAAAGGTGGAAGGAATGAGTTGATTGGGTATTCAGATAGTGACTGGTGTGGAGATATCATAGATAGAAGGAGTACTTCTGGCTATGTCTTCAAGTTCAATGAGGCAAGCATATCATGGTGTACCAAGAAACAACAGGTGACTGCACTTTCATCCTGTGAGGCAGAATATATTGCAGGGACATTTGCAACTTGCCAAGCAGGTGATGCAGGTGATGGAATCGGAATGAAGTAGTAGCATTTTTGCTTCAGTGTTGTTATTGCGATATCAATAATGATGATGAAGGTTGTTGAGCACTGAGATTGAAGAGGAAGCAGTGAAGATCACAGAGAAAAAGACTTTTGGTGAGTTTTCTGCATAATTATCCTGTGCAATCCTCCTTCTGGTTCTGGTTGTGAATTTCTAACTCTGTGAATAATCTGGATCTATTAAACGTTCTTTGTTTTCTGATTTTGAGTTTGTTATATCTGAATCTCTCTGATCCCTCTTTTCTATTCTCAATTTCTGGTTATGTTATGGCCAAGAAATCTGCAGCAACAGATGTTTACTTCTCCTACACCTAGAAGAGACTTCATCTCATCCAGGAAAAGGGTGTCATGAGGTATCACGTTTTCTCCTACAGGTCTTCCATCCTGAGCAACTCATTAGTGGGAAAGAAGATGTTGCTAACAATTTCTCGCTCGTGGACATTACACCAGTGAGTGTTGCGTTTTTAAATTTCTTGTTTTGAATCTTGTGATGTTGTTTATTTGAATTTAATTTCGAATCTAATATGTGAATTTGATCTATTTGGTTTAGTTAGAAAAGAGATTTTTGATATGTGCCTCGACAGAGTTAGAAATTTGTTGAAACTGATAGACGAGTTTGGTTAGCCTAAGGGTTTTGCTTATATGGAATTTGTTGAAACTGAACCTGTTCAAGAGGCTATGATGTTGACCGAAACTGAATTGTATGGCCGACAATTGAAAGTATGTGTTTTTCTTAAATTGATGTGAACCTTTATTTAAATTAGCCATGAGATCAGTATAGAGAATTTGCTGTTTTTAAGGATATGTATGTCTATATTTTCAGGTTCTGACTGAGAAGACCAAAGTTTTTGGAATGAAACAATATCATTCTAGGCGATTCAATCCTTACATGGCGTACGGCTTCAGGAGGCCTTATGCTCCTCCTCCTTACATGTACTCCCCTTACGAATACGGGTATGGTCCATGCCTCATTTAAATTCCTGTATGTTATACTCAATTGTTAGTTATAATTGACTTTTGTGTGGCTTCTTTTAATTTTCATCAAAATGTAGGAAGCGCAATGGTAGTGTTCCTCTAGATGCAGTGTCATCCAAACTTTCTAGACTTGGAAAGGTGTGAATCTTATAAATTTACTATTGATTTTATCTCTCAGAAAATATCTTGGTCTTTAGAGCATGAAACCAATCTTTTGACTGTGACCATGGATAATGTTCTGAGTTGAAAAATACTTATTTTTAACTTGGTCATGGCACACTTGGTGAAACTTTCCAAAGCTACCATTGTTGCCAATGTCATGAATATGATATGTGGAGGAATTCATGATCTTATATTAATTATTGATATGTATATAAAGATGACGTTCTAAAGTTCTTTTATATTACTCTCCTATAATATCATAGAAGTGAAAGATTTTATTATTAACATAGAAAATATGTTTCTTACATGTAGTTTGTGCTAGCATAATATGTTAGAAGTTCAAAACTATAATTTAATTCATGAATCTGTATGTAGCATAAGCCAAAATAAAGTTGATTTTTAAATTAGACAAACTCTAATCAAATAGTTTTGTGAGTTATACAACACAAATTTAAGTACATCATAATTGAATTAATGTGTTGATTGCCATGATATTTTACAGTTTCGAGATAAAAGATGACATGAGGCACTTTTCAATTATGAAGACAGGAGGCTGTTAGAGAGACTTAGGAGAAGGCATTGTTTCTCTGGCCAAAGTAAGAGCGTATACTATGCGGTTAAGGTTAATTACATTGCTTGTTTATTTAGATTATACTTTTGCTGGAAGATATATTTAGTGTCGTTATTTCAACATGCTTATGATAACGTATACACGAATTTATTATGTTGGCAGATACTAAATTATGTCCTTGTATACTAAAGAGATTATACACGACTTTTTGTTGGCAAATACTTTATTTAGATTTGAAATTCTGGCAACAGATACTTGATGTCAAGGAGAATGTTATGACATCGTATCTGACAAACAGTTAACAATCCACACAATAATTTAAAAGGCAGTAAAGAACACAGTCAATTGTTAACCCAGTTTAGTGTGTAACTACACCTACATCTGGGGGATACCAAGCCAGGGAGGAAATCCACTATAAGTAGTATTAATTCAGGAATAAACCAACCAGTTTATCTCCTTCACTTAAGACCTACCTAATGCAACTTCAATCTAAGTCCTACTTAGACCTGAGTTCCTACTCACTCCCCCTCAATCACAGCAGTGATACTAACCTAATGATTAATAGAATAGTGAAGACATTCTTCAATAAACATACTTGATTTTGCTTCAAAGCTTTAATCAAGAGACACAACACTCGTGCTTCAAAGCTTTGAGTGATAAACTACCTTTACAACCAAGTCCTACTCCAAGACACTTATCAAAAGATAATTGCTTGGCTCACAAGAATTACTAAAACACAAATTACAGTCTGCTTCTTGTTCTTCTCAAAAAAGGCGCAACCACTAACATCAGGGTTTGTTCCATATTATAGAAGCAGTAAAGTCTTCAACTTGGGCTTCCATAAAAATAGCTAGGGTTAACCAAAGTTAACCTAAGGACTTGGTCTTTACAACATAACAAATTAGGGTTAAACAAAGTTAACCTAATGTCCACGTGAGCATATCATCTAATCATTATAATCTAGCTCAGAACAGCTCAACAAAATCCTGAAAACTCTCAGGAAAAGCAAATCTGCATAATAATATATTCTGCACAGAATGTCATGACATCAGTCAAGACATTGACATAAACTGGTTTTACCAAAAATTAAAGCCAACATAAAAACACTTACAAACTCCCCCTTTGGCAAATTTTTGGCTAAAACAACAAAGTTATTAGAGAACTAATGCAGCAGAAATTAAAATAGACAACTAAGTCAACTAAGCTAAATAATAGAACCTAATAAAGATAAATTCAACCCATAATTTCTTCTCCCCCTTTTTAGCCATAAAGGGGCCAAAGGTACCATTACATAATCCCAGAAATCAAGTTATAAGTAGCAGAACAATGAATAGAAATCCAAGTTAGGAATTACAATAATCCAAAACAAACAAAAGCAAACAAAGGAGACATCAGCAGCAACAAGAAACATCAAGAGCAGCAGCTGTCTTGACATATCAGCAAACATTAGGCACTGTCCTCTCCTGAAGAAGCATTATGGTAAGTATCCTCTTCTGTTGAACTGCTTTCAGCACCATCCTGTTGGTCTTCTTCAGCATCCTCATTCAGCCTTTCATCCTCAACCTCAGTGTCATCCTTCTCCTGCTCCAAGGTAGTGATCAGCTCTTCAAGAGATTTCTTTCTTGCTTCAAGCTCCCTGCAGGTCTCTCTCAACATAGCAATGACATCAGCTTTCTGAGAATTAGCTTTGACATTTGATGTCTCAGCAGATGTCATGACAATATCAGGGACATGTTTCCCCTGAAACAGCTTATAGTGAAAGCCAAGAGCAGGCCCTCTTTTGCAGACAGAATCTCTTTCAACAAAGATATCAGGATATTGATTCACAATAATACCACAGATGAGGGAGGGAAAAGCTACAGGACCTTTGACAGCACAACTTCCAGCATGCTTCATAGTTTGTTCAAAAATGTAAGTTCCATAGTCAAAATTGGCTTTTGTACCAACAACATAGATGAATCTTCCCAATCCAGTTGAAATGGTAGATTTGTGATTGGTTGGAACCCAATTTGCTCCAGTTTTGTGCAGAATGGTAAACTTTACACTAAGCTTGCTAGCAGTTAACTTCCCTTTCAGAGGCCAGTCTTGACTTGTTGGGCAGTGATAGACAAACCTGGTTGTCAGTGACCTCAAGCTCAGGTTGAGCTTCACCAGGTATCCCCATGTATTTGTTGATCACAGATGGAGAGAAATTAACCTTCCTACCTCTCACATAAACACACCTAAAATCCTCAGATTTTCCATCAGCACAATCATCAGATAAATTCACAATGATAAGTTCACAATGAAATTAACCTTCCTACTTGACCACTGTTTTCATCAGGCCAACAAACTTGATAAGATCTATGACTTCCTTACACTCAATAGCACTTCTGTTCAGCTCCCTCTCTAAAGCAATCCTTTTCAGAAACACATACTTCCACCTGCTTGCATTTTCTGGATGGTGAAAGGAAATATTGTCAATGGCAACCTCAGGAACCTTAGCTACTTTGCTTGAAGAGGGTTTCTTCCTGAGAGGAATGTTTGGAACATTGCTCTCAACATCAAAATCAAAGTCTGATTCCTCATCAAATTCAGAGGGTTCAGGAGCCTTTCTCTTCTTGGAAATAGGAGTTCTTAAGGGTTTTGAGAGACTACCAACAGATACCCTTGCTTTCACCTTACCCTTCCCTTTGGAAGTTCCAGCTGTTTGGTCCTTTTCAGCTCCTATTCTATCCTTGTTCTCAGTCCCAGCTTTCTCATAAACAACTTCAATAGCCTTCTCTTTGGAGGGGCTTTGGGCAACACTCTGCTTTTCCTTTCTAGTCATCAGCCTTCTTGCTATGCTACGGTTGACATTAGAAATTAAATCATTATCAGAAAATTCTTTATCAACATCAATGACAGGAGGTTCATCAGCCTTATCAGTAGGGGTCTGGTGATCATCAGGTTTCTCTGGAAATTTCTTAATGTTGTCATCTGGTGTCTCAACATTCTGAGTGACATTGGGATCACTTTCTAAATTAGGGCTATCAGCTTCTTGGTTCAAGGGTACAGAGACACCAGGAACAGAGTGATTCTCATTAAGAATCCTAGTTACCAATCTAGCAATGGCTTGGTAAACATAAGCAGAACCTTCCCTATTAGCTATCTCAGGAGGAACAGAAGATGATAGTTGAGAAAATTTACCAGAGGGAGAAGCTTGTGATCTTCTTGCATGTCTAGTTCGCAGATTCTTGACCATAGTAGGGTCAGCTGCCATTGCACGAAGAGGAGTTACCTCAAGGACCTCAGCATCTATGGGATTTACGTTTGCCCTAGAGTCTGTGTCAGTAGGTGAGGAAGAAGCAGTTGCCTTTGATGAAGATGATGACACAGATTGTTGAGACACCTTGAGAAATTGAGAATACAAGTGACAGCAAGTTTGAAATTTTCTTTTGAGAGAATGGAGAGTGATACATCAAACTGAGAAGAAGGAAATATAAGTGTGTCTATTCCTCTTCTTAAACTTTTGGAAAGAAAGAGGGAAACTAATTATTAGTCCAATCAGAATAAACTTGATTAAAATATCTCTTTCAGCCCTTGTTTTAAGCAAAATTAATT
The DNA here is from genome assembly GCA_021764765.1 of Vicia sativa. Classification (NCBI taxonomy): domain Eukaryota; kingdom Viridiplantae; phylum Streptophyta; class Magnoliopsida; order Fabales; family Fabaceae; genus Vicia; species Vicia sativa. The sequence continues at coordinate 132,116,340 of CM038792.1, read as the reverse complement.
GCTACAACTCTTCATACTGGCAAATACACAACTTGCCCCTTAAGTTTTCAAACTGACTAGCATCCAGTGCCTTGGTAAAAATATCAGCCAGTTGTAGTTTAGTGGCAACATGTTCCAACTTAATCACTTTCTCCTCCACAAGATCTCTGATGAAGTGATGTCTAATGTCAATATGCTTAGTCCTGCTGTGCTGTATAGGATTTTTGGATATGTTGATAGCACTCAGGTTGTCACAGTATAATGTCATGACATCTTGTGTGACATTGTACTCAGTCAGCATCTGTTTCATCCAGATCATTTGAGAACAACTGCTACCAGCTGGGATGTTAAGAGACCTCTCTTCTCTAAAGATTCTTGATATTTATGGCCTTTCTAAACTTGAGCAACTCCCAGCTGAAATCAGTAATAATAATTCTATCCAAGAGATAAATATCAATGGTTGCGAGAACCTCAAGTCGTTGCTGTTGAGTTCTAATTCAAAACTGTAGTTTGTTTAGTTAAAAATACTATTGGTAGTTATCCTAGCTGTGCTGGAAATTCTGCAGTAAATATCCTGATGTCATAACAGATGTTATGACATTCAGTATGACATTCAGTATGACATTCAGTGTGACATTCTGATCTGCAGAATCTAATCTGTGACCAATATGTGTCACTTATAAATAGCCAAAGCAATGTAAATAAATAGTAGAGTGTGTGTTGTTCATTTGAAACTAATATACAAGTTTCTCTTTAGTCTATTCTCTCTCAAACTTTTACTATACTGCTGCGCATAATTGTTCTACACAATTCTGTGTTCTAACAATTGGCATCGAGAGCCTGGTTCCAATCTTAGGGAAACACGAGTGAATAGTGAGGGGGATAAAAATCAAAGGGAAACAGTGAGTGATAGCTTCTTGTTAGGGAAGATGAACAGCAAGGGTCTTGGATCAAATATTCTGGTTCTTGATAACAAGAACTGGGATCGGTGGAGTGCACTAATGAGATCTTTATTCGGAGCACAAGAAGTGAGTGAAATTGTTGAAAATGGCTACGAGGATTTGGTGGTAAATCCAACTGATGCACAGAGAACTGCATTCAAAGACGCCAAGAAGAAAGACTGTAAAGCCTTGTTTTACATTCAGCAGAATGTTGATAATCAACACTTCGAGAAGATTTCGAAAGCAACAAGATCCAAAGAAGCGTGGGAAATCTTAGAAAGCTATCACACTGGTGGTGAAAAGGTGAAACAAGTGAAGCTACAATCCTACAGAAGGAAGTATGAAATGCTGCAGATGGAGGAAGATCAAAAAGTAAGTGACTATTTCTCGAAACTAATTGCCATTGTGAATCAAATGAAAACATGTGGGGAAAACATTACAGATCAGATGGTAGTAGAAAAGGTGCTGAGATCTTTGAATCAGAAGTTTGATTTCATAGTTGTAGCTATCCAAGAAGCAAAGGATGTGAAAACTATGAAGATCGAGGACTTGCAAAATTCACTAGAAGCACATGAACTCCTGGTGTTTGATAGAAGTTCTGAAAGATCAACTCAACAAGCACTTCAAGTTCAAACTTACAAGAAAGACGGAAACCAGAAGGATTTCAAAAGAAAGGGAAAAGGCAAGATAAGTTGGTCCAAAAATGGAAAGAACAAGGTGGAAGACAAAGCTGAATCTTCAAAAAGAGGAGGCTGTGGCAGAAGCCAGAACAAGAAGAGGGATTTTGACAAAAGCAAGGTGCAGTGCTTCAACTGTGAGAAGCATGGACACTTTGCTGATGAGTGTTGGTTCAAGAAAAATCAAAAGGATGATGAAGCAAATCTGGCCCATGAAGATGATCCAAGCATAGTGTTGATGATGGCTACTACAAATGATGAAAAGACCAAAAATGAAGAGTGGTTTCTGGATTCAGGATGTTCAAACCACATGACATCACATAGAGACTGGCTAACAGGTTTTGATGCTAACAAGAAAACAAGCATCAAACTTGCTGATAATCGAAAGCTTGTAGCTGAAGGAAGTGGAAATATAATGATTAGAAGCAATGATGGCAAGAGAATCATTATTGAAGATGTGATGTATGTTCCTGAAATGAAGTGTAACCTCATGAGCATGGGTCAACTAGTGGAGAAGGGATTCTCAGTAACCATGGATGGTAACTCTCTGAAGTTGTTTGATTCAAGGAAGAACTTGGTACTCAAATCAAACATGTCAAAGAATAGAACATACAGGTGCAACATCTCAAGTGAAAAGATGATGTGTATGTCAGCTGCAGTAAGTGAAAATGCTGAAGAATTATGGCACAAAAGGTATGGTCATTTAAACTTTAGAAGTCTTAGTGAATTAAACTCTAAAGAACTGGTATATGGCCTGCCTAAACTGAAAGTCAGAAGAACCATCTGCGAAGTGTGTGTAAAAAGTAAGCAAAGTAGATTCCCATTTGCCCCTGAAGCACCTAAGAGAGCTAATGTGACACTTCAAGTAGTCCACTCAGATATCTGTGGTCCATTTGAAGTGCCTTCATTAGGGGGAAGCAAATACTTCATCACTTTTGTTGATGAGTATACAAGGATGATATGGCTGTATACAATCAAGCTTAAGAGTGAGGCTTTAGAAGTATTCAGAAAATTCAAAGTCTTAATAGAAAAAGAAAGTGACAAATCTATTAAGATCTTGAGGACTGATGGTGGAGGAGAATACACCTCAAAAGAGTTTGAAGCCTTCTGTGTCAATCAATGAATTATGCATGAAGTAACAGCACCATATACACCTCAGCATAATGGATTGGCTGAAAGGAGGAATAGAACTTTACTGAACATGGCAAGGAGCATGATCAAACAGAAGAATCTACCACACAAGTTTTGGGGGGAAGCAGTTACTACAGCTGCTTACATTCTAAATAAGTGTCCTACAAAGAAGCTGAAGTCAAAAGTACCAGAGGAAGCTTGGTGTGGAAGAAAACCCAGTGTGAAACACTTCAAGATTTTTGGCTCTTTGTGCTATAAGCACATACCAGATGCTAGAAGAAGCAAACTTGAAGATAAAAGTGAGATTATGATACTTATAGGATATCATCCCACAGGTGCCTATAAGCTCTATAATCCTTTAACTCAAAAGGTACATGTCAGTAGGGATGTGATAGTGAATGAAGCTGAAAAATGGAAATGGGAAGAGGAACCAACATACAGTGAGGAAAACCAACAAAATTGCATCTATCCTGACTCAAGTGATGAGTCAGAGAATGAAGAAGTGAACAACAGTGATGCAGGTGATTCAGAAAATGAAGAAGTGGAACTAAATAATGCAGATGAACAAGTAGAAGCAGAAGAAGCTATGAGGCCTGCAAGAACTAGACAAGCTCCAAGGAGGTTAAATGACTGTGAAGTGATTTCAGATAATGCAGTAAACGATGAGGGTGATATTATCCATTTTGCGTTGTTGGCAGATTCTGAACCTATCAATTATAAAGAAGCATTAAAGATAGATGCTTGGAAGAAAGCCATGGTGGATGAGCTCAATTCAATTGAGAAGAATCATACTTGGGAGTTAGTTCACTTGCCAGATAAGAAAAGGAAGATAGATGTAAAGTGGGTGTTTAAGCTGAAATTAAACCCTGATGGAAAAGTGTCAAAGCACAAGGCTAGATTGGTGGCTAGAGGCTTCTTGCAAAAACATGGTATAGATTACAATGAGGTTTTTGCCCCTGTTGCAAGGCTTGAAACTGTGAGATTAGTAGTAGCCATATCCTGTAAAAGAAGATGGTTACTTCATCACCTAGATGTCAAGTCAGCCTTCTTAAATGGTCCACTTGAAGAGGTTGTATTTGTGTCACAGCCTCCTGGGTTTGAAATACAAGGCAAAGAGAACATGGTGTATAGGCTCCATAAAGCCTTGTATGGCTTGAAACAAGCCCCTCGAGCCTGGAACAAAAGAATTGACCAGTTCCTGATTCAAATAGGCTTTAAAAAATGCACAGTGGAGTTTGGTGTATATGTGCAAAATGCAAAAGAAGAGGATAGCATGATAATTTGCCTATATGTGGATGATCTGCTAATTACTGGAAGCAAAATAGCAGATATTGAGAAAGTGAAAGACAAGTTGAAGTCTGAATTTGAAATGACTGACCTAGGTGAACTCTCATTCTTCCTAGGTATGGAATTTATGAAGACAAAGGCTGGAATACTGATGCACCAGCAGAAGTACATAGGTGGGTTACTTGAGAAATTTGAAATGAGTAACTGCAACTCAATCTCAAATCCATCAGAGACAAATTCAAAATTGGATGAGTGCAGTAATGAAGAAAGAGTGGATCAAACAATGTTTAGACAAATAGTTGGTTCACTAAGATACTTGTGCAATAGCAGACCTGATATATGCTACTCAGTCAGTGTGATTAGCAAATTCATGCAGGACCCAAGAAAGACTCACCTGATAGCTGCTAAAAGGATACTCAGGTACATAAAAGGCACAAAGGACTTTGGTTTGCTATTTCCAAATAGAAGCAAAGGTGGAAGGAATGAGTTGATTGGGTATTCAGATAGTGACTGGTGTGGAGATATCATAGATAGAAGGAGTACTTCTGGCTATGTCTTCAAGTTCAATGAGGCAAGCATATCATGGTGTACCAAGAAACAACAGGTGACTGCACTTTCATCCTGTGAGGCAGAATATATTGCAGGGACATTTGCAACTTGCCAAGCAGGTGATGCAGGTGATGGAATCGGAATGAAGTAGTAGCATTTTTGCTTCAGTGTTGTTATTGCGATATCAATAATGATGATGAAGGTTGTTGAGCACTGAGATTGAAGAGGAAGCAGTGAAGATCACAGAGAAAAAGACTTTTGGTGAGTTTTCTGCATAATTATCCTGTGCAATCCTCCTTCTGGTTCTGGTTGTGAATTTCTAACTCTGTGAATAATCTGGATCTATTAAACGTTCTTTGTTTTCTGATTTTGAGTTTGTTATATCTGAATCTCTCTGATCCCTCTTTTCTATTCTCAATTTCTGGTTATGTTATGGCCAAGAAATCTGCAGCAACAGATGTTTACTTCTCCTACACCTAGAAGAGACTTCATCTCATCCAGGAAAAGGGTGTCATGAGGTATCACGTTTTCTCCTACAGGTCTTCCATCCTGAGCAACTCATTAGTGGGAAAGAAGATGTTGCTAACAATTTCTCGCTCGTGGACATTACACCAGTGAGTGTTGCGTTTTTAAATTTCTTGTTTTGAATCTTGTGATGTTGTTTATTTGAATTTAATTTCGAATCTAATATGTGAATTTGATCTATTTGGTTTAGTTAGAAAAGAGATTTTTGATATGTGCCTCGACAGAGTTAGAAATTTGTTGAAACTGATAGACGAGTTTGGTTAGCCTAAGGGTTTTGCTTATATGGAATTTGTTGAAACTGAACCTGTTCAAGAGGCTATGATGTTGACCGAAACTGAATTGTATGGCCGACAATTGAAAGTATGTGTTTTTCTTAAATTGATGTGAACCTTTATTTAAATTAGCCATGAGATCAGTATAGAGAATTTGCTGTTTTTAAGGATATGTATGTCTATATTTTCAGGTTCTGACTGAGAAGACCAAAGTTTTTGGAATGAAACAATATCATTCTAGGCGATTCAATCCTTACATGGCGTACGGCTTCAGGAGGCCTTATGCTCCTCCTCCTTACATGTACTCCCCTTACGAATACGGGTATGGTCCATGCCTCATTTAAATTCCTGTATGTTATACTCAATTGTTAGTTATAATTGACTTTTGTGTGGCTTCTTTTAATTTTCATCAAAATGTAGGAAGCGCAATGGTAGTGTTCCTCTAGATGCAGTGTCATCCAAACTTTCTAGACTTGGAAAGGTGTGAATCTTATAAATTTACTATTGATTTTATCTCTCAGAAAATATCTTGGTCTTTAGAGCATGAAACCAATCTTTTGACTGTGACCATGGATAATGTTCTGAGTTGAAAAATACTTATTTTTAACTTGGTCATGGCACACTTGGTGAAACTTTCCAAAGCTACCATTGTTGCCAATGTCATGAATATGATATGTGGAGGAATTCATGATCTTATATTAATTATTGATATGTATATAAAGATGACGTTCTAAAGTTCTTTTATATTACTCTCCTATAATATCATAGAAGTGAAAGATTTTATTATTAACATAGAAAATATGTTTCTTACATGTAGTTTGTGCTAGCATAATATGTTAGAAGTTCAAAACTATAATTTAATTCATGAATCTGTATGTAGCATAAGCCAAAATAAAGTTGATTTTTAAATTAGACAAACTCTAATCAAATAGTTTTGTGAGTTATACAACACAAATTTAAGTACATCATAATTGAATTAATGTGTTGATTGCCATGATATTTTACAGTTTCGAGATAAAAGATGACATGAGGCACTTTTCAATTATGAAGACAGGAGGCTGTTAGAGAGACTTAGGAGAAGGCATTGTTTCTCTGGCCAAAGTAAGAGCGTATACTATGCGGTTAAGGTTAATTACATTGCTTGTTTATTTAGATTATACTTTTGCTGGAAGATATATTTAGTGTCGTTATTTCAACATGCTTATGATAACGTATACACGAATTTATTATGTTGGCAGATACTAAATTATGTCCTTGTATACTAAAGAGATTATACACGACTTTTTGTTGGCAAATACTTTATTTAGATTTGAAATTCTGGCAACAGATACTTGATGTCAAGGAGAATGTTATGACATCGTATCTGACAAACAGTTAACAATCCACACAATAATTTAAAAGGCAGTAAAGAACACAGTCAATTGTTAACCCAGTTTAGTGTGTAACTACACCTACATCTGGGGGATACCAAGCCAGGGAGGAAATCCACTATAAGTAGTATTAATTCAGGAATAAACCAACCAGTTTATCTCCTTCACTTAAGACCTACCCAATGCAACTTCAATCTAAGTCCTACTTAGACCTGAGTTCCTACTCACTCCCCCTCAATCACAGCAGTGATACTAACCTAATGATTAATAGAATAGTGAAGACATTCTTCAATAAACATACTTGATTTTGCTTCAAAGCTTTAATCAAGAGACACAACACTCGTGCTTCAAAGCTTTGAGTGATAAACTACCTTTACAACCAAGTCCTACTCCAAGACACTTATCAAAAGATAATTGCTTGGCTCACAAGAATTACTAAAACACAAATTACAGTCTGCTTCTTGTTCTTCTCAAAAAAGGCGCAACCACTAACATCAGGGTTTGTTCCATATTATAGAAGCAGTAAAGTCTTCAACTTGGGCTTCCATAAAAATAGCTAGGGTTAACCAAAGTTAACCTAAGGACTTGGTCTTTACAACATAACAAATTAGGGTTAAACAAAGTTAACCTAATGTCCACGTGAGCATATCATCTAATCATTATAATCTAGCTCAGAACAGCTCAACAAAATCCTGAAAACTCTCAGGAAAAGCAAATCTGCATAATAATATATTCTGCACAGAATGTCATGACATCAGTCAAGACATTGACATAAACTGGTTTTACCAAAAATTAAAGCCAACATAAAAACACTTACAAACTCCCCCTTTGGCAAATTTTTGGCTAAAACAACAAAGTTATTAGAGAACTAATGCAGCAGAAATTAAAATAGACAACTAAGTCAACTAAGCTAAATAATAGAACCTAATAAAGATAAATTCAACCCATAATTTCTTCTCCCCCTTTTTAGCCATAAAGGGGCCAAAGGTACCATTACATAATCCCAGAAATCAAGTTATAAGTAGCAGAACAATGAATAGAAATCCAAGTTAGGAATTACAATAATCCAAAACAAACAAAAGCAAACAAAGGAGACATCAGCAGCAACAAGAAACATCAAGAGCAGCAGCTGTCTTGACATATCAGCAAACATTAGGCACTGTCCTCTCCTGAAGAAGCATTATGGTAAGTATCCTCTTCTGTTGAACTGCTTTCAGCACCATCCTGTTGGTCTTCTTCAGCATCCTCATTCAGCCTTTCATCCTCAACCTCAGTGTCATCCTTCTCCTGCTCCAAGGTAGTGATCAGCTCTTCAAGAGATTTCTTTCTTGCTTCAAGCTCCCTGCAGGTCTCTCTCAACATAGCAATGACATCAGCTTTCTGAGAATTAGCTTTGACATTTGATGTCTCAGCAGATGTCATGACAATATCAGGGACATGTTTCCCCTGAAACAGCTTATAGTGAAAGCCAAGAGCAGGCCCTCTTTTGCAGACAGAATCTCTTTCAACAAAGATATCAGGATATTGATTCACAATAATACCACAGATGAGGGAGGGAAAAGCTACAGGACCTTTGACAGCACAACTTCCAGCATGCTTCATAGTTTGTTCAAAAATGTAAGTTCCATAGTCAAAATTGGCTTTTGTACCAACAACATAGATGAATCTTCCCAATCCAGTTGAAATGGTAGATTTGTGATTGGTTGGAACCCAATTTGCTCCAGTTTTGTGCAGAATGGTAAACTTTACACTAAGCTTGCTAGCAGTTAACTTCCCTTTCAGAGGCCAGTCTTGACTTGTTGGGCAGTGATAGACAAACCTGGTTGTCAGTGACCTCAAGCTCAGGTTGAGCTTCACCAGGTATCCCCAGGTATTTGTTGATCACAGATGGAGAGAAATTAACCTTCCTACCTCTCACATAAACACACCTAAAATCCTCAGATTTTCCATCAGCACAATCATCAGATAAATTCACAATGATAAGTTCACAATGAAATTAACCTTCCTACTTGACCACTGTTTTCATCAGGCCAACAAACTTGATAAGATCTATGACTTCCTTACACTCAATAGCACTTCTGTTCAGCTCCCTCTCTAAAGCAATCCTTTTCAGAAACACATACTTCCACCTGCTTGCATTTTCTGGATGGTGAAAGGAAATATTGTCAATGGCAACCTCAGGAACCTTAGCTACTTTGCTTGAAGAGGGTTTCTTCCTGAGAGGAATGTTTGGAACATTGCTCTCAACATCAAAATCAAAGTCTGATTCCTCATCAAATTCAGAGGGTTCAGGAGCCTTTCTCTTCTTGGAAATAGGAGTTCTTAAGGGTTTTGAGAGACTACCAACAGATACCCTTGCTTTCACCTTACCCTTCCCTTTGGAAGTTCCAGCTGTTTGGTCCTTTTCAGCTCCTATTCTATCCTTGTTCTCAGTCCCAGCTTTCTCATAAACAACTTCAATAGCCTTCTCTTTGGAGGGGCTTTGGGCAACACTCTGCTTTTCCTTTCTAGTCATCAGCCTTCTTGCTATGCTACGGTTGACATTAGAAATTAAATCATTATCAGAAAATTCTTTATCAACATCAATGACAGGAGGTTCATCAGCCTTATCAGTAGGGGTCTGGTGATCATCAGGTTTCTCTGGAAATTTCTTAATGTTGTCATCTGGTGTCTCAACATTCTGAGTGACATTGGGATCACTTTCTAAATTAGGGCTATCAGCTTCTTGGTTCAAGGGTACAGAGACACCAGGAACAGAGTGATTCTCATTAAGAATCCTAGTTACCAATCTAGCAATGGCTTGGTAAACATAAGCAGAACCTTCCCTATTAGCTATCTCAGGAGGAACAGAAGATGATAGTTGAGAAAATTTACCAGAGGGAGAAGCTTGTGATCTTCTTGCATGTCTAGTTCGCAGATTCTTGACCATAGTAGGGTCAGCTGCCATTGCACGAAGAGGAGTTACCTCAAGGACCTCAGCATCTATGGGATTTACGTTTGCCCTAGAGTCTGTGTCAGTAGGTGAGGAAGAAGCAGTTGCCTTTGATGAAGATGATGACACAGATTGTTGAGACACCTTGAGAAATTGAGAATACAAGTGACAGCAAGTTTGAAATTTTCTTTTGAGAGAATGGAGAGTGATACATCAAACTGAGAAGAAGGAAATATAAGTGTGTCTATTCCTCTTCTTAAACTTTTGGAAAGAAAGAGGGAAACTAATTATTAGTCCAATCAGAATAAACTTGATTAAAATATCTCTTTCAGCCCTTGTTTTAAGCAAAATTAATTGCTACAACTCTTCATACTGGCAAATACACAACTTGCCCCTTAAGTTTTCAAACTGACTAGCATCCAGTGCCTTGGTAAAAATATCAGCCAGTTGTAGTTTAGTGGCAACATGTTCCAACTTAATCACTTTCTCCTCCACAAGATCTCTGATGAAGTGATGTCTAATGTCAATATGCTTAGTCCTGCTGTGCTGTATAGGATTTTTGGATATGTTGATAGCACTCAGGTTGTCACAGTATAATGTCATGACATCTTGTGTGACATTGTACTCAGTCAGCATCTGTTTCATCCAGATCATTTGAGAACAACTGCTACCAGCTGGGATGTTAAGAGACCTCTCTTCTCTAAAGATTCTTGATATTTATGGCCTTTCTAAACTTGAGCAACTCCCAGCTGAAATCAGTAATAATAATTCTATCCAAGAGATAAATATCAATGGTTGCGAGAACCTCAAGTCGTTGCTGTTGAGTTCTAATTCAAAACTGTAGTTTGTTTAGTTAAAAATACTATTGGTAGTTATCCTAGCTGTGCTGGAAATTCTGCAGTAAATATCCTGATGTCATAACAGATGTTATGACATTCAGTATGACATTCAGTATGACATTCAGTGTGACATTCTGATCTGCAGAATCTAATCTGTGACCAATATGTGTCACTTATAAATAGCCAAAGCAATGTAAATAAATAGTAGAGTGTGTGTTGTTCATTTGAAACTAATATACAAGTTTCTCTTTAGTCTATTCTCTCTCAAACTTTTACTATACTGCTGCGCATAATTGTTCTACACAATTCTGTGTTCTAACATTTGGCATCGAGAGCCTGGTTCCAATCTTAGGGAAACACGAGTGAATAGTGAGGGGGATAAAAATCAAAGGGAAACAGTGAGTGATAGCTTCTTGTTAGGGAAGATGAACAGCAAGGGTCTTGGATCAAATATTCTGGTTCTTGATAACAAGAACTGGGATCGGTGGAGTGCACTAATGAGATCTTTATTCGGAGCACAAGAAGTGAGTGAAATTGTTGAAAATGGCTACGAGGATTTGGTGGTGAATCCAACTGATGCACAGAGAACTGCATTCAAAGACGCCAAAAAGAAAGACTGTAAAGCCTTGTTTTACATTCAGCAGAATGTTGATAATCAACACTTCGAGAAGATTTCGAAAGCAACAAGATCCAAAGAAGCGTGGGAAATCTTAGAAAGCTATCACACTGGTGGTGAAAAGGTGAAACAAGTGAAGCTACAATCCTACAGAAGGAAGTATGAAATGCTGCAGATGGAGGAAGATCAAAAAGTAAGTGACTATTTCTCGAAACTAATTGCCATTGTGAATCAAATGAAAACATGTGGGGAAAACATTACAGATCAGATGGTAGTAGAAAAGGTGCTGAGATCTTTGAATCAGAAGTTTGATTTCATAGTTGTAGCTATCCAAGAAGCAAAGGATGTGAAAACTATGAAGATCGAGGACTTGCAAAATTCACTAGAAGCACATGAACTCCTGGTGTTTGATAGAAGTTCTGAAAGATCAACTCAACAAGCACTTCAAGTTCAAACTTACAAGAAAGACGGAAACCAGAAGGATTTCAAAAGAAAGGGAAAAGGCAAGATAAGTTGGTCCAAAAATGGAAAGAACAAGGTGGAAGACAAAGCTGAATCTTCAAAAAGAGGAGGCTGTGGCAGAAGCCAGAACAAGAAGAGGGATTTTGACAAAAGCAAGGTGCAGTGCTTCAACTGTGAGAAGCATGGACACTTTGCTGATGAGTGTTGGTTCAAGAAAAATCAAAAGGATGATGAAGCAAATCTGGCCCATGAAGATGATCCAAGCATAGTGTTGATGATGGCTACTACAAATGATGAAAAGACCAAAAATGAAGAGTGGTTTCTGGATTCAGGATGTTCAAACCACATGACATCACATAGAGACTGGCTAACAGGTTTTGATGCTAACAAGAAAACAAGCATCAAACTTGCTGATAATCGAAAGCTTGTAGCTGAAGGAAGTGGAAATATAATGATTAGAAGCAATGATGGCAAGAGAATCATTATTGAAGATGTGATGTATGTTCCTGAAATGAAGTGTAACCTCATGAGCATGGGTCAACTAGTGGAGAAGGGATTCTCAGTAACCATGGATGGTAACTCTCTGAAGTTGTTTGATTCAAGGAAGAACTTGGTACTCAAATCAAACATGTCAAAGAATAGAACATACAGGTGCAACATCTCAAGTGAAAAGATGATGTGTATGTCAGCTGCAGTAAGTGAAAATGCTGAAGAATTATGGCACAAAAGGTATGGTCATTTAAACTTTAGAAGTCTTAGTGAATTAAACTCTAAAGAACTGGTATATGGCCTGCCTAAACTGAAAGTCAGAAGAACCATCTGCGAAGTGTGTGTAAAAAGTAAGCAAAGTAGATTCCCATTTGCCCCTGAAGCACCTAAGAGAGCTAATGTGACACTTCAAGTAGTCCACTCAGATATCTGTGGTCCATTTGAAGTGCCTTCATTAGGGGGAAGCAAATACTTCATCACTTTTGTTGATGAGTATACAAGGATGATATGGCTGTATACAATCAAGCTTAAGAGTGAGGCTTTAGAAGTATTCAGAAAATTCAAAGTCTTAATAGAAAAAGAAAGTGACAAATCTATTAAGATCTTGAGGACTGATGGTGGAGGAGAATACACCTCAAAAGAGTTTGAAGCTTTCTGTGCCAATCAAGGAATTATGCATGAAGTAACAGCACCATATACACCTCAGCATAATGGATTGGCTGAAAGGAGGAATAGAACTTTACTGAACATGGCAAGGAGCATGATCAAACAGAAGAATCTACCACACAAGTTTTGGGGGGAAGCAGTTACTACAGCTGCTTACATTCTAAATAAGTGTCCTACAAAGAAGCTGAAGTCAAAAGTACCAGAGGAAGCTTGGTGTGGAAGAAAACCCAGTGTGAAACACTTCAAGATTTTTGGCTCTTTGTGCTATAAGCACATACCAGATGCTAGAAGAAGCAAACTTGAAGATAAAAGTGAGATTATGATACTTATAGGATATCATCCCACAGGTGCCTATAAGCTCTATAATCCTTTAACTCAAAAGGTACATGTCAGTAGGGATGTGATAGTGAATGAAGCTGAAAAATGGAAATGGGAAGAGGAACCAACATACAGTGAGGAAAACCAACAAAATTGCATCTATCCTGACTCAAGTGATGAGTCAGAGAATGAAGAAGTGAACAACAGTGATGCAGGTGATTCAGAAAATGAAGAAGTGGAACTAAATAATGCAGATGAACAAGTAGAAGCAGAAGAAGCTATGAGGCCTGCAAGAACTAGACAAGCTCCAAGGAGGTTAAATGACTGTGAAGTGATTTCAGATAATGCAGTAAACGATGAGGGTGATATTATCCATTTTGCGTTGTTGGCAGATTCTGAACCTATCAATTATAAAGAAGCATTAAAGATAGATGCTTGGAAGAAAGCCATGGTGGATGAGCTCAATTCAATTGAGAAGAATCATACTTGGGAGTTAGTTCACTTGCCAGATAAGAAAAGGAAGATAGATGTAAAGTGGGTGTTTAAGCTGAAATTAAACCCTGATGGAAAAGTGTCAAAGCACAAGGCTAGATTGGTGGCTAGAGGCTTCTTGCAAAAACATGGTATAGATTACAATGAGGTTTTTGCCCCTGTTGCAAGGCTTGAAACTGTGAGATTAGTAGTAGCCATATCCTGTAAAAGAAGATGGTTACTTCATCACCTAGATGTCAAGTCAGCCTTCTTAAATGGTCCACTTGAAGAGGTTGTATTTGTGTCACAGCCTCCTGGGTTTGAAATACAAGGCAAAGAGAACATGGTGTATAGGCTCCATAAAGCCTTGTATGGCTTGAAACAAGCCCCTCGAGCCTGGAACAAAAGAATTGACCAGTTCCTGATTCAAATAGGCTTTAAAAAATGCACAGTGGAGTTTGGTGTATATGTGCAAAATGCAAAAGAAGAGGATAGCATGATAATTTGCCTATATGTGGATGATCTGCTAATTACTGGAAGCAAAATAGCAGATATTGAGAAAGTGAAAGACAAGTTGAAGTCTGAATTTGAAATGACTGACCTAGGTGAACTCTCATTCTTCCTAGGTATGGAATTTATGAAGACAAAGGCTGGAATACTGATGCACCAGCAGAAGTACATAGGTGGGTTACTTGAGAAATTTGAAATGAGTAACTGCAACTCAATCTCAAATCCATCAGAGACAAATTCAAAATTGGATGAGTGCAGTAATGAAGAAAGAGTGGATCAAACAATGTTTAGACAAATAGTTGGTTCACTAAGATACTTGTGCAATAGCAGACCTGATATATGCTACTCAGTCAGTGTGATTAGCAAATTCATGCAGGACCCAAGAAAGACTCACCTGATAGCTGCTAAAAGGATACTCAGGTACATAAAAGGCACAAAGGACTTTGGTTTGCTATTTCCAAATAGAAGCAAAGGTGGAAGGAATGAGTTGATTGGGTATTCAGATAGTGACTGGTGTGGAGATATCATAGATAGAAGGAGTACTTCTGGCTATGTCTTCAAGTTCAATGAGGCAAGCATATCATGGTGTACCAAGAAACAACAGGTGACTGCACTTTCATCCTGTGAGGCAGAATATATTGCAGGGACATTTGCAACTTGCCAAGCAGGTGATGCAGGTGATGGAATCGGAATGAAGTAGTAGCATTTTTGCTTCAGTGTTGTTATTGCGATATCAATAATGATGATGAAGGTTGTTGAGCACTGAGATTGAAGAGGAAGCAGTGAAGATCACAGAGAAAAAGACTTTTGGTGAGTTTTCTGCATAATTATCCTGTGCAATCCTCCTTCTGGTTCTGGTTGTGAATTTCTAACTCTGTGAATAATCTGGATCTATTAAACGTTCTTTGTTTTCTGATTTTGAGTTTGTTATATCTGAATCTCTCTGATCCCTCTTTTCTATTCTCAATTTCTGGTTATGTTATGGCCAAGAAATCTGCAGCAACAGATGTTTACTTCTCCTACACCTAGAAGAGACTTCATCTCATCCAGGAAAAGGGTGTCATGAGGTATCACGTTTTCTCCTACAGGTCTTCCATCCTGAGCAACTCATTAGTGGGAAAGAAGATGTTGCTAACAATTTCTCGCTCGTGGACATTACACCAGTGAGTGTTGCGTTTTTAAATTTCTTGTTTTGAATCTTGTGATGTTGTTTATTTGAATTTAATTTCGAATCTAATATGTGAATTTGATCTATTTGGTTTAGTTAGAAAAGAGATTTTTGATATGTGCCTCGACAGAGTTAGAAATTTGTTGAAACTGATAGACGAGTTTGGTTAGCCTAAGGGTTTTGCTTATATGGAATTTGTTGAAACTGAACCTGTTCAAGAGGCTATGATGTTGACCGAAACTGAATTGTATGGCCGACAATTGAAAGTATGTGTTTTTCTTAAATTGATGTGAACCTTTATTTAAATTAGCCATGAGATCAGTATAGAGAATTTGCTGTTTTTAAGGATATGTATGTCTATATTTTCAGGTTCTGCCTGAGAAGACCAAAGTTTTTGGAATGAAACAATATCATTCTAGGCGATTCAATCCTTACATGGCGTACGGCTTCAGGAGGCCTTATGCTCCTCCTCCTTACATGTACTCCCCTTACGAATACGGGTATGGTCCATGCCTCATTTAAATTCCTGTATGTTATACTCAATTGTTAGTTATAATTGACTTTTGTGTGGCTTCTTTTAATTTTCATCAAAATGTAGGAAGCGCAATGGTAGTGTTCCTCTAGATGCAGTGTCATCCAAACTTTCTAGACTTGGAAAGGTGTGAATCTTATAAATTTACTATTGATTTTATCTCTCAGAAAATATCTTGGTCTTTAGAGCATGAAACCAATCTTTTGACTGTGACCATGGATAATGTTCTGAGTTGAAAAATACTTATTTTTAACTTGGTCATGGCACACTTGGTGAAACTTTCCAAAGCTACCATTGTTGCCAATGTCATGAATATGATATGTGGAGGAATTCATGATCTTATATTAATTATTGATATGTATATAAAGATGACGTTCTAAAGTTCTTTTATATTACTCTCCTATAATATCATAGAAGTGAAAGATTTTATTATTAACATAGAAAATATGTTTCTTACATGTAGTTTGTGCTAGCATAATATGTTAGAAGTTCAAAACTATAATTTAATTCATGAATCTGTATGTAGCATAAGCCAAAATAAAGTTGATTTTTAAATTAGACAAACTCTAATCAAATAGTTTTGTGAGTTATACAACACAAATTTAAGTACATCATAATTGAATTAATGTGTTGATTGCCATGATATTTTACAGTTTCGAGATAAAAGATGACATGAGGCACTTTTCAATTATGAAGACAGGAGGCTGTTAGAGAGACTTAGGAGAAGGCATTGTTTCTCTGGCCAAAGTAAGAGCGTATACTATGCGGTTAAGGTTAATTACATTGCTTGTTTATTTAGATTATACTTTTGCTGGAAGATATATTTAGTGTCGTTATTTCAACATGCTTATGATAACGTATACACGAATTTATTATGTTGGCAGATACTAAATTATGTCCTTGTATACTAAAGAGATTATACACGACTTTTTGTTGGCAAATACTTTATTTAGATTTGAAATTCTGGCAACAGATACTTGATGTCAAGGAGAATGTTATGACATCGTATCTGACAAACAGTTAACAATCCACACAATAATTTAAAAGGCAGTAAAGAACACAGTCAATTGTTAACCCAGTTTAGTGTGTAACTACACCTACATCTGGGGGATACCAAGCCAGGGAGGAAATCCACTATAAGTAGTATTAATTCAGGAATAAACCAACCAGTTTATCTCCTTCACTTAAGACCTACCTAATGCAACTTCAATCTAAGTCCTACTTAGACCTGAGTTCCTACTCACTCCCCCTCAATCACAGCAGTGATACTAACCTAATGATTAATAGAATAGTGAAGACATTCTTCAATAAACATACTTGATTTTGCTTCAAAGCTTTAATCAAGAGACACAACACTCGTGCTTCAAAGCTTTGAGTGATAAACTACCTTTACAACCAAGTCCTACTCCAAGACACTTATCAAAAGATAATTGCTTGGCTCACAAGAATTACTAAAACACAAATTACAGTCTGCTTCTTGTTCTTCTCAAAAAAGGCGCAACCACTAACATCAGGGTTTGTTCCATATTATAGAAGCAGTAAAGTCTTCAACTTGGGCTTCCATAAAAATAGCTAGGGTTAACCAAAGTTAACCTAAGGACTTGGTCTTTACAACATAACAAATTAGGGTTAAACAAAGTTAACCTAATGTCCACGTGAGCATATCATCTAATCATTATAATCTAGCTCAGAACAGCTCAACAAAATCCTGAAAACTCTCAGGAAAAGCAAATCTGCATAATAATATATTCTGCACAGAATGTCATGACATCAGTCAAGACATTGACATAAACTGGTTTTACCAAAAATTAAAGCCAACATAAAAACACTTACAAACTCCCCCTTTGGCAAATTTTTGGCTAAAACAACAAAGTTATTAGAGAACTAATGCAGCAGAAATTAAAATAGACAACTAAGTCAACTAAGCTAAATAATAGAACCTAATAAAGATAAATTCAACCCATAATTTCTTCTCCCCCTTTTTAGCCATAAAGGGGCCAAAGGTACCATTACATAATCCCAGAAATCAAGTTATAAGTAGCAGAACAATGAATAGAAATCCAAGTTAGGAATTACAATAATCCAAAACAAACAAAAGCAAACAAAGGAGACATCAGCAGCAACAAGAAACATCAAGAGCAGCAGCTGTCTTGACATATCAGCAAACATTAGGCACTGTCCTCTCCTGAAGAAGCATTATGGTAAGTATCCTCTTCTGTTGAACTGCTTTCAGCACCATCCTGTTGGTCTTCTTCAGCATCCTCATTCAGCCTTTCATCCTCAACCTCAGTGTCATCCTTCTCCTGCTCCAAGGTAGTGATCAGCTCTTCAAGAGATTTCTTTCTTGCTTCAAGCTCCCTGCAGGTCTCTCTCAACATAGCAATGACATCAGCTTTCTGAGAATTAGCTTTGACATTTGATGTCTCAGCAGATGTCATGACAATATCAGGGACATGTTTCCCCTGAAACAGCTTATAGTGAAAGCCAAGAGCAGGCCCTCTTTTGCAGACAGAATCTCTTTCAACAAAGATATCAGGATATTGATTCACAATAATACCACAGATGAGGGAGGGAAAAGCTACAGGACCTTTGACAGCACAACTTCCAGCATGCTTCATAGTTTGTTCAAAAATGTAAGTTCCATAGTCAAAATTGGCTTTTGTACCAACAACATAGATGAATCTTCCCAATCCAGTTGAAATGGTAGATTTGTGATTGGTTGGAACCCAATTTGCTCCAGTTTTGTGCAGAATGGTAAACTTTACACTAAGCTTGCTAGCAGTTAACTTCCCTTTCAGAGGCCAGTCTTGACTTGTTGGGCAGTGATAGACAAACCTGGTTGTCAGTGACCTCAAGCTCAGGTTGAGCTTCACCAGGTATCCCCAGGTATTTGTTGATCACAGATGGAGAGAAATTAACCTTCCTACCTCTCACATAAACACACCTAAAATCCTCAGATTTTCCATCAGCACAATCATCAGATAAATTCACAATGATAAGTTCACAATGAAATTAACCTTCCTACTTGACCACTGTTTTCATCAGGCCAACAAACTTGATAAGATCTATGACTTCCTTACACTCAATAGCACTTCTGTTCAGCTCCCTCTCTAAAGCAATCCTTTTCAGAAACACATACTTCCACCTGCTTGCATTTTCTGGATGGTGAAAGGAAATATTGTCAATGGCAACCTCAGGAACCTTAGCTACTTTGCTTGAAGAGGGTTTCTTCCTGAGAGGAATGTTTGGAACATTGCTCTCAACATCAAAATCAAAGTCTGATTCCTCATCAAATTCAGAGGGTTCAGGAGCCTTTCTCTTCTTGGAAATAGGAGTTCTTAAGGGTTTTGAGAGACTACCAACAGATACCCTTGCTTTCACCTTACCCTTCCCTTTGGAAGTTCCAGCTGTTTGGTCCTTTTCAGCTCCTATTCTATCCTTGTTCTCAGTCCCAGCTTTCTCATAAACAACTTCAATAGCCTTCTCTTTGGAGGGGCTTTGGGCAACACTCTGCTTTTCCTTTCTAGTCATCAGCCTTCTTGCTATGCTACGGTTGACATTAGAAATTAAATCATTATCAGAAAATTCTTTATCAACATCAATGACAGGAGGTTCATCAGCCTTATCAGTAGGGGTCTGGTGATCATCAGGTTTCTCTGGAAATTTCTTAATGTTGTCATCTGGTGTCTCAACATTCTGAGTGACATTGGGATCACTTTCTAAATTAGGGCTATCAGCTTCTTGGTTCAAGGGTACAGAGACACCAGGAACAGAGTGATTCTCATTAAGAATCCTAGTTACCAATCTAGCAATGGCTTGGTAAACATAAGCAGAACCTTCCCTATTAGCTATCTCAGGAGGAACAGAAGATGATAGTTGAGAAAATTTACCAGAGGGAGAAGCTTGTGATCTTCTTGCATGTCTAGTTCGCAGATTCTTGACCATAGTAGGGTCAGCTGCCATTGCACGAAGAGGAGTTACCTCAAGGACCTCAGCATCTATGGGATTTACGTTTGCCCTAGAGTCTGTGTCAGTAGGTGAGGAAGAAGCAGTTGCCTTTGATGAAGATGATGACACAGATTGTTGAGACACCTTGAGAAATTGAGAATACAAGTGACAGCAAGTTTGAAATTTTCTTTTGAGAGAATGGAGAGTGATACATCAAACTGAGAAGAAGGAAATATAAGTGTGTCTATTCCTCTTCTTAAACTTTTGGAAAGAAAGAGGGAAACTAATTATTAGTCCAATCAGAATAAACTTGATTAAAATATCTCTTTCAGCCCTTGTTTTAAGCAAAATTAATTGCTACAACTCTTCATACTGGCAAATACACAACTTGCCCCTTAAGTTTTCAAACTGACTAGCATCCAGTGCCTTGGTAAAAATATCAGCCAGTTGTAGTTTAGTGGCAACATGTTCCAACTTAATCACTTTCTCCTCCACAAGATCTCTGATGAAGTGATGTCTAATGTCAATATGCTTAGTCCTGCTGTGCTGTATAGGATTTTTGGATATGTTGATAGCACTCAGGTTGTCACAGTATAATGTCATGACATCTTGTGTGACATTGTACTCAGTCAGCATCTGTTTCATCCAGATCATTTGAGAACAACTGCTACCAGCTGGGATGTTAAGAGACCTCTCTTCTCTAAAGATTCTTGATATTTATGGCCTTTCTAAACTTGAGCAACTCCCAGCTGAAATCAGTAATAATAATTCTATCCAAGAGATAAATATCAATGGTTGCGAGAACCTCAAGTCGTTGCTGTTGAGTTCTAATTCAAAACTGTAGTTTGTTTAGTTAAAAATACTATTGGTAGTTATCCTAGCTGTGCTGGAAATTCTGCAGTAAATATCCTGATGTCATAACAGATGTTATGACATTCAGTATGACATTCAGTATGACATTCAGTGTGACATTCTGATCTGCAGAATCTAATCTGTGACCAATATGTGTCACTTATAAATAGCCAAAGCAATGTAAATAAATAGTAGAGTGTGTGTTGTTCATTTGAAACTAATATACAAGTTTCTCTTTAGTCTATTCTCTCTCAAACTTTTACTATACTGCTGCGCATAATTGTTCTACACAATTCTGTGTTCTAACAGTTGCCAGATGAAGTAATACATGGGTTGCACTCTTTTAAGAAATTGAATATTACAAGCTGCCAAAAGTTGAAGCTATCAGAAAGTTTTCAATACCTCACTTGTCTTGAGAAATTGACAATCCAAAGTTGCCCAGAAGTAGAAGGTCTGCATGAGGCATTACAACATATGACTGCTCTTCAATCTTTGACATTGGCTAGTCTTCCAAACCTGGAATCACTACCTGACTGGTTAGGAAACCTAGGCTTGCTTCAGCTTTTGAGAATTTCTCTCTGTCCAAAGCTGACATGTCTTCCCATCAGCATTGAACGTCTTACTAATCTGAAACGTTTGGAAATTTACGGTTGCAGTGATTTAGGGAAACGATGTAAAGAGAACATTGGTGAGGATTGGCACAAAATAGCTCACATTCAACACATTCAAGTAGAAGACTTTGGAACGAACTTCAACGAAGGAGGAGTATATCATGCTTCTTATAGTTTTCACTTCTAGCCAAAGTGAATGACAAATTTAGGTTATTTTATTTAGTTTCTTTTCAAAACCATTTTTTTTAGTTTTTACTTTCGAATTCCAAAATAACTGTCATTTCACACTTCCATATTATTCTTATCGATTATTGATGTATTGGTATTAGCATTAATGAAAATTTTAAAATTATTAACTATTGTTACAAATGGAAGATGAACATTAAAAGTGTTTTGTTACTTTTTATTAAAAAATTAATATTTATATTGATTTTAGATTTATTTATTTATTTACTTTTATTTAGATAAAAATATTCGTTTGAGTCCTTTCAAATATTTAAAATGTTTTTAAAATCTTAATGTTTTATATTATAAATCCTTTGAAATTTTAAAATGAAAAAAATCTTAGAAAATAGAAAAGTTAATATAATCCTAATAAGTCTATTAAAATCTTAAAAAAAAACTTTAACCAAATAATCTCTTTCCATCTCAATCCAATGCATCCCTCTTAATTTTACATAGCTATTAAAAAAATTGGGTTAAATAAGTTTTTGGTCCCTATAAATATCTCAAATTTTGTTTTTAGTCCCTCTAAAATTTTTCTTTAAAGAATGGTCCTTCTAAAAATTTAAATTTTAACTTTTGGTCCCTCGTGACAAAATCGTAGCTAAAATGATCTTTAATTCCGTCACTAAAACCGTTGTATTAACCGTCGCTAAATAAAAAATCGTTGCTAAAACCATCGTAAAAATCGTCGCTAAATTGTAAAAATCGTCGCTAAATTGCAGGAGGGATCAAAAGTTAAAATTTAAATTTTTAGGAGGACCATTCTTTAAAGGAAAATTTTAGAGGAACTAAAAGCGAAATTTGAGATATTTATAGGGACCAAAAACTTATTTAACCCCAAAAAATCACCCTTTCTGTCACACACACAAAAACAAAGGGCAAAACTCATTCCACTTCATAGCGTGCGCCCCATGGCTTTGAAAATTTGAAAATACCCTTACATCTCCTGACACACCTAAAATCTTCTCACTCCTCGTAATTCAGCCAACCATCCCATTTTTTTCCGGAGATGCATCTCCATATATATATATATATATATAAAATTCTAAAGTATATTCAAAGATGCATCTCCTTAAGTATGACATCAAGATCTCTGCGACGAATGGTGGGAGGTGTGACACCTCAAATAATTCAATTATTAAATAATTAGAATTTTAATTATTAATTTAATTAAAAGTTTAATTATTAGTATTTGGATTATTGGATTTAATTAATTAATTAAATAAAAGGAAGTGTTGGGGTGTGAGGTTGAATTGGAGGGTGTGAGGAGTAAAATACTCTAATAACTCTAATTAATTTATTTCTATTATTTGGGATAATAAAAAGGAATAAATAAAGGAAAAAGAGAAGAGAATTAGAGGTTTTTCATTCTACGTGCATTGGAGAAGAAAAAGATGAGAAAATGCCAAATCGTCAGAATTTGAAGAATCATCGCAAGGTAAGGGGTGATTTTTTCTGGTTAATATGCCTTATAGGTTTTGATAATCGATAGGATGGAATATTACGTTAGGAATCTCGAATTAGGATTTTCTAGGTTATGGCCTAACGTTATGATCCAATGTAAAAACCCCAATTGGAATTCATAGGAATGGTTACTATGTGTAGGTTGATTCGTGGATTAATTAGAAAGTATAATCCTGTTGTTAATTGGATGTGAAAAATACATCATAATTACTGTTTCTGTTATACTGTGGTTGTTGGTGATGAATGGTATCAATGGGGATTGCATAACAGAGGGAAAAATAGGTTTTTGGTGAAAAATACGCAACATGAGTCGACACATAGGGCTATGCATCGACACAAGCTGTGTTGGTTTAAGAAAATAGAAGCAGGAAAACTGCTTGTGTCGACACATACAGCCATGCATCGACTCATGTGGCATTTTTGGAAGCTTTGTATCGACACAAGAGCAGCATGTGTCGACACATATTGAAGAAAAATAGAAAAATGGGATTTTACAAAACGTATGCATCGACCCATACGATGCTTGTGTCGACACAAGCTGGTTTTGTATTGACACAAGAGGTCTTGTATCGACCCAAGCTGGACAAAATTGAACAAATACTTTTAAAAATTTGTTTTGGTCATATCTTTGCGACCGTAACTCCGATTTAGTCGTAGTTGGTACCGTTGGAAAGCTGGAATCACGTACTATCTATTAAAAACATTTTTAAAACCTAGTAACTGAATCTTGAAGGATTGATATGAATTTCCGTATGAGGAATTGTTGTTATTCGTGATTGTTCATCGTTGACGTTGTAACTACTTGACAGATGTTAATACCATGTGTTGTGATTAACGTTGTAATGCATGATTATGTTGTGGTGTTTGATGGTGTTAACCATGTATGGAATGATGTTGCGATATCATGTTCCTTATTTGAATGTTGCATGTTTTATGTTGCGCATGCATATGCATTCTGGTGGTGGTTAATTCCCATTGTGTGGAATTGGACCTACTGAGCCAATACCCATACCCAGTGGTTTAGTGGTGGTGAGGCTAGATTCGTGTCCCAGTGGTGTATGGGCGAATCGTTGATTAACATTGTTTCCGAGGTGTAAACGGAACAGGGTGTGAATTGAGTTCACGTTTGGTACCACATGCATAGAGTCTGCATTGCATACAGAATTATAACATGATAGGATGGCTTCTAGAGTTATAATTTCATTGATTGTTGTTATATGCATATTGATCTGTGTGAATTGTATTTGTGAACTGCAATCTAAATATCTAATGAGGGTGGAATAATGTATTGACTGTTTTATTGTTTAAGAAACGTATAATGCATTTTAATTGTTGATGAAATCTCACCCTTTGATGATTTCAGATTGAAGTGTTAGCCACTTAGGAGCTAGTCAGGATAGCTTTGAGCTATGCTATTTAGATTGTCTGCATGTCAGTGTCATGCTCTGGTAGTTGTAACACTGAGGAATGATCATTTTGGAATTATAGAATTGAACTTGTTTTCCTTTGGTTTATGTTGGAATACTGATGAATTAAAGTCTATTTCGTTTTGGTTGCTATTTTCCGCTGTGTATAACATATTGTTGGATTTTGAATTATATTTTAATAAAGTCCTCAGTGAAGTATGACATATTGATGATATTTTGTTTTTAACAAATTGTAATGCCCTCTCGTTTATGTTAACTCTAATTTAATTATAAATTCGCGGGGTATTTTAGAAGGGGTGTTACAATAGTGGTATCAGAGCATAGTCGGTCGTTGTGACCAGTGTCGTAGAGTCATTATCCTTTTTGTATGCGACTAGTGCAAGGTAACACTGTCGCTACTTATGTTCTAATGAGATTGTTTTGTAATGTTACAGAACAATGGCCGAAAGAGGCAACAGAAGAGATGGCGCTGCAATTGCTGAAGCCTTGGGAATGCTAGCTGGTGTGCTCGGAGGGAATCAACTGGGAGCTGGTATTGGTGCTGATAGACAGTTGGGGAATTTTCAGAGG
Organism: Vicia sativa; assembly: GCA_021764765.1. Lineage (NCBI taxonomy): Eukaryota > Viridiplantae > Streptophyta > Magnoliopsida > Fabales > Fabaceae > Vicia > Vicia sativa. The sequence goes on along the minus strand of CM038792.1, from coordinate 132,091,509 downwards.
AATAATCCTCCATTGTTCAAGGGCACACATGATCTCGAAGGTGCTCAGAGATGGTTGAAAGAGATCGAAAGGATTTTCAGAGTGATTGATTGTGCGGAGGAGCTGAAGGTGAGATATGGTACTCACATGCTGGCAAAGGACGCCGATGACTGGTGGGTTGGTACCAGGACAGAGATGGAACAAGATGGTGTTGCACTGAATTGGGTTGTGTTCAGGAGAGCTTTCCTAAGGAGGTATTTTCTTGAAGATATTCAGGGAAAGAAAGAGATTGAGTTTCTAGAGCTCAAGCAGGGCAACAAGACCGTGAGTGAGTATGCTTCGAAATTTACTGAGTTGGCGAAGTACTATGCTCATTACAACAAAGATGCAGATGGAGAATTTTCCAAATGTATCAAGTTTGAGAATGGTCTTCGTGATGAGATCAAGCAGGGTATCAGGTATCAGCGTATCCGAAGGTTTTCTGACTTGGTGGACTGTAGTAGGATTTTGGAAGAGGATCTTGCTAATACTCGAATGAATGCTCAAGGGTATGTTGATCGGAAGGGAAAGCAACAGATGGATGGTGGGAAATCTTATGATAAGAATAACCAGAGATCCGGTGGTTGGAAGAAGCCTAGCGGGGGAGATTCTAATGCTCCTATGAAGTGCTATAGGTGTGGTGAAATGGGACATCGAGCTAATGAATGCTAGAATGACGCGAAGAAGTGCTACAACTGTGGGAGACCTTGTCATGTAGCTAGTGATTGTAGAGCACGGAAGGTAACTTATTACAACTGTGGTGAGGAAGGTCATACTAGTCCGCAGTGTACAAAACCCAAGAAGGAACAGGCTGGTGGTAAGGTGTTCGCCTTGTCCGGATCAGAGAGTAAGCCAGATGATCGGTTGATTAAAGGTACATGTTTTATTAATGGCATACCTTTGATTGCGATTATTGATATTGGAGCGACACATTCTTTTATTGCTTTGGATTGTGCTAAAAGATTGAAATTGGATATATCTAATATGGATGGAAGTATGGTTATTGACACTCCTGCGTTGGGTTCAGTGACTACTTCATTTGTTTGTAGGAATTGTCCTATTGTGATTTTTGGTAGAGGTTTCAGTATAGATTTAGTGTGCCTACCGTTAGAACAACTTGATATCATCCTTGGAATGAACTGGTTGGAATTCAACCAGGTTCATATTAACTATTTTGCGAAGACGGTCATTTTTCCTGAAGAAGTTAGAGTTGAAGATGTGACTATGTCAGTTAAGCAGATGAATTTAGTTGTTAATGATGGTGTTATGGTGTTTATGTTATATTCTTTGACGGAAGCGAAAGGAAAGGCTAAGAGTGATGAGTTGCCAGTGGTGAATGAATTTCCAGAAGTGTTTCCGGAAGATGTTAGTGAATTGCCACCTGAGAGAGAAGTGGAATTTACCATAGATTTGATTCTTGGAACTAGTCTGGTGTCGATGGCGCCTTATCACATGTCGACATCTGAATTATCTGAATTGAAGAAGAACTTAGAAGAGTTACTTGAGAAGAAGTTTATCCGTCTGAGTGTTTCGTCGTGGGGTGCTACTGTGTTGTTGGTTAAGAAGAAAGAAGGTTCAATGAGACTGTGTGTTGATTACAGGCAGTTGAACAAAGTTACGATCAAGAATCGGTATCCATTACCGAGGATTGATGATTTTATGGATCAACTAGTTGGGGCTTGTGTATTCAGTAAGATTGATTTGAGATCTGGATATCATCAGATTCGTGTGAAGACGGAAGATATTCAGAAAACTGCATTTAGAATGAGGTATGGACATTATGAGTATTCTGTTATGCCGTTTGGAATTACTAATGCACCTGGTGTTTTCATAGAGTATATGAATAGGATATTTCATTTGTATCTTGATAAATTTGTGGTAGTCTTTATTGATGACATTCTGATCTATTCGAAAAGTGATGAAGAGCATGCAGAACATCTTAGGATTGTGTTGGAGTTGTTGAAAGAGAAGAAGCTCTATGCGAAGTTATCCAAGTGAGAATTCTAGTTGAGTGAAGTAAGCTTTCTTGGCCATGTGATTTCCAAGAATGGCATTGTTGTTGATCCTACGAAGGTAGAAGCGGTATCTCAGTGGGAAGCGCCGAAGAATGCTTCTGAAATCCGTAGTTTTTTTGGTCTTACAGGTTACTACAGGAAGTTTATTGAAGGATTTTTGAAGTTAGTGCTGTCATTGACTAAGTTGACAAGAAAGGGCCAAGTGTTTGTTTGGGATTCTGAGTGTGAGAAAGGATTCCAAGAGTTGAAGAAGAGGTTGACTAGTGCTCCGATTCTGATTTTGCCGAATTCGGCGGAATCTTTTGTTGTGTACTGTGATGCTTCGTTGATGGGATTAGGTGGTGTTTTGATGCAAGATAAGCAGGTAGTGGATTATGCTTCAAGACAGTTGAAGATTCATGAAAGGAATTATCCGACTCATGATTTAGAGTTGGCAGTTGTGGTATTTGTTTTGAAATTGTGAAGGCATTATTTGTATGGATCTTGATTTGAGGTATTCAGCGACCATAAGAGTCTGAAGTATCTCTTCGACCAGAAAAATTTAAATATGAGGCAGAGAAGGTGGTTAGAATTCCTGAAGGATTATGAATTCGGTTTGAATTACCATCCTGGTAAGGCAAACGTTGTTGCAGACGCATTGAGTAGGAAGTTGTTGCATATGTCTATGTTGATGGTGCGTGAATTGGATTTAGTGGAGCAATTCAGAGACTTGAGACTACTTCTGATAGTGTTTAATTAGGTATGTTGAAGTTGACTAGTGGTATTCTGGAGGAAATTTGAACGGGACAGAAATCTGATGTTGGTTTGGTGGATAAGTTGACTTTGATCAACCAAGGTCAATGAGGTGAATTCCGAATTAATGAGAATGGTGTTATGAGATTTGGTAATAGGGTGTGTGTCCCGGATATTGCAGAGATTATGAAGAGTATTTTGGAAGAAGGACATCGTAGTGGATTGAGTATTCATCCAGGTGCTACTAAGATGTATCATGACTTGAAAAAGTTGTTTTGGTGGCCTGGAATGAAGAAGGAAATTTCTAAGTTTGTCTATGCTTGTCTGATTTGTCAAAAGTCGAAGATTGAACATCAAAAACCATCAGGACTGATGGAACCGTTGTTTGTTCCAGATTGGAAATGGGATGGCATTTTTATGGATTTTGTGTCTGGTTTGTCGAGGACAGCGAAGAATTGTGATTCTATTTGGGTTATTGTCGATCGGTTGATGAAGTCTGCTCATTTTATTCTGATAAGAATGGATTATCCGATGGAGAGGTTGGCAGAATGGTATGTTGATAAGATCGTGAGTTTGCACGGTATTCCTTCTAGTACTGTGTCGGATAGAGATCTGAGGTTTACGTCTAAGTTCTGGACGGGGTTACAAGAAGCTTTGGGTACTAAGTTGCGGTTGAGTTCCGCTTATCATCCGTAGATAGATGGTCAGACGGAGAAAACGATTCATTCGTTAGAGGATTTGTTGCGAGCTTGTATGTTGGAGAAAGGTGGAGCTTGGGATAGTTACTTACCATTGATTGAGTTTACCTACAACAATAGCTTTCATTCGAGTATTGGTATGGATTCGTTTGAGGCATTTTATGGTTGGAGGTGTCGGGCGTCGTTGTGTTGGTACGAATCTGGAGAAAGTGTTGTGATTGGACCGGAGATTGTCCAACAAACTTCAGAAAAGATTAAGATGATTCAGGAGAAGATGAGAGCTTCTTAGAGTCGTCAGAAGAGTTATCATGATAAGAGGAGGAAGGATCTCGAGTTTAGTGAAGGAGATCATGTTTTTATGTGAGTTACTCCGATGACTGGTATTGGTCGAGCTTTGAAGTCAAAGAAGTTAACTCCGCGCTTTATTGGTCCATTTCAAATTACAAAGAAGGTTGGAGAGTTTCTTATCAGATTGCTTTACCTCCGTCACTTGCAAATTTGCATGATGTCTTCCATATATCTCAGTTGAGGAAGTACATTGCTGATCCGTCTCATGAGATTTAGGTAGATGACATACAGGTGCGAGATAATTTGATTATAGAAGCATTACATGCGAGAATTGAGGATCGGAAGTTGAAACAATTGTGAGGTAAAGAGATACCGCTAGTGAAAGTAGCTTGGGGAGGACCAGCAGGTGGAAATGTTACCTGGGAGCTGGAGAGCCAGATAAAAGACTCGTATCCCGAACTTTTCGTCTAAGGTATGTTTTCGAGGACGAAAACTCTTTTTAGTAGGGGAGAGTTGTGACACCTCAAATAATTCAATTATTAAATAATTAGAATTTTAATTATTAATTTAATTATTAGTATTATGGATTATTGGATTTAATTAATTAATTAAATAAAAGGAAGTGTTGGGGTGTGAGGTTGAATTGGAGGGTGTGAGGAGTAAAATACTCTAATAACTCTAATTAATTTATTTCTATTATTTGGGATAATAAAAAGGAATAAATAAAGGAAAAAGAGAAGAGAATTAGAGGTTTTTCATTCTACGTGCATTGGAGAAGAGAAGAGAAAAAGGAGAAAAAGCCAGATTGTTAGAATTTGAAGAATCATCGCAAGGTAAGGGGTGATTTTGTCTGGTTAATATGCCTTATAGGTTTTGATAATCGATAGGATGGAATATTACATTAGGAATCTCGAATTAGGATTTTCTAGGTTATGCCCTAACGTTATGATCCGACTTAAAAACCCCAATTGGAATTCATAGGAATGGTTACTATGTGTAGGTTGATTCGTGGATTAATTAGAAAGTGTAATTCTGTTGTTAATTGGATGTGAAAATACATAATAATTACTGTTTCTGTTATACTGTGGTTGTTGGTGATGAATGGTATCAATGGGGATTGCATAACAGTGGGAAAAACAGGTTTTTGGTGAAAAATATGCAGCATGAGTCGACACATAGGGCTATGCATCGACACAAGTCGCTTGGTTTAAGAAAATGTAAGGTGAGAATCGCTTGTGTCGATACATACGACCATGCATCGACTCATGGCATTTTGGAATCTTTGTATCGATGACAAGAGCAAAGATGTGTCAACACATACTCAAGAAAAATAGAAAAATGGGATTTTACAGAATGTATGCATCGACCCATACGATGCTTGTGTCGACACAAGCTGGTTTTGTATTGACACAAGAGGTCTTGTATCGACCCAAGCTGGACAAAATTGAACAAATACTTTTAAAAATTTGTTTTGGTCATATCTTTACGACCGTAACTCCGATTTAGTCGTAGTTGTTACCGTTGGAAAGCTGGAAGCACGTACTATCTATTAAAAACATTTTTAAAACCTAGTAACTGAATCTTGATGGATTGATATGGCTTTCCGTATGAGGAATTGTTGTTATTCGTGATTGTGCGTCGTTGATGTTGTAACTACTTGATAGATGTTAATACCATGTGTTGTGATTAACGTTGTATATGCATGATTATGCTGTGCTGTTTGATGGTGTTAACCATGTATGGAATGATGTTGTGATATCATGTTCCTTATTTGAATGTTTCATGCTTTATGTTGCGCATGCATATGAATTATGGTGGTGGTTAATTCCCATTGTGTGGAATTGGACCTACTGAGCCAATACCCATACCCAGTGGTTTAGTGGTGGTGAGGCTGGATTCGTGTCCCAGTGGTGTATGGGCGAATTGTTGATTAACGTTGTTTCCGAGGTATAAATGGAACAGGGTGTGAATTGAGTTCACGTTTGGTACCACATGCATAGAGTCTGCATTGCATACGGAATTATAACATGATAGGATGGCTTCTAGTGTTATAATTTCATTGATTGTTGTTATATGCATATTGATCTGTGTGAATTGTATTTGTGAACTGCAATCTGAGTATGCTAATGAGGGTGGAATAATGTATTGACTGTTTTATTGTTTAAGAAACGTATAATGCATTTTAATTGTTGATGAAATTTCACCCTTACTTTGATGATTTCAGATTGAAGTGTTAGCCGCTTAGGAACTGGTGAGGATAGCTTTGAGTTATGCTATTTAGATTGCCCACGTGTCAGTGTCATGCTCTGGTAGTTGTAACACTGAGGAACGATCATTTTGGAATTATAGAATTGAACTTGTTTTCCTTTGGTTTATGTTGGAATACTGATGAATTGAAGTCTATTCCGTTTTGGTTGCTATTTTCCGTTGTGTATAAATATTGTTGGATTTTGAATTATATTTTAATTAAGTCCTCAGTGAAGCATGACATATTGATGATATTTTATTTTTAACACATTGTAATGCTCTCTCGTTTATGTTAACTCTGATTTAATTAAAAATTCGCAGGGTATTTTAGAAGGGGTGTTACAGGAGGAGCAGACTCTGAAGGTTGTCTCAGAATAACCTGTAAATACCTAAATTGCCACATCACTCGCACATGAAGATACGCATACACTAGACTAGATCCACAAGCCAACCATTATGTGTATAACAAAATAACATCCAACTAACGCGTTTGGCGGTGATCGCCATATGGGAAAAAGAAAATGTCATATGCTACATGACAATCAAAATACATACTTAATGGCTAAATCGCCTAATTTCCTATATACGCGGAATATGCGGTAGGATGTGGAATATTTCTAGGCACCTCTGGCATATTTAACCCTTAAAATATTTAATATATGTAGTAATTTTAGATTTATTAATAATCTTTTTTATTTTTATAAAAAAATTAATTTGATTCCTTTCAAATATTAAAAATTCATAAAGTTTTTAAAGTCTTTAAATTTTTTTTATAAATTCTTTGGATTCTAAACTGAAAAATATAAATTTTAAATAATCTTTTAAAAAAAATTATAAAAGTTAATATAATTTTGTAGTCTTTTAAAATCTTCAAGATTTTTTTGCCAAAATAATCTCTTAACTTCTCAATTCAATACATTCCTCTTAATTTACAAAACTATTTCTAAAAAATATCTTATGTTGGACTTGAAATTCCACACACAAGAGTGAGGTGAATTGTGTGGTTTACAAAACATGGTTTTTATAACTTTTGGAAAATTAAATCAGAATTTAAAATCATTTTCAAATAACAAGTAGCAGAAAATAAATAATATACAAGGAAATAGTGGTTAACTTTCAATAAAATATTACAAGATGATGGATATGGGCGTTTACGTCTTTTCTCTAATAAATTGTTGAGAGTGAAGTGGTCATTCACCCTTCCCAACTAAGGATTGAAACAATTATTCTCCTTTTCACTAATACGAACCTTGTAGTGGTTAGTCTTCAAGTTACAAATATCTTAACTCAATTTTTGTTTAACAGGATAACCAAATAACCTCTGAGATTTAACAATGCTAATATCAAACCATAATTGATTTTAATAGGATAATTCATAACCTCTGAGATTTTAATCAGGCTAATCTCAAACCTAGGAACACTTTAATTATGGCTAATCTTTGAGCAATCTTGGTTTCACCAACTAACCAAAAACTAAGGGAAGATTAACACAACATCTAATCTTCAACCTAAAAAGGGAATTAATCACACAATCTCCAACCGAAGGACATCGCCTCCACGGTATCCTCTTCGAGGACCCTTATCCGCCCGATCAGGTTCGCCCTCGAAAGAAGCGCCTGCTCCTCACTGGACTCGTCCTCGACGGGAGCCACTTGCTCTTGCAGCGACTTTACGCGGGCATCCAGTCTCTTCTTCTCCTCGGCCAAAGGCTCGTACTTCTCTGTCATCTCTGTAATACGGTGAACTGATTTTGAGATTTTTGTATCGCAAATATTGCAGATAGCAAGAGTCGCCACCGACTTTTATTTTATCCAATTAAGGGAAGGTGAAAAAAACAGGAAAAGACCTTCGTTAGATTCTGAGTAAGGGAGAAGGTTATGAAAAGGGAAGGTATTAGCACCCCCTTTCCATCCGTAGTTATCTACGGGCTCTTAGTTGCTCTTAGATCATCTTTTTAAAATTGCTTTCTGTGTGTTTGAAAAATGTTTTGAAAAGGCATTTCACTTTGACTTTGTAATGATTCATATAGGAATGTATACAAAGTGTTCGGAAATGTTTCGTCTTGAAAAGAGTTTGAACTTTGACAAAAGTTTGTGGTGTGAAAAGCATTTTGTTTGAGCAAGCAACTAAAAGTCTTATTACCTACTGTAATGGTCGTTTCGTGTTGTTTACGTTCCTTTAGAATAGTGCTATCCATACCATTAGTTGGTAGGTAACCCTATTCGTTGGATGTAAAGGGACATTCGAAGGGACGTCGGATGGTCATAGAAGGCAACTTGTAGGAAGTATCCTAGCACATTCGAAGGGACGATCATCACATTTCGTAGGCAATAATCGAGGGACGAGATCATGTATTCGTAGGCGACATCGTGGGTCTATGATCTTTGTATCGAAGGGACTATGATGATATATTTGTAGGCAACGGTGCTAGGATACCTCTACGTTCGAGGGACTTGACCATTTGTATTCGTAAGGCAACGAGAGAGAATTACTCTAAGGGGTGCATGTGTGAAAAGAGTGTGTCAGATTCAGATATGTTATCTTGAAGTTATGAATGATCTATGTCCAATTTTATCTTGCCATACATGCCTAATTACTAGAAGTTTATAGGGTGCGGAAAGTAAATTGCGGAAAGTAAAGTGCGAAAAAGATAAAGTCCTACGCTATTACATGGCTTTGGGGCAGTTACATAATAGGAGTGCGGAAAATAAAAGTCCTAATTAAACTATTACATCCCATAGGTAGTTATATAATTTGAAAAGAAAAGCAAGAAAAAATAGTCTGAAACGTTACAACCTGTGAACAGATACAAAATCGGAAAATACGAGAAAATCGCATAAGAGGAAAATGTTAGTAAAAATAATGTTTTTGAATGGAGAAAAAGGTTTTGGGTTAGTAATGACAATTAGATGATAGAGTAATTTTTTGGTAATTTTCTGAATCGGTTTTGATAATTAAAAGCAATTAAAAGTCAATTAATGATTAATTAACAATTAAATAAAATATGCATGCAAAAATATTAATTTTAATGTCAAAAATTAAATAAGTATTTTTCTGATTAAAATGCAAAAAGAAAATATTTTTTGGTGATTTTTAAATGCATGAGAAAAATATTTAAAGATAAATTAAATTAACATGAAAATATTAAGAAAAATAAGAAATAGAAAAAGTTAGTTTTGTAAGTGATAAAAAATAAGTGCTGGAGCCAGGATTTGAACTCATGACATCAAAGGAAAACACGCGCTACCTTCACCACTAGGCCAGACTGCATTTGGTGTTATGATAATAAAACAAAACGCTTTTAAACGAATTCGCTTCCTGGGGATCAGAAAACCGCGCGAAGAACTTCATCTTCTTCGTTTGAATTTTCCAACAGTTAGCGTCGGTCTTGTCGACGCTAAGGCCCCTGCAATTTTCCAAAATCTCATACAAGCAATATAAATTAGTTATGGATACATGAATCAATTGCAAACAACATTCTAAACACGATAGTGTAACTGGTTTTGTCCAATTTAACGTATTTAAGGAAGCCCCAATTCGAAGCAGAAAATCCTAGTTATGGCATAACTCGATCCAGGCACCTAAAAGTCAATTGAACCACCCAGATAGCTTGCAAACTTGATTCTAAGCATGAACAAACAATCAAAACAGGTTAATTATGCCTGAATGATGAAAATCGAATTTGAAAAAAGAAAGACAAACCGAAATCGTGATTTCACAACTCTTGATGGTTTTGTGATTTGTAAAGGTCTGGATCGATTCAGAAGGCTTCAAGAAATGCAATGGAAGGCTTAGAATTGACTGAAACAAGCTGGAACTAGGGTTGCCACTTGCTTGAAGAGCACGATTTTTTTGACTTAGGTTAGGGTTCTTTGAGGCAATTTTTCTGTTCTATTCTCATGTGTATGCATTGTGTATATATAATAGATGGATTTAGGTCAGAAATTAAGAGGAAATAATGAATCAATCAATGTAAAAATATTTGATTTTGTATGAAACCAAATCTTTCCTTTTTGATCCAATTTTCATTAATTTATTGCCAAATCAAAGTCAATTTCGAAATTTCCAGCATTTATGAGTTGCTTGGACCTCAAGAATGAGAGAAAAATCCAATTTGCATTTAATTTTGATTTTCTACCTTTTATTTTAATTAAATTGGCTTTTAATTGATTAAAATCCAAATAAAATAGAAAATAAAAGATAAAATTCGTGGCCTTGGGTTTGGAGGTTCCAAATTAGCTGAGGAACAAGTTTGAACCAAGAAAAGTTAGGCCCATTTGCAAAATTTTGGACTTTGACAAGTATTTCTCTTTGTGCACCTCTTCAAAAATGCCCAACTTGTGCAAGGTGTAACTTTCTCAATTTTTAACATTTTTTAGTGTTCTTAGAATTTTTAGAAATATATAGATGTCCTATAAACAACCTCTTTGGTTTCATCTCAATTGGAGTTTCCATGCTCAATAACACTTCTTTACAAAAAGTTGACTTTTTGTTGACTTTGAAAAGGACCTGTAATGTTTTGATCCATATCTTCCAAATGAAGCATTTTATGAACATGCTTGTGAGACATGAAGTTGTAGAGAATTGAATTTCCTTCAAAGTGATAGGTGGTGGAAAAATTTCTGACAAAGTATGAAGAAGTTATGCTCAGTCAAAGTTCAGTTGACTTTTCACTAGTAAACCCTAATTTGGAAAGTTTGACTTTTGATCAAATCTTGAGTTTTCTTGATGAATCATGATCAACCCTTGATCAAATGATGAATGTTACTTCAAAATATGGATGTTGACCAAAAATCATGAAGTTTGACTGTAAGTTGACCACAGTTGACTTTTTGTCCAATACAACTGATTTTCAACCATCTGAGCAATTGTCTGAGGAAACTTGACCTGTAAGGCTTGAAACTTGACATGGAGATTCTTTGAAGCATATGAGGAGGCATGACGACCATTGGAGATGTTGGAAAACCCATCTTGATCTGAGAATTGCCAAACCCTAGTTTGGGTTGATTGTCTAGGAGAGGGTTTGTCTGGTCAACCCTTGGGGAATCCTTGAGCATGGACATGAGAAATGTCTATAGGAATGGGAGGGAAAATTTTGGGGTATGACAGCTGCCCCTGTTCAATCTTCTTGTACTGGAAGGGTTAGATTGACATGCTTGCCTTTCGTGACCTGTAGGTAGAAGATGATTGAACACTCGAGTACACCTGAAAATTTGCACTCGCTATTGATTGATGATGCCTGGGAATGGGCTTATACATGCCATTTGGAGAAGCTGAAGACTTCACTGGGGAATGAGTCGTATGCCAAACTCAGGAGTGTTGACTGAATAGGAGATTCTTCGTAGATGGGCTTAAGATGCCATCCGGAGAGGTTGATGCTGAGGAATGAGCTGTACGCTAGGCTCTGCAGATATTCCTGAAAAGTGAAGGAGTACGGAGATGGCAAGATGCCATCCCGGGGGAGAGTCGTACATTAGACTTTGCACTCGCCTTTGAATGAAGTTATTGGTTTGTATTGGTTTTTTTAACCAAATATGCAGATCAGTGGAGAGATGCCGACAATAGTCTGGAGATGGGCTTAAGATATCCAGGAAATCAGTCGCATTTGAATTTCGTAGTTGCTGTTGATAATAAGAGAGAGTCAGATTAAATCTTTCGTCTTGATTACTCTGAGGAGGTAATAGGTAGACAAATACGGATAACTTCCCTGTTGTGCTTCGGGTGTTGATCCAATACCTTTTGTCGGAGGACAACTTGGATAGTCGTTTGGATAAGGTGTCCCGTCTGGTTTCGGGTATTAATCTTGGACTGGTTGCTATAGTCGTTCAGATAGGTTTCCCGTCTGGTTTCGGGTATTAATCTTTGACCTTTCATTTGGAAGTAATTTCTACCTGCTGGGAAAAAAGAAGGAGAAATTTTGACAGGATATAGTTAGAATCGATGCGATTATGATGCATGCAAGCATATGACAATGTATGAATAATACATGCACACGCTTATAACTTTTATGAATAATGTATGAATGTGTATGTCGGTATTTCAAAACATATCCATCTTGAAGAAGGTGGATATTCTCGCTGGGATTTGTGGCTTTTGCTTGAGGATGAAACTATGGAACTCCGACGGAATAAGAATAGAGACTTTGATTCCTCCGATGCACTATCCGACCGAGTTTCGGGTCCCATATCACGTTGGAGAATAAAGTTGGGAGATGTTCCGGGACTTTAGCGCCGAATTCTACCGGGAATGGTGGAAGTTGGAGGATAACCTGCTGGGGATCTTGTATGTCGACCCTGTTAGGGATAGTGGAGGTTGGAAGACACTCCACTGGGGATCATGTAGATCTGGCTGGGGAGGAGGAGATGTAGGTTTTCCTCCGATGCACTATCTGACCAAGTTTCGAGTCTGGATATTGCCGGGGAATGAGAGATATTCTGCCGGGGATAAATACCTCTGCTGGAGATGAAACGTTACTGCTTGAAGACTAGTGGAAGAAGATATGTACTTCGCTGGGGAAGGCTCGTGATGAGCGGTGGCTCTGTGGGGATTGTACTCTGTAGGGGGTGACCTTCGTCGTCATCTCAATTCCTAGAGCCTGTAGTAATTACTTTCGTATACCTGTTTTTTCGTTTATGTTTGTAAACAAATTTTTATTGTCAAATGCATATAATCATTCAAAGCAAACGTTGGACTTTTATGCAAAAAAACAACAAAAAACGAATACTTGTAAAGAGAAAGAACTTGTATTAATTTGAAAGGTGGCGTATGGCCAAGCAGTTTGTATACAAAGGAGGTAAAAAGCTATGTGGAAACAATCTCGTCGGGTTCCAACTATGCTAGTACTCATATATATCGACTATCTCATCTCCTCGTTGTCAGTAGAAAGTGAGTGGATTGATATTCGCCATTTGAATCTTGAATGTTGATAGTAGTAGTCTTTAGGTAGGTGATCTGGACGAGACATAGTCGTACGCTTAAATCCCTAACTTTGCCTAGACCGCCCTTTCGGTTTTCATCTACCGATACCCTTTTTGCCCAAGCCGCTTTTCGTGTTTTGGACTTGCCGGATGTATATTTTTATATATATCCTTAACTTTGCCCGAACCTTTGGTTCGCCAGATGCCCTTTATTTTTGCCTAGATCACCGACCTAGCGGGTCTCGTCTATGCGTAGTATTTTTGACTATGTCCGCATTCGCTGTGGTGGTCTTCACCGTCCATGGTGCTAAGTATCATAGCTCCGTAAAATACTATCTTGACTACAAACGGTCCCCGTAGGTGGGAGTCCATTTGCCCTCGGGATCACCTCGGAAGGATGATGCTTGACTACTAGATCACCGACTTGGTAGACTCGGTGTTTGACTTTCTTGTTGAACGCCCGATCATTCGCTTTCGATAGATCTGTCCATGGCGATGGATGCGATTCGCTTTTGTCAATCGATTGATCCGTCGAGAAGTAGTCTCGATCGCTCGCCAACCCTACGTCCGGAGGACTCTAGTTGAGGGTATCTCAACCTCGATGGGTAGGACTGCCCATACCGATACAAGAGAGAAGGGGTTGCCCCTTTGATGTCCGTGTCAGAGGAGATAACCATGAAGAGCAAATGGTAACATCTCATGCCAATCCTTGTAAGTCATTGTCATCTTCTGTATGATCTTCTCGATATTCTTATTGGCGGCTTCCACTGCGCCATTCATCTTTGGCCGATATGGAGAAGAGTTGTGATGCGTGATCTTGAACTGCGTGCAGAGTTCGGTGATCATTTTGTTGTTGAGATTAGAACTGTTATCTGTGATAATCCTTTCGGGAGTGCCATACCGACAGATAATATTATGCTTGATGAATCGAGCCACAACATTCTTGGTAACGGATGCGAACGAGGCTGCTTCTACCCATTTGGTGAAGTAGTCAATTGCCACGAGGATGAAACGATGTCCATTGGAAGTGGTGGGCTTGATTTCTCCAATCATGTCAATGCCCCACATTGCGAAAGGCCAAGGAGCAGTCAGAACATTCAATGGTGTTGGAGGTACGTGCATTTTGTCTGCATATATCTGGCATTTGTGACAAGATCGAGCATAGCGGTGACAATCAGCTTCCATGGTGGACCAATAGTAACCTGCTCTCAGAATCTTCTTTGCCATGGTATGTCCACTGGAGTGAGTACCAAATGCGCCTTTGTGTAATTCTTCCATGATCCGTTTTACTGTTTTCTGGTCTACACAGCGGAGTAAGCACAAGTCGTGGTTGCGCTTGTATAAGATGTCGTTGCTGAGGAAGAATTTGGATGCGAACCTTCTCAAGAACTTCTTGTCATTGACAGATGACCCTGCAGGGTATTCCTGAGTCTCAAGATACCTCTTCACATCGTAGAACCAAGGTTTCTCTTTTGTATCAAGTTCACAACAGTATGCCGGTTCGTCGAACCTTTCAATGATAACTTGGGGAGCCTCGTTGTCCCATCTAACCTTGAACATAGACGACATAGTAGCCAATGCGTCTGCCAACTGATTCTCTTCTTGTGGAATATGATCAAAAGTAATCTCTTCGAAGTAGGGGATCAGACTTATAACATGCTCTCGATATGGAATGAGATTCGGATGCTTCGTATCCCACTCGCCCTTAATCTGACTGATCACTAAAGCTGAGTCTCCATACACTTGCAAGAACTTGATTCTTAAGTCAATAGCAGCTTTAATACCCATGATGCACGCTTCGTATTCGGCCATGTTGTTCGTACAACTGAAGCAAAGTCTGGCGGTGAATAGCGTGTGCCCGCCTGTAGGAGATGTAATGATGGCGCCAATACCATTGCCAAGTGCGTTTGAGGCTCCATCAAAGACCATGGTCCATCGGGATCCTTGTTCAGGTCCTTCGTCTGGTCCTGGTTCTTCATAATCAGTAATTAGCAAAACATCTTCGTCTAGAAACTCGAACTGCATAGACTGATAGTCATCTACGGCTTGATGAGCCAAATGATCGGCTACTACACTTCCTTTGATCGCTTTCTGGGAAGTATACTGGATGTCGTACTCGGTCAAGATCATTTGCCATCTTGCTATTCTTCCGGAAAGAGCTGGCTTCTCAAATATGTATTTTATCGGATCCATCTTGGAGATCAACAAGGTAGTGTGAGTCAACATATACTATCTTAGTCGGCGAGCAGCCCAAGCCAAAACGCTGCAAGTTTTCTCGAGCTGTGAGTATCTTGTTTCACAGTCGGTAAACTTTTTGCTAAGGTAGTATATTGCATACTCTTTTCGACCAGACTCGTCATGTTGCCCCAACACACACCCCATTGAGTTCTCTAACACTGTCAAGTACATGATAAGAGGTCTTCCTTCGGCAGGCGGCATCAGGATAGGAGGATTCTGTAGGTACTCCCTGATTTTGTCAAAAGTGATCTGGCAATCATCGTTCCATTCTACTACTTGATCTTCTTTCAGTAACTTGAAGATTGACTCACAAGAAACCTCTGACTTCTTTCTCGGTGCGGGGAGCTGGCATTTCTTGAATAGCTTTAACCTTGGCGGGGTCAACTTCAATACCTTTACCATTGACAACAAACCCTAGGAGTTTACCGGATCTGACTCCAAAGGTGCACTTGTTAGGATTAAGTCTTAGTCTGTACTTCTTCAACCTATCAAACAGTTTCTGCAAATGATCGAGATGTTCTTCTTCAGTCTGCGATCGAGCTATCATATCGTCGACGTAGACCTCTATCTCATGATGAATCATGTCATGAAATAATGCCACCATGGCACGCTGGTAAGTGGCGCCTGCGTTCTTCAGTCCAAACGGCATGACTTTGTAGCAAAAAGTGCCCCACTGTGTAATGAAAGTAGTCTTCTCCATGTCTTCAGGAGCCATTTTGATCTGATTGTAACCGGAGAAACCATCCATGAAGGAGAAAACCTTGTGTTGAGCTGTGTTATCGACCAGAACATCAATATGAGGAAGCGGAAAATCATCTTTCAGACTCGCTTTGTTTAGATCTCTGTAATCCACACACATCCGTACTTTGCCATCCTTCTTAGGTACGGGTACCACGTTTGCAACCCACTGTGGATAAGAAGTAACGGCTAAGAAACCGACATTGAACTGTTTCATAACTTCGGCTTTGATTTTCTCTGACATCTCAGGACGCATACGACGGACCTTCTGTTTCACTGGGAGAAAACCTTCTTTCGTTGGTAACCGGTGTACCACAATGTCAACGTCTAAACCTGGCATGTCTTCGTATGACCAAGCAAAAACCTCGATATAGTCTCGTAGCATCTGAACCAATCTCTCTTTGACACTGTTCTCAAGACCTGCTCCTATCTTGATCTCTTTTCTGTCTTCGTCAGTATCCAAATTCACAACCTCAACTGGCTCTTCGTGTGGTTGTATAACTCGTTCTTCTTGCTGTAGCAGTCTGACAAGTTCTCCTGGCACTTCACAATCTTCCTCACCTTCATCTTTGGCTTGGTAGATCGGATTATCGAAGTCATATTTAGCAATAGCATAGCTGTTATCAACGAGATTCGTAGTGATTCTGTAGTGTATCACGTGGGTGTGTGTAAGAAACACATAGCTTTTTGAAGGGGTGATAAAGTAAAAGAAAGAAAGCAACATTTAAATGCAAAATTCCAACAATTTTATTGAATGAAAATATGCAAATGACAGATAATAACCCTCACAAACGAGCCATGATGCCCCGGGCAAGGCACTTGGCTTTAAAGTTTATTGTTCGAAGCATAAAACGAAAAGCAAAACAGAAACCAAAAGCAATTACTCCTGTCTAAAGGAGATTGGTATGACGTCTTCAGTCTTCCAATTGCTGAGTCCGTTGTCGGGAGTTGGGAAGATCCACTTGCTGATGTCGAAGTTGTTGTCGTTGTCTTCTATAACATGAACTCCATTCTGGCTGATGCGGCGGAAAGGAAGTTGGCCAGCACGTTCGCGGCGTATCATCTTCTGACCCTTGATGGTGAAGCCTAAACCAGTTTTGTCAGATTTGAAAGGAATATCGGGGAGCTGACCCCAAATAGCACTACCTCTTTCTCCAACTGCAGCTTGAGCATCTTTCAGAGAGGCCATCCTAGGCAGAGCTTGTGTAGCTTCAGGAGTGACAGGAGAGTCGACAGGCATAACTCATGGAACTGTTTCGAAAGCTTGACAGGGAGTCTCAAAGAATTCACCTTCCATCTCGAGGTATCAGAATGACTGTAGATGACTGACCATGTATTCCTCTTCACCACATACTATAACAATCTTCCCCTTCATTGGGTACTTCTTCCGATGCAGTAGAGGTAAGTACCGCCCCATGTATCCAGGGGCGTCCAAGTAGGCAAGAGTAAGCTGGACGGATGTCCATGACAAAGAAAGTGGAGTTGAAAGTCTGAGAACCGACTTTGACTGGAAAAATGAGCTCTCCAAGTACTATTCGTTTAGAACCATCAAAAGCTCTCACAATAATGTCACTGGGCTTCAGAACTAATCCTTCAACATCAAGTCGGTCAAAAGCACTCTTCGGTAGAATATTCAGAGCAGAACCGGTATCTACCAAAACATGAGACAGTGTAATGCCCTTGCATTCGACGGAGACATGCAATGCTTTGTTGTGTTTTCTTCCGGCAGGAGTCAAATCAACATCAGAGAACCCTAGGCCGTTGTTGGAAGCCAAGCTAGCAATACAAACTTCAAATTGATCAGTAGTAGTGTCCTGCGGTATGTGAGCATTCTTTAGAAACTTCACCAAGGCTTTGGCAAGAGCCTCAGAGCACAATAGCAGAGCAAGCATGGAGATCTTGGACGGAGTCTGTCCCAACTGTTCCACAACGTTGTAGTCAGTCTTCTTGATAATCTTCAGAACTTCCTCTATTTCTTGTTTGGAGGCATCTTCAGCAACTTCCTTTGGCACTTCTGTCGGAGCAGGATGAGTTACTGGTTCTTTCCCTCTGGTCTCGGGAATTGGTTGAATAGCTGGAATACGAGCTGGAGTCGCAGTGTCTTTTGGAGGAGAGATATCTGGAGAGAACACTCTTCCAGTTCTGGTCACCTTACTTGATCCGGTGATGTTGTCAATGTCAGGAATGAAAGCTTCAACTGTAAGGTCCTCAATGGTCAGAGGGTCTTGCTTGACGCCATGATAGTAAACATCAGCTCCGTAATTCCAAGGGATAGCTTTGTTAGAGGAATAGGGAACTGGTCTGGGAGAAGTAATGATGAGAGGTGCCACTCTAGGCACAGGATCAGCAGAGGAAATCCTTATTGTGTTAACATCAACATAGTCTTCTGGGAACTCGTCTCCCCACCCGGTGGCTTTGACATCTTCAATAGGAATCTTGTAGCTTTCAGGAACAATATATTTCACCATGTAATCAAACTTTCCACTTGGCTGCCCCAAGGTATCCCAGACTTCTGGTACAGCTTCGCTCACATCTTCGATCTTCAGTTTCTTAGACATGTCTTCACATAGTTTCTCAATAGGGGATGATTTCAGGAATAACACTTCACGGTTATCCATCATGCATTGAATACGTCTTCTAAACCTATCACAACCATCAGGTGCAGATGGGCACCAACGACAGTTCTCTGGGCATCCTGGATTGACACCGGCTTACAGCAGATTCTTCTTAACAGTCATCAGAGGAATGGTCAAGTCATCTATGTTGAAAACATAAGCATTCTTGTCAATAGCATTGGAGCTCTTGTTAGGGTTGGGCATAGGCGTGTTAATCACATTCGGAGTCTCGACAGGAGGATCAAACTCAATCTCTTTAGCTTCAATCATGTCTTAAATCTTGTTCTTCAGAGCCCAACAATCATCAGTGCTATTCCCTGGGCTGTTGGAGTGGTATGCACACTTGGCATTAGGATTGTATCTCGGAGAGGAAGTATTGATTTTTTGAGGAGGATCCCTCAAGGTAATCAGCTCTGCTTTCAACATGTGTTGCAAGGCTTGTGACAATGGCATCTTGATCTTTGTAAACTGCCTTCGTGGCGCGTTCTGGTTACGCGCGGTGTTTCGCTGAGGTTGTGCTGATGTAGGATTGGAGATCACAACTGCCCCCACAGATTGAGCATGGTCGGTCTTGGCTCGGCTTTTCTGACCATACACAACATTGACTTCTTTCTTACCACCAAAAGATCTCTTCGCAGCATTGGAAGATGACTCTATCTGAATCTTGCCGCTCTTGATACCAGCTTCAATGCGTTCTCCTGTCAGTATTAGCTCGGTGAATCCGGCTGAAGAGTTTCCAATCAGATGATTGAAGAATGGACCTGACAATGTCTCCATGAACATATCAACCAACTCCCTATTGGACAAGGGTGGCTGAACTCTGCCTGCTAGATCTCTCCATTTCTGAGCATATTCTTTGAACTTCTCATCACGACCCATAGACATACTCTGTAGTTGCATGCGGGTGGGTGCCAATTCAGCATTGTACTTATACTGTCTATAGAAAGAATCCGCCAAGTCACTCCAAGTACGGATATGGTCACTCTTTAGCTGATAATACCACTCCAACTGAGTTCCGGTCAAGCTCTCTCTTGAAAATAATGAATCCACAACTTTCTGTCATCAGTGTGGGGGTTGATCTTCTGAACATAGGATTTCAAATGCAGCTTCGGACAAGAAATGCCATCATACTTGGCAAAATTAGGAACTTTGAATTTGGGAGGAATCACCACACCAGGAACAAGACTCGGGTCATCAAAGTTCAGCCCTGATATTTTCAAATTTTCCACAGCATTTAGACGGCCTTCAAGTTGCTTGTACCTGTCATCTTCATCAGAGTACTGATCATTCTCATATTCTTCTTCCTTCTTCTCAGGCTCACGCTGGTCTTCTTCATTGCCCTTGACACTTCCCTCAGTCTTGACACTCTCTGAGAGTTCTATCCGGCTGACCACCTTAGGACCACCTTTGTAACATCTGCCCATGTTAAGAACACCAACGACCCTCTTCTTCCTGTTGATGAGCTTCTTCAGAGCTTCTTGGCCTTGGACCAAGCTGGTGAACATCTCCTGGAACTAAGCATTCTGAGCCTGGAGATCTTTGACAGTCTGTTCAAGAGCCATTTCTGCTAAAATAAATAGCGAGAGAATGAGAAAACCGATCTTCAATGTACCTGCTATGCAATGTCATGATGTGATATGCAATGTTTATGCAAATGCGATGCAATGTTTTCAAGGACCTTAGGAATTTAAATTTGTTAAACAAGCATGAACAAATTTTATTAGTTTCTTTTTATTCTCTTTTTCTTTTTTCATTTTGAGTACAAGAAATAGTTCGGAAAAATAAAACAAAAGAATAAAATCCTAAAGCTCTAGGTCTCCCATGGGCGCTTCCTCTTGGTGCCGAGGTAGGCGTTGATGTTCCGCTCCTCGTGAAGTAGCTTGGTCAACTCTAGTACCTTATTCTCACTTGCATAACACTGAGCTTCGAATGTATCCCTTTCTTCTTTGAGCTAAATCCAGGATCTCTTCAAGTCTTCAAAATCAGTAGGCATGTTAGGATGGATAATAGTATAGGGTACGTCACCTATAGCAACAGGTTCCATAATTACTGGTAGAACAGGCGTGAATGACATCATGAAGTTTTGAGCTCGAGCTCGCACCCATTTGAGGTAAGGTTCCTAAGGAATGGAGTTCTGGTGCCCCAAAGTCTTGGTATCAGTCTTCTTTACCATGCCCCAAGCGTGTATGAACCTTTGACGGTAATTCTGGAGATCGTGGTTGTAGTCGAACACAATATCTTGGAGAAGCATATCGTGCGGGACCATCTTTTTGAGCATAACCAAACTGACGTAGAGCTAGAGAAGGGTTGTAAATGATACCTCCCCTTATGCCAAGGAGTGGTACATTAGGGAATTCTCCACAACGCTCAATGAATGTGGAGTCCTTTTGAGAGAAAAGACACCAACGGATATCTGAATGAGAGAGTGACATTAGCCTTTGAGACCACTTCAATCTTTGCTCGTTCTTGATTACTAATTGAGGAAGGTGCGAAATAAACCACCTGGAAAGTAACGGTATACAACACATGAGAGTTCCTTGTCTTTTGGTGGTGCGAGTGTGGAGAGAATGTAGGACATCTCCAAGTAAAGTAGGCACTGGATTGCGAGTGAGGAAAATATTGATGGCGTTCACATCTATGAATTGATCCGAGTTAGGAAATAGAACCAAGCCATAGATTAGTAAAGCCAATATGTCTTCGAATGCATGGAAACTCATAGCTTTGAGGAATTCTCGGGCTTTCTTCATCAGAAACTTAGCAAGTAAACCCTTAACTCCACTTCTGGTTTCCCAATTGGCTTCAATGTCTGAGCGCTTTAGATGTAGAGCTGATGCGATGTTTTCATACCTAGGAACCTTTTCTAAACCAGTGAATGACATTTGATCAAGAATAGGTATCCCAAGTAGCTTAGAGAACTCTTCCAAGGTAGGAACCAACTGATAATCTGGGAATGTAAAGCAATGGTGTTTCGGATCAAAGAACTAGAATATGACGTGCATCATATCTTCTTCAAAACCGGAGATAACCAAGTCAAGCAGATAACCATGTCTTTTGATGAATTGAGCATGATCGGGAATTTCTGAAACCAATTCCTTGAGCTGAGAAGGTACACCCATGAAGTTGATTCGGATAGTCTTTCTAGAAGCCATAATCCCTACAAAACAGAGCAAAGATAAATCCCTAGGTCCTTGAAATAGTTAGAGATGATATGCAATGCAAATGATGTCATGATGTCATGTTTAGCACACACAAACAAATCACACAATGAGCCTAGGTTTAAGGCTTGCATGAGATATAGGTGATTACCCCACCAAAAGTTTGAGTTGGTTCATCCTGTCCTATAATAGTAACCGGGTTCTAGGAGTCTCATATCATTGATCTTTCTCGTAGGCGTTTATTTCAGTACGACTACCAAGTGTTCAACCGAAAGTATCCCAAAAGTCTGATCTTAATGAGCGTAGCATCAAGTATCAACCAACCTCGATCTACACCAAAGTCGACCATCTCACTACCTTCTAATGGCCAAGATGGATAAATTAAGGTTCTAAAAGTTTAGTTAGTGTTGATGACACCACGCAGAAGCCAAATACTATCCTCAACTTGGAAATGAAGAGTATCAGGACATCCAAAGTGTCACACTAACGTAGCCATCATGTTGACCGTTTCAGTATACGCCTAACGGTCGCGACGATCTATTGCTACTTACCTAAAGGAAACCTGGATCCGGGTGTAGGATCCCCCACAAGTATAATACCCAAGAAACCCTTAAAAGTAAAGCATACAAGTCAAACAGAGAGCAGTAAAGTGATCTAGAAATCCCTAAGGTATTCTCTCTCTTTAGGGTGTCTCCTCAGCAGAGTCGCCAGTTCTGTAATACGGTGAACTGACTTTGAGATTTTTGTATCGCAAATGTTGTGGATAGCAAGAGTCGCCACCGACTTTTCTTTTATCCAATTAAGGGAAGGTGAAAAGAACAGGAAAAGACCTTCGTTAAATTCTGAGTAAGGGAGAAGGTTATGAAAAGGAAAGGTATTATCACCCCTTTCCATCTGTAGTTATCTACGGGCTCTTAGTTGCTCTTAGATCATCTTTTTAAATTTGCTTTCTGTGTGTTTGAAAAATGTTTTGAAAAGGCATTTCGCTTTGACTTTGTAATGATTCATGTAGGAATGTATACAAAGTGTTCGGAAATATTTCGTTTTGAAAAGAGTTTGAACTTTGACAAAAGTGTGTGGGTGTGAAAAGCATTTTGTTTGAGCAAACAACTAAAAGTCTTATTACCTACTCAGAATGGTCGTTTTCGTGTTGTTTTACGTTCCTTTAGAATAGTGCTATCCATACCATTAGTTGGTAGATAACCATTTCGTTGGATGTAAAGGGACATTCGAAGGGACATCAGTTGGTCATAAAAGGCAACTTGTAGGAAGTATCCTAGCACATTCGAAGGGACGATCATCACTTTTCGTAGGCAACAATCGAGGGACGAGATCATGTATTCGTCGGCGACATCGCGGGTCTATGATCTTTGTATCGAAGGGACTATGATGATATATTTGTAGGCAACGGTGCTAGGATACCTCTACGTTCGAGGGACTTGACCATTTGTATTCGTAAGGCAACGAGAGAGAATTACCCTAAAGGGTGCATGTGTGAAAAGAGTGTGTCAAATTCAGATATGTTATCTTGAAGTTATGAGTGATCTATGTCCAATTTTATCTTGCCATACACACCTAATTACTAGCAGTTTATAGGGTGCGGAAAGTAAAGTGCGGAAAAGATAAAGTCCTACGCTATTACATGGCTTTGGGGCAGTTACATAATAGGAGTGCGGAAAATAAAAGTCCTAATTAAAATATTACATCCCATAGGCAGTTACATAATTTGAAAAGAAAAGCAAGAAAAAATAGTCCGAAACGTTACAACCTGTGAACAGATACAAAATCGGAAAATACGAGAAAATCGCATAAGAGGAAAATGTTAGTAAAAATAATGTTTTTGAATGGAGAAAAAGGTTTTGGGTTAGTAATGACAATTAGATGATAGAGTAATTTTTTGGTAATTTTCTGAATCGGTTTTGATAATTAAAAGCAATTAAAAGTCAATTAATGATTAATTAACAATTAAATAAAATATGCATGCAAAAATATTAATTTTAATGTCAAAAATTAAATAAGTATTTTTCTGATTAAAATGCAAAAAGAAAATATTTCTTGGTGATTTTTAAATGCATGAGAAAAATATTTAAAGATAAATTAAATTAACATGAAAATATTAAGAAAAATAAGAAATAGAAAAAGTTAGTTTTGTAAGTGATAAAACATAAGTGCTGGAGCCAGGATTCGAACTCATGACATCCAAGGAAAACACGTGCTACCACCACCACTAGGCCAGACTGCATTTGGTGTTATGATAATGAAACAAAATGCTTTTAAACGAATTCGCTTCCTGGGGATCAGAAAACCGCGCGAAGAACTTCATCTTCTTCGTTTGAATTTTCCAACAGTTAGCGTCGGTCTTGTCGACGCTAAGGCCCCTGCAATTTTCCAAAATCTCATACAAGCAATATAAATTAGTTATGGATACATGAATCAATTGCAAACAACATTCTAAACACGATAGTGTAACTGGTTTTGTCCAATTTAACGTATTTAAGGAAGCCCCAATTCGAAGCAGAAAATCCTAGTTATGGCATAACTCGATCCAGGCACCTAAAAGTCAATTGAACCACCCAGATAGCTTGCAAACTTGATTCTAAGCATGAACAAACAATCAAAACAGGTTAATTATGCATGAATGATGAAAATCGAATTTGAAAAAAGAAAGACAAACCGAAATCGTGATTTCACAACTCTTGATGGTTTTGTGATTTGTAAAGGTCTGGATCGATTCAGAAGGCTTCAAGGAATACAATGGAAGGCTTAGAATTGACTGAAACAAGCTGGAACTAGGGCTGCCACTAGCTTGAAGAGCACGATTTTTTTGACTTAGGTTAGGGTTCTTTGAGGCAATTTTTCTGTTCTATTCTCATGTGTATGCATTGTGTATATATAATAGATGGATTTAGGTCAGAAATTAAGAGGAAATAATGAATCAATCAATGTAAAAATATTTGATTTTGTATGAAACCAAATCTTTCCTTTTTGATCCAATTTTCATTAATTTATTGCCAAATCAAAGTCAATTTCGAAATTTCCAGCATTTATGAGTTGCTTGGACCTCAAGAATGAGAGAAAAATCCAATTTGCATTTAATTTTGATTTTCTACCTTTTATTTTAATTAAATTGGCTTTTAATTGATTAAAATCCAAATAAAATAGAAAATAAAAGATAAAATTCGTGGCCTTGGGTTTGGAGGTTCCAAATTAGCTGAGGAACAAGTTTGAACCAAGAAAAGTTAGGCCCATTTGCAAAATTTTGGACTTTGACAAGTATTTCTCTTTGTGCACCTCTTCAAAAATGCCCAACTTGTGCAAGGTGTAACTTTCTCAATTTTTAACATTTTTGAGTGTACTTGGACCTTTTAGAAAGCTCTAGATGTCTTCTAAACAACCTCTTTGGTTTCATCTCAATTGGAGTTTCCATGCTCAATAACACTTCTTTACAAAAAGTTGACTTTTTATTGACTTTGAAAAGGACCTGTATTGTTTTGATCCATATCTTCCAAATGAAGCATTTTCTGAACATGCTTTTGAGCCATGAAGTTGTAGAGAATTGAATTTCCTTCAAAGTGAGAGGTGGTGGAAAAATTTCTGACAAAGTATGAAGAAGTTATGCTCAGTCAAAGTTCAGTTGACTTTTCACTAGTAAACCCTAATTTGGAAAGTTTGACTTTTGATCAAATCTTGAGTTTTCTTGATGAATCATGATCAACCCTTGATCAAATGATGAATGTTACTTCAAAATATGGATGTTGACCAAAAATCATGAAGTTTGACTGTAAGTTGACCACAGTTGACTTTTTGTCCAATACAACTGATTTTCAACCATCTGAGCAATTGTCTGAGGAAACTTGACCTGTAAGGCTTGAAACTTGACATGGAGATTCTTTGAAGCATATGAGGAGGCATGACGACCATTGGAGATGTTGGAAAACCCATCTTGATCTGAGAATTGCCAAACCCTAGTTTGGGTTGATTGTCTAGGAGAGGGTTTGTCTGGTCAACCCTTGGGGAATCCTTGAGCATGGACATGAGAAATGTCTTGAGGAATGAGAGAGCAAATTTTGGGGTATGACAATCTCCCTCAGCTCTTTGGCCATCTCCGTGTACCTATGGTCAAGCCCCCGGAGCCTCATCATCTCGCTGTGATACTCCATATTCTAGAGCTCCAGTTCGGTAGCACGAGCATTAGCTTTGTCAACCTTAGCTTGGAACTTAGTCGCCTCGTCGTTCATCGTCAACGAGGTCTCAAGCATCCGGATGACTGCGGACACATCGACATTCAGACTTTCCGTCCGCTTCTTCGAGTTGAGCCCAAGGTTCATCTCCCTCTCCGCTTCCTGCACCACCGAAGATTTACCCTCAAAGAGTTGCCTCCGTAGTACATGGGCAACACATAAGCGCCCCCAAAATCAAGTCCCGGAACCCCGGTCGAGGCGCCGCCTTCGCTTTAAGCGGTTGCTCAGGGGAAGATGCGGGGGAAGGAGTGTTCCTAGCCACTTGGGGTTCTGCCCGCGCCTGCCCCTAAAGCGCGGTGACACGGTCTTTGGTTGATGCGCGGGCACCCTTATGCCGCGATTTAAGCATGCGCTCCTCCGTGGCCGCCATTCGATCTGCAAAAAATAAAACGGAAGTTAGCATAAGTAAAAAACGGGCAACACGTCGACATCTATGTTCCCGAGCACTATACCTAAAAGTCTTAACGCATCCAAGTCGGACGCGCAGTCCAGGAGGGCCTTCGTGTTAATGTAACGCCGGACAATTTCTATTTCCCCGTTAGAGTCGAGGAGCACATTTCCTTCCCGGTCAACACAGATGGCCGGCCTGAAGCTCTTCACATAATTCTCCAGCCTCTCATATGACAACTGGTCTTGCTTATCCAACTTTTCAGGCCTCACGGAGTAGAAATCCGGTCCCCGATCATAATGTTTTTTGTCCCATTCAAGTGGGAACCTTGCCCTCAACCTTTCCCCTTCTTTGCCATCTTCGTCGACCTCCACGGTACGAACGAAGAGCGTATCCTCGGCGTCTCTGGTGAGGGGCTTCACCACATAAAAGCGTTTCTTGAAGTCTCGGATGGACTCCAGATACGGCCTGAACAGCTTGCCCAATTGTTTGAACGGCACCCAGGCGCATTTTTCGCCGACCATCTGCCGTTGTAGATGGAAAATACGGAAGAACAAAGGGAGGGTGGCCCCAATATCCAGGTACCAACACACCAGCTCGAATACCCTCATGAAAGCCAGAGCATTCGGATGGAGCTGCGACGGGGCCAGGTCCAGCCATGTGAACACCCTCATTTGGAAGCCTGTAAAGGGCATGCGAAAGCCCGCCTCCCGAAACGCGAATTCGTACATAGGAAATCTGGTGGAGGCGTACGAGGAGCAGATCCTCTTGCATTCCCCGTGTATTTGAACGGCCCAGGAAGGTTCGAAACCCTCGTCCAAGTCCTCGATTAGATTAAACGCGGTAGAGGGGTCAACAGCGAAGTCCGAACGGAAGTCCCTCGGTTCGGGCGCGACCCAGGAGAGGTCTGCGGCAAGTCGTATGCGGCGGAACGTGCTTGTGCCCTCCTGAGGAGGCTGTTCCCCGACACTTGAAAAGCAGCGAAAGAAAAGTGAATTCGAGGATATCAAATCCACCCTTCCACCACGACTCAAGTGAAAGGGCGAGAGGCCCGATGGTGCGAGCAATAGGAACACGCGAGAAACCTACGCTCACGACCACGAAGGTCATACTCCCTCGGGGACCCCGCGAATCCCCCGGGGAGCCATTTTCTCCCCGTGGAAGTCATGTTCCCCTCGATAAACCCTTACCGTTACCCGTGAAATTCACTTTCTCCCCGAGGCACTCAAGGGTTCGTCAACTAGATTCATCAAAGTTCCTCGTAAAACTCACGCACACCCCATAAAACTCACGGATCTCCCTGCAAGATTCAAGTTTTTCCCGCGACATTCAAGTTTTTCCCCGCGACATTCATGAAAACTCAAGACCTAGATTCATCCTAAACGTAAACTAAAAGAAGATTGTCAAGGGTTTAGGGGATATTTACCTGCGTTCGAGGTTGAAGACGTGATGGAAGTTGAAGATTCGAGTTTTGCAAGTTTTGCATAGAGAAATCTGTTGGCAGAAACTAGAGAGCTGAAGAAGGAATAAACAAATGAAACCCTAAAGAATCCTTTTTATAGCCAAACTTCTTGGGCATACGAAAGGTCACGCCCTTTGAACGCCACGTTCCCCATTTGGAAGCGACATGTGGCACAAAGACTGACACATTGAATGACCAGTCAACCTCGTCCCCGGGACTAAAAGACCAAAACATGCCCAATCTATGATCCCTGGATGTACGCGGGTTCGTGCACGCTGACATACGTGGACATCCCCGGTGCTAGCAAACCAAACATGTCCGATCTATGACCCCTGGACGTACGCGGGTTCTTGCACCCTGAACCTCCGGAAAACGTACTTCGACATCGAGCCCAGACGAGGATCTGCTCGCTTCAAAGTCATTACTCTCAACAAGAGCAAAGACTTAGGGGCTCCTGTTCTGGATTGGCCCAGCACTTGGCCCACAGTCATAGGGCCCAATCTTGTAGGCAGAACCAAGGTCCATTTGCCCTTAAAAAGGACAGTTTGCGTCACCTACGTGAGGGCCACGTGGCCAACAGTCGTTTGACTGCCACGTGCCCCCTGGGAATATCGGACCAATGTTTCATCATCCCAACCGCCATTTGCCCTCCGGAAATCCCGGAGTAAACCCGGATTTCCCGGAGCGACAATCCAGGGAGGAGGCCACGTGTTGGCCTCCATGGACACGCAAGCCCTGGCAGTCCGTTAGTGGGGTTGGATCACCACCTACTAACTGGACCTTGGCCCAACGCTGGGGGCTATAAATACCCTCTCACTTGAGAGGGTCAGATAATTCATTCATTCTCTCTTTTTACTTGCTTGCTTCCTCTTGCCTTTTCTTACTTTGGCATCGGAGTGTCTTGCAGGTACCCCCTCTTCTCCTTCATCGCAGTTGCAGATTGGGCCGTGACACCTTCTGATCAGGTACGATAAAAAATTCTCAATAAAAGAAATATGTTCCAACAATATAAATTATTTTTACACTATCAATTAATTACAATTATGTATCTAATTAAAATATAATTTTAATTTTAAAATATTAAAATAATACAGCAAATATACGAATTTTAATTGATTATACCGTAATATTAATTTGCTATGACAATACAATAGTATTAAACTCTTTCTCGGTTATTATATTCTTAACATTATGACCTTTTCATTCTTCTTAACATTATGACTTAAAATAAGCAAAATTATAACAAACTTCATTTTAAAAGTTTGATCTATTAATATTTGATATAACCATTTTTTTTCTCATCTATTTTTCTTGCTACTAACACATTTCATTCTATTATGACTCATATAGATAATTTTTATATTAAATTTTTATTAAAATAATTTATATTTTGGACATGGCACCGAATTAATTACTAGTTTAATCTATAATATAAAATTAAGTTATCAATCATTAATTAATTAATTTTTGAAGAATAAAATATTTGATTTAATAATAATAAATTCTCTTTTTAATAAGATTTTCTTATATAATTATTGAAGAATCAAATATTTGGTTTAATAATAATAAATTCTCTTTTTAATAAGATTTTCTTATATAATTATTGAAGAATCAAATATTTGGTTTAATAATAATAAATTCGCTTTTTAATAAGATTCTCTTATATAATTATTGAAGAATAAAATATTTGGTTTCTTAATAATTGGTTTTTTTATAATATATTCTTATCAATAATTATAAAATTCATGTTGATATGATTCAAATAAATCATTTATCCATTAGAGTCCATTAATTAATAGCGGCAAATTAAGTGGGTACCGTGCCGAGAATCTCAACAAATTTAAAAAAAAAAAAAAGATTTATAGAATATTAATCGGTTTGGTTGTTTTTCCTTATGTGAATTAACAATTAAGAAAAAATATTTGATTTCATAATAATTAAAAAGATATAAAATTCATGTTGATATGATTTAAAATATAAAAGAAAAAAAGATTGGTTGTTTTTTGTTTGTTACGTGAATCATGCAATTACTATAAATATGGCATTATAATTATTATTTAGGTCAAAAACAGTTTCCATGGCTTCGTATCTTCCATGCGAGCTCATGGTAAAGATCTTGAGTAGACTACCCGTGAAAGTGTTGGTTCAACTCCGATGTGTATGCAAATCTTGGAATTCCTTAATCTCTGATGCCAAATTCGCCAGAAAACACCTTACCTATTCCACCACTCTTGGCCTCCACTTCCTAACCTACTTCAATCCCTCACGCAAGTTTATTCTCACCTCTTATCCACTTGACACTCTTTTCACTGATAATCTCACCACTAACTTCACTCGTCTCGAGTATCCTCAACACAATGTTACTGGATTTCAATATCATCTTTTCACCGGTTTAGATTACTTTGTTGGCTCTTGTCACGGCCTCCTCTGTCTTACCAACAATTATGGAACTTTGCTTCTACTCTGGAACCCTTCCATTAGACAATACAATGAATTACCTCTTTTTCAAAGGCCCCAAAACTCTGGACTCATTACTGTGCGATATGGTTTTGGTTATGATCATGTTAATCATGTTTACAAGGTGCTGGCTGTTTTAAGTTATGTTTTATATGGTGTACACAAAACTGAAGTCAAGGTTCATACATTGGGTACCACTTTTTGGAAACGTATTGATGAATTTCCATTTGGTGGTGTTTCT
Organism: Vicia sativa; assembly: GCA_021764765.1. Taxonomy (NCBI): domain Eukaryota; kingdom Viridiplantae; phylum Streptophyta; class Magnoliopsida; order Fabales; family Fabaceae; genus Vicia; species Vicia sativa. The sequence goes on along the minus strand of CM038792.1, from coordinate 132,061,059 downwards.
GTTAGGCATTCTGGACAATTTGTAGGTGGTGCCATTAATTGGTTGGCCTATAATGATTCCCATTCTTTTATTGTTTCTTTTGATTTGGAGAAAGAGTCTTATCAACAGATTTTTCTGCCGGATTATGAAGAGATAAACACAAGTGCTTGCCAGTTGGGTGTGTGGAAGGATTGCATGTGGGTGATTTCTGGTCATGATGTTTGGCTTATGAAAGAATATGGAAATAAAGAGTCTTGGACCAAATTGTTCACTATTTCATGTGACTTTACCAAAGTAATACATATTTTGGAGGATGATCGAGTGTTGCTGGAATATATGAACAAGATGATTGTTTACAATTTCAAGAATCATACTTGTTTTATGTTTAGTGATTTTGAGATTGAAAGGTCTCCACTTCCACTAGTATGTGTTGAGAGTTTGATATCACCGGGTATTAATTTGTTCACAAAGCATGAGGAAGAAGATGACGTTAATTTACCGAAAATGTGGTGCAGAATGATGACGGAAGGGAGGGTATTAAATTCTTGAAAGAAGAGTGTAAACAATATCTGGATGCAGCAGTTGAATTATATCATGTTTAGTGACATATGTAACTAAGCTTAAATATTTTAAAAATTCTCCATTACTTAGTTGAAGCTAAACTCCAAATAGGCTAGAAACTTCAAGTAGTTATGTTATTCCATTTGTCTTGAATTTTTTTGTTTATTGTGGAACTTGTTTTACTGATATATGTAACTAAGCTTAAATATTCTAATAATTCATATGATCTGTTGTTTATTATCTGAATTTTTTTAGTTCAATCTTTTAAAATCTAAAGTCTGTTGAATATTTGGTACTCTATGATCTATGGTCTGGAAGATCTCTGTTAAATATGTTATTATTTCTTGTTCGAAATTCACAAAATCGATCTCTGTAAGAATAGGCATGCTTTAGGAGTGCTTCAATACTAGTAAACTTTGCTAATGCTTTCAAATTTTCATGTAACATATGCTTGTGGAAATCAGAAACAGCACGCATTCCTTGCTAATAGAAGTCATAAAATTGGAAAATCCCTTTTGTAATAGCCAATTAAAAACAGACATGTGTCTCTACTATATATTCTCCTTACTGATTGAAGGAGGTTATTGCAACCAAGTTTCAGACCTGTTTCCTTTTCTAACCTCTCATTTTCTTCTTTGAAATTTCAATCAAATGGCTTTGTGCAAAGATACATTAATAATAGTGAGTGGGTTGTTGACTTGACAAAGTCTATCCCAAAACATCTCCACTTACTCACTCACTCCTTGTTAATAATCTTGTTTTCTCAGCTAAACACAAACAAACAGACTTTAAAATAATTCAAGGTGTAGAACATACACTATGTTTCTGAGGAGCTTTATTTGTGAAGCTTGATTAATAGCAAAACTAAAACTACTTGTATGATAATTTTGTATAGACCAAAACATATCATTTTTTTATAGGATCAAAAACAAAATTTAATAATTTTATAGTAGGGACTAAAAAAGCCATATAACTTAGAGTCAATAAGAATAAGATGTTGTTTAGTTATAATATTTGCAACAATACCTTTTCGCATTCTATAAACGTTGCTAATGCGTTCTACTAATATTCATGTAACGTATCTCTACTCAATATTGTCGTTGTTAATTAAGCAGGTTGTTGCCGAGAAGTTTCAGCATTGTTTGGTTTTGCTAACATGTCATTTTCTTCTTCCTGTTTGTTTCAATGAAATTTCAATCAAACAACTCTTTGATTAACTTCAAATATACACTAGTAACATTCTATTTCTCTGAAATTCCATTCAAAAGAATTTGTGCAAAGATACATTAATAATAGTGGATGATCGATTCTCATAACACATCTTCGTCTCTCAACCAAAAACAAACTAACTTTTTCTTGCGTTTACATTCTTTTGAGTTAGAAATTTGAAAGATGGCTGAAGCTGTTATTGAAGTTGTGCTTCACAATTTGACCCCACTCATTCAGAAGGAGATTGGCTTATTTCTTTGTTTTGATCATGACTTTACTAGTCTTTCCAGCTTGCTTACAACAATCAAGGCTACACTTGAAGATGCTGAGGAGAAACAATTCAATGACAGAGCGATCAAGGATTGGCTGCTTAAACTCAAAGATACTGCTCACATCCTTGACGACATCTTGGACGAATGTGCCACTCAAGTGCTTGAGTATGAAGGAATAAAGGACAGACTTTCAAACAAGGTACAAAGCTCTTTCTTATCTTGTTTTCATCCCAAGCATATTGCTTTCCGCTACCAAATTGCTAAGAAAATGAAGAACATAAGAGAGAGGTTAGATGAAATAGCTGAAGAAAGGAGCAAGTTTCATTTGACTGAGATTGTTAGAGAGAAGAGAAGTGGAGTCCCTGACTGGCGTCAAACAACGTCAATCATTACTCAACCTCAAGTCTATGGTAGGGATGCAGATAAGGATAAAATTTTAGACTTTTTGGTTGGCCATGCTTCTGGTTTTGAGGATTTATCTGTTTATCCAATAGTTGGTCTTGGTGGACTCGGAAAAACAACACTCGCCCAACTTATCTTCAATCATGAGCGGGTAGTCAGCCACTTTGATCTAAGAATCTGGGTGTGTGTCTCAGAAGATTTTAGTTTGAAGAGAATGACAAAAGCTATCATAGAATCACATGGACATGTATCTCAAGATTTGGACCTAGAGCCACTTCAAAGAATACTTATGGACTTATTGCAAAGAAAAAGATATTTACTTGTTTTGGATGATGTCTGGGATGATGAACAAGAAAATTGGCAAAGGTTGAAATCTGTATTGGCATGTGGGGGAAAAGGTTCGTCAATTTTGGTCACCACACGTCTTCTAAAAGTTGCAGCAATCATGGGAACAATGCCCCCTCATGATTTATCAATGCTATCTGACATTGATTGTTGGGAATTGTTGAAACAACGAGCCTTCGGACTAAATGAAGAAGAGCATGAAGAACTTGTGGTCATAGGAAAGGAGATAGCAAAAAAGTGTGTGGGAGTGCCTCTTGCAGCAATGGCCTTGGGAAGTCTTTTACGTTTCAAAAGAGAGAAAATAGAGTGGCTCAATGTCAAGGAAAGCAAGCTATGGAACTTACAAGGTGAAGATTATGTCATGTCTGTCTTGAGATTAAGTTACTTGAATTTGCCAATAAAACTGAGACAATGTTTTTCTTTTTGTGCGCTATTTCAAAAAGATGAAAGAATATATAAGAAGTTTCTTATCGAGCTTTGGATGGCTAATGGCTTTATTTCATCTAATGAAATGCTGGAAGCGGAAGATATGGGCAACGAGATTTGGAATGAATTATATTGGAGATCATTTTTTCAAGATGTTGAGAGAGATGAATTTAGTAAAGTCATAAGTTTCAAGATGCATGATCTTGTTCACGATCTTGCCCAATACATCACAAAAGAGAGCTACATAACTATTAAGGATAGTGGGGTGCCAAGTAAGTCTGAAAGAATCCGCCACCTCTTAATTTGTAAGGATTGGGAGGAATTGGATTCAATTAGGTTGCCAACCATTCAATCATTGAAAACCTGTATAAGTCATGTTAACCAAGTTTCACCTCGTATATGGCATTGTTATTCTTTACGGGTGCTTGACTTCAAGAATATGAATAAGGTGCCATCACATATTGGTAGTCTAAAATATCTAAGGTATTTGAATCTTTCTTGGGGAAATTTCAAAACTCTTCCAAAATCGTTATGTACATTGTGGAATTTGCAGATTTTAAAGTTAGATTATTGTTGCAGCCTCCAAAGGTTGCCATATGGATTGGTACAATTGAAAGCTCTACATCATCTATCTTTGAAGGGTTGTTTGTCACTATCAAGCTTGCCTCGACATATAAGTAAATTGGCTTCCTTAAAACATTAAGCATGTATGTTGTTGGCAAGAAAAAAGGGTTTCTTTTGGCGGAACTAGGACAAATGAACCTAATGGGAGACCTTCACATTAAACACTTGGAGAGAGTTAAAAGTGTTATGAATGCCAAAGAAGCTAATATGTTGAGAAAGCACGTGAACACTTTGGAATTATCATGGGAGAGAAATGAAGAGTCCCAGTTGCAGGAAAATGTCGAAGAGATTCTTGAAGTGCTTCAACCTCAAACCCAACAACTTCAGTGTCTGTCAATGAGAGGATATACAGGAGCCTATTTTCCACAATGGATGTCTTGTCCTTCTCTGAAATATCTTATTCATATACAGCTAGTGGATTGCCAAAGTTGTTTACACCTTCCACACTTAGGAAACTTCCTTCTCTAAAGAATCTAATAGTATCTAACATGAGTCAGGTAAAATGCCTATATGAAGAGTCATGCAATGGAGGTTTCCCTGCAATAGAATTTTTGATACTAGAGGATTTGCCAAACCTAGTAAGGTTATCAAGGGAGGACAGAGATAACATGTTTCCGTGCCTTTCAACAATTCAAATTACCGAATGTCCTGTAATGTTGGAATTGCCTTTCCTTCCATCTCTCAACGATTTACGTCTAAAAGGGAAATGCAGTCAACATTTTCTAAGTTCAATTCATAAACATGATACTCTTGAAAGTCTTTGTTTCAGAAATAATGAAGAGCTAAATTTCTTTCCAGATGGGATGCTAAGAGACCTCACTCGTCTAAAGAATCTTGACATTTGTGGCCTTTCCAAACTTGAGCAGCTCCCAGATGAAGTATTACATGGGTTGCGCTCTCTTAAGAAATTGAGCATTGTAAGATGCCAAAAGTTCAATCTATCAGAAAGTTTTCAATACCTCACTTGTTTGGAGGAATTGATAATCCAAAGTTGCCCAGAAATAGAAGGTTTGCACGAGGCATTACAACATATGATTGCTCTTCAATCTTTGTCATTCAGTGATCTTCCAAACCTGGCATTCTTACCTGACTGGTTAGGAAACCTAGGCTTGCTTCACTCTTTGATAATTTCTCTTTGTCCAAAGCTAACATGTCTTCCCATCAGCATTCAACGTCTTACTAATCTGAAAGGTTTGGAAATTCACGGTTGCAGTGAGTTAGGGAAACGATGTAAAGAGAACACGGGTGAGGATTGGCACAAAATAGCTCACATTCAAAACATTCAAGTAAAAAACCAAAGTCAAGTGTTCTTCAAAGAAAGAGGATGTTTTGCATCTAATCCATATGGTTTTCATTACGTAAGCGGAATGACTTATAATAAGCAGATGCACTTGCTACTTTAGTGTAATTTGACATCAAAATTATCACTATCTTATTGTAATCATTTACATATTTGCAAGTTACTCGTTACTACTGGTGAAAGAGTATAGATTATGTCTGAGATTTAATTAAGTTATTGTATTTGTTATTTTTTTTCATGTGTAAGTTTATTATTTTTTATTTATTTTAAACTATTGGTTTAAGTTATAATTTATGAGAATTTCTTCACGTAGTGGATTTCTCCAATATCCGTGAAAAATCAAAAATACCTTCTTAAGTTAATTTACAAATTGGTTTTTTTTTTTTGAATTCGTAAGTTAACTTACGAATTGGTCTTTCTGAGTGAATTCGTAAGTTAACTTATTAATTCACCCAAATATTCCAAATTTATTAGGATTAAAATATAATTTTATATTTTAACTATTTAATTAAAAAATTAATTATTACATTTATTGTTTAATTTATATCATAAATTTATTTTAATAATTTTTATATTATAAATTTAAGTTATTTTTTATTAATAATAATTCAATTTAATTATATTGTTAGAAATATATTATATAATTAATGCATATCAAGTAAATCAAGTCAAAAATTCAATTGTATTTCTTCATATAAAAATTAATATCAATAGTATTAATATGATTTTTATTATAGGCCAAATTTGTTATTAATATTGATTGTATTAATAAATTATTATTATTATTATTATTATTATTATTATATCAAATTATATCAATAGAAATATAATAATATTAATATAATCGATATTAATATCAAATTTGGCCTATAATAAAAATTATATTTATACTATTGATATTAATTTTTATATGAAGGAATACAATTGATTTTTTGTCTTAATTTACTTGATATGCATTAATTATATAATATATTTCTAACAATATAATTAAAAATTAAATTATTATTACTATATCCTTTTTACCCAAACATAATATACAATTTTATACGAAATCCTATTATTTATTAAGAAAAAATCAAGTCAAATTTATTTTATCCATAAAAATTATATAAAATTTCTATTCCAAAATGACTTTATTGTCGAAATTTGAAATCTTAGCATCGCTTAAGTCATTAAATATATTAAATTATTGTCAATATAACTATAAAAAATATAATATAAAATAATTTAAATATTTTCTTTCCAGAATTCTAATATTTCACTGAATTTTTTTGTTTAATAAAAAATTTATTAATTTATATAATTAAAAATTATATAAATTCTTCCATTATTAATTCTTCATCCGATTTAAATTTCTAAATATATCAATTAATATTCACTTTTAATATTGTTTTTTAGTCTCATTTTTTGTTTTATCATGATACAATTTTCTCAAAAGAAGTAAGAAAAATATTAACACCCATTAACACAAAAATATAATCATTTGGTCTCACTTAACAAGCCTAAGTAATAACAAAAATATAAATCTGACCAATTACAATAAACAAAATAGAAAAGATCAATTCAAAATTTAGGATTCAATAATAAATAATAAATAAAAATGCTTGTCAGTTATGGTTTGAGATCTTACCCAAGTAGAAATTATAACAAAGTTTATGTAACAGTCATCTGATAGTAAGATTAAGAAAGATAGAATAAAGTCTAAATAACTCTGATCTGATATTAAGATTAAGAAAGGTAGAACAAAGTCTATGTAAATGTCATTTGATATTTGAATTAAAAAAGATAGAACAAAACTTATGTAACTGTCATATGATATTAGAATTAAGAAAAATACAAATTTTTTTAATAATTATTTCTAATAGGATTAATAGGATTTTTTCTTAATAATTAATTTTTTAATTAAATAGTGAAATATAAATTGTATTTTAATCCTAATAAATTTGGAATATTGGGCGAATTCGTAAATTAACTTACGAATTCCCCCGAATAAGGTGAATTCGTAAGTTAACTTACGAATTCACCTTATTTTTCTAAAATCGTGGATTATTTCGTAAGTTAACTTACGAACTCACCTTATTCGGAAGAATTCGTAAGTCAACTTACAAAGTTGGAAATATTTTTGATAATTCATCAGGGGTGTAGAAGAATCTCACTAGGTGGGAAAAAAAATTCCCCAATTTATTTGGTCTCTGAATAAAAATCGCGGCCCCTCAATATAACATATTTAAAGGATCACTCAAATTGGTAAATCCTAAAAGGAAAATTGAACATTTCTGCATACTGATACCGAGCTTTTGTTTAAGACTCTATGAAGATCATTATATTGTTGAATATGATTGTTTTTATTGTTTGAATATTTTAATTTGATAACTTCTATAAAAGTTAGACTTGAGAAGCCAGTTTCTGTACAGTCCATGCATATAGTTAAAACATGTTCTACTAGAATAACTTAGCATGTTGATTTTCTTTCTCAATTTAATGATTTGATTCTTAAATTATAAGGCAGATATATTTAATTAGTGTGGTATCCAACAAGAAGAAGGGGGATAATATTGTATCTTATCCAACAAGAAGAAGGGGATAATATTGTATCTAGGGGTGGTAAAGCGGGCGATCTGTTTAGACTCATTTTGTTTAAGTCCGTCCATAAGCAGAGTGGGATGGGACAATTTAGACATATGAGCTTAAAAGTCAAGTTCGTCCCGTTTACTAACGAGTTGGTGGACGAAACCGCAAAATTTATATATTTTTTATTTTAAAATTTGATTTACAAACTTTTTTAATTATTACCAAAGAATTGACAAAATATTTTTTTATCGCATAATAGAACTTCAACATGTGTTAGTCCAAATAGTTCAAAAAATAAAATACATAAAGATCAATTACAATAAAAAATAACGAAATAAACTCAATCGCGATGAATAAAAAATATCAAAATAAAAATTAAATGATACATATCATCTTAATCCTATTTAAAAACTAACTACTAAAGAACCATATTAAGATTTTACACAAGACAAACAATGATAACAATTACACTACATAAAACATCGTAGTGCATAAAATATCAACACTTGATTTTCTCAATGTTTACATCATGTAGACTCTTTATATTGATTGATTCCCTAATAGTTAAATCATAAATTTGTCACACTTATACACTAATCAAATCCTTCTTTTCTTAAAATCAACATCTATTTCTAAATAAAACATGTGAGCTAATGTATTGAAAACTTAATAATTCTGCATGTTATAGAATTGTTATTTTATTTCAAGATTTTTCCAATCAGCACATGTATTAGAAAGTTATAAAAAGAACGTTCAGTTTATAATTCAATTTGTCTGTATAATAATTTAAAATACAATTTAATCAACATAATCCTAAGAGAATAATATTATTGTTATAGTTAAAATTGTTTTAATTCGAAGTAAAAAATAAAAAGTTGTAACAAAAAGTCTGCGGCCAAAACCCGCTCCACCCCGCCTCGGTCCGCTTTTTTAAACGGGTCAGACGAGGCGGGCCAACTTAAGATACCGAGTCAAAAACCTCAGTCTAGCCCGCCAAAAATGGTAGGTCAAACGGACCGACCCTGCGGACCCAACTCGTTTTGTCACTCCTAATTGTATGAATATAATAGAGAAAGTAAATAAGAGAAAAAATATCTTAATCATGGAAACACCATAACCATAAAATCAATTCATTACTACTACCTCTTCCCTGTCGCTTCCAAGACTATGTAAAAAGACTCATATCCACGAAATAAAAAATCTTGTTGAATATTATTATGTTTCTCAAGATGTTCAAATTACCAAAACAGACATTCCATTTTAAGTCATTATAATATCTTCAAAAAAATATAAAAAATAATTATCAGATCCATCCGAAATCTAATTTCTACAAACCACCCTCATATGAAAGAGTATATCACCCAATTATCCCGACTAGACAATGTTCTTGGAGACATCACCAAAGGCGTAACTACACACTCTAAGATAAGAAATTTGTGTTATTACTTTGCTTTTGTGTCTCAAATTGAACTTAAGAACAAAAAAGAGGCCATACTTGACGAGCATTTTATGGCATTCCAAGACGAGTTAAATCAATTTAAAAGAAATGATGTGTGAGACCTTGTTCCACCTCCGCGAGATCGTCAAGTTATAGGCACTAAGTGGATTTTTAGAAATAAATCGGATGAAAATGGAGTGATAACAAGGAACAAAGCTCGTCTAGTAGCTCAAGAATATAACAAAGAGGAGGGCGTAGACTATGAGGAAACTTATGCTTTGGTCGTCTGCCTCGAGGCTATACGCATTTTACTAGCATTTGCCTGTTCCAAGAATTTCAAATGGATGTGAAAAGTACTTTCCTTAACAATTACATAAGTGAAGAAGTGTATGTTTCACAACCTCCCGATTTTAAAAACCATGAGCATCTTAATCATGTCTTTAAACTAAAACGAGCTTTGTACGGTCTCAAACAAGTCCCTAGGGCTTGGTTTGAGCGAATTAGAAAGTTCTTACTTGATCAATAATATTCTAGATGGAAGGTTGACACACCATCTTTCATTAAACATCATGGAAAACATATACTACTCGTTTAAATTTATGTTGACGACATAATATATAGTTCCACTAACATGCAACTAGTCAAAGAGTTTTAAAAGATAATGTTGGGAGAATTTGAAATAAGTATTGTTGAAGCGGTAAAGCGACAAGCAAAGAGTTTGGTATTTATTTTTACCGGGTGATATATATCGGTTAGGTTATATCATATCGTGTCCACAGAGATTGGTTATTGATTCGTCGTTCGATAATTCTACCGTTAATGAGTTTGAGATTGAATGAAATGAAAATAAAAGACAAAAAGTAAATGAACAAAAAATATAAAGGATAGACAGCTTGTCCGGAACGAATGCACACTACCCGTCACAGACTTAAATCTATCATCCAGTCATACTCGGCCTACGATACTCGTCTGTGTCATCACATACCTCTCACAACCTAAGAATCCTCCCGAATCACCTCGATATCCATGTCTGGCATACCTCGACAACCAGAAGTCAACTACGTCACCTCCATACCCATCTTTGACATACTTCACTGATGCAGAGGGATTAAGATCAGATACTCTATGGTGAATGTCATCTCTAAACCTATTTCTAGCATTTAGAAACTAACAAATAATCATCCTAGGTAAGAATCTAAGCAGTCTATCTCTAGTAAGCTCAAATCCCTAACATAGAGTAAAAACCTAAGATAACTACCAACATAGATTCATAAAGCACATTTTATACAATGCCAAGGGCGATAACTATACATGTGTTCAGAATAAATATACATACATAACAAACACAATAGAGAAATACAAAGAGAAGAGAGGAGATAAACTACCCATTTACATCGGTTTGTCAATATCTATCAAAGAGAAGTCCACCTCCAATCATCCGTGAGCAAGACCCTAGTGTTGTTTTCTAAACTAATCTATCAAAAACTATATGGGTGATGGAATTGGGAGCAATAATCTCACCCACCAAAACCATACACAAAAAATGAAATGAAATGAAAGTATAAAGAAAATCTGGTTCCGCACAGTCGCCCGACGAACTAAAAGCTTCGCCCGGCGAAGGTCAGCCTCGCCCGACAAAATCTTTATTTCGTCGTCCGGCAGCCAGAAGCGAAACAAGTCAGAGTAAAATCCAACTTTCTCCATCTTCACTTTCGCCCGGCGAAATATCCCTCACCTGGCGAAATTACCCAGGCAGCAACTTTTGTTGCTTTTCTTGTGGCTTCCAATGGCTTCTACCTTCAAGCCTTATTCGTTTATTCAATAAAAAATTCATCTTGGAGCTCCATTTGGACTTTATTCTCAATGCTCCAATAATGCAACAAATACCTACAAAAACTATATACACAACTAATCAAACGGTACAATATGTACACAAACCGCAATAAAACGTATTTACAACAAAAAGTCGGGATTATTCAACTAAATATCAATAAAATAACGGATAAGTGCCACAAAATGTATATACAAAGTAACTACATTTTGGCACTTATCAAGTATAATGGAAGAGGTAAACTACTTTCTCGAACTTCAAATCAAACAACTCAAAGAAGTGACGTTTGTGTGTCAAACAAAGTACTACCAAGAGTTTCTTAAATGCTTTGGAAAGGTAGGTGCAAATTCAATTGATACTCTAATGGCCACAAAGAGAAACTTGGAAAAAGATGAAAGTGGTAAAGATGTTGACGTCAAAGGTATAGAGGTATGATTGAATCTCTCTTATATCTTATTGCATCTAGATCTGACATTATGTTTCGTGTGCATTTTCGCTTGAAACAAATCGGCTCATAAAGAATCTCATTTAAAAGTCGTAAAGTGCATCCTTAGATACCTCTATGGTACTTCTATGTTTGGGCTTTGGTATCCCAAAGGATGCAATTTCAATTTAATTGGTTACTCTGATTCCGACTTTCTCGGAGGCTAATCAGGTACGAAGAGCACTAGCGGAACATGCCACTTATTTTCAAATTCTTTAGCCAGTTGGCATAGCAAGAAGCAAGTCTTCATTTCCTTGTCAATTGCTGAGGCGGAATATGTCGCAGCGGGTAGTTGTTGCGCTCAAAATTTATGTCTTAAACAACAATTACTTGATTTCGACATTAAACTTCAACGTATTTTGATAATGTGCGACAATACTAATGCTATTAACCTAACTAAGAATTATGTGCTACTTTCTCGTACTAAAAATATTGAGATACATCACCATTTTCTACGCGATCATGTTGAAAAAGGGGAATTCATTTTTGAAATTCCTGGCAACAGATACTTGATGTCACAGAGAATGTTATGACACAGTATCTGACACTGTGTTAGCAATTCACATAGTAAATACAGAAAGCAGTAAATAACACAATAAGTTGTTTACCCAGTTCCGTTCAACAAACCTACATCTGGGGGCTACCAAGCCAGGGAGAAAGTTCACTATTAGCAGTATCAATTCGAAGACCCTACAACCAACACACCAGTTGACAGCCTTCTCACTTAATCACTACCCAATGACCCTTTTACCTAAGTCCTACTTAGATATGAGTTCCTACTCACTCCCCCTCAATCACAACAGTGATATCAACCTATTGACTAATTGAATTGTGAAGACACACTTCAATAAAATATCTTGATCTTGCTTCAAAGCTTCAATCAAGAAACAAACACTCGTGCTTTAAAGCTTTGAGTGATAAACTACCCTTACAGCAAATCCTAGTCCAATGCACTTATCAATTGATAGTTGCTTGGCTCACAAGAGAAACTAGAATTACACAATTACAACTGTTACAAATCCTAACAGTACACAAACACAAGCTGCTATCTCTTCAATACATTCAAAGGGCGCAGCACAGTTATAAGGGTTCTTTTCCTTTTATAGAAGCAGTCCTGAAACTTCAGTCAGTTTTGGGCTTCCATAAAGATATCTAGGGTTCACTTAATTTACTCCTAAAAACATGGTCTTTTCAACAACCAACTTAGGTCTAATTAAGTTTAACCTAGCAGCCACGTGAGCATGCTTTCTAATAACAGAAAAACAATATTTAGCAGCTCAACAAACTTCCGAAAAATCTCAGAACAAACAGATCTGCAGAATGTCACATCGAATGTCATAACATCTGTTATGACATCATCTTTTTCTGATTTCCAAGACCTTTAGCTTCCAGCTCGAAATGTCTTTTAACATCCTTAGCGGTAGGATTTATCTTCATCTCGAATGTCATGACATCCATCATGACATTGCTAAAGCCTAGTTTTACCAAACATAATGCCAACTTAAAACACTAACAAACTCCCCTTTGGCACATTTTGGCTAAAACTACTTAACACATCAGAGTACCTATGCAGCAGAAGACAATAAACTAGTTCTAAGTTTTCCTAAGCTTTCCTAAGCTTCAAGTAACTAGAACTTAGAGAAGATAAATTCTATCCATACAAAAATCCCAAAATTCCCACAATTGCCCCATATACAAAATTTAAAACAGGCATACAATTTCCCCAAAGTCCCAAGTCCCATACTACTGTCATATACTGTCATACAGTAGTTTCTTCTCCCCCTTTTTAGCCATAAAAGGCCAAAGGAAACCATACAAGTTCCCCAAACTTTAATCAATCAGTACCAAAAACAAGTATACCAGCAAATAATTAAGTACCAGCATTGGTATACAGGGATACACAACTGTCAGTACAATGTTTACAATCATTCAAAAGGAAGCACAAAAACAAGAAAAAAAATAACAAGAGAATTGACAAAACAGCAGCAACAGGGGCAAGGAGCAACATCTCAAGTGCTTTCTTCTCCAGAAGAAGCACTGTGGAAGGAAGCATCTTCAGAACCATCTTCAGCACCAGCCATCTGAATATCATCATCTTCAGCATTACCAACAACATCATTATCAGCTTTCTCTTCATCCTCAACCTCTGTGTCCTGCTCTAGTTGAGAGATTAGCTCTTCCAGACTTTGCTTTCTTGCTTCAAGCTCCTTGCAAGTTGCTCTTAGCACAACAATGACATTTGCCTTCTGAGAATTTTCCTTGACAGCTGAAGTCTCAGCAGATGTCATGACAATGTCTGGGACATGCTTCCCTTGGAACAGTTTGTAGTGGAATCCAAGAGCAGGGGCTCTCTTGCAGACTGAGTCTCTATCACCAAGAATGTCTGGATGCTGATTAATTATAATTCCACATAGCAGGGAGGGAAAGGCTATTGGTCCTTTGATAGCATAGCTGTTAGCATGCTTGAGTGTCTGATCAAAAATGTAGGATCCATAGTCAAAGGTAGCTTGAGTACCTACTGCATATATAAATCTGCCCAGTCCAATGGAGATAGTTGACTTGTGATTGGTTGGGACCCAGTTAGCAGCTCCTATCTTATGTAGGATGGCAAATTTAACACTCAGCTTGCTTGCTGAGAGTTTTCCCTTTAGAGGCCACTGTCTGACTTGATTTGCAGTGATGGTTTGACAAATCTTGTTGTCGGCCTCCACCGGCCGAGTATTATCGATCTACCCAAGAATGTTGATCACATTTGGAGAAAACTGACTTTCCTCCCTCACATACACAGTGGTAGTCATCGAATTCCTATCCCCACATTTGTGAGATTGACAATAAACTCTCTCACCAAAGCTTCATAACAGTTTGAGAGCTTCTTCACTGTCTTCATCGCCCCGCCTCCTTAATCAGTTAACAATCTCCTTGCATTCTAAAGCACTCTTGTTCAACTCTCTTTCTAGTGCAACCTCTTTAAGCAAACATACTTCCACCTTCCAAAGACTTTCGGGATGATGGAATGAGATGTTATCAATTGCCACTTCGTGCACCTTGGAAAGTTTGCCAAGAGTTGGCTTCTTTCTTGAAGGTATGTCGGTGACATTCTCCTCAACATCAAACTCGAGTCATGATCGGACTCCATGGTTCGTGTTCCTTCCTCTTTTAACAATAGGTGTTCTCTTTTGTCTAGAGTCACCACAGTTTTACTCTACATTTCTTTGTAGAGGTTCCATATGGAATACTTTTCGTCTTATGCACATCTTCCACACCCTTTCTTTGACAGACTGGAGATGACTTGTTTTCCCTTTCTTCTCATCATCCTTTTTGCAATGCTAGGATTAACATAGGCAATGAGGTCATTGTCTGAGAACACTTCATCCAGGTCTATGACTGGGGTTTCATCCAAATTCTCAGAATCTTGAACAGGAGACTTTTCAAGATTATCACCAACTAGTTTTTCTGGAGTCTCTTCTAGGATGCTATCAGAGATATAGTCAGCAGGGGTTTCATCAGAAATACACTTAGCTGGAGATTCCTCAAGAACATCATCAGAAATCACATCTTCATTAGCAGTGGCATCATTAATACTCACTTCAGAATCTTTAACAGAAGGATCAACAACATTCTTGACAGGAGAATCAACATGATCACCAGATGTCTTGACATTCTCTGTGACATCTGGATCAACTAAGCTAGGCTGGTGACTTTTCATTTAGAGGACTGAAACCCGTGAAGCATTGGTCTTCATTGAGGATCCTGGTTACCAATCTAGCAATGGCTATATGCTTAGCCCTAGACTCCTCTGTGTTTACCATTTCTGAGGGAACAGAAGAGGATGGTACAGAAGTCTTACCAGAAGGTGATGCTTGCGTCCTTCTTGCATTCCTTGTACGCAATTTCTTGACCTTTTTCGGTCTGTGGCCATTCAGAGGTGTCACCTCGAGCTTGACTTGCATGGCTTCATGTTTGCTCTAACTTCACCATGGGAGATGGAGATCCCGATTCTTGAGATGATGAGGATGATGAAGACATTTTTCGCTGATGGTTGTTGAGAGGATGAAAGCGAAAATAGCAACGGGTTTCAAGGTTTCTTTTGAGAGAAGAAAGGATGGTACTACTTTCAAAAGAAGACACTATTATATGAGGATGTCTCTTCCTATTCTTGGACTTCTTAAAATAAGGAGGAAAATACCTAAATAACCCTTTGAACAAAAGTGGAAACAAACACTCCCTTTCATCCCTTGTTGTAGGCTCAGTTAATTGCTACAACTTCACATATTGACAAGTACCCAGTTTGTCCCTCAAGGTCTTAAGTTGACTAGTCTTAAGAACTTTAGTACAGATGTCACAGGCCGATGTCATGACATCCTGTATGACATTGTATTCAGTCAGCATCTGCTTCATCCAGATCATCTGAGAACAATTGCTACCAGCTGCTATGTGATAAGTCTCAACATTGTACAGGAATACACAATTTTGCTTCTTGTTGACCCAAGAAACAGGATGGTTTCTCAAGATGAACCATCCTTCAAAAGAGCTTTTACACAAGCATTTATCAACATTTTCTCCACTTATTTTCTTGGACAACTTCAAGTGTAGAAGGGAGAGAGTCCTAGTGTAGCTGCCATGATTCAATCCAAGCTTCTTGACATAATTCCTTGCATATTTGCTTTGTGAAGGAATTGTTGAGTCTTTCATCAATGTGTCTGACATTCCTCCAGATACTATGGTATTAACATAGACGGATGCCACCATGATCTTTTTCCCTCTGACTGGAAGGGTTTCATTCAGGACTCCCCTCATGTATCCTTTGACAGTAAGAGACTGGGTTATCCTCTCATGCCAGATCCTAGTACTTTGCTTTAGTACTTTAAAAATGGTCAGATGTCTAGACATTGAGTGTGACATTCTGATTTCCTGTCCAACTTTATACTTACCACAGATTCTCCCTTTGACTATGAGAGATCTTGGTATCCTTCTGACTCCCTCTATGGAACTGATCCTTTTCATTCCTCTGAGGTGTGGATGATCAGATTCTTGCTGCCACAACTTTACTTCTTCTTCAGCTTTGTCTGTAGGACACACAGAAGACAGAGTGGTGTTCTCAGATTCCCACATGTAACAGTTGTCCTTTGATCTGACTCCTCTCATAATCACTGCTTGTTCATCATTGATTACAAGACATTCAGACTTAGTGAAGTTGACTGTGAGACCCATATCACATAGCTGACTTATGCTAATGAGATTTGCAGTCAAACCTTTTACCAACAACACTTCATTCAGGTTTGGAACTTCAGACCAGTTTGAGTTTCCAATACCTTTGATTTCTCCTTTAGCCCCATCTCCAAAAGTAACAAACTGACATAGTGAGGTTTAACATCTTTAAGAAGATTTCTTTCTCCAGTCATGTGCTTGGAACACCCACTGTCAAAGTACCAATCTTTCTTGGTAGACACACTAAGAGAAGTGTTAGCTACCAGGGCAACAATCTTCTTCTTCCACTGTTGAGAGTATGATACCCTGTTGGTTTTAGGCTTCACATAAGACCCTTGATTAGGATATCCATGAAGTCTCAGCGTAAAGATTTTATGTGACCAAACCTTCCACAATAATGACATCTCCATCTTTGAAACTGTTTGTTCATGTTTCTATGATTTTGATGTTGCACCCAATGTTGTGACATTTGCTTTGACATTGGTCTATTAGGTCTCGTTCTTCCTTTTGTTATAGACAAACTTCTTAGTCTTCATATACCCCGTGGCGCACTGCTCACCGGCTTGTGGTATGACATCTTCTTTGTCATTGACTTCCTGTGTTTGTTCCATTTCGTTATTTGCAAATCTCCTTGCGACATAGCCGAGTCGGACATTTCTGTTTTGGGTTGTGACACCTACTTTGACATTGTTTTCCTATGTCTCTTCTTCTTAATGTCACCAGTTGCTTTTCACCACATATCCTAGACCATGCTTATTTCTGCATTTTGTCCAAGTGAAGAATTTCTTCCAACTTATCGATCGGATGTCAACATTTTGACAGATTTAGACATCCGATCAAGTTTGAATTCAAGATAACAATATCACTATTGAGGTGATTTATAGTGGTTGTGTTTTCCTCTTTCTCCTTCAACTTCACATTCTCGCTTCCAACTTCTCAATCGCTTTTTCGCTCCTCATTCTCACGACATGCTTCACCATTTTTATACACGCTGTAGTTTTCAAGAAGCTCTTCAAATGTCACTTCCTCATCACTAGAATCCATATCATAGTTGTACGCTCCAGAGAGCAAGACAAGTTTGGCACCTTCTTCCTCGATTCACTTCCGAATCACCATCGGACCAGTGACCATTCCTTTCTTTTGTTTCTTTAGAAAGGTGGGACATTCAGCTCTAATATGTCCAAATCCTTCACATTCATGACATTAGACTTTACTGCCTTGACTTCCTTTTTCCTCTGACTTGGATCTTCTGCTGGAGTCATAAGATCTGCTAATATCAGATGAAGTGTCCTTGACATTTGACCTTGACTTTGGATCAATCCTCCTGATCAGTTTGTTGAACTGTCTCCCAAGCATGGCAATAGCTTCAGATATCTTCTCTTCATCTTCCACCTTGCATCCTTCTTCAGTGTTGGATACAAGTGCTATGCTCTTGTTTTTCTTGTCAACAGTTTCACTGATTCCCATCTCAAAAGTCATAAGGGATCCAATAAGTTCTTCAACCTTCAAGGTGCTGATGTCTTGAGCCTCTTCTATTGCAGTGACTTTCATTGCAAATCTCTTAGGCAAGGATCTGAGAATCTTTCTCACCAGCTTCTCTTCAGACATCTTTTCACCAAGTGCTCCTGAGGCATTGGCAATTTCCAAAATATTCATGTGAAATTCATGAATATTTTCATCTTCCTTCATCTTCAAATTCTCAAATTTGGTAGTGAGCATCTGAAGTCTTGACATCTTCACCTTGGATGTTCCCTCATGAGTAGTTCTGAGAGTGTCCCAAACATCTTTGGCCAGCTCACATTGATGAACCATCGAAGATATTCTGTCAATACCATTGAACAGAGCATTCAATGCTTTAGAGTTCCCAAGAGCTAGCTCTTCTTCCTCTTTGCTCCATTCCTCCTCAGGTTTCAAGACAGTAGTGCCATCTTTCTCAAGCTTGGTGGGATGTTTCCATCCTTTATCAGCAGCTCTCCAAGCTTTAATGTCCACTGATCTTAAGAAGGCAACCATACGAGGCTTCCAGTAATCATAATTAGACCCATCCAGGATAGGTGGTCTTCCTCCAAATCCTCCTTCTTTATCCATTACGCCAGAAACTATTATCCCTAGATCTCACCCAGAAATAACAAGCAGGGTGCCTGCTCTGATGCCAATTGAAATTCCTGGCAGCAGATACTTGATGTCACAGAGAATGTTATGACACAGTATCTGACACTGTGTTAGCAATTCACATAGTAAATACAGAAAGCAGTAAATAACACAATAAGTTGTTTACCCAGTTCCGTTCAACAAACCTACATCTCGGGGCTACCAAGCCGGGAGAAAGTTCACTATTAGCGATCAATTGAAGACCCTACCCAACACACGGTGATGCCTTCTCACTTAATCACTACCCAATGACCCTTTACCTAAGTCCTACTTAGATATGAGTTCCTACTCACTCCCCCTCAATCACAGCAGTGATATCAACCTATTGACTAATTGAATTGTGAAGACACACTTCAATAAAAATATCTTGATCTTGCTTCAAAGCTTCAATCAAGAGACAAACACTCGTGCT
This sequence comes from Vicia sativa, assembly GCA_021764765.1. Taxonomy (NCBI): domain Eukaryota; kingdom Viridiplantae; phylum Streptophyta; class Magnoliopsida; order Fabales; family Fabaceae; genus Vicia; species Vicia sativa. The sequence goes on along the minus strand of CM038792.1, from coordinate 132,041,846 downwards.
TTAAAGCTTTGAGTGATAAACTACCCTTACAAGAAATCCTAGTCCAATGCACTTATCAATTGATAGTTGCTTGGCTCACAAGAGAAACTAGAATTACACAATTACAATGTTACAAATCCTAACAAGACACAAACACAAGTCGCTATCTCTTCAATACATTCAAAGGGCGCAAGACTTATAAGGGTTCTTTTCCTTTATAGAAATCCCGAAACTTCGGTTTTGGGCTTCCATAAAGATATCTAGGGATCACTTAATTTACTCCTAAAACATGGTCTTTTCAACAACCAATTTAGGTCTAATTAAGTTTAACCTAGCAACCACGTGAGCATGCTTTCTAATAACAAAAACAATATTTAGCACTCAACAAACTTCGAAAAATCTCAGAACAAACAGATTCTGCGAGAATGTCACATCGAATGTCATAACATCCGTTATGACATCGATCTTTTAATTTCCACGACTTTAGCTTCCGCCTGTGTCTTTTAACATCCTTAGCAGGTAGGATTTATCTTCAATCTCTGAATGTCATGACATCCATCATGACATTGCTAAAGCCTAGTTTTACCAAACATAATGCCAACTTAAAAACACTAACAATTTTTGATCATGTTAATAGTAAAAATCAACTTGCCGATATTTTCACAAAACCTCTTGTGACTGAACTATTTTTAAATTTCGTTGGGAATTAGGCATTCTTGATATCTCAAATTTTGCCTAAATATTTTGAGTCATGCACTCTCTATAATTGTTTTAACCCTCATTCGATAGTTCTAGTTTATGTGAGTGCATCCTTCTCTTCTCATCCTATGAGATAATAACGTTTCACTTCTCTCCTTGTTCGTAAGTTTTTATTTTTTGCATTGAATGTCTCTTGTAATTTGATTGCGTGTTTATGGTCCAAATATATGCGATATATTTGATGTGTAATGCAATCCCATGAATGTTCACTTCCAAAAAAATGCTTGTTAACCTATGAGTGTTTTCAATCCATATGTTTATAGTGACCTCATGTTTTAATTATTTGTATTTCATCATCATTTGTATTTCATGGTATAAATTCTTCGCATTTGAAATATCATATGCTATTATGCTTGGACATGTTATTTATCTATCTTTCATATTTGTGCATTGCTAGCTATTTATGTTTATGCATTTTCCCTTTGACTTCATTCTACAGGGTCGGTCCTGGGCCAGGTCAACCAGGCCCATGTCCCTGGGCCTCAAAAAGTATGGGGCCTCAAAATTTGTTATTGGGCTTTATATATATTTTATATTAATATTATATATATTTATAACACAAAACGAAATTAGAACAACATATGTCTTATAGCCCAGCGCTTGTGACTGCATGTTATGTAGTCTAGTTGCTGTGTTTGATTCTTACCGAAAGTAATATTTTTATATCTTAATTTTTTTTACACTTTCTATCTTTTTTTTCTTCCAAAATAACATATTTGTTTTTTTTTCACTTTCTGTCTTTTATTTTTCTAAAACATGAAAAATAATCTTTTTATAAATATTTTACTTGATTTGTTTTTTTTTCAATTTCAAAATATTTTTTTGTTACTTTTTTTTCTTTCTTTTTTGATTTGTTTTTTTTTTTTGGTCTTTTTCAATTTCAAAAGATTTTATTTGTTGTTTTTTTTCTTTTTCAAAAAGTAATCTAAATATTATTTATGTATCTAAATATTAACCTAATAACAAATTCACATCTTTTTCAAAAATAAAGAGTAAGTTGAGACTTTCTCTTCTTTCTCTCAAACAAAAAGGAAAAATAAAACTCTAAAATCAAAATTCAAGGTTAGCTAGTCAATTCTTTTTCTTTTTTAATTGATAATTTCTTCTTCTTATTTATTGTATATTGTTTTGAGATATATTATAAAATATTGAATTATTATTTATTTATTTTTGGAGAAAAAGCATTATAAATTTATTCACCAAAAAAATATAAAGCAAAAGTCGATTGCTAGGATTGAATTATTATATTTATCATTGATTTATTGTTATAATAGCTATTTCTTCTTCTTATTTCTTAACTTTTTATTTATCGATTCAACCTCAATGCTACAAAATTTATCGGTTCAACTTCAACTCTATGGAAATTATCGATTCAACTTCAACTCCACGGGATTGATTAATTTTAATTTTAGGTTCTAAATTTGTTTTCTAAAAATGCTAGAAGGGAAAGTTTTTTTAAGTAGTTAGATGGTATTTTGATAATATTGATTAGAATATGATATTTTTTATGTTGTTAATTTTGTTTACGATTTAAATATATAATTTGTTTTATATTATATTATTTATTAGGGGCCCACTTTTATTATTATCCCCGGGCCTCTAAATAGTCAGGACCGACCCTATCATTCTAGAGATGTTATCGTTGTTCAATTTATCTTTGCAACGTCTCTAAGTGCTTTTTGTGTTATATGTGAGTTTACTTGAAGCTTCTTACGTTTGTATGACCTTTTTCTCTTTTTGATGTTGTCAAAGGGAAAGAAGTTATGCGAGAACAAAGTCTAAAGATGCACATATTCAGGGGGAGGTGTGATCAAGACAACAAATACTTTGTGAGTTTTACCATCATTAAAAAGGGAGAGTATATGAGCGCACTATCCTTTTAGATGTTTTGAATAATGTCAAAGCTAGGACTTAGCATATGTGTACATTGGACCAGTCTTATGTCTAGATGCACCTCTTATCTTTAGGAAACTTAAAATCATGTTCTAGATGTTTTACAATTTGAAAATAAGTTTAAAAAGATATACATAGGTCGACACACACGTTCTTTAGGTCGACTTATACTAAAATGATTTTTGAAAATCTACGTTTTTCAGAACAAGTCGACACATAGAGTCCATAGGTCGATATATGCTGAAACATTTTTGGCTCAAGTCGACACATACTGTTATTTTTTTAAACATGTAAAAATATCTAATTTTTTTGTTATATTTATCACTTAACACACATCATATAAATATCATTCATGCATCATTTCACATTAGTGAAACCATAAATATATAAAGCATTGTTCGTCATCTTCGACCCCTCTCTATGCATACACATACAACTATTACACATAACCATTTTTGTTGGATACCATCTAGATTTAGGTTGATAAGGTCCGATTTAAGATTGTAATCAAATTGGGTTGAGAAATATTTGGAGGTTTTAAGCTAAATCCAATTGTGGTTTTCTTCCAAGATCAAGGATTGGTTTGAGAGTTTTGCACAAGATTGTGCAATTTGAATTCAGCTGAGTAAAAGCTTTGAAGAAAGGGTGTTCAGTAACAGTAACTAGATGATCACTTTGGTAATCCTGGGTCACAATACGTTTACAATTTGAATTCAACTAAGTTAAAGCTTTAAAGAACAAAGTTTTGTCAAACCTGAATAACGGTAACCAGAGGATCAAATTATAAGTATTGGATTACTTGATCGAGCTCAAAATCAAAGGAAGAGAAGAAGTTCGGATAAACATCGACCATAGGGTTTAGAGGTTTAGATTGCTACTTTTCTTTTGTAAACTACATTTGCAAAGGTTAATTTTCATTATCTCAATTCCATTAGAATTGTGGGCAAATGTACCCATAACTAAACCGATTGGGGAATTGCCTAAACAAATTATTCTGAATCTTGTTGTTAATTACGACAAAATTCAATATCAATTTGTGGGGCAAAGAATAGTAGCAACTAAAATAAATGGTTTGCAGCAATAATAATTCTTACACATAAAATATAACAGAATAAGGCGAGAAAAAGATGAAGGTTTGTTTACCCAGTTCGATCAAACTATCTACCCTGGGGGAGAGAGCAACACTCTAATTTACTATACTCAGAAAGTTGTTACAAGAGATTACAGATGAGTTACAAGAAAATAGCCTTCGCCTTCAGGTTCCCAAGAACAACCCTGAAGGTGGCCAAGAATTATCCTATTTTCTACCCAAGTGTTTCCCAACCTCTTCAAACTTCAATATATGAATAAAATTCCCAATAACCTTAGGTAACCCCAAATGTTTCAAAGACCTTTGCCTTCTAAGGTTTTCCTTGAGAATAGCTGAAACCCTATACAATGCCTTCAAACCCTTATTCTCCCTTTTGGTGTAAGCTCCAAGATTGCCACAATATAATAACAGAAGAGATACATATTTATAATAGCAAATATCCACCAACTAAAACCCAAAATTATAATCCAATCAAACATGGATCCATGGACCAAACCAAAAGAGGCCGAAACCCAAAAACATTATTCACTCCCGTACGATCACTATTCACGTCTGTACGGTCACTATTCACCTGTTTGTACGACCGTACGATTTATTCGATTTTTTGTTTTTTGACTTTTTGAAACTTTTGATTTCCGTGGTATATGCAATCTCCAAAATATGTTTTGTTTCTCTTCATCAACAAAGGTTTTAAGGCACATATACAAAAATCTCCACCTTGACTTTAAACCGTGTTGATATCAATTTAACCATCAACAACATGGCTGTTCTCTATCAGGTTGAAACTCTAATCAATATCCTTGATCAAATTCAAACAACCCTTGAATCTTGACCTCGCCACTTGAATCCACTTGTTTCCAATTACCTTTCTTTGCCTATGTAATTTAACAAGCCCACAAGTTTGATTTTTCAACCACCCTTGACTTCACCTGTTATCAAATGTCTACCTGAAGGTTTTTCTTCTTTTATTTTGCAGTCCTTCAGCCACATTAAAAACATAATATCCAAGGCTAGCATAACTGTCCCTTTGAGATATTACAATAACTCTCCTTACCTTATCATGAGTCAAATGATAATCAGAGATCTCTGTAACAATTCCCTCACTACTGCTAGCACCCATAGTAGGAACCTCCACCTCAAACTGAGTTTTTTCCCGTTATAGGTTCTCCCGGTTTTCTCCCTTGGTTATCGATATTCTTCTTCTGAATAAATTCTCTACCAACCAAGTAAGTTGTTTTAACCTCAGCTTTTCCCCAGAAACTCAATAACAACTCAGCGGTAACATGCATTTTTATCCCTTAATTTCTGCAAAATTTATTCCTGGTGACTTCTCTTAGAACTTTATCCCTGAGGCACAAGATAATGGAATTCCTGACCTTATCCACCCTCTCGATCTTCTGTACCTGTGTAAGACCCACTGACATCAATGCTTCACTCTACAAAGCATTAATACACTTCTCTTGAATTAAAATTTCTGCATCTTAATTTTCCACAACCCGAAGTCGTTACCGAAAAATTTCTTGATCTCCCATCTGCCCATGAGGCTCAATACCTCTTTGCTCCACGCTCACTGATAAGTGCCAAAATGTAATTATTTTGTATATACATTTTGTGGCACTTATCCATTCTTTTGTTGATATTTAGTTGAATAATCCCGACTTTTTATTGTAAATACGTTTTATTGCGTTTTGTGTACATATTGTACCGTTTGATTAGTTTTGTATATATTTGTAGGTATTTGTGGCATTATTGGAGCATTGAGAATAAACTCCAAATGGAGCTCCAAGATGCGTTTTCGATCGAATAAGGATGGAAGATTGAAGCCATCCAAGCTGCAAGTGAAGCAACAACTAAAATCTGCCTGGGAAATTTCGTCGGGCAAAGGTCCAGCATCGCCGGGCAAAAGTCCAGCGTCATCGGGCGACGGAGCTGTTAGAAGGAAGTTTGGCTTGGTTCTGACTTGTTTCGCTGCTTGGGCGCTGGGCGAGGAAAAGTGAATTTCGTTGGGCGAAGCTCAATTTCGTCGGGCGAAGGTAGTTAGGTGGACTTGCAGAGAACATGGCTTAATTTGGGCCAAGTTAAATGAAATTTCGCCGGATGAAGCTTTTAGTTCGTCGGGCGACTGTGCGAAATCAGAATTTCTTTATACTTCCATTTTCATTTCATTTTTTGGGATGGTTTTGGGGTGTGAGATTCTTGCTCCCAATTCCATCACCCATTATAGTTTTTGATAGATTAGCTTAGAAAACAACACTAGGGTCTTGCTCAAGGATGATTGGAGATGGATTGCTCTTCGATAGGTGTTGACAAACCGGTGTAAATGGGTAGTTTATCTCCTCTTTTCTCTGTTTATTTCTCTATTGTGTTGGTTGTGTGTGTATATTTACTCTGAACACATGTATATTTGTCACCCTTGGTGTTGTATAAAGTCTGCTTTATGAATCTGTGTTGGTAATTGTCTTAGGTTTTTACTCTATGTTAGGGATTTGAGCTTGCTAGAGATAGACTGCTTAGATTCTTACCTAGGATGATTATATGTTAGTTTCTGAATGTTAAAAATAGGTTTAGAGATGATATTCACCATAGAGTATCTAATCTTAATGCCTATGCGTCGGTGAAGTATGCTAGAGATGGGTATGGAGGTGACGCAGTTGACTTCTGGTGGTCGAGATAGGCCAGACATGGCTATTGAGGTGATTTGGGAGGAATCTCAATTTGGGTTAGAAATAGCTTAGGTTGTGAGAGGTATGTGATGAAACGGATGAGTATCGTAGGCCGAGTATGACATGGCGGTAGATTTAAGTCTGTGACTGGTAGTTTACATTCGTTCCAGACAAGCTGTCTATCCTTTATACTTTTTGTTCATTTACCTTCTGTCTTTTATTTTCATTTCTTTTAATCTCAAACTCATTAACGGTAGAATTGTCGAACGACGAATCAATAACCAATCTCTGTGGACACGATACGATATAACCTAACCGGTATATATCACCCGGTAAAAATAATACCAATTCTTTACTTGTCGCTTTTTACCGCAGCAACAAAATGGCGTCATTGCCGGGGATTAGTTTTATTGTTTCTGTATTGCGATAATTCTTGTTTTTTTGAGTTTTGTAATTAATGTATATGTTGTATAGTCTTTGTATATGAACTTGTATATTGTTACTTGTACATTTTGTGCTTTTACTTTCCATACTTGTGATTTTCTTCGTTTTCACGTATTGTTGTGAATTGTCTCGTATTCTTAACGTTTGTTGTGTAGTTGTTATGAAACTTTCTTTAGGTTTGTGCGGTGTGGCAATACCATGGCATGAAAAGAGAAGGTTACTAGTGCTCGCACAATAAAGGCATCGAGCTTACATTGTAAAACAAGCATGTTGTTTATGTTTGTTTATGTGTGTGGTGACTTGTGTTTTAACAAGTTGAAATAGGACTTGTTCTTAATTTTAAATCTTCATTTTTCAACTTGTTAATTCATTTTTACCATGTTTTCGTATCGTAATTTGCTTTTGTTTTGTTACGTAAATTGTGTTTTTCTCGAGTTTGTCGTGTTTAGCTTGAGGAGTTTTGTTGGTTGTAAATTTTGTTTTTCTAATTCTTTTGTTGTTGTTTGGACTCAAATTTTGGTCCGGTAACTTGAAGACTTTTGAGGTGATTTTCCGAGTTTGATCGTTTCAACTCGCGGATGTATGGTAATGATAGTTTAAATTTGGTACACGTCAGGTACTCGTTTATCGCTTTCTATAGCATAACATGTTTAGGAAATTTATCATTTGTATAATTACCATGCTATTCATTCTTTTTTTATTACTTGCTCATGAATTGAATCACTTTAGTTTCCTTTTTAGCCATAAATGTGAGGAAGCTTTCCATTGTTTACATATGTTGAGAGGCCACATTCTTGTTTTAACTAGATTTTATTATGCTTAGTCTTTTATTTTGTGTTGATTGTATGATTGCAAGAAAATGATCAAGGCATTTTGTTTGATTTTGAGCATAACTACCTTGGCCAAATATTCAGTTCACCTTGTGAGTGTGTGAACCTTTGTTAACCCCTCTAAACTTTTATCAATATCCATGTTTATTTGAACTTGATGTTTGTCTATGAGTGTCAATTCACTTTTTTTATGGATGTTGATTTCTTTGTTTCTTGAACCCTCAACTACATGTTGTTGTATGAATTTTTACCTTGCCTTAGAAAGTAGGGAGTATTCACATAATGATGTTGGTTGAATTCAAGTTGGGGTGAAGAATGTTTATGTACTTATATTGTGATTGGTACGAGGTTAAGAAAAAAAAGAAAAAAAAGCTTTGAAAAAGAAAAACAAAAAGAGTATGAACAATGTTGTGTTAATAAGTGAGGTGTTTTGGTTTGACAACTTGTGATGAAGAAGAAGTTTGATTGGAATTATATTGTTTAGAACTTTGTGAGTTGATCACTCCCTTAGGTTTCGGCAAGTTTTTGTCTCGATTAGCTTTAGGACTTATCACTTGTTTGTTAACCAAGACACATTACAACCTTGAAAAACCCTTGTGATTCTTGCATTTGTATTTTCAATACATTTTTGGATGAATGCATAATTTAGTCTATTGTTTGCAAGATTGTGGAGGAGTGTTTTTTATCCCTCACCTTTGTGTGTTTTTCATCTACCGATGAATTTTTGCTAGGTGTGGTTCATGATTGAGCTTGTTTTGTTTTAGAATGTTTTGCATGATTTTTGTACTTAGGATTTGTTTCGTTTATATGTTGTCGTTGTAGGATGGTGGAAAGTATGTATTTTGTCGTGTACATTTTTCGTTTGAACCATACATTTGTTTTCTGTTTTAAAAACTTGTTGATTCGTAATTCTTTGATTATCATTCATTGTTTCTTTAGGTTTACTTGTCTTTGTTTGAGGACAAACAATGTGTCAAGTTGAGGAGAGTTAATAAGTGCCAAAATGTAGTTATTTTGTATATATATTTTGTGGCACTTATCCGTTCTTTTGTTGATATTTAGTTGAATAATCCCGACTTTTTGTTGTAAATACGTTTTATTGCGTTTTCTGTATATATTTTACCGTTTGATTAGTTTTGTATATAATTTGTAGGTATTTGTTGCATTATTGGAGCATTGAGAATAAAGTCCAAATGGAGCTCCAAGATGCATTTTTGATCGAATAAGGATGGAAGATTGAAGCCATCTAAGCTGCAAGTGAAGCAACAAATAAAAGATGCCTGGGCAATTTCGCCGGGCAAAGGTCCAGCGTCGTTGGGCGATGGAGTTGTTAGAGGAAGTTTGGCTTGGTTCTGACTTGTTTCGCTGCTTGGGCGCTGGGCGAGGAAAAGTGAATTTCGTTGGGCGAAGCTCAATTTCGTCGGGCGAAGGTAGTTAGGTGGACTTGCAGAGAACATGGCTTAATTTGGGCCAAGTTAAATGAAATTTCGCCGGATGAAGCTTTTAGTTCGTCGGGCGACTGTGCGAAATCAGAATTTCTTTATACTTCCATTTTCATTTCATTTTTTGGGATGGTTTTGGGGTGTGAGATTCTTGCTCCCAATTCCATCACCCATTATAGTTTTTGATAGATTAGCTTAGAAAACAACACTAGGGTCTTGCTCACGGATGATTGGAGGTGGATTGCTCTTCGATAGGTGTTGACAAACCGGTGTAAATGGGTAGTTTATATCCTCTTTTCTCTGTGTATTTCTCTATTGTGTTGGTTGTGTATGTATATTTACTCTAAACACATGTATATTTGTCGCCCTTGGCGTTGTATAAAGTCTGCTTTATGAATCTGTGTTGGTAATTGTCTTAGGTTTTTACTTTATGTTAGGGATTTGAGCTTGCTAGAGATAGACTGCTTAGATTCTTACCTAGGATGATTATCTGTTAGTTTCTGAATGCTAGAAATAGGTTTAGAGATGACATTCACCATAGAGTATCTGATCTTAATGCCTCTGCGTCGGTGAAGTATGCCAGAGATGGGTATGGAGGTGACACAGTTGACTTCTGATTGTCGAGATAGGCCAGACATGACTATTGAGGTGATTCGGGAGGAATCTCAATTTGGGTTAGAAATAGCTTAGGTTGTGATAGGTATGTGATGACACGGACGAGTATCGTAGGCCGAGTATGACATGGCGGTAGATTTAAATCTGTGACGGGTAGTTTACATTCGTTCCAGACAAGTTGTCCATCCTTTATACTTTTTGTTCATTTATCTTCTGTCTTTTATTTTCATTTCTTTTAATCTCAAACTCACTAACTGTAGAATTGTCGAACGACGAATCAATAACCAATCTCTATGGACACGATACGATATAACCTAACAGGTATATATCACCCCGTAAAAAAAATACCAACTCTTTGCTTGCCGCTTTTTACCGCAGCAACACTCACCGCACCACTTGTTGTGAATCTTGTTGTTAATTACGATAAAATGCAATATCAATTTGTGGGGCAAAGAATAGTAGCAACCAAAATAAATGGTTTGCAACTATAATAATTCTTACACATAAAATAGAACAGAATAAGGCGAGAAAAAGACGAAGGTTTGTTTACGCAATTCGACCAAATGATTTAATATGGGGGAGAGAGCGGCTCTCCAATTTACTATATCCAGAAAGTTGTTACAAGAGATTACAAATAAGTTACAAAAAATAGCCTTCGCCTTCCGGTTCCCAAGAACAACCCTAAGGTGGCCAAGAATTACCCTATTTTCTACCCAAGTGTTTCCCAACCTCTTCAACCTTCAATATATGAATAAAATTCTCAATAACCTTAGGTAACCCCAAAGGTTTCAAAAACCTTTGCCTTCTAAGATTTCCCTTGAGAATAATTGAAACCCTATATAATGCCTTCAAACCCTTATTCTCTTTTTTGGTGTAAGCTCTAAGATTGTCACAATATAATAACAAAAGATATACATATTTATAATAGCAAATATCCACCAAATAAAGACCAAAATTATAATCCAATCAAACATGGATCCATGGACCAAACCGAAAGAGGCCGAAACACCCAAAAGGAGAAATTATCAAAAAAGTCCGAAAAACCCAAAAATACTATTCATGTCCGTACGATCACTACTCACGTCTGTACGATCACTATTCATCTGTTCGTACGACCGTACAATTTACCCAATTTTTTATTTTTCGACTTTCTGGAACTTTCGATATCCGCGGTATATGCAATTTCCAAAATATGTTTTCTTTCTCTTCATCAACAAAGGTTTTAAGACACATATACAACACAAATCCATGTGTGTCTCTCTTTATCTCTCTTTTACTTTTATATGCAAATTGTGAAACCATTGATAGTGCAATCGATACATAAGATAATTTCTTTGTCTAATACATCAAATTGTTTTGTTGATTTGATTGCAATCTATGTGACTGTAATTGGTTCCCCGTATCAACAAAATCAAAGAAAAATATGGTTTGAATTGATTGCACACAAAGTATTCGACAAATTGCTTAAGCCTATTTTTGTTTGGTAGTTCATTTGAAATCGATTACTATTGTGTTGTATTATTCAAACGTAGTTGCTGAAAATATGTTAATTGTGTTTCTCATCTTATATATCCGTTCTATCAGTTTAACACATATCCGATCTTTTCAATAAATATTCGGGATAGACGATTGTCGATCCGAGATTATTTCAGCAAGTTAAACATTTTTAAAACAGTCTTTTAAATAAGAAAAATTCATCTGCTATCAATTCAACCCTCTCCCTCTAGTCTATCGTCTAATATCAAAAACTCAACCAAACATTCAATCATGTTAATTCATTATAACATCTAACACAAGGATTATTCAGGTTATATGAAGAAGATGATTGTTTACAATTTCAAGAATCTTACTACTTTTACCACAAGTCTGTATTGAGAGTTTGATATGCCACTTATTAATTTGTTTCCAAAGCATGGTGAAGATGAGGTTGATTTAGAGAATATGTGGTGCAGAAAGATGGCAGAAGGGTATTAAATTCTTGAAACTCGCAGACTGCGAAAACTGTTTACAACTTCCACAGCTGAGGAAGCTACCTTCTCTAAAGGAAATCACGATATCCAACATGAGTTGTGTAATATACATAGAGGATGAGTCAGATGATGGTAGAGTTGCAGGAGGTTTCATAGAGCTAGAAGTTTTAGAACTAAAGAATCTTCCAAACATGATAAGGTTCTCAAGAGAGGATAAAAAAAATATGTTCCCACAACTTCTCACGCTTGAAATAAATGAATGTCCTATATTGTTGAGCTTGCCTTGCCTTCCATCTCTCTGTGGTATTCATACAGAAGGGAAATGCAATCAAGAGTTACTCCATTCAATTCATAAAACTTGAGTCTCTTAATTACCTCACTTCTCTTCTTGAGGCATTGACAATTTTATTTTGTTCAAAATTAGAAAGTTTAGATGAGGTTTTACAACATAAAAATTCCCTTGAATCATTACCATTGTGGTTATTTTTTCTTCTTTCTGGTTGTTGAATCAAAACTGAAAATTTGGAAATCTAGCCAGCAAAACTTATAAAACCAATTAACCAAATATTGTGATTTTTAGTTTTCAAAGGAATTTTTGTGATGCATGAATTCTCATTTTCTGATTTTGTTAATGGTTTTATTGATTCTAAGTTGGTCTGAAGTTTCATGCATGTGTTATTATATTTCTTTCTTTCACAGGTTAGTTTCTTCAGATATTGAAGGGATACCGATTTTGGATTTCATTTATCTTCTTGCATCTCATTGAGGCGCGGCTCTTACGTATCAAGGTTGGTTTTTGCCAATGTTTTCCTTCTCTCCGTGAAGTCCTCGGCATCACTTGGTGTTGAAGCTAGCCTCTAGCAGCATATACCCTTTTTTCACCTGCTACAACAAAATGTTACAAGTTTAAGGCATAAAGTTGTTTTTCTTAATTCAGTATCGTTAGCGTTAAGCAAATTTTCTCCCTTTTACTTTTCCCTCCTTCAATTCTGATACTTGCAAGTTGCAAGCTATTTTATAATTTTGATTTTAACTTGACTCTGATAAGCCATTGTTTCTTATAGGCAGTTGATTAACAATCTGGTACTGAAATTTTACATATATCTTAACTCTTGCAAATGCGTCAGTAAATACGATCATATAAAAAAAATGACTGAGAAATCAATGTCTAAAGAGCTATAAATAGCAAATGGCGGGCCATTTCACAAAGTAAAAAATTGGTTTCTAAAAAATCGGTTCCTTTAGTTGATTGAGACAATAGATAAGTTATTATTTCTTGTTCTAAATTCACAAAATCGATCTCTGTAAGAATAGGCATGCTTTTGGAGTGCTTCAATACTAGTGAACTTTGCTAATGCTTTCAAATTTTCATGTAACATATGCTTGTGGGAAATCTGAAACAGCACCCATTCCTTGCCAATAGAAGTCATAAAATTGGAAACAACAGTTTTGTACAAACCAATTAAAAACAAACATGTGTATCTACTATATAATCTCCTAACTGATTGAAGGAGATTATTGCAACGAAATTTCTGACCTGTTTCCTTTTCTAACCTGTCATTTTCTTTTTTCTGTTTGTTTCTTTGAAATTTCAATCAAAAGACTTTGTGCAAAGATACATTAATAATAGTGGGTGGGTTGTTGACTTGACAAAGTCTACACATCTCCTACCACTCATTCACTCACTCCTTAATACATCTTGTTTTCTCATAATACATCTTCATTTCTAAGACAAACACAAACAAACAGACTTTTTTCCATTTACATTCTTGAGTTACAACTTGAAATATGGCTGAGGCTGTTATTGAAGTTGTCCTTGATAATTTGAGCTCACTCATTCAAAAAGAGCTTGGCTTATTTTTTGGTTTTGATCAAGACTTTAATAGTCTTTCTAGCTTGCTCACAGCAATCAAGGCTACTCTTGAAGATGCTGAGGAGAAACAATTCACTAACAGAGCTATCAAGGATTGGCTGCTTAAGCTCAAAGATGCTGCTCACGTCCTCGATGACATCTTGGACGAATGTGCCACTCAAATGCTGGAGTATGAAGGAATAAAGGACAGAGATTCAAACAAGGTACAAAGCTCTTTCTTATCTTGCTTTCATCCAAAACATATTGCTTTCCGCTACCAAATTGCCAAGAAAATGAAGAGGATAAGAGAGAGATTAGATGAAATTGCTGAAGAAAAGACCAAATTTCACTTGACGGAGATTTTTAGAGAGAAGAGAAGTGGAGTCCCTGACTGGCGTCAAACAACTTCAATCATTACTCAACCTCAAGTCTATGGTAGGGATGAAGATAAGGATAAAATTATAGACTTTTTGGTTGGCAGTGCTTCTGGTTTTGAGGATTTATCTATCTATCCGGTAGTTGGTCTTGGTGGACTCGGAAAAACAACACTTGCCCAACTCATCTTCAACCATGAAAGAGTTGCCAACCACTTTGAACTCAGAATTTGGGTATGTGTTTCCGAAGATTTTAGTTTGAAGAGAATGACAAAAGCCATCATAGAATCAGCGTCTGGCCATGCTTGTGCGGAACTGGATCTAGAGCCATTACAAAGAAAACTTCAAGATTTTCTGCAAGGAAAAAGGTATTTGTTAGTGTTGGATGATGTATGGGATGAAGAACAAGAGAATTGGCAGAGATTGAAATCTGTATTGGCATGTGGAGGAAAAGGCACATCAATTTTGGTCACTACTCGTCTCCTAAAAGTTGCAGAAATCATGGGAACAATACCCCCTCATGATTTATCAATTTTATCAGACACTGATTGTTGGGAATTGTTGAAGCAGAGAGCCTTTGGACCAAATGAGGAAGAGAGGGAAGAACTTGTGGTCATAGGAAAGGAGATAGTAAAGAAGTGTGGGGGAGTGCCACTTGCGGCCATGGCATTAGGAAGTCTCTTGCGTTTCAAAAGAGAGGAAATAGAGTGGCTCAATGTCAAGGAAAGCAAGCTATGGAATTTACAAGGTGAAGATCATGTCATGCCTGCCTTAAGGTTAAGCTACTTGAATTTGCCAGTCAAACTGAGACCTTGTTTTGCCTTGTGTGCACTGTTTCCCAAAGATTACATAATAAACAAGAAGTTTTTGATTGAGCTTTGGATGGCTAATGGTTTTATTTCATCCAATGCAATGCTGGAAGCAGAAGATATTGGTAATGAGGTGTGGAATGAGTTATATTGGAGATCATTTTTTCAAGATATACAGAAAGATGGATTTGGTGAAATTGAAAAATTTAAAATGCACGACCTTGTTCATGATCTTGCTCAATCTATTGCACAAGACGTTAGTAGCTGCATTACAGAACCAAGCCTATCTAAAAGAATCCTCCACCTCTCAGCTTATGGTGAGAAAGCATATGAGATAGTCGGTTCAATACAGTTGCATAGAATCAAATCATTGAGGACCTTCTTAACACAGGATTACACAGGTTCAGCAACTCAAGTACTAAAATGTTATTCTTTACGAGTACTTGACTTTGAAAGAAAAAAAGAGTTTTCATCTTCGATTCTTCGTTTGAAACATTTAAGATACTTGAATCTTTCTTTTGGAAGATTCAAAACTCTTCCAGAATCCTTATGCAAGTTAAGGAATTTGCAGATTTTAAAGTTAGATAATTGTCACAGCCTCCAAAGGTTGCCATATGGGTTGGTACAGTTGAAAGGTCTACAACATCTATCTTTGAAGGGTTGTTTGTCACTATCAAGCTTGCCTCGACATTTAAGGAAATTGGCTTCCCTAAAAACTTTAAGCATGTATGTTGTTGGCAAGAAAAAAGGGTTTCTTTTGGCGGAACTAGGACAAATGAACCTTATGGGAGACCTTCACATTAAACACTTGGAGAGAGTTAAAAGTGTTATGAATGCCAAAGAAGCTAATATGTTGAGAAAGCACGTGATCACTTTGGAATTGGAATGGGAGGGAAGTGAAGAGTCCCAATTGCAGGAAAATGTTGAAGAGATTCTTGAAGTGCTTCAACCTCAACCCCAACAACTTCAAAGGCTGGTAGTGAGAGGATATACAGGTTCCTATTTTCCACAATGGATGTCTTGTCCTTCTCTGAAATATCTTACTCATTTAAAGCTCATGGATTGCGAAAATTGTTTACAGCTTCCAGACTTGGGGAAACTTCCTTCTCTAAAGAAGCTACATGTATCTAACATGAGTCGTGTAAAATACATATATGAAGAATCATCCAATGGTGGAGTTGTAGGAGGTTTCACAAAACTAGAACGTTTGATACTAACAATGTTGCCAAACCTGGTAAGCTTATCAAGGGAGGACATGGAAAACATGTTTCCGTACCTTTCAACACTTCAAATAACTGAATGTCCTGTAATGTTGGAATTGCCTTGCCTTCCATCTCTCAGTTGTTTGAATATATGGGGGACATGCAGCCAAGATTTACTAAGTTCAATTCATAAACTTGGTAGTCTTGAAAAACTTCGTTTCAACTATGATAAAGAGCTAAGTTGTTTTCCAGATGGAATGCTAAGAGACCTCACTTCTCTAAAGATTCTTGTTATTAATGACCTTTCTAAACTTGAGCAACTCCCAGCTGAAATCAATAATATTAATGATATCCAAGAGATATATATCCATGGTTGCGAGAAGCTCGAGTCATTGCCAGATGCAGTATTGCATGGACTGCACTCTCTTAAGAAATTGCATATCACGGAGTGTCAAAAGTTCAATCTATCAGAAAGTTTTCAATACCTCACTTGTTTGGAGGAATTGAAAATCCAAGGTTGTCTAGAAATAGAAGGCTTGCCTGAGGGTTTACAACATATGACTGCCCTTCAATTTTTGATAATGAATGATCTTCCAAACCTGGCATCCCTACCTGACTGGTTAGCAAACCTAGGCTTGCTTCAACGTTTGATAATTTCTCGCTGTCCAAAGCTAACATGTCTTCCCATCAGCATTCAACGCCTTTCTAGTCTGGAAATTTTGGGCATTCCGAATTGCAGCGAGTTAGGGAAACCACGTAAAGTGAAGACGGCTGGTGATTGGCTCGAACACATTCACGAAATACCTGGCATTGAAACCTTTCAGTAGAAGACCGTGGAATCATCTTCGGAGGAGGAGGAGTATCTGATGAATCTTTTGGTTTTTACTCCTAGCCAAAGTGTAAAGAATTTAGGTTATTTCATTTAGTTTATTTTTAAAATTATCTTTTTTAGTTTTTACTTTCACTCCCAAAATTGTCATACTTAACACTTTCATATAAGTTGATATTGTATAATATATATATATATATATATATATATATATATATATATATATATATATATATATATATATATATATATATATATATATATATATATTTAAATATATGTAAATTTCAAATTAATAACTTAATTATAAATAAGTAATGCAACTGCACTAAACCACCATATAGAAAAAGACATATAAGTTGGAGAAAAAAATAAAATTTTAACAAATGCAAAATTTTAAATATAAATGTAAATTTTAAATAATTTATTTAATTGTAAAATGAACATTAATTATATAGTGTATTAAATAATTATATAAAAAATATTATGAGATGGAAAAAAATATATTTAAAAATAAAGATTAAAAATTAATTAAATTAAAATAGATATTACCCGTGAAAATTTCAATTTTACTTTTAATGGATAGTGGATTCTATCACATATTATAAGGAAATATTGCTAGGAAATATATTTATATTCGCGATAAGAAAATATTTATAATTTATTTAAAATTATATCATTTTGAAGTGTTTAACAATTAAGTAGAGTTTCCTAATCAACTTATAATTTTAAATATAAAGAGTTTTTTTTGCCATAAATAATGCAATAAATTAGTTATCATTATGTCTAAATTATAGTGTAATTTTATTTTGAGGAAATGACAGTTTTGAAAAATTGGCCATTTGAATAGTAATAGATAGATGGTAGATGACAACTGAACGAGTGCCCTAAAAAATCAGCCATTATGATAAGGTAAAAATCCGTAAAATGAGTATGATATGGACATGAGAAATTATTCACGAAAAAAACACATATGGACGCGGGTACGGATATTTTAGTACCTACTCTACCCCATACATGCACAATATATTTATGTATTTTTAATTTTACTATTATTTGCATATGTATGCTTATCAATTTTATTAAATACATAATTATTAAACTTAAACTTGTACGTATTTAAATAAAAAAATTTGTTTGTTTGTTAACTCAACAATAATATTTTTGGATTTTTAAATATTGTTAAAATATAAAATGACATGATAAATTACGATAATTTTTTATTAGAAATGTGGATAAATTGGTACGGGTACTTAAGCCCTTATAGGATACAGGTGCAGGTACAAACGTTAGTACCCACACAAGTATGGATTCAAATATGAGAATTTTTTCAAATCGCATGTATGGGAACGTGTACTATAGTACCTACTCATTGACATCCCTACATTCATACATATTAAAAAATGTAATTTTTTTTACGGGAAATGACTTACATCATTTCATTAGTAATAAGAAATTTTATACAAGTAAATACATCAGTGAACGTGTGAAAACTAGTAAGAGATGGAGTTAGTCATATCAAAACATGAGCAATTTCATTGACTTGTCTTTTAGAAAACTTAACATGAGAGTTCATATATAAATTATCTAGTAAGCGTTTGCATTCCATCGAGATAGACCCAAAATTTGTATAATTTAGACTTTGACTATTCACACTATATACAACGCTTTTAGCATCCAACTCAAAGTCTACATTGTCAAAGCCAAGCCCATGCACCCATTTGATAGAAGCCATGAGTCTTATGTAAGACCAAGATTGGTTATGCATCCGGTCTTATATTTTGATGATAACTTCACCTGTTATTTTAGAGAACAATTGTGTACTCTAATGGTTTTTGTCTAGTGTACAAGTTTTGCTAAACAAGTTCTGACTGTGGTAAGAAAGCGTGTGATGTAATCAGGATCTAAACTCAACACTTTGGAAGAATACCTTTTGTCTATTTCAAGTCAAGTCAAGATTCTGGAAAGCTTCTTATGCAACGGTTCTAAGGAACATTAGTACAAGAGCTTATGATTGTGACTTATGCAAAGAATATTTGGAGGCCGTCTAAAGCTTTACTTTTGTTGTTCCAAGTTCTGAAGACTCAAAGACTTGGGTTCTGAAGATACAAAGTTTTGATCCTTCTACAACATGCTTCATCAACATACAATTTAGAAGTATCTAAAGATGAAGAAGATAAAGATCGAGACTAGGGATTATGTGTGATGGTGAGTATAAAAGTACAAAAGTACATTGTGACCTCTACTCTATATGGGGCGTAAGGACAAATATTTTTTGTATTATTGTCTACCAGTTTCACCATGACCTTTAGGAGCAAAACAATTGGTTTTTGTGTTTCTTATTCTACCCTACAATAGATCTTTTTTTCAGCTATAAAAATAGGACTTGGAAGAATTTTAAATCAATGAATCAGTTCTACAAAACTACCCTAAACCGTTGCACAAACTCTTTTAAGAGAATTTTTTTTGTATAGTTTTGTAAATAAACAAGGAGATTTTGTTTGTATCTTGCTATCAACACTTTTGTGTTGTTGTACTTAAACATTGTGTAATCTGCTTGTTTAGAAGCATATTTGTATACAGATCTTTGTAAATCAACGGTTGTTGATAGGTTCATTGAGAGACTCTATAAGTCTGGATTCTCAAGAATACTTTGGTTGCGGTCATAATGGATTTGTAATAAGGATCTAAAGACATTGTTAATAAAGTTGATCAAATTTATTGTGATTGTTTGTAATCAGGTTAATTATAGTGGATTATGTCCTTGTGTATAAGGAAAATTACCTTATGGGATGGACTGAAATAACTTAATTAAGAGTGAACCAGGATAAAAATAGTTATGCTCATATATTTTTATTCTCTTATTAACTTTGGATTTGAATTGCGAAAAAATTATATTTACTGCAACTCAATTCAAAACTCTCGTTTTTTATATTTCTCGCACCTTCATCCTAGAGCTTCTCCAATAATGACTTCAATAATGAGCGAGAACCATTTTGTTCGGGTAGCAATGAAACAACCTTCATCGTCCCTAATTCAAACACCTATGTCAACTTTATTATTAAAGAAAGATCCATCGATGTTACATTTGAGGAGACCAATCTAAGGCTTCTTCCACTTGTCACCCAGTTGATGTTTGAGTTTGGGCAATATTTGTTTTACTAGGCTTTTGGGCATTTCTTCAACCATCGAGTAAATGCATCGCTGGATTAGAAATGGTACCCTGAGAATCAATAGTCTGACTCCAAAAGTGATTATTCATGCTTTTCCATAAACTCCACAAAATAGTAGAGAAAATGGCTTGATGATCTTGATTAACAAACTACAAAAAAGACGAACAATATTAGTGGCAAAAGGGTGGTGATTATTTTGTAACTGCTATAAAACATGCCAAAGTCCCATTTTATTCCAACACTTCATACTCCTTGAACATTGAAAGAATTAGTGATTATTACTTTCCTCCTCTTCCCCGCAAATGCAAAATAAAGAAGGACACTCAACACCTTTTTCTTTTAACCGAACTCTTGTTGGCATGCAATTCCTGCAAAGCCGCCACAAAAAATTCTTGACCCTTGGCGGAATCTTCATATTCCATATTAAATCCAAATTCTCATCAATTTTAAGATGAGAGGTATCAATAACTTCATTGATGCAAAAACGGTAAGCATTACCAACAGAATAATTATCATTCCTATCATACTTCCCTACCATTTTGTTATTCTTTACTGCTTCAAATAATGGGGTATTGAGGACTTTTTCCACTGTTTCCTCCCCAACAAGAGAATGAATTAAAATTGAATTCCATTGTTTACCATTACAGCTAATCACGTCTGAAACTCTCAGACTAGCCATGATAAGTGTCAAATATGTCTATATTTTGCTAGAATTTATGGCTTTTAGTATTTATTAGTAGAATCTTTGATTTGTGTGTTATAATGCCGAAAAGTGTTGGATCAAGCCTAAGAGAATAAGGCACAAACAATGGAAGAGAATGTACAAAGCAAAGAAGCAAAAAAAAATTGTCATGGCAATTCCGCCGGGCGAATTAATTGCTTTAAGGTCACCAGGCAAGGACGGCGCAACTCAAAATCAGAGGACTTCCAGTGGCAAATTCTGTCAATTCCTCCGGGAAAATCCAGAGAGGTTGCTAGGAAATGAACTTGATACGGTTGAGTATGCTAAATCATTGAACAACTTCGTAATGTTAAGGGATCACTATGACAAGCCTTTTCCCCATATATTGAAATTTCATTCTTTACGGGTTCTTGTCTTGAAATATATTGAAGAAGTGCCACCTTCAATTGGTCATTTAGAATATCTTAGGTATTTGAATATTTCTTTTTAGTGGCATTGAAACTCTTCCTGAATCTATATGTAAGTTATGGAATTTGCAAATTTCGAAGTTACCCCATTGCAGAAGCCTCAAAAACCTCCCTAATAATTTGATACGCTTGAAAGCTCTACAACACTTATCGCTGTATTTATGTGGGAAACTATCAAGCTTGCCTCCTCAAATATGTTCTCACAACTTCTCATTCTTGAAATATCTGAATGTCCTATACTGTTGGGTTTGCCTTACCTTCCATCTCTCTGTAGTATTTGTATAGAAGGGAAATGTAACCAAGATTTACTCGATTCAATTCATAAACTTGGTAGTCTTGAACACCTTGGGCTTACCAATAATAAAGAGCTAATATGCTTTTCAGATGGGATGCTAAGAAACATCACTTCTCTTGAGGCCTTGACAATTTGGATGATGCTTTCCAACATGTAAATGCCCTTGAATCCTTACTTGACTCATTAGGAAGCCTTAGTTCGCTTCACAAACTATATATTTTAAATTCTCCAAAGTTGAAGCGTCTTCCAATGAGCATTCAAAGCCTTTCTAGTCTGAAACATTTACAAATTCACGGTTGCAGTGAGTAAGAGAAACGACGTGAAACAAAAACAGGCGAAGAGTGGCCAAAAATATCTCATGTTCAAACTATTCAAATTAGTACAGGTTTGTTCTTAAATCTGCTATTATACTCTACATCTGCTATATATTATTATGGATCTGTCACGGTTTTCTTTTCTTACTATTTCCTCCTAAGTCCTAACGATATAGAAGTCACAAAATTAGAAACAGCCCTTTTGTATGGGCCAATTAAAAACAGACATGTGTCTCTAGTAAATATTCTACTTACCGATTGAAGGAGGTTATTGCAACCAAGTTTCAGACCTGTTTCCTTTTTCCAACCTGTCATTTTCTTCTTTCTGTTTGCTTCTTTGAAATTTCAATCAAATGACTTTGATCATACATACATTAATAATAGTGGGTGGGTTGTCGACTTGACAAAGTCTATCCCAAAACATCTCCTACCACTCAATCACTCCTTGTTAATAATCTTGTTTTCTCACAATACTTCTTTATTTCTCAGCCAACACAAACAAACAGACTTTTTACCGTTTACATTCATTTAAGTTACAACTTGAAATATGGCTGAAGCTGTCATTGAAGTTGTCCTCGATAATTTGAGCTCACTTATTCAAAAAGAGCTCGGCTTATTTCTTGGTTTTGATCATGACTTTAATAGTCTTTCCAGCTTGCTCACAACAATCAAGGCTGCACTTGAAGATGCTGAGGAGAAACAATTTACTGACAGAGCTATCAAGAATTGGCTGCTTAAGCTCAAAGATGCTGCTCACGTCCTCGACGGCATCTTGGACGAGTGTGCCACTCATGTGCTGGAGATGGAGTCTAAAGGACTGTCACACAAGGTACAAAGCTCTTTCTTATTCTCTTTTCATCCAAAGCATTTCGCGTTCCGTTACAAAATTGCTAAGAAAATGAAGAACATAAGAGAGAGATTAGATGAAATTGCTGAAGAAAGGACCAAATTTCATTTCACGGAGATTGTTAGAGAGAAGAGAAGTGGAGTCCTTGACTGGCGCCAAACTACTTCAATCATTACTCAACCTCAAGTCTACGGAAGAGATGAAGATAAGAATAGAATCATACAATTTTTGGTTAGTGATGCTTCTAGTTCCGATGATCTATCTGTTTATCCAATAGTTGGTCTTGGTGGACTTGGAAAAACAACACTTGCCCAACTCGTCTTCAATCATGAAAGGGTAGTCAACCACTTTGAGCTCAGAATTTGGGTGTGTGTCTCGGAGGATTTTAGTTTGAAGAGAATGACAAAAGCCATCATTGAATCAGCAACTGGCCATGCTTGTGCAGAACTGGATCTAGACCCATTACAAAGAAAACTTCTAGATTTGCTAAAAGGAAAAAGGTATTTGCTAGTGCTGGATGATGTATGGGATGATGACCAAGAGAATTGGCAGAGGTTGAAATCTGTATTGTCATGTGGGGTAAAAGGAGCGTCAATTTTGGTCACCACTCGTCTTCTAAAGGTTGCAGCAATCATGGGAACAATACCCCCTCATGATTTATCAATGCTATCAGACACCGATTGTTGGGAATTGTTGAAACAAAGAGCCTTTGGATCAAATGAGGAAGAGAGGGAAGAGCTTGTGGTCATAGGAAAGGAGATAGTAAAGAAGTGTGGGGGCGTGCCTCTTGCGGCAATGGCATTAGGAAGTTTCTTGCGATTCAAAAGGGAGAAAATAGAGTGGCTCAATGTCGAGGAAAGCAGGCAATGGAATTTACAAGGTGAAGGTCATGTCATGCCTGCCTTAAGATTAAGCTACTTGAATTTGCCAGTAAAACTGAGACCGTGTTTTGCCTTGTGTGCACTGTTTCCCAAAGATTACATAATAAACAAGAAGTTTTTGATTGAGCTTTGGATGGCTAATGGTTTCATTTCATCCAATGCAATGCTGGAAGCAGAAGATGTTGGCAATGAGGTGTGGAATGCGTTATATTGGAGATCATTTTTTCAAGATATACAGAAAGATGAATTTGGTGAAATTGAAAATTTTAAAATGCACGACCTTGTTCATGATCTTGCTCAATCTATTGCACAAGAGGTTAGTTGTTGCATTACAGAATCAAGCCTATCTAAAAGAATCCTTCACCTCTCAACTTATGGTGAGAAAAAATCATTTGGGATAGTCGGTTCAATAGAGTTGCATGGAATCAAAGCATGGAGGACCTTTTTAAAGCCTCCATACAATTGTTCACCACCTCAAATACTAAAATGTTATTCTTTACGAGTACTTGACTTCGAAAGAAAGAAAGAGTTACCATCTTCGATTTTTCGTTTGAAACATTTAAGATACTTGAATCTTTCTTGGGGAAATTTCAAAACTCTTCCAGAATCCTTATGTACATTGTGGAACTTACAGATTTTAAAGTTAGATTGTTGTGGAAACCTCCAAAGGCTGCCGTATGGGTTGGTACAGTTGAAAGCTTTACAACATCTATCTTTGAAGTACTGTAACTCACTATCAAGCTTGCCTCCACATTTAAGGAAATTGGCTTCCCTAAAAACTTTAACCAGGTATGTTGTTGGCAAGAAACAAGGGTTTCTGTTGGCAGAACTAGGACAAATGAACCTTGAAGGGTACCTTTACATTAAACACTTGGAGAGAGTTAAAAGTGTGATGAATGCCAAAGAAGCTAATATGTTGAGAAAGCGCTTGAACAATTTGCAATTGAAATGGGAGATAAATGAAGAGTCCCAATCACAAGAAAATGTTGAGGAGATTCTTGAAGTGCTTCAACCTCAAACCCAACAACTTCAGTTGCTGACAGTGGTAGGATATACAGGTGCTTATTTCCCACCATGGATGTCTAGTTCTTCTCTAATTTTGTTAACTAGTCTAGTGCTCATTGATTGCAAAAGTTGTTTACACCTTCAACACTTGGGGAAACTTCCTTCTCTTAAGACTCTAAGTGTATCTAACATGAGTCATGTAAAATATCTATATGAAGAATCATCCAATGGTGGAGTTGCAGGAGGTTTCACAAAACTAGAATATTTAAGACTAGATGAATTGCCAAACCTAGTAAGGCTATCAAGGGAGGATATTGATAACATGTTTATGTGCCTTTCAAGGCTTCTCATATTTGATTGTCCTACACTGTTGGAATTGCCTTGCCTTCCATCTCTCAGTGATTTGCATGTAGAAGGGAAATGCAGCCAAGACTTACTAAGTTCAATTCATAAACTGGGTAGTCTTGAAAAACTTAGTTTCAAGAATCATAAAGAGCTAAGTTTCTTTCCAGATGGGATGCTAAGAGACCTCACTTCTCTAAAGATTCTTGACATTAATGGCCTTTCCAAACTTGAGCAGCTCCCCACTGAAATCAATAACATTAATGATATCCAGGAAATATATATCAGTGGTTGTGAGAACCTCAAGTGTTTGCCCGATGAAGTCTTAAATGGATTGCACTCACTTAAGAAATTGTATATTACAAAGTGCCAAAAGTTGAAGCTATCAAAAAGTTTCCAATACCTCACTTGTCTAGAACAATTAGTGATACAAAGTTGCTCAAAAATAGAAGGTTTGCCTGAGGCTTTACAACATCTGACTGCCCTTCAATCTTTGATATTGGGTGGTCTCTCAAACCTGGTATCCCTACCTGATTGGTTAGGAAACCTAAGCATGCTTCAAGATTTGAAGATTTGTAATTGTCCAAAGCTGACATGTCTTCCCATTAGCATTCAACGCCTTACTAGTTTGAAAACTTTGGACATTTTCAATTGCAGTGAGTTAGGGAAACGCTGTAAAGAGAACACGGGTGAGGATTGGCATAAAATAGCTCACATTCAATTCATTTATGTTGAAAACCATTGAATACACTTCCAAGGAGGGGGATCAGATGAATGTTGCTCGTATAGTTTTCATCCGTTCTAGCGTAAGCGAATAAGAGATTTAGGTTATTTCATTTTTATTTTTTTTATACTATTTGTAAGTTTTTTAAATTTGAAAAAAAAATTACTTATATAGCATAATAGAGTTAGATTTTAAATTTTTTGTTGTTGATAACGTAGATATGATATTCAATCACAATTTCTATGAAACTCAAATTAAGTAACTTCAGATAGACATACCCGAAATAATTCTTGTTTTGGTTTTTAAATCAAACTTCTATATGGTCGCACATCCCTTGCCACCTTGAAAGAAAAGTTGAATGGATTGTCTGATTTCGATAACAGACGGGTGACAAAGATCGAATTTTGGGACCATTATATTGATATACATGGTTGGGTGAAATACAATCTAATTGAGTTGAAGACCGATGGAGATGTGAAGGTCATGTGAAAAACATTTTATTGTAGGATAACTAAACGTTCGATCGAGTTGGATGCGGAGATCCGAAGATTCGTCGTCGACATAATCAAGATGCTGAAATGTCCAAAATCATTCCGTAGTGCCTAGATTTTTATGTTTAGTTGTTTTAATTTTTGTTTGTTGTATTGTTTTATGTTATGTTCATCATCGATTAGGAACATGTAATCACCAAAATATTATGCAATAAATAAGAAGCTTGTGTGTCACAAAATATACATATACCACAACAGGTGGTAGCCTCGAGGGTGTGATACATTATATACCACTCTAGGTATCCATCCTCACACTATGAAGCATGTTAAACCACGACTGATCTCTCCTTGATCTTACGCGCAGAGCTGATGATGTGACTCTGTCAACACCAGATAGAGTCTCAGAAACTGGACGAGGGATGCCCTAGATCAAACCATACTGTTGTAGACACCTCTCAAACAAATGTCTAGTCACATGGTTCTCCCATATAATATGCCCTGAATACAAAGAAGCTTCGTCAAATGCACAATGAGACTGGTGAGATGTATATGATGTCCAAACGACAACCTTTATGGTCAGAGCGCCAAGCCTCCTCTGGTACTCCATCAAACCTCTTAGAAAGGCTTGCTTGGCCTTCCATCTCCCCGCACATGGTACAGTAGCTAGGACACGCTGGATCTTCCGATCACATATGTGGGAAAAGTGCTCGTATATCCAACACTGCATAAATAAAAACAATCAAATAAATACAGCTAAATAAATAATAAAAACCATCAAATAAATTATAGTGTACATGTAAAAGGTTAAGGTAACTAGCTAGTTGTCTAGTGTCATTCTGAGTAGCAACTCCAAGTTTCGTGTATAGCATGGTCAACGCAGCCACTCCCCAAGCCCAACAGGAGTGTCAAGAATGCTGAACAGAGATAGGTAACGAACATCGATGTAAACTCTAATTGTATCTGTAAAGAGAGTACATGCACCCAAATGTAGCATGTACGCCCTAACGGTAGCCTAATACCTATGAGCATACACATGCTCTGCGTACCTCTCTCTAAGTCAAGACATCTGATAGTGAAATCCTCGGTTAAAGCTAAACTCCTCTAGTACATTCATCTCAGATACCTTTAAATTATTCATAACCATGTGCACCGCATTTGCATGGTTAATATGAGGAAGTGAGAATAATGTATTAGCTATCGTGATATGAAGCAGGGCATCGACATCTCGTCAACACGCTCAGCAACAATCTCTTGAACCTGCTCTATAATCTGTTCGGCAACCGGCTCTATAACCTGCTCAGAAATGAGCTCCATGACCAAATCAAGAATCGACTCCACAACAGGAACAACCTCTTCAATAGTCTGCTCAATCACAGGCACATCCACAACAGCAAGAGCATGTACCTCATCGATAGTAGAAACTCTAACTCCTTGACGGCAGGGTGCACGAAACTGCGCCTGCTGTTTAGCCATCCATTTTCGATGAGAACTTGTCGGAGGACTCCGTCCAACTCGTAACTCAGAAGCATGTGTCTCGTTAGCCTGAGCTTTCGCTATATCGGCACCCTGCCTGTAACAGAACCATTTTTGCCCTTATTCCTCACTGAAATAATGAATAAAGGGAGAAAAAAATAGGAAAATATGAACTACTAGAAATTTAGTAATTTTTGATATTTTTCAAAAAAGATTGAACTACTGTAAATTTTGAAATTTCTAGTACATGCTGCAAATCTTTTGAAATTTCAAAATTTTTAGTAAAGAAGGTAAATACTAAATCTGAAAATTTCAAAATTTCTAGTTAGAATATATCAGGTATTTTAAAATTTCTGGTATCGTTAGTGAATTTAAAATTCATAATGTGGTATTGAAAATTTGAAATTTTTGAATTTTTTATTTGTAAATTTAGCCTTTTCATTCTTTAGAAGGTGTCATGTATAATTGAAGGATGGCATGTTAAATCCTCACATTAATGTGTTCAAGATGAGACAAAATATTTCATTTTTGAAATTTTAAAATCAACATCTCCACTTTTTTGTAAAACATGAGCATCACTTATGATCTCGGAATAAACTTTCTTATTTGTAAGTGAAGGTGTGAACCAAGATTTGATGGTGATCATGTTGATTGTCTCTGCATCTTGCTCTAGTTTGACGAGGAAGGGAGAAATTATTGAAAACATTATAAGTTTTAAGTGTATGTTTGAATTGGCGGTAAAAAGAATTTATTCTAGTAAAATTGAGTTTGATATAATTGATTTTAAGATAATTGAGTTTAGTATAATTGATTTATGTTTGGATACATTTATGTAAAAGTGAATAATAATAAATTTTAGTGTAAAAATTATCCAGAATCAATTTTAAAGATAGAAACTACAAATTCTAGTTTCAAGTAGAATCAATTCTAAAGACATGATCAATTCTACTTTTAACAAATCAAACACTTTAAAATTATCCAGAATCAATTTTATATCTCTAGAATTGATTCTGATTTTTGTAAAAGTAGAACCAAACGTACACTAACTCATTGACAATAAAAAATGACTCATTTTAAATTTAAAATAATGCGTACCTTAATATGATGTTTTTATTAAAATTTTATAAAAAAGTTGCAAGGTTTTCAAGGACGTAGAACATTTTATATTAGACAACAATAGGATTAGATAGGTGTCAAAGGATGCTTTAAGTATAATACGATGATTTTATTTTTCTAATAACTTTGATCAAGTTCCTCCTAAGAGAGATCCACAATATTATGTTCTTCGTGAGGAAGTAAATTTATTAATCCATTTCATAGGGGAAGAACGCACCCCATGAAAATTCGAAAATATCAATATTAAAATTGGAAATTTATTTCTGGTTCGCACTCTATTTTGTTCATATTAGGCAAAATATGGTGTGGTCCCTGAAATTGTAAAAAATTGTACGGGAGATTAACTTCCGGTATGGAATCGGAAGTATAACTCCGATCATAGAAGCGGGAACATTGAATTGTATGCCACCTGAATATTTTATATGAAATCGGAAGTTTATTTCCGGTTTTGTCACGAAGCTGATTGCTATAAGCAGCAACCATGGTGATCACCACCATAACACATTTTCTCCTTCAAACCTCTCCAAAACCCTCTTCATTGTCAATCAATTACCCACTCCAAATCCATATTTTTTGGGTTCATCGTATCAGAAAAAGCTCGACAAAGAAGAATTTTAGGTAAATATCATCCTTTTATCCTTCATTCACGGCATTAATTTGTAACTTTTTGCTAAAAATAAGGTTACGTACAAAACAGAAGTTTATTTCCGGTTTCTAGTTGAACTCAACCGGAAGTTTATTTTCGGTTTTGTCTATGTTTTGAAATTATGCACCAGATTTCACTGTGATATGTGTATTTATAATTTTTATTATGTTACATAGGAATGGTGCACCCCGATAACAATCCTAAGTCGGATGTCACTGAAGGTGTATCCTCGATCGTAGTTCTGCCTCGCGTAATTATGGCGTCAATGTTCGTGAACATTTTGAAAATATTCAAGAATTTGAATTCCGGGACGATATGTTGCAGTGGATTCGTTTAGAGGCATGAGGTAGGATTTGCTACTATGATAGCAAGGTCCGATAGCGACACGGATAGAAGAAATGCCTTTGTTATTTTGACTTGCGAAAGGAGCGGAAAATATGTGGCTCGCATTCAAACTTAGAAACACGAGGAAACCGGTACAAGAAAATATGAGTGTCTGTTTCGGTTGCGTGGTTATCTCATGGACAACAATAAGTGGAAGTTTAATGTGATTAGCGGAGAACACAATGTTGATTTAACTCCAAAGTTGGTCGGTCATCCAATAGCATGTCGGTTACTTCCGGATGAGAAAATTTGTGTATCCGACATGACTTTGAATTCGGTACCTCCCAAAAAAATTCTTGCAACTTTGAAGCACAAAAGATCGGAGAGCACCTCTAATATAAAACAAGTGTACAATAAGCGCTATCAAACAAAGTTATCCCTTCGGGAGGATCGAACCGAAATGCAACACCTTTTGAAAGTTCTTGATGAGAAAAATTATGTTTGTAGGCACCGACGGGGTGATGATGGAGTAACTGTTAGAGACATTTATTAGACTCATCCTGATTTCATTAAATTGTTCAACACGTTTCCTACCGTTCTCGTAATGGATTCGACGTACAAAACCAACAATTACATGCTACCGTTGTTGGGAATTATTGGTGTTACATCGATTGAGAAGACGTACTCAGTTGGTTTTGCATTTCTCGAGTGCGAAAAAGAATATAACTTTGAATGGGCTTTAGAGGTGTGTAGGTCAATATTGAAGGACCAAGAGAATATGGCAAAGGTAATTTTTACCGAGCGTGATACGACATTAATGAATGTCGTTACAACCGTATTTCCGACTTCTTCCGCATTACTTTGTAGGTACCATATTACAAAAAATGTGAGAAGTCACGTTAAACCTGTTATGGGGTCAAAACAGGTAACTTGTGAAGATGGAAAGTTGGTAAAGTCCGGTGTTATTGTGGATAAAATCATGGCTGCATGGAATGATATTGTTAATGCATCTACAAAAGAGATGTATGGTGATTCTATTTACAATTCCGAGCGTTTGTGAGAAATATCTGAATCTGTTGAAATTTGTGGAGAGCACAATACTTGATCAGGTGAAGGAGAAATTTGTTTGTGCATGGACTGATCAAGTTATGCACCTCGGACATATAACATCAAATCGAGTTGAATTTGTGCATGCTTGTCTCAAGAATTGGTTGGCGAATAGTAAGGGCGATTTGATTACGGGTTGGGAAGCTGTCAACCATATGATCATGAACCAGCATAATGAGATACAAACGAAATTTGGTCGTAGTATCACGGTGTTGGAACACATGTTCAAGGATAATATGCTATATTCTAAATTGGTCGGTAACATCTCTCGGACGGCGCTTAATTATATCTTCCAAGAGGCCAAAAGAGCTTTAGCTGTGGGTGATGACACCTCAAAGTATGGGTGCACTATTTTGAAAACATATGGTCTCCCTTGTGCTTGTGTCATAGCCAAGAAGATGAGTGGTAATATCCTGATACGTATGGACGAGGTCTCTAATCATTGGAAGAGACTTAGTTTTGAGGATGACGGGAAAATGAAAAGTGATAAATCAAATATCTCCATCCGTACCGAATGGGAAGCAATACAAGCGAGATTTTTGAGATTCGATGACGCCACCAAACTCCACATCAAAGAAGAGTTGAGAAAGATTGTGTTTTCGGAGACCACAAATTTGAAACCACCCTCATAAAAACAAAAGGTGCACCGAAGAAGTCAAAGCCTACACCGGGCGGCAATTCTACTACGAGGACTCCTTCGTATTATGAACATGTTGACAAAGTATTTCCCGACACACCTACACCGAAATCTCAGAAATATGCTTCCAAAGGTGCCCGTATTAACAAAACACCGCCTACACCTACTCCATCAAAAATACCATTCATCGATCACATGTTGATTTTCATGCACAAATACGTTGAAAGGATCGTCAATATGGGTGGTGACAGTAATTGTGGCTTTCGAGTTGTTCCTTGTTTGATAGGTAGTCGTGAAGATTATTATAATATTGTGCGAGATACTCTGATCACAGAGTTGACGGAGCACAGAGAGTTGTACACACGTGTGTTCGGGAGTAAAGAGAAGGTTGAGGAAATACATCATGCACTAGTACCTGTTCAGGTTGGATGTACACCATAGGACAAATGGATGTGGTTCCCTAAAATGGGTCATCTCATAGCAAGTGCATATGACAGGGTGTGTATTAATCTGACAAGATACGGATTTTCGGAGACTTGCGTTCCTCTGCACACTATTCCTACACCAAATCTTAGTAATCGTATCATTTGTGTTGGGTGGATTTCAAATCCACAACATTTTGTTCAAGTCTACATGAAACCGGGATGCCCTATACCACCGACATCACCAGAGTGGATGCTTCATTTCACAGAACCATCGGAGACATGGCCGGACGAATTCATGGAAAAGATGCAAGAAATACAACAAGTTGAGGGAAATAGATATAGAAATAAATAGGGAAAAGTCGAAAGGGGTGCCACCGGTGGATTTATCCGACGACACTTTTTTTGGCTCTTTCAAGTAGTATAGGTAGCATTGTAATGTTAACTTCATTTTGATAATGTATTATGAGGTGGAAATATACTCATTTTTGTAATTTTACCACTTGCGGAAAATTTGAATATATGAGATTTTGGGTTATACTTGTTGTTTTCTGTTCTGTTTCTGGTTTTTCAAACTCAGTCCACTTACCGGAATTTAACTTCCGGTTTTGGTCTTAAGTAGGAAACTAAAATTTAACTTTTGGTTTTATCACTGACAGAAAGATAGGATTTCTATGGTCCATGTTTACATCCTTCTACTATAAAAATAGCCCTCCTTTTATAATTATTTCTATCACAACACATAAAACTAGATATGGACATGAAATTAGACATCACATGAATTGTTGGAGTTGTTCATTTTCCCGCGATATACCGTCTCGCGAATTCAAGATCACAACGTACACCCCAATTGAAGAGGTACGTAAAACTTTGCAGGAACTTGCTCCTTACGGCAACGGTCGAAAGGTAGAGAAGATCGAGTACTGCTCGCCATCAATCGACAATGAAAGGAATCTGCAGTTCATGAAACGTGAACTAAAGAACGACGACGATTTACAGGCTATGTGATCGGCTTATCAAAGTTTTCAGGAGAAAGTTCCAATCGAGCTAGATGCGACTTTATCAAGAACCGTCTATGACAATATGAGGATGTTGCAACGTCCACCCGGATATTGATTTGTAATGTTCGATTTATGTTTAACTTTCAGTTTGTATTTACTAAGTTTATATATCTCTATGTTAGACAATGAAATGAATTTTTCAGGTTTTATATTATGAATGAAATCGAAAATATAGTTACAGAACCGAAACTTAATTTTCGGTTTGGTTTAAATTTTATCAGATAGTGGTGCGCATCAGAAGTATATTTTCGATTTTCAAGAGCAATTAAAGAATTTCGCGCGGATGGATAAGAAGATCATGAGGTGGGTTAAGAAATTCACAAACGTTATACAAATTATTAGGAAAGAGTGTATAAATGAATTTATTAGAAAAGAGAAAATAAACGAGGGTATAATAGAAAAAATAATTCTAATAATACATTATCTTGGTTGAAAAGTTTTATGCTAAAATGATGCAACAGAGAAAAAAATATTTTATAAAGTCTGCTCTGTTAAAGATACTATAATTAAAAAATTTAAATATAATTAAATATAATAAAAATTATATTTAAATTTTCAAAATATTAAATACTACGAAATTTAAATATAATTAAATATAATAAAAATTATATTTAAATTTTCAAAATATTAAATGCTACAAATAACTTATTAACCTATGTCCTTTAAAATTTTGAATCAAAAAATAATTGTAAAAAAGCTTCTTTTTTTTTTATAGAAAAGTCAATATAATACTAATAAGTCTTTTAAAACCTTCACACAAAAAAATCCCAAATAGTCTCTTAACATCTCAATCAAATTAGAAAACTACTTTTGAAAACTATCATCTACATATAAGTTTTAAAAATTTTGATTTTTACTTTAAAAAATTATGAAAAACAATACTTTTAAAAATGGAAACTGAGTAGGACATCTTGACTATTCCTCTAGCCACCACCTAATTTTTGTTGGGTATTTATTTAACGTTTTTAATGACTAATAGAAATTCTATAGCAATTAAAAGTTAAAAAACATCTAATATCTTCGAGTCTATTTTATTTTACATTATGGATGCAGTTTTCTTCCCACAACGATACCTGTTATAAAAATTGATGTAAAATTATTTTCTAGTCTCTAAAACCTGTAACTGAAATAGTTTATTGGATATTATTGATTGTTTGAACCATCCATAGCCCACAATGCAGCTGCAAAGCAATGCATTACAATCAGAATGCCACACAATATCACGGAAAACAGCAAAGATGTGAAAATATAATTAACATATGTCCATCTGTTATGTATATTCATCTACACACAAGCACAATTAATGGAGACTATGATGTTGATGAATTGATTTTGGTAAACCTTGGTCGCATTTTCCTCGTACACACATATCATTCAAAGATGGAAGGCAGGGCAAGCCGGACAGTTTAGGACAATTAGCTATTTGAAGTGAGGAAAGAAGTGGGAACATGTTTTCTCTATCCTCCCATGATAACCTTTTCAGGTTTTGAAGCTTCTCCAGCAACAAAAATATCAGGTTTTGAAGCTTCTCCAGCAACAAAAATTCTAGTGCTACGAAACATCTCACAACTCCATCATTTGAATCATTGTCTATGTACATTATATGAATCATGTTGGATATTGTTAGCTTCTTTAGAGATGGTAGCTTCCCCAATCGTGGAAGGTGTAAACAACTCTTGCAATCTACAAGTTCTAAAGAATTCAAATGTTTGAGAGACGGACTAGACATCCATGTTGGAAAAAGTTCACCTGTATATCCTTGCACACCCAAAGTTTGAAGTTGTTGGGTAAGAGGTTGAAGCACTTCAAGAATCTCCTTAACATTTTCTAGTAATTGGAACTCTTCATTTCTCTTCCACGACAATTGCAACTTCTTCACATGCTTTCTCGACATATTGGCTTTCCTGGATTCCATTACACTTTCTACTCTCTCTAGGTGTTTGATGTAAAGATCTCCTTTAAGGTTCAATTGTCCTAACTCATCCTTGGCAAATTGGCCAGTGGTTGTAATAAATCCACACCACAATCTCCCTTGGCCGATATTTGACAACACTGCTGAAGAATTATGCCAAAAGCCAAAACTTGTGCAAACAAAAAGGAAGAATGAAGAAGTGAAAAGTATGATAGACTCGGTAAATATCAACTAGAGCAAAAGAAGTCAAATATTGCAAACTGGTGTACCAACAAAAGTCAATGCAGTTAGAATTCTCAATCCCTTTGTCCCATTCCAAGCATATTGTCATCACATGAAAAATTCAATATCATAAAATCAAGGTAACACAGAAGAAGAAATGCACAACTTCAGTTCAACTTTGAGCTAATAGTACACCGGCGAACAAGGAAGAATATGATGACTTTGCAACTTTTGAAGATCCAAACAGTAGTTTCATCCAAGTCTGCATTATCCAAACAGTAATTTCATACAGCATGGTTATAATTACTCACAAAAATAACCTGTCACGTAATCACCGATTTAGAGACTCATTAGAGTATTCGGTTTTTAAATTGGTCCTGCAAGGACTGTTGACTAGGGCATGACTTTGAGGAAATATAAATATATTATGAAAAAATTCAAGTAAAACATCATAAATATCTCAAACACTTGGAAAACTCAAATAGGATCATCATATCTTAACTTTCATTCCTCATTTTGATGCAATTTCACTTTGTTTAAAAGTGTAGTCATAATGTTAAACTTGATACATTTTAAACAACAAAGCCCACAAACAAGAACAACACTCATCCTATTGATCAATTTTTGTGTACACCATATTTTGAAGATGACACCAGATCTGTAATCCGGTATCCTTCCTACATATATATTTACAAAGCATTGGATTTCAGAGTCCACCAAAATCAAGCTAGAGACCACTTTCCAATATCGCAAGATGTTATACTTCTAGAAGGCTAACCAAACTATTCCGGTATTTAGAGATTTCTTTCATGTGGTTCAAGCCAAGGAAAACCCAGGAAATCAAATACCTCCCTTTCTGTATTCAATTTCATATTTGCAGTACCTTTTGTGCCCTGCAAAATCAAGTGAATCAGAATATAATCATTTTAATCTTTTTTCATAATTAAAAAAGCCATACCCGTTTGCCACCAGAACCCTGAATAGCTGGAAACAACCCTGTATCATCAAGCCTAAATCCTTTAGATTCTGCTTGCAACCTCAACCTGCACCCAAACACCCACAAGGAGGAAAAGCAACATAACTCATCAACTATAGGTCATAGAGAAATCAATGAAATAGATATATACATATGATATTCCATCAAAATTGTAACAGAAGCATCTGTTTTTTAAAGGAGAGGCAGATGAAAATGCAACATCGGTAGCTTTTTAGGAAATATATCTATTTGGTTCTGCCACAATGACAATGGAAAGTTCAGTGCAAAAGGAAGCATGCATACCTCCTATTTAATACATCATTTCCGGTCCAAGCTACAAGTCCAAAAGCATATATGTCTCTTGGGTATACCTGCCAATACATTAATCCATCACATGCACTTCTGAAATGTCCATAAATAATAAGTCTGGATATTAAAACTTGGCTAAGCAATAAAGTATAACGGAAAATATGAACAATAGAGTATCACATTTAGATTTTACCATGGTATTCAATGGTTAATTGCCAAGTATTTGCTAAAGGAGAGAAATTGGAAAACATTACCACAGTATGAATAATCTCTGACGTATCATATGAAAAAGCATGCAAGTACAACTCTACAACAAAATTTACAATGCTATATATTTCAGAAGTAAGGAAAACTAAATAAGAATTTTTTTTAACTCCCAGCAGCCTTCATCAGTCATTCTATGAAGAGATACCATATATCACCTTTAAATCAATACGATGCCGCAACTCCCGTCCAGGATAAGTGCAAAATCCAAAGTATGTGTCAACACCAGAATCAGCGCCCTGTGTGCATATATGGAAAGGTTACTGCATAAACATCTACCAAAGTGACTTACACAAAAAAATATCAGTTGAGATCGAATGAGTAAAATGTATGTTTTTAGCTATAATTAATTATATTAAAATCAAAGGAAGATAAAGCTATGTAAAAAAGGATGACGGTTTATATCAGATTCACGGTGTATATTACAAATAATTACATGCTCCAGATTTTAATATTTGCAATTTTTGCAAGTTCTAAATCCAAGTACACACTTATTTAGGATAATACCAATTAATGACTCACAACGATTAACTGGAACGTGTAGTCAGCCAAATAAAATTCCATGTGTAGACAAAAATCAAAAGCCAACATTACCTCTTCACTGTGAGTACTGAAAATTAAATCCTCCCTAAGGAAATTCATATCCTTTAAACGCTTTACAAACTTCGGCAAAAATCCTTTGTGACTGCAATACAGGAACAAATCTAGTTAGCCTTTCAGCATGAGAAAAAATATTGCAAGTAAAAGAAAAGTGTAGAATCATAGTTGATCACATTTTCATATGGTTTATATATATTTTCAAAAACTGAGATGGAAAGGAACAAAAGTCAAGGAAGCTACAGAAGTAAAAGCGACATGTGTGTGTGTGTTGATTGAAATGCATACTTTCAGTTGAATACAGTATAAACTGCAAATTTCCCAATGAATACGGTAAATAAAAACCAAGCAATACCTTGTTCCATCAGGATGTGTTATAATGATATCAATGTCCCCACAAGTAGCTTTCCCGCGTCGATAAGATCCTCCACAAATAATGATAGCCTAAATGAATCAGAAGCTCAGTAACCAAGTTTTTAATGTAATGCTTCAATTCTAACTGAGGGGGCAAAAATATAAATATTTCAAAAAAAATTGGGTAAGGGAAAACTATTAACTATTTGTCCTTGTTGTTACAGCCTAGTGGGGCTGTAGGATATTTTATAAGGAATCTCGGGTCCCCCTGCCCCGCAAGTGTGTATTTTAGTATGTGTTGCCCACAAGACCAATAGTAAAAAAAGAATTTATCAAAGTGGCACTAATGACCATTATTATTGTTCAAACTGCTATTTATGAACAAAATCATGAAGTGCTCACCCCAGGTAAAATATCCTCCCCAACTTTCTGCAAAATTTGTTCCATCTCTTGAACCTATCGAATCAAAAAGAGAACAATGATTTTAGGTAAGATAAAACAAGTTCATTTTTTGGGAAATAATAGCATATAAAAGGTGCCACCGGACAAACCTCGTGGCGTGGAATCCGTTGCCTGATATCATCAAAGTATTTCAATCCTAACTTCTGTGCATTTGTAAGTGAATCATCATTCCTAAGATCGTCTAATGTACGATGTCCTTTGTCATACAATTTCAGAGCTGTGGCTGGGCCTACACCCCAAACTTCTCCAAATAAAGATATTGTTTGCACCTATAGTTGAATTGAATCAGATAAGGTACGAGATTGCAAATTAAATGTAAAATAACATACAGTGTTACTATTTTTGGAATATATGCTATTGCCTATATATATATATATATATATATATATATATATATATATATATATATATATATATATATATATATATATATATATATATATATATATATATATATATATATAACTAACCAATAAAAGATAAGAATAACAAAATACAAATCAGTAGGACAGTAAGTTATAATATTAAATAAATATGATGCAAAAGTATTTAAAAAGGCTAAGTACTTAATACCTTTTCATCAGTTTCAAAATGTTCTAACTTCGATAACTTCCCAGTAGTGATTATTTCCTGAATCTGAACACAGTAAAAACAATTGTTTGTCTATTACCTGACCCAAACAAGTTGCTCAATGAGTACAGAGGAAAAGGCACATGTCTTATTAAGGACCAAATTCAGATGTTTATTTATAATATTAACAATGGAGAGTCATTCTTTAACAATGAAAAAACTCAATTTTAAAAAGCTGATAAAAGAAGGTAGTAATAAGAAGCATAATTGAATATTTGAACCTAGCTTTCTAAAAATGGAAAGAATCATAGTTCAAGTCCCTAACATAGCACTGCACCTAAGAGCACACATCTCAGAGGCTTCACTCTTCAATGCTTCATTCAGCCTTTTTCAGGCCGGCTCCTATGTAGGTAGCCCTTTGTGAAATACCAGAAACCAACCCCCGAAGCTAGGTTTCATGGGAGAATAACCAAGACACTTGCATAGTCCATCGAGCGCATCGTAGTACTCAGGGATCATAATACCCAAATCCCAACCAGACAACGGCGATCATAAGATAGTTAAATGTTATTATTACACTAAAGATGGATGACATTTTAGCTTAGGAGGATCTTATAGGAGAGAAGAACAACAGAGGTATTAGAAACTATTCAGAAACTTAAGATAAAACTTTCATTCAAACTTCCAGTAGATAAGCAGTGTAAGAAAAAAGAGGTTCCTAAGTTGAGACAAAATGTCTAGTCATAAATTCACTTACATGATCCTTCATTGATTTTCCAATTGACGGGAGGTTTTTTATCTGGTCTGCACTTTCGACTTTAAATGGCAACTTCTCAATCACTGAAATAGCCTTGTAATAGCTAAAGGATCTGCGGTCCTCACCCAATGCTTTCAAACATCATTAGCACAATAAACGAACTTTAGAATAACCGAAAATGAAAGAAGAAAAACAGCAATATGTAGGAGTTATATGAGCCTTATACCTCTATATATGTTGACAAGTTTCCCAAATATCTCTGTAATGTTCTTGTTTATATCAGGTGGACAGTACGGCAAGGATGACTGCAGTGAGCTCACCGTGATAGATGAGTTTCAACAAGGCATGAAAATTAGAGTGTGAACTTAAAGATAAACAATATTTTATAAATGCATTAGACAGCACTAGCTATTGAGAAAAGATTTATTTTTTTGTCAAAAGTTTATTCTATTCAAAGAATTTAGAAGAAAGTTTTGGATGAAAAATATTTAAAGCAAATAATCATCAACGGTAGGAATGTGGATCTCACTGCCTCATTTTCAGCATCAGGGTGTTGTTGTCTTCTCTCTGCATTATTTAAACCCTCATTTTCACTGTGACTGTTTGTCGTGCTTGTTGATGAAAGTGATGCGTTTTCTTTTCTATCTTTGCTACTTTCAAGGTTTACAATTTCGGTATCCTCAGAAGAAGATTTGATCTTCTTATTTTGCAATTGCTGAGGTTCACTAAAAATGCTTCCATCAGTTGGCTTGGGATCTGAAGACTTATCAAGTTTGTTTATACCTTCCTCTTGAGGATCCAAATTCAGTAAATACAGATCCTCAGATAATTTCGCCCCTGACTTCAAACTTTCCTCCAGCCATTGATATCGGAGAACTCTCTGCAAAAAGCATCATCAACCAATAAAATGAAAACACATAAAACCACATTCATACCATAGAAATAGAAACTCACAATGTGCACTTCAAAGGTGAGTAAATTGAAATGATTAAATGCAAGTATATGTGTAGGGTCGGCATATTGTCAAACACCTTACAGAGTGAAAGTTAGAGGTTAAAAAAGCTGACCCCTTTAAAACGTAACAAGCGGTGGCTATCCAATTCTTGAAGAAGGGTTTGAGAGTCGATAGCGAAAACATGAGTAACCCGTTTGGAGAAGCGGTCCTCTATCACAGCCCCCATTTGCATCATCCTCTGCTTCCAAATCTTACACAGAAAAAAGATACAAAATTTGGAATTGAAAATGGATAATAGAAAGTGGGTTTTGAAAATATAAAAGGTTAAAGTGTTAGTTTTAGAACCTGTAATCGACGAGCTTGAACTCCTTTGGAGACGAAGAAGACAAACATTCCTTCGAACATTCCGTGAGGATCAGATTGTTGCTTCGTTGCAGGTTTTGTCTTTGGCGCCATTTTGATGAGTTCTCTTTCTTCTTTCACTCCTTCAACGTTGCTGCTTCTATCAGAAGCCAAGGATGTCTTGTAATGTTAACTACACTGTGAGTGTCGAGCCACGTGTGTACACGTAGATAAATTATTGTTATTTTAGTAACACGTAGATAAATTAAAACAAACACTATGGGAAACTATTAAAGTCAATAAATATTTTAGATTATGTTTGAATATTATAAATTAAATGAAAAAATCAAATTTATTTTCGTATTCCTCATCTCACGGGCTTCCCAATGAACCTGTTGGATTTTTGTTTGGAGTGATCTTGCCATCGACCACCGCCTCGCCTTCTTCAAAAGTTGATGAAGAAGAAAAAGGGTAAACGCGTGTGTGTTCTGGTGTTTTTAATTTTTCCATTTTCCCAATTTTGAATGTGCATTTTGAATGTTGAGTTTCTCTTTGTAGGTTGCTTTAACTATTCATCTTTTTGAGTTCATTTAGATCTCTAATATTGAAAGTTTGTTGTGTTACCTATTTGTTGGTTATATCACTTATGTATTCAGGATGCATTTGTGAGTCTGTAGCAAATGTTGAGTTGAAGGGAAGCAGCAATATGTTATGGTGTATTTTATATGTTTATGGTTTACTTGTTGTTGAGGTGAGATTTATAATTTAAATTTTTTAATTATTTTTACATATTTATCAAAGCTTTAATTAGTTGTAAATGTATTAATTTTGTATGCTGGCTAAATTTATCAGACACTAATTTCAATATCTCCTATCCATTCAATGACGAGCTCCAAAACATAACTATAAAGGGAGTCCGAAAAAATGTGAGTTTTGATTTTTATTTTATATTTCATATACTCACTCTGTATTTTATTTGGTTTGATGCTTTGTATTTACTGTTGCTCTTTGCGGAGTTTTACATATTGGATGCAAAATCATGTGTTCATGTTTTGAAAATTTTGATCACCAAAATAGATACTGAAATTGATGAATGGAAAAGGATCTTTTGTACCTTCAGAATGAATTTGGCCTGAAATG
Source organism: Vicia sativa (assembly GCA_021764765.1). Lineage (NCBI taxonomy): Eukaryota > Viridiplantae > Streptophyta > Magnoliopsida > Fabales > Fabaceae > Vicia > Vicia sativa. The sequence continues at coordinate 132,000,228 of CM038792.1, read as the reverse complement.
AAAATGAACACTGGCCTGAAATAGATAAATTGGAAAATGAACACTGGCCTGAATTTTGTGATATGCTAGCAGTTTTGAATATTGGATGGATTTGATTTCATGTTATTTGTTTTTTTACTCTAATTTATGGGTTTTTGTCTTCTTATTCTAATATTTTTTTGACTGAGGATAAGATTTATTTGGAGGTACTAGACAATTGTCAGGCTAGGCCAAGGTTCAAGTTTAGTTTATCTTTTATTATATAAAACTACACATAATTCCAACGTAGCTAACTTTAGTTTTTTTATTTGGTTGGTCTCTTATTAAGACTTAAGAATTGTTTAACATACTAATACTGAATGGTGATATGTGAATGAATGGATATATGAGTTTATAAGAGAACTGATACTAATAATTAGCCTTTTTAACTTTGCTTATAAGTAACATGATGTTCTTCGACTTAATTGCCTTCAGCCATTGACCTATATAAGTTACTTTTAAAATATGCTTTTAGAAATATGAATGAGAATAATATTTTCAGCTTATAATTAATGATAGCTCAGCCTTAAGTTCTATACAACTAACTTATAATCCAAGTGATAAACCATCACAACAAGTAACTAATGGATTACAAAATTCTTTAACTTTGATAAGTATAAATTGACTATTTGTAATGCTTTGTTCATCATATGATGTTTATGTGTCCAATTTTGTCTTGAATATTGAAATATGATTGTAAATTTATTCGATTATTGGTTAATTTTTGGTGATTATTTGTGTGATATGTGTGGTGATTATTGCAAAGTGATCATGTTTAGGAAATAATTAAGTAACTTATTGTATGGATTTTGAATTAATCAATTATCAATTAGCATTCTATAGATTACCATTTAAATTGATTTGTATATCCAAGTTTCCATTAAGTTCTTTTAGACGACATATCCAAAAAATTGCTTCCGCGTTAAAACTCTTTTAAAACAAATTTAAATTCTAAATTTGTGTCTAGAATATTTATTGGCATCTATTAAAGGAATTCCATGTCGGGCCTCATTGTTACTAGATACCAGAGTTGAGCTCCTCACTAACTAAAAACAAAGAAGAAGAGTTGTTATGCTTGCTCCAAAAGAACATGGATTTATTTTCCTAAAGCCCCTCATATATGTCAGCGATACACGTTGACATAATTTGTCATTGTCTCTCCCTCAACATTACTATTAAACCAGTCATATAGAAAAATAAAAAGATAAAAGAAGAGAGGCAGATAATTGTCAACAAATAGGTGAAAATAGTATTTATGAAAGGAGAATATCATAATCAATTGCAAAAATCAACTCGATGATAATGGTATTTTTTTTATCAATTCTATTCTTATACTAAAGTGAGTGATAATTCCTTTACAATTGCAGTTGCTTTGAAATTTGAGGAGCAATGTCTTTGAAGTGAAAATTCAAAGTTATTAACTTCTTATATGCCTCTAAGAAAAGGTGAAAATCATGACATGGATGAAAAGATGGAACATTTTCAAATCAATGATGTAAAAGATGGAAATTTTGATATGGATGTTCATTATCTTTTACTTGGAAGGCCTTGGCAATTTGATAATGATATCACTTATCGAGGAAGGGATAACGTGGTGATGTACACATGGGGCACACATAAAATTATTATGGCTTTTATTTTTTTACTTTGATAAGAATCTAGGAGGAAAGAAGTATAATTTCTTGGTGATAACATAGTGATAAAGAGCTTGACGAGACTATTAAAGAAACTAAATTTTTATGTCCAGTAATGACTAAAGGGGTGATAAGTGTTGTAAAAGGAGGAAACAACAATTTTAAAATAACTACTACGGATCCTAAAGGATTTCAAGGATTTGAACGCTCATGAGCTACCAAATGATTTGTCTCTTATGCAAGATAAATGTGCATAAGTTTTCAATGTGAAAGAAGATGTGATGGTGTTTCTATGAGGATGGGTTTCTAGTTGATACTCATAACAAGTTGGAGGGCTTCCTGCGTGTCGAAGGAGAAACCGCGCATCAGAACGGTTCGGCAGAATTTGTGCAAGTTTTGCATTCAATATCAGAATGAATCGGATTATATCTTTTTGGAAAAGGAATCGGCTTAAGAGTACAACTCATTATTTTGTAGTGAACTATGACTTTTTAAGTCATCTAAGTTCGCTTCATGCGTGAAATCAACAATTTACAATTTTGTTTTATTTAGGATTTGGTTCTATTTAGAATTTGATTCTATTAAGGATTGATTGTATTTTGGATTTGATTCTATTTTTGATTTGATTCTATTTTGGATTTGATTTTGTTTTAGATTAAAATATGTGATTTTGTTTTAGATTAAAAGGCCATTAAAGTCTCCTTAAACCCATTATGTTTATTTTATTTTATGTATTGATAGAATTTTGTCATGGCCATAAGGATTATCTTTCATCTTTTATTATAATAAAATTAGAGTTTTTATTTTTATTTGGGTGGATTCCAAAACTTATCTGACAGATTTTGCACTTACAATCCCGTGTTTTTATTTAAAGTTTAGCGTTTGTTATTTCTTTAAAGTTTCTGACTCCGTCAAATTATCTCCTAGTGTTGTCTTATGGTCGTATATTTCTATAACAATCATATGATCTGGATCATTCACCCATAAACTAAAGCTAAAAAATTTAGTATAAAGCTAAAAAATTTAGTATAAATAATGAGTTTCGCACGCTTCTCAAAACACGCAAAACCTTCACAAATTTTCTCTTTTCTCTCTTTTTTGCTTTTAGTTTTTAAAGCACTTTTTTTTTCTTTCTACGCGTTGAATTTTTCGAGTATTTCTATATTGTCTTCAAAAATATTTTTCTTTGAAAAAATATCTACAAATATTAGTAGGTTTCAAGAAAATTACTCTTCTCCAATAAAATTATTACAAGTTATCTTGATTTCATATTTGCAAATGTATTTTAAAATGGTACTCTCTATGTCTCATAAAAATGTCATATTTGAGTAATGCGTTGTTTTGAAAAAAAATAATTAAATGTGTTGATTTTAATGATAGAACGAATATTATTTATTCGAATATTTTTATTAATTGTAGTAATAGAGTAGTTGAATAAAATGAAAGTTAATAATATATAAGAGTATCCTAGTGAAAAATAAATATGAAAATCCTAAGGACATATTTAGTATTTTTCATATTGCATTAATATTGTATAAGGACAATTATTTTGAAAGAGAAGAAAAATATAAATGAGATATTTTATGAGATGGAGTATATATAACAATAATAACTCAAAAAGACAACGTTTTTCAAATTCCAACACTTTATGTAGTTGGCAATATCTAATTTCAATTTAGCCACAAATGTGGAAGATTTCTAGCAAGTCTAACAAGATTCAAAAGGACAAATAGTCATACAATCACATAAATCAATCTAAGCAAATTCACATTATTAGTTGATGAGAATAACCATTCTAGTAACCACTTAAATTTCCATTCCTATCTTTCTTCATCAATTGATCCACAAAATCATTGATATTCTTATCAGAACTACCCCCTTCACTAACAGCATCCCTAGCTAACTTCTTCCATTCCTTCACATTCCTTCTAATCACTTCACTTCTCTCACCTTCCATCACAACCTTCAGACCCTCAACAAACTCACCTCTCTTCACAAGACCATTCTCATCTTCTTTTGGCCTCACACCAACTTCCCAAATCTCCTCCAAAAATTTAGCATCAGGTAATTGATCAGCCCATTGTGGCAAACACACAACAGGAACACCAAGACTTAAACTCTCTAGAGTTGAATTCCAACCACAATGTGTCACAAAACAACCAACAGCATCATGTGCCAATAACTCTAGCTGGTTACACCATGTTACAATTATACCCTTTTCTTTTATCATATCTTTGTACCCTTTTGGTAATTTTCCTTGCTCGGATTCTCTTAAAACCCATAAGAAATTTACTTCACTTTGTTTTAATCCAAAAGCTATTTCTTCCATTTGTTCTAATGTTAAAGAAACCATGCTTCCAAAAGAAACATATGCTACTGATTTAGATGGTTTTGTTTCTAACCAAATCATGCAATCTTCACTTAATGGCTTCCATAAACTTGCTCCATAACCTTTGTCTCCTTTGATTCTCCCATCTAAGTAATAAGAAGGAACCATTGGACCAATTAACTTAGCAGGAAACAACTCAGTTAGCCCTTTCACCACCTTCAACACAAAAGAAGAAAAAAATGCCAATCATCAAAAATGAATTTAAAAAAAACAAAAATAATGTAATTTCAACTATTGACACCAAGATATAGTATTAAAAAGAAACTATTGACACAACAATATAAAATAAAATAAAACTTGATCTTATAATGGCTCAAATAGTTGACTTTTGTTATAGTACAAAATAAATCATTTTTTTAAAACTAGTTTAGCTGTCCAAATTCATTCTTTAAACATGAATAAGTGAAAGATCGTGAGTTTAAATTATCTCTGCAATTTAATGTTTCTACATAATTATCAACAGAACTATTTAAAATATAAGTAAATAGTTAAATTGTAATGAGAATCTTTACCTCTCCTTCTAAGGCCTGAAAGGTGTTAACAAAGGTCCAATCAGCAAGATTGAGATTAGAGAATTGACTCAATTTCATAGCCATATAAGCAGGGTAACTTTCCGGAAACCTTATAAAACTTGGAAGATCTCTACAATTCAAAGGAGGAAGACCAGGAACAATCAAAGGCAAATCATCTACCGGAATTTCAATCAAACCATGATGTATACGACAGAAAATGTTACAAACAGCAGCCGAATTAGTGAAAAAAGCAGCACCGTAAATCCCATGTTTCTTAGCAACATCAAGAGCCCAAGGTAGGAAAGAATCGTACACAATGCACGTGATTGGGGTGGAAGTTTTCTGGTGTTTTAGAACGAGGTTGGAGAGTGTTTTAGAACCGTTGGATTTGAATGAAGTGAGAAAGAGTTGAACATCGTTGGCTTGGGAGAAACCGGATTGGTCGAAACCGTCGGAGATTGGTTCGACGGAGATGTTTTGTGCGGTGATGGATTGAACGGTGTAGTGAGTTGTTGCGAATGTGGTTTTGATGTTTTTGGAGAGTAAGCGTTTTGCGAATTGAATCAAAGGACTTATGTGACCTTGTGCTGGGTATGGGATTACTAAGACATGAACATTGTTGTTGCTGTTGGTGTTGTGACTCTGTACAACCATGTTTCTGTTTTGTTTCTCTGTTTTATGTTTTTGTTTTTGTTTTTGTGTAATGAGATGTTCTCAAATGCTGTTTATATAGTATTATATTGCATGTGGTTTATTATATGAACCAAAAAAATGGTCAACATCGAAGGTGATTCTAGTTTGCGTAATTGTTTTTGATTTATCAAACCAACCATTTGTCAACTTAAAGCAATTTAAATATAAGCTTCTCTATAAAAAATTTAAAAATAATGTCATTAAAGTTACGGCAAGTTGTCAACTTAACCGCCTGTGGATCATCTCCATTGTACTTTTCACTGATTTCTTGTCAAGTGTTAATCATAACCATCCATGTCTATTTCTCACTTTTTATATATTGTCAAAGCATTAATTGGATGGTCATGGGAGAGAATCTGCTCCCCAACTTAACCGCAATTTAAATACAAGTATAGATACTAGTATACTTTAAGATATTTAAACTTTAGCTTATACTATATCTCTCCCATATAAATATAAACTGTACTAATGAAAATGTAAATTATTTTGTTGGAATATTAAAAATAAGGAGGCTAGTTTGAATTCTAAATATTCATTTATTTATTAATAAAAGTGATCGTACCTGACTAGAAGGTGTCTTGGCCCAATCTGCAACGGTGGCCCAAAGTGGAAGAAAAGGGGGGTACCTGCAAGACACTCCGATGTCAAAGTAAGTAGAGGCAGAGAGCAAGCAAGTGAGAAAAGAGTAAGAATGAGATACGACCTCTCAGTGAGAGGGTATTTATATTTGGGCCAAGATCCGATTAGTGGGAAGTCCAAGCCCACTAGCGGATTGCTAGGGGCTGCGTGTGAGGAAAGGCGTGGCCTCCTCCCTAGATTGTCGCCCGAAATTCGGGTTTGTTGCGGTTCACGGAGACTTAACGATTAAGAAACCTAGTCAACAAGGTCCGATAATATCGGGGGGCACGTGGCAGTCGAGGACAACTGGGATCCGTTGGACCGGCCACGTGCCCGCGTGCATTCCCGCCTCCAAGGGCAATCGGGCTGGGATCTTGGGCGCCACGTGCCCCGCGTGGACATTCCCCGTTTTCAAGGCGATTGGGCTGGGATCTATTGGGCCTAGGCGAGGCCGATCGAGCAGAGCCCCAGTCTTTGCTCTGGCGGAGCAATGACTTTGAACCGGGAAGGTCCTCGGCGGAGGCGCTCACCGATGGCCTTCGCCCGGGTAGCAAACAGCATCGCCGCGATCTGACCACGGCGCGCATTCGGTCGCTACACTCGGGGAGATCCGCGTGGGAGCGTCGGGCAGTGAAGCGTCGTGTCAGTTCAATGCCACTTGTCATTATGAGATGGAACTTTTGGCGCCTAAAGGCGTGACCTTTCGTATGCCCTTGGGTTTTTGTTATAAAAAGGATTTTTAGGGTTTCATTTGTGCATTCTTCCCTGATTTTCCAGCCAAAAAGCTCTCGAACGCAGAACCTTCCACAGCTTTCAATCTCAAATTTCTTGACATGTCTTCGACTCCGAAAGCAGGTAACATCCTTGATTCTTTGATAATCTCCTTTCAATTCGTGTTTTAGGATGAATTTAGGATGAATTTAGAGTTTATCTTGTATGAATATCGCGGGGAGGAGATTGAGTGTCGCGGGGAATTTCTTGCATTTTGCGGGGAGAGAGTTGAATCATGCGGGGAGATTCTTGCATATAGCGGGGAGAGAGTTGATTATTGCGGGCAGGAATTAGGATGAGACGGGCAGAAACTTGAATGCCACGACCAAAAAACACGAATCTCGCGGGGAAAGCGTTGCACTTTACGGGGAATTTTTTATGGTCGGTTGATGAGTATGTTGGAGGGGGTAATCCGCGTGAGGTCCTTGTGAGGGGGAGAGCTGTGTCTGCTCGTTTCTGCTCGTACGTCCGGGCCCCTCGCCGTGTCACTTGAGTCGTGGTGGAGGGGTGGATTTGATGTCCTCGAATTCACTTTTCTTTTTGGTGTCGGGATCGGATATGTGGTGGCGACGAGGGGGCGAGCGGACCCCGTCGAGTAAGGCTGGCGCCGGACCTCTCCTGGGTCGCGCCTGAACCAAGGAATTTTCAATCGGACTTCTCCACCGATTCGTCCAATGCGTTCAACGAAATCGAAGATTTAGACGAAGGAATCGAGGGTTCCTGGGTCGTGCAAATCCCTGGGCCCGGAAGGAGGATCTGTTCGTCGTACTCCTCGACGAGATTTCCCATGTATGAATTTGCATTCCGGGAGGCGGGCTTCCGCATGCCCTTCACTGGGTTTCAGACGGGGGTCTTCACGTGGCTGAACCTTGCCCCATCACAACTCCATCCAAATGCCCTGGCCTTCATGCGGGCATTTGAGATCGTGTGCCGCTACTTGGACATAGGGGTCACTCTTCCCCTCTTCTTCCGCATCTTTCATCTGCAGCGGCAGATGGTCGGGGATAAATGCGCCTGGGTCTCGTTCAAGCAGTCCTGCAAACTCTTCAGGTCGTACCTGGACTCTGTTCGGGATTTTAAGAAACGGTTCTACGTGATAAAGCCCGTCATGAGAGAGGCTGAGAACACCCTGTTCGAGCGGACTGCCGCGATTAACGAGGACGGACAGGAGGTGGAGAGGATATGGGCGAAGTTCCCCCTTGAATGGGATAGGGGGCATTACGAGCGGTTTACTCCGTGAAGCCCGAGAAGATGGATAAGGACGACCAACTTTCCTATGGGAGGTTGGAAAATTTTGTGAAGAGCTTTAGGCCGGCCATATGTGTCGACCGGGAGGGAAGCGTGCTCCTCGACTCCAACGGGGAAATCGAGATAGCCCGCGATACATCAATACCAAGGCTCTTCTTGACTGCGAGTCCGATGAGGACGCGTTGAGGCTGTTAGGTATTTATTTGGAAATTCATAAGGGGAGTTGCCCGTGTATTGGTGTGTGCTAACGTTTTCGTTTGTTTTGCAGATAAGATGGCGGCCATGGAGGAACGCATGCTCAAGCTGCGGCCGAAGGGTCCTCGGGTGACTGCCAAGGATCGAGTCGTCGACCTTCAACGCTCATCAACACCCTTCTCCACCTCATCCCGACCAACCGCTCAAGACGGAGGTGAGCGAAACAGGCCGGGACCTCGGTATCAACCGGGATGCCTTTGTGTGCCCCTTGCTCGAGGCAACTTTTGAGGGAAACCCCCGGTGGTCCAGGTGGCGGAGAGGAAGATGATCTTGGGGCTCGACCCGAAGGTGCGGGGAGAGGGCCTGAATGCTGATGTGTCTGCGGTCATCCGATCGAGACCTCGCTGACCCTAAGCGACGAGGTGGAGAATGCCCGTGCTCAAGCCTCCAGAGCCGGCGGGCCTCGCCTGAGCGGACAACAAGGCGCAATGGAACGATTGCAAAGCTCGGTCGGACACCAAATGCGATGATCCGCGGCCGAGTTGAGGGAGATGAAAGAGGGGTCCCTTGTCGAGAGAAGGACCGGTGGCGGTGAGGTCAAGTTGTTGAGGGAGCGACTCTGAAGAGCAGGTTTCTTTCTCGGCGGTTGATTGCGGGTGAGGGTCTCGAAGAGGACACCGTGGGCCGACCTTGCTTTGGCGGGCCGTCCAGCAGTGCGGTGGTGAACCACGGGTGGTGACTTCGATCGGACCCTTTCACCGCGTGGTCGACGGGAGGTCGTGGCTCTGAATGATTGTTATGTTTGATTTGTTTGGGCTGCGAGCATTATTTCGCTTGCGCCCGCTTTAGAATTGGCATGTGCCCGTTTTGGATGTTTGTTATTTGGGTCTTGTGCGGGACTATTTAGCGGTCGGTGGCCATTTACTTATCAGTGCTTTATTTACCAATGTTTATACTTTTGTTAACTGTTGTTGTTAGTCTCTGTATGCTATGCTCGACCTTGTTATACAACTGCTCGACGTTGTTATCCCTGGCTTGCGCGCTAGGTTTGGGGGCTTGAGGCCCCAGGCGAGGATATGGTCGTGCTAATAGACCACATCCTCCGGGCGTGGACCATCCGTCGCGAGCCGGACATCCTGCCAAAGGTGCAAGAAAGACCTGCGGACCTCGATCGAGGGTTCCGCATCGAACGAGGTCCCTACTTACTGTAGTCGAGTAGGTCCCCGTGTGTAAGCGGCTTGGGGCGCGTACGAGCACCATTCTGCGACCCAAGGCTGAGCTAAATCTACGAGGAGGAGTTTAAGGGCCACAAGGCGTTGAGCACGTGGTCGTCCTAGCTCAGCTGTAGTACTATTTGAGCTTTGTAGCGTTCCAAGGTCGAGGGAGTTGTACTCCGTTCAGATTTTCGAGGTAATACGCTCCCGTGCCCGTTTTTGCTCGGACACGATATGGCCCTTCCCAATTGGCGGCCAGCTTCCCCTCTCGAGATTCTTTTTGATTCCTGCGGAGGACCAGGCTGCGGACTTCGAACTCGCGCTTGATGACCTTCTGGTTGTGGCGCAGTGTGATCTGTTGTTTTAAACGTGCTTCCCGTAACGCCGCGCCTTCGCGTATCTCGTCGACTAGATCTAGCTCCCAGCGCCTCGTCATTCGCTTCCTCTAGGGAAATTAAGTGCGCCTTGACTCTCGATTTCGCGGGTATGCCTCTTCACGTTAACGGACGGGACTCTCCGTCGTAGAATGGGAGTTGTTCGGTATGCCACAAATGTGAAGTTCTTCTACCCACCGCTCTTGGCTTCCAAGTCTCACTGAGTCCTCGCAGGACTCGTTCTCGCTTGGCCGTTAGTGCCGGGATGCTCGATAGATGTGAAGTGGTGCTTGGTGCCCACCGTACGAAATGCGGAAGTTCGATCGGTGAACGTGTCCCGTTGTCCGTGACGAGGGCTGTGGAATGCGGGCAAGGACGTTCGTTTGTAAAACGAAGGATGTTAAAGGAAGTGATTTTGGCAAGTGCCTCGGCCTCATCCATTTCGTGAAGTAGTCCACGGCGACTATAAGGTACTTGTTTTGGTAAGAGCCTTGTGTGAAGGGACCGAGTATATCCATGCCCCACCAGTTGAAGAGCCACGGGAGGTGAGCGTAGTGAGCTCGTGGGGTAGCGCGATGTGCATGTCGGCGTGGCGTTGGCACTTGTCGCACTTTTTTACGTGTTCTTTGGCGTCCTTTTGCATGGCGGGCCAATAGTAGCCGGCGCGAAGCGAGCCGTCCCGGTGTTATGCGTTAATACCTTCGTGAATTTCGTGAAGAATGTCGGCCACCTTGGCCTCCTCGGGGCGGGGAATGGAGAAGCCTCCGATACAACCTACGCCGAGGACGGCGTGAGCATGCAGCGTTGGTGGCGGCGGCTTCCGTTGTCGTGCAAGTCCCGTGTGAGATAGTTGAACACGGGGTCATCCAGCATGCATCACCGATCGCATTTCGTCGAGTGTCGCGGACCTCTCTATGCTCGGTTGGCGAGTGTTTCTGTATACAGGCGGTTCCCTCCTTTCTTCTTTGTGCTCGCGAGCTTGGACAAGATGTCCGCGGGTGTTACATTCGGGGGCGTGTTTCATCTGCGCTGTGAAGCCCTTGAGTTTTTCCTTTACAAGGCGAGGTATTCAATAAGTCGTTTTTAGCTGGTAGTCTCAGGGACTTGAGATCGACAGTTGGGAATCGGTGAATATCTGGATGTCTCGGCGCCTATGTCCTCGGCTAGTCGTCCATGATTCTGCGATTGTTGGGTTGGGAAGGCGAGTTAACGAATGCTTGATTACGATGCCTTCTTTTCGAGGAGGACGGCGCGCTTCCTATCGAACTTGAGGCTCCGTCAACGTGTAGGATCCATCATTGCCGGGCGCTGCTCGTGGGCGTCATTTTAGCGAGGAAGTCGGCTGGCGCTTGCCTTCAGGCTTTCCGTTCTTCATACCGTATGTCGAATTCGAGAGAGTTCGAGGACCATCCGTTCGTCCGCCATGTCCGGACGGGCGAGTTGTTTCACGGGTTGTTACGTGCACGGCGGCGTGGGCGAGGAAGTAGTATCGCAATCTCCTCGCGGCGGCGGCGAGCGGCGCGACCGATTCGCGATATCGGTTTCGCCCTTGAAGGGCTTTGCTCGTGAAGTAGACGGGTTTTTGCCCGTCATTGGTTTCACGTATGAGTACCGCGCTTACCGCTTCATTGGACACGGCTAAGTACAAGTATAGTGTTTCCCCGACCTGTGGTCGCGAGAGAACTGGCGGTTGAGAGAGTGCTCGTTTGAGGTGTAGGAGGGCTTGCTCGCATTCCTCGTTCCATTCGAAGGTCGGCCCCTTCCTCAATAGTTTGAAAAATGGGAGTGCATGTTGTGCCGATCTTGCTACGAACCGGGATAGCGAGGTTAGCATGTCGTTCAAGACTTGAATGGACTTCTTGGACCTGGGTGTGGGCAGTTCGGAGAATGCCCGACATTTGTCGGGGTTGGCCTCAATCCCTCGTTCTGTAAGATAGAAACCGAGGAACTTGCCGGCCTTGACTCCGAACGTGCACTTCTCCGGGTTGAAGCGCATTCTGTGCTTCCGGGCTTGGTCGAAGACTTTCGTTAGCCGTGATGCGTGATCATCCTCGGCTTGGGATTTCACGATCATGTCGTCCATGTACACCTCGAGCATGTTGCCGATCTCACTTCGAAACACCTTGTTCATCATTCGTTGGTAGGTCGCTCCGGCGTTCTTCAGTCCGAAGGGCATTACGATGTAGTAATAGTTCCCCGACTCCGTCATGAAGGTCGTGCAGGTCCTGTCGGCCATGTCCATGGGGATCTGGTTGTATCCTGAGTAAGCATCTAAAAAAGAAAGTAATTTATAGTCGGCCGAGTTGTCGACCAGTCTATCAATGTTAGGTAAAGGGAAAGCATCTTTGGGACATGCCCTATTGAGATCAGTGTAGTCAGCGCCATTTTCCATTAGATTTTTAACAAGTACAACGTTCGACAACCAAGTTGAATACTTGGCTTCGGAAATAAAATTTGCCTCTAGGAGGTCTTTTGACTTTTTCCTCCACCTTCTCGGAGGCGCGCCTATGTTGTACTATGGCCCTAACGGCTGGATCTATGACGATGGGCGACCTCGTGGTCAGTCGCATTTCATTGCCATGCGAAGAGATCTGCGTTTTCGAAGGCAAGCTACGAGTTGCTTCTTTGTCGGGAGGTCGGCGATCTTGGCGCATTCTGGGATCTTCTCAGGGGCGAGCTCGAACTCGCCGTCGAACGGGTCGGAGTGGATCTGCGTCCACTGCCGTCGACTTCGTCCGTTGTGAATCGGTGTCGAGGTCCACCGTTGGGGCTCGATCCTCTACGGTTTTGGGAGCTCGACCGGGCGTTGTCCGCCCTTCCTTCTTCTGGCGGCGCTTTTGGGTCGACCAAGGTCATCCTCGGCGCGGCGTTGTGGCACCTCTCGCGGCTTTGATGTCGCCGAGATGGCAGCGACGCGTCCCTTTGGTGTAGAACTTGAGCTTGGATGGGCGGTTGAAGGTGCTGCGAGTTACGCGGTCGTTCGCCCAAGATGGCGTTGTAAAGTGGCGATCGATCACCGAGCGGACTTTGACTGTCGCGGCGGCGTCCTCGCCGAGGTAACGAGGAGCTCGACGTACCCAAGGTCGGGACGTGGAGCCGTTGAACCCCGGTCGGATCCACGTATGGCGAAAGTGAGACTCGTCGGTGGGTGAACAGTGCGTGTACATGGCGTCAAGTGCGCCTCGTCGACCGAGATTCTGGACTTGAAGTTGGCCATTCTTGCCTTGATGAGGAGGGATATGGAGTTTGGTGCTCCTCGGAAGCTCCTCCAAGTAGAAAGTGATCGGCTCGGACTTGCCGGCTGAGGCGAGACCTCGTTGATGGGGCCTTGTCGATCACTCGTCGAATTTTCTTTGGCCGAGTTAATGGATAGGGCGTCGCCCGGAGATGACCATGGCGAGGGAATTCCTCCACGGGCGTGGGTGAACATAGGGCTCGAAAGTCCTCGGGCCTAGTTACGAGTATGCTATCCGGTAGGGGCGAGTCCCCTGTCGGCCCTCGTCCTCGGCGTCTTTAGTATCTCGGGCACTTCGAGCCTTCGGTTTCTTGTATTGTCCGAGTCTCCCACCTTTGATTAGTGTCTCGATTGCGTCCTTGAGGTGGACGCAATCTTGATCAATGGCCGTGACGGTGATATTGACAATATTTTGTCTGTCGGCGCCGAGTGGGTTTCGGCGTCGACCCTCCGTCCACGAACTCGATGAGCATTCCGCTAGGATTCGCCGCGAAGCGTCGGTGGTGTGTCGGTGAAACGTCCGGTGGGCCTCGCTCGCGGGATTCCGGGCTTATCCTCGCTGTTTTCATCCGGACGACGAGACGAACACGCCTCGGTCGTCGGTTATCCGTGTCGGTGGCGTTCCCGAACCTCGACTCCTCGAGTCTCTGGCGTTGGTCTTCCTTCTCCTCGTATGTGATATAGGCCCGAGCCTTGTCGAGGAGAGCATCGAAGGTGGCCGGGGTTCGATGCCAGCCTTCCGAAATCCGTCGGGAGGAGCCTCTTTCCAGTAGTATCGCTTCATCGGTCGCCGCAGGGAACTTGTATAGCTTCCCTGTTGAAGCGATCAATGTATTCTCAGAGGGTTTCATCGCTTTTCTGAATGATGGCCTCGAGGGAGGCCTCGGTCTTTGGATGCCTGCGGGAGGTTGTGAATGTGCTTGTGAACTGAGCCTTGAGTTCCCTCCAAGAGTGTATGGATCCCGGGGGTAAACTTTTATACCAGTCCATCACTGTTTTTCTGAGAGTGGTGGGGAATAGCCTGCATTTGATCGGTCCCCCAACGTTGAGGTATTGGAGCATAGCCTCGAAACCGTCGATGTGGTCGATGGGATCGTCGACCCCATCATAACTGGCGAGCTGAGGCGGTTTCTCCATTCTTCGAGGAATTGGGGCATTCATGATGCTAGCGGACAAAGGACCGCGTGGGTCGTCCTCGTCGCTCCGATGGGAGGCGCGGCGGAGCGGCGTTGATCTTTAGGCGGTATGCTCGCTCTTGGTCCTTCTAGACTCGTTGGCTCTTCGCTCACGCCGGGGCGGCGGGGTCGTTCCTCGGGTTGTTCCTGGTTTTGTCGTTCTGTCGCGGGTCCTCTTCCTCGGGAGCGACGTGTCGGGCTGCGTAATCTATCTCTCTTGTTCCTCCGCGGGGGAGTTTGAGAGCGATGTCGTCGAGGTGATGGCGACCATGAGTCTGGTCGTCGACGTCTCCGCGGTGATCGGCGGGAGGCTTCGAGAACATGAAGGCGTTCCCCAGGTGAAGAGCGGGAGGTTGGTGTTGTTGATGGTCGCGAAGGGCATGGTGGGATCGGGGTGGCTTCTTGAAATACCGCGGGTCGGTTGTCCGACGGCGATGCGATTCACCGCGCTCTTCTCCTCGATAGGATCCGGTGGAGGCGGTTTGCCCATCGCGAGGATCTCCGCCGAAAGATGGTGTCGTTTTGCTCGGCCACATCGTCGCGGGGGCTTTACGTTGGTTGCAGGATCGGCCATGACAAACCGAGTTTTGGTTTGCTTTGGTCAATGAATGAAAGGAGACGGAAGCAAGATTCCACGACGCCACCGATCGTACGACGAGAAGGTGTCTTGGCCTAACTGCAACCCAAAGTGGAAGAAAATGGGGTACTGCAAGACACTCGATGCCAAAGTAAGTAGAGGGAGCGCAAGTGAGAAAGAGAGTAAGAATGAGATACGACCCTCCGGTGAGAGGTATTTATAGCCCCGGGCCAAGATCCGATTAGTGGGCGGTCCAAGCCCACTAGCGGATTCTAGCTTGCGTGTGGGGAGAGACCGGCCTCCTCCCTAGATGTCGCCGTCCGGGTTTGTTGGTTCGGAGACTTGCGGTTAAGGAAACCTAGTCAACAAGGTCCGATAATATCGGGGGGCACGTGGCAGTCGAGGACAACTGAGATCCGTTGGACCGGCCACGTGCCCCCGCGTTGACATTCCCAGCCGTTTTCCAAGGGCAATTGGGTCTAGGATCTATTGGGCCTAGGACGAGGGCCAGTCCAGAACAAAAAGATTAATTTTAAACTATTATTGTTTGATAAAAATACATAAAAATATATATATATATTGTCAATTAATAACGATTATGTGTTTTTTTATATTATATTTTTATTTTAAATTTTGTTTTAATGATATAATAGAATATTAATTTTTTATTAAATGACGGTGTAAAACTATTGTATTGTGTATATTTATTAAATTTTAAAAAAAAATATAATTTAATATAATATTGCTTGAGTTGCTTTTGACAAAAACAACAAATTCAATTTAATATTTATAATTTTTTTCATTAATTTACTAGCTATTTCTATTAAAAATTTCTTATAAAATAAATTACATATATCGTGACTAATTATATTAGACTTGTGAATTGTGAGGTGTTATTTTAAATTTTTTGTTATATAATATTAATATAATAAAAATTATATAGAATAAATTATGAGTACTTGTGGTGTATTTCAAATTAATAAAAAAGGTATTTTGGCGAGTTCAAATTGCCAAATTAAGATTTAATAAAATAAATTGTCAAATCAAGGTTAGAGGTAGTAGTACTAGTTTAAGGAAAAGGACAGAAAATGATTTAAGATTTAGTTGATGGCATAAGCAATGAGGTACATTGGTGACGAGGTAATAGCGACGTCATAGTATTCGTCATTGGCAAGTGTGATGTTTCGGCCATGTGTTCATCATGATTCATAATCTGAATTGGGACCATTGGGTAATTTTTTTACTGTTATAACATCCTATTACAAGTTATTTTTGTCTTTCTAATATATTTCTTATTTTACCATTTTTTATTCTACCATTTGTTCAAATAAAAAAATATAAAGTAGAAACTTCTGCCTATTCAAAGGTGAGCCTTTGATTCGTGTAAAGCATTCGTCCATTATTTCGGCGGTGCTTTGCAAAATCGTTTTGTTAATTAAAAAATTAAAAAATAAAAGAAAATATATATATATATATATATATATATATATATATATATATATATATATATATATTAAAATAAATATATAAAATAAGTATTTAAAAATAATATTTTAAAATATATAAAAATTAAAATAAATGTGAAATATATTAATAAAAGAATATTGTCTTCTATTATTTTATTATTTAAATACAGGTCCATCAGTGTAATTGGTAGATACTTTGATTATTTTATTATTTTTGTACACGACCGTCATTGTAATGAGAAGAGACTTTTATTATTTTTATATTTAAGTACATGTCCGCCACTGCAATGGGCGACGATTTTTATTATTTTAATATTTAAGTACAGGTCTGTCACTGCAATGGACGAAGACTTCTATTATTTTAATATTTAAGTACAGGTCCGCTACTGCAATGGACGAAGACTTCTATTATTATTTATTTTTGTACAGTTCTGCCACTGTGATGGACGGAGGCTCTCATTATTTTATTATTTAATAATTTTTGTTGTGATCTATAAATACCATTGATGTTGGATTATCTCCACCATACTTACACACAACTATTCACTTCTCTCTTAAAAATGTCTTCAACTGACAGAGAGTTCCCAGATTTTCCATACATGAAAAGAGATGCAACATTGATTTTTTCTCCTGTAAAACCTTCGATGAAGATCAAACTACTTAACACGCAGAGATTAGAGCAGCTCCATAGGCACTAGTTCCTACATATGGACATCGTGTTCAGTTGTGTCCCAGGAGACGACACAATGCACATTTTCTCTCCAATTTATTAAAGTTGTCCATTTCTGTTGTAATACGGGTGCTTACTGGATGACATTTTGTATTGCGCCTCATGATTGGATTGTGGCAAATCTGGTCTCACTCATAAGTAGGTCAATACGCATCTAACAGTAGAACTGGAAAACTTGTGTTGTAAACCCCAAATAGGTTAGGCACCTTGTAAACGTCAGCCAATAGAAGATATGTGTCACTACGCACCACAGAACATGCAACGATAACATGTGAACAAGGGAGGCAATATGCTTGAAACTTTCCGCAGTCACACCAACGATCGCTCAAGTTGACCTTATAACGTCCCATAGGCTTCCCCTCACTGTGGTCAATGGTTTCCTTCTCACTAAAAGCGTTATTATTGTAGTAAAAAACGCTAACCCGATGCGTGGAGGAGTTGGATGTTTCGTGTTTCATGACCTTCACGCATTGCTCTGTAAATGATTGGCCGGAATTCAAAATTGCACTCCATATTGCACCCTTTTCAGCAAAGAGTGTTCCCATCCTATAATACGTTGCTTGTACCATTGTTGTGATGGGTAGATTATGAGTGACTTTGAATACAGAATTCAGTGACTCGACAAGGTTCGTTGTCATGTGCCCTCAACGACGACCATCATCAAATGCCCTCGTCCATTTTTCAATTGGAATTTTGTCTGTCCACGCCAAAGCATCGGGGTTAGCCATGCCAATCTTTTGACGATAATACCTAAATGTTGGTTGGTTTAACACATACCCTGTATGGTTTAAGAAAAAAAGTGTTAACATTATGGTGTACTAATAATGTTACATAAAACGTGTATAAAATAAACTTACCCATGTTGATCATTGTTCTCCGGAGGTTTCGGTCCTTGATTTTCTTAACAAAATTCTGCGCGATATGTCTGATACAATAAACATGGACAGATGGAGGATTATGCCAACCATTTTCAGGATTGTTGTATGTGCTTTTGATAGCTGCATATTTGTCGTAAATCAAACACAGATCAGGTTGGGGAGCTACATGAATTCTCAAGTTCTTTAGAAATAACCCCTAACCATCTGTCGTCTCACCTTCCACAATGGCAAAGGCAATTGGGAAAATATTACTATTTCCATCTTGTGTTACCGCCATTAGTAGTGTACCCTTGTATTTACCATATAACCATGTACCATCAATCTGTAGTATAATCTTGCAATATGCAAAACCTCATATGCATGACTGAAATGCCCAAAATAGTCGATGGAATATTTGTTTTCCTGCAACAAGAGTTTTGTCATCTGTACACATCGGAAGTGTTTGCATATCTATCATTGTACCTGGAACAAAAGCTTGAAGTGCTAACAAGTAATTTGGAAGATCGTTGTAAGACTTTTCCCAATTTCTATAAACTTGTTCGATTGCCTTATACCTTGCAATCCATGCTTTCCTGTAAGTTAGGGTGTATCTAAATATAGAAACAATTTCATTAACACATACGCTCACCTTGGTAGAGGGATCTTGTTCAACTAGAGGCATTAATCGACCGCTCATCAAATGAGACCTAAGTTGTCGATGATCTTGATTAAAGATAATTGTTGAACAACTGTGTGGGGGGTCCAAGATTCCTATCTCCCATAGCTCGCTCCTTTTCCTATACGATGCCACCAGACAAAATTTGCAACCACTACGCTTACAACAGATTTGATATCTCTTCGTGTTAGAAACTAATACCTTGAAATCAATAGTGTGTTTCATGTAATACTTGGATATCGCAAGCATACAATCAGATTTTAAAAAATTTGGACGAAAGGTGTTTCGCAAGTTAACTTGCGAAGTGAACCAGGAGAGACTTCGTAAGTGAACTTGTGAATTTACCCAGGATAAGTGAATTTGCAAGTTAACTTGCGAATTATTGTCTCATTTGTTTTTAAATTAGTATGCTAACAATTGTAATAGTTTATTTCAGAAAAATGGCAGAAAACGACAACCAGATGACACGTTTGAGACACGGCAGGCAAAACCAGACAACGTCGGCTCGTCGAGAGCGAGAGCTAAGGGCAAGGGCACAAATTGATATATCATCTCCTTCCGCACTGTCACGGAGGTGTCGACTCCATGAGGCGTCTTCCTCCGGTGCACATGAGGAGTAGGTACCAGAGGTAGAGGTACCGGCGAAGGAGGTCCAAGACGCCCAGGACGCCGAAAATGCTGAGGTCCCAGACGATGGTGTTGAGGAACCTGCAGAGGTGGGTGATGATGACTATCCAGGAGGGCCATATGACAAATCCCTCCTGATTTATTATCAGGACCATACTGCCTGTTATGTTTGGGGTGGAGAGGTATTATAATATTTATCATTAGATTTCAAATTATTTATTTTCCTTTACTGTCCGTCCTTTTTATTTATTTTCGTATATTGCTCGTTCGTGTTATTTATTTATTTTTGTTTAATTTCGTATACTCTCCGTTCTTTTTTATTTATTTTTGTTTGATTCTAATGTTTCAGGAAAGGAATGCGTTGAAACATGTCAATCACTCCCGTAAATTTTTTGATCTATATGCTCCTAAGACTTAGTGGTTCCACAGTGCTATCATCGCATTCGGTCTTGCCGGATTATTTAGTACTGATTACGGTACCATTAACACTAGCATGCAGTGTGCTTTTGCTGAAAGATGGCATAAGGAGACGTCATCTTTCCATTTTCCAGTTAGGGAGTTAACGATCACCCTCGGCGATGCCGCCTGCTTGCTCTAACTACCTATCAGAGATAGGTTACTCAACCATGCCAAGATAACCAGAGTTGATGCGGTTGAGTTGATGGTTGAGTATTTAGGAGCTGATTTGTGCTAGGCTGCTGAGGACTACGACTCCACAAAGGGGACGCACGTGAGATTCTCATACCTAAAGGAGTTATATGATGAGCACCTCTGTGAAGCAGCTCTTGCAAAAAGAACTGCACGGGCAACTAGGGAGCCTATGGACGCAAATATTTTTGCTTAGTTCCATCGTGGTTGTGTCATCCGGTTTTTTCTGATGTACCTGGTAGGCACGTCCGTCTTTGTGGACACGAGTGACCACTACACCGATGTGGCCTACCTGAGATATTTTACGGACCTGTCTATAATCCGTGACTGGATCTGGGGTGTCGTTGTTCTGACCTACCTCTACCAGAAGGTGAATGAAGCTTGCAGATGGAGATCGAGGGCACTCACTGGCTCGTGCACACTCCTCGCAATATGTTTTTTTATTTTAACGATAAATTTTAATTAGTTTTAATTTATTTGTACTTACACACTATATTTTTGTTGATGTAGAACTGGATTATATCATACTTTCACCGGATCCATGGTTACACAGTAGATTTCGACTATCAAGAGGCAATATAATGTGCTTCCTTACCGGGTGTTCCTTGATCGCACCAACCATGATGACATCAACTGGAACCCGTTTGAGGACTACATGGAGATTGTCCCCTTCGATACCATCTCGTTATACTTTAGGTGGCTAGCCTGTGGGGCTAACATGATGGCCAGGTATCTGCCCGAGCGGTGTATGCGCCAGTTTGGCTTTGTACATATGATACCCCGATCTACTTTCCAGGCTGCTCCGCGATCTCCTTTTCAGGCTGCTCCCGACACCATGACACAGAAGGCTCTAGATGACGTCTTCCAGGATTGGGAGAATCATCTCGTGCCATAGGAGTATCGGTTGATACGGGCATCCTGTATTTGACACTGTGTGGAGGGGTACGCGGCATGGTTCTTTAGAGTGTCGCACCCTTACATGACACCGAAGGGTGAAAGACGTCTGCCGAGGCTAGTACATGAGGAGCTCTTGGAGAACGAGCAGGTCGAGGATGATCTTGTCATTGATCTACTGCTCATATGTCAACGTATCAGACAAATTGGACAAAGAGGCGTTGGATGACAAGATTATCGATGGAGGCAGACCCGATGCAGTTGCCGTGGGGGAGAGGATGGTCGTTGAGGCAGAGTGTGTATTGCATTACCGCAGACAGAGGAGGGCGTGGGGGTCAGGATTAGGCATACACAATAGCCTTTATGTTTTGTTATTTGATTTTGTTTGATCACATTTTTTTTGGAACAATTTATGTAATTTGATATTTTTGACATTTTTCTCCTTAATATTTATAACATAATAATATTTACATGATTTGCGTATATAGAATGTTCCTTAATTGAATTTCTAAAAACGGAAACATAATCCGAGTTATAGTAAAAAATCATAGTAGTTTCAAACATGATTTAACACATTCAAAAAAGGTTTCGTAAGTGCACTTACAGATTCACCTTTCTGGAGGAATTCACAAGTGCACTTACGAAACATTTCCTGAATGTGTTAAACCATGTTTAAATGAATAAAACGTAAAAAAAAAGGTGAATTCGTTAGCGTACTTACGAATTCACCAAAAAAAGGTTAATTCGTAACTGTACTTACGAATTCACCCTACAAGGTGAATTCGTAAGTGCACTTACGATGGACATTTATTGTTTTTCAGGGGTATTGTAGAAACCTATTAGGTGGGTGAAGAAATTTCCATATTGATTAAAGATTCTCTTTCTTTTAATTCCGTCTTTTTCCAATTAAAATCTAATATCCTTTAATGTGGCAGACAACTCTCGAAGCTACTTCTAATAAAATGGCCAAACATGAGAGAGCGTATTCTAAAAATTAACATATTTTTATACCATTTATCTTAGATACTTTTGATTTTCTAACACCAAAAGCAGTTGATCTTTTACAAAGAGTTCAAAAGTTTATGAATAACAATGTTGTATCTCTTAAATCAATGGATGTAGTTTTTGAGATTGATTTTTGGATCTAAAAAATAATAGGGCACAATTTATTGTCCTCTTGTCTTTTATTTTATATTGACATAATTTTTCAAAAACTTAAATAAAATAAATTAACATATTTTTTATACTGAAATTCCTGGCAGCAGATACGTGATGTCACAGAAAATGTTATGACACAGTATCTGACACACTGTTAACAATTCACACAGTAATTTAAACAACAGTAAATAACACAATCAATTGTTTACCCAGTTCAGTGTGTAACTACACCTACATCTGGGGGCTACCAAGCTAGGGAGGAAATTCACTATTAGCAGTATTAATTCAGGAATAAACCAACCAGTTTATCTCCTTCACTTAAGATCTACCCAATGCAACTTCAATCTAAGTCCTACTTAGACCTGAGTTCCTACTCACTCCCCATCAATCACAACAGTGATATCAACCTATTGATTAATTGAATTGTGAAGACACTCTTCAATAAACATACTTGATTTTGCTTCAAAGCTTTAATTAAGAGACACAACACTCGTGCTTCAAAACTTTGAGTGATAAACAACCCTTACAACCAAATCCTAGTCCAAGACACTTATCAAATGATAATTGCTTGGCTCACAAGAATAACTACAATACACAAATTAACAGTCTACTTAATCTCTTAACTCAGTAAAGGCGCAACAGCAGAATAAGGGTTCTTTTCCTATTATAGAAGCAGTAACAAGACTTCAGTTTTGGGCTTCCATAATAATAGCTAGGGATAACTTAATTTAACCTAAAGACTTGGTCTTTTTAACAAACCAATCTAGGGTTAAATGAGATTAACCACAGAGCCACGTGAGCATGTGATCCAATAACATAATTCATAATAAAAACAGCTCAACAGATATCCTGAAAAGTCTCAGGAAAAGTGAATCTGCAGAACAGCAAATGTCACACAAAATGTCATAACATCAGTCATTCTTCTGCAGATTTCCAGTAAACCAATTAACTCTCAGTCTGAGTTGTACCTGAATTATTATTCTTCTGCAGAATTTATCTTCAACTCTGAATGTCATAACATCAGTCAAGACATTGACATAAACTAGTTTTACCAAAAATTAAGGTCAACATAAAACACTTACATATACCGTTTACCTTTAATACTTTTGATTTTCTAACACCAAAAACAGTTGATCTTTTGCATATAATTCAAAAATTTATGAATAACAATATTATATCTCCTAAATCTATGGATGTAATTTTTAAAATTGATTTTGCGATACAAAAAAATAAAAAGGCACAATTTATTACCGGCTTGTCTTCTATATTGACCTAATTTTTCAAAAACTTAAACAAAGTCAAAGAAGACCACAATGGACCCCCTCCCCTTCTTTAATAACCCTATCTTTCTTAAATAATTATCTCCGTCACATTAACTCTTTAATACACTAAAGTCATCAAATATGAAATGGACCTATATCACAAATATTGTTTGTATATTTGCATGGAGCCCAATTGTGCAAAATACGTCTAGAAACAATAGTTTAAGTTTTATAAATATTTATATCTTTTCTATTAATTTAGAGGATTGAATTTCTTATAAATGAAATTTAATGAGTATATTCATGTAGTATTTGCATCATCTTTTGTTTGGAAATCAACCTCTCTAGAAAACTTTTATGACCACTTAAGAATCCATATATTTTAAAACTTTCTGCTGTTAATAATAATACTATGATTATTGTGGGTCAACTATCTCATCAAAGGGATAGAAAGAATATGCAACAAACAACTAAAAATTAAAGTATAATGCATTAATACAAAATTCCTATACCTCAACAAATGAATGGTGAGAACTCAAAAAATTGCCGTGAACAAATTCTAGGCAGGTACTTACCTGCAGCTAATATGCAGAATAACTACACAAAACTTGTCGCAGAATATGACAACAATATATACTGCTACGCAATGCGTTTTTTAGAAAAAAATGGCGATTTCCTTTTCAGTCATTTCAAACACATGGTCTTTTGCATCGGATAAAGCACTCTGTAAGAGAAGTATAATCAGATCCATGAAAATATAATAACAAAAAGAAAGATAAAGTAAAAGTAAGCCTATAGAAAAGGAAATAGTACCTGGCCAAATTTGGTAAGGAAGTTACTGCCAAGGTTTAGAGATGTGACAGCCACATCTTCATTAGACTTGAGTGCTTGAGCAATAGCAAATGCTCCATCATCCTGTGAGTTTGACAAAGACGATGCTTAGAGACTATTACGAAAAATTCCCTGCGAGTGTATGAGACAGATAATTTCATACCCGTATTTCATTAAATCCTAAATCTAGTGAAGTCAGAGCTTCATTAACAACTTTCAAGCTCCGAGCCAGGCACATTGCACCCTGCAATAGTTTTTAAATAAAACATTGATTAATGAAGATTAAAAAGAGGATCAGTTGGAAAAATGATTCAAGGTACTGAAAAACAAACTTCATCTCTTAGTCCATTTGCCCGCAAGTCCAGAACTGATATTGTTGTATTATATTTTAAAGCATCTGCAATGAACTCTGCCCCTTTTGCTCCTATCTGTATAGGAAATTGTGTTACTTATAGAAGTTATGTATTTCAAGCAATTTAACAGGATACACAAGGTGAACATTTACCTGGCACCAACCAAGTTTAAGGGTTTTTACGTTTCCATGAAACTTGATAATTTCGCCCAAGGCCTTGGCTCCGTCTGGTCCAATGGGATTATAACTAAGTTCTAACTAACAAGGAGAGATAAAACCTGTGTCAGTATAAAAAAGACAAAATAGAAACAAACAGAAAGTAAATTTTGGGGCTTACAGTGGTAATAACGGAATTATCTTTCAAAACTTTAGCAACCGCACCAATTCCAACAGCATGAATGTTATTTCCCCCCTGTACTATTAATCAGTTTAGTCATATCCCATACAACTGTTTCCATTCTTGTACGGGAAATGCCAAAGCAGGTGACAGAATAGAAAAACTAAACAGAAACGAGCTCTTTTTACCAGATCTAATGTTGTTATTGACCGATTTTCCTTTAAAGCGTTTGCAATATTTTCTGCACCCTGACAATTTTACAAAAGCTTTAGCATAATCAGCAATCATATTGTCCTTAAGATATAGATTGTGCATATATATTACTTCTGTTGTATGTTGTTATACACACCTACAGTCACCATCTATCCATTTTTCTCCTGATAAAGTTTATTTTATACATACTAATTTATTGACAGTTTTTGACAGTATAGAAGGCAACATACACACCTAGAAAACTGGTTTATATGCACTTGCAGTTTTTGACAGTATAGAAGGCAACATATATTGAACAACAGTTATGAATAAAAAATCAGGAATCTATAATATCCTGTCAGTATAATACTCATACTCCCTCCGGTCACTATTATAAGCAAAAATTCACTTTTTAGATTCATTAAATCATCTATGTATCTAACCTCTATGTAGTCTAGATACATCAAATATTTAATGAATCTAAAAAGGGAATCTTTGCTTATAATAGTGACCGGAGGGAGTAAATCTTAGGAATCCTATTTATTGCATGACTTTCACACTTTGTAATGACATTCTAGTAGAAACATTTCTAACACATTTTGACAAGAATTGTACTAATGTTACACCATGTATGTGAAATAAGGAGTGACTGTGAGAAGAGTACCTCATCACCAATGTCATTCATGTAGATGTTCAACCATAACAGGCTTTTGACCTTTTTAATATACCCAGCAACGTAGAATGCACCTTTAGCTGTTAATGAGTTGTTGCCAATGTCTAGAAGTGAAAGTTTCCCTTGAAACATATACTGCCCGTCAGATACTTCTAAATATTGAAGTGGCATTATTGATGAAAAAATGGCATGATCAATATCAGAAAATAGTATAAGTTTACCTTTATGTGAGGCTAATCCTGTCATCAACGAACGAATTCCTTCATCACCAATAGAATTTCCATGCAAATGTAGCTCCTGTGGATATATTCGGAGTAAAGCATACTTGTTTAAGGAAACATTTAGCAAGATATACTTCAACTGGATTTCAAAACATTTCGCCATTGTGATAGGAGAATATACATTGAAGGATTAGCACCCAACTTTTGTCAGGTAAGATTTGGAAAGTTCAATTTATTGTTCAGAAATTTTGATTTATTCTAGAAGTTATAACTAAAACTTGGGAATAACATAAGGTTGTCCATTTCGTTGGAAATAAAATAATTAAGAACCGCACCCTTAGGGACTTGTTTCCCTCAAGTGCTTTAGCAAATCCATTAGCCCCCAATGCACCACCATAATTGCCACTAGAGTAGAAAAAATGTCAGAAGAATTCATAAAGAAGAAAATTAATAAGTAATAGACTGCTAAAATTTTATTCATGAAACAATTCAAGTAAAAATTACAATATCAAATGCATGAAAGCAATAAATCGACCTTTCATTCCCTCAATTTAAAAAAAGGAAGATAAGGGGAAGAAAAGTTCTGGGAGAAGACATAACGTTACAATTTTAGCTTACTTGAGATGTATATTTCTTATGCTGTTATTCTCAAGAAGTGCTCCAGCCAGGCTTGTAAATCCCTACCTCCAATTCCAAGAAACAAACTTTTTTAAAAAAATTTGAATACTTGAGAGAATGTACAAAATTGAAAGCTTGGGCAAAATGCATACAGAATATTCGATCATGTTGTTGTTAAGTTCAAGCACCCGCAAACTCGAATTTTTCTTCAGCATTTCTGCAATAGCTTTTGCACCCTGCATAACACAGCGAGCAATTCTCAGTGCAATGTCGGAGACACTATAAATAATACCTAATACCAAGCTAACCTCATCCCCCAAGTCAGCACTGTTTAACTGGAGCTTCTCAATGGTGGAGTTACCCATCAATATCTCACATAGGCACTGTGAACAAGAATGTGAAAACAATATTAAACCAAAGGTGTTAGACAATGGTCAGCTATAATTGCCAACAATTACATTCTGTTATTTGCTCGAGAGGGAAGAGGTAGGTCATCATAAAAGCCAGATGATATGTTCTATCAGTCAAACATAGCTCTAAGAGTTATCAAATTGTCATGGTTAGTTAAGTAAACAATAAGTTTCTTGATCTATAGTCCAAGATGCAGATGCTCACAAGCATATAATGGGAATATTTTACCAAGTACAGTCTCAATAAAAATAAAAATAAAAATAAAACATGGCATCATAGCCACTCCTGTCTATTGCTGTCGTTGTCATCCTATGTATGATTGAACTATTGCAGATTATCAACACAGGCTCAAACATTCGCAAATAAGTCTTTGAATATCAACTTTAAAAAGGAAAATGCTTATTAGTAAGAAAATGCAAAATAAGAAATGCAAGAATAAATCTCAACCATTCCTTATCACAACCACCTCCATGGTCCCTATTAAAAAGGAAATTTACTTTATAATAAATTAAAAACTATTCACTAGATTAATGACACATGTAGATTCTTGTCTTTCTTACTCAAATTCTTTCGTACTAAATAGCATTACTCCTTTAAAAAACCATATAACTCGCCTGCACTTGGATGAATCATTAAATTAACTAGCCTTAGCAAAGACACAGTAGGTTTAATTGATGTTTAGAAAATAAATAAATAAATAAATCTCATAATATCTTGGTTTATTGACTAGGATCAGTTTTTAGTCTTGGCATATTTGAGGTTATCTATTAAGATCAATTTCCATATCTCTTATAATTAATATTTGATTTAGTATTTCCTTATTTATTTCAGAATGAGTCTATATATCCCCATAAATAGAGAATAGTATTTTGTATCAATAAATCAAGTTAGTATCTAGTTATCCCATATGCTGCAATTAGGGGGCTAAGGGCAGACCACAATGAAGACGGGATTCCCAACACACCCTTAAACAGGATCCCCAGTGAGCTTGAGCGTGATGATGCGGGAAGCCCAAAAACATATCTAAAATAGGCTCTAATATCATCTTAATCTAACCCAACCTTACACAATCGGCTTATAAGGTGATGGTTGTCCAAGTTTTAAGACTCTACCTCTAGGCAATGTGGAACTAAATCCACTTTTTCACACCCAACAAAATAAGGTTTTGAAGGCTGCTATGAAGGCAACCCAAATGCCGCAGTTAGGCAGTTATGAGCAGACCACGATGAAGGAGGAATTTCCAAAAAGTTAATAATTTAAATTGGTTTGTCCGTTTAGAATCAAGCTCAAATAAAATAACTCGCGGCATTCTTTTGGATAATTTGCAATACTATACATTTGATTGCACGTAAAAGAGCTTGAAATAAATAAAAGTCAAAATAGTCATTTTGGTTCCTTAATTATATCCTTGGGTTTAGAATGGCCCCTTAATTTTTTTCCGTGTCATTTTGGTTCCTTAACTTCCAAAATGGTTCATTTTAGTCCTTTTTGTTTAATTAGCGATTGAAAAACTAGAATTGATCGCTAAATTTGTCTCTAATTAGACAAAAAAGACTAAAATGAAACGTTTTATAAGTTAAGGGACCAAAGTGACACGAAAAAATTAAGGGACCAATCTGAACCCAAGGGTAGTTAAGGGACTAAAATGGGTATTTTGCATAAATAAAAAATTGCCACACAAGATTAGTCTCATTTTGTCCTCCATCACTATTACTACAAACGTATAGTATTTGATTGTACGTAAAACCAGCTTGAAATTTTAAAAAAATGCCACACAAAATTAGCCTCATTTTGTCCCCCATCACTATTACTATTTACTACAAAAGTGTAGAATAAGATTATTTACATGTAATTTGGGTAGTTAGTTGAGGGAACTCGACTAGAGCTAAGGAGAAATACTGGTAAGGAAACATTAAAATTAGTTAAGAGAAATACTGGGATGAAATGGTAATAATAATTAATCCAAATCCCAAATTAAGAGATGTAATAAATCTAAACACTTGAGACTGACCTTAGCTCCTTCATCTCCAACAGGATTTCCAGAAAGGTCAAGAATCTTCAGTGTAATGTTTGATTGAAGAACACCATCAAAAGCTTTCATTCCAGCAGCAGTTATTCCATTTGCAGCAAAACTCACTTCCTCTGCAGTCTATATAGTATATATAACAAATATAGTTAGCACATGCACACAGACATCACACCAAAACACATCATGAACTGCATGACTTTTGTGACAAAATCAGAATTATAAACCTAAATCCAGCTTCCACCAAGCAAGGTTGAGTATAAGCAAGATTTGACTCAAAATTAATGGCAATACAAGTTTCCTTGCAATCCTTATATTTTGTCATCCTAATAAATTACACATCTTGATAAGCAAAAAACAATATGAGGGTTTTTAACTAGTTATAGCATTTGATCTTGCAGAAATATATTTCTCTTAAAGAATCTGTCAATTCAATATTTTAATCAATTTTCTCTTTGGAAGATGTTTCCATAGACTGTTTGGTATAATGACTTGACCAAGAAAAGAGGAGCCGTCTCATGTATCATTAAGTGGGGCTCTACATATAGTATATACTATTTCTAACAGATAACTGACCTTCGGCCTTAAAAGACTACATGGTTAGATCAGTAACAAGATGATTTAGTACTTTAAGAAGCAGAACTCTTCATTTTGAGAAACAAATGATGAAATACCTGCAGCCAACTGTTAGCTACAAGTTTCAAATGGTATCACTGATTTATACCTCAACTTTTAACACAAGTTTTCAAACATGGCCCATCTGATCCTTGAACACATTCTTATTACAATTACCCCCTTCCACATCATATAAGCTGCAGAGCATCTAACTGTGAGTGAATTTGATTTAGAGAACATTGTACTTTCACTAGTAATTACAAAAATGATTTCACTTTGTTTTCTGTTTTAAAAAAATTGCATCGTACATGATAAAAGGCAATAGTAATTTCCAATACAAAATTTTATAACTAAGTACTTGGAGAAAACAAGATGTATATTTTGTAGTTATTAGTGAATAGAAAATGCAAACTAGAAACATTTTCTCAAACCAAGTAAGCCCTAAAGATCTAAGTCGTTAATCACGCCTTGCAAGTCATAGAAGGATATTTTAAGTAAAATGTTGATATATTCAACAGCAATTACACTGATTAATCCATTATGACTTTTTGAATTAAGAAATATGTTGTGAGTAGGTATACTTCATAATGTTAGTTACTCAATTTTTTTAAAAACATCAATATAAGAAATAAATAAATAAATAGAACTGTTTCCATGTCTTAAGTATATGTTTTGCCTGCATGTCAAAGCATAATGTGTCATTTTGAATACAAGTTGTTATTTGCCATATATCCATATTTGCTTGCCAGCTGATTGATAATAACCAGACAGTTACAAATTATAACATACAACTACATCCTTGCTGCCACTATTATGCTTCTATGTCATTATATTAAAACTGATTCAACAACAATCTGATAAATAAAGGATCGTGGTTACCTGATTGAATGCCAAGCTCTCCGCAAGAAAGAATAATCCTTCATCTCCAAAATTGCGCCCTGCCACATTATATGTATATAACTGAATTTTTCTTTTATAAATGCATTTATGTCAACAGTACACAGGTTAAAAAGGGTCACGTCAATAGAGTCGGTTGCAATAAAGCCAGAAATATATGACCGGTCTGTAGCACCTAAAATACCAAAATTATTTTCTTTCATTAATGAGTCAATTTATATGTGTGGATCTTATTGTAGAAAAAAATCTTTATATTGATTTTCAAAACAAGTTTGATCCTTGGAATACCCTAAAAATATATGGAACTAATTTTTAGTAACTTCATTTTTTGTCCTTGTTACAAATGTGGCTGGAATGTAGAACAATACTAATTAGAGCAAGATCATCAATCAAATAATTAGCACTATAATCAAAAGTAGTCCAGCCAAATTTGAATGGACTTTTAAGTAGACACTTAAACAAGAGATTTAAAAATCAAATCAACTTCTAACTCATAACTCTCCAACAATGTAATTCATTTGTAAAATTAAGTCAAATCCCTCAATGTTTTTTGAGAGAAAAACACATTGAGAAGACAAAAAACACAAAAAATTGAGAGACACAAGCCATGAATGGTACAATAACAGCACTATTTTGAAAATTTTACACAAAGAAACCACATACACTAAATTAGAAAGCATATCAAACAACCAAAATGTATTTCATTCATAAAATCAAGTGAAACCTCACGACATTTTTAAGAGAAAAAACAAGTATAGTAATAAGACAAAGAACACAACAAAATTGAGAGGCACAGTCCATAAAATGGTACAAGAGCAGCACTATCTTGAAAATTTTACACAGATACCACACTAACTAAATTAGAAGCATATCAGGCACCAAAAAATTATTTTTCATATATATATCAATAGCCAACATACCTGACATATCAATAAATGGAAATGCCCTCAATTCTCGAGCAAACTCATTAAGTTTCTGTTGAGATTGTCTCTCAATCTTCGCCCCAAACTGAGACAACAAATTTGTACCGGCAGCAAATGACCATTTCAATCCTTGTGAAGAAGACTGGCTTTCACCAGATGAAGACTTTGATTGCTTTGGAGTTGGAACAAGAAGCTTCTCCGCCAACTTCCAGATAACTGTAAGCTGAAAACAAATTAGTACCACCACAACGATCATACCTACAATGATCTTTTCTTTTACATCAACTACACAATGACACAAGAAGTTTCTTTTGTCACGGCTATCTATCATACCTATGATGATCATTTTTTTACGCAACTATAAAATTCTTATCATATATGACTAATGATAATGATACATATGAAATTCATGAATGATGTTTATCCTATCTATCATAAACATATTCTATCCAATCTATTATTGCACCACACTCCTCACCCAATAATTGCAATTTCAAAAACAAATGTGCAACAGGATGCAATTATAAAGTTCCTATGAAGCACAGACACAGACACAACACACAACACCGACACGATCGACTCCGGTAATAATTTGAAAAATTAATAAATTAAACTAATGTTGAAGAAATTGCATTATTTACACCAAGTTATAGAACCAATACTCATTCCCAAATAATCATGAAAATAGCATTACAAAACATAGAAAACTACGAAATGAATTGAATACCGAATGTGACTGCTACGAAAACACCAAACGGAGCAACAGCAGTTGCAATCTGTTTAACAGTAGCAACAGACAGAGTCGCATTAGCCTGAGACTCGCGATAGACTCTACGAGAACCAGAAGCACGTGCCGAAGGAACACTAGAGCCAGCCCTAACCACAAAGCTTCTAGAAGACACTCCCAATGCAAAGGCTCTCCGCCTCTTTAGAGGCGGAAGCCAGACGAATTGGACGGCGGTTACGGCGAGATACTGCGACCGGTTCTGGCGGAGGCGAAGCTGCGAGAGGAGAGAGAACGCGTTAGGGTTTGGAGCAAGAAGAAAGAGAATTGGTTAGTTGAATACTTACTTGTTGTTGCGGTTGTGAGTAGATAGAGAGAGTGGAAGTGAAAGCCATGGATTATGAAAAGTGAAGTAGCATAGAAGGATTAATTGAAGTTAGAGATTTATTGAATAGTGGAAAATATTTCTTCGTATGTGGATAATTTCACCGAAGACTTGAGACTGAGAAAGTTAAGATTAGTGTAGAGAAGAAAGAAGAATGACTAAAAGGTTTGGTTTTGTTCTTGTTGCCTTGTGTTCTATCATTTGGGCTGTTTATTAGATTGGATTTGTCATTTTTCCACACACGAAAATTAATCTTTGTTAATTTATTTTTATTCTATATTAAACTAGAGTTGATCGGAGTGAAAATTGATGTATGAGTGAAAATGAGTTTGAGTAGAAATGAAGCATTTTCCCTTGTAAATAAGTTGGTAACTAAAAGTGTGAATTACAATCACCTCTTTAATTAGTTTGGACGGCTACCAAAGTCATTGTGGATGGAATTGCTTGCTCATATAGGAAAATGGAGATTACATGTTCTACATTCATCCCTTACTCCTATAATATTGGGCTTTTGTCTTTACGGGTTCGTGGATGATCTAGAACAGTTACCCCAAGCCCTTAATTCAATTTTGTGTGACGAATCTATGTAATACACACCTTTGGTCAACAACAGGATATGATAATATGAGTGTCTTCAATGGGACGTCATCGCCCTTGTGAACATGCACATTAAATGTTTCCTCTTCTTTAACGCATTTAATTACCTCGAATGGTTTTCCGATGAGATCTCAACATTGTATGGTGTGCAATGGATCGTATGATCTACGATGAATGAATATGGTACAAATAAGGTTGACAATGAAGTGAGTCAACTCAAACATAGTTTAAAATTTGATTCGATAATTAAATCGTTAAACTAGGTTTATGGACCAACGAACTATATATGAGCAAAAAACTAAGTTTGTTAACTAAATGAATTGAACTTAAACTGTGTATAATTCGACTTGTTAGCTTCATGAGTCAACTCAGCTATATATAAGAAGGGTTATATTGGCTCTAATTGTAGGTTTAAAGTTGTTCTTACTAGTGGATTTAGATGAAGTTGTGAATTTTTGAGACAAAGTTAGACTTGAATTGAGTAGTTTTTGAATTAGACTTTCAAATATATCTCTTGGAAGTTGTTTAGTTTTTGAAGTAGTAAATTTTGCAGATAAAATTAAATTCCAATCTTATAACTTTTATTTTAATATTTTTCTTTTTTAAAAATATTGATTAAAAATGTCAAATATAAAAAATAAAATAAAAATGACTTTTAAGTTTGTGAAGCAAGCAAGTCAACCTAACAAGATGAACCTAACGAGTTGAACAGAGTTATTTGTGAATTTAAAATGAGTCAAGTTTGAGCTTACAAAAAAGTTCTGTCAAACTCGAGTCGAGTTTTGAGTTGAACCAATTCTTATTGAGTTGAGTTAACTCGACTCATTTTCAGCCCTAGGTATAAAAGACTTACGACACATCATGTTGGCCTTTTTCTGCCATAAACAACCTGCAAGAGGGATCTTTC
Source organism: Vicia sativa (assembly GCA_021764765.1). NCBI lineage: Eukaryota > Viridiplantae > Streptophyta > Magnoliopsida > Fabales > Fabaceae > Vicia > Vicia sativa. The sequence goes on along the minus strand of CM038792.1, from coordinate 131,966,548 downwards.
TACTTCCTACGTAATTTTCTTCACGAGCTTCTTTGTTCCATCATTTGTTCAAGTCTATAAGATCTTGTTCAGTGGTATAAATCATGCATGTTTGATTGACTCGTCTTCTTCGAGATAAAGTTCAGAGTTTTTCGTTTGCTTATTATCTTTTTTCTAGGGTTTCAGGATATTGAATGTTTGATCTCTTACCTTATTCCCTGGCAGATTTCTTCAGTAGTTGGTATTTTCTTCTAAGGGTGCCAATGTATGATCTTGCTTGCTTACCATATTTTATCTATATTTGACCTCTCTTCATAGTATTATGAATTATGGAGATTGTATCAACCTCGACCAAAATCGTTGGTATGGATATCTTAGGTGATTGGGTGGATAAAGGCATATTAAGGATCATTTATGCTTTAGTTCGTGAGGGTTCCCTAAACCAGGTTGTGATCAACGTGGGTCCTTCATATAACATGGATAATTTCCCTCTAGTGGGGATAATATGGTATACAATCAATATGATGGGTATGTCACCCTCTTCCATTAAGGATATTCACCCCCGTAGGTTTTTGCCTTCCATTCAATGAGTTTGATGTCATTGCTATGAACCATATGATGGTTGTCACCTGGTATTTAGATCTCTAAGATGGGTATTTGTCAAAGTTTTCCAACACCGGTGTCAATACAAGGGGTTAAGTCGACTGCAAAAAAATATCCTTTCATCTCTTTAAAACTTAAAGTAGCCTAAGTTATGCCAACGAATCAAGCTTACTTTCCTTAAGGTAAAAATATCAAATATCGGGAGACTTACTCTAACAAAGTGACAAATTTAATGGATTGCTTCTTCCTGATTACTCCTTTCTGCTAATAAGCTCACAACAAGATTTAAAAATTAGAACATGGTCCTTCATTTGTGTGCACAAATTTATTTTGTAAGTACTAGAGTCGGGGTCACTCCTTGACAAAGGCGAGATCATATGTCTACAAGGAGGAGTACATATCTTATCAATAGTTATATATGAAGATCTAGTTTATTGCCTTTTACAAGGGGCTTACATTTGTCGTGTTGTTCCACTTAACGCGACAATAAGAATATTACTAAAAATGTTAGTTCATATTTGCTAGCGGGTGGGTGCCAAGTCAGAGAAGGAAAGGAAAACCATATTTGGTAAGTGGCATAGAAATACCATTTCTTGACTCATTTACTTGAATTACCTATCCTTATATATTGGCTTGTTAATTGTGTATATGCGATGAAGAGTGAAGAAGCAACACGGAGGATGAGGAGGAACATTCAATCTACTTATATTTTGGTAAGCATTAAGTACCCCGTTGTTAGGGAAGCTTCTACTCTGAGTACACTCGTTAATACACCATCCAATTCAGTTGCCAGTCTAATTGTTTGGATTATTCCTCTTATTCCAATGGAAGTATAATTTTCTTCTGACCACGTTATGGTAGATAAAGTTTTACCCTTCCGCGCGCGAATGGTAAGGAAGGATTGGTTTGTATCCCTGAATTAGATGAACTTTAGGTTGAAACCTAGCAAACATCCTTGACTCGAGTGTGCAAAATAACAAGTTTATGCCGTAAAGACTTAGTCATTTTTGTGTTTGGGCCGATGGATGAAAGTGTTATAATTTTTGGGTCACAAATGTAATATTTCCTATAGTAGGGATATTATTTAATTAGTCAAAATTGCAGTGGTTTAATTAATTTTAAGTATGTGACTAAAAGCATAAATATCATGAAATATGAGATTATTATGTAGATACCATAAATCAATATCTAATTTGATGAGGGGCCAAATTAGAATATTGAAATCTAAAAAATAACCAAAGGTTATTTATAAGGGTTATGGTTCTCATTTGTAGACAACACAAAATTGCTTATAAAAATTTCTATCTTCATCCCCAGCAGAGGAGAATCAATGAACCAACTCTACAAATCGGAAGATCAAATACCTGTAAACTTTCAGTGGTTCCAAATGAAAAACTTAGGTATGCTTCCACTTTCATTCTTGTAATTGTATTCGAGTATGATATAAGGGATATGAGTCAATCGCAGGTCTGACTCGTTGGGAATAGTTTAAAGTTTTGTTCTTATTTTTATATTGATAGAAATTATAAGGTTATGAACAGATATAACAAGTGGTATCAGAGTCACCCATATCATATTCAATTTGATTTTGGGGTTATTTAGGGTCATTTGAGCTTCCAATTGTATAAATTAATATTTTTCATGTTATTTATCACATATTTTTTGAGTTTTTTTTTTATATTAGGGTTTCAAAATTGAAATCCTTTTGATCTTCCATTTTATATAAGGTTTATTTGTTTAGGCTATTCATCAACATTTTTTGCGATACACTTTTTGATGTGGTTGAATTTGATTTAATTTTAATTTAATTTTGATTTTTTGTGGTATAAATCATCAAATTGCATTATAAGAGTAGCGTATACCAATTCATACTCTTCCGTTCTTTTTTAAGTGTCAGTTTTAGAATAATTTGTTGTTTCTTTTTTATTGTCAGTTGTAAAGTTCAAGGTAGTATTAATAGCAATTTTGCCAAAATTACCCATAGTCATTTATTATAGAGAGAAAAAGTCAAATGTATGTGACAAATAACTAAGGGTATTATAGATAAAAAGAAAATTATTGTTTAAAAAGTAAGGTTAAATATGTCACACTCCAAAATTTATCCTCCTAACTTCAAGTTATCTGACTTAGTCTTCCCATTCACCTGCATATGCTTCCATTAGGTCATCAATATTAAATAGTCATCCATTCATCACATTTGCATCGTTAGTTGCGTTTAGGTTGACTGAAAGTCAATTTAAACCGAAATTTGCATCGTTTTGTAGTTGTAAAGTACCCGTTATTTTACTTCATGCATTTTTATCTCTCTACCTATTTCTTGCATCGTGTTAAGTTAAAGATATGTCGATGATATTGATATTTCAGTTTTATAAACAGATTATTAAAAGAGATTCGACAATGTGCGAAAAATTAGCGGGGAAAATATTTCAAGTTTTTGCCTTTAACTCACTGCTTTAGGAATCTATGTGTCGCGTAGATCATGAAAAAGTGCTCTCTCTAATTTTTCGATACATTTTGAAGTCTCATTTTTAATCGTGAGTGTTTTAAAATCGGGTATTCTTTATTATCATTTTATTTCGATTGTAAATATTTTGATAATTTTTCTTTAATCTCTGAGATCGGTAGTTCATTTTAATGTACTCATTTTATTTTTCGAATAATTTAGTGTCTGAATTTATACCGTTGTTGACAATTTTAAGTGTCCATTTTTTATTTCTAAAAATTAAAATAAAAATATTTTCAGATAGATTAATTTTTAATCTATTGGGCTTAAGAGCCCATTTTATCATTAGGATGATTTTGGATATTGTAAAAAATTGCTTAACCTATTGTATATAATGTTTTTGTCACTTTTGGAAAAAAAGATCGAATGGGAGAAACGCCGGATAAAAGAAAAATCAAATCCAAATTTTTTATCTTCATCATCTCTCTTGCCATACCATACATACTTCTCCACCTTTCTTCCTCAATCTCAGCTTCCATCCCCTCACGCCAGCATTCCCCCTTATCGCCTCCATCTGTTCCGATGTTACCTTCCCACAACCTTGTATGAACCGGCCAGCAAACCACCCCCACCGTGAACAACCGTAACCCCTCCAACGACCGCCGCGAGCCTCCGTTTCTCTCTAATCTCATTGTGAACCTCAACCACATCCTTCTAGTTTTCTCACACCCTTCACCATCTAACTTCTGCCTCATTCACCACCCCATACCACCTCCGTTCTCTACCATTTTCACCCTCGCCTCCATACTCAACTTCCTTCTTCATCTCCGCCTTTCCTTCATCCATAAGCTCATCCGCTCCATCACCACTCTTCAAACTTACCTCACAAAAAACCATCCACCAGAAACCTTTCATCTTTCTGACCACCCAACGTTTTCCTTTCCATACTGGAAACCACCGTCTTCGATCTTCATCAAACAACCATCTCACCTCACCTTCCGCCATCATCCTCCATCGTATATACTCCATCCGCCTTCATTCCACTATCCATCACCTTTCATCACCAAACAACCACCTCACCAATCGTCACAAACCCAGCGAAACTCACCACCATCATCTTCTCCTCACCAACTCCTCCAACGTTGTTCCGTCGGCCACACCGCAAAGGGAAAAGGCAAAGTCGGCCAAATCCTCAAACGCTCAAAAGTCACCGTCAAAAAACCAGATCCGAACCCAAACCCAGAATCCCTACCGGTTCACGCGAGAAGCAAGAAAAGGAGCGTCTCTACAAACAACACATTGTTCACCACTCTGTCAACACTCTGTCGAACAATTTCATCTCCTCTGCTTATACTGGTATGGTGTTTTCGTTTTCTCTATTGGTTGTATCAAATCGAAGTCGACACTGTGTTATTCAAGTTCTGTCCACTATGTTATTCAAGTTCTGTCCACTATGTTATTCAAGTTCTGTTCACTGTGTTATTCAAATTCTGCTCACTCTATGTTATTTATATTGAACTTTTGATGGTGATTATTTGTGTTAAATTCGTTGAAGACAACTTGTTGTGTTAGGTTTGATCTGTTTTAAGTAGAAATGTTGTTTGTGTTAATGATGCTAAGTTTGATCTGATTTAGGGAAGTTATAAAAGAAATTTGAGGCAAATTTTGGATGATCAGTGTATGCTTAGGTTGTGTTGAAATCGGATGGATAATGGCAGGGTGCTTTGTTTTAGTTAAAGTTATATTGAATGATATTCATGCTAGTTTCGATGAGGGCAGTGATAATTCTGCGTTTATTTGCGTATAAAACTAACCGAGAAACTATGGGGCAGCTGAGTGTCTTAATTTTGTCATATCCTTGTTTGTATGGAATCTATTTAATTTAGAATCTTGTCAACATGGAAATCGGTTCCAAACGAAGCTTGTATGACGTGTTTAAATGTTATCTCATTCTGAGTTTATTTGAAATAAATACCTTGATTAGGTCCAATTGGAATTTATGATTGCGTTTTGATATTGCTTGTTTTGAATTTATGAGTAAAATGTAACATTGCATCATGTTTGTTTGATTCCATTTTGAAAGAGATAGTGATGACATTTTGGTTTTGTTTAAATCGGTTATAGCATAGTTGTGTTGTTTCCGTTGATTTTGAGCACGATTGAAACAATTTTTTTATTGGGCATTAATAATTTACGTAGTTGCTGCCCGGAATTTGGTTCGGTTGATTTTAGTTTGCAATGAGTTTGATTTTTTTTCATGTCATGAGCTTGAATCAGATAAGAGTTTGAGTTCTTGGTTCCCATTTTCATTTGTGAATAATCATAATAATTGTTTGATAATTTGATGTTCATGTTATATTCATGCTAATTTCATTCGATTTTATTCTGTTGCTTACTAACCATGTTCTAATTTGTTGCAATTTCATTTCATTTTATTTTTATCTCACACTTATGTTACTAACAAGTTTGTTATTTGTGAAGACATTCAAGGATTGTTCAAAGCATCCACTTTCAATTAGCACATCTCCACTTGCTCATTAGCATTTTAATATTCATGTTACTATTTTAATATAATATTTAGTAATGTATTTTTAATTTTGTAAATATATAAAATACTTTGTATTTTTATTATTATATTTAGAAATGTAAATATATAATTATGTACATATTACTTTTGATTTTATACTTTACCATATTCATTTGTAAATAAATAAGTTATATTGTAATTATCTTCATTGTGTTGCAATTTCGAACTTTGAATTCGATTTGACTTTTGAACGTGTTTGAACACAAATATATTGTTTATCTTCTTAGAGTTGATTCCTACATGAATCTATTCTAAATTTAATTTAATAAAGTGAAATGTTCAATAATTGATATTTGAGCTTTGTAAGCTTCTCCGTGTTGTTGGTTTTGTTTGTATCTCATGTGATGTAGGAATTTCTACTCGACTTTCATACGATACATTTAGCTTAGTCGATTCTTTACACCCTTACCAAACATCCCGAGCCTACGCGATGCGATTTCTCTTCTTATCTACACCCCTAAATCTAGCTTCAAAACAGGCTATCTCTAAATCCTTACCTCTTTTCAATTATTTTTATTATTTTTATTTTACATAAACAAATAAATTTTATTTTGTATTAAATAATTATTAGTCTAAAATAATTTTATTCGATATTATTGATTAAATTATTAATTAATTTTATCAAAATAAAATTGTTATTCTAATAATTATTTAAAGGATTTGGACGTGTATTGTGTGCTTAATTATTTTACTCGCTTCATGTATGCTTGTATGAATTATTCACAATTGTACACTCCACATACTTGATACAATCAATTCCATTTTCTCATCTTGGCTCATATGTCAAATTCCTCAAGGGTCTTATAGTTGGGAATGAACATGGTCATTCTCAGAAGGTTAATCGAAGCCCTAGTTTGCATCGATTAGCCATAACCCAAATAATTAGGTCTATATACCAATTGTCCATGCGTAAGAGTTTCATAATTGGGGATAGGAACACCTATCCTCACGAGATTAATTAAGTCCATATACTTGATTAATCATAACCCGATTCAACTTCTCTTGGTCCATAAACCAACATCAAAACACTTTCATAAATTAAAAAGTTACAAACCTCGATCCAACGTCGAGTGCCTTTTCAAAAATTCTTTTTTTCACAATAAACTTTGAGTATTTAAATCGTTGGTCGCTAGGCCAATTGTTTAAAAAATTGTACTAAATGAACTTTGAGTCTTTAAATTGTTGGACGTTAGACCAATTGTTTAAAGACTCTTAATAGCGTGAATTTTGTTTCACTTCACTTTTTTTCATAAGAAAACTTTTTGGGATGATAGTCGACTCGTTGAGCATTGAGCTCCTTTGGTTTCTAGTATTTGAATCGTAGGACGTTAGTCCTATTGTTCGGTACTTTTCACCCACTTAAAATCAATTCAACTCACTCAAATTATTTTTTCGCTCATATGCGATCATCAAACTCTTTTCTTATAAAGAGTGTGCAATAGTCATTTCAAATACGAATGAAAACTTAGCTTTTTAAACAAATTAAACAAGTCAAAGTTCAAGCATTTGAAATGTCTAATGCACAATTTTTCTTATAAAATCAACACAACCAACTTAAACATTTTCAAGAGGAACTACGGAACTCTGACTTTCCCATTGCACGAGGGAGTACGTAGGCACAAGATACGATGTCTTTGGTGAGTTCAAAAACCCATAAATAAAAACCCTTCTTCTTTTATTCTCATAAAGCATTTAATAAACACACTTAAACACTTAGAACTAAACGAGTTCCATCGAGTACGATGGATGTGAGGGGTACTAATACTTTCCCCTTGCATAACCGACTCCCGAATTCATGTGTTTCGGTCTCGTAAACTGCTTTATCCGTCATCTATGAGTTTTATCTATATTTTCCCTTTCTTTTTAGAACAAATAAAATTAGACGGCAAAAGTTAAACCCTCGAACATAGCAGCAAAATATAATTTTGCTTGAGCCAGGAATTAAACCCACCTACGTTCCACTATTTCTAAGTACTATAACTTAACCACTTCTCCAATTTTTTCTATTTGTCTTTTTCCTACACCGAAATTTATATATATCTATTTTATAACCAGTTTCAGAATTTGGACTACACCGAAACTTACCGTAGAAATATATTTTATCACATGCATGCAAGTAAGCATGACATATTTATTTATCTGCTACTACGTGCTTGAGTAAATACAGTCCAAAGAATTGATTAAGTTTGTATACCAGTGCAAAGATTTAGATTCTCCAACCTCATCCAAACTGCCATATACTTCAATACTTTTAAATGATTTAATTATACTCATATAGGTTTTTTGCCATTGGAAGTTCATAGCATATGTACATCCTAGATTTAATTGCAGTTTTCTGTTTTTCTTTGCCAATATTTGTTTTTGGCATGCAACTACTTAAATAAAGTAATTAATATATTTGGATGAATATAAGCCAATATTTGCACCTTTATGTTCTTCTTCTTCTACATAGGATGCCGAAGGATATGATTGATGATAAACTAATTCTTAACATTATTTCGACATGTACAACAAACTCTGTAATAAGTGATGTGGTTAAATTATTGTGTCATGATTTTTTGAAGAAAAAAACTTCATTGGTTATGTAACAACTACACGTGCATAGTATCCATCATGAAGAGGAGAAAGCTCGTAGAAAATCCGTTCGTCGCTAAATGTGCTTATCAGTAGCTTCAAGAAGCAGAGTATTATCCACCCCAGCCTTGAAAACGACATCATGAAGTTAATAAACTTGTTGATTTTGTAGAAGAGTGATCTTAAGAATAGAGTCCCACATCGTTTCCCATTCTTATTATGTTAGTTCAGTAATTGATGGCTAACCATTTCATGAATGTTCCCAAACTCAACAAACACCAAAACTATTACCAAGAAAGCACCTTCATTAAAGAACAGAAAATGCAATTCTGGTAGAAACAAATAGTCCCACATTGAATATTTTAGAGAATATTATAGTGTTTACAGCACACCACAATGTTGTAAGTTAAATAGAAAATGGACTCATAACAAATGGACCAAAAGTCCAATTTATTAAAATATTAAATAAATAATATTAATAAAATAAATAAATATATATTATATAAAATATATATATATATATATATATATATATATATATATATATATATATATATATATATATATATATATATATATATATATATATATATATAGAGAGGAAGGCAAGTAAGGGGTATCTTAAAGAATCTACATATTGCGAGGGACATTTTGTAAAAAATATTTTATTCTGGACCTAAAGTGAATTCCGCTGACATTACAAAGAATTGTATATTTAACCTTAAAGAATAACAATAACAATTAACTTTCTTGGTGAGTGTAAAAATGAAAAAAATGACACTTAAAAATCAACAACAGAGAAATTAATTCTTACTGCAACTAAAATTATGAATGAACTGTTACAAATATATAATTATATTCTGACTAGTTAAATTGATATGGATTTTATAATATTAATTGATATGATGGTGAAATACTAGTTGTGAAATATATTTGATTTCTATTAGCAACAGTATGGCATGATGTTGCCAACCTTTGTCATAATCAAACTGGTTGTGGTTAAATAGATATTGCCATGGGGAAGGGATTGTCTCCCATGAAATACTGATATGCAGTGAAATCCTAACCACTTAAAATTATAAAAATTTATGAGAGTGAAAATTTTAAAGGATAGGATTTACACTTCTTCTTCTTTAGTGGAAATCACACCGAAGAGAATCCCCCTTCAATTATGTTGGATAGAAATATGGATCCTCTAATGCCTTTTCGAGGCTGCCATCTCTTCGTTAGAAAGTTTTCTCGTAAACTAGATATGTGTCATGAAAAGACAAGTTAGGAGACTAAAAAAGGCTTAACATGTACCGTTTTATGTATAGTGAAGAAAATTAGTGTCTTTGATTTAGATTTAAAATTATTTTTGGTTTTAATTTTATTTCAATTTTTCTGCACAATAACCTTACGTTTTATGTACAATACATATCACTAGTGTTTCATTTTTTATTTAATTTCAAATTTTTTTGTTCAATTTTGTTCAAATTTGAATATTTTTACTCAGTAATTTGATCTTTTTTAAATGAGTAGTTGAAATGAAAAAGTAATCAAAATGATATATTTTATGGAAATTGTTTATGAAAAACGTTTTAAAATTTTTTTCTGGTTTATATTTAACCATATGATTATCATTTGACCCAATATATTTAACCATGCGATTATCATTTGATCCAAAGAATAATTGGTGGTTGGCCGATTTTTCATACACGCATGTGATGGTAAACATGTGATAATTATAGAGTTGCACATGTAAATAGTAAATCAATCCAAAGAAGATTTATTATCCAACATTTTTTTATTATCAATGTTTGTCTGTTATAACAATAGTACCCACTAGTAGTTAATATTAGTGTCTAAAGACTCAATATTGATGGTGTACTAGATATCTTAAGATGGGTTATGTCTTTATTTGAACAAATTGATAATGTAGTTTTATTTTATGTGAGTATATTTAAATGTTTAATTTTTGTTTTTAAGTTACAATTGCTTCAATATCTGCTAATTTGAATTCGATTTTGGTCCTTAATAGGGCGAATTTCAAGGACTAGAAAGAGAATATAAAAATTGTTCTTGGTTGCATAGATGTTGACCTTGCATTAAGAAATGAGCAATTGCTTCTCCTACGAAATATAATACCTCTAACTAGAGAAAAGATTATGAGAAGTGGGATTGCTCCAATCACATGAGTTATTATTTAGTCTATTATTAGGTCAATTTAGCTTTAGTACCTGGAAACTGTAACACCCGAAAATTATTTAATTAAATTATATAAGGAATTATTTATTGGAATTTAGTCGAAGTTGGATTTATCAGTAAAATTATAAGGAGCATTAATAAATTGATAAGTTGATTTAGGGTGATTAAATGAATTATAGGAAGTTGGGATTAATTAGTGATGAATTAATTTTATTATAGAATATTATTAGAAATAATATTAGAAATAATTGTGGATTAATAGAGTTATTTAATTGGTGTTAGAAGTAGTAGAAATGAGGTGTGAAAATTAAGCCAAATAGAAATGATAGAATTATTATTATTATTATTATTATAAGTTGGATTTAATTATAAGAGATATAAAAGGTGAATTATAAGGGTTTAGTGAAGATTTTTGGGAAAAGGTTGTATGTGGGAGAAAGAAAATAGGATTAAGTGAATAACCAGTTTAGTCGGAGAATTAATATTATGAGTAGAAATTAATTGACTAAAATATTTAGTGAGTTTTATTATAATGTGAGAAATAAAATGAGAGATATTATTTAATTTTAATTGGTCAATAAAATAAATGATAGAATATATGATAGAATAATATTTGAATTATTAAAGGAGTAGAATAATTAATTAATTAATTAATAATAGAGTATAATATTAAGGAGTATTTAAAGGAAGGAAATAAGAGAAAATAGAGTTTACGGGAGAAAAGGAAAAACAAAGAGAAAGTGGAGGCATAAGGGCTAGGAGAGAATACCGGAAGTGCACTATCGGAACCGGAAAATAGGAATTCGATCGGAGTTATAACCACCGTCAAATCTAAGGTAAGGGTGGGGTTCTGACTTTCTAATGAGTTGTATGATGAGTAGTATATGGAAATTAGGATAATGGAGAATTTTGCTATGTATTTATGATTGTTCTATTTGGTGAGAAATTATTTGATGTCAGTGTGTTGAAATTATTCTTGAATATGATGAAATTTGTCTTGAGTTTTAAGTTGCTAAATTGATTTTGTAGGTTGAATATGTATATATTATTTCGTTGTAATATTTATATATGTGTAGTGTATAACCATGTTTATCCACATAAGTACTGAAACTTTATCAAATATATTTATATGCACGGTATCGTAACTTTTCATTAATTTAATTGTTTTGGTAGACATCACAATTGGGTAGATAATTGAGGGTATCACGTTCTGATACGATATATTAGAGTAAGCGAAAATCTAAGTTAATGTTTCATACATTGTAGCATTAGTTTATTTGATTGGTTAATGTTTGATAAAGTCTAACCTTAGAATTGTTAATTTACAATTTTAATATATTGATAACATAAAGTTTTGTTTATGAGAATAATATTAGCTATTTAACTATTAGTTTTATAATTATAATAGTTTTAGTGTTATTAATATGATAAATTAAGAGTTTTGAGTAAGAGACGATTATTTGGTTAATTGATTAATTTAAATTATTTCGATTCTATTAGAGTTATTAAAGTTGTCAATAGAGTTGTTAGAATTGTCAATAAAATTATCGAGTTGTTTTGAGTTATTAAGAGTCATACTTTAATGGTTTTGGGTGATTCGACATGTCTAGAGTTGTCGCATTGTTTTCGAGTTGTTTAAAATTAAACCTAATAAGTCGTAGAATTAAAGGTAAAGGTATTTGACCCTTTAGAGTTTTTACTATTACTTGAGTCGGACCATTAACCAATTATTTTCATAAATATTATTTTACATACAAGAGTTGTCGGTAGAAATTTTGAGCACCTTAGAGTTATTTTAGAATTGTAGGGATCGTGGTAGAGTGATTTATAATTTATTGAGAATTATGTCAAGTTATAATTATATATTATTATGACATTTTTATGAGTTAAGAGTATAGAATAAGTTATATAATTGCAGGTGATAAATTGTGTCGTGTTGTTTCCGTTGAATTGTTGTTGTTGTTTCGTGGTATTGATGTTGTTAATAAATTGTGAAGTTATAAATGGTGTAGTAATTGTTATTGTTTGTTGGTATTGACGTTGTTAATAAATTGCGAAGTTGTAGATTGTTATGAAATTGGTTGTTGTTTGCTCGTATTAATTCTATTGATAAACTATTATTGTTGTTGATACGTTGATGAAGTTGTAGGTCGTATGACCAATGTTGATAAGTTGTTTTGCAGTTGATGAAGATGTAGGCCTATGGTCAATGTTGAATAAGTTGAATTGTTCTAATTTATGGACATGTTTGAGTTGTAGGTCGAATGACCAGTGTTGATCTAAGTTGATGCCATTGATGCATATTTTAAGTTGTTGTTGTATGATGTTGTTGTTGTCGCATTGTTGTGTATTTGTTGTTTAAGTTGAGGTCTCATGGCATACATTGCATTATTAAGTTGGCCTGGATTGGCACCACGTTGAAAGTTGAAGGCTTATGCCTTGGCCTTGATGGCACCACGTTGAAGGCTTATGCCTTGTTGAATGCCTCGATAACCTGGCATGATTTTAAGTTGGGAGTTCTGCTCCAAATGGTACCACATGCATTTGCATAGTTGAGTCACATATTGAGTCGCGTGTTAAATTTGTTGGTATTATTCGTTATTTGTTGATTGTCATTGTGATGTTGTTATAAGTTGTTGTTGCTATAAGTTGTTATTGTTGTGAGTTGTTGTTGTTATAAGCTGTTGTTGCTATAAGTTTCCGTTGTTATAAGTTGTTGTGGTTATAAGTTGCTGTTGTTATAAGTTGATGTTTTTATTAGGTTGTGTTGATGTAAGTTGTTAAGTTGATTAAATAAAATGTCTTCTTGTTATTATTTAGTTGTTTGTTGGTTGTATGAATAATTACTGAAGCATTGATTTACCTTATCTGAATTCTAATATATTATTTATCATACGATTTATTAGATTGTTAGATATCTCACCCCTTCTGTTGTGATGTTGCCTCTACGTGGGTAACGTGCAGGTAATGAAGAACAAAGGTTTAGTTGCTGTTAGTTCGAGTCAAGTTGTCTCTCTGATACGTAACACTTGGGGGGATGAACGCTAGTTGTTTTGCTATTTTGATTTTGTTGTTGAATAACTATGTTGATATATGATAAGTAATTGTTGACTTTAAATCGTTTTAAGTTGAAAATATGCTATGGCATCCAAGTTGATTAATGTAGTTCCGCTGCTTAATATTAATAAAGTTGATTCATGTTGTTTTATTTCATCCGAGTTTAGGTGTTATGTATCTATGTTAGCGTGTTGTTGTTTTAGTTGAATTGTAATACTCCAATTGTTTGTTGAAAAGAATTTTTATAACTCTGATTTTCATAATAATTACCGGGGTAGAATTGGGGTGTTACAGAAACACTTGGTGGTTAGACTCTGGAGCAACTACTAACATTAATGTTTCAATAAAGGGTTGCATGAACTACTGAAAGCCAAATGATGTTGACATATACATATATGTTGTAAATGGGAAGTTTTTGGTGGTGGATGTCGTAGGAAATTTTAGATTAGTAGTATGTACTGGATTTTATTTGGAGATCAAAATGCACCTTCTTCTCCTTTTAGCAAGCCATTACTTTGAAGATCTTCTCGATCTTTCTGAGCCACACCTATACACCATCAGGATCATGTGTACCCTTAAAGATTGGCGGGTTGTTTCACTGATACTTTTCCAAAGCACGAAACTCATCATTCCCTCAAACATTCGGGGGGTTCTGTTGATTATGAGCCATTTCCTGAGCCAATTACTCCAAAGCCTCAACAATTGCATAATCATTTCTTCCTCCAGCCATTTCTCTCTACATATGGCAAACATCATTAGATAAATAAAGCATCGATTGTGTTTACACTTAAATCTACCACTAAGATATATACATCATATAAAAACCTGGACGGACATGCCAACCTTCTTTGATACCACTAATGTAGCATCCTTATAACCCCACATGTAATATTCATATAATTTACAAACCAAATCAAATAAAATCACCTCTCAAGGGTGTCACACTTCATAGAAAACATCATAGTAACAATTCTACTCTACAACACAAGTTACATTAATGTTAAACATGCATCTAATTATAATTCATTATATAAGTTAAAACTATCTAAGCGGAAATCATCGCCATAATAATCCTCTTCATAAAGAAAACTCACAATTATTATAGTCTCATCAAAAGTCGAAATCAAAACTAATCTTATATCTTCAAAATTCTCATAAGATGCATTAATCACAAAAACACAAGGTTCACATAACAAGCGTTCCCAAACCGATGTAACATGTCAAAGCAAGACACCACTAATGTAGCAAACTAAATAAAACACTCCAAAGCTATCATCAACGCTTGTACAAACTACTCTTGGTCACCTGTGTGTTACCCACGTGGAGGCAACATTCAAACAGAAAGGGTGAGTAATCATAATCCATTAAAAAAGTTATAAGAAAAAGACGAGTAGTTATAACAACCTCATCATATAACAACACATATTATTCATCACCACATCATACTCACAAATACATCACAATAATACTTAGACACATTTCATCATCAAAATCATCACATACTCGCATAGTTCAAGACTATCATCATATCAACTTTCATCAATAAAATAATGCAATGTCACTTAGGATTTTAATCCACAATATTGCCTCAATACATGCGGTACCAATATTTTATGAACACCTGGTTCATCATCCTCCAAAGATCCCCACCATAAGATCGATTTCATACTGGAATTGAATCACATCATAAACGCATTTAATCCACGCAATGCGATTGAGGCTCGTCACAAGCGGACCACTTTCCAAAAATAGCGGATCATGGTCCAAAATAATGTTGTGAATGCATGATGCACAAAACATCACATAAAGTTCGACCACGACTCGTCAATTGCATCATCATTCATATAGTCATCATCACATATCATGTATACACATTAAACATGCACCTCGTTAAAATATCATCACTAATAAAATCAATTACATCTTGTCAATAACATCATAGCAGCTTCATAACAACTTCACAACAACATCATATTCATCATTAAAACAAATAGAACCTCATAGCATAACAAACATGTAATAATTAAATCTCATCAACATATAGGTATGAGAGTTATGCATCAAACAACTCATATAATTCTATCATAATATATTTCTTCATGTTAGCTTCTTAACACTTTGAACGATGTGTCAAACGAAAGTTATTGCCTCTGAAAGTTACTTCCAGGGCTGCTCGCTAGAGGCTCGTTCGAAGATGCTATAGGCGCTCTGCTCACTTGGAAACATTGGGGAGATAAACCATCCCTCATACATTTTCCAAGAGATCTTTTTTCCACCATTTCCCTCTCCGCTTATCTCGCTCGGCGACACTTGGTCGCTCTCCTCGCCCCAAGCTCGCCCGATGGTGCTTGCGAAACTACAACTTCTCATTTTCATTTTTTGCTCTATCTAGCCTCATTCCAAATTTGGTTATAATCCCAAAATCAGTCCAAAATGCATAACAATAATCATATATCACATATTGACATCAAAATGCATCATCACACCACATCTGTCACAAGTCACAACATACATACATCATAAATCAACAATTTCATCATATATTTTATCAAATCAATCACATAGGACAAAACGTACATCTACCTTAACCCATATGAATCATAATAAAATGAGATTACTGTAACGCCCGTTTTTATTAATATTATATTATATTAATATTTTCGAATTTCTGATCGATATTTATCTTGCGACGAGAATATTTATATTAATTAATATATCTATTAATTTATTTGGCGACGTTCCGTTCGGTCCGGTAAAATATTATCCGGATCCGATATTTAATTCCCCGGAATTATTTTAATTGATTGAATTAACGATATGATTAGATAGGAGTGTGGGGAGCATTTTGTTGGAATTGGGTTTTCACCCTTGGCTTACTAAGTAAGGAAAATACCATTATAAAACCTTTCTCCTCATTTTCCTTCCATTCATACATACCAAAAAAACCAAACATAGAAATTTGGATGGCTAGTAAGAAAACAACATTATAAAACCACATTTCCTCATTTTCTTCCCATTTGGAACACAAAACCAAACCTAGAAAGCTTGAGAGAAAAGAGAGGGTTTTGAGAAGAAGATGAAGAGGAGCAAGAGAAGAGCTTGAGGTTGGGTTTGTAGAACCATCAAGATCAATCAAAGCTTCCATGGTAAGGGGTTTGATTTCTTCCATTTCATTATAGTTAGGGTTTGATGATATATGTTAGATTTGGGGAAAAAATTGATAGTAGAGTTTTATGAATTATTTGAGTGATTGTTGGAATGGCTTGGTAGAGTTGAGTTAGGAACATGAATATAGATGTTATAATACCATGGCTAGTAGGATTAATTTGTGAAAATGGAAATGAAGAAAATCTATAAAAGAAAGAAAATAAGAAAACTGGAGAAAACAGCAAAATGCATTGTCTGTAAACTGGCCATGGAAGAAACACGAGTGAGAGAAGAAAAACAAGGGAGGCGCCCACCTCATAAGAGGGGCGACCGTCCCACCTCTAAGGGCGACCGTCTCCTGCTCTTTGGGGGCTTGGGGCGTCCGTCCCGGCTTGGCTGGGATGAGGAGAATTCGTTTCTCCATTTTTCTGTTTTTCTGTAAACTATTTTTTGTGTTTTCTGCATAATTCCATTTACCTGCATAATTTCATAATATGCTTCTGTTTCTTTTACTTTGTCCAATTCCACATACTACTAATTTGTATTAATAAAATATAATTAGGACACAAGTTAGCCGATTAAATTTAGAACCCGATTATGTTCTGATTTTCCGATTTCGGTAAATTCGACGACGAAGCAAGTTACTCTGAATTCAACGAAAATTGACGTGCTAGCTAAGTTCGACGTGTAGAACATAGTGGTGAGGTTAGTTTTTAGAAATTACGAGTTTTTACGAGACGACCCGAAATAAGCCAATTTACGGTAAAATTGAATCAGATTGTGTTTTAGTAGATTTAAGGCACGTATGGACAATCCGATTTCGATGTTGGCGATTATGATTAATACCGGTTATTAGGAATGGCTTTCGCGACGATTATAGGTGTTTGACTATTTTTCCTTTTTTTGGAATTTGGTGAATTAATTGATAATGATGCGGTGTAAATAAACATAACGTTTGCGACGGTGTATTTATTAATGAGTATTTGTTAATATGCAATGCGATGATATATGTCTTAGTACATGATGATTATATTGACATTGTTAATAAATGCTTCTGATTTGTGAATGCATGATTTTGACGGTGATGAATTATTAGTGATGTTTTGCATAATGCAAATATGAGGCGATTATATATTTATTCTTGATGTGGATAAATTATGGCGATGTGGGCTTTATGCCAATTCTGATGAGCGATGATGATGTTTTGTGTTGTGTCGTTTTATTGTCGAGTCACATACATTGCATAAGTGAAGAGGGCTTTTATGCCAAGCGATGATGGCTTTTATGCCAAGCGATGATGACTTTTATGCCGAGCGATGATGGGCTTTATGCCTAGTGTCCCTAATTATGGACAAAGCGATGGGTACCACATGCATAACATAGTCGTGTCTCATGGAGTCGGTTATGTTTATGTTTGAGTTGTTTGGCGTTGGGTTTTTGTTGATTGATGGATGATATTGAATTGCGATGAATTAACTTGATGAAATGCTTAAATGCAAATATGATGTGATGATGTTTGTGACGATGGACTTTTATGTCAAAAGCGATGATGGGCTTTAGCCAATTGGAGATGATATTATTTATGTTGCTTATGTGATTAACATTGTTTGATATTGTTGTTTGATGTCGTTGTTAATGATTGTTGTGATAATTTCGTGGTGATGAACGTTTATGTGTTGTTGTGACGTTTTATGCTGATGAGGTTATGGTGATAAAGTGTAGATTATACACATTAGGATGACGAGTAAAGTAAGTGCGTTTTGATTATGTGTTGGAATTACACTTATTAATCTATACCCTTTATAATTTCAAAACTATATATATATATATATATATATATATATATATATATATATTTATCATGCCTTTAATTATATGTTTTGGAGTATCTCACTCTTTACTTGTTTCGCCGTTACCTATATATTGGTAACGTGCAGGTTATGAAGATGGAGTTTATAGCTACTGTTAGTCGAGTCGGTGTCGCTCTGATACGTAGCACTCGGGGGGAATATTTATGTTGTCTTGCTGTTGTTCTTTTGATTGCTTTTCCTTTTGTAAATAAGAATCATAATTTATGAAAAACCTGATTTTGATGAGGAGGTTTAATAAAGGAGATGTTTTACTTTATGAATCAATTTATGATTTGCGACGAGACTATGTATCTGAGATTTATACTTTAAAGAAAACCGTTTAAAGTGAGTTGTTTTTGAAGGTGTGATACCTCAGTATTTAATTTATGAAATTTCAAATTACTCTGATTTTGCATATTAAACTTTGGGTAATATTGGGGTGTTACAATTACACCCTTACCTCAATTCCTATAAATTGATTATTTTCCTTCGTGTTCTACAAAATTTTCCTCCGAGCCCTAGCC
The DNA here is from genome assembly GCA_021764765.1 of Vicia sativa. Lineage (NCBI taxonomy): Eukaryota > Viridiplantae > Streptophyta > Magnoliopsida > Fabales > Fabaceae > Vicia > Vicia sativa. Next base: position 131,947,597 of record CM038792.1, on the reverse strand, counting down.
TCTACTTCGCGTTTCTCCCAATTCTACACATGCACACGTAAACTCACAATAAATCATAAATAATCAATTAAATAATTAAATATATGTTTTGGGGTGTTACATGGACTATGTATCCAAATGGACAAAGCCAATATAAACCCATACCAATGATACTAAGGTTGTAACCAAATATTTAGTCAAAAATATATTTTCTAGACATGGCACACCTAGAGCTATCCTCAGTGATGAGGATATTCATTTTTGCAACAAATTATTTGAAAATCTAATGGAAAAATATAAGATGAAACACAAGGTTTATACAACCTATCACCCACTAATTAAGTATTGCAGAAAATTTCCTTTGTGTTAAACCACCCCTGTATATAGGCAAAGGTCATTAAACGAACTAGATCAGTGGCATAGATAATTTACATAATCAACGGCTAGATCTTACCTTAGAAATATAAATTAACTTGAGTGTACTACAAGCAACATCATGTCCTAACTAGTCACTTCAACTTGCACATTAGAAAGAAGTAGTGAAACGTTTCAATGCTGGAAATACATTTAATGCACTTGTTGCCCACTACTTTTTCAAGTGACTCTAAGCGTTTCCACTTCTAGTTTGAAGCGAACAACATCCTCAGAGGTCGACCATGATCGCTAAAGACTTTCTTGACACCCTAAGCATCTGACAAACCTTTGGGGCAACTGTTATGATCCGACCATATGCCTAAATATCTAAAGGCCCAAATTTATCCCAATTCATTCCTCATGAAAAGTCATTTTACGTGAAATGCAAGGTACACTTTTTATCTCCATTTTCACTACTCACTTCTTAAATTTTGGACTGACTTGAGCATTAGAGTGCTAACCTTGTAGGTCCTTATTCGTGTCGCCGTATTGAAGATCAACACCACTAATTTAGGATTTCACATCATCAAATTGCATCTAACTCTAATTCCACAACATGCATTTTCATCCATTTTAGTGTATATATTGGACCGTTAAAAATATCATTCTCTTTAATTTTTTTATAAGAAAAAACTTGAATCAATCAAAAATTGAAGTACTTAGTTCAATATTTACACTAAATATATTAGATTTCATTTATTAAAACATCTCTTATAAAAAACATCACTAATAATATTAAATCATCCTTCATTCATCTCAAACATTTATTTGTAACATATAATTTTTTCGGTAGGCTCTGACATATTATTCTTAATTAGTTAGGATTCACTATGGCTTCTGCAGAAAAAAGGTTTGGGATCATTCATTATAGTTTGGTGAATTTAGTGGTTTTTCGAAGAGTATTTGGTTGATTTTTAACACTATTTAGTTTGTGGTGGTTTGAGTTATATTAAAAGAGCAAAATAGGCGTACTAAAACGGAGCAATTACATGCGTTATCTGAAAGAGTAAAATTTTAATCGCTTTGGTGGTTAAAGTCAACATATATTGCTTTCGATTGTGATTATCAATTATGAAGTTAAATTATATATCTTACTTATTAACAATTATGTAGACTACTTTTTGCTTGCTTTTTTAGAATTTTAAATTGTAAATTTTTGAATTTTTAAATTATTTTTGATATATTTTATGTGGATTTTGACTAGTTAGTCTGTAATCATTTTAGCTTTTTTAAACAAAAAATTCATCCAAAACATTAAATATTATATTAATAAGTAACAAAAAATCTATTTATATTTTGAATAACTTTTGCATCTTAAAAGCTTACTTGGACTTTGCATCAAAATCAAAAGAAAAACTTCACTCAGCTTAAAGATAGTGCATTTTCAATATAAAATATTTATATAGTCAGTACATTACAATTTAAAAAAAAATAATTTAATGACTATAATTTTATTAACAGTGTAAAATTACTTTACATTATCGTATTTTATTAAAAAAATTATGATAATATTTTTATTTTATTAATAAAAAGATGTAAAACTCTTGAATTTCACGGTTATGATAAAAAAAAAAAAGCTAACTACAGAAAAAGCGTTTATGAAAATAGTTAAAATAGTATTTTACAATTTTATTGTTAAAGAAACATTTTTTTTTTAAGAATGATCATTTCTTAACATAAATTTTAAAATAAAAATAAATAACAATGTCACAAAGTAAATGGAGTGTTACATTTTGCCTTCATTAAACTTGTACTTTGCACAAATGAGTTTGTAGTTGTACATTGCAGTACCGTACGTCATTGCCAAGTGTTTCCTTTAACGAACTTCACGCAACATGTTTTTTTAATGTAGTATTTTGGCTTCTTTTATTTTTTAATTTATTTTTTTAATTTATAAAATATGGTATTTTGTTGTTGGTACAACAATAATACCGTTGAGCTTGCAATTTGTTTAATTGTTTATATACATTTTAATGTTAAACGAAGGTTTCTGTAAGTTTCATTCAATAATCTGATTAATGTCAATTTATGCAGGCATGAACATTGAATTATAACCAACCATTTGATTCAGTCACAATGTATATTCATTGTAATTAGTGCAAATACTTTTATGCATCCTACAAATAGTTTAGTACGATAATTTTCTTACACTTTTGTCAAATTATATTATATTATATATTAATTTATTATATTATATTATATATTACTGTCTCCGTATTTTATTATAAATCGTTTTTGACTTTCACATGTATTAAGAAAAATAATGATTATTGTATAAAAATGAGAAATTATAAATATTTTAACAAAAATATTTTTCATTAGTAGCATGAGAAATATAGATTTACATAATTAAAAAGAGAGAAATAATAAATATCTAAGAGTATAATAAGAAAAATTGAATCTATTATTTATTGATATTGTAAAATGACTTATATTGTGGTACAATTTTTTTAAAACGACTTATAATAAAAAACGGATGTAGTATATAATATAAGGATTAATACCAATTAACAAAACTTAAGAATAATTTTCTTAATGTGATTTTTATTATTTTTTAATAAAAATATGATAAAAATATAATTTTTTTTATACATATATAATTTTTTTTTATTTTTACTCCTTAAATACTATTTAAGTATTTTATCTTATTTTTATTAAAAGACAATAAGAACTACGTCTTAAAAATTGTATTTAAGGTTTTGTCCAATAGACGAATTTTAATTTAACCTAACAAAAATCAAAATTCCAACTTTAAAATGTAAATTATATGTTGTATAAAAAAATGTAAAAATCATGAAGTTTTTATTGTTAGTTAGTTAATCCATTTTAGAATGTTTATAAGTTAGTTAATATGGTTGTAGGTAGTTATAACTAACTATATTTATACTTATATGTGGTTACTTCTAATTTCATTTTCATTTGAGGTTACTACTAATTCTATATTTGATTACAAACTAAAAGTTACTTAGATAGTAATATGTATTGGGTTTGGCTCTCGTAGAGAAAGACACAAATATAAATAGTTTATTTGTTTCACTTATTTAATTGGAGAATGTTAATTTAGAGTTGAGGGAAATAGAGAGAAAAGAGGAGAAAAATTCATTCTCGTTTTTCTGCAACCATTTTCACTAAATCGACGACTCCTGAGTCATTCACAGTCGGATCGAGCTGAAATTTAGATGGCATGTTCGCAACATATGTATCTACCTTTCGATTATTCAAAATTTCAAAACAAGTTATAAGCCGAGAGATATCTTCTTTGCATTGAAGCTGCAAATTTGGATAAATTTTTTAGCTTTTTGATTCTTATTTGTAAGCTAGTTTGACCTGTGATTTGTAGTTGTTATTACTATTTTGAGAAGAAATTGCATTTACCTGTTTTTAGTTATGCAAAGCCAAATTTTATGTCTGAAGAAGAATGAGATTTTGAACACCAAAATGTAAGCGGTTTTATTCAATAATATGTAGAAGATAATGTTTATAATCATATTGCTAATAAGACACATGCAAAAACTTTGTGGAAGAATATAAAGTCCTTATATGCCTCTAAATTAGAGAATAATAAATTGTTATTGTTGAATAACTTTATAAGTTTGAAGTATAAGGAGAGAACTTCTATTTCATATCACTTGAATGAATTTTAAGGGCTCCTTGATTAAATGTAAAGAATGAGTATCAAATTTGATGATGAACTTTTGAGGCTATTTCTATTTCTATCTTTACTAGAGTTTTGGGAGACGTTTCGGGTTTCTATCATAAGTTATGCTCCTAGAGGTGTTGTTTCTTTGGAAACAGCTAAGGGTGATATTCTTAATGATGAGACGAGAAGGAAGACACATGGTTCTTCATCTCAATCTGAGGTACTTGTCATTGAAAATATGGGTAGAAGTCGGAAAAAGGAACCAAAAAATGGTCGAGAGAATATAAGAAGCAATTCCAAGCCACGATAAAAGAATATGGAGTGCCATTATTGTCACAAAACATGACACGTACAAAAGTATTGTTATAAGTGAAAAAGGGCTAACAAAGTCAAGCAAGGTAATTCCAAACAAAGAGATCATGAAGATCACGATGATGATCATGTTAATACTACTACAAGTAATGATCTTGTTATTTTACATGATTACGAGTTTGTTAATCTTGTATCAGACGAGAGCATGTGAATATTTGACATTGGTGCTACATTGCATGTTACACCAAGCAATGATTTCTTCGCATCTTATACTTCTGGTGACTTTGGAGTGTTGAAGATGGATAATGATGGTGTATCTAAGGTAATTTTTGTTGGTGATGTTTGCTTGAAAATCCAACATGGGAATGAAATTGTTGCTTAGAGGTGTCAAATATGCTCTAGATGTCTGCCTTAATTTGATTTTTGTGCATATGCTTGATGATTCTGGTTATGACAATTACTTTGGTCATGGAGAATGAATACTCAAAAAAGGTAACTTGGTTGTGGCTATAGGGAAGAAGGGAAGAAGCTTTCTAAACTGTATTGGAAAAAGTTTTGGTTGCTAGCAACAATGTGAATGCTATCGACATGAAAGTATCTTTCTGGCACCGAAGACTTAGTCATATTAGTGAAAATGGGCTAAATGTTTTTGGCAAAAAATGAAGCTCTTCATGGATTAAATAAGGTAGATTTGAAGAAGTGTTTCCATTGCATGGATGGTAAATAGACTAGAGTATCTTTCAAGAGACATCCTCCCTGAAGGAAGTCAAAGTTTCTTCAATTGGTACATTATGATGTTTGTGGTTCATTAAAGGTAAAATCCTTTAGTGGTTCACTTTATTTTGTTAACTTTATTGATGATTATTCCAGCAACTATGAGTTTATGCCTTGAAGACAAAAGACAAAGTGTTGAATAAGTTCAAGGAATTCCATACTTTGATAGAGAGGAAGACAAACGAGAAGTTGGAATATGTTTGTTCTAATAATGATGGTGAATATTGTGGACCATTTGATTCATATTGCAAGCATCATGGTATTGCACATTAAAAGACTCATCCTGAAACTCCACTTTTTAATGGTTTAGCGAAAATGATGAATTGAGCACTAATTAAGAGAGTAATGTGTAAGCTCTATAAAGCTAAGTTTCCAAATCATTATTGGGGTGAGGAACTTTACACGACGGTGTATGCTCTTAATCTCACTCATACTGTTGATTTAAACAATGAAGTTCCAAACAAAATTTGGTTTGGAAAGAGAGTTAGGTATGATCATTTGAGAATTTTTGGTTGTAAGGATTTTGTGCATATTCTAAAGGATGAAAGATCCAAGTTGGATGCAAAGTAAAAACAATGTATCTTCATAGGCTACGGGAAAGATGAGTTTGGTTACAAGATGTATGATCATGTGGGGAATAAGCTTATTAAAAACCACGATGTGGTGTTCATGGAAGAACAAAATATTGAAGACATCGATAAGATAGACAAGACTACACCCAAGAAAGATATCAATTTATATAACATTGATCCAGTTTGGTTACCTAGTCATAATGTAGATGCTATTACTGGTGATAATCAAAATGATGAGTCATATGATTATGTTGATGACACATAACTTGGAGATGAGGTAATTCCAACTAATGATGATAAAAGAGAGAGCGATATATCATAGGATGAGAATATTGGTGAAGCTCCAATATTATCTCAAGTTCAAGTTAGGAGGTCTATCAGGTAGAGACAACCTTATACGAGGTATAATTCTGATGAGTATGTGACCTTGACTGATGAGGGTGAACCTGGGTGTTTTCAAGAGTCCATGGAAGGTGATGAAAATCAAAAATGGTTGGATGCAATGCACGACGAGGTGAAATCGTTACATAATAACCTCACTTATGATTTAGTGAAGTTGCCAAAAGGAAAAAAGGCTTTGGAAAACAGGTGGATTGGTAGAGTTAGATATGAGAGCAAGTCTAAGTCTCTAAGATATAATTTCAGATTAATGGTGAAAGGTTTCCGCCAAAGAAATGGTGTTGATTTTAATGAGATTTTTTCATCCATTAGAAAGATGTCATCAATTAGAATTGTGTTGAGTTTAGCTGCCACTCTTGATTTAGAGGTTAAGCAAATGGATGTGAAAATAAATTTCCTTCATGGTGATTTGGAAATGAGCTCTACGGGAAATAACTCGATGGTTTTTAAGTTAAAGACGAAGAAGTTCATGTTTTTAGATTGAGAAAGAGTCTATGTGGGTTGAAGAAAGCTCCAAGGAAATTGTACAAGACGTTTGAGTCTGTTATGTGTGATTAAGGATACCAGAAGACTACTTCAAATCATTGCGTCTTTGTTAGAAAATTCTCTAATGATGGCTTCATTATCATGTTCTTATATGTTGATGATATTATTATTGTAGGGAAAAATATTTATAACTTTAACAGGTTAAAGAAGCAGTTGGGAGAATCATTTTCCATGAAAGACATATGAGCATCTAAACAAATTTTTGACATTAGAATCATACGTGACAGAAATGAGAAGAATATTTGGATGTCACAAGAATATTATATCGAAATAGTGTTGCAAAGATTCCAAATGAAAAGTTCTAAGGCGTTAAGCATACCTCTTGTCACTCATTCAAGTTGTGTTCTAATCAAATTCCTTTAAATGAAGATGAAGCATTTGGTATAAAATGTGTTCCTTATGCATCTATTATGGGTAGTTTGATGTATGTAATGGTATGTACAAGACCTGATATAACACATGTTGTAGGTATAGTTAGTAGCATTTTATCAAATTCAGGCAAAGAACATTGGAATATTGTAAAATGGGTTTTAAGATATCTTCACGGTACTACTTCTATGAGGTTTTGATTGGGAGGAGATAAGCTTACTCTAGTGGCGTATTTTGACTCTGATATGGATAGAGACATTGATTCAAGAAAGTTAGCTTCGGGCTACATGATTAAATTTACACGCGGAGCTGTTGCTTGGTAGTCCAAATTACAAAAGTGTGTAGTGTTATCTACTACAGAGGTTGAGTTCATTGCCATTACCGAAGCATGCAAAGAGTTACTATGGCTAAAGAAATTTTTGCATGAGTTTGGTTTTGTTCGAGACAAATATATGTTATTTGTTGATAGTTAAAGCGCTATTCATCTTGGTAAGAATCCAACTTTTCATAATAGGTCCAAACGCATTGATGTGAGATATCATTGGATACATGATGTTTTGGATGCTAAGTTGTTGGAGTAAGCTAAAGTTAATACATATGATATTGGTTCTGATATGATGACTAAAGCATTACCAAGATGAAAAATTAAAGATTGTTGAGATATTATCGGTTTGACAATTTCCTCCTCATAGTTGTGAGGAGGAGATTCGTTGGGCTTAGGCTCCCTTCATATGTGAAGAAAGATACAAATACAAATAGTGCATTTGTATCACTTATTTAACTGGAGAATGTTAATTTAGGGTTAAGGGAAATAGAGATAAAATAAGAATTCAAAAGAGAGAAAAGAGGAGAGAAACACAATCCTGTTTTTTTGCAACCAATCTCACTAAATCGACGATCCCCGATTCTTTCACCATCGGATCGAGCTGATATTTAGAGGACTTGTTCATAATACTTGTAACTACCTTTCGATTGTTCATAATTTCAAAACAAGTTCTAAGCTAAGAGATATTTGCTTCACACTGAAGTTGCAAATTTGGGTACATTTTTTCCAGAATTTTTTATTTTTATTTATAAGCTAGTTTTCTTTGTGATTGTTATCACTATTTTGTGAACCACTTTAAGATTATTTTTGTATTCTTAATTGATTATAGTGGAGTTATTTATTTAGTCTGGACGATTCATGGTTTTTACTCTCATATTGAGGGGTTTTCCACGTTAAAAATATTGGTGTTCTTTGGTGCCTTTATTTGTTTGGTTTTCCATCTTATATTTGTTGTTGATCCTCAAGGTTTCTACAAGTGTAGGAAATTCTATATTCGCTGCGTATTGTTATGTTATTTTGTCTTAATTTCCCATCAATATGATCGTATGCATATGATGTAATTTATGTTTGCATTGATCAGTAAGACTAAGTGAATAAAATCAGTACTTTAATCCCTCTATTTATTTATCCCTTTCTCTTATTTCATGTAGAGCAAGAAAGATCGTGCTCTAATAGTTTTGGTATACGAGTTTAGTTCTTGATTGCTTAGAACACATAGATTCAAGAATTTGCTTCAAATAACAACCAAGTTAAGATGACTGGTGGTAATGGCCTTTCAAACACACGTTCATTATTTGATGGAAATAATTTAGAGAGATGACACATACACATGAATTCTTTCTTTGACTATCATGACACACTCGAAGTTGTTGCAATTGGAGTTCAAGAACTCACAATAAATGAAACTAAAGCATAAAAGAATGTTCATAAGGAAGAGAAGAAGAAAGAATACACAGTTATATACTTAATACAAGCAATAACATGTATTGCAAATTTTGACAAAATTTCTCATGTTGAGAATGCAAAGGAGGCATGTGACATTGATCAATTACTATGGAGTAGTTGACAAAGTTAAAGGTGTTAAATTTCAATCTTACAGAAGACAATATTAATTGCTGTTAATGGAGAAAAATTAAACTATTGCAGTTTATGTATGAAAGATTCAAGGCTTGATTTCAGACGATGAAAAGGCGTGGTAAAGTGTTGATTAAGAAAATGGTGATTGAAAGGTGATGGGGACATTCACTCCTCATTTTGATAATGTGATACATGTTATACAAGAATCTTCCACCATATTAACTATGAATGTGGGGATTCTTATAGGGTCTGTAGAAGCATACGAGTTGATGATTTTTGAAAGAAAGGGGGTGCAAGAGTCACTTAAAGCTCTACATGATAGAACTTTCAAAAAGAATGATTGTTTTAAGAGGCAGGAAATCAAGAAGACTCAAGATAAATTGAAGAAGTATACATGTTCAAGCTCCCAAAAGACTAACCATGATGGTAAACTCGAACCTTTCAAAAACGAAGGAGGAACATTAAACTTTAACCAACAAAAGACTCAAATAAGGACAAGATGCACATTCAATGTTATGGCCGTGAAAAATGGAGTCTTTATCTTGTAGATTTTTGGTGCAATGAAGAAAAAGAGAATACTCAAGATAATGGTGATAATGAAGTTAAGATAGTCCAATATGATTCATATGAGGACACTACAATGTTCATAGTTTTAGTGAACATTGTTATGGTTTCTAGATACATTGTTATGGTTATACTAATTTTTAAAACTCACTATATCACTTATTCCACATACAACACAACTTTCACTACACACACTTGAATATTTTCAACCCTAAAACTTCAATGGTTGCTCAACAAAACATGACTTAAATGATTGAAAATTATCGGTAACATCTCTATCAACATCAATGGATGTTGTGGTAGGAGAAATATAAACAAAAACAATGAGAAAATAATCAATTATTATTTATAAAGAAACTTACATATCCAAAATCATTCACAAAAGCTAACAAATACGCTACAAAAGGTTACAACTTTCAAACTTAGTTGATAGTCCAATAACCTGACATGGTTAAGATCCTCAAGTCCTTATCAGTGTCTGATACACTTTTATCAGTTGTATACTTCTTTTTCTTGAGATTCTTCGTCCCTGACATTGAAGTCCTTCCTACCACATATGCTCTAAAATATGTCACAACTTGTGTTCTTGCATTGTTAGATGAATTGATCCTGCCATATTTGTGCCTATTAATGGTGTTGCTGACTTCCTTGGAGATACCCCTCATAGAATTCTCTGATGATTTTCTCATATTTTCTGATAAGATAAGAGCTAGATGGAAGAAATAGGAATGTGACCTTGCTAGTAACGAAACCCCACATATATAGAGTTTGGAATAAAGAAAAATCAACTTTTTTATTGTGAACCAATGAACATAAAAGAGAGATATATTCTGGGTCTTCAAGCACATTTCCTTAGCTTTGACTATTATTGTTCCTCTCAAATTTTTAGTTGTCAGAACAAGAATAAACCATCTCGAGAATTGAAGAGTTATTCACAACCATTATAGTCAAATTACAACCACTTTTCTAAAATGATTTGATAAAATACCAAACATTTAAATATGTGGATTTGATTATAAGATTATTGTGCTTTTTCTCTTTTGAGTTTATGATATTTCTCATTTCTTATTTCCTTCTTTATATTTTTGTTGATGACAAAAGGGGTATTAAGATAATAAATATTTAAGCACCTGAATTTGATAGTTTACTTCTTGCTTAAAAATCTGGAGAATTATTTATTGTGCTTTAGTGATCAATTTAATTTACCTGAATAGAACTTAAGGGGCTTACAAACCTCAACTTTTAAACTATTAGACTCAGGGGGAGCTTACAAACCCCAGACCCTGAAGTTAGCTAGTTAATTAAATCAACAATCATTGTTCTTAAATCCTTGTATTTGTCATCATAAAAAGGAGGAGATTGTTGAAACAAATTGTTTTTGCCATATCCTTAAGGTTTTCATGATAATAAAGTATTTAAAGAATAATTGAGTATACTAATATTTGTTCAAGTGTGCAGGACCATAGACTAAAATTTGTGATAGAAAATAATTTTTGACGTTGAAAATTAAATATTAAAGAGAAGCTGAAAGATCCATAATCTGAAAGATTAGAACTTGAGCATCAGACTCTAAAGATTGAGACTCTCAAGGAGGTCAATTTCTGAATACCAAAGTCTAAAGAAATTCAACCTCTGAAGATTCATACTTTGAAGTCTCAAACTTTGAAGTTAGGATAAAAAATCTCTGATATGTCACTATCAGACTCAGAGAGCAATTTGCCTTCTTCTGGTCATGTGGAAATTCAAGTTCAAAGACATAAGATATGGAACAGATTACAATTTTAAGAATTTCAAATGTATTTTGCCAGACATTAACCATATTAAGTAACATTCCAACATCTCTAATCAAAGCTTTTTTGAAGTCTTACTTGTGCATGAAATCTTCTTTAAGGAATTTTTTTGACTCTCTCTATAAGGAGTTGAAGATTTGAAGAAATAACAACGAAACTTTGACGAGAAAGAGTTGATACTCTGTTAAATCATAAGTACAAGTTTAACTTATAATTTCTTAACACGTGTATATCCTAGAAATTCTTAAGTCTTAAGAGTTTGTGTTGTATTTTGTTTACACCCTTGATTGTATATAAAGTGTAATATCTAAACAATCTCTCATCTGTAAGTTAGATTGTTAGAAATCTCTTTCTTTAGTACTTGAGCATTTAAAGTATCTTACTTGTGTGCTTAAGCATTTAAAGTCTCTTACTTGCGTAGTATTGAAAGTCTCTTGCTTGTGTGTTTGAGCAAATTGTAATCAATAGTGATTATAGTGAGAATTCTTTAAAAGTACATGAGTACTAGACTAGTTCTGTTTTTTTGGAAGGAACCATGTGTCTTTCTTTCCCCTTTATCTCTAACTCTGATATTGTTTATATCCGTTGCATACAACAAACCTTGAATTAGATTCTATACTTTATTCACAATTTGATAAGAGAATTATGAAAAAGAAAGAAAAAGTCAACACAATTCAACCCTTCTTATGTTTTTCTAACCTTCAGCAAAGACTAAAATTAAAATTAAAATATATAAGGATCAAAATCAAATAAAAGTTTAATCAATTGATAAGAAATTAACTCACTTTTGTTGCCGATGCTAGCGTTCTTTTGAGTCTTGGTCCGTTGTAAACTTAGTAAATTTTGAGGTTCAATTCATATGAAACATAGACACCCAAAATACGATTCCGCCATTGATATGCCGATACCAATAATAGTTTAAAAATAAAATAAAACAAAATATAATCACACATGTCCGTGTAAGTGTGTGAGAAAAACATGAACATTTTTTTTAGAAGTTCGGTGCTACATAAATTCACGTAAAGGTTTCGTAAGAAAAAGATATATAAATTAAAAAGTATAAAAGACCAAAATCACTCCAAAATAAGTGGAAAATCAAAATTGTAAAATTTAGAATTTTTAATATGAAAGTACAATTAAGCATTATTATTATTACGATGATCATGACTATTATTATAATAAATTGCAATAAATTAACATTATGATAGTGTTTGAAAGGGCATTATTGGCCTCACGAAACGGCAGCTCTTGATTAAATGTAAAAGTCAATGATGAAACCTCTCTATATATTCAAGCCAGAACCAGCTGTGAAGAATTCTATACCTTCAACATAGCAAAAATGGCTTCATCACAAGTCAAATTATCATTGTTTGCAGTTTTGTTTATTGTTTTGGCTATGGTGGTTGCTGCTCATGAAGGTCATCATCACATGTCTCCTGCAGAAGCACCTTCAAGTTATGCAAGCAGCCTCAATTATCATGTAATTGCTGGAATTGTTCCTATTTTCATTGCAATTCTCTTTGCCAGAAATGGTCTTTAAGATTTGTCTTAATGGATTTGATTTCCATTTTCTTTGTGCTTATTTTTATATGGTTTTTCATTTTGGCTTTATTATGTTATGTTTTTGATTGAATTGTTGTATTAATAAGCTCTGTACTTGAGATGTTTTTTGTGTGACTATGTACTTGATGTTATCTATTACATATATATGGAGCATTTTTTTTGTTATCTATTATTCTATGGAAACAGTAAATAAACAATACTCAAGATCACAGTTATAAATTTGTTTTCTTCTTTCTATAGAGTTTTTGGGGAAAAAACTGATTTTAAGTAAAAAAATCTTATTCAAACTAAAGGCTAAAAAATACTATAATTATATGACTAAAATAATATTGCATAAGGTTTTTCTTTCCCTAAATTTATCAACATATGATAAAATTCAATTTGAGTTTTGAATTTAAATTGTAAATTTTTGTAGTTTTGTTTGTTTAATATATATATATATATATATATATATATATATATATATATATATATATATATATATATATATATATATATATATATATATATATATATATATATATATATATAATAAATAAATTTAATAGTTTTAAATAAAAAGTAATTTAAATATAATAATTATCTATTTTTAATAATAATAATAATAATAATAATAATAATAATAATAATGACTAAAAATTTAGGTTGTCATAAACGAGAGTAGATAATTATGAGAGTGATTGCTGGAAGAACTTGCAATGAGAAAGTTTTGAATGACAATAGAGAGATGAAAGAATAATACTTAGGCAATTGAAGTGTCTTAAATATATTTCTGTACAGTAATGTATGTGTGCGCACATGTTCAGAAGACAACGAATCTTAACTAAATGAATATACTTAATTGTTTTAAATGACTTGTGTTGCAAGTAAAATTCTTCTAATTATAAATTACATACATAATATTTCTCTTAATTTATATATGACAGCCTTTTCTTTCTTATCGGTTCCTGTATGCAATCAAATTTTATTTTTATTAATGGTTTGAAGAATATGTTGCAATTCACCTTTGCCGTACTCGACCTCTAACTTGTTTCTCTCCAAAAGTCATATTTTCTTTCAATATATATGCTCTCTCACCTTGGTAAGGGACACCTCGCCAAGGCCAAACCTTTCCTTATAACCAAGCTCATAAAACCATTATTGTATTTCCTCACTCATAGCCACTTCCTTTAAAGAAATGAAATCTAGTTTGGTGCAGTAGGATTAAGCGTCACATTAAAGTGTATTTTAGAGAAGTAACTTTGAATACAAAATTCAGCATAAGTGAGGAGAGTTACCAGAGAGGTAGAAAATAACGAGATGAGCGGGTGTGAGGGGTTTATCAGCAAGAAGCACGCGATAAAATCACTCCAGTTCGAGTAAAAGTGTGGAACCAAGGATTGACTTGATGGAAGCTGATGAGTCTCTGGTTACGAAAGTTATCGAGAAGTGAGCCTTCGGTGGAACAGATCAAGGAATAACCCAAGATAAGGTTTCCAAGACTTATCATCGACGCACAGGTGAAATACACTCATGAATGCCAAAGACCCTGAATGAAGTTGGGAAGGGGAACTTTTAAATAATTAAACATGACTTATTTGAAGTCAGAAAAAGGAAATCACAACCATATTTGTCTGAACATACACTCAAAGGAACTACATATCCTCTTTTTTGCTCTATTAGAAGAGTCGACTATTCTGAGGGATCGTCGACCACTATTCCAGCAGGATCCATAATAACTTCATTGTTTAGGACATATATAAAGTTACTGCTAATTTGATGTCCACCCAATATTACTCCATTACATCTGGATAATGTCGAAGGTCTACGTGGGCTTTTATTCCAGCGTCACTAGGCTCACAGTTATCAGTCCTCCGATGAAGCTGAATATAATCCTTAACATGTTCTCTCCTTTTTCAGTTGGCTTGTATCTACTGTGACACCCCAAATAATTCGATAATTAAATAATTATGATTTTTAATTATTAATTTAATTGAGAATATAATTTATTAATATATTGGACTTATTGGGATTAATTATGGAATAAAGGAATGGAATTGTTGGAGGTGTGTTGAGTAAAGTGAGGGTGTGAGGAGTAAAAGACTCTACTCACATTATTTAATTTATTTTATTTATGTTAGAGGAATAAAAGGAATAAAAGTAGGAAAGAGGAAAAATAGTTATTTTAGAGAAAACACACATACGTGAAGTTGAGAAGAGGAAAAGGAAGGAAGAAAACCTAAGGTGTCAGAATTCGAAGAACTCACAAGGTAAGGGGTGATTTTGATTAGTTAATTCATATTATCGGTTTAGATATTCAATAGTATGGATCATAGTATGTTAGGGAATTCCGGTTTAGAATGTTAGGGTTCCATAGAATTGTTCCTATTGTGTCGGATTATAGGTTGAAAACAATTAGAGTGTCAGATAGTAAAAAGGAATGATGAAATAATGTTGTTGGATGATTTAATGATGCAAATTGGATGTGTTTTGGTGTTTCCCATATAGCAATTCGTATGGGTATGTTTGGGTTTGGTTTAGAGTGGATGAATGCTGTCAAAAGTGCAGAAAATGGCTCTGCAACACGTGGGAACCGGTTCCCAATGGGGAGAAACCGGGTTCCACATTGAAAATTTGTAAAAACAGGCAAAAAATGCACTCAGGAACCGGTTCCTGTATAGGTAGGAACCGGGTTCCCATACAATTTTCTAGAAAGGTGATTTTTTGAACTTCGCAGGAACCGGTTCCTGTATAGGTAGGAACCGGGTTCTGCTGTATTTTTTTGAAAAACGTCAAACTTTGAAAATTCATAACTTTTAAACCGTAAGTCCGTTTTGAGTGCCATTTTGGACGTTATTTCTTAAATTTAATGCTCTATTTTATAAAATGAAAAGATTTTCCAAAACTTGAAATTATTTTGAAAATGAGCCGAATTCCGAAATAGGTGATTTTTGACTGACGCATATTGATGTGTATGTAGCAGAGAACATGTGGTGATGGATGTATTGGTATTGTGTGGATATAAAGCATGTTTATGCTGCTGTTGTTTGTATGCATGATGATTAAAATATCATGTTGTTGGTTTTGATTCAGTTATGATAAATTGATGTATTACATAAACTGATTTGATGTTGCATGCTAGTGATGTGCGTGCATATGCATTGTTTGGTGAAGTTAATTCCCATTGTGCGGAATTTGACTTGTATTGCCGATAACCGATACCCGAGTGAGGATGGATGGTTAGGCTGGATTCGTGTCCGGGTGTTTATGGACGAATCGATGGTTACTGTATCCGGTTGATGAGGGATCAGTGTTGGGTGACTTGGTCACGTGTTGGTACCACATGCATTGTGTCTGCATTGTGTTTGCATGGGATTGTAACATGTTAGGATGTCTTCCAGTGTTGCAATTCTTTTGTTGTCTATTGATTATGCATAATGACTTGAATGATTGTGATTGCGTGTTGAATATGAATTTATGCTAAATGGGTGAAATAATATGCTTGTGATATATTGTTGATTGAAAAGCTTATAATATGTTTTAATTATGAGAAGTCTCACCCTTACTTTAACAATTTCAGATTAAAGTTAGCAGCTCAGGAGTTGGTGAGGATGGCTCTAGAGCTTGTCTTTTAAGTCCGCGTGTCAGTGTCATGATTAGGTTGTAACACTGGGGAACGTTTAGTCGAGGAATTAGTTATTATTATTCATTTGTTTCGTTGAATCTCATTGAGAATAATTATGGTTTATTCAGTTTTGGTTTTGGTATTTTCCACTGTGTAAGACATGGTCTTAAATTGATTGAATTATTTGAATAATGATCCTCAGTGTAGCATGGCTACTGTTTATTTGGAGGTTTTATTTTATTTAATAATTGTGGCATCCCTTGTTCCGTGTTAACTCTGATGAATTATGACTTTAATCATTGATATAATCAATATATTCGGGGTATTTTAGAAGGGGTGTTACATCTACTCCTCGGATAAAATGCGAGGGGGCGTTGGGACGTCGACACGATTAACTTCTCTACCAACATTCTTTAAAAAGGCTTCTAATGAGTTGTATGAAGAAGTTTCTTCCTCCAAAGGATTCCCAAAAACGCTTTCTCAGTCAGAATCCTTAGATAGGAGTATGATTTTTGGTTCCAAGTGATTTTTACCAAGAGGAGGGAGATGAGAATCAGCGGATACCCCTATTATATAGGAAAGTTAAGTTTTGAGTTCAGAATTAATCACTAGATCAATATTACTATCACTCACCATGACTAAAAAAAGGAAATGCTTAAGATTAAAATCTTGAGTTAAAATGATACCTGGATATTTGGGAATGACGACACAAGAGAAGAAGAAGAAAGGCAAAGGCTTTGACCAAAACATAGAAGACCTCTTCTAGTAGTATTCTTAGATAAGAATAAACAAATATCAAGGGTTTGTGAAAACTTCCAAAATATTCAATTAACCTTATTTATAAGCAGCGACAACTGAAGGGTTCTGACTTCTGACCAACTAAAGAAAAAGCCACATGATCAATAACTAGGTTTCCCCTCGTGGATACACGTCATCTCGAGTGCATTCAAGTGCACTGTAAACTATGTCATGCCCTTACTTGTCACATTATGTATGTCGCTACGTGAAAAAATACAGAGTCGCCACCAAACTTTATTTATTTCAGAGGAAAGGAAAAATATCGACAAAACCCAAAAAGGTAAAGAAAATGATCTCGCAACCAAATTCAATTTTGGAAGTCAGTTATGCAAGGAGAAGGTATTAACACCCCTCAAATCCGTTGTACTCAACAAGATCCACTTTGTTTGTTTGTTTCCAAGGGTGTTGTTATCTAAAGGGTTTACTGATAAGTGCCAAAATGTAGTTATTTTGTATATATGCTTTGTGGCACTTATCGGTTCTTTTGTTGATATTCTTTGAATAAATCCCCCGCTTTTGGTATAAATATGTACATAATAGAATAATTGAGATTTTGTGTAAATATTGTATCATTTGATAGTTTTTCATCTATTTTATATGTATTCATTCATAATTGGAACATTGAGTAATAAAGTGTCGAAGACACGACTTCAAACGCGCGATTTAAGCAACTCATCAATGAATAAGGATCAAAATCAAAGAATAAAAATCATCAATTTGGTTTATATTTTGTCATGGTTAGATAGGAAATTGAATAAGCTTTCCAACGCTTCAAATTGGGCGCAATTCCGAGTTACGGTTCTCAAGTTATGGCCGAAACAGTTTTGGTGTTTCAATTTACTGATGGCTGTCGCCAGGCGAAGCTTTTTGGTCGCCGGGCGAAGCAGAGGCGACTAGTAGCGTGAAAAAAACGCATTTTAAAGCGCCAGGAGAAGATTTTTGGTCGCCGAGCGAAACTGTGCAGACAGAAATGCATATTTAGGCGAAAAAACACATTTTTTAGGTATGTTTTGGAAATTTTTGAACCTCAATCCATCATACATCATTTTTTGGTCTAGAGAGCTTAGAAGACAACATTGGAGCTTGCATTTGGATGATCTGGAGTCGAATCTATCATAAATTGGTGTTGACAAACAAAAAAATGTTTGGTTCCTCTTCTTCTCTTCTCTTTGTAATCTCTTTTATTGGGTTATGTATGTATATTTTCTCTGAACACATGTATATTTATCACCCTTGGCGTTGTATAAAGTCTTCTTTATGAATCTGTGTTGGTAGTTATCTTAGGTTTTTACTCTATGTTAGGAATTTGAGCTTGCTAGAGATAGACTGCTTAGATTCTTACCTAGGATGATTATATATTAGTTTCTAAATGCTAGAAATAGGTTTAGAGCCGACATTCATCATAAAGTATCTGATCTTAATGCCTCTGTGTCGGTGAAGTATGTCAGAGATGGGTATGGAGGTGACACAGTTGACTTTTGGTTGTCGAGGTATGTCAAAAATGGATATTGAGGTGATTCGGGAGGAATCTCAATTTGGGTTAGAAATAGCTTAGATTATGAGAGGTATGTGATGACACAGAGGAGTATCGTAGGCCGAGTATGACATGGCGGTAGATTTAAGTCTGTGACGGGTAGTGTGAATTCGTTTTATACAAGTTGTCTATCCTTTATAGTTTTTGTTCATTTACTTTTTACCTTTTACTTTCAACTCTTTTAATCTCAAACTCATTGACGGTAGAATTGTCGAACGACGAATCAATAACCAATCTCTGTGAACACGATACGATATAACCTAACCGGTATATATCATTCGGTAAAAATAAATACAAATTCTTTGCTTGCTACTCCAACAAAATGGCGCCGTTGCTGGGAATTGATTTTATTGTTTCTGTATTGCGATAATTCCGTTTTTTTTAAGTTTTGTAACTTATGTATATGCTGTATAGAATTTGTATATGAACTTGTATATGTTACTTGTACAGGTTGTGGTTACTTTCCATACTTGTACATATTTGTGATTTTCTTAGCTTTCATGTGATGTTGTGAATTGTCTCGTACTCATAACGTTTGTTGTGTGGTTGTTAGGACACTTTCTTTAGGTTTGCACGGTGTGGAAATACCATGGCATGACAAGAGGAGGTTACTAGCCTGCACAATAAAGGCGTCGAGTTTACGACGTAAAACAAGCATGTTTGTTTATGTTTGTTTATGTGTGTTGTGACTTGTGTTTTAGCAAGTTGAAATAGGACTTGTTCTTAATTTTAAATATTCACTTTTCAACTTGTTAATTTATTTTCACCAAGTTTTTGTATCGTTATTTGCTTTTGTTTTGTTATGTAATTTATTGTTTTTCCGCAAGCTCGTCGTGTTTAGCTTGTGGAGTTTTGTTGGATGTAAATGTTGTAAATTTTGTTTTTCTAATTATTTTGTTTGTTGTTTGGACTCAAATTTTGGTCCAGTAACTTGTGGTTGCATCTGATGATTTTTCGAGTTTGATCGTTTCAACTCGCGGGTGTATGGTAATGATAATTATCAAAGTTGGTACACGCCAGGTACTAGTTTATCGCTTTCTATAGCATAACATGTTTAGGAAATTCGTCATTTGTATAATTACCATGCTATTCATTCTTTTTGCATTACTTGCTCATGAATGGAATCACTTTAGTTCCCTTTTTACTCATAAATGTGAGGAAGCTTTCCATTGTTCACATATGAGAGGCCACAACTCTTGTTTTAACTGGATTTTATTATACTTAATGTTGTGTTTTGTGTTGATTGTATGAATGCGTGAAAATGGTCAAGGCATTTTGTTTAATTTTAAGCACAA
This sequence comes from Vicia sativa, assembly GCA_021764765.1. NCBI lineage: Eukaryota > Viridiplantae > Streptophyta > Magnoliopsida > Fabales > Fabaceae > Vicia > Vicia sativa. Next base: position 131,927,541 of record CM038792.1, on the reverse strand, counting down.
CTACCTTGGACAAATATTCAATTCACCTTGTGAGTGTGTGAACCTTTGTAGCCCGTATGAACTTTTTATCAATATCCATGTTTATTTGAACTTGATGCTTGTCTATGAGTGTCAATTCACTTTTTTTTTGGATGTTGATTTCTTTGTTTCTTTAACCCTCAATTATATGTTGTATGAATTTTTACCTTGCCTTAGAAAGTAGGGAGTATTCACACATTAATGTTGATTGAATTCAAGTTGGGGAGAGGAATGTTTATGTGTTTATATTGTGATTGGTATAAGGTTAAGAAAAAGAAAAGAAAAAAAATGTGAAAAAGAAAAAGATTAGAAAAAGAAAGAAAATAGATAAAATCTTTGAAAAAGAAAAACAAAAAGAATATGAATAATGTTGTATTAGTAAGTGAGGTGATTTGGTTTTATAATTTGTGATGAAGAATAGTTTTGATTGAGATTTTATGCTTGAGTCTTTTTGATTTGATCACTCCCTTAGGTTTAGGCAAGTTTTTGTTTCAATTAGCTTTAGGACTTATCACTTGTTTGTTAACCAAGCCCTATTATAACCTTGAAAAGCCCTTGCGATTCTTGCTTTTGTATTTTCAATATTTGTTTTTGGATGAATGCATAATTTAGTCTTTTGTTTGCAAGATTGTGGATGAGTGTTTTTTATCCCTCACCTTTGTGTGTTCTTCATCTACCGATGAATTTTTGTTAGGTGTGATTCATGATTGAGCTTGTTTTGTTTTAGAATATTTTGCATGATTTTTGTGCTTAGGATTTGTTTCGTTTATATGTCATCGTTGTAGGATAGTGGTAAGTTTGTATTTTGTCGTGTACGTTTTTGTTTGAATCATACATTTGTTTTCCGTTTTAAAAACTTATTGATTCATGATTCTTGGTAACTACTTTTGTTTCTTTAGGTTTACCTGACTTTGTTTGAGGAGAAACAATGTGTCAAGTTGGAGAGAGTTGATAAGTGCCAAAATGTAGTTATTTTGTATATATGCTTTGTGGCACTTATCGGTTCTTTTGTTAATATTCTTCGAATAAATCCCCCGCTTTTGGTATAAATGTGTACATAATAAAATAATTGAGTTTTGTGTAAATATTGTATCATTTGATAGTTTTTCATCTCTTTTATAGGTATTCATTCATAATTGGAGCATTGAGTAATAAAGTGTCGAAGACACGACTTAAAACACGCGATTTGAGCAACTCATCAATGAATAAGGCTCAAAATCAAAGAATAAAAATCATCAATTTGGTTTATATTTTGTCATGGTTAGATAGAAAATTGAATAAGCTTTCCAACGCTTCAAACTGGGCGCAATTTCGAGTTCGGTTCTTAAGTTATGGCCAAAACAGTTTTGGTGTTTCAAGTTACTGCTGGTTGTCGCCAGGCGAAGCTTTTTGGTCGCCAGGCGAAGCAAAGGCGACTAGTAGCGTGAAAAAAACGCGTTTTAAAGCGCCAGGCGAAGCTTTTTGGTCGCCGAGCGAAACTGTGCAGACAAAAATGCATATTTAGGCGAAAAAACACATTTTTTAGGTATGTTTTGGGTATTTTTGAACCTCAATCCATCATACATCATTTTTTGGTCTAGAGAGCTTAGAAGACAACATTGGAGCTTGCATTTGGATGATCCGGAATCGAATCTATCATTAATTGGTGTTGACAAACCAAGAAATGTTCGATTCCTCTTCTTCTCTTCTCTTTGTAATCTCTTTTGTTGGGTTATGTATGTATATTTACTCTGAACACATGTATATTTATCGCCCTTGGTGTTGTATAAAGTCTGCTTTATGAATCTGTGTTGGTATTTATCTTAGGTTTTTACTCTATGTTAGGGATTTGAGCTTGCTAGAGATAGACTGCTTAGATTCTTATATAGAATGACTATCTATTAGTTCCTAAATGCTAGAAATAGGTTTAGAGCTGACATTCACCATAGAGTATTTGATCTTAATGCCTCTGTGTCGGTCAAGTATGTCATAGATGGGTATGAAGGTGACACAGTTGACTTCTGATTGTCGAGGTATGCCAAAAATGGATATTGAGGTGATTCGGGAGGAATCTCAGTTTTGGTTAGAAATAGCTTAGATTGTGAGAGATATGTGTTCGCGTTAAAAAGTGTCGCCTTAGGGAATCAAATCTGAATTCAGATTCTCTGGCTCGAAACAATTTACTCTTTTGATTTGTTTATAAAGATGTAGCGAGCATCAAGCTTTATTATTTCCAAAACAAGAAAAATAAGATGAAAAGGGGGAAAGTTGCAATACCCTCAATTGATATGATATGCATTACGACTAGCGTGAACTAGATGTAACGCATTGGGGAGATTCCGGGCAAGGGGGTTTGTTATATAAACGGAATAGATGTGGCACCCTAAATATATATAATTATCTATAGATTTATATATGAATAGTTTGATATGTTTGTGTGTTTTAATTTGCTATTCTATCTTTGGGAAAGTTTCTCCTTTGGATTTTAAGAAGGATAGATTATGTGGGATCCTAGGTTTTGTTATTATTGTGCTCACAAAGATCACTGGGATCTTCTGCATACATATCCCTTAATGGGAATCAGAGCATTTGTAGCTCGGATCTAAAGGGATCTATGGTTTTGTTTAGTTTGAGGGAGAAAGAAGTATGCTCGCCAAGGATGAGACCTTGTGCCTACGTATTCTCAAAGGGAGGTTGAGAAAGTCAGAGCAATCGTAGTTCCCACTTATGCTAGTGGAAGCAACTGGTGTTATTAAGAGACAAAGACAAATGTCATCTTAATGAAAAATGTATCTTATCTATTTCATCACATACATTTTTGAAGGTTTGATTGATTGAATCTTTCATCGTAAGTTATAGGTGTTTTGCTTAAGTGTACAAGCGTTACCACTTACGAGTTTAAGAAAGATGTTTGAAAGATGATTGAATCTTTAATTGTAAGCATTGGGTGTTTTGCTTGAGTGTACAAGCGTTACCACTTACAGATTAAAAGATTGTTTTTGTTTGAAAAAGAGGTTTTGAAAAGTTGATTGTATGTGATGTGATAGATGAGATACTTCTTCCATAGAGATGATAAATGTCTAAATCTCTTAGGAGAAATTGATTGGATTAGGAGGATGCTTTTAAGAAGCACGTGGGTCCTTGTATTGTAAGCCCAAGAGAAGGCATTCCGAGGGTCATCGAGGGTCCTTGTTGTTGCACCCCAAAATTTGCCCTCCTATCTCGATTTTATCTGGCTTAGGCTTCACATTCATCTGCATGCACGTCCATTAGGTCCTTAACATTAAACAGACATTCATCCATTGCATATGCATCATTTCGTTGTATTTAAATTGACCAAAAGTTAGTTTAAGTCGATATTTGCATCGTTTTATAGTTATAAAATACCCAATATTTCAATTCATTCATTTTTATTTTCTTACCTGTTTACTGTATCGTTTTAAGTTGATTATATGTCGATGATATCAATATTTCGATTTTACAAACAGACTGCTAAAAGCAATTCGACACTGTGCGGAAAATTAGCGGGAAAATATTTCAAGTTTTCGCCTCTAACTCACTGCTTTATGAATCTACGTGTCGCGTAGATCATGAAAATGTGCTCTCTCTAATTTTTCGATACATTTTGAAGTCTCGTTTTAAACCGTAAGTGTTTTAAAGTCGGGTATTCTTTATTATCGTTTTATTTTGATTTTAATTATTTCAATAATTTTTATTTAATCTGTGAAACCCGTAGTTTATTTTAATGTGCTCATTTTATTTTTCCGGATAATTTATTGTCCAAATTTATATCATTTCTGTCAATTTTAGATGTCCTTTTTTATCTAAAAAAAATCAAACAAAATATTATTGGGCTTGTTAATTTTTACCCAACCCAATTTTGTGGCCCATTTAAGCATGAAGGGCATTTTAGGCATTATCAAAAATTGCTAAACCCTAATTTATTGGGTATATATATGTGTTATAATTTACTGTTGCTGGGGGGGCCAAATGAAAAGGGAACGAAAAAATGGAAACAGGGGAAGGAGGCAGATGATAATACTCCCTTTGTCTCGCCTTTCTTGCTGTTCCTCACCACCTCCCTTCATCCAAACTTCATTTTCCTCACAACAACCTTCCTCATCTTCATCCACTACTCCCAACCGTGTCCTCCAAACCCTCACATAACCATCGTTCCCCTCTTATCCACTGCCTTCGCCGGAACTACCCTTCATCTCCTAGCTGTGTCCTCCATACACACCTCGTCTCTCACCGTTCACCATTCCATTGCTCCCTTCATCGTCACCCTTACCACACTCACTCAACCACAGCCTGTCTTCATCATCCCTTTCCTCCACAGCCACTCATAGCTTCATTCTTCTTCCAACTCACCCTGCCGCCGTTACTCCAGCATACTCCCTCGCATCTCACCGATCCAAACTTCATCCGTCTGTTCACTCTCGCCTCTCCGCTGTTCTCACTGCAGAACCCTCAACCGCGACACCATCCATCGTCACATCTCACCTTCACCGTTCAACAATTTCCTGTAATCTCAATCATTCCACCGATACACCCACAGCTAACCTCACTTTCATCCGTCGCCAACACCAACAGATGCAGTCGCAACAACAACGTTCAACTCTTCTCTGATTCTCACCGTGAGCAACAACAACTTCCAGATTTCGATAGCTTCGGCAGCTTGATTCCGACCTTAAGCGAGCAGACACCATACTCACATCCATGGCGGTTTCGACCGACTTATTTCGGTAACTTTTAATCCATCTTGCTCATATGCCAACTGTTGTGATTACATCGATATTGTGTATTGTGATTACCTGCTATGCCATGGATGTTGAAATTTTTCTTAAAGATGTTATAGTTTGATACAATAGGCAATACTGTGAAATTTGGTTTGACAGAGTATAGGTTGTGTCAATACCATACTGTTTTGCTTGTGATCAATTTTATTTGGACATTATGGAAGTCAATTGTGTTAGTGTTGTTGATGATGCAGAATTTCCAAAAAAATAGTTTGAGTTTGATATTGTTTTGAATTGTTGGTGTGAAAATGTTGCAGAATTCACTACTTCTTTCCTATTGGTTGCTGCCCGAATTGTTAATTGTATAAATTTCGGGATCAAATTCAATGTAATATCATGTTTGTTTGAGAAATATCGATGACATTTTGGTTGTGTTTGAGTTGAGGTTGAATGAGAATATAATATTGTTTGTGTGTCTTGTTTGCTTTGAGTATGTTTGAATCAAATGCTGCAGAGCATGATTGTGGTAATAAAGTTGCTGTCCGAATTTGTTTTGTTCGATCCTATCTTACATTGAATCCAATTTTCCATGTTTTTAAACTTAATATGATTCATAGATTGATTCTTGAGTCTTGGTTGCGAATTATAATTGTTTTCATTGTGCCGTTTACTTGTTTGTTAGTTGAATTCGGGTTGAATGTTGGACGCTACGTTTGTTTGAATAATAATTGTCTTAAGTTTATTTTCAATTCCTTTGTCTACTAACCATTTTCCAACTTATTGCCATTTCATTTCGAATTTATTCCACACTATGCTACTAACATGTTTGCTATTTGTGAAGGCATTCAAGGATTATCCAAGAATATCTTTTCTATTAGTGCATCTATATATCTTTTTTTTTAAAATTGTTATTATATTTCTATTATTATTTTGATATGATATTTAGTAATGTATTTATTATTTTATCTCTTATATTTAGTATGTAAATATACATATTATTTTTATTCTTATAACTTTATATCCATTTGTAAATAAAATCATATTGTAATTATTATTCTTGTGTTACGATTTCGAATTTTGAATTTAATTCAATCTTCGAATGAATTTGAACGCAAATATATCTATTTTTCGCATAGTTTTTGTTTGTATTTTGAGTGATGTAGGAACCTTCATTTGGTATTCATCCGATGTGTCAAGCCTTATCCGATCTTGAAGATTACTTGGAGCTCAATTCTTGCACCGCATAAAAGCTATTTATTTATTCAAATTTAATTCGATTTGGTTGTATATATATGTTTATGAACATGTACCCGCATTCCTTGTGTGTTCTAATTACTGTTTAATTATGCGTTTATCATATTAGAACACATAGCCTCCTCTTGGGCTCCTCATCAAGGAACAGGTAAACATACACAATGCACACTTGCACACATTTATAGTTTGGTCCTGAGCTTTTCTACAACGACAACTATTCGATCGATTGTTCCAATCGGTCGTTTAGAATACTAGTGTCACGCTAGTCCCACTTTTAGGAGCATACATAAAGCCACTTTGTATGGGCTCGCTTGTTTTCCTAATTGAATTATTCTATCCATATCGAAACTCTCAAAACACTTTCAAGTCAAAAATAATTAATTGAACTTGTTCTTTCAAAAATCAATTTTTCTACAAAACAAAAAAACATGGTGCTATGGTATTTAAGTAAATCGTTAGAGGATAGCTCGACGATTTAATTAAAATGTAAAGTATTTGGGCCATTAGAGGGTAACCCAATGACTTAAATACTTTATTCCATACACTTAATAAAAGTGAACTTTGTTTCACCTCACTCTTTTCATAATAAAGATTTTGGATGAGAGATGATCGGTTGACCTCAATCACCAATCTCGAGTATTGAATCGTTAGAGGATAGCCCAACGTTTTGGTACTTGTCATCTACAATTAAAATCAATTCAACTCATTCAAATCCTTTTCGCTCTTACGCGATCATCAAAAACATTTCAATTAAAATCAACACAACCAATTCAAACATTTTCAACAAGAACTACAGAGTTTTGACTTTCCCATTGCACGAGGGAATACGTAGGCACGCGGTTTCGAAACCGTGTCAAACTCAAAATAATAATAAACAAACCCTTTTTCTTATTTCTTATTCATGACTTAGAAATTAGCGATTACACACACAAACACATTTTGAACTAAATGGGTCCCATCGAGTACGATGGACGTAAGAGGTGCTAATACCTTCCTCTTGCGTAACCGACTCCCAAATCCTTGCTTTTTGGTCTTGTAGACCGCCTTATCCAATTTTTGTGGGTTTTATCTATATTTCCCAGTTCTTTTTGAACAAATAAAATTAGGTGGCGATTTCATTGTTTTGAAAATTCATTTAAATGATTTTTGAAAATCGAGTTGCTTCACTTGTATTGTAAGCCCAAGAGAAGGCATTCCGAGGGTCATTGAGGGTCCTTGTATGAAGTTCAAGAGGAAGCTATAGGGTATGGTTGGCTTTGACTTTAAGAGTAGTTTCACCGGGAAACCATCCTCTTAGGATTCAAGAGTGATTTCACTGGAAAATCATACTCTCAGGGTTCTATCCTAGCGCGGGTGATTCTTTGTATTGGAAGCCCAATAGGAGGCTGTTAAGAGATTTCCAGGTCTCTTTCTTGTTTGATGCCCAAGAGAAGGCTAAACTCAACGAGAAGTTCTTTTGAAAGCCCAAGAGAGGTGACTCGGCAGGAGTGTTGTCTTATACGAAGCCTAAGCGGAGGCTAAACTCAGTAAATGAGTTTTCTTATATGAAGCCTAAGAGGAGGCTAACTCAATAAATGAGTTATCTTGTACAAAGCCCAAGAGGAGGCTAAAAGGGGAACCTAGTTGTTAGGCTAATTGTCATGTTATAACTGAACAGTTATATAAACAAGTGTGTGATGTGTATTCACAAGAGTTTATGAAGGAAATATAAACAAGTGTATAAAACGAGCGTTTAAAGCAAGTGTAACTTTAATATATACAAATTTTGGGTGTGTACAAGGGAATGAATATGTAAACGAAGGGGTGTTTATGTACAAGTAAATGAATATGTACATAGGAGGGTTGGGACTTACACCGTGAGGGAGGCCCATTAGTTTAAGAGCAGTTTCACCGGGAATAATGCTTCTCTTAATACCAATGGAATAGGTGTATAAACAAGCGGATGAAAACAAACAAAAGAAGTTTGTTTATGCTTGAATATTTACAAAGATGATTGGATATGTACAAGGAATTGAATATGTACATAAAAAGGATTGGGACTTACACCGTGAGGGAGGCCCATGATCAATTAAGAAATTCGAGGAAAAAACTGGTTCGGTTTTATCTTCAAATCGAGTCGATCATGGAAAAAGGTGTGTAATTTTGTTGAAAAGTTTTTGAAATGGTTTTGAAAATGATTTTGAAAAGTGAAATATATTCACAAGAAGTTTTGAAAAGATTTAAGTTTGAAAGTTGGAAAGAAAACATTTTTGAAAGTATTAAGAAATACTTAAAATGTTTCATTTTTTTACTTAACAAAAATATAATCAAAAGAAAATATTTTTGGATTTTTTTGACATAATCATAAAATTGGTATATTAAATGACAAGTGTGAAAAAAATCATCTCAAAATGAGAAGTTTTGATTAGTTTGTGAAAACTTTGAAGTTTGATAGAAAATGAGAAGAAAACGAGTAGTAAAAATTTGATTTTGGTCCTAAGGAGGTTTGAACTCAGAACCTTTGGCTTAGAAGTGAAAAGTTTTACCACTGAGCCATGTGTTTAACTTATCATTTACACGCCTTCATTTGATTATATTTAAAAACAAATTTTTGAAAATGTTTTAAAAATGAAGGAAAAGTGGGAAAAAATGGTCTCAGGGGGATTCGAACCCTGGACCATAGGCAAGGCAAAGGACATGAAAAACGCGCTGACTACCACTGAGGTGGCTATACATCAGTTTATTTATTCTCCTTCATGTTATTATATTATAAACGAATTATTTGAATTTTCTGGAAACGAAATAATGCGCGCAACTTCATCTTCTTCCTCCAATCTTCCTCAAGCCATGAATTCTTCATTTCTCAATGAATTTGAAAGTTGTAAACATCAAAGTTGCTCGTTTCACTCCCAGGAACACGATGGTGATGATTAATTTTATTTATTTTCAGTTTAGAACTATTAATTTTCGCAAGAACACGAAGAACCCTAGTTCTAATAATTGATCATGAAATCGTGTATGGCTATGGAATTAAGCAATTGATTGAAGGGTTAATGATCAGTGATAGTGCAGAAACAAGATGGCCAAGCAATTTTTCATCTGTAATGCATGAATCATAGAGTTCAAAGTTTGATAAACTTACCTCTTCGAACTGAAATCGAATTCTTAGTTAGAGTGTTTCCAGTTATGTTTGAGGATTGCTATAGCTTCACTAGACCTTATGGAAGGTATGAAAGTGCTTAGCTTGATTTGAAATGGCCTGGATCATTCCACCCAAGTCCAACTGCAGTTTCTTAAAGTGAGTTTCGAATTTGAAGTTAAAGATGTTACAGATCAGTGATGAGTACTTGGATCACTCATATGAAGTGTATGGAAGGTATTTGAAGTGATAAATCAAGGCTAGCACGAGTAAATTGAGAGATGGCAAGTTAAGGCTCAATTTGCTAGTTTATGGATTTTGGAGTATGATTCTGAGTTTGGATAGTTTTTCTGGTGGTTTTGAAGTTTTAAACTACTTCTAAATGATGTTTAGAACATGTTAGAAACTTGAGTTTGCTCAGATATTGCAAGGTTTGAAGATTGCAAAATTTCCCTCTTTGAACTTTGAAACTTGAAATTTAAGAAAGAAAGAAGGAAAACTTAATTATGATAGCTTTGGTGTAGTTTGAATTTGAAGAAATGACCTCTATTTATAGGCCAAGAAATCTGAATGACAAGGCATGGCTACCATTGAGAGAGCTTTGCAACTTGCTTAAGTGGTAAGAAGGAATCTTTTGCATTTAATGCAAAAGTTACTTTCTAACCATGGTTAGAAATTTCTCTTTGATTCAATCCTCTTCTCAATCATGCAAAACTAATATTTATCAGTTATAATCTATCCCTAGCTGATGACAAGGCTTCTAGAAGGGAGATTTATGAAAAATGACTTATAATTTTGAAGCATGATCTTAGAATTTCATGGTTTTGGAGCTCTATGTTTCAAAATCAAAAGCATAGCTAGACAAAGTGTTTTTTCAAGTTCTTGGAATTTTTGGAAAGCTTGTAACAAGGGCTACAACTTTCATATTTTGAGTTTTTTCTGAATCCAAATGGATCTAGGTGAAAAATGGCGATGAAAGTAAGGAAAAACCATGTTTCTTAACACTTGAAATTTTTTCTAAGTGTTAGAAAAAATTCAAATCTTGACTTTTTGTTGACTTTTTCACATTTCTTGATTTTTTATGATCATGATGGATTATTTGAAATGTTTTTTATGATTGAAAAAGTTGACCAAAAGTCAAAGTTTGACTTTTTTTGAGCAGATGAATTTTCATCAGATGGTTCAGAATTTGTCTGATGAAGAAACATGGACTTTGCAATGTTTTGAACCAATAAATTAGGTCAATATGTTGTATTGAAGATGTTAAGATCAATCACCAAGCAAATAGGTCATCCATTGAGCAGAAAGTCAATGATTCACTATCTTCGATCAAAACCCTAATTGGTCGATTCATGGTAGATCATGAGAAAAAGTTGGGAATCTGAAGATCAAATGTTGATGATTGATTAAGATAGATCAATTGAGGTGAGTGGAAATCAAACCCTAATTGATCATATCTTGAACAGATGAAATTTTGATGAAACCCTAACTTTGACTTCTAGAAGCCACGCACGATCTATTCTATTCTGAAACTGTTAGTGATGCAGTGATGCATATGTAAGGTGGTATCTTAGGTAAAAAATTGGGGTATGACAGAATGTGATGACACGGAGGAGTATCGTAGGCTGAGTATGACATGGCGGTAGATTTAAGTCTGTGACAGGTAGTGTGCATTCGTTCTAGAAAAGCTGTCTATCCTTTATAGTTTTTGTTCATTTACTTTTTGTCTTTTATTTTCAACTCTTTTAATCCCAAACTCATTAACGGTAGAATTGTCGAACGACGAATCAATAACCAATCTCTGTGGACACGATACTTTATAACCTAACCGGTATATATCACCCGGTAAAAATAAATACCAACTCTTTACTTGCCGCTTTACCGCTCCAACATTTACTTGCAAAGAATGATCAATGACTTAATTAAGGGGGAACGTTTTAAATTAGTGAGCTCGCCTAGACTTTAAAACCTCGTGCCTACTTATCTCTATAGTCCAATAGAGAAATCACAGCTCTGTAGTTCATCTAGAAAATAAGTATTTGTTAGTAGTTTTTATGGGTGACGTACCCTTTTTTAAAATTTTAAAGTGAAAAAGCCCTCGACGACAAGGTGTCACGTTGATTGGTTGAAAGTTGATTGTTCGGAGACACATAGTAACTATAGGGAAATCAAGAAGAATACACCAGTGGTCCCTTTTTCATCCTTTATTTACGAAAGATTGTTTTAGACTTAAATCACACTAAAGTATATGAATGGAAGCGAACAAGGATATGAATACACCCTCTCATTACTTTCTATTTCTTAAGGCTCGTGGCACATGATTCACATCATAATTTTTAAGTGTTTTATGATTTATTCAAGAAAAAAATTGTTTTAATGCAAAAAGGATGAACAAAAGAAAAGAGAATTCCTCCTAATGTTATGATGCAAAGACAGACCTAGACCTAGAGATAAACCTAGATAAATCAACATTTTCCCAAAAATAACACAAAATCATGAATTAATCAAAAGAACAGTTAAAATAAGAAAAGAAAGGAAATAAAAAAAAAGGATCAGAGGGTGCGGGCTTGAAACATAAGTGTTTGGTCTGAGTAATTGGTATTGGGCTCAGAACCAGAGGCCCATTATGGTTTTGCTTGGGTTCAGAAAAAAGCCAAAAATGCGATGCATGGACGCGTTTGGGGTGTAAGAAGCAAATTGGTTATTAGACTGAGGCTTAATACATCCTTTGATCCTTTAACTTAATTTAAAGTTACACTTTCATCCCTTATTTAATAAATGTTTCTTATAAGTCCCTTAAATCAAGTTTTGTTAGTCTCGTTGGTCTTTTTCATTAAATCTTGTTAAAATCTGTTAAGTTGGGCATATGTGGCACTCAAATTGGTATTAATTTGGCTGACTTGGAATAGTTTTTATTTGAAATGAAATATTTTATTATAACATATGATTTTTCCCCTTTTATAAAAACCCTAGCCGTCCCACTTCTCTCTTCTCTCGCTTCTTGTTTCTCTATGAAGATCCAACCTTTATCTATTCTCCTTCTTTAATCTCGGCTCTACAAATTTATGAAGATCCAACCTTTTTCTCTTCTCCTGCATTCTTCCCCTTTTTAAGAAACATTGAGTTTCTTGGGACAATATTGCCCTTGATTTTCAATAAAAGCGAGTAACGTAGTCAAACAAACATGTTCCAAGTCTTCCCGGTATATTATCTTGTCTCTCATCACATCATCTTCCAAATATCAAATCATTTCACTCGGTATTCACATCTTCCTCATACACTTTCTCATAAAAATTCTTATTCTACACAAATAATCATTTTTTTTTGTTTTATATGCTTCTGTTTCCAAAATTGGATTTTTATAATAACCCAAGTGATTTTTTGAATATTCTTATAAAAAATTCATGTGATTTTGAATCCGAGTTGTTTTAGTTTTTGCTTCTTTAGATTCATGCCAAAGGAAACTTTAATGGGTTTCGAAGAAAAAAGTATATTCTTTTTAATTGTTTTTGGTGTGAAAGGGAAAAAATTATCTCTTTTTTTGTGCTTTTTGTTAGAGTTAGTTAATAGTAGGAGCATTGATACATAGTGTAGGAATAAACACCTTTATAGGATAGACACACCACTTGTCCACCTAAAATCTTAAGGTGATAGGTGAGTGGGTTCTTGCACTTATATATACTTAAGTATCCGCATTCCTATTCAATGTGAGACTATTTCCTCACTTACTCACACTTGCTATATTGTTCCAACACTCCCCCTCAAGTGTGAGTCCACAATGCTCCTCCACTTGTACCGCCGTTGACACCTTGCAACGGAACACCACTCTTGGGCACATTTCGATACAAGTCCTTTTTGGTCCCTTTCTCGAACCAGGCTCTGGATACCATGTTAGAGGGAGTTAATAGTAGGAGCATTGATACATAATGTAGGAATAATCACCTTTATAGGAGAGACACACCACTTGTCCACCTAAAACCTTACGGTGATAGGTGAGTGGGTTCTCCCACTTATATATGCTTAAGTCTCCATATTTCTATTCAATGTGAGACTATTTCCTCACTTACTCACTGTAACACCCCATATTTATCAATTGTTAATAATTTAGAATTTCTAATTATTAATTTAATTTAATTGAATTTTTGGAGGATTATTGGAATTAAAGTAAATGTTGGAAATTAAGGAAAATAAGAGAATTGGGCTTAGGTTGTGGTTAGTAGAAAGGGGGTGAAGTAAGTAAAGCTTACTAATTCTATTTTACTATTATTTAATAAAATAAGTAATTGAAAAGAAAAAGAAAAGAAAATTGGAACAAAGTGAGAGAAGAGAAAGAACGTACGAAAGAAAGAGGAGCAAAGGAGAAGAGGAACTCAAAAGTTCAAGAACTCAAGAAATTTGGCTAAAGGTAAGGGGATTTATCTGATTATTATGCTTTATCGGTTTAAGAATAATAGGAATGGATTTGGTAGATTAGATATCCCAATTTAGGATATTAAGGTTTAGGAATTTTGGACCCTAATTGTAACACGGTGAGAGAACTGACTTGTTTGTTTTGCGTTTTATTGCAAATGTTGCAGATAACAAGAGTCGCCACCGACTTTTATTTTATCCAATAAAGAAAAGGTGAAAAGAACAGGAAATACCTTTTATCGATTCTGAGTACAAGAGGTAATTATGAAAATGGAAGGTATTAGCATCCTTTCTATCCGTAGTTATCTACGGGCTCTTAATTGCTTAGCTCACCTTTTGAAAACTCGCTTTCTGTGTGTGTGATTTGTTTGAAAAAATATTTTGCTTTGACTTTGTAATGATTCTTGTATCAGTCCTCAAGAATGTATACAAAGTGTTTTAAAATATTTGTTTTGAAAAAATGTAACTTTGTAATATTCTCGTATAAATGTATACAAAGTGTTTGTTTGAAAGTATTTTTGAAAAGAGTGTGAGGTGTGAAAAGTATTTTGATTGATTTGAGCAAGTAGTTAAGAGTAATTACCCACTCAGAAGTTTGTTCTTGTTATTTTCCTTCTCCTTTAGTATAACTCTATCCATACCATTAGTTGGTAGGTAACTTTATCCGTTGGATGTGAAGGGACATGCGTAGGGTCATGACATGGTCATTGAAGGCAACATGTAAGGATATCTTAGCAAATTCATAGGGATGATCATCACTTATTCGTAGGCAACAACCGATGGACGAGATCATATATTCGTAGGCAATTTTGAGGGTCATCGAGGGAGTATGATCTTTGTGATGATTTTGAATCAAGGAACGTTTGCTAATGGTACCCCTACGTTCGAGGGATATGACCATGTTTATTCGAAAGGAAACAAGAGAGGATACCCTAAGGGGGTGCAAGTGTGATAAAGTGTATTGTTTCATATATTTTATCTTGATTGTTTAAGGTGATCTAACGTTGATTTTAAGATTTTGTCATACAATCCTATTAGCCATACATCTAAGCAGTGTATATGTACATAAAATAAATGCGCGGAAAGTAAAAGTGTGAAAAAGTAAAGTCCTAAACTATTACAGGGCTTTGGGGCAGTTACATAATAGAGGTGCGAAAAATAAAATGCGAGAATTTAAATCTACGCTATTAAAAAAATGTCCTAATTCTATGTAGAAAAACCTAATTCTATGTTAATTAGCAATTAATTAAGAAAATAATTTTAAATGAAAGAAAAAATAAAGTATTTTTGTGTCTAAAATTAATTAAACATTTTATTAACCTAAATCTAAAATTAAAATATTTTTAGGGTTTTTGAAAATATTTTTAAAAATTGTTTGAAAAGAAAATAAATTAGTTAAGAAAAATAAGAAATAGAAAATTGTTAAAGAAACAAGTGCTAAAAAATAGGATGGTCCTTGGAAGGTTTAAACACAGGACCTGAGGGTTGTGGGTCCAAAAGTTCACCACTACGCCACCTGCATGTGTTGTATATAACACACCTCCAATTGTATATATGTGATTCCTATGAAAATCAGAAAATAATGAAAAAAATTGCAAAAGGTATTGAACCCTAGAAAACTTGATACATCCATGCACACTCATAAATATATATATTTATTTTCCAAAACAAAAAAAACATTGAATTAAACCCCAAACAATAATAAAACGGTCTAACCTAAAAATTGGAATCGGGAGTTTTTCAAGTAAGGGAAGCTATTAGTTTGCCCAACAATGGTGACTGATTGGACTCATTAGTTCTAAACAATCACAAATTGAATTGCAAACCTAAGTTATAAAAAAAATAAATTTGATTTTTGATTGATTTGAGTTTGTATGGTTTTGAAAGATTGAGACTAAATTATTGCCTTGTGATAATGGGAAAGATTCAAAACTGTAGTTTATGCTTAAAAATTTTAATTTATGGTTTTATTGATTTTATAAGAAATAATCTTGCTTTTGAAAATTCAAAGTTTTGAAAACTTGGACTTCTTGTGTTTGTTTTATTTGGAAAGAATTCAAGTTTTAATTCTTTTTGAAAATTGGCTTAGAAGTCATGGACTATCTTAGAAATAAGTCCAAACTATAAAAACCATGGCCCATTTGGAAAAAAATTGAATTTGCTTAGTATTTTCCTTCATGCACTTCTCCAAAAATGTCAAACTTATTCAAGTTGTATCTTGCTCAATTTTTATCATTTTTAAGTGTTATTGGACTTCTTAGAAAGATCAAGATATCCTATAAACACTCCTTTTGGTTTCATCTTCATTGAAGCTTCCATGTTTATGTACACCTCTTTTGATAAAGATGACTTTTTGTTGACTTTTAGAATGACCTATAATGTCTTGATCCATAACTCTCAAATGAAGCATTTTTGGCCAAAGCTTGTGAGACACAAAGTTGTATAGAATTGAATTCTCTTCAAAATGAGATTTGGTGGAAAACTTTATGGTAAAGTATGTGAAAGTTATGTTCAAAGTTGAGAAATCTAAGAAACTTTGACTTTTGATCAAATCTTGAGTTTTCTTGATGAATCATGATCAAACCTTGATAAAATGATGAATGTGACTTCAAAATCTTGATATTTACCAAAAATGATGAAGTTGGACTATATGTTGACCACAATTGACTTTTTGTCCAATACAACTGATTTTCAACCGTTTGAGCAATTGACTGAGCAAAATTGAGATGCGAGGCTTAGAACTTGGTATGGCGATACCTTAAGACACATGAGGAGACATGATGATCATTTGAGATAATAGAAACCATCTTTGACTTGATATAATTAAGACCATATTTGTGGGTTGATTGCTTAGGAGTGGATTCATCTGGTCAACCCTTGAGAAATTCTTGAATATGGAGATGTATTAACTTGAAAAATTGGAAGGAAAATTTGGGGGTATAACTAATGCATGATTTTGGTGAAATTGATTCAAATTGATATTATAGTGTTGTTAGGTGATATTTTGCCATGATAGAATTGCATTATAATCATGTTTTTGGGAATGTATTGATGTTTTGATTATATAAACAGCGTTGTCTTTAAATAAAATCTTCGTGATATGGTGGTAATTTTAAACCATAAGTCCGAATCACGTTGTGACTCAAATAAAATATTTTATTTTATGAAATAGATAAATTTCCAGTAGCTCGACTTTATTTTTAAAAAGTCCCGATTTTATTTAATTAAGTTGTTTTTATACATTGTTTGCATACCTTTGAATATATGTGACAAGGTGGTGTTTGAGGTGTTATTGTGAATACATGATGTTGCTGAATTGTGTATGATGGTTATAGCATTACTAGTTATGAGTGTAATTGCTTTTAGATGTTACATGTTGTTGGAGGTGGTTTATGATAGGAGTTCTTATCATATTCGGTGTTGATATTGCATGCTTTAAAGATGTGCATGCATACATATCATTGTAGTATGTAGCTAATTCCCATTGTGTGGAATTAGTGAGGTTGCCATAACCATATCCGAGTTGGAATGGACGGTAAGGTGGTATCGATGCCCGAGTTGGAATGGAACGAAGGGTGTTAGCCGTAGCCGAGTTGGAATGGAACGGTGGAGTGAATGGATTTGACAATTGGTACCACATGCATAGAGTCGCTGTGTCTCGTTGCATTAGTTGTATGTGTTATAACATGATTGGAAGAATTCCAGTGTTATAATGTGACGTTGTGTGTTATTTTGATTGTTGGGTTATGAATTATTTTGGTGATAAAATGATAAATCTGAATATGTTGAATATGGTGAAATAATTTGCTTATGAAGTTCTAATTGTTTATGAGCTTATAACGTATAATAATTGTGATTTAGTCTCACCCTTACTATTGATCATTTTCAGTTTGAAGATAGCGGCTTAGGCGCTTTGGTGAGGATAGCTTGTAGAGGTAATCCATTATGTTATATCGAGTTCGGTGTCATGCTCTGATTTGTAATAATGGGGAACGAATAATTGTTTTAGAGTTATTATTAAACTCTTCTTTTGGTTTAATATTTTATTTTGGATAATAGTTTTGTTGAATTAAGACAATGACCTTATTGTTGATGTTGATGATGTTTTAATTTATCCAAAAGTTTATGGAGACTATTCCGCTGTGTTAAAACATGTTTACTAAATTATTTTAATTGGTTTATGTTTCTCAGATAAACATGACATGTGTAAAATTTATTATAGTGTGTTGTAGCATCCTTGTTGACATGTTACTCTAAAATAATTTTTTTTTATATTCCGCGGAAATTATAAAAAAGTGTTACACTCACACTTGCTATATTATTCTAAGGTCTTTTTGTTTATGATTTACTTGGTTGTTGTAGTTAATAGCTGAATTGTGTTTTCAACAATATTATACAAATTAGTTGGTTGTTGATTTTTCAAACTTTAAAGAATATTGCTCTAATTTATCAAGCTTTAATATGTAGTGCAAATTTACCTAATTTTGATACTTGACTTTTGCTGGAAATGGATTTGCATATCAGTATACAAGAAACATTTATGTTGATGTATTGAAGTATTATGGAACTTAAATGGGTAAATAATAAATATAAGACAACATAAGAATTATGATTATATTCTTACTCAATGAAAAGTGAAACAATTACTTGATTTTAGAACTGTCGGATGGTTTGAAAGATAAAGATGCAATATTAAGTGTTCATCAGAGGAACAAATGGATAAATAAGGACAACAACTTGATGTAGTCTACAACCATGATTATTAAGAAAAGAGAATATCCATTTTGATCCCTCACAAAATTTATAGAATTTAAATTAGTCAACCACAAAAAAATCTTATTTAATCATTAAGCATTAGTGTACATTGGCATAATGGTAAAAGTATAAGATGTGACTTAAATGTTTTGAGTTTAATTCATTCTTAGAACAAAATTTATTTTGTAAGAGATCAAATTGAGTTCTTTTATTTTGTGGAGGACTAATTTTTTGTGAGGAACAAAAATGGATCTCCACTCTTAACTAATTAATGAAATTAAATTTGATTTTGTTTTTACTAAAAATAAAAAATATTTCAGGTTATTTTACTTTTTTAAATTTTTTCAATCAATCATGATTCTTTTAATATATTTTTTTAAAATATATTATTTACTTGATGAGAATTGAATTGTATAAAATATTATAAGATGATATAAGGAAAAAAAATATAGAATATTATGATATTAGAATTAATTAGTAAGATCATTTTTTATTAATAAAATTACTAAATAAATTAAATCATTATCCTGTTACAAATTTACAATAATATAACACATATTATTGTTTAAACTTCGCAAACCAATCGTCAAATTTTTTCTTTACAATTTTAATAAATTCGTATTTCACAAATTTGATAGTTAGAATTTCAAAAAATTTGTACTCGCATTGATAAGATTTAAAATTTATATTTTTTTAATATTCATCATTATGTCTTTACCACTATGTCAATATACATTGATGAAAAATAATTCACATGATTTATAGTAATATTAAACCATTCTAAATTTAAAACAAAAAGACATAAATTTTGATACTTACGAAGTCTCAAACCCAACTCCCTTCAAATTAATAGTAGTCACTTTATTGTAAATATGAAAAGTAATCTAAGAGGGGTTGTATGAATTAAATTAATCTATATTAGTGAAATTTTCTCGACAATGAATGTTAATAATGTCTGATTTTTTAAAACTATTATAATAATTTCGGAAAAATAAGAACAACATTAATAACATTCACAATCGAGAAAAAATCACTAATACCGATTAATCTAACTGATTCACCCATTCTTAGACCACTTTTCATATTTACAGTAAAGTGACTATCATTAAATTTGAAGGGACTTGAGTTTGAGACCTCATGGGTACAAATTATATATTTTTTGTTTTAAATTTAGAATTGTTTAATATTAGTAAAAATCATGCAAATTATTTATCATTTGTGTACATTGGCATAGTGGTAAAGGCATGACTTAAATTTCTTGAGTTCAATTCCTTCTTAGAACAAAGTTTATCTTTTTTGATATTTTAAAATCTGAGTTGTTTAAAAATAAAATCGAAATTAAAAATAAAAATCAATTTAGCATTTAAAAAATGAAAAATAAAATAAAATACGACTTGATGATCTAGTCACGGTTTAAAAGTAGAAGAAAAAACCGGTTTAAAAATATTAACAGAAGGGCTAATATGACCCGGTTATATTTTGTAAGAGATTAAATCAAGTGTTTTTTTTTTTTGTGAAAGACTAATTTGGATTCAGTACGTTTTGTGAAGGATCAAAATGGATCTTCACTCTTAAGAAAATTAATGGAGAACTTGGATATGGTGGAGGAAAGTGTTGAGTATTACATTTTTACACATTTTTAATAATTTTTTACGGAGGTTTTTAACCTCCAAAAACAAAACCTCCGCACTTTAAAAAAATACTTGTTTTTTAATGCATATGCTGAGTCACAAATGCATGTTAGTCCTTATGTCAAGTCACATAAACCAACTTAACATTTTCAAAGTCAAATTAACGGAATGGACTAAGTTAGTTAACGAAAGTATTGTTAAGAGACTTATTTGTAACATTTATTACATAAGGGACCAAACTGAAATATGAAATTGAGTTATGGGACTTCTAGACTAAATAAACCTTAGGCTGATGTCCTTATCTAGATTCTATATTTTTCTCAGATTTAATAAAATAAAATAAAATAAAAATAAAATACAAAAACTAACTCAACGCAGCGTTTTGATCAGTGACCCTTGGCATCCTTTAAAATTGAACCTCCAGTTTCCCTCCTAACGCGTAACCACTCTCTCAATGTCATTCAAATATCGTCGTCACACCGACACGCTCTATGGTGGTGGCGTAATATGTAGAAACCCAAAAAATTTACATCATTCTCTTTGTCTATTCCCCCTCTTTCCAAATCTAAACCTCTTTTTCTATGATTTTATCTCTACATCCCTAAATATAATCATATAACAAATCCCAAGAAACTAAAAATGAAATTAAATGACGAAGATGAAGGATATCGACGCGAGACCTTGGGAGAAAAGCTCCTAGCACATCAGACTACATTGTGGTAACAAGAATCACACAAAAAGATGAAGAATCAAGGAAGATCAATGCATACCAAACCTACGAAGTGGAGGTTTACTCCAATGAGTGTTGTAGAAGCTTGAAGATGAAGCAAGAAACCTGGAAACCTTGAGAAAATGCAGGTAATATTAAGCTTCTAATTCTTCTTCTTTTTTTTTTTTTTTTTTTCTTCTTTAAATTTAAATCCGGAGAGCGAAGATAAGAGAGAAAGAGATTGTGAGAGCACTGTAACATAGACTTTAGAAAGGATGTGGTTTAGCTCTACTCCATTGAAGTTTTAATGTGAAGTTTTATGGAGTATTTTAAAGGAGCTTTGGATGATATATTTTGAAGAAGAAGAGAGGTTGAAGAAGAGTGATGAAGAATGAGAAATGGAGAGTGACAATGAAAAGTGAAATGGTGTCCCTGATTTGAGAGTGAGGTACATGTTATATAGGATGTAGGTTCAGATCAAATGAGGCTTGGATTGTGGTTAGGATTTAGTTATGTGAGGTTTGAAGTTTGTTAGATTGAATTCTCAGAGTTGATTGCAACCTCAGTTAATTATTTGATCCAAATTGAGTTAGTTGGGGGATTTATGCTGAGTTTTCATGAGCTGAGCTTGATTCGCTTTAGTTGGTTTTTTTTGCTTGATTCAATTTGCCTCAGTTTGTTCTAAATTTCTAGTTTTTGTTAATTTGAGCTCAAGGTTTGATTTTTGTGTGTGTTAATGACAAGTGCAGGGCATCACTTACTGCAAGTTGAATGCTCATAATGAATGTCGGGGTTTGGTTGAAATTAGCAGAACTTGGAACTGTTTTACTTTAGTTATTTTTCTTATTATTTTCTTCCTTCTTAATGTGAAGAATTGAAGTGACTTGGTAAAGGTATGGTTATGGGCTACTTGTGAGAAGTTGCAGGTTGTTGTTCACTCATATCCATGACTTGTGCATGATGCTATGTTGCAGGTATTGCTAAGGCATGAAAACCATGGAGATCTTTTGGTCAATGCTTGATAACATTGTTGATTTTTGGCTGCTGAAGGTCTATTGCAATGGTGCATATCAATTTAAAGATGACGGTTGAAGCATGAGGACTTGATGTGTGGTATTGATGTTGGAAGATTATGAGGATGCTACATAGTTGATTTGATTAATCTACTGCAACATGATTGTTGTGAAGTTGGCAGGGACTTTTCCAAGCCTTGGAATGCAATGCAGCGGGTCTGATCATGGCATGTTTGGCTTGTGAATGTTGCAAGATTTGGACTTGTTAGCATGCTTGTGCACCTTGCATCCATTTAACCATGTTGTATGAGCTGATGAACTTTGATATTGCAGGTTTGTTCCTGAAGAATAGGTATACGGTGGAGTCATGGGAACTTTGGCAAAAGGATGTGAAAGATGAAGCTTAGAAGAAAAGACTTGTAGAATAGGTTTTAGGGAGTTTTTTGTTGAATTTTTCTAAGTATTTATAACGGTCCAATTGGCTTTTGGGATAAGGATATACTTTTGAAGCATGTAATGTATATTTTGTAATGTTATATGAAAAGAACTTGAAATGTATCATGTACACGGCTCTTGACTTTGTCAAGAAAATGATTGAATTAAATGTTAGATGGAAAATATGATGGAATTCTTTTTTTTCCTCAAAGTTTGAATTATTTGGATTCTAAGTTTTTCCATTCAATCTTCAATTTAATTATCAATGCTTCTTCAATCTTATCATGTAGAATAAACCATGACATACAATAAATTAAGACTTCAAGCATGACCTAGGTCAAAAAGTTAATTTTTCAAAGTTGAATTTGACCAAGGTCAAAGCTTTTGTCCGCGTGCCTTGTACTCTATTGGTAGTCCTTGAAAACATGTGTACATAAAACCAATGCCTTAACTTGTAGCCTCGACCATTATCCACAACATCTTGCTCTTCAAGCAACACTATTAAATAGAGGAAATGTCTTGAATCCATGATGAACCAAACCTAATTCACCTGACCATGCTCAAGGAGAACTCCAATTGAATCTAGCTTGCATGATGTAAAAAATTCAAACCATGTGAAACCCTAGCTCATTGCATGACCATTGATCCTATACTTCATGTGTTTATTCAATAAACGAATGTTTGATATGTAAATGACCTAGTGAAGGTATGCAAATGAATTGAGAAGCCTAAGCCAGCTGAATTAAGAGGGGTGAGACAAATTTGGGGTATGGAAATGCAAAAAGAGGGATACAAAACTTTTCAATAATGGGACAATATTTAATTCACTTGTTCCCCACTATTTTTTCTACTGATTTCAAGCGTTTAAGTTCCATTCTATATCAGAAAATGTCCAAGAGGACAATCAACATCACTTAAGGCATCCCTCAACTCCTTCAGTGACCGACAAAGCCTTAGGGGAAACTGTTCTGGACTCTCCAAAGGCCTAGATAATTAAGGCCAAATTCATATCAATTCCACCTTACTTAACCCAAGATATAAAAAACAGTTCACGCTCAAAGAGTCATGTACATTCTTTGATCTCCACTTTTCCCTACATTAATATTGGATCTTGAACTGACTTGGGCATTGGGGTGCTAACCATGCCGGTCCACCTCGCACCGATGTAAAAGAAGATCAAAGTCGTCGTTCAAGATCATTAGTTTGGCAACTACATTTATTTTTTATTCTAGAACAAAATAATATCTAAATATAAAAAAGGTTTTATATGTTTTACGTCTCTATAAATAATCCAAAATTTGGTTTTAGTCCCTATAAAAATTTCCTTTAAAGAATGATTCTCCTAAAGTTTTTCACCACAATTTTGGTTCATGTCGTCTATTTCTTCTAAAGAAAGCTGACATGGCATGCCACATCACTTAAAGTCAACATCATAGTTGACTATAGAAAATGATTTAGATTGTGGGGGTTACAAACCTTCCTAAATTTGAGGATTATTTTCTTAAAAATTGTTTTTTACGTGAAATATGACACATTATGATCAAACAATGTAGGACTTGATAACTAGTAAATTGCATGGGAAAGGAAAATTTTCCTTCCCCTTTCTTCATTATTCACTGTACCCTTAATTACATGATTGGAAAGGGATACTATCTTGTTTTGAGTTTTACTCTTTTAACTTATTGTAAAATATTAGGTCAATACAGAAATAGAAGGTAAGTGGGCATTAAGCTGCGTCACTACTGGAGCAGAAAAGTTTGGTCTCCAACCAGCTCCAATATGGATTCTAGGTACAAGTTATAGTTTAGGACATCCTTATGTAAATTCCAATAATCAGAACCGAGTTGTTCTAAAAGAATGGCGTAATGGGGACTGGGTGTATAACTTTGGCTTCCATAATTACTCCTCTTTGTCACATGTATGATCTTGAATTTTTATACCTAAAATGATGTTCAAACACACAAGTATGGATTCATTATTTTTTCTGATTCCATTTTGAAATAATTTGAAGTGTAAAAAATGCAATGCTTCTCAACTAGGCATGATTTCCTTCCTTAGTGAAGAAGCTAGTTCAATACCAACTAGTTCATTTATAGTTAGCACCATTGTTGATGTTTCTGGTTCTTCTAGTTATTAGTAGTATTTTCTTAGCCATCACCAGGAGCAATTAATGAAACAACGCATCAAGATATGACATATTAGGGATAGACGTAACCATCTTTACAGTTTGATAAATGACATAGATGGTTGTTCTTGCTAAAATAGTCATAGTTAAGATATTCACTAATACTAGAGCCCTTAAATCAAGGACGATCCTTACATCCCTAACTTGTTATTCTCAAAATGTTACAGTAGAAGTAGTGTATAAAGTTTGAAAAACAAATAATATGGCATGCATACCTTGTAAGACAAACAACACCAAGCTCATCCCTGTCTGTGCCACGAGTTTTAGCCAAAATTGATCTTTTTTGTATCCAGGGCTGACCCTAGGTCAGGGCAAGCAGGACCACAGTGTAGGGCCTCATGAAAATGAGGGCCTCAATTTGGATGGTGTAGATAAAAAATTATAAACTGAAATAGTAAAATAAATACCGTTTAGCGAAAAGCAATAACAACCCGTTGCATTTGGCCTAACAACTGTGTGCTCAACTTAATGGTAGAGGTTCAACACTCATGTCTTGCACATTTTCAATTATTAAATTTAACTGCCACCTCAGAATTATTTATAGTTTTATTTTAATTTATTTTAGTATAAATTTTAGAGACCATTTATATATTGTAATTAAATATATAAAAGTTTATTGTACAATTAACTTATTTATTATCAAATTTTTATGATGAAATCAAATTCATAATTATTTTTGTTTTGATTTTTTGTTTGATCACAACAATCTTATCAGTCAGGTAAACCTGCATATTACGACCATGACATGGTTTAGGCTTATTCTTATATTTCTTAGCCATATTCTCGATGATTTTCCACAACATCAATTTCAGTTTTTTGAGATGGTGGTTGTTGCTTTGAAATTTGAGCAATTAAAATCCTTAAAAGATTCTCATTCTTAATTCAATTATTCCTATTACGATTTAGTGATTTCATATTCATTTAAAGAATAGTTAAGGAATGTAGATGCTGGTGTCTATTTAATCAATAAGAAATAGTGAAGTCCTTAATTCACGTGCCATCAAGTTACAGGAATGTATAACTCCAGGACCATCTTTGTGGAAGTGCAAGGTGGACTACCGTATAATGCCTCTATATTGCCAAAGTTAAACTATAGTTAAATAAGGTTTCGTAAAATATTTTTCATATAACAACAGAGCTTCTACAATGTGTGTTAAGTGGAGAAAGATTTTTCACTAAAAACGCTTTTGCACTTTATGATTTCTATCAATATAACAATCTGTTGGAAATTTGCCTTAAAAACCTTTGTTGACGAAGAGAAAGAAAAACATATTTTAGAGATTGTATTTACCGCGAAAAACGGAAGTTTCAGAAAGTCAAAAAACCAAAAATCGGACAAACCGTACGGTCGTATGAACAGGTGAATAGTGCCAGTACGAACTGATGAATAATGACCGTACGGACGTGAATAGTGAACGTACTGATGTGAATAATGATTTTGGGTTTTTTGGACTTTTTTGACAGTTTCTCCTTTTGGATGTTTCAGACTCTTTCAGTTCGGTCCATGGATTCATGTGTGATTTTGGATTATGATGTTGAGATTTAGTTGTTGGGTATTTGTTATTATAAATATG
The DNA here is from genome assembly GCA_021764765.1 of Vicia sativa. NCBI lineage: Eukaryota > Viridiplantae > Streptophyta > Magnoliopsida > Fabales > Fabaceae > Vicia > Vicia sativa. Next base: position 131,901,721 of record CM038792.1, on the reverse strand, counting down.
TATCTCTTCTGTTATTACAATGTGACAATATTAGAGATTACATAGTATAGGGTTTCATCTATTCTCAAGGGAAACCTTAGAAGACAAAGATTTTGGAAACCTTAGGGGTTATCTAATGTTATTGGGAATTGGGAAACACTTGTTTACACCTTGGATTTAAGTTATTCATATATTGAAGGTTGAAGGGGTTGGGAAACACTTGGGGTAAAAAATAGGGTAATATTTGGGAACCTTCAGGGTTGTTCTTGGAAACCTGAAGGTGAATACTATTCTCTTGTAACTCATCTGTAATCTCTTGTAACAACTATTTGAGTATAGTGAATTGGAGAGCTACTCTCTCCCCCAGAGTAGATCGTTTGGTCGAACTGGGTAAACAAACCTTTGTCTTTTTCTCGCCTTATTTTGTTATATTTTCTGCGTAAGAATTATCATTGTTGCAGACCATTTATTTTGGTTGCTATTTTTCTTTGTCTCACAAATTGATATTGAATTTTGTCGTAATTAACAACACAACCAAAAGCAGAACTCTAAATTAATCTCTATGAGTCAAACATGCCATCGACTCACATCCCTTATATCCATACTAGAATTCGATCAGAGAATGAAGACGAAAGCGTACATGAGTTTGCCATTAAAATCTTTGAAGGTTATGAGTATGTGATCTTCTGATTTATAGAGTTTTTTATGGCTCTTTAATCTTCTTTAATAGGGATAGGGAATGTTCTTGATGAACTTATTTCATATTGTCTACAAATGATGATCATAACCCCTATAAATAATCTTAGAATTATTTATTAGTTTTTAAGATTTTAATTTAATTTATCATCAAATTAGATATTAACTTATGATATCTACATATTAATCTTACATTTTATAATATTTATATTTTTAACCACAAATTTATTATTAATTAGACCTCTACGACTTTTATTAGTTACATGATAATTCTAAAAGATAATATTATTGTGACCCAAAAATTCTAACACTATCTTATTGGTCTACACTTGTTTCAACATTTCTTGTTTTATTTTGTTTTGGTAATTCAACATTTCTTGTTGGTCTACACTTGTTTCAATTAAATCAGAGTGACATCATTTGCTAGCTTACGATTACGGTACAAAACATATGAATCTACAAATCAAAAGAATGGTGTCCGACCAAAAAACACATCATATTAACAGCTGTACAATATTTCTTTCTCAACAAGAAGACTATGATAATAATAATCCCAAATAAACAGAATTTTCTCGATGAAAACGAAGCATATACATATATTGTTCAATTCAATTATTTAATCACAAGTCAAACAAGAAACATGAAATTTACAGCCAAGTCCTAGGCCTTCACGTACACCAAGGTTATATATATAGCACAACAAACTTTGGTTCAAAACATCAATAAAAATATATATCAACTGGTGCAATAAGCAAAAGGTAACTTAAGATAAATATTTCTATGGCTTCACCAATGAAATTCAGCATGCTCATAGCTTGTGTTTTGGTGTTGGTTATGGTTGTTGCTGCTCAAAACAATGGAGAAGACACTGTTGATAAATTATCCAACGATATGGTTGGAATGTGGATGGGTCCTGGTCCTGCACCAACACCACAATCTTCTGCTTCTCCACCAATACTCACTTATTCTGCCGCCATCCTCATTTTCCTTCCTTTTATGATTTCATTTGTGGTTGCCAAATGAGATGGATTTGGATTTTATTAACTCTACATGTTTTTCTGGGTTGTCTTAATTTGGTTTTTATTGTTGTGTGTGTTGATGTTTTATTAGGCAGTACCTATTATGAGTAAAGCATAATAAGTCTTTGTCATAGGTTGGTTTTATTTATCTTTCATTTATGTGGTGTACTTTATTTAAAAACATTTAAGTTGTGTACTTTTGAAGTTATACTTATGGAATAAAAGAAATCATCCACTTGCTAATGATTGTTTCAATTTTATTTATATGCAATCATGTTGATTTAAGTATTTAGACTTTTTCCGAAATTTTTCTTTTCGAGTGTTCCGATATGAAACTCAGGTTTATAATCAGGGACGACGATCATTCAGACGATAGTTTGATGGTAGTGTTGATTGAAATCTTGTAACGAATTCTGGTGACGGACATCTTGATGTCAGCAGTCTTTTTATATTAGAGAGTGTGTACTAGAATCTGAAGCTTTAGTAAAGCTTTTATAGAGAGGTCTCAGGGTTCTCAATAACATAAAACATTATGTTTGCTACAACTATCAGGGTATCTAACACGTGCTTATCGTTTAACGGTCTACAACGATCTTAGTAAGTTTTCATCAAATGTGTCTCTAGGGCGTATCTATTTCCTAGGGTGTATCTTCAAGGACCGACTAAGATGAAATTTTTACTGTTTTGTCATCTTTTTCAAACATATATCCGATTATATCATTCCATTCCTCCATAATTCCCATTCTACCATGTTTTCAAAAAAAAAAAAACGCAAAAAGTGAACCTCCGCCCAAGCAATGGGCGGTTGCCTTAAAAAAGTGGAAACCACCGCCCTTTCATTTGGTGGGCATGTGTGTTTCTCTTTTTTTTTTTTTTAATTCAAAATATACAAAGAAATTATATATATATATATATATATATATATATATATATATATTATATAATTACTATATATTTAATATATATTTCTTTTTAACAAATAAATAATTTATTTAATCTTATTATTATTTAAGTATATTAAATTATTTTAATAAATTATTATAATAAATAATAAATATAATTTTTAATATAATAATTAAATAATAAATATTATAATTATAAAATTTAATAGTAAGTACTATAAAAAAATTAATATTTATTTTTTTATATTATAAAAGTAATTATATATATATATATATATTTAATATATATTTCTATATATATTTTATATATTTACTATATATTTTATATATTTACTATATATTTAATATATATTAAATAATATTTTTATTAATTTATTATTTAAATTCAGTTCTGTCATTGTAATGGGCTGAGACATTGTTTATTTTATTTTTGTACGGTTCCGCCACTGTGATGGGCGGAGACATTGTTTATTTTATTTTTGTACGGTTCTGCCACTGTGATGGACGGAGAGTCTCATTATTTTATTATTTTATTAATTTTATTGTGGGCTATAAATACCATTGATGTTGGATCACCACACTTACACATAACTCTTCACTTCTCTCATAAAAATGTCTTCAACTGACAGAGAGTTCCCAGAGTTTCCATACATGAAAAGAGATGCCACTTTGATTTTTTCTCCTGTGAAGCCTCCGATGAAGATCAAACTGCTTAACACGCAGAGATTGGAGTAGCTCCATAGGCACTTGGCTGGATGGTTGGGGGAAGAAATGGGGGAAGGTGAGAAGATCCAAAAGATTGAGAGGCTAGTTGTGGAACCCGGCTTAAACGGACCAAATCGTTCTTGGAGACTTGTTCACAACGATGCAAGTGTCCTTATGATGATGATGGGATCAACCGAGATCGTGTTGTTGATTGTAATATCCTAGAGATATTTTGGTGTCAAGGATTTATGTTTGTTTAAGTATTTAATTTGTGTGTGTGTTTTGAACTTGTTGATGTTGTTTAGGTTAAATGTTGTTGTTACTTATTAATTTTTGTGCAAGTAGGTAATTAATGTGATGTAAAATTTATATTAAATGCAAAAGTAGTAGTGGATGAAACACTAATTTTTTTGATGTCATTATATAATACAACTTAGAAGCATGAAAACAAAACTAATTGTTACTAGTTCCTACATTAGAGCATCGTTTTGTTGTGCCGGGAGACGACACAATGCACATTTTCTCCAATTTATTAAAATTGTCCATTTCATTGTAATGGTGCTTACAGGACGACCTTTTGTATTCGCCTCATGGTTGGGTTGTGGCAAATTTGGTCTCCCTCATAAGTAGGCCAATACGCATCTAACGGTAGAACGGGAAAACTTGTACTGTAAACTCCAAAAAGGTTAGGCACCTTGTAAACATAAGCCAATAGAAGATATGCGTCACTCGCACCACGAACATGCAGCGATAACATGTGAACAAGGCAGGCGGTATGCTTGAAACTTTCCACAGTCACACCAATAATCACTCAAGTTGACCTTGTAACGTCCCATAGGCTTCCCCTCACCGTGGTCAATGGTTTCCTTCACACTAAAAGTGTTATTATTGTAGTCAAAAACGCTAACCCGATGCGTGGAGGATTTTGATGTTTCGTGTTTCATGACCTTCACGCATTGCTCGTAAATGATTGGCGAATTCAACTCCACATTGCACCCTTTTAGCAAAGAGTGTACCCATTCTATAGTCGTTGTTTGTATAATTCTTTGTGATGGGCGATTACGAGTTCCTTTGAATACAAAATTTAGTGACTCGACAAGGTTCGTTGTCATGTGCCCCATCGACGACCTTCATCAAATGCCTCATCCATTTTTCAACAGGAATTTTGTCTATCCACGCCAAAGCATCGGGGTTAGCCATGCCAATCTTTTGGCGATAATACCTAAATGTCGGTTGGTTCAACGCATACCCTATATGGTTTAAGAAAAAAGGTGTTAATATTAAGGTGTAATAATAATGTTACATAAAACGTGAATAAAATAGACTTACCCATGTTGATCATTGTTTTCCGGAGGCTTCGGTCCTTGATTTCCTTAACAAAATTTTGCGCGATATGTCTGATGCAATAAACATGGAAAGATGGAGGATTATGCCAACCATTTTCGGATTGTTGTAAGCGCTTTCAATAGATGCGTGTCTCGAAATCAAACACGCAGGAGCTACATGAATCCTCAAGTTCTTTAGAAAGAACCCCAACCATCCGCCGTCTCACCTTCAACAATGGCAAACATCGGAAAATATTACTATTTCCATCTTGTGCTACCGCCATTAATAGTGTACCTTTGTATTTACCATATAACCATGTACCATCAATTTGCAATATAGGCTTGCAATATGCAAAACCTCGTATGCATGGTGAAATGCCCAAAAAGTCTATGGAATATTTGTTTTCCGCAACAAGAGTTCCGTCATCATATACATCGGAGCTGTTTGCATATCTATCACGCACTGAACAAAATCTTGAAGTGCTAACAAGTAATTTGGAAGATCGTTGTAAGACTTTTCCCAATTTCCATAAACTTGTTCGATTGCCTTATTTCTTGCAATCCATGCTTTCTTGTAAGTGGGAGTGTATCGAAATATAGAAACAATTTCGTTAACACATACGCTCACCTTGATAGAGGGATCTTGTTCAACCAGAGGCATTAATCGAGCACTCATCAAACGAGAGCTAAGTTGTCGATGATCTTGGTTAAAGATAGTTGTTGAACAACTGTGTGGGGGCTCCATGACTCCTATCTCCCATAGCTCGCTCCTTTTCCTATACGATGCCACCAGACGAAATTTGCAACCACTACTCTTACGCTTACAAGTTGATATCTCGTCGTGTCAGAAACTGATACGTTGAAATCAACACCGTGTTTCATGTGATATTTGGATATCGCAAGCATACAATCAGATTTGCTTCTGAACTGGTTACCAACAGCTATGTCATCCTCTAGAGGAAGACGAGGATTGTGGGGCCATTCAAATGATGAGTCATCGCCACTAGTTCCCAAAGTGGTCATGTGGGCAGGTGGACAATATACATTATCAATCGGAATGTGATGTTCATTCATGTTGACCGCACCTCTCACCATCTTCTTCTTCAAATAAGGTAGCGAACATTTCATCAACTGCGCCTCGACTCCTGTTCTTCATCATCGCCAACTTCTTCATTTGGAATTATGGAGACTGGTTCAGGTACAACAGGGTTATTGATTTGGAATTTGATATATAAATCAATCGCATACAAACCAGACAATTCATGGTTGCAAAACATTGTTTCCACATCATCATTGTCGCGGATTTTCAATGGAACATATTTCACGTTGTTATCACCAAAATGAACAGCATTTCGATATATAGTTTATGAAACATCTTCAGATTGCATTCTCGTTTGAATCATCTCCTTCAGGTATTCAAAGTTAGAATTTCTTTGCAGTATGATTCGACAAACATCGGTATTTTCGAATACAATGCCCATATCATTGGAGACAAGGATCTCTCCGTTGTAATGAACATCAACCACATAATTTTGTTGATTTGAAGACATATTTTTTTGAAAAAATATGTGGGTTTTGTGGAAAAAAATTTGCGTTTTGTGGAGAAATATTTGAGTTTTGTGGAGAAATATTTCAATTATGTGTAGAAATATTTGAGTTGATACAAAATACAGCACTAAAAGCTAGATTTATAACATTGAAGTATTCATTTTATAAAATATTAACCCATTCCGTAGTCAATGCAGTCAAGATTCGAAATGGGCATGCAAGCACACCACCGCCCATCCTGGCTGCGGTGTGTCAGGGAACAAAATACCACCGCCCATTGCATGTGAGGTGTGTCAGGGAAAAGATGAGGCACCGCCCATGCTAGCTGCGGAGGCAATGAATGACATTTCAATGAAAAGCTTCACGTAGCAGACTGCATGCATGTATAATTTAACTCTTTCAAAACACTTTCCCCCAAACAATAATTCAACTCTTCCATTATTCAACTCATTCAAATTATTTTTCCCCCAACAATAATTTAACTCTTCTAAAAATATAATTCAAACTATAATTTAAATCTTCCTACTCTTTAAAATTAATTTCAAAAAAAAAAGAAGTTAATTTAAATTATTTAAAATTATTTAACTCTTAATTTATTATTTTTTTAAAAAATTAATTTATTATTTTTCTCCCAACAATAATCTAACTCTTCTAAAAATATAATTCAAACTATAATTTAAATCTTCCTACTCTTTAAAATTAATTTCCCCAACCATAATTTAACTCTTCCAAATAAATTTCCCCAACCATAATTTAACTCTTTCAAATAAATTTCCCCAACCATAATTTAACTCTTCTAAATAAATTTTTCCCAACCATCTCATATCTACAATTAATTTTTATCTACCCATATCATTCTATTCTACTCTATAAATACCATCCAACCCTCAACTCTTTCTCTTCATATAACCTACATCATATCATCAACCCTCAACTCTTTCTCTTCATATAATCTACACCATATCATCAACCCTCAACTCCTTCTCTTCATATAATCTACACCATATCATCAACCATCAACTCTTTCTCTTCATATAATCTACACCATATTCTCAATCCTCAATCCTCATATATTCATATACGCACAATGGCTCTGCTACATTACGGAGAAACTCATCGAGGAACATTGGCAAACATATTGGCATATGTAAGTGTACTAACATTTGTTCCATACAATTTTTATGTTTCATCTTAGCCATATTCTAAGAATTTTCTCCATGCAAATTATATATTTTTTTCTTACCCATATTCTTACTTTAATTATTTTCTTTTGTAGGATGAAAAAAAATTTAGGCCTCGTAGTCATTCCTTCGTGGCCATAGACGACTACATTCGTCCGTATTTGATCCAAGCCGGTTTTGGACATGTTTTCACCATAACGTCGTATGGCGTTGATAGAAAGTATATTCTTGCACTCTGTGAGAGATGGAGGCCAGAAACCCACACTTTCCATCTTCCAACCGGTGAAGCCACTATCACTCTAGAAGATGTTCACATGTTGATGGGTTTACACATAAATGGTTTAGCCGTGAATGGGAGAACAAATTTGAGCTACACAATAGTTCAAGATCTTTTGGGTGTTGAATTGCCCGAAACGGGTAGAAGGGGCCAATTCATTAAAATTACTTGGCTAAAAGAAATATACCTTGCATTTCATTTAGATGAAAATTCTAGCATCGAAGAATTTCATCAAAAAACTAGAATTTATATTTTAATTCTTTTTGGTTCTTTACTATTTCCTGACACTAATGGTAATACAATACATCTCATGTTTTTACCATTATTATCTGACTTTAGTAAAATAGCACAATACAGTTGGGGATCTGCAATTTTAGCGCATCTATACCGAAATTTGTGTAGATGCGCTAAAGTGAACACTCATAACTTTGCGGTTGTTCAACACTACTACAAGCTTGGGGTGGTCAAGGATGAGGTCTTGCGCTAGGAACCATAACCCATTTCACTTTCCATACGCAACCAAGTAAGTTGAAACTTATATATTTTCTAAAAGTTTTTACTACTTAAATTAATTTACTTGTTAAACTGATTTAATTATTTTTTAGGTGGTCGCCTATGGGATGGATTACGAGAAGACTCCTCATCATTGTGCGGGTTATCGCATTTCATCGATCATCTACAAGAAAATGATGTACTTTTTTTCTCAACCAAATTAACGCTTACTTTTACTTTATATACTTTTATAAATTAATATAGTTGTTAATATTTTATAACAGTTTACTTGGAGACCCTACCTAGAACTTGAAGATTTAGATCCAACTGATAGTCATGTGTGGAGTTCAAAAACATATCTTATCTGTTTTACTACTGTGGAAATGCATCATACAGATAGGGTCAAACTCCAATTTGGAATTCTTCAAGGCATACCTGATGCTCCAATCTGCATGGACAACTATCACACAATCCGCTTGTCCGACCAATGGTCATCTGATTCGTGGAAAAATTTTCAGAAGGAAGAGCGTCGTCATTGGAGAGACCGTGCAAATAGAGTCTTACAAGGAGAAATCATGTCACATGAATGTAAACCGAGTCAAGGTTACATGAATTGGTATAAGTCTGTTTCAAATTTATATTTGTCGCCAAATAACTATTTATTTGACCCTCGTAACCAACCATCATCTTCAAACGTCCAACACACCGGACCATCATCAAACACCTACCCCCAACCCTCATTCATGACCAACCAACAACAATTCACTAACACCCAACTACCATTCTTCCCAACGCAACCATCTTTTACCCAAACCCAACAATCCCATCAACAACAATTTTCAAAATTTTTTTCATCTACATCACATAACGTACCACAATACCCCACTCAACAAACCCCACAATACCACACTCTAAAAACCCCACAATACCACACCTACCAAACACCCCAACAACAAATGCATTTTTCCCAACCCCAATATTTTACCACACCCGAATGTTACCAACCCAATGCATAGCCAAACACCATGTAATACCTAATTGGAACTTCGAGGGTACAAGATTAAGTTATGGAAGTGCCGAGACTTTCACCAATGATGACATGATAACTACATTTTTGATGAATGACAATGACGGACCTTCTACTCAACCACAAGATGCGAGAACAACAAAATGCGAGCAACGTCAAGGTATGCGTCTACGGCCAAGACAAGCTCCTCGTTGTGGAACCCACCAACGCTTAACACGTCCGGTCAAGATCCCATTAAATTTCAATTGTTTTCATGTACTTTTTCTTTTCTTTTTTGTAAATGTTGGTTCAATAATTAATGAAGTACTTTTTTTATTTTTAATTGTTTTACTTTTATAACATAAATAAATTAATATTTCATTATAATATAAAAAAATAAATATTAATTTTTTTATAGTACTTACTATTAAATTTTATAATTATAATATTTATTATTTAATTATTATATTAAAAATTATATTACTTATTTATTATAATAATTTAATATACTTAAATAATAATAAGATTTACTAAATTATTTATTTAAATAAATTATTTATTTGTTAAAAAGAAATATATATTAAAATGAAACACACATAACCACCAAATGAAAGGGCGGTGGTTCCCACTTTTTTAAAGCAACCGCCCATTGCTTGGGCGGAGGTTCACTTTTTGCGTTTTTTTTTTTTTTTTGAAAACATGGTAGAATGAGAATTATGGGGGAATGTAATGGTATAATGGGATATATGTTTGAAAAAGATGGCAAAACAGTAAAAAATTCCCGACTAAGAAATCTATTATGTAATATTCTTGTAGTTTTATATCTATGTCTCTGCATCTAATGTGTTCTTAAAATAATATATACGCATTGATCAAAATATAAAATTTTAAAATAATATTATATACAATCTAAGTTGTGTAATATAAGTCCAAGTTTAATTAGGATCTGTTAGCCTATTTAATATACAAGTTAGTTATATATAAATATGTTGTGAATCTTGTTAATTACGACAAAATTCAATATTAATTTATGAGACAAAAAATAGTAACAACCAAAATAAATGGTATGCAACAATAATAATTCGTACACAGAAAATATAATAGAATAACGTGAGAAAAAGACGAATGTTTGTTTATCCAGTTCGATCAAACGATCTACTCTGAGGGAGAGAGCAACTCCCCAATTCACTATACTCCAAAAGTTGTTACAAGAGATTACAAATGAGTTACAAAAAAAAGTCTTCGCCTCAAGGTTCCAAAGAACAACCCTGAAGGTGCACAAGAATTATCCTATTTTCTACCCAAGTTTTTCTCAACCCCTTAAACCTTTAATATATGAATAACCCAAACCTTAGATGTAAACAAGTGTTTCCCAATTCACAATAACCTTAGATAACCCAAAAGGTTTCCAAAACACTTACCTTCTAAGATTTCTCCTGAGAATAGTCAAAACCCTATACTATACCTTCAAACCATTATTCTCCCTTTTGGTGTAAGCTCTAAGATTGTCACACCTGCAAACATATAAGAGATGCATATTTATAATAACAACCACCCAGCCCAAAATAACAGGTATCCATGAATAAAACAAGAAACTGTCAAAAAAGCCCAAAAATTCAAAATCACTATTCACCGTACGGACAATACTATTCACCGTACGGACATCACTATGCATCAGTGCGAACAACACTATTCATTCGTACGAATGACACTGTTCACCGTCCGATGTTTTTTTACTTTTCTTCTGACTTTCTAAAACTTCCGATTTTCGTGGTAAATGCAAGTTCTAAAATATGTTTTCTTTCTCTTAATCAACAAAGGTTTTAAGGCACATTTCCAACAATCTCCACCCTGACTTTAAACCGTGTTGATACCAATTTAACAATCAACAACATTGCTGCTCTCTACCAAGTTGAAACTCTAATTAATAACCTTGATCAAATTCAAGCAATCCTTGAATCTTGATCTCGTCACTTGCATCCACTTGTTTCTGATTACCCTTTTCTGCCAAGGTAATAACAAGCCTACAAGTATGATTTTTCAACCACCCTTGACTCCACTTGTTTTCAAATGCCTCCCTGAAGATTTTTTCTTCTTTTATTTTGCAGTCCTTCAGCCACATTAAAAATATAATATCCAAGGCTAGCATAATCGTCCCTTTGAGATGCTACAATAACCCTCCTTACCTTATCATGAGTCAAATGATAATAAGAGATCTCTATAGTCGTTCCCCCACCACTACTAGTATCCATAGTAGGAAACTCTACCTCAAACTGAGTTTTCTCCGCTATAGTTTCTCCAAGTTTTCTCTCTTGGTTTTCACTATTCTTCTTTTGAAGAAATTCTCTACCAACCAAGTAAGTTGTTTTAACCTCAGCTTTTTTCCCAAAAACTCAATAATAACTTAGCGGTAACATGCATTTTTATCCATTGATTTCTGCAAAATTCATTATCTCCTCTGAAACGTTCTCAAGGCATTCATAACGCGTTAAACCCAAATCTCATAGTTCTTGCTTGTCATGAAAGCCTCCATTAGTTACAGATGAATTAATAACAACATTTAAACCTTCTAAAATATATAGACTACATATTTTAGACCCTTTGACAATTATAAATTCATCCTGCGAAATCTTCAACACTTCATGTTCAACTCTAGTGCAATAGCCTAGATCATCAAACATACTTATAGACAACAAATTTCGCTTGAGTTCTGGAACATACCTCACATTGTGAATAAGAAGTTCACGATCATCAAACGTTTTAAGTCTGGCCGTACCAATACCATGAACCTTGCAAGCCTTATTATCACCAAGGCGAACAACTCCACCTTGAATCATCTTCAAAGTTTTAAAGTATTATATTCTTGGACACATGTGATAAGAGCAACCCGAGTCAATGACCCAACTATCTTCAGTTTCCAAACTCGATACTACTAGTGCTTCAACATACTCATAACTTTCCTCACCCAAGGCAACTGTAGCTTCAATAGAATCTCCATTGACCTTTCTCTCAGGACAATCCCTTTTAAAGTGATCAATTTTCTGACAATTAAAACATTTTACAACTTGTCAGACCTCTTTGATTTTGACATCCTTTACGTTCACCTGCTCCTCTTGACACATTTAAGCTTTCACCACTATCTTCAATCTTCAAATCTTTTGACTTTGAAAAATATTTGGATTTCACTGCTGTCTGGACTTCATCCAAAATAATAGTACCTTCCTTACCATAAAGAAGGGCATCCTTAAAGTGCTCAAAGGATCTGGGTAATGAAATCAACAGTACTAAAACATTGTCCTCATCATCAATCTACACTTCAATATTCTCAAGATCATCAATAATCCTGTGAAATTTTGTAAGCTGCTCGACTATGGATTTATGCTCCACCATTCAGAATGAATAAAGTTGTTGTTTTAGACACAACCTGTGAGGCAAAGACTTAGTCATATACAATGTGTAATACCTGGGAAAATTAATGAAGTCGCCATCATTATTTATTTTTCCTAAGAACGGGGAACCTAATGGGAAAACCCTAATTTTATGCATAAGGCGGTCGTTGTAACTAAGTTAAGGGTTCAGGAGTTAATTAAGCAAGGGGAAGGTGTTAGGTACCCCTCACTTCCCTTGCACTAAAGGGGAACCTTGTCTAATTTTAGAGTATGGTGTGTTTGCTAAAGTTTGTTGTCTAATGCCTTATTTTATTCTATTTATTATTTACGAAAGAAAAAAAGTATATTTTATTATTAGCTCGCCAGGTTTCTCCCTGTGCCTACGTATCCTCAGGGGAAGCGAAGAGGAATTAGAGTCTCGTAGTTCGTATGTGTTGGGTTAGTTTTTTTTATAAGATTGTATACATACTTTCGAGTTATCCTTGAATCTTGTCCGGACTTTAAAAATTGTGTAGTCGTAGACATGATTCGCAGTTAATTTTGAAAATAAATCTACAATCTTTTTTTTTGAAAATAATGTTGCATTTGAATTAAATTAGTGGAAAAAATATTTGTGTTTGGTGCTTTGATTTGGTTTGGATTTATACAATATAGTATTTTTTTTATTTGTATTTTTATTAGACTAAAAATGATGAACTAAAATTATTCTAAATCAGTTAATTTATTAACTTAAAATATTCTAAAACCTAATCACTAAGAAAAGCCTATTTTATATATTTTTTTTCCGTATTACTATTGTATAATTCAATAATAACTACAAGTAGTCTTTAAAAAATAACATAGCTAATTACATGAAATTAAAGGACGCTAAGTAGAAAAGGGGTGTTAGGCAGTAAGATGGTAAATCCTATATAGTCTATTATAAATCTATAAAAATGAAAGTACCTAGATTTTACCACAAAATCCTTTCTGATAAATTCCAATTTGGTCTACTTTTTAAGGGTAATGAAGTAACTTTATCAAATGCTTGCACCACATTCATTTGGAGCTGATGTGTCACTCCCACAATTTTTCTCCAATTTTTTTATTTTCTTTTTTTACACAAAACAAATTCATTTATTAATATACGTATTCACCCTAATTGGAACTTAATCATAACCCAAGCCATTGATATTTCTGGGAATACCAACCGTGTTTCCCTTCCCCATGCCTATTCATTCTCTCTCTGAATCAATATTCCAATTTGCAATGGAAAACCAACCGTTCTTCTCTCTTCCTTCAATGCTTCCCCCCAAACCTTCTCATCATCAATCTCCTCACTGTTCTCTTACTTCCAACAACCGATTTCCTCTGCTTCTTCTCCTAAACTCACCTCTTTCCATATACCTTCAGACGCAGACGCCGTAAACCCCTTCATTCTCTCACCGGAACCTCCTTCGAACTCCTCTACAGCCGCTGCCATACGCAACTCTGTTCCACCTCCAGCCATCAATCCTTCGCCGTATCTCCTCCACCGCCACCATCGTCTCCATTCTCATCGACAAACAGCTCCTCTGCTCAACATCATCCCTCGTTGCGTCCTCTGTTCCTTCGTTTCTGGTAAGCATTGATTTCTTTCTGTCAGTTGGTTTGTAAAATTTTGTTTTTCCAACTACAAGCATTCGTGTATTCTATAGGATTGAAAAGACAGGATATGGGCCTAATGTATCAAGGTTGATACATATGTGCTTTTTTATGCAGATCTATGTTGTTGATAGTTTGGACCGCGAGAGAATTGGGAAAGCAAAGCAAGAATTTCAGGTGATGAAGTAAAAAAACTTACTGCACAGTGCACACACACCATGTTATTACCAACAGACTTTGAACTTATCTATGGATTACTTTCAGAATCATGAGATGTTGTAACTCGTGTGATTCAGTTATGGTTTGTTCCTGACATGAATGCCAAGCAAAAACATTATGCCATGGAAATGGTTCTGATGGATGAGACGTTCATTCGTGTTTCTTTGTTATTTCAGTGCTTTATATTAGATTTCAATTGATTTTGTTTTAATGTTTTATCATTTCTGAATTTCAGGGTGACAAGATTCAAGCTTCTATTCGAAAATCTTCGTTGTCTCGATTTGACAACAAGATTCTTGAGGGGGATATTTATAATTTTAAGTATTTTCGTGTAGCCGCTAATACTGGATCATATAGGACCAACCAACACCAGTTCAAGTTGAACTTGCAAAATTCCACACTGGTTTCAGAAGTTAGTGCTGATCTTATAACATGCCCCCTTACTCATTTGTATCTTTCCTGGAAACTTGACATGGACTACTCGATTGGTAATTATCATTTCTGATTGTTATTTGCTACAAAAATGTCATATTTGGACTTGATTGCTGAAATCGACAGGGTAAGTATCTACTGCAACTTTGACTTTTATTTCCTTCATGTCAACTATCACAATATAAACTACATATTACCTGTCTTAATCTCAACTGAATTTTCTGTTTTTAGGAATCAGAGCCAACAATTGTGCCTAAAGTAATTGGTGGCTTTGTTGATCAAACATTCCTTTTCAAAATCTGTTGCAAAGGTTGATGATACTATGTTTCATTTTATTTCATATTAAAATTATTTAGTCGTATTTGAATTATAGTTATTTTTACATTTAATTGAGACATTTGTGAATTTGGTTATATTTAGGATTCTGTTGATGGTGATGATGACTTGAATACTTCAGCTGTTTCAGATGATAATGTTGCAGGAGATATTCAAGATTTAAATTCAGTTGTGAAGGCGTTAAACCTGTTAAAATTCAAATTGTTTTATTTTTGTGAGCCTGTTTTATATGTTCATATTATTGATGTTTGGTCATTGTTTTTTCTTTAGATCTCTGATGGATTGCATGAGAGTTTGGGACACAAACCTGTTCAAAGTGAAATATTTGATGGTGTGAACAAATCTGAAGGCAACTGTTCTAATTCAACTGACATTCAACTGACATTGAGACAGATTCAGCAAATTGCACTCCTGTTAAAAGAGGAATTATACAAGTTGCTGGAGATGATGATGAGGCAGGTCCAAGGATTCTGAAAAATATCAAGATTGGGAAGGAATTAATAAGTTATTAGTCTGAATCACTTAAGTTTATCTTTGATGCATTACTTTTTGTTTTGTCTACGATTTCAGAATTATGGATTTAAGTGGCAGTTCTTTAGTCCAAGTGTTCTTAATACATTTTGTCTTATGAATTTTTTGGTACTTTAAAATATATGCAATGCATTTCATGTGTTCCATTTTGTTTAATTATGCGTATGAGAAATCAAATTTTACCTTTCATATTGTTCTTCTGTGTTCATTTGCGTTTAATAATTACAAATGTAACTAACAGTCCAAATAATTTATACCGAAATGGTTAATAAATATCCCCTTATGCCTTGGATGAACTAATAGTATTCCTAGGCCTTGGATGATGCATCTGACTATGAAATATTATATCAGATGGATGTGCAATATCTTCATCCTCACGCATCTATTGATTTCAGAATTTGCTTGAACCCAACCCCTCAATTGGGATAAAGTATTATCTTTCATATAACAGTAAATCATTGAACAACTGCATGTTCACTATCTTTTGGCTTGCGCTCAATAGCAGTTTAGTATGATTTTTGTCTTAGATTGAGTTTGTAAGTTTATTTCAAGTGTCTAAAATGTGTGTCAATATATTGATTTTTAAAGTAATTAAATGAATAATTATTTCTAATATAATTAAATGAAATAGATATAGACATTATAATTTATATTTAAATAAATGTATTCTATCATTAGAATTAGCTTTTGTATATTTTAAGTGGATCATGATTTACTTTAATTTTTTTTTATAAGACAAAACTTAAAACATTTAGTCTAATATTTCTATAAGACAACACCTTTTGAAACGGTAAATCTATACAACCAAAAAAATCGTTTTCCCCAAGATGAAACGGTAAATCTAATTTATTTTGAATCAAAATTATAATTCTCATTTGTTGTGAAATTTGAATAAAAATACTATTTTGTATAGATATTTTTTTATTTTTAATTGCTATAATTTTAGAAACAAATATTACAATTTTTAATAAAATATTTATGATTTATTTTTTTAAAGTACGACTAATTAATATATTTTTATACAATATTAGAAACAAATATTACAATTTTTTAATCAAATATTTGAGTACCATTTAATTCGATACTTTACCAATATATCTTTTGAATGAAGACATTATTATCATTTATTTTTATTATACGTATATGGAAATTATTTTGAATGGTGACATAAATATATTTAATTTTTATGTATGATTTGATTTTGTAAAATATTATGATCAATAATTCTCTTTTAATATTATAGGTTTGATACTGTTTCATATTGTAGCAATATTTTATACATTAGAATATATAAAAATATGAAAAAAATTTAAATCAAAACTTTACAAATATATCTTTTGAATGGAGGTATTAATATTATTTAATTTTATTATATATAGAAATTATTTTGAATGGTAACATTAATACATATATTGTTAATAAAATTAACAAAAAAGTATATTATAAATATATAAAAGGTAAAGTAAATAAGAACTCTAATATTTATCTTAAATATTTAAAGCATATCACAATCTTTTTAAATTAACTTTAAAATTGTAATCATGATAAAAAAAATGTTAAATTGTAGTCATGAAATTTTAATGAAAAATGATAATCATAAAAATTAATAATAAAAGGTATAAATTTATTTATACAATCCTTTTTATAAATTGAATAAGTTACATTTTGTTATAGTTTAAATAATATTTTGTTACTAAAAATATTTAAAATCATATATTTTTATGAAATATTAATAAAAATCATGTATTTTAAAGAAATATTTATTTAACTAATCATTTACTCGATTATATGTATAATAACTTTATTAAAGAGTTAATTGATCAATTAATTCAATTAAATTATTTTCAAAATATTAGTTGATCCATTAAAAATCAATCAAATGTAAATAATGGAAATACAATATATAATATTGGTATAATTTTAAATAGTATTTAGAAAGTAGTTTAAAAAAAACTATATGATTTTGAATGTTATTGATATATTTAAAAAAAAATGAAAGTCATGTCATATCCACAAACATTTCTATATGATCTTTTACTATATCGATTTCTCTTAGTTGAATATATGTTTTGGGAAGAATTTCTCTAATCAAGGTTGTTGTTAGAGCCTACGATATTCACAATTTAGCTAATGTTAAAAGACTACAATTTGACGAGGAGTTGTTATATATTGTAGGTTTGGAAAAATTGTAAATATGATATATAAAAAAAAATTTAAAAGTGGTTATACATTGTCATTTTCATTAATTTTATTCCAATTAAAATCAACGATGCAAACGAATCAATTAAAATAAAAATTATGATTTATTTAAATAAAGAAGATATCTTTTCTTTCTCTCTTTTGATAATTTTTTATTTTTCTACTAATATCAACAATAATAAATGTTAAATTATTATTTAATATTTTAAACGATTTTCGATATTCTTAGATCTAATTTTTTATTTCTTTCCCTACGGATATCTATAATAATAAATATTATATTATTATTTATAGTTGTAATTTTTTTAATTATCAATAATACATTTATATTAAAATAAAAATGATTATATTATTAAAATTATTATTCTCTTTTATTTCCATATTTATAACATAATAAAAAATAAATTATATTTTTATCCATAAAATTTTATAACATGATAAAAAATTATTTTTATAAAAAAAAAGTTATAATTTTTATAAACGGGAATAAGTTACAAATATTTTTATAATAAAAAAATTCAACTATTGATGCAATTGTTTTTAACATGAATAAGTTAAAAGTAATTTCGTAAAACGTTACACAGGTTAATGACACTTATAAACAAAAAAAGTCTATATTTATATAATTATTTTATTAACGGAAATAAGTTATAATATTAAACATAATGACTAAAGTATCGGTGAGAAGGTTTTAAAAGTATGTAAATTTTGTAAATATGATCTAATAAGAAGGTTTTAAAATTGAAATGTAATGAGAAGTTGTCATACATCGTACGATATAATTTTTTGGATTCATACAACTCATCTGAATTCACGGGTAGATGTGACGTATCTATGAGATATCAATTGTACTGATATTAATAACTCATCTATATTCACGGGTAGATGTGAATGTATCTATGAGATATCAACTGTACTGAGTTTGTTAACTCATCTAGATTCACGGGTAAATGTGAACGTATTTAAGAGATATCAACTGTACTGGGTTTGTTAACTCATCTGGATTCACGCGTATATTTATGAGATATCAACTGTAGAGTGTTCATTTTAATGTCAATCTTTTAAATTTGTTTTACTGTTGTTTTATATAGTTGAAGTTAGCGAATCGAATGTACGATTTATTATAAGTACTGATCAATACTTAAAAGTTTGTGTATATTATTAGTTTATATTAAAAATTATAAGAATGTTAACCGATTGAAAAATGAATTCAAACTTTACAAATAATGATTTAGTAGACATGTATAAATGAGAATAAGCTACATATATTGGAAGTAATTAATATTTTGTATAGTTAGAATAAGTTACTTATTTACATAGTTTATTAATTTTTGGCGGGGTACAGTAAAAAATTAATAAACTATATAAAATTTATAAATATCATCTAACAAGAAGATAATAAAATTGAAATGTAACGAGAAGTTGTCATACATTGTAGGATGTAATATTTTTTTAGAATTAACTCATTTGGATTCAACTGGGTTTGTTAACTCATCTGAATCTATGGGTAGATGTGGATGTATCTATGAGATATCAACTGTAGACTGTTCATTTTAATGTTCATATTTTAAAAATTTATATTGCTATTGTTTTATATAATTGAAGTTATAGAATCGAATGTACGATTTATTATAAGTACACCTGCTTAAAAATTTATGTATATTATTAACTTATATTTATAATTATAAGAATGTTAACCGATTGGAGAATGAATTCAAACTTTACAAAAGATAATTTGGTAGACATGTAGTGTGAATCACGACTGGAAGTTGTCATACATTTTATATTTGGAAAATATGCTAATATCTAAAATTGGTTTAATAATACATTTTTACAATTAATTATTTGGATTCAATTAGGGTTTCTTAACTCATCGAGATTCACGGGTAAAATGTGAACGTATGACAATCAACTATTGACTGCTCATTTTAATATCTATTTGTTAACTATTTTTTTAATTGTTGTCTTATATAATTAAAAATACGCTGTCATACTTAAAAAATATAGGAATATTCTATTATATCACAAAGTTAGTTCCATGTTATATGAAATCTCGACCGACCCCGTGCTGTGTTATTTACAAGTTAATTAATTAAAATTAAAATAAATGAATACGTGAGATAAAATAAAAGGATAGTAACACAAAAGGATGAGAAAAATGTAATAACCAGTAAAGAGTATCAACCTTCCACCTTGTATCCCATTCCTATTTTTTTTGGAGAGAAAATCTAACTTAATGGTTAGAATTGAATTATTTTTGAGTTTTATATTTTAATAAATTATGAAACTAAACTAGTTTCTAAATTTTTAAATCAAAATAATCACTAAAAAATATAGGGATGTAAATAAATATAGGATACTAACTGATAAGCAGTGTTTTAAAAATCGGATCGGACCGGCCGGTCGGATCGGTCGAATCGGAAACCGGTCAGGTAACCGGTCTGATTCAATAGTTGGATCGGAAATGTCGTTGAACCGTTGAACCGGTAAGAACCGGCAAGAATCGGTGAAAGCCGGAAAAACTGAGAAAAACTGAAAAAATCGGCGGTTTTTTAAAACCGGTGGTTCAACTGTATTTTTTAATTTTTTTATTCAAAAATTTTAAATTTTTAAAAAAACATGTAATTTAAATTTTTTATTTATTTGGATTATTTTATTAAAATATTATATTTAAATAAAAAATAAAATTAATTAATTATATTATTGACAAAGAAAATGTTGTTGATGCGGTTGATTTTGTAGATAATTTTGATATTGAAGAAGGATATCTTAATATTGAAATAACCTTTACTCCTTGAAACTAAATAATAGATAATAAAATTATTTCGTTATAAATTATTCAATTATACTATGTTGCAATTATACTTTGTAATTTTGTACTATTTTATTATATATGATATTTATATTGAAAATTTAAATTTAAATTATCAAATTGTAAATTTATTTATGATATGACATTTTTAAATATTTAAAATATTTAAAATTTAAATTTAAATTATCAAATTGTGAATTTATTTATGAAATAATATTTAAAAAAAATTAGTTCTAATTATATTTTGTAGAGATTGAGTCATCTGGTTCGACAAGTTTTATACCTATATCGTTTTGTTATAAAGACTGGTCTAATCAACCGGTTTAATCCAGTTTAATCCGATTTAGTCATGCGGTTCGACCAGTGACCCAGTGATTCAACCAATAAACCAGTGACCCAGTACCTTGACTGGTTTGAAGTCTGATCCGGTTTTTAAAACACTGCTGATAAGGGCCCAAAATTCTTAAGCCCCAAATTGAAACATTATGCAAAATTTTAATTTACAATGTTAAATTAATAAACCTAAAAGCTAAAATAAATAAAAATTTATGAGAAAGAAAAGAACCTGTGTGGAGAAAGGCACCGCCCTATTGCCTTCATCAATAATGAATATCTCCATTTTGACTTTCCAAAATACTATTTAGCTAATAAGGATTTGACACGTGTCATTCATTTTTTTTAATAAATAAAAAGAACTATAACACACTAACTATTAATCATGCATCATAAAAAAAAAAAAAGGCTCATTCTCTCTCTATCTCTCTCAACCATCTTATTCTCATGGTACAAAACCAAAGTAACAATCTCCTATTTTTATAGAATAAAGCAACAAGCATAGAAATTGAATCAAGGAAAACTGAAGGATGTTAAAAAGAATGGTAGAAATCCATGTTAAAAAGAATGAGAAATCCAACTCTATCAGATTTGAGACAAGATCACTGTATGTTGTATTGAAAAAAAACAGTATGATAAACATTTGATTCATTAGACTTTTCATTTGCATTTGTAAATAACAATAAAAATTAAAGAATCTATAAAAAATAAATTTAACAACGTGACAATCAACATGAAAGAGAAAATATACCCTAGACACATACTTATATTAGGATACAGTAATGATTACATGGGCGAAGGGTTTTTCATTTGGGATTATAATTTTTGTGTGGAAATCTCATTTAAATTGTTTTTAGTGTGTGAAAATGTAAATTATTAATATGAAGAATATGGATAAAAATACAAAGTAAGAGATACTCATCATGTGGTTTTAAAAGAAAACAAAATATAATTGGAAAAAAATTTGAAAATTACAATGAAAGAGAGGGGCCTCATATTGAAATCATCGGTCAAAAATAGAGAAAATAACACCAATTGAAAATTTGAAAAGCGAAGTGTTTGTGGGTGAAAGTGAAAAATCGTGAATTTTATAGATGATTGTTGGTGTATGTATCGCGTGAGTGTGGTATAAGTGTTAGAAAATTAGTCTCAAATGTGTAGAACAAAAGGGTTTGACTGAGTTGATAGAAAAAATAAAGAGTATTGAAAAAGAATGGTTAAAATTGTTGATATGTAAGTGAATTGTGAGAATTGTAGATGAATCCTTAGGACAAACAAGAGTCTTATTTATAGAGTTAGAAACTAGGTTAAAATGTCAAAAATGGAAATTACTCATATCAATAAAAAACCCAATAGTTATCTTGGTCCTCAAGATTAAGAACCTGGACATATTTGTGTCATGATGCAAAAAAGAATTCAAAAAGATAAAAAAATATCCAAAGTGCACCAAGTGAGATTCACACCCATGACCTCATATTTGCAAGTCTTACTCCTTACCAATCAAGCTACATTACTTATTCAAAGTAAAAAAGCTAATTTAAAGTATATGAAGACGGACAATTATTTGCTATTTAAAAACACAAATAATCTGAAATAAATTATTACATTTTCAAATTAACTTGAGAACGAATTTTTATAAAACCTAAAATGGTAGCGTAGATAAACCAAATAATTTTGACAGTAAAAATAAGGGGGGGGGGGGGAATTTGGGGTATGCAACAATGATTCAAGTTTTACCCACATAGCAACCGTAGTTTGCTCCCTGGAGACCTCTCTTAGCAACCGCACAAGATAATGACACTTCTGGCCTTATCCACCATCTCGGTCTTCTGTACCTGTGTAAGACTTGCAGGCATCAATGCTTCACTCTTCAAAGCTCTTGAAATAAAATTGCTTGTATCTTAATTTTCCACAACCCGAAGTCGTTGTTACCGAAAAATTTCTCGATCTCCCATCTGCCCATGGTGCTCAATACCTCTTTTCTCCACGCTAACGTACCACTTGTTATGAATCTTGTTGTTAATTACGACAAAATTCAATATCAATTTGTGAGGAAAAGAATAGTAGCAACCAAAATAAATGGTTTGCAACAAGAATAATTCTTACACATAAAATATAATAAAATAAGGCGAGAAAAAGATGAAGGTTTGTTTACCCAGTTCGATCAAATGATCTACTCTAGGGGAGAGAGAAACTCTCCAATTCACTATACTTAGAAAGTTGTTACAAGAGATTACAAATGAGTTACAAGAAAATAGCCTTCGCCTTCAAGTTCCCAAGAACAACCCTGAAGATGCACAAGAATTACCTTATTTTCTACCCAAGTGTTTCTCAACCCCTTCATCCTTCAATATGTGAATAACTCAAACCCAAGGTGTAAACAAGTGTTTCCTAATCCCCAATAACTTTAGATAACCCCAAAAGTTTCCAAAATCTTTGCCTTCTAAGGTTTCCCTTGAGAATAGTCAAAACCCTATATTATACCTTCAAACCCTTATTCTCCCTTTTGGTGTAAGCTCTAAGACTGTCAAACATGTAAACATATAAGAGATAAATATTTATAATAACAAATACCCAACCCAAAATCACAGGTAACCATGAACAAAATAAGACACTGTTGAAAAAGCCCAAAAATCTAAAATCACTATTCACCATACGGACAACACTATTCACTGTATGGACATCACTATGCATTAGTACAGACAACACTATTCGTCTGTACGGATGACACTATTCACCGCCCGATTTTTTTTTCCTTTTTTTCCCGACTTTCTAAAACTTCCGGTTTTGTGGTAAATGCAATCTCCAAAATATGTTTTCTTTCTCTTAATCAACAAACGTTTTAAAGCACATTTCCATCAAAATAAATAGACTAGTTTGTAAATCAGTTCGTAACAATTCAAGTCAATAATACAATCCTTATTTTCCTTAATTCTCTCTTTCTCTATTCACTAAAAGTGGCTCACACATTAACAAATTGGTATCTAAAGCTCCAGTTAGATTCTTGGTCGTGTTCTCAAGAATTACATGTTAAAGATCGTATTTTAGGGATTGTGGGTTGTTCAATAGTAAATGCCACGAAGATGAATAGTAAGAGTAACATTCCAAATTCTCTTCCAACTCTTGACAGAAATAATTTGATTCGATGGAGAAACCAAATGCAATCTCTGTTTGACTTTCATGAAACCCCTATAAGTGGTTACTAACATTGTTCCTGCGCTGGCTGCAAATGCAATCGACGCACAGAAAATTGTCTATAGCAAAGCCAAGAAGAAGGATTGCAAGGCTGTGTATTGCATTTAGACGGTAGTCGATGCGGCAAACTTCGACGGGATCGCTCATGCTGAATCGACAAATGAGGCATATGATATTATTGTCAAGTACTATGAATGAGGTGAGAAAGTCAAGATTGTCAAGTTGCAGATCTTGCATCGACAATATGAATTATTATCGATGAGAAAGGACGAAAAGATTGCAGAGTATGTGACGAAGGTTCAGAAACTCGCCCATCTCATGAAGGATTATGATGAAACTCTAATTGATAAGATGATAGTTTAAAAGGTAATGTGTATGTTGACCTCTCACTTTGATCATGTTATTGTAGCGATTCAAGAATCCAATCAACTTGAAAACCTAAAATTGGAAGATTTGGTTGGTTCGTTGGAAGTGCATGAGATTAGTATTGTTGAAATGAAAGGAGTTCAAGAATCGATACAAGCTTTACAGGATCAATCATGGAAAAATATTGGTTGTTCCAACAAATTCAAAGGCAAGTTGGACAAGACTCAGTGATGATAGGGCTTCTGAATCCTCGAAAAAAGGAGGAGGAAACTATCAAAGTGACAAACAAGATAAAAAGAGGTGTGCAGTGTTATAATTGTGAAAAGTGTTGGTCAATTCGCCAAGAATTGTTGGTACAAGAAAGACAAGGGATCGACAAGAGATGAAGAAGGAGCGAACCTTGCACGCCAAGATACATATGATTCTGAAGGTATGGTGGTTATGGCTGCACTTGCAAATAACCATGTCGAATCCATGACATGGTTTCTCAACTCAGGCTGCTCGAATCACATAGTTGGTCAAAAGGTGTGGTTGGTATTATTTTGACGAGTCGAAGAAGAGCAACGCAAAACTTGTTGATAATAATTTGTTGCAAGTAGAAGGTATTGACAACATAGTTTTTCAAATGAAAAATGGAGTGAAAATTATAATCAAATATGTAATCTATGTATCTGGAATAAAGTACAACTTTCTAAGTGTTGGACAATTGATCGAAAAAGATTTCTCATTTGTCATGAAATATAGAGTTTTGAAATTGTTCGACACCCAGAACAATTTGGTCTTAAAATCTCCTTTGTCGAAGAACAGAACGTTTAAGACCATGATTAGTTCGACTAAATTATAATGTCTAAAAACTATTGTAGACCACAAAGATAGTTGTTTGTGGCATTTGAGGTTTGGACATTTGAAGTTTTCATAATTAATTCAACTGATTACTCAATATAGGTTTACTGGTATTCCAAGTCTTGAGATGCCTAACTCTATGAAGGTTGTTTAGTCGGAAAGCAATCCATAAGTTCCTTCTTTTCGATTGTGCCAATGATATTATCATGCATTCTCGAAGTGGTACATTCTGATGTATGTGGCCCATTCGAAAAACATTTCATTGGTGGAAACATATGTTTTGTTTCGTTTGTCGATGGGTACAGTTTTCGAAAGATATTCAAGACACTTGTCAAAAACCAGATTGAGAAGAGGATCAAATTTTTGCGAATAGGTGGAGGTGGGGAATACACATCCAATATGTTTGATCATGCATGAGGTAACTGCTCCTTATACGCCTCAACATAATGGAATTGTATAAAGAACAAATAAAAACATATTTTATATGGCGAGATCCATGCTGAAGTAGAAGAATTTTTCAAAATCCTTATGGGGAGAATCTATTTCGATTGTATATTATATTCTGAACAGGTGCCTAACCAAGAAATTAAAGAATAAGGTTCCCAAAGAAGTATGGAATGGAAAATGACCATCAGTAAGTCATTTGAAGGAGTTTGACTCTATATGTTACAAGTATGTTCCTGATGCGAGAAGAATGAAGCTTGATGACAAGGGAGAACCTATGATTCTGGTGGGATATCAAAATACTGGTGCATATAGGCTATTCAATCCAATCAATGAGAAAATTGTGATAAGTCGAGACACTAAGATTGATGAAATTCTTCCTAGGATTAGAATTCTAATGTAGCAAGTTGAAGCAACTCGATTTTAAAAAATATCATTTAAATGAATTTTCAAAACAATGAAATCGCCACCTAATTTTATTTGTTCTAGAAAGAACGGGGAAATATAAATAAAACCCACAAAAATCGGATAAGGCAGTCTACAAGACCAAAAAGGATGGATTCGGGAGTCGGTTACGCAAGAGGAAGGTATTAGCACCTCTTACGTCCATTGTACTCGATGGGACCCATTTAGTTCGAAATGTGTTTGTGTGTGTAATCGCTAATTTCTAAGTCATGAATTAATAAAAAGAAAATGGATTTGTTTGTTATTATTTTGAGTTTGACACGGTTTCGAAACCGCGTGCCTACGTATTCCCTCGTGCAATGGGAAAGTCAAAACTCCGTAGTTCTTGTTGAAAATGTTTGAATTGGTTGTATTGATTTTAATTGAAATGTTTTTTATTTTGATAATCGCATATGAGCGAAAAAGGATTTGAATGGGTTGGATTGATTTTAATTGTAGATGACAAGTACCAAAACGTTGGGATATCCTCTAACGATTCAATACTCGAGATTGGTGATTGAGGTCAACCGATCATCTCTCATCCAAAATCTTTATTATGAAAAGAGTGAGGTGAAACAAAGTTCACTTTTATTAAGTATTATGGAATAAAGTACTTAAGTCATTGGATTACCCTCTAATGGCCCAAATACTTTACATTTTAATTAAATCGTCGGGCGAACCTCTAACAATTTAATTAAATACCATATCACTATGTTTTTTTGTTTTTTTTTGTAGAAAAATTGATTTAAAGAACAAATTCAATTAATTAATTTAATATGAAAGTGTTTTAAATATTTAAGTGTATGGAATAAAGTATTCAAGTCATTGGGTTACCCTCTAATGGCCCAAATACTTTACATTTTTAATTAAATCGTTGGGCGAACCTCTAACAATTCAATTAAGTACCATAACACTTTTTTGTTTTGGAGAAAAAATTGATTTTGGAAATAACAAGTTCAATTAATTATTTTTTGACTTGAAAGTGTGTTGAAAATTGCGGCGTTGGACATAGAGAAATGATATTTCGGGTTATGATTAACCAAGTATATGGACTTGATTAACCTCGTGAGGATAGGTGCTCCTATCCCCAACCATGAGACCCTGGTGCATGGTGATTGGTATATGGACCAATTGTTTTTCGGGTTATGATTAATCAAGGCAACGAGGGCCTTAATTAACCTCGTGAGGATGGCCATGCCCATCCCCAACCATGAGACCCTTAGAGAATTTGGTGTGGGTAACCAAAAATGAGAGAGAGCGGAGGCGTTGTTGTTTTTATATTAATGCGAGAGTGGAGTGTACAATCGTGTAATAAACATACAAGCATATAATGATAAAGCGGATAATAAAAGAAAATAAATTAACACACAATACAAACCGGAATTTAAATAATTATTAGTATAGATATTTTTTTACTTGATAAAAGATCAACTAACAATTTAGTTGATAATTCAACAAATAAAAAACTACCATATACCAAATATATACATCATTATATAAAAAAAAAACTTGCATAATATTGAATTTAAAGAGAGGTTTAGAAATGGGCCTGATTGAAGCTTTAAATCTGGGGGTGCAAACAGCAAACTGAGCCCAAGCCCAAAACCAAGCTGCTGGATCTTGTGTGAGTGCCTCCATGGATCAAGTTGTGTTCTGCCATTCTGGATCGCCGGATCTGGACTTTGGCAGATCTGATGGCTTATGGAAGGAGGTGTAAGATTGCTGTCATGGATGTACCTGCATCGGATTCCGAACAGACCACCCAGACAGTGACAAGTGTCACCGCCTGGCTTAGACAACTCCAATCCTACTTATGTTTCCACTAATACTAATCTAAATCATTTTATTATAACAAAAGTATAAAAAAATCTAATACTAATACTAATTAAATGCTAATACTAAATAAAACAACAATCGGTTTATAAAAAAAAATCTAATCCTAAGTAAATACTAATGTTATCTTAAGCTCATTTTATAAAATAAACAAAATAAGTTTTTTTAAAACTCTCTCATCCTCACAATCCTCACGATCAGTTCATCCTCTCAAACCCTCTCACGATCTCGTAAAACTCGCTCTCTCTCACGATCTCATGCAAACTCTCATCGCTGCCGCTCATCCTCGACGCTGCTCTCTCGCCGCTCCGATTCTCTCATCTCTCTCGGTGCTGTCTCACAATCGCGATCTCCCTGTCGCCGTGATGGTTCGCGATCTGAGCCGCTCATCTCTGTTGAATCCTCACCGGAAACTTGCTTCTCTCTCGATCTCACCGTTCGCTCCTCATCGTCTCTCGCGACCTCGCCTCTCTCGCGACCTCGCCGCCGTGGTGGTTCGCGATCTGAGCCGCTCTCTCACCGATCTCCGATACAGGAACTCAGTGTCTCTCTCTCTCACACGATTGCTCCGTTATTTGTTATTGATTTCTGATTTTGAAAACTGGTTTGATTTCGTTGTTTACAGATTTGTTGGAAAAAAGGAAAATGAAACCCTAGGTTTCTACTCTGTGACGCGAACAGTGATACTAATGCGAAAAGAATGAAAGAAACAGTGAGGAAAGGAGAAGGATGGCGACACAAAGGGTCCGCAACCTCCTCCCTTCTCTTCAAATCGGGTACTACCTTTCGAATTTCTTCCTTTTGGCTATTTTCGAATTTTCTGAAGGGGGTTTTAGTTGGGAAATGATGATTCTGAATGTTTGTTTCTGATTGTTCTGGGTTTATGTTTGAGTGTTGTTGGTATGATGAATGTTGTTAGTTATGTTTCTGGGTTCATGATGAACGTGGTTGTATTTCTGGGTTCTGATGAATATTGCTCTGTTGCTTGGTTCTGCTTCTTGTTGCGGCTAGGGTTTTTAGTGAACAGTTGTCTCTCTTTCTTGATTACTGTGCTTTTACTGCTTTTATAGTGTCCTGTTCTAGGGTTTGTTCTGATGTTAGAGTTTGGGAACAGGGCTGTTGGACAAAAATTCAAAACATTGGGCTTTGGTATTATGTTCTTTTTGACCTGTTGGTTAGAAAACAATATGCCAGCCTTGTTCTTTCCCTGTACTGGATTTAGCAGAATGACTTGATGGGCTGAAACACTTTCTGAAACTTTGTTGGGCTGCTGTTGTTTTCTGATTATGGGTTGCTCTGCATTTTCTGATTATGGGCTGCTCTGCATTTTCTGATTATAGGACAGCATTGCATTTTCTTATTATAGGACAGCATTGCATTGTACTTGCAGCAGCTTTAGTGGTGATGATGCTTCTGAACCACACCCCCCTTTTGTGAACCAACATGAGTTGTGATTTGCAAAAGGGTGGTTGCTTGAACATGAATGAGAAACAATTTTAACATTACCTGATCCCAATTATTTCCCTCTAATGATGAGATAACAAGTGCTTTGGAAACTGTTTCTTGTTAATGCTATCCAAATATTTGCTAATCATATTCTTTTGTTTTGTTTCATGAACACGAGCAATGGCACGAACTTGGGAAAGTGGTGAAGGAAGATTGGTCAAGAAAGACTTGGAGGGAACTTGAAGAAATGAAGATGAATACCTCATTAGCAAATTTAGGGCCTTATGAATTTATGTATTTGGAACTTATATCTTGTAATCCAATAAACTTCTCTTGTAACTTGAATTTGAGAATTAACCATGAATGGATATTACACATGAATATTGTAAAAATGTTTGAACCTTTAAGCATAGAAGTTGTAATAATCTTGAATGATTTGAATGAAATCGGAAGCGATTGAAAGAATAAGGTTGGAAATATGAATTAATCATGAATGGAAATTTCCAACTTTACTTCAACTTACTCTTTTTCTCATAAACACACCACTTCTTGCACAAGTTAAAACTTGATGTATCAAGTAAACAACAATGAATCCAAATTTGAATCACTCTTAAATTCATACTTTAATCTCCAAATTAGAATCAAAAATATCAAATGAATGAAGGAAGCAAGAATGTCCTTGAATTGATAGAAATAATATCTGACATGCTCTTGATCATATAATAAATCTAGTGGTGATCATGCTCAAAACCTTAATCCAAATGATGAGGAGAAATTTGCAAGAACTTGATTAAAAACCCTTATCTCATAGCTCATTACAATCCTAATCTCAAATTCTTATCAACTTGTTACTCAAGCAACAGAAACATAACCAAATAAAAGATAACCACCCAATTTGACAACCATAATGAATCTATACATCATAACTTGCGCTATGGCCTCAACAATCCATGAAATACCAATACCTTAAATCCTCCGAAGATGAAATAAGCCTTAAAATATGGAGATAAAAGTGACCGTAAGAATTTTGAGTCCAATGAATTTCTACTGATAATTGAAAGTGTACTAAGATAAAACTCATGATAATGCTTCAGATATTATGTCAAGAAAGACGTCACATATTTAATAATCGACAACCTTAGTACAGGATTCAATAGATGGGTGATAGATTCCACCTGAAATCAATGGGATTATCACCGCATTTGCAGATCGAAACATATCCAGTTAGTAGAAAAAGATTTGAAACCAAATGAATTTCAATAAAGAAACTTCCAATCTTTTCAGTGAATGCCTTGAATCTCGTGGGCGATGAACGTGACTGGAAAAGATCTCAACATGTGGCAACTTGACATTCGTAAATCTTGTAAACAAGTCCTCTGGATGAATATTTTCACATACGTCAACTATTGCCAAGAACGAACAAAGTTGACGAGCAAACCAAATGCACTAGAACTTGAATTGTTGATCAATAATTGGATAATCATAGTCCACCCTCTTACATTTTGAACAATAAACTCGAAACAACAGCAAATCCCAAACTCGTGATGAATTGATCTCTTGAGTCAGGAGGTAATGATATTCAATATTACAAAAATTCCGTAGTTCCATCAAGAACAGACCATTCATTTCAACAATCGAACATCAAGCCCCGAAAACCGATAGATATGAAAGAATAAGATCCAATATTAAACCTTGCCGTTTTCAAATATCCTAGATTGGTTGAAAGCACCACGCCTTTTCTGCTCAACGGAAAATCTTTGGGAATCAACTCCAACCCGTAACCATAGAACCAGTGGTATGAATGCATGTGAGTGTCATGATAAATGCGAAGCCTAAACCAGATGAAAACCGAGATAGGAGGGCAAATTTTGGGGTGCAACACAAGTAACAATCAATTAATGAGTTATGGTTTTGACGAATAAACTGACGAAATCGAAGTCGAAGAAATTGAAATATTCCAGTCGAAGTAGTTTTTGACATTCCAAAAATAGTCGAAGATGGTGTGGCTAGCACAAGCCAAATACCTCAAGGAACTAGAGTTCGTTCAATAAGACTTCATAATTATGAAGTGGTTGGTGATGATGAAGTCATCTCAGATAGATAATCATTTCATTTTTGTTTACTTGCAGGTGCTTAAACAATGAACTATAGTAAGAATTTGAAGATTTAATAGTGAAAGTTTTCTATGGTTGAAGAGCTACACACAATCGAAAGAAACAACACATGGGACTTAGTCGAATTGCCATCACATACAAAAGCTATTAAAGTGAAGTGGGTGTTCAAGTTGAAGCACAATGTTGATGGGTTGGTAGAAAGACATAAAGCAATATTAGTATCTCGAGGATTCCTTCAAAGAGTAGGACTAAACTATACTGAAGTATTTCCCCAGTAGCAAGATTGGAGGCTGTTCGAAAAGTGGTAGCATTGGCATGTAACCAAGGCTGATCGAAATTTCATTTAGATATGAAATCAATATTTTTGAATGTTCCTTTAGATGAAGAAGTGTATGTCACACAACCTCTAGGGTTTGTGATTCAAATATATGTGTGCAACATTCGACCTGATACAGGTTTCATAGTCTGATTAGTGAGAAGATACATGAGTGAACCAAGAGTGTCACATTTGTAGGCTACAAGAAGAATCCTAAGATGCTTAAAAGGATCGATAAGCCGTAGAATACTATTTCGATAAGAATCTGAAAGCAAAGTCGCTATACTTACTTGTTTTTCAGATGCTGGATGATGTGGAGATAAGGAAGATTGAAGAAGCAAAATTGGATAATTCTTTCAAGTCTTTGGTGCCCCAATCTCATGGTGCTCGAAAAAACAACCTCTAGTGGGATTATCATGTGAAGTCGAATACATAGCAGGATCCTATATTGCATGTCAATCTATTCAGATTAGATCGATACTTGAAAAAATGAGGTCGAAGTGAAGAAACTTCTTGTGTTGCAAATCAACAACAAATAAACTATTAATTTAGCAAAGAATCCAATTTTGAATGGAAGAAGTAAGCATATCGAAGCCAGATTTCACTTCTTGAGTGAAAATGTAAATCGAGGTGACTTGAAGTTAGACATTGCTCAAGTGAAACACATTTGGACGATATTTTCACCAAAGGATTCAAGATCGACAGGTTCCTGAATTTGAGAAAGAAATTAGAAATAGTCCAGATCGACTATGAATAGCGTAGGTTCGAAAATTTGAATTATGGGAGTATGTTGAAATATTAGTTATAATATTAGATATCATCCAAGTTGTGTAATCCAAGCCCAAACCCAATTAGGGTTTTTTAGCCTACTTAGTGTGCAAATTAGTTGTATATAAATATACTAGTTTGTAAATCAGTTTGTAATAGTTCAAGTCAATAATAAAATCCTTATTTTCCTTAATCCTTTGTTTCTATTCTCACTAAAAGTGTATCACGCAGTAACAAGATCAAATAAATGTTTTGAAAGGAAAATCAGTTTAACATGTAACTAACCTCAAACCATTTCAACAAGATAACATTATCAAAAGAAAGTTGCATTCCCCAACCTTAAAATTATCAATTATACATTGACATCTTCATTCACCTTTTCAACATTAACAATTGACCATCAAAAGGAGTCATATAACAACATAATTTTGTTTCATCCTTACACAAGTGATTATCCCTTGAAATTCACTACTAATTTTGTATAAAGGAAATTGCTTAAGTTCACTATATATCAGAGTAAGAAATTAGATATAAAGTTATATTCTTAACTCAAAAGAGAATGAAATGAAAAATAAAGTTATATTCTTAACTCAAAATAAAATGAACAACGAAATAAAGTTATATTCTTAACTCAAAATAGAATAAACTACGTTTAGGAATGAGAATAAGCTAGGTCGAGCTAGACTTTATTAAGCTTGATCCTGATATGCTAAAAAATTAAAGGGATAAATATATGTTACCCCTTCCATTAGGGCGAGCTTTTCCCCCCTATTAGAATTCTTTTTAGATTCTCCCCCTTATAAAACTCATATTTCATTTCCACACACCCTTATTTTCATGTTTTGTTGATTGGGCATAAAATCATATTTGTTGGCATTTGTTGACATGATGGTATGATTAATTAAATTTATGTTAATTTTATATTACAATTCATGTTCACCCAGACATTCTACAAAGATTCCTTGTTTTTCCCCCATCTTCCCACCATTTGCGATTTTCTTCATCTTCTCACCTAGATTCGTTTATTGCACACAAACGGTAGCATGACTGGAAGCAAATTGGTTGGAAGTAACAGTACATGCAACAATACCTTTCCAAGTATACCTATACGCGGCTGTGACCATGCTATGAAGATGTGGATATCGAACACAACTCAAAAATGTAATCGGAAGTTCTAGAAATATCGCAATGTTGGGGTAAGTTTGTTGTTGAATTTCCAGATGATGTTTATCCACATCTTGTTTACCCAGATATTGCTAATATTTGTGTAATTTGTTTAGCCATATCGTGTGTGTAATTTGTTTATGCAAAATGGGAATATCTATGATTTGTTTCTACGGGATGATGAATTTTGTGATTCAATGAAATGGAATAGTAATATTCAAGTGTTTTTCCAAATGTGTGCCAAGGCAGAAGTGCAATTATAAATTGGTTTGAAGAAGTTAGAAAAATCAAAGGTGAAGGTTGAAGTTCAAAGGAAGATAAATGTTAAGCTGAAGATGACACTTGTTATGTCTTGGTTAATTTTTGCATTGTTGTAAAACTTTAATGTAATGTTATGTGATTTTTATATAGGTTCAACTTAATGTAATGTTTCTCTTAAACAATTGCTTTGTTGTATTTTTGTTGAATATTTTGGTATTGTAATGTATTTGCAAGTTTGCTGAATTAATCAAAATATTAAAGTTATTGTCATTACTAAATAGTCTTTACCAAATTAGCATTACCAAATAATATTAATAGTCATTACTAAATAGAACCAAAAGTGTGCAATTTTCATTACATCATAGCATCAAAAGTGTGAAATTGTCATCACAAAATAATGCACCAAAAGTGTGCAATTGTCATTACAAAATAGCACCAAAAGTGTGCATTAGAAAATTCAAATAGCAGTCAAGTCATTACTAAAGTTTATTAACTGATTTCTTCTTAGCCTTCTTTGGAGCCTTCCTTGCACTTTGAGATCCGTTGCTTTCTTGAGTCAAAATTCCTTCTTCTTCTTCACTCAAACACATTGGCTGGCCTGGGTTTGAACCTGGCCTAATGATTGTGTGAGATATTGGGTCGAACTCTATTGTGTCGAAGGATGCTAGAATTGTTAGCATCGAATTG
Source organism: Vicia sativa (assembly GCA_021764765.1). Taxonomy (NCBI): domain Eukaryota; kingdom Viridiplantae; phylum Streptophyta; class Magnoliopsida; order Fabales; family Fabaceae; genus Vicia; species Vicia sativa. The sequence continues at coordinate 131,866,836 of CM038792.1, read as the reverse complement.
GGCCTGTTTGTTATGTCCAATTGGTTAAGTTAGCTTGTACCCTAAGTTAGCTTGTAATGGGTATTTGTGATAAAAGCCCATTAGTTTAGTATGTTAGGTTTATTATAAATAGCATACTAGTCTCTCATCATTGTATATTGCAAATCCTAATTTAGGGTGAGAGGGTTATTTGTTATTCTTGTATACTTGTAATCTTGGTTTTAAGATAAAGGAAAGAATAACAGTTAATAACCAATCCTTGTGTTCATCGTGTTCTTCATTCTTTTTCCCTACAAGCTTATATATATTTGTTTTAAGGCATCCGATTCACAACAAATTGGTGCGGTGAGAAGATGCCTTCGACAAAGTATGAGATTGAAAAGTTCACCGAGTGAACGATTTCGATCTGGCGTTTGAAGATGAAAGCCCTCTGGTTCAAGGGTTGTTTGGAAGCGTTGAGGGAGAGTCACCATGAACGAAGAGTTGACGGTGAGAAGAAGGCAATGATAGAGAAGGCCCACAGCGCAATTTTGTTGAGCCTTGGTGATAAGGTTCTTCGACGGTATCAAAGGAGACGGTAGGGTTATGGGTGAAACTTGAAAGTTTGTACATGACTAAATCGTTGGTGAATCGACTTACACAAGCTTTGTATTCATTCAAGATGATTGAAGACAAAGTGTTGGTGAGCATTGGATATGTTCAACAAGTCGATTCTTGATCTTGAAAATATTGATGTGAAGATTGATGATGAAGATCAAGTTCTTTGTTGTCGCGTTGCCGATCACATGCCCACTTCAAAGAAACTCTCTTGTATGGAAGGGAGTCCCGACCTTTGAAGAGGTTCAATCACCTTATTCAAGGACTTGAATGAACGAAGGAGCATAAACCTTGACGGTTGGTGAAGGTTTGGCCGTTAAAGGAAAATTCTTGCGAAAGGATAATAAGTTCGACAAGAAGAAAGGTAAAAGTCGAGTTTTACGTGGTGAAGCATCCGGTATTCGATGCTATCATTGTAAGAAGGAGGGTCACACAAGAAAAGTGTGCCCTGAACGCTGAAAGATCATGGAGGAAAGGATAATGGCAATGCATTATTGTTCAAGATGATTTCGACTCATCCGATGTTCTTGTGGTTTCAAGCAAGAACTCGTCAAGGAATGGATTATGGATTCGGTGCACTTGGCACATGACTCCAAACAAAGACTTGTTCGAGGAATTATGTGATCAAGATGGTGGATCGTATTGGAAACAACAAAGCTTGCAAGATTGCGGTATTGGATCCGTGAGATTCAAACTCCATGATGAGTCAATAAGGTTATTGATCAAGTCGTGTACTGATTTGAAGAAATTTGATTTCTCTTGGTGAATTCGACAAGAAAGGATATGTTTTCAAGGAGAAAAGTATTCTAAGAGTCATGAAGGGGTCGAAGGAAGTCTTGAGGCGTGAAGAAACAAGGCTTGTATACCCTTGTGGCAAGTTGTAAGTGGTTCGACAAATGTTGCATCCACGAAACCGCGTCGAAGACAACCGCACATGAGATTAGGCCATGTCGTTGAAAGGGTCCGGTCGAATTGGGAAACAAAATTTGCTTGGTGGAGACAAAGTCGAAAAGTCAAGTTTTGTGAACCACGTACTTGGAAAATCTTGTAGAGTGAAGTTCAACAAAGGCAAACAAAGAACACATGGATCCCTTGATTACATCCATGCCGATCTTTGGGGCTGCAAGGTGTCCATCACATTCGGGAGCAAGGTATTTTCTATCTATAGTAGATGACTATTCCGAAAGTTATGGGTATTCATTCGAAGACTAAGGATGAAACTTTGAGAATTTCAAAGGTTGGAAGACTCGTCGAAAACCAAACCGCGTAAAGGTCAAGAGGTTGAGAAGACAATGGTCTTGAATTTTGCAATGAGGCATTCGGCACTTTGTGTGCCTCGGTATTGCAAGACACGAACTCTGCAGCACTCCACAACAAAATGGTTTGGGAAGGTTTAATCGAACCATCTTGGAGAGTTAGATGCATGTTGACTAGTCCTTAAAGAAGGTGTTTTGAGGTTTTCGACAAATATCGATAAACAGATGTCCTTCGATGCGTTAGATATGAAGACACCAAGAAGTTTGGTCGGACATCCACCAAATCTCGACAAACCGAGAGTATTTGGTAGCCTATGCTCACATTAGGCAAGACAAGGTCGAACCTAGAGCTCTTAAATGCATGTTCTGGGATACCAGGAGTCAAAGCTTATAGGCTATGGTGCCTAGAGTCGTCACGTATGATTATCACCGTCGAGATGTTGTTTTCAATGAAGTGAAATGGCTTTCAAGAAAACGGATGATATTGGTCAAGTGCGTAAGTATCGGACGAAGAGGAACAGTAGATATTCTGCTGAGGTGGAGCATGTTGATCTGAATTGCATATCCCGATAAAGTCGAAGAAGCGATGATCTTGATGAAGTTGAGGAAACTGCTGATGACTATCTATTGGCAAGAGATAGGACACGAAGAGTCATCAAACCACCTCAAAGGTTTGGGTATGCGATCTTATAGCTTATGCCTTAATCTCGTGAGGTTCGGACGAAGAACCAAGAGACCATAAGGAAGTTATGAGGAGTCGAATAAGACCGAATGGTCAATGCCATGGATGATGAGATGAAGTCTCTTCATGATAACAACACTTGGGAATTGATCAAGAAACCGCTAGAGCCGTTAGTCACCGTAAATGGATTTTCAAAGTTAAGGAAGGAATCGAAGTGGCGTCGAAAAGATACAAGGCAAGGTTGGTTGCAAGGGTTTCACTCGTAAAGAAGGTATAGATTTCAATGATGTGTTTTCTCCTTGTGAAGCATAGGTCCATTCGAATGTTGCTTGCCATGGTGGCACAGCTCGATCTTGAGTAATGATGGATGTGAAGATGCGTTCTTGTATGGTGATCTAGATGAAACAATCCTGATGAGGCAACTGAAGGGTATGTCGAAAAGGAAAGGAAGATTATGTGTGCAAGTTGAATAGATCCTTATATGGATGAAACAATCTCCTCGACAGTGGAATAAGAGATTCGACAAATTCATGACACGCATAAGTTTCGTTAGAAGTCGTTCGACCACGTGTTTACTTGATTTCGTCCGGTAATTCATTTGTTATTTTGTTGCTTTATGTTAATGATATTCTCATAGCAAGTAACAATGTCAAGAGGTATTGAGGGTGAAGGTGAACTCAATAAGGAGTTCGAAATGAAGGATCTAGGAGCAGCTTCCAGGATTCTTGGAATTGACATTCGAAGAGATAGAAAACAGTCGAAGTTATGCTTATCTCAAGAGGCATATTTACGAAAGATTCTCGAAAAGTTTGGTATGTCGAATTCGAAGCCTGTTGTGACTCCAACAAACCCTCAATTCAAGTTGAGTATTGATCAATGTCCCAGTACTAAGGTCGAAAGAACTTATATGAATAGCATCCCATATGCTAATGTAGTAGGTTCTTTGATGTATGCTATGGTTTGTACTAGACCCGACATAGCATGTGCAGTAAGTCTTGTAAGCAGGTACATGGCGAATCCTGGAAAGCCTCACTGGCAAGCATTGAAGTGGATTCTAAGGTACATAAATGGGTCTCTGAACAGAGTCTTAATTTATGGTGGAGCTTTTGGTGAAGATGGTAAAGCAGCAATCGAAGGATATGTCGACTCTGATTATGCAGGTTGTATGGATTCCAGAAAATCTATTTCTGGATATGTTTTCACTATGTTTGGTACAGCTATTAGTTGGAAAGCAACACTTCAGAAGGTTGTTGCATTATCAACCACTGAAGCGGAATATATTGCTTTAACTGAAGCTGTGAAAGAAGCATTGTGGCTTGAAGGTTTTGCTAAGGAACTGAAAATTCAAGGGGAAGTTATCACTGTTAAATGTGATAGTCAAAGTGCAATACACCTGTCGAAGAATTCATCCTATCATGAGCGAACCAAACACATTGATGTGAGGTTGCATTTCGTCGGAGGGTAATCGAGCGTGGAAGTCCAAGTGAAGGTTTCGACAGATCATAATGCGATATGATCACCAAGACATTGCCTAGTTGCAAGTTTTTCCACATGCGATTGATAAAGCGCATGAAGAAAACTAATTCGTTAGTTGATAATAGAGTTTGTTCCAAGGTGGAGATTTGTGAGATATTGGGTCGAACTCTATTGTGTCAAGGATGCTAGAATTGTTAGCATCGAATTGGGCCTGTTTGTTATGTCCAATTGGTTAAGTTAGCTTGTACCCTAAGTTAGCTTGTAATGGGTATTTGTGATAAAAGCCCATTAGTTTAGTATGTTAGGTTTATTATAAATAGCATACTAGTCTCTCATCATTGTATATTGCAAATCCTAATTTAGGGTGAGAGGGTTATTTGTTATTCTTGTATACTTGTAATCTTGGTTTTAAGATAAAGGAAAGAATAACAGTTAATAACCAATCCTTGTGTTCATCGTGTTCTTCATTCTTTTTCCCTACAAGCTTATATATATTTGTTTTAAGGCATCCGATTCACAACAGATTGGTTATTGAAACCATCTCGATTTTATTCTCTCATTTTTCCTCTTTCTCATTGGTTTGGTATCTTGTTTGACCTTAGCCTTGCCTTTCTTGATCTTACTTTGCACATTGTTGACATCTTTTGTTTGCACAATTGTATTAATATCAGGTATAGTTGACATCATGCCTACATGGAATTCCTACTAGCTCCCAGAAATTTCAAGTGCAGGACCTTTTGGCTATATCAACATTGAATTGTTGTTTTTTATAAGAATGTGTCACCTGAAATTTTTCATCCATGGACTAAGTTGGTAACCAATGCCAAGTCACAGCTACCTCAATATCCAATATCTTCCTAGGAATTGTCATTATCTTGTGTGGCCATTTTTTAAGTTTCATGGCAGAAGTATTGCACCTATTCATCAGGTGTTTCCTAATCCATTCACACATTGTTAGTATAGGTTTATTTCTAGCTACTAAAATGGTGGCATTGAAAGACTCATCTATTTTATTCATTAGTACATCACAAGTAAGGTAAAAACTAATTTCATGATTACACCAACACTTTAAAGGTACTCCCATTAGCCATGCCCAAGCCTTTGGATTTAGTTGTTTTAGTTCATTCATCTTTTTCATTCACCCTTGTTGGTAAGTTGCTTTTGCTGATCCCATCATTAGGTCTCTTATTAATGACCCCCTCCAAACTTTTTCTTGAAGTTTGCATACAAATGTCTCAAACATAGCATATGCTCAATTCTTTCAAACATCTCTTCAAAAATTGCTACCAAACAATGTGACAGTGATACAATTGAGTTAATTTTTAACACAACAAATATTTGAAAATATGATCATAATGAAAAGTAGTTACTACTAACCTTTTGTTGATATAAAATAAATACATATCTATTTTATTTTACAACATCTTCCACTAATAATTGTATGAAACACCTCCAGCTATCCTTTGTTTATGTTTCCACAACACCAAAGGCCAGTGAAAAATATTGGTCATTGGGGTCCCTACCAACAGATATTAGGAGTTTCCCTCCATGCTTGGTCTTAAAATGGAACCCATCAACCCCAACAAATGGCATGCAACCATTTATGAACCCCTTTTACATCCATCAAAACAAAAATAAAAAGATCCAAACCTTGGCTGGATAGTTGAGATTGGTCTATCAATGTTGATATTCACAATATTCCTAGCATTTGTCCTTTGCAGTTCAACAACATACCTTGATAGGTTAGCATATTGATTGTCTGCATCCCCATCAATTATCTCCTTTACAATCAACTTAGATTCCCATGTCATATCCACAGTTATACCCACTGAATAATGTTGTCTAATGTCTTGTATTATATTGGAGATCCTCACTGTATTAGTTGTTTGCATTTTCTTCATAACATACTTGGCCATCCACCTTGAATTTGCAGATCTATTATCTAAAACCCAAGCACATGTGTGGGTGTCATTTATAGTCTTAATGGAAAAAGTTTGTTTATGCCCCATCCTAGAGAAAAGCATTGAAAAACCACAATTAACCTTGCACACTACCCTTACCATGTACCCCTCAGTTTTCATAAAAGTTATTTCCCTTCCATTTAAAATTGTCCACTCACAAATGGCCTCCCTAAAGTCATCTAGGGAATTGAATTGCATACCACAGTTAAACTTAAAATTCTTACTAAATTGTTCTTTCCTGAATTTCCACTAACATAATCATCATCTTCCAATTTCCTCTTATTGGGACAAGGTAACAAATAAGCTATTATTGGACCCTCCATAATTGGTATAGTAATATCAATTCCTTCGAATCCATCTGCAATAGCAGTGGTCCTTTCATCCTCAGTGTCATTCAACCCTTCAACTCCCTCTTCATCACTTATATTTAACCCAGCAAGATCATTCACACACCTAAGCCTCCTACCAATTACTTCTATAACACATACATCATCTTCCACAAACATGTCCTCATCCACTTGCATAGTGCAATCATAAGCAGAGAAATCATAAGCATCATCATTCCTAATTTGAAAAAAATCTTTATCTATGTCAGTGATTTTTGTCCATATTTTGTACGACCCATCTAAGTAACCCCAACCATTAAGCAGACTACGAATGTGACTTATAGTCCAGTTTTTAATGTCTTGCCTATAAACTATTATTGAAAGACCACCCATGTATATGCTTTCACCATCAACCAACCTTACAAACTCACCTCTATGGTCAAATTTTCTAAAATCAAATGCAAAGCTAATAAATGTTTTGCACATGCATGCTCGACTCAAGCAGCATAAACGTATATTCAAACTAACCTGAGTCAAATTTTCAGTCTCTACCGTTGTCATCCATGTCTTCGTCTTCTCTGACAGAGTTCTTATTCTTCGCTTCACTTTGTAGTCCCAAATGTGAACCCTAACATTCACCGGGGGTAAATAGGAAAGGACAACACAATTGCATGATTTCTATTTTAATTTTTATTTAAATATGACTTGGCAACTCATTTAAATCTAGTCATCAAGTCAACAAATGCCAACAATGATGATTCCACGTCTAGTCAACAAAACATGAGAATCGGGTATGTGGAAATGGAATATGTGTTTTATAAGGGGGGAATCTAAACAAAATTCTAATAGGGAAAAAATAAAACTTGCCCTAATGGTAGGGGTAACGTATATTTATCTCAAAATTAAAAGCTTAAGTCTGGCCTATCATAGGCTTATTTTCCTGTATGTGCATGGCCTTTTCCAAAGCCTGATTAGTCTAATAGCTTACTTAAAAAGCCTATATTGCGAGAAGATATGTAAATAAGCAATCCAATTGGCATTTTAATATACTAGAGAATCAAAAGTACAATGAGACTAAATGCTTGTTTACACTGACTTATTTGAGCTTACATAATAGCATAAGTTTTTTGAGATTATTTTTGGGAGAACTTGTGAAAACAATTTATGTCATTACTCATAAGCTTTTTTCGACTTATTTTTCACAAGTTCTTCAAGATAGCTAAATTTTACTTTTGTATTTTAATAAAAAGTACAAACTACAATATAAAAAATAATAAATTTATTCGTATTTATTAAAATAGGCCGACCTAATAAGTTTAAACGATTTTTTTCATGGCCTATGACCTAGCCTATTTAACTACATAGACTTATAAAAAAACCTTAGTCTTTTCTACTTAAAAAATATAACCTAATTTTAATCGGTATAGGCTCGATCGTACGTCCCTGTTAATTGGTCTGAATTATTTTCACCCCTTACTACACTAGAGTAATAAAATTTGGAAGTAATTAGTGTCATGTCATTCGTACTTTACTTAAATTACAAAAATTAGAGAAATGTTGATGTTTGTCGTTAGAATTAATTTTAAGTAAGACTGGCAAGCGCAAACTTATTTTGCCACTTGACTATGTTTATATTGCATTAATTTCCCATAAATTTAATCAAACTTTACTATAGATACTAACATTACATGATAAAAAACTAAAAAAAATAAAACCTCTTCGACTATAGCTCGTATAACCACGTTAATTTGTGGATCTTTAGAAAATTACACTTAAAGAACTTAAACCAGATTTTCAAGAATATTCTCTATTGTTGCAACTGTATTGTCTGCATTGGAGCTGGAACTAGCATGTTAAGGAAGCTTGCCAAGATAACACACTAATCCTCTCTTTTTAGATCCTTTAACTTTTGACTCAAAAGTTTTGAGTATGTATCATTCTTCCTGTTTGTAGAATCTTTGGTGGTTTGCACATTATGTGAGTTGTTTTCCTTCTCTACCGTATGTTTTTTAGTTCTTCTTACATGCAACATATTGTAAAATTAAAGCAGATTAAACATAAATATCATTAATAACATACATTAAAATATATTTAATTTATGCTTAAGATTTAAAATTCTTACAATATCATATGCCGCATTTCCAGTCACGATACTCCCATCTTTATGAGTACGAGTATCAAAATAAATTTGTGCTCGTGAAAGTTGCACTCCTCCGGTTATTGTTGTCTAACATTTATAACAATAAAATCATTCACCCAATATATACTAATAAAGAAAAATCATCTCATGAATTAGTCTTGAAAGATTCTTGGTTCCGTGTAATAAATGTCTACATATTTTTTCAATTCATTTTGTTCATACCACTATTTTTCTATATATGATAAATATGTAAAGTAAACAACAAAATTAAGCATATGATAAATAATTTTTATGTTAACAAAATATTAAAGATATTATACATATATCTGACCGTCATCAAAACATCAATAATATATTCAGGATCGGTCCTAGAGATTTTGGACAAATAATAAAAATTGAACATACTAATATGATTTATTATCTATTTAATTATATTCAATTACTATCTCTATTTAGTTATATTGACTTACTAAAAAATAATATTAAAATTTTAAATTTTAATTTATTATTATAAAATAAAATTTAATAAATTTTTTTTCTAAACTAAAATAAAAAATAGAGAAAATAAGTGAGGTATTATTTTTTATATTTATTTGAAATCTATTGTCTAGAAACATGAAAAAACAGGTATAAGATAATAAACTATTGGTGTGTGATGTGTTTTGCTTATGGAAATTGAACTGACTCCGTTAGAGTTTGTAGGCTGGTGTAATTGTAAAGCTTGTTTTGGCTCAAGCAATCCACTAGGGAAGAGTGAGTATTAGCATTAGTATGACCTGTTTCCAATAGGTGTGGTGTTATATAATTATTTTTCCACTCATATCAGAAATCTAGCTGACACGGCTACATAGGAGACACACTTAAAATGGCATTTAGAAATGTCAACATAGTGGTTTTGGAAGGTAACAACAACACAACATTTCTAAAAGAAAGAAGAGATAACAAAAATAAAGTAGTATTTTGAAAATTTGAAACAATTTCATTTCTAAGCTACTCACACTGTCACTCATTATATAGTTATATTGCTTGCTTGCTAAAGGATTAATATATAATAAAACTCGTAGTCACTTTTGGCATACAATGATGTTCTTGTTAATATTTTGGCGTAACACCCGCCGCCACCAAGGGTTGTCGCCGACAAACCTCCTCCACTCCAAGGACCAATCGGTTCCATCATATTGGCAAGTAAACTCTCTTTTCCATTCATCTGTGTTTAAATTTTCAATGGGTTAATTAAGTGGTTTGTGAAATTTTTTAGAAATTCTTAGTCTTATTCTATAGTTTGTTAATTCATCATGATAGTGGGTGAATACAACCAAAAGGATTATAAGATTTCATTCATGTCTGTAGGGGTTTGAAATATAGGGATACTATACCTAATGCCTTTAGTCTAAACATTTGGTTTTCATGCTTTCGTATAATGTGTTCATGGATGTGGTGTTCGTGCTTTCGTAGGATGAAAATGTTGTAATCAGTAACCTCTTGTTTTTTTCCACCTAAATCATGTATTAATAAATTTTGTAATAAATAGCTGTATTAAAATCTAGTATACCATGAAATAGATTAAATAGTATCACTGCTCTAGACTTTGTATAAGTAGTTATACTGACATATATGCATTAGTGTTTCTTTATTTGGAATATTGAACTTTTTCCTTTGAAATTTGATGATAATTAGTATGAAATAGTCGATACTGACATATATGCATTAGTATGAAATAGTCGATAATGGCATTTGATGATAAGTAGTTATACTGACATATATGCATTAGTATGAAATAGTCGATAATTATTAGATGAACTGGACATCTGTTTAAGTCTAATTGTTTAAGTTAACTTGTAGCTTAAGTTAGTTTGGTAGTCTATAAATAGATTAGCTCTCTCAGATTGTTGAGATATGTTGATTATTGTTATTCACTTGTAATCTTTAAACCTTGATAGAGAAAGTGAATAGATAAACAATTACAATCAATTTTAATTTTCTTCTTCTTATTCCCTCTTGTCTTTTTTTTGTTGGTAAAAACCTAATAGGATTTCTGGTGTTTGTTCAAGAAATTCATAGTTTTAGTTTGTTCTTGACAAAACTATGATACAATAAACTGGTGCGGTGAGCATGGAGAAGATACCGTCAACAAAGTTTGAGATTGGAAATTCACCGGAATGAATGATTTCAGTTTATGGTGCTTGAAGATGTGAATCCTTCTTGTTCAACAGGGTTTTCTAGAACCGTTGAAGGGAGTCGAAGCCATGGATGTTGCCCTAACGGAGATGGAGAAAATGATTATGGTAGAGAAAGTTAACAATGTCATCGTATTGAGCCTTGATGATAAGGTTTGTTAGAACAAGATTTGGTTCTGCAATTATGTCTCTGAGTTTTGATGATAACAAAGAGTATGTTTGAGTGAACAATTTTGTTACTCTAATGTTTATTGTATTTTTAAGAATAAACCAACAGGTTCTGCTTCTGATGAATGGCGTGACCAAGACATTAGAAGAGAAAATGCTCTGCTTTTAAGCTACAATGGTTCTGATGAACTAGTAAAGAGGAAAGCTTAAGAAGGCTCTGAAGCTAAGTTACTCTGATACGTTAGTCTGAAAAAAAACAGTCTGAAGATCTCAAGACAGAAGTTCTGAGTGAACGTAGTCCAAGATGCTGAAGACTCAAGTTTCAGAAGACAAAAGGTTCTGATGACCAAGTGCTTAAAGACTTTGAAGACGTGGCTCTGAAGACTCTAAAGACTTGAAATTAATTTGAACTTAGTTATGATACAAGGTTACAAGACCAAGTGCTGAAGACTCTGAAGACGTGGTTCTGAAGACTTGAAGTTCTTTGAACCTTTGATATGATACAAGGTTCTTCAAAACAAGTGCTAAGAACTCTGAAGAGGAAGATCTGAAGACTCTAAAGACTTGAAGTTTTGATTAACCAGATGTTTTATTCTCACCTCTTACTCATGCTCGCAGAAGCATCTGAAGTACAGAAGGTTAGAAGATAACGTTAACGTGGTACAATAGTACATGGTACAAACAAACGTTTCATTCCACTACCATGAAAGGATGGACGATTCGTACGATATTGTCTCTCTCGTTCTCTCAAGCCGCCACAAATTTCATATTTTCAGATGTACCCCTCAACGGTTACATCACATGCATGACTCTATATAAAGGCTTGAAGACTTAAAGAAACAGTTGTTGATTCACGAAGAACACTCTACGCTCAAATGTTATTATTTCTTTGTAAAAGATGTATATTCTTTCAAGTCATTTATGCTAAAAATATGTTTACATATTAGCTTGTGTAGAAGCATATTTAATTGTAAACAAACTTGTTATCAAATTTTTGTTTGATTGTTCCTTGAGAGACCAATTGGATCAGTATTCTCGATAAGTCTAGGACAATTAGTCTTAGAGGTTGATAGTTAGTCACACACAGTTGGTGTGTGCAGGTATTAGTCACTTCCAGTTGGATTGTGCAAGTGTAATAATCAGTTGGATTATTGGATTAAGTCCTCGTTGGAGAGAGGCAATCACCTGTGAGGGTGGACTAGAGTTGCTTGAAATTTCAAGTGAACTAGTATAAAAATACTGTATTCTTTATTGTTTTCCAATTCTGTCAATCTTTATCAAAAGTAAAGCAATTTAAAAAGGAGATTGTTTTTTAAAAGAAAAGTTTTTCAAAGGATAAAACTCAATTCAAACCCCCCCTTTTTTGTGTTTTTCGCATCTTCAAAGTTCTCCGACAAGTGTTGAAGGAGAAAACATCGACGAATGTGTAGTCGGAACTAAAATATTTGTACAAGATCAAATCTTTGGTCAATCGTCTCTACCTGAAACAAACTATATATTCATTCAAGATGAAAGAAGACAAAGTCTCAACTGGACAAAGTCTAAAAATTAGTTTGCGAGAATGTCTTTCGTTCAATAGAAATATGGTGTGTCTTGCACTTTTTTTGGCAAAATTGCAACACGTTTATCTTGATGCTTATAAAAGTTATTTTTAGTCATGTATGCTATTGAAGAGTTTTCTAGAGAGAGAAACTTAGAGAAACAATAAGAGAGATTCTTAATTTTCATTATTTTAAAAATTGAAAGACCATTATATATATTTAAAGAGATTGAAAAACACTTCGAAATACATTGAGTTTATGTGTTTTATTTATTGTGAAGAGTTTAAGAAACAATTTATTAGAATTTACTTACAAGTTTTTATATATTGATTTTAGCTTAATTCATTTATTATGATTATCAATGTTCTTTCTTCCACATATAATATGTTTTGTGTGTTTGAAACTTTTAATTCCACAACAATAACAAGTAATTCCATAACATTAGTCCGTTTTTTTTTACTATAAAATAACTATAATTAATTGTGACCCCTAAAAAGATATTAGTAATACAGTTGGATGAAATCCCAAAGTTTATATCAAGCTCTAAACTTGGTTTTAAAATTTGCAATTTTATGTTAAGATATCGTAATTAGCTTGCAATATTTTAATGCACATCCATATAAACAATGTGCCAAACATCATAATCACTAACGTAGGTCTGTAATTTAATTAGCTTTATTATTATTCTTCCCTCCAACAAATGATTAATTCATTGTTGTATTTAATGTAATGTATTAGTCATAAACAAGAAAACATGATAGGAACCTATGTCCTAGGCCAGCTATCACCTTAATTAGTTGTCTCTTGTTTGTTTATTCTATAGAAAAGTATCATTTTGCCGAAGCTGTACAATCCTTCTCCACTATTTATATTAACACCCCATTTTGGCACAAAATATCAAACAAATTATTTAACATCATCCAAGTGCATATATTCGTTTCAACAATGGCTTCACCACTCAAATTCATTGTGTTTGTTGCTTGTCTTTTGGTTTTAGTGGCGGTTGCTGCTGCTCAATATGGTGGTGGGTCTGACTATGATGCAAATGCACCTTCTGCCTCTCCACGATGCCTCAGTTATCCTACAGCCATCATTGTTCTTCTTCCTTGTATGCTTGCTTTTCTTGCAGCCAAACAAAGTGTTTAAATTTAATTTATGCTTTCTATCTTTGTCTTGTCTTCCTATTTTTATGTTATTGTTTCAATTCACATTCACACCTTATTAAAGGATCATTCTTCATGTCTTAAATTTGTTGTTTTTATTTATTAATCATGTTTCTTTGATATTTTACTCATGTAGCACAATAAATAAATCTTTTTGTTACTATATATATCTTTATTGCATTGGAGTTGTTTTTTCAAGGTAATTTTTAAAAATGTTAAAAACCTCAAGTTAGATAAGATAGGGAGGGCATCAATATGTGTTTATGAGTGGAAGTAATTTTCACTTTATGGTAAAGTTGAATGAAAAGTAATTCAAAGTTTAACACGACTTAAATGTTTTTCAATGTTTTAAGGGTGAAACCCATGAGTAAAAATAACTTGGATTTTTGTTAATATAAAGGAGACTGGTTTTATTTTTGTTCTATGAATATACATTGATTTGAGGGAAATATGATAGTAACCTATTCAACTAGAAAGATTCATCTATTATTAATTAATTGAAAATCGACCCAGTAGAAATTGAATAACACAATAAATCTTAATCTCTTTAAATGTTATTTTTCAAAGTAGATATTCTAATAATGTTGGGTGATTGAAAGGTTCAACAAGAAGAAAAACACAAGAACAACAAGAAGAAGAAATAAAAACGAATACACACATAAAATTGTTTATGCCATTTGACCGAAACGATTTAATGGAGGAGATAATAGTACTTTGATCCATTATACTTCAATGTCATTTGACCGAAACGATCTAATGGAGGAGATAATAGTACTTTGATCCATTATACTTCAAGAGTGGTCACAAGAGATTACAAGATGAGTTATCAGAAAATAATATTTCAAATGCATAAGAGCATCTCAGATTTTCTACCCATATGTTCTTCAATTTCTTATATACTCAATATATGAATCACAAACTCAAGTGTTTTAAACAATTTTCCAATCCCTTTATATACTCCAAATACTAACAAATTCTTGAAAGAATGAGTAGTAGGAATCCATTCCTTTTTCTCTAAGTTTTTCTCACTAGGATTTCATTTCTCTTAATTTTCCAAACCTAAAATGATTGGAAAAATGCTTTTTTTAGGTGTGAGAGGAAACACATTGTATTTCCATGAAACACCGTATGTTTAAGGACAAAAACACATGAGCACATTGCATTCCTCTAGGGCACTTGATGATTAGCCAATTGATCAATGTCATTTTGACTATCACAATGTATCTTTACAAAATCCGGCGTGATCTATAATTGGCCAATCATACCTCTCAATCACATGGCTTCCTTGCCCCATTCAACATGGGCAATATATTACGCTTAAGTAGTAGAAAATACAACCATCGATTATTGACCTGTCTTTCAGATTATGGCTATTCTAAATAACGAAAACACAAAACTAGAAAGAGATTTTCTAGTGTCCACATTTCAAGCATGATCTACATCCACAAAACCCTCCAAAGAGTCTCCCTTTATGTATTTCAAACCTCAAATTGATGAACCATTCAAATACCTCAACACCCACTTTAAAGTTTCCTAATAAATTTGATCACGATTGACCATAAACCTATACTAAGTCTAGTTTACTACAAACCATATCACACATAATTTTTTATACACCACTTAAATAGGAAGTAATTTCCATCATCTTATTATCTTCTTCGATTTGAGAACATTGCATAACTCAAAGATTCATGTGATGACCCAAAAGAGTATTGAAGGTTTTACCATCTTGCATTCTAAAATTCTCCACCACTTTCTTTAAATAGCCATATTAAAATAATAAAAATTCACTCCTTTTTTATTTTTCATAATATTTTTCTCTAGAATCATCTTAACTTCACCAAAATCTTTCATCTCAAATTCAACATTCAAAGTCTCCTTGAGCTTATCGATATCTTTCTTGATAAAGCTTTTCATCAAGATATCATCAATGTATAGAAGAAGGTAGATTGAATTTCTCATTCATTTTTAACATGTATACACAATTATTATAACTACTTCACATGAAACCATGTTTAAGAAAAAATTTATCAAACCAAAGAAACCACTTCCTTGGACTTTGTTTGAACCCATACATGGATTCCTTCAACAAACATACCTTATACTTGTCCTCTACAAAAGTTTCAAGTTTCTCCATGTAGATTGTTTTTTCAAGGGAACCATATATGAAAGTTGTTTTGATGTCCATCTGTTTCAAATCGAAATTGTACTGATTTACAATTTAAATAAGTACCTTTATAAACAATGATTTACAACACGTGAGAAGATCTCCTTGTAAGAAATCTTCTCCATTTAATTAAATCATTTTGCTACTAGTCTTTCCTTAAACCTTAGTACTTTAATCCCCATAATACCTTTATTATTATTGAATATCAACTTTCATTAAACCACCCTTTATTTCTTAATTAGTCTCTCAAACCTTCAACTATGATTATTCATCATGAAATTCATTTCGTCATTCATTGCCTTCAACAATCTTTTACTATGTTTTCCTAAAAATTCTTCCTTGAAGGTGTTTGGTTCCGAGTCTTGCAACTCTCTAGATACATTTAAATCATAACAAATAAGATCAACATAATTGGTCCTATGAGTTGTTATGATTTCCTTCTCTATCCTATCATGTACCAACTGATAGTTTGGAGTCAGTGATGGTTACCCCTAAATATAACTAGAAACAAGTGTCTTCCTCCTTATATATGTAGGACAAGTGGCTCAAAAAAGAAGACAATGGGTGGAAGGATGGATTTTTTAGAGTTTTAACAATAATTTCCAATAAAAAATATTTTATTTATAAATAGTTTAAGTTAATTTTATAAACCAAATAAAGAATAGCCAGTTAAATAAATCAGTTTTCCCATCCACCCTTTAGCTATAAGTCTTGAGTTACACAATAATTCATCAATCCTAAGAATACCTTTATTATTCTTGAATATCCACTTTCAACAAACCATATTTTATTGGTTAGGTAGTATCACAAGCTTCCCAATAATATTTTTCATTAAGGCATCTCGTCATTCATCGCCTTCAACAATATTTTATCATGTTTTCCTACGAGTTCTTCCCTGAGGGTATTAATTGAAAACTGGCCTAGTAGAAATTGAATAACACATAAGAATAAACCTTAATATCTTTAAATGATATTTTTCAATGTATAAATTCTAATAATGGTAACTTACTAAATTTTTTCGATGTGTGAAATAAATAACAATAACAATAAAAATAAACGATCTCAAGCAAAAATTGAACTTATCAAACACTTATGAGTAAATAACAAGAACAAGAAGAACAAGAAATAAAAACGAATACACATATAAAATTGTTTATGCCATTTGACCAAAACAATCTAATGGGGGAGATAATAGTACTTTGATCCATTATATTTCAAGAATGTTCATAAGAGATTACAAGATGAGTTATCAGAAAATAGTCTTTCAAATGCAAAAGAGCATCTCAGATTTTCTACCCAAATATTTTTTCAATTTCTTATATACTCAATATATGAATCATAAACTCAAGTGTTTTAAAGAATTTTCCAATCCCTTTATATACCCCAAATGCTACCAAATTCTTGAAAGAATGAGTAGTAGGAATCCATTCCTTTGTCTCTCTAAGTTTTTCTAACAAGAATTTCATTTATCATAATTTTCCAAACCCAAAATGATTGGAAAAGCGCCTTTTTTAGGTGTGAGAGGAAACAAATTGTATTTCCATGAAACACTGTATGTTTAAGGACAAAAACACATGAGCATATTGCATTACTCCAGGGCACTTGATGATTAGCCAATTGATCAATGTCATTTTGACTATCACAATGTATATTTACACATTCTCGAGTGATCTATAACTGGCCAATCACACCTCTCAATCAAATGGTTTCCTTTCCCCATTCAACATGGGAAATATATTACACTTAAGTAGTAGAAAATACAACCCAATATAGAAGACTTATTGGGCCATTAATATATCTTTGTCATATGAGGCCTGACTTATCATACAATGTAGGTATGATAAATAGATTCATGCAGAAACCAAATGTATCACACCTAGTAGCGAGGAAGAGGATACTGAGATATCTGAAAGGAACTCTCGACTATGACATTTTATTTCATGTAGTTAATAAAGGAAAAGAGTGCAAGTTAGTGGGCTATACTGCTTCAAGTTGGTGTAGTGATGTTGAGGATCGAAAATCCACAACATGATATGTGTTTATGCTAGGTGGTGCACCAATTGCTTGGAGTTCGGGAAAAGAACCATTAGTCGTGTTATCATCATGTAAAGCAGAGTACATAGTTTCTTCTCTTTGTGCATGTCAAGCAACATGGATGATGAACTTGATCGAAGAGATAACAGGGAAAGACCATGGAGAGTACATATATTTTTGACACATTTCACTTCGCAGAAACATGTAAAAAACTTCACATGGTGATCCTTTACTATGTCTTATTTTAATTTATTGGAATCATTCACACAATAATAAATAATAACTAGATTAAGATCCGTGCGATGCACGGTAATCAATTATTTTTTAATATTTTAAATGAATTTTGTATTTTAAGAATTTTTTTATAACTGTGATAAATAAATTTATATCGGATTAATATCATTTTATCCCTGTCATATAGACGACTTCTAGTTTTGTCTCCTGTAAATTTTTATTTTTTTTAAAATCATTTCAAAATACTAACAATTTAGTCACTAAAGTCAAAATCCGCAGATAAATTCACAGGTTTTCTGTGGATTTTCTTTCGGATTTACCTGTGGATTTTGATTCCATAGACTAAATTGTTAGTATTTTAAAATGGCAAGGGTGTTTTTTTTTATAAAAAAATTACAGGAGACAAAACCAGAAGTCGCCTATATGACAGGAGATAAAATGGTAATAACCCATTTATATTTAGTAATTTATTATGAATTATAATTGAGACTACAATGAATACACCGATTTAAAAAATAGAGAGCAATAAAACTCTCAATTTTCTCTATTCTCTCCTTCTTTAGCTTAATGCTTATAGCTTAAAACTTATAAGTTCATTTAAAAATAAAGATCTGTTTCGTAATAATATTTTTATTACAAGTTTATAATTTATTTTACTAACTTATATAGCTTATATTTCAGACGTTATTTCAAATAGTATTTTAGCCTACATTATTATATTTTCTTTTTTCTTTATTATTTTAGATAAAACTCACTACTATTCTTTATAATTTATTTTAATTTAAAATAAAACAAATTATATATCAAATTCATTTTTTGTAACTTTAATTTATCAGTTAATTGAACCGCTAATTTTAACAGAAATCTTAATTAGCTTATCATCTATAAGTTATCAACCACCAACCATCAGCCATAAGTTATTAGTCATCAGTCATCATCCATAAGTTATAGCTATCAGCTACCTTATCAATCAATCGCTATTTTTAACAAATAAAGCACTGGCCTAGAAAAAGGCCAAAGTTTGTTTTAAATTGTTATTTGTTGGTAGTGTGACTTGCCTCTAAGCTATGATTCTTTTTATTTGTGTTGAGATCTATAATTTTCAAAGTGTTTGAGTCGACGTTATGATAACAATGATTTTGTTTAGTTTTACGACCTTCTCACCACCTTGTTGGGCTTAAAATTTTCCAATTATGGTCCACTTTAATTTAGGTTTGTTAGTCTTGAAACAGGTTTTATTCTTAATTTGATTTCTCGCATGAAGTTGATGGTAAGAGAATCAGTTTGATTTGACACTCATTTAATTCGTTATTACTTAAGAATGTGAAGATCCACACAATTTTATTTTTTTTGTTATTTGGTCTTGTATCTATGTAAGTATATTGACTGGATAATGTATGTGATGTGTGTGATTTTACTTCTTTCTTTTATACCATTATTATTGTAATTGCTATATGTATATAATGTTTGTAATCTCTTTTATTTTTATTTAATCTACTTGTGTTTTAGTTTTTTTTTTTTTTAAATTTAGACTACAATTTAGCGTGACATCTATAATTTTTAAAATATAGTGTTTGAATACACACATGTCTTTTATTTTGAAATTGGAGGAATATGCTTAGTTGGAGTGATTCTTGAGTTGTTAGAATATTTAGCTCAAAATAAGTTTCGAATTTATCCTTTTCAAATTATTTCTTAGAATAAGGATAAATTATTGTAATAGACTTAATCTCAAACATGTTATTAATATATAAGAAGGTAATATATGTATTATATTGTATTTGAGTTTTGACGATGTAGTTTTAAAATCAAAAGTTAACACTAACCATTAATTTGTTGTAAGAGTATTTTTTACTGGAAATAGTTTGATGAAAAATTACTGTAACATTTAATTTTTTAGAATAGACAGAATTTAAAATTATTTTAAAGATATTATATTAAAAATATATAGCAAAATATATTTTATTTTATTTTTTATGATTAAAAAATAATTGTAAAGAAAATAAAAATATTGTTTTATAATAAGTTTTATGAAAATATGTAAGAAATTGTTAGATTAATATATTTTAATAGTTTTCAGGATTCGAACTCCTGACCTTAAATATATATAGACTCAACATGTGATTTTAATTTTTTAGAATTAGAGTTGAATTTTAAGAAATGTCACATAAAAATATAGATGATGTGACACAAATTGAGAGGAACTATCACTATTGAAATAAAATGGCGTTGTAATATTAAAAATATTTGATTTAATAGATATAAATAGATGCGATGGAGCTTAAACTCAAAAGGAAAGATTCAACTCAGAAATTAATCTATAAGGTGAAAGAACCATTTGACTTAAAAGTTTCAACCTTCAAACAACCAACTCAATTTTGTTAGAAAGTGTTGTAGAATTTTATTGTATCGTCCATGGATTAGTTAAAAGGAATAAATGCACAACAATAGAAAAAATAAAGATTAATTATGTTCAACTAAACTAGTTTACATTTTCAAGTTCTTGCAAACCTTCAAATTAAAAATAAAAATTTACATAAAATATTTACAAACACTTACAATCTTTTACTGCCCACAATCTAATTACACGTGCGATTTATATTCATAGTATTTTCTCTCCACCATTAAAATATCTATTTCTTCATGATCAAGTTAATGTTTCTTGAAATTAATCTTTTTCATCCATCAACTTATCTTATAGGTGATGGCTTCATGATCAACTTACCTCGTGACCAAGTTATCTTTCTAGCTAAGTTTTGACTTTCTCATTGGCTATAATTGCTTCATAATTATGGATAAATACGTTCTATTGTCAACAATATTCCACTTGAAGACTACTAATTCAATAAGTCTTCACACCACAAACTTCTTGGCATGTTATTTTAGTAGACTCACATCGATTGTCAAAATGTCTCTTGGGTTCCTACTTCCTTCAATCTTCTTTAATGTTATCATTTCATCCTCAACTATAAATTTGAGAAAGTGTTAACAAAGATCAATATATTTTCTTTAAAATGAAATATTGAATTCTTTGCGATATTTTTCACACTCTACACGTGTAACCGTGGATAAACAATTTGGTAGTAAGTCATATTTTAATTGGAAGTTAAGGGTTTGTTAATTTATGTTAGAAGTAGTTATGTTTATTGTTATAATAGTTAGAGTTAGGAAGAGACGGAAATGAAAGACTTCGAAAAACTATTTCTTTTAAACATATAAAAATTTAATATTTATTTAACTTTTTTTTATATAAAATAATAAAAGAGTATTTATCATTAACATATTTCTAATTTTTTAAATATTATAATATAAATTATATTTAAATTATTTGTATAAATCTTTCAAAACCCTCAAAATTCTTTCTCCAATATAATTTTTTAATTTCCCAAATTAAAAAAAAGAAAAAAAAATCCTTCAAAATTTTCTCCACCTAAATCCTTCTATTCTTTTCACTGCATCATTCTATTTTTTTTCTCAATGTCATCCTCTCTATTCCACTTCAAATTCCCAACCCAAGCCTTAGTCTAGTTTAGTTAGTAATAATATAAGATAAATTAATAGATTAATAGATTTCTATTATACACATCCAACCTTGACCTTATATTCTATCGAACTAACCGAATATTATATATAAAAATATTTCATTACGCCACAATTACGTGTTGTATGTATATGAATAGAAGACGTCACCTAGTTGTGAATATTCGACGCGCTTTATCATCAATTCGTCTATGCCTGATAAATGACAGTAATCTATATTAAAATTTTGACCAATAAGGTTTGTTGTCACAATGTACAAGAAGTATCAAGTATTTAAAGGATAATAATACATTCATAACCATACATTGTTAACATCATAAAAAATGTATGCAACAAGACTTCTTTCCATGTACAAAAGAAATCCTAGTGCTCTTTCTGATCCACCACCATCAGGGCCAAATTCAGGCTATCTTGTGATATTTGATGAAGAAGCTCAAACCTACTCTTGTTTTGGATTATGCAAGAACAATAGAATCAAGGATTTTCCTTTCCCTCAGAGCAAAAATTTAACCATCGAGTATTCCGTAGGAGAAGACACTCATATAGAAAAAGCTATGTTCATTCCAGTATTGAATCAACCGTTGTCTTTGAATCGATACTATGTTTTGAAAAGGAAGGGAAAGAATCAAGGGTATGCAATTATGTATTATGTAATCATTCTTGAGTAATTTGAAATGCCTGCAGTTCTTTCGAAATTCATTTGAAAATTGGAATTGATTTTATTTTCAGGCAAGCTAGTACAAGTTCAAAGGAAGAGGACAAGGCCACATGTTTATGCTGCAGTTTTGTCCGTGATGTTAAACCGAAGCCTTTGGAGCCCTTTGATGATTACCAACAGGTTGAAATAATCAAAAAACGTTATGGTTTTCATGCGAAATCGGTTGCCTCTGATGGAATTCCTCCTGGTTTATTAAGGGAGAAAGGATGGACACTTCATGCTAGCACTCCATACAACTATCATTTGAGTCCAGCTTTAGGGTCCAATGATTCCTTACGCTCCAAGCTACCGGAATTCAACTTTCCAATTTCCAACGATGGTTCTGAATCAGTGGTTGTTGGGAAGTGGTATTGTCCTTTTATGTTTGTGAGAGAAGTAATGGAATTAAAAGAGCAGATGAAGTTGTCGCCGTTCTACGAGCTAACACTTGAGCACAGATGGGAGAAGATATTTTCAAAGGAACGGGAAAATAGTGGAGAAGGTGGTGTGCTTGTAGATGTTGATATTCAAACAGAAGTTGCTAAGGTTGCAGGAAAAGATGCTGTTTGGGATGAAAATAGATTGGTTGATGGAGTTGTTTGGTTTAAGAGTGTTGAAGAAGTGGGAGAAGTGATGAGTGTTGGATTGAGTTTAGAAGTTGTTGAAGGAATGAAATGGGAACAAGAGAGATTTGGATGGACTTCTGGAAAGGGAAGACAAGTGAGAGTTGAAAAATTTGAAGAGTTTGGTGGAAAGAATAATTGGAATAAATTTAGTTGTTATGTTTTGGTTGAAAGTTTTTCTTTGAGGAGAACGGATAGAAGATTGGTACTAACTTACGATTATAGACACTATCATCAAACTAGGAGCAAATGGGAATGATTGTTTTCTAAAATACTTTTGTTGTTGTTAATATGTTATTATGTAATAATATGTACAATTTATTTATACATATAGTTGGTCAATGCTCCTTTATTTTGTATATGTATGAATAAGTTTATCTTTGATATGTTTTTATATTTGCAAAATTTTATTAGAGTATTATACGATACATTGTTACTACTAAAATGCTTCTGTATAATTTCCAATATCAATAATTATTCATTGTTATTACTAAAATGCTTCTCTATAATTTCCAATATTAATAACCAATTGGATGAGGAATTAACATGTCATCCTCTTTTATAGCTGTTTATTGAAAATTTAGTGAGACAGTAAACATTTCTGATTTTTTTTTGTGAAATATCTGCTATTTTGCACTAGAATTTTCAAAAATTCTGATATTTTTTATCGAAAATTTTGAAATTTTCGATGAAAATATTTTCCTTTCATATTGAAAATTTCAAAAATCTCGATACCTTGTAACATTTAAGAAATTTTGAAATTTTTAGTAGTTCATTTTTTTGAAATATACCAGAAATAAATTTCGGGTAGTTCATATTTTTCTAATTTTTTTTTCTTATTTTGCAGTAAGGATCAGAGGAAAAGACAGTATCGTTGCTGGCAGGAAGACTGGTAGAGCGAAAGCCCAAGCCCGGGCTGATGAGGGATATGCTTCCGAGTTACGGGCAGGCCGAGGCCGACGTCCTCCGACCAATTCTCACTGAAAACTGTTGACTGAGCAGCAAGCTTAGTTTCGTGCACCCTGCCGTTGGGACTCGCGAGTTTCCACTGCTAAGGAGCTAGTTGCGGAGCATATTGTGGAGCATATTATCGAAAATTTTACCCCTTCTACCAGAAA
This sequence comes from Vicia sativa, assembly GCA_021764765.1. Classification (NCBI taxonomy): domain Eukaryota; kingdom Viridiplantae; phylum Streptophyta; class Magnoliopsida; order Fabales; family Fabaceae; genus Vicia; species Vicia sativa. The sequence goes on along the minus strand of CM038792.1, from coordinate 131,842,957 downwards.
TTTCGTCTAGAAATTTATTTGTATCCCATCAAAGATCAAACTGAAATAAATAAAATTGAGGGGATATTACGTTTAATTTAAGAGATGGCGTATTAATTTAAAACGACATCAGAAATTTTGAGTCTATACCAAAAAATTAAAACTATATTGAAAATTTAAAACTACATCGAAATTTCCATTAAAAATCATAACTTTAATTAGTTTCTGCCAAAAAATTTAAAACTACTTCGAAAATTTTTAAAAATATCAAAAAATTTAAAATTTCTGATAAAAATTATAATTTTGATGACTTTTTTAATGAAAATTTTAAAATTTTCAATAAAAACTCTTGTATTTTATACTTAAAATTTCAAAATGTATGAGTTATTGTGAAAAATTTCTAATAATTTTTTATCAAAATATTTTAAAATATTATTTTTTATCTGAGATTTCAAAAATTTTAGTAAAATTCATACCCACTATTTAAAAACAAACAATCAAAATTTTGATTTGTTACCAAAAATTTCATTCATACTTTTAAGTTTTATCTCAAATTTATTCATAAACAATTTAAAAATTATCAAAATATATGGGAGAAGTTTATTTTTCTTCCCGTCTGTAAAGAAATGGCTAACTCAGCCACTGATTAGACGACAACACATGTACGTGGTGCACATGTATAGAAAACGTCATCCATTTGTGAATAGTCAAAAGGTAGTTTATTTATATTACTATGTACATATTTGACAACAATCCAGTCAATGGTGTTTGATCCATTCAAAGTTAAAGTTTAAACTACATGCATGACATAATCTGTATAACAAATGTCATGTATTTAAAGGAGATGCACATGCATTCATTCATAATCATATATACATTAATCTTCAACATCATAGTACAATTTTATCGCTGAAAATGTATGCAACGAGACTCCTTTCCATGTACAAAAGAAATCCTAGTGCTCTTTCAGACCCACCACCATCTGGGCCAAATTCAAGTTATCTTGTGATATTAGATGAGGAAGTTCAAAGTTACTCTTGTTTTGGCTTGTGCAAGGACAATAGAATCAAGGATTTTCCTTTACCTTAGAACAAAAACTTAACCATCAATTATTCAGTTGGTGTAAACACTGACACAACAAGTGAAACTACCAGAAGTGAAGAAGCCATGTTCATTCCAGTTCTCAATCAACCATTGTCTTCGAACCGTTACTATGTTATAAGAAGAAAAGGGAAGAATCAAGGGTATGTATATATTATGTTATCATTTTCTATATCAACCTACTTTTAGAACATGCATTATTGTTTAATTGTTTTCAGGCAAGCTAGCACAAGTTCAAAGGAAGAGGACATGACCACATGTTTATGCTGCAGTTTTGTTCATGATGTTAAACCAAGACCTTTAGAACCCTTCAATGATTATCAACAGATTGAAATAATCAAGAGAGGTTATGGTTTTCGTGCGAAATCGGTTGCTTCTGATGGAATTCCTCCTGGTTTATTAAGGGAAAAAGGATGGAAACTTGATGCTAGCACTCCACACAATTACCATTTGAGCCAAGCCTTAGGCTCAAATGATTCGTTACGCTCCAAGCTACCGAATTTCAACTTTCCATTGTCTAATGATCGTTCTGAATCAGTGGTTGTTGGAAAATGGTATTGTCCTTTCATGTTTGTGAAGGAAGAAATGAAATTAAAGGAGCAGATGAAGATGTCGGTATTCTATGAGCTAACACTTGAGCACAGATGGGAGAAGATATTTTCAAAGGAAAATAGTGGAGAAGGTGGAGTGTTTGTAGATGTTGATATTCAAACAGAAGTTGTTAAGGTTTCTGGAAAAGATGCGGTTTGGGATGAAAATAGATTGGTTGATGGAGTTGTTTGGTTTAAGAGTGGTGAAGAAGTGGGAGAAGAGATGAGTGTTGGATTGAGTTTAGAAGTTGTTACAGGAATGAAATGGGAACAGGAAAGAGTTGGATGGACTTCTGAAAAGGGAAGACAAGTGAGAGTTGAAAAATTTGAAGAGATTGATGGTACAAACAAATGGAAGAAATTTAGCTGTTATGTCTTGGTTGAAAGTTTTTCATTGAGAAGAATGGATAAAAGATTGGTGCTAACTTATGATTTCAGACACTCACACCAAATTAGGAGCAAATGGGAATGATGAATTTCCAAAACATTTTACTTCAATATTTGGTTTTCTTATGGATTGTGTAATTGAGTATTTAATTATTGTTGTTTTCCATGTGCAACTTACTTATGTAGCTACCAAGAGTTTATGATAGAGCCAATACAATTTGTCTCCTTTATTTGTGTATGTAATAGAAGTAACTTTTTTCTTTCAAATAACCACTATTTTAAATAATCTCCCAAACTAATCACTTTTTCAAAATAAATATTTTGATTCTATATAACGGGCGCAAACTATGCGCGTATAAAGAAAGTGTTTCTCATATGAGTTCACCTTGTTTAGAGGTCACCTTGTTTCTCCTCTAGGATTGAGAAGTGGCTGAGGTGAACTAGGAAAAGAGATATAACAAGTATCAGTGTCTATATTTCCAAGATAAGAGCTTGAACTCCTAACATCATTTGAGGAAAATGCAAGAGAGTGCAAAAATTCATCAAATCCCTCATCTTGATCAACACCTCCTGGCTTTCTCAAGCTCTCATCATGCAACTCAACTTCTCCATCTAAAATCCTCACTACTTTTCTCATACTAGGCCTTATAATAGGAACATCATTTGAACATATCAATCCCAATTTCAACACCATCATTACCTCACTTTCATCAAACTTTCCATTCAACTTTTTGTCCACTACTTCAACTATTCTTCCTTCTTTGTACCTTTCCCAAACCAAATCCACCAACACCAACTCTTCTTGTATTGCCTTTGGCTCAATAGGCCTTCTCCCACAAGTAACCTCAAGCAGAAATGCACCAAATGCAAAAACATCACAACTTGTAGATGCTTTTCCAGTTCTAGTTAACTCTGGTGCTAAATAGCCTAAGGTTCCTACCACTTTTGTTGTCCCTGGATTAGCACCATGTTCATATAATCTTGCCAAACCAAAATCACCTAATCTTCCATTGAGGTCAAAATCTAGCAGAACATTGCTAGCCTTAACATCTCTGTGTATTACCATATGCTCATAACCTTCATGGAGATATAAAAGACCTGAAGCAACATCCTTTATTATCTTGAACCTTTGTTCCCAACTTAACACAATCTTTGTCTTTTCAAACAAGTACTTGTCTAAGCTTCCATTAGCCATGAAGTCATACACAAGTAGGAGGTCGCCTTTGCATCGACACCATCCGAGTAACTGAACCAAATTCCTGTGGCGAAGTCGGCCTATGCTGGCGATTTCAGACACAAATTCCCTTAGTCCTTGTTTTGATTCATGTGAAACTCTCTTAATAGCTACTTGAATATTTGAATTTGGCAGTGTCCCTTTGTAAACTCTCCCAAAACCACCTTGCCCAAGTAGCTCTTTCTCCTTGAAACCTTTTGTAGCTTTGTGGAGCTCTTGATATGAGTATCTGTGTGGCCCAACTTCAAGCTCCCATGGTTCTATCACATCAGCATTCTTGATTTTTCTGAAAACGTAAATACCAATAGCAATAGAACACAATACAACAACAGAAACTGTGACCGAAACACCGGTTATCATTGAAGTGATTCTTTTCTTTGGTTGGGGAAGTTGTGGGAGAGAAGACAAATCAAGTGGTGCTGCCTGTCCATTGATTTTAAAGCTCCAACCCAAGATGTTATGAGAGCTAGCAAGCTGCAAACCAGTTGAAGCTGAGAATCCAACATACATAGTATCATGAAGAATAGGTGATAGATCAACGTGAAAAGACAAGGTTGGTTTTTTGGGTTTGGTTGAAGTTGGAGAAAGTGTAACACTCACAAGATTCATTGAAGAATCATAATCAACCCAAGCTAGAAATGGTTTCCCACTTTTGATATTAAGAACATGCTGGTTTGTTGAATTATTATCAGTGTAATAGCCAGCAGTAACAGATGCATTGGATTTCAAACCATTGATGTCTATTCCAACATGGTTATCATTGATATCATCAAAACCAAAGTCTAGGACAGTGTCAAACTCAACAGCAAAAACATGGTTAGAGAAATTACCAACATTACTTGAATTGAAAAGACCAAGATACTGAATAGGTAAGCCTTTGAGATCCTTAGTAGTAGCTATTGTGAAAGACATGCCATGACCACCTAGTTTAGGATACTCAGGTACAACAGCAAGAGCAAAAGATGAAGAAAATGAGAAAGCTTTAGCAGTTGTTGAGTTCTTTAGCTGAAAAGGTAGTGAGTAAAAAGCATGACCAATTACATTGGTTGTGTGATTTGTCAATCTTAATATTCCATTTTTCTCTATCTTTGCAAATCCATTCAAGGTTAGGTTGTTGGGATTAATATTCTTGAATCCTGCATACAAGAACTGGTTTACCTGAGATAAAACAGGCACAGAAAAGAAAAGTACCATCAATAATTGAACAAGTGTTGGCATGATGAACAAAAGAATTCAGCTAAGGTAAGGTAGGGCTTGAGATATGATAAGGTGTTTATAGAAAAAGGATGTGATGTGAAGTATGAACATAGATACTAAGCTGTGCTGAATTCAACAAAATGTGAAATGAGTATATTATGGTAGCTTTCATAACTCTGCTAGTACTTTTCCAAGTTTGAAGTTTTGGAAGTCAAATTTTAATTTAACACACAACTTAATATTATAATTTATTTTATAATACCTTTTGCAATTTATTATCTAATTCAATATATTTTCTTTTCTATAATAAATAATTAAAATATTATTAATAAACAAATTGTTATTAATATTATGTTAACCTTCACTTCTCGCCTACTTCAAATACATCATCAACGTCAATCAATGTTTGTCGTACCAGTCTCTGAGGTCGTACTTGCTTTCGAGGTCATTGCAGACTCTCCTCCGACGCCTTCCCTATCATCGGATCTGATCCTACAACCTGAGTCTGATCTTCCGGTTGTCTTTCGAAAAGGTATACATCAAACACATAATCTTTCTCTATATTATATTGATTTATGCTATCACCGTCTTTCCCATTTGTAGTATACTTGTTTGTCTTCTTTGTTTTCTATTTCTATTCCTAAAACTCTAGATGAAGTATTATCTCACCCTGAGTGTAGGAAAGCAATCATTGGTGAAAATGTGTGCTCTTCAAAGCAGTGGTAACGCATTTACAACAACACTCTACATAATACTCTACATAACAACACATGGACTTGCGTGATATAATATCTTTTTCAACCGTTATTAAATGCACTTTTTGTAGTAATGAGACACCTTTCTTCCATCTTCTATTTGGTGAGATGACGATCACATTAAATGACGTTTCCTACTTTTCCATGTTTCGTTGATAGGTAGTTTCTTCATCGCTCCTATCATTAGTCGGGAGACCGCGTGTATGACAGTTGCACAGTACTTAGGGGTTGTTGAGAAGAAGGTGATATAGGAGTTTAAGACTATGAGGGGTGCTTAGTTGCGTATAGTTATGGCGAGCTAGTGCAATAGGGTATGTACGAGGCATCATATAGGATATACATGATATATCTTTTATGATGTATTATCTTAGTGGATAAGTATCTAATATGAATATATTGATGTGAAGTACATGTGGTTGTTTAACAACCTATCGCATTGTAGAAGGGCATGAGGGTGTGGTGCATTGACGATTCTATATGCTTCCCTTGGAGATGCGACCAATTTTGACACCATGCAGTTTGCCAATTTTATGAGTTTGTTTCAAGTATATCTAAATTAAAGTTGTTTATTATGTTAGTTCTATTTATGACATTAATTTTGGTTATCTAAGTATTTATTATTGTGCAGTGTTAAATATATGAGCATTTTCCATCTATTTGTGACAAGCGGGTTATTGCTACCACTATTGGATTCCCGCGAGCCAAGAGATGGAGAGACAGGCTTGTACACCCAGTAGGTGTTGTGGAGTATAGGAAGAGGATTGATGCGTTGAATATCGATAATGTCATCTGGGCACCCTACATTAGTCATAGTGGATGACGAGTTCGGTAATGCTACATTTTCAAGTTATCAGCGATGGGAGGGATTAGTGGCTAGACACTCATCCGAGAGGTATCTCCGCCAGTTTGGATATGTCCAAGACATACCACGAGCAGTCTCTATTTTTCCATTTGAGGGCATTGATAGTTGGTTTCATGATAACATTATTAGTTCTTCACATGCTATTAGAGATCTTGTAGTACAAGATGGCGAGAGATGTGTTGTCTATCGAGATCCAAAACTCTACAAGAGTTTCTACTCAGTTGAAGTACACTTCTGCCTTAAACAAAAACCGAGGAAGATGCATTGTAAGATGTTATTTTGAACAACACCATATGACCCTTATTTATACAACTTTTAATGCGTTTTGGACTTCACAATACAGTCAGTGCAATCACACCCATTTAAAAGTATCAGCAAAATTCTAACCGTTCAATTTTTCGCTCTTTTAAGATTACCGAATTTTTCACACATGTACTAAATATCTATTATTTTTCAGATTTTGTTGCAAAATCTGATAGTACACAAATATTTTGAATATTTCATATACATTTCAGATTTTGTTAACTTTATACCAAATTTTTAGTTTATACTGTCAAATATTTTATCTGAATTTTTTGCTAAAATTTCTTTATTGACAACATGGATATTATTAAAATAAAGGACGGTGTCATGTATAAAATGAGGTGATTGAAATTTTTTTCTCTAAGTTGAGTTTTTTTAAACTATATTTGGACATAGTAAAATGAACTACGCAGAATGGAATGTAACGGAACGGTACAGAGGAGAATGAAGTAAATATGTCCTTCCATTATTTAGGTATTTTATGGCCGTATAAAGAAATTTTTGTCATTCTGCCTAAATTAGAGGGTATAAAAAATGATGGAGAATAATCGAATGAAATGAAATACATTTCATCCGATTCTACTTTATTCCATTCATTTTCAATCAATCCAAAGAATAGAACATACATTTTATTTCGTTTCATTTTAATCTCTTCATCGATCTAAATAAACAACTTAAACTTTTAAAATTAAATAAAAAATAATTTATATAAATGTGAAAATTAAAATAAATAAGAAAAAAAAAGTGGTAGAAATTAAAAACGACTAATTGAAAAAACCCAAAACATGAACAACGCAAAAAAGCCAACATTGACTTGGCTGCTACTTGTATTATTTTTCCACCCTAATTAATTCGCAGTTTCATTTTCTATGTTACCAAAGCTATTTTTTAAAACGGTCCCAGACTTGATCAACATTGACTTGAGGTGAGTCAATCTACATTAAAATCTAAAATAAACATTTTAGTGTAGAAAATATCAATATAAAATATTTTAGTGTAGAAAATATCAATATAAAATGTTGAAAATAAATCGGCTAAAAACATTTAAACAGACAGCTTATGAAAAGAGATTAAAATTCTAATAATTGTGTGGTCGTTGAATTGTCACTTGAGAGAAGCATGACAAATAACTAAGAGCACGACAACAACTAAATTGTTGATATATCTAATGATTTTTCACAAACTCTATCAAAAAAAATTAGATGGTATATTCAAGGAGAAATTAGGATTCAAGGAACCATAAAGCATGAGAAGTCTACTTCAACGAGCTTAGCCCTACATCACTTAAGAAGATAAGTTATTGTTGAAACATTGTGAACAACAAGACATCTATGAAGCAAGCATGCAAATGATGAATGCATCCATCTTAAGGGTGCAATTCAAGATTCGGTCATAAAAGGAAGGTTAGGTAGATACACTAAGGAAGTCACATATGAGGAAGATTATGACCAAGAGAGATCTCTCATCATCAAAGTATCAAGATTCAGAGGCCAATCCCATAGGGTGATTTTGCATTTATTCAAGTTTGTTGAAAATAATTCATGTGTGTCGAAACTATATGTGTCGAAGGAAGTCGACCCAGCCGAAGAGCGTGTGAGTCGAACATGCCACCCAGGTTCGACAAATTAGATTTGTTTTAGATTTAAATAGATTTGATAAGTCTAGAATAGAATAGATTTGATTTAGTTCCAAATAGATATTTTGGACTTTTATAGTTTTGGGTTTTAGCTTAGGTAGCAAGCTAACCTAAATCTATAAATAGAGGGAGTAACCCCTATTTTTGTAATTCAATTCTTTCACAGTATTTTGCACTTGCAAAGTGAATAATAAAGTTTTTCCACTGTTTGTGGGCAGAGAGAAACTCTGCAAAAAATAATTCTTTGTTTCTTCTTATTCATTCTTTCTCTATATTTCTCATTGTCATTGTGTGGTGGTCAATCCTGTTCATCAAGATTGGTAGAAATTCATCATAGGTTGTGGTGGATTTTCAACATCTGGTATCAAGAGCTCCGATTTCGATTCAAGGGAAGAACAATCAAGAACGGTCAAGAACGATCGTAGAAGAAGAATTCACAATGGTAGTGAGCTATGGGAATGCGAATTATCCAACAAGTCTTCCAATTCTAAAAGTAGATAACTATGAGAATTGGTGCAAGCAGGTGAAGGTTTTATTCCATTGTCAATTTCTGTGGGATCTTGTAAAGGATGGAGTAAAAGAGCTTAAAGAAGATGCGTCAGAAGAAGAAAAGCAAGAACACAGAGAATCAGATAAGTGTTATAAAGCTCTCTTTATAATTCATCAAGGTTTGAGCCCAGACAACTTCGAAAAGGTTAGTGATACAGAATTTGTAAAAGAAACTTGAGATATCCTTGAGAAATCTTTTGGAGGCACAGAAAAGGTAAAATAGGTGAGGTTAGAAACTCACAAGAGAACGTATGAATTTCTTCAGATGGAAGACAACGGAAGCATATATGATTTCTTCACTAGGGTTACAAAACTAGTGAATCAAATCAAGATATGTGGAGAAGCATTAACAACAAGAGTTGTTGTTTCAAAGATTTTGAGATCTTTGGCTCCCAAGTTTGACCACGTGGTGGTGGCTATCGAAGAAGGGAAAGATTTGTCAAAATTGACAAAGCAATAACTTCAAGGGACGCTTGAATCTCATGAACAGAGAATGAATGAAAGAACTACAAGCAAGACAAATAGTGATGTAGCTTTGCTGGAAAATTCAGCAAAAGAAACCAAAGAAAAAGGAAAGTGGTTCGACAAAGGTAGAGGTGGCTACAACAATTCGACTGGCAGAGGAAACCAGAACGAAGGAAACATGTTGAATCAGAGAAGACCATACTAGGGCCACAAAAGAGGTGGTGTTGCAAATAGAGGAAGAGGTGGTGGTCAAAAACCTGACAAGAGTCACATTCAATGTTACAATTGTCAAAAATATGGTCACTATTCGAGTGATTATCCAGAGAAGTGAAAGTCAAAAGAAAGTGATGCAAACTTCACTAAGTGTGAAGAAGAAGAGATGACGTTGATGGTCACAACAAGAGATGAAGAAAAATTTAAGGATCAATGGTACTTGAATTCAGGATGCTCATCACATATGTCTGGAAGGAAAGATTGGGTTGTTAATCTAAAGCCCTCAATGAAGAACATGGTGAAATTTGCAAATGACAATACTCTAGAAGCTGAAGGTATTGGAGATGTTATGATCATGAAGAAAGATGGCAAAAGAGTAGTAATTTCAAATGTATTATACATTTCAGGCATGAAGAGCAACTTGCTTAGTATAGGGCAGTTGGTCGAAAAAAATTACAAGGTGACTGTCGAAGACAAGATGATGAGAGTCATCGATGCAAATGGAAGGTTAATCTTGAAGGTTCTTGTGTCCCAGAATAGAACCTTTAAGATCGAACTCAATATGATGGAGCGCAAGTGCCTTTCGATTGCAGCAAGAAGAGACGAATGGGTATGGCACTATCGACTAGGTCATCTCAACTTCAAAGACATCAGAGATTTTAAAAGGAAGAATATGGTTTCAGGATTGCCAAAAATCGACATTCCAAATGAAGTGTGTGAAGAATGTGTGCAAGCAAAGCAACACAAGAATAGCTTCAGCAAGGATGCAGGAAGCAAGTCGAAGGATATTCTCGAAGTCATATACTCTGATGTATGTGGACTAATCCAGGTGGATTCGTTTGGAGGTAACAAATACTTTGTCACATTCATAGATAATTTCAGTCGAAAACTGTGGACTTACCTGATCAAGAAGAAAAGTGAAGTGATTAAGGTATTTGCCAAGTTTAAGTCTATGGTCGAAAGACAAAGTGGTCGAAAGCTCAAATTTTTTAGAACTGATGGTGGTGGAGAGTATGTGTCGGAAGACTTCGACAGGCTATGTGATAAAGAAGGGATTGCGCATGAGGTGGTTCCACCCTACACTCCACAACGGAATGGGACAGTAGAAAGGAAGAATTGAACCATCATGAATATGGTTCGAAGTATGTTGAAAGGCAAGAATTTACCTAAATAGTGTTGGGGTGAAGATGTGTTTACTGCAACTTATATTTTGCACAGATGCCCAACAAAGAAGCTAGAAGGGATTACTCCAAAAGAATGTTCGTCTGGTGTAAAACCTAACTTGAGTCATCTGAAGGTATTTGGATCTACCGCACGTAGATATGTTCCATATCAATTGAGAAGAAAACTTGATGACAAGTCGAGTCAAATGATTCTAGTAGGATATCATTCGACAGGAGGTTACAAGTTGTTCGACCCAGTGAACAAGAAGATTGTGATCATCAGGGACGTGGTCATAGATGAGCTGAAAGAATGGGATTGAACTCACAATGTCAAGAAATATTCAGTGAGAATCTTACTTGAAGAACCATAAACTCAAGTCGAAAGAGAAGTTCGACAAGAGGAACCAACATTTATATATCAACCAAGTACAAGTACAAGCAGACCTCAAAGAACAAGACGCGTGCCTGCAAGATTTCAAGATTGTGAGGTTACATCAGATGATGTGGTTGATAACGAAGGTGAGCCTGTACATTATGTTTTCTATGCATATGTCAAACTTGTCAATACAGTTGAAGCATTGAAAGATTCGAAGTGGGTGAAAGCAATGAATGAAGAAGTGAAATCCATCGAAGACAACAACACCTGGTCAGTTGTCGAATTTCCTCAAGGCAAGAAGGCAATTGATGTCAAGAGGGTATACAAAGTGAAGATGAATCCTAAAGGGGAAGTAACTCGACACAAAGCAAGGCTAGTGGCGAAAGGATTTCTCCAGAAAGAAGAAATTGACTTTGATGAGGTTTTTGCACCTGTGGCTAGGATCAAAACAATCAGATTGGTTGTTGGTTTAGCATAAATAAACAGTTGGCACATATGTCAGATGGACGTGAAGTGTGCATTCCTAAATGGACCCTTAGATGAGGAAGTCTATGTTAAACAATCAATTGGGTTTGTGAAATATAACAAAGAGAGGAAGGTGTACATGCTTCATAAAGCGCTGTATGGATTGAAGCAAGCTCCAAGAGCTTGGAATAAGAAGATTGATAGCTTTCTAAGGGAGAAGGAATTTGTGAAGTGTACAACTGAACATGGAGTATATGTAAGAAGAAGCAATAGTAAATTGCTTATACTATGTATCTTTGTCGATGACTTGTTAATCACATGTAGCTGTGAGAAGGAGATCGAAGACTTCAAAGGTGATCTCAATAAGGAATTCGAAATGTCTGATCTGGATGATATTTCATATTTCCTTGGCATCTAATTCTACAAGACTATTAGAGGTTTGATAATGCATCAAAGAAGATAAGCAGGAGAAATTCTCAAGAGATTTGATATGGAAGAATGTAATTCGACTTCAACACCTGCAGAACCAAGACTGCAACTGTCGGAAGACCCTGAAGAGAATGATGTCGACCCAACCTAATATAGAAGACTTATTGGATCCTTAAGATACCTTTGTCATACTAGGCCTGACTTAGCATACAGTGTTGGTATGGTAAGTAGATTCATGTAGAAGCCAAAGGTATCTCATCTAGCAACAGCGAAGAAAATATTGAGGTATTTGAAAGGAACTCTCAACTATGAAATTTTGTTTCCTACAGCTCATAAAGGAAAAGAATGCAAGTTAGTGGGGTACACAGGTTTGAGCTAGTGCAGTGATGCTGAAGATGAAAAATCTACAGCAGGATATGTGTATGTTAGGTGGTGAGCCAGTTTCTTGAAGTTCGAGAAATGATCCAGTTGTGGCATTATCATCATGTGAAGTAGAATACATGGCTTCTTCTCTTTGTGCATGTCAAGCAACTTGGATGATGAACTTGGTCGAAGAAATTACAGGTAAATATCATGGAGCAATTACCATGAAGATCGACAACATGTCAGCTATCAACCTGACGAAGAATCTGATAGCGCATGGTCGAAGCAAGCATATCGAAATGAGGTTCCACTATCTTCGAGAGCAGGTAATTGATGGGAAGATAAATTTGGAACACTGCAGAACTGAGAATCAGATTGTAGACATTATGACGAAGGGTGTGTAGGTCGAAGTATTTCGAAGACTAGGAGCAATGATGAATGTAGACAGTTTAGACACAATGAATTAGGTGGTGTGTTGAAGGTAATTCATGTGTGTCGAAACAGTGTGTGTGTCGAAGGAAGCCGACCCAATCGAAGAGCGTGTGAGTCGAACATGCCACCCAGATTCGACAGATTAGATTTGTTTTAGATTTAAATAGATTTGATTTAAGTCTAGAATAGATTTGATTTAGTTTCAAATAGATATTTTGGGCTTTTATAGTTTTGAGTTTTAACTTAGGGAGCAAGCTAACATAAATCTATAAATAAAGGGAGTAACCCCTGTTTTTTTAATTCAATTCATTCACAGTATTTTGCAGTTGCAAAGTGAATAATAAAGTTTTTCCACAATTTGTGGACAGAGAGAAATTCTGCAGAAAATAATTCTTTGTTTCTTCTTATTCATTCTTTCTCTATATTTCTCATTGTCATTATGTGGTGATCTATCTTATTCATCAAAATTGGTAAAAATTCATTATAGATTATGGTGAATTTCCAACCAAATTGACGATAAGAACTATGAAGATGGGATAAAATCTCCTTAACTCCGTTGAAGATGGACTCATTAAATTAAATGCTCAAAATCCAACGCATATTTTTTTACATGCTCCCTAAAATAAACAACAAACATCTACCCCAACGTGGCATGCCATCATTAGAATATTGGCCTTTCTGCCAAGTACGTTTTTAAAAGAAGATTGTGTCACTCAAAAATCTAAACCCACCAAAAGCATTATGGGCCAGCTATTGCAAGCGTATTTTATCTCAAAACTAAACTACATGGAATGGCTACCCAATGTGGTGTTGGTCATGAAGTATGCTACAGCTCCTTGATTTGATCACAACCCTTATATTTGTTGCATCAAACAACTTGAATCTCCGGTAGAGTGATAGACAATATGTATCATCAATTCTCTCTTATCATTCAGCTTCTATCTAAGTTGTTTCAGAACATCTCAGTATGCTACGGAATTGAAAACTCTCAAATGATTCATATTCAACTTGAATCCAAACCATGTTACTTTCGGTAGATTGGAACACAAGTTACATAAGTCAAATAATAGAAAACGGAATTTTCAGATCTGTAACCGATTACACAAAACCTATAAATAGTTACACTTGATAAAAGATTGAAAAGATTTTAATAGTGATAACCAGTTACTACGAATGCGTAACCAGTTACACCAAATTCATAATCACTTTTCTTCAATTTATTTGATTTTTCTTAACATCTGGAACCAGTTTCACACCCCATGGCAACCGTTTACAGCAATTTCGAAAATTCTCTTAACACTCTAAGTCAGGGTTTCATTAGTCAAACAAGTATTCAAAAACATATGTTAAAATCACATATTATTTGATGTTAGAATTAGAGTTTGACCAATCTGTAACGTAAACAATACCTAAACTATATAAATATATATTCAAGTTAAATAGTATTTGATGCGAGCCTTAACGATATTTATTAATATAGTACTTAATAAAAAGAATCGAATACTCAAATTACAGAATCCACAAGAAAACCAAATACTGAAGTAAAATGTTTTAGAAAATTATCATTCCCATTTGCTCCTAATTTGGTGTGAGTGTCTGTAATCATAAGTTAGCACCAATCTTTTATCCATTCTTCTCAATGAAAAACTTTCAACCAACACATAACAACTAAATTTCTTCCATTTGTTTGTACCATCAATCTCTTCAAATTTTTCAACTCTCACTTGTCTTCCCTTTCTAGAAGTCCATCCAACTCTTTCCTGTTCCCATTTCATTCCTGTAACAACTTCTAAACTCAATCCAACACTCATCTCTTCTCCCACTTCTTCAACACTCTTAAACCAAACAACTCCATCAACCAATCTATTTTCATCCCAAACAGCATCTTTTCCTGCAACCTTAGCAACTTCTGTTTGAATATCAACATCTACAAGGACACCATCTTCTCCACTACTTTCCTTTGTAAATATCTTCTCCCATCTCTGCTCAAGTGTTAGCTCATAGAATACCGACATCTTCATCTGCTCCTTTAATTTCATTTCGTCCTTCACAACATGAAAGGACAATACCATTTTCCAACAACCACTGATTCAGAACGATCATTAGACAGTGGAAAGTTGAAATTCGGTAGCTTGGAGCGTAAGGAATCATTTGAGCCTAAGGCTTGGCTCAAATGGTAATTGTGTGGAGTGCTAGCATCAAGTGTCCATCCTTTCTCCCTTAATAAACCAGGAGGAATTCCATCAGATGCAACCGATTTTGCATGAAAACCATAACGTTTTTTTTATTATTTCAACCTGTTGGTAATCATCGAAAGGCTCCAAAGGCTTCGGCTTAACATCACGGACAAAACTGCAGCATAAACATGTGGCCTTGTCCCCTTCCTTTGAACTTGTGCTAGCTTGCCTGAAAATCAATTCCAATTTTCAAATTAATTTCGAAAGAACTGCAGGCATTTCAAATTACTCAAGAATGATTACATAATACATAATTGCATACCCTTGATTCTTTCCCTTCCTTTTCAAAACATAGTATCGATTCGAAGACAACGGTTGATTCAATACTGGAATGAACATAGCTTTTTCTATATGAGTGTCTTCTCCTACGGAATACTCGATGGTTAAATTTTTGCTCTGAGGGAAAGGAAAATCCTTGATTCTATTGTTCTTGCATAATCCAAAACAAGAGTAGGTTTGAGCTTCTTCATCAAATATCACAAGATAGCCTGAATTTGGCCCTGATGGTGGTGGATCAGAAAGAGCACTAGGATTTCTTTTGTACATGGAAAGAAGTCTTGTTGCATACATTTTCACCAATAAAATTGTACTATGATGTTGAAAGATTAATCAATATATGATTGTGAATGCATGTGCATCCTTTAAATACTTGATTATTTCATGCATGTAGATGGGTGACGTATTGTATACATATGCACCACGTACAAGTTGTTGTCGTTTAATCACGGGAAGAGTTAGCCGTTTCTTTACAAATGGGCCAAATACATAGAAATAGAATAACCTTCGTTATCTCTATTACACCATAAATTTTCTAAGCGGAAATTATGAACATTAGTTAAATTTAATATCTTATTATAAGGAGTTTGGTGATTTAGAAGAGAATCTTTTTTAAAACGTTTTTCTATGTTGTTCCGTCTTAAATGAGTCATCCTTAAATACATCAACTATCAAGCTATTAAAAGAATAGTCCATCATTTCACTCAAAATACTCCTCCCTTTCAAACAATTTACACATCAAAAAAGTTAGTTTTATCTTTTCATAATCATTACAATTATCTAATATCAAAACATATCTTAAAGTTACACGTGTCAGAAGTTGCAACTTCTGACTCCCTTCAGAAGTTGCAACTTCTGACTCCCTTTCAGAAGTTGTAACCCTTGAATTTAATCATTCTAACACTTTAATTTGAGGACCATTCTATTCCTCACTCTATTTTCACAATTTTAATAAATTAAATTGACATAATTATTAAAAAAAAATTTAAATATCAAAATTATTCATAATTATTAAAAAAAATATTTGCACATATTAAAATTTTTACTTTTTTCACGGATCACTATGAACAAAATATTTATTATATTTAGTTAACATTATACTTATTTGAGACACAAAATTCAAACTTTTTTATTTTTCTCACGGGGCACTATCAATAAAATAATTTTGTATACTTTTTTCAAATATTTAAATTAAATTTAAATTATTATTATTCATTTTATAATTAAATAACTCATTTCAAATATGCATCTATATTTGGATAAAATCTATATCATATTAAATAAATTTATAACGGGACACGACCAGTTAAATTCACGCAAAATTATTTTTGATAAATATTACTTTCAATATGCATTTGAATAAAAATTTATTATACAAAATTATTTTAATCTATACAAATTCATGAATATCATTAATTTTTTATATAATGAATATCATTAATTTTTTATATAATGAATATCATTAATTTTTTATATAATTATATTTATCATTCAATATTATAAATATCAAAACAAATCTATCTATCTACTCTACTCTACAATCAAGCATTCGCTCTATTTTTCATTGTTTTCAATTTATTACGATTCGTTCAACAACTTAACAGATATACCCGTGCGGGAGCACGGGTCTGTTACTAGTTTATACAAAAAAGATGATAAAAAAATTGATTATCTTATGAGTGATCCAGTTGATCATTCCACACATATTACGAATATTATATAAAAATAAGAGAGAATAATATTTTTATTATAGTACGTTTAGAAATGATGAAATCTTTACTAATTAGAGGGTAGAGTTGAAAAAAATGTATTGAAAATTAAAATGTGTCGTTCATTTTAGAACACTATTTTATTCCAACTTGTTGGATATTTGAGGTATGTGTGCAACAGTCAATTAGTGAGTAGATACATGAGTGAACAAAGGGTGTCACACATGAAGGCTGGAAGAAGAATTTTGAGATACTTAAAAGAATAGATAAACTATGAAATTCTATTTTGAAGAGACTCTGAAAGCAAAGAAGTATCAGTTACTTGTTTTTCAGGTGTTGATTGATGTGGAGATAAGAAAGATCGAAGAAGCACAACTGGAATATTCTTTCAAGTATTTGGTGCTTCAATCTCATGGTGCTCGAAAAAACAACTTGTGGTGGCATTATCATCATGTGAAGTTGAATATATAGCAGGATGTTATGCTGCATGTCAAGCAATTTGGATCAGATTTGTACTTGAAGAAATGGAGGTCGAAGTAAAAAAACCTCTTGTGTTGCAAATCGACAACTAGTCAGTCATAAATTTGGCGAAGATTTCAGTTCTATATGAAATAAGTAAGCATATCAAAGCTAGATTTCACTTCTTGAGGGAAATGGTAAATCGACGTGAACTTGTAGTTAGGCATTTCTCGAGTGAAGCACAGTTGACAGGTATTTTTACCAAAGGATTAGAGATCGACAAATTCTTGCATTTGAGAAAGAAATTAGAAATAATTCAAGTTGACTATTTTTTGAGTATGTTCGACAACTTGGATTATATGGAATATGTTGAGATATTGGACTTAATAATTCATACACAGATAATATATATAACAGAATAAGGCGAAAAAAAGATAAAGATTTGTTTACCCAGTTCGATCAAATGATCTACTCTAGGGGAGGTAGCAACTCTCCAATTCACTATACTCAGAAAGTTGTTACAAGAGATTAGAGATGAGTTACGAGAAAATAACATTCGTCTTCAGGTTCCCAAGAACAACCCTGAAAATGCCTAAGAACAACTTTATTTTCTACCCAAGTGTTTTCCAACCTCTTCAACCTTCAATATATGAATAATTCAAATACACCGTAAACAATTGTTCCTCAATTCTTCAATTTCCTTAGATAACTCCAAAGGTTTTCCAAAAATTATTGCCTTTCTAAAATTTCCCTTGAGAATAGCCAAAATCATATGTAATACCTTTAAATTCTTGTTCTCTCTTGTTGTTATAAGCTCTAAGATTATCACACCTGCAAGCATATAAGAGATATATATTTATAATAGCAAATACCCAACAAACAAAGTCTAAAATCACAATCCAATCACACATGGATTCATGGACCGAACTAAAAGAGCCTGAAACACGCAAAACGAAAAAATTGTCAAACAAAATCTAAAAAATCCAAAATCACTATTTACCGTACATGCAATCTTCAAAATATATTTTCTTTCTCTTCATCAATAAAGTTTTAAGACACATTTACAACATGAGTCATTGGAAGTGACGAAGAACTTGAAAAAATCATATCTTTATGAGAATAGAATGTGAACCAAATTCACAAGGAAGTTGATGTTAGACGAATGTTTCGTGTAGCACGAGATCTAGAGATTATAAATGATCTTGATTATAAGTAATTGTTAGATGCCATTGAATCGTATACAAAGTCCATGTACACAAACCATATATTAACATGTGTTGTAGCCATCTTATAGGGAAATACCCATAGAAAGAAAGTTAATTTCACATAAGAGTGATATTTTGAATTCCTTTGAAATATAATTGATTTTAGGAATATTTATGCATTGGATGAGAAAAACGACACATGAAAAAACATCTATATATTTTAGTGATTAGATCAACCATGTACACCATAGTATGTAGTGAACTAGATGAATTATGTGTTATTAGCATAAACACTAAGTATCAAAATGGATTAAAGTGTTTATAACTAGATTAATATCAAAAATGTTCATGGATACCTTAAACGTACCTGTTGTGAATAATTCATGTTAGAATGGCACTTTAGTAATTATTAGGATAATTTAGTATTTGTTATTTTACTGTTATTATCGTATATCTTTAATTCCTTATTAATAGGATTAGGGTTTGTTTTTAGTTAGTTACTTTTTGTCTTATAAATAGGTGTTTGTATTTCATTAGTTTTAACAATTCAATTCAATACAATTTATTCCTTATTTTTATCCTCTTTCTTATTTCCATCATTATTCTCTTCTATCCTTGTGTCCTAACAAATTGGTATCTAGAATTTCCGGTTTAGAATTCAGGGAAACAACAATCGTGATCCTGTCTGTGGGTTATTTGCGCAAGGAAGAAGATGAACGGAAACAACACCTGAAGCACCAACCTTCCAGTCTTTGATGACAAAAAATGGAATCGATGGATGATCCAAATGCGTGTGTTGTTTGAAGCTCAAGATGTTTTGGAGCTTGTTACTGATGGTTACATTCCAGTTGCAGAAGCTGCAACAGACAAAGAGAAAGAAGTGCAGAGAGATAAAAGGAGGAGGGATCATAAGGCGCTGTTCTACATCCATCAGTATGTGGAAGCGACTGTGTTTGAGAAGATTGCAGATTCTATGACGTTAAAGGGGGCGTGGGACACACTGGTCAGATGTTACGGTGGTGACGCATCAGTGAAGAAGGTGAAGCTTCAGTGCTTGAGAAAGCAATACGAAAATCTCAATATGAAGAATAGTGAAAAGGTTTCTGAGTATATCTCAAGAGTGATTCTAGTCACTAATGTGATGAAGGCTTGTGGAGAAACCCTTTCTGAACAAGTGATTATAGAGAAGGTTCTGAGGTCACTTGTCCCTCTGTTTGACTATATTGTGGTTGCTATTGAACATAACAAAGATCTCGAGACCATGAAAATTGAAGAGCTCGTCTAGAAGCACATGAATTGCGCTTGGTGACGAACTTCAAGAGGAAGTAGAGGCTCAAAGCTTCTTTTGTCAAGAAGGACCAGAAGCAAAATAGACGTGGTGACAGATTCCAGAAGCCAGAAACTTCTGATTCTGATGAGAAGTATCAGAAGGGAAAGAACAGAAGGAAAGTTCAATGTTATTTCTGTAAGCAGCTTGGCCACTTTGCTAGAGATTGTAGGTCAAACAAAGAAAGAGAATCAGAAGAAGAAAAAATAGCCAGAGATGATTCAGATGATGAACCTGTGTTTTTGATGACTTATGAATCTAACGAGGAACCTGTGAGGTTATCATTTTGAATCGAAGGATGAAGATTAGAAGGAGTGTCTCTTTATGAGTCAGAGTCAGAAAATGAGATTGAAGAGTCAGAAGTTGAAACTTCTGAAGAAGAGTCAGAAGTTGAAACTTTTGAAGATGAGTTAGAAGTTGAAACTTCTGAACGAGAGTCAGAAGATGAAACTTCTGAAGAACAGCCAGAAAATGATTTTGTAGATTCTGAAGATGAGTCAGAATTTGAGGTTTCAGAAGATAAGTTAGAATATTCTGCTTTTGAAGATGAGTCAGAATATTATGCTTCTGAAGATGAGTCAAAACATGAAGGTTCTGAAGATGAGTCAGAAGCAGAAGGTTCTGAAGAAGAGTTGGAGTCAAAACATGAAGGTTCTGAAGAAAAATTAGAGTCAGAAGATGAAGAAGCTTCTAGAGACGCTAAGGATGAGTCAGATAGTGAGTTTGATTCAGATCCAGATTCTGATGATGATTCAGAATCTTGTGGTGATCATGCTTCTGGAGGGGAAAACTTTGAAGACGTAGGACGACAAGCTTCTGGAGGTGATCAAGAAAGTGATCATGTGTTTGGAAGGGGAAACTCTGAAGACATAGGAGGACAAGCTTTTGGAGGTGATCAAGAAAGTGATCATGCTTCTGGAAGGGAAAACTTTGAAGACGTAGGTTCTAGAGGACAAGCTTCAGGAGGTGATCAAAGTTTTGGTGGTAATCATGACTCTGAAGGTGGAACTTCTAGTCCAGCCTCTAGTGTTGGTCATGATTCTGAAGGTGGAACTTCTAGTCCAGCCTCTGATGTTGGTCATAATTCTGAAGGTGGAATTTTTAGTCCAGCCTCTGACAGTGATCAAGATTCTGAAGGTGGAACTTTTAAAGCAAGAGCTTCTGAAGGCGATCCAACTTCTGAAAGTGATGGCTCTGGACAAGGTCTAGAAGTTAACAAAATTGGAAGTTCTGATGGAAGTTCTGAAGGTGATGATTCTAGACAAGGTCCAGAAGCTAACAAATGTGGAACTTTTGGTGGTGGAAGTTCTGAACGTGATGATTTTGGACAAGGTCCAGAAGCTAACAAATGTGGAACTTCTGGTGGAAATAAAACTTCTGAAGAAAGTCCAGAAAGAGATATGGTTCCAGAATCAGAAGGAGATTCTGAACAAATAGGCACTGAAGATGCTCTCAAGAAGAAAGCGTGGATGAATTCCATGAAAGAAGAACTTGAGGCTTCATAAGGAAACAAGACTTGGAAGTTTTCTGAGATTCCAAGGGAGAAGAAATCCATCAGCGTCAGATGGGCTTTTAAGGTGAGGTTTAAGCCAGATGGATCAGTTGACAAGAACAAAGCAAGGGTAATGGCCAGAGTTTTTATTCAGAAACCTGGACGAGACTATTTTGAGGTGTTTGCTCCTGTAGCGAGGCATGAAACAATCAGAAGTTGGTCGCTGATGCATTTGGATGTGAAGTCAACATTTCTAAATGGTCCATTACAAGAGGAGTTATACGTGTCACAACCTTCTAGCTTCGTGAAAAAGAATCAGGAAGGGATGACGTATAAGCTACACAAAGCTCTGTATGGAATGAAGAAAGCACTCAGAGCTTGGACTCAGAAGATTGATTCATTTTCTAAGAAGCAAAGGTTTCAGAAATGTGAGATGAAGTATGGTGTGTATGTGAAACATTATGGAAGCAATATAATTCTAGTGTGTCTTTATGGTTGCAACCAGAAGCAAGCTGCAGATGTTCAGATGAAGTCATATCCAAAACTTCTGAGGGGAGTCAGAAGTTCTGAGGTTCTGGAGTTGTCTAGAAGGTGGTTCTGGAGCTGTCCAGAAAGTGAGGTTCTAATACAGTCAGTTTGTGATGAACATGAATTAAGGGATGGTGTTGTGAATAATTCATGTTAGAATGGCACTTTAGTAATTATTAGGATAATTTAGTATTTGTTATTTTACTGTTATTATCGTATATCTTTAATTCCTTATTAATAGGATTAGGGTTTGTTTTTAGTTAGTTACTTTTTGTCTTATAAATAGGTGCTTGTATTTCATTAGTTTTAACAATTCAATTCAATACAATTTATTCCTTATTTTTATCCTCTTTCTTAATTTCATCATTATTCTCTTTTATCCTTGTGCCCTAACAGTACCGAGTATTTTCTTATAAAGAGAATGTTGAAAGAATCGTTGTAAAGGAGTTACATTATTTTTTTCGTAACCTAATGATCAATATAGCCATCTCATTGTCTAAAATAAATATTATGCTTAGATGACAATTGTGTAAGTTTTAAAAGGCTTCAAACAATTATCAGTTTTAGTACAAAGATCAAATATATGATTTAGATCACTGTGTTTTTTGTTTTATAAATCCCTCCTTATTTCATTTACGTGTTTTTTGTTTTATAAATCTCTCTTATTTGATATTGGGTATATCTTGTAAGTATAGAAAACAAGGTGTCACTGCATATTCATTTAGGTTATTTTGACACTTATATTTCTTTTTTGATAGAAAATTGAAAGTTGAAATTTGAAGATATGTATATTAACAAAGTAAAGAACTCTCTATATTATAATTAGTCTTGCTTAGATGATGCTTTATGCATGCATATGAAAAATAGATATTAAGTTAACTAGATAGAGACTCGCGCGATGCGCCGGGTTGAAATAAATTTTTTAAGTAGTATTATAACATGTAAATTTTAATTTTATATATTATAAAAAATTATAATGGATATGATAAGATAAAGGAGAGAAAAAGATAAAATAAAAGTTTAAATGAAAAGAAATATCTTTGACTCATAGATATGCAAAGACGCCATAATTTAATTTTTAAATATGAAATAAGTGTAGAGAATTTCAATAAATTTTTTAATATTTTCTTTCTTTTTTATCAACATCTCTAAGAACATTTGTTATTCATTATTTCATGGATAAAAAATATTATGCATCCCAACTACTTACACTCTTTGTAATTTTTCATGAAGATCAACTTTAAAATTCTAAATACAACTCTTTATTTTATATTGAATTTGTAGTCTACGAATAAAGTGAGTATGTTGTTGAATGATAATTTTAGTATTTAAATATGAATAAATGTTGTTGTTTTTTAATATATCATTCACTTACAACAATTACCATTAATTTAGTTCAATTGAATTACTCTGTTAATTTAAATTATTTAAAATTTAACAATACATTATTAATTCTATGTAATTAATTATAAATAATCTATAAATTAGTTCTTATAATTTGTTTATTGAGCTATTTAAAAATAGATTAATTTATTTTTTTTAGGAATTGAATATGTTCTCATAGGTTTTATTGAACTATTTGAAAATTAATTAATTTAAAGAAAACAAAATGGATCAATTTTAATATATTATAATATTTTTTTAATGGTTTAAAAAATAAAATTTTAATTTTAGTGTTCAGATTAACAGATATTTTTGTTTTTGTGAGGAGTTGATTTTGTTACTTTCAATAGAAAATAAATGATATTTTGTTTAGGAGTCGAACTCATGACCTCTAAGAATAACTATTGTATTTAATCTTTTGAAAACGAGTATAGAGATGTGCCACATAGGACAATGGTATGATGAAGCACAAATATATTTATAAAATTAACATGTGTCGTGATATAATGTGAAACTTCTGATTTAATATATTATATATAATATATAGATATATAGATGTAATAGTCTCGCTTAGATAATGCTTTATGCATGCAAAGGACAAATAGATATTAAGTTAATGTAATAGTTTGTGGTGCTAGTTCGAAATTGTTGAAGTAACCCCTAATGACAAATCAAAGACTGATATTAGGGGTTACTTTACATTAAATAAGTCGGATATAGAGGATCTTACCTTTAAATTTTAAATAAAAAGTAAAATTTTAATACTATTCATAAGACGGATAAAACACTTTACAACATATTCAAACAAAGAAACTACAAACTTAGGGAAGTCCCCACGTGCGTGTTAGGGCCACGTGGCCAACGGTTACTTAAATTGTCGTCATGCCCTCCGAGAATAACGGGTCAACCTCCATTGCATCTCAGAGCGGAAAACCAGGGAGGAGCCCACATACTAGACTCCTTACACACGTAGCCCTTGTAGTCCCTTAGTGGGTCTGGTTAAACAGTCCACTAATTGGACTTTGGCCCAACACTAGGGGTTATAAATATCATCTCATTCGAGAGGGTTAGGTATTCTATTATATTCTCTATTCACTCTTTACTTGCTCTCTCCTCTTGACCTTCCTTAGTTTGGCATCAGAGTGTCTTGCAGGTACCCCTCATCTCTCTCCAACCGTAGCAACTGGGCCATTGACGATCCTTTTGATCAGGTACGATCAGTGGCGCCGTCTGTGGGAATTCTTGTTTCCCCGTCTTTTCATTCTAAGGACCAAAACACTCTTCTTTGTCGTCATGGCCGACCCAACTGGTAACACTAACGAGAACACTCTTTTCGCCAATCTGGCCAACGTCAACAACAACAATAACAACATCCTTGAGTCTGACCCTAGGGACGAGCGCATAGCCTCTTCTTCGACAGGCTCTCACCGGGGTGACGCACACTGGGGTGACACGCGCCATCGACACGTCCCCGACTCTGCTGTTTTTCAAGAAATTCAACTGCCCGTCAACGTGGATCTTACCGTCGCCGCCCTCTTCACGGCCATCAACCAGACAAACCTCATGTTGTTCACCCATGGGTAGCGACTCAACATGATGGAAGGCTCCCACTGCTCATCAAGGAGACACTAAAGACAAGATTAGTGGTCTCCTTCCCCGACCAAGCACCTCTCTCAAAATCCCCTGTGGAGGACTAGAAGAGAGAACTCTCCTAGCCCTACCCATCAACATAAGGGCCAAGGACTTGTCCCCGAGAGAAACCAACTTGAATAGCCCGTCAAGAAGCGATCCCAATCACCTCCCCGCAAAGAACGCAGAATGGAGGAATCGAAGAGGAACAAGACTCACGGAGGCGAAAACCCTCGACCAGAGGATCCTCCCCGGAAGCATTGCTTCCACCATCGCTCCCCATCCCGCTCCCCAGAGCGTAGCGACGAAGAAGACCTTTGCGGTCCCTTATCTGCCAGGATCATGGAGGTTCCCATCCCAAGGGGCATGGAAAAACCTCCCCAACTAAATAGCTATGATGGAGTCGACGACCACATCGACGGTTTTGAAGCAATGCTTCACTACCTCAACGTCAGGGTCCCATCAAGTGCAGGTTGTTCCCCACCACACTAAGAAAAATAGCCATAGACTGGTACAAGAGCTTGCCCCTCGGGTCTATCCACTCCTAGAGGGACCTGAAGACCCAGTTCACCAGCACCTTCACTGCCTCCCGTAGGCACCCAAAGACTGAAGCCTCTCTAGAGGATATTATCCAGAGAAGCGACGAGACTCTCAGAGAGTATATCAACTACTTCAATAGGGAGGCCATTCAGGTCCCCTTTGATTATCACATGAAGAGGTATTTGTTCGAGAGGGGACTCCTCCGCAGCACAGACTTCAGAAAAGCGGTCGGGATCGAGCCCCCCGCTACCTTTAACGCCCTCATCGACAAAGCCTGCGCGTATATCACGTACGAAGAGAATGAGGCAGCAAATCATGCTCGAGAGTCGAGGAACCTCGGATCAACTGGTTCCGCTCGACATCTCGATGCCCGACAGCAAGAAGTCGGATCCTCCCGACGCTCCGGTGAAAAGCGGAGGGAGGAGAAGCCTCGGGAGGCCCGCGAGCATCACGGTCCTGTCGGGCGCTATACAGAATACACCCCGCTGACGACTTCCCGTGAGCGGATCTTGGCCGAATGCTCGGCCGCAGAATTCAAAGACGGCGGTGTCAGACGCTCAAAGCCTACAACCCCTAAGTCGGGGCTGATAGCTCAAAATACTGCCAGTACCATTGGAGCCATGGTCATCTTACCGAGGATTGCGTCTATCTCAAAGACGCAATCAAATATTGATCAAGGACAGAAGACTCGGGAAGTACAAGAGACCCGAAGCATCTTGAGAGACCAGGGAAGTCAAAGAGGTGGACGACAAGATCAGGCCACATGGGGATGCAGCCCCTTCTAGATCGCCTACTCAGTAACCATACCCGAGGACTTCAAAGTCCCGGAGACCATGGGCGAGGACCTTCCCTTATTCACCCACAGCATGTGGGAGACGTTCCCCACGACCATGGTCTGATCCTGCGGGGGGGCAGCCAATTATCAATCAAATCTGCCAAAAGAAAGTTCGACGAGTTGACCAAGAAAGCCCTAACCAATGAAGTCTTCCTCGAGCAGTTCCGAGGAAGGTCGGAACCGATCACCTTTTACCTCGAGGAGCTTCTCCCACATCCCTCTCTTTGTCAAGGTAAAAATGAAGAATTTTGAAGTGCATCAAATTCTGGTCGACAAAGTAAGCTCCGTGGACATGATGTACACTCACCTCTTCCGCATTCTCCAACTGGACGAATCCCACTTATCACCATACATGGGGTCCGACCTGCAGGGATTCAACGGTTCAACCTCCATGCCTTGGGGTTATGTCGAGTTGTTCGTCATCTTCGGCAAAGGTGTCGCTTCTCGTCAAGTCAAGTACGCTTCCTGGTCGTAGACTGCCACTCGTTGTCCAACGCGATCCTGGGGAGAAGCACTCTGGCCGAACTCGCGGTCGTCCCCTCAGTAGTCCACCTTAAAATGATGTTCTACACCAAGAGGGACGCGTGGCCACCATATGCGGGGACATCAAAGCGGTCAGACGGTGCCACAACGCCGCGTCCAAAGGGCAAACCCTAGTGGACCCGGGACCCCAACAGGAAGACGTGAGGGACAAGCCGGACAATCCCCGCATCGAGCCTCCCCAGAACAAAGAACCACAAGGCCCCAATGTGGATTCAATCGACCTCAACACCAGATTCGTGAAGGAAGAAGTCAAAGTTCAGAGCGTGGACCAAGATCCCCTCTGTCCGATCTCAAACAGAGAGTTCGAGCTTATTCTTCTCGGCGAGGACCCCGACCAATACGTAAAGATTGGAGCAAATCTCCCCGACCTATCCAGGAAGCAACTCAAAGCCTGCCTCAGAGACAACGCAGACCTGTTCACCTGTAGCGCCGCAAAGATGCCCAGACTCAACCCTGAGGTCGCCTGTCATCAACTAGCAATAGATTCGGCCGTTAAGGTCGTAGTGCAACGTAGGTGTACGCAGTCTCCCAAAAAAGCGGAGGTTGTTGAAAAAGCTGTAAAAGACCTCCTAGAGGCAAATTTTATTTCCAAGGCCAAGTATTCAACTTGGCTCTCCAATGTTGTACTCGTCAAAAAATCTAATGGAAAATGAAGAATGTATGTTGACTATACTGATCTTAACCGGGCATATCCCAAAGATGTTTTTACTTTACCTAACATTGACATGCTGGTCGACAACTCAGCCGGCTATAAATTATTATCATTTATGGATGCTTATTCAGGTTACAATCAGATACCAATGATGATGAGCGACAAACGATGCACGACCTTCATGACAACTTTGGGCAACTATTACTACAACGTAATGCCCTTCAGGCTGAAGAACGCGGGCGCCACTTACCAGCGGATGATGAACAAGGTCTTCCGCAGCGAGATCGGTGACATGCTCGAGGTCTACATGGACCACATGATCATTAAATCTCGCACAGAGACCGATCACGCTACACGTCTAAAAAAGGTGTTCGACCAAGCCCGACAATGTCTTATGCGGTTCAATCCGAAAAAATGCACCTTTGGTGTCAAGGTGGGCAAGTTCATGGGCTTCTACCTCACCGAACGGGGAATCGAAGGAAACCCCGACAAATGTCGGGCGTTTTCCGAACTGCCCACACCTAGCTCCAAGAAATCCATTCAAGTCTTGAATGGCATGATCACCTTGCTCTCCCGTTTCATAGCCAAGTCCGCCCAACACGCACTTCTCTTTTTCAAACTTCTCCGGAAGGGACCGATCTTCGAATGGAATGAGGAGTGAGAGCAATCTCTCCTCCATCTCAAACGGGCCCTCTACCAACTACCTGTGTTGTCACGGCCACAAAACAGGGAAACTTTATTCCTGTATCTGGCCGTCTCAAACGAAGCTGTGAGCGCGGTCCTCATTTACGAAACAGCATAAGGGAAAAAGCCCATCTACTTCACGAGCAAAGCGCTGCAGGGACCCGAAACCATATATCAGTAAATCGAAAAGGTAGCCTTAGCCCTCGTCATCACGGCGAGGAGACTTCGGTACTACTTCATGTCCCATATTATCGTCATAAGGACCGAGCAACCTATAAAACAACTCCTAGGCCGACCAGACATGGTCGGGCGCATGCTTAAATGGTACCTCAAACTCTCAGAATTCGACATCCAATACGAGGGTCGAAAAGCTCTAAAAGCCCAATGTTGAATGCGGTATTAACAGGCAAGCAAAGAGTTGGTATTATTTTTACCGGGTGATATATATCGGTTAGGTTATATCGTATCGTGTCCACAAAGATTGGTTATTGATTCATCGTTCGACAATTCTACCGTTAATGAGTTTGAGATTAAAAGAAATGATAATAAAAGACAAAAAGTAAATGAACTAAAAAGTATAAAGGATAGACAGCTTGTCTGAAACGAATGCACACTACCCGTCACAGACTTAAATCTACCACCCAGATCTAAGCAGTCTATCTCTAGCAAAGCTCAAACCCCTAACAGAGTAAAAACCTAAGACAATTACCAACACAGATTCATAAAGCAAACTTTATACAACGCCAAGGGCGACAAATATACATGTGTTCAGAGTAAATATACATACACAACCAACACAATAGAGAAATACAAAGAGAGAGAGATAAACTACCCATTACACGGTTTGTCAACACCTATCGAAGAGCAATCCACCTCCAATCATCCGTGAGCAAGACCCTAGTGTTGTTTTCTAAGCTAATCTATCAAAAACTATATGGGTGATGGAATTGGGAGCCAAAATCTCACCCATCAAAACCATACCACAAAAAATCAAATGAAAATGGAAGTATAAATAAATTACGATTCCATACGATGCGAACTAAAAGCTTCGCGAATGTTCATTTAACAGCCCAAATTAAGCCACGTTCTCATCACAACTAACTACCTTCGCGATGAAACTTAGTCACTGGAGAAATTCTCTTTCCTCGCCCTAAGCAAAACAAGTCGAATCGTCCATTCTTCCTCTAATGACCGTCGCCGGACCTTCTTTGGCGAAATTTCTCAGGCAGCATTTATTTGTTTCTTTCTCTTGGTTCTTCCATTGGCTTTTCACCTTCAAGCCTTATTCCTTTATTCGATCAACAATGCATCTTGGAGCCCCATTTGGAATTTATTCTTACTAATAATGCAACCAATACCTACAAAATATATATATAACTAATCAAACGGTACAATATGTACACAAAACTCAATAAAACGTATTTACAACAAAAAGTCGGGATTATTCAACGATATTAACAACAAAAGAATAGATAAGTGCCACAAAACATATATACAAAATTACTACATTTTGGCACTTATCACCCAAACACTGCCGATTTCGTCGCCGAAATGACTTCCCACGAACTGTCTCCGAGAGGAGACAAAAGGTGGACAATTTTCGTCGACATAGCCTCTAGCTCGACGGGAAGTGGTGTGGGAATCCACCTCGAAAACGAGGAGGAAGTTGTCATCGAGCACTCCCTCACCCTCTCATTCTCGACGTCGAACAATCAAGCCAAATACAAAGTGTTACTCGACGGGCTAAGGCTGGCCGAGGATTTGGGCGCACGAGAGATCTAGATATTTACGGACTCCAAACTCGTCGCGTCACAAGTCCTCGGAGAGTACCAGACCAAAAACGATAATCTCATCGAGTATCTCAATCTCGTAAAGGAAAAAATGAAGAGCTTCGACCGGGCAGAAATCAAAAATGTTCCCCGAGAGAAAAACACCCGAGCTGATATCATGTCAAAGCATGCAAGCACCAAAAAGAAGTGTGGAAAAAATTCGTAATCCAAGAATCTCTTTCCCGACCGAGAATTGAGAGGCCCTCTCCAATGCTCGACGTACACGCCATCAGGGACGCGGACTGCTGGATGACCCCAGTATTCAAATACTTGACCAAGGGAGAACTACCCGCGGACAAGAAGGAAGTCGCCTCTACCAAACGTCGGGCATGCTCATATGTCGTCCTCGAGCAACGCTTGTATCGAAGAGGGTTCTCCATCCCCCTTCTAAAATGCATCGAGGAGTCCAAAGTATCTGGCGTATTGTATGAGATACACGAGGGCATCAATGCCCAACACTTGGGCGAACGATCTCTCGCTCGAAATGCATTACGCACATGATACTATTGGCCCACTATGCAACAAGATGCTAAGGAACATATAAAAAATGTGACAAGTGTCAGCGCCATGCTGACATGCATATGGCTCCACCCCACGAGCTCACCATCCTCACATCCCCGTGGCCTTTTAGTTAATGGAGAATAGACATCCTCGGGCCCTTCATGCAAGGCTCTTACCAAAATAAATACCTCATTATTGTCGTCGACTACTTTACGAAGTGGATAGAGGCCAAAGCCCTCGCCAAGATCACCTCCTTTAACATTCTCTGTTTCTACAAATGAAACATTCTCGCTCGCTTCGGTAGCCCGCAAGCACTCATAACAAACAACGGGACATAATTCACTGACTAGAATTTTTGAAGCTTCGTCGCAAGGTTGGGTACAAAGTAACACTTCACCTCAGTCGAGTATCCCCAGACCAACGGTTAAGCCGAAGCCGCCAACATGGCCCTCTTACGGGGGCTCAAACGACGACTAGTTGAAGCCAAAAAGAGATGGGTCAAAGAACTGCACAGTGTGTTGTGGGCCTATCATACAACCCCTCATTCGACCTCCAGGGAGTCTCCTTTCCAACTAACGTACGGAATGGAAGCGGTCATCCCCGTGGAAATTAGGGAACCATCGCGACACACCGAATTCCCTCTAGACGAGGAGACGAGGAGACGAAGCACTACGCGAAGAGCTGGACTTGGTCGATAAGATCTGCGCAAGGGCAACTCTCCGTGAGGCCCGGCTGAAACAGCAAATTACTTTGCGCCACGACACTAAAGTCATCAAGTGAGAACTTGAAGTTGGAAGCCTGGTCCTACGAAGAAATCAAAAGGAATCCCATGGGGGAAGTTGGTCGCCAATTGGGAGGGTCCCTACCGCGTCCGTGGCAAAACGGGCACGGGGGCGTATTATTTAGAAAATCTAGCTGGAGTACAACTCTCTCGACCTTGGAACGCTACAAAGCTAAAGCAATACTACAGCTAAGTCCTGCAACTCTTTCTCGAGAACTTAAAAGTCAACGAGTCACCCCCACGAGGGAGAGTCGCTCGACCAAGGGTCGTAGGATGGTACTAGTTTGCGCCCAAACTCGATAGACAGATGGTTCTTTGTAAGCCCTCGAGTAGAGCCTCTGCGCAGCGCGGAAACCTTGAACAAGCTCCACGGACGATAAAGTACCTTATGGTAGGACGTTCAGCTCGCGACGGACAATTCACACCCCAAAGCCAGAGTCCCAAACACGACTATGGCCTCGCCTGGCGGCCTCCGAGACCGCCCGTTCGGCATGTACGCTAAGAACAATAATAAGGTCGAGTAGATAAAATAACAAAGCATGTCGAGGGGATAAAACAAAAGCATATGAAGTAACAAAACATGTCGAGCATATGAAATAACAACAAATATCAACAATTCGACCATCTAGGCCGACAAAATATTACATAACCATATGTACAGGGACTTAGCCCAATAAATTCCAAATAAGTCAAATAAAACGGCATGCAAGCCAAACATAACAAGGACGCGCAGGTCCATCAAAATGCCAAAAACAAAATTCTAGACCTCAGGCGAAGGCTTGATCTTCCCATCAACCACTCGGTGGAAAGGACCAATCCCCACGGTCACTAGATCGACCCCATCGTTGATCACCTACATTTGGAGGACGCCTTGGTTTAAACCAAAGGTGAGCGCCTCCATAATTTCATCTTCAAGCACCTGAATCCTGTCGACCAGATCCCTCCTTGAAGAGAGAGACTACTCGATGGCAAATTCCTCCTCAATTGGAGCCACTAGCTCCTCGAGCTCCTTCACACGGGCAGTCAACTGCTTGTTCTCTACAGTCAAGGGGTCCACCTATAATCTCAGCTCGTTCAGCTCGTTGGCCAGTTGAACATGCATATCGTGCTTCCCCCGAAGCTTCATAACTTCATTATGGTATTAGTTGTTCTAGGTCTCTAACTCATTCCTAGCATGAGCCTGGTCGAGAGTAGCTTTGGAAGAGGCGACATCATCCTTCAACGTCAACACAGTCTCAAGCACCCTCATAACAGCATCGACATCGGTGTTGAGGTCTTGCTTCTGAGTCTTCTTGTCAACCGAGAGGATGCCTCATGCACACCCAGGAAATTCACACTATCAAAAATATGTTGGTTCTCATAGCAAGGGGCAGCACGAAGTTCTCCCCAACAGCAGCCAACATCCCCGGAACGCCTTGCTCAGAACGCTCCCCTCGTCTCCTCTTCAAGGATCCATACCATCATCCAAGTCCTCGATCACGTTAAAGGCCGAAGAGGGGTCAGTAGCAAATTCAAATTTGAAGTCTCACGGCTCAGGCGCAATGCACGAGAAGTTCACAGCTCGACGAACACGTCGACGACTGATCGATCCTTCTCCATGTGGATCCTCGACTGGTTAGGCCCCGGTACCTGAAAAGCAACGAAAGAAAAGTGAATTCGACGTCATCAAATCCATCATTCCACCGCAAGTCAGGTGAAAGGGCGAGATGCTCGACGTAACGCACGCCACACGGGATTGCCCGCGACTCAACCCTTTAGCACGCGAAGTCGATCAAACTTCCCGAAACCAATATCCACCTCGGGGGGTCACCTTTCCCGTGGAATCCATTAATTTGTCTGAAACGTTCATAAATCTCTTCGAGATCATCATGAAAATCCCCGCGATCCTCTAGATATTCAAGAAAATGCCCTCAATACTCATACATTCCCTCGGGAGATTCATGTTTACCCCGTGGGATTCATATATCTCCTCGAGAGATTCATGACCGTCCCCGCGACGCTCATAAATCTCTCCGGCATATTCATCCCAAAATCCAAATCTGAAGAATAAAAACACGAAGAATTTGAAGGACGCTTACTTGCATTGTTAGGATCGTTGGACATCTTTGAAAATGCTTTGGAGATTCTTGGAGCCTCACGCAGAGAATTCAGATTCAAATTGACGGATTGGATGAAGATTAAGTCAAATGAAATCCTAAATTTCCTTTTATAACCAATCTTCCCTAGGCAGGCGAAGAGTGACGCCCTATGAAACCTCTCACACCTCCCCAAACGGGACGCGTGGTCTGGAGGACGACACGTGTCATCCCTAGGTTGACATGTAAACGAGCCCACGCACAATGACACCTCGTTCACGGTCAGTTCCCCGAGATATGTAATGTGCGCTGGAAGCGAAGGTGATTCCATGCTCGCGGCAATCTACTCGTCGGTACAACTCAATCATGCACCATGCCGTGGGCAAACCTTTTTTCCTCGACAGCCAAAATCCATCTGACGGACGGGAAAATTGACTCAAAGTCATCGCTCTCTTCGAGAACAATAACTTGGGGGCTCCTGTTCTGGACTGGGTCAGCACCTGACTCACTGCTATTAAGGCCCAATCTAGTGGACATAAGGATCCGAAGACCCATCTGCCCATAACCGCTAGAGAAGTCCCCATGTGCGTGTCAGGGTCACGTGGCCAACGGTTACTTAAATTGTCGTCATGCCCTCCGAGAATAACGGGTCAACCTCCCTTGCATCTCGGAGCAACAAATCAGGGAGGAGCCCACATACTTGACTCCTTACACACGTAGCCCTGACAGTCCCTTAGTGGGCTTGGTTAAACAACCCACTAACTGGACCTTGACTCAGCGCTGGGGGTTATAAATACCCACTCATTCGAGAGGGTCAGGTATTCTATTCTATTCTTTATTCACTCTTTACTTGTTCTCTCCTCTTGCTCTTCCTTACTTTAGCATCGAAATGCCTTGCAAGTACCCCTCATCTCTCTCCAACCGCAGCAACTAAGTCATCGATGATCCTTCTGATCAGGTAGGATCATAATCCTTCGACACAACCCCAACACACATAAAACTATATATCACTTGAATATTTTAAAAATATATATTATTTACTATTTTCATTTTCTATTTTCCTTTATGGGTATGTACCCAAACTTTGTCCAAATATTGTGTCCATGTAAGCCTTTCTCTAGATCTACTAGTACTATATCTATTAAGTTCTTCAAAATGTGACCATCTTGCAGAAAGTATCATTACTGTTCTAAATAAAACAGGATACAGCTACAAATCACTGACTGGTAATCATAACATGCAGCGTATAATAAAGACAGTTCTGCGAAGGAATCTTAATTATACTAGCTTAGTCAAAAATAAATGTACTGACATGAATCATTATGCATAGTAAAAACTACAGAGGCAAAAATTGGAAAGTTTGAAGTAAAATAAAAGGAAAACATGATATACATACAACATGTACGAAATACTATATCAACTATAATACAGAACAATACTGCAAAAAATTAACAAACGGGCCCATATAGCCCAACATTTGAGATTATTATTCAGTAACATTGAACAAGAAATTACCAGGCTATCTTCCAGTACTTTGCCAATACTTTGAAGCGAAATTACAACCCGCTTAGAGAATTTATCATTTTTCATCAATAAATCAACAATTTACAAATACGAATCCAGTAGATGAGAGCTACTAAGAGACAAAATAAAAGGAAAGAGGGGAAAGGGATTATACAAAAACAATGAGAAGTATGTGTTGTTGTCATCCTTGAATGGCAAACATAAATAAAACCTTCCAACTACATTTGGTTGTTTTGCTGCTTTGCCAAATCCTTCCTCTTATAGCTTGTACAAGAGCTATATAATCAAAAGACCAATATATTACTAGCGTTTGGTCTTGGCATTCAGAGTTGACAAACAACTACAAACTAATGTGTTGCTTAATAATACATGATGAGTGACAGCAGAAGAATTTCTTAATTCTTCTCCAATTCTCTCTCATCTTAGCAAGCCTTTCTCTTGTCAACTCTTAAGTGGAGATTATACCATTTTTTCTTCCTTGGCCGTTCTCTTGTACTCCTCTTTTCTCTTGCTTCGCCATCTTCTTTTGACTCCTTCGAAGATGTTTTACTTCTGCCCTTGCTGCTACCACTCCGTTTTAAAGGAACAATCGTGTACGAGGCCTGTATTTCATTTCTTTGTTTCAGTAGCTCGTCAATCTGCATAGAGAATCAATCAATAAATAGTTTAACTTCAGTTGTTTCCATCTGGTTTGTTTTTTCTAAGGGCTGGAGTAGAAAAACTCACCGTTTGCATTTCATGTGCATATCTGCTTGTCATTTCTGTGAATTGTGCAAGAACCTACAAAAATCCAAATTAGGTTTGAACAAATGATATAACAATTAGATGCATGCGGCCTGCACTTGCGCATACCTCTCGATATTCTGACTCAAACTTTGATATTTCTGCTCTTTTGGACAAAATTTGAGCTTCTACATTTCTTAAATTTTCTTTTTCTTCGTTAAAAGGTGCAGCACACAGGACTTCTATTGTATAGTTTGCACTTTTAAAAAAGTTGTCGCCTACAAGATATTTGACAGTGTGTAATGGTTAATTCCTGTAGAGCATAATTACAGTTAAAAAATATAACAAACATGACTGGGCAGAAAAGTATGTGTTACCATAAACCGCAAATGTATGGGTACCAGCCTTCAATTCAGTTAACTCACAGGGCTGGAACCCATCAAGCTTTTTGAAGAATGAAGTATCTGGATCCTTGGCAGCAGCTATCTGTAGAAAATAATCGAGCCAAATTTAAAATTTGAAATGACGGATGAATTTGAAGTGAAAATTTTCAATTTGCAGTAGCAACTCACAGAGTTCATTGTTTGATCTAGCCGATAAACAGGAAAGCCGAGAAAATACATTCCAGCAGAAGTAAATTTTCCATTTTTTGCACTGTCTTCCTACATCAGTAACTACTAATGTCAGCGAATGTTCAAAAGATGCAAAAATAATGTATGTATTAAATGTCTACAAGCGTGTGTTAAAGAGTTACAAGAGAACCACTAACATTCAAGGAGGTTAGATTACATCAGTCATAATTCCTTAGGATAAAGAAAAACACAATATGTTGGTATAATCAGGAGAAAATGTTTTACCTGGAGCGCAAGACTAAAGCCACCATTGTCTTCCTGGTCGAAATATAATAACTGTGGAAAGATACTTTAATCAACACCGTGAAAAAAAAAATCATTTCCATATCTAACAGATTAATGTTAGCAGGACATAGATGAATTTGTTAGCAAGACAGGAAAATGCTCTAGCATAAGGAGCGATTATCACTATATATAGGCCTCTCACACAAAGGATTCATCAGCAAGCATATGATATACAGCATGGCATAATAAACATTATCATCTGCCGATCTCCAATCAAGAAGATCAATGACACGATCGATATACCGATAAATTCACAAAGTTTCAAAATTGGTATTTATTGAGATCAGGTATTTCATAAATTTTTGTGAAAACGAGCCTCCGTATAGCAAGAAAGAAAAAAATTAGGATTAGCTGGTTGAGCATAACTAGCATTCAATCTTTAATACATCAATAGCAAAAAATTAAAGTAGAACCTTGAATTTGCTTTTGTCTGACGATTGTACTCGACAAACAAATCCAGCTCTTGCTTCCTCTTCTGTTATTGTAACTGAATAAAAATGTGCACACTGCTTCTCAACCTGAGATGAAAGCACCAAAGCATAAATAAAAATATTATGACTGATAAAGAGATCAATCAAATGGAAAATAGTACTAACCCTTTTAGATATGAACTCTCCCAATGGAAGTGGGCGAATTGTAACTAACCCATTGAGTGCCTCTTCCAAAACAGTCGCAGATACAGTTGTCTTGATTGGTACACCAAGTTTGCTGTTATATGAGGAGAAACTTCATGATACAGGGAGTGGAAAACCAAAGAAGGGGAGAATTTGAAGAAAAAGAATTTCCACTAAGAAGTCAAGAAAAAAGGGTGAAGATGCAAATAGGAAGATAAGCAAATGAAGCCTTCTTACCTAAAAAGTGCAGCAAACATCGTGTTAACAGCACCCAAACTTGAAAGATCCAACTCTAACTCTTGGTTATCTGATTCAACGGCCTACAAGCAAGCATGAAATATTTCAAGACTAACGACCTAATTGAATAGATTTGGTACACATGGAGGATAGATGACCCTCCAAAAGTCTAAACAGTTCAAAACATTGACTTATATCACCTCAAATCCAGATGAGTCATACTGACGCCGTTTCTCAGGATCCGCCAAGATATTATAAGAAAAGGTAGCCTCTTTGAACATATCAGCTGCTTTGGGATCATTAGCATTCTTGTCAGGATGAAACCTGAAATAGAACAATTTTAGACGATCAATATAATAACCAACCATGCTCAGATCAAAAGATGAGAGAGTAAGAACAGTAAATTAGAGTAACCCAGGTGCACCTCGAATGGAAGTGCATTAATTTATCTAGTAAAACTCCATTGAGTCATTAATGTTTAGTGCATATTTATTTATTTAATTTTATCTTCAATAGAACTCCGGTAATTTATTTAGTAAGACTCCATTAAGTCAACATAGAACCCTTCTTATTTTATATTCATAGCCTCTTCTCTTTTGTTTCTTCGGATGAATTTGATATGTATCATCCTAATTTGATCCTGGGACCCAAAAAAGACCTATGATTTATCTTCTGCCAAAAATTACACTAGAACTTTATACACAAAGACAGATGAACTAATCAGCATTCAATACTAATCAGCATTTAACTCGTCAAATTCAGATAAACTATAACATCAAGCATTTAAAACTTCAGTCAACTCCTAGCCACAACTATTAGTTAATGAGTTTGTGTTCATCAATCCATCTAGCTGACCAAACTCCAGGTTAGTTCTAGCTCAAGAACCTCAAAAAACCAACCAACTGACACATAAAGTGGAGGAAATCATAAGAATGCAAGAACACTCTCATGGACCACGACTTCACCTAGGATAAACAAGCAAAGGAAAAGATTTGGCAAGAAATTGCACAGTTGTGTTAAAAATACTAGTTTTCCCCTATGTAACATAGACACTTCGGATTGAAGGTGCGTCTAATGTTCAACACCGATATGACAATGGCAATAATTATCTTCACTCACTTATATGACAATACACTATATTCACTCTTCACCAATTTCAAACAAAACCCATCCATTATTAACGTGTCTGTTACACTTCCACCTACCAAAATCAGAACCATCATTAACCATAAACACAGTGAATTAAAATCACATATTCATAAATAAACATTGATAACAAAACCGCTAATATCTTCATTAAAATCGCTTATACCCAAAAAAAACCCAAACAATTAAAAATTCCAAAACAAAACAAAATCAACAGCAAGAAGGTCAAAGAATCATACTTGAGAGC
Source organism: Vicia sativa (assembly GCA_021764765.1). NCBI lineage: Eukaryota > Viridiplantae > Streptophyta > Magnoliopsida > Fabales > Fabaceae > Vicia > Vicia sativa. The sequence continues at coordinate 131,804,365 of CM038792.1, read as the reverse complement.
CATTTTCCTATACGCGGATTTAATCTCCTGATCGGTGGAGTTCCGATTAACGCCAAGGACTTCATACGGGTCACGCCGGAGCTGTTTCTCGTCGTCATCTTTCTTCTCCGACTTCGACCGACGTCCCGGCATCCTAAACCGACGTCGTAATCCCCTTTCTTTCCTCACCACAAAACCCTAAAATTCCTCTTCACTAAGAACAAGAATCAGAACCTCACCGAAAGAACTTATCAAAGAAACGAATGTTTTACTTTGTGCCAAAGTTTGCGACGGTGAGATCCAGAAACTCCACCGTGGAGTGGTGGACCCTTCCGAGCTGGAAATTAGTTTCAGCGGAGAGGAGAGAGAAAGAAGAGAGAGAGAAAGAGAGAGAGTAGTAGAGACAACAGAACGATAGAACAGAGAGAAATTTTTATTTGAATATGAATATATTTTTTAATTTTATTCTGTTTTTTCGAATGTTAGTTTGAAAACGAACTGTGATGAAGTTAAAGAAAGCTTGGTGCGCAGTGCGCACTGTGAGGTTGGAGATTCGGTTTCAACTTGATAGTGTTGTATATTTCAGAATTGAGATTATGTGTATTAAATTTAGTAAACACTTTTTAGTTAAGGAATAATTATTTTTTTTGACGTAATTAAGGGGTATTTATTTGGTTTTAAGAAAATCTGATTCTGTCGTAATTGACTATTTCTTCTAACAATGTTACTTTAACACTAATTTTAATACAAAAACACTATGATTATTGATTCTCTCTTTTTTTTTCCTTTTATGTTTTTTTAATTTGCATATAGTATTATTTTTTATAATTCAAAGGTTATGGTCAATCATAATACTTTCTTTTGTTTCTAACAAGAAAATATTTTAAACCAATTCTCAAACTATTTACAAATAAAATTGACTTTTTTTATATATTTGACAATTAATATTTTTAATTCATATATTAATAATATATATTAATTTTCAAATATATTTAAAAATAATACAATGAGTATTTTGTATCTTAAATACAATGTTTTTAAACATAATTTTTTTAATTTCACTTATATTATATATTTTTAATTTAAATTTTATATGTTTTTATTTATATTTTAATTCCATTTGGTAGAGTATTTTTAACACTTTGAAAAAATGAAAGTTATAAAAACTAAAATTTTGTTGAAACCATGACCCTTCACTCTATTAAAGAAGAGTCTACCACAACATCAATTGATTAGTTATGTTTTGTTTTCACCTCAAATATAGATATTACATATTACATAGTGAATATTTATTTTTAAAATTGATATTATATTAAATATTTATTATTTAACATTTAATAATTATTATTACATAAAATTTAAGTATTAAAAATATTCAATAAAATAAATAAGACTATTATATATTTAACATTATAACACATAAATAAATTAAATTTTATTAAATATATACGTAGTTATACTTAATTTCAATTTATTTTAGTTATTCTAGTTTATTATTAGTGAAATTATAAAATATGTTTTTCATATTTAATACTTTCATTTTAATCAATAATTTTATGAAAATAGTGTCAATACTTTCATTTTAATACATTTTTTACATACAATAAGTATATTTTATTGCATAAATAATATATACTCTATTATCATTTCAAATAAATATTTAAATGTCCATATTTATTTTAATTGTGTTTTAAACTAACAAAATAAATATAGTAATTTCAGTTTATTATTAAATATTAATTTCAATTTCTTTCTAAATAAATATCAGTTTATTATTATATGTTAAAATTAATTTTAATTTATTTAAATATATAATATAGTTTATTTATTCAAATATATATTATGGAAATTAATGAGGATAAATTAAATTGGAAATTAATTTAAAAATATATTAATAAATTGAAAATTCATATATTAAACTGGAAATAAATATATTAAACTGAAAATAATTATATTAAACTGGAAATTGAAAATTTATTTATTTAAATAACGTTAAGTTTTTTTTAATAATAAATTAAAAATAACGTTAATTTTTTTTCATAAATTTTAATAAATTTATTCACGCTAATTAATTTTTCAGTTTATTAAAATATGTTAATATATTTATTTTTAGTTTATTAATTTATATTAATTAATTAACAAATAAATTGAAAGTAAATTATAAATATATTATTATGTATATTAAACTGAAATATATTAATTAATCAAATAAATATAATTGAATGATAATAATGTAAAATAGTTATGTAATATATACATTTGGATGCAACCATTTAGACAAAAAAGAAAAATAGCCTAGTGGTAAGTGTTAGAGTCAATTACATGGTCATGGGTTTAACATCAGTTTTTGGTCATGTCATACATTCTAAAATTAAATAATTTGATATTATTTTTAAAATATTAAAAATTATTTTTTATATTAAAAAAATATGTTAAATAGAATTGGGGATGAAAATGTGCCCTAATTCTATTTAACATATTTTTTAATATAAAAATAATAATTTTTAATGTTTTTAGAATTATATCAAATTATTTAATTTTAGAATGTATGACATGGCTAAAAATCATCTTGCCAAGTTATCAAACTCACAGCCAGATGGAGGGGATGCAAAAATCTCAACTCTGATAAATTTGAGGGACCAAAAATCTGGCTTTTAAACTAGGGGGCCTTAAACTTCAGAATTTTGAAACTAGGGGGACCAAAAGTGCATTTAAGCTTAAAAAAAATTACAAAAAAAAAGTAAAAAAAAAAAATCAACGTGAAAAAAAAAGTGAAGTTTAAAATGGACTATCAAATAAGTGATTCACCAGTGAATCACTTTTCTAAACCCTAAAATTATTTCTTAAAAATATCAAAGGTTGAGATGAGTTAAAAAAATAAGAAGAGAACATGTGTGTTTTCACACACAATCCTCACTCCGCCCTCTTTCTCTCCATTATTTGTCTCTCATTTCTCTCAACTTCTACTTACATTCTCATTTCTCTCAACTTCTACTTACATTTACTTCAATTGATACGTTCGTTACTCTCATAGTATGATGCATTTAAACCACTCGTAGACTTATGATACGAATTAGTGGGATGTTGATAACTTAAAGTATAGTGATTAAACTATGACAAAATTAGATCTTTTTCTTCTTCGTCAATATTTTATGAAATAAAATTCCAAATATAATTAAGACTTCATTTTGGTAACAAAACAAAACGTTTATTCAATGACTATGGTTCCTTAAATCACAGATTTTGCATTTTGAAAATTCTTCCCATTTGCTTGCAATTCAAATTGATTCCACCACATTCTTTTTTTATCATTCACTTAATTAAAAAATATATATTAACTTGAAGAAATGAACAATTCTTTATAATTTCATTTTAAATGACTTTTATATCCACAAAGAACGTCACAAGAGATTTTGTTATATTTGTTTAACTCAATATTACAGTGAAAATTAATCAAAAATGGAAAGACAATGACAACTGAAGAGATTTGTAATGGTGGATATGGAGGTTTGGAAACTGAGAGAAAATGATAGAAAAGGTTAAAAGGAGGAAAAAGAATGCAAGATTCGCTGCTCACCTGCAGGATGTTAAGGTGAGTGATTTAACAAATGCAGATGGTAACTGGAATTGGCAATTGTTATAGTGGCTACCGGTCTATATTAGACAGAAAATAAAGAACTTACCTCCCCCTCACCCCAGTTCTGGGGAGGATAAATTTCTAATTGCTGCGGACGATAATGGCGAGTTCTCGATTCCAGGCATATACCGGCGGCTGGTGGGGGAAGATGGAGTGCATCAGAACACGATGTGGAAGCAGGTGTGGCAACTTCAGGTTCTGGAGCTGATTAAAACCTTCATTTGGATGCTAGGTCATTATAGAATCCTTACTAATTCCAAGAAAAGTATAAGTGGGATGGGAGATGCTTGCTGCAGCTTGTGTGGTAGTGTTTGTGAGAATACGATTCATGCTATGAGGGATTGTAAAGTTGCTAAAAAAAATGGAATAGTAGAGTTCCGGACAGACTCAGACCGAATTTCTATATGTTGGATTTGGAGGAATGGATTTTGAGGAATCTTAGTGAGAACTTGCAGGGAGATGGTTCTTGGAGTAACTTCTGGGCCACTGGCTGCCACTTCCTGTGGACATGGAGGAACAAGGAGATTCACACTCCTGGTTATAGGAGACCTCGGGATGCTGGGCAGGTTATTCTCGAAAGGACCCGTGAGCATCAGGAGATTATGGTGACAAGGCAGCAAGCTCTGCTACTTAGACAAGGAGCAGTAAAGACTAAGTGGTTGCTTCCGAAAACTGGCTTCATTAAACTTAATGTTGACGGAGCTCATGATACGAGTGGTATGTCAGGGTGTGGAGGAATTCTAAGAGACGAGTGGGGAAACTGGATAATAGGATTTGCTAAGAATGTGGGTCATGGTAGTGTTTTGAATGCGGAATTGTGGGGTTTATTCGAAGGTACTAAAATTGCTTTGCAGCTTGGTTATCAATATGTGGAAATCAATTCAGATTCGAAACAGATGTGTGAATTGTTTGAGAAAAGTTCATGTAAGAGGTGGGATTTTTCGGCTTTGGCCATCAAGATTAGTAAATTATTAACTAATTTTTCAACAGTGGAAGTTGTGCATGTTTCACGGGATAGTAATAAGTGTGCGGACGTTTTAGCAAAAGCTGGGAAAGGGCTGCTAGGAGGTTTGAAGATTTATGAAACTATACCTCCATTTGTTGCACATGTGTTTGTGGAAGACTTGAGAGGGGTTGGTTCTTCTCAAGATGATGGTGGATAGTTGTTTTTATTTCTTTTGGGCTTAGGCCCTCCTTATTATCAAAAAAAAAAAAAGGAGGAAGAAGAAAAAGATATAATTTGGTGGGTAGAGTGTATAATAGAAATTGTAAACTTGATTAATCTAACCATCTTTATTTATTCTTCATAGTGGTCCATTGATGAGGGATTTGTTGGAACCCTCACTCTAGAAATCACCGGAAATAAAAAAGTAAAAGTTAAAAACTCCAATAAATCTAACGTGAAAAAAAAATGAAAAAAAAAAATATATAATTTAAAATAAAAGAAAAAATTTAAAAGAAAAAATTTAAGATATATATATATATATATATATATAAAAATACAATTCGCATCCACATCAGCATAAAAAAATATAAAAAGTCAACACAGCAGCGCCACATCACCTATTTTATTGACCAAATGCAAGAAGGGGGTAAAACAAGGAAATCTATAAATGGCAAGGATGAAATTTGTGTTTTTTTTACAGGGTTGTTTTTGGAATTCGCCTTATATGACAGAGGCAAAATGGCTATTAACCTTTATTTATTTCAATAGTGTATAGTATTATAATTAGTGTATATTAGTTGAACAAATTCATTCGTACTAATGAGTTTATACATGCAAAATATATTTATGAAGGTATATATTATTTATATTATATTTATATTAATTTTAATAAATTAATTACTAATTTTCAATATATGTGAAAGTCATGTTTTAAAATAATAAGGGAGACTCGTTCTATGCAGAAATATAATTTAAAGTAAACTACATTGTAATTTAGCCTAAAAGTTAAAAATCAATTGCAAATAAAAATATAAAAACAATTATACAAATGATGCATATCATACATTCAAACTATCATCTAGGTATCGTAATTTCCATCGTCTCCTTTATCATCTAAAATAAGTTTACTCAATTGGTATGTGGCTTTTGTAAAATCAAACCTCTCCAAATATTAGTTTTGATGAAGACATTTTTAGAAGCAAATGATCATGGAAAAAGAATGGAAAAAGTCTCAAGGAAAAGACAAACTCTCATAATTAGATTGGTTGCAAAATTGAATGGCTCAAGTCATCAAATAAATAAAATGTCAAGGTATAATAACAATACCTCACAAATACTTAAGTTTTAGATGCTCAAAGTTCCTAACATGATTGCATGACATACACATTTGATTTCAATATGTTTCAAAGCAAAAATTACATTTTTCTTAATGTGCAATCGATTTGCACAAAGGTGCAATCTATTGCATACTGAATGAATTTCTTAAAAATGCTTCTGTTTGAGGTTGCAATCGATTTGCACAATGGTGCAATTGATTGCATGCTGAAAAATTTCATTTTTTAACTATGTGCAATCGATTTGCACAATGGTGCAATCGATTACATGCTGAAAAAAATTCACTTTTTAACTAAGTGCAATCGATTTGCATAATGGTGCAATCGATTGCTTACTGTAATTTTTTGAAATTTTATTCTGCTAGAGCCCGTGCAATCGATTTACATAAAGGTGCAATCGATTGCACCCTGCACGTTTTTGAAAAATCAGAATTCATGCATGCACCATTTCATGCACCCTTTCACTAAAACTTTGTCTCTAATCTTGGCACTTGTTCATGATTAAAATGAAGAGACTTATTATATTTTTAAAAGGTGTCATGAACATATAAATACTCAAAATTTCAAATTCATACCTCACCTCTTCCAATCAAAATTCATTCAAATTTCAAATATTCATATTCAAGTGTTTATACTTTCATACAAGATTTTCTGCATACTTTCACATAACATAAACCAGAAAATCTTGAGCAAACTATATCTATAAGTCATTGTGAATTATTGCTATTGGAAGGGAAGATCAAGTACATTGATAAATCGCTCAAAGTGATATTGTTTTACAATCTTACAAACTCAAAATCTCTTGTAAAAGTTCAAACATACTTGTTGTATCCTTGTTGTCCAGGATTATTGGAAGCAAGTTGTGCATTGAAGAGGATTGTTCTTCTTGCACTTAGTGTTGTTAGACCTTAAAGGTTTTAAGAACCTTTGGTCTCCCTATAGGTTAGATAGTAGGCTTCACAATTTGTGTGAATAGGCTGTACAATAATTCTAACTATAGTGAAATCTCTTGCATGTTGTAAGAGGACTGGAGTACTCTCGATCTGTGAGGGGAACCAAGATATATCCTTGTGTTCTTTACTTTTCAGCATTTACCGCTTTCATATATACCTTAACCAGAAAAGAAAGAATCCTCACATATTTCCATTCACCAAACCAAAATATTATTTCAAGTATTCATATAAAACCGATAATTTTTTTTAAACACCTAATTCACCCCCCTCTTAGGCGTATCTAATACTTACAGCTTTATTGTCGCTTAGTATATTATTTCATTTAGTACATATATGATAACAACTATATGTAATGTTAGTTATGTTATGCACGTTATATTATACTAGTATTATAGAAGGAATGAATGAATAGTAAAGGTCAAATGAGCTCAAATGCATAATGACTTTTGTCATGTGAATATATTACAAAGAGAGATCCAAGTGACTTATACATACATCTAGGTCCAAATGAATATGCAATGGGTTGTGACTCAAGACCAATAACCGAAAATATTGTGTATCTAATATCCCCTCGTAAGTTTGTGGTATACATTGTGAACCCCAAACTTAGACAAGTTTTCTATGAAAGATTTAACATTTAAAGGTTTTGTGAATATATGTCTGCAACTTTCTGAGATGAAGAAATAGGCAGAAGATGAAATAAATCAAGTTGAAGTTTTTCTCGAATTAGATGGCAGTCCAATTCAATGTGTTTAGTACACTCATGAATGAAGAATTAGAGTCAGTGTGACATGCGGAAGCATTGTCAGAATATAAGGGATAAGGTTCAAAGAGGGGAACCTATAACTCCTTCAAAACATTGGTTAGTCATTGAAGTTCGCAAATAGTAGATGTAATAGCGCGATATTCGGCCTATATGGAACTGTGTGATATAATGGACTGCTTCTTTGATTTCCATGAGATCAAATAGTCTCCCAAAAATATGTAGTAGCATGTTATAGATTTGTGGGTATTAGGACATGTTGCCCAGTCTGAGTTTGAAAAGGCTTTAAGCTGAATAGATGATGTAGAAGGGGGAAATCCATGAGCAGTTAGAATTTTTTGGACACCGTAGAATTCGAACAGCAGATTGGTGATGCAAATTAGTGGAATTACTCACGTGTTGGCTAAGTTATTGAGAAGGTAGATTAGTTGGTCAACAAGTTTGTGGCATGGCGTAGGATTGTTAAAGGTGTGCTTGTACTAGAGGGTAACCCTGTGTATCAGTTCATGGGAGTGATAGTAGGTTTGTGACCTAAGAGTCCAACAATTGATAAAATATCAAGAATGTATTTCCGCTAGCAAAGATTGATTCACAAACTTGTGTGTGCAACCTCCAGGCCAATAAAGTGCTTCAAATATCAAAGATCTTTAATATGAAAATGATGGTAGTGTTGTGTGCATCCAAGTGTTTTTGGCTATAAGTGCTTGTATTTCTGTATTCATAGCTTTGTTCCAGTGACAGTATTGGCTGACTTGCTTGAATGAAACAAGGAATAAAATGCAGGAGAAATATTCTTATAAAAAACATATTTGGAGATATCATGAGGAGTGTGACAATGAAAATAGTTACAAACAAAATCTTTTAAGTAGGAATGGGCATTCTTAGTTCTGCTTGATTGTCTAATGTTGGTGGTGGCTAACTAATGTTGATGTTCATGTGGATCAATAGATGATTCAGGGGGTGAGGGTTCAAGAGTATAATATTGAGGATAGGGAGGGGTTATGGAGTGTTGGAACTGATTTGTTGAGAATTGAGGTCAGTTGTTGGAGGATTGTTGGGGATTCAAGAATTGGTAAATGTGTGAATGTCAAATAAGAAGGGTATATTAGTATGGTCATGGTCATGGGTTTGTTCATATGGGTTAATGGGTTTGGTGTATAGGAAGATGGTTTTATGGAAAACACAATCTCTATAGATGAGAGTGGATCTAGCGTGAAGGTCAAATAAGATATATCTTTTAATGCCATTAGGGTAACCTAAGAAAATACATTTTGTGGCCTTGGGATCAAGTTTTTCTCTATTCCTAGTAATTGTAGTAGAATATGTTGGGCAACCAAAGATTTTAAGGTGTAGAAAATTGGGAGGTTCCTTAAAGAGGGGTCCATAGGGTGTGTTGTTATGGATGGTGGGGTTGCACAATTTGTTAATGAGATAGGTGGCATGGCATAAAGAGAATGACCAAGTACACTCAGGTAATTTGGCATGGTATAATAGGGATCTAGTGACATTGATGAGATGCCTATGTTTTCTCTCCACAACGGAGTTTTGTTGAGGAGTTTCTATGCAGCTTCTTTGATGTATGATACCTAAGGATGCATAATATGATGGCATAAGTAATTCACTACCATTGTCACTCCTAATGGTTTTGATTATAGCGGAGAATTGGGTTTGACAATATGCAACAAAATTAGAAATATGAGTCATAGTTTCATATTTATCGTGCATTAAAAAATTCTATGGATATCTTGTAAAATCATCTACAATAGTGAGGAAAATTTAAAACCATCGAGTTAAGGGACAACAATAAGACCCCCAGATATTCATATGTAACAAATCAAAACTAGCAAAAGTAATTGAAGTACTAGTAGAAAATGGTTGTCTACATTGTTTAGCTAAATGATAAGCATGACATAGTAAATTCTTATTATATTTGATATCAGTAAAAGGCTTAGACATGTGTTGCAATGCATCATCAGAGGGGTGACCTAATATGTGATGCCAAATATCAAATTTTCTAGAAGAAATGTCATTATTCATGCTATTATTATTATTATTATTATTATTATTATTATTATTATTATTATTATTATTATTATTATTATTATTATTATTATTATTACAATTAAGAGTGTAAACAAGATATGTGTGATTGTGCACATATTGGTGAATATGGTCTTTGTGCAATATGTAGTGATTCCTATGTTGAACCACTTTACCCTTTGTCCATGTAGACACATCCTAAATGTAACAGGAATTATGTGAGAAGGAGATGTTGTAGTGATAGTATATGTTATATAATACTAAACAAGGATCAAGGATTATAGTTCCTGAAAAAACTTCCATGATGTTGTTCCCATTATTAGGGAGTTGAATTTGTATAGGTTCAATAACTTTTATGTAAGAAAAACACCTGATGTAGGGGCATACATGGTCAGATGCCCCTGAGTCGAGAATCCGCGTAGAAGATAAGTTGAAATCAGTACCTTTGTTGAAGATACTTGATATAGTATGGGAAGAAGGAGCATTGTCATTATCTGAATGATGAACATCCTTCTTTGATTGTTGTAAAATAAGTAGAAGATGTTGGTAGTCTTCTTTTGAGATTACTCCATCTTTGTCTCCATTATTCGATGACTTAGATTTTGAATAGGGACTGTTGTTCTTGGTGTGACATCCAGTTGGGAAGTTGTGCTTGAAGGAACATGAATCGACCATGTATTTTGTTTTCTTGTTGTGCATGCATAGCATCAAGCCTTTGTTTTGAGGCCTTCCATTCCTGTGAATCGTGTTGGTGGAGTTTTTGGCATAAAGAACCATTTGTAGGGCGGAGGATGAAGATGGTGAGACAACTTCTTATTGTGCAATCAAAGAATAAGCACGGATGATGCTTAGAAGGGGATCAAGAAGTAGAATTTGAGTATGAATGTTGTGATAGTTATCGCTTAAACCCTTGAGAGACAAAGAAAAGTGTTGGTTTGAGGTTAGAGCTTCCTTGCTCCTTGGAGAATATGAAGAATTATGTTGGTGTTTCAGATTGCTGGGTGGAGAAGAATGAAGTTTTTTTTGTTTGCTATGGTGCAAAAAGTTTATGAGACATAATGGAAAGTGAATGAGACTTAATATTTTGATGATTGAACAAAATATTGTTAGAGTTTACATATTCAATTTTAGGAAAACCGAGAGAACACAATTGAGGTGACAACTGGGTTCAATTAAATAAAATAAAATATTAATCAAATTTCATGTCGGTTTTCTAGAAAATAGAGGGATAAGATGATTTATAAAATAAGGACACCTTTTTGGTTCTAAATAAAACATAAAATTGCATGAGGTGGAAATTGAAGCTCAAACCAAAAGCTATATTTTCTATTAGTTTTCTACAAAACTAAGGGATAAGATTTAATAATGTTAAGAATTAAAATAAAATGGCTCATTCCAGGTCATTTGACCTTGTTTTTTCATTGGCTGAGGTGAAATATTTATCAAGAAGTATATCATTTATAGTAGAAAATGAGGTAAAAAATATAACTTATGAGTTTCCTTACAGTGAGATATTTCTCATATGTAAAAAGTTAGATAGTGATTAAGTAAATTAAAAAACATTGTTTATGTCACTAAGTCAACTATTTCTTCTCTTGGAAAAGTAAATTAAAACATGTTAGAAGAAATAGAATATGTTAGAGAAAAATAAGTTCTTATAATTCAAAATTGTCATTCACCTTCTTCTTCTTCTTCTGGTGGAAAATCTAGCAAATCTATCAAGTGTGAAAATGCAATATTTTAGAAAATAAAATTGGAGATATAGATAACACACTTGATCAATTTACCAAAGGGAGAGATAACTTTAATATCATTTTAGAGAATAAAAGATAATATTTTTAGTAATATTTGTCATGCTTATAGGACATCTAATAATGTTACGCCTAAATGTAACTATTGTGGTAAAATAGTCATATTGCTTTATTCTGGTTTATTAGAAAATATGATGAAATTAAACTTGCTTCCTCTTCATATTACTTCTATGATTGTAGTTCAAATTAGACCCCTAGACATAACCTATATTCCACTAATGCAATAAGATCCAAAAATATTTAGACACCAAAGATCAAAAAGTTAAGTTATGATAAAGATGTGTCTGACAATTGAAAATGGTATTTTGATAGTCGATGTTTAAATAATGTGACTAAAGATATAAATATTATCTCTTAGTTTACTCATAAGAAAGAAGACTTCTTTTATTATGGTGGCAAAATAGGTGAAACGGTTGATTATGAGACTATTTGTAATAGTCTTAATCCTACATTTGAGTTGTTCTAATTGTTGAAACTTCATAATACAATTTACTTTATAATAAGTAAGTTGTGTGATAAAGGTAACAAAGTATCATCTAACTATTCTATATGCAAGGTATTTAAAACATTGAAATAAAATTCTTTTTCTTATTTTAGTAAAACCTTTTTGAAAGTATAAAAGTCCATGATTATAGAATAATCCATACCCATTACTTTTGATGAAACTAACTCATTTTGCAGTAGAGGTAGAACTATTTGTTTGTGAAAGTTTTCTAAGAAAAATCTCCCTAAAAGATAAAGTCAAAGATATTGAAAAACAAACCCCAAAAAAATGAACAACCTAAAAATATCATCATCTTGATAAATAACATAGGAATTGTCTCAAAAAGAGAAGACATCCTTAAACAAATGAACCAACATAAAGAAGGCTAGCAAATAGTTTATTTAGTGAATTGGTCTCAGAGCTGGATATTGCCACCCGTGGAGGAAAGTATTGTTTCAAGATATTTTAAAAAGAAATTACACAAGAGAATAACCCTATTGGATTAAGCAAATTTTTAGCACTGCACCAACACAACTCTTAGAAGGAAATTTTCACTCTTTTGGCATTAAGGCAACAATAATGAAAAATATTTTTTATTTTAGAATAAAAGAGAGTAGAAAGAATAGTAGAAAGTTTTCTATTTAGAAAACTAGTGTGAAATGAAATGAGGAAAAACCTCATTTATATAGGAAAAAAATTGGCTCAAAATAGAAACAATTTGTTGGCCTTTTAATGATTTAATCGATTAACCCTAGATGATAATAGACTACCAATCCAAATTAAGAAAGTTTGACTTTGATGTCACATAGTCGATTAATTGCTTATTTATTCAATTAAGAGGTCTAAAGTACCTTCCTAATTAATTAATCAAAATTGTAACCAATTAAATTCATGCTCGAAATGGTTTTAAGAGATTTTATCAACATAGAAAAGATTCTGAAAAGCATTGTGTGTGTAAATTGCCTTAGGACCTCACAACGACATTATCGCCTGATTCCTTCTGAGTGGGAAATAAGAGCAAGCAAATGATCAATCTTTAATGTAGTTATCATTAGGGGTACACATGGGTTGGTTCAACCCTCACAACCCAGTAAAACCAACAAAACAGAATGCATAAAGGTGGTATGTCAGATAATTGGGCAGACATGGGTTTAAAAAATGAAAAACACATTAAAAAAATCGGGTTTCGAGTAAAACTGGATCCAAGCCCAAATAACCCCTTGACCCACTAATCAAACTTTTATTATTATAATTTTAATGATTTTTAATAATATGAACTTAGTTGTTGCAATTTTAGTCGCTTGAACATTTACTATTTTATTGAACTATGACTTTAACTAATTTTGGACATTTTAGTCTTGGTTATTTTGATACTAATAAATATCTATTTTGGTCTCTTAACTATATCCGTGAGTTTAGTTTGGTCCCTTATCTTTTTTTTTGTGTCAAATTGGCTCTTTAAATTTTTAATATATGCATTTCAGCTTCTTCCGTCTACTCCGCTAATCAAAGTCTGTTAAATATCTACGTGACAGCTCTTGTGACAGACTTAACATTGAGAAAACTGACGCTAGAAATTATTTCTGAAAATTAATTATTATTGTTCATCTTTTTCCCCAAAATTTTCATAAACAAAACTTTTTTAGTTTATCTATTCAAATCCAACCTCAAAGTAATTTTATTTTTAAGAGTACCGAAAAAAATTAAATAGATTCAACCACTAAAATTAGGAGTTTATATCAAATTCTATACTTTGAGCGAGGGAGACAACTTGTTCCATTCTAAGCGATCTTCATCGCTTTCTTGTTATATGCCTCCAAGCACTTTTATTTTTGCATCTCGTACATGATAGATAATCTAATGCTAACATAAGGTATCACTAAGATAAAAGATATACGATTTGAAACCTACATTATCTAATCTACATTGTCACGATTCACAACTTTAAGTGAATGTTTTTGAATATGGAAATATGGAAAAAGAACAACAAAATAACAATATTTGTCTTAACCCCAGATGTTATCCAGTGTGTATGCGTAAAATGTTTGGAGTTTGGACAGAAAACAGAAATGTACACATCGTCCAGTCATGATACGCAAGGTTAAGAAACCATTCTTTGATTAAAAAGATTATTACAGAGAAAACAAAAGTCCTACTTTCTTACAAAATATGAAAAAGAAACCATTCTTTGATTAAAAAGATTATTACAGAGAAAACAAAAGTCCTACTTTCTTACAAAATATGAAAATACAAACTAGAATTTGTCCTTTTTGGATAAATTATTAACTAATTTTTAATTGTATTCGAGATAATATGGAAGATTATACAAAGGTGGGATTTTGATAGCAAAATCAACAAATTCAAAACGAGTTGGATTTGAGTTTGAAATTCTTCCAAAATTTGGTCATCTATTCAAATCCAACGTAAGATCTATTTTAGAAGGATTTTGAAAAGATTTTAGGTTTTTTTTTATGAGTTGGAGTTGAATAGATGAGCAATTTTTTTAAAGTTTTGTTTATGATAAAATTTAGGGAAGAAGATGAACAACAATAATTAATTTTCAGAAATAATTTTTAGCGTCAGTTTTTTTAAACTCTAAATCCGTCACAAGAGTTGACACGTAAATATTTAACAGACTTTGACTGACGGAATAGACGAAAGGGACTGATATGCATCTATTAAAAGTTAAATGACCAATTTGGCAGGAAAAAAAATAAAGAACTAAACTAAACCCGATGATATAGTTAAGGGATTGCCTACAATTTTATGTCATTCAACTTTAGTTTGTTGTTAGTATTTTATGATAATTTTTATTAGTTGATGTTATCATTTATTATTGTATGATTCTAAAAAATAGGAAAAATAGATTATCTAATTTTTTTAAGAAGATATAAATGTTGAATAATTTTTAGGAATAAATATGATAACTCGTCATTTAGTTATTTAATATTAATAAAATATAAAAAGTTATTTAGGCAACTCCTTACCCAATCCAACCCAACACAAAAGTTAGTGGGTTTGTCCAAACCGGCTCATTGGTTTAACAGGTGGTTATTTCACCTCACCCAAATTGGAGTGTCATATATGAATTGTGTATTAGGTTTGGCCAAACTCAACCCAAACATGTTGGAATATATAGCAAGTGTGAGTAAGTGGGAAAATAGTTCCATATTGGGTAGGAATGTGGAGACT
This sequence comes from Vicia sativa, assembly GCA_021764765.1. NCBI lineage: Eukaryota > Viridiplantae > Streptophyta > Magnoliopsida > Fabales > Fabaceae > Vicia > Vicia sativa. The sequence goes on along the minus strand of CM038792.1, from coordinate 131,789,226 downwards.
TAAGCATATATAAGTGGGAGAACCCACTCACCTATCACCTTAAGGTTTTAGGTGGACAAGTGGTGTGTCTCTCACAAGGGTGTTTGTTCCTCAACTTTATATCAATGCTCCTACTCTTAACTCCCTCTAACATGGTATCAGAGCCTGGTTCGAAAAAGGGACCAGCTTAATATCGACTGTTGCAAGGTGTCAACGGCGGTACAAGTGGGGGAGCATTGTGGACTCACACTTGAGGGGGAGTGTTGGAATATATAAAAAGTGTGAGTAAGTGGGGAAATAGTTCCACATTGGATAGGAATGTGGAGACTTAAGCATATATAAGTGGGAGAGCCCATTCACCTATCACCTTAAGGTTTTAGGTGGACAAGTGTTATGTCTCTCACAAGGGTGTTTATTCCTCAAAAGTGGAAGAAGAGCATTGATATATAGTGTAAGATTAGGAATATTTGTGAGAAATACACCACTTTGTCCCTAAAACCTTTGTCCCTAAAACCTTAAGGTGATAGGGGAGTGGGTTCTCCCACTTATATACCCTTAAGTCACCACATTATCTTTCAATGTGGGACTGTACACTTGACTTGTATTCCAACACTCCCTCCACATTATCTTTCAATGTGGGACTGTTTTCCCCACTACTCACACTTGACTTGTATTCCAACACTCCCCCTCAAGTATGAGTCCACAATGCTCCCCCTCAAACTTGCATGTGGGACGTTACCCACGACTATGTACAAGTTTGAGCCAACCAGACTTTAATACTAATTGTTGGGGAAGATTAGGAGCATTGATATATAGTGTAGGATTAGGAACATTTGTGAGAAACACACCACTTCTCCCTAAAACCTTAAGGTGATAGGTGAGTGGGTTCTTCCACTTATATATGCTTAAGTCTCCACATCCCTATCCAATGTGGGACTATTTCCCCACTACTCACACTTGACTTGTATTCCAACACTTACCAAGTTGCACTTCATTCCAGGTACATATAACACATGTATAACCATAGTTTTCCCTCCATTACACATTTGAAAAACTATGTTGTCAATACTTTCTGCTTGCAACGAACTATTATCAGCAACTCTTACCTTGCTCTTCTTCGACTCGTCGTAGTCTGCCAACTACTTCTTTCGACCAATCATGTGATTCGAGCAGCCTAAGTCGAGGAATCAGATCTTGGATTCGACATGGTTATCTGAAACTGCAGCTATAACCACCATACCACCTTTGAATCATCTGAATCTTGGCGTGCAAGGTTCGCTACTTCGTCCTTGCTTTTTGTCGATCCAATGTCTTTTTTGTACCAACAATTTTTGGCTACGTGACCCAACTTTTCACAGTTATAGCACTATACACCCTTTTTATCTTCTGAATTTTGTCGAAATAGTATTCCACAATTTATCGAACCCTTCAGATATCTCAGGATTCTTCTTGCATCCTTCATATGTGACACTCTTGGTTCACTCATATATTTGCTTACTAATCCGGTAGCGAAACCTATATTAGGTCGACTGTTGCATGAATACCTCAAAGATCCCACAATTTGCTTGAACAAAGTTACATAGACTTTTTCTTTCTCTCCATTCTTCTCCAACTTCACATTTGGTTCGATAGGCGAGGATGCAGGATTCGAATCATCCATTCTAAATCTCTTGAGTATCTCTTTGACATACTTCCTTTGATGTAGCACCATACCTTGCTTCGTTATTTGAAATTCCATGCTTAAGAAATAAGAGAATTTTCCCATATCCGACATTTTAAATTCCTTCGTCATCAGGTCTTTGAACTTCGACAAGTTCTTCAAGCTATTTCTAGTTACTAGCAAGTCATCAACATATAAACAGATGATTGTTATATCTTGTGCTACAACCTGAACATAGACACCATACTTTGATTTGCATTTGACAAATCCCAATTTGACTAAGTATGAGTCGATCTTCTTGTTCCATGCCCTAGGTGCCTGCTTGAGACTATAGATAGCTTTGTGCAACCTATATACTTTACTCGCTTCCGTCTGAATCACAAACCTAGGAGGTTGTGTGACATAAACTTCTTCTTTTAAAGGACCATTCAAAAATGTTGATTGCACGTCTAAATGAAATGTTGACCAACCTTGGTTGCATGCCAATGCCATTACTAGTCGAACAGTCTCCAATCTTGCTATTGGAGCAAATACTTCATAGTAGTCAAGTCCTTCTCTTTGAATAAACCCTCGAGCTACTAATCTTGCTTTATATCTTGCTATCGAACCATCAACATTGTGTTTCAACTTGAACACCCACTTCACTTTGATAACTTTTGTATGTGCTGGTAATTCGACTAACTCCCATGTGTTGTTTCTTTCGATTGCCTCTAGGGTTCTTGTTCCTCAACTTTATATCAATTCTCCTACCATTAACTCCCTCTAACATGGTATTAGAGCCTGGTGAGAGAGAGAGACCAACTTAGTATCGACCGTTGCAAGGTGTCAACGACAGTAAAAGTGGGGGAGCATTGTGGACTCACACTTGAGGGGGAGTGTTGGAATAATATAGCAAGTGTGAGTAAGTGAGGAAATAGTCCCACATTGGATAGGAATGTGGAGACTTAAGCATATATAAGTGGAATAACTCACTCACCTATCACCTTAAGGTTTTTGGTGGACAAGTGGCGTGTCTCTCACAAGGGTGCTTGTTACAACATCCTATAGAACATCCTGCAGAAGAAGTAGAAACAGACTCTAACTCTCATGACAAACAATCATGCTCCCACTAAATTGTTGCATAGAGCAAACAACACTTGGCTAGACTCAACAACATCTTTAAAGGTCAGTAATGATTTTTTTTAGGGTTGATACCTATTTTCACCCCTGACATATGGGGTGTATTTGAAAAATCCCCCTGCCAAAAAAAAAGTTCCAATTGTTACCTTGACAAATTTTAAAAGTTTCATTTTTTACCTTTAGGAGGCCACATCACCAAAAAGGCTGATGTGGCTTATTTTTTTGTTACATTTGTAAGTTTTTTTTTCCACGTCACAGAATTCCAATGCTAATGACCAGAATGCCCTTATCTTAATTTATCTTAAAATCCCAAAATATTTTGCAAAGGCTATGTTTCAATTCAGACCCTACGATTAGGGTTTGCTTTCTTCATCTTCATCCTTGCAAAGTGGTCGCAGCAACACAGCTTCATCTCAAGGAAATGGGTGTGTTTCATTTAGTGTTTCATCATGGGGAAAACGGAACAAAAGGGTAGCAACAGATAAGAGGTTCTGAAGGAAACAATGGGGTTTCGACAGAATGAAGCGAATAGAGTGGGTCACGGTGACGTCGAGTAGAAACAGGGGTGTTATGAGCGGGAAACAATGAATCACCGATGGCGTGAATGTCAGGTGAAGGCCGGTGGAGAAGAAAGAGGTGTCGCGGTTGAGGGTTATGTGAAGGAGCAACGATGGAAGGGATGACAAGGTTCTGGGTTGAGGGAGTTGCGGTTGGCAGAAGTAAGGTGAGAATGGAGGTGTGAAGAAGGATTGAGGTCACAGGGTTGAAGGAGTTGAGATGGATGTAGCAGGGAGTATGAAGGAAGTGTGGGGTTGTGGTTGGTGAGAGAGAACGAGACAGAGGGAGAGAAGCAGGGGTGACGATGGAGGTTATACGGCGGATTATGAAGGTTGCGGGTGGTGAGTATACGATGGAAGATGGGGGTTACGGCGAGGGTGATGGTTTTGACAGAAACATGGAATGGTGAGTTTACTGGGTGAGAGGAAAAGTGAGGCAGTGGTTGTTGTTTCGAGTTGAAACGGGGAAGGTGAGGAAATTGTGGTGGTGAAGGTTGTTAACGGCGTGGAACAGTGACAGAGGCTGTGAATGGAGGGTGTTGGAACGATGGAAACAGGGAGAGAAGATGAAGAAAGCAAACCCTAATCGTAGGGTCTGAATTGAAACATAGCCTTTGCAAAATATTTTGGGATTTTAAGATAAATTAAGATAAGGGCATTCTGGTCATTAGCATTGGAATTCTGTGACGTGGAAAAAAAAACTTACAAATGTAACAAAAAAATAAGCCACATCAGCCTTTTTGGTGATGTGGCCTCCTAAAGGTAAAAAATGAAACTTTTAAAATTTGTCAAGGTAACAATTGGAACTTCTTTTTTTTTGACAGGGGGATTTTTCAAATACACCCCATATGCCAGGGGTGAAAATAGGTATTAACCCTTTTTTTTACTAGGATGGGCTAGCAATCCAGGTGCGTATAAAGTAGCCCGAAATATTATTACTCTTCTTAGAATTAGGGGTGTTTGTGGTTCAGTTTGGATCAATTTTGAGGTAAAAACTCATCCGATCCAAAGATAAATTTATTCGTGATTTGGTTCAGTTTTGAATGGTTAATTAAAAAAATATGATATGATCCGATCCAATTTCATACAATTTAATTTGGATCGATTTTTGGATATTCAAATTACAAATAATATTTTTTATTAAATTATAAAAATATTAATAAATAATAAATTTGATATAATATATCTTTTATATATATATATATATATATATATATATATATATATATATATATATATATATATATATATATATATATATATATATATATATACAAAATAAAAACGATAAATTATCGTGAAAACAAATGAAATAGTAAAAATAAATAAATTAAATTAAATTAATGAATATTGTAAAAGATAAGTAACATCAAATAACAAATTAACACAAATGATATTAACAAATAATTAAATATGTATTAAAATATGTACATTTGTTTCGTTCGGTTTGAATCGGTTTTAAAAAATCAATCTAAAATTTAATTTGAACCGAATAATTTTTATAAAATAACATTCAAACAAATTTAATAATATTTAATATTTTTAAAGTTTTTGATTTTTTTATCAATTTGTAATTTTATTTGGATTGATTAGAATTTGAAGAACCATACTATTCAAAGGTTGGCTTTACTCCACAAACTAATTCACATGACAAAAGAGATTTTCTTAACGCAAATTTTTATGGATAAAAAATTTAGGCGTGAGATTCCCATTCACACACTCACTAACATGCCTTAGTTTGAGAGGACCAACTTTGTATTAATAGTCAAAACAACCTTACAAATATATCACTTTCAAGTTAACTAGTAGACACATAAAGTGTGGTCGGTTGGGATGTAATTGTAAGAGAGAAATTTGAGAGATGTTGGGGGAGAGATAGACAAGACAATGAGGTTTTCTTCCCTTTCTTTTCTCTTTTACTTGTGCGTGAAATAAAATATACTCTAAATGTCACAGGTTTAGTCTAGAGTACTTTTTCATTTTTTAAATATAAAAAGTTAAATGATTGATAAATAAATACATCTATTGATGATGAAAAATACTAAACTTGTATTTTAGAATGTTTGGATCGATTCACTACTCTCAACTCAAACATGCATATTACAGATAGAGATATACATGATCATTGAACTCATACCTAATAGACATTTAATTTATTTTTTTACGATGGATATAATAAGCGAAATTAGTACACCTTTATGATCAAACATCAGAGGCTATAGCATGATATTCTGTCTCCGGTCAATTTTCACCTAGGAATTGCAACCACTGTAAACTTTTCACATAAGACTGATGTAAATGATAAAACATAAAAACAACACAAGTATTTTGAAATAACCAAATTTAAAAAAAAAATAAAAAAATAATCAATTTTTAAAATTTTTTATGCAAATAACCAATTTTTAGGACAAAATTACACATAAGAGCCATCTGAGACGGCTCTTCCTCTTAAAATTAACACATAGGCGTCATCCCACATGGCTCCTACTCATCAATAAGCCATGCAGGATGGCGCCTCCTCCTCGTGGTTTACATGTAGGAGTCATCTCAGATGGCTCCTACATGTATTTTTTTTATAAATACACACCTATCCCTCCTTCATTTTTCACATTTTTTCAACTTCTCATCTCATATTCTCTCTTATATTCTCTCTTATTCTCTGTTACTCTTTTTTTTTCCTATCATGACATCTCCATACATCCATACCAGAGATGGATACGTTGTTTTCTCGGCCTCAAAACCTCCAATGAAAATGAAATTTTGGCACATATTTACCATGGCAAAACTGAAAAAAGAGTTGATGCGTTGGTTAGAGGGAGAAATAGAAGATGGTGATGAAATTAGAAGGATCTAGAGGAAGAGAACAACCATGAACTTTGCAACTGGTCAACCTCGAATTTGGTTGGAGGAAGTCAAAACTGAACTGACGTCGACGTTATTGCGATGATGTATGGTTCCGATGAGATTGTTTTGACGGTTGTAGTGTCTTAAATAATTTTTTGTGTTGTTGATGCGTCATTTTTTCATGTTGTTGTTTTAATCGTGTAGTTTTTAATTTTGTTGTCTGCGTATTGGTGTTTGTAATAAATGCTATTAATGGAAAGAAGAAGATTTGTTACAATATTAAAAGTGCAGATAAATGAAATATAAATTTTAGGATGTTGAGGTTGTAGCACGTTGGGGACAATTTTTTCGATTGTGTCCGGATTGACGACATAGACCACACTTTCTTTCTAGTTTATCAACGTCGTCCATTTCAGTTGTTATACGTTTGCTCTTGGGACGACCCTTTTTATTTCTCCGCATTTGACTATTATGCCAAACTACTTCCCCTTCGTACGCAGGCTAATAATCTGCTTTTGCTACTGGTTTGAAGGCATTGTTGTATACGTTGAGCAAGGTCTGAGACTTGTAAATTGGAGAAAGAAGTACTAGTGCATCTTGATGAACATGTGCACATGCCGCAATGACATGAGAGCAGGGCATTCAAAAGGCCGAAATTTTCCACATCGCACCAAGGATGGTAGTTTAACCTGTACTTTGTCTAGCAAACCTCATTGTGGTCGATTGTCTCTTTGACAATGAAGTTATGGTTATGTCGGTTGAATCTTGTAACAAGATGAGTGCTAGCTTTGGCACTTTAGGCCTTAATAAATTTTAGGCAACTTTCACTCCACACTTGTCCGAATTGTACCACCGCGTTCCACTTTTCACCTCTCTCTGCAAACAAGGAGGTCATTCTAAAATATGTTGTACTAACCAAAGCAGTTATTGGGAGTGCTCTTATGCCTTTGAAGACGCCGTTCATTGATTCGACTAGATTTGTTGTCATGTGGCCCCAACGTACTCCATTGTCGTATGACCGTGTCCACTTTTCCACCTGCAGATTATCAACCCACGCACCTGCATCTGGGTTTTCCAATCTGATCTGACTGCGATAATATGTAAAACTTGGTTGTGTTAGCGTGTATGCATTCATAATCAAGACGCTTATCTTTGATCTCGCGCATGAAATTTTGAACGATATGTCTTGCGAATAAACATGTGTGAGCGGTGGGTCGTGCCAACCGTTGGCGGGATTGTTATACGCACTATGAATTGAGGTATGCGCCGAATTAGACAAAGATCACGTTGTGGTGCTACGTGTGTTCAAGATTCTTTAGGAAGAAACTCCAAGCTACTTCTGCCTCAAGAGCATAGGCAATTGGGAACACGTTATTGTTGCCATCCGTACCACCATCGATGGTGCCCTTGTATTTCCGTACAACCATGTTCCGTCTATCTGTATGATAGGTTTGCAGTGTGCAAACCCAGTGATGCAAGGTTGAAAAGCCCAGAAAAGTCTATTGAATATACCATGTCCGCTGACACAGGTACCACCGTCTTGGGAAAACGCCGACGTCGTCTCCGTAAACTATTCCAGGAGCATACGTTCGCAGTGCATTCATGTAGCGAGGTAACTCTTTGTACGAACCCTCCCAGTTTTCGTAGATTTGCTCGATAGCCTTTTCTTTTGCTAACCAGGCCTTTCTATACGAGGGGGTATAGTTGTATGTTGTAGTGATGTGGGATATTATTGTTTTCACCTTCAATGAAGGATCGCAACTAACAAGAGGTAAGATTTCTTGACCAATGAGATCGTAACTCAATTTCCGGTGATCCTGTGATTGTGTGGAATTAACACAAGTGTGTTCCGTCATAGAACCTATCACCCAGGAATCACTACGCAATATATACGATGCAGTTAGATGGAAGTTACACTCAGGGTGGGTACAAATGATTATGTATCTCTCTGCTGCTGTTCGATCCACATGAAAGTCATAATTGTTTATCATATGGAACTTTTTTATTGCTCGCACGCAATCTTCTTTTCAACGAAATTTGTCTTTGACTTTTAAATTTGCATCTGGCTGCACTTCAGGGTTGTAGAATATATCAGATGAAGGGTCATCTGTGCACATATTGAGGGTGGTCATGTACGGAGGTGGTGTGAAGATCTGATGTGGAGGCAGTTGGCGTTCTTCCTCGGCCTCTGATTCTTCATTTACCATGATGTTGAACTGCGTCTCCTCTACTTCCTCTTCTTCATCAGCAACATCCACCTCAGCTTGTTCCTCCTCCATAGGATCAACTCTCTCCGTGTCTTGGAACACAACGTACAACTGAATCGAGTCGTACCCAGAATATTCATGATTACAAAACATATTTTGCAGATCTTCATCGTCTTCAACGGCTACCTGGTAAAATGTTACTTGGTTCTCACCAGTAAAAACAGGATGTTGGTAGAAAATGTGTGACGTCGGACCTCGACGAAGTTTGGTCTCGAGTCTTTTTTTGAAATACGAAAAATTCGCATTGCTATTTAGACAAAATTGGATATTTTCAGTGTTTCTGAATAAAAAACCGACTACCTCACTGTTGTACGTCTCACCATTGATATTTACAGTGATAATATATTGTGGCACATATGACATTTTTTCTGGGTTTGAGTGTTTGAAATTTGGGTTTTTGATTTGAATGTGTGAGATGTTTGGGTGTCTAAAAGTGTTTGATTGTGTGGGATAATTATAGATGGGAAAAGATAATCACATGCAGTCTAGGGTGGCAGCTAGGGGACATGCCTATTTATGACTAGGTCTGTAAAAAGCCAAGTTGAATGGCTCCTGAGTGTAAAAATACAAGGGAGGCGCCATCTCCTTTGGATTTTTACAGGCCTAGTTATAAATAGGTCTGCCACCTAGCTGACACACTAGCCTGCATGCATGCAACCTGCCACCTAGCTGAACCTAGCTGCCACCTAGCTTGTCACAAGCCATCTAGGATGGCGCCTTAGTTCAAAAATAAAGGGGAGGCGCCATCCCACTTGGCTCCTCCTTGACAAGTGGCATGCATGCATGCAAGACCCCAACCACCTCATTTATTCCTCTCTTCTTGAATCACCTATAAATATGGCTTCTCATTTGTGTTTTTTCCATCACCACTCTTCACTCTACCTCTATCTCTAATACAATTCTCTCATTCTCAAATCATCAGTAGAAATTTCAATCATGAGTCTCTTGACGTTAGGAGAATCTCACCGAGGAACAAGGGCAAACATTGCAACCTATGTAAGTTTTCTTACATTCTTTTGTTTACATTCTTTTTCTTACATTCTTTTTTTATTATATTTTAAATATTATTTACACTTTCTTACACAATTTATTTTCACATTATCTATAGGACACGAAAAAATTTAGATGTCGCTCACATCATTATGTTGTTCCCGATCCGTTCATCATTCCATACCTTGAACATGCCGGTTTTGGAGAGGTTATTAAAATCTCCAACTACACAATCGATTCAAAGTTCATTCTTGCATTGTGCGAAAGGTGGAGACCCGAGACACATACATTTCATCTGCCTATAGGTGAATGTACCGTCACACTAGAGGATGTATACATGTTGATGGGTCTTCCTATCAATGGTAAGGCGGTGAATGGTCCAGTCCAACAACCAAACAATCTATGCGAGGAGTTGTTGGGTAGAGATATGGTCGAAGGTCCTAGTGCAAGAGGCCAAGGTATATTTCTATCCACTCTTAAAGAGTATTATTATTCCCTTTTTTTGGATGAAAACTCCACCGAGGAACAAAAAATTATAAAAACTAGAAACTATATAATGTTAATGTTTGGTAGTTTTTTATTCCCCGAAAGTACGGGGAATAGTGTAAATTTTATGTATTTGAGCTTACTTCGAGACGTCAATAAGATATGAAGATATAGTTGGGGTTCCGCTGTTCTTGCCCAGCTATACAGTTCGTTGTGTAAAAACTGTATGAAAGACACATCAACTTTCAATGGATGTGCTTTCTTACTTCAAACATGGGGTTGGTGGAGAATGCAATCACTTAATCCCGTCAACGACTTACCGTTCAGTTTTCCATACGCAATAAAGTAAGTACATTGCTTATTTATTAAAATATTTATATCTTTCATATATATAAAATCCTAATATATTAAATGTTAATTCATTTAGGTTTAGCGTAGTGGGCATGGATTACGGAAAGAATCTGAGACACAATGTTCTCCTATATCGTAATCTAATAGACCACCTTGGAGCAACTGATGTACGTAATTTCGATTAACTCCAAATTATTTTAACTTTAACGTATATTATTTTTATCATTATTATTAATCTCCATTATTTTTATCAACAGTTTACATGGAGACCATACTTGGGTTTGGACCATGTACCAAATGATGAAGATGCAGATTTGATAAAGGCAATCATACGATTTAACATTGTGGAAATGCACCACAATGACCGTGTGAAGATGCGGTTTGGTATGTTCCAAGACATACCCCGCGATCCGATATGCTTGGATCCTTGGCATCTAAAAGGGTCGATGCCCAATGGGACTTAATAATTGGAGAAATTTTGCCAGGGAGTATTGTAGGATGTGGAAAAATCGAGCGGACCATATCTTACAATGTCCGTTTACGAAGATGACGAGATTATGCAACACTCGTCAATATATTGCTTGGTACCGGTCATCCAAATCCAAATGCATGTTTCAACCCGCTATTTGGTCGACCGTCGCATGGGGCAACCTCCAGTCACAACAACGAAGACAACGCCGCCACAACCACAACAACTACCCAACAACAACAACTACAACAACACTACCAACAACCACCCCAACAACACTACCAACAACCACCAACAACACTACTAACAACCATCAACTTCCCTCGACCCGATGACACGAACCACCAACACTCAATCCCAACCAACCTCATCACCACCCACCCAATACATATATGCCACACACCCATTTCAATACACGAACAAAGAGCATATGTCCAACCCCTATATGGGTCCATCAACATCTCACCTCTTGACCACCTTCGAGGAATATTCCCCAACCCAATATTCCACCAACCATCGTCGTACAAACCCCCACATTCATATGGGTACGAGACTCCTAACACCCAATTTCCTTTTTAGCCCACTCATTCACAATCCACATATACGGATGAGGACTACTATAGTCCCCAAATGGAACCTAACCCCCAACCACAACAACCAAGCTATGAGAACATGAGGACACGTTTATACGAAACTGGTGCAACAAGCAATGTAAATCTTGAGGCATTCATGGATCCTGATCTCATTCACTACGAGCAACCATTAACCCATGATCAGGTCCCATCGACCCAACAACAGCCGGATCCAGAACCTCGCATCAGACGAGTTAGGAGAGGACGCGCATGTGGAACCGGTGGTCATCTACGAGTCCCGGGTCGCCGGGAATAAACTTATGTAATCGCTTTTCCTTGTAATGAAAATTTATAATACAAGATTTATTTCACAACATTGTCATGCACTTTAATTTAAATTGAAATTTATTTTTTTATTTTTAAAAAATACACCTAGGCGCCATCTCAGATGACTTTTCCCATGTGTTTTACACATAGAAGCCATCTGAGATGGCTTTTAGGGCAAAATTTAAAGAGGAGGCGCCATCCTGGCTGGCTCCTGCTTGTAAAAATCAATGCAGGAGCCAACTCAGATGGCTCCTGCTTGTATTTTACACCTGAAAGTTGGTTATTTGCGTAAATTTTTTCAAAAGTTAGTTATTTTTGTATTTTTTTTTAACTTGGTTATTCCAAAAGAAAATTCCAAGTATTTCACTTTTGTTAATTTCACTTGTTGAATGGAGACGGATAAAGGTTCATGAAAGTTTGAAATTTATCTCTCATTTTAATTTCTTGTTATTTAAAATTTTCTTATTATGACTTTTTTTGCACAAAAAATAACAAAACACAGCAACCCAAAAATTGAACAGAAAAGTCTAGCGAAACCGATAAAATCAGAGTCTGTACTGGTTGTGAAGTGTCTTGCGGATCTGTTACAAGATTGAGATAAACTCACGATTTGAATCCGCTTTGTGTGTTATGGTATAGATCTAGTTTTGGAAGAAACAATAGAAAGAGATTTTTCGATTTAATGATTGTGAGGGAGTGAAGATGAAGATCAGTTTTTTTGTTGTTTCACAACTGAACCATGGTGAAAGCTTATTGTTGTTGGGGGCAAAGTTTTAGGGTTTGAGGGAAAAGAGGGAGAAGAGAGTCTACGGGAGAGAGAGGGGAAAGACAATGTAACGAGAAATATAAGGTGTCTCAAATGAGTGTAAGGTTGGATGAGAGGGAAAAATGTCTTTTAATTTGGACCAATAAAAATTGAATACTCGGGACTTGTTTATTGAAAATGGTTGCTATTTTGTTAGTTACGAAGTTGTGTTTTGGCATGTGTAAATATTTTTTTAGCAAAGGGTATAATAGTTATATTGGTCAATCTTTTAATATTAGTCTATATAATTGAAGGTAAAGTTGAAATTGTTTACAAATTTACAATCATAACAATCTAAAATATCATATGTTTGTAAATTTCCTAAAGTTCTAATAGATTCCATGTACTTTAATTTTTAGAAGCATATATATTTCCTTGACAAGAATGCCATAATTAAAAACTAGAAGACAATGAATTCAAACGAAAAGAATCTATAAATCAGTAATGGAAATAGAATTTAAGGTTGCAGTATTTGAGACTTTCCACTCATCCAAAACATAAAGTCCCCCATATCTATGGTCTGTCCCAATCAACTTCCAAAATATAAATTTTGCACACAACAAAAAATGGAAGAAAATGTAACAAAATAATTAGAATCACACAATTGACTAACATAAGCAATAATCATAAAACAATAATCATAATAATCATAATTTTTCTTTCAATTTTTTTTTATTACATAACTCCAATAATCATAATTTCATACTATGAGTTAAGCACTAATAGATTAAAGAGAAACATCTTTTTTAGTGGCCATTACTATTTTTCTAAGAATTTAAAATTCAAACTCAAAACCAAAAGAACTTCTATCAAATTTTTTTGTACGGAGATAAAAGAAGTAAAATCATACACAAAATTGATGAGACTAATCAATTGAATGAGTAAGGAAATAAATAGTAATAATAAAGTATACCATGTTAACAAAAGAGAAAAGATTATAGAGTTTCCATTAGAATGACAAAAGTATATAGAATAAAGATTACAATAGACTAAATACTAAATAAAGAAACTGTCCTTACTAATATATAATAGTATATAATAATATAATGATAATATTATTTAATAATGGATAGTAGAGATGTTCATTGGTTGGGAAAATCCGAGTTAAATTGAAATAAAAGAACATCTTATTTGAGTTTTATTTTAGTTTTGATAAGAATCAAACCAAACCAATAAAACTTAATGTTAACTAGTTTGCGCAACAAATTTTCAAAATTATATCTGCGAGTCCGTCTACTCAAATCAACAATAATTAATTTGCATCATTCATATTATTATTATCATGAAAATTAGTACAAGGTATTAACTTTAAATAGAAAAAAAGAAACTCTCTATATGTTGTTCAGAAACTATTTGGAGGAACGAATTTTTTTAGAGATTTTATATTATTTTTAAAACAAGTCTATACAAATTCATTTTTTAAAATATCTCTGCAGATTTGTTTTAATGTATCCGATCAATGCAATTCAAATCAATATGTTGTTTTTCAGTTTGGTTTGATTTGACTTTTATAGCAAAAATATGCAAATCCAATCTAAGCAAATTCATATATTTTTGATCAATTTAGACATCAATTTCTCTCAAAACCAAACCAAATTGACCTATGAACACCCTTAGAAGAGAGAGTAGGGGTGTAATCGATTTATTGGAACGATTTTTGGTCCAAAAATGGTCTGAACTAATGATATCTCCGCCAGTCTAGTCCGGTTCAGTTTTTTTAACATTTTTTAAAAATGAAACCAAATCAAATTAATCTATTTGGTTCAGTTTGATTTGGAACGGTTGATTGATTTACAATATTTTTTTCAAACATTATATTCATCAGTGTAATTTTTAAAATAATATATTTCTTGTAATTTTTCTATGCTCTATTTTTTCAAACAAATTACAAGTTGCTCTTAATCCATGAAACTTTGACATAATTTTCATGGCATAATGAAATAAGTTCACTATAAAATATAAAATTTGACACTTGGCATCATAAGGTTGGAAAGAAACTTGAAAGCTTAATAAATAGAACACAACAAAATACACACCAATTAACATGTTTAACACCTCAAACATACATCAAAGCTATTTTGTAACAAGACTAGAAGAATTTTTGTTGAAGAAGAAGAAATAAAAAAGGTAAAATGAAAATTAACGAAGAGAACTTGAACATGAAGAAGACGACCATAACATATCAAAAAGATGGTCATAGAGTAACAGTTGTGGCGGACAACAAGAGCAGCAGTTTAGCGAATACAATTTTTTATGACTTATGGTTTTTACTTTGTATGTTTTGGAGTTAGATTTTAGATATGTGTTTTGTAAAAAGTAAAGAAGTGTAAGCAAAGATACAGAATGACTAGAACGATATAAAATTTGAGCTTAATGATGGATGAAATAAAATATTTAGAGCATAATTATTTGTTGGTCCAGTTCATCAATTTGGTGGTTCCTGAAACTAAAACCAATTACTGAATCAAACTACATTGATTTTCATTAGTTTGATTCAGTTTTAAAATCGAACAAAAAACAATCAATTTCATTTCAATTTGATTTAGTTTAAATTGTCAAATTAATTAATTTTTATGATTCAATTACGGCCATAAAAGAGAGGCTACTTAAGTCGGAAAAAAAATAAAAAATTCTCATAAGTCCCAGAACTCTTATAAATGAAGAAAAACAAGTTTTTAAATGTAATATAAGCTAATTAATTCAAATTAAATCAGAAATATAAATATGTTAAATTAATTAATAGTTAAAGTTATTATTTTAAATTATTTGAATTAATAATTGATGAGATTTTTTTAATGGAACAATGAGAGTAATTTAATTAACTAAGTGAAATAATATATAATTTAATAAATTATTTTATTATTTTATTATTTTATTTAAATTAAAATTATAAAAGTGTTTCTTAAAAAATATGGTTAGAAGTAACTCATTCATACAAAAATCAATTTATAGAATAAAGATTACATTTACTTCAATTGCTTTTTTTTTTTTCTTTCTTAAATCAAACAATATATAAAATCTCTACATCTCTTATATCTTACTCATCTAAAGTCTAAACTCTAAATTAGTCAGCACACTACTTACTATCTAAAGAAGCACTAAAATCCTCTATTCTTTTCCATTACTATCACATTTATTAGACAAAGATTCTGCAACTTATAATTAATATAATCTATTATCTATTATAAATATATAAAACGTAAAATACTTGGTAATTCCAAATTAGTTCCTCTAATTATATGGTTAATTTAATACGATGTCAAGGATATACACGACTAATTACGTTTTGCTGCAATTACATGTATTTGATCATAAATGCAACTGATGTGTCATGCCAACAATTTTTGTTACTTTTTATTATTTTTTAATTCCATACTATTAAGTATCACCACTAATTATGTGGGTCTTTATATTTATTAATTACAGAATCCATTCATCATAAATGTATATACAAAATATTCACGGTACATGTATGAAACGTGAAAAGGCACATTAATATGAAAAAATACACAACTTCCCATTTAAATTACCACTTCCCAACTTTTTATCTTTTACTTTTCCTCTAAAATATAAATATATGCTTCACTCCATTTCAAACCCTAAACATCTCATCTTCTAAAATTCAAGTAGACACCACCCATCTAAACCGATCTCTACCAATTTGAACCAGATTACTGTTTTTTTGTGTAATTTCGATTGCTAACATGTGTTTGAATATTGGTAGAGTTTCAGGTGTGTCATTCGTTAGGTGGAGGAACGTGATCTGGAATGAGAACATTGTTGATATCCAAGAGCATTTAGTAGTGGTCGAATAAACAGAAGAAATGAAGAAACAAGAAACATAACAGGTATTCACAGGTTTTTTTACTGGCAGTGCCAATGGACGTTGGTTTATGGCATTAATCAACAAAATATATATATATATATATATATATATATATATATATATATATATATATATATATATATATATATATATATATATATATATATATATATATATTCCATGTAAGACGATATACTGCCGATTATATTAAACATATCTTTATTAAAGATATACCTGCAGGTTTTCTATTATAAATATAATAAAGTAGTGTACATGCAAAAATACTTAATAATCCAAGGTAATTATCCTAATTAATCAAGATTACTACCCTTGATGGTATTTTCAAATTTTGCATTGTTCCCACGTACACATTATCTAAATTGCAACATTGGAACCCTGAAAAATAAAGCATGTGTTTCCCTCTACCATGATTGCGCCGTCCTTGGTTTTGTTGTTCTTAAATAACAACTTTCAACATGATCATCTTACCAACCAATATCTTCCATCTTACTCTCTATCCAAATAGCAATCTCGTCTTCCATAAATCTCAGTTCACCCCTAAGTATGTTTGATACATATGTGATTTTTTCGTTTTGTATGTTATTCATTTGAAGTAACTTATTTTCTACCCTCTGCAGATTAAAAAATGAGTCGAAAGATGGATTATTTTAAGGACATCAGCGACATCAAGGAGATATGGAGATTGGTTGTTTGAATAGTTGATGCATGGATCATTGTTAATAGTAATGGGATAGAGCATCTGGAGATGGTTATAATGAATGCATTGGTATATATTTTCTTACATTAATTTGTTATCATTTTCGTTTCATTAGAATTTACATATTAATAAAGCTTATTCATCTGTAATGTTTTTCAGGGTGACATGATTCAAGTTCTCATTCGTGCCAACCATACACCTAAATGGAAAGACCGAATCCATGAGGACATAATCTGCATAATTAACAACGGCAGTGTTTATGACAATGATTTTCAATGGAAGCTTTGTGATCATTCCAAGAAATTTGTTTTCCTTGGTGGTACCACGTTGAAAGTTGTTGATGTTGAAAACATTCCTCCCAAAAAGTTATATTTCAAAGATTTTGGTGATGTTCTTGCAGGGAATTGTGTACTTAATAGACTTGAAGGTATGATTTATTGACATGATAAATTTATTTGGTTTAATGATTTTAATACCAAAAAGTTTTATTTCAAAGATTTTGGTGATGTTCTTGCAGGGAATTGTGTACTTAATAGACTTGAAGGTATGATTTATTGACATGATAAATTTATTTGGTTTAATGATTTTAATACCACACACTGCTAAAGACTATTTTCTTAATGATGTAGACATTATTGGTGTTGTTCATGAGATCAGCAATTTCCAAACTAACACACCAGGGAAGAAGAGTTTTGTCTCTCTGAATCTCAAAGACTTCAGGTAATATGTGACCCCTTTACATGTTTTGTTATATTTTTGTTAAAGTATGTCGCAATATGGTACTCAAAATATATAAATTTTTTGATTACTACAATGATGAAAAGAACAATGGTGCTATAGTAATAATTCTCACTCATGCAATGATCAAAGACTCACAAGGTTTGTGTTCCTTACTTTTTGCCAAGTAAACTTTATAAATTGTAGAGTATCATTGTTTATTTGATTTTGTTCTGTTGTCGCTTTTCAGTTTCAAATGGACGGTCAGGTTCTAAGTTGCTAATTAATGAGGACATCCCAGAAATTATAGAATATTTGTCTAAGTAATATGTTAAAATCATTGTGACACTCTGCCTTATTTTTCCTCATTTCTTATTCAAGTTTTCTTAAGTTAATATATCAATAATTTTGTAGGTTATCTGCTAATGAGCAGAATGAAAAACCAACTCAATCTTCAAAGTCTATATCTCTTTGGTTTGGATCATCACAGGTCACTACAGTTGAGAAGTTTGTTAATAAGGCCAAGTGTATGCCTTTAAGTGAGCTATGCAAACTCAAAAAGGTATGAGCATAGATGTCTTTCATAAATTAACAATCATTAGCAAAAATATATTGACATCTCTTATATATTTTAATTTTTGATTTAGGAACTACTATGTGTCACAATAGCAACTACACTGAAGTTTTCTGTATCAAAACATGGTTGGTTCTATTATGGATGTACAAAATTTACTTTGAAGGCATCTGATATAAACAATGCATATCATTGTTCATGTGGAGAAAATGTTCAAAAAGCAATACCAAGGTTGATTATGATATTCTTAATCTTAATTATTAAGCCATCTAAAATATTTTGAGACGAGTTCTTTATTGTATTCGATTTTTTATATATATATATATATATATATATATATATATATATATATATATATATATATATATATATATATATATATATATAAACGATGGTGATTAAAATTTCGTTTTGTCTTTTGGGATGCTGATTGTGCTAAGATTATTGGGAAGTCTGCTGAAAACACATATAACATAATGCTGCAGGTATTGAGAATTACTTTCCCATTTTCATTTGTTCTCAGTGAATAATGATTTTTGTATAATTTAAATTTTCCATTATTAGGAGGGTGAAGATGATCCCATGGTATATCCTGATGAGCTTGACTTGCTATTGGGTAAGAAGATGGCTTTCAGAGTAAAGGTTCATCCATCATTTCAACAAGGTTTTGTGTGGAAGCTTTCTTATGATAAATATTTTGTCAACCAGATTGAAAATGATTTCATTCTTGATGAGGTATAAATTTGTGCATAATATATACATTAATCTTAACATATCATCTCATGTAAATATAAACTTTACACCAAGTGTATTATGTCCTGTATATGTTTTCCAAATAGTTTGTTAATGTTAAGTTGCAATATGTAGGTTGGCATTCTACCTTTAACGCAAAATGCAATACAAAATCCTGTCGAAACATCAGCGGTTAGTTGATTCTTATTTACACATTCAGTAAATAGATCATATAACATCACAAAATAGACTAATTATGTTTTGTTGTCTTTGAAGCAATCATTATCTGCGTTTGGGGAAACGATCCTGATACAAACTGTTGACATACCCCAGCCAAAGAAGTCTCTGTCAGTAATAGTGTTGAAGATGTTGACTGTGAAATTTATGGAGCTACACAATTTTCGGGTACCAAACTGTTAAAGAAAGTGAAGATTGAACCATATTCTTGAGTTGGCTATTATATAATTAGTAGTTTTTCTATTTTGTTGTTGTTGTTTTTGTTGTTGTTGTTGTTGTTGTTGTTTTCTTAGTTTCGTTTATGTATCAAACATGTTTGTTTTCTTATTAAAAGAAGATTGAAATGTAGCTACATCTTTATGTTGGATAATTTTTCAGTAGCTTGCTATTAATTAGATTTTATTTTGTTATCACTACATAATAAGTATACCATTGTCTTATTTCTTTCACTGTCTTAAAAGGTTTCCATATTTTCCAATGTTATGTTAACTACTTAATTTCATAATGCACAAATAACTAATATATATATATATATATATATATATATATATATATATATATATATATATATATATATATATATATATATAAGCAATTATACAATCAGAAACTAGGCCTTTATAGTTATAAAAAATTTCATCAATTATACTAGTAATTATAACCGTATTTACAGCTTTCTAACCAATGAACTTTGAATGCAGTTAATCAAATACATTTTAATCTACATATCTGGTGCGTTAAAGAATCATTGGATGATGGATTTCATGCATGTTGTGGATATTAATTTCTTTTACTGATACCAAAAACCATGATTACTTCTGCATTATTAGTTGCATTAATAATACCACAATTTTCCACAAGAATATCAAATAATTAAGCAGACGTTTAATTATTATTAGCATTGATAACTTCAACATTTAAATGTCAATAATACTTTTAATGCAAGTATACATCATTAATAAGATTGTTGTAAATTTTTTTGGAGGGAATTTTGTAATGTTATATAGCATGTTGCCTCCAAATGAAACATTCATGTTATGTAAACATATATTGTTGTGTAGCCAATAGATAACAGTAAGTCTACTGAAAATGATTTTTTTCATAAACAAATTATAAAGAAGAGAGCAGTAAATGCCAGAAACAATAGAAAGGCTATACTTGAGCAAAAAAGAGCAAAGAGATTGAGGTTAATGCATAAAGAGAATTATTATCATCCACATGCAAATACTTGGGAACATGGTCCACGAATCTGAATTCCACTGTCCATAATTTCTCCAAATATCTCAACTTCCATAAGACATGAAGTAAATTCCACTCAGAAAACTCAGCCTAAGCCAGTGCTTAGTACTTTGCCAAATACCAGAAATACTGTCAAAACAAAACCAGTGTCAAGAGCTAATATTAGCAAGGTAGGAGTGAATATGTCAAGGAGATTTGATAGTGTTTTTTGTGAAAGAGCATCTACGTCTTTGAACCCACAATCACATTAAGATTCCCAAGAGAACCAACTTTTTCAAGATGATAGTGAGGACGATGCTACGAATTCAAATTATGAAGGTATGATATTGTGGTCAAGGCTTTTGATATCGTTCCTATATTCCTTAATATTCTATTTTGTTAACTTATAATAACTCTATTAGTAGGTTATAGTTCAGATACTCCATCTGTTATGCAAGAGGATGATTCTGAATATGAAGATGTCCATATAGATGCTCATTCTTCAGGTACATGTTATATTCATATAACAGTCTCTAAAATCATTATCATTAATACTTATGTCTTATTATTTTCGGTTTCAATTTAGAAGATTATTATGATATAGGATATCCAATAATTGAGTGTCAATATTATGGTGCAAATATGTGGTATCAAGAAAGGAAGATTAAGTCACGACATAGTGCTAATCCAAAATTTTCTATGTGTTGTGGTGAAGAGAAGGTTCAAATTCCTTTGTTAAAAAAACCTCCACCTACATTGCAAAATTTATTGTTGGATCAAGACTCAAGTGAATCAAAATATTTTCAACAACAAATATGTCTTTACAACATGATGTTCGCATTTACGTCTCCAGGAGCTAAAATGGACAATAGATTTAACAACGGCAGAGGACCGCCAATTTATCGAATTTAGGGTCAATCGTGTCATCGTATTGGAAGCATGATACCATTGCCAGGTGAAAACCTCGTTTTGCACAACTATATATATATATATATATATATATATATTTGATACAGAACATGAGATTCAAAACAGAGTTGATGGTATCAGGTATGTTCCATTTTGTAGAATATAATAATACTTATCTTAATTTTACATCATTAATATAAGTTCTATATTAAATAATTTTACATTATAGGACAAAGAACGAATTTAATGTTAGTACGGTTACAAAAATGTCTGACATGTTACATCAACATAATGTTCATGCCCAGTCTTTTAGAATGGCAAGGGATATACTTTCTGAAGAAAATGTTACCGACTTGAAACTACGTTTAATTTCTGAGCGAAATACGGATGGAAGGATATATAACCAACAAAATATTTCTGAAGTTGTCGCTCTCATTGTTAGAGATGTTGATACTGCAGAGAAGAAAGATATTATAATTCAAAAACAATGTGGAGAATTTCAAAGAATAAATGAGTATCATACATCACATTTGGGATTTCAATATCCACTTCTTTTCCCTTATGGTGAGGATGGTTACAGGCCTAACGTAAGGCATCGAAACAGAGATTCTAAACGTGTTACTAACTTTAACCCAACAAATTCAAATGCTGTCCCTGGAGATGTTCTATGGTAACAAGCAACTAAACATAATAGACTCACCATTAGAGACTGGTTCGCCTTTAGGATCCAATCAAGAAAAAAAACAAAGCACAGACAATTCTCAGATCATGCAGGCTATTTCAACAATTTTTAGTTGATGGTTACACCATGATGGAATCAAAAAGACTTAGATGGCTCAGTAAGAATCAATCAAAACTCATAGTTGGCAAATATCATTATCTCACTGATGCTATAATAAATGGTCACACTCAAGGTTCAAA
Source organism: Vicia sativa (assembly GCA_021764765.1). Taxonomy (NCBI): domain Eukaryota; kingdom Viridiplantae; phylum Streptophyta; class Magnoliopsida; order Fabales; family Fabaceae; genus Vicia; species Vicia sativa. The sequence continues at coordinate 131,766,948 of CM038792.1, read as the reverse complement.
TACCGGGAAGAGGGTTGTGCTACCTTTGTCATATATTGGTAGTCGCAGATACATGGATCAACTCTATTTTGATGGAATGGCTATTTGAAGTTATGATGGTTTCCCGATCTGTTCATCACGTTTACATGTAACCCAAACTGGCCTGAATTACAACGTGTACTTGGTTCTGTGAATCTAAAATCAGATGATCATCTAAACCTTATTTCTAGAATATTTAAACTGAAATTTGATGAATTGTTATCAGATTTAACAAAAAAGAGTTTGATGGGGAAAGTTCTTGCATGTAAGTAATTTATCATAACACTATAACAAATATAATACTATACCTTTTTAATTATTTATTACTATCAAATTATTGTCAACTAATTATTATTCAAATATTGTAAATTTTTGTAGATATGTATACCACTGAGTTTCAGAAGAGAGGACTACCACATGCTCACATATTAATTTTCCTACATCCATCCGACAAATATCCAACTCCAAATGACATTGATCATATCATATCAGCTGAAATACCAAACAAAGACACTAATGAAGAGTTATATAACTTGGTTAAAACTCACATGATTCATGGTCCATGTGGAAGTCGAAATTGATCTTCACCGTGTATGAAGGAAGGTAAATGTAGTAAATACTTCCCTAAAGACTTCCAGAATGAGACTATTGTTGACCAAGATGGATATCCGATTTATAGAAGAAGGGATAGCGGTCACACAATCAGTAGGAATGGAATGGACATTGATAATAGATTTGTTGTTCTATACAACTCAAAGTTGTTACTGAAGTATATATCTCATATTAACATGGAATGGTGCAATCAAAGTTCATCAATTAAATATTTGTTCAAGTACATCAACAAAGGATATGATCGAATAACTACTGCCATTGTCAAGAATCAAGATGGAACATCTATTGAACAACAAAATATTGATGAGATCAAGCAGTACATTAGCTGCAGGTATGTTTTGCCATGTGAAGCAACATGTAGAATTTATGACTTCCCAATTCATGTAAGGAAACCAGCAGTAGAAAGACTTCATTTTCATTGTGAAGGTGAAAACTCTATTTTATACACTGACATTGATCATATTACCTCCATTCTTGATAAACCGAGTGTAACTGAGTCGATGTTTACGTCATGGTTTGAAGCTAATATGAAGCACAACAGCTAACATACAATTCATTTGTTTCAAAGTTTGTTTATGTTAAAAAGAAAAGAGAGTGGAAATAACGCCAAAAGGGTTATACAATTAGAAGGCTAATATGGGTTCCTCCGACTACAGGTGAATTGTATTACCTTAGAATAATTCTAACACATGTGAAAGGTCCACGTAGTTATGACGAAGTAAAGATTATCAATAACTTCAAATATGATACATTCAGGGATGCATGTTTTGCTATGGGGTTTATCGGTGATGATTGAGAATTCATATGTGCTATTGAAGAGGATTATCATTGGGGTTCTGGGCATTATCTGAGATTACTTTTTGTTCATATGTTATTGTCAAGTAGCACAAATAGGCCAATGCATGTTTGGAGTAAGACACGCCATCTTTTGTCTGATGGGATTCTTTATTCTCAGCAGATTATTGCAAACAAGAGAGGTAATAATTATATCATAAGATGTTTCTTTTAATTATTATAATTATAATTCCCATATGTTATTTAATATGTTTAGAAGTTAGTAATAATTTTTTAAAAGCATGTTTATGTTTATCAGATAAAGAAATAATGAATCTAACGTTGATTGAAATTGAAAAACTCCTTCAACGAAACCGGAAGAGTTTAAGTGACATTTCTGGAATGCCTAAACCACAAGGTTATGTTGTTGAGGCTCTGGGCAAAAAACTTATTTACGAAGAGCAGAACTACAATCAAGTTGAGCAACTTCTTGAATACAACAAGCTCTATCAAAATTTGACAGGTTTGCAATATTATTAACATGTTATAATATTTTTATCATTTGCATATAATTGTTGGAACATATGCAATATTAGTTATACAAGTTTCATTTAACATTCTCTCATAAGTTTATATATACATTTATGTCATATACAAAATAGATCAACAAAGATATGTGTTCAAACAATTCTTGGAAGCTGTTAACAACCAGAAGAGAGGTGTGTTTTCTTTGTATGGATATGGCGGCACAGGCAAGACATATATGTGGAGAACATTAGATTCTTACATTAGATCACATAAACAAATATGCTTGACTGTTGCTTCATCTGGTATTGCATCACTTTTACTTCCCGGTGGTCGAACGACACATTCAAAATTCAAAATTCCAATTCCTACACTAGAGTCTTCCACCTGCGATATATGCAAAGGAAGTGATCGCAGAGACCTATTAAAATTATCAAAATTGATAATTTGGGATGAGTCTCCAATGTCTTACAAATTTTGTTTTGAAGCATTGGATAAAACCCTCAAAGACATCCTGGGCAGAACCAAATCATCTGACAAAATATTTAGAGGCAAGGTAATTGTTTTCGGTGGCGATTTTCGGTAGATTCTACCAGTCATACCGAGAGGAAGCCGTTCAGATATAATTCATGCCACAATAAATTCATCCTACATTTAGGATAATTGTGTCGTTATGAAGCTTATAAAGAATATGAGACTTCAACAGTCTGCCTTGAATACAAATCCTTCTGAGTTGGAACAGTTTTCTAAGTGGATTTTGAAACTCGGGAATGGAAAGTTAGAAGAACCTAAGGATGGTTATGCAGAGATTGATATTCCTCCTGAATTGTTGATTTCACATTTTACTGATCCAATTGATGCAATATTTCAAAGCACATATCCAAGTTTTGCTGCTAATTACAACAATGAAATATTCTTGCAATCAAGAGCTATATTGGCTACAACCATAGAGACTGATAAACCAATATGTATTAGAGTTTCTTCCAAGTAAGTACCATACAGTTCAGATAAATTTTTCTACTTGTTTTTCATTATTTATTATTTGACTTATAAATTGATTGTCAACATATTCCAGGTGAATAAAAGTAATATTTATCATCTGACTCTGCTGATACTCTCAATGGTGACGACAACGAATCTTTCAATGTTCTAACTCATGAATTTTTGAATACACTTAGAATATATGGTCTTCCCAATCACAAAATTACTTTTAAGGTTGGTACTCCAATAATGCTTCTTAGAAACATTGATCAATTAGAAGGTTGATGCAATGGAACACGACTCATTATTACAAGATTGACAGATCACGTTATCGAAGCAAAAACTATTTCAAGCATAAACATCGGAAGTGTCGTGTATATCATAAGAATGGATATTACTCCTACTCGGTCCCCATGGTCATTCAGAATGACCAGAAGGAAATTCCCTATAAATGTATGGTATTATATGAACATTAACAAGTCACAAGGTAAGTCATTGGATTATGTTGGTATATATTTACCAAGAATCGTATTCAGCCATGGTCAATTGTATGTTGCAGTCTCACGAGTAAAAAGCAAAAAAGGTCTTAGGATATTAATCTACGACAAAGATAACAAACCGTTGTCGACTACAACGAATGTTGTTTTCAAAGAGGTTTTTGAAAATATGTAGATCATATTTTATCATCATTTTCTTTGTTAAGGAATTAAATTCTTCATGTATCAACCATGAATTTAGTTGGAAAGATTTGTTACCAGTTATGTTATACTACCTCCGTTCCTATATATAAGAGACAATTCAATTTTTAGATTCATTGAATAATCAATGTACCTAGTCTATAAATTGACCAAATACATTGATTATTCAATGAATTTAAAAAATGAATTGTCTCTTATATATAGGAACAGAGGTAGTAACTATTATGATATAAGAATTTCCACTCTTTAAATAATGCAATTGTTGATTATATTATTCTTCTTTCTTTCACATCTGATTATATATTTATAACAGATGTTGAAAATTCTGCAGTATAATTTATAAATTATGTTAAACATTCTGTTAATACAATTTAAAAGTTATTTTCAACATTCTGTTTTGATTGTATCAGTCCAAAAAGTGATAGCTTAATAGATTGTAAATTAAACAAAATAAAAATAAATTTAACATAATTATATATTAAGTTGATAAACTGCATAAATACAGATACATTGAATATTACATAACTTAGAAATTGTTATATAAACACGAGGGATCATTGTTCACAACACAAGAACAGTCACAAAATATCAAAACCAACAACAATTTGATTACTAACTGTTAACCCTCTCAGCAACAGTATCAACAACGATTCACTAACCACACATACATTAGATCCGAAAATGGATTCATGGAAAACTCCAGCACATCTCCTTCTTGAAGCTTTTTCTGTTTGGCAAATTTGTACCATCCATGCCTAATATGTTTCTCATAGTCATCCCTTCCAACTTTTTTAATGACACAGTTATACCCCTCTCCATCAACAAGATCTACCATCTTTATTGCATCTTGCATTTTACCAAAACATCTCCTTGATAATATCCATTGGAATATACTACAATGTGTTACACATCAAACGCATATATTATATGATTATAGATAAATTTTGAAATTGAATGTTTTTCCATATATATATATATATATATATATATATATATATATATATATATATATATATATATATATATATATATATAGAGAGAGAGAGAGAGAGAGAGAGAGAGAGATATTAAATTACACCCGAAGAATTACACCATCAATTACACTCGTTCAAAAACGTCATTGCGGATTAATATTTTTTAAAATCAACCGTTGGATTGAAACATACCATCATATAGATCATACTTATAAAGTTTGAGATTAATCTATAATGATTTACTGTACGATCAAGATATCCAAAGATTAACGTCAAAATGAACTTTCATATAACGTTAATTTTGATGTAGTTCAATGACATAGTGAATCATTATAGATTAATCTCAAATTTTATAGGTATGATCTATATGATTGTAAGTTTTAATCCAACAGTTGATTTTAAAAAATATTAATCCGAAGTGACGTTTTTGAACGAGTGTAACTGATGGTGTAACTCTTCGGGTGTAATTTTTATGTTGAATTTGCATGAATATATTTACACAGTTTATAAATTTTTGATAGGATACTATCATACATTTTAGATTTATAAATTTGAAATTTGACAGAGAGTTGTCATACATTTTAGATTTGAAAAATGGACTAATATCTAAAATAAATTTGATAAATTTTTAGAATTAATTCATTTGAATTTAAATGAAGTTTATTAACTTATCTAGATTCACTGGTAGGTGTGAACGTATCTATGATCATTTTAATATCTATCTTTTAATTATTTCTTTTATTGATGTTTTATATATTTGTTAAATTATATGTAAAACTATATATTAAATTGCCATTTATTATTATTTGTTAAATTATGAGTAAAAAATAATTATTTAATTTAACATATATTTATAATACAATTATTGATACACAATTGCCAACACAATACTTTTATATAAAGTTGTGTTTTTATATATGGACACACGAGTTCAAGCCGCTTATAAACGGGAAAAATACATATTTATAAACGGGATAAGTTACAATTATTTTTATAAATGAAAAATTCAAATTTGATAAATGATTATATATTGTAATTATATGAATGTTAACCAATTTAATACATGAATTCAAACTTAACAAATGAGAAATATATACTTATAATAAATAAATCGAATGATTTGAGTTTTCCATCGTTAATTAGACAAAAATAGCTGACATTTTATGTTTTTGAAGAATAATTAAGGATGTGCTATTGTTTCAACTTCAACTTCTCCTTTGCTAGGCGGACGGGCTATTGTTTCAGCTTTCAAAGTTGACCAAGTGGACAAGCTATTGTTTTGGAGGAGATTTTCGACATTTTTTATGTTGTTCTAAAAGGAGGTCTTTCTAATATAGTCCATACTCTTAAGACGGGTAGAGTTGAACGTATTTATGAGATATTAACAATAGACAATTCATTTTAATGTCCATCTCTAAACTTTTTTGCTGTAGTTTATATAATTGAAGTTAGACAAATGGCTGTACGCTATATTATAATTACAAATCATGTATTCAATTGGTTTAAAAATTATTATATATTATTAGCCTATATTTGTAACTATGTAAATATCAACTAATTGAATAATGAATTTATATTTTATAAATGAAAAAAAAAAACATAATTGATAATAAAAACATTTATTAGACAAAGATACTGCAACTTAAAATTAATATATATATTCCATAAAAAAACATAATTGATAATAAAAACTCGTTTTCATAAAAACAACAAAATAACAAAAACTCAAACATTGATAATCCCAAAGAACCACGTATGATGACTACAAGATGGAACATCTTCTTCTTGTACCAAGCTAGGAGAGTTTATTCTTAAGGCACTTATAAAAGAAAATGGAAACAGATAGATACATAGAATAAGAAGCCTCAGCAAACAAGAATATTACTTTTTACTATTTAAAATTCAGCAGAAAAATTAATAGGGAAATGATAGCATTGGATGAGTTTATGATTTAGGTAAAATGTTAATTTTTAGGTATGTGTCATAATTTTTACTATGAAATATTGAGCATAGATCATTTCTATTTTTTTTTAAAGCAAGAGTTTTATTGCTATAATATTGTGCGTATAAATATTTAATATATGTTTTATGTTTTAAAATTTTGTGTTATTTAATATTTAATATATAAACTCTTTTAAGATTTTTTTGACAAAGAGTTAGTAGAACCATCATCGACAGCAAATGTTTTTTAAAATATTTAACAATGTGCTCGAGTTAGATTCAAACCTAGAAGCTCTACTTAAAAGAAAATAGACTCCGTCATTTCATCCGAGTATTCTTGAGTTAGGCAAAAAATTTAAATCATAGAATTTGGGTTTTTTCTAATAGTAAATGTCATTCTTTTATTAGTATGACAGTTTTATTAGAGGATATTTAAAATCCTTATGTTGATTTTAAAGGAAGTGGAAAAATTGAATTGCTTTCTTTCAAGATTTTCTCTTTTTTTTTTTTTTTTACAATTGGGCTCATTTTGTCACCAATTTGTTTAGCCCAATTATAAATTGGACCCTGAAGTCAATTACACCATGACATAATAAAATGTATCCACAATAAATAAAGTTTGCTCCTATGCACACCCATGTTTGTTTATATACCCTTACCTTGTTATATTTTTTACACAGGATCCGTTATAGATATAAATAATTAAAAAAATTATAGATATTTTTAAGAACAACATAAATTACAGTTAAACTATGAGTACTTGAATATTGAATCTTGCTAGATTCATCTTGCATCATCTCAATGCAACAAACCACTACACCTAGTTGACCTAACACTCCAAGAAAGCACCAACAACATTTAAACAATTAATTCACTCTATTAAGGTAGAATGCTTTTTGGGTTTTTCTTAGCTCAGGTGAATTATCAAATTCGTTCAATATTATTCTAATTTTATTAGGGAACTATTATAATTTCTATTAAAGTTAATTAAACTTGAATTAAGATACATAAGTTCATTTAGTGATTGAGTACGATTTCAACTCAAAAGCTTGACCATACATACAAAAAATTTACTTGCTTAAGATTGATTTTAAGTCTTTCTTACCAACTTAAGATTTAAAATAGGTTTTAAGTTGAATAGATATAGCAGCAACTCTTGCTCAAAATATTTAAGCTAAATAGCATTTTTAGTCCTTTATCTCTATCTTAGAATCTATTTTAGTTATTTTTCTTTAAACATGATCAATTTGATCTTTTATTTACTCAAACAGAGTTAAACAAGTCCTTTATGTCAAATAATGATAAACTATGTTAGACATAAAGTATGTGGCAGCGGAGATGGATTGTCTTATGTATAACCTTCTTCCTCTTAGAAGCTCTGTTCTTTTTACTCCAAATCTAATCCTTATTCAAATAGGGTAAAATTCCCCAAACAAAAACCTAATTCGACTACGTTGGTTTCCTAATCAAGAGTTATTATTGCGGCTCATCATCATCAGCAAAAAACAAGAGTGATTCGCAGGTTTGTAGCTATTATAATCTTCCATGGAAACCTTTTTATCATTGTGGAGACATTGATGTACTTCGAAGGGAAAAAACAATCAACAATTGTGGAAAGCTTTTTTGGGGTTATCAATATAAGGTAAGCTGAAGTGTGAAGATTCTATGTTAAAATATTATTGATTTTTCTTCCTTATTACATTGTATGTTTCATTCTTAATCTCTATATGGACATAGTAATGCTGGTTATGGATTATTTAATGGTTCTATGAAGAAGCTAGAGATGAAAATGAGCAATTCATGATGAAGCAACAAAGTAAGATGTACATGTTAATTAAAGAGATCAAAGAAGTAGTTTAATTATTTTACGTGAATTTTGGCATGAATTAGAGTCACCTGTTCAGTTATTTTACGTGAATGAATGTGTTTTGCAGTATAAATTTTGGCATGAATTAGTTGTACCAGTTCAACCTCTCAAAAAACCCGAATAAACTTGAACCACAACAGAATTATACTTGAATAAACTTGAATCATTACAAACTTGCATTAACTTGATTAAACCTTGTTCAAAACAACAATGGTTATCATAACAGACATGACAAACCATGTTGTTAAAATAGACATTACAAAAATTATTCTCAAAACAAACATTACAAACCAGATATGACATTACAAACCAGACATTATAAAAGTTGTTACAAAATAGACATTACATTAGTTGTTACAAAACATACATGAAATTGATCAAATTATAGATGACTAAATACTAAATGGTCTTCTTTGGATTGAGTTTCTTTGTTGGAGTGGTCCTCCTTGTGGTAGGTCAATTGCATTTTGTGATGCACTTATCCTGGTTGTTAGAACCTACATAACAAATGACTAAGATGCCTTCCTAATAAGTAACTTCTTTGGCCTTCATCCTTGTTAGATGACTACGATGAGTGTGTAGCCCTTGCTTGAGTGGTTTGAGTTGGTGGTTAAGATGATTGCGTAGCCCTTATCTGAGTTATTTGAGTTGGTGACTGAGATGATTGTGTAGCCCTTGCTTGAGTGGTTTGAGTTGGTTGCTGAGATGATTCTGTAGATGGTGTCCTCTTAATTGTTGACTTATTGTGTCTAATTTTTCTGATGGTGTACTCTACTTTGATGGTGTACTCTACTTTGACCCATAATTTGGTTCCATTAACATGATAAATGTTAGGTTGATATATAACTCTGTACCTTAATTTCTTATAACAGTATGAGATGTAGTCATCAATACTTAGATTTCTAATGTTCAATGCATAAATTTCATGAACACATGGGAGATATGTCAATTGAAAGAATCATCATTGACCACTCTCATTTTTTTCATATCCCTTTCCCATGCATATGGATAAGTTGATTTAGCAGACTTCCAAATATTCACTTTCGATAACTTTATAGAAACTTCTTTCTAAAATTGTTATATAAATGCCTAATACAAAATATTTGTTCTACATCAAGAACTAGTTCATCCATGAGAGTAAGAAGATCACATGTAGTAGTTCATCCCTAATGATTTCCTTATAAAGCTTTGCAAGCATATATTTTGCATCATTGTCCTCAAGAATTATATCTTCCTCAGCCATATTTATATCTTGATATAAAGGACTATCAACATACTCTAATTAGGATTTGAATGTTCTATATTGACATCAACACTCAAGTGAACCCTACAGAGGTCAACTATCTCTAAGGAACCTTTGTCATTATTCAACACCAACATCCCAAAAGTGGGGTCATTATAGTATATGGTATCTACCTCAATATAACCTAAATCCTTAAGTATACCAACCAACTCAAAGTAGCTCCACCTATCCACATATTTTTTTATTCATTTTATTTCCCCCCTTATACAAAGTTTTTCATTATCTATAAAGTCACCACTATGATGAATATTCAAGCAAAAATACTCATCTATTGATACCAAAGTTAAACAAAAACATCAACTTATCAAAATGGGGAAACATTAACAACACAATCATAGAAGATGCTAACCCTAAAATCAAAATACCTAACATTACTAACAGTATAATCGTAGAAGATAATAACCATAAATTGAAATGCCTAGCATTACAAACACATTACACACACACTAAACCCTAAAATTGAAACAATATAAAAGATGCTAACCTCTATTAAAGCTTAGTCTTTAATGAATCTCCATATTACGTTTTCACAAAAGCTCTCTATTTCGTCCTCTTCAACTTTCTAGAAATTTTAATCTTTCCTCTTCAATGTGTCTTTCACCCGATCCTTTGCATTCTTATTTGTCGCCTCCGAACTCAAGTTCTCATTCTACATATCTCTGCTAGGGTTTTTTGAAATGTGTTAGAAATGAATTGAAATGTGAATCACCAACGTCTTAAGAGTTTTCTACTTTGTTTCATCCACCTTAATAATGTATTAACACATCAGCACCATTTGGCAATGAGATTGGACTTTGAGTAAAGTTTCTAACAGAAAGGATAAACGTGGTACATTTTTAAAGATAAGGGATCAGATCAGTCATTTTTAAAGAAATGTGACCAAAATGGACCCAGATGTAGAGGTAAGGGACTAAAAGTGTATTAAGCCAAATATTAAGGAGTGCAAAAAATATTATAACTTTTTACCTTTTAATGTGGATGTATAGTGACAAAACACATAACGGTAATAAAAGGTAAGTGAGCAACAAGTTGCATCGCTATTTCTTTTAGATTGCAAAATCGATCCTCTTTAAAGGTACAATTATAGACCTGGGAGATACGACATTATTATCCATAAGCTGTTGGACTCTATGTTAAAGATCAACTGTTTTTGGTGCTAGGAAATCAAAAGTGACAAAAGTAAATGGTATGAAAGCATGTTAATTGTTGGAACACAGTTTCTTATGTTTGACCACTTTACTTGAAGCAGCTTTAAGAGGTGTTTGTCCCACCGTAAAACCTTAAGTCCTTAGTCCCACCAGCAGAGAAACTCTAATAAGGGTACAAAATATATAATAAATCTCGATTTAGAGGATCATATTTCATTCTTTCAAATATTTGAATTCATCAATAAATGACTCAATGGCAAATCTTTCAATTTTTGTACTATTTTATTATATGATCTTGTCTTAATTATAATGATCTTTTTGTAGTAGTTGTAAAAACTGAGATATTTAAGATAAGAGAGGTTAAATGATCAACCAATTAATATGTATCTATTTTTGCTGTTTTTTTAAATTTTTTTTACTCAATTAAAACATACCTGATAAGTTGTTCAAATATGAATGACCAACAACATTAAAATGAACGTGTTGAATTTGATATCTTAAACAATTTTTCTTTTTCCCACCAAAATCTAAGGATAGAGTAACATGAATTATTCATATTAAATTATTTATAAATATTCCTATAAACCAAAATATTTCTTAAATTCAAAGTGCATTTGTTTGATCACACGACCTATTATTTAGTTCCTACCATTGTTGATCAATTATAACACAAAAAGAGATTTCCTCTTAAATGTTGACCTATTATGATGTGATCTATTTAATGATGCGGACGAACTTCACACTATATAAATTGCACCACAATCAGGGGAATCAATATTTTTTACAAAATAATATTAAATTTTTCAATAAATATCACGTTCGTCAGTTTTAACGTTTGGATTAATATTTTTGTATTATTAACTAATTGCATAACAATAAATATATCTTGAGATTTATATTGTAAAGCTTAACATAAATGATATATAATTCTCATAAGCTCTCTTATAATGTGTAAAATTAACATGAATACAAATGATTTCGGAAACTTATAAGCATCATTAGCATCCACGCGTGTAACATAACTTCTCTATTTTTTATATAATATCTTTAAGAACCAGACAAGTATTATGAAAATTGATCATATTACAAACAAAAGAGAAATATGATATCCAATGTTTATCTCCAACTCGTTCAAAGCGCCAATATGATTATCATGTATCACTATCTGGTAACACTGTCCTAATTTTAATCTTCGGAAATAAGATATACCAATTACATAGATGTGCCCATGACGCAACAAGTAGATTCTTTTATAGACCATTAACATTTTTGTGAATTTTTTTAGTTGTAATTTAGGAATTTTTTTAGGAATGTCATATGAATATCTTGTTTTATAAGTTGACTTATGTAAAATAACTGAACTTATGTATGATATTGTGAGATATTGGAATCAAACTCTAGTTGGTTGAAGGTAGTTTCTTGGTTTAGATATTTCGATATAGTTTAGCATGTCGTTGAAGATTGCTCACATGTTGTTATCAAAGATTTACATGTTATAGTCGAAATGTGTTCTAATGTGTAGGAGTCGAAGAATGCTAGATTTGTTAGCATCGATTTGGGCCTGTTTGTTATGTCTAATTGTTTAAGTTAGCTTGTACCCTTAGTTAGCTCGTAATATGTATTTGTGAAAAAGCTCATTAGTTTAGTATGTCATGTTTATTATAAATGTCATACTAGTATCTCATCATTGCATACTGAAAATCCTAATTTATGGTGAGAGTGTTATTTGTTATTCTTGTGTACTTGTAATCTTGATTTAAGAGAAATTAAAGAATAGTTGTTATAACCAATACTTGTTATTCTTTGTGTTCTTCATTCTTTTCTACTCTAATTGTTTTTTGATAACAAATAAACAATTATACTTTGTTCCCAAGACATCATTTTCACAACAAATTGGTGCAGTGAGTATGAAGAATATGCCTTCAACAAAGTATGAGATTGAAAAGTTCACTGGAGTGAACGATTTTGATTGGTGGCGCTTGAAGATGAAAGTCCTACTAGTTCAGCAGGGTTGTTTAGAAGTGTTAAAGGGAGACACAACCATGAATGTTGCATTAACAGTAATCGGGAAGACGACGATGATAGAGAAAGCCCATAACACAATCTTGTTGAACCTTGGTGATAAGGTTCTTCTACATGTATCAAAGGAGACGACGACAAAGTTATTGTTGAAACTTGAAAGTTTGTACATGACCAAATCACTGGTAATTCGACTCTACCTGAAGCATGCTTTGTATTCGATCAAGATGATTAAAGACAAAGTGTTAACTAAGCAGTGAGATATGTTCAATAAGCTGAATCTTGATCTTGAAAATATTGATGTAAAGATCGCGATGGTGATGATCAAGAACTATTGTTAATGTTGTTGTGCATTTTGCCCTGATCACATACTCACTTCAAAGAAGATCTCTTGTATGGAAGAGAGTCCCCAACCTTTGAAGAAGTTCAATCAACCTTGTATTAGAAGGAATTGAACGAACGAAAGGAGCATAAACCTTCGATAGTTGGTTATGGTTTGGTCGTCAAAGGAAAATTATTAAGAAAGGATGGTAAGTTCGACAAGAAGAAGGGTAAAATTCATTCGAAGTCTTATAGTGGTGAAGCATCTGGTATTCGATGATATCACTGCAAGAAGGAGGGTAATACAAGAAACATGTGCACTAGATGCCTGAAAGATCATGGAGGTAAGGATAATGTCAACACAATTATTGTTAAAGATGATTTTGACTCATTTGATGTTCTTGTGGTTTTGAGCAGCAACCCGTCGAAAGAGTGGATTATGGATTCTGGACGCACTTGGCACATGACTCCAAACAAAAACTTGTTCGAGGAATTATGTGAACAATATTATGGATCTGTATTACTGGGAAACAACAAAGCCTGCAAGATTGCAGGTGTTGGATCTGTGAGATTCAAACTCTATGATGAGTCAATATAGTTGTTGACTGAAGTCATGTATGTACCTGATTTGAAGAGAAATTTGATTTCTCTTTTGACAAGAAATGATATGTTTTCAAAGGGGAGAAAAATATTCTAAAAGTCATGAAGGGGTCAAAGGAAGTCTTAAGAGGCATGAAGAAAAAAATGCTTGTATACCCTTTAGGCTGAAGTTGTAAGTGGTTCGACAAATGTTGCATCCACGAAACCTTCATTGAAGATACAAATTTGGCACATAAGATTGAGCCACGTCAATGAAATGAGTTTGGTCGAATTGGGAAACAAAATTTAATTGGTGGATACAAAGTCAAAAAGCTGAAATTTTGTGAACCCTGTGTACTTGGAAAATCATTTCCTATTCCTGTTCTGTATAATATTCGCGAACCACATCTTTATTGGACGACATCAGCCGCACATGGGAATGGTTGAAATCTCGTACGAATTGATGCTTCCACCACTATGTCTTGGCCCCATTTGACCGGTTAGGGTTTCATCCAGAAGAAAAATCAACCGATGATGGAAAAAGAAATTGATGATGGAAGAAGCTAACGATCATGGAAGAGGAAAATATGAAATAAGAACACTAAATCGATTAAGAAAAAGATGTTGGGACCCTAAATGATACAACAATCTAGCGTGTCAATTATTACACAGTCACCCAAGAAATGACGGCCATGTAGGCCAGATTCATAAAATTTGTTATAAAAAAATCCATCAGGGTATTTTGCACTGGAATCTATATTTTTTGAGGGGTAGGAAACTTTTTTTTTTAAGTGGGGGAAATCAAAACACGCTCATATGGTATGGGTAAAAGGTATTTAATCCTATATTTTCTGACAATAGTTTCATCTCAACCAACAAAAAATTGAGGTACAATACAAAGTCACGCCATGTTTTATTTTAAAAAATAAATAAAAAAACACACATTTCCTTAGTTTCTAAATATAACTGTGGGGAAAACAATTCTGGACATTATTTGAATCCCAGCTAATGTTGTTTATATTTTTATTCTTTATAAGTAGAACATTTCTTTTTTATCCATCCAGTTTCCTTAAAATCGAGGGATAAAATAATCAAATTTTACAATAAAAGCACACGTTAAACATATTTTACTATAATCCAAGCTTATATGTAGCAGTCCCAAATTCGTATGCATCGTTCTTTGAGATTGATCGCAAGACAGAAAAAATCTTCAATGGTCTATGTTCTTTTATCTTTAACAAAACATTTTTCTTCTCTTGCAATCTATCCCACATAATGGTGTTGATGTCGTTGTTGTATTTTTGGAATAATATTTCTATGTTTTCAATCAAAGAAAATAATATTGTTTTTCTCGGTCGCCAAAATTGAGAAATTTATTCTTAAACATGGTGTAAATTGCACAAAAAATGGCGAATGATAAAAAATTAAAATTGAAATATGAAATCTTACTTTCAATTTGTTATCATTCATCACTTTTGGCTTGAAAGTTATTACCTCGGTTTTTTATTAAACCGATGGATTTTTATTTATTTTATTTTTTAATTAAAAAATAAATATATTTCCACTCAGTTTTAAAAAAGAACCGGGGGATTTTGTTACACAACTACAACAACGGATCTATATCACACATTCGTTAAGCAACAACACTCAAGATATTGCCATGACATCAATCCACGAGAAATTATCTACATCCACAATTATATATCTTGTTCTCTGTTGTATGAAAGTATTTTCCATAAAAAAATATTTTCTCAAGATAATGAAATCTTGGAACTTAGAGAAGCTTGAAAAAGTTCTCTATGATGGACTTCAATTGCAGAAAAAACATTTTCTAGTGGTTGTAATAGAAACTTATCATAAATTGGATGCATGCAATTCATTGATTTTTAACTAAAAGATATGCCACAAAATGTGGATACCAACAAAGATTTCTTGTTATCCAAGAATAACAACAATGATGAATTTAGATTTATACTACCTATGTTTTTATATCAAAGAGACAATTCATTTTTTAAGTTTATTGAATAATCAATGTATCTAGTCTATAAACTGAGTAAATACATTGATTATTCAATGAATCTAAAAAATGAATTGTCTCTTATATAAAGGACTAGAGGTAGTAGTAAAAACTTATTCACCTCGAATTTCAACTAAAACCAAGGGGTGCGTGAAAAGAAATACTTTTTACCTCAGTTTTCTTTTTACCTCATTTTTTGTGATAATCGAGAGGATAGTTAAGTGTATTTATTGAGAATATTCATTGTCCTTAAAAAATCTTTGACATCCATTTAATGAGTATCAACGCTCAAGACATTATCATTAGTGATCCGCGTGAAACCTAAACGACATTCGTTATAAAAGCATTCTAAATATAAAAAAATTGAAAATAAAACATGAAGCACTTGAAATTATCTACATATTTCACTATATATTTTGTTCTCTTTCTTTTGAAAGCATTTTCTCAAGATAATTAAATCTTGGAACTTAACAAAACTTGGAAAAAATTCTCTATGTAAGGGCATAAAATTATTTGGGTTTAAGGATTGTGGTCTTAAATATTTATTAGAGAAGAAAATTATATAACTTGAATAATTATTTTAATTGTCTAACCCTTTTCTTGTTTTATATAAAAAAACAAATGCAAGCAAAAGCAATTGAAAATATACTTGCTTCCATCATTTTGTCTTTCCCCAAATTCAATGATTCAAAGATACAACGTCTGATCTTTCACCGACAAATTAAATTTTATTTTAATATTTTGTGTACACTGTTAGACTACAACTATTTTGTGTACACTTGGTGTGTGAATAAATTTTAAGAATTTTTCTTTGAGTTTTGTTGAAATGAAAAAAAACACTTATGATCAAAGTGATTATAAGCTAATCAATAAACCAATTTAAACCAAAACAATCACATAAAAATTCTTACGAGTCGATCTATTAAATAATGAAATTCAACACATTGCATAATGAAACATATAAAGCAAGTAAGGAGATAAAGATAGAGAGTGACACAACGATTTGTTAAGGAAGTTCTCCAATCAACCTTGTTATGGCTACATCTCCCCCCCATTCCAGATTTGGAATTAGGATAATTTCTCACTTTGAAAAAAGTATGATTACAAGAGAAGTATTCAAGAGTAACCCTACAAACCCTAAACGTTTCAAGTTGATTCAATCCCTATCTTGTTTTAATCTTAAATAAGACCAAGAAACAATAGCTTCAAATTAATTTATCTAATTTTGCTACTCCTTTTCATTCTTCATCCCCAAAGCTTTAACTCACGGTCAATTGTACCTGTTTCACACAAGGCACATCAATTCGATTCATCGTTCTCACACCACTTCCTTTGCGTTCTTTATCTCCAAATAATTTCACTGGACCACAATCCTCATGAATGTCTTCCATGAAACCCCCAAATCTATCAACTATCTTGGAGGAAAAACACACGGTTTTTCCAGATAAAACCCCCTGCAAATCTTAATCCAATATTCTCTGCTACACAAAAACCTAATTGGATGCTATCAAACCTCGCCTAGATGGTACGCCGACAAAAGATGATTATGTGTGATTTATCAGTGTGTATTCATAGGTTGAAGGTCGAAGGTGAAGAGAAAAAGAAGTAAGTGTTTGTAGTTTCATCAAGTTGGAATGAAGCATGTACGATGTATTTATAGTTGGGGAAATTTGGTGGCAAATAGTGAAACTTGGGAATTGAAAACATATAAATTTTTTGACCAATATAACAGTATGTGCCGACCTGAAAAATTTATTTGCCGACACGAAAATCTTATGTACTGACCTGAGTGTCAACATATAGCACACAAAAGTTACAGACTTTAAAATTACAATACATGTGCCAAGTCAAAAATCATAAGTGGCGAGCTGAAAATATTGGGCTACAGCGTGTACCAAATTGAAAGGATTATGTGTCAACCTAAAAAACGAAAGTGTCGGTACATGCAAGTGTTTTTTTGTGCATAAAATGAGTTTTCATGATTTGGATCAATTTTAAACTTGTTTTGAATTCTTCCTAAAACCTCCAAGGTATGAGTGCACCAAATGACACAGATATACCATTCAATATACATAAATGCTAAGTTTTTCGAGTTTTGACATCATGCAAAACATCTAATAGTGAAGTTGCACTCACATAAACAATGTAATATTCTGTGTTAAAAACGTAGTTTGTAAACAAATTAATTTATTAGTATTATATGTAAACAATGTAAAGATCCTTAAAAAAAGAATTTATTTTACCCCTCGATTTTGTTCATAAATCGAGAGGCATTGTGCGCTAGTTTTAAAAATAATAAAAGTGAAGATGTTGGGGGTACGAACACATGTGCAAATAACTTTATCCCTTGGTTTTTTAATAACTGAGGGCTAAAGTGACATGTTTTCATGACGCCCTTCGTTACTTTGCTTTTGTAGTCGAGATCAAATGTATTTCGCGGCCGAGGTTAAATGAGTTTTTGTAGTAGTGAGTTTATATAGTAGCATGATTTTTGTGAACGAAAATAACGTATGACATTGTTTATAAGGCGTTTTTATGGATAGTGGCATATCCTTTTATAGATAAATAGGCTTATAAAATAAATCCTAAACATTTTCTATTTTAAAAAAAGTCGTAGGCCCATGTTAGTTGGTCTGAGCTATTCCCACCCCTACTCATAAGGTACTAAGACATCTTTCTTGAAAAGAATATATTTAGAGAGAAAAATTGAGAAGAATTTGAGAAATTTTGAATTCTAGTGTGAAATTAGGTGGGGGATGCCTCCTTTATATAGGAAAATAATTGGCTAAAAAAGAAATCAGCCATAGGCCAATTAACTCACCTAATCAATTAGATTACAAGTCTAATTGATTAGGTACTTCAAATGATCGATTATTTGTCCCCAATATAAAAGGTTTTGATATATAATCATTACAATCAATAGGATATTGTCACAAACAATTATAGACTCGATTGGGCATCATCTAATAAACCTGGTTCAGGATCTAATCAATTAGATAGTTGAAAAACAATTGTCCTAGTCAAGCAGACAAACATCTAATAAACTAGTTAGGCATTGAAAGTATTTTTTTTGTTGAGATTTTGTAAATTAAAGATTGGCCTTTAATGTATTTTAGGTGTGTGTGAGATGTCTTAACACTACAAAAAAACACTCTCAGTTGAGACGTGAATTTCACGTCACAACTTGAGAAACCACATCACAACCTACAATTAGCCACAAGATCATATACGTCGCTGGAGAGAAGGTGGCAAACTTGTTGCGACGTGTTTATCACGTCACAAAGTTGTGACGTGGTATTCACGTCGCAACATATTTGTATAAGGAACACAATTCTGCACTACAGAACAAACATGGCAATGGATGAATACAATGCAACAACTTTAGGTTGCGACGTAAAATTCATGTCACGACATTGTGACATGTTTTTCACATCGCTAAAGATAATTTCTTTTTTTTTTTTGAAAATTAATTACAACCCCCTAATTATCTTTTATAAATAATAAAACTAATAAACTAATATAATAAAATTCATATAATAAAATTTTATAATTATATATTCATATAATAAAGTTTTATATGATAAATTCATATAATAAAATTTTATATAATAAATTTGATAAACTAAAATTATATAATTAAATTTAATATAGTAAAACTAATAAACTAAAATTTAATAATTTAATATACTAAAAATTAAAAAGTGTTAATTAATTAATATCTTACACAAATTCAAATTTAAAAACAAATTAAATAAAAAGTTTGTTTACGGGTCATCTTGGTTTGGATAATTGTCAATGTCAAAATCGTCGTTTTCGTCATCCTCCGGCTCTTGATTATGAACATTTTGATTTCCACCAAACCCTTGCATAAATCGTCTCATTTTCTCCTCCATATCAGATTGTCTCTTCGCCATGATCTTCATTTGTCGCTCTTGCTCTTGCCTCATTGTCGCCATTTGGGCCTCCATTGTCGCCTCATGTTGTGCTGACTCGCGTCTCGCCTCATTTTACGCCAATTTTTTTACTATTTTAAGTTGCTCTCGAGTCAGATTTGGTTGACGTGACCCTCCTTCTCCATCTCTAAATCTTAGAAATAGATTTCTATCACCAATTCTCAAGTTTCCCACCAAATTTCCACCACCAAAAATTAACAATTAGGCCCTTTTCCCTCAACGACTTGATCCCAGATATAAAAATCAACATCTAGATAAAACGGATCCCCCTCTGCTGGAGTATATTGAGGATTACTTTCCAGAAAAATTGCGAGCAATGTCTGATAATTCTCCTACACATACATACAATATTTAAATTATATATATATATATATATATATATATATTAAATTATACTAAATTATACTAAATTATATTATATTATATTAAAAAGTTGCCACATGATTTTCACGTCACAACTTATGAATTTCCATGTGATTTTCACGTGTCAATTTATCAGTTGCCACGTGATAATCACGCCACAAAATTGTCATTAAATTAAAAAAATCAATTGCCACGTGATATTCACGCCACAATTTAACGGTTGCCACATGAAAAACACGTCACTAATTTGTCATTAAATTAAAAAAAATAAACAACATAAATTAAAAATATTACATAAGCTTTCATCGTGCGTTCGTCAACAAAATTCCCTCATTTCTTTGTCTGTCTTTTTAATCAACTCAATAATCAGTGGTGGTCTCCCTAACTCCTTAATCTAAATAATAAAATTAAAATTAATTAATAAAATATATTATAAATAAAAATATAACTTAAAAAATTGGTAATATTTACCATGCGCCGAACATGCTCCGCAGTACTTATACTTCCAATAGTATTAACACAACCCCCTTTTTAGATGCTCTCGTCTTCTTAAAATTTTCTGATTTCGCCTTGAATTCCGACGACTCCCAATACTTAAAAAGTTCGTTGAAAACCTCTACGCCTATCCAGTTAGGACGAATACCATGAAGTTCAAAATTCTCCCTAACACGCCGCATTATGTCAGAAAGTCTTCTTGAGGTTCTGCCATAATAGTTTTTTCCAATCAATTTCTCGTTCAACGGATCTCACATACATTTTTCATGCAATGTTGTATGACATTAATATAAAAAGTTAAGTATTTATAATGAAAATATCATTTAAATAACAATAACTAAAAAAATAAATTAAATTTCTAACTTAAATAAATAACAATACCTTAATTTTTTTAAACCATTCTTTTTTATTTGTAACTTAGCCAACGTTCTTCCAAAATGATTTATACATCTGCTGAATTATATAATTTATAACCTTGGCAGCAGTCCGACTCGGCACGAAACTAAACAACAACATTTTGAATAAACAATATTAAATATAATTTTATATTAAAAATGAAAATGTATACATACCTAAATATAGGTTTATAAATAAGAAACTTACGAGTTTTCGGCGGGCTAAATCCCAAATCTCCCGTCAATGACATGAATCTCACACGGCTCATCGCTCCCTCAAAGATCAATTACATCTATCTCATTATCCGCCTCATCCACATCACCATCATCCTCACGTGGATGTACATGTGTGTGGCGTGGGGTGCGGGATCCTCCAGCCTGTGTGGGATGTGGGGTGCGGGATCCTCCAGCCTGTGTGGAACGTGGACTGCGGGATCCTCTAACCTGCTGGAAGGATGAGGACATTTGTGTGGGATATGGAAAACTGGGTCCTCCCATCAGCTGGAAGGAAGAGGGCATTTGGGTCTGTGGGAAAGGAAAACCAGCTCCTCCAGACTGCTGGAAGGATGAGGGCATCTGGGTCTATAGGAAAGGAAAACCACGGGGCATAAAAGATGCAGGTACCCTAGACGAGAATGCCTGAGAGGAGAGTAATGGGACAAAAGCCTGATTACTGGCCATAGACATGGGATCAAGCTAACTCTAAGGGAGGGGGACACATGGCCGAGTGAGGTGCCTCACATGTTACTACCCTCAGACGTTGGGACTTCTTACCACTATCCTTACTCTTAGGTGGCATCACATGTTATGTATATATATATATATATATATATATATATATATATATATATATATATATATATATATATATATATTCATGAACATCAATAAATATTCATTAACACATTAAATAGACATTCATTAACACATTCAATACATATTCATTAATGTTATACTCAATAAATTGTTTAGTTATTCTAAACCTTCATGCTCGTTATCCATATCATTCTCATTGTCTAATGTAATATTATCCTCGGATTCAAACTCTTCATCATTCTCTTCATTTACATTATTATCAACCAACTATATAGACGCATCAACTTCATGTCCATCAACCATTGTATCAGACAAACTTGCAATGTATTCATCTGCAACCACATCATTAATTTGTTCAACGTCATCAACTTGGTAGGCAACATCTTCCACTAGATCGCCAGTTTCAATATGACCCACGGATTTTGTTTTTATTACAACATACCATCCTCGTTTACGTAATACAAATGAAGGATAAGGAATATAATAAACTTGCCTAACAATATGTGACATTATGAAATGGTCATACTCTTTGTATCTCCGGTTCCTTTGAATCTCAACAGTACCATATATAACTTGTCTACTTTTGTGCCTCTAGTTGGATCATACCATTCACAATAAAACAAAATAACTTTATTTTCTGAGTCCAAGTAATTGTATACCAACTCGTAGATATGTTTAACAAAGCCATAAAAGTCATCTTCACCGCCATATGTAACTCATTTTACAAAAACACCAATGTTTATGGTTTTTTCCCTTCGGTCCATGCCTCAGTGTGAAATTTATATTCGTTCACGAAGTATGTGTGCCATTCATTTGCGCTTTGGATAGGGCCTTCTGACAATTTTCTCAAATGAAGTATTTCTGGAGTCGGTGGAACAATGCTAGATACTCTCTCCTTGAACCATGAGGGATATTGAGCATGAATGACACCAGATGTTGACTTTACACCAGTAATATGAATATAGGCATTGTTAAATTCCCTACAAAACACACACCATAAGTTTAATAAGTTTAGTATACACACATTGTCAACAAAGTTAAAAAAGTTTGGGTAAACTTACTCAATATATGATTTAACTTCAACGTAGTTGATCAAGACATGGACATGTGCGGATTGCATTTCTTTTTGGTTCAACCAATGCACATCCTTCTTTCCAGAGGGTCGACCTGGAAGCCCGAAGACTGATAAGGTGAATTGACTTCTCTGGCTGACATTTACATGATTCTGTATGATTCTAGGAGTTAACATCAAGTGATTAAAATAGTGACTACAAAAATATGATGTTTCCCGATGCAAGTAATGTGCACATATAGATCCTTCAACTCTAGCTTTATTTTTCACTGATCGCTTTGAATCACCCATGAACCTTTCAAACGGGTACATCCACCTATATTGAATAGGTCCACCAAGATAAGCTTCATATGCAAGATGCATGGGTAAATGTTCCATGGAGTCAAAGAAACCAGGCGAAAAAACTTGTTCCAACTTACAAAAAATGAGAGCAATGTTTTGGTCCAACTTAATGATGTCATCCACTCTTACAGCTGGCGCACAAATATCTCTAAAAAGTTGACTAATTTCAGTTAGTGGATTAAGAACATGTTTGGGTAGTATCCAAATGCAATTAGTAGAAATTGTTCCAAAAAGATGTGGCAATCATGACTTTTCATACCATGCAACTTCCCAGTGTTAGGGTCGGCACACCTTTCTAAATTTGAAGAATATCCATCGGGCATTTTCAAATCTTTTAACCATCGACAAACTACTTTAGCTTCTTGGGAATTCAGACTGAAACAAGCCTTGGGTTTTAATAACTTTCCATTCAGTTGAGGTTTCAACTCCAACTCTTTTCGATTACACCAATATTTCATGCCTTGTCTAACCTTCTCATTATCTTTTGTTTTACCTGTCACATCCATCACTGTGTTAAATACATTATCAAAATAATTCTTCTCAATATGCATAACATCAAGATTATGGCGCAACAAATTATCTTTCCAATACGGGAGGTCCCAAAATATAATTCTTTTTGTCCAATTGTGTGTGACTCCATATCCTTCAATTCTACATGCTTTGCCAGTATCTGTAAATTTTGGTAGTTCACAAACATGGTTCCATATAGCACCTGGTGACAATCGAGGCGGAGGCAAATCTGTCACTCGTTTATCTTTTTAAAATTTGTCTTGTTTCTTCTAAAGGGATGATTTGTTGGTAGCAATTTGCGGTGACAGTCAAACCACGAGCTTTTCCCCCTTTATCCAATGTAAACGCTTTGGTGTATCCTATGTAATACGGACAACCCATTTTGCCATGTGTACCCCAACCAGACAACATGCCATATGCTGGAAAGTCGTTAATGATCCACATCAAGGCAACTCGCAATGTAAAGTTCTGTTTATGGGATATATCATAAGTCCATTCTCCAATCCACAACCTCTTAAAATCATCAATTAAAGATTATAAGTACACATCATTTTCGGCTTTTGGACTGGATGAGGTTGGAATGACGCACGTAAAAAACATGTATGGTTTTATCATGCACATCTTAAGAGGGAGGTTGTAAGGGGTTACAATAACTGGCCAACAAGAATACACACTTACCGACGCTTGCACGTATGGGGCAAAACCATCAGAGCATAATCCAAGCCTGGCATTTCTAGGTTCTACAGCAAAATCAGGATGTGTCCGATCAAAGTGCTTCCATGCCTCACCATCAGATGGATGTTGCATAGTGCCTGAACTTGTTTGATTTGTATGATGCCATGTCATTTGACTTGCACTGTGCATTGAAGCAAACATTCTTTTTAACCTTGGTATTATCGGAAGATAAAACATAGATTTTGCTTGCTTTTAACGGCTTTGCTGCGAACTTGATATCTTGGACTATTACAAAACTTACACTCCTCTAACAATCCATCTTGAGTACCAAAATCATTGTCATAAAACAACATGCAATCGTTAACGCAATAATCAATCTTTCTTACTTTTAAACCCAACTTCGACACCCACTTCTTTGCATCATAATAACTTGTAGGCAAGTTGTCTTTCGTTGCGGTGGAGTCCAAGATCATTTTTGTGAAATGTTCCAGACACTGGTTAGGAACATTCCAATTTGACTTGGTGGCCAATAATCTCACACACATTGATAGCTTTGAGTCCGACGACCCCTCAAACAATGACGTATTCATATCATTCAACAACTAATAAAATCTTTGCGCTTTCTCATTCGGTAACTCTTCTCTGTCAAAATATCCAAGTTCATCATATGTCACGTTCACACCAAAAGCATCCTCAACCATCTCACCTATCATATTAAACTTTACCTCATATTCCTTAGGCGGTCGACTACTTGAAGCATGCATGTTGTTAGTCTCTGGTACGTTACTCGGTAGTACTTCACCACTATACGTCCATACCCAATAATTTTCAATGAAACCCCTTCTATGCAAATGACGTGTTACTTCCCCTGGGTCACTAACTATTGGTCTACATTCATATTTAAGACAGGGACACCTAACTCCTCATTCGCTCCGACAATATTCCAGAGCAAACGCACACTTGATAAACCCATCTACTCCTTCTATAAAATTGTATTTAAGTGCATGTCTTTCAGAATATATTCTATCGTACATCCAACTACGATAATATTCTATACTGTATATTTATACAATCATTGTCTTTTTATTAAAATATAAATAAAAAATAATTTAACTATATTAACTATAATTAATTTTATAACTATTTTGAAATTATATATATATATATATATATATATATATAGATATATATAAACTAAACAATTGATAAATATAATTAAATACATTGAACATATATTACCCATAAACTTATTATTTTTTAACTACACATTTTATAAATATATTTAGGCTAAATTACAGTTTTGGTCCCCCTATTTTAGTGTTTTCACGATTTTCGTCTCCCTATTTTATTTTTAAATATTTGTGATCCCGCATCCCTACTTTGGCTACAAAAAAACGCTTATATGTCACTTTTTAAGATACGTGACATATAATAAAATATCAGTTGTGTGTTATACAATTACAAGGAATGAAAAACATTCATTTTAAAAAGTGAAACATAGTCGTTTTTTGTAGCTAAAATGAGAATGAGGACCAAAAGTATTTAAAAATAAAATAGGAGAACTAAAATCGTGAAAATATTAAAATAGGAGGACAAAAATATAATTTAACCATATATTTAATGGAAACACCTTAACTTAGCTTAGATTATAAACATTTTAATGTATTTTATTTAAAATATAATAAACATATAATAACTTTTACTTAAAATGTTATATTTAATTCTTACTACTTTTATTTTATTTTATTTTAATTAATACCACTCTTAACAAATATATTTTAGTTTTATTATATTCTACTTTTAATATATAATTTGTTTAAATATATAAATTTTTCTATTTAAACAAAATATGACATATTTCATTTTTTTAAAATATTTTGATTATGATAAAAATATTCATCTAAATATTATACTATTATATTCATCTAAATATTTTTCATTAATATATATTAAATTATTTTTCATTAAGATAAAAATATATACTTTTTAATAATATATTCTGTTTTAAAAACAATAATATAAAATATAATTTTTTATTATATAACAATAATATTAAAACAATAATATACTATATATACTTTTTTTATTATATAACAATAACATTAAAACAATAATATATTACATACTTTTTAAATTCTGTTTTTTTAAAATTCTTATTTTAATATATATAAAAAATTTCGTTTTTTTAACATATAAATAGAAAAACTAATACTAATGTTATAAATAAAATAAATTTCTCTTTTAAAATATAAACATGTATAAAAAAAGATTTTTAATTTCTGTTTTAAATTTTTTTTTAATATATATAAAATTTCATTTTTTAATACATATATTAAAAACTAATACTAATATTCTAAATAAAATATATGTTTGTGTTTTTTAAATTGTTTTTAAATTTCTATTTTAAAAGTTTATGTTTTAAATTATTTTCTAATTTCTGTTTTTTAAAAATTCTTAGTTTATTATAAAAAAAAATCGTTTTTTTACATATAAATAAACAGAATATATAAAAATCTAAAACTAATATTATAAACAAAATAAATATGAATTTATATATAAAATTAAAAATAAATTGCATAAATACCTCTTATATATCTCCTTTCAATCAATCTCCTTCCTCAATGTTCTTCTAATCTTCTTCCTCTTCAAATACTCTTCAAATTTATCAGAACAAAACTCATTAAAAGTTTTATTGAAATAACAAATACAGAATAAAAAAAATTAAAATTAAACAATATAAACAATAAATAATTACCTATTAGATTTTTGAAATTGAAATTAAGGATTATTTGGGAGAAGATTTGGGAGAATTTGGGGAAGTTTTGGTGTTGGATGAAGGAAAGGAAGGAAGGAGAAGATATGTTATAATGAGGCTAAAGTGTCAAACTTATACGCCACGTAGCGACGTGAATATCACGTCGCAACCTTGCCACGTGAGATTCATGTCGCAACACTCCCAACGGTAAAAATATATAAAGTCACAGTCTGTCAACGTTGTACCAATCAAATCGTGTCATATTTATTTTCCCCCTTAAATGTTGCGACGTGGATATCACGTCACAACTAAATTTTTAAAAATTTCAAAATTCCCTCCATCTATACGTTACAGATTGTTTTTATTTTATTATTAACTTTTAGGTGGCGACGGGAATACCACGTCGCAATAGATTTTTTCAAAATCAAAAGTTTGACTTCTCTGAATGAAACGTTGTGTTTATTTTTTTTATTGTAAAAAATGTAGCGACGCGATTATCACGTCGCAACTAGCACTTATTACCCACATGATAATCACGTCACTATATTATTTCGCTGGGGAATGTATTTCTTGTAGTGTAATATCTTAGCAGTTACTCTTCTACTTTCACAAGACTTGTTAGAAATTAGGGTAAGATAATTCTGGATAACTTCGAAGAATCGTGTTTGTTCACTTTCCGAACAAAGTATTTCGACCCTATTCTTGCCTGGGTTCACGAAATCTCTGCGGGGATAATTCTCGAAGAACAATCGGTTTTCTGGCAATCGAAATTGATTCGAATGTAGAGATTAAAAGGTCGTTTTTCTATGTGCGAAAATAAGGCCAAAGGACTCCTTATATAGGAGATCAAAACGAACGAAGGACACACTTCGGAAACGGTTGTGTCGGTTGGCGGGTTTGAAATTTTCGGCGGGACCCGGCGGGCTTCGCCTGACTGGGCGCCCGCACCCGCCAGCCTCGCCTCTTGGAACCCCGTTTCAGTTATTCGTATTCGATTATACATTGGCTCAATGAGCGTGCACTCCGCACTTCCCTAACTCGTTTCCGAACTTAATGTATAATTGCATTGGCCTTTAGTAAATCACATTACTACTAAAATACATTGGTGATACTAAAATCACCAACACTCTGGTCACTGAGACAACATGACAAGACAAATTATCACACTTTCTCTCTTTCACAACTCTAAAAAGCTTTCAAGTTCTTTTTTCAGATATTTTGATCATATAAGCACTTCACTAGAAACTTGAATCTTCTACTTGATGAGACTTGAGAAATTTTAAAGTTAATCACTACCATCCAAGATTTGAAAATATGTTACCACCGACTTCAACAAGCATACGAGTTATCATGAACAAGACACCAAGAAAGTCAATAACGTCGGGGTCATCAACTCCATATCTCTTCAGGTGTAATTTGGTCCTTCCACATTATTTTATTCTTTTTTAATTTTATATCTTTTCTTTCGTCAATGTTTTATCATGAATTACACCCGAAGAGTTATATCATGAACTACAACCGCTCATAAACGTCACCTCAGATCAATATTTTTTAAAATCAACCGTTGAATTGAAACATATCATTATATAGATCATATATATATTTTTTCATTTAATTTTTTTTTAAAGTTAGACGGAAATGATATTAAATAATAGAGATCATTTTCTTTATATAAACTAATTCAATTATCTATTCCTCGACCAAAAAAAAAAAGAAAAACCACTATGTATGACTATTCAAATACTATCAGAAAGGACGTCAATTACTGACTTTTCTTTTTCTTTTCCAGTATTCAAGCTCTATATTTAAAAATTAACTAAATAAATCCTAAGCTAATAAAATATAAAGAAATACGGTCGTTCAAGGCATGTGTCTGGCGGCTGGTTATTTAAAAATATGAAAAGAAAATACATCAAGAGAGCTCTATTTTGTCTTCTAGTATTTCAAAATAAAAATAATATATGCGTGTGATATATTTTTCTTTTGACCCTACGTTAGTGTAATATATTTTATTCATAATTTTAAAATAATTTGTATAGATAGTGTTAGGAGAGCGTTTTAATGTTTAATTAAAATACCGACTAATTAAAATAAGGATGTAATAGGTCTATAGGGTTAGGTTTATCATGTAACTAACATATGCATGAATCTTCCAAATTTTCATTAGAGAAAGGATAAGACAAGTGTATAAAAAAATTTAACACAAAAAACAATAAGATAAATATTTAAAATGATTAATATAATATGGTCTTTGATGCAATATTAGTTTGCTTGTAATTGTTAATTGATGATGAATGGGAAGTAGGAAGATGCATTCAAATATTAGGATTTAAAAATGAAGATATGGTAAGCAAAAAAGGAAAGCCAATATATAGGTTAGATTAGGATAAGCACATTGCTTAAAAGAAAATTATACTTTTGATTATATATAAAATAAAATGATGCTGTTGAGCATATCGAAAACAGTAAAGTCAAATTAACAGTAAAATGCATTATATTTCAGACATATCTAATAACATTAATAGTGATAATATAATTAGAGATTAGTATTAATAGTCTCATGATGTTTACATGCAGTATATTTTACTATAACTGCAATTCTTGTCTTACGTTTTTTAATTAAAAAATTTAATTGCCGTAATATTAATTGTTATTTTAGAAATTATTTAATTTTACAATTGTTTCAAACAATATTAATAAAAGAAATAAAATGACTGGAGTTGTAAATTAATGGAGATAGGAAAAATCCACAAGAGATTAATTAAAGTTTGATCATGGTTATTTTTTAATGTTATGTACTCATTGATTAACTTTGTTTTTATAGGTACTCATTCATTAACTTTTTCTTTTACTAGAAAAGCAATTACACATGAAAAAACTTATTTTTCAAGTGAGATGAGAAACTAAATATAATTGCTCATGTTATGGCGAAACTAATTTTTTTTATATGTGTTAGTTTATATGATTTAAATACATCGAAATATAAAAAGCTGAATCTGAGCAATTGCTACAACAAAGTCATTATAATGTAAAAGTAAAATATAATGATAGAGTAAAGGATACAAGTTGTAAATGTAATATGAATGAAATATATAGATAATTGCCAATGGCTATATACCATAAAATAAATACATCGTAACAATTCTAAATATTGTTTGAACAATCATTGATCATACTTTTCCATAATTGGTTTGGTAGGGTTAGAGACATCTGACACTAAAGAATAGTGATTTTTTTCATTTCCTTGATATTTGATAATTCACGCATTCAAGAAAATTACTACCATGGGTCTTATACCAAACTATATCCTTTTGAAAGAGTTTCTTGATTTTGACTCCAAATTGAGACCTAATTGAAGATCTAAAGCTTTACTATGAGGTTGGTTTGAAGAAGGATCCAAAATGAAAGGCCTAACATCATTATTAGAGAAAGTAAACATGCAAGTATCTTGTTGAGAGGTAGGAACATGATGAGAAGGAAAAGAATACCAAGAATTGACATCATGAACATTTTTTGACTTGAAACTAATTTGAGACTCTTCACACAAAGAGAATTCAGAGTTATAAGAAGAAGGGTCATAAAACCAATGAGTATCAGAAGAACCATGGTGATTTTTTTGAAAAGGTTGTAAATAATAGTTTATGCTAGCTTTTCTAGCTTGAAGTTGCAATCTTTTTTTCTTCATTCTTTCTTTCTTGTGTGCATTTTGATGCCCCCCTAATGCTTGTGAGTTTGCAAATTCTTTAAAACAATATTGACACTCAAATTTTCTCTCATCTTGTTGGTCTCTAGATGAAACTTTTTCTTGCACGATTTTCTCTCCGGATGAAAATGAATTAGAGGAATTCACACTTTCATCTCCTTCATTGGACTCTTTCACAAGACCTTCAATATTATTCTTAATAGGGTTTAACTCAAAACCAAATAGTCTAAGCCTTTTCTCAACAGAAATATCACACATTTCCTTTTCCATAATCTCTCTTAGATAAATGAAAGAAATATTTTTTTTGAGGTTGAATTGGGTTGATTAGTTGGTATGCATATATGTTCCTTTTATAGTAAGCTCTTAGGTTTAAACATGTAGTATACATATATTAAAAAAAGAAATACAAACTATAGTTTTATGGTACTTTGGACAACATATGGAACCTAAGGTCAATAACTATATATTATAATAAAAGCTTCAAAAGAAATGTGGATTTCTTAATCACCCATAAGATTGGTGCACTCATGAAAACTTCAAAATGTCTTTCACAAAACAAAAATTTATTTTCGACATGCACTATTTTCTGAATTATTTGAGTGAAATCGAAAATATACTTCCAGTATGCACCATATTTTAAAATATTTGGGTAAAAATCAAAAATATATTTTCGGTTCCATACTAAATAATGTAATATTAAGAATTTATTTCAAAATTTAGTCTCACATACACGTTTTATTTAAAAATTATATACAGTTTAAAACCGAAAATATACTTCCGATTTATACCCAACTCTTTTCAACGTGATTTACATGATATAGGGTGTTAACCGAAAATATATTTCTGATTTTCATGAGCAATTTAGAAATTTCGCACGAGTGAATAAGATCATTGAATGGATTAAAAAATTCAAAAAAAAAGAGTCATAAAATGGTAATCTTATGTACAATGTTATTTATGGAAAAAATTTATTAGTATTATAATTTATATATATCGATATTTCAAATTGAAGATTTCGATTTTAGAGATTATAATATATTTGTTTATATTAAAAAAAATTGCATATTTTTTTTATGGAGACAAATTATATGTAGTATGTAAAATCCTAAAATTAAACTCTTAATCGCTTATTTTAAGTGTCTGAATTTTTTATTATGTATTGATATCCGTATATGCGCTATTTGTCGTTGGATACATCTCAACTTCTCAATTAGAGAGATTCATTGTAATTTATTAAAGGGTAATTAGTTAGAGGGTATATAAGCACTTAATGTTAATTATTGTTCCACTTGACTATCCTTTTTATTTTAAAATAGATATATTCCTTGCTTAAGACATGATTAAAGTTATTTAACTAACTGTAGCTACAAAAAGTCAAAGGAAAAAAAGATGTGATCATCTGGAAGGAAAGATGCACTAACTTTATAACGTATCTACTATTGTACTAAAATTTGCATATCTAAAATTATTTTAGTGATTAGCCAATGACTTTATGGCTTATTGTATTGTCCTCTACCTAAGCTTGTCATATATTATATTAAAGATTGGCAAATTAATATTGCTATAATAGGTGCTAAGCATTAGCCAAGTCCCATCTACTAGAGTTATATTCAATTGAAGTTATTTATATAATGCTAACATCTGTACAAATTTGATTATTCAGCACTAATTATAGTTTTCAATAAACATCCCACCATCCACAAGCACATTAGAAAGAAAAATCTTAATATATTTTTCTTGACCGTGTTTTTATAAAAATATTATAGATATCAAATATTTGTCGGTATAATCATTTAAACTAATAGATGTTTTGACATTATATAAATGAAATCAAATTTAAAATGGACATATTTATGAGAAACAAGATATTGAATTTAAAATTTAAAATTTAAATTATCTATTAATTTAACAACTGTGAATTAAAAATATATTGAAAAATATATTGAATGTGTGAATACAGTACAATCATGTACCTTGAATGGAGAAAAATTAATTAGATTATTTTCTACTAATAAAAAAATCAATTTGAACGAAATTAAATGTTGGTTTATATCCATGATTTATATAAATGCCTATCAAGCTCTCTATTAAGGTGTGTTAGTTTATGACCATGTTTTATAAATGATTTTCTAATGGAGAGAAAAGAAATAAAAAAATAGTAGAAGAAGCTAAATGATGGAATATAAGAAGTGGGAAATGAGGTAAGCATATATACTAATAATAGTCTTGCATAAGATCTTAGCATATCTTCATAGAGCAGGCAAAGCCTATATTATATACAAAATAATATTTTTCAGGTGAATCAAGTCATCAACTATAGTATTATTCTACAAATATAAGTTGGACAGTTGTTCTAGTTGGGCCTACAATCTGGTTGCTTTTGGGACAATTTAGAAAAATAATTTAGAAACATTTTTTTGGACATTTTTGGAATTATTTTTTTTTTAGGGACATTTTTGTAATTTTTTTTTTTTTTTTGGTTATTTAAAAAAAATTTTATTCTATTGTCTTTTAATTTGATCTCTCATTGGTTGACTTATTCCACCAATAAAACTCTCATGCTCATCAATTCCCACTCCTTTTTAATTTTATTTAAGTAAATAATTGTTTGCTTTTGAAGGAGAATTCCAAGTAGGCATGCTGTCATATACTAGCATTTTCTTATTTCATGATCCTAACATGTGAATAAAAAGAAGCCATGTGGGAGGAAATTGTGTTATGGTGGCTTAAGTGGGTGGGTTGGATGGTTGATTGATTTTAGCCAATTCCATTTTCATTACACGTTGGTTTAAAATATATCAAATCATGGAGATATCCATCAGCTTCATAAACTTTCTCTCCAACTATTGGATTATATGGCCTTCACCTTCTTTATAACTAAAAAAATCAATATAAGGAAACAATTGAGTATGGTCTATAGAGTCAAATAAGACGAGGTACGTAGGATGTCAAATGGTATGTTCGCGCTGTTTATATATGGCCAACTATTTGTTGAAGGGTGATTGGGGTGCATGGATGAGAGACCATAAGTTACAATTTAAAGATACTTTTGTAATATGAACCATAATATTATGTATGGGATATGAGCCATAACATTGAAATTTTTATTCATTCAAATAGTTAGATTGAATTACAATTTTGGGTAGTTGTAGGGTAGATAAATGCAAAATTGCGATAAAAAAAATATTGTGTATATTGTTTGTGATTTGCGTTTTATTTTCTCTTTTATTATTAGTTGTTCTAAAAATTGGTATCAAATGAAGATTAACTTTGATGTGAAATTCGATATGGCAAGGTTTGACGAAATTTGAATTTTAAAATTATAATAAATAAGAGTTAAGGATTTGTTGGCCCAATAAGATTTACATAAGGTGTGTTACGTGAGGCAGTATTGACAAGCATAACAGATGCAGATTGGTTATAATTGCATGAGAATGTCGCAAGAATGATATGTATATGTGTATTAGATGAGATAATGTATAATATCTTGAAACTAATAACTCTTAAGTAAGTTTGGGATAAATTATAGAGACGGGACAAAGGAAAAGCATGTTCTAAAAGTAAGAGGTCTAAGTCCAAGATCAGAAAAATAACAAAGTGATATGGTTGCAAATATATTGGGCATTGAAGGAAGGATTATCCAAAACAAGAAGCATGACCCGACAAGTTCTCAAACGTGGTTGAAATTGATGACTATTGTATGTAAAGAGATATTTTTGTGTTTCATCTAGAAAGTGCACAAAAGTATGTGGGTTCTTGACTCTTTATGATCTTACCATATGACATCGCATTAGGGATGGTTTATCATATTCAGGTTAGATAGTTTTGAATTTGTTTATTTGAGTTATAATAGAGTGTGTGTTATCCCTGTAATATGCAAATTAAAACTTCTATGGATGATGGTGGTATGTGAACATTTGATGATGTTAGTATATTTAAGAATTAAGAAAAATTGGATTTTCCTATGTACTCTATATGTAAATGGCTTCTCTTACAAAGGCCTGGCAAAATTGAATACATTATAAAGGTCAGCATATTGTATTAATATCTACGAGAGCAAATAGGATTGCAAATAACATCTACAACTATTAGGGAGTATTGTTGTAGGTGATTTTGCATCAGTTGAGTATGATAATGATGCAATCAAACTGTAGCACATAGGTTTGGGTCATCTTAGTGCTTGTGGTGTGATTGAACTTCATAAGAGAAATCTATTGAAGGATGTACGTTGCTGCAATATGGAGTTATTCAAGTATTGTATACTTGGGAAATATTTTTGTCTTTGGTTCAATACAGAGAAAGACAGAACATAGGGAATCTTAAACTATATGCATTATGATGTGTGGGGGCCAACCAAAAAGGCCTTTTGGGTGATTATAGGAATTTTGTGAATTTTAATAAAGATTTTTTTTTTTGCAAGGCTTGGTTACATTTTTTATAGTAAACATGAAGTATTTACCAAGTTCAAGTTGTAAAAGGCAAAGGTACAAAATTAAACGGGCTAAAAACTCAAGTACTTGCGGCAGCCCATTGGAGAAAGTATATTTATTCAAACTTTTAGAAATTTTATGAGGCACACGATATTCATAGGATTTTTAATTCATAATATACCACAACATAATGGCATGGCTAAAAGAATAAACATGTATCTAATTAAAAGGGAAAAATGTCTTGAGTTGAATGCTAAACTCTCAAAAAGGCTTATGGGCAGAGGAAATTAACAATGCAAGTTATGTCATCAAGAAGTCACCATGGGATATTTTTAGAAGGTAAGGTTGCATAAGAGTTATGGATATGTAACCCCATTGATCATGACAATTTAATGATTTTAGGGTATCAAGCAGCGTATGTGCATATAACCAGCTTAGATCGATTCAAATTTGATCCAAATTCGAAGAATTATGTCTTTGTAGATTATAAAAATGATTAAAGAGATAATATTATGGGATCCAATTTCAAACAGGATGGTCATAAGTAGAAATATTGTTTTTGATGAAGAGTTCATGTTGAACCAAACAGTTGCAACATATGTGTCAGCATCTAAAATGGAAACTTTCATTAATGAGGTGATTCATATGGATATTGACCCACTACCACTTTGGAAAGCGTATGTAGATAGTACCTAAACTATAAGGAAAACCAAATTGAGATATTGAAATTATCCAAAGGCCTAAAAATATGGATATAAAGACTTGACATCTTATGCACTTTTTACCATTTATGGAGATTTGTCCAGCTTTCGAGCAGATATAGCTAGCTAGGAGAAAAATAAGTGAATGAATGTTATGGTGGAAGAGATGTATTCCTTGAGGAAAAATCATACATGGGAGCTTGTTCAGCTTCCTAGGAAAAATTCTATTAGTTATAAGTCATTTACAAGATAAAACAATCAATAATAGAAAAGGAATATGAAAGCTTAAAAATTTCCATGTAGCATAGGGGTGCTCACAACATAAATGGATTGACTATGACTAGATTTCCAATCAAATTTTCAGACATACTTCTACCGGGGCAATATTAGCATTGGAATTCATCTAAGTCATGTACTTAGAGAATATTAATGTGAAGACAATTATTTTTTTTCATGATAATCTAGTTTGTAAAAGGTATTTATCTAGTTTAAAGAAATCTCCAAGGAAATGGCACAA
This sequence comes from Vicia sativa, assembly GCA_021764765.1. Lineage (NCBI taxonomy): Eukaryota > Viridiplantae > Streptophyta > Magnoliopsida > Fabales > Fabaceae > Vicia > Vicia sativa. Next base: position 131,730,444 of record CM038792.1, on the reverse strand, counting down.
GCTTTTTGATTCATACATCTTTATTTGGCTATAAAAGGTGTGGGTATGACTATTGTGTTTATGTTAGGATCCTTGATTATAGTTGTTTTATTTCCTAATTATTATATGTGGATGATATGTTGATTTCTACTAATCATTTATATGTAAATGAACTAAAAGTGTGGTTGGGAAAGGATTTTGACATGAAGGACTTAGGTGCTGCTAAGAAGATTCTTGAAATGAAAATTGATAGAGATATGAGTGCAAAATATTTATGGCTCTCTTAGAAAAGTCATGTTGAAAAGGTGTTGGAAACATTTGACATAAGAAAAAGTTGTGAGTACTTTATTGGAGAATCACTATAAGTTGTCATTAGATTAGTGTCCAAATATAGATGTAGAAGGAAAATATATATCAAAGTTTCTGATGCCAATTTTGTTTATTGTCCAATGCATTCCATGGATTGCACAAGAGTAGATTTGACACGTTATAAATCAAGTTTGCAAGTTTATGTGCACACCTAGTAAGTGTCATTAGGAAGTATTCAAATGGACTTCCAAGTATTTAAAAGTTACATTGGGTCAGGATATCATGTTTAAGGTGGATATTTTGATCCTTCAATTATCGAATATGTTGCTTCAGACTATGTAGGTGAAGTTGATGACACTAAGTATACATCAGGATATGTATTTAATCTTCCAAGTAGACATGTTTACTTGAAGTCATCAATATAATTAATTGTAACTATGTGTATAATGAAGTAAAATACATGTAGTTGAGCTATCAAAGAGGCTTTAAGTTAGAAGAAAATTTGGATTCTACAGTTAATCTCTGAATTTTGATGATAACAATACATATATTTTATATGTAACCAATTTTGTTTCTAATGGTTTCTTGAGTGTGCAATATTAGCACATCAGAAATACTTTTTGCATCCGCTTCTGAAGAAACATCAGTAGTTCTGAAGAATGTTGAATGTTCGCTCGAAAGAGAAACCCCTGTGTACTTCTCAACAAGTTGTTGATTCAGAAGTCACAAGTATTCAAGAAGAAAGAATTTCTGATAAGCCGTTGCTACAAGACCAAAAATCAGGATTGCACAAGAAACAAGCTTTTAACGCAAATATCAGAAGTCAAGATTTTCTCATCAGAAAAGTTGTTGCTTCTAATTCTTAAGAAAAAGTCAAGATTCTGAACACATCAAAAGAAAACTCCTTCTTCCGAATCAGAAGTCAAGATTTGTTCATCAAAAAAGTTGCTTCTTATATTTCTGAAGACAAACTCAAGATTCTGAAGACTTTGATAGTTCATGGAATACACACACATCTTCTCAACATTAGAAGTATTCAATCAAAAGAAAAGATAAAGTAAAGATAGATATTCTAGACTCATTTCTAATCAGCATCATATAGTCCATCAGAAGCCAATCTACTTCAACAGAAGTATTATTCATCATAAGACAAGTATCATCAGAAACATGTGCTAGAAGAGTTAGTACAAAGGTACAATTACACATTCCACTCAAATAGATGTATTGTGTATTATTTGTTCTTTTCTTACTATTGGAAGCTTGCAATAAGAAACTTACGTGTGTACTACTACAATGGTCTACTCCCTCAACGCCTATATAAAGGTTTAAGAAATTCATTTGCAAATTGACGGATTGATGAACTACTGAACACAAACAACAAATCAACAAGAACGTTAATGCTTCCAAATCAAAAACGTGAAGAAATCAATGAAGAGAAAAGATTCAAAAACACAAAGAGTTGTTCCTCATTATTTGTGTTGATTTTAGGTCTTCACTATTCATCTAAGGAAGAAGACAAACACACAAGAGTTGTTGCTCATTAGTTGTGTTATTATTTGTTCTTCATTTGTTAGAACACAAGAGTTGTTGCTCATTATTGTATTGATATTATTTAATTAGAACACAAGAGTTGTTGTTCATATTTGTGTTATTATTGTAAATTTTTTGAACACAAGGGTTGTTGCTCATATTTGTGCTAAATAATATTTAGTTAAACATTTGTATAATCTAATTAATAGAAGCACTTTTGTAAACACAGCATTCAATTGTAAGTTCAAGTCCTTAACTAAGGCAACGAGAAATCTCCTTCAAGGGACCGAGTAGGTCTGAAGCCTTAGGGAGTTGGTGATCAATATATCTCTTAAAGGACTGGATAGGTCATAATTCTTAAGGGATCGCTAACAGGTTATCATTGTGTTGTTGTTAGTCACTGGCAGGTAACACGTCTAGTTGTAATCTTTCAAGATTAGTAGATTAAGTCTTTCTCTAAGGTGAAATTACTTTGGCGGGTGGACAAGAGTAGCCTTTTCTAAGGTGAACTTGTATAAACCAAACTTCTCATTATTTCTCTTCTATAGAATTTATTTCTAATCTGATTGTTTGTGGAAAGAACTTCTAAATGAAAAAGATTTTAAAACCCAATTCAACCCCCTCCCCTTCTTTATTATGTTTTTCTCAACCTTCACTTTATGGGTTACAAGATTGGTTAATGAATTTAGTATTGAGCAAGGTGATAGTCTAGAGTTCCATTTTATTGGAAAATAATTCCATTTATCATGCAAGTACTAATAATATTGATGTGAGGTTTTACAAGATCAGACAGAGAGTTACTAACATTGATAGATATTACATGATAAGGTTCACACTTTGAAACATGAAGCTCGTATATTTTCCAAGTTAGCCACTCATAACAAGCTCAAACACTAGTTCAATTTATTACATGTTTCTTAGTGTTAAACACATATTGTACCTCCTGATTCCATGATGTGGACGACATGCAAGAAATCTTCATATGAGTTTGATATTTACTAAGGTGTATAACTCATAGTAACAAAAGAGGAATATGGATATTGTGTTTGGTCCAAACTATATATATATATATATATATATATATATATATATATATATCTTTGTTGCACTTAATTATAGTATATTCAAATAATAAGACATAACAATAGTTGTTCAATAGCCACATATTAGAAAATTTGATTGAACTATATCAACACACATAATGTTTATTTTTTGTAATTTGAGATACATATTTTAATGTAAATTTAAAGAGAACCAGCTTCTTCTCTTAGAATATATGATGAATTTTATGGAGAGAGAGAGAGAGAGAGAGAGGAGGAGGAGGAGGAGGAGGAGGAGAATAGGAGGAGGAAGACACATGAAGTAAATGCACAAGTCAAAGAAACTAAGGCCTTGGCCTTAATTCAGAAATATGAAATCTTCAAAATGGAAGATGAAGAAATGGTTGAAACTATGTTCTCAAGGTTTCAAAACTTAGTAGAAGGACCTAAGATTATGGACAAAGGATATTCAATTATTGATCATGTAAAGAAGATCATTAAAAGTCTTCCAAAAAGATGGAGACCTATGGTTATCATCTTGAAGTTGTCTAAGGATCTAAACAACATAGTTTTGGAAGAGTTAGTTAGTTTTCTGAGAAGTCGTGAGATAGAGCTAGAAGAAGATGGGCCTCAAAAAATAAATAAATCTATTGCTCTGAAGTCTATAATAGAAAGACTCAAGTCAGAAAAGAGTAACCTTTCAAGCTAAAGAAATCAAAGATTTTTACGATGGAAGTTCTGATTAAGAAGACGAACTATCACTTTTATCACGAAGATTTATGTAACTGGAAGAAAATACAAAGCAATGGCCAAGGATTCAGAAAAAGAAGAGATATCTCAGAAACATCTAATAGAGGAAGATCTAGTAATGAAGCAAGATGCTTTAAGTAAAATTAACCTGGACACTATAGAAATGAATGTCCAGATCTCAAGAAGGAGAGCACTAGAAAATAAAGCTTCAAGTAAAGCACTTTCAAAGGAAAGAAGAAAGGTCTCATGGAAACATGGGATGAATTTTACTCTGAAGGATCAAAATCAGAAGGACAATGTGCCAACATAGCTTTCATGACCTCCACATCATATGTGTATACACCAGAAACAAAGTGTAGCTCTGAAGAGGTATTTTATGAACTCTCTCGTGCTGAATTATAGTTATGTTTATTAGAAATTTTGAACAAGCGTCAGAAGCTTCAACGAAAATTCAAGAATCTTTTGAAGGTTCATGAATATGAAATTGAAGAATATGATAAGATAGAGAAAGAAAGTATTGGACAAGAAGATTATCACTTTACTTTAAAAAATGAAAATGTGTTTTTAAATAAAAAAATGTTCAAAACTTGAAGGAGCTCTTTCTAAAGCTTCTCCATATTCTGAAACCATTATGTACTACAATGATAAAGCTTTTTCAAAAGTTCTTAAATGATAACATTGACAAAAGCATGATGGTTTCTATGATTTATTGTATCGATCGTAATAGAAATAGAGGAATTAGTCATGTTTCGAATAATGATAGTCAAAACTATTTTACATAGAATCAAACTATATCTATTTCCTCTTATCTTTATACTCATGCACATATACAAAGATTTAATGTTGCATGAAAATCCATGATTATACGAAACTCTGGGAAAACTAACTCTAAAGGCTACAGAGTATACAATACAAAAACATGTATTATAAATGAATCAATCCGTGTTAGGATTAATAACAAGCTTGACTCAGAAAAGACAAAGATGCTTGAGAATTTTGTAGATCTAGAAATAACACTTGTATGTTCTGGAGAGAAAGACTCTGATAGTAAGTTAGTTAGAAATGATGATACATTATAAGTATATGACTGTCCATCAGCTCAAAAAAGAAGAAGGCTAAGACAAACTATTTCTGAAAAATATATTTCTGGAAGATTAAGTTGAACTTGTCATAACAAGATCCACATGTAAAAGTTTTGAAGAAACGCCTTTGGGATTGGTATCTCTAACAACAACAACCTTTGGTGTAGGAACACTTCAGGATAATGGATGGACTCTAACAATACAAGAAGAGCTAAACAAAAAGTCACTCATGTTATTGCAACCAAGTGGGTTACCAGAAACAAGATAAATGAGAAAGGAGAACTCATCATAGACAAGATACATCGGGTTAGAATTTACATGTATTTGTACAAAGTACTTCTAGATGCTTCTATAAGTTAAAAGTTGTCTTGAATCGTAAATATCTTAAATCAAAAACCTTTTAGTTTTTCTGATTATTGAGAACAGTAACTTGTATGTCATTTCAAACTCATGGATGTCACTCAATTTGACACTTATCAAAATGTGTCGTTTGATTGACATCTAGAGCGATATGGTGTTTTTTAGAATATGTTAAAATTTGTATGCTTCTATCTTATTCTCTATCTATTTAATAAAAGGTCATGATAATTTTTTTAAAGAATCGTTTAGTTATGACCTCTCTATCCCTAGTCTAGTTTTGTCATCTTATATTCTTTTATCTGACAAATGTCTTGGAAATGATGCTATTATATGTCCCTATTGTGTCTTGGTCAATCATAACTTTTTTTGGTATCTTGAGTCTAATTACCTTACGTATGTCAGTTACATTTTCTCTTTTGTTATTTATACCCTGGATGTTTCATCTTCTCTTTATCCTTCAGATAATAGCTTATCTAAAATCCTTTGTAAACTTGTCTTGTCATATACTTAAAAACCTTTTATGGCAATGAAGATCTTTTGGTCTGGGTAATTTGCAATGCTGCATGGACCCATCTATTCAAACCCAGTCAAATCCTTCAAGAAACATGCATCTGTGTCAGATTATGGTAAAACAATATATTTAAATGTTTTTGGTGTCCCTATTGCCATGACTTCTTCCTCTATCTCTGAAGCTATAGGATATGTTGGAACTGGTGGGATCACAATGGATGAATTAAGCTCAAAGTACACCTTTGCTGGAAAAACTCATCTACATACATGATGTCTCTACTACTAAATATGAACCTAATAATCCAGCAAAGTTTTTTCTGTTCAGGAAAATTTGGTTTCGCTTTTTCTAAACAAATTTAGGCCTAGAGGAGAAAACATGAGCACTCTTTCATGCAATCAAGGAATCTTAATCTATTTTCTACTCAAAAATGTTAAGATTAACTTTCCTCAAACCATCTTTAATTTTCTGAAGGAGTCTGTTGAAGTCTCTAGAAGTCGATATGAGTCATTCATACCTTGTGGAAGAGTTCTATCATAACTAATCTATAAAGCAACTGTGATTGCATTGGATTGAATGATGGGACCATAAAATGCTCTTGCAGGTGAGAGATGTGAATTCTTTGGAGCATAATTTGTCTTAACATTCTTCTAGTCTCATTTTTTTGAGTTGTCATGTTTTGTCCATATTGTATTCTCTTAATTGTCACTGAAAGTGTTGTGTTTGTTTCTATATTATCTTGTTTTTCTCATGTACTCTCTACTTTCTAAATTAATGAAAAAAATCTTTTTATTATGAAAAAAGGGGGAGAAACCATAATGATGATTTTGATGCATACCTAACTCTCAAAATCTCATTGCTTACATTTCTATATATATATATATATATATATATATATATATATATATATATATATATATATATATATATATATATATATATATATATATATATTTATGTGTGTGTGTGTGTGCAAGAGTTTTAGAAATGTGCTTCAGGAACCTTTAGGAGAAAGATATATGGAAAAAAGAACTTCTAATGATTAGAAGGTTCTAATGCAGAAAGAATTTCTAATAAAGCAAACTTTGATAAATCGCTTTAATCATAATTCTAGAAAAAAAAGTCAAGCTCAAAAACCCATTTTTCTGATAAGATCTTACGTTTTAGACTCAGGGAGAGATTGTTTGTCTCAGGGGAGTTTTCTAAACAATGCTCAGAAATCCCTACCTAAAATCTGTAAATCTTATAATCAGGGGGAGTTGATGCTAATAAGGGGAAGTTTTCTTCTTAACTCTGAATTTGATTATGATATTACTTAGGGGTGTGCATCGATCAATAACCAAACCAAATTGAATCATATATATATATATATATATATATATATATATATAATTTGATTTAGATTTTAAAACTACTTCATTAAAACCAGTTTATATTTTTAAAACTGGTATACATGTGGATCGGTTCGGTTTTGAACCGGTTTCTCACAAAAACCAGTTTTAAAAAAAAACAATTTTAAACCAGTTTTTAATTTTCTTTAAAAAATCAATTTTATAAATAAAACCAGTTTTATAAAAAAAAAAATCAATTTTAAAACCAGTTTTATAAAAAACCAATTTAAAAAATAAATTTTTATAACAAACATATTTTTTTATTTAAAAAATTCTAAAATTATTTATTTTAAAAAATAATAATTTAAAAAAAATTGAACATTTCTCAAAATTTATTGTCATTGACAATTTTAAAACATATGACAATTTTAAGTAAGCATGTGCACAATGTGCACAATTTTAAAACTAATTTTAAAACATATGACCATTGAGTTGTTCATAATGTTATAATTAAATAATTAACAATCAAGTCAATATTCGGTGTAATTTTCACAGATAAGTAGATCACGGATAAACTGAGTAATGGCAGATGAGCTTAGAGCTCCTGCCATCAATCTACAGAAGAAACTTGTCTAAAAAATAAGCTGTGTAATATTAATGATTATAGGCAAGCAATGAGTCAAGATAAACAGATAAAGAAAAACAGATACTATCAGCTTTATGACACTTTCCAAAAACAGTAACTAAGAGTGCTCTATGAGTAGAGTGTTATCATAACTTTTATTTCACACCAAATAACATATTCAAATATCCAAATAAATATTTAGAAGGTTACTTGGCAAGTTAATTTAACATATTATTTCTAGGTCTGTCATCATAGTTTTTGTAGGAATTAAATCAAGCAAACAAGAATAGAAAGTTTCATACGAAATATCTAAACACACTGGATATTCATCAGGCATTAGTAACAGCAAGCAACATGAAAATTATAATATTTCTCAACCTTTCTAGCCAACCTGTTTTTTAACTGTCATATAAGTTTGAAGACAATCCTATCCTAGTCCAATAATTCCTCAAGCTTCTGGTAGGGTTCTAAACTTCAACATTGCTTGATGATCCGAAAAGGAAAAACATCTCATTAAATACATAATACACAAGTGAATATTAATAGTTAGTGCATATAGTTTGAATACATCAACCAGCTTGGCTATTATAATACTGAATATTTAACACCCATTCTTTTCAGCCAAAGAAAAATAAGAGTAGGCTATGTTTGACTATACTACTTCCATACAGACTTCAACACACAAATTGGTCTTAAAAGGTGGTGGAGTCTCTATTGAATGTCTCCTACAGAAAACCAACAACACAAGACTTATTCCCTATCGTTCCCTAACAAGACAGCATGGTTCAATTTTACTATCCTTTTCATCTTCTAATTCTAAATACAATATTAAGTATTTCCATCATACTAACCTTTTCATACCAGAGAAAAAAGACATTGATAAGAAAGTAGCATATAGAACCAAGTAGAATCAAAATCATTTTAAACGAGCAAGTTTTTCTACCCTTATTGTTTCTAAAAAATTAAGAATCTGAAATTGATCAGGCAGAACAACACATGATTTCAACTAAGGACAACATTTATCTAACCTTATTTTGTAAGTCAATCATATGACAATATTATAGTTCATAACAAGTAACAACTCTTGGTTTATCCAAATATAACAACACTACTCCAATTTATAGTACAAAACAAGAGGAACAATTGATGATGATGTAACTGCAGCAACACTTACAACAACCTAAACAATTAGTACAATTTGCAGGAGGAAACTCCCGGTAGGTTTCTGCTTTTTCTAACAACAGGTTACAATGTTCAAAACCATTCCAATCCTAAATTTCTAAATTCCTCAACCCAACCCAAATTCTGAGACAATGCTTAGTTTTCTTCAGAGAGACAAAAAATCAAATAGAAAGGATGCAAACTCAAAAATCCATAACCTCAATTCAATAAAAAAGGTAGAAGAAGGATTTTTGAATGGATATAAAAGAGAACAAGAGAAAGGAATCACCTTTATGGAACTGACAATGAATCTGATGGATGGAACTTGGCCGGTGAAGATAGAAGCTTCACGGTTGATACTGATGCAGAGGAGAGCTTTTGGGCATTAGGGTTGTGTTGTGCTTCCATGAGAGAGAGTTTTGAAAGAGTATGAAATTTGGTAACCAATAACTGATCCAAATTAGAATATGGTTACCGTTTTTTTTTTGGTTTTTAATAAATGGGCCACCAATTCTAATATGTAACTTTGGGTTGGATTTTAAAATTTGGATTAATATGGATACTAATTTGGTTTGTGGTTTTTGGTTTTTTTGCACACCCCTAATATTACTAAGTAAAATTGTTACATCAAAATAGATGGTTTTATCATCATCAAAAGGGGAGAGATTTTTAGAACAAGATTCGGATTTTACATTTAATCTCTGGATTTTGATGATAACAATACATATATTTTATATTTAAACAGTTTTGTTTCTAATGGTTTCTTGTGCGTACATATTAAAATTCTAATTAACTTAGAACTATTGTCTGAAGAATCAAAAATATGCTAAGCACATCAGAAAAGATTGTTCGCAACCGCATCTATAGAAACATTAGTAGTTCTGAAGAATGTTGAATGTTCGCCAAAAAGAGGATCTCGTGTGTACTTCTCAACAAGTTGTTGCTTCACAAGTATTCAAGAAGAAATAATTTTTGATAAGCTGCTGCTACTACAACGGTCTACACCCTCAACGCCTATATAAAGATTCATGTAATAAATTTTCAAACAGATGGGTTTAAAAACTATTGAACACAAACAACAAATCAACAAGAATAGTAACGATCCCTAATTAAAAACGTGAAGAAATCAATGAAGATAAAAGATTAAAAAACATAAAGAGTTGTTGCTCATTGTTCATCTAAGAATGAAGACAAAGACACAAGAATTGTTGCTCATTAAGTGTGTTATTATTTGTTCTTCATTGGTTAGAACATAAGAGTTGTTACTCATTATTCTGTTTATATTGTTGGATTAGAACACAAGAGTTGTTACTCATATTTGTGTTATTATTGTAAATTGTTTGAACACAAGAGTTGTTTCTCATATTTGTGCTAAGAAATATGTACTTAAACATTTGTGTAATCCGCTTATTAGAATCAAATTTGTAAACACAACATTCAATTGTAAGTAAATCAAGTCCTTATCTAAGGCAAAGAGAAATCTCCTTCAAGGAACCGGGTAGGCCAGAACCTTAGGGAGTCAGTGATTCTTATATTTCTAAAGGGGTCGGGTAGGTCGGAATTCTTAAGGGATCTCTAACAGGTTATCATTGTATTGTTGTTAGTCACTAACATGTATTCCGTGTAGTTGTAATCTTTCAAGATTAGTGGATTAAGTCCTTTTCTAAGGTGAAATCACTTTGGTGGGTGGATAAGAGTAGCCTTTTCTAAGGTGAACTTGTATAAACTAAATTTGTCATTATTTCCCTTCTATAGCATTTATTTCTAATCTGATTGTTTGTGGAAAGTACTGCTAAACAAAAACGTTTTTAAAACCCAATTCAACCCCCTCCCCCTTTCTTGTATTTTTCTCAACCTTCACTTTATGGGTTACAAGATTGGTTAGGGAATTTAATATTGAGCAAGGTGATAGTCAAGAGTTCCATTTTATTGGAAACTAATTCAACGTATCATGCAAGTAGTAATAATATTAATGTAAGGTTTAACAAGATCGGAAAGTTACAAACATCGATAGATATTACATGAAAATATTCACACTTTAAAACATGAAGCTCGTATATTTTCCAAGTTAGTCACTCATAACAAGCTCAAACATTACTTGAATTTATTATATGTTTCTTAGTGTTAAACACATATTGTACCTCCTGATTTCCATGATGTGGATGACATGCAAGAAATCTTTATATGAGTTTGATATTTTCTAAGGTGTATAACTTATAGTCACAAAAGAGGAATATGGATATTGTGTTTGGTCCAAAGTATATATATATATATATATATATATATATATATCTCCATAGCTTAGGTGCATGTTTGAGACCATTGAGTGCTTTGTGCAACTTGTATACTTTTCTTTCTTCCTCTTGTATCAGCAACCTAGGAGGTTGTGTAACATATACCTCTTCTTCTAAGAGGCCATTCAAAAATGTTTGTTCCACATCCAAGTGAAATGTCGAGCATGCTTCTTTGCACATTAAGGCTACCACCAATATGTTAGTCTCCAATCTTGCTAATAGTGCATATACTTTAGAGTAGTTGAGTCATGCTCTCTGAAGAAATCCTCATGCTACTAATATTGCCTTATGTCTCTCTATCAATCCATCAGCATTGTGCTTTAACTTGAACACCCATATCACTTTGAAAGCTTTTGTGTGCGTTGGCAATTCGACTAGCTCCCATGTAGTGTTTCATTTGATAACTTGTAACTCTTCAATCATAGCTTACTTTTATTGTTTATTCTCTAAACCCCCATTATAGTTGATTTGTTCAACACCTGGAATTAAACAAAAATGCACTAATTCTCCATCATGTGTGACTTCATCATCACCAACAACTTCACAGTCTTGAAGCCATACTAGAAGAACTTTAGTCCTTTGAGGTCTTATGCTTGTGCTATCCATACTTTCTTCGACTTTGACTTCGACTATGTCTGGAATGTCAACAACTTCTTCGACTTCATTAGATCAAAGTAAGAGGTCGCATTACCTTCTAAATTATCATCTTATTAGTTAAGGCTTAACTACAACCTTTCATGAGATAAACAACATTCTCCACCTTTGTGGCATAGCTTGTGATCTTTTCATCTTCTTCCATTTGTAGTAATTACCTTTGTAGCACTTGCAATTTGATAATTTTCACCTTCTCGCCTCCTTTGTTATACTTGACAATAATATCTCATGCCTCATTTGACGATTCAGCATGAGAAATCTGATCAAAGTTCGTCGGGCCTACCGCCAATTTAATACAAAACACTGTATTGCAATCCTTCTTCTTGGCATCGTTGTGGATGGTTCTCTAGGAATCAATTACATTTTAAGGAAGCATGTGAACTCCATTAGTAACCACTTATATGGTTTCGTCAAAGCCAAACAACGACTACATTTTCTTACTCCATTAGTTCCAATTTTTGTTGTAAAGAATCGGAAGAGAATTTAGAATATTGCCATTGTTACAGTTCATCTTTCCAGTGATTGATTAACAAACCACTATCACAAAAACATGGTCAGCTTTGTGTGATTCTTGAAAATATGATTAAAAAAATTTAACAAGAACTCTAGATACCAATTTATTAATGCATAATGAAATTTGTAAAAAGAAAGAGTGAGATAGTGAGAGAGATATCAACAGTTTATGAATACGTACTAACAAAAAAAACTATAAATCTGAATTTAAATTGCAACCATAATTTTAAATTATGGTCGTAATATTGTAGATTTTAAATTCTATGCAACAATACTACAATTATAATTTTGACTATCATAATTGCATTGTATTGCAATATAAAGTTTCACAAAATAAGTGTTAATCTTGATGTAATTGCAACTTATAACCATGTTCAATTTATGAAAACACAACGCTTACACACTAATACTAATAATTAGATGAAATATATATTATTTAGAGTTTTATAAAATAAAATAAAAACCAACTTATAAGTGGCATTCACATTAAAAGTCTTTAAAAAGAGTTATGTTCATTAACTCAACAAAATAATAAAAGAGGATAAAGTGTCACATGAACAAGTGTGGTGGTCCCTAGCATTATGCCACTTCTCTCACCCATAAACCCTCATCATCGGTGTCGATGTCGCCACCAACGACACTGAGTCCGAGGGTGTGGGCGTAGAGGCGTTAGTGGCGGCTTGTAGGAGACACTTGATCACTTGGGAACGATGCATCGGAGTAAGTGGGATAATCACGACATTATACTGAGGTTGAATTCCAACCGTGTTATTGTAGGCGAAACAATATAACTTTTGGTTAAAGTGTTGCTGAAAGGATGTTGTTTCCCGATATGTAGAATTCTTTGAAAACCTTGTCACAAAGGATAAGAAGTTTGAGATTCCCATAAATAAAGAATCTCGTGATAAATATTCTCCACGGTTATTGACATACAACCCGGAAGTATTTTACAAATTGTTGAAACACAAACCAAGCCTAGGATAAGAAAAAGAGATTAAAAAATTAAGGATCTAGGACCAAATGAAATTGATTCTCAACTCATTTCCTTTTATCTAGTTGAAGGAAATTGTGTGAGTTTTATTCATAAGATTCATATTAATCTTCAAGTAGATGATGATCCTAAAACCTATAAAGAAGCAGTGGCTTCAAGATACTCTTCCTTTTGGTAAGATTTTATTCAATACAAAATGGATTCAATTATATCAAAGCAGACTTGGGAATTTGTTGGTCTTCCAAAGGATTCAAGGCCCATTGAATGTAAATGGGTGTTTAGAAAGAAGTATTATAGTAATGATACATTAAAAACCTACATGGCTAGATTAGTAGAAAAAGGTTTAGACAAAAGGAAGATGTTGATTACTTTGACACATATGCACCGGTAACAAAGAAGACGACAATTAGAGTATTGTTTGCATTAGCTTCTCTGAATGACCTTATAGTTCATAAAATGGATGTTAAAACAACAGTCTTAAACGGATATCTAGATGAGGAAATCTACATGGAACAACCAAAAGGTTACGTGCTTCCTGGAAATGAACAAAAGGTATGCAAACTTGTCAAATATCTATATGACTTAAAACAGACACAAAACAATGCCATCGAATGTTTGACTCAATCACACTTTCAAATAGATCTACTCTAAATTCTTGTGATAAGTGTCTAAACAGAAAGGTGTATGAAAAAGTTATAATATTTCTTTATCTATACATTGATGACATGTTGATCATTAGCAACAAGATGAATGCGGTCTTAGAAATAAAGAGGTTTTTAACTTCCACATTCAAGAAGAAAGATAGTGGACTAGTTGACACAATTTTAGGTATCAAAGTAAAACAAACTAGTGGGGGTAGTGAACTTAGTCAAGCACACTATATTGAAAAAGTGTTGATAATTTCAAACATCTACACTTTAAGGAAACAAACACTTCATTTGATCCTAGTGTCAAATTTTAAAAGAACAATGGAAGAGTTGTGACTGAATTTGAATATGCGTGTGCAATTGAATGTCTAATGTATTTAATGGAATGTACTAGACTCAACATATCATTTGCAGTTAGTAAAACGAGTAGATCTACTAGTAATCTAAGTGGTGGGCATTGGAAGGCCATCACTAGAATTTTTGAAGTTATCTTTTAAAAACTAAATATTTTGGCCTTCATTATGGTAGGTTTCCTGTTATACTAGAAGTATATACCGAAGTGAGTTGGATATCGAGCGATGAATATTATAAATATACAATTGAGTGGATATTTACATTAGTTGGAGGTGCAATTTCTTATAAGAGAAATAAATAAATGTGCATTAATCTTTTGACCATGGAATTAGAATATGTGGCTCTTGCTTCTGCATGTCAAGAAGTTGAATGGTTAGGGACCTTCTTTTGGAAGTTCTATTGGCTGAAGACAATGTTAAAAAGGTAATTATATATTGTGATAACCAAGCCACCCTAGCTAGAGCACTCAATAAAGTATACAATGGAAAGTCTATACATATATCTCTTAGACATTCTTTCGTGATAAAACTGATTAAGGATGGAATCCTTTCACTTACATATATACAAACAAGCTATAATTTAGAAGACCTATTTACTAAGCCACTGGCTAGAGACTTAGTAAAGACTATATCAAGAGGTATGAGATTGAAACTAGTTGAGTAAGGGTTCTAACAAAATCGACAATTGTAACACCCTAATTCGCGACCCACATTTAATAAATAATCAGAGTTTAGTTTTACTAGTAGAGTGTCACACATTCTCAGCATAAAGCATTTTCACAACTTAAACACATTGCAGCAAAATTTTAAATACTTTAAACAACATCTCATAGTATCAAATAGAATTAACATCGAATTGAATAAAATATTAGTTTCATAACAATTTAACATTAAGATGAATGAAGAAATAATGATCCCATCCTGAGTGTTACAATATCAGAGTGACACCAAGTACTTAACATAACGCAAAAAGAGATAAACGAATAAGGCACGATCCATCTTCCATACAACAACATCTAAGGCTTCTCAATCTCTACCTGTGTATCTATATCATAGGCGTAAATCTGACACAAAAAGCAAATAAGGGTGAGAATACAATTCAAAATATGATAACGGTGCAAAGTGAAACAAGGATAGCTAGCACACAAGTATTCTTAACATCAAAAAACTCAATCACACAACAATCAATCATGGAATAAATTTTTATGTGTGCAATGCACTACTCGACTGTACTCAAATGCAAGTGGTACCAAATTTTTAAAATTCAGAGTTATGGTACTGAGGTTATCTACTAATCAGGATACATCTATTAACCTGGCTACACGTCCAGATCACAACACTATATTGTGACTCGCCTTTCTACAATATACCTAATGCATGCAATGAAATAACACACAGAGGTCCAAAGGTATCATCGTCACTTATAACTTCACAACTCATAACTAGTTACAACACTGAACCAATTACTCGAAATTGGTTACAACACTAAACCAATAACATCACTTAAATTGATTACAACACTAAACCAACAACATCAACATCATTATTGCCAATATAAGGCCATCACAAATTATAGGATCCATCTTTGAACCAACACCATCAATTAAACAACATAATAATAACGTCATTCATAAGGCTACATCACATATTGATTACAATTTCAAATCAAATATGCAAATGTATCAATTATTAGAACACAATCATAATAATTGAAATATTTCTAAATCATGATTAATCATACTCTCACAATTAAACTATTAGGATATCATCAAGGGATAGTATTATATGTTAGATATTTAACATTTTAAACTGCGTCTCAATTGAAGTCACGAAACTCAAGTTACGTTATTTTCGAATCTACAATTTCCCACCCCAAACAGTGTTAACCGGCTACACTTAGTGCGTAACTAATTACAAGCACAAAAAATAGCTCGAAATCCATTTTTCACCACTAAAGGCCTTTCAGACCTCTGATTTCGATTCTGTAAGACCCTCGATCTCAAAATTCAACATATGATAATCATCCAATGATTAAAACAACAAATTCACTATATCAAAGATCGGCATTAGCAAAATCATATATTGTCATCATCAATTTCATGGATATCATGACATATCATCAACAACCATTGACTCAGAATTATTCAATTAAAGGCACGCGAATTTCATAAACAAATTCATCATAATACAATTGATTGGAGAGTTTTGCACAACCATCTCTAATCTCAAAAACTCCATCAATGGAGAAAATGAAAGGGAAGAAGAAGAGAGTAAGGATCTCTCTATATTATATATGCAAAATATACGCCCATATTAGCCTCTTACCTCAACTTCCAGCAATTACAAGCTTTAGATATGACTCCATCTTCCTCACAAACCCTTGTTTCCGTCTTTGTCTCACAAAAGTTCTTTCTCCTAATTTT
The DNA here is from genome assembly GCA_021764765.1 of Vicia sativa. Lineage (NCBI taxonomy): Eukaryota > Viridiplantae > Streptophyta > Magnoliopsida > Fabales > Fabaceae > Vicia > Vicia sativa. The sequence continues at coordinate 131,713,894 of CM038792.1, read as the reverse complement.
CAATTGTACATACTGATAAAAATAGCTTCACTTTTCCTCTATCAATATTAACCTAACATTAATATTTTAATTATTTCATTTTGACCCCAACTTATTCTTAATTCTACCTCTTTCTCTTATTTTCTCATTATTCTCGTTTAACCCCAACACTCTAAATTCTTCATTTTTCTATTTATTTTAATTAATTGAATTAACTAAAATTCTAATTAAATTCTAATAATTTCCACACACTTCAATTAATTCGAATAAAATACCCGAGCATACAAATAGTTCATAAAAATCAATAATAAACTCAATTAAAATTAAAATGCAAGAAACGAGGTGTTACAACAACCCAATCTGAAGTTAAGAAAACCTTAATCTAAGATTCAATAGGCAATATTATGTGATAATATTGACTATTACATGTCGAGGGTTGCATTTTTCTTAACTCTTAATAAAGTTCAATGTTGAGAATATGTAATTCAAGAAAATAAATACAATATGAACTTCACCTATGTGAATTTCGTTATGGTTCCATCTCAAAGTGGGAGTTTGAGTTTTTCTCATGAAAAATTCACAAAATAGGAAAAGCATGTGGCCATAAATAGTATTAGGCGAGAGATGTGGGTGGAGAGAACCATTAAAGAGTGGGTATAAGATAATGTCGGTATGATAATAAGGGATAGCGGTTCAAAGCATTGTTACCTAACATTTCGATTAAACTTCGTGTTATACTTACTAAGGTTAAGTTCAAATAGAAAGATACTTAAGTGTATTAACATTTTTTGTTTCTCTTTTTCTGAAATTGATCTTGTCATTATTAGAACAAGTGGGAGATTGTTGTAACTTATGATGGTTGTGTTCTAAAATAACAAGAAAAGTGAAAGTAAGTAAATACCAATAAATGAATGGAAAATAGTCCACATAAAAAGTGACACTCACATTAAAAGCATTTATAAAGAGTTATATTCATTAACCCAACAAAAAAACAAAAGAGGATAAAGTGTCACATGGACAAGTGTGATGGTCTCAAGCATTATGCCACTTGTCTCCTCCATACACCCTTTCATTGGTGTTGCCACCGCTGACTCTGACTCCGCGACTGAGTCTGAGGGTGTGGGCGTAGAGGCGCCAGTGGCCACTTGTAGACAACACTTGAGCACTTAGACACGGACATCATAATAATGTGGCTACTCGTGGCGTTATACGATGGCTGTCGGCCTTCGGCTAGCATGTGACGGTAAGCCGCCACATATAAAAAATGTTTGTTGCTCTTATTTTTTATCGTTACTTGAGTTTGAATTTTGAGTTCGAAAATAGGCAACATTTATGAAAATATGTGAATCTTGAAAAACGTTGTTGTAGGCGAAAATATCTTATGGTGTTACGTCAAGGGTCGCAATCTTGTGAAACAACACCGACATAGCCTATAAATAAGTCATTTCGGATTTTGAAATCACATCACAAAATACATATCATCTTCAGTAAAATTCTAGATTTTCTTCCTTACATTCGAATTTTTATCTGTCTTGTGCAAATTCGAATATATGCTAAATTATTCTGGATATCAATATATAAAAACTCTAAAATATCCAAAAAAATACTTGAAATACTATAAAAAATAAAATAAAAAGTGTTCACCATTCTGGTTTGAATTCATTCAATCTAAAAGTTTTATCTAACAATATATCGATATCATATCATTTTTACATTATAAGACACATTATACAATCAATTTATCACAACTAATGCAGTAATTTGTTCACGATTCCGATTTGAATCCATTCAATCTAAAAGTTATATCTAACCATGTATCGTTATCATATCATTGTTACACTATAAGACACAAAATATACAATCAATTTATCGCCAACTAGTGCGAGAGAAAGTCCAGTCATCTTATCAATCCTCGCCTTGTAAGAATATATCATCATTATCTTATGGTGAAGCACAAGTGGTTTTCTAATATTTTTATGGGTCATATAGAATGCCAAAACTGACTGCAGTCAGTCATATTATAATACCAAACAACAATATACTATATATGTAGCTTCGCAGAAGCAGCTTATTAAGTTGAAATCTTTGTTTAAGCCTAATGCGCTCATTAATAAAGTGAACTTGGGCAATAAAAGTTAATGTTACAAATAAGAACATTCAACCATGTCTCTATTTGCTGACTCGTTGGATAGTAAGTTACAAGACTTGTCCCTAATCTCTGGCTGCATATGGAGTTGATCAAAGAATTTTCGGTCTTAGGTGTTAAGAACTTGTTGAACTTGAAAACTTATAGGAATAAATTATATAAAAGATCACATCAATGTAATTGTTATTATATATTTGAGTCTAGTTTCAATTTTCAAACTCAAAGTATTAGAGTTGATTATATCTCTGATTTTTCAAACTTTAAATTTGATTATAAGTGATAACTTGCATTGCTTTAGGTTGGATATCTATACAAAATTTAAATCAAATTTGCTTTTTAAATAAAATAATTTAGGATTCGTTTGAGGTGATTGTAAGAAAATTTTCAAAACTCAATAATAAATTAAAATATAAAAAAGCCACCCCAAATGATTGTTTGTTAATTTACTTCACTTCTTATTCACTTTAGTAAAATAAATGTTTGTTAAATGGGACATTCACATATTAGAAACATTTTCTCTTTTTAACCATATTCAATTATGATTTGATTTGACCATAGGCTAAATCTTAACTATTTATTGAGAATCTTTCTCTCTCATACAAACTGTTTTTATTTATTTATTTCTTCTTTGTAAATTTGCAGCCCTTAGATTGGGCGGGAGAGGCCGCTGCACCATTTTTCTAGCAGGTGATCCATTTCCCCAAGCAAACTGTCGGAAATTGTTGGGATTGAAACTTGAAAATAAATTGTTAATCTAACACACTAAAATTATTTGAAGCTGCCAAAGACTGACCCATAATTCAAACATGTATTGATTTAAGAAGGTGGGACGAGCGTATCGAAAAAGAAATTGCCAAAGGCTGACCCATAATTCAAACATGTATTGATTTAAGAAGGTGGGACGAGCGTATCGAAAAAGAAATCGTGTGTCAAAAAGTATTTTAATATTTAAATTATTTTTAAAAAATATATAATTTTTATTTTATTTGTTTTATTTTATTTTGTTTTGGATTAAGACCTAATCTATTAGAGTTATTTTGTTTTTGTATTTAAATTTTTTTGATGTGACCACTAAAATTATTTTTGCGCTTGCAAACCTGTATTTTATTCCACGTTTTGCGCTTGCAAACCTGTTTTGTTCCTTAGGGCTTCCAATTATGCCAGTGGGCATCAGAGCATGTTTTTTTTTGTTCTTTTTGTAACTTGACAACTATGATGGATCAATCGGTGATCAAAGTAGATATTGAGGGAACTATTGTGGCTTTTACTGTGACTCTAACTGCTTTGACTGAACAGATGACGACTTTAGCAAATATAGTGAATAATGCCAACAACAAGAAGAAGAATCAGCGAAGAGACAAGAGAGAGGAACCAATTAGGTTTCCACATGGTGGAAACAACCGTGTTGAAGATTCGAATTCTGGTGAAGAAGAACCTTTTGAGGAAGAAGTTTATTGTGGGAATAGACATAACAACCATGATTATCGAGTGAAGGTGGATATTCCATTGTTATATGGAACGAAGGGAGTGCAAGAGTTTCTTTATTGTGACTCTAACTGCTTTGACTGAACAGATGACGACTTTAGCAAATATAGTGAATAATGCCAACAACAACAAGAAGAATTAGCGAAGAGACAAGAGAAAGGAACCAATTAGGTTTCCACATGGTGGAAACAGTCGTGTTGAAGATTCGAATTCTGGTGAAGAAGAACCTTTTGAGGAAGAAGTTTATTGTGGGAATAGACATAAATACCATGACTATATTCCATTGTTCTATGGAACGAAGGGAGTGCAAGAGTTTCTTCATTGGAAGATCAGCGTCGATAAGTTCTTTGACGTTATGGGTGTCCTTGAGAACAAGAAAGTTAAGATGGTTGTGATCAGGCTTAAAAGTATTATAGTCGTCTGGTGGGATAAACTTGTTGTTCAAAGGAAGAGGCAAAGGAAGGGGCCAGACAGAACCTGGCGAAGAATGAAAAATTAATGTCGGAGCAGTTTTTACCATAGTATTATGAACATATTCTTTATAAGATGTACATCGAGTGTGTTCAAGGAAAGATGATCGTGATTGAATACACAATGGAGTTCTTGGGTTTTTTTAGCGCAATAAACAGGGAGAATCAAAGAATCAGAAGTGGCTTGATACATCAGTGGCCTAAAGGGATCCTTACAGGAGAATATGGGTTTATAGATTGTATGGATCGTAGATGAGGCGTCCATTTAGCTTTTAAGGCATAATCTATGGAGACATCCTGTAACACCCGTTTTATTTAATATTATATTATATTAATATTTTTGAATTATCGTTTGACGATTGTTTTAGCGACGAAAATAATTATATTAATCGGTATATCTATTAATATATTTAGCGACGTTCCATTCGGTTCAGTAAAATATTATTCGGACCGATATTTAATTCCCCGGAATTTTATTAATAAATTGAGTTAATAATATAATTAGATGTTATATTTAGTGTATTAAGAATAGATGAGGGGCATGTGAGCAATTTACCAAAGTTGGCTAGTAAGGCATATGTGATATAAAAACATTTCCTCCACCATTTCCAAACATAACACCAAAAACACAAAAGTTGAGAAGTTGAAGAAAAGCTAGGGTTTTGGTTGAGAAAGAAGAAGAGAGCAAGAAGAAAAGCAAAGCTTGGCTTGAAGAATCATCAAGAATACCCAAAGCTTGCTAGGTAAGGGGTTTGATTTCCATTTCATTTAGTTAGGGTTTGATGGATTTAGTTTGAATTGGGAGAAAAATTGATAGATGGTTTATAGAGTTGTGTTGGGTGATTGTTGAAGGGTTTAGAAGATTTGAATTTGGTGTAGAAATTATGAGTATTGTTGTTAGTATGGTGGTATAGTATGTAGGGAAAATAGAAATGAAATAAGAAATGGAAATGTTAAGGAAAACTACCTGTGAAAGCTAGAAAATAGAAAAAATGGAAACTGTAACATAAAACAAAACACAGGGAATGGAAAAAAATAATGGAAGAAGGATTAAGGGGGGTGAGGCGCCCACCTCCATTGTGGGACGGCCACCCCCAAGGTTGAGGCCACCGCCTCCCTTGTCCATGAGGAGTGGGACGTGCGTCCCCATTAGAAGAAGAAGAAACGGCAAAATGGAAATTGTTTGTTTGCTGTATCATGCATTTCTGTTTTCTGTGAAATGAAATTTTACCTGCATAATTATTGTAAATGGCTACTGATTTTCTTAATTATGTCAATTCCACCTAGCAACCCTTGGTACCTATAAAATATAATTAGGGGATAAGATAGCCGATTAAATTTAGAACCCGATTATGTTCTGATTTTCCGATTTCGGTAAATTCGACGACGGAGCAAGTTGCTCCGAATTCAATGAAAATTGACGTGCTAGCTAAGTTTGACGTGTAGAATATAGTGGTGAAGTTAGTTTTTCGAAATTGTGAGTTTTTACATAACGACCCGAAATAGGCTAAATTACGGTAAATTGACCCGGATTGTGTTTTAGTCATTTTAAGGCATATATGAATTATCCGATTTTGAAGTTGATGTTTATAAATTATGCCGGTAATTAAGAATGGCTTTCGCGACGATTATTGATGTTTTTACTATTTTTCCGTTTTTGGAAATTGACGGATTAATTGACAATGATGTTTGCGACGGTGTATATAATCATGAATACTTGTTGTTTATGCGATGTGATGACATGTTTATTTGATGTGAATAAATATGGCAAAGTAGACTTGATGTCAATTGTGATGAGCGATGATGATATGTTGTTGTGTGGTCTTTAATTATTGAGTCACATACATTTCATAAGCGAAGAGGGCTTTTATGCCAAGCGATGATGGCTTTTATGCCGAGCGAAGATGGGCTTTATGCCAAGTGTCCCTAATTACGGACAAAGCGATGGGTACCACATGCATAACATAGTCGTGTCTCATGGAGTCCATTATGTTTATTTTGGAGTCTGTTATGTTTATGTTCGAGTTGGTTATCATTGAGTCCTTAATTGATTAATGATAATTGAATTGCGACGGTAAATGATGTTTTGTGTTGATGCGAGTACAATGATTATGTGATGGAGTTAATGTGTTAATTTATACACTAAATGCTAATTTAAAGTATGCAAGTTTAAATATATGTTGACATACTTTATTTAACTTATATCAATTATAATTCCAACTATCTATATATTCCATCATTGCTTTTAATTATATGTTTTGGAATTATCTCACCCCTTTACTTGTTTCGCTGTTACCTATATATTGGTAACGTGCAGGTGATCCCCGAGGATGAGAAGGATTAGCCCGAGTCACTTTATTTTGCGCTGCTCGCCTTCGTAGTAACACCGGGATTTGGGCGACGCCTTTATTTTGATAGGATAGTTTGTATATACTATCTTATTATGTTATAACCTTTTGTATTGATGACAACATGATGTTATGTATATTTTGTTAACATATCCGTTGTGCTGTGAATATTCATATGTACGTATGATGAATTATGTATGATTCGGTATATCCGATTTTTGATGTGCATTATAATGCTAATTGTTGGATATGTGAAGATGTGATGCCTCAATTTTGTTAAATGAAATTTTGAAACTCTGATTTTATTATATGATTACGCGGGGTAGAATTGGGGTGTTACACATCCCCTCAAAATTTCTCGTCTATTAGAAGGTATTCACCATAAAATAACTTTGAATCAGCAGGTGACAAGGAAAGAGTGTAACACCCCGGGATTCTAATCTTAGGAATAAAGGGGCTAGTAGCTCTAGCGGTGTGCAGCTGAGTAAATCATCAATCCAGAGGCAGACTAATCCCTATTATAGACCCACTATAGACACATGTTATCATTGTAATGGAAGAGACCACAAATCGAATGTTTGACCGATAAGGAGAGTCGTTGTTGTTGTGGAATAAAGGGATGAAGATGAAGAAAGAGAAGATCCTGCAGTTGAGAGCGATAAATATGTTGATGTTGATTTTGAAGAGGAATAATATAATTAGAGGGTAAATTTTATGTTGCAGATAATGTTACTAGCATCCAAAGACGAAGGACAACGCAAGAATTTTTTCAAAACACATTGTTCTATCAAGAACAGAGTGTGTAATTAAATTGTGGATAATGGAAGCACAGAGAATCTGGTGTCGCAGAAATTGGTAGATTATTTGAAAATGAGAAGCCATACATCCTCGTTTTGGTAAGCAAGGGATCCTAAGTTTGAGTAACACCTGCCTGCAGAGTTCCTATCTCCATCGGAAAACATTATAGGGATGAGGTACTTTGTCATGTTCTTGATACGGATGTTTTCCATATTTTACTTCGTAGATCTTGAGAGTTTGATAATGATATCACTTATCGAGGAAGTGATAACATGCTGATTTTTACATAGGGCACACATAAGATTGTTATTTTCTCCTGTTTGCACTTTGAGAAGAATCCAAGAGGAAAGAAGACTATTTTCTTGGTGATGATGTTGAGAGAAAAGAATTTTGATGAGGATATAAAAGAAACTTCATTTTTATGTCCAATGGTGATCAAGGGCCCATGAAAAGTAAAGGGAATTTTTAGAACTTTGGTGAAAGATAGTCTCAAAATTCAAAGAATTTGACTTGTTAAAAGGGTGAGAGCAGCTGCAACAAGAATGGTGGTCAAGGATACTTTAGAGGTAACAAGGGAAAGTTTGACAAGAGCGAGATGCAATACTAAAATTGTCAAAAGCCCAGTCATTATGCAAGAGATTGCAACACGAACAAGAAGGAACCTCAAACGGATGAAACCAAGGTTGCAAGACAAGAGTTTGATGATGATAACACAATCTTGCTCATGATCACGAAAGGTAAATTCAGTAGCAGTAGGCTTTGCGACAACATCAATAGCAGTTTCGAGAATGCTACAGAAACATGTTGTAACTGATACATAAAAACAGCAAGCAATTACATGCAGAAGAAAACATTATGGTGACTATTAGAGAAGGAGTCCAGTGCAGCGAGGAATGGTACTTGGATTTTGGTTATTGTATGCATATGACCTGGAGGAAGGATTGGTTTGTCAAAATCAATCAAGCCATGGAGAAAAAGTGAAATTTGAGGATGACGCCACTTTAGATGCCGATGAGACCGGTGATATTTTGATCATGAAGAGGGATGGAGGATATTCCTAGATCAAATATGTATTTACATTCCTAGAATCAAATGTAAACTTGTAGGCATTGGCTAGAATCACATGTACAATAAGATGTTACGCGTTTTAAATGCAAACGGAGTTTTGATCCTTAAAGCTCTTATGAATTCCAATAGAACTTTCAAGGTTGAGTTAGAGGTTGTAGAGCATATGTGTCTTTCTAGAATGACTAGTCGTGAATAATGGATATGGCCATATTGGGTATCTCAATTTTTGAGAATGAAATCCATTGAAAAAGAATAAAATGGTAACCAGGTTGTCATTCATCAACATACTGGCTAAAATTTATGAAGACTGTGTGCAAGCGAAGGAATACAAGGGTAAACCTATCAAGGATTCAGGTTGTAGAATCAAGCATCACCTTGAGGTGATGTATTCCGACGTGTGTAAGTCGATCATAGTTGATTCGTTTGGTGGAAATAAATATTTTGTCACATTTATAGATGATTATATTATAAAGCTATGGACATACCTAATCAAGAGAAAGAATAAGTTATTCAGAGTGTTTAAGAAGTTCAAGCCCATGGTTTAGCGGTAAAGCGTCGCAAGCTCAAAGTTCTCAAAAAGGATGGTAGAGGCGAATATTTGCCAAATGAGTTTGGGAAGTTTTATCATCAACACGAGATAATGCATGAGGTAGTACCACCCTATACACTACAGAAAAATAGTGTAGCCGAAAAGAAGAATCGATTAATTATGAAAATGGTGAGAAGTAAGATGAAAGAGAAGAACTTGTCAAAAAAGTTATGAGGAGAAACGGTATCCACAGCTGCCAATTTGTGGATTAGGTGTACAAAAAAGAATCTTAAGAAGATAACATCGAAAAAGGCTTGGTCCTGATTCAAACCGAATCTGAACCACTTGAGAATTTTCAGTTTCATAGCATATTGACATGTTCCGGGACAACTTAGAAATAAGTTGAATGATAAGTGAAAGTTGATTATACTTGTAGGGTATCACTCAACTGGAGGTTACAAACTGTATGATGTCACAAACATAAAAAATGTGATCATCTGGGGCATTGTAGTCGATGAATTAAAGCAAATGAAGTATCGTGTAACCGGTTACTAGGGGTGGGAATTGGCTGGGTCGAGCTACGTTTTTCTAAGCCTGAGTCTGGCTTGCTAAAATTTTCAAATCCTATGTTTGACTAGTGGCCTATCATAGGCTTATTTTTAGGCCTGATTTTAGTATTTTTGAAGGCCGGTTTGGCCTATTGGCCAACACAAAAGATCAGTGAGACAAAATGCTTATTGCATTTACTTATTTAAATTTACTTATTAACATAAGTTATGTGATACTATTTGTTTAGGAGAACTTATGAAAACAACTTAACATTGTTCATAAGGTTTTTTCAAAATATTTTCACAACTTCTCAAGATAACTAAACTTTATTATTGTATTTTAATTCAAAGTACAAATAAAATATAATAGTAATATTAAAGTTATTCATATTTATTTAAATAGGTTGACCTAATAGACTTAAAAGGCTTTTTCATGGCCTGTGGCCTAGCCTTTTTAATTAAATAGTCTTATAAAAAAGCCTAGTCTGGTCTTGACCTGTGTAGACTAGATCGTAGGCCCCTGTTAGTTGGCCTGACATATTTCCACCCATACTGATTGTAACATCCTGAATATTAATAGCTAATTATTAATTATTATTATATATTGTATTATGTGATAATTAATTTAATTGGGCGATTTAAATGAATATTTGAATTATTTGAATATGTGTGTTATTTAATTAATTGGGTTTCATGAGTAGAATTGTGGTTATTTGGTATTGGGCCTAAGTTTATGAATAGAAGTAATAGGGAGGTCTTAAGTATTAAGCCCAATAAGACATTACTAGTTAGTAAAGAGTAGAAGGAAAAAAGATAATTAGTGTTGTCATTTGGAGAAAAGAGAAAAAGAAAGAAAAGGAAGAGAAGAGAAGAGAAAAAGAAGAGAAAGAATGTGGAACCCTAGGAAGTCAAATCTTCAAGGTTTTTGATTCTCAAATTGAAGTTGTAATTTGGGGATTTTGATGAATAAAACTAAATTTGATTATATGAATAGGTTCCCTATAGTGTATACATGTTAGATGATTCTTAAATGGTGATAAATTAACATTAGAATTTGTTTTGGTAGTAGAATTCGTAGGCTGAAATGAAATGTCCGTAGCAGATTTTTCGCATAATAAGCTGAGCGCGTGGTGGGTTGAGCGACTTCGAACGAGAAAATGATATTGTTTTATGCATGAATGACTTAGGAGATTGCTTGCTTATGATTTATCCTTAATTTACACGATTTCTAATAATTGTATTGATGAGTTGTGGGTCATGTTTGGATTTGATTTCGATGAATACATGCTACTTGAATTAGTGTATGTATGTTATGTTTTGGATGGAATATTGTGAATAACATGTGTTGGCTTGGATACTATATGTTATTTGTGATGTGTGATGATAGTATATGTTATGTGCATTGTTTGTTGTTGATGAAACATGATGTTCTGTAATTGGCGGATAATTCACATGAGTTGAATTATGGTGATATACTTGAATAATTAAGGTTGGTGGATAATCTTAATTTGCATATGTTGCTTGATGAATTGCACATGCATCCATTGATTGACCTTGAAAATTGAGGTGGTGAAACTTTGGGTTCACATTTGGCTCGACTCTTGAATGGATAAGTAGCGGTGAAACAGTGAGTTCTCAATGGTGGCTTTGGTCTTGTCCGAATCGGAAGCGTGGCTTTGGTTCTAAGTTAATGAGTCGGAAGCGGGGTGAATGAAATATTCCCAATGGTACCACATGCATATTGAGTTACATTTCATTATTTTCTCATGAGTCATTGATGAATATGAATTATGTGTAGTGGCATTGTGATACTTGATTATGTGAACAATTGAATTGTTTGGATTGACGACAACTGTGCTAATTGTAATAAATATGAATATGTTATACTTGGAATGTTTGTATAATCATATTATGTTGGAATACCACTTGAAGTATGTGGAATTCATGAATAGATGTTGTTTCTATATTGCTTCCAATTATATATATTTGGATAATCATGTGAATTCTCACCCTTCTGTTATGATGTTGCCTCTATGTGGGTAACGTGCAGGTTCCAAGGATAACGGTGCTTCGCACGAGACTAGTTGAGGAGTTTATCTGTTTATTTCTTATACTAGGTAGTGAGTCATTGCTCTGGTCATGTAACACATGGATTATCTAGATTTCTGCTTTTATGAGATAATTGTTATGTATTCTCATATATTTTGTATTCGTATGTTGAGATACTATGTTGATGTGGCCGTGGCGTCGATGTATGAATCTTTATGACTTGATTATGTTATGGATTCAATGTTGTTTCATCCAATGATTATAGTATGGGATGTAATCATTGATGGTATCTGAGATATTAAATACTTTGATGTGAAATGCATGATATTATTTTAAAGCGTGAGATTCAAATATGTGTTATGATTATGACCATGTGCATGTTAATATTTGTTTTGATGGTTTTCCTAAGTATGGAAAATAACATGTGACACCCTTTGTATGTGTGCATTTTATTTTACTCTGATTTATACCATGATTATTTTGGGTTAGAAAAGGGGTGTTACACTTATTACAAGCAGTCTCTAATCAGTTACCAATAGTCTATAATTGGTTACCAGAAAGTTGTAATCGGTTACACCTTCAAAATTTCATATTCTTCAAAATTGGGAACTGCATAAACACTACAAGTCAAAGCCCAAAATGATGAAAATGTAAGGATACCAACAAGGCAAAGAGGTTTTCCTCCAAGATTGTGAGATGTTCCATAACAACGAAGTCAATGATGATGGTGATTTCATCCATTTTGCCCTTATGACTGAATCCAAACTCATTAAGACATAAGAGGTCTTGAGTGATCCAAAGTGGATTTGTGCTATGAAGGAGGAGCTGGAATCTATAAAGAATAACAATACTTGAGATTTATTTGATCTACCGAAAGGAAAGAAGCCGGTTGGTTTAAGATAGGTATAAGGTGAAGGTAAATCCCAAGGGTGAAATAATCGAACATAAGGTGTGACTAGTTGCAAAGGAATTTTTGCAAACTTTGAAGAGGTATTTTCACCAGTTGCTAGAATTGAAACCATAAGGCTAGTTATTTGTATTATGAATAACAATAATTGGTCCATCTATCATGTGGATGTGAAATCTGCATTTTTGAACGGACCACTTGAAGAGGAGGTTTATGTAGAGAAGCCCTCTAGTTTTATTGTGAAAAACCAAGAAAGAAGTTCTACAAGTTGATAAAAATAGTTATTTGGTGTGAAACAAGCTCCAAGAGCTTGGAACAAAATAATATATGATTTCCTAAATAATATTGGCTTCGAGACATGTTTATCTGAACACGGTGTATTATGTGATAACTTATACAAGTGAAGGCGTATTTGCATTAATGTTTTATATCCAATTACTTGTATATATATATATATATATATATATATATATATATATATATATATATATATATATATATATATATATATATATATATATATATATATATATCTTAGAGGCATAATTGTAATTATTAAGGAAATAAAATGAAATAGAAAATTATTCGTTAGAACAAGATTTGGTTCTGCAATTATGTCTTTGAGTTTTGATGATAACAAAGAGTATGTTTGAGTGAACAATTTCTGTTACTCTAATGTTTGTTGTATTTTTAAGATAAACAAACATATTCTAATTCTTATGAATGGTGTGGCCAAGACATTAGAAGAGAATATGTTTCGCTTCTAAGATACAAAGGTTCTGCTGAACAAGTAGCAAGGAAAAGCTTCAAAAGGCTCTGAAGTTACTCTGGTACGTTCGTCTAAAGAAACCAGTCAAAAGATCTAAAGACAGAAGTGTGACTTATGTCAAGATGCTAAAGACTCAAGTTTTAGAAGTAAAATGGTTCTGAAGACCAAGTGTTTAAAGACTCTAAAGACGTGGCTCTGAAGATTCCAAAGACTTGAAGTTCTTCTCAACTTAGGTTACAACACAAAGGGTTCTGAAGACAAAGTGCTAAAGACTCTGTAGAATGTGATTCTAAAGATTCCAAGACTTGAAGTTCTTCTGAACTAAGGTTACGATACAAGGTTACAAGACCAAGTGTTGAAGACTCTGAAGAACGTGGTTCTGAAGATTCCAAGACTTGAAGTTCTTTCAACCTTTGGTTACGATACAAGGTTCTTCAAAACCAAGTGCTGAAGCTTCTGAAGAGGAAGATTTGAAGACTCTGAAGACTTGAAGTTTTGATCAACCAGAAGTTAGATTCTCCACTTCTAAACCCATGCTCGTAGAAGCCTCTGAAGTGTAGAAGGAAAGAAGATAATGTTAACGTGGTACAACAGTACATGGTACAAGCAAAATGTTTTATTCCACTACCATGAAGGACGGTCGTTACGTACGATCTTGTCCCCCACGTTCTTTCAAGCCGCCACCAATCTCGTATTCCAAATGTACCCTCCAACAGTTACATCATGCATGGCACTATATAAGAGTTTGAAGACTTGAAGAAACAACTGTTAATTCACGAGGAAACTCTCTGCGCATAAATTCTTTATTCTTTGTAAAAAGCTGTAAATTCATTCAAGTCACTTTGTACTAAAAATCTGTTTACATAATCAGCTTTTGTAGAAGCAAATTTAGTTGTTATCAAACTATTGTTTGATTGTTCCTTGAGAGACCGGTTGGGTCAGCTTCTCAAGAAGTCTAGTACAGTTAGTCTTGGAGGTTATTAGTCGCACACAGTTGATGTGTGCAGGTGTTAGTCACCGGCGGTTGCCTTTTCAAGTGTAATCAATTTGGTTATAGTGGATTAAGTCCTCGGTGGAGAGAGGCAAATCACCTCAGAAGGATGGACTAGAGTAGCTTGATGTTTCAAGTGAACTGGGATAAAAATATTGTGTTATTAATTACTTTTCTATCACTCATTCTTCATTAAAGCAAAGCATATTCAAGAGGATTATTTTAAAAAGGCAAAAGTTTTTCAAAGGATAAAACTCAATTTAACCCCCTCCTTTCTTGTGTTTTTCACACCTTCATCATCACCCTTAATATCTCTCTCTCTCTCTCTCTCTCTCTCTCTCTCTCTCTCTCTCTCTCTCTCTCTCTCTCCATATTCAAACCCTCTATTATTAACCAAAGAGTGACTCCAAATTTTAATACTTATCCACTATAGACTATCCTTGAAATGGTCCACCCTATACATATACTATGAGAAACATTTTATGAAACGAAAGCTAGAAAATGTCACATTCATGCAAATAAGACATTAATAATTGTTGAAATGATATCAGATGATTCAACTGTGATACACGTTTGATTTTTAAAATGATAAGATATATTGATCTTGAAATATGAATCATCTGAAATTGATCGAGCCATCACAAATTTGTGATTGCTTAAATGCATCCCCTCAGTGATTGTAATGAATCACAACCCATATTTTTTAGGTTTGTTTGGAGAATGATACCCTACAATTATATCTGACCCCTACATAATTTTACAATGCCAATATGTCCCTCTCAGAATTTACATCTCTAAAGTTTTATAGCTTTTGAAAAAAATTTACCTCAAGAAGTTAAGTAAAAACAAAAAAAATAAATACAATAGTTAATAGTTATAACAAAGTATATGATAGAATTATGTAAAAGTGAAAAGGGAAAAAGTTGAATTTTCTGCCTATTTTTATTGGAATTTATAAAATTCGATGTGCATTTATACTGGATAAATTGATAGTTCTATTGCAAATTTTGTCCCATCGGATATTTTGAAAATTATCAGTGTGCTAGATTTTTTGTCCTTCTCTCCAAAATTTTGGTGGCCTTATATATATTGTTAGACTACTCACTATGAAAGAATCTGAGATGGATGGTACTTTACAATATTTTACATAATCTTTCTCTACTAATTTAGTATGTTTTACTTACATGTTTGGTGTTATCATTGGGCACACTATATGGGAACACAATATGTATTATTGTAGTTACCACTCGTTCTGATGCAATAAATAAACTAAGAGACGGGAGCGACAAATGATTTTTGATTGTGAAATGGATGAAAATTACAAAATAAAAGAAAGTGGAAAGTTACTTGTATTAGAAGAGTTGAGTACCGCTTTAGATTGAGATTTGTGTCAAGTGATTTTGATTGATACATGAAGGTTAAATATGGTATTCACAACTAGAGTCTACGAGAATTTAGACGGTCATAACATATTAGGTTGTTTAAAACGTGAAGAAATACAATTTGTAAACGACGTGACGAAGTACAATATGGTGTCAATGTAGATAATGGATGCATTAAAATATAAAAATGTTAAGAATTTGACAAGTGTGACACGGTTGTATAAAGCAAAATCTACATATTGGTCTACTATTAAAGGATCATTTACGTAAATTCAACATATGTTTAGCTTAATTCATAATGAGAAATATTTGTGTTGGACCATAAATAGGGAGTACTCGGATGTTGTGTGTGATATATTTTAGATACATTCTAATTCAATGAAGCTTATGTATATGTTTCATCTAGTTTTGATCTTTGATTACACGTATACAACCAATAGGTATAAGCTACCACTACTTGAGATTGTTGATATTGTTGATATTATACCAACCAAGTTGACATTCTCCGTTAGATTTGCTTACTTGAAACATGAAATAGAGACAAATTAGACAAAAGAGAAGTTGAAAGAGCTTTTCACATCTAAGAAGTCATTTCTCAAGATCTTGGTGATTGGTCAGAAACTTACCACAATGAATGTCGTTGAAGTTGTTTTTCATCCATAATCCATCTCTTGTGTGCTTTCCATGTTGCCAAAAATATTGGTACAAAGTGCAAAGAGATTGTCAAGATTAATAAACAGAAGCATGTGATAGAATACTATAGAATAATATTATGTATTCTAATAGGGCGTTTGAATATGAGCAACACTTGCAATATTTTGAGAAAGTATGTGTTTATATGCCTTATAGGGTGTTTCAAGTCACTCATTTGGAAAACACTACACCAAACAAGTATACTTTTTGCATAAGTTTAATCTTATTAAGCAAATATGAATCAATTTATTTATGACATATCCAAGATCAACGAGCATGACTATGTACCTCGTGTCAATGTAGACATGTGACTTATCTGCTAAAGTAGTGCATCCAAAGATATGTAACAAGGATATTTTGGCGGCCTCCTAGAACATGGAATGTCCCACTGATGACACACAAATCTCTCAGAGCCAAGAGAGACAAAAATAGACACCTCTATTAAACTTTAACTCCTCAAATATTATTTTTCTTGTAACCCCCAACTATATATTTGCTCTTATAGTTGCAAGCTCGACGCTTATCAATGAGGAGCGAAAAAACTATTTGTAAATAAAAAATAAAATAAATTGGAGACATCATCATGATAATCATCATCTCACCAAATAAAAGATGAAATAGAATGCAGATGTCTCCTTATGTAATTGCTTAATAAAAGCAAATAACAATATAACGTCAAAATACTTAGCAGACAATCT
Source organism: Vicia sativa (assembly GCA_021764765.1). Lineage (NCBI taxonomy): Eukaryota > Viridiplantae > Streptophyta > Magnoliopsida > Fabales > Fabaceae > Vicia > Vicia sativa. The sequence goes on along the minus strand of CM038792.1, from coordinate 131,697,034 downwards.
ACCAACAGCAGCATCATCTACCAATGTCCTAACCTTGTCTGACATTTGTACTGCCAAAAATTTCTCTAATTTCAAACATTAAGTAAGGACCTTCAATGAAGTATGGTCATGTAACAATTAAAACATAAACCATCAGTTACTAGTCATACTTAAAATCAACTTAAATTAAAATAGGTATATTTTTGCTTGTCATAATCTGAAGACAATATAATCGACATTCTCTTTCGTAGATGTAAAGTATCTCCTCTACATCAAAGAATATGTGGTCCGAAAGTGTCTTTGATCCTCCTAGTGGAGCTGTGTAGGCCTATGATGGGAACTGCTCTACCCACAATATTTGGTTTTTCTTTTACAATTTCACTTTTTGTTAAAAAGGTATTTTAGTTAAATTATTCAATGTGTAGAGTGCCAAATATGAAAACAATTTTTAACGTGTTTCGAAAAAATAACTTATTATAGAATAACTTTATTTTAATCTATAAAATACAGTACTTATTCATATCACGTGAAAAGAGCACAAAAATTATTCAAAAAACCGCATGAAAATAATTTGATAAAGTGTCACCAAGATTTTCTAGACAAAAAATACGACTTCAACTACAAATAATAATAATAATCAATTTTCCGTATCTGGCCAATTGGGTGCTTACGGACGAATCAATGTAGAGAAAAAGCAAGCATTTGAAGATTCGCACCTAACATTAAGATCAGCATAATGCTCAACATCCTTCCAAGAGCATAAATCTTCCCGAAAAAATACATGTTTTTTTAAAATAAAAAATAAGACAGACGTGTTTTTATTTGACAAAAAAGCACAAACATGTTTTGAGCCGTATAACAAACAGAAGTTAAGAAGAAAATAAATATATTTTTTAAATCTCAATTTGAATCCTACATAAATTTGGACAGAATATGTTACAGACCAATACTTCCAACAAAACTTCAACTGATACTTGTTCTCAAATGCAAAAATGTGACAAGTGAATACAAGGGACGTCTGAATCCCACATTGAACCAGACATTTTTACTAGTAATTTTTCTCAGATATGCAACTTCACATCACCTAATAATTGTTTTATAAAACTCGGATACAACAATGTGTCAATTTTAGCATTCCTGCGTAGAAAAAAATCAACATTGTTGTCGTTTACGAGGCAAGAGTGCAAGAAGAAGTTTTTTCCTTGGACCCTGCAACCCAAGCAGCCTCCATAAGTTAGATAATATCATAAAAACATGAAGAGTACTCAACACATGCACATGAAAACCACATTCTTTTTGTTCAAACGCAAACCGTCTAAAAGTGAAAACAACTAAGAGCAAGTAATAAAAATCAGTACACCTTAACTATCAACTTTCAGAAGATTCAGGATGCAAAACTTTTAGGCTGAAAAATAGAAGCTAGATAAAGCATTGAAGGAGTTTGCAAAGACTTTTCTGGAAAACAAGGGAACAGTTGAGACGGGGGAGTAAGTGCAGGTTGTGGGAGGGTCCATAACATTGATTAAACTACGGGTCTTTGACAGGCCAGCTGACATTTTCCCTGCCAGAGCCACCAAATAGTGGTATTTGTGCAAGCTCCTTGAGTAGATTGAAGATGAGCGGATAATAGCAACCAGAAGTATAAAAGGGAAGAAATGAAGGAAAGGGTGAGATGGGCCTTTGAGGGAAGGATAATAAGCCAAACCCCCAAATCATTGGATCTGTCATAGATGCTGAAATGAAAAATAAATTTAAGGATTTAATGGTCAAACCCAACTTAATGAAGAAAAACAGTGGCTTTAAGGAAATGTGGTGTATCTCATTCTTTGGCTAATAACAAGCCTAGTACAAAGATCATCCAGCAAGAGTAAATAGTCATGCTCTTGGGACTTTTCACAGCATCAACACATTGTTGGGCGCGCACCAAACAGATGGCCCGAAAAATGATAATCCATCATGACCTACACCACCATCAGAACCAGACTTTTCAAATGGCAGCTGGGAAAGATAGGGTTTGGGTAATTTGAGAAATGTTAGTGGTGATGATTATAAAGAAGAGAAAGGAATTAGACATTAAAGAGAGGGCATTTTTTTCTGAGATAGTTGTGGCATAGGGCATTGGAAGGTGGAGTCCGCAGAATTTCTGCAATCTATACTGATTTGAAGGGATCGCTTCCCTAAATCTTGTAATAAAGATCCTTGTTCTTAGGAAATTGGAGAGCATTGAACAAGGCAGCTAGTAGTACTAACATGATGGATGCAAAAAACAAGTTAGCAGTTTGGTGTGCTGTTGAATTTAAAATATAAGCCACAAATTTTAATAAGGACAATTACCATAGGAATTCCAAGCTCTTTAAGATCATTTTCTCCCATCTGCTTCAATGCAGTCATATCCACCTGCAAGGACTCATCAGTGTATAAGAAAACTGGTAGTGCCAAATTAGATATATTCATAGAGGGAAACAAATAATCAAAATCGTAGCTCATTTTTTAGTATATAATTTATTCTTATATGAAGACAAAATTTATTAATGTCATAAGATAATATATGATCACTAGAGCTTGAGCACTCAACAAAAAGCATTTTTGGCTAATATCTATATAGGAGCAACTCCGATGAAACACTTGGCTAATATGAGAAATAGGACAATTGATTCCAACCATTAGATTAAAATTAAATTGAAGTACCAGCTCATACTATTATTTAGGTCGCCTCCATATACATTTGAAAATTTTGATCAGATTTTAGTTTATAGAAAAAAGGGTGACAATAATAAGAATCAATTATATGTAAAAATTGAAGAAAATCACGGTCCAACCTCAACGTTGAAAAATAAAAAAATGTATGAGTTAAAGTAAAAATCAAAACTTTTGGCTATTAACCTGCCTATAGGAAGAGGCTTCTCCACATAGAGCATTTGTAATCTTAGTAGAGCCAATTTCAAAAAATCAACCGTGGAATTCCATAGAAACAAAAACCAATCAAAAGTGTTTCTCTTTTCAGCGAAAGAAATGAAGAAAACTTGTTTTACAACCATTGTTGGTACTTTAGATGGAATTTTAAACAGGAACTAGTTCATCACAGAAACTTTAGACGGTTCATCTATTCGATACAAAAATAAACCGAACTATCTGAAGTGAAAAGCATGAAAAAAGTTGCATGGCAAAATATTGCTTAAAACTATCATAGAGGATCAAACAATAAAAGGTTCCCTTGATTTATAACTTGTCCTCCCCAATCGTTTTCCATGGAAGAACTCCTAAAGGCTATAGCCAGCTAATGAGTAACTGATTTTTGACACTTCATCAAACATTTGACACAATACTCAAATGAATGTAAAAAAAATTAGTATAATGTAACTTCTTATTTACATAAATAAAAGAGTTACATACCTCCTCCGCCTTGAAGAGTATGACATATTTTTGTAGTCCCAGTGCTTGCAACAGGCCATCAACAGTTTGTGGTTGCTGCTGTTCCTCACCCTGAAGGTTAACCGGAAAAGCCACATGTTAGAATGAACATTACAGTTCAGAGAATTAAAAATAACTGAAACCCATCCCCGCCTAAATACCACAAGTTTCCAAGATCAAGTCATAGAGACTCACAATAATAACTATAAAATCAATTTGCATAAGCGTCCACCCCAGTAGTTCAGAATATTAATGTCCATAATCTAAATAGTAACTCGTATAAAGTTGCTCCAATTGTTTAATTAGGAACTCAGGCCAGAGTAGAAGAACACACAAATCAAACATTTTTAACACCAGCATCAACACATCTAAGGATGCTAAAGGTACAATCATCAAAGGAAGTAACTTTTGTTCTTTATTGCAGAACAAGTTGCTATATCTATCAATGGAATTTAAAAAGGCATGCTTATCTACTAAAACCCTTTAAATTTAAATAGAAAACAATGTTAGACTAGCCCGTCATTTATTTTCAATGTATTCACCTCAAATTAAGGATGTCAATAATGCCCATGAATCAGGTTAAGGTCCTTTAAGATTAGAGTAACACAAGCATGTTGACTAACCCTAATACAATTCATATAGTAAATGTATCATTTCTCTTCGAACTTAGTGCTCCTATTTTAATTCAGGTCAACCCTATACAGGTATGGTACATGGTTATAAAAAATGGCACGGTACAGGTTATAAAAATCTACGGTAACAGTATGGTAAAATAAATTATATAAGCATGACCAAGATGTATAAAGACGTAAACTTTAGAGGAAAAAGAACTTGAAGTACATGAATAGGAGACTAGAATTGGCATTGATATGCATTACCGATTAAACATAATCACATCAGATAATTAAACAGTTGACAATAGGGATTGATTATTTAACTATAGAATATAATCTATCCAAATTTACTACATTACAAATCATACAAAATCAAGAAATACATACATGAAATCAGGAAAAGGGTATTTACATAGCAGAAAAAAGGGAAAGAATATTTGAATAGTAGGAAATAGGGAAATTTTCACAGGGTAATAGATAAAGTGTCAACATTATCAACACACAGAATGTGAAAAACCTAATTTTCTAAATAAATAAACTAGTGAACAACAGTATTGAATTATTATGGAGGACTCTGGGGACAGACATGTTCTTTACCCACAGGGCCCACATGAACTCAAATTAAGTACCCTATTACTTTGCTTGAAAACATTTTTGGAACATACCCACGGGCACTTCATGAATACCTAATTTTTTTGTGAATTGTGAAATTAAGATATGCCTAAGCTTTATAAAGTTCATATCTATTTTCCCAATACACCCCCCTCATGATTAATTCATTCACTAATCACCAATTTATCGGAAACTAGGATTTCCAAAAGGAGACCTTGTTGTGAGCAATTACGCAATTACAATATGCATATTGTAGAGATTCATACATAAGTAACATATTCAAATATAACTAAACATCTAGATTTAATAAAAATTAGCTTCCAAGATCAGTCCCTAAAGTAGAATATCATGAATTAGTTAATTACATTTAATCGCCCCCCAAAAATACTAACAATTTTCGGTTACCATTGCTAAAGAATATAATTTTTTATATTTATTCAAAATCTATTCTAATTATCATTGGTAGGGGTGGGAATAGGCCAGGCCAACTAACAGGGGCCTACGGCCTAGCCTACACAGGCCTAGGCTAGGCCAGGCTTTTTTTTAAATAGAAAAGGCCTAGGCTTTTTTATAAGCCAATTTAGCTAAAAAGGATAGGCCACGGGCCATGTAAAAATCCTTTAAAGCCTATCAGGCTGACCTATTTAAATAAATATGTATAATATTATTTTTTATATATTTTATTTTGTACTTTTAAATAGAATACAAAATAAACCTTAGTCATCTCGAACAACTTACGAAATAAGCTGAAAGAATCTTATGAACAATGTCATAAAAAAATTTCATAACTTATCACAAACAAATAGTATCATAAAAGTTATGCTACTATGTAAACTCGAATAAGTCAATTAAAAAATCATTGATCTTTTAATTTTTTTAGGGTGTGTTTGGTTAAGCTTCTGGGTGGACAAACGCACGGCTAGAACAGATTTCAATGCCATTTGTACCGTGAAAATGAGAAGCTCCAGTTTGTAGCTTCTGGCGAAATGCACGTCTGGCACATTCCCACCGCAGTACCAAACATGCTAATAGTATATTTAAACATTAATGGAATTGCTTATTTACCAATGTTTAAAAGAAATAGGCTTTTAAGTAGCCTAGTAGGCTAATCAGACCTTAGAAAAGGCCAGACTCGGGACTAAAAATAAGCCTATGATAGGCTACAGTCAGGCTTAGGCTTTGAATTTTTTTGCAGGCCAGGCTCAGGCTTGTTAAAGCCTAAAGCCCAGCCTATTCCCACTCCTAATCATTGGTACATAAGTTATATTTTAAAAAACAGTCCCTAGCATTTGATATAGCCAACCAAAAGGGCATAACATATTCAATTGAAACATCCATCACATGGTCATATGGAAATTTTCTTTACAACAACCAGGTCTTATCCCACTAAGCACTAAGTGGGGTCAGTTGCATGGATCAAATTACACCATAAAGTTCTCTATATCAAATACCATATTTCTATCTGAATCATTAATTTTGATATATTTCTTAATAGTTTCTCTTATAGTTTTTCTAGGTCTTCCTCTACCTCTAGTTGTTTGACTCTTCCAGTGTTGTCGATGGCGGATGGCAGTCCATGGCAAAGAACCAAAATTCCGCCATAACGGCCGCTTTGCGGCGCCGTTATTGCGGATTGTGATGGAAAAAGCCGCAATAGCGGCCGATATTTACCATTGTGGCAAGCCCAAAAACCGGCATGTATATCCGCCGTAGTGGCCATGGAGCCACAATTGATAAAACTGGACTCCTCTCCATTTGATCTACTCTACTTACAATCTAATCTACAGATCGTCTTTCTTTAAGTAACAAATAATAAAAATTGAGAGAAGGAATCTAAAGGTAAGAGAATAAGTAAAATTCACCCCAAATGGAACCCTTTGTGCAACGCTGCTTGATGGAGGATGCTGGCCAGGACGAGATGCTACAGGTTTGGCAGTTACTGGAGGCAATGACGTTATTCCGGATCTTGACATAAAAGATGAAGGTGCAGCACTTGGAGGCCTTGAAGTTTCAAGAACATCCCTACCTGCATAAGAAACTGGCCTGACTCCATCATATGTCCTGTTTAAAGGCCTTCTCTCAGGGTCTCGAACATTTCTTTGGGGGGAAATCCCCCTGGAAGAACTTGGAAACCCATCGGGTGATCTTTTCCGAATTTGATCAAGTGTCCAAGGAGAGTATGAGCTTCTCATGGATTCCATACGCATTAAATCCTCAGAACTTCTAGCTGAGGGAACTGGCCTGTACGAGCTTGTTTCCCTTGGTTCAGGCATGCGCTGCTTTGAATTAAAACTGTTGGTCGGAGGATAAGCTGTCTTCGACAATTTGTCACGGAGATCAACATTCCTCTTATTGCCATTACTTTCAGTCCTCTTCCCTGCACTTTTTTGCATGAGTTTCAATCGGAGATCGTCTTTTCCAATACGCCGATCTAAGTAAATTAAGTGAAACAAGATTTTTATTTAAAAAAACCCATGGAATAATATAAATATGGAAGGGTAAAGTCGCTGCTGAAGGAGAGTACTACCATCCTGTCCATTTTGCAAGCTTACATCTCCTCGCTGTCTGCAGAGAATCCAAATCCAAACAACATAATTCATGAAATCTATCTTTAATCACATAATACAAAAAACAGGCAAACTATTCTACCACGTGCACTAATAATTCACCAGCTCCGACAACAAACACACCTTTTATTGCCGCCGAGTCCATTTCCATGCCACGTGGAACTATCAGCATTATTCCCAATTCTATCTCTCACAGACCGCTTACTCCCAGCTGAAGACATAGAAGAAGAGTAAGCAACATCCGCCGCAGATACATCCCTCTTCACAACCTAAACTCAAGTGCACAATGAATCCCTTTCATCATATATCAAACTATAGCAGAAACCGTAAAAGAAGTTCCTTTATAAAAATGGACCAATTAAAATCAAATGCGAAAAAAAATTGATATTGAATATACCTGACCGCTGCGTCCAAGAGTAATGGTAACTCGACCTCTGGAAGAATTAGACATATCAAAAGCACAAACCCTAAATTATCAATTAAGCGGAAATTTGTGAAGCTACGATACGATACGAACTCGAAAACGAGACATGAGCAAAAAGGATTGGAAGAGAACAAGCAGTGTTGAAGTGTTGTATTAACCCTAACCCTAATTTGACTTCTGTGAATTTGAAGCAGGATAAAAGGTTCTTCGGTGAGGGGATAGAAAGGAGTTTGAGATTGAGGAGGTGGGATTGAGATGGGAGGGTGTGGTGGGGTGGGGTTTGTGACGGAGTAGAGAAGGCGCGGTGATTCTGCGTCGTGGTGGAACGGTGGAGCACTGAGTTTGGAAGTGGTTTTTTTTTTTAAACGAGATTGGTTGTAGTGATTTGTGCGCAGGAAAATGGTGATTGTGGGATCGAAACAAGACCGTCGGATCAGTAGACCATGGTGGTGGGACCAGACTGTTTTTCTATTTTGTTTTTTTAAAACGCACACTTTACTTCATTTAAGATTTCCACTTTTACAAAGGTCATATCTTTATTAACGATCGCTACATCACACCATCTTTAAGGTGATAAAATGGGTCCGATCCATTAAGCATATTTATTTTGTCTGTATTTTAATATGAAATAGGTCAAGCATTTACACTTTCATCCTCTAATGTAATTGTCTCATTTTATTTTGTTTTTTTCACGCGTTTTTGCGGACACGAGTATTAATATAAAATTTTGTATTTTAGGCTTAAAAGATGTAGTGTTCGTGGGCTTTTTTTGTCCCGCTGACAGTCATGTCCTGCCCCATTTTTTGCGGGCTTTTGTGAGGCGGGACTAAACGGGGCGGACATACCTGTTTGTCACCCCTAACCACGTTAGTATATCAAGATTAAGATAAAATGTGATATTTTTTAAAAGGTGGATACAAGAGTAGGAATGTTCAAAAAAATTACTGAACTGCATCGAACCTCTGAACTGAACTGAAATGCTAAACTGAATCGAACTGGAGTTAAATTAACCAAACTATGATTAATGGTTATTGAACTGAACTTATATTTATTAATGGTTCTAGAACTTAACCGATAAGTAATTAACCACACTTAAATAATCCTGAACTGAACCATTTGTAATTTTAGTTTCTAAATTCTAACTTATAATATCTTATTTAGTTTCGTTGTGTCTAACTTCTGAACCGTGAAACTTGGAAGAACCGAAACCTTAAACCCCAAATTAGTTAAGAATCATAAACCCTCGAGTTGATGAAGATCTGAAATCCTCAAATTCATAATTGAAGTTCACTCTCACAATATAATCTCACTATCACAATCAAAGTTCATAATCGAAGGGTAGGAACTCAAAATCAAAATCGAATGTACCAAAATCATATCGTTTATCACTCAACTTGCCTCATCTTTATTTTTCATGTTATACTTGCTTCATATTCATTTTTCTTGTTATGAAGAACCCATATTCAATAATGGGTCGTAAACCCAATGTTCATTTGTATCTGTTAATTTTGCCTGTGTTTTTAATGGTTAGTGTATGCATCATTTATGAGTAAGGGGGATGTGTGGTCTAAGAAAGGAAATGGGGGAATTTAAGGAAGTGATGTTTGTTTGATTTCTCAATTTGGTAGTAAATGATTAATGTTTGCATTTTGTGGCATCTCTATCTTATTTAGTTACCTTATTAGAGAATCAATAAAACTATAAAAGTCGTTTTTTAACATAAATCATTTGATTGAATATGATACTTTTAACATTTTCTTTTGGCCTCTATTTTGTAGTTATCAACATTGTTGTGTTAGGTATGTTTTATATTGTGATGATTTTGTTAAACAAATCGAGAAACTTTATTTGTTTAGTTAATATGTCCAAGTGTTGACTTTGGATATCGTATATGTTGATTGAGGCAACTAGGAAAAATGATAAACAATGAAGTCATCATCGAATGTTATTCACCCCAAAGGAGGGAAAGGAAAACATCGAGTAAACCTAAGAAAGGAAATCATCGAGGTCTTGCGACCAAGAGAAATGTACGAGAGTCAGTTACGCAAGGGGAAAGTATTATCACCTCTTATGTTTGTTGTACTCAACGGGATTCACTCTTGTTATAATCAAAGGGTGTGTTTATATCTAATGCTTATAAGCTAAATGAATGCATGGATGAGTTGTTAACGAACAACAAGAAAGTTTTAAATTATTGTTTTGGCCTCAATTTTACAACCTTTGTGCCTATGTATCCCGAAGAAATCAGAGCATCTTAGCTCTTCTCGAAAATTTTGATTTGTTGTGTGTTTTTATGAACGATGTTAATTTCGCATTCTACTATCGCTCGACCTTTGGATACTCATGCATTTGTCATAGAAAGGAATTAACATGTTCTTGCCTGAAAATGTTTTCAACTGACAAGCTCGAACACAAAAAAGAGTTTAAATTGATTAAGTGTTTTTGCTCGAAAATACCCCAGATGGTCCTCCAAGGCTGAAGGTGTCAGAATATTTCCACTTTACTTCATGAAAGTATTTTGAGATATGTGCAATACTAAAGTCTATGACACGAGAGACTTTTAGATGGTCGAGCCAGGCGCCTCATAACTAAAGTACTTTGCATGTGCTTAAGACTCACGGCGTATTTGCACGCATCGTATTTATTAAGTGTTTTGGATTTGGATTGGATTGGATTGGATTGCACCAAATATAATCTTTTCGCAACTCAAACTCAAAGATAACAAGTGAATAGAAATATATGAACACAATTATTTTTATCATGATTCATTGTTAACTAAGTTACTTTTGTTCACCCCGTAATATGATTTGTCTTATACACAAGGACTTAATCCGCTATAATTAACCAGATTACAGACAATCACAATAAGTCTGATCAACCTTATTGGCATCGCCAATAATTTCATCAGTCCTTATTGCAAATTCAATATGACCACAACCAAAGTCTTGAGAATCCAGACTCACAAAGTCTCTCAAGGAACCTATCAACAATCGTTGAATTACAAAGATGTGTATATATACTGTACTAGAAACTTCGCCTTTAGCGACCGAATTTGTGACAAAAAAATATTAAAAATCGGTCGCTATGAGCTTTAGCGACCAAAAAAGTGACCAAATATTTTCAATCGAAAAAATGCTAGTCGCTAACCTTTTGCGACGAAACCAACAACCAATTTTAGTGACCGAATTTTGTGACCAATTTTTGTATCGATTTTAGTGACCAATTTTAGTGATCGAATTTTGACGACGACTTCATTGTTTTTAATGATTTTTCCAGTTGCTTTAGCATGCTCTTATTCCAATTGAAATTCCATTCCTTATGGAACAAATGTCGAACTAGATGTTGGAACAAATGGTCCAACAAGTTACAACAGTATGGAATCAATACTTGTATAATATGATGGAACATAAAGAGTAAATAACACAAGTAATTGCTTACCTAATTTGATGCAACTTTCACCTATATTTGGAGGGTTGGCTTCCAACCCAAGAAAGGATATTCACTATTAGTAGCTTAGTACAATAGTCTTACAAGAAACAATAAATTATGTGATGTCCTATGCCTTTTCCAAATACTACCCAATAACTTTATATTTAGGTATCCCCTTAAATATGAAAACCCCTCTTACTTTATCTCAAACAAACCCCAAGTGTTTGGACTTTCAATCACTAAACCCTAGAGATCAACCTCAATTACAACTATGAGTGATGTTGAATTGTACAACTCAACATGACAATCCTATAATTATGCCACGTTACTGAAACATAGTGTGGTGTACATAAAACAATGACTCTTTTGAATCCTAAACTCTATTGATCTTCTATCTATGTTATGTATCTTCTTTTTTTTAATGAATAAGAGGGTCGAAGCCCAAACAAAAAGGAAGACTGAACAACTACTTCTCTAGGAGAAGAAAAACCAAGGGCTTTTTTATGAAGCATATCTTTAAGAAAATCAGGAGAAATAAAGGTTGTGATTTTTTTACCACTTACAAATGTCTCTTTGTGTAGTGTGATCTTTTTCGTGAAATCCTCTAATACTAAACTTATATAAGGTGTGGTATAGGGATGACAATGGGTACCCATAGGCACGGGTAGTAATCTTCTGCTACCCGCCCCATTTAGTAAATATGATATCCATACCCTCCTCATATTTGTGCGGGTACCCGTTAGATGGGTATCCGTGAATTTTGAGATATCTGCGGGTATTAACGGGTATCCATGGATACTATTATTTAAATATATTTTAAAAATATATATATTTAAATAACTATTTTTTAATCTCTTTTAAAGTAAAAAAAAATATTTTCAAAGTAAACACATAATAAGTATTAATAAAAATAAATCACTTTCATTTTATTTCTTCTTTTATCTAAATAATAATAATAATAATAGTAATAATAATAATATCATATTTAAGAAAATGACAATAATAATTTTGATCAAACAAATTAACGTTTAAGTATTTCTTTTAATTATTAACGAATATAGATATCCGCGGGTACGAGTACCATCAAATCCATACCCGTATACGTAAATAATCGGATAATTAAATATCCGTTTATTTTATCCGTGGATACTCATTAAGCCATCGTATCCATATCCGTGACGGGTTTTACCCGCGGATATCCACGGGTACGGACAATATAGCATTGTTGACCATATAATTCAGATAGAATCATATGCACCAATCTCGGCAAGCTCGTACAAGTTTAGGAAGCAAACTTATTCTATTTTTTTTGTGTTTATCACTACCGATATAATCTGATTCTGGCATCAAATGATTTCAGTCCCGCAGATATCCATTTTTTTTTGCATCAACAAATCTCTAGGTGCTTTGTAATTTTGTTGCATTGTCCGTTACAACCTGAACAATATTATTTTTCTCAATTTCCTCAATAAATCATCAATCATTTTAAACCTTGTATGTAATCTTTGTTATATTTGATGTATTTAATATATTTTAAAAAGTTGTTCTTTTAGGACCATTCACCACAAAAATAAAGTATAATCTTTCTCCTCTTATCAATATAGTCGTTAGTCATGGTGGAGCTTAACTTCTTTCAAACAACCACATGTTCATCTAATTCATCATTGATCCTATTCAAATGAAAATCCAAATATTTTCCTCTAAGCTCATAGTTGGATGGTGGTTTATATCTTTGAACAAGTTTAGCACGAAGTTCATCGTTATACTCTCAATTATTAGTCACATTAAATACAGTAACATTGTTGCAAATACATACACATCCTCTTCATTTGTTTTTTCCTCATGTTGTTTATAGTTGCCTAAGAAATCACTCATGCTCCACATTTCTTAAACATATTACTGGTGTTCACAGTTTTCTAAGAGTAATAAGGAATCATCATAATGGTAGAAGATGAGATTTTATGGTGAAATAAAAGTTTCAATTTTAATAATAATAAGGAATAATCATAGTGATATAGAATGAGATTTTACGGTGAAATAATATTTTTTTAATTGATATATAATTGATTTTTTAAAAGAGAAAGAATGACACACCAAGAGTATATCTCTCCTAATTCATATTTAAAAAAAAATAAAGTTTTAATGCGAAAGAATTAGGATTTTTATTATATTTTTAAAAGTTCAGTGGTGATTGAATTTGATAGAGAGAATCACGGTTCGATCCCCTATAACAAGGATTGAGAGGGAACTAGAATCACTTGATTTGCTTCCTAAACTTGTACGAACTTGCCGAGATTGGTGGATATGATTCTATTTGAATTATAGGATCAACAATGCTATATTGACCCTCCTTTTTAACACCAACAATTATAATAATATATTTATGAAATGAACAATAATGAACAATGAGTTTTAGTGATAAATAAAAATGGTTAATAAAATATAAAAAGTTAGTTAATGAAGATATGACGTTGGTTAATAAACGATCAGATATTAAAAATATTTTATTAATAAAATAAAATTGATTAATAAAAAGTAAAAAGTTGATTAATGAAATTATGAAGTTGGATAATTAAAGTCTAGATATAAAAAAAATAGTAATAAATAAATTTGATTAATGAAAAATAAAATGTTAGTTAATGAAATTATAAATTTGGTTAATTAACGCCCAAATAATAAAAATTATTTTTAGTAGTGATACAAAATTGGTTAATGCAATATAAAATATTAGTTAATAAAATTATAAAATTGGTTAATAAATGCTCAAATATTAAAATTAAAATTTTTTAATAAAATAAAATTGATTAAGTGGAAGATAAAATGTTGGTTAATGAAATTATGAAGTTGATTAATCACACAATTTATCGTATTTATTAATCTAAAAATAAAAAATAATTTTATATGTATTTTTTTAAAAAGTATTTATTATTGTAATATTTCAATGTTCATCGGATTGGTGAACAGTAAAATACAGTGTCATAGATTATTGTCAAGATAACATTTTTCTTATAGCATATAATAGGATGTTCACGGTGCGGTTTGAGCGGTTTTGAAGCAAAAATTTATTTGAATTGCGAGAGAAAAAACATGTGATTCGGTTTGGTTCGGTTGACTTTTAAAAATAAAACTGAATCAAACCAAACCAAACTAATGCGGTTTAGATTGGTTCGGTTAGTTCGGTTTTTTACAAAAAAAAATTATTGAATCATACATACACATATAGGGGAAAAACTAGTTTTGTGTTTAATCGTTCATACATTACCGTAAAAAATTATAATTGTCAAAATAAATTTATAATTTGATATATATATATATATATATATATATATATATATATATATATATATATATATATATATATATATATATATATAATTACATATTATAATTTTATCTAAATTTAAAGAATGATATACATAAAATTGCATTCTTAAATAAATATTATACAAAAAATACGATAAAATATATTTCGTGAAAATAGTATTTATAAACGAATAATATTTTATTTTACATGACAATTATTCATACAGAGAATATGATAAAATATACACATAATACATGTTGATTTCTATAATATGTTATATATATATATATATATATATATATATATATATATATATATATATATATATTGGTTAGTAAGATTTTATAACACAATGCAGTTTGGTTTGGTTGCAAAATACAAATTGTAAACTGAACCAAACCGTACAGTTCCTTTACGCAAACACATGTGAATCAAATGTGATTTTTCGCAGTTTTAGTTTGGTTCGATTCAGTTTTACGGTTTTCTATTAGGCCGGTTTAACTTTGAACACCCCTATATATCATCGTCATGTTTTTTTACAAGCAACTCTTGTATTAAAAGGGGGTTCTAGGGGTACTCCAACCCGAACAAGATAGAAAATTATGGGGATAATAAAACCTAATATTACATATAAATTACATGTAAAGGCCCTGATTTTTAAACCATTCATAGAAGTTACACAAAATTATGTCCTTAGCATCAATGGCTTCCCACCACCATGAGTACCACAAAATGTTGTAGAAAAGTTCATCTATATCACATACTACACTTTTGAAAACTATTTCATTCCTTAGTTTCCAAACACACCAGCAAATTGTCGGCCAAATCCCCCTGCATTGTTTTTTGGAATTTTTCCACTCAACACTTTAACAAACTTCAATAATTGACCACAATAATCAAGTTCTTCTAAGGAATCCAACTCCAGCCATGTTTGAATCTTCCTCCGTAATGGCCTCAGCTTTAGAAAATGCATAAATAAATGGTCTAGATATTCTGCCTGTTAAAGACAGAAAATACAAGAAACTTCTTCATCTGAGTTAAAATACCTTGGGTATATAATTATTTCTTTAAAGCCAGCCTATCTCACGAAAGTCTCTACCCAAAAATCTTCAATTTTGATGGAACCTGAGACTCCTAAACTATGCTCAACACATGTTTCCTCCTACCCTCTAAACCAATTATAACATGCTTCTGCATTAAGATTTTGTAACATGAACTCACACTAAAATTTTGTATGTTACTACAAAAAACACTATCAGTTGCGACATGAATTTCACGTTACAACTCATAATTAGCGACGTGATCAAATATGTCGTTGGGGAACAAGTGGCAAACTTGTTGCGACGTGTTTCTCATGTCACAAAGTTGTGCCGTGGTATTCACGTCGCAACATATTTGTACAGGGAACACAACTCTGCATTGGAAAGCAGACATGACAGTGGATAAGCACAGTGCAATAGCTTTTGGTTGCGACGTGAAATTCATGTCACAATATTGTGACATGTTTTTCGCGTCGCTAAAGATAATTTTTTTTATAAAAATTACAGCTCCCTAATAATCTTTTATAAATAATAAACTAATTAATTAATATAATAAAATTCATATAATAAAATTTTATATAATAAATTCATATAATAAAATTTTATATAATAAATTCATATAATAAAATTTTATATAATATATTTCATAAACTAAAATTATATAATTAAATTTAATACAATAAAATTAATAAATTTAAATTTAATAATTTAATATATTAAAAATTAAAAAGTGTTAATTAATTAATATCTTACATAAATTCAAATTTAAAAATAAATTAAATAAAAAATGTTTTTACGGGACATCTTGACTGAAATAATTATCAATGTCAGAATCATTGTTCCCGTCATCCTCCAGCTCTTGATCATGAACATTTTGATTTCCACCACCTTGCATAAATTGTCTCTTTTGCTCCTCCATATCAGATTGCCTCTTTGCCATGATCTCCATTTGCTGCTCTTGCTCTTAACTCATTGCCGCCATTTGGGCCTCCATTGCCGCCTCATGTTGCGTTGACTCACATTTTGCCTAATTTAACGTCAATTGTCTTACTGTTTCAAGTTGTTCTCGTGTCATATTTGGTT
The DNA here is from genome assembly GCA_021764765.1 of Vicia sativa. NCBI lineage: Eukaryota > Viridiplantae > Streptophyta > Magnoliopsida > Fabales > Fabaceae > Vicia > Vicia sativa. The sequence continues at coordinate 131,680,571 of CM038792.1, read as the reverse complement.
GACGCAACCCTCCTTCTCCATCTCTAACTCTTTGAAATAGATTTCTATCACCAATTCTCAAGTCGGCCGCCAAATTTCCAGCACCGAAAAAACAACCATTAGACCCTTTTCCCTCGACGACTTGATTCCAAATATAAAAATCAACATTCGAATGAAGCGGCTCTCCCTCTGCCAGAGTATATTAAGGATTATTTTCCAGAAAAACTGCGAGCAATGTCTAATAATCCTCCTGCACATACATACAATAAAAAATTTAAATTAAATATTTATATATATATATATATATATATATATATATATAATTATACTAAATTATTATTATATATATATATATATATTAAATTATACTAAATTAAATTAAATTATATTATATTAAAAAGTTGCCACATGATTTTCATGCCACAACTTATGATTTGCCACGTGATTTTCACATGGCAATTTATCAGTTGCCACACGATAATCACGCCACAAAATTGTCATTAAATTTAAAAAATCAATTGCCACGTGATATTCACGCCACAATTTATCGGTTGCCACGTGAAAATCACGTCACAAATTTGTTATTAAATTAAAAATATATAAACAACATAAACTAAATAACTTACAAAAGCTTTCCGCGTGGGTTCGTCAATAAAACCCTTCGATCTCTTTGTCGGAGTCTTTGTAATCAACTCAATAATCAGTGGTGGTCTCTCTAACTCCTTAGTCTAAATAATAAAATTAAAATTAATTATAAAATATATATATTATATTATGAATAAAAATATAACTTCAAAAATTGGTAATATTTATCATTCGTTGAACATGCTTCGCAGTACTTATACTTCCAACAATATTGACACATCCCCTTTTCAGATGTCCTCATCTTCTTAAAAGTTTCCGATTTAGCCTTGAATTCTGGAGACTCCCAATATTTAAGAAGTTCATCATAAAACCTCTACGCCTATCCAGTTAGGACGGATACCATGAAGTTCATAATTCTCCCTAACTCGCTGCATTATGTCAGAAAATCTTCTAGAGATTTTGCCATAATAGTTTCTTTTTTCAATCATTTTCTCGTCCAACGGATCTCACACACATTTTTCCTGCAATGTTGTATGACGTTAAAATAAAAAGTTAAGAAATTATAATAAAAATGTCATTTAACTAACAATAACTAAAAAAATAAATTAAATTTACAACTTAAATAAATAATAATACGTTAAACTTTTTAAACCATTCTTCTCTATTTGTAACCTCGCCAAAGTTCTTCCAAAATGATTTATACATATGCTGAATTATATAATTTATAACATTGACAGCGGTCCGACTCGGCACGAAACTAAACCACAATATTTTGAATTAACAATATTAAATATAAATTTATACAAAAATGAAAATGTATTCATACTTAAATAAAAGTTTATAAAGAAGAAACTTACTTGTTTCCTTCGGGTCAAATCCAAAACCTCTCGTCAATGACATAAATCTCACTCAGATCATCGCTCCCACGAAGATCAGCTCCATCTATCTCATCATCTGCCACATCTACATCACCATCATCCTCACGTGCAGGTACATGTGTGGGACGATGGGTGCGGGATCCTCCAGTCTGTCTGGGATGTGGGGTGCGAGATCCTCTAATTTGTCTAGGATGTGGGGTGCGGGATCCTCCAGACTGTGTGTGACGTGGACTGGGGGATCTTTCAGCCTGTGAGGGACGTGGACTGGGGGATCCTTCAGCCTGTGTGGGACATGGGCTGCGGGATCCTCCATCCTACTGGAAGGATGAGGGAATCTGTGTGGGATATGGATATTTGGGTCCTCCTGTCTGCTGGAAGGATGGGGCATCTGTGTGGGATATGGAAAACTGGGTATTTCCGTCTGCTGGAAGGATGAGGGCATCTGGGTCTGTGGGAAAGGAAAATCAGGTCCTCTACTTTGCTAGAAGGATGAGGGCATATGGGTCTGTGGGAAAGAAAAATCAGGTGGCACAAAAGATGCAGGTACCCCAGACGGGAATGTCTGAGAGGAGATTAATGAGACAAAAGTCTGATTACTGGCCATGGACATAGGATCAACCTGACTCTGAGGAGGGGACACATGGTCGAGTGAGGTGCCTCACATGTTACTACCCTAGGATGTTAGGACTTCTTACCACCATCCTTACTCTTAGGTGGTATTTTACACACACACACACACACACACACACACACACACACACACATATATATATATATATATATATATATATATATATATATATATATATATATATATATATATTCATTAACAAAGAAAATAATTTCATTAACATCAATAGATATTCATTAACAAATTCAATAGATATTCATTAACACATTCAATACATATTCATTAATGTTACATTCAATAAATTGTTTAGTTATTCTAAATCTTCATGCTTGTTATCCATATCATTCTCATCATTGGAAGTAATATTGTCCTCAGATTCAAACTCTTCATCATTCTCTTCATCCATATTATTATCAACCAACAATATAGATGTATTAACTTGATGTCCCTCAACCATTATATCAGACAAACTTGTAATGTCTTCAGCTGCAACCACATCATTAATTTGTTCAATGTCATTAACTTGGTAGGAAACATCTTCCACTAGATCGCCCATTTCAATATGACCTAGCGGATTTGTTTTTATTACAATACACCATCCTCTTTTACGTATTACAAATGAAGTATAAGGAACATAATAAACTTTCCTAATAATACGTGACATTATGAAAGGGTCATACTTTTTGTATCTCCGATTCATTTGAATCTCAACAGTACCATATGACTTGTCTATTTTTGTGCCTTTAGTTGGATCATACCATTCATAATAAAACAAGACAACTTTATTTTCCGAATCCAAGTAATTGTATACCAACTTGTAGATATGTTTAACAAAGTCATAGAAGTCATCTTCACTGCTATATGTAACTCCTTTTACAAATACACCAATGTTTATGGTTTTTACCCTTCGGTCCACGCCTCAATGTGAAATTTATATCCATTCACGAAGTATGTGTGTCGATCATTTTCCCTTTGGATAAAGCCTTATGCCAAGTTTTTCAAATGGAGTATTTCTGGAGTTGGTGCAAGAACGCTAGACAATCTCTCTTTGAACCATGAGGGAAATTGAGCATGAATGACACCGGATGTTGACTGTACACCAGTACTATGAAAATAGGCATTGTTAAATTCCCTACAAAACCCACACCATAAGTTTAATAAGTTTGGTATACACATATTATCAATAGAGTTAAAAAAAGTTAGGGTAAACTTACTCAAGATGTGGTTTAACTTCAACACAATTAATCAAGACATGGACATGTGTAGATTGCTTTTCTTTTTGGGTCAACCAATGCACACCCTTCTTTCCAGAGGATCGACTTGGAAGCCCGAAGATTGATAGGGTTAATTGACTTCTCTAGTTGACATTTATAGGATTTCGTATGATTCTAGGAGTTAACATCAAGTGATTGAAATAGTGACTACAAAAATGTGATGTTTCCCGATGCAAGTAATATGCACATATAGATCCTTCTACTCTAGCTTTAATTTTCACTGATCGCTTTGAATCACCCATGAACCTTTCAAACGGATACATCCACCTCTATTGAACAGGTCCACCAAGATAAGCTTCATATGCAAGATGCACAGGTAAATGTTCCATGGAGTCAAAGAAACCATGCGAAAATACTTGTTCCAACTTACAAAGAATGAGTGCAATGTTTTGGTCCAACTTAATGATGTCTTCCACTCTTAAAGCTGATGCACAAATATCTCTACAAAATTGACTAATTTCAGTTAATGGATCAAGAACATGTTTCAGTAGCGATCCAAATGCAATTGGTAGTAATTGTTCCATAAAAATGTGGAAATCATGACTTTTCATACCATGCAACTTCCCAGTGTTAGGGTGAGCACACCTTGCTAAATTCGATGAATACCCATCAGGAATTCTTAAATCTTTTAACTATCGACAAACCGCTTTAGCTTCTTGGGAAGTCAGACTGAAACAAGCCTTGGGTTTTAATAACTTTCCATTTGGTTGAGGCTTCAACTCCAACTCTTTTCGGTTACACCAAAATTCCATGTCTTCTCTAGCCTTCTCATTATCTTTTGTTTTGCCTGTCACATCCATCACTGTGTTAAATACATTATCAAAAAATTCTCTTCAATATGAATAACATCAAGATTATGGCGCAACAAATTATCTTTCCAATACGGGAGGTCCCAAAATATACTTCTTTTTGTCCAATTGTTCGTGACTCCGTATCCTTCAATTTGACATGCTTTGCCAATATCTGTAAATTTTGGTAGTTCATAAACTTGGTTCCATATAGCACCTGGTCACAATTGAGGTGGAGGCATATCTGTCACTCGTTTATCTTTTTTAAAATTTGTCTTGTTTCTTTTATAGGGATAATTTGTTGGTAGGAATTTGCGGTGACAGTTAAACCACAAGCTTTCCCCCTCTTTATCCAACGTAAACACTTTGGTGTATTCTACGCAATGCGGACAACCCATTTGCCATGCGTACCCAACCAGACAACATGCCATATGTTGGAAAGTCGTTAATGGTCCACATCAAGGCAGCTCGCAATGTAAAGTTCTGTTTACAGAATATATCATAAGTCCATTCTGCAATCCGCAACCTCTTCAAATCATCAATTAAAGGTTGTAAGTACACATCAATTTCGACTTTTGGACTGTGCGAGTCTGGTATGACGCACGTCAAAAACATGTATGGTTTTGTCATGCATATCTCAAGAGGGAGGTTGTAAGGGGTTACAATAATTGGCCAACAAGAATACACACTTCTCGACGCTTGCACATATAGGGAAAAACCTTCAGAGCATAATCCAAGCCTGACATTTCTAGGTTCTGCAGCAAAATCTTGATGTGTTCGATCAAAGTGCTTCAATGCCTCATCATCAGATGTATGTTGCATAGTGTTTGAACTTGTTTGGTTTGTATGATGCCATGTCATTTGACTTGCACTATGCATTGAAGCAAACATTCTTTTTAACCTTGGTATTATCGGAAGATAAAACATGGATTTTACTGCTACACGCTTTTGCTTTAACTCTCATCGCGAACTTGATATCTTGGACTATTACAAAAATTACACTCCTCTAACGATCCATCTTAAGTACCAAACTCATTGTCATAAAACAATATGCAACAGTTAATGCAACAATCAATATTTCTTACTTTTAAATCCAACTTCGACACCCACTTCTTTGCATCATAATAAGTTGTAGGCAAGTTGTCTTTCGTTGCAGTGGAGTCCAAGATCATTTTTGCAAAATGTTCCAAACACTGATCAGGAACATTCCAATTTCACTTGACGGCCAATAATCTCACACACATTGATAGCTTTGAGTCTGACGACTCCTTAAACAACGGTGTATTCATCTCATTCAACAATTGATAAAATCTCTACGCTTCCTCATTCGGCAACTCTTCCCCGTCAAAATCTCCAAGTTCATCATATGTCACATTCACACCAAAAGCATCATCAACCATATCACCGATAAGATTAAAGTTCTCCTCATACTCCATAGGCGGTCGACTACTTGAAGCATGCGTGTTACTAGTCTCTAGTACGTTACTCGACAGTTCTTCACCATTATACGTCCAAACCCAATAATTTTCAATGAAACCCCTTATATGCAAATGACATGTTACTTCCTCTGGATCACTAATTATTGGTCTACATTCATATTTAACACAAGGACACCTAACTCCTCCTTCGCTTCGACAACATTCCTGAGCAAATGCCCACATGATAAACCCATAAGCTCCTACTATAAAATAGGGTTTAAGTCCACGTCTTCCTGAATATATTCTATCGTACATCCAACTACAATAATAATGATAATATTTCATACTGCACATTTATACAATCATTGTCTTTTTAATTAGAAATATTAATCAACTTAATAATATTCTTAAACATATACTATTTAATATTTACTATTCTTAAAAATATTAATTTTGTTTTAACTATTAAACATGTACCATATAAATATATATTATATATTAAAAAAAAATACTAACTTTAATTTCGTAAAAATAAACATGATATATATATATATATATATATATATATATATATATATATATATATATATATATATATATATATATATATATATATATATATATATATATATATATCATTAAGATAATTAATTTTATAGTTCACATATATTATGTTATATGTTTTAAAAAAATATAATTTTTATTTAATATATAATATATTCTATTTAGAAAATGTAAATTTATAATATTTTATTTTTAAAATATTAATAATATTTTTATACATAACTATTATATTCATTAAGATAAATATGTATATTATTTTTGTTAATAGATTCTATTTTAAAAACAATAATATAACCTAGTTATTTTATTTTATTATATATATATATATATATATATATATATATATATATATATATATATATATATATATATATATATATATATATATATATATATATATATATAATTAATATAATAATATTCTGTTTTAATAAATTTATATTCTATATTTTGTTTTTAATATGATAAATTTAATAAATATAATAAATATTCTGTTTTTTATTCTATATTTGTTTTTCAAAATATAATAAATTTATATAATATATATTTTTAATATATTTTATATATTGTTTTAATATAGATATATTTTTTTCTATTTATAAAAATTATAATATTAATCAAATTAAACCTATATATAAAATAAAAAGAAAAATCAAATTAAACCTAAATAACAACCAAATAAATCAGAATGAATATCAAATTAATTTTTTTTTTTTACTAAAATACCTCTACTTCAATCTCCTTCAATCTTCTTGTATAAAAATCCCTTTCTTCACTATTCTTCGTTCCTCTTCCAAATAATATTTTGAAAAAAAATACTCTAAATTAAAATTAGAAAACTATTTCAAACAAAATTATAAAAATAAAATTAAATAGCATAATAAATTTAGTTACATGTCAGATTGGAAGAGAAAATTTGGAGGAGAGTATAGAGACTACTTGCAGAGAAGAAGAAAAATGGAAAACTTAAAGAAATGAAATGGAGTAGTTATGTGTAACGAGCAGATATATAAATCAGTCAGCAATGTGGTTTTTACATCACAACTTTGCCACGTGGGAATCATGTTGCTATATTCTAACGGTCTTAAAATTAATTATGACTCTGTATATAAATCAAATTTTACAGACCATGTCAACGTCAATGCATCATTTATTTCCCTCCTAAAATATTGCGACGCCACATGAAATTTAAAAAATTCAAACTTTCCACCATATGCTAACGTTATAACTTTTTCATAATTTATTTATTTATTTAGTTGCGACGTGACTTCCTCGTCGCTATGTTTAATGAAAAGCAGATTTCCTCTGACTCACAATGTGGTAACGTTCTTTTTAATTTTTATTAATAAAATAATGCAGCAACATGTCATCCACGTCGCAACAGCCCTTTTTTGTCACGTGCTAATCACGTCGCAACCCTATTTCTCTAGGGAACACATTTCTTGTAGTGTGTGTCATAAGGCCAAATATACACATCTATTTGATTTTCTATAAGACTAATGCCTTGTAATATCTCCTTCAATTCTACTAACTGCCTCAAGGCCTCCAAACCCAACATTTCTCTGCTATGAATTAATTTCCACTTCCAAACAATGTTGTTCCAAAAACCCATGTTGCATACAAGATCCTCTTTGGAACTGATTTCCAGAAAAAGAGCTGGAAATTGATCTGCAAAAATCCCTCATCCCAACCATCTTTTCTTCCAAAAAAGGGCCAAATTTCCATTCCATAATCTTATTGTGGTTTTCTTCGTGATCCCTTGAGCATCCTCGCAAAGCATCGAAATGTCCCTCCACCATAAGAATTCTTTGGATTTAGCGCACATGCCTTCATTGCACCACATCCTCTTTCTGAGATCTTCATATCTAGCATTTCTAAATTGCGTCCTTAAAATTCTCCACTTTTGATAGCAATTCCTTAACACCTAAACCTCCGTATCTCTACTTTTGCAAATGTTTTTCCAACTAACCAATCTTTATAAAGAATGCTAAATAATTTCCCAATAATTAACACCTAACCTTCCATGATTCTACCATCCTATTATGATCAATTTTTTTGCATACTTTGGTCCAGATTTACATATATTGATGATACAAGACCATAATCCTAGAATCCTCCCTCCATACCCACACACAAATAAGCTCAAGAAGACACTAAGCTCGCATAATTGAACACTCACCTTCTCAACCACCATGAAAAATAAAAAGAGATAGAATCATATATATATATATATATATATATATATATATATATATATATATATATATATATATATATATATATATATATATATATATATATATATATATCCAAGACCATTGCATAACATGGAAGCCAAATATAAGAGAGACAGAAACCTTCTTAAAGTCCATCATAAAAATGAGAAAACCCTTCATTGGCCTTTTTATCCATATCATATCAATGATAATTTGTTGATAACCACAACTCTATTTTCCACCTTTCTACCTTTGATAAAAATAGATCAGCATGTGGAGATAATCTCATCCATGAAAGACAGCAACCTCTCAACAAAACCTTAACCACTAGCTTATAGCCTTATACATGCATCTAAATATATATCTAAAACCTCCTAGAAGGATATGGGCAATCCACCTTCAGAATAGGAGTAAGAGAAATAAGAGGAAAAAAACTCCGCGATAGATTTTCATTAGTGAAAGATTGATCAAACATAACTCCAACTTCTCCTTAATCACTTTATGAAAGAGATGTTTAACAGACCAAAATATGTTTGGTGAGCCAATTCTTTGGAAAAACGAAATATACAAACACCCTAAAATAACAAAAAGAATATCATAAATGAAACCCTACTTGAAGAAAAAGAACATAAGAGAAAGCATGATGATGATGATGATGACGATCTGGGGTCACAAAAGTCTTAGTCTAGACAGTACAAAATAACATATTTTGGAGCAATCCACTTATTATTCTTATGAAGAATTACATTTATTATCTTACATAGATATGGAAATCCAGATCTATATACTTTCACAAGTCTTCAAATCAAATTTACAACCAAAAGTAGTATTTCCCAACAACGCAATTACAAAAATATAATGAAACATAGAAAATATCAATCTAAAAAACACAATCCATACGATTAATATATGTAACAAAAAGCAAAAAAATAATATAAAGAGAGGTGCAATATAAACTTGCTTGATCTAGCAGATAATCGGACCATAAAGCTTCAATTCCCCGAGAAGAGAAGAAAGTAGCATGATGATATTGATGAGCATGTTAAATTAATTAAGAAGAAGATATATCACCCTTGTGTGAAGCTAGGGTTTCTTCTTCTTGTATGAAGCCATCTTCTTTCATCTTCTAACCTTTATCTCTGTCTATTTTCTTTCTTGTAATTGTTATGGTGGTGACCTTATTAGAGATAGATGATGGGTTTTGTGCGGTTGGTGGGAGGTAAAAGATGAAGTGGTGATGATGAAAGTGAGAGAATAATAATAATGAAGGGAGGAATAAGGAAGAGGACATGATGATTACTGTGGGTTGTATGTGTGTGTTTTTTTGCATTGAAGGAAGAGATAAATATTACAATTACTTATTTTTTTGGTTTTGTTGGGGTTTGTTCTAGCTATAGACAAATTCTCATATAGAGAGATTACTATTATTGTTTTTTTCTTGGGTTCTTTTTACATGGTACTAATATTAATTACCCTTTTGAAGACGACCATGTTAGTAATGTCCTTTTCTCTCTCCTACCACACCAAGGAAAATGTTACATAGGTTCTAGACAGTATTGGTTCATAAGAATGATGTGGGTGATGGGGTTTGACTTAAGGAGAGAAAATGAGAAGGACACATAATTTCTAGCAATGGAAGTGAATCAGGCAATGGAGATCAGCCATGTATGTATACCCTTTTATCTAGGAAAATTACAATCTCTTGGTCATTTATTAAATAATGCTATTCCTAAGCCCAATTTATATAGTAATATTTACACTAAATATTATTCACAATAATATTTTTTTAAAAAATATATATTTGTTAATAATAAAATATTATAATAATACTTTTATTTAAAAAATAATTTTTTTTTTACTTTTCAACTACATACTTATAAATGAAACATGCTTAACAACGTCCTAATATTTGTCCTTCAACAAAAAATATTTTTTACACCAAATCATCTCTTAATTGACTATTTAATTTATATTAGTCAATCAAAGTCACTCCTTTAGTCAAGTGTGATTCCTTCCAATTCTTCCATTAAGTTAGTATAATTATCTCTCTCTTCATCTCCATACTCCCTCTCTTCTCGTCTGTCTTTTCTTTATCCTATATACGACCATCACCATCTCTGATTAAGAAATCAATCTCATTTTCGTTATTCACATCTCACGATCTTTTTAATGAATCAAATAGATTTTTGTTTGGGCGAACCGTGTCGTCCACCCCCGCTTCATAATCTTCTAATGTCACAGCTCCAAATGGTCATAGCTGAGCATAAAGAGTAAATACAATGAAATCAATTAGACACTTATTTAATAAATTTTTTTAGTATATATTTTTTCTGTGAGTTTCAATGTTAATTGTTAACGTTGTGTTTGATTTTTTTGCCGGTTAAAAGGGAAAAGATAAACGAGAGGACGAAGTATTTACAAGATTTAGCGTCAGGATGCAACAAAATTGCAAGAAAAGCTGGAATGCATATGCTTGATGAAGTTATTATATTCAATCTTTTCAAAGACAAGTTGAGGTTAGAGTTTTAGTCATGCTCAATTTCTTGCGATTGGAAATTAATTACTCATAAAGAAAACTAATTAGGCTTAATGATAGTGTTTGATTAAGTTTTAGTTTATTGGCTTGATTTTAAGATCAAATAATTTAAGTCCGCCTAACTCATAATGCATTATCACCCAATGCAGTTCTTGTCGATGAAATTAATTACAAATTAAGTGTGCAAAATAAAAAAAAATAATTATATTTTACTACAGTCTAATCTTAACTTTTATTAATGAGAAAAAAAGTTTTGCTCTGCTTATCATGCCTTTATAATGGGTCTGTTTTGATTTTTTTAAAAGTAATTTTTATGGTGTTACAAAATTTTGTGTAAAAAAATTTTATAAAGAAATTTTATATAAAAATTTTAATTGAAATTTTTTGTTTTAATAGTTGTTCTTAAAATATTATTTTATGCATTTCATTTTTTTATTAAATTTTTTTTTTTGGATATTAAAATCTTAAAAAATCACTTAATTTTAAAGTTATTTCAAATAAATTTTTACAAAAATCATTTTTGAATACAACTTTTTGAAAAATTGTGATTTTAATTATGTGTTGATCTTCAATAATATACGTTTATGTTATAAGATGTCAAAATTAGTGTTTCGATCTAGAAAAAACAAATATAAAAAACTTCTAATATTTTAAAAAATGATTTCGAAAAATCTATTTTCAAAAGTAAATTTATTTATTTATTTATTTATTTGATAATGTTGCGGTGTTGTTTTATTTACCATTGCATGATTTGACTTGTGAAATATACTACGATGTTGGCTAATGAGGCTGGTAAAAAACGATGCGCCACTATTTGACATCATTTTTGTTATAAATAGGGTATGTTTGATTAATAAAAATCAGGCCATTTGGCATATAATGTGGAGCAATAATACTTGCTTCAAACTAGAATTTAGACCCGCAATGCGCGGGTTTTTATTAATTTTTATTTATTTTGTGTAAATTTAAATTATGTTAAAAAATTTATTTAGTAAATATGAATTATAAATTTATATTAGAATAATTTATTATAAATTATAATCGAGACAATAATTTGAATTATTTACAAATAAAAATGTATATTTTACTTAAAAGAACAGAAAATTTATGTTTGTAAGTTAAAAGTGACATAGAATTTATTTTGTAAATTTTAAAATTTTTAAAAGATCTTGATTTATATTTTATTTTTATATATTTTTTAAAATTTGTCTCTCTTTAAAATATAATTTAATTATAAGATGTTAAAAATATCTAATTATTTTTAATCTTAAATAAAAATTAAACTGTACTTTTAATTATTACCGAATAAACATTCAAATATTCAATAGCTCTAAAAATTTATGTCTAAAACGTCAAATTTTAATTATATAAAAAAAATCGATAATTTTATTGTTTGTCTTTAATTTATTCGTATGATATTTTAAAAAAAGTGTAGAGATGAAATTTATAGATTCATTTAAATGTGTTGCATTATCTATTATATTTCTAGGTGAACTGATACTAATTTAATCCTGAAAAATTGTGAAATACATGTTTTAAGATTAAGAGTATTTTTAAGTGTTGTTTTTGTTGTATGATTTCAAGAAAACAAAAAATATTCTAAAGTGCGTGGATCCAAGTTTCTCTTTTATTTTATAAAATATATTTAGTTTGAGTAATTATTGTGTTGTTAAGATATTTAGTTAAGAATATTTTCTTTCAAATATTATTTAAATTAAAGATGAATTATTTATATAAAGGGTTGAACTCCAAACTATTTATCAATATGAAAAAAATATATAAATGCATTGTATCATATTTGAATTTCTTACAATGTGATATTAAAATTAGACATTAAATTCAATTATGTCTTTAAATGATAGTACATTTGATCTAAACTAGTGATCAGAACTCGAGACGGCCGGGCGATTGATGATCTTCCGAGCAAGTTGATGAGAAGAGGGGGTGGTGTACCTGCAAGGCACTCCGATGCTAAAGTAAGCAGGTGATCGAATGAGTAGGTAAGAAATATTTAAGTTATTATGGTGTAAAAAGTGATACCTTGCCCTTAAAGATATGAGGGTTTATATAATGACATAAGTGAATTCTCATTGGTTACTACATTTGGGCCGAAATATACGGGTCCACAAATATAGCCATCCAGACTGACTAGGTCAAAATCGGACAGACGCGACCGCCACTTACCGTTATGTCGGGCACCTAGCGCCTGACGGGAATTCGGGGAGATGGTTGTTGGCGTCGTCCTGCTCGACACATACTGAGCATGTCATGACAGAAACGCTCGCGGGGAGCACGGTGGTGACGACGCCGGGTCGCATCGGTCGCAGTATCATAAGGGGTGGACCACCTACCCGAATATGTTCGGGCTATCCGAAACAACATTTATTAAGGTAATTAAAATCAGACCGAACATTGAACCGATGTACTCATGGATTCAAGATTTTGAGATTCAACTAGAGTCGGACCGAGGTTAGACCGGTAACATATAATTAAAATAAAATTTATAATATAATACAAAATAGAAATATTAAAATAAAAATTATATTTTGATTTAAGTATACATGACTTCAAAATTATAATTTTATTAATATTTTAGTGCTTATTATGTGAAATTCAAAACACTAAACAAGTAAATATCAATATACATAAACGTAAATTAAGGCAATGGGCCAAACTATAGTTATAAAACGTTTTGATACTAAAGAAAATACTAAGCCCAAATATCTCAGTTGAAAACTAACCCTAATTTCACTTGTTATCTCATCTCAACAATACCTATTTTTCAGTGGCAGGCATATGTTGGCCGGCTCACTCTACCTCTTCTCTCATCATGCATTAGAATATTATATTTTTATTTTTTACTTTTTATTTTTCTGTGCTACTGCTGGTGTAGAATGTAAAAGATAGAAGGTGAAATCAAACTTGGTTCATGATATAAAAATAGTTTTTCTGTTACCGTTGAAATTTCTTTATCAAACATTATATAAACTCGCTTCAACTTACAAAACCGGTCAAACCACCGGTTTTATTTGGTTTATCTGGTTTTTGTCCGGTTTCTTGGGTTATATTGCGGTTTTAATACAAGTCGGTTCTTGGTACTCTTTAGATCGGACGCAGGTCCGGTTCCCGGTCTAACTGGTTAAACCAATCGGATCAGTCCGGTTTTGACTACCATACTTTTTATTGTAAAATTTCCGATGACGAAGTTTTATCTCATTTATTTTTTAAAATTGAAAGATTCTAAAATTATTGTAGAGAAACTAAGTAAATAAATATATTAAAATATCATTTCTTTTATTTTTTATAATAAGTAAATTATTGTTATATAAATAAATAATGTAGAGATTAAATATATAGATTCAGTAAGAGTGTGATATTCTTTAATACAATTCTAAATAAATCAAGAGTAATTTAATTATGAAAAATTGTGAAATATATACTTTAATATTAAAAGTATTTTTTAAATCTTTTGTTGCTATGATTTGAAGAAAAAAAAATATTTTAAAGTGTGTGGATCCGAGCATCTCTTTTATTTTTGAAATCTTTTAAAAAATATTATTAGTTGGAGTAATTATTGTGTTGTTAGGATATTTAATTAAAAATGCTCAGGAATATCTTTATTTCAATAATAAGGATGAATTATTGTAAATGATTGAACCCCAAACTATATGCAAGTAAAGAATATATGTGATTTTTGCGAAATGGTTTTAAGAGTAAACGTTAAATCCAATACCATCTTTAAATGATGATAGTATTGTTTATTTAAAACATATGATGAATAAGTATCATCTCATTCATTTTATTTTTAAATCAAAAGATTCTGAAATCATATCATGAATATCTACTACCTAACTAAAAAGCACTTCCATTCTTACTCTTGATTAAAAATAAAATTTGCACTAACAAATATCCATTTTAGTAATTCAATATATATCACTACTATCTATCCAATAAATTTTCCCCAATTTGCCAAGTGTCACAATACTTTTCAAATAGAAAAGGAGGAAAATCATTGCCTAGGTAATAGAGACTTCTCTGGGTAATAACCAATTTCCATTTACTAAATCTTCTACTATCATTCACTTTTTATTATATAGCTTTTCATTTCTCTCTTATTATCCCTCATTTTATCTCTTGAATTCAAACAAATATAGCTTTGCATTCCTCTCTCCTTGTTCTCTCTTTCCCATAAAACCCTAGATCGCCCTTGTTCCCTTCCCTCTCGTCATCTTCCCTCTCGTCTAATTCTTATCCCTCGGGTGCATCCAGGTGAAACAAAATCCCTCTCGAAAGCTAAAGCACGTCGAATAAACGAAAGGTAAATGGATCAGTATGAATCATCTCTACATTTTATGTGTGTTGAGTTTTCTTTCGATTTCTATATTTAATCAGCTTGAACATCCTATGATGTATTTGGGGGTTTTGAATCTTCCACAAATAAGGTTATTCCATCTCCGTTAGCGTTCGACATTGTTTGAGGTAAGTCGTTTTTGTTATATGTTTTTGTTCACTCTTATGGTTCTGATGTATGGTTTTCATCTAAAATTCAAACAGATCTGCGAATAAAGAGGGAAAAAGAGAGAGCTACCAATGATGTCGAAACAATAAACAGATTTGCAAACTACGATGGTGATATAACCTGATAAATTTGGTGGTATTATACTGACCTGAGTTTTCTATTATGAATAGGTTGTTTTCATGTTAATTTATTATATGTATATTTATAGGTAACCTTGAAATTGTTATTTGACCAAGTATGCCACTGATTTACTTATTTTTTTGTTCTTATGTAGTACATTCCAGGGACAAAGATGGTTTTTCCTGGTCCTAAGAAGCCTCAGTATTTGTCATACCCTAATTTTTGACCTAAGATACCATCTCATATCATTCACATATGCATCATTGCATCACTAACAATTTCAGCACAAGATAGATCGTGTGTGTGCTCCTTGAGCCAAATTAGGGTTTTGATCAAAAATCTTTCATCAGTTCAAGATATGATCAATTAGGGTTTGATTATTCACTCACTTCTAATGATATATCTTCATCAATCATCAACATTTGATCTTCAAATTCCAAACATTTCCTCAAGATCTATCTTGAATCGACCAATTAGGGTTTTGATCGAGGATGGTGTATTATTGACTTTCTGATCAATGAATGACCTAATTGCTTGGAGCATGATCTCAAAATAACCACTGCAATATCTTGACCTAATTTGTTGGTTCAAAACATTTCAAAAACCATGATTGATCATCAAAGAAATTTTGAATCATCTGACAAAAAGTTAAATGTTCAGATCAGTCAAACTTTGACTTTTGGTCAACTTTTTGAAATTTAAATTTTTTCAATCATCAAAGTATTTCAAATATTCCATCATGATCATAAAAAATAAAAATGTGTGAAAAAGTCAACAAAAAGTCGAAACTTGAAAATTTTCTAACACTTAGAAATTTGTTCAACTGTTTTTAACACGTTTCACCATTTTCATGGCCATTTTTCACCTAGATCCATTTTGATTCAAGAAAAACTCAACATGAAAGTTGATATCTTGTTCTAAGATTTCCAAAATGTCCAAGAACTTGCAAAAACACTTTGGATAGCTAGGGTTTTGAAATTGAAACTTAGAGGTCCATAACCATAACTTTCAAGCCATTTCTCCAAGTTTTTTAAAACTTTTTGCAATTCCTCTTCTAGAAGCCTTGTCACCATTAAGAGATAAGTTCCCATCCAATAATATTTGATGGCAATGATTGGAAGAGGATAGAATCACTTGAGTTTTTTTAACCATGGTTAAGAAAGATTCCATGCGCGTTTAATGTGAATATTTCTGTCTTATTCCTTAAGCTTCAAGTTGCAAACTCATCAATCCTATCCTTTCCTTGCTCTTCAGACCTCTTGGACTATAAATATAAGTCATTTCTCACTTCTAAATCATAGCAAAACAATCATAAACAAGCTTTCTCACTTCTTTCTTCTTTTCTAAGTTCCAAAGTTCCAAAATGTGAGAATTTACAAATCTCCAAACCTTGCAATTTCTGAGCAATCTCTGGCTTCAAACACTCTCTAAACATCCTTAGGAAGTTGTTAGAATCATCAAGCCTTTACAAAAACAACCAAAAGTCAGTTTTCCAAAGAAAACTCCATAAGTGTGCATTTTGAGCCTTAACTTGTCATCTCTCAGTCCACTCGTGCGTTTCACTTTCTAATAATTCAAACATCATCTACATACCATATAGAAGTGATCCATAACATCAAACCACTTCTGTAAATCCAGAATCACCATCTTCGTGTTTAACTTGCTCGAGCTGTAGTAGGGGTCGGGTAGGAAGTTCTAGAAGGTTTCAATCCAAGCTAAGCACATCAACACCTCCCGTAAGGTCCAGTGAAGCTATCCAGATCATCAAACCAGCTCTGTAACACCTCCAAGAAAGAATTCAATTTCAAATTGAAGAGGTAAGTGCTCGAACTTTAAACTCTACGATTCTTGCAATCCAGTTCAAATATTGCTTGGCCATCTTGTTCCTGCACTCATACTGAATGATAACCCTCAATCAATTGCATAAATTATTGTCTAAACACGATTTCATGATCAAATTCATAAAATAGGGTTTATCTATTTTCTTACAAAATCAATCCTCTTAAGTTTAAAATAAATGCAATTAATCACTATCACCGTGTTCATGAGTTCAAAATGAGCAAGTTTGATCTTTACATCTTTTAATTTCATCAAAAAATGAAAGAGATAGGAATCAATGAAGATTGGAGGAAGAAAATGAAGTTACGCGCGATTTTTGATTTTTCTCAAAAATTCTAATTTTTCGTTTTGTAATATAATTAAATGAAGTTAGTTTAATGAACGGATGTATAGTCACCCTAGTGGTAGAGTGTATGCCTTTCATATCATTACTTGCCCAAGGTTCAGAGTTCGAATCCCCCTGAGACCTTTTTATTTTCCAACTTCTCAAAACCTTCACTTTTCAACTATTTTTCAAACTTTTTTACAACTGATTTCAAGATATAATCAAATGGACTTCTCAAAACCTTCACTTTTCAACTATTTTTCAAACTTTTTTACAACTGATTTCAAGATATAATCAAATGGAGGCGTGTAAATGACATGGCTCAGTTGTAAAACTTTTCACTTTTAAGCCAAGGTCATGGGTTTAAACCTCTCCAAGACCAAAAACAAATTTTTATCACTAGTTTTCTTCATTTTTTTTTTATCAAACTTCAACATTTTCAAAAACCAATAAAAAACTTCTCATTTTGAGATGATTTTTTGCACACTTGTCATTTAATATACCTATTTTATGATTATGTCAAAAAAATCCAAAAATATTTTCTTTTGATATATTTTTATTAGGTTTAAAATAGACGTTTTAAAGTATTTTAAATACCTTTTAAAAAATGTTTTCTTTCCGATTTTTCAAACCTAATCTTTTTCAAAACCTTTTGTGAATATCTTTCACTTTTCAAAATCATTTCAAACATTTCAAAAACATTTTAAACTTACACACCTCTTTTCCATGATCAATTCGATTAATCTTTGAAAATACAAACCGAACTAGGTTTTTTCCTCAAAACTCTTTCAAATTCAAAATCAAATTGATAATGGGCCTCCCTTGCGGTGTAAGTCCCAAACCTCCTATGTACATATTTAGTTTCCTTGTACATATCCACCCTTTTGTGTACATATTCAATTCCTTGTACATATTCAATGTTTTTGCAAATATTGAAGTATAACTAGTATCGTTCGCTAGTTTTATCCGCTTGTTTATACACCAATTCCACTGGTATTAAGAGGAGCATTATTTTCGGTGAAACTGCTCTTAAACCAATGGGACTCCCTTAAGGTGTAAGTCCCACTCCCTTGTATATCTTCAAGTTTACTAGCTTATCCGCTTGTTTTAAAACACTTGTTTATATTTTGCATTCACACACTCCGTTGTATATATTCAAATTCACTAGCTTTATTTGCTTGTTTTATGCACTTGCTTATATATTTCCTTCATAAACTCCTATGAATGCACACACACACTTTGTCATATATATTTATTCATGTTTATTTATGTCATTACAACTAGTATAACAACTAGGTTCTCTGTAGCCTGTTCTTGGGCTTCATACAAAAGAACTCACTTGTTGAGTTAGACTCTTCTTGGGCTTCATACAAAAGAACTCCCATGTTGAGTTAGCCTCCCCTTGGGCTTCATACAAAATAACTCCCTTGTTGAGTTTAGCCTTCTCTTAGGCATCATACAAGAAAGAGATATGGAAATCTCTAACAACCTTCTATTGGGCTTCCAATACAAAGAATCACCTTTGCTAGGATAGAACCCTAAGAGTATAGTTTCCCAGTGAAATCACTCTTAAAGCCAAGCCATCCATATCCTATAGACTTCTCTTGGGCTTCATACAAGGATCCTCGATGTCCCTCGGATAGCCTCATCTTGGGCTCACAATACAAGGATCCTCGATGTCCCTCGGATAACCTCCTCTTGGGCTTACAATACAAGGACCCACAAGCTTCTTAAAAACATTCCCCTAACAATAACAAAATAATTTCTCCTAGAGATTTAGACATGTATCATCTCTATGGAAGAAGTATCTCATTTATAGCATCACATACAAATCAACACTTTTTCAAACATTTTTCAAAACAAACACTTTTTCAAATAAAACATCTTTCTTAACTTGTAAGTGGCAACGCTTGTACACCGAGCAAAACGCCCAATGCTTACAATGAAAGATTCAACGTTTTTTCAAACATCTTTCTTAACATGTAAGTGGTAACGCTTGTACACTCAAGCAAAACACCCAATGCTTACAATGAAAGATTTAATCAATCAAATTTTCAAAAATGTATGTGATGAAATTGATTAGATACATTTTTCATTAAGATGACACTTGTCGTTGTCTCTTAATATCATCATTGCTTCCACTAGCACATAAGTGGGAACTATGATTGCTCTGACTTTCTCAACCTCCTTTTGAGAATACGTAGGCACAAGGTCTTATCCTTGGCGAGCATACTTCTTTCTCCCTCAAACCAAACAAACCTTGGTTTCCCTTAGATCCGAGCTATAGATGCTCTGATTCCCTCTAGGGGATATGTACGCAGATGATCTCAATGATCCTTGCGAGCATAATAATAAATAAACTTAGGTTCCCGTTTAACCTACCCTTTCTTAAATCCCAAAGGAGAAATTTTACCGAAATAGTATAGAAAATAAAACACACATACATACAAAAAATGCATAAAAAAGTTCCTATAGAAAACTATAAATATATAGGGTGCTAATACCTTTCCTTTATATAACCAACCCTCCTTCCCTGGTCTCTCCCCAATGTATTGCGTCTAGTTCACGCTAGTCACATCACATATCATATTTAGGGTATTTCAGCTTTTCCATTTTCCATCTTCTTTCTTGTTTAGAAACAGTAACGCTTGGTGCTTGCGACATTTTTTAAACAAAAAAAAATCAAAAGAGTAAATCGTTTTGAGCCGGAGATTCGAATTCCGATTCGATTCCTTCATTCGTCATTTTTTACCGCGAACAATATCGTATTCAACTTATTACATATCTGAAGCAACCCACTGCATTTGAATAGAATTTCTGCATACTTTTCAAACACGGAGTTTTAATTTTCACATATTTGACTTATGATTTTTCGTTACTGATATCTTAGGTTAGAAAGAAGATACTGCTTGACTTTATTAAAGGAATGATTTTTAAGATGTATGATATGTCATTGGTAACACTGTTTCTGTTTTTGAGTAATACTAAATGTTGATAATTTTTTATGTTGTAGTTGTCATTGTGGTTTCTATAGAGGGTGTCAAGTTTTCCACCAAAGGAGACATTCGAAGTGCAAATATAGTTTGTAGGCACTATCGTTGACAAGGTGAGATACTGGTTTATATTTCGCCTATTTTCCAACAATAGACTTTGTTTTATTCCCTGTATAATATCACAGATTGGATCTTGGAATACTTCAATATTGTTTGCTTCAGCTCCGATGGTTAACAATTTATAAATGCAATGATTATCATAAAATTTGAGAATGAATTTAAATGTAACCTTTGCAATTACATTTTTCTGCGGGTATCATAACGTGAATATTAATGTTGATAGACAAATTGAACATGGACTCTTTGGTGTTAGGTTTTGCAAGCCCAAGCATATGCTAATTGATGAGTTTCATACCAGGGTAAAAGTTCTCTATGTAAGTATTTTAGTTAATCAGGATTTGACTATGTCATACTTCAAGTTAGTGTGGAAAAAACTCCACTATTAATTTCATGATACATGTTTCATGCTTGTAAGGAATTATGTAAAGTATATAATATAATCACTGATTGAATCATCAATATGGTCTTTGAAATTGTAGGCATAGAGCAATTTGGAATTGAGGTGAAAATCAACTATTATGATATTAAGTTCTCCGCCGCTGTATCTCCATGCTGGGGCAGTCTGCAATTCCTTTGCTTGTGAAACGAGCTGGTTTGCCGCCTCTGCATCCCAACTTAAGGAGATGTTTGTCTGTTGATGTTAATAAGTTAATTTATTGATACATGTTGAAGAAGATACTGCTTGACAGTCTATCTGGGAAGACGAGTTTGAGTCAAATCTACTTTTGAAGAAAGCAATAGTAAATGGATACAGTGCACTTTGATGATGAATGTCTATAGCTCACTGACTTTTGATTTGATCAGCGAGGAATTATTTGTATCCACTTTTGTTTTGAACACCATTGAAAGCCTTCAATAAATACCTACTCTGTCATTTTCATGGAAGTCATGGTTTCTATTGTAGACAAACCTGATATTATATTTTGTTTCTCTGCATCTTGAAATTTGTCAATGAATTTATTAAAAGTATTTATGTTCTAGTTAAAAGAAAATTATAAATTATTAAAAGTATTTATGTTCTAGCAAAAAGAAATTTTTTAAATTATTAAAAGTATTTATGTAGTGTTTGTTTTAAAAACCGAATAAAATTAAATCAATTGAACCAAAATAAATGGTATAAA
This sequence comes from Vicia sativa, assembly GCA_021764765.1. Lineage (NCBI taxonomy): Eukaryota > Viridiplantae > Streptophyta > Magnoliopsida > Fabales > Fabaceae > Vicia > Vicia sativa. The sequence goes on along the minus strand of CM038792.1, from coordinate 131,658,665 downwards.
TTAGATCATATGACTTTTTCTATCAAAATCAATCAAAATTAGACCGTAAACGCCCTTAGCGTGAAGATGAATAGAAACTATTTTTATATTAATTAAATTTGTATTAAATTGGAGGAGAAATACTATATTTAAGATGTCTTTGTTTCAAAGTTATAAAAAATATTTTAAAGAGTATGGTCATGAGAATGAGAATGCAACATTCCCATGTTTAATTCAAGTTTAAAAAAATTATTCAAAAATATATTTTATGCTCAGAAAATTTATTTTTATTCTCATAATTAAAGAGTATAAATCCAATATTCTTATGAAAATAAATTCAACTACCACTAATTTCTCACTTCTACTCAAGTACTATTACTATTTTTATTTTTCATAATTATTAAATTAAATAAATTGATAAACAATTTTAGAAAAAAATATTTTTATCCAATTATATAAATTAAAATATTATTCTAAAAAATATGAGTTCAAAAAATATGATTCTAAGAAAATATAATCTGATAACTTATAATTAACACATCCTTAAATCATAACAAACCTACTGATATCTTATGCTTAAATGGTTAATCATAGTGGAAGTGGACACAAGTTATTTTATTGGAGACAGTAACTTATTTACTTTCTTCTAAATATATAAAGGATACAAGTTTCCGTATTTACATTTTAGAATGAACTTCATACCTTTATATTTTTAATTAGTAATTAAACATGCCCTCATTAACAGTACATATAATCTTTATAAGAAAAATCATAACTCACTAATTATTAAATAATACCACTTTTTAAAGTTAAATGTCATATTGTAATTTAATTTTATGGTCAAATTGTGCAATGGTTATTGATTTTTCAGTAGTTAATTATTTTTTAATTTACTAGATTTTTTCAAGTTTTAGATCTATTTGAAAATATAAAATTTTATAATGTTGTCTAAGAAAATAATGAGAGGGATATTTATAATTTTTACAAACTTTTGAATTTTATCACTAAAATTCACTATTTTTAAGGATTCCTATCACCATAATACTTTTTTTATTTAATCAACAAAATATTTATAAATATTATTAATGATATTTTTAAATATTTATAATTATTAGACATATTGAATTTATCATATTGTTGATTTGATACATATTTATTTTTAAATATTTTAATTATTAATGATTTTATAATAACAATTATATGTCAAAAACAACAAAATCTTATTGAATAATCTAAGATAGAAATGAATTTATCCGTGCGGACGCACGAGTCTTCTACTAGTTAAGTAAAAAAAAAGTATCATAATATCTTTTATTTTATTTTTATAATTAAAAATTATTTTAAGATAAATATGAATAGTATTTTATGAAGTTTGTAAAAATAATATATATGAGCAAATTAGTTGTATGTTTAAAAACCATTTGTTTAGATATAATTAAAATTATATTTGTTTAATAATGTGTTGCACTAAAATAATAAAATAAATTTATTAGGAGTAAATTAGTATGACATTTTTAAAAATAATAAAAGTTAATAAATAAATATTAGATTATTGTGTTTTTGAATTTGTGAGGATTCGAACCCATGATTTTTTTATAAAGAATAATAATATGTTACTATAATCTTTGAAAATTGAAAATATATTATGAAAGATGTCACGTAGAAAAATAAATGATGTAGCACAAAAAGGAATTAAAGTATTGTAAGATAGAAATTGAAGTGTTGCACCATTATTTAATTTATTGGATTTAATAAATATAAATAGCTAAATAGATTCCATAATGCCAAAGTGATTGGACGATAGTTTTAATGTTTAGTTGTTTACTGCTCTATATTTATTTAATGAATATTTTGACACCCAAAATTCATTCTACTACTTCCGTTTTTTATTATAAGTCGTTTTAGACTTTTCACACGTATTTAAGAAAAATAACAATTATTGTATGAAAATGAAAAATTATAAAGGTTATTACAAAATTATCCTTTATTAGTGGCATGAGAAATATACACTTACATAATTGAAAGGAGAGAAAATAATTATTACTCCCTTCTTCCTAGACATGGCAATATAACCCATACCCGCGGGTACCCGCCCGAACCCGCCCCGAATTTGACGGGGAAAACCTGTAAGTCTAAGAGTGCGCCTAAGAGGGGGGGTGAATTAGGTGTTTAAAAATTTTATCCGGTTTAATGAAAACTTGTACTAATTTTTCTGGTTTGGTATATGAAGTTTTAAACAAGTGTTTCTTTCCTTTTGGTTATGATGTGATGAAAGCGATAAATGCAGAAAAGTAAAGAACACAGCGATATATCCTGGTTCCCCTCACAATCCGAGAGTACTCCAGTCCCCTTTCCAACACGAAAGAGATTTCACTATAGTCAGAATTATCGTACAACCTATTCACACCAAAAGGTGAAGCCTACTATCTAACCTATAGGGAGACCAAAGGTTCTTAAAACCTTTAAGATCTAACAACACTATGTGCAAGAAGAACAATCCTCTTCAATGCACAACTTGTTTCCAACAATCCTGGACAACAAGAAAAACAATAAATGTGTTTGAATTTATACAAGAGATTTTGAAGTTTGTAGTATACTATATCAATCTTGGATTGATCTTCTTCTTCAAGCAAACAATTCTCAAACAATGAATATAAATGTTCACAATGCATATATGAAACTTGTAATAATTGAAAATGTATAATGCAAGTTTCACAAAAATATGACTTTGTAAGAACACTTAAAAGTTTGGAAGAATATGAAAATATGAATGATGAAAATTGTTAAATGAAGAAGGTTATTTGAATTTGAAAATTCTGCACTATTTATAATGTCACAAATACCTTTCCATTCATGCCTTTTGATATGAAAAGATGCAATGCAACCATGAATGAATACCATTTGAAATATGTTCAAAAATCAAAAGAAATTTTGCACTGGTTCGCTGGGAACCGGTTCCGACCCAGGCAGAACCCGGTTCCTAGTGAACGTTACAACTAGAATTCAAAACGCAGAACCGGCCCCTAGGTACAACCCGGTTCCTACAAAACCAGGAAGGTGATTTTTGAATAAGTTTGGAACCCGGTTCGTATGGTAGGAACCGTTCTAAAGTTTGTTTTGAGAAATTCTTTTTGAAAATTATTTCAAACATAATTTTTTCTTTTATTAAACATATGGGATATGTATATGATTATGAATGCATTTTTGTGAACATCTATATTCAAGTTGAAGAATTATTTATACCTTTTGATATTGTTGATTCTTTAAAAATTCTTCTTTTAATCTTCAAGACTTTTTCCATTCTTTTGTCATGATCATTTGCTTTAAAAGATGTCGTCATCAAAACTAATATTTGGAGGCTTGATTTCACATTCTCCCCCTTTTTGATGATGACAACCCATTGAAAGTTGAAGTGCTTTTAATATGTAGAGCAAATGATAGTGTCTTATGTGAATGCTCCCCCTATCTTTGATAACTCCCCCTTGATCAAAGCTCTCCCTTGATTTAAGATAATTTTACATCTTTGAGGCTCTGCAATAGTTAGAGACAAGCATACACATACACATATATATCTTCTCCCCCTTTGTCATTAGCAAAAAGGATGGGAAAAGACTAACAAAGTATATAATGAAATTTTTGAAATAAAAATAACTTATACTAATGATTTTTACCTCATGTAAGAGACTTCATCAAACATTCACCTTTGATGAACTTGAAGCCTTTTGTCATAAAGTTGTCTTTCTAAAAGATTGTGCTTTAGTCCTTTATCATGAAGAACATCTTCTAAGGATGTGAAAGTTAAAGTGTTCCAACTTTGACTATGCCAAGAAATCTTCCTTTAATGTATTCCCAAAATGTGAGATAACACTTGGCCTTTAAGATTAGATTTGAAAGTTAAATGAATTTAAGTCTCCCATCAAATACTTAGAGTCACGACTTATCAAGATACCAAAAGTTTGAAGTGGTCTCCAAGCAAACCTACAAAACAATTAAGTTTGATTTGGTACCCAATGTGCTTTGGGTCCATCATAATTAGTACCTTTCTTTACCCACACATAATGCCCACTTGGAACACTAAAGTTTCTTATATAGCAAGCATTAGGTGTGTGGCCTTTCATACCACAATAGAAACAAGTAGGTTCAAAATTACTTATATATCTAGGAGGATAAGATTTATTCTTAACAACTCTTTTATTTTTAGGATAATGATGAACTATTTTAGGCTTATTCACTTTCTCTTGAATTGGTTGGTTATTAGCCTTAACAAAGATAGTTTTGTTGGAACTTGGTTGAGAAAATTTTGAAAAACCAAGTCCACTTTTATCTTTAGGATATCTTTGAGTGCTAAGAACATTTTCCAATCCAACTTGTCCTTTTTCATACCTTTCTAGGACTCTTTTTAATTGAACAATTTGAAAGAAAGTGATTCACAATTATTGCATACAAAATTCTTTTTGATCACTAATCATCTTTTCTTTTCATCTTTATGTTCTTTTCAATAGTTTTAACTTTTTCTTCTAAAGATGAAATTAATTTCTTTTGAGATGAAATAGTTTTATATAGAATTTTGCATTCATTTAATAGTTCATCTATAGCACCTTGTGCATCATTATCATAAAGAGAGTTATCATTACTAACCTCGCCTTCTTCATCTTCAGAATTGTGTGTTGCTATAAATGCAAGATTTGCATGTTCTTTATCTGATGATGAGCTTATTTCATTATCATCCCATGCTATATATGCTTTCTCTGGCCTTTTGTCCTTCTTTCCTTTGAAATGTTTATTCTTCCTTTCAAGTGTAGGGCATTCACTTTTGACATGACCTTTTTCTCCACATTCAAAACATTTAATTTTCCTTGATGGTGCTTCCATTTTAGTGATCTCCTTTTTCTTTTCTTTTCTTAGAAATTATTCAAACTTCTTGATAAAAGCTTCATCTTCACTACTTGTGGATTCATCCTCTTGATTGCTATCATGATATTTGATCCTTGTCTTTAAAGCAATGTCTTTTGAATCTCTTACTTGGATTTCATGTTTTTCAAGTCTTCCAAGTTCCGTTTCATATTCTTGAAGCTTTCCGAATAATGTTGCGGAAGTCATAGTTGCTAGGCTTTTCTTTTCGGATATTTGTTCGCGTTAAAAGGTGACGCGCCATGAGGATGCGAACGTGAGTTCGGATCTTCTGGTACGCAACGATTTAAATCTTTTTGATTTGTTTATAAAGATGCCGCGAGCATCAAGCTTTATTATTTTCAACACAAGAAAGATGATTTAATGATTATGAAAAAGGGGAAAGCTGAAATACCCTCAATTGATATTGATATGCGTAACGACTAGCGCAAACTAGACATAACGCATTGGGGAGATTCTGAGTAAGGGGGATTGTTATATAAAGGAACAGATGGAGCATCCTAAATATATATGGTTATCCATAGCTTTTTATATATGAATATGTTTGATCTGTTGTGTGTTTTTTAATTTGCTATTTCTATGATTGGGAAAGTTTCTCCTTTGGATTTTAAGAAACAGGAGATTATGTGGGATTCTAGGTTTTGTTATTATTGTGCTCGCAAAGATCTATGGATCTTCTGCATACATATCCCCTAGTGGGAATCAGAGCATTTGTAGCTCGGATCTGTGGTTCTATGGTTTGTTTGGTCCGAGGAGATAGAAATTTGCTCGGCAAGGATGAGACCTTGTTCCTACGTATTCTCAAAAGGATGTTGAGAAAGTCGAGCAATCGTAGTTCCACTTATGCTAGTGGAAAGCAACGGATGTTAGTAAGAGATGACAAATGTCATCTTAATGAAAATGTATCTAATCTATTTCATCACATACATTTTTGAAAAGTTTGATTGATTAAAATCTTCGTCGTAAGTATTAGGTGTTTTGCTTGAGTGTACAAGCGTACCACTTACATGTTTAAGAAAGATGTTTGAAAAGATGATTGAATCTTTTAACGTAAGCATTAGGTGTTTTGCTTGAGTGTACAACCACCATCGTTAATAGATGTTTTGTTTGAAAATAGTTTGAAAAGTTTGAAAAGTTTTGACTGTATGTGATGTGATAGATGAGATACTTCTTCCATAGAGATGATAAATGTCTAAATCTCTTAGGAGAAATTGATTGGATTAAAGGGATGCTTTTAAGAAGCCCATGGGTCCTTGTATTGTTAGCCCAAGAGGAGGCATTCCGAGGGTCATCGAGGGTCATCGAGGGTCCTTGTATGAAGCTCAAGAGGAAGCTATAGGGTATGGTCGTCTTTGGCTTGAAAGGGATTTCACCGAGAAATCATCCTTTGTCGAGTAAGAGTAATTTCACCGGAAATTTTACTCTATGGGAATTTTGAAAGTGATTTCACCGAGAAACCATCCTTTCAGGGTTCTATCTTAGCGCGGGTGATTCTTTGTATTGGAAGCCCAATAGGAGGTTGTTAAGAGATTTCCTATCTCTTTCATTGTATGATGCCCAAGAGAAGGCTAAACTCAATGAGGAGTTCTTTGAACGAAGCCCAAGAGGAGGTGACTCAACAGGGAGTGTTTATCTTATATGAAGCCTAAGCGGAGGCTAACTCGTGGGAGAGTTTCTTTGTACCAAAGAGAAGGCTGAACTCTACTGGAGATAAAATATCTTGTATGAAGCCCAAGTGGAGGCTAAACTCATGATGGGGATGAGTTGTCTTGTATGAAGCCCAAGCGGAGGCTAACTCAACTGGAGATGAGTTGTCTTGTATAAAGCCCAAGCGGAGGCTAACTCATGATGGGGATGAGTTGTCTTGTATGAAGCCCAAGCGGAGGCTATACTGTGGGGAACCTATTGATTAGTCTAATTATTATGTTATTTATTAGACGGTTGTATAAACAGGTGTGTGTGTGTGATATGTATTCACAGGAGTTTATGAAGGAAATATAAACAATGCATGATGTTTATTTCATGAAATATAAACAAGTGTCTGTGAACGAACGTTTAAAACGAGCGTAACTTGATTATTCACAAGTTTGAACTGTGTACAAGGAAATGAATATGTACACGAATGAGTTTTATGTACAGACAAAGATGGATGTACATAGGAGGGTTGGGACTTACACCGTAAGGGAGGCCCATTGATTTGAAAGCAGTTTCACAGGGGATAATGCTCCTTTCAATACCAATGGTATTTAGTGTAAAATGTACAGATGGAACAAAAATGATTGATTGAAGTTTATCTAAAAAGTATTTTCAAAGAAAGAGTATCCAGATATGTAATAAAAGTTTGTTTTTTGAAATATCTGTTATGTACAGATAAAAAGTTTGATATGTACAAAGAAATATTATGTACATAAAAGAATGTTATGGGACTTACACCGTGATGGAGGCCCATTGGTTTAAAAGAAATCTTGCTCAGGAGAAACCTTCCTTTAGAACCAATGGTTTCAAATGATAGACAAACGAATGAAAACAAATGAAAGAGATTTGTTTATGTTTGAATATTGACAAAGATGTTTTGAATATGTACAAATAAAGCTAAGTATGTACATAAAGGGTTGGGACTTACACCATAAGGGAGGCCCATGATCGATCGAGAAATTCGAGAAGAAACGAATTCGTTTTATCGTTTTGAATTGGATCGATTATGGTAAAAGATGTAAGTTTTGATGAAAAAAGTTTTGAAGAATGATTTGAAAATGTTTTGAAATGTTAAGTTCATTTATGAGAAGTTTTGAAAAATCGAAGTCGAAAACTTGAAAAATTCACCTTTAAGGAGGTTTGAAAAGTGTTCGTAACATCGTCGCCTCGATTAAAATTTAATCGATGAAAATATTTTTGGATTTTTGACATAATCATAAAATATATATATTAAATGACAAGTGTGCAAAAAATCATCTCAAAATGAGAAGTTTTGATTGGTTAAAAAAATTGTTGAAGTTTGATAAAAAAAACATGAAAAAATGAAGTTTTGTAAAAAAGGAATGGAAAATGGTCTTGCTGGGTTTTGAACCCATGACCTTTGGGTGGACGCGTGGCAGAAAGCCTTAAAGGCAAGCCATGAACCACTGAGCCAAACGCGTTTGAGTTGTTAGTGGATTAAAAACACGCGTTAATATTATATTGGTTAATTTGAAAATTTGAAAAATGAAGAACACATGAACACGCGCGAATTTTCTGGGCTTGTGTTTGATTCTCGCCACGATTCGAGCTATCTCCTTCGCTTTCTCAACCAAATGGCACGATGTAAAACCAAACTTGATCGATTTTATGCCACGAACATGAAGATGCTTGTTAATTTCATTTATATTAAGCCTAGAATGATTTCGATGAATATGAACCCTAAATCTAAATTAAATGATGTATGTTGAATGATTGTTTGATTTTATTGAGGGCTATTGTTCGTGTTAAGTGCAGAAACTAAACGGCCAAGAGTTTTTGTCAATTGGTGCAAGGAATATGGAGTTTGAAGTTCGTATGGATACCTGGAAAAGTGAAGATCAAAACCTGTTCTAGAGCACTTCTAGTTGTTGTTTCTTGATCCTTAGAGCACCAGCGGCATGTGAGGATGCTTTAGAGATGGCCTGCTTGCTCTGAACTTACTTCAATCTCTCCACTCAAGTCAACCTGCAATCAGCTCGAAAACTCGAAATCGGGTTAATGGTGTTACAGATTGCTATTCTTGTTTTAGATCAACTCCAGGATGTTCATGGAAGGTGTATGGATCATTAGAACAATAATTGATCAAGCCAAACTTGCAATTCGATTCCTAAGTCAGTTTTAAAGTTTTGAAAAAAATGGAAATGGAATTCTGATTTTCTCTTGCTTTTAGTTTGATTTTAAGTTTGGAACATGTTTGTTAATGATTATGGAACATGTTAGACACCAAAGACTTTCATGATTTTCACTGATTTTATAAATTGCAAGTTTTTCAAAAGTTTATCATGTTTCTTGATTTTGAAGAAAGAAAAGAGAAAGCATGATTCTTGCAATGCTTTGGTGTAAGTTTTCTCTTGGATTTGTGATCCTTTTATAGGCAAGAGATTCTGAAAATGTTAGGCAAGTGTCCATGGCTTTTGGTGATTCAAAGTTACCTTAAGGGGTAAACATGACTTTTGCAAAAGAAAAGGAACCTTCCTTTTTTTTACCATGTGCAATTTTCACAATTTGATCCAATCTTCAATCATCACTTCTCACTGATGTTTATCAGTTTGATGAGTCATTTTGGCAAGGTGGAAAGCTTCTAGAACAAGAAAATGCAAAATGACCCATAATTTGAAGTTGTGAACTTTGAAAATTAAGTTTCATGGACCCTTTTGTTTCAATTTCAAAGACATAGCTAGCCTTCATGGATTTTGGAGTTCTTGGACATTTTGGAAAGATTTTTCCATGATCTACAACTTTCATGTTTTGAGTTTTTTCAAATTCCAATTGGAACTAGGTGAAAAAATGGCTTGAAGTTTGGAAAAAATGTGAAATTTCAACACTTAGAAATCTTTCTAAGTTATAGAAATTTTGACTTTTTGTTGACTTTTCCAAATTCTTTGATTTTTGATGATCATGATGGATCATTTGAAGTATTTTGATGATTGAAAAAGTTTTGTTTTGAAAAATTTGACCAAAAGTCAAAGTTTGACTTTTCTGTGCAGATGAAATTTCATCGACGCTTCAAATTGGTGATGAAGTCTGAACCTCTGTGATGTTTTGAATCCAGAAATTAGGTCAAGAGGTTGTATCTAAGATATGATGACCAATCTCTATCCAAAAAAGTCATCCACTGCTCAAAAAGTCAGAGAATTCTCTTGCCCGATCAAAACCCTAATTGGTCGATCCTCGATTGATCTGTGAGAGAATTTTGTTATCTGATGATCAGGGGTTGATATTTTGATCAAGATAGATCAAATGAGATGAAAAAATCTCAAACCCTAATTGGTTAGCTCTTGAATCGATGAAAATCGATGAAACCCTAATTTTGACCGTGAATGCTATACCCGACACGTCATCGAATGTTAGCTATGAAATGATGCACATATATGGTGGTATATTAGGTCAAAAATTGGGGTATGACAATATTGCCGTCACTTTTGGTTTCCATTCCCTAGTCAAGGACCTAAGCACTTTAAGATTTAATTCATCGTTAGTTAAAGTCTTACCGAGTGCCTTCAAATGGTTTGTCAAGTGAACGAATCTCTTTTGCAAGTCAAGGATGGATTCTCCGGGCAGCATTCTGAATAATTCATATTCTTGACTCAAAGTGTTCAATCTAGACCTTTTGACTTCGGCGGTTCCTTCATGAGTTTCTACAAGAGTATCCCAAAACCGTCCCCGCCCCGCCCCGTTGCCATGCCTACTTCTTCCTTTATTATAAGGCACTTTGAGAAAAAAAATTGTACCACAATATAAGTCATTTTCCTATTATACCCTTAAATATTTATTATTTTCTCTCTTTTCAATTATATAAATGTATCTTCCCCATGCCATTAATGAAAGATATTTTTATAAAAACCTTTACAATTTCTCATTTTCATACAATAATTATTATTTTTCTTAATACGTGTGAAAAGTTAAAAACAACTTATAATAAAAAATAAAGGTAGTATCTATTATCTATTATAAATTTATAAAAATCAAAGTACCATTAATTTACCATAATACCCTAATTAGTAAATTTCAATTTAGTCTTAATCTAAAGGTATATTTGTAACTTTCTGAAATACTTGCACCATATTGATTTGACAATAAATATGGCTGATGTGTCTCACTATGGTTTTTTCTGCCACTTTTTAAATTTTTTTTAATTTCTAACTAACAACAATTATGTCATTTTGTTTATATTTACACGTTATAATCACACTTAATTATGTGCTACATACCACTTCCCCAAACCCTCGTCCAAACCAAAGGTCATTTAATTTGAAATTCAAATTAAAACACTCATATTATAGATGTAATGTACATTGGGTTTTGAAATTCTAATTATTCCACTAAACCCTAATCACGTTTTTTGTTGCAAGATTTAAATTAGCAGCACAAGATGAACAACCATCATAAATGTTGAGTTCTTGAAACGGTAAATTTATACAACCAAAAAAATCGTTTTTCCCAAGATGCAACAAATAACTCATTCACCCAACTCTATTAAAACACAAATCAGAAAACCTAATCTCATCTTCTTACCTAATTTCATCTTCTTCTTGCGCCGCTCCATCTCTTTTCATTCTTCTCGCTTTGTTGCTACCAATTTCGTTTCATTGTAATATCAACCATCTGATATTCTCATCATAACCTGTTAATTTATTTGTTTCAGACGTTCAAGTGTAAGAATGGTGGTTGCAACCAAGATCTCTGAATCTCAATAACATCAATAACCAACTACACCCGTTATAGATCTACAAAAGAATTTTCTTCAAATGCAATTTTTAACGTTAATTTGATTCATACATATGTAAGTGACGAAGGAGAGTGATTGAAACATGTGATTCAAAGTTGAAACTGAAATGTAGTTTGGAATATCATATGTTGTGTTGTATTCTTTTTGTTTTCAGGGTTGTCTTACTATTTCTCCTTTTCCAAAAAAAAAAAGCTTAACTTGATACCTAAAATGGGATGTCTTTATCTTTAGGTTTGGGAGCTGCAGAAGGGGATTTTTGAGCTGCATATGTGTTGGCTGAAGATTTTGATGATACAGTTCGAAATGAAACAATATTGATGTTTCGTTAGAATAAAGCAGATGTTACGGTTCGTAATGGTAGAGATTGTTCTTTGAATGGAAAGGTCAAAGCTCAGAGCTGCGAATAACAGTTGTGAAGATACATTTAAAAGAAGCTTCGAAGCGGTAACAAGACTGTGTCTGTGAAGGTTGTGAAACGAATTCGAAGCGAAGGATACCAAGGTCTTTGAAATTCAAACGTGAGCGGGATATTGGAAATCAAATATATATGCACTGGAGCGTTCGAAGACACGTGGAGGCTAGAGAGAAGCAGTGCTCTGCATGCTCCGAACGTGGCAGAATTTTACAGCAAGACCGTTATGGTCGAAGTAGTATAAATAGAAGTCTTAGTGTTAGGATTTCGTGTGTCATATCTATTGTACAAAATTCAGTAAACATTCAAAATACCACATGGATAGGGAAACGAATGCTCGAACAATGTACGTATGATAACACCAAATATTTATAATTCAGTAAAAACTCTTTATCTTTTCCAGTTTATCTTCCATTTTTATACTTTTGCATTCAAAGTCATTTATTTACTGTTGTTCTTATATTCGAGTCCTTTACATATTCAGAAACCTTTTACATTCATGCTTTTACATTCATGCTTTTACATTAAAATCTTTACATTAAAGCTTTTATTCTTTTCTGCATTTAAATGTCTCTTATCCTATTCGAATCTTTAATCATTCAGTCTAGTTTTACATTTATTTGCTTAATCAATTCATTGGAATCATTCAGTGTAGTAATCAGAATAGATTGAATGTCTCTAAAACAATTTAATCAAAAATCCTAAATATGAAAACCAGTCTTACAATTCGATTTATCCAAATGACCAAACCCCATAGGATCAATCTAGTCGATCCTGCAAGTTACCAGAGAGATTGAATAACAGTCATTAAGTGTATTTGATAGTTTGGAAGACTAGCGGTTGTTTACTAGAAATCACTGTAAACAAATTGGCACACCCGGTGGGACTCATTGGTCGTTACGAAAATTAAAAGTAAAGATTGTTAGGATTTAATCACTGTAAAGTTCTTTTCTGAGTGTCAGGATCGCTGTTATATGAACCTTAGAAGCGGTAGAATAACCAATAGCAACCAACCCTTACCCAGAAGAAAACGTAATAACAGAATGTCTAATCCAAACAATCAACAAGGGGAACAAAATGCCCCATATGGAACAGGCACTAATACATCCGCTTTGACGGGAACGTCTAACGCGATCCCTTCGAGCGCACAGTCTGTTGCATCCTCTACTAGTAGTGTGGCCACGAATGGAGCAAGTGGCATGATAACTAATAGTTCGATCCTAGGAAATACAGGAACCACCGGTTATCCTGGGGGATTCGTCCCACCATTAGGGACACAAACCCATTTCGCTACCCCACCACCAACTAGACCACCCAGTTTCGATGGCAATAGGCCCAGAAATCCCTCTTATGGGATGCCAACATCTTTTATGGTGGGTTTGCATACTTCGACATCGAATTCGTCACCAAAATTTGGGTCTGGATCTGGGGCCAATCAATTTATGACAAATAACCAAGGGTCAGTAGGTTATAGTACATTGCCTATCCTAACCACAGAAAATCAGATGGCTTTTAGACAATTAATGGATGATAGTAACCATAATACGATAGGAGTGTTAGCATAAGCTATGCAAGAGATCTTCGCCCCAATAGTACAAAATGTAACTGTGACAAACAGAGAAAACGCGGATAACATGAGTCGAATAGCAAATTTTTTCGCTCCGCCAGAAAGGCGTAGACAGAATCAGGCATTGGTTCGAACGAACATACCTATCATAGAACAAATTGCTGATGACCCACCCTATAGACCAGTCAGAGAAGGGGTTAATTTGGGGGCAAGGGCACAAAGGTTAGATGCCCCAGTGATTCGAGAGGAACCACAAAGGGGAATTGTAGAACCAGGGACAAGGATCGAAAGGTTAGAAGCCCCAGTGATTCGAGAGGAACCACAAAGGGGAATTATAGAACCAGGGGCAAGGGTCGAAAGGCTAGAAGTCCCAGCGTTTCGAGAAGAACAACCTAGAGAAGTTGTCATGGTGGGTCGACATCAAGATGTGATGCAATGCTCATAGAATTCAAACGAAAATATCTTGGCAGAAAATAATTTAACCACCATGATAGAGAGGATTATGGCCCAAACGGTCTCAATACAGAATTAGAAGGCCAAATTATGCCTCTCCTATAGCAGATTATGCACACACCAAGGGATATAAGGTCCCTAAGTTTACGAAGTTTGCTGGAGATACCAATGAATCAACAGTCGAACACATAGCCAGGTATCTGACTGAAGCAGGAGACATAGCAAATAATGAGAACCTTAGGATTAAGTATTTCCCAAGTTCCCTAACCAAGAATGCTTTTACATGGTTCACCACATTGCCTCCTGGATCCATAGATACTTGGACCCTTTTAGAGAGATTATTCCATGAACAATTATACATGGGACAATCAAAAATAAGTCTGAAAGAGCTAGCCAGTGTTAAGAGGAAATTTACTGAACCCATAGATGATTACCTAAATAGGTTCAGACTCTTGAAATCTAGAAGCTTCACAGTAGTTCCTGAATATGAGTTAGTCGAAATGGCTGCTGGTGGCCTGGACTACTCTATTCGAAAGAAATTAGACACACAATACTTGAGGGACATGGCTCAATTAGAAGATAGGGTTCAACAAGTTGAAAGACTAAAAGCCGAAAAGGCCAGGGCTTTTAAAAGTAACAAGAAAGAAAGAATTTCCTATGTCGAAACTGAGGAGGTTGAAGATTATCCTGAATTCGAAGAGGTCGAAATTGACCTTGCTGAATTAAAGCAGGCTCCACCTTACTCTTGTAAACTACTAGTTCCCACAAAAGGGAAATAAATTGTTGAAAATGAAAAAAGTGACAAATTCCCAAAGAAGGTATATACCTTCGACGTAACAAAATGTGACGAAATTTTTGATTTGCTTGTCAAAGATGGCCAACTAATTGTGCCATCGAATGTCAAAATACCTCCTTTAGATCAAAGAAAGAAAAGAGGATTTTGCAAGTATCATAGTTTCCTAGGCCACAAAACCTCACAGTGTTTTCTTTTCAGGGATCTGATTCAAAATGCTATCAAAGATGGTAGGTTGAAATTCGCTGACAAGCCAAAGATGAAAGTAGATGAAGACCCTTTGGATGTTGCAGACACCAATTACTCTGAGCCTGTATACATTGGAGAAATAAATATGGTGGAAGTAAATCAAGGTGACACTCCATCAGGAGAGAAAAACACTGAGAATAAAAACTATGTGCTAGTCGAAGTCAAAAAGGAGGTTACTGAGGACGTCCATAAGGAACAGGAAGCTTCGATTGAAGTAGTACCTTTAGCTGCTTCGAAAGAGATTCAGGCTACTGAAGGCCAGGAGAATCGAAAGCAAGAATTGACACAGGCTACTGAAGGCCTGAGACGAAAGTTGGAGAAAGTCCAGATTACAACGCCAGTTCTTCCTCAGAAAGAAATATGGGATACCTTGGGGGAGCCCAGCGGAAAGTTCGACTACCTGGTGAAATACTCTGCTCCAGAAAGTTCAAAAACCCTAATCGAAGATATCAAACCTACAGGATGGGGAGATGTTGATATAAAGGGGGAAGATGTGGATGTTAACATGGTAGATATGGAGAGACCTCGTTCTGAAATGGAGGAAATGGAAAGATATTTAGAGAAAGAAAAATACAAGATGGAGGATAGTTATGCTAGAGATGCCAGTCTCAAAGACTACCTCATGCTGTGCCACAAAGGAAATGCTGAAATGATACTATGTCCCAGATGCAGCATCATTTGCAACCAGAAAATTGCTGCAGACTTCGAGAAGAAACAAAGGGCACGAACTGGCATCAACTGGCGCCAGGATAACCAGCTATTTAGATGTTACCCTAAGGCTGGAGAAAGTTTATTGGAGTTTTTAGTGCGTTGTCACAAAGGGGCAACCAAATGCCTAGTGTGCCCAAGGTGTTCTGCAGTGTACGATCAAAATGTGGCCAGAGCCTTCGAAACAATTCCTTTCGCCCCATGCTGGAACCACAAGGAAGCTGGGGAGATGAGCCAACGTTTCGAGAGCAACTACACTCAACGAAGGCCTGACAGCCCTTATCCTAGAGGCGCTCGAAGAGTAATGTTCAAAATCCCTGCTGAAGTACCAACAGACAAGTGGCTGCAAGTCAGGACTAACAAGGGGAAGGATAAATGGAGGAACAATGAACGAAATCCACGCCACGCCATGACATATAGAAGGCAGTTCAATACGGCAAAGAGGGAAGAAGTGAGGTTAGAAAACTACAAAGGAAAAAACCCTATGTCAAGATCACAATGGCGCAGGCAACAAAGAATTCGAAAGGCTGAAAGAGAAGCTATGCCAGGCAAAGGAGCGACTTCGAACAAGAATAAAGAGGAATCAAGTACCAACAAACCTACACCAAATAAGCAACCTGAGGGCAAACCCCCAGTTATCAGGAGAATTTTCTCTGAAATGAAACAAAATGAATCAAAGGAGTACATCCAGGTCCAGAAGAAGATGAAGATATGCTAACTGATAATTTCGAATCAGAGGGGGAATCTTCACTCAATATCAACTGCAACGTGGTATCTGTGTTGCCATGTGAATTTGGACAGGAAACTGAAATCGGAGAGCACGAAGAGGATGATACAATAGATCTGATGAAACATAGGCCAGTGTGCTACTACGTGATGGATAACGGAGTTGTTGAAGAGTAGAATGCTTTCTTCGAGCACCTAGATCCAGCTATGAAAAATCATCTGAAGCCATTGTTCATTCGAGCAAAAGTTGGTACACATGGCGTAAATAAAGTCTTGGTGGATGGAAGCGCTGCAGTCAACTTAATGCCCCATTTCATGGTGAAGAAGTTAGGAATACAAGATGGTGACATCAAACCACACAACATGGTACTATCCAACTATAAAGGAAAAGTAGGCCAGACATTGGGGGTAGTTCAAGTAGATTTGACAGTAGGATCAAGCTGCAGGCCCACCATGTTCATGGTGATCGAAGCCAAAGCCAACTACAACTTGTTGTTGGGAAGAGAACGGATCCATGGCGTTGGAGCAGTCCCTTCATCAATGCATCAGAGGTTAGTTTTATGGAGAGAGGATGGGAGAACATCGCGGATCGAGTTAATTCATGAAGCAATTTAGAAAATTAATTCATGACAAATAGCTAAATCAGCACAATACATGATTATGACAAATATCAAAGGAGACGAAGAAGTTTTAGGCACTACACAAAGACGGCCAGCAGGCTGGAAGTTCAACAACCTTGCTCATGATTGAGTCCTCCTTCTTCGAAAGGATTTCGGCCTATATGGCTGAGAACGAATGGAAAGCGGCCTTAGAGGCTGAAATAGATAATATGGCTGCAGCAGTGACCGTAATAGATGGGGATGGCTCGAAAGACTCGCCCTTTGAAGAACACGAAATAGATCAAAGGCTAGATGCCATCTATGATAAAGAACCCTTAGGCTTCGAGAAGGACCCCACAGACTCAAGTGCCAAAATGTTGGCGCAGGATCCGCTCGAAGAGGTAAATTTGGGGGATGAAAACACGAAAAGAATAACTTACATAAGCGCAAAACTCAATCCAAGCCTCAAGCAGGAAGTGATCGAAGTTATCAAAAGAAACAAAGATTGCTTCGCATGGGACTATGATGAAATTCCTGGTTTGAAGAGAGAGTTAGTGGAGCACAGACTTCCAATCAAGGATGGCAAGAAGCCCATCAAGCAAACTCCTAGAAGATTCGCACCAGCAGTTCTCACAAAGATTAAAGCTGAGATCGAAAGGTTGCTGCTACCCCTAAAGATGAGTACTCCATGCCTGTGGCAAAAATGTTAATAGACTCTGCTGCAGGATTCGAATACTTAAGTATGTTAGATGGATACTCTGAGT
Source organism: Vicia sativa (assembly GCA_021764765.1). NCBI lineage: Eukaryota > Viridiplantae > Streptophyta > Magnoliopsida > Fabales > Fabaceae > Vicia > Vicia sativa. Next base: position 131,641,059 of record CM038792.1, on the reverse strand, counting down.
ATAATCAGATCTTTATTGCTGAAGAAGATGTTGCCAAGATAGCATTTCGTTGCCCAGGAGCCTTAGGCACCTACGAATGGGTAGTGATGCCTTTTGGTTTAAAAAATGCTGGAGCAACTTACCAAAGAGCAATGAATTCAATTTTCTATGATTTCATTGAGACTTTTATGCAGGTGTATATTGATGATATAGTCATCAAATCCGTATCTGCAGAAACTCATTTGCATCATTTGAGCCAATCATTCGAAAGAATGAGAAAACATGGCTTAAAAATGAACCCCCTTAAGTGTGCATTCTTTGTGCAGGCTGGAGATTTCCTTGGCTTTGTGGTTCATAAGAAAGGTATCGAGATCAACCAAAACAAGACTAAAGCCATTATGGAGACGAAAGCACCTACATCAAAAAGGGAGCTACAATCTTTGTTAGGGAAGATTAACTTTTTAAGAAGGTTCATTTCGAATCTAAGTGGAAGAACCCAGACTTTCTCTCCGTTACTTCGTTTGAAGCAAGGCCAAGCCTTCGAATGGAACGAAGCACATCAGGAGGCATTTGACAACATAAAAAGATATCTTACTCAGCCTCCTATCTTGTCTCCACCTTCATGGGGAAAACCCATGAGATTGTACATATCCACCTCTGAAGTTACTATAGGTAGTATGTTAGCACAAGAAGATAGCAATGGCATCAAAAGAGCCATATACTATTTAAGTAGGGTGTTGAATGATGCAGAAACTAGATATAGCAATATAGAAAAGCTATGTCTCTGTTTGTACTTTTCTTGTATGAAACTTAAATATTATATAAAACCTGTTGATGTTTATGTGTCATCTCATTTCGATGTTATCAAGCACATGCTTTCGAAACCAATAATGCATAGCAGAGTTGGTAAATGGGCTTTGGCCTTAACTGAATATTCTTTGACTTTCATGCCTTTAAGAGTGTGAAAGGTCAAGTAATTTCGATTTCATTGTGGATCATCGAAGAGATCACATGGGTATGTTGAAATGTAACCTTGGAAACTATACTTTGACGGTTCGACCCATAAGGATGGTAGTGGTGTTGGAGTTCTTATAATTTCCCCTGAAGGAATTCCAACAAAATTCAAGTATAAATTAGATGGTCCTCGTTGCTCAAACAACGGTCGAGGCGCTATTGTTGGACTTGAAGCTTTGTTGGAATTGGGGGCAACTAGAGTCGAAATTAAAGGAGATTCGGAGTTAGTGGTCAAGCAAATAACAAAGGAATACAAATGCATAAAGGAAAATATGATGACATACTTTGTCATAGTTAACAGTCTACTCAAAAAATTCGAATACATGAATATTCAACATATACCAAGAATAGAGAATCAAGAAGCAAATGACCTAGCACAGTTGGCTTCAGGGTATAAAGTTTCTACCAAAAACTTTGAGGATTTGGTTGAATTAAGAGGAAGGGTTATGGCTACTAGACTCATACCATCAGACTTAGAAAATATTAAATTAGGTTGTGCTGATAAACAGGGATTCGAAGTATTAGCCATAGACACCTTAGCGGATGCAGATTGGCGAAGTCCAATTGCGAGTTATTTAAAAGGTCCAACATTGAATGTTGATAGGAAGGTAAAATATAGAGCATTATCGTATGTCCTCATGGGAAATTAATTGTTCAAGAAGACCCAGGGGGCGTGCTACTGAAATGCCTAGGAGAAAGTGAGACATACTTAGCATTATCAGAAGTTCACAACGGGGCATGTGGGGCACATCAAGCAGGCCATAAGATGAAATGGTTGTTATTGCGATATGGTATGTATTGGCCCATCATGCTCAAAGATTGTATAGATTTTGCTAAAGGGTGTGAAGAATGCCAGAAACATGCAGAATTCGCCGCAAGTGAGTTACATTCGATCATTAAACCATGGCCCTTAGAGGTTGGGCATTAGATTTAATAGAGAAATCAATCCTTTGCCTAAAGGATGTAAATATATCTTGGTAGGAATTGATTATTTTACTAAGTGGATCGAAGCAATACCTCTAATAGTTGCTGATCAAGAGGCTATTATTGAGTTCATACAGAAACAGATAATCTATAGGTTCGGATTTCCAGAGAGCATAACCACAGACCAAGGTTCTGTGTTTACTGGTAGGAAGATGCAGGAATTTTCTCAAGAGATAGGGTTTAGATTACTGACATCAACACCATATTATGCTCAAGAAAATGGTCAGGTCGAAGCACCAAATAAAGTGATAATAGGGTTAATTATGAAACATGTGGGTAAAAAGCCAAGGAACTGGCACAAGACTTTGGACCAAATACTATGGGCCTGCAGAACATCTCCTAAAGAAGCTACTAACACCACGCCTTTCCAACTAACATTTGGTCATGATGCGCTCTACCAAAGGAAATTCATCCAATCGAATTCAAAGATGTAATGAGATCCCATCTGCATTATATTGGGAGATGATGATGAATGAGTTAATTGAGTTAGACGAAGTTAGATTGCATGAATTGGAAATCCAAATGAGGCAAAAGGAAAGAGTAGCCAAGGCATATAACAAAAGGGTGAAAGGTAAAACATTCACTATTAATGACTTAGTCTGGAAAGTCATATTGCCCATGGACAAGAAGAATAAAACATTAGGTAAATGGTCACCTCATTGGGAAGGACCTTTTCGAATAATAAAGATATTTTCAAACAATGCATATGAAATCGAAGAGTTAGCTGATGATAAGCGAATCTTAAAGGTTAATGGGAAATATTTGAAAAGATATAAGCCTTGCCTGCAGGAGATTCGAATAATAACAACATAGTCGAAATATTATAAAGGAATGCCAAAATGGTAACATATATTGCCAAAATGGCGTTGTTCAGATATTACAAACCAAGATTCAAAACTAATTAAATAAACAAAGATTTAAAAATATGTATTGTTCCTCAATCTATCAAAAGTGCTTCGAAAGGACTCAAGCCTTTGTTGGGTGAAACGTCTTGCTCCTTCTAGGGTAGCTACTTCTCCTTTAAGTTGCTCTGCTGCTTCCATTTCGGCAAGGCCTTTGTTGAGGGTTTCTTCGAATTGATTCCCAGCAGTATTAGCTTCGTATGCCAATTGCTGTTGTTGGGCCTCCTTAACCTTTCATTGGAGCTCTTGAATTTGCTTTTCCCAGAGGAGAATAGACTGAGCTCGAGCTTCATAGTCAGTCTTGGCTTGTTGTAAGTGCATGGCTTGGTCTTCAGCTTCTTTGGAAAGTTTTGAAGCATGCTCATAAGCACCTTCCATAGCATTTCGCTTCTCTTGGACTTTAGCAGCAGCAAATTCGTCTTGAAGAAGACACCCAGTCACATTATCCAACAAAGTTTGAAGATCGAACAATATGGTGCTAACTTCCAAAGAGCAGGTGGCGAGGTTAACTTGCGTAAGAAGCTCCTTTATGGTGTAGCAAGCCGTACTATCCTTTTTGAGCACTTCGAACAAATCTATATCAAGGATTGTTCTCCTGACTTTGTTAAGGAGTAAAACTCTATCATCTGAGGACAATGGGTTGTTAGTCGAACTAGTACCAGCCCTAGCAAGAGGAGTATCCCTTTGAGCTAATTTAGCTTTCATGTACCCAATCGGGTCATTTCGTCTTAGGAGAGCTAACTCCTCTTCAGTCATTTGGGATTGGGAGGATTGAGGAAGTTCCATACGTAAAGGGGTCACGTCCATGTCGACCTCCATAGGCTCATTAGTCTTGTCACCATCATCTTCACTTTTGTCTTGCTCGTTGTCTTCCCCATCGTCAACCAGATCCACCACTTCAATCGAATTAGTCTCACTGTTATTAGCATCAGACTCTGTTCCATCGCTTGAACCGCTCTGGGCTTCGTCTTCCTCAGATCCTTCTTCTACAGATTCTTCACTCTCTTGAGAAGAATTAGCCTTTTCCTCTTCAGCATGAGTGACCTTTGGGCTCTCTTGAAGGGTTTCGAGAGGAGACTTTGGAAGAGAAGTTTCTGGTAGAATCTCTATAGACTCATGAGGCGTTGCTTTGTTTATTTCTTTTGAAGGAGGGGAAGTGCCTTGGTCATCTTGTGCCTCTGAAGCTCCAGTCGGAATCACCATGTTGGAGGATCCTTTGTTTTGCACAAGATTACTGGAGTCCCCATGAGGAGAAGAGTTGATTGGAGCAGCAGTTTTTGATGGAGGAGTCGAAGTAATGGGATTCGGGTTCGAAGTATCCTACATAAACAAAGAAAATTAAGAGCATGCACCAAGGTACGAATAACTATTTTGTTAAGGATTCGAATTCAATTTACCTGTGGATTATCGGAGGAAAGGTTGCTATCAATATGTTCCAACATTACGTTGGAGGTCAAAGGTGGAATTTTGGATATTGTGGAGGGAGCAACATCTCTGGAATCGAGTCTAGAAATGCTAGTAGGCTCAGCGCCTTTAGAAACTTCTTTCTTTTGTTTCTTCTTTGAAATTGTTGGGGAATTTCCACCAGTCTTGGGATTCTTTCCAGTGGTGTTTTGTTTCCTTTTCTTGGGAGTGGTTGGTGGAAGCTTGCTAGTCTGAAAAGGGTTAGACATGAGTTAAATCTAAATCATAGACTCTAGTTTATTTGAAACATCAGGGTTAGTTGGTTACCTTTGGAGTGGGAACGTTTGCTGTTGGTGTTGTTGTTGTTGTTGTAGTAGTAGTTGTTGTTGTTGGTATTGCTAGAGGCACATCATCATTAGTTTCGACAGTCTGTTGAGAGGTGCTTCCTTCCTTAGACTTCGAAGCAACGACCTTTATCCTGATGGCTGCAAATCGAAACAATTAAAGTAAAATGTTAAAAATAAAGAAAGTAAGAAACATTTGGGGTTTTCCCAAGCATTCGCACCTGCGCCTTGATTAGATATAATCGACATGGCAGAAAGGTCATAGCGAAGATGTCCTGGGAAATCATGAAGCGATTGAGCCCATGTCACGCCTCGATGGCTTTAGTTTCTTTTGAGATTTGTATTTGAACATCTCTTTGCAAGTCAACCACCAAGGGTATGGAGGAAACCAAGCCAGAGCCAGTTCTGAGGTAGGCAATCTAGGAAATTTAGGTGGATGCATTTCGAGTGCCAACCTATACCTATCCTCAGGTGACAACCCTGAAGGAAGTTTGAACTTAGAAATCTTTTCTTTAAATTTTTCCTTCAAGGTCTCGGACGCTCGATACACAGTGGTTTCCAAGCGTTTGGGATCATAAGTGGTTTCGAAATAATTCTGAAAAGCCCTAATCTCTTTGGCGTGAGTAAACATACCTTCCTTGGAGTGAGTAAACGCATCAGTTAGCTTCTGTTGAATGGTGAGTGTGTCGAACATATAAGATTGGTAGAACTTAGTCCACCATTCTAGAAATCCCTTCGCTGTGAAGTGTGTTGGTTCAAAAGGTAGTAGTTCGAATTGAGCGAAATCTTGATACTGTTCTTGTTGTAACTTTGCCTCTCTTGCTTTAAACGTTCGACCCGAGGTTATGGCACTCTGTGTTTGGAACAGAGGTTCAGGGATTAATTGGCATAGGCCAAATTATCTAGAGACGAAGTTAGGTTGATAGGCAAAGAGGAAGATCTGATTCTTAGCAGGAGTGATTTGTGAGGAAATTAACCTGGGGAGTAGAAATGCTTTCCAAATGTCTTGAATTTCTCTACTTTTAACAGCTTCTAAAAGAGACATGGTGAACCATGATGGTCCATGAGTCCTTGGAGCGAAGGGTGCCATGGTCTCTTCGAATTTGTGTCTCTTGGAGAAAATCATGATGTATTGTGAGAAAAGGACTTTGAAGTCATCTTTGTCATCATTCGGAGTGAGTTTTCGCAGTCTTGTGCCTTCAATAATTCTATCAGCTATCTCCGGATCTTGTTCGACAACGGTGTCAGCAGTTGATAAGGAGGATTCGAACATGGCATTGAGCCATAATTGGAGCGACCAAAAAGGGCCAGCTAGAAGGATGTTTTTAGGAGTATGGGATTTCAAACTCGAAACGGCTGATCTTAAGCTTTCATAAAGGTCAACAAGCAGCAGTTCGCTCAGACATACCCTCCTATTCTCATGCAAGTCCCTAGCTAAGGGAATGAACCTACTTGCTACTTGCAAGGATCTGCTACAGAATACATATCTTGACAACCATAAAGTCAGAAAGGCAATGTGTTCTACGTCTGAGACGCTATCTCCTTCAGTGTGGTAGTGGCTGATGAACTTGGAAAAGCTGGCTAGTTTGACATCGAAGTCAATAATACTAGAGTGTTCTTCGTTGTCAGGGATATAGGTTTCTCCTACTGGTGAAAGACCAGTAATGGCAGCTATATCGAAAAATGTGGGCGTTATCATTCCGCCAGGAAGATGAAAGGTATTGTAGGTGCTGTCCCAAAAGTACAATGAGGCAAATAACAGTGGGTGACTATAGGTGAAACCTGGTTTAGACAGTTTAATCAGATTGTAGATTTCTAATTCTTCCCATTGATGGGATTTCTTGGCTTCTACTTTGGTGAGACAGTTTTGGTAAGCTATGTCTGAGGTAGGGCAGGATCGGAATGGTTTGAAGTTACTTTTTACATAATCTAAGATAAAGGGATCTTTTGGGGGTACGATTGGAGTCTCCATGGCTTTCGAATCAGATGATTCGCCTATATTTTCAGTTCCTACCTTAGGGGCATCCATTTTATTAAATAAGGGTTTGAGATTATAGCAAACAGGGAAGATTTTCCTAGTGTCTTTCAAGATTTCAAACACAGTTAGAGGGCCCATTAAAGCAAATCTTTTTCCACCAGCGTTAGTAGGAATCAATACCGAGAGGCGCATAACATTTTTTTCTTTAGAGATCATCTGAGGAATGAGCACAGATTGACCCTGGTAAGTGCCCACCTTACTCTCCATGATTGTTCCCGTGTTCTTGCTCTTCTTCTTTGAAGTTTTCTTCAGTTGAGATGATGTTGATGAAGACATTGTTGAAATTGTTGGAAGTTCTAGGGTTTTAGTGAGAGTAGAGGGAGAGAAAGTTTTAGAATTTGGAAAAAAGAAGAAAGACTAAACTGATAGGCTTTTATAGTGAGGAAGTTTAAACACCCACTAAGTGAGGCTAGGAATACGTGGGAGTCGTGGGTTGGATTCAGCAGGAGGTGTGATTAATAATAATCATTATTTTTTTTAACCGCACCATGCTGTGATCACTGTTCCAAAGCGGTTAAGAAATCCAAGAGGCGTCTTGATTGACGTGGTTGAAGTCATACACAGTAAATATCATGATTACTCAAAAGTCACATCAAAATCTTGTAAATATATTTAAAATAAATATTTCTCAAAAGGATCGAAAAACATATTTTAAAGGGGCATTTTGTTGGCTGAAGATTTTGATGATACAGTTCGAAATGAAATAATATTGATGTTTCGTTAGAATAAAGCAGATGTTACGGTTCGGAATGGTAGAGATTGTTCTTCGAATGGAAAGGTCAAAGCTCAGAGCTTCGAATAACAGTTGTGAAGATACATTTAAAAGAAGCTTCGAAGCGGTAACAAGACTGTGTCTGTGAAGGTTGTGAAACGAATTCGAAGCGAAGGATACCAAGGTCTTTGAAATTCAAACGTGAGCGGGATATTGGAAATCAAATATATATGCGCTGGAGCGTTCGAAGACACGTGGAGGCTAGAGAGAAGCAGTGCTCTACATGCTTCGAACGTGGCAGAATTTTACAGCAAGACCGTTATGGTCGAAGTAGTATAAATAGAAGTCTTAGTGTTAGGATTTCGTGTGTCATATCTATTGTACAAAATTCAGTAAACATTCAAAATACCACATGGATAGGGAAACGAATGCTCGAACAATGTACGTATGATAACACCAAATATTTATAATTCAGTAAAAACTCTTTATCTTTTCCAGTTTATCTTCCATTTTTATACTTTTGCATTCAAAGTCATTTATTTGCTGCTGTTCTTATATTCGAGTCTTTTACATATTCAGAAACCTTTTACATTCATGCTTTTACATTAAAATCTTTACATTAAAGCTTTTATTCTTTTCTGCATTTAAATGTCTCTTATCCTATTCGAATCTTTAATCATTCAGTCTAGTTTTACATTTATTTGCTTAATCAATTCATTGGAATCATTCAGTGTAGTAATCGGAATAGATTGAATGTCTCTAAAACACTTTAATAAAAAATCCTAAATATGAAAATCAGTCTTACAATTCGATTTATCCAAATGACCAAACCCCATAGGATCAATCTAGTCGATCCTGCAAGTTACCAGAGAGATTGAATAACAATCATTAAGTTTATTTGATAGTTTGGAAGACTAGCGGTTGTTTACCAGAAATCACTGTAAACAATATGACAAACAACACAACCATGGTATTGTTTATTTTTTGTTGTTAGGTATGTTTTTTTTATTCAGATTTTATTTCTCAGTTTTTTTAATTTTTTTATAAAAATATGAGGTTGAGTTTTGATTTTTTTATTTGTTTAGTCTTGGTGAATACAAAGCTCACACATATATATTTACGATTGATTCTCCAAATAGATAGAAGCTTATTTCTTTTGCTTTCTCTTTCAATTTATTATTAATCTATTTAAATTTCAAGTTCTCCCATCACATGTTTGATAAAAGAAGGCAGTATATTCTCATCAATTTTGTTGTTTATTTTGCTTACTGTTATGTTTATTTGTATCTTATTGAGATTTTTGCATTTCTTTTCTTGATTTAATCGGTTCTTCTTTTGGAATATGTATGGATATGGAGGCTGATAATTGATTTCACACTTGAATCAATAGGGGACCAATCAACAAATTGAATAACGAATTGTTTCACAGTTTAATTTTTATACATTGATATGTAAAATGAAACTATGCTGATTGCGATTTGATTTTGTCATGTGAAGAGCAGGTTTAATATAGTCACAATTCGTCTTAACAAGGAATTATGAAACTTTACCTCATGGTCGATTCAAGCATTTGTTTTCGAGGTTGAAGATAGAGAGAGGATTAGTGGTTCGGCTTATGGGGGTCAACAGGATGTTTGTTGCACCAATGATCTTGCTAAACTCACTGTGTGCAATGATGGACATGTCTGTCACCGACCTTCTCCCATGAATTCAAATTGGCCTGAAGTTTATGGCGTGACTTTTTATCATGCCCAAGAAATAAACAGTTTGTTTTTAGTATTAATGCTTTATAATATTATTGTTTGCAGAGTTGTCTTAGCATTTTACGTGCCAATATTCACCATGGTCATGGCTGAGTGACCATTCGCTTCTCTAATTTCCCAAACAAAAATATTACTAAAGAAGAATTGGAGACTGCCACAACAGAACCAGAGACCACTATTTTAAATCTACTGAATCGAGTCGATTTTCACATGTGATTCATCATCAAAGCCAAGTGTTAACTTATATTTTCATTCAAGTTATTTGATAGGTAATCTTATAATAGTAAATATATGTTCAATATGGTGCAGATGATTTGATTTCCCGAGCATTTGATTTCCATCTACAGCCGTAATTGAAGATTAGGAAGTTGAAACCATTGAATTTTATGCTTGCACAAGGAATATCAATGGCTTTCATTGGCAGATACTGATTATATACTAATTGTATTTTCTGACCGGTAGCAAATGCAAATGTCTCATTGCAATGTTTGGAGGAACTGTTTTTGGAAGAGGAACGAGATTTTAATGAACATGAGGATAGTCAAAGGGATGAGACTCTTATTCACCTGAAGTTCTAAAGTAATATGTTTTTAAGGGTTCAAGAGTAGCGGGTGTTGCTGAAGTTCATTGCCAATTTTAGAAGAACCATAAGCAAGACAATAATTATCTAAGATGTCTAAGATGCTAGGACAAAACCAACGTTGATATGCGATCATTTTCTGGTTCTATAGAAGAATGTTTTTAACAAGATTTGATTCAAATTATATATATATATATATATATATATATATATATATATATATATATATATATATATATATATATATATATATATATATATATATATATATATATATATATATATATATATATATATATATATATATTATTATTGTTTTCATATTTTGTATGTCATATCAACATTGATTTTGGCATAATATGTTTTTCTACTGCAAATTATGTTGGCCTAGCAAACACACTACTCTAAGTTTCGTTCAATTAACATATTTACAACTTTTTTTAAATAGAATTTCTCTTCTCCTAAAGAGAAGATAATAACCTACAAGTTGGTGTTGTTGTGCCTTCAAAATTCTAATTTATTTTGAATCGAAATTATAATTCTCATTTGTCGTGAAATTTGAATAAAAGTATTATTTTGTATTGATATTTTTTTATTTTTAATTGCTATAATTTTAGAAACAAATATTACAATTTTTAATAAAATATTTATGATTTATTTTTTTAAAGTATGACTAATTAATATATTTTTATACAATATTAGAAACAAATATTACAATTTTTTAATCAAATATTGGAGTACCATTTAATTCGAAACTTTACCAATATATCTTTTGAATAGAGACATTATTATCATTTATTTTTATTATACTTATATGGAAATTATTTTGAATGGTGACATAAATATGTTTAATTTTTATGTATGATTTGATTCCATAAAATATTATGACCAATAAAATTTGAATTCTCTTTTAATATTATAGGTTTGATGCTGTTTCATATTGTAAGAATATTATATAGATTAGAATATATAAAAATATGAAAAAAATTAAATCAAAACTTTACAAATATATCTTTTGAATGGAGTTATTAATATTATTTATTTTTATTATATATTGAAATTATTTTGAATGGTCACATTAATACATTTTATTTTTATGCATGATTTGATTTCAAAAATTTATGATCAATAAATTTTGAATGGAATTATAATTTGACCAATAAAATTTTCTACCGACTTCTAAATATATTTGTGTATATTTTTTGAAAGGTTACATTTATATTCTTGAAAAAATTAACGTAGTTTAAACGATGTATTGTTAACTATAAATATATTGTTCATAAAATTAACAAAAAAATATATTATAAATATATAAAAGGTAAAGTAAATAAGAACTCTAATGTTTATCTTAAATATTTAATTTATCATTCTAAAAATGTAAGAATAAATATTATTTTGTAATTATTTAGATCCTTATTTGACCTAAAATAAATTATTTCAATTTTTATAAAAGGTTAATAAAACAATACAAAATCAATTGAGATTTAATAATTTTTTAAGTTTATGAAATAACTAAAATATATCATAATTTTTTCAAATTAACTTTATAATTGTAATCATGATAAAAAATATTAAATAGTAATCACGAAAATTTAATGATAATGATAATCATAAAGATTTATGATAAAATAAAAAAAAATTATTGATACAATCATTTTAATAAATTAAATAATTTATAATTAATTTTATAAAGGTGAATAAATTACAAATAATTTTATAAATGTAATAAATTAAACTATTTATAAAATTATTTGTATCAATAATAGTAAGTTACGTATATTTTAATAATGGACACACAAGTTTAACATGCTAATAAACCGGAAAAAAGTTACAATAATTTTATAAACAGGAATAAGTTAATATCATTTTATATAAATTAATGTTATAATATAACTTTCATATAAATTAATGGTATAATATAATGTATTAAATATTTATATAACACTTAATTAAATAAATTTATTTAATGAAATTAATTTTATGTAATATCATTAAGATTTAATTATTGAAAATTCGCACTAAACTGAAAAATATTTATTACAAATCAAATATAATAAAATATAAGAAAAAAAATACATAATTTTGAAATGTTATGTATGATTCATTGTAATAATAAATGTTAAATTATTATTTAATATTATAATAGATTTTTCGATATTCTTAGATTTAATTTATTCTTTTTTCCCGTATATAATAATAATATTATATTATTATTTAATATTATGATATTTTATTGACAATAATAAATTCATTTTAATTAGTTAGACATTAAGATATTAAATTTAATATATATCACTAATACGCGATATTTATTTATAAATGTAATTAACTAAGAGACACATATTTATATCTGTTGAATAAATAAATTTAAGATGATATGATAAATATTTATTTTTATATTTATTTTTATAAACTTAAATAACTTACAAATATTTTTATAAACGAACAAAATTCAAATATTGATGTAATTATTTTTAACATGAATAAGTTAAAATATTTTTTAAAATGTCACACGGTTTAAGGCACTTATAAACGAGAAAAAGTCTACATATTAATATAATTAATTTTACAAACTAAAAATAAATTACAATAATTTTTATAAACATGAATAAATTATAAATATTTTTATAAACCGGAAAAATTCAAGTATTGATACAATTATATTTATAAAAGAGTATAAGTTTCAAATATTTTTATAAATAGACACATGGGTTCATTTTTATAAACGAGAATAATTTACAATTATTTTTATAAATGAGAAATTTAAATTTGATAAATAATTATATATTGTAATTATATTAATATTAACCAACTGAGTACATGAAATAAATTTACGGGTAGAAGTAATGTATCTATGACATACCAGATAATTGAAGTTAAAGAATTGAATGTACTGTTTTAAATGACAATTAAGACATATTTTTTAATACAAATTAGAAAATAAATTCATCTAAAATAAATTTCATTCATTAAATAAATATAGAAAATAATATACAATAGTTTTATCTATAGATTTTATTTATTTTTTATGTTCTTTTTAAAAATAATTGTAATTTAACGGAAAACTGTTATACATTATAGGTTGTAAAAATATGTAAATATGATATAATATAAAAGTTTTAAAATTGAAATTTGACGGGAGATGTCATACACTTTTAATTTGAAAAAATAGATTAATATATAAAATATGTTTAATAAAATTTTAAAATTAATTCATTTGGATTCAACTGAAGTTCGTTAACTCACGGGTAGATGTGAACACATATAATATAAAAGTATAAATTTGACGGGAGTTGTCATACATTTTAGGTTTGGAAAAATGGGTTAATATCTAAAATAGATTTAATAAATTTTTAAAACTAATTCATTTGGATTCAACTGGGTTTGTTAAATTATCTTGATTCACGGTAGATGAGAATGCATCTATGAGATACTGACTATAGATTGTTAATTTTAATATTCATCTTTTAAATCTTATATAATTGAAGTTAGTGAATGGTCTGTATGATTTATTATAAATACATATTAATGCTTAAAAAGCAAGTGCATATTATTAGTTTATATTTATAACGAATTTTAACCAATTAAAAAATAAATTCAAATTTTACAAATAATAGTTTGATAGACATGTCTGTAAAGAACGTAGGTAACATCTTTTACATCCCTCGAATGTCTACGTCACCTTTTGAGTCATCGTGACCATTTAAGTTGATTAGGAGAGAATTCTCAATTATTGTCTTTAACGCAATGACAATTAATAAGTCCCAAGGCCAATCACTTGATACCGTTGGATTGCATTTGCCTACTCCTGTTTTTAATAATGGACAATATGTGTAGTCATTTCAAGAGTTACAAGTAAAAGTGATCTTAAAATCTTAATACATGATAATGAGAATGTATCATCTTCTATCACTACAAATGTTGTATACAATGAAGTTTTTCAATTGCTTTGTTAATGGGTAAGTACATGACAACACAAATATTTTTGTTTATAAATTATTTGCATATTTGGTGTCTGATTTTTGCACAAATTATCATGCAGACCAATGAGTTGAAAACATCGATGGAAAGCAGGTTGCTTCATATCTAAAGTTCAAATACGATATTGTTATCATTAATGTTATCGATGGAAAACACATTAATTTGATACACTAATATTTTTCCTAATTGATTGAATTTTGGTTGAATCATTTTAATATTTTAAATTTGAATAATATATACGAATGATCTATTACAATTCAAAGTTAGTTCCATGTGATATGAAATCCGGACAGGACCCGTGCGACAGCACGAGTTTCTTACTAGTTTAAAGTATAATAGAAAAATAACATTAATTATTCATTGCTAAGATAAAGTGACTTACAAATTTTTTCCAAAAACAATTTATAATAAAAAACGAGTGAGTATGTTGCATAATGGACTTCCCTATACATGTGGCGAGGACCAAAATATCACAACATGGGACATAAAAAGTGGAAAAGCTGCATATTGCATAGAAGAGGCTCATTCATCTGCATGTTAAAAGGTATTGTTGTACTCAGTGACGAGGCTACTGGGGATGATGAACCATACCTAATAAGATGATATTTAAACAAGTGAATTCAATGTTATGTCATTCAACAAACATTCAATTTCATTGTTATCACCTTAATATTTAGAAGAATGTGGTTTGATCTGATTAATTGATTTCTATTATTATCATTTGATATAAAAGACTATACACGAACTCTTATTGTAAATAAAAAATTATGTGCAAAATGTCATAACTGTCCCTTTTCTATCGTGCCTTATTTTTCACTACGACATTAACCTCAGTATGTCAAATAGGTTGCCTATCCATATGTGGCTAAGCGACCACTAACAGATCCAAATCCAGCTCTACGTGAACGACTCTTACAAGTTAGTAATGTTGTTCATAGTGCATATACTACTTTTATTTATGTAATATATACTCCACTATTTTGTCTAATCTTCGTTACTTTGGTTAAACGATGATGCATGGAATTTTCGAGTTTGAGTGCCGAAATCAAAGAGAATATGATGTGTGGACACAAGGTGTTTCAAGGCTTCTATCAATATTTGACGAAAGGAACAACAAAAACAGAACATGTTAGTTAACTATCAACAACATGTTATTTTATAGGTCTTTATGTTAACTATGAACATGGTATAAATCTTTTGATCCATTTGTAAAAAGGGTAAATTAAAGTTTTAGTTATTTATTAGTATGCTAGAAGATAAGGGTTTTAGTTATCTTGGACTTGGACTTTTGAATGAAAAAGTTGGATAAGAATGAGATGATTTGGGTGAAAGTTTGTTGAGATATTTGTGATGGAATCCGATGGAATCAAATTGTGATTTTCATGAGCTGTGCAAAAGTTTGTCATATCTTGTCTTATTATGAGCTTCTAGGTTTTATCTTGTCCGATCGTATGTATTTCTTTGCAGGTTATTTTTGTACATGGACTTGAAATGAGATACTAGATGATGGATTGATGTAAAAAGACCCTTCTTTTCTTCTGCTTTATTTTGCACCTGTACTAATTTGTAGATATTGTAGGCTACATCATACATGGTGTGGATAAAAAAAATACTGATAAAAACGCATGCATTAAATGCATTGTTTTAAAAAAGAAAAGTAAATGTTGTAATACCTTATTTTATGAATTGTGTTACTACGTACATGGATGCCAACAAATTGTATTTCACTATACTTCCTAAATATCCAATGCAAAATGATGCTAAGAAGAAAAATAGAATATATATATATATATATATATATATATATATATATATATATATATATATATGAAAAATGATATCAAATTACACCCGAAGAGTTACACCACGAGTTACTATAACAATTAAAATAATGTATAAAAAGTCCATTAAAAATGATAATTCAAATCATTAAAATGAATGATGAAAACATAATGAAGTTTATAAAAAGGATAAGGAAAATAAGATAAATTAACATCACACCCCCTAAATAAAACATGTCATCTCCCAATTTATTTATTCCAGTTTTTTTCTTGATGAGACACAAACAATTTATGGTAGAAGAGATAAAATTTTCGGTACAACATAAATTTCCAATACACCCCTACAAAATTTATGGTAAGAGTAAATTTTCGGTGGTTCATTTGAAATTTCCGATAAATCAGAACTTTCAAATTTACATGGTTGTACCGAAAATTTGAGTCATACTGAAATTTCTAGTAGGTTATGTATTCAAGTTTTTTCAGCGATTGAGATTTTGCTAGCATATTTAAAGGGTTGTGATTGCACCGACACATTTGTGTGGTCTAGAATGCATCACCATTTGTATAAATAGAGGTTTCAGGTAATAGGGTATGACATCTATAAAAAAACATCTCTTGTTGAGTATCTCATTAATGTAGAAGTGTATTACAATGGATGCAACCTTGCTGTTGAATTCAAGATTCCAGATGGATCTTAATTCCTTGCCACATTGAAAGAAACGTTGAATGGGTTGCTGCTTTATTTCGATAACAAAAGGGTGCCAAAGTTCAAGTTTCAGGGGGATTAAATTGATACAAATGAAAGGGTGAAATAAAACCTAATCGAGTTGAAGAATGATGCAAATGTGAAGGCCATGTGGAAATTATTTCGCCGTAGGATTACTAAAGGTCTGACCGAGTTAGAGTCGAAGATCCAAAGATCTGTCAACGATATAATGAAGATGCTGAAATTTTCAGAGTCATCCAGTAGTGCCTAGGTTTTCATATTTAGTTGTTTTAAGGTTATGTTTGTTGTATTATGTTATGTTATGTTCATCATATTATGTAAAGATATTATGCAATAAACAAGATGTTTCTGTGTCATTCAAAATATATATATATATATATATATATATATATATATATATAATATAACCATAATAAAACAAATCTACATAGACTCTCAATGGGATACATCGACTAACCTAGCTAAACCTGTATAGACCTCACCATCAAGGTTTACCATACCCATGATGTTATCTAAATGAACGACGATGAACTGTAGGCAGTTGTTCTAATCAGCTGTAGTAGGTTAATGTGGTGGCTCAGCAGAAACCGTAGGACATAAAGGCCTTAAAACATCAGATGTTGCAGCCAGTGGTATGATCCGATGGCGTGACACACTGTGAAACCACTCCAGGTATCAATCCTCGCACTTTCTAAGATGCTAAAACTTAACGGTTATATCCATGATCTCACGAGGGAGCTGAGGATGTGACTCTAAAACCATTTATCAATGCCATTGGTTAGAGTCTCTGGAAATGGACGAGGGATGCCATATACATAACCATACTAGCGTAGACACCTCTCAGGAAAGTGTCTAGCCATATGGTTCTCCCATCTGATATGCCCTGAATAAAAAGTAGACACCTCAAATGGACAATGAGGGCGATGAGATGTATATGTTGTCCAGACGATATCCGTCTAACGTCACTGCATCTAGCCTCCTCATGTACTCCATCAAACTTTCTGGATGGACTTGCTTGCCCTTCCAACTCTTCGCACATGGAACGGTAGCTGGTACGCGCTGGATCTTCCGCTCATAAATGTGAGGGAAATGTTTATATATCCAACAGTCCTCAGCTTTTTTTATAGCACATGTGTACTAAATTGCACCCTTTGTGAATTTGAACAGTTTATGACTCGAAAGATCTTCTCAATTTCTTTCAGTCATACCTCAGGTTCATGCGCTTCTTCAAAAACTGGCAGATTGTTCCTCTAAAACTTCCCCAAAGCACGTAACTCATCCTCATTGTTGTTATTCCCAACATTCACATTGAAGTATGGCTGTTTCCCAATTCCTCCCACCAACATTTCTAAAGCCTCTGCAATAGCATCACCATTCCTCCTCCAACCATTGTTCTGAGAATTCAAGCAACACATTCTCTTTAGAACAAACAATATTGATGGTGTCACATACATATGTCAAATATAAATGGAAATAAACAAATTAGCAACTTGGTCAACTAGTAGACCTGGATTTGATACCAATAATATAACACCCTTTTAAAACCCCACAAAATAATTAGAAATAATCAGTATAAATTATCATGCGTCTCGAACAAGGGTGTCACACGTGCTCCAATTATCACATACACGTGTCATGTTAAATAACACTTGAAATAAGTTCATGCGTTTCATATCTCTTCACATAAGCATGTCGCAACGAATCACTTTCATTTAAATAAACTCATAATATTCAATTCTCATAAAACTTTATTCGTTTAAATACTTAGGCATAAAAGCCAATTTTCCACAAAATCAAAATGAATAACAAAATAAAGTAGAGTACGTAAAATATCTCCGTAAAAACAGGAATCAAATATTTCCCCTAGTGTTACATGACAAGAGCACGACTCAACCCAAAATAAATACAAAATAGCTAAACATAGCTTCTTCAGTTTCACTCTTGCCAAAACATCTCTAATCTTCAGTACCTGAGCGATATCGTTATCAAACATCATTCTAACAGAAGCAACAATGTACCATACATAGAAACAATGTACGAGTATCATTACCAATTAACACCACATCACAAAAAACTTATAACATAAATAAAAAGTTTAATGTCATTAACAATTATCCATCAAAACCCAATCAAACATGCAGTTTAAATTCCAGAAAATTATCCATAAATTAACATAAACTCTAAGCATGCATAAGCACAAAAACGATTTCACAAAATAATTAATTTTCAAGTCCCAGTAGACCGCGCTAAGAGAGCTACCTGGTGCTAAGCGCCAAAGTTAGTGTTGCAACCAAGTAATATTTTTTTCAATGTCTAGTAAGCCGCACTAAGTGCGCTCTGCAGAAAATTCCTGTGATAACAGTCTGATTCCTATGCGATTTCACCATCCAATAACATTTTCTAACATCCAAATTGTCACGATTTAATGTACTTTAACCTATATCTAACATGTATTTTCAATTAGGAACATCAATACATAATCATTCATCAAATTCATGGATTATCATTCTAAACCTAACAATTACCAACCATTGAAATTTAGGGAAATTGATCCTAAAACATACTACTACCCACATGCATTATCAATAATCCCAACAATCAAATGAAGACTCGCCCTTAAAGAAGTTGTTTTAAAAAAAGTTTTAAATATACTTTCCCCAAAAATATCCCACTTGAACCTAAGACACATTACATCCGAAAAAGTCCTCAAAGTGTGTGTGTTTTAAGTGTTGTGATGAATTAGAAAGTGATAAAACTCGGTATAAGCAGATTTGCGTGTTGATTGAGTGATCACCCTGTCAATTAAGCTAATTATAGAGATGAGAGATACGTTAAGTATTTGCTATAAGTTGAGGAGGTTTTCGTGATTTTTCCGAATTAAAATTAAAACCTTGAATGGTGATTAGGTAAAAATAAGTATAGTGATGTTCAATTATTGTTGTATCTTTTTTTGGTTTTTATTTGTAATTTTAAGTTGTAGGCAAGTTACTTGAGTACAAGAAACATATTAAGTGTGGGGTTGTGATGACACTCTGTCATGACATATATTCTATCAAAGAAACAAAGAGAATCGAGCTAAAGATCGCTTAATTTGATGAACAATGGTCCAAGAACAAAGAAAAACTAACAAAGTATGAAGAAATAAAGTCTTGGGGAAAATATGACTAAAATGGACAAAACACGTGTCAGTCACTGGAATAATCATGCAGGCATCGAACGTAGTCCCGTGCTTGATGGGCCTTGATCATTTTCATCGCGCGTGCGATGCAGGTTATTGTGCTCGTGATGGGCCTTTTTAGGGCAATTTTCAAACGCGTTCTGGCACTTACGAACTAATTTAAAAATGGGTTTTTGGCACTTTTTCAAGGGGTTCTGCGATTTTACACTGCAAGTACTATTTTATAACACCGAAAGGCATCTTCAGAGCCATTTAAGGCGAGTTCTTAAAGGAATATTTTATGCAACCCTCATATAATTTATTGGTATTTTAATTTGAATTATGAGTAGCTAACTTCTCATAAGTTAGGTTTTATTTTGATGAACCATTTTTAATATTGTTGGAACATATGTTTGATTTGATATTGCATAATTTATTGAAGTTATTATTTTATTTAATTGGACCTTGTTCTTAATAATTTTTATGTGAGATACTCTTTTAATCTGATCTTGGGCATATAGGGAATTTTGGCCATTAGTCTATGCGCTGGATCTAGGGAAAATTCTTGTGCTTATTGTAGCGGCAAAAAAAAACTCCGAGCCTAAGCCATTGATTGACTCAACTCATAAAAATAATAATGAAGTCACCATCGCACTTTTATTTTATCCAAAGGACTAGGAAAGAGAGCGAATACAATCTGTAAGTGTTTTATGTTGGCTTTAATTTTTGGTAAAACCAGTTTATGTCAATGTCTTGACTGATGTCATGACATTCAGAGTTGAAGATAAATTCTGTAGAAGAAGAATTATACAGGTACAACTCAGTTTGGTTTTGCTGGAAATCTGCAAGAAGAATGACTGATGTCATGACCAATGTTATGACATTCTGTGCAACATATGTGGTTATGCAGATTTACTTTTCCTGAGAGTTTTCAGGATTCTGTTGAGCTGTTCTATTATGAATTATTATGTTAAATCATACGCTCACGTGGATTTGAGGTTAACCTTGTTTTAACCCTAATTGTTATGTTGAAAAGACCAAGTCCTTAGGTTAACTTTGGTTAACCCTAACTATAATTATGGAAGCCCAAGTTGAAGACTTTAATGCTTCTATATTATCAAAGAAACCCTTATGTTACTGCTGCGCCTTTTTTACTGTGAAGAATATTAAGCAGACTGTGATTTTTTATGTTCTAGTTATTCTTGTGAGCCAAGCAATTATCATTTGATAAGTGTCTTGGAGTAGGACTTGGCTGTAAGGATTTTTATCACTCAAAGCTTTGAAGCACGAGTGTTATGTCTCTTGATTAAAGCTTTGAAGCAAAATCAAGTATGTTTATTGAAGAATGTCTTCACAATTCTATTAAACAATAGGTTGATATCACTGCTATGATTGAGGGGGAGTGAGTAGGAACTCAGGTCTAAGTAGGACTTAGATTGAAGTTGCATTGGGTAGGTCTTAAGTGAAGGAGATAAACTGGTTGGTTTATTCCTGAATTAATACTGCTTATAGTGAATTTCCTCCCTGGCTTGGTAGCCCCCAGTGTAGTTACACACTGAACTGGGTAAACAATTGATTGTGTTCATTACTGTTTTAAATTACTGTGTGAATTGTTAAACAGTTTGTCAGATACGGTGTCATAACATTCTCTGTGACATTAAGTATCTGTTGCCAGAAATTTCACAATCCTAAAAAAAGAAAATGAGATCAAAAGGTACGAGGCTTAATTATGCAAAAGGAAGGTTTTAGGCACCCTAAGCATCTACGATACTCTGTAGAAACCTTTTTAAAAATTTGTATCTGTGCTATAAAAATATTTGTACAAAATAGATGGAGGGGTGAAAAAAGAAGTATTTTTTTACAATTTTTGATTTGATAGAACTTCCAATGAGTTCCAGACCTACATACCAACAATGTTCAATGTTGAAATCAAAATCCATGTAGTTCGGGTAAAAAAGACTAAAATTTGTGTGTTGGTTAATTTTAAGAAGAATAGACATCATCGTCGTATCCGAGTGGTGAACATGCCTACTACCCACAATTATGAGAAATGAGCGTTTCATCAACTCAAAGAGGAGAATTTAAGCTCAGATTTTCTTTAACAAGCATCCTCAACACCAAGTGGAAAACGTCTCACTTCGTTACATATTGTAGAAGTATAGAGGTTCGCAACACTACAAAGAATTGACAAGAGTCTAATCTTTTAAGAAAATGATTTTAAAGAGAAAAAGCCACAAATGGCTCAAAAAGTTTGAATGAGGTTGGTTGACTTTTAGTCTTAAGAAAGATGTCAAAGTATTGTTAAATTGGTTAATGGTTTATTAAAGAAAATAAATTTGAAAAATGCAAGGACGTAAGTCCAAGTTTATTATGAAAGCGGTTCGAGTTTTAGAAAACAAGAATTCTTTGAAAAAGGGAGAAGATTTTGAAAATTAAAGAATATGGGAGGAGAAAAAGGGGCTATCCTATGTACAAAAAGTAAAAGGTGAGGATAAAGAAAGATCTAACCGGGCGAGAAATCAATACTTGACATCAAGAAGCCAATACTATATTCCCATCCTTTGGCTTACCAAACCAAGAAACAATAAACCAGACAAAATACCAAGCCTCATATGAATCTACGCATCAGATGAAATCATGTCTTAAAAAATGGGCTGAGTAACAACTGTATTTAGAGGAAGGTCACTCGTATACGAGTACAAACGGAATAACCTGCATACAGAAAAAATAACCCAAGCACATACAAGATAACAACAAGATCACATAACCTCCGAGCTGAGGTTGAGGTTCTAATCCTAGGTCCAAAGTCAAACTCCGAGCATAGGGAAAAGTAACCAAGTTCGAGAACAAAAATTAAGAAATTTTTTAGTGTTTAAGTTGGATTGTTAAGTGTTTTCAAAAGGAAAAATAAAGCTCAAGTGAGCAAATTCAGAATAACAAGAAAATAAAATGCTCAAGTGAGCAAAGAAGAAAAATGACATGAAATGTAAATGCTAAAATAAAATGCATAAAGTAAAGGGCATAAAAAATAAAGGCGTAAAATAAAGGCGAAAAGTAAAAGCATAAAAATAAAGTCAATTGTTAGTAATTAGTAAGGTTAGATGAATGATCATCTTGAAGCTTGCGCATAAAAACTTGTCAGAAGCTTGATAGAATTATAGCGACCACACGACAAGTTTCAATTGCTTTTTGTCAAGTATATCATCCATTTTGGAACAATCAAAGATTACAACACTTGAATAAAGATGATTTAGAATTTTAATTGGACAAAGTTAGTGAAGACTTATCAGAAGCTTGATAGAATCATAGTGACTACACGATTAGTTTCACAAGTGTTGAACCAAAATCAAAGCTCAAAAAATCTTTTGGGTCTTTGTAAAATATGAGGTTTATGCCTCCAATTGATCATCTTCCAAATCGGGAGAAAATGTACAACTATGTTAAGCAATTGCCAAGTAACATATATAGAGGTCACCCTACAACGAGGTCGGTCAAGCATAATTTATGTGTTGAAAAAGTAAACAAGAGAAATGATATGTAAATCATCCTCTAATATTTGTCAACACATATAACAAAAAGAATGGGTAAGATGAAGAGGGAGGGGAAAAAGTCACAAAATCCAAAATGCGTCAGATGAATACATCCGGTCTAACTTCATGAAAATCAACCAACTATCTTGGTGGATTTGATCATGAGACCTATCAACACCCAAGTTCCATTGATGTTGATGAAATTTATGACTCCAAATAAATCCAAAATGAGAAACAAATATTAAACAATTAAAAAGTAATAAAATAATTAACAAAAATGGTTTGAAAATGGATTATTAAATTGTATTTTATTGATGAAATACATAATGGTATCCATGCATCAAAATAAAATTTCAAGAGAATTGTCCAACGTCAAACAAGTGTTGACAAATTTTTTTAAAATTTTTAAAAATCAGAAACTACTAAAATAAAAATAAAAAAAGTAAAAAAAACAAAAATTTGGTAAAAATAGTAAAATCAGAAATAAAAATAAAATGAGGTCACCAATATTTGTCAAATGATCATTGGATCCTTCCATACATTTTTTAGAATTTATAAATATCAAAAAGTATTTTAAAACATTTAAATAATTCAAAATAAAGGAAAAAATCATAAAAAAATATCAAATCTAAAAATAAAATTATGAAAAAATAAAAGTCAGAAAGAGAATAATTGAAAATATTTTTGTGAATTTTTTCATAATTTTTGAGTAAGAAATGAATTTTCTATGATTTGTTGAAGTTTAAATCAATTAAATATAAAAATCAGAAAATAAAATAAAAGCAAAAAAAAATATGGACCATTAGATCATAGTCAAAACGCGTTAGTAAACAGATCCAAAGGACCTGGCGCGTTGTGCTTGATATGGACCTTCCTGGAAACCACACAACATCAGTTTTTAAAATTAAAATAAAACGAAATAATGTGGACCATTAGATAATGTCAAAACACGTTAGTAAGTCAATCCAACGGATCAGATGCGCTGTGCATATCATGGACTTAAGAAAATATCACATGCAATCACTTATTTTGGAAATTCAAAAAATTTGTGTGGCAAATTGTCATTGGTTGAAGACAGACACATAGGTCGTCTTCAACCTCTAGCCACGCGAAAATCAAGCTTCTCAAATGGACGATCTCAACCACATGCTCACGAAAAATTTATATTAACTACAACTTTGTCGATTTGGAAAAAACCAGGAAAAACATGAAAATGAATTTTTGGAATTACATGCTCAATTCACCATGAAAATGAAAAAACCAGAATAAGCGTGAGCTTCAGAGAAGAAAAGGCTACATCCAAGCAATTTATTTGGAGCAAAATGATTGAGAATTATACCTGAACGAAGTTCACTTTCAGATCTCTGAGGAAATGAGTGGAATGTGTTCCGTTATTTATATGTAAGTGAATGGAATCAGAACTGAGGGTGAATGATGCAATTTGAAGAGAAATCGTGCACACCTGCATCATGAGTAAAGTGTGACTTGCAAGTTGTCAAAACTCAGCCAAATCGTGCATTTCAAGCCTTAATCCAACCTTAGAAACTTTGCTTCACATGTTTAAGTGGAAAACGTGCATTAATTTGGTCATTAGAAATCACATTGTGAAAAACAAATTCTGACTTTGAAGAGAACTTCAGTTCCAAGGTACCCACTTTGCAACCACGGTGCCCTTAGCTCAAGGACCTTTATGGTATGAATATTTGTGCATTTGAAAGATCTCACGACCAATTTTACAATGTGTAAAGAAAGATGAAATTTGGATGCTTGATCTAGAAGTTGTGTCCTCTTGAAATCATGAAAAACCAACTGATTTTCCATACTTAGAAAAATTTCTAAGTTTTGCACAAAACATGACCTATAATCTTTTGAATCCAAACATGGCCTTCCACTCAAAATTTTCTCTTCCTCAAAAAATGTGGCATGAAGTAGACCTCTTAAATGGAATTTTGAAAAAGAACCACTCAAAAACTCCAAAAATTGAGAAATTTGTGGAATTGTGAAGGTGATTAAGAATCATGAAATGACCTATAATATTTTGAATTGTTCAAGCATTTTCCAAACATCTTAAAGCCTTGAAACACAAATGGATATAAATTTCACATTTTAAAGATTATTTTGAAAAAATAATGACCTCAAGGTGATAAACCATGATCAAGTTATGATTCCATGAAGTTGATGGTAAAAAATGGAGAAATTCAACAGGAACTTGCAATCTTTTGACTTCCCAAGAAATCTTCTAAGCATTTTCAAATCTTGACAATTGAACTATGTTTTAGTATACATCCTTAGGTTCATTGTGAAAAAATAATTAACTCAAGGAGATGAAAGATGACCAAGTTATGATCTCTTGAAGTCACACAAAAGAGATGGAAGACCAATCTAGAGAGCTTGCAATCTTTGACCCTCAAAGCATCTTCTAATCAAACAACATCCTTGAACCAAAAAAGAGACTTGTTTTTTATCCTTTTAAGAGAATTATGTCTTTGGAATCACTCACATATCTCAAGCAACAAGCAAGATA
Source organism: Vicia sativa (assembly GCA_021764765.1). Classification (NCBI taxonomy): domain Eukaryota; kingdom Viridiplantae; phylum Streptophyta; class Magnoliopsida; order Fabales; family Fabaceae; genus Vicia; species Vicia sativa. Next base: position 131,615,639 of record CM038792.1, on the reverse strand, counting down.
TGGTCCACAGAAGTCCAAAACCCTAGCTCAAGGTGCATTGGTCATGACTTAGAAACTTCTTCAACTTTTGAAGATCTTTCTTGTACATGGATTCTTGTCATATGAAGAGAGATTGTTGTAGATGCTGGTAAGAAACCATATAAAGAAGAAATAATCCAAAACATTGAGAATTGAATCAATTATGCCCTTGTGATCAAATGTTCAAGAATATGGCCAAATTAGGTCAACACACTTGAATCAATTTGCATCCTTTGAACTTTTTGAAGAAAAATCCTTGCACCACTAACCTACAACACAATATCTAAAGATAAAATAACTTACCTGTATTATGGTTAGAAAAATATCAATCAACATGTACAAAATATACACAAACAAGGTGCTTGGTGATCCCCATAAGAGCAAACTTAGAGATAAGAGAGAGAGTGAGCCCTTAGCTTGTGATCTTTGTGAAATGAAATGGTATAAGATGATAGAGGATCTTAGGGGGGTAAATTTGGGTATAACACTTACGCCAGTTGAATAGGAATAGGAGACCTCGAGTCGTGGCTTAGGTATAAACGTTATATCATTACATAATCTTGCTTACGCTGGTGAACTAGGGATAGGAAGCTCCGAGTATAGATTAGTGAACTATACACCAAGCATTGGGTAGAGTGATATCGTTAATTCTTCGTGGAATAATAACAACAATATTAATTATGCAATGCATCAAACATTAAAATTAGTGAATTAAGGGATTCTATAACAAAACCTAACCGCCTTCATATTATTGTCAGAATAACCTTTTAATATTTTTCACATTAAAAATCGAAAATCCCTCCATTTTACATTTAATTAATTTTGCATAATATTTGTCTTGTTAAATAGCAGTCCCCTGTGTATTAATATTTTTTATTACTTAAACATGACTGGTACACTTTCCGAGAAGTCATCTACCAAATTCAGAAACTAAACAAGTTCAGAATCTGACTTCAAAGTTGTTAGTAGCAGAATGAAATAAAATACATAAGCAAGAAAATAAATCACACACAAAGTTATCTTAATTTCTCCCACAAACCGAGAGTAGTCCAATACCCTTTCCCAACAAGAGATTTTTCACTATAATCAATCAGATTACACTTGCTCAATCAAACTAGCAAGAGACTTCCTATAATCTTAAACAAATAGTTTAGGAGAAAATATACCCATTATACTTGATGTAATATCAAAAGTATATAAGAGATACAATATACACAAAGATTATGTAAACACATTAAGATTTCTAAGATATACAAGGGTAATAAATCTTAAGATCTTGTGCAACAAATGACTTCAAATTCTATACGTTTAGCGTCTCTCTTGTTAGATGGTTTGTTCTTTTCCTTCAAATTTTCAACTTCTTATATAGAAGTAGAAAAACAGACGTTGAAGGAAACTTGCACACGTGAACATAGTTGAGAAGCAATGCCGAGAGACGTTGTAAGTTGATATGTTAAGATATTTATCCTCTATGTAATAGATTTAACTAGTGTGTATTTCTTCATACTAGGTATCTACCAATATGTTGGAGCAAACTTAAGAGGTCATGTCAACTTTCTTTGAGCCTCGCACTTTAGAAACTTTAGTTGACTTTTTCCCTAAATTTGGCTTTGAGAAGATGGTTCTTCTTTAGAGACAGAGTATCTACCAGAAGTTGAGTACCTTTATCCTAGGTCTTCACAATTTGAGCTTTCACCAGAAGCAGAGATACCAGGTTCTGAGTCACTAGATTCTAAAATTTCAAAAACTAAAATCTTTAGCTTCTCTTTATAATTTTTTTATAATGTTCAGAACCAAGTAGAATTTTAACTTAAGATCTTGTACACTTAAACAAATTTTAGTATACCCAATTATTCGTTAAGTAAGTTTTTGTCATCAAAACCCATGGGATGTAAACAATTTTGTTCCAATAGAGGAATCAATGCCTGGTCTTTACGGGTTCCAATTTTGGAGGATAGTGGTGCCTTAAAGTCATGAGAGTACTTGTGGGTCTTGCTTGGATGGCATAGTTGGATGCATGCCTAAATTCGAGGAGGTTTCATTGGTGGTCTCGCTAGGAGCTAAGGATAATTATTTTGAGATGTAAAAAGCTCAAACTCTATTTAGTCAGTCAGATTGCCCTAAATATGTGATCGGATTCATAGATCTCTTGTAGCGTTTTCTCACATTTGTTAAAGGTGGAGTCGGGGGATCGAACAACATTGTGCTGAAGCTTCATCGATTGAAACACTATTGGTATGGGATTTTTCCATTGTGAGATCTGGCGTTCTTCTCGTGATACTTCCTCAAAGCTCAAATATGAGGATCAAACGTGAAATCATAGGAATCAGAAGTCAATTCTCATAGGCGGCTCCATTGTTCCATTGAGGAACCATAACTGATGATGATTGCGGAAACTACAACAAAATAGAGCTTCCGATGCACTTTACGAATGTGGCACCATAGATCGAATGCTGCGATTATAGTGCTTCTTGAACCAAATGCATGGGTGTTGATGCTCTACTGATAACTGATGTTGCTATTTCTGATACGGTGGACCTAAAAGGGTACCTACATGGTTAAAACTCCAACGTCTAAGTCAGTTTAGAGTTCAAGATAGGTCATAGTGAAAATGGATATTATAGATTGTGTACCTTAGAACCCTTTACAAAGGTATATATACCTTGAGACTGGTAGAGTAGGCTAGATAATAGGGCTAGTATTATTGGGTCTTTGGCCGACGCGGGACATTGGGTCTTGGATCCTTGGCCAATGTAGAGCAGTGGATCTCAGGTTTCTAGCCGCCACAAAACAATAATCAAAGTGCTTTTCAGAAGAAAATATGATGTTCTATAAAAGGACCTAGCATATTGAAATTGACATATCCATATTGCGAGGGAGAAACAAGTAGCAACATTTATGAAGCATCTAATAGTTAAATCCAAATATCAATTGGAAGATTTCTTTACAAAATCACTGCTTCCTGAGTCACTTCATACATTTTTATTCATGATTGAGATGATAGATATATACTAACCTTCAATTTGTGAGAATATTAAATAATGAGATTAAGCAAATTTAGAAGTGATACGAGTTTGTTAATATATTAATTGTTGGTTAAAATTATACTCCCTCCGAACTTTTTTATAAAAGACATTTCACATTTCTAGATTCATTAAATAACTAATGTATATGGTCTATGATACAGAACATATACATTAATTATTCAATGAATCTAAAAAAATGAATTATCCCTTATAAAAAGAACCGGAGGAAATATTATAGATTATTAGAAAATCAACTATAAAAGTTACTTGCTTTTGAAGATCCAATTACATAGTGCAAAAGCATAGTAGTTTAGTCTGCTAGCTATCTCATTTGTATATATTTGAGCAATGTAACTCTCCGATTCTAATGAGAAAATAACACTAAGTTATAGTTATAAAAATTATATTTAAAAGTGTAGCAACAATAGAAAAGTACTAACAAATATGATAATTTTATTTTTTATTTTTTACATAAAAGACCAAGAGAATTGATCCCTTGCTGAAGAAGTAACCGTTATCTCTCGCTCTTAGTGACGTGGACTCATTAGCAACCCTTAGGAGGTCACACTCCACATAAAACAATTCTTTTTCTCACTATGGCGGTTTCATGAGGTCCCATTGGGAAGAATTTACGAAGGGAACAGAATGTTGGTTATTATGCTTTGTTAAGACGAAAACGAAACGTAAGAAATCGAAGTCAATGACTTTAGTTGATTTTAACAACACATGCTTTCCTCTTTTCTTTGCAATATCTATTCTACAAGACAAAATGACATGTCAACATTGCTCAAGTGCTCAACAAATTAAAATGATAGGTCGGTTGATGTCTACTTGATAAAAAAATATATTTAGGAAGTGAAAACTTAATTTGTCATATTTTTAGGATTAAATATTTATAGGTCCTTATAAATATTTTATAATTTAATTCTGGTACCTTGAAAATATTCTTTTAAATAATAATTATTTTAATGTTTTTCATCTATAATTTTAGTCTTTTTATTAATTTTTATTAACAAAAGTTGGATGACAAGCCACGTAAAAGATTGAGTGTTATTAAAAACTAGACACCATCATCAAAACTATTTTAGAAGATAAAAATCCATGACAAAATTCAAAGATTTGCACTAAAATTTAAAAATTAAATCATCACTAATAATAGCTCAGAAGATGAAGATTTATTATAAAATTCAAAATTTTATTTTAAAACAACTTCTTCTGTCTTATAATAAATGTCTCATCTGAGTTTTGAATTGTTTTTAACAAAATGATGAAATGTGTTGATTTTAATAATAAAATTAATATTATTTACTAAAATACCTTTATTGATTATAATTAATAGAATAATTGAAAAACGTAAAAGTTAATAAATAAGAATATAATTGTGGAAAAAATAAATAAATATTGTATTTGTATTATAAATAGACATGACATAAATTTTTATAATGAAACAATTATTATGTGACAGAGGGAGTAAGAAAGTGTCACTAAAACTATGTAAGAAAATTAAGATTCACTATAAAATCAAAAATCTGTTACTAAATCCCAGAAGTCGCTAGTAAAAGTATTTTAGAAGATGAAGAAATCCTAGAAACCGTCAGTAGAATTATCTTAGTACATGTTTGGATTGACTTTTACATGTCTCAAAAGCACTTCTGCACCACTTCAACTTGAAAATTAGTTTTTTTTCTTCTTGTTTGAATACTTTTTCAAAATCAATTCTTCTCTTCCAAAAGCAATTCTACTAGAAGTTACAATTTCTAGCTTTTGAATTTAGTAGAATCAATTCTACATTTATTATATATTATTTCTTATAACTCTTTTTAATTTTTCTTCTTTACCCTCTTTAATCTTCATCAATTACTTCTTTTCTTTTTTAATTGTATTATAATTTTTTTTTATTTTGATAATTATACCATTCAAAATAAATTTTGATAAAATTATCCAAATAGCATTAATTGATAACAATCACTTCTATATTAATATATCCAAACATAAATCAATTCTACTAAACTCAATTCTCTCAAAATCAATTCTACCAAATTTAATTCTCTCAAAATTAATTCTGTCCACCGCTAATCCAAACAAAAAGATGAAGATTCTTGTTTAAAACTCAGAATTTGACACTAAAAATATCATAGAAGATAAAGGTTCATGTAAAAAATTCAGAATCTATCACTAAAAATCAAAAACCGTCACTAAAAATATCTTAAAGATGAAGATTCATGTCCAAAAATTCAGGATCCTTCACTAAAATTAAGAAATTGTAAGATAAAGATTCATATAGACTTAGAATCTGTCACTATAGCCCAAAAACCATAACTAAAAGTATCTTATTTACACCTAGGCATAACAAAAAAATTCGTACCCACCCAAACCCACTCCAAAATTGACGGGGGAAAATCAGTTTAATTGAGTTTGGGTTTTTCCTAATTACAAAATATGGGGATGACCCTGGTAATGGGGACACTTGTATTCACCCCGAATTCGTCCCATTTATTTTATATATTTTTATAATTTAGAATATTAAATATGTGGCTAATCTTTTAAAAAATTATTTTGTATTTATTATTTAGAAATGTATGTATGCAATTTCTTAAGGTTATTTTATTTTGTTATTTAAAATGTAATATAATTTTAGAAAAAATAAATATTTTTATTAAAAAAATTAATTTTACAAAATAGATGGTGACGGGGCCGGAATATTCGAACCCAACCCGAATCCGTTTGAGACGGATTTAAATTTTAACTCTCTATTTTCGTTTGATTTTGGGGCGAAGAACGAAGATAATTTAAAAATTTGAATTTGAATTTAAGAGACGTAAAAACCGTCTCTGCTCCGCCCTGTTGCCATGCCTATTTACATCGTAATTTTTTAAATTATAAAGTGTGACACAAACACCAATGCAAAAAGAAAATTATTTCAAAAACTAAATGTATATCTAACTGTATCTATATGCATGTTGTTGTACAAATTAACTTTAGTTCTATACTTTTCATAAGTTGGTGAATCAAGAATTTTTTTTATTAAGATTTGAAGCTCCTTATTACTACACTCAAGAGTTTTATCTGCCACCTCTCAAATATGATCTCGCACTCCCAATTTTTTTTTCTCATATTTTTAAAATATCCATTTTAAAAAGATTGAACGAAAAATTTAGTAGTACATTTGAAAATTTTAGTATGAATACAAAGATTCGACAATGAATTTTAAAAATCCAATATGTTTTACAATTTTTTAGATTTTTTGAAAATACAGATAGTTTATTTTTTATAGGCGAAAAGTCAAAATCAATAAAAACTTATAGATTTTTAAAAAATCCGATAAAAATTCAGACTTTTAAAAAAATTTGATAATTCTTTTTTTTTTAAATCCGCTAGTATATATACAAAATCCGGTCAAAATTTATAGGATTTTGAAAAAATTCAATGGTTAAAATTCGATAGTCTTTTAGATATTTGATAAAAACTTATAGATGCTCCAAAATATCTGATAAAAACTCATTAAATTCTTCAAAAATTTGTTTAGACACAAAATTTTCAAAAATCTGAAAAATGTATAAGTTTTCAAAAATGTAAAAAAATAACAAAAAGTATTATGATAACACTATAGTTGTGGGGTGCCAAATCAAGTTAAGAGGGTGGCAGGATAAAACATCCTACATTCACCCCTAACAAACACCCAAAGCCCAGCCCATTTGTTTTCCCAATAATTTAATCTTTTTAGTTATTTCCTTTTGCATTTCTAATGCTTAGCATAAAATCATAAATATACTAGTGTGTTATAGTTGATAATTTAGCACACCATCTCAGTTATATTTGACATTTCTAAATATTACATGTTTTTAATGTTATACCCTTGCCTATAGTTTTTGGTTTCATAAAGAACGACTAAATATCGAAACTAAATTAGAAATTTTGAAAAAATATTAAAAGTTTTTGATAAAAAATTATAATTTTCATTAATTTTTATCGAAAATTTTAAAACTACACAAAATTTTTGAAATATTTGGTAAAAAAATTCACATCTTTTAGTTTTTATCAAAAATTTTAAAATTTTAATTAAAAACACTTGTATTTTTTATTGAAAATTTCAAATGTATGATAGAAATTTTGAAAATTTCGAAAAAACACTATTATTCTTTTCATCAAAATTTTTAAAATGTATGAGTAAAATTATGGTATGTAGATATCAGATGTCCTATGAGATGTTGAAACACTGATATCTGGTTGAAATACAATGTACAATATATAATCCAACACAATTAAGGGCACAAAAAAATAAAGAAACACACATAATTGTTTATCCATTTCGGTGCAACATCACCTACATCTAGAGGCTACTAAGCTAGAAAGGAAATCCGCTAAACAATATCAATTCAAAGCTAAACTCCCCCGTTTACAACTTATCACGTAATCACTACCCGTGTTATACTTCTACCTAAGAACTCTTAGATATGAGACCCCTCTCACTTCTCCTCAGTCACAAACAATGACAAGAACATAATTCAAAAGAATTAGAAAATAAACTTCAAAGACACACAACCACTCAATTTTAAAAGCTTAAGCGTGTTTGACAATACTTACAACTCAACTAACATTCCAACTCAAGCATCAAACAACGCAAGAGTGTCTCACAATTAACAATGGAACGCAGACCCTAAATCTCAATAAAAATTACAATGTGTTCGAAACGTAATTTAGGTTTATAACCTTCTATTTAAAATAATCTTCTGGACTGGGTTTTGGGCTTCAAAAATGTGGCAGACGAGCTGCTAAATTTCTGCAGAATCTTCTGGATAAAAATAAGACTTCAATCATATGTTTCCTAAATTATCTACATAATTAAAAACTAAGAGTAATCATTAAATTCAACTTGAATTTCTTAATCCTTAAATTGAGCGACACATAGGATAACATAATATTCCTATAATATTCTGCATCTGGAACAAACTAAAGAATCAAACTGTCCAGTTGTACACAGTCACGATGTCGAATGATTCTGCATAGGACATCTTGTTCGACATATTTTCTGTCATGATAGAACATCTTGATAAACATCTCTAATTCCTCCATCTTGGACACCACATATGATTACTTAATATTCTCAGAACATTCAATAATTTAAATCACCTGTATCCAAACTGTACCAGTCCAGATGTCCCAATCTTCTGGTTAGAACATCGCATTCGACGTGTTGAAACTGCAAGTTGAAACATCTTGTTCAAAATATTTCTGCTAAGTAAGTTTTATCAAACATAATGCCAATAAAAAAATAGATAATTAACAATGAATTTTTATAAAAAAAATTCAATAAAATTTAATGCCGACAATTTAAAATGAACTAGCAAAAATTGATTTGTTAAAAAAAAATTTAAATGAACTATGAGAAATTTCGTTCACACTTTTAACTCAAATTTGTTATAGATATTTTGGAAACTACTAAAATATATGTGGTACCAAATATAAAGAGAGGTGGCAGATTAAATTCTCAGTATTGTCTAATCTCTTTTACATTTAAATGTTGTGAAACACTATTCGATATTGTTAATTCTTTAAAGATCAAGATAAATTAGAATTATCGTTTGACACCATTGTTTTTACGAGATGGAGGTGGTGCAATATTGCTTGTGACAAATGAAAAATGAGTCATATGTTATGATCATCCCTACAAAAAGTATATATCAAATTTTCTTGTACATGATCCTTTAGGCTATGTTTCTGAGTTAAGATGGAATGGGAAGGGAGGGCTTTTGAAAACTAATTTAAAAAACAAAAAGAAGAAAAATATTTGTGTTATAAAATATACATAGAAATAAGGAATAAAGAGAAGAGAGAAAGATAGAATGATTCTGTATTATTTCATTCGGTGTAAATCGTATACAATGAAATATGTCCTATTTATAGGACATCATACAAACACTATAATAAATACAAATTGATTAAATAAGGAATAAAGTTATTGGGAGACAAATCATCCAATTATTCATAACACTCCCCATTGGATGTTTGTTTTGGATATGCCTCGTTAAAACCTTACTAGAAAAAACCCAGTGGAAAAAAAATCTAGTGAAGGGAAAAGAGTACAATATCATTTTAAAACAAATTTATTTCTCCCCCTCAACTGAACGATTATTTCTTAGAGGATGAAGACCAATCTTTTGTACTAGTTGATTAAAAGTTCTACTTGCGAGTAACTTTGTGAAAAGGTCTGCAAGATTGTCACATGAAAGAATTTGTTGGATGTTTATATCGTCGTTCTTCTGGAGATCATAAGTGAAAAAGAAATTTGGAGAGATATGTTTTGTTCGGTCTCCTTTAATGTAACCATCTTTCAATTGAGTGATGAATTCAGTATTATCTTCATATATGATCTTTGAATTTATTTTTCCTAAAGACAAACCACAAGTATTTTGTATGTGTTGGATTAAGCATCTCAACCAGACACATTCTCGACTTGCCTCATGTAGTGCTAAAAGTTCTACATGATTACATAAAGTTGTTGCTATTGTTTGTCACTGATCTCCATGAAATAGTTGTACCACCACATGTAAACAAATAACTTGTTTCTGATCTACCATTGTGAGGATCTGACAAGTAACCTGCATCAGCATAACCTATTAATTCGAGTTTGAATACTTTGGTAAAAAATAGATTTATGTCTATTGTACCTCTAAGATAACGAAGTATATGTTTGACTCCATTATAATGTTTTCGTGCATGTGAAGAACTATATCTTGCTAATAGATTGACCTAAATGATATACCGGGACATGTATAATTAGCAAAGTACATCAGTGCTCCAATGACACTGAGATATGGTACTCCAGGACCAAGAAATTCTTCATCCTTTTCTCGAGGCCTGAAAGGATATCTCTCTCTCTCTCTCTCTCTATATATATATATATATATATATATATATATATATATATATATATATATATATATATATATATATATATATATATATATATGATCTAACAATCACCAGAGTAGACAATGGGTGACATTTGTCTATATAGAAGTGTTTTAACATCTTTTCTATATAGCCTTCTTGATGTACAAATATTCCTTTGTTCAAAATTTCAATTTGTAAACCTAGACAAAATTTTGTATTTCCTAGGCCATTGATCTTAAACTCTTTCTTTAAGGAATTCATATCTTTTGAAAACTCTTCAGGAGTTCCAATTATATTTATGTCATCAACATAGATAGCTATTATTGCAAATTCTTTTCCTGATATTTTTATAAAAATACAAGGACAAATGAAGTTATTTGTATATTCCTCTCTAAGCAAATTTTCACTAAGACGGTTATACCACATGCGTCCAGATTGTTTTATCTAGATTTGGAATTATGTGCATTTGGTACATTGAACCCTTCAGGGAGTTTCATGTAAATTTCATTATCAAGTGAACCATACAGATAATCTGTTACAACATCCATCATGTGCAAATTAAGCCCTTCATGTGCCACAAGGCTTATTAAATATCGAAAAGTGCTTGCATCAATTACAGGTGAGTATGTCTCATCAAAGTCAATTCAAGGTCTTTGCGAAAATCCTTCAGCTACAAGTCGAGGTTTGTATCTCAGAATTTCAATATTTTCATTTCGCTTTCGCATGAAAACTCATTGTAACCAATTGGTTTCACACCTTGAGGTGTTCGGACTACAAGTTCAAAAACTTGTCTTTTGTAGAGTGAGTTTAATTCTACTTTAATTGCTTCTTTCCATTTTGGCCAATCCTCACTTTGTCTACAATTTTTAATAGACGTTGGTTCATGATCATCTTTGTCATTTATCACATTTAATACTATATTGTACAAAAAATATCATCAATGTCGACTTCGGGTCGGTTCCATTGTATTCCATTTTGGAAATTATTTATCGAGATCTCTTTATTTTCATGAGTTTCAGGTACCGGATCAATCTCTTATTGAGATGAAATGTTTATTATGTTTGGAGATTCTTTTAGATTTTTAGTATCCTCACATGGGCCATATTTATTCTTAGCTCCCTTTTTTGTTTGAGGATTTTTATCTTTGGAACCGATTGGTCTGCCACGCTTCAGGCGTGGTTGAGACTCATTGGATTGTCCATCAGGGATATCCATTTTTATTGGAGCACTTGCAGCTGGTATATACTCGAATTGATCCATCAGTCCAAGCTTACCTCAAAGGCCAACTCATTCTCTACTTCTCATGTTGTCTTAAATTCACACTCCTCCACTACCAATGGTAAGCCCTATAATCTTTGTATTCTAGATACTAGTGCGACTGATCATATTTCCCAAAATATTTCACTCTTTAGTGATTACAAAAACATAGTTCCCATAACAGTTAGTTTGTCTGATGGTTCTCATGTCATTGCTTATGTTTTTGGTGTTGTGGTTGTTTCTTCCCATATATTTCTAGTTTTCATGTTAATCTCATTTCTATTTTCAAACTTGTTATTAGCAATGAATGCTTTGTTTAATTCACTATTAACAGTTGCCACATTCTGCAAAATCATTCAAAGGCAATGATTGGTATAATTAACTTCCAAAGAGGCATGTATATGCTTGAGTCTGAAGACCATTATATGATAGTGGTTTACAAACTATGTCAAAATACATTTCCTTCATTTAATGTAAGAACAATAATGTACCTTCCTCACAGTGTATCTAATTTATTTTCTCCTTTTGAGATATCACATGTTGATTTGTGGGGACCTTTTCAACCATTTCTATTTTAGGCCATACATATTTGTTAACTCTATTAGATGATTACACAAGGTATACTTAGGTTAATTTTCTCAAAACTAAAGATCAAACTAAGTCTAGTTTAATCCAGTTTGTAGCTCATGTCAAAAACTAATTTAAACTTCTCTCAAATGTCTCAGATCTGAAAATGGCATAAAATTCATAGCCTTGTCTAGTTTTCTTTTATCCAAAATCATTATTCATTAAAGGTCTTGTGTTGAGACACCCCAAAAGAATGGGGTGGTGGAAAGAAAACATAAACATATTCTCAATGTTGATACGACCTTATTCTTCCACTATAATGTTCCTTTAAACATGTAGAATTTTTGTGTGCAACATAGTGTTCAATCATTAATAGACTTTCCACTCCTTTGTTGAAATTCAAATGCCCTTATCAGCTCTTGTTACATAACCATCCTTCTTTAATACAATTGAAGGTTTTAGGTTGTTTATTCTTTGTGCACATAGGATTAAGTATGATCCTAGGGCTATCAAAACTATATTTCTTGACTATTAGAAGGGTACCAAAGGCTATATCACATATGATTTGCAACATCACAACATTTTTGTTTCTTGGAATGCCATTTTTTATGAGTCCAATTTTCCTTTCAAACTCAATTTTGTATCTTCTTCCCCTCATCAATCATTTCTCACACTCTTGATGACATTCATATTGTGCCTTCTCATACTAGTACTACTATGACTTCCCCCTATGATATGCCTACTTATTCTGATAATGTTTCAATTTTTATCTCCCCTTTATCTAATTCCATCTTGGATGATGTGACAAGTCAATCTAGGACTATTGGACATTTACTTTCTTCTGATGCACCTAGTACTTGTCCTATTGCTGCTTCAAGTGCAACACCTATTACACATGTCATGAAGATATTGAGCCTTCTGATTCTGAAAATGGTTCAACCAGTCACAATAATCCCTCACCATTTTTATCCAATGGTTCCAACCTCGGTATGTCCCAACCTAAGGATTCTTTCTCTCCTTTACCTAACAATCCAATTTCTAAAAATCTTGACCTTTAAGACAGACTACAACAGTCTCTCATCCCTATAGCTACTTAGAATAGTACCATTACAATCATGCTTATTCCCCTCATAAAAACTATATTGCACATCCTTTATCCTATGTCCTATTTTATCACAATTGTTCTCCCTCTTATAAACACTTATGTTGCATAATTTCTTCTAACATTAAACTAAAAACATTTGCTCAAGCTATTAAGTTTGATTATTGGAAACTTGTTATGAATGTTGAACTCCAAGCACTTACAGCAAATCATACATGGACTATTATTGATCTTCCACTTGGGAAGATTGCTATTGGTTGTAGATAGGTATATAAGTTTAAATATAAGGCTAATGGTTCCATTGAGAGGTACAAATCCAGACTCGTTGCTAAAGGCTATACATAAATTAAGGGTGTTGATTATTTTGATACATTTTCCCTTGTAGCTAAGATCTCCACAAGGTGATAATATTACCTCCCCTTGTTGCAATCAAGGGTTGGCATTTGGAGCAGTTAGACGTTAACAATGATTTTTTTCTCAGATATGCAAACTTCAGAAATGCCTATATAGCTTAAAGCAAGGTAGTCTCAATGGTATTCTAAGCTTTCTACCTTTATAGTCTCCTTGGGTTACAGACAATCGCATGCAGATCATTCACTATATGTTAAATCCACTAAGAATAATTTTACTGCTTTACTTGTGTATGTTGATGACATTATTCTGGAAGGTGCTACTATTGAGGAAATAAAATCTGTCAAACAACTTTTGGATCAAACTTTCAAAATCAAGGATCTTGGCCAACTCAAATATTTCTTGGGTTTTGAAATTTCTAGATCTGATTCAGGCATTTAATTTAATCAGAGAAAATACACTCTTGAACTTCTGGAGGACACATGCTTTGTTGCATAAAAACCATCTTCTATCCTTTTGGATCCCTGTTCACAGTGATTTCTGGTGAAACAACCGCTAGTCTTCCAAACTATTGAATAAGCATTATAACTGTTATGTTATTCAATCCCTCTGGTAACTTGCAGGATCGACTAGATTGATCCTATGGGGTATCGGCCGTTGGTATAAACTTAAGATAAAGATCCATATTTGAGACTTGTTTTTGGATGTTTTGTATAGGTTCAAGTATGTTTCGATTACTTAGTGATATGATCGAGTAAATAATGTATATTTGGTTCGGACAAACAAGAACATTCAAATTCGGAAAGGCAAGAAAGTATATAAATGCAGCAATATTCAATAAACTCTTAAAGTGTAAAAGATTTTCAAAGTAACTGCGCGAAACGTAAAAAACGGGAATGTAAACAAATGTATAAAAAGCTTTCTGGGAAATAACTGCGTTAATGTAAAAGTTTTGGAAAAGTAAAGAACTTCAGCGATGGTAGAAAAACATTTAAATGAAATGACTTTGAAATTAAAGAAACTTAAAAGGCATTAATGCAAGATAAAGTTAAACTGGAAGGATAAAGATACATTGTTGAATAATAAAGCTTTGGTGCAATCATCGTACATCATTCGTGCATTCGTTTCCCTAGCCATGTGGTATTTTGAATGTGACTGAATTTTAGTACAATAGATATGACACAAAATCCTAACATTAAGACTCCTATTTATACTAACTCGACCATAGCGGTCGACCCATAAGATCTTGCCACGTTTAGAACATGCAGCACCATGCTTCTCTTGCTTCCACGTTTCGAACCGTTTCTTGTTGTTTCAACTCCCTTTATCCGCTCGCGTTTGAATTTCAAATGTATCACTCACTTCGATTTCGAACCCATTTCCTTCTGATACAATTCTATTGCCCGATCGAAGCTTGTTTTACACATATCACCATTATTTCCGTTCGACACTCCGGAATTCAATACATCCATTCGAAGGGCTAATTCTTTTCTTTCGAACTATGACATTCACTATGTTCCGAATACTTTAACATCATCTCATCTTGAGCTCCATGATCCTTCTTGAACCACAAGATATCAAAATCTTGACTAACAAATGCCCTTTAAAATATGTATTTGAATCCTTTTAAGAAATACTTATTTTAAATATATCCACAAGATTTTGATGTGACCACGAGCAATTATGACCACACAAGATTTCCATCATGTCAATCACGATGACCCAGGTTTCGAACCGCTTTCACACATAACCACGGTATGGTGCATTTATTAAGAGCAATGATCACCCTAATCATGCTTATTACCAATCTGACTTCACGCCACCTCACCGTATCCAACCCACGTCTCCCACGTAACTGGCATTAGTTGATGAGTGTTTCCACTTCCTCACTATAAAACCAAACAAACTTTAGTCTTTTCACTTTTCCACACTGAATCTTCTTTTCCTCTCTTTCTCGTAAAGAACCCTAATCTCTTTAATCAAAACTCCAACAATGTCTTCATCAACATCCTGTAAAAAGATTTCTAAGAAGAAGACTAAGAACACCGAACAATTTTGGAAAGCAAGGTTGGCACTCACCAAGGTCAATCTGTACTTATACCCTGGGAATCTCAAAGAGCAAGAGCTCTTATACTCCTCTCGGTATTAATCCCTACTAACGCTTACGAAAGAGATTTGCCCTAATGGGTCCTCTTACGGTTTTGAGATTCTTAAGGATACACGAACCATATTTCCTGTTTGTTATGATTTCAAACCTTTATTCAATACAATGGAAACCCCTAGGGTAGGAACTGATAATGTCAATGATTCTGTTGCTCCAAAAGAAGTAGAAACTCCTATGATTATCCCAAAAGATCCTTTCATTCTAGACTATGTTAAAAACAACTTTAAACCATTTCGATCCTGTCCAACTGCTGATGTAGCATATCAGAACTGGTTTGCCAAAGTGGAAGTTAAGAAGTCACATCAGTGGGAGGAATTAGGTATCTATAATCTCCTGAAATTATCCAAACCAGGCTTCACATACAGTCATCCTCTGTTATTTGCATCCCTGTATTTTTGGGATAGCACCTATAATACCTTCCACCTCCCCGGAGGGATGATCACACCCACATTCTTCGACATAACTGCCATCACTAGACTAACACCAGTAGGGGAAACATATGTTCCTGATGCTGAGGAACATTCAAGTATTATTGATTTCGATATCAAACTAGCCAGCTTCTCCAAATTCATTAGTCATTACCATACAGAAGGTGATAGTGTCTCCGATGTTGAACATATTGCCTTCCTTACTCTTTGGCTCTCAAGATACGTTTTCTGCAGCAGGTCACTTAAGGTAGCTAGTAGGTTCATTCCTCTAGCAAGAGATTTGCATGAGCAGGAGGATTAACTTAGTGAACTCCTGCTAGTGGACCTTCGAGAGCACGAGATCACTGTTCGAGCTTGAAATCTCATACTTCCAAGAACATCTTGTTAGTGGTCCCTTCGTTGCTCGATTATGGCTAAATGCTATGTTCGAGTCTTCGCTCTCCACTGCAGATACTATTAATGAGCAAGATCCAGAGATAGTTGATCGAAACGTTGAGGGCACGAGGCTGAGGAGACTGACTCCTAGTGATGACAAAGCCGATTTCCAGGTTTTATTTTCAAAGTACATTATGTTTTTCTCCAAACAACATGAATTTAACAAAACTATGGCGCCTTTTGCTTCGAGAACTCATGGACCATCATGGTTCACTATGTCTCTTTCGGAGGCTGCTAAGTGCAAGGAAATCCAAGATATCTGGAAGGCCTTTTTATTACCAAGACTAATCTCCTCAAGAATCACTCCGACCAAGAACCGATCTTCTTATTTGCTATCAACCTAACTTCGTTTGAGACAATTTGGTGTCAATTAATACAGAACCCTTGTTCCAAACTCAAAGCGCCATTACCTCTGGTCGAACTTTTAAAGCCAGAGATGCCAAGCTTCAACAAGAACAATATCAAGAGTTCGCCCAATTCAACTTAATCCCTTTCGAACCAGCTCCCTTATCTTCAAAGAGTTTTCTAGATTGGTGGATTAAATTCTATCAATCTTATATGTTTGACACTCTTACCATTCAAGCTAAACTGACTGCTGCGTTCGATGCGGTACATAAAAGAAAGGTATGTTGACCCATGCTCAAGAGATTAAAGCTTTTCAGACTTACTTCGAAACTACTTATGATCCCACGCGCCTGCAAACCACTGTATATCGAGCAGCTCAAACCTTGAGGGAAAAATTTAAAGAAAAAATTTCTAAGTTCCAACTTCCTTCAGGGTTGTCACCTGAAGATAGGTATAGGTTGGCACTCGAAATGCATCCACCTAGATTTCCAAAACCACCTACTTCAGAATTGGCTCTGGCTTGGTTTCCTCCATATCCTTGGTGGTTAATTTGCAGTGAAATGCTCAAATATAAATCCCACAAGAAACCAAAGCCATCTGAGACTGTGACATGGGCTCGATATTGGATTCATAATTTCCCAGGACATCTTCGCTATGACCTTTCCGCCATGTCGATTCTTTCGAATGAGGGCGCAGGTGCGAATGATTGGGAAATCCCCAAATATTTGTTATTCTCTTTGTTTTAACTTTCGTTTTAATTGCTTCGATTTCCAGCCCTCAGGATCAAGACTACCGCATCGAAGACCAAGGCGGGAAACAGTTCTCAACAATCCCACGAGACAAATGATGGTGTACCTGAAGTGACTCCAACAATCAATCTTGCAACTACAACAACGAACACCGCTGCACCTACTCCAACAACTACTCAAATCACACCACCCATAACAACTGCTCCGATTCCGAAGGTAAACAGCTTACCCTGGTATTTCGAAATGGGTCTGATATATTTTTTCTTTTTTCTTGTAACTTAAGTCTAAATTGCGTTTTGTACCATTTCGACGAGTAAACTTCCTCCAACCACTCCAAAAGAAAAACTAGCACCATTGGCGGACTCTTAAAAGGAGAAAGTTCTCCAACGGCTTTGAAGAAGAGAAGAAAAACGTACAAAGGGCCGCGTCTGGACTTGACTCAAAAGATGTTGCTCCTCACACCAATCCAAAATTCCACCTTCGACCTCCAACGTAATGTTGGAACATATAGACAGTAACATATCTACAGATAACCCACAGGTGAGTTTACTTCGAATTCTTAAAATGATTATTCGTACCTTAGTTACCAGTTTCTAATCTTTCTTTATCTATGTAGGATGATTCGACCCAGATCCCAACCACTTCGACTCCTCCTCCGCAAGCATCCGCTCCGATTCACTCTTCTCCTCACGGGGATTCGAATAATCTAGTGCAAAACAGAGGCTCTTCTAACATGGCACTCCCAACTGGAGCTTCTGATCGACCTGATGATCAAGGCACTTCGCCTCCTCTCAAGGAGACCCATGCAACAATGCCTGAAGACGCCAAGTGCCTCAGGCTCTTCACCCAAAATCCTCAGAATCCCTCAAGAGTGTGAACAAATACCTCAAACTGAAGAGGAAAGAACCACTGCCTCTCAAGAGAGTGAAGATTCTAGCAAGGGAAGGTCTGAGGATGAAGAAGGAGAAGACGCTCAAGAAGGTTCGAGCGAAAGGACAGGGTCTGATGCTGATGGTGATCAGAATGATGACATTGAGGTGGTGGATTTGTCTGATGATGAACAAGATGATGGGAACGTCAATAATGACGGTAATGGTCTTCGTACTAATGAGCAAATGGACTTCGAAATGGATGTTACTCCATTACGTATGGAACTTCAGGTCTTCTCATTGAAACGGTGAAGAAGAATTAGCCAATTTGAAAAGAAATGACCCTATTGGGTACATGAAGGCTAAATTGGCTCAAAGGGACGTTCCACTTTCTACAACTGGTGCTGGTTCGACGTCTAATGCAATGCCTTCTGATGATAGGGTTGTACTTCTTCATAGAATTAGAAAAACAATCCTTGATGTGGATCTATTCGAAGTGCTTAAACAAGATAGTACCGCCTGTTTCATCATGAAGGGATTACTGAACCAAGTTAACCTCACTACCTGCTCTCTGGAAGTTAGTACCATCCTGTTTGAACTTCTATCTTTGTTGGATAATGTGACTGGATGCCTCCTCCAGGATGAATCTGCTACAAATAAAGTCCAAGAGAAAAGAGCTTCAATGGATGCTGCTTATGAACATGCTTCGAAGCTTTCGAAAGAAGCTGAAGAGCAAGCCACGCATATTAAGCAAGCTAAAGCTGACTATGAGCTTAGATCTCAATCCATCCTCCTCTGGGAGAAACAGATTCAAGAACTTCAGGCTAAGATCAAAGAGGCCCAGCAGCAACAAATTGCCTACGAGTCCAACACTTTGAGAATCGATTTGAAGAACTTCTTAACAAAGGCCTTGCTGAAACAGAAGCGGCTGAGCAACTCAAAGGTGAAGTTGCCATCCTCGAAGGTGCCAGGCGCTTTACCCAACAAAGACTTGAGTCTTTCAAGAATATCTTCGACCGGCTGAGGAACAATCCCCATTTCTGAATCTTGTTTATTTTGTAACTCTTATATTTTGATTGACATGTTTATTCGTAATGCTTGAACAATGCCATTTTGGCAATTATGTTACCATTTTGGCACTTCATTATAATATTATGACTACACCGTTAGTATTGAATCTCCTAGGCATGGTTTATACTTCTTTAAATATTTCCCATTTACCTTTAGGATTCGTTTATCATCGCGCTTCTATTTCATACGCATTGCTCGAAAACGTTTTTGCTATTCGAAAAGGGCCTTCCCAATGAGGTGACCATTTACCCAATGCTTTATTCTTTTTGTCCATGGGCAATATGACTTTCCATACTAAGTCATTAACGTTGAATGTCTTACCTTTTACTCTTTTGTTATATGCCACGCCACTCTTTCCTTTTGCCTCATTAGGATTTCCAATGCATGTAGTCGACTTCGTCTAACTCAACTAACTCATTCACCATCATTTCCCAATATAATGACGAGGGAGTTCATGTTGTCTTTGGATTCGAGATGTAGATGAATTTCTGAGCAAGACGCATCATGGCCAAATGTTAGTTGGAAAGGTGTAGTATTGGTAGCTTCTTTAGAGATGTTCTACAGGCCCATAGTACTTGGTCTAAAGTTTTATGCCAATTCTTTGGCTTTTACCAATGTGTTTTTGATCAAACCAATTATTACTTTGTTGGTGCTTGACGACCATTTGCTTGAGCATAATATGGTGTTGATGTCGATAGTCTAAATCCCATCTCTGAGCGAACTCTTGCATTTTCATTGAATCTGGACTTTGGTCCGTAGTTATGCTACGGCAATCGAAACCTATAGATTATTTGTTTCTGTATGAATTCAATAATAGCTTCTTGATCTGCAGCTACTAGTGGTATCGCTTCGATCCACTTAGTAAAATAATCTATTCCTACCAAGATGTACTTCTGACCTTTAGACGAGGCAGGATTGATTTCTCCTATTAAATCTAACGCCCATCCTCTAAAGGGCCATGGTTTAATGATCGAATGCAGCTCACTCGCAGGAGCATGTTGAATCCCTGCATGTTTCTGACATTCTTCACATCCTTTAGCGAAGTCTATACAATCTTTGAGCATGCTAGGCCAGTACATCCCATATCGAAATAGCAACCACTTCATCTTGTGGCCTGCTTGATGTGCCCCACATGCCCCATTATGAACTTCTGATAATGCTAGATACGCCTCACTTTCTCCTAGGCATTTGAGCAATACACCTTCTTGGGTCTTCTTGAACAATTCATTTCCCATAAGGACATATGATAATGCTCTATATTTCGTTTTTCTATCTACGTTCAAGGTTGGATCCTTTAGATAGCTTACAATTGGGCTTCGCCAATCTGCATCTGAAATGGTGTTTATGGCTAACACTTCGAATCTATCTTTACCACTACAACCTAACTTGATATTTTCTAAATCTGATGGTGTTAGTCTGGTAGCCATAACCCTACCTCTTATTTCGATCAACTCTTTAAAGTTTTTTGTAGAGACTTTATAACAAGCCAACTGCTAGGTCATTTGCTTCTTGATTCTCTATTCTTGGTATATGTTGGATATTCATGTATTGAATTTTTGATCAATCATTAGCTATGACAAGTATGTCATCAAATTTTCCTTTATGCATTTATATTCCTTTGTTATTTGTTTGACCACTAACTCTGAGTCACCTTTAATTTCGACTTGATTGCCCCAATTCAACAAAGCTTCAGTCCAACAATAAGCGCTTATTCACTTCATTGTTTGAGCAACGAGGCCATCAATTTATACTTGAATTTTGTTGGAATTCCTTCAGGAGAAATTATAAGAACCCCAACACCACTACCCTCTTTGTGAGTCGAACCATCAAAGTATAATTTCCAAGGTTGCGTCCCAACATAACCCATAATGGTCTTTTCGACCAGTGAGTGATCCACAATGAAGTCAGCAATTACTTGTCCTTTCACAGCCCTCAAAGGCATGAAGGTTAGAGAATATTTTGTTAGGGCTAAAGCCCATTTACCCACTCTACTATGCATAATTGGTTTTGACAGCATGTGTTTGATAACATCGAAATGGGAGGAGACATAAACATCAACAGGCTTTATATAATATTTAAGTTTCATACAAGAGAAGTATAAACATAGGCATAACTTTTCTATGTTACTATATCTAGTTTCTGCATCATTTAGCACCCTACTTAAATAGTATATAGCTCTTTCGATGCCATTACTATCTTCTTGTGCTAACATACTACCTATAGTAAATTCAGAAGCAGATATGTACAGTCTCATGGGTTTTCCCCACGAAGGTGGAGACAAGATAGGAGGTTGAGAGAGGTATCTTTTAATTTCATCGAAGGCCTCCTGATGTACTTGACTCCACTCGAAGGCTTGGCCTTGTTTTAAGCGAAGTAGTGGAGAGAATGCTTGAGTCTTTCCACTTAGATTCGAGATGAATCTTCTAAGAAAATTTATCTTCCCAGTGAGACAACTCTTTTGATGTGGGTGCTTTAGTCTCCATGATGGCTTTTGTCTTATTTTGGTTGATTTCGATTCCCTTTTTATGAACCACAAAGCCCAGGAAGTCTCCTGCCTGCACAAAAAATGCACATTTAAGGGGATTCATTTTCAAGCCATGTTTTCTCATTCTTTCGAATGATTGGCTCAGATGGTGCAGATGAGTTTCTGAAGAGACCGACTTGATGACTATGTCATCAATATACACCGCATAAAAGTCTCAATAAAATCATGAAAAATGGAATCCATTGCTCGTTGGTAAGTGGCTGACATTTTCAAGCCAAAGGCATCACTACCCACTCATAGGTGCCTAAGGCTCTGGACAACGAAATCTTGTCTTGGCAACATCCTCTTGACAATAAAAATCTGTTATAACCGAATATCCATCTAGCATGCTTAAGTATTGAACCTAGCGAGTCTATTAACATTTCGCTACGGGCATAGAGTATTGGTCTTTGGGGGTTGCCGTATTTAAATCCCTAAAGTCTATGCATATTCTCAGGGACCCATTTTTCTTAATAACAGGCACTATATTAGCTAACCATTCGACATACCTCGTGGTTCGATGAATTTGCAACAACCTTCGACCTCGACTTTAATCTTCGTGAGCCTCTCGCGAACCTCCTAGGAGTTTGCTTGATGGGCTTCTTGCCATCCTTAATTGGAAGTCATGCTCTACTAACTCTCTCTTGAAACCGGCATTTCGTCGTAGTCCCACGTGAAGCAATCTTTATTTTGCTTGAGGATTTCGATCACCTCTTGCTTGAGACTTGGACCCAGTCTGGCACTTATATAAGTTATTCTTTTTGTGTTATCATCCCCCAAATTTACCTCTTCGAGTTGGTCCTGTGCCAACATCTTAGCACCTATGTTTGTAGGATCCTTCTCGAAACCGGGGTTACAGATATATGGCATCCAGCCTTTGTTCTATTTCATTATCTTCGCAGGGTGAGTCTTTCGAACCAGCCCCTTTCATGTTATTTTCTTCAACTATACTGTCTATTTCAGCCTCTGAAGCTGCTATCCATTTGTTCTCAGCCATGTAGGCCGAAATCCTTTCGAAGAAGGAGGACTCAATCATGAGCACTGTTGTCGAACTCGACCTTCGGCCTTCTCAAGCACCTTGAGTCCTTCGTCTCCTTTAATTATTTTTCTATCCCAATACATGCCATCATGGCGAAGGGTCATATAATATTGTGCATCTCGACTTCGTCATCTCCTCATTTGGAGCACAAGGGCTATTCGTGCTAGATACTTGTCATAGTTTCTTTTGTTGACTAGGTTGGTAGTCATGAAGTAACTCGATCCGCCTCAATGTTCTCCACTATCCCATCTTCTCTCCATAGCACTAACCTTTGGTGCATTGACGAAGGCGCCCTACGCCATGAATCCATTCTCTACCTAACGGGTTGTAGTTGGCCTTGGCTTGATTACCATGAACATGGTGGGCCTGCAGCTCGAACCAACGGCTAACTCCACTTGCACCACTCCCAATGTTTGACCAACTTTCCCTTCATAATTTGATAGAACCATGTTATGAGGTTTGACCTCACTTTCTTGTATTCCCAGCTTTTTTAACATAAAATGAGGCATGAGATTAACCGCTGCGCCTCCATCTACCAGGACCTTATTCACACCATGGGTATTAACCTTTGCTCGAATGAACAATGGCTTCAAATGATTCTTCATTGCTAGCTCTGGGTGTTCGAAGAATGCATTATGCTCTTCGACGACGCCATTATCCATGACATAATAGCAAACTGGCCTATGTTTCATCATATCAATGGTATCATCCTCTTCCTGTTCTTCGATTTCAATTTCTTGCCCGAATTCAGAAGGTAGTACAGACACTACGTTGCAGTTTAAGTTGAGTGAGGATTCTCCTTCTGAGTCGAAGTTATCTGTCAGCATATCCTCATCTTCCTCTGGCCCTGGAGTATATTCTTTTGATCCATCTGGTTTCGTGTCAGCAAAGAGTCTCCTACTAACTAGAGGTTTGTTTTCGGGCGGCTTGCTTGTCGTTGGTTTGTTAGTGCTGGACATCTCTTTCTTGTTGGTCGAAACTACCTCTTCAACTGCCAGCATTTCCTTCTCAGCCTTTCGAACACGTTGTTGCCTTCGCCATTGGGATCTTGACATGGGATTCTTCCCTTTATGGTTTTCCAGCCTCAACTCTTCTTTTCTTTTGTTGTTGAGCTGCTCTGTACACCATGGCGTGACGCGTATTTCGCTCATTGCTTCTCCAGTTATCTTTCCCCTTATTGGTTTTGACGTGCAACCATCTATCAGTTGGTACTTGAGGATTACAATGTCACTCTTGAACACCTTTGGGGTAAGGACTATCGAGCTTTCTTTGATTATGATTTCGTGGAAGTCTTGACTCTTGACTCATCTCCTTGTGATTCCGGTGGCGAAAGGAATGGTTTCAATGCCCGCCATGTTTTGGTCATATCTTCTTTGAACACCTTGGACAAATCAAACACCGTTGCCCCTTATGGCGTACTAAAATTCAACACACTCTCTCGGTCGAGGATAGCATCTAAACAATTGATTGTCTTGG
Source organism: Vicia sativa (assembly GCA_021764765.1). Lineage (NCBI taxonomy): Eukaryota > Viridiplantae > Streptophyta > Magnoliopsida > Fabales > Fabaceae > Vicia > Vicia sativa. The sequence goes on along the minus strand of CM038792.1, from coordinate 131,591,324 downwards.
CGCGATGACGCTTCGAGCCCTTTCCTTTCGAACTCTGCAAATCCTCCGTTGCGGATGATCTGCATCTGGGCAAAGCATCATCTCGCTTCCTTTGTGGCACACCATGAGGTAATTTTTAAACGATATCTGCAGATATCCTTCCTCCATTTTGTATTTTCCTTCTCAAGATATTTCTCCATTTCTTGCATATCGAACAAGGTTTCTCCATGTCCACCATATTAACATCCACCTCTCCATCTTTTCTTCATCTCCCCAACTGACGGTTCGATGTCTTTGAGTTGTATTTTCGAACTCTCGGGCGAGTATTTCACCGGTAGTCGAATTTGCCACTAGGCTCCCAGTGCCCCAAACTTCCTTCTTGGGCTTGTGTCCTTCTACCTCTCCATCTTTTGTATCCTCATCTCCCAACTGATGGTTTGATTGCTTGATTGGGATTTTGCACTCTCTCGAGAATATTTTACCGATAGTCGAATCTTCCTGGGTTCTCCCAAAGTATCCGATCTCTTTCTCGGGGAAAGTTGCTTTGTAATTTGGACCTTTTCTAATTGGCGCCTCGGACCTTGATGCTTTGTATCAATTTACCACGACTCTCGCCCTCGTAGCCGGATGTCCTTGAAATCAATGACTGGGCTTAGTCGAAGGCTCGGTTGTTGGTGGATGTCTTGATGACTCCATTATTGACTCGATTAGTTCCCACTCTCATTCTCGGTTTTCATCTTTCAATGTATTTACCCTTGTCTGTTTCCACCATATTTATTTCTCCCATGCTGCGGGAGTAGTTGGTGTCCGCAATATCCGAGGATCCTCGTCTACCTTCATCTTTGGCTTATCGGAAACTTTAGTCGCCTTCTTTGATTGCATTCAATTAAGTCCAAAAGAAAACATGAGGTTTTGTGGCCTAAGAAGCTATGATATTTACAAAATCCTCTTTTCTTTCTTTGATCTAAAGGAGGTATTTTAACATTCGATGGCACAATCGGTTGACCATCTTTGACAAGCGGTCAAAATCTCATCACACTTTGTCACGTCAAAGGTGTACACTTTCTTTGGGAATTTGTCGTTTTTCATTTTCAACAATTTCTTTCCCTTTGTGGGAACCAATAGTTTACAAGAGTAGGGTGGGGCTGTTTAACTCTGCTAGGTCCACTTCGACCTCGAAATCGGACGTCTTGACTTCCTCGGTTTCGACATAGGAAATCTTTCTTTCTTATTACTTTTGAAAGCCACGGCCTTCTCGGCCTTTAGTCTTTCGACTTGTCGAACCCTATCGCCAACCGAGCCATATCTCTCAAGTATTGCGTATCTAATTTCTTCGAATCGAGTAGTCAAGGCCACCAGCCATTTCGACTAATTCATGTTTGGGGACTCTTGTGAAACATCCGGTTTCAATAGTCCGAACCTATTCAAGTATTCGTCTATGGGTTCGAACTTCCTCTTAACACTAGCTAGTTCCTTCGACTTATCTTGGATTGTCCCATGTAGAATTGTTCATGGAACAATCTTTCTAAAAGGCCCAGTATCTATGGATCCGGTGGTAATGTGGTGAACCGTAAAAGCATTTTCGTGAGGGAACTTGGGAAATACTTAATCCTAAGGTTCTCATTATTGGTTATGTCTCCGCTCGTGAGATACACGGCTATGTGTTCAATGATTCGTTAGTATCTCCGTGAACTTTGTAAACTTAGGGATCTTGTGTCCCCTTGGTAAGTCGGTATGCATTACATAATCTATGGGAGAAGCATAATTTGGCCTCTAATCCTCGTACTAATACCGTTTTGGGCCATTATTCTCTATCATGGTGGTTAGGTTATTTTCGCCAAGATATTATCATTTGAATTCTATGGACCACAGCGGCATCTTGGTTTCTACCTACCATAACTACTCCTCTAGGTTGTTCTTCTCGAAACGCCGGGCCTCTTGCCTTCGAGCCCGGCCCCGGTTCCCCAACTCCCTCTCGTGGTTCCTCTCGAATCAAGCATCATATCTTCGATCCTCGCCACTGGTTCTACAACTTCCCTAAGTGGTTCTTCTCGGATCACTGGGGCATTTCCTCTTTGTGCCCTTGCCCTCAGGTCAAATTCTTCTCTAACTGGCCTATAGGGTGGGTCAATGGCTTGTTCGATGATAGGTGCGTTCGCTCGAACCAAAGCCTGGTTCTGTCTACGCCTCTCTGGCGGAGCAAAGAAATCTGCTATTCGACTCATATTATCTGCATTTTCTCTATTCGTCACAGTCACGTTCTGAACTATTGGGGCGAAGATTTCTTGCATAGTTTGTGCTAATACCCCTATCATGTTATGGTTACTATCATCCATTAATTGCCTAAAAGCCATTTGGTTTTATGTGGTTAGGGTGGGTAAGGCGCTATAACCCCCCAGACCTTGGTTATTCGTAGGAAATTGATTAACCCCAGATCCAGATCCTAATTGGGGTGATGCATTTGAGGTCGAAGTTTGCAAGCCTGCCATAAAAGATGTTGGCATCCCATAAGGAGGGTTTCTGGGTCTATTACCCTCGAAACTAGGTGGTCTAGTTTGTAGTGGGGTGGCGAAATGGGCTTGTGTCCCTGTTTGTGGGACGGATCCCCCAGGGTAACCAGTGGTTCCTGTATTGCCCAAAATCGAATTGCTTGTTGACATGCCACTTATTCCATTCGTGGCTATATTACTAGTCGAAGATGCAACCGATGCATTCAAGGGATCGCCTTGGCGTTGCAAATGAACGCATTAGTGCCTGTTCCATGTGGGGCATTTTGTTCCCCTTGTTGATTATTAGACATTCTATTATTTCGATTTCTTCTGGGTAAAGGTTGGTTTCTCTTAGTTATTCTACCACTCCTAAGGTTCATATACCAATGACTTTATTTACTCAGAAAGAATTTTTATGATAATTATGGTTATAATTTTCTTAATTTATAACGGCCAAACTCAGTCCCACTGGCGTGCCATTTTGTTTACAGTGATTTCTGGTGAAACAACCGCTAGTCTTCCAAACTATTGAATAAGCATTATAACTGTTATGTTATTCAATCCCTCTGGTAACTTGCAGGATCGACTAGATTGATCCTATGGGGTATCGGCCGTTGGTATAAACTTAAGATAAAGATCCATATTTGAGACTTGTTTTTGGATGTTTTGTATAGGTTCAAGTATGTTTCGATTACTTAGTGATATGATCGAGTAAATAATGTATATTTGGTTCGGACAAACAAGAACATTCAAATTCGGAAAGGCAAGAAAGTATATAAATGCAGCAATATTCAATAAACTCTTAAAGTGTAAAAGATTTTCAAAGTAACTGCGCGAAACGTAAAAAACGGGAATGTAAACAAATGTATAAAAAGCTTTCTGGGAAATAACTGCGTTAATGTAAAAGTTTTGGAAAAGTAAAGAACTTCAGCGATGGTAGAAAAACATTTAAATGAAATGACTTTGAAATTAAAGAAACTTAAAAGGCATTAATGCAAGATAAAGTTAAACTGGAAGGATAAAGATACATTGTTGAATAATAAAGCTTTGGTGCAATCATACGTACATCATTCGTGCATTCGTTTCCCTAGCCATGTGGTATTTTGAATGTGACTGAATTTTAGTACAATAGATATGACACACGAAATCCTAACATTAAGACTCCTATTTATACTAACTCGACCATAACGGTCTGACCCATAAGATCTTGCCACGTTTAGAACATGCAGCACACCATGCTTCTCTTGCTTCCACGTTTTCGAACCGTTTCTTCAGCGCGCGTTTCAACTCCCTTTTATCCTGCTCGCGTTTTGAATTTCAAATGTATCACTCACTTCGATTTCGAACCCATTTCCTTCTGATACAATTCTATTGCCCGATCGAAGCTTGTTTTACGCATATCACCATTATTTCCGTTCGATACTCCGGAATTCAATACATCCATTCGAAGGGCTAATTCTTTTCTTTCCGAACTATGACATTCACTATGTTCCCCTGAATACTTTAACATCATCTCATCTTGAGCTCCATGATCCTTCTTCGAACCACAAGATATCAAAATCTTCAGCTAACAATCCCACTCTAAAGTTGTCTAATACAGATGTTCAACCTTTTGCTAACCCTTCTTCTTACAGAAGGTTGATTGGTAGGCTCATCCACTTGACAAATACAAGGATTGATATCTCAAACGTTGTCCAACATTTGAGTCAATATGTATCCAATCCCCTAATACCACACTATCAGGCAACTACAAGGGTTCTCATATATCTCAAATCTTTTCCTATTAAAGGCATGTTATTTTCTACTTCCATCCCCTTGAAATCATCTGGATTTGTTGATTCTGATTGGGCTAGATTTCCTGAAACACGAAAATCTATTATTGGTTTTTGTGTCTTTCTTGGCTCATCACTCTTGTGTTGGAAGTCCAAGAAGCAAATTACAATGTCAAGATCTTCATCTGAAGCGAAATATCATGCATTGGCTTCCTTAAGTTGTAAGTTGCAATGGCTTCAATATCTGTTTAAAGATTTTCCGATTTCATTCTTCCAATTAGATTCTGTTTTATGGGATAGTAAATTCACGATATACTTAGCCTATAATCCTACTTTTCATGAAAGAAGCAAACACATTGAGCTTGATTTCCATGTGATTAGAGAAAAAATTCAGTCCAAGCTTCTTCACTTGTTGTCTATTTCCACCATTGCTCAACTTGCTGACATGTTTACTAAACTATTGCACTCTTCAACTTTATCGACTACTGTAACCAAGTTGAGACTTTGTAGAATCCATAGTCCAACTTGAGTAAAATTTTTAGCTTATACATACCAATATGTATTTATTTTGTATACGAAAAATAGATTTTGTATTCCTTTTTGTACATAGACATCTTGGTTAGTTTAGTATAACTAATCTTATCTGTACCTTACACTTGTTTATATAGTAGCTCACCGCCAGTTGTCAAAGTAATGATAAATTATGCAGTTTAGTTAATCAGTTAGATTCTATCTTTTACTTTTTTCCCTGTGATTTTTACCTTCAAATGAAGTGTGAGATCTTCATCAACAACACTTCTCAATTTGGAAGAGACTTAAAAAAGTTGTGGGTCCCACAATATTTTACTTTGTATTCATAATTTTTTTAGAAATCCACAATGAACAAATTTTTTATCACCATACAATAACGATGCAAATATGAAAGAAAAGAAGAAAAAAGAAGACAATGATTTTCTGTAGAGTTTCTCTCTGCCCACAAACTGTGGAAAACTTTTAATTCACTTGGAACTTCGAATTCTGTTAATATAACTTGATCAGAAAAATAACAAGTGTACTATTTCTACCGATGTAGTTATAATGAGTTTCCCCAAGTATCGATCTCGAGGACTGCGTAGTAAATACCTATTTTACTCTTGATTCAAATGAACAAAAACAATGGTTGGTTTGAGTGTAAGACTTTAAATGATAAAAGTAACAATATAGTGACTGATGTTCTATAGATAAAAGAATGCTAGGGTGAGTGTTTGATTCAACAAGTTATGATCCAAATCCAGATTTCATTACGATGAAAACTTTCAATTACCTATCTCTAAAATGTTCTTCCTTAAGTCCTTAATGAATAAAACTATTAAACTCCCAATCCTTATTCAAATGACCATTCAAATAACTCTTGGTTTTAACCATTAATACTATCAAGAAATTTAGGTGATTAAAAAGAGTTCCTAGTCCTAGGTAATACTCTTAATAACCTAATTGTGCAAAAACACTAACAATCACAATCCTGCCAATTGTTAGTCATAGATCTACTTGTATTTGTCCGATATAGAAGCATAGAAACACCACACAATTAAATTGAAATAGATAAACAATGCATTAAGAAAATCAACAATCCGAATTCATTACAATCGTCAAATCAGGACCACCCCCTAGCATTGGGGGGTGGGGGGTTAGCCTCTCATAGTATTCGAAGAAAACATTAGATAAAAGTTAAACATTACAAAGAATAACGATGACGTTGATCTTCAGTGGTGGCTGCCCTTGAATCTCGTCGTCTCCAAATTCCTCGCAGTAGCTATCTTCTCTCCTCTGTAATATTTTCTCGTACGTTCAAAAGTCCTTTCTCTTTTCACCAAATTCATTCTAATAGTCACAGCTCCAGCCAAGTCTTAGCAAAAGTCAAAAGTATCCTTAATGACAAAGAAAGATCCAAAAAATCACAAAGTGAAGTTTCCATACGCGTCCACCAACACATGCCATGTTGATGCACACGGGTGCCCGTGTTGGTCTCTTGATTTACAAGCTTGCTTCAGGTCATTCAACACGGGCCGTGTTGATGAACACAGGTGCCCGTGTTGATCCATTGACTTTGGTTTTTCTGAGCGTTCCTGTGGCTTTTCAACACGGGCCGTGTTGATGCACACGGGTGTCCATGTTGACCTCTGAATTCTTTAAAAACTTTAAACTTTCAGCCTTCCAAAGTCCTTACAATCCTGTCATTAGTTCCTCCGATCACATGCATCAACCTGAAACACTAAAACTACCAAACAAAAGCATAAAGAGATACTTATCACAAAAACTTTAAATCAAAATGCACAACGATACTAAGATAACGGAAACACACTAACTTACTTGAAAACAAATAAAAACGACCAAAAGTGTTAGCAAAGTGATGAATTTATGCCGAATAAAACACAGAAACTTACTAGAAATGGTGACCGATCACAACTTGATTAATTACAAAATTAGGGATTACTATTTCTATTTATAGATTTAAGTTAACTTGCTCTTTAAGTAAAAACCCAAAACTATAAAAGTTCAAAATACCTATTTTAGAAGTAAATCAAATATATCTATTTTAGATTTAAATCAAATCTTACATATTTTAGATAAAAACAAATCTGTCTGTAACAAACTGTTTCCATACTGCAACACTTCCTTATTTTCTATCGAACAAATTGCTTCGACCCAAAAAATTATACTTTCAACAAATTTCACTGGTCTTCCAATTAGGAGTTGTTCATTTCTCCTCATTCTCTATCGTCTTAAACTCTTTCTTACCAATTTCTGTGGTTCCAATTAGACTGACAATGAAATAGCTGTACATGTGAAATGGCCATTGAAAACTAGAAAACAAAAGACGGGATAAGCCTTTCAAGTTACAAGTATGAAACCTATAGAAGTCGATTTCCACACCTTAGGTATGAAAGAGGAAAGTATTTAGTACAACTATTTGTGGTCCAAGAAGATATTTTACACGTCAGTTTTACTTTTTGGAATAAACACGGTAGTTTTACTTGCTTTTGAAGCCACTATTTTCTATTAAACAAATTTGAAATATAAGTTTGTGTTCAAGTTTTTAGATAAGTGACAATGCGTCCTATTAGCCAACTTGAAATTTGCTGTCTCACTCACACAGAAGAAGTACTAATTTTCATTCGTCATATAATTTTGTCTCATTTTTAATGTCAAAAGAAGAATAGTAGAGGTTTTCGGACATGACTAAAGTTCAATCCACGTAGGTTTAGAATAGAGTTGTTCGGATTTATTTGACTAAGCTACAATTTCTTTAAATTACAAAAATGGCCAAAAAATGGTTATACTACTCAACTTATTTATTCGGTAAATAGAATCAGATATCTTTATTTTGCATTCATTCCAAATAATATTTTTATTAGAAATATCTAGGATCTATGTCATTGCAACTCCAAATTGTAACCAATTTAATAATAAAAAAATGGGTGATGTACTATAATAAAAAAATTTCCAATGTTAACTAATTACGATTGTGTATTTGATCAAATTATATTATAATTTTTAAATTAGTAATATGATATGACACAATAATATATTCTCAATAATTAATAGTGTAAAATTTTCTTACAATGAAAATGCATCTCTATTAAATCCTTTAATTCTTCTATTATTAACGTTTTTAATCATCATAAATAAAAGAGACAATTACATTCACCTCCTTGAAGTTTGCTAAAACTATATCTAACACTTCCTCTAATTTTAAAACATGTTTAAAGAAGAATAATGTTTATTTTCAAACTAGAGCTCAAGAGAAGTCAATGTACTTTCCTAAATAAAATTTTAAAAAAAACCTACATAAAACATGAGAACATATAACTTGAGTCAAAGAAACCAAAAGAGCGAACCATTTAAAAGAATAATGGAAATTCAATTTCAATGTGAATTCAATTCCAAAGGATATGGAAAATTAAAAATGTAAAGTAAATATCATAGATAATATTTGCAATTGAATATTTTATAAGTGAGAGCATATCTAATTATCTTTTATCTTATAATTTTAGATGAATATATGAAGTGTTTTTTAATTGATTTAGATAAATCTTTGATTTTTTTTAGTGTTTAATCCAATATGAATGCTTCTTCCTCTTGATGATCCATATGTGATATCATTCTTTAGTTTGAGTAAGAGACCGAGTTTTTGTATCAAAATTTTTTTTGACACAGTAGTCAGGCGGTATATCCCTTGAAATATGCATCATAAAATAAAAGTATTCTCTTTTAAGGACATAAAATGATATTTGTTTTGTAGAAAGAAAAATTCAATGCAATGTAAATCATTGATTTTTATGACGTAGAGAAGATTACGTAGAATCCACTAATAAGTATCCACATATTATAGTATATGAGACTATTATGTATAGAGAAATTATATTGTAGTTCATGATCATCTTAATCATCCGAGAGTTTTGCTACAATTGTGTTTCTTCTCATTCCTATTCTGATACCCAACAGTGGTATTAGTGGTATCAGAGCATTTGGTGTTGGTCCATATTCCGCTGTAAATATTGTTCACGGTTACTATTCATGCGTGTTATTGTATACTTTTACAGTGATTGTTAACGTATACCATATTTGTTCCGATGTGCGGTAAAACATCTACAATACTGTCCACGTATACTTTGTTATTCATGGTGAAATTGTGCAAGTCGGTTCAATTGAAATTACCATGACGACAAATTTGAGATTGAGAAGTTCAATGGGAGTAATTTCCCCCTGTGGAAATTGAAGATAAAGGCAATCCTGAGGAAGGATAATTGCTTAACATCGATTGAAGATAGAGCTGAGGGAATATCTGACAAAAAGTGGAATGAGATGGATAGCAACGTTGTTGCCAATTTGCACTTAGCATTGGTGGATTCAGTTTTGTCTAGCGTTGTCGAAAAGAAAACTAAAAAGGAGATATGGGATGTTCTCATCAAATTATACGAGGTGAAGTCACTATAGAACCACATTTTCTTAAAGAGAAGACTCTACACTTTTCGAATGAGTGAATCCACATTTGTGACAAATCACATCAACACTCTAAATATAATATTTGCTCAACTTACATCGGTAAATTTTAGCATAGCAGAAAATGAACGTGTAGAACTTCTACTTCAGAGCTTACCAGATTCATATAACCCACTCGTCGTTAACTTAACAAATAATAATGTTACATACCGTCTATACTTGATGATGTTGTCGGAGCTATTCTTAAGGAATAGTCCAGGCGTATAAATAAGGAAGATCTTCAAGAAAATTCAAAACAAGTAGAAGCTTTGACAAATGACGAGAGGTAGGTCAGTGGAACGTGGCCCTAGTGGGAGCCAAAATCATGGTAGATCAAAATCTCAAAGTAAGATGAATGTGAGATGTTAAAATTGTGGAAAAGGAGGGCACTTAAAAGGAGATTATTGGTTCCAAAGGTAGTAAACAGCTCACTGACGTTTGGATAATTGATTCAAGAGCAACATGGCACATGACTCCTCGACGAGATTGGTTTTGCACTTATCAACCTATCTCAGAAGGATCAGTGTTCATGGGAAATGACTACGCCTTAGAAATTGATGGTGTCGGTACTATCAAAATAAAAATGTATGATGGTACATGAAACAACCGGCTGAACATCATCCGATAACTATATCAATGAAGTCGCCATCGAACGTTTTTTATCTCGCAAATGGAGAAAGGAGAACGCATCGCGAAAACCTAAAAGGGATAAGGCACGGTCTTGCGACCGAGAGATAGGGTAAGGGAATCTATTACGCGAAGGGAAGGTATTAGCACCCCACACGTCCGTAGTACTCTACGGTATCCACTTCTATTTTCTGTCTAATGGGTGTGTTTAAATCTATTTACTGCTTAATTGCTATATCTGTATGCTAAAAGAGAATGCATGTGAAAGAAAGGAAAATAAAGAAAACACGGGGAAAAGAAGGAAGTATTTACAAAGTTCGCTCGATCGAGCCCCGTGACAAGATGCCTACGTATTCCCGCGTGCAATGGGAAAGTCAGAGCGCCGTAGTTCGGCTCATATGTTTTGGTGGGTTGTGTGTTTTTTAATTATGAAAATAATTTAAAAACAAAAGGAAACCCGTAGGCAAAAGGTTTGCATTGGTTGGTTGTTTTTACCTTGAAAAAGGAGTTTGAACCATTAGTAAGTGTTTTAATGTGCAAAAGAAAAAGAAAACAATTTTTAGTTTGATTAAATGCATGAATGAAAAAGACACTAGAAAACAAATAAGGGAAACTATCTAATGTTATCCCTAATGTCATCATGCATGGATTACATCCTAAGGTCTAACTCGAATCGCTACCTAAGATAGAGTCGAGAGAATCCTAAAGGAACATGCAAAGGTTTACCACCTAAATCTATGTCTATCCCGAATCACCAGCTAGAATGGAGTCGAAGATGACAAACAGGAGGGAAAATGTTTACAACCTAAGTCTATGTCCATCTCGAATCACTAACTAAAGTAGAGTCGAAGGCGACAAAGGGATAAGCAAACAAGTGCTTTGAAGCACACAAACAATGCAATGCAAAAACAAATGGCACACAAGCGCAGGAAAAGGAGGAAGTCCCATAGCCTCGACAGTAACGAGCATACCGTGAGTCAACCAGGAGCCGACACATCCAATTCCTGTTGAAGAGAAAATGGTGCGAGTTCTGCAATAAATGCGAACCCCAGGAAAGCGTGGAGAGTCAGAATAGGGAACTCTTGCCACTTTTATTGACTCGATAAAGGAAGCAACACGATTCGCGTGTGCTGAGCTGACACGGACTAGAACTGTGCGGGGGTTTGTTGCTGACCCTACCTTCCGCTTGCCCATATATCAATGACTCGATGACAGGAAATATAAAAGCGGGACTTTGCTTAGTGGTACCACGTCGGGTGTCCTAACCACTCGACCTATGCAAGCACAAATGTAAACACTTATCGAAATTACCTCCTATGCGATGGAGGATTTAAAATAAACCAAACACAATTAGCAAACAGAATTGCCCTAAACGGGTCTTTAAATAAACCAGAGGGGTTCCTGAACATGCTCCAACTACGGAAGCCCCTTCATGCATCTCTATTCCTACTTCTCATGGCAAGGAAAACAGTAAAATCCTGCTTCTCATGCTCTCTAGAAAAGCAGTAAATGAAATGCGATAAATAAAAGAATAAATACCCGACGGATATTAAATCCGAAGAGCACGCAAGCTGAGAAATACTCCGGAAAACTTCGAGTAAACTGCCATCAACAAAGCAATAATAAGAAACAACTCGATCAATATAATCTGCAAGGTGATATCGTGCAACATATGCGTGTAGCAAACAAGTCCTCATAACAATCGGAACACCTGCACAAAGGTACATATCCAGACAAAACAACAGAATATGTGTTTCTCGGAAATATGAGAAAACACAAAGCAAAACGCGTATAAAACGCAAACAGAACCATGGGAGAAGTGGTATGTCAGTGTACCACAATTAGGTACCTAACCAAAACATCCTCAATGTACCTTGCACAAGTCAACAAACATGTCAAAAATAACAAGGAAGCGGAAATATAATTGCATATTCACATCACATGTCAAAAATAACAAGGAAGCGGAAATATAATTGCATATTCACATCACATGTCAAAATATGATTCAAAGGTGAAGAAATGGAATGTAAATGTGTATAGCAACATAAGAATGGAAAACCGGGCAGCAACACACACATAATGCAAAACAACTCATGAACAATATCAAATCGAGCTAAGTCCATTACAATAGTTCTCAAATGCAATTATATTAGTTCTACCATGAGATGCTAATTATATGACTCAATTAAGGGTTCTAAACCAAAGCGTCAACTATCTAAACATGCCAACATATTAGTCAAGAGATTAGTTGAGGGTTAGAACAATTATTAGACATTATATACAAAGAAAATCAACACCACAAGTGCATGTGTGCGTAGTGTACAAAAAGGTTCGCTCCGACACCTTTCGAGTCCAAAAATCACCATTAAGGATAAATATGAAAAGTGAACCAAAACACAAGGCACAAGCTAATGAAAACAATCAAAATAATTTATCAAAAATATCGGAAGCTATGCACACGCGCACGGTCTCAAAAATGCGAACGGTTCGATCAAATCTCGTTCAAAAATACAATTTTCGCACAAAAGTCAGCAGCTCCCAGAATTGACCGAAACATGTCCAAATCCAGAAACCGTTCGCGTGGAGAGCTTCAGATGGCTCGAGAAACATGATTTACATTAAGAAAAGTCGAAAAAACTCATTACGGATCAAAAGTTAGAGCCAAAACAAATATTATGTCCAACTTTACCAATTTTCAAAGTGTCATGTTATTTTCCACCAAACTCAAATAAACTTGTTTCCAATGTGTTTTAGTGGTATTTAAATGAATAAAAATGCAAGTGTACATGATTTCATGTGCAAGTGATACATACTCAATGCAAATACTACCTAAATGCTATGCAAACATGTAAGAATGTTGAGAGAAATTAGATGTTCAAAGTGTCAAAGTGTTGTGAAAAGTGAAATTTCAACATATTTTCATGTCATCAAAGTTGAACAACACCACATCAAATTAATTCAACTATCCTACATGCAAATGTATGGATATGCAAAGATGCAAATTATGTCACAATGTATGGATTCAAGTGTGTGTATGTGAGTTGTGTGCAATGTGTAGATGTAGTGCAAGTGTACCTAAACTATGTGTTAGTTCTTACATTTCAACATAATTTTAATGCACAAAATAAGCCTCAAATTAATGATTCAATGCATGTCAAAGAATTTACATATTACTTAATGCATGATCATATAATTAGTGATGCAAAATGCTCACACCAAGTACTTAAATACAATGCAAAGTCACAACACAAGTGTAGGTGTGTGTAGTGTGTAGAAAGTTTGACACCGACACCTTTAAGGCTCCAAAAACGGATCATGATCAATGAATTCGACAAAACAAATGCTATAATCGGAATTCACACGGAATTTGCAAGGGATCTCAATATTCAATTTCAAGAAATTCAACAATTGAAAAATCGATTGAAATAAGCACTTAAGTAAATAAGCACTTACTTGTACTTGAAGCTTTGAGTTGAAATTGATGAGGAAAATCTTGTAATTCTCCAAGCAAATACCAAATCAAAGTTGAATTGATGATAATAAGAGAGGAGAATCTTGAATCCTTGGAGAATTGATGAGGAAAACTTCAACTCTTCATCTCGACACCATAAACGCTCTTCAATATTCTTGATTGATGAAAAACTTGATTTGATCCTTGAGAATTGAAAGGGAATTGAAGAGTATGGGGCTGTACCGGAGAAGGAGAGAAGAAAAAAAATAAGAAAAAAAGTTTTCCGGCGCGGTGGTTTTGGAATTCCGGTGGTGGTTTGAGGTGGTTGTTGGTGGTTGGAGGTGGTTGTGCAACTTTGAGTTGAGAGAGAATTGAGGGAGAAAAGTGAGAGCTCTTGGGTCAAATTTAACAAATGATTCTCTCTACCAATTTTGTGAGTGGTAATATATATTTATAATATGAAAAATTGGGCTTTGGAGTGTCGGATCCACAATTAAGTACTAATCGCAATTATCAAAATGATTTTCGTACACAATCCAAAACAGCCTAATCCGTGCGGAATTTGAAGTCGGAATGTAAACGAAAAATGTCCAGAACGCGATTTTGCTTGCGTGAATCAAAATTTCGACGCAATCAGATGAACGGTCAAGGTGATATGAATTTTTAAAGTTTCAGCACTGTTTTCGGGCGTCCGACGCATGCAGAACTCTCAATGCGCTCTTCGGGGAAAATGCCTCGAACGAGGATCTTCTGATCAAAATTTGCAATTGAGTGTTCCAGAGACAACCGAAGCTAACAAAATTTGTGAACTCTTGGCACTGGTCCCATCTTGTTTCGATAAAAACAAAGATATGATTTTTGAAGTTCGCGTCGATGAAAATTGCTCGGTCCAGCTCAACATTGTGTCCGAAGAATAAAAACCTGGTCTTAAACAGTGAGGAATCAGCTCCCGAGTTGTAAATGAAAGTTGTACAAGGATTTGATACGGAATTTTAGAAATTGGTCCCGCTCAGTTTCGAGTTTCCAGCTAAAAGATATGAACTTTTTAGTGGGCAGAATATACGGTTCAGCACTAAAATTCAGTTTAATCCTCTTAAGAAATTGAATTTTTCGGGGATCTTTCTCACATAATTTGCTTCCGGCTTTCAAACAAAAATTATAGATAAAAATGAGAGGGACATGCCAGTCAGAATTCATCAGAAAATACTTGACGAGCTGTGAGATACACCCTCTGGAGTGCCCGAAACACACCGAAAACCCAAAATCCACTTTATTGAGAAATAAGCGAATGAATTCATTTTCTTGACGAAATGACCTCCAACCTGAATAGATAAACTGGAGGACATATTTATATGATTCCAAAGATTGTGGAACCAAGTCAAAATAGCTTCCTGACCAAAAAATCTTGCAAATAGCCGTACGAACCGAGAAACATTGATTTTTGGCTCAAAATGATCTGAGATAGCTGAAACACGCCGCTTTTTCGACTTGGAATGTTTTGAACCTGGTAACCCCATGATCAATGATATGCATGCACCTACATGTATGTTTATGCAATCGAATTATAATCCAGAAATACGAAAAAGAAGAGGGCGAATTTTGGGGTACAACAGCTGCCCCTATTCAATCTTCTTCGACCAGAGGGTGAGATTGGCGCAAGCCTTTCGAACACTCAAGGTGGGAGAGGATTGAATACTTAAATGAACCGTAAAATTCGCTCAAGGCGAGCGGACATTATTATATTTTGGATTTTCTGTTTGAACATATGCACTGGGGGATATAAGGAGGACACACTTGTACCAACGAACTCGGGCATTCCGCTCACGAGAACACTTGTATTAAAGTGACACACCAGAGATGGTAAAGAGAGAACAAACTGTACCAAGATGGATTTAATATAGAAATGATGAAGGGAGTACACTTATACCGAAGCGAACTCAAGAAAGAGTACATTTATACCAAAACGAACTCACAGGGAAGAAACATCTATACCAAGACGATCTTCAAGAAAGAGGACACTTAAACCAAAGCGATCTCAAAGAAAGAGAACATCCATATCAAGACGACTCTAAAAGAGTATATCTATACCAAGACAACTCCAACCATAGACCTTCAAACAGAAGAAAATGTTTATACCAAAATGAACTTCGAAGATCAAAATGAAGACACTTATACCAAAGTGGATTTCAAAAGAGATAACATCTATACTAAGACGTACTCTAAAAGAGTATATCTATACCAAGACAACTCCAACCATAGACCTTCAAACAGAAGAAACGCTTATACTAAAACGAACTTCGAAGATCAAAATGAAGACACTTATACCAAAGTGAATTTCAAAAGAGATAACATCTATACCAAGACGTACTCTAAAAGAGTATATCTATACCAAGACAACTCCAACCATAGACCTTCAAACAGAAGAAACGCTTATACTAAAACGAACTTCGAAGATCAAAATGAAGACACTTATACCAAAGTGAATTTCAAAAGAGATAACATCTATACCAAGACGTACTTCGAGGAAGAAAACATCTACACCAAGACGATCTTCGAGAAAGAGGACACTTAAACCAAAGTGAACTCCAAGAAGGAGAACATTTATACCAAGACGAACTCAGAAGGAAGTAAACATCTATACAAAGACGATCTTCAAGAAAGAGGACACTTAGACCAAAGCGAACTCAAAGAAAGAGAACATCTATACCAAGACGAACTCAGAAGGAAGTAAACATCTATACAAAGACGAACTTCAAAAATAGATCTTTGGCATGAAGATCTAGTTAACTTCGCTGATCTAAACAAAGAGAAGACACCTGGAGACGGTGAACTCACAAGGGGGAGAGAAACATCTGTACAAAGATGAACTTACGAAGGAAAGAGACCGATCGAGAGGACTCTAACAAAGATTACCACCATGTCGGGCTTTAAAAGGGTGCATGCAACGCACAAGAACTATAATATCCCTCAGGCCAAAGGTGGGGTATAATTCTTCAAGAGTGGAAAATATCTGAATTACCACACACCAAGTATGGATACTCAAATACTTGAAAAGGTAAGGCAAACACAGGTAAGATAACCGACGACTTGCATTAACAAGGAAAGTTTACGACTTACTGGGGAAAAGGTGACATAACTTGACCTGACTGAGGTAAAAAAGTCACAGAAGACTCCACTAGACGAATTCAGATATCCCATAAGACACTCAATTTGAAGTGACGATTAGGGAAGCAGAGATCCGTTGAGAAAACATCTTGAGGGTAGACCACATAGATTTTTTTATTTCTTCTGGATACACATAATTGGCATACACTTAATATGCATGTTTGAATTTTTATGGCGTAATGCTCCCAATCAACGGAATGCTACGCGTTTAAGGAGATGCAATGTAATGAATGCATGCTTGAATGGTTAAATGAGAATTAACAATAACGATGATTGGCTATTGAGGAGCCATTAACATCCAAGAGAGAGGTACCACTGGGGAGTGGATTTTGGAGAACACTTGCAAAAATAAATTGCAATTCCAATATGGACAACATTCTTCACTTGGGGAGAATCGAATTGGGCTTCCACCAAACCTTGACTTCCTGGGGAGAGAGTCGTTACTCTTCACTGAGGATACAAAAAACTTCTCTAGAGAATCTTCCTACTTTCACTGAGGAAATTGAAGACTTCATGGGGAATTACGAAAGAAACTTTGTTGGGGAACACCACTTCATGGGGAAATTCACAAGCATCTGCGAGCAACCATTAACATCTTGAATAAATCAAATGGCAGTAGACTTCATTAGGAAACTAATCCTCTCGTGGGGATATGAAGCTTTTAAACCACGAATCCACTGGGTAGAACATAACAACTTTTGTCTCCAAGAATAGCAAGACCACACTGGGAGACTTCGACTGAGGAATGCACATCGGTGTAGAAATACCGGAACAGATGAATGATTAATCTTCACTGGGGAAGAGAAATCAGGTTCGGATAGAAAGCTCCACTGGGGAATACATTCAGATATCCAACTCCACTGGGGAAACAAATATTCTTGTCCCAACATGGTTGATCTGAGAACAAAACCCTCGGAGATGTTCAGAATGACTTCACATGGAAGAGTGCGACTTACACCAGGGAATATAATTAGTTGACCGGGGGCGCAATTCACAATGGGAATTTTGATGTGACCATGCACTATTCACTAGAGAATATAATAACAATTCATCTGTCAAGCATACTCACTGGGGACATCAACCCTTAGTCAACGGTTCAAACACCACCTTCGTTGAGAATAAAGGCTAGAACCTTCTATCGTGGATGATTCGAGAATTTGATGGACATTCACTGGGGGATTTATCCGGGAATAGGTATCAATGACCTTATTGGGGATTTATCTGAGATCGGTACCCATAACTTGCGTTGGGGATTATGATAATGTCGATATGTCGAAGTGTGTATCACTGGGGAAATAATCAACCCATCAGATCCTTCTGGTGATAAATTTTGCTTAAGAATCAAACTCGCCGGGGATAAGCCTTAACCGACGTCGAGACTTATACTAGGGAGTATGACAATATCAATATGTCGAAGCACGAATCACAGGTAACAAAATCAATCCATCAGGACCTTATGGAAATAAATCCTTCTTGAGAATTAGCTTCACATGGGATGAACCTGGATCGAGATGTACTCTTCATTTGGGAAAAGGGGCCTCACACCGATAACCCATCACATACCTGCAAGCTGCAAGTTATAACAACGTCTCCATGCACGGAGAGGATTACAGAGAGACAACTTGCCCCTGCATCTTTGGATTCTAAAAATATTCTCCTTTGAACAACAGATTCTCAGAGGGATTAAATCTTGGCACAAAAGCCCCAGTTTAATTGAGACTTTGAGGGATATAATCCTGACTTGAATGCACCAGATTGATCATCACTTGAGAGATTTCTGAATCTCGACATAACTTCACCGGATTGATCACCACTTTGAGAGATTGTCAGAATCTCGATGTAACTGCTCCGGTTTAATCATCGCTCATTCCACAGAGCACCAACATGTTTCTTCACCCTTCAAGGCAATCGAACACTGAGATAATTCTTCTCAAAAGAATAACATCATTGGGATACTGCCCGCGCTTCGCGGGGTTTTGATAATCCAATTCTTCTCAAAAGAGACTCACAGATTTTTGAAGACCAAACCTCATCAAGGTAATTGTCTTATATCTGGAACGCATGCTAACACACAATTATACTTCTCAACATCATCTGCTTCGTGCTCAAGCAGACATTTTAAGCAATCTACCCCTTGGGAATAACTGAAAGTGATATGCAATAGCCCAATAGAAACTTTCAGGTAATTAGAAACTTGCATACAATCTGTTTCAAATCATTTGACAAATTGGTCTTCTTATACTCAACGGAGTCAATAGGAAGCATGCCCCAAATTAAGAACACTCTTCAAAAATGGTTTAAGCTTCAACACATCCCTGAAGCAGTTTGTCTCTCGGAATAATCGAGTTCTTCATCTGATGCTCAATATGCAAGCTTACTTGATGTTTAATCACTTATTCATATGCAAAGAATGTTTTATTCTATGAATGATAATTCTAATGCAAATCATATGCTTGTCTTGAAGTTAAAAACATCTATTGAAAAGATGTCAAAACATCGAATTTTTGTTCAAAGAAAGTAAAAACAATGGAGTGATACCAACTCAAAATTTAGCAAACCTCCTAGGAGTCAGGATACCGTACTCTCGTAACAGTTTAACTTTCAAATTAACCCTGCTTCAATTAGGACTTTCAAGGGTTGTAACGTGGCCTGGTTCACGGTTTTAGAAAAAAAGGATTTAAGGCTCAAAATATTTGGTGCCCACCCATTCTCCGTAATGTTCTCCATTCCTATGTTCAATTAACTCAATACAGGCACCCATCTTTCACAGGGAGTTTACAATAATTGAGGAATCAATGAGGTATCTTATTTTCGGACATGGTAGTCACTCACCCCTTTCATTAATGGTATATGATCACACGACCTTATTCTTTGATTTGCAATATCATATTCTTTCTTTTCTTTTCTTTGCTTTTCATTTTACTTTCTTTTTTTTCTTTTTTCTTTTTTTTTGAACAAGTCGTGTGAAACTAAGTCGTTCGACTCTTTGTTAAGGTGTGACTACCTTATTCCTTGATGGACAATAAATACCCATTGGGGTTTTACCATCTTCTTTGACCTCTTGATCGATGAAGGATAACAATTGCAGTTGATCCTTGAATGTACTCTCCTGATGAGGTTGAGATGCTCGATCAGGTTAATTGAACACTACCCTGCCCCGGGTTAAAAATTGAGGGTTTTTTCTAAATAGAAAAGAAACTCCTACTTCAAGGCTCAAAGGGGTTAACGAGGGTTTCTCTCCCTTATATCTCCGGTGTTTGAGAATTTGAAACAATGCCTGTACATCATCAGCAAAGTTTTTATTTGAAAGCAATACCATTTGAGATTCTTGGTATATTTTTCATCATCCTCCCTACAGAGGTTTTGCTTTATTTACAAGAGTTGAGCATCAAAAGCATTTAAAAACAAATAAGAGTGAATATGAATGGATCGATTTAAGACAAACATATTCAATGCATTATGATCAATATTCAAGAATGAACAAGTTTTGCATACAATTAAGTAATGAACATACAAGAAAATTACAAATGAGAATGCAAAATAAAACTTGAAATTTCCATCATTTGAGGAGAGTAGTCTCCGAATGGGCTTATCGCTTGCATAATGCATTTTGAAGTTTCAACATTTACGAGTCAAAGGAGCACCCAAATCGACCATCCGTGTGAATCGATAACATTTGCATCAAGCGGATCTTGCACTTTATCTCTCAAGGATTTACAACCTTCCGATGGATCATACAATCTTCACAATCAATACCACAACCCGGAATACACCTTTTCTTAACAAACTCTCTTTCACAAAGGATAAAGGAATTGTCAGCAGATTTACATCTTTAATCGGGTTCAAACTTCCATCGTCAACAATAGCATTGACAGTGGCATTAGCATGAGTTGATAATGGTTGTTGATTAGCATCAGATGTTGGTGCTGGTCCGAAGTTAAAAGCCTCAGAATCAAGTAGGTCTTGCACCATGTGCTTGAAAGTCGTACACTTTTCAATAGTATGCCCCTGCCCGTTAGAATGGAAGGTACACCAAGCGTTGGCATTGGAATTATTTGGCAACTTATTTGGATCGACTTTCCAAGTATGCAATTCAATCAACTTCAGTTTCATAAGATGAGAAAACAATTCAGTATAAGACATCGGGAGAGGATCAAATTTCCTTGGCACCTTTGGTCGTCGTTGATTATCTTGCTTCGGAGCATAAGTTTGCTTTTGAGGCGTAACAGCAGCCGAAATAGTCACATCAACAATTGGGGTAACATTGATTTGTACACTCAAACCCGTGGGAGTAAACAGAATTATCCCTTCATCAAGTAAATCTTGAACTTTATGTTTCAATGCCATACAGTTCTCAGTATCATGACAAGGTGCCCCAGAATGGAAATCACACCTAGCATTTTCATCAAAATCACACGGAAGCTTTCCATGCATCGTGAAAATTCGAAGTTCAACCAAATGAAACTTAAGCAATTGAGGAAGTAACTGAGCATACAACATCGGAATGAGATCAAATTTCCTCTCAGGTTGTGACGGTCCTGGTGGATGAGCTTTATCCTTTGGATCTTTCTGAGCAATAGAAACTGGTTCTGGACGAGAATACCCCGGAACACAAGGTAGTGGAGGAGATGCATGCACTGATTTAAGACTTGAAGAATCCCCCAATGTACAGGGAGGAAGAGAAACTCTTGTTGCGGAAGCGGGTGCAAGTTTGTCTTCCTTTCTCAACACAGTATTCAGAATTTCCATAACCAAACTCAGCTGAGTCTTCAATTGATGGTTCTCCTCTTTCAAGAGTTCTTGTCCACTAACCAAATCTTGTATGTCTAGCATCAAAAACGCCATTTGTTCTTTCATTTCATCCAATTCCCCACGAAGTTGTTCCATCACTTAAATCTGATCGGATCGTAGAGTGGTAAAGTCAAGATTTGTAATTCCGACGGATATTAGGCCTGAATAAGAGAAATCCCCAAGTTTCGAGCACCTGTTATGAATGCATGAAATGAATGAATATGCAGGTTAGATATGTACATATTTATTTTTCTGACATTTCTTTTGAAAGATAAACATGCTATGCAAGTGCATTAACCATGGGTTCAAAATTTCAGCATAACAACGGGTATCATCTTTACAATCCGTTGAATAATGGCCGCATAATATCTGAACAATCCGAATATCACAGGATCAAAGGTTCGACACCAATTCAAAATACCATAGAATAACCAAGTCTGAATATCATAGAATCAAAGATCCGACATCATTTCAGAATATCATAGAAAATACCAGAAAACCAGGTGTAAAGAACCAAGTATCATAAGCCACACGGTCATCAATAACAGAACGTCACATAAGGACCAAAACAATCACCATCAGAATAAATAGTCACCATCAGAACATAGTCACCATTTGTACCTGTTCAAAATATTCCCGCCCACTCACAGGTGTAATCTAGGCCAGGGTAAGGTCAAGGGGTGACTCAGAGTCGATAGTCTCCCGCTAAGTAATATCATCGTAACACCTACGTGATGATGATAATACCGCGTCAACCTCGTCTCGTGGAAACCATGAGTGCGCTATTTTGGACCTCACGTCTCATAGCAATCATGTCCACTCTAGTCCTATGTGTTCCTATATGTCACTCATAGCTGTATTGGGCCTTTACCTCATGGTAACACCCACCCAATCAATAGAATAACCTGTACAGCAGCCCAACCAGTATATGAAAGCAATAAATATGCCATATAGAATGCAATGCAAACATACAAAGGATGTTACAATAAAGCTGGTAAATAAATAAACAAATAAATAAACACCCAATAGACATGAAAAATAAAAGCTAGGATCGACTCCTGATCGGACCAGCACAGGTCTATACGATCCCCAGTGAAGTCGCCAGCTGAAACAACCGGCTGAACATCATCCGATAACTATATCAATGAAGTCGCCATCGAACGTTTTTTATCTCGCAAATGGAGAAAGGAGAACGCATCGCGAAAACCTAAAAGGGATAAGGCACGGTCTTGCGACCGAGAGATAGGGTAAGGGAATCTATTACGCGAAGGGAAGGTATTAGCACCCCACACGTCCGTAGTACTCTACGGTATCCACTTCTATTTTCTGTCTAATGGGTGTGTTTAAATCTATTTACTGCTTAATTGCTATATCTGTATGCTAAAAGAGAATGCATGTGAAAGAAAGGAAAATAAAGAAAACACGGGGAAAAGAAGGAAGTATTTACAAAGTTCGCTCGATCGAGCCCCGTGACAAGATGCCTACGTATTCCCGCGTGCAATGGGAAAGTCAGAGCGCCGTAGTTCGGCTCATATGTTTTGGTGGGTTGTGTGTTTTTTAATTATGAAAATAATTTAAAAACAAAAGGAAACCCGTAGGCAAAAGGTTTGCATTGGTTGGTTGTTTTTACCTTGAAAAAGGAGTTTGAACCATTAGTAAGTGTTTTAATGTGCAAAAGAAAAAGAAAACAATTTTTAGTTTGATTAAATGCATGAATGAAAAAGACACTAGAAAACAAATAAGGGAAACTATCTAATGTTATCCCTAATGTCATCATGCATGGATTACATCCTAAGGTCTAACTCGAATCGCTACCTAAGATAGAGTCGAGAGAATCCTAAAGGAACATGCAAAGGTTTACCACCTAAATCTATGTCTATCCCGAATCACCAGCTAGAATGGAGTCGAAGATGACAAACAGGAGGGAAAATGTTTACAACCTAAGTCTATGTCCATCTCGAATCACTAACTAAAGTAGAGTCGAAGACGACAAAAGGGATGAACAAACAAGTGCTTTGACGTACACACAAACAATGCAATGCAAAACAAATGGCACACAAGCGCAGGAAAAGGAGGAAGTCCCATAGCCTCGATGAACGAGCATACCGTGAGTCAACCAGAGCCGACACATCCAATTCTGAAGAAAATGGTGCGAGTTCGCAATAAATGCGAACCCGTGAAAGCGTGGAGAGTCGAATAGGAACTCTTGCCACTTTTATTGACTCGATAAAGGAAGCAACACGATTCGCGTGTCGAGTGACACGGACTAGAACCGGGGTTCGTTGTCGACCCTACCTTCCGCCCATATATCAATGACTCGATGAAATATAAAAAGCGGACTTTGCTTAGTGGTACCACGTCGGGTGTCCTAACCACTCGACCTATGCAAGCACAAATGTAAACACTTATCGAGAATTACCTCCTATGCGATGGAGGATTTAAAACAAACCAAACACAATTAGCAAATGTAATTGCCCTAAACGGGTCTTTAAATAAACCGTAGGGTTCTGAACATGCTCCAACCACGAAGCCCTTCATGCATCTCTATTCCTACTTCTCATGGCAAGGAAAAAAGAAAATCCTTCATGCTCTCTAGAAAGCAGAAATGAAATGCGATAAATAAAAGAATAAATACCGACGGATATTAAACCAAGAGCACGCAAGTCGAGAAATACTCCGAAAACTTCGAGTAAACCGCCATCAACAAAGCAATAATAAGAAACAACTCGATCAATATAATCGCAAGGTGATATCGTGCAACATATGCGTGTAGCAAACAAGTCCTCATAACAATCGGAACACCGCACAAAGGTACATATCCGCACAAAACAACGTAATATGTGTTTCTGAAATATGAGAAAACACAAAGCAAAACGCGTATAAACGCAAATGTAACCATGGGAGAAGTGGTATGTCGTGTACCACAATTAGGTACCTAACCAAAACATCCTCAATGTACCTTGCACAAGTCAACAAACATGTCAAAATAACAAGGAAGCGGAAATATAATTGCATATTCACATCACATGTCAAAATAACAAGGAAGCGGAAATATAATTGCATATTCACATCACATGTCAAAATATGATTCAAAGGTGAAGAAATGGAATGTAAATGTGTATAGCAACATAAGAATGGAAAACCGGCAGCAACACACACATAATGCAAAACAACTCATGAACAATATCAAATCGAGCTAAGTCCATTACAATAGTTCTCAAATGCAATTATATTAGTTCTACCATGAGATGCTAATTATATGACTCAATTAAGGGTTCTAAACCAAAGCGTCAACTATCTAAACATGCCAACATATTAGTCAAGAGATTAGTTGAGGGTTAGAACAATTATTAGACATTATATACAAAGAAAATCAACACCACAAGTGCATGTGTGTAGTGTACAAAAAGGTTCGCCCGACACCTTTCGAGTCCAAAATCACCATTAAGGATAAATATGAAAAGTGAACCAAAACACAAGGCACAAGCTAATGAAAACAATCAAAATAATTTATCAAAAATATCGGAAGCTATGCACACGCCACGGTCTCAAAAATGCGAACGTTCGATCAAATCTCGCTCAAAATACAATTTTCGCACAAAAGTCAGCAGCTCCCAGAATTGACCGAAACATGTCCAAATCCAGAAACCGTTCGCGTGGAGAGCTTCAGATGGCTCGAGAAACATGATTTACATTAAGAAAAGTCGAAAAACTCATTACGGATCAAAAGTTAGAGCCAAAACAAATATTATGTCCAACTTTACCAATTTTCAAAGTGTCATGTTATTTTCCACCAAACTCAAATAAACTTGTTTCCAATGTGTTTTAGTGGTATTTAAATGAATAAAATGCAAGTGTACATGATTTCATGTGCAAGTGATACATACTCAATGCAAATACTACCTAAATGCTATGCAAACATGTAAGAATGTTGAGAGAAATTAGATGTTCAAAGTGTCAAAGTGTTGTGAAAAGTGAAATTTCAACATATTTTCATGTCATCAAAGTTGAACAACACCACATCAAATTAATTCAACTATCCTACATGCAAATGTATGGATATGCAAAGATGCAAATTATGTCACAATGTATGGATTCAAGTGTGTGTATGAGTTGTGTGCAATGTGTAGATGTAGTGCAAGTGTACCTAAACTATGTGTTAGTTCTTACATTTCAACATAATTTTAATGCACAAAATAAGCCTCAAATTAATGATTCAATGCATGTCAAAGAATTTACATATTACTTAATGCATGATCATATAATTAGTGATGCAAAATGCTCACACCAAGTACTTAAATACAATGCAAAGTCACAACACAAGTGTAGGTGTGTGTAGTGTGTAGAAAGTTTGACACCGACACCTTTAAGGCTCCAAAAACGGATCATGATCAATGAATTCGACAAAACAAATGCTATAATCGGAATTCACACGGAATTTGCAAGGGATCTCAATATTCAATTTCAAGAAATTCAACAATTGAAAAATCGATTGAAATAAGCACTTAAGTAAATAAGCACTTACTTGTACTTGAAGCTTTGAGTTGAAATTGATGAGGAAAATCTTGTAATTCTCCAAGAAAATACCAAATCAAAGTTGAATTGATGATAATAAGAGAGGAGAATCTTGAATCCTTGGAGAATTGATGAGGAAAACTTCAACTCTTCATCTCGACACCATAAACGCCTTCAATATTCTTGATTGATGAAAACTTGATTTGATCCTTGAGAATTGAAAGGAATTGAAGAGTATGGGGCTGTACCGGAGAAGGAGAGAAGAAAAAATAAGAAAAAGTTTTCCGCCGGTGGTTTTGGAATCGTGGTGGTTTGAGGTGGTTGTTGGTTGGAGGTGGTTGTGCAACTTTGAGTTGAGAGAGAATTGAGGGAGAAAAGTGAGAGCTCTTGGGTCAAATTTAACAAATGATTCTCTACCAATTTTGTGAGTGGTAATATATATTTATAATATGAAAAATTGGGCTTTGGAGTGTCGGATCCACAATTAAGTACTAATCGCAATTATCAAAATGATTTTCGTACACAATCCAAAACAGCCTAATCCGTGCGGAATTTGAAGTCGGAATGTAAACGAAAAATGTCCAGAACGCGATTTTGCTTGCGTGAATCAAAATTTCGACGCAATCAGATGAACGGTCAAGGTGATATGAATTTTTAAAGTTTCAATCTGCTGGCGTCCGACGCATGCAGAACTCTCAATGCGCTCTTCGGGGAAAATGCCTCGAACGAGGATCTTCTGATCAAAATTTGCAATTGAGTGTTCCAGAGACAACCGAAGCTAACAAAATTTGTGAACTCTTGGCACTGGTCCCATCTTGTTTCGATAAAAAACAAACGAGATATGATTTTTTGAAGTTCGCGTACCAGATGAAAATTGCTCGGTCCAGCTCAACATTGTGTCCGAAGAATAAAAACCTGGTCTTAAACAGTGAGGAATCAGCTCCCGAGTTGTAAATGAAAGTTGTACAAGGATTTGATACGGAATTTTAGAAATTGGTCCCGCCAGTTTCGAGTTTCCAGCTAAAAGATATGAACTTTTAGTGGGCGAATATACGGTTCAGCACTAAAATTCGCTTTAATCCTCTTAAGAAATTGAATTTTTCGGGATCTTTCTCACATAATTTGCTTCCGCTTTCAAACAAAAATTATAGATAAAATGAGAGGGACATGCCAGTCAGAATTCATCGAAAATACTTGACGAGCTGTGAGATACACCCTCGAGTGCCCAAACACACCGAAAACCCAAAATCCACTTTATTGAGAAATAAGCGAATGAATTCATTTTCTTGACGAAATGACCTCCAACCTGAATAGATAAACTGGAGGACATATTTATATGATTCCAAAGATTGTGGAACCAAGTCAAAATAGCTTCGACCAAAAATCTTGCAAATAGCCGATTTAACCGAGAAACATTGATTTTGGCTCAAAATGATCCGAGATAGTAAACACGCCGCTTCTTTCAGATTTGGAATGTTTTGAACTGGTAACCCCATGATCAATGATATGCATGCACCTACATGTATGTTTATGCAATCGAATTATAATCCAGAAATACGAAAAAGAAGAGGGCGAATTTTGGGGTACAACAGTACAGTTCGCACAATTCAAGAGGTACAACATGTAAAAGGGTTGAAGAAGAATTTATTGTCTATTGGACAACTAGATGACCTCGGGTGCAAGACCCGTATTGAAGGTGAGATCTTAAAGGTGGTGAGAGGTGCTCTAGTAGTGATGAAGGCAGAAAAACTATCTGCAAATTTATACATTTTTATGGGAGAGACGTTGCAATATAGTGATGTGTTAGTTGCATCAACTAGTCAAGAAAACTCAACGACAATATGGCATCGCAGACTGGGATATATGTCAGAACGAGGTTTAAAGGTTCTTGTGGAACGTGATCTCTTACCTGGGCTCAAATTGGTAAGTTTATCTTTCTGTGAGCACTGTATGATAAGCAAACAACATAGGTTGAAGTTTGATAAATCAACTACTAAGAGTAAACACTTACTTGACTTGATACATTCTGATGTGTGGGAGTCACCGTAAATGTACATGAGAGGAGCAAAATATTTTGTTTCATTGATGATTAGTCTAGAAGATTGTGGGTATACCCAATCAAGAAGAATTCATATGTGTTTTCAATATTTAAACATTTAAAAGCATTAATTGAGCTTGAAACTGGAAAAAAGATTAAGTGTTTGAGGACAGACAATGGAGGAGAATATACAGACGGTGAGTTTCTGGCATCCGGCAAGGACGAAGGTATAATGAGACAACTTACAGTTACTTATACACCTCAGCAGAATGGTGTAGCAGAGTGGATGTTGCGAACTGTAGGATTAGCCAAGTCGTTCTAGGCAGAAGTCATGAAAAATGCATGTTACATGATAAATAGATCACCATCAAGTGCAATTGGTTTAAATACTCCGATGGAGAAGTGGAAAGGGAAGCCAACTGAGTATTCTACTATACATGTGGTTGGATGTCCTGGGTACGTGATGTACTACTCCCAAGAAAGAACTAAGCTAGATCCAAAATCTTGGAAAGCCATATTCTTGGGATATGCTGACGGTGTCAAGAGGTATCACCTGTGTGATCCGTCTTCTCGTAAGGTTATTGTCAGCAGGGATGTAATATTTGTAGAGAATGAACTGCAAAGGGATGAGGAAAATGATAGTACTTCTAAAGATATCACTACTTTTAATATAGATGGAAAGTCTGTAGAAGATGATTCTTTTGAAGCAAAACCAAAGCACAAGATACAAGAATTAGAGGAACCTGATGGTTTTGAAGTTCGACGACCAACACGTCATAAAAGGAAACCAAATTGGCAGCCAGACTATGTTATGACAAGCCATGATGTATATTATCTTCTAACAGAAGATGGAGAACCATCAACCTTTCAATAGGACGCGAGTTTCTCAAATGCTTCTTTGTGGATGACAGCAATGCAAGAAGAGATGGAAGCCTTACATAGAAACAATACATGGGATCTTTTTGTACTTCCAGAGGGTCGGAAAGTCATTGGCAACAAATTGGTGTATAAGATTAAGCGTGATGGTAATGATCAAGTGGAAAGATATTGTGCAGGACTGGTGGTTAAAGGATATGCTCAAAAGGAAGGAATTGATTTTAATGAAATATTTTCTATGGTGGTTAGACTTACCTCTATCTGAGTAGTGTTAGCTATGTGTGCTGCTTATGATTTACATCTTGAACAGTTAGATGTAAAAACTTCTTTTCTTCATGGAGAACTTGAAGAAGAAATATATATATTCTCCAACCAGAAGGTTTTGAAGAAAAAGGAAAAGAAAACTTGGTTTGCAGATTGACCAAATCTTTGTAAGGTTTAAAGCAGGCACCGAGGTGTTGGTACAAGAGATTTGATTCCTTCGTTATTAGCCTTGGATACAACAGGGTGAGCTCAGACCATTGTACATATTGCAAGAGGTTTGAAGAAAATTATTTCATCATTTCGCTGTTGTATGTGGATGACATGTTGGTGGTAGGCCCCAACAAAGATCGAATCCAAGAATTGAAGGCAAAATTAGCTAGGGAGTTTGACATGAAGGACTTGGGACCCGCAAACAATATTCTAGGGATGCAAATTCACCAAGATAGAAAAGATAGGAAAATTTGGCTTTCTCAAAGAAATCATCTATGAAAAGTTTTGCAGCACTTCAACATGCAAGACTGTAAGCCAATATCTATCCACTTCCTATCAATTATAAATTATCCTTAAGTATGAATCCTAGCAATGAAGCGGAGAGGATGGAAATGTCTCGAGTACCCTATGCATCAGCGGTGGGAAGCCTTATGTATGTCATGATATGTATAAGGCTAGATATTGCACAAGTAGTGAGAGCGGTCAGTCGATTTATGGTGGATCCTGGTAAAGAGCATTGGGATGCTGTTAAGAGAATCCTGAGATATATAAGAGGAACCTCAGATGTTGCATTATGTTTTGGAGGATTGGAGTTTGGTGTCAAAGGATATGTTGATTCAGATTATGCAGGTGATCTTGACAAAAGAAAATCTACTAGTGGCTATGTGTTTACACTTGCAGGAGAAGCGATAAACTGGTTATCCAAACTGCAGACTGTTGTAGCTCTATCTACTATAGAAGCTAAATATATGGCAGCTACACAAGTGTGTAAGAAAGCTATATTGATTCAAAGGTTATTGAAAGATCTTGGGCACAAACAATCGAAAATTACTGTGTATTGTGACAGTCAGAGTGCCTTGCATATTGCAAGAAATCCAGCTTTTCATTCCAGGACAAAGCACATAGGAGTTCATACCATTTTGTTCGTGAAGTAGTAGAGGAAGAGGCTGTGGACATGTAAAAGATTCACACTAAAGAGAACCTAGAAGATGTTATGACGAAGCCGATCAATGTCGACAAGTTTTATTGGTGTAGATCCTCATATGGAATATCTAAAACATAGCAACATGGAATTAGAAAGTCAATTTTTTTTTGAAAGAAAACAAAATGATTTTAAGTGGGAGATTGTGAGGACATAAAGTGATCTTTGTTTTGTAGAATGAAAAATTCAATGCAATGTAAATCATTGATTTCTATTATGTAGAGAAGATTCCGTAGAATCCACTAAGTATCCACTTATTATAGTATATGAGACTATTATATATAGAGAGAAATCATATTGTAGATCATGATCATCCTAATCATCAGAGAGTTTTGCTACAATTGTGTTTCTTCTCATTCCTATACTCTTCTCTCAAATTTTACTTGTGTTATTGTTATTATTATTTTATATTATTCTGATACCCAACAACATATCCCTTGAAATATGCATGATGAAATAAAAGTATTTTTCAACTGCGAGAAAAATATGTGGATGAAAGAGTCTTCGCTTCGGTTTGAGGGGAGCATAATAAATAAATTTGAGGGGCACATTGTTGAAAAAATAAGTGTGAGATAGAATTCAATATTGAATGAAGAAGAAATATTGAATCTGAGGACGAAGAAGAAACTCATCGTCAAAAATGCATGAAAACAACAATCAAATTGTATAATCAGTCAAACAAACAAAGTTCAATATCAAAAAGTACGTGAGCTCGGGTAATATATTTGAAAAATCCACGATCGAAAAAGCAACCAAAAAAATAAAATTCATCAGTGTGAGAACACTCGAACCAAACAACCAATCGCCGAAATCGACATTAACTCACAACCAAACACCAGTGACAAAACCTCAATGATACTATGATCTAGAGGTGACAAACAGGAATACCCGTCCCATTTAGGCCTGCCTCGCAAAAGCCCGCAAAAAACAGGATGGAACGGGACAGTCATAATTGAGGATGATGGCCTAAAACATATGTCCGTCCTACAAAAATGTTGGGCAGAAAGGGAAAAGCCTACGGATACTGCACTTTTTAATTCTAAAATTGCAAAAATTTATGTTAATACTCGAGCTCGCAAAAACACGCAAAGAAAACGGAACAGGATAGAGCAGTCATATTAGATGGTGAAGGCCTAAATTTTAGACCCGCCCTACACTGAAGTGCGGGAAAAATAGGCCTGTCAAATGAATCGTGCCCATTTTACCATTCATGCATATGATCTCGACAAGATTAGCAGCTGATGTAGAGAATCTAAACGAAATGAGTTTCGTCGCACCACCATCACCATCAAAATCTAGATCTTGAATTAAACTTTTGCATTAGAGAGAAAAGAAAGAAAGAAAACACTCTCTGTTTTTAGAGAGAATACAGAGAGACTGGTAGTTTTAAAAACAGTGAAAACATTACAATTAAAAGCAGAACTAAAATGAACTTCCATAACAAAACAAATTCTCAGATGTTATATAAAAAAAAAATTCTCATTCTATACAAATTCATTACAAGAAGCAACAAAAAAAAACACTAATGAACAGAATCAAAGCAAGGGAACTCGTATTTGCCAGACTTTGATGTCACAATCAAGACCACCACTGTAAACAACATAACACCTACAATCTTCTCCATTTTCACCACTTTTTGAATCAACTTCCATAGCCAAACACTTCACAGGTTTCCTATGACCCTGCAACACACTCAAACACGCATAATTCTTTTCACCAACCTCTCTTCTCCATATCCTAACACTATAATCAGCCGATCCACTACACACCAACTCATCCACCACAACCAAACACAATATCGCCTTACTATGTCCTCTAAGCGCCCCAACTAACACCATTGTTCCATTACCAGAATCGGAACAATTGCGTTTTTCCCAAACTAAAATTGATCTATCACAAGCACCTGAATACAAAATTGACCCGTCTTTGTTCAGAGCCAAAGCATTTACTGATGATCTATGTTTCTCCAATGTTGCAATCAAAAAGTGCTTTTTGTTTTCATTTTTCTTCCAAATTTTGATCTTTTTATCCGCTGATCCTGTGTAAACTACCCCGTCTGAAGAAACAATTATCGCATTTATAGCATCTTCATGCGCGTTTTTCACAGACTCTAAACATTTGTAATCAGAAACTCTCCAAATCTTGAATGTTCTATCCCATGAAGCCGAGTAAAGAAAAAACCCGTCTTTCGAAAGAGCTAGAGAAGAAACTGCGTCGATATGATTCACCCATGTAAACTTCTTGTGTCTTCGAGCTTCGATGTAGTTTTTCGATAAGAAAAGCTTCGAGAAACGATCGTTGAAGGTCGGAAGTGTTGCTATGCATTTGAAGAGCTTATGATCTTGTTCACCTTTTGTTATTTCGATTCTCCAAACTCTGATTTTGTGATCTTGGTGAGCACTGAATAACATATCATTGAGAATAACCATAGACTTGATGGTTGATCTTGATTTGTTACTGGTTGAAACTAGATTGTTTGTAGTGTTCGAGGTTTGAAGGGAAAAAGGGTCATTGGAACATCTTCTTATTTCACTATTGGAAGAGCCACTGTAAAGAAACTTGGAGTTAAGAGTGAGGGAGGAGATAGGAGAAGAGTGACCATTGATTGTTGCTAGAAGTTTGTGATGTGTGGTTTGAGATTGTTGAGAGGGTTGTGAGGTGAGAGAAGGAACAGAAGGAAGACTTGGTTGTGAAGAAAGGGAAGAAGAGGTTGATGATGGTTCAGAATGAAGGTGATCATGAGAGTGAGAATCTGTTTGTTGATGATGTTGGTTTTGTGTGTAGCAACAAAAAGGACAGTGAAGAAGTCCCATGTTTGTTGTTTGAGAATGTTTTAAGGAGTTGTTGGGTTTTTATAGAGACAGGTTTGTGTTGAAATTTTTGAGTAAGAAACTGTTTAGATTTTGGCAATTTGACTTTAGACAAATGATCAAGATGTTGCCAGTGATACAATAATAGAGGGGAATTAGATGAAAGTGTGATAGTTTAATATAAACTACAATAATATTAACTTTATGACCGACATGAATTTGTAGTTGTTATGAATATAGTGAGATTTGTGTTTATGTGAGAACTGCCGAATATCATTAAAATATATATATTTATGGAATTTTGGGCCAAAAATACTATATAAAAATTTAAAAATACTTCTATGAGTTGTGAAGTACATTTTTGATAGAGATCCTATTTGCACCTGATTCAAGCGTAAATGAGCCATATGTTTATTTTGATAGAAGTCAGTGGTTGGAGATGTATTTTTGTACTGTTATATGTATTTATTGATTTAATCGAGACACTTTTATTTTGACATAATTATATCAAGAGAATGTTTACTGTATATATATTTCAATTATTCTAACTGAAACACTCTTATTTTGATATAATTTAGTTTAAACATGTATTTTCGTAAAAAATACAGATATACACGTCGTATTCATCATTTACTTTGTAAATTTTGACTTTTTGTTTCTTCAGAAAACACCTATATAGTAGACCATGAATTAAAACTATATTATGATAATAAATTTATCATCAATTAAGCTAAACACTTATGCAATAAGATGAAAATACCATATATAAATGAATCAATCATGGATCTATAATACAATTAAAATAATAAAGTATCAAACAATAATATAATTTCAAATACAAATATAATACTATTGTGTATAATAGATCCCAAATTTTCGTCATGTATTGCAATATCATCTATGTTTCAATAAAAAAGGCATCTACGATAATTATTTTAAAAGTGTCTTTAGAGAAGGCTCATCTATTTATAGACTATCGTGTAAAATCTATAATATGATGACATATAAACAACACATCAACAACATATTATATATAGTAGACATTGAGTTGATGAAATGAATAATGAATTGGTATTGATTACGAAGGTGTGCGCCAATTGAAGTTGCTAAAAAAATAAAATAAAAATGTGAATGAATCAATAACCCTATTTGTGCATTGTTCTATGAGATTTTAAGGGACGAGATGTGTTAAGAGCTCTTCACTAAGAGTTCTTGTATTACTTTTTTGAGAATTTTTTATGCCCTTTATCCTTTTCTTAAATAGGGTATATATAGAGCTCTTGAAATTTAATATTGTTATAAACTTTTCTTTAAACAATAAATAAATAATTTTATAAAGAAATTAAATAATAATACTAGTTATATAGAGTGACTAGTTTGAATTGATATAGTATTTTAAAATTTAATCAGGACCGACTAAACCAAAAATCAAATGGTAGAGTGGTTCGAAAAATTATAATTATAATGTACTTTATAATTCGTCAAAATGACGTGGATTTGGAGTGAGAGTAAAAAAAAATCTAAAACTGAAAAAATAATTCTCCCTCACATTTAAAAAATCTTTTAAAACTTATTGATTTGAATTTGATTTTTTGTTGACTAAATTTAATCTTACTTTATGTTAGCATTTTAATATCTAAAAATATTATGGAAATTGGAACTTTATGTAAGATTCTTATTCAATTTATTTACATCAATAATTTTATAAAATTTCCTTTTGTTGCTTTTATAGTTATAAAACTTATGTCAAGAATTTTTTTCATGAACATCTTTTATTTTTAATTTGTATATACCAAATTAATAGTTACGTGGTCTAATCAATAATTAATTAATCCAATCAATAACTTAATGACCTATTAATTTGACTGGGTGGACAACCGGCCCAAATTTTAGTTTGATGTTAAATTCCCTTCAAGTAATTCCTTCAACAAACATGTATTTAACTTCCTTGACCTTTAAGTCAAATCAAATTTGGACAATTAAGAACTTATATTAATGGGGTCAACAAGTTAGGCTACATGCAAAGTGGATATCAAAATCACATATAGAGATTTTCAAACGTTGATTTTGATATGAAATTTGGTAGAAAATATACAATACTTCCAAACTAATAACTGGACCCATTGACAAGTTGGAAAAAACCTTTCCAGCACATAAGAATAATGATAGAGATATTTAGCTGGTTTTGGTAGGATAATGGCAGATTATTCCACCAAAAAGGGTAAGATATGCAAGTTGGGAAATTTCCTATCCTTTGCTTTTTTGATGAAATATGGAAGCTACTAATTAAAGATAATCATATCAATTGGAAAACGGGTATGTTTGGTGTATGATATATCTAGAATGTTTTTATATTGAATTACTATGATGTATGTTCATCTTGTCATGGACCCAGAGATAGAGGCTTATTATTTAAGTTGAGCCACTCGATCAATAGCCATTTTGTATTTATTATTGTAATCTTATATATATATATATATATATATATATATATATATATATATATATATATATATATATATATATATATATATATATATATATATAGAAGAGATCATTCGAAGAGTTATCATGAGTTACACTCGTTACTTGATTAATATTTTTAAATCGACCGTTGGATTGAAACATACTATCATATAGATCATACCTATAAAGTTTCAGATTAATCTATAATGGTTAACTATACGATCAAGATATCTAAAAATTAACGTCAAAATGAACTTTCATATAACGTTAATTTTGATATAGTTCATTGACATAGTAAATCATTATAGATTAGTCTCAAACTTTATAGGAATGATCTATATGATAGTATGTTTCAATCCAATGGTCGATTTTAAAAAATATTAATCTGAAGTAACGTTTTTGAGCAAGTGTAACTCATGGTGTAACTCTTCGGGTGTAATATATATATATATATCCCTGAAATATTAGTTTCAATTGGTCTATGATGTCATCTATAAAAGAATAATGCTAAGTAAAATCGACAAGCAATGGAGACACGAACTCGAGAAAGAGTGCAGTGCGGAGAGGAGTGTTAGGCGAACTCATATCTCCGAGTAGCAACCCACAAGCATTTACTACCTCGGCAGTCCTAAGGGTCAAGGTCTACATACCCATAACTGAACTATAATTCAGATATTTAATAACCGTAACCGGCACCAACGCATTAAACCCACACTACACAACTTTGAACACCTCCATTCATAGTGACAGTGGTTATTACGCAGTTATGAAGTCCAAAGGCCGCACCTAGACTGCGACTCTTAAATGATGTAAAACAAATACAATATAAGGGGCTCCCAACAGAGGGATAAGCAAGACATTATTCTTGGAACAATATGCACTATCGACGTAGCTTTCAAATCCCCAATCATTTTACAAACCTACTTTTGTGGCTTCCCCTACTCTTTGAGAGAAGCTAACCAAATACTATTTTTATATAAGAACATTGGCACCCACCGTGGGGCCTTGGTAAAACTATCCTAGGCTACACCTCAAAACGCATTCACTAGAATGTCGTTGACTTGCAACTTAAAAGTATGGGAGACGAATAGCCAGAAGTGGAGCTCCTAGAGCCTTAACCTCTGTCTCAAGCCATTTGAAATGATCAAGTCCTAGAAAACTTCAAGTTACCGCTGCTGACAACCTACGATGGTAAAATTGATCCTCGGGAGCATGTTATTGCCATCAACGATCAAATGTCGTTAATATGCCACACCGACTACTAAAATGTAAGCTAATGGATGACACCTTCAAGGACGTAGCTCTGTGATGGTATATGAGCCTACCCCGATTATCAGTGGAAAGCTATTTAGACCCGGCGAAGAAGCTGATTTAATATTTCTCCACTAACAGTCAGCGCAAGGGAAGCCTCTTTGAGAATACTTAGCATGACGCAACAAATAGACCATTAAAGTATCTCATCTCAATCAAGAGTTATTCGTTGGAGCATTTCAGCACAACCTCCAAGCTGGGCAGTTCAAGGAGTCCCTAGCACTTAAATCAGCATCCAACATGGATGCAATCATTACAAGAGCCAAATGGTACATAAAGTGTGAGGAAAGTAACCTGGAGAAACGATTCAGGGACACCTCTTAGTTAAGTAAGCCCAACGAAGAGGGGTCATGAAGGAAGCTAGAGTCTTCTTGGACTTCTCCGAGAGAACCCCAAGAGCGCGCAACTCAAAGACCGCACCGACGTCCCTTTGATCCAAAAAACTTGGTGACACCTCTAAACACCAGGAGAGGAAAAAGCTGCAAGAGAAAGTGCATCTAAACCTGATCCCGGAATTACCCCGTCTAGAGAGAGTCAATGTTGTGACGAAAAGGGATGTTGGGGTTAAGTGTAGTTACCACTGGCTCCGGGGATACCTTACCGATGATTGTCTCCAGTTAAAGAAAGAAATCGAGGCATTGATATAGATGGGGCATCTGCTAACTTATGTAAAAGATGTTAAAACCCCATTAGGGAAAATAGATACCCAGCGAGAGGATGCAAACTCGGAAGGACCCTCCAAGAAGAAGGGGAAGGGTATGGAGGAGGTGCATGAAACTAAATCAGCTTGTCACACCCTCAACACCATTGCAGGTGATAGAGAAACCAACTCGACTAGGAAGGAATACGCCTGTTTCGTGATGTATGTATGTAAAAACATAACCAAGGTCTAAGAGCAGGATTTAAATCTTGTTAACTTCTCCAAAAGGGATGTTGTCGGAAGTATGGCCCATGAGAATGATCATATGGTTATTAAGGTACAAATCAGAGATTGGAGCGTGAAAAGGGTGTTGGTGGATCCTAGTAGTTCAACTGATGTACTTTATTGGGAAGCCTACAAGAGAATAGAGTTTGGCACAACCGAACTATTACCTTTCAATGGTACTTTAGTCAGATTCTTTGGAGAACAGGTGCAAGTATTGGGACATCTCCTAATACTCACTACCTTTGGAAGCGGCATGAATGCCAAAGCTGTCAGAGTGAGATACTTAATTGTCAATGTCATTTCACCCTACAACATCATCGTAGGGAGACCTTCCTTTAATTCTTTAGAAGCCACTTTCTCCACCTTGTACCTCACTATGAAGTACCCCTTGGGGGATTTTCGGGTCGGGGTTGTTAAAGGTGATTAAGGGTTGGCAAGGAAATGTTATAAAGACAGCCTGAAGATAAAGAAGAAGATCTAACCCAAAGAACCCAAGTACTCCAATAAGCTGAAAGTCAACATGGGTCAGCCCAAAGAAGGCAAAATAGGCGTCAGGTGAGAAAAAAACATCTTTGTTAGATAACGTATCATTTAAAGAAAAGGGCCAAATTCTCGGGTCCTCTCGAAACTCCAACGGAAGAACGATTTAGAGATTTTTTTATGAATATCTGACACGAGGTTCATAAGTGAAGAAGGAAAACACTAGCCATCTTGAGAAATATATGGACAGTAGACTTTGTTCCAAGCCACTGTGATAGATTTCTTGATAAGAGTGTTACCAGACCATATAAAGTTGCACTAGCATTTGCCCAGCTCCTTGAACAGGGAAATCGACAAATTATATACGGAAAAACTGTGAACTAGCATAGCTTGAATGGTCGAATTAACATGCTAAATCCTTCCAGCAAAAGAGAGAAGAGAAGATTTCCAATTTACAAGCTTTGATTTTATTTTATCCACCAACGGTTTAAAGTAAACCGCTCTAAGAGTATCTTTAAAGATAAGGACCCCTATATATGTAAAAGCTAAACTCCCAATTTTAAACCCAAGCAATAGAGAGATGCGATGAAGCCTAGAATTAGACATACCACCTGCAAAAACCGAAGACTTAGAATGGTTAACAAACTGCCCAGAAGCCAAAGAGTATCTCTGAAAAAGATGAGTAAGGACCCTAATCGAGCATTTGTTTCCTCTCCAGAAAATCATCATGTCATCCGCGTATAAACTATGTGAGGGAAACACCATCTCTATAGGACCATGAATAGATTTTACCTTACCCTGATAAACCAACAACTTGATACTTCTAATTAGAACCTCCTTCACAATACAAGAAAATTATTTTGGAGATAATTTTGAACTTGAAATTCGCAAGAACAATAGACCTAAAAATATCAACAGATTTAGCATTGGGAGTTTTAGGCAACAAAATAAGAAGATTAGAATTAAAATTTGGGGGAATCCAAGAAGAATTAAGAAAATTGTTCCACCTCAGCAAAAACTTCCAGCTTGATAACATCCCAATAATTCTGGAAAAAAGAAGCTCCAAATCCATCAGGCCTTGAAACGCCTTCTATGTTGGGGTTATAGATAAACTGCTTCACCTCCTAAAAACAATCTAAATTGTCGATAAAAATATTTTTAAATTAACTAACCACATGATCTCTAAGGACCTCTTAATCGATAATGAGATTCCCATGAATAAAGAGCAGGGATAGGCTTCAAGGAATGCTGCCATCCGATGGGTATTAAGACTAATAAGACTAATAAAGTGACAACTGCAGAAATCTAGGGTATGAATTTATAGATGACCTATTGTTTAATAGATACAATTTCAATGCTTTTAATTTAGAAGATTTGACAAGCATTCATTTCAATGAGATTTAATATTTATCCGTTTGTTAATATTTTGTGAAAAAATATTATTGAAAACTTAATTGAACCAAGAATATAAGTAAATAAAAATTAGAAGTTTTTGTGAAAAATATTTTTCATTCAAGTGGCATGAGACGCCATAAATCAAATTTATGATAATTGGTTCTTACAGTATTTAATTAGTTCTCACGATTGCTTTTTCACTAGTCTAAAATAGTGAAATATGGTACAGATCCTAAGAATGGAGGAAGTTGAAACACTCTTTGATCTGCCGTAAGTTGGACGGGATCTTGCAGTGGAGGAACAAATAAATCATTCATCAGGACTTGATAGTTTGCTCCTTTAGGAGGAGGTGGAGGATTTATGGCAACAACAATGGAACCTTGTCATTAGATGACAATTGAGTAGCTTTGAAGACCACCATTATTAATAGATCTAGTGGGGGGAGTTGAACATGAGCCTAACAAGAGTGGTTAGGAAATGGAAATATGTGATTCAATCAAAGGAGGTTTGATTGAACCAAGAGATTAAAAAGTGGACTTTGAATGATATAAGATTTGAATACTAGAGAAATTGTTCATATCACCCTAGTTAGAACTATATCTCTTTAAAGCCAAATCAACCTAGTTTATTCCATTGAATTTTGTCATTGTATTGCTCAAAGAAAATCTATTACTTACAACCGCAGATATTTTTTAAAAATTCACATGTTAAAAGCTTTGAATAAACTTCGTAGATTGATCGCGACTTTATCGTCTATTAATCGAGAGATTGCAAGTGCACAGTCATATCGCGTAGTTTTAAAAAGATATCGAACCCACAGAGACTATAAATCGATCTATTGTTATCCTAAGTTACGGTATACAGCTAAGGCGAATAATTCTTTTAGATAATGGTTAAGGAAAAATATAAATAAAACGGATATCGCTACGTAACGTAGTGAACCTAAGCGAATTAAATCGAACTTAAGCGTATAAAGATTGTTAACTTAATTGTTCTGTAGAGATTATCAGTTTAAAAATCCTCAACTCACACTTTCGTGGTCTTATCTCGGATTATACTCCTAAAGCCCTATGCCTGCTCTCGCTAGCCCATAAGTGTTTAGAAAATATTCTTTGAAAACTTAATAAAATCTAATTCGTTTTAAAGTGCTCTCGCGCTGTATTTAAATCGAATGCCTAACTTTAGCTATCCGGTTAAAACCTCACACTTTCGTGGTCTCGATCCTAACCTATTCTACTTATCTTACTTTCGTAACGAAAAGATTAATTTTAATTACAAAAAGTCATACCCAAAATTTAAGTTAATTAAGATTTTAGCTTAAGAACAATTTAATTCCTACTCTTACTACTATTACTTACCGATACCTACACGGTTTAGCCGGACATATTTATTAATTTGGACATGCATAAATAATAAGGTTCAATATATTTAAGCATTTCCATAATCATATAAATAAATACCAAGAAACAATACTTTAAATAAAATAAAATAATTATATTAAAAACCTGAAAATAAGAATACTCGAATAATCTTGTTCTTCGAAATAAATGAATATTCCACCACAAGTCGGCTGGATCTGCTCGGAGACTTCTCGAATCAAAAGAAAATGCGACAAGAAGAAAGCACTAGATCTAACGAAGGTTAGATCGTTGAAATACACAACAATTTCCAAAGTGAAGAAATTGTTGTGAGAAAATTATAAAAACTTAAGACTAAAATAAAATCTAAGAAAAGAAAGTGAAAAATAAAAATAAAATAGAAATGCAGAACTGAAAAGAAAATACGAAAAATAGAAAAACTCAATAATGTTGTTAAGAATTTTGCCGACCCTTGCTCTGTTCCTTGGATGTTGTATTTATAGCCTCTTGATGTAACTTCTCGTTTCTCAATCTTGTACGAAAAGCCAATGGAGATCGTGTATAAAACGCGTAACGTGGACGGACGCCTCATCCGAAGAAGTGTGAGACGTGGGTCTCACTTCATGAAAGTATATTGAAAATATATTGAGACGTGGTCCTCGAATGGGAGGATTTGGAGACGTGGTCTCGTAAGGGAGGCGGGCGCCCATGATATGAGGGAGAGTGAGACGACGCCTCACGGGGGCAAGGAGACGGTCGTCTGTGGTCGTGACGGTCACACCTTGTGGGCTTTTGCTTCCTGGGCCTTCACGCGTGCTTGTCATACCCCAAAATTTGCCCTCCATCTACTCAAAAGATTTCATACATCCATACTCAAGGATTCCTCAAGAGTTGATCAGACAAACTCTCTCCTAGACAATCAACCCAAACTAGGGTTTGGTATCTCTCAAGTCAAGATGGATTTCCAACATCTCCAATGGCCTTCATGCCTCCTCATATGCTTCAAAGATTCTCCATGTCAAGTTTCAAGCCTCACAAGTCAAGTTTCCTCAGACAATGGTTCGGATGGTCAAAATCGTATATTGGACAAAAGTCAATGTGGTCAACATACAACAAAACTTCGATTTTTGGTCAACATCCTCATTTTGAAGTTACATTCATCATTTGATCAAGGGTTGATCATGATTCATCAAGAAAACTCAAGATTTGCCCAAAAGTCAAACTTTCTAAATTAGGGTTTCTAGATGAAAAGTCAAGAACTTTGACCGATCATAACTTTCTCATACTTTCTCGTAAATTTTTCCACCACCTCTTGTTTTGAAGGAAATTCAATTCTCTACAACTTCATGTCTCACAAGAATGTCCAAAAATGCTTCATTTGAGAGGTATAGCTCAAAACATTACAGTCATTTTCAAAGTCAACAAAAGTCAACTTTTGTTTTGAAGATATTTTGAGCATGGTAACTCCAATTGAGATGAGACCAAAGACATTGGTTAGAGGACTCTTAGAGCTTTCCAAAAGTCCAAGAACACTCAAAATGTGGAAAATTGAGCAAGTTGCACCATTCACAAGTTGGGCAATTTTGAAAGAATGCACAAAGAGAGTTACTTCAAAAAATCAAATCTTTTGCAAATGGGCCTATTTTTTCTTCATCCTAACTTGTTCCTCATACAATTAGGAATATCCAAGCCCAATGCCACGAATTTTTGATTTATTTTTCTATTTAATTTGGAATTTATTCATTTAAATACAAATTAAATTCAAAAATAAAGTATAAAATCAAAATTAATTGAAAGATTGATTTTTATTCTTTCCTTGATGTCCAATTAACTCACAAATGCTAGCCAAATCAGAATTGAAGCAAAAAAGGCAAGATTGGATTGAAATTGATCAAATTTGAAAATTTGATTTTCATGAAAAAATCAAATTTGATTATCATTGATTATTGATCAAATCTTTCCAAATTCAATCTCAAATCCTTCCAGTATATATACACAATGCATATCAATCAAAAGAGGACGAAAAAATTGCTCTACAAACCCTATTCTAAAGCTCAAAAATCCGTGTGTTTGAAGCAACTGGTAACCCTAGTTTTGCTTCGATTCAGCTCATTCCAAGCCGTCCATTACATTCCTTGAGGTCTTTAGAGTCGATCCAGACTCTTACAACGTTGAAAACCATCCAGAATCAAGCAATCCCAGTTTCGGTTTGTTCTTATTTTTCAAAATTCGATTATCCATATTCATGCATTATTAATCCGATTTGTTGTTGTTTTTGTGTTTAGTGAGAAGCTTACAAACTTTCTGGGCACTTTGATTGGATTTCTATGGCCGAATCGTATTACCATGATTAGGGTTTATGTGATCGCTTTAGGGTTTCCTATACAGAAAAATTGGCCAACAAGACCTAT
Organism: Vicia sativa; assembly: GCA_021764765.1. Classification (NCBI taxonomy): domain Eukaryota; kingdom Viridiplantae; phylum Streptophyta; class Magnoliopsida; order Fabales; family Fabaceae; genus Vicia; species Vicia sativa. The sequence goes on along the minus strand of CM038792.1, from coordinate 131,547,987 downwards.
ACCATCAAACTCTGAATGACCCGAGGAATCGATCCATGGCTTTAGGTTTTATTTATATTATGTGTCGATTTTTATTTTGTTAGATCAGAAGGCCGAGCCAAAGCCGACGCTAACTTTCAAATATTTGAATTGGAGAAGACGATGGTTGGCGCGAGTTCGTGGCGAAGAGACGACGACGCGTAAAACCCACTCAATGCTTTCCAAACAATACACACTGCTCGGTTGGTCGCTGGATCTTAAGGTTTGAAAGCCACGCGAGTTCGAACCGTGAGACCAACTTTGGTTTTCTTTTCCAAAACTCATGTTTTTCTTATTATTTTCATATTTTTCAACATTTTGCATTATTTTAATTTCTTTTCTATATTTTATTCGCATTAAAAATTATCAAAACATTTTTTTCTTTTTACATTATTTTCATAAAAATCTTTATTTAATTTAATAAATTAAAAAATACCTTTTTGCATGCATATTTATTTTTATTTTGATTTTAGCATTTAAATCACTTTTAATTGCATTTTAATTATTAAATCTTTTCCAAAAAATCCCAAAAAATTATTATAGCTTATTTATCTTATTTCCAGCATGCATAAATTTTCTCATATTAAAATTGGCATTTTTTCTAACATTTTCTCTTATTTCGATTTTATCACATTTTCCGTTTTTCTCATTCTTTCACAGTGTCGTTGATTCGGACGGCTTTTTATCGCTTTATTTTTCCAATAATGTAACTGCTCATGGGATGTAATAGTTAATTAGGCTTTTATTTTCCGTATTTTCGATTATGTATCCGCCAAAGCCATGTAATAGCGTAGGTTTATTTTCCGCACCTTTACATTCCGCATTTTACTTTCCGCACCCTTATCAATTGCTAGTAATTAGCGGTATGGCAAGATAATAATTGGACATAGCTCACACTAACTTCAAGATAAAATATCCGAATTTGACACACTTTTCACACACGCACCCTTAGGTAATTCTCTCTCGATGCCTTCGATTCAAAATGGTCATGTCCTCGAACGTAGAGGTATCCTAGCACCGTTGCCTTCAAACAAATCATCATAGTCCCTTCGATACAAAGATCATAAGACCCACGATGTCGCCTCCGAATACATGATCTTGACCTCGATTGTCGCCACGAAAATGATGATAGTCCTTCGAATGTGCTAGGATACTTCCTACAAGTTGCCTTCTATGACCATCCGATGTCCCTTCGAATGTCCCGCTCACATCCAACGAATGGAGCTACTTACTAACTAATGGTATGGCTAGCACTATTCTAAAGGAGTGTAAAAGTACAACAAAACGACCAATTCTGAGTGGGTAAATAAGTCTTTTAGTTGCTTGCTCTATCGAATGCTTTTCACACTACACACTTTTTTTCAAAAGTTCAAATTCTTCTCAAAACACAAAAACATTTCCGAACACTTTGTATACACTCCTACATGAGTCATTACAAAGTCAAAGTTAAATGCCTTTTCCAAAACATTTTGTCAAACACACATAAAGCAATTTTAAAAGGTGATCTAGAGCAACTAAGAGCCCGTGAGAATAAATCATGGATGGAAAGGGTGCTAATACCTTCCTTTTCATAACCATTCTCCGAACTCGTAATCTAACGAAGGTCTTTTTCTCTTACTTTTACCTTCCCTTAATTGATAAAATAAAAGTCGATGGCGACTCTTGCTATCCGCACATTTGGATACAAAATCCTACAAAGTCGGCTCACCGACATGTAATCGACTACTGGGATGACACCCAAAAGAGAATTGCCTTAGGGATTTCTAGATAACCTTTATTGCTTTTTGTTTGACTTGTATGCTTTATCTTTAAGGGTTGCTTGGGTATTATATTGTTGGGGATCCTACACCCGGATCCGGTTTCCTTTTAGGTAAGTAGCATTAGATCATCGCGACTGCTAGACGATAACTACGGTCAACATGATGGCTACGTTAGCGTGACACTTTGGTTGCCCGATACTCTTCATTCCCAAGTTGAAGAAAGTATTTGGCTTCTGCGTGGTGTCATCAAGCGCTAACTAAACTTTTAGAACCTTAAATGACCCATCTTGGCCATTAGAAGGTAGTGAGATGGCGGCTTTGTGTAGACCGAGGTTGGTTGATACCGATGCTACGCTCATCGAGATCGACTTTGGGACATTTTCGATCGACCACTTGTCAGATTGAAATAAGCGCCTACGAAAGATCCGTGATATGAGATTCCTAGAACCCACATTATTATAGGACAGATGAACCAACTCAAACTTTTGGTGGGTAATCACCTATACCTCATGCAAGCCTTAAACCTAGGCTCATTGTGTGAATTGTTCAGGTGTGCAAACATGACATCATGACATCATTCGCATTGCATATCATTTCTAACTATTTCAAGGACCTAGGATTTATCTTTGCTCTGCTTTGTAGGGATTATGGTCTAGAAAGACTATCCGAATCAACTTCATGGGTATCCTTCTCAACTCAAAGAATTGGTTTTAAATTCCGACCATGCTCGCTCATCAAAAGACATGGTTATCTACTTGATTTGGTTATCTCCTTTGAAGAAGATATGATGCATGTCCTATTCCGCTTCTTGACCAAACACCATTGCTTTACATTTCCATTTTCATTGGTTCCTACTGAAGAGTTCTCTAAGCTACTGGGTACCTATTCTTGATCAAATGCCATTCACCTTTAGAAAAGGTTCCTAAATACGAAGACATTGCATCCGCTTTACATCTTAAGCGCCGACATCAAGCCAATTGGGAAACTAGAAGTGGAGTTAAGGGTTTACTTTCCAAGTTCTTAATCAAGAAAGCCCGAGAATTCCTCAAAGTTATGAGTTTCCATGCATTTGAAAACATTGTGGCCTTGCTAATCTATGGTTTGGTTCTATTTCCTAACTCGGATCAATTCATAGATGTCAATGCCATCAAGTTGTTTCTTACCCGCAATCCAAAGGCCTACTTTACTGGAGATATTCTACATTCTCTCCACACCTGCATTACTAAGCGACAAGGAACTCTCATGTGTTGTATACCGTTACTTTCAAGGTGGTTTATTTCGCACTTTCCTCCATCAGTTTTGAAAAATGAACAAAGGATGAGATGGTCTCAAAGATTGATGTCACTCTCTCATTCCGATATCCGTGGAATCTTTCTCTCAAAAGGACTTCACATTCATTGAGCGCCAGGAGAATTCTAATGTGCCACTACTCTATAAGGAGGTATTACTTACAACCCTTCTCTCGCTCTACGCCAGTTTGGTTTTGCTCGAAAGGATGGTCCACATGATATGCTTCTCCAAGATGTTGTGTTCGACTACAATCATGATCTCCGCACCGATTTAAGGTTTATACATGCTTGGGGCATGGTAAAGAAGACGATACCAAGACTTTGGGGCACCAACTCCATTCCTTGGGAACCTTACCTCAAATGGGTGCGAGCTCGAGCTCAAAACCTCATAATGCCATTCACTGCTTACCAAGAATTATGGAACTTGTTGCTATAGGTGACGACCTTATGTCGTTCTCCATCCCGACATGCCTACCGATTTTGAAGACTCAAGAGATCCCGGATTGAGAAGAGAGGGATACCTTGAAGCTCGGTGTTACGCAAGTGAGAAGAAAGTTCTAGAGTTAACCAAGCTACTTCACGAGGAGCGAAACATCAACGCTACATCGGCACCAAGAGGAAGCGCCTATGGAGACTTAGAGCTTTAGGATGTTTTCTTTTATTGCTTTGAACTATCTCTTGTACTTAAAAAGAAAAAGAATAATGAGAAGTACTAATAAATGTTCGCTCATTGCTTGTTTAACAAATTTAAATCTCTTAGGTCCTTGAAAACATTGCATCGCATTCGCATAAACATCACATAGCATAGCATAACATTGCATCACGTGTACATTGAGATTGGTTTTCTCATTTGCTCGCTATTTATTTTAGCGTAAATGGCTCTTGAACAGATCCAAAGATCTCCAAGCTCGAATGCCCGGCCAACAGATGTTCACCAACTTGGTCCAAGGCCAAGAAGATCCAAGAAGCTCATCAACAAGAAGAAGAAGGTTGTTGGTCTCCTCAACATGGGTAGACGTTTCAAAGGAGGTCCTAAAGTGGTCACCAGACGAGCTCTCTCAAGGAAGTGTCCATACCGAGGGAGTACCAAGGTGATGAAGGTGAACAGCGAACCAAAGAAAGAAGGAGAGGATCATTCGATTATGGCCAAGACTGAGGAAGACGACAAGTACAAGCAACTTGATCGCTCAATGCCGTGGAAAACCCGAAATGTCCGGCTGAATTTTGATGACCGAGTCTTGTCCTCGTGTTGTGATTCCTCCCAAGTTCAAAGTTCCTACTTTTTCCAAATATGATGGCATGTCTTGCCCTAAGTCGCATTTGAAGTCCTATGTCCGAAGATCAACCCCCACATCGATGATGTAAAGTCAGGATGCACTATTTTCAAGAGAGTTTGTCCGAACTCGCTGGAATGGTACTATCACCAGAAATGACCGATCCGCACTTGGAGTGACTTGGCTGATGCTTTCTCTGCATAATATGAGTACAATGTGAATTGACACCCACCGCATGCAACTACAAAGCATGTCTATGGGTCGACGAGAAGTTCAAGGAGTATGCTCAAGGAGAGATCTAGCAGTGCAGAGTTCAACCACCCTTGTCCAATAGGAGTTGGTTGATATGTTCATGGGAACACCGACAGTTCTTCAATCATCCGATTGTAAATTCTTCATCCGGATTCACCGAATGATATTGACAAAGAGCGCATCAAGCCGGTATCAAGAGGGAAGATCCATGTAGTCATTTTCAAATGCCGAAGAGATCTTTTGGTGGTAAGAAAGAAGCCAATGCCGTGTATGGTCAAAGCCGAGCCAAGACCGACCGTGCTCAACATGTGGGGCGCAGATCTCCAATCCTACATCAAGACAACCTCGGAGACAACGCTGTAGCCGTAACGCGCCACGAAGACAGCTTTTAAGATCAACATGCCTTTGTCGCAAGCCTTGCAACACATGTTGAACGCAGAGTCGACACTTGAGGGATCCTCCTCGAATGTCAACACTTCCTCCGGCACAATCCAAATGCTAAGTGTGCTTACCATTCCAACAGCCCAGGCACGACAATCGACAATTGTTGGGCTCAAAAACAAGATTGTGATATGATCAAGCTAAGCATTGAGTTTGACCCTCTGAGACCGAATGTGATCAACGCGCCTATGCCTAACCATGACAAGAGTTCCAATGTCAGGTGACGATACTTATGTTTTCAACATAGATGACTTGACCATTCCTCCGATGACTAAGAAGAATTTGTTATGCGTGTCAATCCAGATGTCCAGAATTGTCGTTGGTGCCCATCTCGCACTGATGGTTGTGCTTGGTCGAGAAGACGTGTTCAAAGGCATATGGATAACCGAGATACTATTTCAAACCACCCGCGTGAAGAAATGTCTAAGTTGAAGATTGACAATGCGAATGAAACTGCACTATCTGTGGGATACCTTGGGGCAGCCAAGTGGAAAATATGATTACATGGTGAAGTACACCGTCCTTGATAGTTACAAGATTCCTATTGAAGATGTTAAGGCGAACGGATGGGGTGACGATTTCGTAAGACTATGCCGATGTTAACACTATAAGGATTTCCTCTCACGATTCCGTGCCTAGAGTGGCACCTCTCATTATCACTTCTCCAAGGCCGCCCATATTCCTCCGACAAGGCTATCCCTTGGAATTATGGAGTCGATGTTTACTATCATGGTGTCAAGCAAGATCCTCGACAATTGAAGATCTTATCAAGTTTCTATTCCCGACATTGACAACATCACCGGATCCAAGAAGGTGACCCGAACCGGAAGGGTATTCTCTCCGATATCTCTCCTCCAAAAGACATCATGACTCGATTCCAGCCTACTCAATCAATATCCCCCCTAGAGGGAAAGAACCAGAACTCATCCCGCACTAGAAGTACCAAAGGAAGTTGTCAAGACACTCCAAACAAGAAATGGAGGAAATTAAAATTATCAAGAAGAGTGACTACAATGTTGTGAACATGGGACAGACTCATCCCAAGATCTCCATGCTTGCTCGCTCTATGCTCCGAGGCTCATGCTAACGCCTGGTGAAGTTTCAAGAATGCTCATGTACCGCAAGACACTACCACCCACCTTTGAAGTTTGTATTGCTGGCTGCCAACAACGGCCTAGGCTTCTCGATGTCGATTTGACTCGAAAGAAACATAACAAGGCCTTGCACATCTCTCTGAATGCAAGGGTACTAACCTGTCTCATGTTTTGCTGACACCGCTCGCTCGAATATCCTACCAAGACCGCTTTTGATCGGCTTGATGTCGAAGGGTTGGTTCTCGAGACCCAAAGGACATTATTGTGAGAGCTTTTGATGGTTCTAAGCGAACATTGAGAGCTCACTTTGCTCGTTAAAGTCGGTTCCTGACTTTTGATTCTACTTTCTTTGTCATGGACATTCGCCTTACTCCCCGCCTACTGGACGCCTCGATACATGGGGCATCATACTCTACTTTGCATCGAAATCAAGTACCCGGTGAAAGGGAAAGTTGTTACAGTGTGGTGAAGAAGAGTATATGGTCACCATCTACCCATTCCGATATCTCGAGATGGAGGGTGAATTCTTCGAGACTCGCCAAGCTTTTGAAACAATACCTAGAGTCATGCCTGTTGACTCCCCTCCCGAGGTTACACAAGCTCCACCTAGAATGGCCTCACCGAAGATGCTCAAGCCATCGCTGAACAAGGAGGTAGTTGTTTGGGGACAGCTCCCCTAACCTTCCTTTCAACCGACAAGACCGGGTTTAGGCTTCACCATCAAGGGTCAAGATGATACGCCGCGAACGTGCCGGCCAACTTCCTTTCCGTGATCGCCGAGTGGAATCCATGCTATAGAAGACGACGACAACGGCTTCGACATCGCAAGTGGATCTTCCCAACGCCATCATGGGCTCAAGAATTGGAAGACTAAAGACGCATACCAATCTCCTTTAGTCGAGTAATTGCTCTTGTTTTGTTTTGCTTTTCGTATTTCTTTATGTTTCAACAATAAACTTTGAAAGCCCGTGCCTTGCCCGGGCCATGGCTCGCTTGAGGGTTATTATCCGTCGCTTGATTTTCATTCAATAAATTCGTTGGACTTTTGCATTCAATTGTTTGTTTTCTTTACTTCATCACCCCTTCAAAAGCTATGTGTTCTTACACACACCCACGTGATACATCGCAATCACTCCGAATTAATAACAACTATGCTAGTGCTAAATATGACTTCGATAATCCGATCTACCAAGCCAAGATGAAAGTGAGGAAGATTGTGAAGTGCCGGAGAACTTGATCACACAGAAGAAGAGCGAGTTATAACCACACAAGAGCGGTCGAGGTTGAATTTGGGTACGATAAAGATGTAAAAGAGATCAAGATAGGAGCAGTCTTGAGAACAATGTTAAAGAGAGATTGGTTCAGATGCTACGAGATTATGTTGAGGTTTTGCTTGGTCATACGAAGACATGCCCGTTTAGACATTGATATTGTGGTACACCGATTGCCGATAAAAGAAGGTTTTCTCCTGAAATGTAGGTCTGTCAGATGCCCCGAGATGTCGAGAAGATCAAAGCCAAGTATTGAAGCGCTCAACTGGTTTCAGCTGCTACCTCCTATCCCTGGGTTGCTAATGGTACCCGTGCTAAGAAAGATGGTAAAGTACGAATGTGTGTGGATTACGTAGATCCGAACAAAGCGAGTCCGAAAGACGATTTCCCACTTCCTCATATTGATGTTCGTAGACAACACCGCCAAAGATAAGGTTTTCCTTCATGGATGGTTTCTCCACAATCGATCAAATGGCTCAAGACATGGAAAAGACTACTTTCATACATGGGGCACTTTCGCTACAAGGTTATGCCGCTCGGATCGAAGAACGCAGCGCCACTTATCGCATATGGTGGCATTGTTTCATGACATGATTCATCACGAGATAGAGGTCTACGCCGACGACATGATAGCTCGATCACGCATCAAGAAGAACACTCGATCATTTGCGTAAATTGTTTGATAGGTTGAAGAAGTATAGATCGAGACTTAATCCCAACAAGTGCACCTTTGGAGTCGATCCGAAAACTCCTAGGGTTTGTAGTCGCGGAAGAGGTATTGAGGTTGATCCCGCCAAGGTCAAAGCTATTCAAGATGCCGCCCCGCACCGAGAAGGAAGTCGAGGTTTCTTGGGCCGATTGAACTACATTGCCGATTCATTGCACACCTAATCGCTACTTGAGCCAATCTTCAAGTTACTTAAGAAAGATCAAGTAGTGGAATGGAACGACGATTGCCGATCGCTTTTGACAAAATCAAGGAATACCCATCCTCCTATCCCGATGCACCGGGAAGACCTCTTATCATGTACTTGACAAGAAAACTCAATGGGGTGTGTGTGGGGCAACATGACGAGTCCGGTCGAAAAGAGCATGCAATATACTACCTTAGCAAAAGTTTACCGATTGGAAACAAGATACCACAACCGAGAAAACTTGCAACGCTTGGCTTGGCTGTCACTAAGACAAAGATATGTTGACTCACACTACCTTATTGATTTCTAAGATGGATCCGATAAAATACATCTTTGAGAAACCAGCTCTCCCGAAGAATAGCAAGATGGCAAATGATCTTGACCGAATATGACATCCAAGACACTTCTAAAGCGATCAAAGGAAGTGTAGTAGCGATCATTTGGCTCATCAGATGACTATCGCCTATGCAGTTCAATTTCCGATGAAGATGTTTTACTAGTTAGATTGGAAGAATCGTGCCCATAAGGACCCGAACAAGGATCCCGATGGACTATGGTTTTGATGGAGCCTCAAACGCACTTGGCAATGGCATTGGCGCCATCATCACATCCCCACAAAGTGACATACGCTTTCACCGCCAGATTATGTTTCATTGCACTAACAACATGGCCGAGTAAAGTGCATCATGGGTATCAAAGTCGCTATTGACTTAAGAATCAAGTTCTTACAAGTGTATGGAGACTCGCTTTAGTGATCACGATTAAGGCGAGTGGATACGAAGCATCCGAATCTCATTCCAGATCGAGAGCATGTTCTAAGTTTGATTCCTTACTCAAGAGATTACTTTTGATCACATTCTACGAGAAGAGAATCACAAGGCACGCATTGGCTACTATGTCGCCTATGTTCAAGGTTAGATGGGACAACGAGGCTCCCTGATCATCATTGAGAGGTTCGACGAACCAATATTGTGAGCTGGACGTAAGAGAAACCTTGGTACTTTGACGTGAAAAGGTATCTTGAGACTCGTGAATATCCCAGGGCATCCGTTAATGATAAGAAGTTCATGAGAAATTTGCATCCAAATTCTTCCTCAAGAACGATATCTTATACAAGCGAACCACGACTTGTGCTTACTCTACTGTAGACCAAACAAAGAAAGCGTATCATGGAAGAGTTACACGAAGGCGAATTTGGTACCCACTCCAAAGGACACACTATGGCTAAGAAGATTTTGAGAACAGTTACTATTGGTCCACCATGGAAGTCGATTGTCACCGCTTATGCTCGATCTTGTCACAAGTGCGATTTATGCCGACAGTACATGTACCTCCAAGACCTCTGAATGTTTTAACTTCTCCGTGGCCTTCGCAATGTGGGGCATTGACATGATTGAGAGATTAAGCCCACGCCTTCCAACGGACATCGCTTCATCCTTGTGGCAATTGACTATTTCACCAAATGGGTAGAAGCACCTCGTATGCATCTTACCAAGAATGTAGTGGCTCGATTCATCAAGCATAATCTTATCTCGGTATGGCACTCGAAATGATTATCACCGATAACGGTTCCAATCTCAACAACAAGATGATCACCGAACTCGCACGCAGCTCAAGATCAAGCATCACAACTCTTCTCCTTATCGGCCTAAGATGAATGGCGCAGGGCCGCCAACAAGAACATTAAGAAGATTATACGAAGATGACATACTTACAAAGATTGGCATGAGATGTTACCATTTGCTCTTCATGGTTATCGACTTCAAAGACGAACGCCAGGGCAACCCTTCTCTTTGTATACGGTATGGAAGCCGCTTACCCATCGAGGTTCGATACCCTCAACCGTAGTCCTCCGTGAGGCGAGTTGTTTAAGATGATCGGGTCCGACTTGACCCATTAATTTGGTTGATGAGAAACGATCGCATCCATCCGCCATGGATGATTTATCGAAACGAATGATCGTAGCATTTAACAAGAAGGTCAAGCACCGAGTCTACCAAGTCGGTGATCTAGTAGTCAAGCGCATCATTCTTCCACACGGTGATCCTGTGGGAAAATGGACTCCCACCCATGAGGGACCATTTGTAGTCAAGATGATTTTCCGGCGGAGCTATGATACTTAGCACCATGGATGGTGAAGACTTCCCACACCGTGAACGCAGACATAGTCAAAAATACTACGCAGAAAGAGACCCGCTAGGTCGATCGCCTAGGCAAAAATAAGCATCCTCGGCGAACCAAAAGGTTCGGGCAAAAGTTAAGGATATATACAAAACATGTACACCCAAGTCGAAAACCCGAAAAGGCGGGGCAAAAAGGGTATCCCTAGAGGAAAACCCGAAAGGCGGTCTAGGCAAAAGTTAGGATTTAAGCGCACGACTATGTCTCTTCCGATCATCCGCTTCCACTATCAAGATTCAAGATTCAAATGGCGAAGATCGCCTACTCACTTTCTAACGAAGGAGATGAGATAGTTGAAATATATGAGTACTAGCATAGTTGGAACCTAACGAGATTTTTTCCGATAGCTTTTACCTTTCTTGTGTACAAACTACTTGGCCATACGCCACCTTTCGATAAATAGCCTTCTTTTCTTTACAATTTCTGTTGTTGTTTGCAATAAGTCCAACGTTTGCTTTGAATGATTATACACACTCGACAGTAAAAATCTCTCTGCAAACATACGAAAAGTGAACATACAAAAGTACTTACTACAGGCTCCGGGAATTGGGATGACGACGAAAGTCAACGAATAGTTCCCCACAGAGCATAAAGGTGTCACCCACAACACACCATCCCCATCGGGGTATATGTTAATCCACAAGCAGTGATTCCACTCAACCGAGCAATGTTACATCGGCCTCCAAGCAAGAGCACCTCATCCCCAAATAAGGTATTCATCCCGGCGTGTCTCAATCCCCTTCTCCCTGTATCCGACTCAAAACTTGGTCGATAGTGCATCTGAGGAAGCACACACCTTTATTCCCCAAAAGATTACAACGGACTCTAGACTCTTCAAGCCCTCTCTCAAGAACCATCAAATGCTCTCCAATGAGATCTACACTGGAATCCCAGAGAGCTCTTAAATCTCTCACAGATCTACATACAAGGTCCTCGCAGATCGCCTCCTGACTCTCCTCAAATAGGTCTATATACGAGATCTCCGACAACGAGCCTCTCAAATCTCTACCTTCCTCAACAACGCCTAGGCCCAAGACTTGGTCGATAGTGCATCGGAGGAATCCAGGATATCTTCCTTCCTTCAAAAGGTGGACTTCCACCCACCAATTCCCGTAAGTCGAAATCTTCAAATGTAATATCCATCTTCTTCAAGATGGATATGTTTTGAAATATCACAACATTCATCATTCATACATTTCTCATAAAGTCATAATTCATGCATATGTCATTCATATTCACTGTCATGCATCATACTTTGCATAAGACTAACAAATATTCTATCAAAGTTTCTCTTGTTTTCTCCAAAACAGTGACGCAAACAGTCCAGATTAAGCCCCGAGCCGACGGAAAACTATTCAAAGACCGCCATGGTGTCCGGATTGCCCCGCCGACGGAAAACTATCGAAGACCGCCTCCGACGATCGTCCAGATTAAGCCCGAACCGACGGAAAACTATCCGAAGACCACCTCGTTATCCTCCGATAATGTGCAATGGATCAACACCGATGCACAACAGGAAGCTATCCACGCCAACTACAATCTCTCCCAGTAGTAATCATAAGATTTATTCGATTATCAACAAGAACTACAGAGTCTGCTTGTTTCGATGGCATCTTAAGCCCATCTCCGACTACTTATCAACAAGGCTTCACTTTAATGCATATATGGTTAAAAATCAATACGCACCAATAACTTCATTTAAAGTGAACACGAAGTCTAACGTCCGACTCCTCGGATGGCATCTTAAGCCCATCTCCTCTCCATTCCAGAACATCTACAGAGTCTAACATACGACTCACCCTCCAAAGATCGACCTTTCTAGATGGCATCTTAAGCCCATCTCTCCTATTAACAACCCCGAGTCTAGCTGCACGACTGCTCCCCAAATAAGTCTCCAACTTCTCCAAATGGCATCCGAAGCCCATTCCCGCATCATCCACCAACGGCGAGTGCAAATTTTGTGTATTTTGTCCAATCATCTTCTACCTCGTGTCACGAAGACAAGCATGTCAATCTAACCCTTCCAAGACAAGAAGATTGAACAGGGCAGCTGTCATACCCCAAAATTTGCCCTCCATCTACTCAAAAGATTTCATACATCCATACTCAAGGATTCCTCAAGAGTCGATCGACAAACTCTCTCCTAGACAATCAACCCAAACTAGGGTTTGGTATCTCTCAAGTCAAGATGGATTTCCAACATCTCCAATGGCCTTCATGCCTCCTCATATGCTTCAAAGATTCTCCATGTCAAGTTTCAAGCCTCACAAGTCAAGTTTCCGCATAATGGTTCATGGTCGAAAATCGGGTATATTGGACAAAAGTCAACTGTGGTCAACATACAACAAAACTTCCGATTTTTGGTCAACATCCTCATTTTGAAGTTACATTCATCATTTGATCAAGGGTTGATCATGATTCATCAAGAAAACTCAAGATTTGCCCAAAAGTCAAACTTTCTAAATTAGGTTTCTAGATGAAAAGTCAATCAACTTTGATCATAACTTTCTCATACTTTCTCGTAAATTTTTCCACCACCTCTTGTTTTGAAGGAAATTCAATTTCTACAACTTCATGTCTCACAAGAATGTCCAAAAATGCTTCATTTGAGAGGTATAGCTCAAAACATTACAGGTCATTTTCAAAGTCAACAAAAAGTCAACTTTTTGTTTTGAAGATATTTTGAGCATGGTAACTCCAATTGAGATGAGACCAAAGACATTGGTTAGAGGACTCTTAGAGCTTTCCAAAAAGTCCAAGAACACTCAAAAATGTGGAAAATTGAGCAAGTTGCACCATTCACAAGTCGGGCAATTTTGAAAGAATGCACAAAGAGAGTTACTTCAAAAAATCAAATCTTTTGCAAATGGGCCTATTTTTTCTTCATCCTAACTTGTTCCTCATACAATTAGGAATATCCAAGCCCAATGCCACGAATTTTTGATTTATTTTTCTATTTAATTTGGAATTTATTCATTTAAATACAAATTAAATTCAAAAATAAAGTATAAAATCAAAATTAATTGAAAGATTGATTTTTATTCTTTCCTTGATGTCCAATTAACTCACAAATGCTAGCCAAATCAGAATTGAAGCAAAAAAGGCAAGATTGGATTGAAATTGATCAAATTTGAAAATTTGATTTTCATGAAAAAATCAAATTTGATTATCATTGATTATTGATCAAATCTTTCCAAATTCAATCTCAAATCCTTCCAGTATATATACACAATGCATATCAATCAAAAGAGGACGAAAAAATTGCTCTACAAACCCTATTCTAAAGCTCAAAAATCCGTGTGTTTGAAGCAACTGGTAACCCTAGTTTTGCTTCGATTCAGCTCATTCCAAGCCGTCCATTACATTCCTTGAGGTCTTTAGAGTCGATCCAGACTCTTACAACGTTGAAAACCATCCAGAATCAAGCAATCCCAGTTTCGGTTTGTTCTTATTTTTCAAAATTCGATTATCCATATTCATGCATTATTAATCCGATTTGTTGTTGTTTTTGTGTTTAGTGAGAAGCTTACAAACTTTCTGGGCACTTTGATTGGATTTCTATGGCCGGAATCGTGTATTACCATGATTAGGGTTTATGTGATCGTTTTAGGGTTTCCCTATACAGGGAAAAATTGGCCAACAAGACCTATACCATCAAACTCGGAATGACCTGAGGAATCGATCCATGGCTTTAGGTTTTATTTATATTATGTGTGCTGCATTTTTTATTTTGCCAGGACCTGTAGCGTCGAGCCAAAGCCGACGCTAACTTTCAAATATTTGAATTGGAGAAGACGATGGTTGGCGCGAGTTCGTGGCGAAGGAGACGACGACGCGTGTAAAACCCACTCAATCCGTTTCCAAACAGTTGACACACCTGGCTCAGTTGGTCAGCGCGTTGGATCTTAAGGTTTGAAAGCCAGGACGCGAGTTCGAACCAGGCTGAGACCAACTTTGGTTTTCTTTTTCCAAAACTCATGTTTTTCTTATTATTTTCATATTTTTCAACATTTTGCATTATTTTAATTTCTTTTCTATATTTTATTCTGCATTAAAAAATTATCAAAAACATTTTTTTCTTTTTACATTATTTTCATAAAAATCTTTATTTAATTTAATAAATTAAAAAATACCTTTTTGCATGCATATTTATTTTTATTTTGATTTTAGCATTTAAATCACTTTTAATTGCATTTTAATTATTAAATCTTTTCCAAAAAATCCCAAAAAATTATTATAGCTTATTTATCTTATTTCCAGCATGCATAAATTTTCTCATATTAAAATTGGCATTTTTTCTAACATTTTCTCTTATTTCGATTTTATCACATTTTCCGTTTTTCTCATTCTTTCACAGGTCGTTCCGATTCGGACGGTTTCTTTTACTGTTTTATTTTTCCAATAATGTAACTGCTCATGGGATGTAATAGTTAATTAGGCTTTTATTTTCCGCATTTTCTGATTATGTATCTGCCCCAAAGCCATGTAATAGCGTAGGTTTATTTTCCGCACCTTTACATTCCGCATTTTACTTTCCGCACCCTTATCAATTGCTAGTAATTAGGCGTGTATGGCAAGATAATAATTGGACATAGCTCACACTAACTTCAAGATAAAATATCTGAATTTGACACACTTCTTTCACACACGCACCCCTTAGGGTAATTCTCTCTCGATGCCTTTCGATTCAAAATGGTCATGTCCCTCGAACGTAGAGGTATCCTAGCACCGTTGCCTTCCAAACAAATCATCATAGTCCCTTCGATACAAAGATCATAAGACCCACGATGTCGCCTCCGAATACATGATCTTGACCCTCGATTGTCGCCTACGAAAAATGATGATAGTCCCTTCGAATGTGCTAGGATACTTCCTACAAGTTGCCTTCTATGACCATCCGATGTCCCTTCGAATGTCCCGCTCACATCCAACGAATGGAGCTACTTACTAACTAATGGTATGGCTAGCGCTATTCTAAAGGAGTGTAAAAGTACAACAAAACGACCAATTCTGAGTGGGTAAATAAGTCTTTTAGTTGCTTGCTCTATCGAATGCTTTTCACACTACACACTTTTTTTCAAAAGTTCAAATTCTTCTCAAAACACAAAAACATTTCCGAACACTTTGTATACACTCCTACATGAGTCATTACAAAGTCAAAGCGAAATGCCTTTTCCAAAACATTTTGTCAAACACACATAAAGCAATTTTAAAAGGTGATCTAGAGCAACTAAGAGCCCGTAGAATAAACTGCGGATGGAAAGGGGTGCTAATACCTTCCCTTTTCATAACCATTCTCCCGAACTCAGAATCTAACGAAGGTCTTTTTCTGTTACTTTTACCTTCCCTTAATTGGATAAAAATAAAAGTCGGTGGCGACTCTTGCTATCCGCACATTTGGATACAAAAATCCTACAAAGTCAGTTCACCGTATTACAGTGCTGCTGGGCTTTTTGCTTGACTTTTATAATTATTTTCTTCTTCTTTTACTCCTCCTTTTGCTATATTACCCCTTTGCTTCATTTCTTTGGCTTTTTAATCCTATTTTTCCTCAATTTTATTTCTTTGCTCGATTGATCTTTATTTAATGCAAATACCTGAAACAAAAGAAATACCAACGTAATACGGAAATAAAACAGAATAATTAAATAGAAATAGTAACATTATCAATGAAAATTAAGTCAAATATGTTATATAAATTCGGGTTATCAAACTCCCCTATACTTAAACCTTTGCTTGTCCTCACGCAAAAATTAAAAATGAAAAATCACTTAAGTATTTTTCAAACGCAGATATAAAACACAATTCAATTCGTATTTGGTTGCAGGTCAATTCTTTGTTGGATAACTCAAGTTTAGACTTCGACACCAAAATTACCGTAAAAACACTAGATAACCCCATTTTTGCAGACCAATTTAAGTCATGTATTATAGTTCGACCAAATACTTTCGTTTCGTTTCACCCGTTTTCATTCTGGTGCAATCACATTAAGCCCTTTACCTTACGCGCACATAGTCGAGTAACCGGTTAGTGACTTTGATCTTTATAATCCAACTAGGAGTTCTGGTACTTATATTAGGTACTCCTTTATCCAATTACAAATTGCGGGGGATCGGACCGTCGTCCGCCCTACCAAGTTCAGCACCAGAAACCACTGAACCAATTCATAATGGATGTTTGCATAAATATTTTATAGTTTCCGCAACTGTTGAATTAAATGATCTGGTAAGGACCATATAACTTAATAAGTGCATCTTCTGATAAAAATTTCTCTTAAAAACTCTTGATCAATCACTTATATTCATCGATTCTCCACGTAGGTTGTCGTTTAAGGCGGTGCCTGTGACACCCCGAAAATAATTCGGTAATTAAATAATTATGATTTTAATTATTAAATTAATTGAGAACATAATTCATTTAATATATTGAATTATTGAGATTAATTATGGAATTATTGGATGTATGTTGAGTAAAGTGGGGTGTGAGGAGTAAAAGACTCTACTCACATTAATTGATTTATTGAATTTATGTTAAAAGGAATAAAAGGAATTATATAAGAAAAAGAGGAAAAAGGAATCATTTTGGAGAAAACAAGATACGTGAAGTGAGAAGAGAAGGAAAGAAGGAAAAAGACCTAGGAGCGTCAGAAATTGAAGAACCCACAAGGTAAGGGGTGATTTCGATTGGTTATTGTTTATTATAGGTTTTGATTTTAATATTATGGATCATGGCATGTTAGGAAATCTATGTTTAGGAATTTCTAGGTTTCCATGGATGTGTACCTAATAGTGTCAGCTGGTGTCAGATTGAGTCTGATTGTGTCAGAATATGTATGGAATACGATTAAGGTGTCAGTTAATGAATAGAGATGATGGAAAGAGAATAATTGATGTAGTGAATGATGCAAAATGATGTATTTTGGTGTTTCCAATGATGGATTCGTATGGGTAAAATGGGTTTAATTGAAAGGAAAGGATGTCAAAAGTGCGTAAAATGACATTTTAACACGGGGAACCGGTTCTGTATGGGTAGGAACCGGTTGCCCTTGAAAATTTAGAAAACCCGAAAATGTACTCAGAACCGGTTCTGTATGGGTAGGAACCGGTTCCCATACATTTTCCGTAAGCGCTTTTTGAATCATAGAACCGGTTCCTGATAGGTAGGAACCGGTTCGCTTTATTTTAAAAAAATTCTAAAACTTCAAAATTCATAACTTTCAAACCGTAAGTCCGCTTTGAGCGCTGCTTTGGACGTTATTTCATAAATTTAATGCTCGATTTGATTGTAACATCGGGGAACGCTTAGTTAAGAGAATCATTATTGTTTAAATATTTTGATTTGAATTCCTTGAGAACCTCGGATGTTTTATTAAATTTTGATTTTGGTATTTCCACTGTAAGACATGGTCTTATAATGATTGAATTTTGGATGATGATCCTCAGTAGCATGACCACTGCTTGAATGAAGTTTTGATTTAATTATTAATTGTGACATCCCTTGTTATACCGTGTTAACTCGATTTAAAGTCGATATAGATATTAATTTAATCGATATATTCGGGTATTTAGATGGGGTGTTACAATAGTGGTATCGAGCATAGTCGGTCTTGTCTCGTGTCGTTATCCCTTTAGTATGCGACTAGTGTGGAGTGACACCGATACTTGTGCTGATGTAGATTGTTTTGTTATGTTACAAGAACAATGGCCTAAGAGGTAAAGGAATGATGATGCCATTGCCGAGGCTTTGGAATGTTGGTGGAGTGCTCTGAGGGACCAAAGAGAGTCGCGACAGCCGATGCATAATTGGGGAATTTTCGAGGAATAATCCTCCATTGTTCAAGGGCACGATGATCCCGAAGGTGCTCAAGTGGTTGAAGGAGATCGAGAGGATCTTCGTGAGTGATTGATCGCGGAGAGGGTCAAGGTGAGATATGGAACTCACATGTTGGCTGAGGAAGCTGATGACTGGTGGGTTGCTACCAATCGAATCGAAGAAGATGGTGTTGCATTGAATTGGGCTGTGTTAGGAGAGCTTTTCCGAGGAGGTACTTTCCGAGGACGCCGAGGTAAGAAGGAGATTGAGTTTTGGAACTCAGGGTAACAAGATCGTGAGTATGCTTCAAGTTTTCGAGTTAGCAAAGTATTATGCTCATTACCCTAACGATGCGATGGAGAATTTTCCAAATGTATCAAGTTTGAGAACGGTCTTCGTGATGAGATTAAGTGGTATCGGATCGCGATCCAAGATTTTCCGATCCGTTGATTGTAGTAGGATTCTTGAGGAGGATCTTGCTAACACTAAGTCGAATGCTCGAGGGTATGTTGATAGGAAAGGTAAGCAAGCAGATGGATCGCGTAAGCCTTATGATAGGAGTAATCAGAGATCCGGAGGTTGGAAGAAGTCCGTGGAGGAGATTCTAGTTCTTCCGCTAGGTGCTATAAGTGTGGTGAGACAGGACATCGTATGGTGGACTGTAAGAGCAATGATAAGAAGTGTTTCAAGTGTGGAAAGTTCGGCCATGTGGCCAATGATTGCAGAGTGAAAGTGGTGACTTGCTACAATTGTGGTGAAGAGGGTCATACCTCGCACAAAACCCAAGAAATAGCAAGTCGGTGGTAAAGTGTTTGCATTGTCCGGATCGAGACTAAACCGATGATCGGCCGATTAAAGGTACATGTTTTATTAATGGCATACCTTTGATTGCGATTATTGATACGGAGCTACGATTCTTTTATTGCGTTAGATTGTGCTAAGAGATTGAATTTGGAAATTTCTAATATGGATGGAAGTATGGTTATTGATACTCCCGCTTCGGTTCAAGACTACTTCGTATGTTTGTAGGAATTGTCCTGTTGTGATTTTTGATAGGGTTTCGTATGGATTTAGTGTGCCTACCGCTAGAACAACTTGATATCATCCTTGGAATGAACTGGTTGGAATTCAACCAGGTTCATATCAACTGTTTTGAGAAGACGGTCATCTTTCCTGAAAAGGTTAAGATCGAAAATGAGATTATGTTAGTTAAGTAGATGAACCTAGCTGTGAAGGATGGTGCTGTGGTGTTTATGTTGTATTCCATGATAGAAGCGGAGGGTAAGACAAAGGGCGATGGATTGCCAGTGGTGAATGAATTTCCAGAGGTGTTTCCGGAAGACGTTAGTGAATTGCCACCTGTGAGAGAGGTAGAATTTACTATAGATTTGATTCCTGGAACTAGTCCGGTGTCGATGGCGCCTTATCGCATGTCGGATCGAACTAGCGGAATCAAGAAGCAGCTTAGAGGAATTGCTTGAGAAGAAGTTTATTCGTCCGAGTGTTTCGCCGTGGGTGCTCGTGTTATTGGTTAAGAAGAAGGAAGGTTCAATGAGGTTATGTGTTGACTACCGACTTGAACAAAGTTACAATCAAGAATCGGTATCCTTTGCCGAGGATTGATGATTTGATGGATCAGCTCGTTGGAGCGTGTGTGTTTAGTAAGATTGATCTGAGATCTGGATATCATCAGATTCGTGTGAGGTCGGAGGATATTCAGAAAACTGCATTCAGAACGAGGTATGGACATTATGAATATTCTGTTATGCCGTTTGGAGTTACTAATGCACCTGGTGTTTTCATGGAGTATATGAACAGGATATTTCATCCGTATCTTGACAAGTTTGTAGTAGTGTTCATTGATGATATTCTGATTTATTCGAAAAGCGATGAGGAGCATGTAGAACATCTCAGAGTTGTGTTGGAATTGCTGAAGGAAAAGAAACTTTATGCGAAGTTGTCCAAGTTTGAATTCTGGTTAGAGGAGGTGAGTTTTCTTGGTCATGTAATTTCCAAGAATGGAATTGCGTGGATCCTACGAAGTAGAAGCGGTGTCTCAAAGGAAGCGCCAAGGATGCTTCGAGATCCGTAGTTTTCGGGTCTTGCGTGTTACTACCGAAGTTTATTGAAGGATTTTCCAAATCGCGTTGTTGCTGACTAAGTTGACCAGAAGGGTCGATATTTGTTTGGGATGTTGAATGAGAAAGGATTTCAAGAGTCAAGAGGAGGTTGACAAGTGCTCCGATCTTGATTTTTCCGATCCGACTAAGTCTTCGTGGTGTATCGTGACGCATCATTAATGGGATTAGGTGGTGTGTTGATGCAAGATAAGGTGTTGTGGCTTATGCTTCATGACAGCTTGAAAGTGCATGAAAGGAATTACCCGACTCATGATTTAGAGTTTGTTGTGTTTGTTTTGAAGTTGTGGAGACATTATTTATATGGTTCTCGTTTGAGGTATTCAAAGGATCATAAGAGTCCGAGGTATCTCTTTGATCAAAAAGAGTTGAACATGAGGCAGAGAAGATGGTTGGAATTCTTAAAAGATTATGATTTCGGTTTGAATTATCATCCTGGTAAAGCAAACGTGGTTGCAGATGCTTTGAGTAGAAAGTCTTTGCACATGTCGATGTTGATGGTTCGTGAGTTAGATTTGGTTGAGCAGTTCAGAGATCTAAGTTTGGTTTGTGAAACTACTCCGAATAGTGTGAAATTGGGTATGTTGAAGCTGACTAGTGGTATTCTGGAAGAGATTAGAAATGGACAGAAATCTGATGTTGGTTTAGTTGATAAGTTGACGTTGATCAACCAAGGTCAAGGAGGCGAGTTCCGAATTGACGAGAACGGTGTTATGAGATTTGGTGATCGGGTGTGTGTCCCGGATGTTGCCGAGATCAGGAAGAGTATTTTGGAAGAAGGACATCGTAGTGGATTGAGTATTCATCCTGGTGCTACTAAAATGTACCATGATTTGAAGAAGTTGTTTTGGTGGCCTGGAATGAAAAAGGAAATTGCTGAGTTTGTGTATGCTTGTTTAGTTTGCCAGAAGTCGAAGATAGAGCATCAGAAACCATCAGGGTTGATGGAGCCATTATTTGTTCCATAATGGAAGTGGGATGGAATCTCTATGGATTTTGTGTCTGGTTTGCCAAGAACAGCTAAGAATTGTGATTCCATCTGGGTTATTGTGGATAGGTTGACAAAATCTGCTCACTTCATTCCGATAAGAATGGATTATCCGATGGGGAGATTAGCAGAATTGTATGTCGAAAAGATTGTAAGTTTGCATGGTATTCCGTCTAGCATTGTGTCGGATCGAGATCCGAGGTTTACATCTAAGTTTTGGACAGGGTTGCAAGAAGCTTTGGGTACCAAGTTGCGTTTGAGTTCCGCTTATCATCCGCAGACAGATGGTCAGACGGAAAGAACGATTCAGTCGTTGGAAGATTTGCTGAGGGCTTGTGTGTTAGAGAAGGGTGGAGCTTGGGATAGCTATCTGCCATTGGTTGAGTTTACCTACAACAATAGCTTTCACTTGAGTATTGGTATGGCTCCGTTTGAGGCATTGTATGGTAGGAGGTGTCGGACACCATTGTGTTGGTATGAAACCGAGAGAGCCGTGATTGGACCGAAATTGTTCAACAAACTTCGGAAAAGATTAAGATGGTTCAGGAGAAGATGAGGACTTCTCAGAGTCGTCAGAAAAGTTATCATGATAAGAGGAGGAAAGACCTCGAGTTTAGTGAAGGAGAGCATGTGTTTATGCGAGTTACTCCGATGACTGGTATTGGTCGAGCTTTGAAGTCAAAGAAGTTGACTCCACGATTTATTGGTCCTTTTCAGATTACCAAAAGAGTTGGGAAGGTTGCATATCGATTGCCTTTGCCATTACTTGAATCTACACGATGTTTTTCATGTGTCTCATTGAGGAAGTACATTGCGATCCGTCTCATGAGATTCGGGTAGATGACATACGTGCGAGAGAATTTAACTGGGAAGCGTACCGCGAGGATCGAGGATCGAAGTTGAAACAATTGCGAGGCAAAGAGATTGCATTGGTAAGAGTGGCTTGGGGAGGACCAGCTGATGGAAATGTCACTTGGGAGCTGGAGAGTCAGATGAAGGACTCGTATCCCGAACTGTTCGTCTGAGGTATGTTTTCGAGAACGAAAACTCTTTTAAGTCGGGGAGTTGTGACACCTTAAAATAATCGGTAATTAAATAATTATGATTTTAATTATTAAATTAATTGAGAACATAATTCATTTAATATATTGAATTATTGAGATTAATTATGGAATTATTGGATGTATGTTGAGTAAAGTGGGGTGTGAGGAGTAAAAGACTCTACTCACATTAATTGATTTATTGAATTTATGTTAAAAGGAATATAAGGAATTAAATAAGAAAAAGAGGAAAAATGAATCAGTTTGGAGAAAACAAGATACGTGAAGTGAGAAGAGAAGGAAAGAAGGAAAAGACCTAGGAGCGTCGAATCGAAGAACCCACAAGGTGGGTGATTTCGATTGGTTATTGTTTATTATAGGTTTTGATTTTAATATTATGGATCATGGCATGTTAGGAAATCTATGTTTAAGAATTTCTAGGTTTCCATGGATGTGTACCTAATAGTGTCAGTTGGTGTCAGATTGAGTCTGATTGTGTCAGAATATGTATGGAATACGATTAAGGTGTCAGTTAATGAATAGAGATGATGGAAAGAGAATAATTGATGTAGTGAATGATGCAAAATGATGTATTTTGGTGTTTCCAATGATGGGATTCGTATGGGTAAAAATGGGTTTAATTGAAAAGGAAAGGATGCTGTCAAAAGTGCAGAAAATGACATTTTAACACGTGGGAACCGGTTCCTGTATGGGTAGGAACCGGGTTGCCCTTTGAAAAATTTGTAAAAACCTGAAAAATGTACTCAGGAACCGGTTCCTGTATGGGTAGGAACCGGGTTCCCATACATTTTTCCAGAAGCGCCTTTTTGAACTTCTGCAGGAACCGGTTCCTGTATAGGTAGGAACCGGGTTCTGCCTTATTTTTAAAAAAAATTCTAAAACTTCAAAAATTCATAACTTTCAAACCGTAAGTCCGTTTTGAGCGCCGTTTTGGACGTTATTTCATAAATTTAATGCTCTGATTTGATTGTAACACTGGGGAACGCTTAGTTAAGAGAATCATTATTGTTTAAATATTTTGGATTTGAATTCCTTGAGAACCTGGATGTTTTATTAAATTTTGATTTTGGTATTTCCGCTGTGTAAGACATGGTCTTATAATGATTGAATTTTTGGATGATGATCCTCAGTGTAGCATGACTACTGTTTGAATGAAGTTTTGATTTAATTATTAATTGTGACATCCCTTGTTATACCGTGTTAACTCTGATTTAAAGCTGATATAGATATTAATTTAATCGATATATTCGGGGTATTTAGATGGGGTGTTACAGTGCCGACTGCTTTTATAAACTACTCGGGATTACTTTAAAACTACGTTTTAAGGTGTTGGTATAATAAGTACTTAAATCGATCTAACGCGTTGGGGTTTTGAAATGTTATAACGATAATAATTTTGTTTTAGTCGCGCTCGAGTTCTTATTTATAAAAATAAGCAACCTTAATACTAGTTGAGTATGTTAATATATGTGTTTTAAGTTTTTCGTTATGGCTCAAGAAAATGGAGGAATTCGAATAAGCACGAGAATTTTACATAAAAGACTAAAATTACATAAACATGTATTTTATTGAATGGAAATTTTGCAATACATAGAAAAAAAGGAAACTAAAAGGGAAAAACTAGACTAAATAGAGCAAAGAAAATAAAAATGAACTAAGAAATGTTTTGACTCCCCTAAACTTAAAATGAGCATTGTCCTCAATGCGATAGAACCAGGAGAAATCAGAAAGGAGGAGGGTGACTACTCGTCGCTTGGAAAATTTTGTCCTCTCGCTCCTCTACCTATAGTACGAGGTCGTCGACGCCTGTCTAAATCAGAATCGTTAAGATGAAGAGCATCCGCGATGCGAGCAGTCAAAGCTTCGAAGTTACGATCGTTGCGGAAAGCATACTCGCGATATTCGCGCTGTAACTCTCGTTGGTCGTGCTGCATTTCTCGAACAAGACGTAAAGTCTCAGCTTGGCATTGTTCCATAGCTAGGAACCGTTGATCTTGCTGATTCATGTGGGCTTGCATGGCCTCGAAATTAGCAGTCGGATTTTCTTGGGGTGGTGTGATACGGTGAACTGACTTTGTAGGATTTTTGTATCCAAATGTGCGGATAGCAAGAGTCGCCACCGACTTTTATTTTTATCCAATTAAGGGAAGGTAAAAGTAACAGAAAAAGACCTTCGTTAGATTCTGAGTTCGGGAGAATGGTTATGAAAAGGGAAGGTATTAGCACCCCTTTCCATCCGCAGTTTATTCTACGGGCTCTTAGTTGCTCTAGATCACCTTTTAAAATTGCTTTATGTGTGTTTGACAAAATGTTTTGGAAAAGGCATTTCGCTTTGACTTTGTAATGACTCATGTAGGAGTGTATACAAAGTGTTCGGAAATGTTTTTGTGTTTTGAGAAGAATTTGAACTTTTGAAAAAAAGTGTGTAGTGTGAAAAGCATTCGATAGAGCAAGCAACTAAAAGACTTATTTACCCACTCAGAATTGGTCGTTTTGTTGTACTTTTACACTCCTTTAGAATAGTGCTAGCCATACCATTAGTTAGTAAGTAGCTCCATTCGTTGGATGTGAGCGGGACATTCGAAGGGACATCGGATGGTCATAGAAGGCAACTTGTAGGAAGTATCCTAGCACATTCGAAGGGACTATCATCATTTTTCGTAGGCGACAATCGAGGGTCAAGATCATGTATTCGGAGGCGACATCGTGGGTCTTATGATCTTTGTATCGAAGGGACTATGATGATTTGTTTGAAGGCAACGGTGCTAGAATACCTCTACGCTCGAGGGACATGACCATTTTGAAATCGAAGGCATCGAGAGAGAATTACCCTAAGCGTGTGTGAGAGAAGTGTGTCAAATTCAGATATTTTATCTTGAAATTAGTGTGAGCTATGTCCAATTATTATCTTGCCATACACGCCTAATTACTAGCAATTGATAAGGTGCGGAAAGTAAAATGCGAATGTAAAGGTGCGGAAAGGTAAATGTCCCACGCTATTACATGGCTTTGGGGCGATACATAATTTAAACTTCGGAAAATAAAACCCTAGATTAAACTATTACAACCCATGAGCAGTTACATTATTGGAAAAATAAAACGATAAAAGAAAACGTCCGAATCGGAGCAACCCGTGAAAGAATGGGAAATCGAAAATACGAGATGAATTGAATAAGAGGAAAATGTTAGAAAAATGCAAATTTTAATATGAGAAAATTAATATATGCTGGAAATAAGATAAATATATTAAAATAATTTTTTGGGATTTTTTTGGAAAAGATTTAATAATTAAAATGCAATTTATAATGATTTAAATGCAAAAATAAAAATAAAATAAATATGCATGCAAAAATTATATTTTTTAATTTATTAAATTAAATAAACATTTTTATGAAAATAATGTAAAAAGAAAAAATGTTTTTGGTAATTTTTTAATGCAGAATAAAAATTATGAAAACAATTAAAATAGAATGAAAATGTTAAAAATAATGAAAATATGAAAATAATTGAGTTTGTGAAAAAAGAAACAAACATTGGTCTTGCCAGGATTCGAACTGGAGACCTTGTGTTCAAACTTTGAATCCCCTTTGCCTTTACCATCTGAGCTAGCACGCATCACTGTTTGGAAACTGGAGTTAGTGGATTATACGCGTCACCTTCCCATTGGTTCCTCCTTTGCGCCAGACTTCATCTTTTTCAATTTGAATTTTTGAACACATAGCGTCGGCCTCAGTGCGACGCTATAGCCTTTACCCACGGATTATTTTCGTAGCTACATCCCTGCGAAATCAAAAGTCCAGAAATACATAATATAAATTTGTTATGAGGACCCAGATCGATTGCTTTCGACCTCCGAATACGAATATGGCTTTTGGCAATTTTTCCGAATCGTCCGATCCCAATTCAGAGCTCAGAAAACCTAACCATGGCAGATCACGATTCTGGTACTTAAAATCAAATCGGCTTATACAGAAACATTCTAAACATCAACACGAACAAGAATATGCAATCAAAATGTATTTACAATGCATGAATCATAGAAATCGAGTTTTGATAAAAGTGATGCAAACCGTGATTGTTCTTTCGCGATTCTTGATGGATTTGTGATCTGTAAGGGTCTCGGATGAATCAATGGACCTCCGTGAAGCGATGGTGCTTAGAATTGGTTGAATCGAAACAAAAACAAGAATGCAAGTGTCATGTAACCACGGTTTTTTTGAGTTTGGATTAGTGTTTGTAGAGCAATTTTTTCGTTTTTTCTTGATAGGTATGCATTGTACATTTATACTGGATGGATTTGGGATTGAATTTGGAAAGAATCAATCAATATTCAATGGAAATCAAATTTGATATTTCCATGAAAATCAAATCTTCAAAGCTTGATCAATTTCAATCCAATCTTGCCTTTCTTGCTCCAATTTCGGGCATTTGTGAGTTAATTGGACCTTAAGGAAAGAATAAAATCAATCTTTGCCATTAATTTCAATTTTATAATTTATTTTAAGATTTAATTTGCATTTAAATGAATAAATTACAAATTAAATAGAAAAATAAATCAAAAATTCGTGGCTTTGGGCTTGGACACTCCTAATTGCTTGAGGAACAAGTTAGGATGAAGAAAAGTAGGCCCATTTGCAAAAGATTTGATTTTTGAAGTATCTCTTTGTGCATTCTTCCAAAATTGCCCAACTTGTAGATGGTGTAACTTGCTCAATTTTCCACATTTTGAGTGTTCTTGGACTTTTGGAAAGCTCTAAGAGTCCTCTAACCAATGTCTTTGGTCTCATCTCAATTGGAGTTACCATGCTCAAAATATCTTCAAAACAAAAAGTTGACTTTTGTTGACTTTGAAATGACCAGTAATGTTTTGAGCTATACCTCCCAAATGAAGCATTTTTGGACATTCTTGTGAGACATGAAGTTGTAGAGAATTGAATTTCCTTCAAAACAAGAGGTGGTGGAAAATTTCGAGAAAGTATGAGAAAGTTATGATCACCAAAGTTCGATTGACTTTTCATCTAGAAACCCTAATTTAGAAAGTTTGACTTTTGGGCAAATCTTGAGTTTTCTTGATGAATCATGATCAACCCTTGATCAAATGATGAATGTAACTTCAAAATGAGGATGTTGACCAAAAATCGAAGTTTTGATATGTTGACCACGTTGACTTTTGTCCAATACACGATTTTCAACCATCCGAACCATTGTCTGAGGAAACTTGACTTGTGAGGCTTGAAACTTGACATGGAGAATCTTTGAAGCATATGAGGAGGCATGAAGGCCATTGGAGATGTTGGAAATCCATCTTGACTTGAGAGATACCAAACCCTAGTTTGGGTTGATTGTCTAGGAGAGAGTTTGTCTGATCAACTCTTGAGGAATCCTTGAGTATGGATGTATGAAATCTCTTGAGTAGATGGAGGGCAAATTTTGGGGTATGACAGGTGGCTGCTCAACAGGTGCATCAAGAGCGACGTGCCAATTGTTGCGGATTCAGACGTCGATCTGGTTAGGACAAGGCAGCACTACACCGGGCATCAGACGACGGTTGATCATTAAAGTGTACCGGCCATCTTGTCTCGGGGAGATGATATGAGAATCATGACAGTAGATAACATCTAGAAGATTTGCCGGCATCATAAATTTTCCCAAGGACAAAAGCTCGCTGGATAAGCCTAAAGCAAATGCTAAATAAGTTATGATTCCACCGAAGACAAAAGGGTTGGTACCTGCCGCATTAACGCATGTGTGAAAGTGGCTAAGCATGAAAAGAGCGGCGTTGACAGCTTGACCGTTGAGGGCACAGAAAATAAGGAACATCTCATTTTGGTTGACCTTGTGGTTGTTGGTCCTACCAAAAATGGTGTTCGCGAGAATTCGGGTGAAAGTACCTCAGAGCGGGATTATGAATATGCGAAGCGTAGAGATCTTGCCAACTTTCTGTGGGTTGACCGGTTAGATCGTGCCAAAGAGAGAAGCCGACTTGATCCCAATAAATGTCGCTGTCAGCGTCGAACGGTTTATAGTGAACATTCTGACCTCTAGTGAACTGTAAAAGTTCAGCGATTCATTCTTGATCAATAGAATACTCTTGGTTAAACATGCGGAAATTAGTAGTGTTGGTGGTGTATGGATCGTCAGGAGGTGTGATGTAGGAGAAAAAAGTGAGGAATTCAAGCACGAGAGGTTCGAAGGTGGGATATGGGTTTGAACATAGACCAAGCAGACTCGTATTTGTAAGCATAAACGTTATGCTCTCCGTCATACCCAAGGTATCTAAACAATCGGTGTCCACATATTTGGTGGGGACAACCGAACAGGAATAGAATTTCATGTATTTTGCTTGTTGTTGGCCATCATCGCTATCTCAGAAAATAATCGTGGATAGGTCGGGTGGTGGTCGGTCTGGCCTCACTTGACGTTGAGTGTTTCGTGGAGCCATGATAGGAGAAGGAAATGAAGGTTAAGATGGGAGAAAATGAAATGGATGAGAGAAAGTATAAGAGTAGTAGATAGAAGGGATGTGGAGTGAGAAGAAGTGAGGATGGGTATTTATAGTGGTATAATATTTAAGAGGAATAAATTATAATAATATGATGTTGGGAAATAAAGAGAAAAATTTGAATGTATTTTATGGTGGGAAATGAAAAGAATATTTTGATTAATGGTATAATAAAGAAATGGTTGAATATGAGTTATTTTGGGAGATGAAAAGAAGAAACGGACGAAACATTAAATCAGTCAAGGAGACCAGAAAAGACAACACGCATGAGATGGGAGAAACACGAGCTGAGGCGGGGGCCACTGAAGGTGAGACGTCTGTCTCATCAAGTTGAAAAACAAGAGAGAGACAGAGGGCGGTCGTCTCAACATGTGAGAATGGAAGGAGGCGTGCGTCTCGGGAAGAGTATAGAATGCATGCCGAAGAAAAGCAGGAGGTGTCCGTCTCCATCATGGTGTGGGGAGTTGAGGCGGCCGTCTCCCTAGGCAGCATGCATGGCACGAATATTGAACAGGCAGGGAACCTTAGCATGCGTAGTGGACAGTTAATGCAGAGAATCTTAGTCCATCTCAAGAAAACATGTGACTTGAGGTACGAGACAGGGAAAAGTATTGTAGATCACATGCATACATACTACATACATGTGTGTATATATATATATATATATATATATATATATATATATATATATATATATATATATATATATATATTATAGATAATTTCAAACAATAGGATATAAATTTATATATAATACTAGTATATATAATGCCTGATAATTAATATAATAAATATTGGGAAATATTGATTCGGTATATTGATAGGAGACGGAGAAATACGATAATTAAAATAGTACTCAATTATAATTATAAATATTTAATGCGAATTATTTAATTGAGTACAATTATCGGTATTACGGGGAAATAGTTCAAACGCATCAGAAGAAAGGGTGCAACCGATAATCGAGTAAAATTTAAAAATTAACATAAAATAGAAAAATGAAAATACCAAAAAGAAAGAAATTAAAAAACTAGAATGACTATTCGTTGATTTTCCATGGCCACTTATCAAGCCATCTCACATATCCCTCACCTTTTCTTTTCTTACGTTTGTAGGGTGGTTCATTCTTTCGAAATTTTGGTAGTGGTTCTGGATCTATCCTAAGTATAAGTTTTTCAAATTTGGGCTTAGTGATTTCATCCATCGCCTCATAAGTTAACCTTACTCGCTTAACAGTAATTATATCCTTAATTTTATGGTCTTCTAATTTTCGTTTTTTAGGCAAGACTTCAAATGGTGGTGAATTAGTGTGGATATTTTTCAATACCGCAACATGCGTTTAAATTGGGAGTCTACCGAAGTTTCCATAAAATTTTTCGAGAAAGGGATCAGTGGGGTGTAGTGATTTGGGATTGCAATGTGCGCTTCCTCCTCTACCTCTTTTATAACCTCCTTTTCGAATGGTGTTGGTGGATTCTTCTCAATCTCCACTATTTTCTCGTCAGAACTTTCCTCAGCCACAATATCACTCTCCTCAAACTCATCATCACTCTCTAGATTTTCAAATATTCTTTCGATAATGGTTGTTTCAACATCTAAATTCTCTTTGGGGAATGGTCCTAGAAGGTTTTGTTCAAGTTGGGAAATTTGAGTCTCTAAGGCCATGTTGTGAGTCGTGAGGGACTCAACCACAATGGTTAGTTGGCTAAGGGTTTCATTATTTTGAAGACTTTGTTTTCTTACCTCTTCATTTTGGATGGTTTGTGTCTCTACAAAGTGTTCAATCATAGGCTCTAACATAGAGTTAGTTATCATCTCATCTGAATCCTCTATTGATGTTTCGAAGTTGAAATCTTGCGATTCTTCAGAGTCTTGAAAGTAAGTTAAAATCTCTTTTTGTGTTTCCCCGAAGCGTT
Organism: Vicia sativa; assembly: GCA_021764765.1. NCBI lineage: Eukaryota > Viridiplantae > Streptophyta > Magnoliopsida > Fabales > Fabaceae > Vicia > Vicia sativa. The sequence continues at coordinate 131,517,076 of CM038792.1, read as the reverse complement.
CTATCATCCTAGATGTTTCATTAAAATTTTCCATCAATATTTCGATATCAGATTTATATGGTTCTGGTGATTCTTCAAAATATCGGGTTTGGCAATTATAGAGAGAATTGGGTTGAGGAAAAGTTTGGTTGAAATTATAAGTTTCTTGTGGTTCCTCAAAATGTGGGGATTGGTAGTTTTGGAGGTAATTTGGGTATGAGTAGGTTTGTGAAGCATTAAAGTTTTCCATCAGTATTTCAAGGTCAGATTTATGGGGTTCTTGTGATTCCTCAAAATACTGATAATGGGCGTAGGAAAAATTTGGGTTATACATAGTAAATAAAGTAAAAGTGCCTTAGTCTATACGGTGTAACACCAGAGTTACATAATCGACTTAAATAGTCCCCGGCAACGGCGCCAAAAACTTGATCGCGACTTTATCGTCTATTAATCGGGAGACTGCAAGTGCACAGTCCTATCGCGTAGTTTTAAAAAGATATCGAACTCATTGAGACTATAAATCGATCTATTGTTATCCTAAGTTACGGTATACAGCTAAGGCAAATAATTCTTTTAGATAATGGTTAAGGAAAAATATAAATAAAACGGATATCGGTACGTAACGTAGTGAACCTAAGCGGATTAAATCGAACCTAAGCGTATAAAGATTGTTAACTTAATTGTTCTGTAGAGATTATCAGTTTAAAAACTTTCAACTCACACTTTCGTGGTCTTATCTCGGATTATACTCCTAAAGCCCTATGCCTGCTCTCGCTAGCCCATAAGTGTTTAGAAAATATTCTTTGAAAACTTAATAAAATCTAATTCGTTTTAAAGAGCTCTCGCTGTATTTAAATCGAATGCCTAACTTTAGCTATCCGGTTAAAACCTCACACTTTCGTGGTCTCGATCCTAACCTATTCTACTTATCTTACTTTCGTAACGAAAAGATTAATTTTAATTACAAAAAGTCATACCCAGAATTTAAGTTAATTAAGATTTTAGCTTAAGAACAATTTAATTCCTACTCTTACTACTATTACTTACCGATACCTACACGGTTTAGCCGGACATATTTATTAATTCGGACATGCATAAATAATAAGGTTCAATATATTTAAACATTTTCATAATCATATAAATAAATACCAAGCAACAATACTTTAAATAAAATAAAATAATTATATTAAAAACCTGAAAATAAGAATACTCGAATAATCTTGTTCTTCGAAATAAATGAATATTCCACCACAAGTCGGCTGGATCTGCTCGGAGACTTCTCGAATCAAAAAGAAAATGCGACAAGAAGAAAAAGCACTAGATCTAACGTAAGGTTAGATCAGTGAAAAATACACAACAATTTCCGGTGAAGAAATTGTTGTGAGAAAATTATAAAAACTTAAGACTAAAATAAAATCTAAGAAAAGAAAGTGAAAAATAAAAATAAAATAGAAATGCAGAACTGAAAAGAAAATACGAAAAATAGAAAAAACTCAATAACAGTTGTTCGGTAAGAATTTTGCCGACCCTTGCTCTGTGCCTTGGATGTTGTATTTATAGCCTCTTGATGTAACTTCCCGTTTCTCAATCTTGTACGAAAAGCCAATGGAGGTCGTGTATAAAACTGCCAGAACGTGGGACGGACGTCTCATCTGAAGAAGGAAGTGTGAGACGTGGATCTCACTTCATGAAAGTATATTGAAAATATATTGAGACGTGGGTCCCTGAATGGGAGGATTTGGAGACGTGGGTCCCTGTAAGGGAGGCGGGCGCCTCCATGATACGAGGGAGAGTGAGACACACGTCTCACGTGGGGGGCTGCAAGAAGACGGTCGTCTCAGGACTGTGACGGTCGTCACACCTTGTGGGCTTTTGCTTCCTGGGCCTTCACGCGTGCTGCTGGGCTTTTTGCTTGATTTTTATAATTATTTTCTTCTTCTTTTACTCCTCTTTTTGCTATATTACCCCTTTGCTTCATTTCTTTGGCTTTTTAATCCGATTTTTCCTCAATTTTATTTCTTTGCTCGATTGATCTTTATTTAATGCAAATACCTGAAACAAAAGAAATACCAACGTAATACGGAAATAAAACAGAATAATTAAATAGAAATAGTAATATTATCAATGAAAATTAAGTCAAATATGTTATATAAATTCGTGTTATCATAGATTCAAACTAATTTATCGTAATTATGTATATAAGTTCACCTTTGTATATATAAACATACTTAATAGGAGACAAAAAACTCCCCTCTAAAAAAAATTATGCGCAACAAAACATTTATAATAATAAATTTCATTGAAGTCAAACATGATATTCACATGCCATTTGAATTAAAATTCAATTGCATAATTTAAAATTAAAAACTTTAATAATTTTGACTATTTTAGTGATTCACATATTCCGCATTGATAAATAATTTCAAAATACAATATATATATATATATATATATATATATATATATATATATATATATATATATATATATATATATATATATATATATATAATTAATTAGCGAAATTTAAAGTATAAACATAAAATTACACTTGTTTTTCTATAAAAACATTATACATATAAATAGAATCGTCTTTGGAAGTGCTCAAGATGTGCTATAGTACATGATCTCTAAGTTTTTTTTGATAAAATTATAAATAAATAAGACCTCATGATAGATTTTCCATAATAAAATCATAAGGAATATGTATTTATAAAACCTAATACTTTTTAAAGAATATCTTATATGCATAATATGTATAGGGTTGATCTCTAATATTCAAATTCGTGCAACTAGTCGATGGATGAACCTTATGTTTCTTAGTTCCTTTTTATTTCATATATCTTTTTTTGGTTATTTCTTTTTTTCTTTAGTTTGGTTGAGTCAGATCTACTCTAGATATGCTCTTATTCACATTTATATTTATATTTAATTATTAAAAGTTGATTAATTATTAGTATGATTTTAATCAAATTTATATTTTAGATATGTTATTAATATGATTTTAACCACATTCATATTTTAGATATTCATATTTAAAATGAAAATTAAATTTATCTATTTCTTGAAAATTAAAATAAATATTAAATTATTTTTATTGAAAAAAGTAATTTTTTTTAAAAAAATAACTTTTAAAAGTTTTCCAAAAAAACAGATTTTTCTATTTCTAAAAATATTATTTAACAAAAAACAAAAATAGGTTTTTTTTTTATTTTGAAAAAAAAAAAGAATTCTTTTTCTTAAATTAAGATATAAAATTCAAAAGTAAATAAAGTTAAATTTAAATTCTAATTCGAACTAACAATTTACAAATACTAATAGATATCCACAATAAAATTCAAGTTAATCTATTTTTTGAAAATTAAAATAAATCGAAAAATGTTTTTTAATTAAAAACATATTTTTTTAAAAGCTAGATAAATTTTATTTATTTATTTTTGAAAATAAATAAAATATATTTTTTTCCTAAAAATAAGATATCAAATTCAAAAGTCTATAAAGTTAAATTCAAATTCTAATTGGAACTAACAATTTTAAAATACTAATAGATATAAAATACATAATTTTTATTTGGAAAAATAATCATTTTAGTCCCTTAACTATACCTTTCGAGTCACATTAGTTTTTTAACATTTTTCCGTGTCATTTTGGTCAATTAATTTTCAAAATATTTCATTTTAATGCATTTTGTCTAATTAACGATGAAAAAACTTTAAAATGGTCGTTAAATCCGACGCTAATTAGACAAAAATGACTAAAATGAATTGTTTTGAAAGTTAAGGTACCAAAATGACTGAAAAAGTTAAGGGACCAATGTGAATCCAAGGGTATAGTTAAGGGACCAAAATGTTCTTCTACCTTAGACAAAACATTTTTTCCAACTATTGCAACTTATCCCAAACAATGGTGTTAATGTTGCGGTTGTTGAAGGTTTTGAACACCTATGATTTATTTCTAAAAGTCTTTAATGATGGATTGTGAATTTAGAACAAACACATAATTAGAAATTAGATGCATTCAAAGCATGTAAATTGTATACACTAGTGAAGTTATTGTTAATGATAGAGTCCAAGTGCAGAAAAATTATTGAACAAGTTTGTTGAGATAATTTATTTTAATATTATGTGTAGACAATGTAATATTAAAAAAATTATAGTGATATCTATCACCTCAATTTTTATTCTTAATCGAGGTGATAGTTGAACGAATATAAATAATAATAATATTTCCTCCGTTTTATAAACAAACTGAGGGATATAATAGTCAGGTTTTTCTATAAAAATAATTGTTAGATTTTACTCTAATCTGTGCTAATATGAAGTCGCCCCAAACTCGGATCATTATTTAAGATAAATTGTAAGAAAGAAAACATCTTCAGAAGAACAAAATATTTTTCTGTCCTTGTAATCTATCTCATTAAATGATGTTTTTTTTTTGGAGAAATATTGTTGTATTTTGCTCATTTGATATATTGCAAATGCAGAAAATCAGTATTTTTTCAAGTTAAACAAAGAAGAGAGCTCAACCTTTGAAAGACTAAACATAGATGAGAGCTATTTTTCACTATTTTCAATGGCCTTAAACAAATCTTTGTCATTTATTTAAAGGTCATCAACGCTCAAGAATCTTCAATTAGTGATCGGCGTGAAACCTAAGGGACATCCATTATTTAAGTTCTCTTACGATATTGAAAATCAAACCTAAATAAAACATATGAAGCCCTTGAAACCTAATGACACTTGGAAAAGTTATCTACGATGGATTGCAAGAGCATAATATCATCTAAGTTCCAGATTTGTTTTATTAAATTGTTATTTGTACCGAAAATATTTTTTATTATTAATATTAATTATCTTACCTTTTCACCAGAAAAATGCATGCAAAATCCGTAGAGAATATTCTTGCACCCAATATTTGATCTTCACCTAGATTCAATAATTGAAGATTTAAAATTTAAATCTTGAGGAAATTTGATTTTTATCAAGATCCTTCGGAAATTTAATTTTAATTTTAATATTTTGGATAAACAATGTAACAATATTTTACAAAAAAATATATATAAATAATCATACCCCTAAATTATTTTGAGATACGAAGATAAAAGATATGATAGTTTTGAAAATAATAAAATTTGTTGCTGCTAGAGCTCGAGCCTATGCTCTAATAAAATTATACTTATGTTTTATACACCAAGGTGATAAGTCTTTAATTTTTATGAAAATCTTATTTGTCTTGTTTCTTTTGTCGAGATAAAATGCATTTCACGTATGAGATTAGAAGCATTATTTATAGTAGTGAAAGTAAAATATATGTGTATATAAGAAATAAGTGGTATAGAATTTTTACATTGCGAGTGTAGAGAAAGGACCTCGAAATCATATGCATTTTCTTTCAAATCAGATTGTCCTCTTTTTAAGATTAATCATATTAATTTTTACAACAAATACCTTTATTAATTTATGTTATTGGAAAAATAGTGTTATTAGTTTATTTTAATTTTTATTAAAATATTTTTTAATTAACTAAAATGTCATATTTTTCAAAGTTGTTGATTTTATCTATGTTTTAATATTATAAATTAATCTTTTAAATTACAATACAAAGATGTCTCTTGGTAAACCCCTAGGAGATGGTCTGAAGAAGAGTTTAGTTTGGAGAGTGTATTCCTCTCAAAGTATTCATATATTAGACAACAAATAGACAATGGGATTGGTCTGTAAAATTAATTTAAAAAAAAGATATGCCACTTTTTGAAAATATAATAAAATAAATATATATTTTCTATGCTACATGACTATTGAGCAAATAACTTTTGTGGTGGATAATCTATACAAGTTTTTTTTGCTCTACCTTTAAACGCGACCCACAAGTAAACAGTAAAATTTATCTCCTTAGATTAAATGATCGCAAAATTAAATACAAAGATTTAAAAAAATATCACTTAATAATATAATAAAATAAAATGCATATTTTAGTCAATATTATAAACAATATTATATCTTTTTATGTTTATTGAATAACTTTATATATATATATATATATATATATATATATATATATATATATATATATATATATATATATTCAATGAACTTTAAAAAAAAACGATTTGCATTATTATAATAATAACCAAAATATTATTTTCTATGATATATGCATCTAATAAATTGAAATGATATTTATTGTATTAATTATTAAAGTATTTTTAATAATATATAGGATGATCTGTGATCCATTGAATATATGGCTTGTGAATGTGATAATATTTTATGTGAAAAATTGGATTTAAATTAATATCACCACATTTTCCTTCTATGTGACAAATAAAAAATAAAAAAGTAGAAAAATAATTATTAAAAATTCATTGAAATCACCTTTTTTCCTCTTTATTCTCTTATATATATCATCACATGGTTAATTATCAGGCTCGGGAAAACATTTGTGTTCTTCGTAATAATTTCAGAAGAATGACAAAGGTTGAGAAAAATCTGAGAAAATTTTTATTTTGTGTGTTTTTCAATTTCGACTCGCTTTCTTATTTTTCTTTATATATGTGATTCTTTCTTTCTTTTTTTCCAGAGCTTATGGTTCAAATATTTTGTTTGTGTTTGTATTTTAAAAATAAAAATCAGAACTATTCTTGTTATTAATAGTTCTTGACATGAAACTGCAGAAGGTGAAAGCAATCAGTCCTAAGAAGCCAGTTGTTGATTTGAAACATGCTTCGAAATATATATCCAAAGTGGATGTAAGTTATATAATTACTTTCAAACATATATGTTTTCAATATAAAATTAATTATTTGACATTTTTTTTATATATGATCATTCTAATATGTGACATATAGATTCGATTTCGACGTCCTCGTCATCGTCATGTTTATACAAAGTTTTTAGAGACACTGAAAATGTATTTGGCTGAAGAAAACACTATTGATGATGTTTGCAGAGAGGTATATATCAAATTGTTTGTGATGATTTTAAATTGTAGTTGCAATTGCTCACCTCTCTGTTGTAGTAAATTTCAGATAATTTGAAACTCTAAGTTTGAACTTGAATTTAAAATCATATCTCTGTTGTAGTAAATTTCAGATAATTTGAAACTCTAAGTTTGAACTTGAATTTAAAATCATACGACGTGTATTTTATTTTCTCTTACTTTTATCTTGTTAAATACTTATTTGAATTATAATTGAAATTTTTCAGGTTAATTTACTTTTTGAAGGCCATGATGATCTCATTGATGGGTTTAATGATTTTCTTCCATAGCATGGCAAGAGATATGTATGGATTATTAAATAATAATTACTAATAATGTGGCAGTTGTGCTAATCTAGGACATCAATTGTGAGATGATCTTTAATTTTTAGATACAATTTTTAATGTTTTTAATTTGCAAGATTTGATAGAATTTGTTCCAATGAGATTTAATTAGTTTGTCAAGATGTTGTGGAAAAAACATAATTCGGAAAATTCATTGAAACAATTGAAAGTTTGCTTTTATGTTTTCTTCCATTTCAATCTAAATTTTTCTTAAAGGAAATAGAAATTTATGTGAAAATAGAAGAAAAAGAAAACAGTCGAGAAAGGGAAATCCAAAAAAAAAACCCAAGGCACAAGAAGTATTTAAAAATAAAAGATAAAACAACAAACTCATAACTCTCAGGGAAGTAAGGTCTGTCAAAATACTAAAAATGCCGAAAAATCAAAAATCAACCAACAGAAGAACCTAATTAGAACTCAGACTACCAGATCCCCCATCAACAATAATAAAGCCCCACAAACACCTCTAAAGCCTCAAAATAGACCAAACCACTGTCTTCCAAATCATAATAAAACCATCCTATTTGTTGACCTCCCTCCTAACGACTACACAAACTCGAAAAGACCCCCCAACTCTCTAGGAAGAACTACTTGAAATACTAGCCACCTAATCACCATATACTAAACAATGGATGAAAAATTACGAGTAATAAATAAATGGGCCACCGACTCTAACCAATGATCACATAAACTACAAAAAAACATCCATTAGCTCCAAAATAACCTTATGCTTTAAGAGGGTTTTTTAGACAGGAATTTATGTTGCAAAACTTGCTAGGAAAAAACTGAAACCTTGGAGGGGGCCAAACTTTCCCAAATCAGAGGTATGTTATGGTTCCTCATCGATAAGGGTGGACATGGAGGATCTCGAGAGTCCACCTAGAACCGATAAGCAGACGAAACCAAGAAAAAACACTTTCTTGAATGCCTCTATCCATATCCTACGAAAATTAAAAAATTTGGAGGAGTAAGAAAAATTCAGCAACTGTAGCTTCTTCATAATTGAAAAAAGGTCTTCTCCAACCAAGATCTGACCCAACCTTCCCCCCTTCCCACCTGATGTCTCCACCGAGGAAGATTTCCTTTGGGAAATAGTGAAAAGCATATAAAACCTCGGTCTCAAGGAATGTCTCCAACTCAAATCTCATCCCAGAAAGAGGTTAGCAAACCAGACCTAACCTTTCTCACCATCCCCTTCTCAAACCAATTAGGAGATTCACCCTCCTTAGACCTAAGGAAAGACATTATTTTCCACTAGGTAGAAACTAAGATAGACCCTAAGGCTATGTTTGAATATAGTAAAATGAACAAAAGGGAATGGATTGGAGCGAAATTGAGTAGAACAGAGCAGAGTGGAATGAAATAAATATATCAATCCATTGTTTGGATATTTCATGAAGGAATAAAGAGATTTTTCCATCCATCCCAAATTGGACGATATAAAAAATGATGAAAAGTGATGGAATGCATTCCATCCGATTTCGTTCCATTTCATCCATTTTTAATCAATCCAAACAATGGAACATACATTCATACCATTTTGTTCTGTTTTATTCCACTCCCTCCCATCAAATCAAACATACCCTAAGACGCGACCCTCATTCAAGGAAGAGACTTTGGATGTACCATGTCTAGATACCGGACAAGATATGACGTCTCCATTTAACCAGTAAAGCAAGATTAACAACCCAGAGATCTCTAACACAAATATTACCAGTCTTCTTAGGCTTGCACACATCATACCACCTGACCCAAGAGATCTTAGAATCCTATTTCACCCTTCCCCAAAGAAACATTCTCCGTATCATAACAATCTTCTTCCATAATTTGATAGGTAGCGTAGTAAAAGAAAGGAAGAACACATGTATAACATTAGGGACCGAATTAAGAAGAATGACTATGTCCCCAAGATCGGTGTACCTATGATTCCAGGAATTGAATCTTTTATGGATTCTAAAGCTCTAAATCTTTCCCTTGAGGGCTTGGATGATTTTATACAAACTTCACATGAACACATTGATGATGCAATCTTTATACTATCACAAAATGGATGAAATATTTCATGAAGCAAATCAAAATTTGGAAAAATTAGTTAGAAACATCCATATTGACCCCCTGTTACACACAAGTTAAAAAACAAGCAAATAAAAATTGTAGTTAAGGAAGCGACACTCGATTCGTATCGCAAGGACTCTTGGAAAAATTAAACAACTAAAGTAAAAATTTATGGGGGGTTTAGTTTTCATTAAGAAAACAAGGAAAATAAGTGATTATCAATTAAGTTAAAACGAATAAACCTAGTGTTCAGTTTCCCAACCTATCACCAGTAATGATAAATCCAAAATCCTAAGTGGATTCTAAACCCTTTTCGATTACAATATCAATTAACAAGAGAAATTGACTCCATATGATTTATACCCCTATTATTCGAATGAAACAGACGGATTCAGTACTCAGTCTGTTTCGATTACAATATCAATTAACAAGAGAAATGTGATTCGATATACGCAATTTAATAGTAAAGCAACGCTAAAACGCAATATAGATCAAGAAAACATAAACCAGTTGAAATAAATCAATCTGAATCTATATAATTCGAATTAAGAATACAAAATATATAGAAAAATATTAAAAAGAAAAATAAATTGGATTGAAAATATAAAACCTCAAAGTTTTGGCGGAAATAGGAACAGTGGATCGATCATTGGTGATTAGTTCTCTAGGAAACGTACAAACAACAATGTACTTTTCATTAAAAAAAATTAATCTCTATTGTAGCTTCATTTTTTTGTTTTAAAAATACAAGGGAATTCGGGCGCTAATGGCAGTCGACCTGAAAATTACAAAACAAACCCAAAAACAATGGATTTTCTGAAGTCTAGAACTTAAACAAAAATTTCAACTCTTCTACACTTTGAATCTGCTTTCGACTTCAACAAAAAAGTTGCAGCTTATCCTCTCATATTTCCAACAATATTATAACGCGTCAATCTGATTCCGGTAGCTCAAACTATAGTCTACATAGTGAGAAGATATCAGTTAACAGTAACAACTGAAATTAAAGTACGAAAATAAAATAAAGCCAAAAATAAACTTAAATATGAAAACACTCTAAAATAGTAAAAATACTAAAATAAACTATAGAATTGTCTAAATATAATAATAGAAGAATGTGCGTCAAAATTCACTAATCACATGTAACATAATGAACAATCAACAAGTTTTTGATGTTAGACATGAATCAATAATGCCCCCAGTGGCGGAGCCAGAAAAATTATAATGCCCGGGCAATAATTTAAAGCCCTCAAAATTATTATTGTATATAATATCTAAATAGTCATCAATCAAAATAACATAGACTCGTCATTTTGTCAATAAAAATATTTAAAATAAAAGAGATAAACATAACTTTATGATAGCGGGTTAAATAAAATTACGAGTCAAATATTCTTTCTCATGAGACTTCTTTACGGCGAATGTTCAAATAATATCGCGGTGAATATTCGAATAATATCATAAAAATTTATTAATAAATAAGTTAATCATATAATAAACTTTTAATATTTAACTACAACATATAAATAGTCTTTAAAATTTATACTATAATAAATTAAAATAGAATTATAAGGGTTATAATAAATACTATCTAATGGTTATAATAAAATGAAAATAATATCAAGTTTTAAACCCGCCACTACAATTAAACTACTCAATTTCTGTATGCACCAAAACTAAAACATCTATACCTAAAAATTCAATATATTGGCACTAAACTACTACTGTCAACAAACAGAACAGAAACTTTACAACTAAAAGAATGAAATGAATTAAGTTTAAAACTTTTCAATCAATTTTAATCTCACACATAGATTGACTAGTATTGAACTCTTGACAATCATCGCCATCCTCATCAGAAATAATATCATCAATAGACAATGGCAAATCAGATGAGAAAGTTAAGGTTGGTTTCACTTTTGGCAAAGCAAATGGCACAACTTCATTGTTAAGAATCTGCAATACTTTTCTCATAGCAGGTCTCTCAGCACTATCAGGATTAGCACAAATCAAACCCAACATCAAAAGCTTCTTCATCTCCTCAACCTCAAACTCACCATTCAACCTCTTATCAACGACATCCAATCCACCAAGTTAACCATATTTTGACCCTCTCTTTCTGTAGGCCTTTTTCCACAACCACATCACATTCACATTTTACATAATATTATAAGAATGTGGTATAAATTTATCATAATTTTTTATGTCCAGATTCTATTAGGATAGAAAGTCAGTTAGCGGAATGTGTTAGCATTTACTAGATCTGAGATTTTTTCAGCCTTAATAAAGTCGAAATATATGATCGCAACAATGAAGTATACACTAAGGCTATACCTCATAGTTGAACTTGCACCTATGAATTGGTTTGAATTTACAAACATCAAGTATTGTTAATTCATCATCCTGTAAAAAGAAAAGACAGGTAAGATTTCACATTAAAACAACAAAGATATAGCCAGTGTTGTCTATTTAGTATCTATAATACAAAGCTTGATAATGATTCAAACAGAATTGACTCAACATGTGTGAGTACTTGAGCTATAATAAAATAATATATATCCTATTATCATTCTGTAAACATTTTCACCAAAATATAAGTATCCCAAAATATAAACTCATAATAATTCTCCTCCATGAATAATTATAAATGAATAAATTGAATGATAACTTACTTGAGCATCTAACTTGGTTGAGGCCATTTAACAAACACTTAGTGTAATTGTAAAAACATTCAATACCGAATCGTAAATCACAACGCAACAACAACAACCATCAACAACAACAATAATCCAAATTCAAGTTCTCTAATCGCATCAAACACTTGACACTGGAAGAACCGCTTCATCAATACATGCCATGATGCCAACACACCATAATTTTTGTAGCGGAGGAAGAAGATAGAGGAAGAAGAAACCATCTTACCACCGAGATAGAGGATGAATGAGCCTGGGCAGCTGCCCGACCTCGCCGGACGCTGGCTCCGCCATTGAATGCCCCTTCTCACAAGTATGATGGCTAAAAATTGACTAAAGAAATCACCATTATTCACGCAATAACATGTTCCTTAGGGAATATCGACCAAAACTCAATATCCCCTTTCGGTTATGACCTTGATATTGTCCTATTGTTTTACATAATATTCCTTTTTTTATGCTAATTACATATTAACCCACACTGTTGCACCTTCTACACTATAGATTTTAATTAAACACACTAGATCAAATTTCTCTACTACTATGAGATATAATGATGCATTAGCATCCCCACCACCCATATTTCCTCCACCAACGATTTATAGAACACACTTGCATACATCTCCAAACTACCTTTCCAATCACACTCATTTGTAATTTTTCACCTTTCCAGATATATGCACAAACTCTCAAATTTTCCATAATATCCACCAGCCCCTATTTCAAACTCCAAAATTAAAACTTGTTGTGTTTAATGGTTTTTATCGTTTACCCTTAGTTGTATTTTATATGAAGGTACATTCTCTATTCTAGCTTAAATAAATCCATCAGATCCATCAATTGTTAAATTGGTTCGTAGACATTAAAATTAAGATCTGAACACTTCTACATATGCCAATCATCTAACATAGTAACCCTAATTATCAAGCTAAATTTTAGTAATTGAGAAACCAAGTGATAGAATTATCTCAATAAGCTATTCTTAGTTGTTTTATATTTAGATATTCAAACGCATGTTTCCATCATCTCAAGAATTTGGTTTAGAAAAGCTCATTGAATCCAAATTGCAGGATGTCAAACTCAAGTTCCAAAAACCTTTATCTAACTATTTCAACCGCATATATATACTCAATTAAAAAACCACTAAGTTCAAATTTTCAACAATTCACTATTACCCTTAAGCCCTCATCCACGTTCCAATCACCCAAACGTGCCATATGATGCCTCTCATAAGCTCAATTACAAAAGTGACATGCCAAATGAATTTGTTACAATTGTAATAAAAAGCTTGTCACCAGACACAAGTGTGCTTCTTGTTGATTTTTACTATTTTTGGTTTAAGAAGACACATAACACAGGAAAGATGTGAAAGATATATGTAATTCAAAAAAAATCTTAGGTCCATTTGGTTGAGGAGTTTGGGAGGGGAGAGGAGAGAGAATATTTAAGTTAAATATGTTTGGTTTAATTTTTTATGAGAGAATTAGAGGGGTGAGAGATAATCATATTTCTTCTCGGAGTAATTTTTCGTTCCCCTATATTGGAGGAATTTGGAGGGGAGGAGAGAGAGATGAGTTATGATAAAATCTATTTTTTTATATTGACAAAATTCCTGCATTATTTTTTAAGGCAACATCATTATTTTATATATATATATATATATATATATATATATATATATATATATATATATATATATATATATATATATATATATATATATATATATATATTATTATTAAAATAGTATACTCATGTGATAAATAAAATAAAATGTGATATTCACACGAAAATAAATTTGTCAATTCATAAACAACATAGATATATTATCTAGAATTTAATTTTATAAATATTTTATAGGATTAGATGGATCATCAAAATGATAAAATGATTCATATGATTACGAATCATATAATTATTGTATAAAATATATCAATATTTTATGTACGTTTTAATATATTTTAAAGTATTTCAAATATTCAATATTTTGTTTTTGATTATCTATGTTGTTTATGAATTGACAAATTTATTTTCGTGTGAATATCACATTTTTATTTTATTTATCAGCATGAGTGGTATACTATTTTAAGGGTTAAAAGGTAAATTAGTTTTAAAATCTCTTCCCTCCCCTTCTGAATCAAATATATTTTTTATTAAAAGTTCTCTCTCCCATTCCCTCCTCCTCTTTTGAACTAAACATACTTTTAATTAAAATACCTCCCCTCTCCTTCCCTCCCTTCCCCTCCCCTTTATTAAAATTTCTCCTCTCCCTCTCCTCCGTTGAACCAAACAGACCCAGAGATTTATTCTACCGATATTTATTTTCAATTATCACCTTAATTTTTTATTGGCCATTTTTTCTCCAAACACTAAAATTTCAGAGACTAGTTAGTGAATTTTTTGTAGGGATGTTTATGGTTTAAGAATTACATTGAACCATATCATATTTATGATTTTCCAGTTTGTAATAACCACTTCAATAAAAATTCAATTAATTGTTAAAATTGTTTCAATTCAATTTAAAATTAGTTTTGAATTGATTTATATTTATAAATTAATTTATAATTAGTTTGCAATTGTAACTAATTATAAATGTTGAAATATTTTAATTTTTTTTTAATTTCATAAAAAAATTACATTTTCAGAATATTTATTTGTAAAAATAATTTTGTATTTTTTAAAAAAAAGGGAAATGTATATTTTTTATTTAAAAAAACCTGATTTTTTAATTTAAAAAAAACAAAATTTTTGGAAAAATATTTATTATAAAAAAAAATTCAATTTTATTTAAAAAATTTAGATATTTATTTTCTAATTTTTGGAATTTTTTTATTTTCTTGAAAAAATTAATTATTTTTTAGGAAAAAAAATTCAAAACTTTTTTTTTCCTTTTTCAGATTTTTGTAATTTTAGGAAAAATATATTTATTTCAGATTTTGTTTTATATTTTTTCAATTTTATTTATTTAAAGAAATTTTTTTCTGTAATCATTGATTATAGTATTTGAAATTTATGTTCTTAGGAAAGAAATGTTGCTTGGAATAACATAAACTCAAAGTTTTCAAATAAACTATTAAAGCACCTTCAACATTTAAAGAACAAACCTAACATTTAAAGACTAAACCTAGTATTTACTCAAATATTGCAATGGATTCGATGTAAATATAAATTGTTAAAGGAGTCTAAAAATAGGGGACTCAATATTTCATTTTCCAAACCAAATTTGTGGCTATAAAAATACAAAACATGTTAATCTTAAATTATTAATATAAAACAAATTGTGATTCGATAACATAGAACAAAAACAGAGCATAAATATCGAATACTAATCACTGAATACAAAGTTCGTTTTATTTTTTAAAAAAAGAATGTTTTTTAATTTAATTTTTTTTAAAAAAATTTAAACATATTATTTTTTATTTTCAGATTTTTTTTAGTCTTAATTGGTTTGTTATTCTTTTTATGAAAAACTAATTTATATAATCAACCTAATGTATAAAAGGAAACTAGTTTTGTATGGATTTTAAACTAAATTTGAATTGTTTATATTTAATGGTTCACTTCATTAACCATTTAAATGGTTATTTTTTTATAGTGCAATGCAGTTGAGTACAAATATACAATTCAATTAACCATATTTTTGAACACCTCTAATTTCTTGTGATGATTCTTGTTAACATAGGTAATACTCACAACATCTTGCAACCATGCATTGCACATCATTAATAAATAACCTTGAAGGGTGGTCCTAAACCTCGTACCACTCACACAATCTTTCATCAATTATGTCGACTCATACATTCAAATTGCATTATTTTTTACACCTTATAACTTTCCAACGCACAAACCTTACGGAAACTTCCATTGAATCCACTACACCTCTACAACTAGAAAATGATACCATTATTTAATTACTATCCAATTGTTTTTCAAGGTCTACATGGTCTCCTGACCAGTGATTTTTACACGGTTATTTATCATTATTTTCACTTATCTTTTCTTTTTATTATCGAGTGTTTTTGTTTTATTTTACCATTTTTTATGAACTGGTTTTTTGTTTTACTATTTTCAGATTCAGAAGAATAAATCGGGGCGGGACGAATTCGTTCAAAATTCAGAGTTTCAAAATAAACGAAAAAATCACATTTCAAGAGGCCTGACACGGGTGGCCGTGTCACCTGACACAGGCAGTGTCAAGAGGAGCGCCATGGAAAAGTGGAAAGTCAAGGGTGCAACACGGGCGGCCGTGTTGCCTTACACGAGCGGTTGTGTTTCTTGACACGACCAATGTTGCCCCTCCCTGGACTTAAAAAACAAAATATGGAGTTTGTGAGCCAACACGGGTGGCCGTGTTACCTAACATGGGTCGTGTTGGTGACACCGACACCGAATTTTCTATTTAGATGAGTTTCGATGTTATGAAGAATGGTTTTGGAGCGGAAGATTCCACAATTGAAGATGAATTCTGAACAATATGAAACTAAACCACCAATGCTAGGGGTGTCCACGATTTGACTCTAAACAATTTTGCACAATAGTCTCATTCAATACAATATATATCACATACCATTAGATAGGTTAACAAGGATCTTTATTTCATCATAATTCTCTAAGGACCTCGGATTTAGGATGAATGTTCAAAGGTTTTCACCCTAAGGACTTAGGGAAAAATAACCTAAAGGGATAATAGTTGAAGGATATGAACTTGTTGGAGAGATCAGGATTCAAGTTGTTATAGGAAAAATTATACACCTTACCCTGACATGCTTCTCATATATGTGAAAACACCATTTTTTTATTTCTGCTTATTGTTAAGTGACAATTTCAAAACCATCACCCCAATTTAAATTTTTGTTTAATTTAATCATAAATTGAACTCGATACTGATATACAGTCCTTGAGATCGAGACTTTGGGATTTCCCATTATTCCTACATTGGCAAATTAGTACACTTGCTAATTTTTTGATCAAGTTTTTGGTGCCGTCTCCGAGGACTACCAAACTAAAAAGTTCAATTTTATTTCAATTAAAACTTTGTTGTCCAACCTTCGTATGCGAGCAAATACCTCATTTGAATTTCCTTTTGACGCAGGAATCAAAAGAACTTTTAACGCAAGACGTAGACAAGCTCGGTTGGCTAGACTGGAGTCAGAAGAAAAGGTCACCTCAGATCACTCTGGTTGAGAATCAGAACCCAAAACTATGGGGGAAAATCCACCACCACCAAAGAGACTGCTTAGAGACTATGAAGGAGAAAATGCTCCAACAGGTCGGTTGACTATCGTGAATCAACCAGTAATTGTTGCAAATTTTTAGCTACACCCTTCAACAATTCGATAGCTCGACAATAGATCTTTCACCGAAAAGATAAATGAAGATGAAAACAAACACTTACAAAGGTTTCTCAAGATGAGCATTACTTTGAAAATTGAGGAGCATTCTGAAGAAGCAAATAAATTAAGAATGTTTTCGTCACACTTTCTGAAGATACTGAAGAGTGGTTTTATTCATTACCAACTGAGAGTATTAGCACTTGGGAACAAATGAAGAAGACTTTTCTTTATGAATACTTCCTTGCTCATGTTTACATTCGCAATAGATATGATATTGTGAATTTTAAATAGAAAGAAGGTGAGACCCTTCGTGGTGCTTATAAGAGGTTCAAGAGGTTATTAGTAGCTTGTCCCACTCACAATATGAATCAAATTGAAAAAATGAAGATGTTTATGAATGACCTTAGAATAAAGAAAAACCAACTTATTGATACAGGAACCGGTGGCTCATCCAACTTTACAACAGACATAGGTGTAAGGAAGATTATTGAGGCCATTGCTACAAATGAGCATTTGGAGTTGTATGATAAGCTTGCAAGTAAACTAGAGGGAGTGAATCATCTAAAGTTAGAAGTTAACAAGCAACTTACGATTGAAGAAATAATTCTTGCAAAAGTGGAGAAAAAGCTAAAAGCAAAGAAGATTGGAACTCAACATGTAACTCAGGTTCAACATGAAGAATGTTTAACATGATGAATGTTTCCATCAACGTCAATGTTACCATTTTGAAATATGATATTATTTCTTGTGTGACAAGTTTTCCAAAAAATTATTATGATGAGAGTCATGATCAAATTCTGAATTTGAGATCTACAACTTCTACCAACAAATTTTAATAAGATTTTGTAACTAACTCTATCAATGTTCATGTCAAACAATTGCTTTATCCAATTCCAGAAAAGTAAAGTAAACCTACATCCAAAAAATAAATGGTATATAGTTTCTGCATCATGATTGCATATAGAAAAAAATATTTTATATGTAATTTAAAGAAAAATTAAAATTTCTATAAAAAAATTAACGGTTATAATTTCAATGTAAAAATGCTTTACACTGTATCTCTATTAAATCCTATTTTTATTATGATTATTTTACTGAAAAGATATTTAGTATAAGTCATATTAGTCTAAACATTTAAGGTCTTTCAAAAAAAGAAATAAAGTCTTTTATTTATAACTAGTCTTAATTTTCTATCTAAAAAAATTATTCCTAATTTGCAATATTTATTATTCTCTATCACCAAATTCATTTATAATTCATTTTCTCTCTATTTTTTTCTACTTTTTCTTTCCAACTATGTATCATAAGGATTTTTTAGGATTTAGAGTTTAGGTTCTCCCTTAGAACATACATGATCAGTGTGGATTCCCAATATTTCAGTTCCGAGACAATATCCTCTTCTTTAATTTTAACCTCCATCTCGCCATTCACGATTTGTGGAACCATAGACTCAATTTGCATTCTATTAGCCAGATTTTTGTTACTGTTGATAATATCTACCCAAAGTTTCTTTGGGTTTCCAACTATGTATCTTTAGGATTTAGGATTTAGGGTCTCCCTTAGAACGTACATGATCAGTGTGGATTCCCAGTATTTCAGTTCTGAGACAATATCCTCTTCTTTAATTTCAACCTTAATCTCGACATTCATGATTTGTGGAGCCACAAACTCAATTTGCATTCCATTAGCCAGATTTTTGTTATCGTGGATTATATCCACCCAGAGTTTCTTTGGGTTTTCATCTTGCTTATCCATCTCTTCTCTGTGATTTTTCCTCTTTGACCACTTTAGCGTTTACATCTTCTATAGTGTTCTGCACCACCATAAGTTCCATTAGAGTTCCATCGATGTTTGGACTTTTCGTCGCCTTCGATTGAGGTGATTATTGATTGGTGTTACCATAGCCAGCCGAAGATTTGGACATGAACTTGCATGGACTTTCTCGCCCCCTTCCTCTCATGAGAGAAGTTTCTTCTCCAATATATATAAAGATAATTTATTGAATAAAAAAGGAAGAATAAAAAGGACGAGGCAACCTAAAAACTAACCTATCATAAAATTAGCAAAAACTGTAGTTGGACAAGGCCAATCAATCTCTCAAAAAATGTTTTTAAAAACTTAAATAAGAACTGAACCCCGCCAGATGTCGTAAGCACTAAAAAAATCTACATTAGTTAATCTATCTTCACATGTATTTTTCTCTCTAAAAATATGAGATATTTTGAATCTAAATAAGCATATTGTGTGTAGAGTATTCTTTCATTTAATTAAAAGATGTCAAGGGACAATATTGAAATTAGAAAATGAATGAATGGTCAACATCAAGCCAATTTCGAGCCAAATCTTTCTCCAATTTTTCATTTTATTAGCATATTCGATAACAAACACGATTGCGTGCATTTCAACTTGAAAGGGGTGCAAACTTTAATCGTAGTTGAGAAATCTTCCACCAATATTCTTAAATTACTCATAAATATGTCATCACAAGTTGATATTTTAGGATTTTCTCTTTAAGATCTTTATGTGTTACACTTAATCCAAATTATGACTAGGAAGATGCCAATTAACTTGTATAATTCTAGGTGCGGGAGGATGTCAATATTTAATGTCAGAGCATTTAATAATTGTAAACTCGCGAATTGAAGAGTACATATGTCGCTTGAAAGAAGTAGATAACATATTGGCTAATTGTTTAACATGAAGAATGTTTCCATCAACGTCAATGTTACCATTTTGAAATATGATATTATTTCTTGTGTGACAAGTTTTCCAAAAACTTATTATGATGAGAGTCATGATCAAATTCTGAATTTGAGATCTACAACTTCTACCAACAAGTTTCAATAAGATTTTGTAACTAACTCTATCAATGTTTATGTTAAACAATCGCTTTATCCAATTCTAGAAAAGTAAAGTGTACATACATAAAATAAAATAAAAGATATATAGTTTCTACATCATAATTGCATAGAGAACACCTCAAAATCACATGCATTCCCCTTCAAATCAGATTTTCATCTTTTTAAAAATTAATTCATATTAGTTTTAGAAAAAAATACCTTTATTGATTTCTGTAACGGACAAATTTTATTATTAATTTCTTTTAATTTTGATTAAAATATTATTTAATTAACTAAAAGTCATGTTTTTTAAAGTTGTTTGTTTTTATCTATGTTTTAAATCCGATAAATTAATCTTTAAAATTACAACACAAAGATATCACTTGGTAAATCTCTATGAATTGGCCACTGAATATTTGAGTTTTGAGAGTGTGTACCTCTTAAAGTATTCATCTCTTGGATCAAATTTATATGGAGTTTTGTTCAATTTTTAAACGGACCCCTAAAAATAGACGGTGGGATTAGTATGTTGAATTAGTAAAATAAAAAATATGCCATTTAGTAATATAATAAAATTAAATGTATGGTTTCTATAACACGCGTCTCTAGGTGCAAATAATTTTTGTGTTAAACAATTTATACAAATCTTTGTTCTAACTTTAACGCGACCTCGACAAATGAATGGTGAAATTAGTGCCTATTTTTGTGTTGGGCCAGTCCATACAAAATTTTGTTCTGGTTTTAGACGAGAACCCTACTAGTGGGCGGTGAGATTGGTCCCTCTTGAATTAGTTGGTTGCAAGGCCGGATACCAAGATTTCCAAAAAAAAAATGGTCGCAAGATTTTATACAAAGATTTAAAAGAATGTCAATTGGTAATATAATAAAATACTACCTCCGTTAATATAAGAAAAAATTTACTTTTTAGATTTATTGGAGAATCAATATATTTGGACTATATGTAATCTAAATACATTGATTCTTGAATGAATCTAAAAAGTGAACATTTTCTTATATATTAGAGACAGGAGTTATATATATATATATATATATATATATATATATATATATATATATATATATATATATATATATATATATATATATATATATATATATATATATATATATATATATATATATATATATATATATATATCAATATTAAAAGTGAAGATTATATCTTTAAATTTATTGAATAATTTATGTACGTAGTTTAGATCTTATAAGTTAATTATTCTATAAATTTATTAAATAAAATTTTACTTTATAATAATGGCTAAAGTACTATTTTCTATGATACATGCATTTTATCAAATTGAAATGATATTTTATTGTATTAATTTTCAAAATATTTTTAATAATATATAGGATGATGTGTGATTCATTGAATATATGTGTAAACCTAGTGCTTTAACTTGTGAAAATTTGGATTTAAATTAATATCACCACATTTTTCCTTCTATATAAAAGAAAAGATAAAAATAATTATTAAAAATTCATTAAAATCACCTTTATTTTCTCTTTATTCTCTTATAAATATCATCATCACATGGCTAATTATCATGCTCAACAAAACATTTGTGTTCTTCGTAATTATTTCTGAAGAAGGTTGAGAAAAAACTGAAAAAAAATTAATTTATTTTTTTAGTCTTTTTCCCTTTATATTTTCTATATGCTTCTTTGAAGAAGTAGTGTGTTTTTCAATTTCGACTCTCTTTTTTATTTTTCTTTATATATGATTCTTTCATGTTTATTTTTCCTAGAGCTTACTATTCAAGTATTTTTTTGTGTTTGTATTTTAAAATAAGATCAGAATTATTCTAGTAGTTACTTAAAATTTGTATTATATCAAACATTTGCAATTTTAGTGGTTAAATTTTACTTTTAATTTGCAGACCTATGTTTGTTTTAGTATTCTAAAATTCAGAAAAAACATATACTTTTTTTTAATTAAGAGAAGAATATTCAGATCTACAATTGTGTTTACATCCATCACATAGATAGTTTATTTTTAATTTTAGTGCTTTATTTTTAATTTTTTTGTAATTTTATCGTTGACTTCTCTAATAATCTAAATATTTTCTTGAAATGAAACTGCAGAAGATGAAAGCAACACGTGCTAATAAGAGGCAAACTGCTGAAATGAAACTGCAGAAGATGAAAAGTGCTTCGAAATTTATTTCCAAAGTAGATGTAAGTTATATAATGTATTACTTTTAAACATATATGTTTTCAATATAAAAATTAATTTTATTTTTGATAATTCTAATCTGTGACATATAGGTTCGATTTCGACGTGCTCGTCATCGCCATATTTATACAGAGTTTTTAGAGACACTGTTAATGTTTAAGAATGAAGGAAAAAGTATTGATGATGTTTGCAGAGAGGTATATGATTTTAAATTGTAGTTGCAATTACTTAAAACTAGAATTTAAAACTATACTGTGTGTATTTTAATTTCTCTTAATTTTATCTTATTTGATACTCATTTGAATTATAATTGAATTTCTTCAGGTTTATGTACTTTTTGAAGGCCATGATGATCTCATTGATGGGTTTAATGATTTTCTTCCATAGCATGGCAAAAGATATGTATGAGCTATTAAAGAATAATATTGTGGCAATTGTGCTAATCTAGGACATCAATTGTGAGATGATCTAGTTATTAGATACAGTTTTAATGTTTTTAATTTGTAAGATTCAATAAGAATTTGTTTCAATGAGATTTAAGTTGTCAAGATTTTGGGCTGAAAACATTATTGAGGAAATACATTGAAACAATTAGAAGTTTGCTTTTATGTTTTCTTCCTTTGCAATCTACATCTATTTTTATTTTTAGAGTGATGTTATATTTATACCCAAAACAAAGATATCACCTCTACATCCTAAAGATATACATATACCGCATGTGTGTTTTGTGTCAGAAAGAATTAAATATTTTAAAAAAACAGAATCGCATTTTATATTGTATAAATGTCAATTTGTGTACAAATATCAATTCTCTCATTTTTATCATTATTAAGGCTTTCATTTCTTAAATCGATGTCGTCTAAATCTCCAAATCTTTCCTAACACACTCACTTCCCCTTTCAATTCCACAAATTCCCCTCATTCCAAACACCCCAAGTTTTACATAATATCCACCATCATATTTCAAACACCAAAATTCAAACTTGTTGTGTGATGGTTCCGATCCTTTGGAAAGATTATTTCGAACATAGTATTATTTTATTTTTTATTAATTAGCACCTGAGCTGTGTTTATTATTAATTGCATTTTATATGAAAGAATATGCACGAGACTAGTTTAACGGAATGAATCATAGCTATCCATTTTTATATTAGTTTGCATTGACAAAAGCATTAAATTTTATATACGAGCCCTTATACTTATGTCAATTTGTCATACCTCAAATTTGTCACGTCAATTTTATTGGCCATATTATAGTGTCGCGGTCATGTTATTTAATTTTATTAGTTTTAAATTTTATTCTAATGGGGGGTTTCAAACTAAGAGGCATGCGTTTTATCAAAAATAGGCCCATAAGCATTTTTTTTTTTTTTAAGGTCCATTCCGTTTTGGTCTTTGAAATAATATCTTGTGCAAAACAATCTGATCTGAGTTGACCAAAGTTAAATTCTGACTTTAGATTAATTAAATTTATAATTATTTATTTTATTATCATAATTACTTTTATTTTTAGTAATTATTATTATTATTAATATTATTAGTATTAATTATTACTAATATTATTATAATAATTATTATTATAATCTATTTTATATTTTATATTGTTTTTTAAGAAAATGTTTGATTAAAGTCAAAGAGGGTCTGAAACCCTAATTTGGCCAAAAGCGGCGTCATATCCATCCACTATTCATCGTCTTCCTCAAGATCTAAAAATTCTGAAACCCCAAAAGACAAAGAAACGTATAAACAGTAATCAAACCGTATCAAAATCAAATCTAGAATTAATTTACAATCAAATCTCATAACAAACAACTTTATTAATATATATTAAATAATTTGTGATAGTGTTTTATATAGTAATAATTTGGCATAATTATTAAATAATTATAATTTTTATTAAAAATATTTAATATATTTTTAATAAATTATAAAAGAGTTATTTATTAATCAAACATTTTAAAATACTAACCTTTTTTATTATATTTCAATTAAATATTCTTTCATTCAAATTTCTTTATTCGAAAACATCTAACCAACCAAACACATAATTCAACTTAAACTTATTTTTTCAAAAGAAGGGTTTTCAAGATATTTATTATTAAACCACGAACTATATATACAATTCCACATTTTCAAAATAAGGCAAGGTTAAAGGACAAATACGAGATATTTATATAACCCATAAAAAAACTGACTAAACATCTGCGAACTACGAAATGGGACTTTGATTTCTCATAAGAGGATATGTAGGCATACGACTTAAAATTGTGGCGAGTCCCCTAATTAATAAATTGAAACCCTATTGTCAAACCTACAATTTAAACCCTAGTATCCTTGCGAACGAGGTAGATGAAGGGTGCCTAACACCTTCCCTTTGTCTAAATGGATTAAGAACTTAGAATCTCTATATCAATTTTAGAGTTATTCCATATTCTCTCATCTTAGGATAAAAATTAATGGTGGCGACTCAATATTCTTAGTCGGTTGCTACACAATCATCAAACATGATTAATTAAATTAAAACAAGAGGATTCAATCTCTGATTATCAAGCTAAATTTGAGTAATTGAGAAATCAAGTGGTAAAATTATCCCAAGAAACTATTCTTAAATGTTTTATTTTTAACTATTCAAACACATGTTTCCATCTCTCAAGCAATTGGCTAGACAAGCTCATTGAAGCCAAATTGTAAATATGCGAACACCAAGTTTCAAAAATATTTCTCTAACTCTTTCAACCATACAAATATAACGTTATAAATTCCATTAAAAACCTCAAATTTAAAATTTTCAACAATTCTCTCATACCCCTTATGCCATTATCCATGTCACATTCACCTGAGCATCCCATATGATGCGTCTCACAAGCTCAAATACAACAGCAACATGCCCATGAAATTTGTTACAATTGTTATGAGAATTTTGTCACTTGAAAAAGTGTGCTTCTTGTCGATTTTTACAACTTTTGGTTTAGAAAGACACGCAACTCGAGAAATATATGAAAGTTATGCTTAATTCAAAAGAAGTCTTAGATGTGTATATTGTAATTTGTTTCTATTTTAGTCAAATTTTATGTTGTAATTTGTTTCCATTTTAGTCAAATTTTATGTTTTTTAAGTTTTTTCCCGCATTTTATAGTTTTTGAGTTATTTCGTATTATTTTCCCTTTTTATGCTCAGATATGTGTTTGTGGATTGTCCTCGGGTTCAAGTGAAGTTCTACTGGATGCAATGTGAGAAGGTGGCGAAAACCCGGGCGTTCGAGGCAAAGTTATGGAGGATCAAATGAGAAAAATGGGTGCCCATGTTACTGGACACAGGACGTGTTGCAGTTCATGTGACAAATTAAAGCTTGGCAAAATTCAAAGGTGCAACACATGTCGTCGTGTCGCCCAACACGATCTGTGTTTCTGCCCCTGGGAGTTCAGAAATGTCAATTAATTGTTATGGACCAACATGGGTGCCCGTGTTGCCTAACACGACCCGTGTTGGCCAGTTTATGTTGATTCTGATGATTTTTGTTATTTTAGCTCGAAAGTGACTCAGAAGGGCGTTTCAGTACTTTCCACTTGAGTTAAAGGGTTTTTTACTATATGAAGTAGTTTGGGCGAGAGGACGAACACTTTTTTGATTATGAAAGATTGTTACGAGAGAATTTGGATGTTTTCAAGAGCTTGGGAACGAAGATTCTTTCATGAGTAATAGCAATTGAAGATCGAACAATCCATCTTTTGTGTAATTTTTGATGTTATCATTGCTTTTCTTTTGAATATTAAGAGCGGCTAAATCCACCAGCTCTAGGGGTGTCCCTGATCTGTCTATGTAATCGATGTTGAATTCTCGGTTTCTTCAGTACAATAGTTTTTATTTTCCATTTAATTGTTCAGATTACTTCGTTGTTTTCCTTGTCGGACCAATAGGGTTACACTATTCTTAACACATTAGAGCTCGAGAATTGTGTTAAGGTTTTTTTTTTAATAATTATATTATAAACAATATTACCTAGGACTAGGGATACATTGTAATAACCGGAAAAATTCTTGTTAATCAAAATCTTGACTTTATTACTAATTTTAAGAGACATTGGGATTAAGATAAATGGGTAAAGATTTTTCACTATGGACTTAGGGGGGGAAAAATTCATAACAACTGGTAATGGAGTAAGATGAACTTGTTGAAGAAATCGAAGTCAAGATCATTGTATGACAAATCATACACTTGCCCTTAGCATAATATTCTCATAATAGTAAAAAATTCATAAGTTACAGTATGTGGAATTTTATAATTGTGAAGTTTAAGTCCTAAACCAAACCAATCATATTGTTTTTCTTTAATTGAACCACACATTAAACTCAGTACTTATACGCAGTACTTAAGATCGATATCTTGGAAAATTCCTACTATTAAACTCAGTACTATACGCAGTACACTTTCTATTTTTCTAATCAAGTTTTTGGCTCCGTTGTCGGGGACTGTCAAATACAGAGTTAATTTGAGTTCAATTGAAATTGTGTTGCTCTGCAATTTAAATTTAAATTTTCTGTTAATTTTTATATTTTCACTAAATGTATGTCTAATTTTTTTATGCGAGGTCAGGCCTCGGGTGGATTTTCTTTTGACGTATAGATTGAAAGAACCTTTCACTCCCGACATGGAAAAGCTCGACAAGCAAGACTAGAATCAGAAAAGGGAAAGAATTTAGTGGAGTCATAGTCAGAATCAGATGTAGAAACCACGAATCCACCACCTAAGAGACTCCTTGGTGACTATGGCGGAACAAATGCATCAACTGGTAGATTGACAATTGTGAACCAACTTGTGAATGTGTCTAATTTTCAGTTGCATCCCCGCACTATCACTCAACTCGAAAGAAGATTCTTCTCGAGAAAGGTGAATAAAGATGCTAACAAGAATCTATAGAGGTTTCTAACTATGAGCACCATGTTTAATATAGATGGGCATACGAATGAAGCTAAGAAGTTGTATATGTTTCCGTTCATTTTAGCTGATGAGGATGAAGAGTGGTTTTATTCCCTTCCGGTTGGTAGCATTACTTCTTGGGAAGATATGAAAACAACGTTCTTGAATGAGTACTTTCCAACGTCAATGTTCATGAGAAAAAGATATGAGATCCTTAATTTCAAACAGGAGAAAGGCGAGTCACTAGGAGATGCCTATAAAAGATTCAAAAGACTCATAGTGGCTTGTCCTACTCACAATTTGAATCAGACTGAGCAGATGCAAACGTTTGTTAATAGGCTTAGGATCAAAACCAAGCAGCTAATTGACACAGCAATTGATGGCTTATTTAATTTTTCAACAACCCTGGTATCAAGAAGATAATTGAAGTCATTGTTGCAAATGAACATCTGGATTTATATGATAGGGTTACAAGTAGGGGTGACAAAATGGATGGATTTGATGGATATGGATTGGATTGTTACTGGATGGATCAAAACAATCCATTACAATCCTTTAAAACTTCCTTAAATATATCCAATCAAATTCATTCATTTAAAAATAAAATTCATTCAATCCATCCATCCAAAAATAAATATCTGTTTTCTCAGTTATTTTTTATTTTTTCGGATAAAAAAAAAGAATTTCGCCTGTTTTTTTTCGAAAAATATAAATAAAATACAATTTCTTTTCCGAATTTTATTTTTCAGTTTTTAAGAAAATTATAAAAAAAAGTTTTTTTTTATAAAAACAAAAATTCAGTTTTTTTTTTCAAAAAAAAATAAATTTCCATTTTTTTTTCGGAAAATCAAAGTTTCATTTTTTTGAAAAATAAAGTTTCAGTTTTTAAAAAAAATGAATTTTCAGTTTTTTTTAGTAAAAAATTTTTTTTTTCCAGTTTTTAAAAAAAAGTTCATTTTTTTTTTTAAAAAGAAATCAGTATTTTTTTTCAAAAAAAAAAAATTTGATTCTTTCAGAAAAAAATTTTCTCGTTTTCAAAATTTACTTTTTTCAGATTTTTTCTGGAAAAAAAATAATGTTGCAGTTTAAAAAAAAAAATAATTCGGTATTTTTAAAACAAAATCAGTATTTTTTCGGAAAAAAGTTATTCTTTTCAGTTTTAAAAAAAGTTGCAATTTTAAAAAAGAACAAAATTCAGTTTTTTTTCCAGAAAAAAAATGTTTTTTCAGTTTTTAAAAAAGATATAAAAAATCGGTTTTTTTTTCAAAAAAAAAGTTTTAACTTTTTTTTTTGGAAATTTTCTTTTTTCGGTTTTAAAAAAATTAATAAAAAAAAAGTTGCAGTTTTAAAAAAAAAACAAAATTCAGTATTTTTTTTTTTTCAAAAAAAAGTTGTTGTTCAGTTTTTTTTTCCGGAAAAAATAAATAAATTATTCAGTTTTTTTTAAAAATAATTTCAGTATTTAAAAATAAATAAATAAATATTTCAGTTTTTTAGAAAACAGAAGTTTTTAAATAAAAAATAGTGTTTCAGTTTTTTTTATTTAAAAATCAGTATTTATTTAATCTAAAAATAATTCATTGGATCATTAAAATGTAGTTGATGAATTGGACCAATCCATATATGTAAATGGATAGATTGGATCAATTCATTATCCTATTTTTTATTTGGTGGATCGATTTGATTAATTTTATTTTAATGGATTCAATTGTCACCCCTAGTTACAAGCAAGCCATATGGGGTAATTGATTTGAAGTTAGAAGCCAACAAGCAAATAAAAATGGAAGAAACAATTCATACGAAAATAGAGAAGAAGCTGAAGGCAATAAACATCAATACTCAACAAGTTGCCTAGATTCAACAAGGCCAAAATTCTATGTGTGAAATTTGTAGTGGACCTCATATTACTATACACTGTCTAGAAACTCCATAACAAATTGAAGATATCAAGTTCCTAAAGAATAATAATAATCCCTATTCTAACACTTACAATCTTGGGTGGAAGAATCATCCTAACTTTGCCTGAAGGGATCAAAAGGGGAATGTTCAGCAGTAGGGGCAAGGCCAATACCAAAATCAGTATCAACGGTAGCAACAGCAGCAAACTCCCAAGAAAGTAGATTGGGAGTAAGGTATTGAAAAGATGGAAGCTCACAATATTCAATTTCAAGAGGAGACAAGAAACAACCAAAAAAACACTTTCGCTTCAATTAAAAATCTAGAGGTTCGGATGGGTCAAATAGCACAACAACTAGCAAATACTCAAGCACTGGGCACTTTTCCTGGTGACACAATTACAAATCCAAGAGATAATCACACTGTGAATGTAACTGTAACAAGAAGTGGTAAGTCAAGTGGAAATGATGTTGAAGAAGTGGTTGGAGGAGAAGGCTTATTAGAAGTGGATTTAGAGATCAAGAGGATCCAAAAAGCGGAGGAAGCTATGATATCGTCGGTGATTGAAAAGGAGAAGCAGAAAATATCCAAAGCAAAAAGTTATTCTGCCATATCCTACACGAGCAAGGAAGAAAGATCTTAATGAGGAAAAAAATTGAGAATGACACTTCAGTTTGCAGATCATTCAATGAACATACCTTATGGTATTGCAACTGATTTTCTTGTAAAGATTGAAAAGTTTGTGTTCTTTGTTGATTTTGTGGTTCTGGAAATGCCAGAAGATCAGGAAATCCCGCTAATTTTGGAAGACCTTTTCTAGAGACAGAAAGATGCATGATAGATATTGAGGAAGGAACCATGGCCCTCAAGATCTATGATGAAAAGATGAAAATTAATGTGTGGGAAACCATGAAATTCAAGGATGACGAAGGTACAAGTAAAAATATCGAAGTGTTGGACATAGTGTTCATTCAGGGAGCTCAAAGCAGAATTCCAGAATTACTGTTGGAAAGAGTCCTGAGCTTGTAAATTTCTGAAAATGATGAGGTAATAGATGAGAAAGAGTCAGAAGCTCTAGCTATGTTTTAAGCACAGCCTCAGTGGAAGAGATAAAAACCACACCGGTGGAAAGATTTGAGACAACAACAATCCCTAGAAGAGAAGCAAGAAGGAAAAATGGGGACAAAGTTGAAACAGCTACCTTAAAACCTCAAATACATTTTTCTTGACACTGAAGAGAAATGTCCTGCTATCATAAATTTCATCCTCAAATAAGTTCAAGAAGACCAACTCATCAAAGTACTCAAGAAATACAAGGGTGATATTGGATGGGCAATTTAAGACTTGAAATTTATTATCCCTACAGTTTACATGCACAAGATCTTGATGGAAGATGATCAGAAACTGGTGGTTCAACCATAAAGAAGACTTAATTCAGCCATGAAAGAAGATATGCGCAAAGAAGTTGTAAAGTTGTTGGATGTAGGTCTTATTTACCCAATATCTAATAGCTCATGGATAAGTCTGGTTCATGTGGTACCAAAGAAGGGAGGAACAATTGTCATTACGGATGAAAAAATGAGTTAATTCCTACCATAATGGTTACAGGTTGGAGAGTTTGCATTGGCTATAGACGGTTGAACAATACTATAAAAAAGAACCACTTTCCTTTGCCTTTCATTGACCAAATCTTGGAAAGGTTAGCGGGTCATGATTACTACTGTTTCCTAGATGGATATTCGAGATACAATCATATTGCATTTTCACCAGAAGATCAAGAGAAGACCATATTCATATGCCCTTATGGTATTTTCGCCTATAGGAGAATTCCATTTGGGTTGTGCAACGCACCTGCTAATTTTCAAAGATGTATAACGTCCATCTTCGCTGACATGCTTGAAAAGAACATGGAAATGTTTATGGATGATTTTTCTTTCCTTGGGTCTTTTTTGAAAACTGTTTGAATAACATGTCTCTTGCGTTGGAAATATGTCAGCAAACCCATTTGACTCTCAATTGGGAGAAGTATCATTTTATGGTATGTGAAGGAATAGTTTTGGGGTACAAAGTATCCCATAAAGGGATTGAAGTTGACAGAGCCAAAGTGGACGTCATTGCAAATTTACCACCTTCGATGAATGAGAAAGGTATAAGGAGTTTCTTAGGGCATGCGAGATTCTACCGCGGGTTCATAAAAGATTTCTCCAAGATTGCAAAACCATTGAGTAGTTTGCTTATGAAGGATACACCATTTCTTTTCAACAAGTGCAATTAGGCCTTTGAGTTATTGAAGAGTAAGGTAGTTTCTGCCCCTATAGTGATTTATCTGGATTGGTCTCTACCTTTTGACATCATGTGTGATTCCAGTGATATAGAAGTGAGGGCAGTACTAGGACATGGAAGAGAGAAGCTTTTGCATGCGATTTATTATGCAAGACATGTGTTAAATTCCGCTCATATGAATTATGCAACCACTGAAAAAAAGTTACTAGCAGTGGTGTATGCCTTTGACAAATCCAGGTCATACCTCTTGGGATCAAAGATACTTGTTTATACTGACCATGTTGCTTTGAAATATCTTTTTTATAAACAGTAATCAAATCCAAGGTTGTTGAGATGGATTTTGCTTCTGCAGGAATTTGATTTAGAGATCTGGGACAAAAAGGGATATGAAAACATTGTTTCTGATCACTTATCCCGAATGTCCCTGTTATACCCTAATTTTTGCCCCTAATATTCACTCATACTTCATATCATTGCATGGCACAAAGATCACAATTTGAATCTACCTTTCTCTCTTATCTTTGGCTTTTCCATTAAGAGATCACCAAGCACCTTGTGTATGTGTTTATTTCTTGTGTATGATTGATACTTGGTTAACAATGATATGTGTACACTTTGCTTGCTAGATGTTGTAGGTGGGTGGTTCACAGGTTTCTTATTCAAGGAGTCAATAGGTTCATGTGTTTATTTCCATGCCTTCTCTTCTCAATTCTCAAGATTTTGGAAGTATTTTCTCTCATTGAAGACTTTACTTATCACCAACCATGGTCTTTTATCTTGAGTGTATGCTTCATTTTTGAAAGAGATCATCAAATTCAAAGAATTCTCCATTTTATGGCCATCTATCCTGAAATTAGGGTTTTGGACTTATGAGGATCATATCTTGGTGTTTGTATGAAGTTTTTGGATGATTTCAAAGTCATTTGATTCACAAGAGGACTTCTAATATGAATATTCTTGGATCCAAAGATTTTGATTGATGAGAAGAATGTTTTAGAGGTCTATAATTGCACACTCTCTATGTTGATGCTTCATCTATATTGTATGACTTCAAAGGATCATAACTTGGCCACCCCTTGTCTCCTTGAGCTCATTTTTCTTTCACAATGAACCTAAGGATGTCTAACACAACTTAGTTCAATTGGTGAGAAGAGAAAATTCTTGGAAACTTGCTTATGAAGTCAAAAGATTACAAGTCCTTGATGAATTTCTCAATTGTTGGACAATCAACTTCAAAAGATCATATATTGGTCATCACTTATCACCTTGAGGCCATTCTTTTTGCATAACAATATTGAAGATGTGAACTTTATCTCCATATAGGTTTTGAATATATATATAAAGTGTTTGGAAGTTACTTGAAGAAGTGAAAAGATTATAGGTCACTTCACAAATTTTCATCAAATTCACAAGATCATAACTTTCTCAATTTTTGGAATTTTTGAGTGATTATTTTTGCCAAATGTTTCTTGAGAGGTCTAATTCATATCATATTTGAAAATCAAGTGAAAATTTTGAGTGGAAGAGCAAGTTTGAAGAAGAAACATTATTGGTCATTTTTAGAAAGTGAGATGCTTGACCAAGGCCTGGCCAGGAAAATCAGTGATTTTTCAAGAATCCTAAAGGCTCAATCTCTTAATTCAAGCATCCATTTGATTTGATTCTTTTTGCATTGTGTTCTACTCTTTGAATAATTCATTTGTCTCAAAGAAAATCAGAAAACACACGAGGGAATTGGATTTGGCCTCAACTCAAAGTTTATGCAAAATTCTGGTTCGAGCTCACCATCAGTTTGTGCATTTGCGCGTGTAACCTGTTTTTAAGCCAAGTTAAGCCTTGTTTTCGTGACTAATTGTGATTAGGAACTTCCCGGGATTAATTAGCACATCAAAATGCAAGGAATGGTTGAGTTTTGATGCACATAAGGTCACACTTTCTTCATGAACACGGGTGTGCACGATTTCAACTCAAATGTCACCATTCACCCCTCATTTTGATTCCATTTGCCTCTCCTATAAATAAGGGACACATTCAACTCATTTCCTCAAGATTTGATAGCCAGAAAACCCCTGCAAAACTCTCTCTCGAATCCAATTTTTTGCAACTTCGTTTTCACTCTCAAAGTCATTCCAGTTTGAAATTAACCATTCATTCTTCTTCCTTGAACCACATTGAAGCTAAGAGAACAAGAATCGTACCTTGAAACTCCTTGAATTGTGCTATCCAAGTGCAATTTCAGAGCTCTGAAAGTGAATTTTGTTCAGGTAGGAATCTCCATCAAACCTTGTAAAGTAAAGCATCATTGCACTCTCCTCATCTCCCTGATCCTTGTGATCTTCACCATTTGCATTTTCATCAAGTATTGACTGAGAAATCCATCAAAATCCTATTCGCTATTATTTGAGTTTTTTCCAAAATTCTCTTCACTCAGTGTAAATAAATTTTTCACGAGCATGTGGTTGAGATCGTCTTAAAGAGACGAATCCAAGGATACCACCCATTGCTATTGATTTTATAGTTTAAGGAACTCCAATTTTAGAGTGGCTGAAGGTTGAAGATAATGACATGTCTCGTCTCAACCAATGAGAGCACACCATATTTTTTTTTAATTGGATCCTATGATAATGCTTTATCATGCACGCGTCTCCGGAGCCCTTGGATCTGATTACTTTTATTAGTTAGTAAAAATCCAACGCGTGACATTGTTTCAGATTTTATTTTTTTAAACTTAATTTAGTTTGTAATCTGGTGTGAAAACCAAGGAGATCCATATCAAGCATAGCGTGCCATGTACATTGGATGTGATTACTAACGAGTTTTGACTATGATCAGATGGTCCACATTTTTTTGGCTTTTATTTTATTTTGTGATTTTATATTTTAAACGTTTTAAACTTCAAAAAATCATATAAAATTCATTTATGCCTCAAAAATTATGAAACAATTCGCAAAAATATTTTGAAATATTATCTTTCTGAACTTAATTTTTTCATAATTTTAGTTTTAGATTTGATATTTTTTATGATTTTTTTCTTTTATTTGATGTTTTTAATGGTTTTAAAATACTTTTTGACATTTTAAAATTCTGGAAAAATTATAGAAGGATTCAATAGTCATTTGAAAGATATTGGTAACCTCATTTTATTTTTATTTTTGATTTTACTATTTTTTTTTTCATTTTTGGTTTATCTCACCTTTTATTTTATTTATAAAAAAAATATTTTCTGACTTTAAAAAATTCTTTACAAAATTGTCAACACTTGTTTACCTCTGTTTGGCTTTGGGTAATTTTCTTGGAATTTTATTTTGATAAAAAAAATACTATTTATGTATTTCGTCAATAAAGTCCAATTAAATAACCTAATTTCAAAATTATTTTTAATCCTTTTATTTGATTTTTGTTTTAATTTTACTTTGCTGACTTTTGAATTTATTTTAGAGTCACAAATTTCCTCAACACCAATGGAATTTGCGTGTTGATAGGTCTCTTGACCAAATCCACCAAGAGAGTTGATTGATTTTGACGAAGTTAGACAAAATAAATTCATCTGATGCAAAATAAACTTGGAAACTATTCCTTCTTCTTCATCTTATTTTTATTTTGTCCCGATTCAGAAGAAGTGATCAATTAGTGGCATGAACTTTAATGTTCTAACATAAGCCCCAAAAGATGACTTGAATTTGGATCTTGGTTCAACACTTGTGGCGCTTGTCGTGTGGTCGTGTTGACTTCTAATCAAGCTTCTAGCAAGTTTCCACTAACCTTGTCTATTTGAAATTCTCAATCATCTTTGATGAAGTGATGTGATAATTCTAAAACCGGTGATATACTTGACAAAAAACAATTGAAACTTGTCGTGTGGTCGCGTTGATTCTATCAAGCTTCTGGCAAGTCTTCATGCGTAAGTTTCAAGATGGTCACCTTGCTGACGAATAACAATTAACAAATCGATAATATACTTGACAAGTTTCATGATGACCATCTTGCTAACCTTTATTAATTGCTTTTATTTTCCGCTCTTTACTTTCCGCTTTTACTTTCATGCTCTATATTTTTATGCACTTTATTTTTAGCGTTTACATTTCATGCCATTTTTTCTTTGCTCATTTGAGCATTTATTTTTCTATGTCATTTTCCCTTTGCTCACTTGAGCATTTTATTTTCTTGTCATTTTGAATTTGCTCACTTGAGTTTTGTTTTTCTTTTCCAAAATACCTAATAATTCAACTTAATATAAAAAAAAACTCTTAATTGGACTTGGTTACTATCCTTGTGCTTGGAGCTTAATCTTTGGACTTAGGATTAGGATCATTACCTCAGCTTGAAGATTTTTGTGCCCTTGGTGTTATTCTGTCTTGTCTGGTTATTATCTTTGTATACAGGTTATTCTGTTATACTAGATTAAGAGTGGATTACCTCCAGATACAGTCGTTACTCTGCCCGTTTTTTCCTCAAGACAAGAGTTCATCTAAAGCATTGATTTATCTAAAGCTTGTTTTTTGTCTGGTTATTTGTTGTTTATGTGGTAATCCAAAGGATGGGATATGGTATTGGATCTTGAAGTCAAGTACTAGTCTTCTCACTCGGTTAGATCTTTCATGACCCTTACCTTTTACTTTATGCACTTAGGTTAGCCTCTTCATCTCCTCCCCATTCTTTAATTTTCAAAATATTCCCTCTTTTTTCAAAGGATTCTAGTTTTCAAAACTCGAATTGCTTTCATAAAAAACTTGGACTTAGGTCCATGAATTTTAAAACTTGTTTTCTTAATAAACTTTCAATCCATTTAATAATACTTTGAATTTTCTTTTCATAAGACTAAAAAACACCTAACCTCATTCAAACTTTTTGAGCTCTCTGTGGCTTTTCTAACAAACATTTTTTTAAAATCAACCAACACACAATTTTGGTCTTTTTAGCCGAACTACTTGGTTTTGATTTCAACATTACACATTGTTGGTATGTAGGACTGGAACTCATTAGATGTTCTATCAAACCAAAAAACATGGAAAAAAAACTTCTTTTCTCCCCCACCACCTATTTTGTATACATACTTTTTTTAGCACACATATACAAATTTTCAAAAAGGTTCCTGTGGAGTACCATAGATGCTTTAGGTGCCTAACACCTTCCCTTTGCATAACTAACCCCCGGTCCCAAATCTCTGATCTTTTTTTGTTAGGATTTTATTCGCTCTTTTTCCTAGTCCTTTGGATAAAATAAAAGTGCGGTGGCGACTCTTTTGTTACTTTTTTGAGTTAAGTCAATTCAATGGCTTATTCTCGTAGTTTTTTGCCACTACTGTCCCTAATAGAAGAGACGGAGGAAAAACATCCAATAAAGGATGATTTTGATGATGAATGAATCCTAGTTGTTATGGGTGTCCCGTGGTTCACAGACTATGCGAACTATTTGGTAGGTGG
This sequence comes from Vicia sativa, assembly GCA_021764765.1. NCBI lineage: Eukaryota > Viridiplantae > Streptophyta > Magnoliopsida > Fabales > Fabaceae > Vicia > Vicia sativa. The sequence goes on along the minus strand of CM038792.1, from coordinate 131,480,141 downwards.
AATAATACCGGATGATTTTGACTCTAACAAAAAGAATTTCTTTTCATGATTGTAGGTTTTATTTGTGGGACGAACAATTCCTATAAAATAAGGGAATAAACTGATTGGTTCGAAGGTGTATCCCAGAGGAAGAACGGGGAGATGTCCTAAAATTTTGTCATGACACAGAATATGGAGGACGTTTTAGTGGAGAAATAATAGCTGCAAAAGTTCTTTAGTCAGGGTTATACTGGCCGACTCTGTTCAAAGATATGTAGATCATTGTGAAGGAAAATGACAGATGTCAGAGGATAAGTAACATTTCAAAAAAGAACCAGATGTCTCAGAATGCTATGTTGGAGGTAGAACTGTTTGATGTATGGGGAATAGATTTCATGGGACTGTTTCCACCCTCATTTGGAAAGAATTACATTTTGGTCGCGGTCGACTATGTCTCAAAGTGGGTGAAAGTTGTCGCATTTCCCACAAATGATTCTAAAGTGATGATAATTTCCTCAGAAACAACATTTTCTCTAGGTTTGAGGTACCGAAGGCTCTAATCAGTGATGGGGGTACTTATTTCCTAAACAAGTTGATGGAGAATTTGTTGAAGAAGTATGATGTGAAGCATAAGATTGCAACTCCATATCATCATCAGACGAGTGTACAGTTTGAATTGTTTAACAGACAGATAAATTAGATACTTAAAAACGGTTAGCACTTCTCGAAAAGATTGGGCTATAAAGTTGGATAATGCACTATGGGCATATATAGCTACGTTCAAAACTTTGATAGGTACGTCTCCCTATAAACTTGTTTACAGTAAATCATTCCATTTACTGCTCGAACTCGAGCGTAAAGCCTTTGGGCTACCAAATTCCTGAATTGTGATCTTTTGAAAGCTTTCGAATCTCGAAACCTTCAACTTCATGAGTTAGAAGAGTTTAGGAATCGGGCTTATGAGAATGAAAAGATTTATAAGGAACAAACCAAAAAATGGCATGATAAAAAGATCTTGAGGAATGAATTTTGGGAATGGCAGTTGGTTTTGTTGTTTAACTCTAGGTTGAAGTTGTTTCCTAGAAAATTGAAGTCCAAATGGCTTGGACCTTTTGTTGTTCACAAATTGTTTCCCCATGGTGTAATAAAACTGAAAAATCAAGCCAACAGGGATACATTTAAAGTGAATGGATAGAGAATAAAACCATACTATCAGGGATAATAGAGTGGTCTGATAGATGATGTTTGTCTTACATGATATGATTGACGACCATCGAGTCATGCAACGTTAAACAAAGTGCTTCGTGGGAGGCAACCCGCGCGTTTTATCGCTAATGAGTTTCTCTATTTTTGTAAAAAAAATTATAGGTTGTGTTAAGTCTACGAAGTGCTATGGATAGAAAAGAGAATGAGCAATTTGAGTCGGTATCAAGTCAGGAAGAAGTATCGGGAGAATGGAAAAGGACGAGAGAAAAAAGAGAAATAAGAAGGAAATTTTTTTGAAGCAAGTCAGCCTTGCAACACGTGTATCTGTGTTGGGTAACACGACCCAACTTTGCAACACTGGCACCCGTGTTGGGCAACACGACCTGTGTTGCTCCCCCTGAAGCATGAAATTTTGAAGAAACAAAAAATTTGTGAAGATTGGGAGTCCAGTCTTGTAACACGGGCTACCGTGTTGTGTAACACGACACGTGTTGCGCACGCGATGATTTTTTTTTAAAAATTTTGATTTTTGATTTTGTGGGCCCCACCTTATTTTATATGCCTTTTCCTCATCTTCCCACCCATTATTACATATTCTCATCCTCGATCTCTCTCTCTCTCTCTCTCTCTCTCTCTCTCTCTACCACACAACCATATAGTCTCCATAGCCTCCACCACACAAATCTTCAATTTTCACCATAAAAAAAACTTCAAAACCCCCCATCCACTTTCACAAAAGCTTCTCCAAATTACCTCCTATACCAGAATTCGTGGGTATTTTTCTCTAATTCCAAGGTTTTATTTTCTCCTATTTTTTAGGTTCCTAAAATTCCCCCGAAGAGGACCGAAAGAGGAAAGCAGGTATCTGAGAGCTCCGGTACCCGCAAAAGAACTATCAGATAACCAAATGCTCATGATATCCTATTCGAGGATAACGCTCACCAAAAGAGGTATATGGTTCATGTTAAGAGGAAACTAACCCGTAGTAGGTATATTTATTAAGACATTAGGAATGCTCTAGGTATCAAAACTGAAATTAACAGATTGTTTCATAATTTCGGCATGTTAGAATTCATGTACCTCGAGGCACCATCTTATGAGCGCTTCACTCTCGAGTTTTTGAGTACCATTGATTTTAAACTCGAGAGAAAGTTAAATGGCATATTAGAGTGCTGTACAGGTAGTATAAATTTCTGTATATTTAACCAAAATCTTAGTTTAACGGTGTGTTGGCTGGAAATTTGTAAAGAAAGTCAAGGGCGTGATTTAGAGGAAAGAGTTCTTAAGGTATAAGAATCAGCTATAGAAGATGTAGTTTCTGAAGATGGTCAGCAGAGTTAAATTCAAAAGTTCAAGAATGAATGTTTGTCTAAGATAGAACTTTGGCTCAGAGGACCAAAATGTGTCGAACAAAAGCGAAATGACGTTAAAGTACTTATGTCGACACATGCGTAACAGAAGTGTCGACAGAGGCCCAAAAGAAGAACTTGGTCGAAGCGATGCCGCTGTCGAAGTGGTTCATTGTGGACTTAGAGAAATTTTAGTGAAGAAGTATCCAGAAATTGAAGGCAGTTGCCTTTGAATACACGAAGCGGGAAAGAGTCAAACAAATAGATCGTGGGCGGTTACTCCAAAAGTTCGTGGGACAAGAGTTCCAAGCAGAAACTGAAACATGGGCAGAAGTTACTTCCAAGAGATCAAATCTCAGCCGTTAATCGCTTGTAGCAGTTTTTCTATAAATTACTATAAATAAGTTAGAATTTGTAGAATTAGTGTGTTCACTTGTACTCCCAAATTACTTGCTAAAACTCTGCTCAATTCCGCGCTAAAGGAAGAAAGAGTACGCAATCTTTGATGTACGTGAATCACCAAACTTTTATTTCAATGCAACCTTTTTACATTTAACTCTGTTTTTATTCATTGGTTTTACTTTACTTCTGTTCGTTGCTTGTCGGTCACGAGTCACCACTAGCATTAGTTACCCAAAACATTGTCACGTAAACTGTTGATCACGAGTCATCAATAGTCGATTTTCTTTGTGTGGAAAGCCATTGCATTACTTCCCTGGTTTCTGGAAGCCGTTTCTGGGCCAAGGATAGTTTCATTTTCAAAAGTAGTGCAATTCACCAGAAATCTTAGCACGAGTCTTGAGATCAGCTGGTCGATCTCGCTAGTAACCCTAAGTTTTAGGACTTTGGGAGGACCAGCGGTTGTTTACCATTTTCCACAGTAAACACGGTGGAGGAGTTAAGTGGTATCCTCTAGTTGCCTATTTACGGGCCATGAGCGGTTCCAGAGGAGTTTCCCGTGAAACATTTTGGTAGGGTATCTCAGGTTTTAACAGATATGTGGTTGGGGGATCAAATGCTACGGTGATTCAGACCCGTGCATTCGTTATGCCCAAAAGGGCCTTGCCTACACTCTGTTTAGCAGGGGCGATAGCACGGGAGTAGCCAGTATGAGAGAATTACTTTTTCTTTATTCCATGCTTAATAATCATATGATAAATGCAACTTCTTTTATAGTGTTGGCTGGTGATTTTGATGGATTTATTTGGTTCGAAATGGTAAACTTTATGTTGTTTGGACTTTGTTCGAATGAAGGGAGTAAGGTCCAAAAGTTGCATTTCGTTTGAAAAGTAAGGAGTTTTGAATGAGCTATTACCGTTGGAAATTCGAATTTTGAATTAAAAGAGATTTCGAATTTAAATAGGAAGATTTGAATTGATCATTCCCATTGAAGGTTCGAATTCGAAATGAAGACTTAATATCTTCAATAACAGATAATTCGAATATAAAGCGCCATTTCATTGAAAGACGTGTGGAATCCAGAGAGTTCAAAAGACATGCAATCTTCGAACGTGGCGTCATTTTAGAGCAATACCGTTAGGGTCGAATTAGTATAAATAGAAGTCTTAATGTTAGGATTTCGTGTGTTCATTATTGTACAAAAACTCATATACTTAAACTACCAAGTGTAAGGGAAACGAGTTTGCAGAGAAATGCACGTATAGAAACACCATTGTTTATTTTCGAAGTTTAAATCAAAGTTCTTTATCTTTAAAGTTATTTCGTTTCCAGTTATTCCTTTATCTTCCAATCAAATTTACACTTTTCGAAAACCTTTATTTCTTTGTCAAGTCCTTTAGATTTCCTTTATGAATCATTTACATTACTTTACAAAGTCCTTTACTTTAAATTCAAAGTCTTTTTATTCGAAGTCATTCACAAATCTGTTTACATTATTTTGCCCACATCTAAATGTTTCGATTTTATTCTGTTATTACTCTTAATCGAAGTTTATATAATATTTAATCGAACCTTTGTTTTATGTCCTTAAGGATTCATGGTGCTTTAGATAGAATGTTGAATATAAGTGTTAAGACAAGTTCTAACACCAATACTTAGACACATGTCCTAGGATCAATCTAGTGGATCATGTAAGCTACCAAAATATTGTTAATTTGGAAGACTAGCGGTTGTTTACTAGAAATCACTGTAAACATGTAGATGAGTTTTTAGGAAAGGTAGGTTGGGCCTCGCCAGGTGGAGGTTATGTGGGGGGTCTCATCACCCAAATTTCTAAACATTTTGATTATGGAGAGTTATTGAAGGAAGATACCCTTGTTCCCCGTAAGACCAAAATTTACATGGAGTCTATAATACACCAGGGTATGATTTATGTTTTTAATTGTAGTTATTAGATGATGAGTTGAAATAGGTTTCTACTTGAATTGCCTAACCCTGCTAGAGTTGGCACAGTTGATCATGCTAATTGGCTTTTTTTTTTTATACTTGAATTAGTGATTTTGATGCACGTGATCATGTAAAAGAAGAGGCCATAGAGTAGCCTTAGTATGCACCTCCTGTCACGCAGTATGTTCCCCAAGGATCGAGATCCACTTCTATGGATCAACATCAGTGGGAGTGGATCCAGGAACGAACTCGGTCATCTGAGTAATGAGTATACCAGACAAAGTGAGGAGCAAGTTAGACAAGGGGGGGAGCACACTAGGAAAGGAAACATTATGAGTGATATGCGTGATATGATGCAACGTTTGATGTTGAAATTTCAACTACCTCCTCACTAGAGTATTGTGAGTACCCCTCTATGTCTTGTTCTAAAAATTTGGGAACAATGTTTAGTTCAGGTTTGGGGGGATTTTATTGCTTTTGTTTTTGTTGTTTTTGTTTTTAGTTTAGTAATTGCTTTTGTTTTGCTTATGTTATTTGTTTAGTATAATTTGTTTGTGTGTTGTTGCATCATAGAGTGTAGGATCTTGGAGGGGTGATCGAGATAAGTGATGAGAATCAAAGATAGTGGATGATAATCACACCATTTACTATGTTTTTTGTGAATGACCCCCGAAAGTCGATATCATTGAAGAAGTGATCAGACGCAACTTGAAAGAGCTAACCGACAAAGTTACTCTGTGCACCCCGGGTTGAGTGGAAAGTTACATCACACAGAGAGACATTATGGAGGTTGTCAACTTTACCCAACATGGTGAGGGAATAAAGGGTAAGACACAAATTTATCATCATGAGAGTTCATTTAGGTATGTCTTTATCACTCTGAGTTTGTGTGCGTTCTACGTACATATCACTACATGATGACACACTGAGGCACGTTGTTTTTTTCTAAGCCTTTCTAGCCATCCCCATTATAATATTTATCCTTTTTAACCATGTTGATCCTTTATCCATTTCTTTATTATAGATGCATCTCTTAAACCATGGCCAAACGTTTTCTACCCCGTTCGGCTAAGTGTTGTAGATTTTGAATTTGTGTAAATTTCTAAGTTTGGGGTAGTACACCTAATATGATATGGGCAAGTGAAGAGAAGAAAAGGGTGAGACATAAATGTCTCTTGAAAAGAAAAAAAAGAGAGAAAAAGAAAAAGAAAGAGAAATCATTCAAGGAACGCTTTCCTAGTACAAAGAGACTCATTGACCATTAAAATGCTCAAAGCAACAATTGAGTAAAATAAGGAGTTAGAGAAAAAAGAGAATGGTGTGTTTAAAACCCCACTGCAACATAAATAGAGAGGAGCACAGAGACAAGAACAACAACACAAATCCTGAGCTCAAACCCCCTCGTATATCCCTTTTGTTTGTTTTATCCCACATTACATAAGCCCCGTTACAACCCTAAGACCTCAAAAGTGTGTGAAATTTGTTTGTGTAATGCATGTAGAATTTATTCAAACTTAAGGGTTGATACTACATATGTTGTTTTGTGAGTGAAACACTTTAACCCAGAGATATTTGGTGAGAATGTGAAATAAGTTGACATATGAAGCGATGCTTTGATGCGAAAATGTGGTGGAAAGCCTGGTTTAGGGAACTTTGAAAGGAAAGCAAAAACGAGTTGTGAAAGATCTTGGCAGAATTGTGGTAAGATGATTTTCAGGTGTCCGATTCGTTTTGTCCTAAACATCGCTTAAGGACAAGTAACGAGCTAAGTTTGGTGTTGTGATTAGTCACCATTTTCACTGTGTTATTATCACTTGTTTGATTATATTCCAGGAATCTTGCACAGTTTTATATCTTAATTTGTTTCTATTTTAGTCAAGTTTATGTTTTCTAAGTTTTTACCCGCATTTTATAGTTTTTTAGTTATTTTGAATTATTTTCCCTTTTTATGCTATGGTATGTGTTTGTGGATTGTCCTCAGGTTCAAGTGAATTTCTGTTGGGCGCAACATGAGAAGGTGGAAAAAACCTATGGGGTGTTCAAGGAGAAGTTATAGAGGATCAGTTGAGCAACATGGGCGCCCATGTTACAAGGCACGACCAGTGTTGCAGTTCATGTGACAAATTGAAGCTTGGCAAAAGTCAGGGGTGAAACACGGGTTGTCGTGTTGCCCAACACGGTCCGTGTTGCTGCCCCTGGGAGTTCACAAACTTCAATTAATTGTCAGGGACCAACACGGGTTCCTGTATTTCCAACACGGCTCGTGTTGTCCAGTTATGCTAATTTTGATGATTGTTAGTGTTTTAGCTCGAAAGTGACCCATAAGGGTGTTTCGATAATTTCCACTTGAGTTAAAGGGTTTTTCACTATATGGAGTAGTTTGGACGAGAGGACGAACACTTTTTTGATTAGGGAAGATTGGTACAAGATAATTTGGATGTTTTCAAGAGCTTACGAGCAGAGATCCTTTCATGAGCAATACCAATTGAAGATCGAAGAATCCATCTGTTTTGTAATGTCTTATTTTATCTTTGCTTTTCTTTTTAATATTATAAGCGGCTAAACCCTCTAATGCTAGGGGTTCCGCTGATCTGTCTATGTAATCGATGTTGAATTCTCGGTTTCTTTAGTACAATAGTTTTTCTTTTCCATTTAATTATTCAGATTACTTCATTATTTTCCCTGTCGGGCCAATAGGGTTACATTGTTCCTAACACATTAGGGCTGGACAATCGTGTTAAGGTTTTTTGAATAATTATAAACGATATCACCGAGGACTAGGGATACATTGTAATAACCGGGAAAATTCTTGTTAATCAAAATCTTGACTTTATCACTAATTTTGAGGGAAATTGGGATTAGGATAAATGGGTAAAGATTTTTCACTAAGGACTTAGGGAAAAATAACCATAAGAACTCATAATGGAGTGAGATGAACTTGTTAATCAAAGTCAAGATCATTGTATGACAAAACATACACTTTCCCTTAGCATAATATTCTCATACTAGTAAAAAAAAGTCATAAGTTACATTATGTTCAATTTTATAATCGTGAATTTTCAGTCCTAAACCAAACCAATCATATTGTTTTTGTTTAATTAAACCACACAATTCGGTACTTATACGTAGTCCTCGAGATCGATATCTTGGTAAATTCCTACTATTACTACATCGCAAATATATTACCCTTATTATTTTTCATATCAATAGGTTTATAATATTGTATGGTTGTTAGGAATTATATGGAGCATCGAGAAGACCTATATTTTGGTGTTTTATGGTGATTATGTGAGTCCTTATCATGTGAGATGAGAAGCTCTGTGGATGGAAGATATGCTTCCATATAAGCTTCTCAAGGATGTGATCAGTATGAGTTATGATTTTTCCAAGCATTATGCTTACGGTGTAATGGTTTGTCTTCTTCTCTTGGGGGACAAGTATTTATAGAGACCTTTTAGTCCTAGGATTTCGGTAATTTTGTGTGGTGACAACTGATCCCTCCAAATCTAGAGAAGTTTTTTTACCACCTATCCTTCAGGGGATGATGGAGGAAGTGTGAGTCCATAAGCCATCACTTATATGCATGGTTCTTGGGCGAGGTCTCCCTAGTTCAGTACCCTTAAAAATAAAACTCTGTATTATCCAATTTTATTTCAATTTGTACATGGCCTCCAACCTTCAAGACCACATGACCATCATATTTCTATCCTACCATATACACCAACCATCAATGTGAACCCACATTGTTGTCCTCACTCCCAAAAAGGGGCCATGACTTCGTCACACATTATATGTTAAAGGTAGATATTATTATCCCTAGTAACAATCCTTTTTCATTCTTGACTCTATAAGTTTAAAAAATGGAACTTGGAAAATTTATGTTGATTACATAGCTCTAGACTTGTTTACGATAAATGAGAGATTTTTCATTCCTATAATTGATGGATTGCTGGATGATGCATCCTTTAGAGGATGCCTACAACACACATACATTCTATTGTCAATACACAATGCATGTTCTCTTCTCCATGTATTTCCTCAACACTACTATAAATAACGCTTCTAACATCGAACGCAAAATGCATTTTACCTCGGTAGTAGATACGAGGTAAATAAGACTGTCATAAAAAGTAAAGGCTTATCACCTCAGTGTTTAAAACACCAAGATAAAATTTTATTAACGCATGAGTTCGAACCCCAGCAACAACAAATTTTAATATTTTCAAAACTACAACATCTTTTATCTTGGCGTAGCAAAATAACTGAGCGGTTTGGTTATTTATTTTTTCAAAAAAAATTGTTATATTGTTTACCCAGAATATTACATTGTTTCCCCATAATATTCCATTGTTTACCCAAAATATTAAAATAAAAATAAAAAATCAAATTCCCTAGGGATCTATGTGAAAATCAAATTCCCTAAAGACCTAGATTTTAGATCATCGAATTATTTAATCTAGGTAAAGATCAAATGTTGGGTACAAGATTATTCTCTACAAATCTTGCATGCATTTGTTTATGGTGAAAAAATAGGATAAGATAATTAATATCAATAATAAAAAATATTTTCGGTACAAATAAAAATTTAATAAAACAAACCTTAAACCCAAATGATTTTCTGCTCTTGCAATCCATCGTAGATAACTTTTTCAAATGTCATTAAGTTTCAAGCGCTTCATATCTTTTGTTTAGGTTAGATTTCCAATATTGTGAGAGAATTTATATAATGGATGTTCCATAGGTATCACGCAGATCACTAATGGTAGATTATTGATAATTGATAACCTTTAAATGGACGAAAAAAATTTGTTTAAGGTCATTGAAAATAGTGAAAAATAACACTTCACTATTCTCTTGGTTTTGGAATATAACCGAGGTGTTAGATTAATTTTTTTTGTTGCAAAAATGATACATTGCTTACCCGAAATATTAAAAATACATTGTATGCAACAAATATTCGCAGAATATTAAAAGTACAACATGTCCATCTCTCACACAAAATGCTAGAGATCTATTTCGCTGATATCCATCTTCTAAAAAGTTAAACTCCCTTATTTGTTTAAACTTTCAAACGTTGAGCTCCATTCTTTGTACGTTGAATCTATCAAATGGGCAAAAATACAACATCAATATATCTCCAAAAACTAATACAACATCATTTTGTGAGATAGATTACAAGGGCAAAAAAAACTGTTTTGCTCTAGATAGAAGAACATTGAAGACTTTTTCTATCTTGCAATATATCTTGAATAATGATGAGAGTTGGGGCAGCTTCATATTAGCACGGATTAGGATAAAATATAACGATTTCTTTTATAGTAAAACCTACCTATTATACTCCTCAGTTTATAATAAAACCGAGGTAACTTTATTATTATTTATTAATTTTTGAACTGTCACCTCAGTTAAGGTTATAAACCGAGGTGATAGTTATTATTATTATTATTATTATTATTATTATTATTATTATTATTATTATTATTTATTACATTGTCTACACATAATATTAAAATAAATTATTTACAATAAATCTCTTCAATGGTTTTTCTGCACTTGCAATCCATCATATAGGTGTTGATGTTTGAATGTCAGAATTTTGCATTCAATATTGATTGTTGATGATATCATTAGCACTGCCTTCTGTAACACCCCAAATTTACCCATCGAATATTATTCAAATCAGCGTGCAGAAAAGATAATCCTACAAGGGATGTCACAATTTCTTCGCAAAAAAGCATGCATTTAGTCACAACTATACAGATACATAACACTTAGATCAAAGATGAACTTATAACAACATATTTCCATGAAATCAATTAAAGATAAGCAATTTATAATTCCTCAACAGTAACAACTTTGTTCTTTTATTCAACGAGAAACAACTTCAAATTATTATTATTATTCACTTAACAAATATTCACATTATTCATAAACTCAACAACTTAAGCAACAACGATAATTAAATAACAACGTTCATCCCCCGAGTGCTACGTATCAGAGCAAGACCCCTTTGACTTATCATAAAGTGACGTAAAAACTTCAAGAATTAACTTCAACATCCACCGTTATGCTTGAGTAACTGCCCATTTTCCATGGCAGGGGAAATATCAGCAGAAGGGGTGAGGTATCCAACAATATAAACAAGTGTATGATAAATAATATGCTAGGATTAAATCATACAAAATTATCACATCGCAATTAACACATCACAACAACTTCCCAATTAACAACAACACAAATCCACTTCACAGTTAGCAACAACATAATTCACTTCACAGTTAACAACAACACATTTTAAATGAGACATAACAATGCATATGCATGTGGTACCAACAGAGCTTCAGCTCCCTTCACTATTGCCAATTAATAGAGGCGCAAGGCATAAGCCTTCTTTACAATTCCGCCAATACAGGCCTTCACGAGGATGAAAATGTAATGCAACACTAACAACATACAACAACGACATAAATTCACTTCACGAGGCATATGCCTATCTCACTATTATTACCAATAATTAGAAGTAATTATCGTCACTGAAAACACCCTGCAACTTCGCATAAACAACAATATACAACAACATATTCCTCGCCAATAATTCACAGACAACTCAACAACACGGTGCATTCACACAATTTCAACAAAATAAAACAATCGTAATCACCTACTAAAATTACGAACCATCCCGAAAATTTCCAATTAATTTGGGACAACTAATTTTACCGCTTAATTTACTAACTCGGCTAATTCAACACTGTTTTAAACATTCTACTGCTACTGATATTTCTCTAATTCTTCAGCTTGATATTCTTACTAAAAATGATTACTTTCCTGTTACCAATTATCACATTGTTATTAAATATGTTACTATGCTAAATCATCACTTCCTGCTAAATACCAATGGACTAAAACACTGTTACTAGAAATTCATATATTTTCATCTACTAGTCTATTACTATTATTATTATTATTATTATTATTATTATTATTATTATTATTATTATTATTATTATTATTATTATTATTATTATTATTATTATTATTATTATTATTATTATATATATATATATATAGAGAGAGAGAAACAGTAATGTATTACACATATTTAGACATAGAGATCCGGTAACGGGGCACTATAAGGTTGCAGCCGAAATCTAAATATCAAAACTCAGTTTATAAACATATATATAGTATGGTGCCACTATGTTTGTTCCAAACAATGCTATGTAATACTAATTACTAGCCAAACAGGTCGTTGCAGTAAAACAAATCCATACTTAGTACTTCAATTTACATATCTCACGCGCTACAGTGAAAAGAAGTGTATATGTACCTAAGACAAGGAAATAAATATGGTCCTATATGAAGGCAAGGGGACGGTCGTCCCATCCTTACCCCACCACATAAGGGTGCTTGCCCTCCTCTCCATGCCACCAGGGGCGTCCCCAACTTCAATATATATTATCCTTTTCTTTTCTCTTTTATTAGTATCAGGATGTCCGTCTCAGTATTTCTTCTTCACCAATTAGTTTGTCTGATCCAATTCTTTTTTTTTACTGATTGTACCAAATTAATTTTCAGCAAGGTATCAACCATCGCAGTCACACAATTACTCACGTATACCATTATTTCATCAATCGATCAACATCACAGTACCAGTATATAATTAAACAATTACCATACACACAATTTACACACAAACAGGGATAATTCCACACAATTTCATCCCCACATACGATTCATCTTAAACCCATTTATAGAGTTAGAACCCCATCCTTACCTGGATTCAATGGCAGTTCAACTCCCCGATCAAATTCCTAATTTCCGATCGCATTTCAATTCGGCTTTTCAGTCTACAATCTTCTCCCGGCGGCTAATTCCTAAACCTTGTTCCTCTTCTTTTTCCCACGTATAACAACCTTCTTCTTTTTCTTTCTTCCCAAACCTAACTCCTTATATTTTCTTTTTAATCCAATAAATCAAATAATAATAATATAATTACTATTATTTTCTTAATGTGCTTAATATATTCACACCCCCACTTCGCTATTCGCTACTCACAATCCAACTTAATCTAATTAAATAAAATATTCAAATAAGTAAATAATATTATTCTTAATATTATTCCTCCGATTTAACCGACTAAGTCCAACTTTAATTTAATAATGCAAACACGCCTCTTACAATAATACCGACAAAATCCAATTACTCTGATTAATCCTCAAACTTCGTCTAAATCCAATAATTAAACTCTTCAATAATTTAATTAACTAATTAATTAAATTTGGGGCGTTACATCTTCACTAGCGTATACAATGTGCATGCGTTGAATGCATCCAACTTCTAATAAGGTGTTTGTTCTAAAAATTAGAAAAATATTTTTTCTGCACTTGCAATGCATCAGTAAAGACTTTTAGGAACAAATCATAGTTATTCAAAACATTCAACAACAACAACATCAACACCATTGTTTTAATATGGATTGAAAAAAATTAAAAAATATTTTGTTCAAGGTAGAAGAACTTTTTTTTTCTTCAGTTTTGCAATTCATCCCAAAAAAATGATGCATTCAACGGTGGATCGGCTATAAATAAGACAACATTAGGGTGAAATTTGTTCAACGAGTGTTTTTATAGTAAAATATGATTATTCTATCCCTTGAATTATCAAGGAAACTGAAGGGTTTGATCATTTATTTTATACTTGTAAAAAATGGTATATCACCTCGGTTCTTAAAATAACCAAAAGAACAGGTTTTTTAAAATAGGGCGTGCCTTGGAATAAAACTTCGATATTTTTCTGAATGACGTGAAAGCTTTGTCGTGAAAAGCGTTATTTATTGTAGTGCAACAAATATCAGAATTTTAATATATGAAATTCCCCTGCCTTCGATCCATTTTTCTTCCTACAACCAAACATCGACCATCCATTTACTTTCCTTAAGACTCCCACCAAGATTCTCACGCTTCCACCTTTTCAGACCAAGTCTTGACCCTTTATATCTTATATACCTTGATCCAAGCACCATCATTGGATCTAACCATTTTTCCCCACAAATCACTCTCCAACATTTATTCTCACCAATCCAACATTGAATCCATTAAAAATATTTGACATTCCAACAAATTCATATCCAGTTCACACATGAAGCACCCCAGAAACATGCCCAAATAAAGCTTAGACTCTTAACCCACCATGTGTCACTATTGAGTTAAACCTTGAGGACATAGTACTTAATGGACCTAATTAATATTGATAAGACAAAAAAATTGTGCTCAATAATTTATCAGGAAAAGGAAAATATATGTTAAGCTTAAAGACTTTTATCCTTATTAAAAGAGAAGCAGATAGTATTCTTATTAGTGAATTTCTTAACCCACTCCATAGAGTGGAATTAAATCCTATGCATTTCTGAAAATACTCTCAGAAAATTGAAAGTATATTTCGGGTGCGCACAGGGACGGATCCAGACATTACATTTGGGTGTGGCTAAATATAAAAGAAATTATAAATTAAACTATATTAAAAATAAAAAAGTAATATTTTTTAAAGTAATACATTTATAATGAAAATCATCTATCAAATATGAGAGATTAAAAAAATATAGAAGTGAGAGAAAAATTTGAGAGGTGGTGACAATGTTTCAAATACCAGATTAAATCACCCAATAATCGAGAATCGATGAATTATTGGTCTAATTTGATATGGACCAAATAATCTATTAAACCAACGAGAAATTGACCAAAACTAATAAAAATCGATGAATCCATGATTTTGGAAAATGTCGATTAAATGCTTGTTGTTTTCCTTAGACAAAACGACTTCGTTTTAATAATTTTTAAAATAAAATAAAATAAAAATAGATTTTGTTCAAAATTTATTTGGAACATTTTTCTTTAGAATTAAATTTATTAGACACTTCACTTATTTTGTTATTTAGCTTATGTTGCAATTAAACATTTTTCAAAATTTATGTTGATTTGTATTTTATACTATTTTGTTGTTTGTGATAATTGTGTTTAAAATTATAATTTAAATAATAAATTTGTAAAATTATAATATTTTGAAATTTAGTAGATGTCATGATTTTTTAGAAATCGAATCATCCGTTTGATTGATTTAGCAACTATATAGTTTTGTTAGAGAAACTAATTTATTCGATTGAATTATCGATTTATTCAAATGAATTATTTGATTTACTATAATTTAGTCATAAAGTTGAATCAATGACCATGTAATTTAGCAACTAAATCAATGACTCACCTTCTTCAATTTGATGACGAGTCTAATTTTTAAAATATTAAAAAGAAAAATAAAGCATTATATATATATATATATATATATATATATATATATATATATATATATATATATATATATATATAGTAAAAAAAATTAAAATTTGGTGTGGCTATAGCCACAGTTAGCCACAACATGGATCCGCCCATGGGTGCGCACCACTTTCTGGAATATTTGAGTGAAAACCAGAAATATAGCTTCGGCTCCATACCGGAAGTATACATCTGGTTCTTGGCATGGCAGTTAGCAGAAAAATAGAACTAAAGTAATACCAATTTAACAAATTATTAAATTTATAAATCGAGATAGAGACTTGCAATTTTTAAATCGGATAATAGAATTAAATGTTATCCAAAATGCATTTCATAATAATGGTATTCGAAATACAAATTCGATACAATACGAAATAAAAAACTAAAGTCAAAATACAATCAAACTAAACTACTGCGTATGGCGGATGATGAGCCGGCTTGTCACCCTCGAGGTGTCCCTCCGCTGTCTCCTGTATGACAGGGAACCCTGAGCCTCCGCCATGATGTCCTCCAGCATGTCTTGGGCATGATCCCTCCTTGTATGCTCCTCCTCCAAGATCTCCTGATAAACCAGCCTGGGTGGGTTCCCTGGAGCATCATGTGTCATGTATGGATGGAAAACCCTGAAGAACCACAACATGTAATCGTACGCATAACTCCATTTTTCTGGAGCCATAGTACTCCTGGCCTCCTCAGGTACGAGATGATTATCAAAATCATCAAAAATCTCATTCATCTCCCTCCTCTTCACTGTCGGACGGGCAGATACAGCAGGATGTCGAAGAATGGTCTAAGTATACCTAAACTAACATATCACTCACTTGGGCATATAACCAACAGTCTTCCTATAAATAGAGAAACCTCGTCAAATGGTATCGTCTCGCGGTGGTCGGCGTAGGCACAGAAGTGAATGTCCTCATGCACTATCCGGTCCATGTAAACCCGATATGGCGGTGTCGCCTGGTTCCCTCTAAGTGAATTGTATACGCAGGCACGCGGTATATCCTCAATATAACCCTCGACAAGTTCCCATCCATAAATATGGGGGAAGTGTTGTAGGATCCATCCCTGAACTATCAAAATTAAACTAGTTAGTTTCAAAATCAAAATAATTAAACCACTAAGCTAAGAGAAATAATTTATACCGTCAACAGAGACATATTGTCGGTGATCTACGTTGTCCTCCACTTAGCCCCCTTAGCCAACTTAGTATACAAGTAAACCAAGCAGGCATCCCCCAGTTCCACCCACTGACCGCATCAAAATCAGCAAAGAACCTAAGGTACATGATAATAGTGTAGATGACATTGGTGTCCACAAAGATCTGGGTGCCAACAAGATACTAGAGGTATGCTCTCATGGAATATCCCCTGTGAAGGGTAACCTATCGGGATCACCATCAGCTATTGTAGCAAGCGCAAGCTCTTCTTTAAAAACCTACTTCAGCCAACTATATCTCATGTGGAAACCACATGTCTTATTAACCTCATTCAGGGCCTTCTCCATGGTAACTCCCAACCTATCAACCAGCAAAGTAATGGCCTCGTCTTTCTCCAACTTCTGGTGATCCAAAAACCGCCCTCTGATCGGCAGGTGAAGCAAACATGCGGCGTCATCGAGTGAGATCGTCATCTCGCCACGTGGTATATGAAATAAAGACGTCTCCTCGTGCCACCTCTCTACAAAAGCGTTGATCATCCCCCAATTGATCGCTCTATATCCACAAAGGGTCAAATGATGTAACCCTGTAAGACTAAGAAGCTCATCAAAACATGGCTTGATAGGGGGATTAAGCATGCTGATCTTCCTCCCATGGCTTATGATCTTCAGTATATCGTGATCCTGCAAGAAAAAATTATTTGTTAGAATTCATAATAATATTCATAACATATTTAATAACTATAGTATAAATGTAAATTTCATACCTCTCCATCCCATATATGTCTAACCACATGGGTAGGATAAAGAGCGAGCACAAATAAGTCATAAGGTCCCCCTCCAAAGACCCGAGGGACCTGGGGTGTCGCCAATGTTGTCGCAGATGTCGATGCCTCCGTGGTGGTGCCTGGTGCCACACACCACCGGCACCTCACTGGGGTGTAGCATCAGGTCTCATCTCAAACGGTCCCGCTTGTGAGGCAGATGAGGATCCCGTCTCAAAAACCTTCGGTGGTGAGGATGGTGAGGATATGCATCTACGGTAGGACAGAGGCGGCGATGGATGGACTGGAGACTCTCGTCTGCTACGGGAGAAAGAAGTATAAGGGGTAGAATCGGAATCAACAAAATGTGTATCTGACATAGCTTGTCTGAATGTTGTGTGGTTTGAGTCCTCTCTCTCCGCAAAGAAGCATGTTGTGCAATCCGACCATGCCTCAAACGTTACGGTCTCTCAAACATATATCCTGTAGAAGTAAGAATGAAACGTTAGCAATGGCTTACAAGAGAAAAAATGAAAAGAAAAAAATAATGCAGCAAGAAACCGGAAATAAACCTCTGGTTTTGTTCTTGCCCAGAAATCGGAAATAAACCTTCAGTTTCTTCTGCGAAACAGAGTTGTGTACAGCCAACCCCAAAACCCCAAATGTGTCTAAACACACGCATTGATCGTCAAAAATAATTTACAACTAGTGTTCTAATGACTCCTAATGATATAAACTACCAAAAATAGCACATTTAAAACCCTATTTCACTAATTTCAATAGAAATTACATAAACTCTAAAATTTCTTAAATCACTTACTTGATTGATTGTAGATGGTTGTTGTTTGCTTGATTCTGTTAGTTGTTGTATTTATCTAATGCTTGTTGGTTTGTGTTGATTGTTTGAGAAAAAATTGAGTTTGAGAGAAAGGGTTGAAATGAGTGATTGAGAGAGTTTTGGTTTGTTTTTTAAAAAACTTGTTGTTATGGAGAGGGGAAAGGTTTTGGCGCCCTTTAAGTGCATCCAGAAACCGGAAATTTACTTACGGTTTGGAACCGGAGGTATACTTCCTGTTTACACCAAACCATTTTCAAAGAGATTTGCATGATATAGGGTGCGAACCGGGAGTATATTTCCGATTTCTAGGGGCATTAGTGAAAATTCATGTGGCGTGCTAGAAGAGTATGGGTGGGTTAAGAAACTTTATATGCAACACATGTGGCACGCTAGAAGAGGGGAAAGGTTATGGTATATGCTTAAATAAACTTTATTTATTTATTATTGGGGTAATTTATGGTGGTCAACACGAGGGGCACTTTTTATTTTGGAAATTTTTCTTTTGAGCAACACATATTTGTGAGATACATCATATACTCACTCAAAATTTTAAGGTGGTAGATGTGTAGGTTCTCTCACTTATAAATGCTCAAGTCTTCGCATTTCTAATCAATGTGTGACTTCTCCACACTAATCACACTTATAATTCTTTTTCAACACCCACCTTCAAGTGTGAGTCCATTCGCATTGCTCCCCTTCAAGTGGAAGCTCATTAATTCATATACACTTGTATCGTCATTGACACTTTTATCAACGGGATGCCTCCTATTGAAATTTGATACAAGTAAGTTGGTTTCTTCACTCGAATCAGACTCTGATACCATTTGTTTAAGAAGTTTAGAGGGTTAATACGAGAGAGCATTTTCATATGTCCTCTGTAGTTTTTTTTAATTCCATTGAATCTTTAGAATCTTATTAAGAAGCATGAAACAAGCATATAAGTCATTCGCCAGCACTCAGTTTGTAGCTGAACAAAAAAAAAAGGAAACTGAAAATGTATTTTCGGTTTATACTGAAAGTGCATTTCTTATTTTATATATAATTTATCAGATCTAGAGTGCGCACCAAAAATATATTTTTGGTTTTTAAGAATGTTTTTAGAATTTCATACAAACGGAATAGATTAAGAAATTGCCAAAATAAATGCTCAAACTACCTGAAGGAAGTAGAAATAAAGAGAATTGAATAACAGTTGATCCAGAGGATTGATCACATGTCTACTTTTTTAGACATGACCTTCATTCGAAACATACAAATCCACTACATTTTTTCACACTACATTAGGGGAAAACACAACTCACGCCCCAAAACACCAAATTTTATCGAGTCTAAGCAGTCACTAGAAATTCAGTCTTTGATTATCGAGTCTAAGCAGTCACTAGAAATTCAGTCTTTGATTCACTTGTCACTTTGAAACTACTCATTGTTCATTCCAAATTCTCTTCATTCTCCAAGCGAAGGTATGTGGTGATAGTCACTCTTCTCTTTCTTCTTAAAGTCTTGAGTAGAACTAGCATGAGCATGATTGAAATGTTAAATTCTGATGTTGGTAGTTAGTATAATTCAAAATTCGTGAATCATGGATTAGTTGCTAAATGTAGCTTTAAGATTTAACAATCATACTTTCCAACTGTTTGTGAAAATGTTGCAACCAAGTTAAAAATGACATTTTGAGTTAGTAGATTAGTCTTTGATGTTCAAATCATGTTAATTGTCAAATGCTTGATTGTATAAACTTCCATGAAATAGAAGAAAAATTGGTACAATGCTTAAAAGTTTTCAAGTGATGTTCCCAGAAAAAAATTTAGTAGCACTATGTTTTCCTGTCGATATTATGTTTGGTTGTTAGTTGAATTTGAGACTATCCTTTGTTATTTTGTACCTCTTTCAAGCTAGGTTGTTTTTCGGATATACATTAGGTCAATTCTCTGTTTAACACAGTTAGGACAAAACCAAGTCTGCATCAATTGTTGTGATAATCTTGTGTTTTAAGTTGTCCTTGGGGCAAAGTATATTTCTTTGGTTACATCTATTGCTACCAGGAGTTGGGGCAAAGTGGCAATGCTTGAAATGATCATAATAATACATCATTGATATAATAATACAACTTCTAAAAAGATCATAACAAAACATAAATTCAATATCACTCTTTCCCAATCTCATAAAAACCCACATCATAACATTGTACAACCAACTCAATGTTGTTTGATGTTTGATATAAAACTATAATATGTAATTGTAGTTATAAATCTTAAAACACATTAAATATTTCTACCACGCATAATCTTCAGCTCAAGACAAATTCGGCTCACTTACATTTGATGAATCAAAGATGTTAGCCATTTCATCGGGAATCCTTCCTTCTTTCATTACAATGTATGCTTTAAATGCTGTCATAGCGTTTTGAACTTGAGATTCCAAGTGTGTGTACTTCTCTTGCCAAAAGTTAGAAGATGATGTAGCAGCACCGGTCGAAGAATTCCTCAAATTTGAAAGTCGAACCCCGCTATCTCTAAATGTATTTGTAGGAGCAGCCCCCATACCCATGCAACGCACTCTTCCAGAGTGTTCGGGCCCAAACACTCTACCGACAACATCATTAGAAGACATTTCAAGTTCATCAACACTGCTTTGAGCCAAAGCCTCTTCAATTTGTTCCTATTAGTATTATATACAAGATCACCAAGTCAAAAACAAGTATGGTTAAAACCCAAGCATGCAACCTTAAAACAATAAGTTTTTCAAATTTAACTTACCGCTATTCTCTCTGCTGCTTCATTTACAAATGACCCGTCCTTTTTTTTATGGGTTTCAATATACAATTTTCCACGACAAGGTTGTTGTCCACTTTTCAAAAACTAAAATAAAAAAGATGTCAAAATGGATAGTAAATTATATTGTAAAGCATATGAAGTTCATTAGTAAAGCTACCATCTCATGTCTTTTTCTCGAAAGAGGTTTAGAACCACCAGTATGAGGAATCACTTGCTTGCTTCGATTTTCTTTATTTTTTCGACAAAGCTCCTATTAAAAAACAAATACAAGTTTATTTAGTAACCATATCATACCACAACAATAAATTAATCAAAGTAATCAAGTTTTACCAATGTTTCTGGTTTCAAACGATAGTCAACAAAATGAGCCCATTGAATTGGGTCTACACCATGTGGAATGTCACTGATGATTTGTTCAAGGGTTTTGGATGGATCATAGAAACGAGTCCACAAACTTTGTCTATATGCAGCCCACTTCTTTGCAATGCTAAGTTTGCAATATCTCTTCGCAAGGGACTCAGTAGTCCTAAATTGAAATCGAGGCTAAAAATACAAAATTAGATTTCAAACAGTTAACAAATTATTTAAAATTAATGTAAACGGAAAGCTATAAATTTTTAGTATTAATACCTTTAACTCTGTTTCAAAACAATTATCAAGGTAAGCCTTTGGTACGCCCGATTTTCCAGACCACCTTTCATAATTGATTGGAAATAAGTTGCAATTAGTTGCTAATGTTCCACAATATCCCGCTAGCAAGCCTTGTGCTTCACCATATGCAGCACCTTGGCCATCAAAGTTCACAATTACACGCAGCCCAATAGGCAAGTCATTGACTAGCCAATACTTGAGTTGTATCTTCTTAATAGCTCCTTGTGGGTCTTTAGCAATAAAATAATTTATTTAGTAAGAATTTCATTAAAAAACTATAACAAATGAGGTAAATGTAAATGTAACACATTACCTATTGCTTCAACAGTCCAATATTGTGTAGACTCACGGCCAACACATTGCTTAGATGTTGGAAGTTGATGGGGAATTTCATGAGTGGGGGACAAATCTACTGGTGTTGTACCATTCAATGCTGATGCCGGTTGTGGATCAATGCATAATTGAGATGGCTCTGGCGGATCACTACAATCTCTCCCTCGACCACGTTTAACTCCTCTATCTCTGATTGTCATGTCAAAGATATTTATATACAACATGGTCTTGTTTTTTGTTTATTTATTTCATGGTAAATCAAACCTGAAAAACAATCAAACAGAAAGTGAAAAATAACTTACGGGTAAGAGATGCCCTCTACAGACACAACATTTCTCCTATCAGCTTCTATATGGGATCCTCCACGTGATGGCCTCACATTCTCTGGAATGAGTTGTATCTCTTCATCTTCACTATCACTATAATCATAGTATTCATCGTTATGCTCAGAGTTAAAAGCAGTGGCTTTTTGTTTACTATTTAATGTATCAAACCCCTTAGCATGTTCTTTCCTTTGAACTCTGTTATAGACATTCTTGAAACCTGTAGAACAAGAAATGATGAGATCCACATATATGCCATTACAGCATGCAAAGAGCATCATATGCCGTTAAAGCATGCAACAATGCACCAAATGGAAGCGTTTTATAAAGTTAAATACCTGAGGAAACCGAAGTATAAGCTGTGGCTGCTGGTTGTGGTGGTTGATCGATGCATGATCGAGAATGCACTGGGGGATCACTACGATCTCTCCCTCGATCATGTTTAATTCTTCTACCTCTGATTGTCATGTTAAAGATACTCAGATACAACTTGGTCTTGTTTTTATGAATATATTACAAAAATATATCAAATGCCTGGCAAGAACCGTAAAAAATATTTTGATTATTTATTGAGCAAACAGAAACTGCAAATGACTTACTGGTTAGGGATGCGCTCTACAAACACGACATTTCTCCTATCAGCTTCTATATGGGATCCTCCAGTTAATCGCCTCACATTGTTGGAAAGCCCAAAACTGGCGCCAATGCGTTGTTTCACACTATTTGCAATACGCTGTTTGAGTAATTGTCTTTGATAAATTTTCTCTGTGATGCGTTGAATCTCTTCATCGTCACTGTCACTAAAATCATAGTACTCATCATTATGTTCAGAGTAAAAAGCAGTGGCTTTCTGCTTATTATTTAATGCATCAAACCCCTTAGCAAGTCCTTCCCTTTGAACTCTGTTATAGACATTCTGGAAACCTGTAGAACAAGAAATGATGATATCCACATATATACATTATATGACATTACAGCATGCAACAAGCAAGCATTTTATAAAGTTAAAATACCTGAGGAAACCGAAGTATAAGCTGCTGCTGCTGGTTGATCGATGCAAGATTTAGAAGGCACTGCTGGAACACTACGACCTCTCCCTCGACCATGTTTAATTCGTCTACCTCTGTTACTGTCATTCTGGACACCTGTGGAGCCATAAATAATGAGATCCACGTGTATGTTTCATATGCAATTACATCATGCAACAAACACCATATGCGGAGTGAAATACCTGGGGAAACTGAAGTATGTGTCGGTGGTGGTGGTGGTGGTGGTGGATCAACACATGAGTTAGAAGGCAATGGTGGATCATTACGACCTCTCCCTTGACCACATTTAATTCCTCTACCTCTGTTACTGCCAATTTGGACACCTGTAGAACCATAAATAATGAGATCCACATATAAGTATCATATGCAATTACATCATGCAACAATCACTATATGCGGAGTGAAATACCTGGGGAAACCGAAGTATGTGTCGGTGGTGGTGGTGGTGGTGGTGGATCAACACACGATTTAGAAGGCACTGGTGGATTACTACGACCTTTCCCTCGACCACGTTTAATTCCTCTACCTCTACCTCTACCTCTGATTGACATGTAAAAGATATTTATATACAACTTGTCTTATTTTAATCAATATATATTATGAAATATATCATATTACTATATACAAACTACAGTTTCTTACCGGTTAGAGATTTCCTCTACAGATATAACTTTTCTGGCATCAGTTTCCACATGATATCCTACGCTTGATGGTCCCGCTTTGTTGGAAAGCTCAAAAATGGATCCAATAGACTTTTCCATATTATTTGCACCAGTTGCTTGCTGCTTGGGTAAATGTGATTGACAAATCTTGTCTACTATGAGTTGCAATTCTTCACCTTCCCCATCATTATCGATGCAGTGTTCATCATTCTGTTCAGAATTAAAAGCAGTAGATTTCTGCTTATTATTTAATGTATCAACCCCCTTACCCCGTCCCTTCTTTTGAATTCCATTCCCGCCATTCTTGACGCCTGTAGAACAAGAAATAGGGAGATCAACCGATATGCATCATATGCAATTACAACATTCAACAAGCACCATATGCAAGCATTTATAATATAAAACTAAATACCTAGGGAAACTGAAGTTTGAACTGGTTGTAGTGGTGGATCAATGCCTGATTGAGAAGAGCCTAGTGGATCACTACGACCTCTCCCTTGACTACGAGTAACTCGCTGGCTACTGATTTCCATGTTAAAGATAATAATCATATACAACTTGGCCTTATCTTTATGAGTATATTACGAAACTTATCAATATATACAAAGTGCGGCTTCTACAAATGTATGGCAAGAACTCTAGAACTCTTTTTCTTTATTTCTTTGTAAAAACAAACCACAAATGATCAAACAGAAAAGAAAGGCAGCAAGTGACAAGTGACTTACGAGTTATAGATTCCCTCTAAAGATGTAAATTTTCGCCTATCTGTTTCTACATAGGATCCTCCGCTTGATGGCCTTACATTGTTGGAAAATCCAAAACTAGATTCAATACATTTTTCCATATTATTTGCATCAGTAGCTTGGTGCTCCGATAATTTTTGTTGATTAATTTCATCCATGATGAGTTGCATCTCTTCATCATCACCATCATTGTAGTCTTTGTCTTCATCACTCTCTTCAGAATTAAAAGGGGTGGATTCACTATTATTATCTAATGCATCAAACCCCTTGACCAGTCTTTTCTTTTGAATTTTGCTCTGGTCAACCTTGACACCTGTGTAACAAGAAATAGTAAGATCCACATACTGGCTACAAAGACAAGAATTCACAAAGTTGAGAAAATTAGTTTGAAGCCAGCGGTAATGCTAAAACATCTACAAGTGCAGAGACGAGAGCTCACAATTTCAAGAAAATGTGTTAATCCAAACCAAGCATTTATAAAAGTGAATACCTAGGGAAGTAAAAGCTTGTGGTGGATCGCTGCAACCTCTCCCTCGACCACGTTTAGTTTTTCTACCTCGGATTGTCATGTTATGATATACCTAGAAGCAACTTGGTCTTACTTTCATCTATATGTTAAAAAACCATTATTGTTGAATGATACCCATTTACTAGAATAAAATTAATTCGATAAAAAAATTATAATTAAAAATGGTAGTAGTAATAAATTATTATAAAAGTAAAGCTGAAGAGAGAGATTCTAGGTCAGAATTTGTCATTCTGATTATAATTGATCAAACTTCAAAACTGATTCGACAACAAGCTTATATTATATGAGCTGGGAAGTAACCTTCTATAGAAGGTTCTAACCAACCTTGACTGACAGCTGTCAGTGACAAGAATAACCAACTTCCTGAGTTAGTTATTCTCTGGTGCACAGGATTACCATACCCTAGATGTTGAAATACACACTCTCTCTTAAAATAAACATAAATTGCATGTATAATCTCAAGAGGCAAAGTTACGAAGTACTATTTGAATCCTAATCATAATTCATTATGTCCACGTCTTTCATTTGGGGCATTTGTATCAACTAAGAAATCTGCTTCACCCTCTAAGAAGCATTGTGGGTTCTTAAGGATTTGTGGTCTTGGTAATAGCCATTAGCATCCTTCTGGTTCAATTCATCTTGTTCATAATTGAAGCTCTCAGCTACAAAGAGTTTTAGTCTAAATTTGCAAACATTGAAGCTCTCATTCTTAGTGGTTACGGCTAACATTGAAGCCTTGATTTGGCCTAATATCAACTAACTTAAGTCTATCGTCTACTTTAACTCTGTCGATTTGGTCAAACCGGTGAGACCATAAAAGAAGTACTTTGTGTTGAATTCTTAAATATGATATTTCCAATATCTCTTCAATAATGGTACAATAGTACATGCTTCCTCAAAAACATACATTAGCATTATTTTTTACTATTCTCTTTTTTACCAGTATTTACATGTTTGTATTCATAACTTGATATGTCACTATTAGTTACAAAGAGACGTGTTACTTTTTAAATACATTGAATAATCAATTTGTCTGAACTACATATGACCAAATACATTGATTATTCAATGTATCTAAAAAGTAAATTAACTCTGATTCTCTTGTAATTCAGCAAGCTAGTGGAATATTGCAGTTACCTCTATGTGAATTTTATGAAGAATCAAAGTTAAAGTTAATTCTATCTTCTTTAATTTTCCTAAACCCTAACCCTAAAATAGTGTAGTAAAAAATGGAGAAAATTAATGTAATTTCTAATTAGTAATGAAATATAACCTAACTATGATTCAAAGAGTAACATAGCAGAAAAAAAGATGGATAGCAGATAGAAGCTCACTGCAAGTTAGAATCTTTTCAACTTCCAACAGAAAAGGCGTAGATCTGAAGACGCCGAACGAACTGAGACGGGGAGACGAGGGCGGTCGGAGAATCGAGAGCGACGGGTTTTTGTTCGGAGAGGAGGAGCAAAAATCTTGGGAAAAAATGGTGGCGGTTTTTTTTTATATATGATGAAAAATAAGGGAGAAAATGAGTCCTCTTAAAATAGCGGGGGATAATAATTGATCTTTAGATGTTTTGTCGCATAAATTTTAAAAGAAAATAAAAGGGAAAAATCATTAATAAAAAAATAATAAATATTAAATAATAATTGTCGTGTGACACGAAATATTCACACAATAATAAAACCAATTAGTAAAATACCATCATGTAATAAAAATGGCAAATTAGAAAGAAAAAAACAACAACTCACACATAAATAAAACATTTAAGATATTCAAATATCTAAATGGATACAAATTATGTAAAGATCAATCAGATAACAACATTATTCATTTTAACCATGAATATCATCTTTGATAGGATTATCCCTAAAGAACTCAACTAGCAAAGATCCATATTATTAAGTTTGATGTCATAATCAAATGTTAAACTTGATACTTATATTATGTGTGCCAATTTTTAATTGTTATATTATCAATGTTTAAAATTTAAAAAAATCTATGATATAGTATATTAACTTTCAACAATCTATAATTATGAATGTTTTTAGTGAGAGAAGGTTTGACTTTTCTCTAACCTAAAACCACTAATCACATACCCAAAATATCACATAGGATTATTCACAATTCAACGGACCCTGTCTTAACCAAAATCACCATGTATTAAGAGCAGTCAAGAAATGGAGACAGAAAATGGACAAAAGTCACGAGGGGAAAGAAACAACAAGAGGGCAGAAATAAGTTTTGGGACACTAGCATAGGGAGAAATAATGGAGAGGCAGATATGAAGTCCGTGACAATTTTCTTCTTCATAGAGATACCTGAAGAGTTCGAAGCAAAAGAGATACACACCATCTTTAAAGAGTTTGGCAACATCGACGAAGTCACCATCTCACTAATAAGAGATAAACGAGGAAAACTATTTGGTTTCGCTAGGTTTTTTAATGTCGTGGATGAGAGGTTGATGGAAATAAAGCTAGACAACATTATCATAGGATCGATAAAGATACATGCAAACCTTCCAAGATTCAACAAGGAGACTAAGGGAGTCAGGGATCACGAGAAGCTTCAACAATGTTAGTATCAAGGGCATGGGGGAGAGGCGGTTAAGGATAACCACACCTTCCAAGATTCAACAAGGAGACTATGGGAGTCAGGGATCACGGGAAGCTTCAACAATGTCAGTATCAAGGGCATGGGGGAGAGGCGGTTGAGGATAACCACACCTTCCAAGATTCAACAAGGAGACTAGGGGAGTCAGGGATCACGAGAAGCTTCAACAATGTGAGTATCAAGGGCATGGGGGAGAGGCGATTGAGGATAACCACACCTTCCAAGATTCAACAAGGAGACTAGGGGAGTCAGGGATCACGCGAAGCTTCAATAATGCCAGTATCAAGGGCATGGAGGAGAGTCGGTTGAGGATAACCACACCTTCCAAGATTCAACAAGGAGAGTATGGGAGTCAAGGATCACGGGAAGCTTCAACAATGTCAGTATCAAGGGCATGGGGGAGAGGCAGTTGAGGATAACCAGAAAAACATGAAGAGATTCAATGGGTATAATGCTCGATGGATACAAGGTGGAAATAATAGGAAAATATATGCCCAAATGGTCAGAGGTAATCAGATAAACAAACAGGTTGTAGATGGATTGACACATGCAAATAAGATTTTGTTTGCTCATCTGAAATACAATATGGATGAAGCAAATTTACTAAGGTTCCAAAAATCCTATGTTGGTGTGGTGGAGACCCTGGGTGCAACCTACAATATGCAAGAATATTTTTATATGGAAGGTTACTTTGGAGTGAAAGTTACATAATTGGGTGCAAATTTGTGTATGTTAGAAGAAATAAATGAATGGGATTTTATTGCCTTGATCGAGGAAGCTTCAGATTTGATTAATCAATGGTTTGTAGAATTAAGACCATGGCGCCCAGAGGATGTACATAATGAAAGGATAACATGGTTTAGAGTTTTTGGGTTACCTTGCCATGCTTGGCATACTAAAGTCTTTGAGTTTATGATAAAGTTGGTTGGGATTTTCATGTGTGCTGATGAAGAAACCATAAAGCACAAGAATATAGATGTTGTTAGGATCCTTATTATGACAAAATACTATTTGGCATTGAATGAAACTTACAACATTTCAATCAATGATAATGTTTTCATAATCAAAGTGATTGAGGACACACATGGTCCAATGTGAATCGCTTGAACCACTATGGGGTAAATCACAAGATCAGCAGCGACTTTGGGGAGAGTTGAGATGAGGATAACGACAGTTGGGATATTTATTCATCCAAGGAGGAAAATATAGGGTCTTCTATCCAAGAGAATGTGACAGAAGCCACTGAATTGGCAACAGGGAGACTTTCTTTAAGAGAAGAAACGTTAAATGTTATAACAAATGTGAAGGTGACGCAGTCGGAGGAGGAAAAGATGTTTAAAAGGAATTGGAAAAAGAAAAGAGTTTGACCGATAAAATATGTCTGAATTTGACCAAAGATTTAAACCTTTTTAATAAGTCAACCAATCATAACCGAGGAATCCAAATTAGTGACTAGGATGATGGCAGAAGGAGTTAGGTAGGTCAAGGTTGACAAAAAGCACTTTCAGGTGTGGGTATAGATGTTGGGCCAAGAAGAATAAATCGAACAACAAGGCCCGATATTAGGGGGAGAAGAAAGCCCAAAGTACTGGTGGAGAACTTTGGGAAGCTAAAACCCATAGTCACCTACGATAACTCAAGAGTTGTGAAGGTAAATCTGGTGCCATGGTGACAAATCTTCAAGCAAATTTCTCATAAAAAAAACAACCTTGAGGTCTCAAAGTCATTGTACTCAATAATTGCTCGCTCAAAATCTAAAAGCAATATTCCCTGTAGAACATCCAAGGGGTCTACATGCTTAGGGAATTCATCTCAATCATTCAAAGGCTCAATTCTTAATTCTCTATTTTTATGATTGACATTAATTTTGGTAAAGCTAATTTGGAAACAACATGTTAAATAGGATGATCTAACTTGCAGAGAAAAATTTTGAACAAGGTGTCCTATCTAGATGATCTGATATCTTGTCTATTACAGCTAGGCACTTGAATATATTTAGTTATAACATATTATGAATATTCTAGGAATATTATGTTATCTTATGTGGCGTCTAAGACTGAGGAATCATATATTCTATTTGAAATTAGAAGATTAATCTGTTTTCCTAAATGTTGAGATATTTTAGGAAACATATGATTGAAGTCCTATTGTTATGCAAAAGATTATGTAGATATTTAGAAGTTGCACTACTGGGTTTTTGAAGCCAAAATCCAAACCAGATATTGCTTATTGAAATTCTGGTATATCAGACTTCAGATATCCTATGATATATCGAGACATCTATTTTGACTAAAACAATCAGGCAAGGTATAAACATATAAAAACAGTACTAAAAAGTAAACAACACAAGAATTGTTAAACCATTTTGGTGACAACAACACCTACTCTGAGGGCTACCAAGTCGGGAAGGAAGTCCATTATTAGCAGTATTAGTTCAAAGTCAAACTAGTCCCAAGTTTACAACTTCTCGCCTAATCACTACCCAATGCTACTTCTACCTAGTTTCTCCCTAAATATGAGAAATCTTCATCCCACTTCCAATCACCACAGCGTTGTCTAACAGTCCCAGTCCTAGTTACTGTATTGACGGTCTTTCACCTAAATGAAAATCACACTTCAAATACAAAACACCTTAATCAAGACACCCCTTGATTAAGAACAACACTTAGAGTTGCTTAAAATCTTCATCCAAGAATATAAAAAAATGCTTAAAAGCTTAAGAATGAACAATAGAGAATTACAACTCTATAACATCAGTCATACTCTCATATTAACATGATATTCAAGAGGCTCACACATACCAACTCTCCTAGAGAGTGGCTTACATACTCAACCCCAATAATATAAACTTTTACATATTCAGCTGGTACCTTTTCTAGGTTACAAACACTTATATTATAACCTGATTCCCAATTGAATTTGGACCTCAAAAGCGCAGCAAAGAGACTGCACAAAGTCTACAAAAACTTCTCCAAGAAAATAGTACTTCAATCAAAATTTTCTTAAAATGTCTCCATATTTAGAAACTTTGAATATCTTGAATACCAACATAAAATCTTTAATTTATCAATCTTGGACGCTACATAGGATTACTAAATATTCCCAGAATATTCAGTAATTAAATCACAACAACTGAATCCAAACTGTCAGTTGTAACAGACTTTATGTCATATACTTCTGGTTAGGACATCCCATTCGACATGTTAAAACATCAAGTATACTTCTTGTTAGGACGTCTCATTCGACGTGTTCAAACAGGAAGTTGGAACAACTTCCAAACTTAAAAATTATAACAGTCCAGATGTCCTGCTCTTCTGGTTAGGACACCATATTCGACATATTGAATCTGCAAGTTGAAACATTTTCCAAACTGCAAAACTGTAATAGACAATATGTCATATACTTCTGGTTAGGACATCACATTCGACGTGTTGAATCTGCAAGTTGAAACATTTTGTTCAACATGTTGCTGCCAAGTTAATTTTACCAAAATACATGTCAATCATAATTTCAGAGAAATAACAATCTCCCCCCTTTGGCACATTTTGGCTAAAACAACCAAATAAACTTTGCACATGAAAACACCATAATCATGTTTGAAAATAAATCAAACACACACATCAGAGGCATAGCAGGAGAAACATAACATAACAATAGAGTTATGAGCAACAATAAAACCAAAGAAATAGATAGTAATTGTAAGTGTTTTTATGTTGGCTTTAATTTTTGGTAAAACCAGTTTATGACAATGTCTTGACTGATGTCATGATATTCTGAGTTGAAGATAAATTCTATAGAAGAAGAATTATACAGGTACAGCTCAGTTTGGTTATGAACTGTTATGCTGGAAATCTGCAAGAAGAATGACTGATGTCATGGCCAATGTTATGACATTCTGTGCAGAATATACTGTTGTGCAGATTTGTTTTTCCTGAGAGTTTTCAGGATTCTGTTGAGCTGTTTTAATGTGGATTAATTTGTTGGATCATGTGCTCACGTGGTTTTAAGGTTAACCTTGTTTAACCCTAACTTGGTATGTTAAAAAGACCAAGTCCTTAGGTTAACTTTGATTAACCCTAGCTATAATTGTGGAAGCCCGAGTTGAAGACTTTACTGCTTCTATATTATCAAAGAAACCCTTATACTGTGTGTTGCGCCTTTTCTGTGAGGAAGAAGAAGCAGACTGTAATTTGTGTGCTAGTTATTCTTGTGAGCCAAGCAATTATCTTTTGATAAGTGCCTTGTAGTAGGATTTGGTTGTAAGGGTAGTTTATCACTCAAAGCTTTGCACAGTGTTGGTCTCTTGATTAAAGCTTTGAAGCACAATCAAGTATGTTTATTGAAGAATGTCTTCACAATTCTATTAATCAATAGGTTGGTATCACTGTTGTGATTGAGGGGGAGTGAGTAGGAACTCAGGTCTAAGTAGGACTTAGATTGAAGTTGCATTGGGTAGGTCTTAAGTGAAGGAGATAAATTGGTTGGTTTATTCCTGAATTAATACTACTTATAGTGGATTTCCTCCCTGGCTTGGTAGCCCCCAGATGTAGGTGTAGTTACACACTGAACTGGGTTAACAATTGATTGTGTTCCTTACTGCTTTTAAATTACTATGTGAATTGTTAACAGTTTGTCAGATACGGTGTCATAACATTCACTTTGACATTAAGTATCTGCTGCCAGAATTTCAGTAATTAGTCAGTCTACTAAACACAACTACAACAAATAGAGAAACTAAAGTCTCAATGTAACGCCCGTTTATTTAATTAATTAGTTAATTAAATATTTTCGAATTATTTATTATTTAATTGTCGAAGTTATGAAATGTCAATTTAAGTTGTCAAGTTGGTAGTTGATTAATTTAGTTGATTAAGTTGTAGATATAATATTAGAAATAATACTAGATTATATTATTTGGCCTTTAATTATTTGAAGTAGTAATAGTGGGGGTGTAGAAACTAGGCCCAATAAGACAAATAGAAATATAATTTAAGTATTATAAGAATTAGGTTATTTAGAAAAGTTTGAGAAAAAGTCAGAACATGAGAGCATGTGGCAAGGAAGAGGAAAAAGGGTTTCTAGGAGAATTAGTTGTGAGGAAGTTGCAGAAAAAAGGCGAGACTAGATTCCAACCGGTAAACCGTAGAGAAACCTTCCATCTAAGGTAAGGGTGAAGTTCTGACCTTATAATCGGGGATATGATGAATTGTATGCAGAGATTAATCGGTAGAAAATTGCTTCTGTGTGTAATTGATGTTGTTATGTGATGATGTTTCCACTATTATTTTGTTTCTAATAAATTGCAGAGATTAAGTGATGGAATTGATGTTGGGAAATTATTCCATAGTTGATATAATTATCATGTTTTAGTATAATTTATGTAATTGTGGCTGGAAGTATAATCAATAAAAGTATTTGAGGTTCTGCAAAATTGAAACAAAGGAGAAAGAACCTGCGTGAAAACAGGTGTGTCGGAGGGCACACAAATTGTGCCAAACGGCACAGGACAACATTGCACATGTCGAGGGGCATGAGAGGGGGTGTCGGTCGGTACCTACGTATAAGAAAGGGGTGTGCCGAATGATACACCTTTTAGAGAGGGAGGCACATTTTTGTTTCTTTTCATTCCATTAGTTGTTTTCTTGCATAATTAAATAATCTCATATTTTTGTCTTGTAGTCTGATGAGGGGCACACCTTTTGGGTGGGGGCCACGCTGCTTTCTCTTGTTCTATTACTTATTTCATTCTTATTTCTTGCATGGTTAATTATTTCTTTGACAGTTTATGTTTTTTTTCCTTGTCTATTTCATCCAAACTACAAGTAGTATGATAATATTAAATATAAATTATAGTGATGAATTAATTATGTGACGGGTTTGATTAAGATAATTTAGCAGAATTATGTGATAGAGTAGGAAATAAATAGCAGTAGGTAATTAACAGAAAGAAATTAGTGATAGATATATGAGTATGTGAAAGTACGAGATTTGTATTATTTTAGTAACAGTAGAATAACAGAGCTAGCATTAAAATAACATAATTAATTTAAGTAGCAGATGAAGTATTAATTTCATTAAATTTAATAATAGTGAAATTAGTAGTAGATTTGCAGAATAAGAGTCGGTAGCTGAGTAGCTAATAGAAATAGCAGTTGATAATTTAACAGAGTTAATAAGTACTTTAGTACAAGATAGAAATAATAGAATTTTTAGCCGATAGTTAATTAACCAGAAATAGTCCAAATAATTATGTGGTTTGTTTGTAGCTTATTTTGGTTGATTCAATGTGTTATATATTTGTCGTAAATTGTGAATTTGCAGGTGATGAATATATGTTATAATGCCTTTATTGATTTGGCAGAGTTAAGTTGTATGGTCATGCCAACGTTGTATAATTGTTGTTAAGTTGCAGACTTACGGACAATGTTGAATTGTGATTAAGTTGTTATCGATTTGATGTTGCATTGTTGTTGTTGCGTCGCACCCTGTTGTTACATACATAGCATGACATGTTGGGAGCTTATGCTCTGTTAAGTTGGACTAGATTGGCAAAATGTTGAAGTTGAAGGCTTATTCCTTGTTGATGCCTCTATTAATTAGCAATTATTAAGTTGGGAGTTTTGCTTCATTTATAAGTTGGGAGTTTTGCTCCGTTTCTAAGTTGGGAGTTCTGCTCCATTAGTACCACATGCATGTGCATTATAATAAGTTGCATATCTACGTTGTTGATGATGAATTTATTGGTAGCTTATGTTGATATTTGTGTGATATTAAACCTTGGTTACAGTGGAGAAGTGGTAATTTTACTTGATATGATTCTAGTATACTATTTATCATACACTCAATTATATTGTTAGATATCTCATCCCTTCTGTTGTTATGTTGCCTCTACGTGGGTAACATGCAGGTAATCTAGAGTGAAGGCTATCTATCTTCATTAGTTCGAGTCGGTGTCGTCCCTCTAATATATAGCACTCGGGGGGATAAACACATGTTTTCTTTATTGTTGGTCTTATTATATTGCTGGATTTTTAAGTTGTTTTCATTGAAGACTTGATATCTTGAAATTGTTTTATGTTGGATAAAGATGCTATATTTATTTGTTGTCTCAAGGCTTTTTTTGAGTTTAACATCATGTCATGGTATTTTTAGTTGAATTTGTGAATCCGCTGAGTAGTAATAAAAGTTATTTTATTCTAAAGACTAAACAGATTGTTATTGGTTCACCCGAAATTATGTGTTATGTATCTGAACTACAAGTGATTGAATGTCGTTGTTTTAAGTTGAAAGTGTAGCATTCCATTTGTTTGTTGGAAATTTTATAACTTCGATTTTGTATTAGTCGTTGGTTAGAAATGGGGCGTTACACTCAACACCATGATGTCAAGACATCATGTCTGACATCTCTTCAGAGTACCCCAATCCAGAACAGTATGGGCTACCCCTCAACATCTGCTATCACAATAGAGAATCGGAAATTCTCCCCCTCAATAGCAACTAACAATCAGTAGTTAGTGCATACACACACACATACACACACACACTTCTCCCCCTTTTTAGCCATAATATGACA
Source organism: Vicia sativa (assembly GCA_021764765.1). NCBI lineage: Eukaryota > Viridiplantae > Streptophyta > Magnoliopsida > Fabales > Fabaceae > Vicia > Vicia sativa. The sequence goes on along the minus strand of CM038792.1, from coordinate 131,444,926 downwards.
AAGGAATCAACTAACCAAAAAAACAAACCATAGTAGGACATTATTACATTAAAGTAATGCTAATGCAAAACCAAAAAAAAGAACACAAATGTAGCATTCATGCATAATGAGAAACACGTGCCACACTCCCTCCTGATAGCATTGTCCATAATATTTCTTTGTCATCCTTTTAAGGAAGAATATGATTGTGGCTTCCATTAGTAGCTAAGTTGAGAAAGCGGTTATCCTATTGGAAGGGGTGTTTACTAGGCTTTGGAGGTACGATTACTTTGCTGAAATCAGTTCTTAATAGCCTTTTGATTTTTCACCTTTCGTTTTATAAAGCTCATGTGAAAATTAGAATGAGATTATTAAGATTCAAAGTGGGTTCCTTTGGGGGAGTACAAAGGAAAAAAGGAAAATTCACTGGGTGAATTGGAATTCGTTATGTCTTCCTTTCGTAAATAGAGGGTTAGGATTAAAAATATTAGAAGACATTAATTTGGCTCTTCTCTTAAAATGGAGGTGGAGAATTATCAGATGATTTATGGTATTGTATTCTAAAGGCAAGGTACAAAAATATATCATTACAAATGACTTCGAGTGAGGGTTATTATTTCTGGAGGATGTCCATATTTACATGGTGGAAATACTTGATTTCTATACAGGAAAAATTACCTGAGGACTTGTTTTTGAAATTCTGCAGGTTTAACATTGGTAAAGGTCTAACTACTTCCTTTTGGCATGCCTGTTGGATCGGTCAGTGCAACTTGAAGGAAATGTTCCTTGTTCTCTCTCTCTCTCTCTCTCTCTCTCTCTCTCTCTCTCTCTCGCGTCTATAGCATGTAGTAGTGGCATGTATGGGCGGTCGAAAGGAGGGTGTTTGGCTTTGGGGTGATTTTAGGATTTCGCTTTAGCTTTTTCCTGCTGATGTTGCACTTCAGATGGAGTTGCGGCCTCCGTTGCATGAAGTAGTTCCGAAGACAGAAGAAGTAGACGTTTTGGAATGGGGTTTTGAAGGCGATAACAGATATACTGTGAGTTTTTTTTATCATTTAATAGGCTACTATAGTATTCCTTTTGGTCTTAGTAACCGAGACGATGTAGCTTTATCGTTGATTTGGAAAACAACGGTTCCATTTAAAATAAAAGCCTTTTCTTGGAGATGTTTTTTGAATAGATTGTCAATGAGAGATTTATTAAGTATTAGAGGAGTTGTTCTTGCCTATAGTGATCTTAATTGTGTGTTCTTCTCTTTAGTGTCAGAATCTTTGGTTCACTCTCTTCTTTATTGAAATGCTTCTTTTTTGGTGTGGAAAGAGGTAGTGGATTGGATTGGGTTAACAATTGGCAAGGGAGATTCTTTTAAGGGTGATTTTCTGAAGTGGTTTTCTTTTTGCAAGTCAAAGAAAGTAAAGTCAGGTAAAGAAGGGTGCATTTGGATGGCAGTTTACTGGAATTTGTGGATCATTAGGAACAATATCATTTTTAGGAACGATAGTTGGAATGTTTTGGACATCGTTTGGAATGTTAAATTAACGATGTGGAGAAATTACCCATCCCAATTGCAACTTATATGGATTTAGCAAAGACCCTTTGTTTTATTTGTCTTAGCTGTCATTTGGTTGATAATTTCTTCATTTGTGTTAAGGTTCCTCGCGCCTTTTTGTAATCAGGTTAGAGTATACCCTTTGTACTATTTTCAATATATCTTGCTTACAAAAAAAAATGTTATATATACCTTGAAACTGATATAGCTATAATAAAACTCACCCTTTTTGGATTTTCACTACAGGATTAAAAGGAGGAGTTTAAATATATAAATTTGTTCATGTCCAAGTTCCGATTAAACATGCATTATAAATAATAATGTCATAATTATTGACAAACCAGGATTTTGCGGAACTGTGTTTTGTAGATTAATAAAATAAGTAATCAAAGAAGTTCTTGACAATGTAATTTTAAGATGACAACTAAAATAGGCTATGATCATCAATATATTGTACACAAGTAGTTTAGTTCATCTATCTATCTAAAGAGTATTCAAGACATTAGGAATATCAGTTGAAGAAGAATCAAACAATCAGGTATTATTTATTTGTCGCTTCACTCTCATGACTATCGCTAAGAACAACTTTTGCAATAGATCCAAGTATTTCTAAAAACAATTTATAAGTTCTTTTAATTTTAAATATATGTTTTTCGCTTAAATTATATATATATATATATATATATATATATATATATATATATATATATATATATATATATATATATATATATATATATATATATATATATATATATATATATATATATATATATATATATATATATATATATATATATATATATATATATATATATATAGGAGGATCAAATTACACCAATTACTTACATCAATTATTACACTCAATTACAACCTTTGATTTAATTAAAATCCAATGGCTCTTAAAATAACATCTTAATATAATATTTCCTTTTCTCATATTATCAATTATTCCACATATATATATATATATATATATATATATATATATATATATATATATATATATATATATATATATATATATATATATATATATATATATATATATATATATATATATATATATATATATATATATATATATATATATATATATATATATAGAGGAGGATCAACACTGAAGATTACACTGCAAAGCGTCACTTGATTATTTTTAAAATCAACGTTGGATTGAAACATATCATCATATAGATCATACCTATAAAGTTTGAGATTAATCTATAATGATTTACTATGTCATTGAACTACATCAAAATTAACGTTATATGAAAGTCCATTTTGACGTTAATTTTAGATATCTTGATCGTATAGTAAAACTTTATAGATTAATCTCAAACTTTATAGGTATGATCTATATGATGATATGTTTCAATCAACATTGATTTTAAAAATATTAATCCAAGTGACGGAGCGAGTGTAAGTCATGGTGTAACTCTGTGTAATTTGATCCCTCCTCATATATATATATATATATATATATATATATATATATATATATATATATATATATATATATATCTTTGTAATCAATTCCATATATATTAACAAGATTTTATTTTTCTCTCACATCAATAATCAATGTCATCTATATTTATTATTAGGTACAAAAGATTTTCAACAAAAATATATACACACGTTAGTTTATTTTTTAGAAGATGTATTACATTTTATTTTTATTTAGTTTAGTTAAAACTTATATAATTTTACTACAAAATTGATGTTATATGGAATTGAAAGTTTCTTTTAGTTTTAATATATATATTTTTAAAATATTTATTTTGATTAATTATATTCTATTAATTTAAATTAAAGGATAAAATGTGCATACTAATTTAAAAGTTATATATAAATTAGAGATTTAAAATATTTTAATTTAAAATAATAATATATATAAGAAATCGTTCTAAAATTTAAAAACCATAAAGATGATTTTTTTCATTTTTCTCATTGCTATGAAATCCCTCGTCATATATAAAAAAAAAAGTTTCTTTTAATTTTTAAACAAATTTCTCATTGTTTTATTTTCCAATTAAATTAGATTCTACTTATTTAATTTAAAGGATAAAATTAATATATTTTTAAATAAAGTATGAAATAATATTCAAATCCATATATATATATATATATATATATATATATATATATATATATATATATATATATATATATATATATATATATATATATATATATATATATATATATATATATATACAAAATACTATTTCTTATATATAGTATGAAATATTGTATCTAAAATATTCTCTATATATTAATAAAATATTTTTTTCTCACACGACTAATCAATTTCATATATATTTATATACATACATGTAACCCTAATCAAAATTTTCAATACTTGATTGTAATAAAAATATATAAGAAATCATTCTAAAACAAATAAGATACCCCATAGTAGTGTACTAAGAAGTCATTTAAAAATACCTTGAAACAAGAAAATAAATAATAACTATAAATATGTTCTATCTCCATATGCTAGCCTCCTTTTCTCCATCTTTCTTTATAAGTATCCACAAGTTATTTAATTTAGTTCTTGCATGAAGACCTGTAAAATAGTATGAAGCATTATAATTATAATATCATGTTTGTACTATTATAATTCTATAATATTTATTTAAACAAAATATATATACAAATACTTACAAAATGAACATGTTAAGTTGTTTTATTTTTGCAAGTTGATTGACAGTGACCATATTCTCCATAATATTTACACGCCCTTCTTTTAACCTACTTATCCATCGATACTTCTAGACCACTTCTATATCTTTCTTGTAGGGACACTCTAATCTTTTCTCTTTCTACCTTTTGTTTGTGATATATGAGGGTCTTGAATATTAAAAACATTACCAGCTGTGCCATCTGTATCTTGTTGTTGCAAATCTTTAGGAGCTTCATTCACATTGGACAACTGCAATCCCATTGTTTCTAAAGAATTACAAATGCGATCAAACTCTACCATAATAAACTCATACGCTTGTTTTGATTGTTTAGCAAAATTTGAAAATTTGCTAAAATGTTGATGCACGTGTAGGCTTCTCAAAGTATCCATCTCATCATTATGAGATTCCATATTCGTAACCTCCATGTATATATTAGCTTCTTTTGTCCAGCGATCCAATATATATTGATTAGGAATTTGAAGTATATTTTTAGCTTGAAATATTGTCAAAATATGTCTGCATAATATTCCCATAAATTCAAAAAGTTTGCATCCACAAGTAGCATCCTTTGAGTCCAAGTTTATATCAACGATGAATTTATCACAATCTTTAAAAGAATTAGATAGTTGACACCTATATTGTGAGCCATTTTTTTCAATCTTATGCTTTGTAAAGAGGCTAACAAGTGCAAACTCATCTTGAAATTTTCCAAACATATTTCGAGTATAAATCGATGTTGCATGCTCCAATATTTTTGATCTGATACTCATAATGCGTGATTTATGTTTAGACTCAAAGTCCTCTCTCTTTTCAGCTTCATAACGATTATTAATTGCCTTCTCATATTTTACCACAAATTGTTGTAGTGTCGTGGCTGAATTAACAAAAGAGTCAAAAAAATAATTAATGCTCTCACTTCTTTGTGTAGTATTCATACCGGCAAAAAGGTTTTTCTGTTATAAAAGGGTATCCATGACTCTCTAATTTCAAACAACCGTTGAAGCCATTCATTTTCTTGTAAATTATACACGTCCATTATTCGCTGCCAATCAACTTCAAAATCATTTACACTCAGTGATTCTCGAATGCATCGCTTTAGCTCGTGCTTGAAATTTGAATTTATGTGATATAAATGTGCAAGCTTTTCTGGAAACTTCTTTCTGATGTGCCACAAACATAAACGATGACGAGTTTGTGGGAATACCTTAGTTACCGCAACTCCAATGGCTAATGTAACACCCCAATTCTACCCCGCGTAATTATATAATAAAATCAGAGTTTCAAAATTCCATTTAATAAAATTGAGGCATCACATCTTCGCACTTCCAACAATTAGCATTATAATGCACATCAAAAATCGGATATACCGAATCATACATAATTCATCATATAAACATATGAATATTCACAGCACAGCGGATATGTTTACAAAATATACATAACATCATGTTGTCATCAATACACACGGTTATCACATAATAAGATAGTATATACAAACTATCCTATCAAAACAATGACGTCGCCCAAATCCCGAGTGTTACTACGACCAGAGCAGAACGACACAAAATACAGTGACTCGAGCTAATCCTCCTCATCCACGGGGATCACCTGCACGTTACCAATATATAGTTAACGGCGAAACAAGTAAAAGGGTGAGATAATTCCAAAACATATAATTAGAAACAATGATGGAATATATAGATAGTTGGAATTATAATTGATATAAGTTAAATAAAGTATATCAACATATATCTAAACTTACATACTTTAAATTAGCATTTGGTGTATAAATCAACACATCAGCTTCATCACATAATCATTATCTTCACATCAACACAAAACACCATGTACCATCGCAATTCAATTATCATTCATCAATCAAGAACTCAATGATAAACAACTCAAACATAAACATAACCGACTCCAAATAAACATGATGGACTCCATGAGACACGACTATGTTATGCATGTGGTACCCATCGCTTTGTCCGTAATTAGGGACACTTGGCATAAAGCCCAACTTCGCTCGGCATAAAAGCCATCATCGCTTGGCATAAAAGCCCTCTTCGCTTATGAAATGTATGTGACTCAATGCATAAAGACCACACAACAACATATCATCATCGCGCATCACAATTGACATAAAGTCTACTTCGCCATATTTATTCACATCACATAAACATGCCATCGCATCGCATAAACAACAAGTATTCGTAATTGTATACACCGTCGCGAACATCACCGTCAATTAATCCATCAATTCCCAAAAACGGAAAAATAGTAAAAACATCAATAATCGTCGCGAAAACCATTCTTATTTACCGGCACAATTTATAAACATCAACTTCAAAATCGGATAGTTCATATACGTCTTAAAATGACTAAAACTCAATCCGGGTCAATTTACCGTATTTTAGCCTATTTCGGGTCATTCCGTAAAAACTCGCCATTTCGAAAAACTAACTTCACCACTACGTTCTACACGTCAAAATTAGCTAGCACGTCAATTTTCGTTGAATTCGGAGCAACTTGCTCCGTCGCCGTATTTATCGAAATCGGAAAATTGAAACATCATCGGGTTCTAAATTTAATCGGCTATCTTATTCTCTAATTATATTTTATAGATGTCACAGTTTCCTAGATGGAATTTAGGATTTATAAACTTACAGAATGTATTTCCTTTAAAAAAAATTATGCAGGTTCTAAAAATTATGCAGGTTATCATATTACAGTAAAACAAAAAGCATGCAAATTGACCGAAAATGAAAACGCACAACTCCATTCCACCAGCAACAATGGGACGAACGTCCCTCTCTTCTCTTGCCATTGGAGGCGGCAGCCTCACCATGGCCCCCCCCTAAATCCTTCCAAAATGAAATTTCGTTTAAGGCTTGCAATTTTTTTACTGTTTATCTTCTTTTAATTTTTCCCTGCAACTTTCATATACTCTCTTATTTCTTTTTTTTTTTGTTTCTTTTTCCATTTACTTACAATGTTTCATTCCTATTTCCATTTTCTATACTAATTCCATTTCTATTTTTATTCTTCAACATCGTACAAACAACAACACTTATATAATCTACACCAAACTCAAATCTTCTAAACCCTCTAACAATCACCCAACACAACTTTACACTATCTATCAATTTTTCCCAAATCAAACTAAAATCCATCAAGCCCTAAATAAATGAAATAGAAATCAAACCCCTTACCTAGCAAGCTTTGGGTATCCAAGATGATTCTTCAAGCCAAGCTTTGCTCTCCTTCTTGCTCTCTTCTTCTTCCTCAACCAACCCTAACTTTTCTCCAACTTCTTAACTTTGGTGTTTTGTGTTGTGTTTGGAAAGGTGGAGGAAATGATATAAATATAACATGTCATACTAGCTAACTTAATTAAATTGCTCAAATGCCCCTCAACTATTCTTAATACACTATGTGATACGGTGAACTGACTTTGTAGGATTTTTTTGTATCCAAATGTGCGGATAGCAAGAGTCGCCACCGACTTTTATTTTTATCCAATTAAGGGAAGGTAAAAGTAACAGAAAAAGACCTTCGTTAGATTCGAGTTCGGAGAATGGTTATGAAAAGGGAAGGTATTAGCACCCTTTCCATCCGTAGTTATCTACGGCTCTTAGTTTCTAGATCACTTTTTAAAATTGCTTTCTGTGTTTGACAAAAATGTTTTGAAAAGGCATTTCGCTTTGACTTTGTAATGACTCATGTAGGAGTGTATACAAAGTGTTCAAATGTTTTTGTTTTGAAAAGAATTTGAACTTTGAAAAAGTGTGTGGTGTGAAAAGTATTTGATAGAGCAAGCAACTAAAGACTTATTTACCCACTTTAATCGTTTTGTTGTACTTCTACATTCCTTTAGAATAGCGCTAGCCATACCATTAGTTAGTAGGTAGCTCCATTCGTTGGATGTAAGCGGGACATTCGAAGGACATCGGATGGTCATCGAAGGCAACTTGTAGGAAGTATCCTAGCACATTCGAAGGACTATCATCATTTTCGTAGGCGACAATCGAGGTCAAGATCATGTATTCGGAAGCGACATCGTGGGTCTTATGATCTTTGTATCGAAGGGACTATGATGATTTGTTCGAAGGCAACGGTGCTAGAATACCTCTACGTTCGAGGACATGACCATTTTGAATTCGCAAAGGCAACGAGAGAGAATTACCCTAAGGTGCGTGTGTGAAAGAAGTGTGTTGATTTCGATATTTTATCTTGAAAATTAGTGGGCTATGTTCAATTTTAGTCTTGCCATACACGCCTAATTACTAGCAATTTATAGGTGCGGAAAGTAAAATGCGGAATGTAAAGTGCGGAAAGATAAATGTCCTACGCTATTACAAGGCTTTGGGGCAGATACATAATTTAAAATGCGGAAAATAAAGTCCTAAATTAAACTATTACATCCCATATGCAGTTACATTATTGGAAAAAATAGAATGATAAAGGAAAAATCGTCTGAATCGGAACAACCTGTGAAGGAATAAGAAATCGGAAAATATGATGAAATCGAAATAAGAGAAAATGTTAGGAAAAATGCCAATTTTAATATGAGAAAATTACTACATGCTGGAAATAAGATAAATAAGCTAGAATAATTTTTTTGAGATTTTTTGGAAAAGATTTAATAATTAAAATGCAATTAAAAGTGAATTAAATGCAAAAATATAAATAAAAATAAATATGCATGCAAAAAGATATTTTTAAATTTATTAAATTAAATAAAGGTTTTTAAGAAAATAATGCAAAAAGAAAATATTTTTTGGTAATTTTTTAATGCAGAACAAAAATTATGAAAACAATTAAAATATAATGCAAAAATATTAGAAAATAAGAAAAATATGAAAAGTTTGTAAACTTGTAAAAATACACTGCCATGGCTGGGAATCGAACCGGGGACACCAGCCTCAAACCTTGAAAACCAACGCGCTGACCAACTGAGCTAGGCATGTCAACTGTTTGGAAACGGAGTTAGTGGAATTTACACGCGTCGCCTCCTGGTTTCCTCCCGCTCGCGCCATCCATCGTCTTCAACCTTTTGAAAATTTGAAAAGGCAGCGTCGGCCATGGTTCGACGCAAAGTTCCTGGCAAACATCAAAAATGCAACACACGTAATATAAATAAAATCCAAGGCCATGGTTCGATTCAGGACATCATTCCGAATTCAATGGCATGGGTCTTATTGTCCAATTTTATGTATTTCGTGAAACCCTAAATCGGTCACATAAACCCTAATCATGGTGAAACACGATTCCAGCCATAGAAATTCAATTGGCTTGCCCAGAAAGTTTGCAAACTTGATTCTAAACACAAACAAACAATCAAAACAAGTTAATAATGCATGAATATGAGAAATCGAATTTGAGATTTTCAAGAACAAACCAAACACGGATTGCTTGATTCTTGATGTTTTTTGGCAAAGTAAAGGTCTGATTCGCTTCTGGAGGTATCAAGGAACCTGCTGGACACCTCAAAAACGATTGAGAATGGCTGGAAGTAGGATTCCCACTTGCTTGAGTGACACGGTTTTTTGAGTTTGGGTTAGGGTTTCTTGAGGCAATTTTTTTTTCTGTTTGCAATTGGTATGCATCAAGTATATATGCTGGATGGATTTGGGAAAGAATTGATCAATATTCAATGGAAATCAATTTTGATTTTTTGCAAAAAATCAAATCTTCAAAACTTGATCAATTTCAATCCAATCTTGCCATTTTGATCCAATTTCGAATTTGCTGGCTTTCAATGTATTAATTGGATCACAAAGAAGAAATAAAAATCAAATTTGCAATTAATTTGATTTTATACTTTATTTTTCAATTTAATTTGTATTTAAATGAATAAATTCCAAATTAAATAGGAAAATAAAATAAAAATTCGTGGCATTGGGCTTGGATACTCCTAATTGCATGAGGAATAAGTTAGGATGAAGAAAAAGTAGGCCCATTTGCAAAAGATTTGATTTTTTGAAGTATCTCTCTTTGTGCATTCTTTCAAAATTGCCCAACTTGTGAATGGTGTAACTTGCTCAATTTTCCACATTTTTGAGTGTTCTTGGACTTTTTGGAAAGCTCTAAGAGTCCTCTAAACAATGTATTTGGTTTCATCTCAATTGGAGTTACCATGCTCAATATATCTTCAAATCAAAAAGTTGACTTTTTGTTGACTTTGAAAATGACCTGTAATGTTTTGAGCTATACCTCTCAAATGAAGCATTTTTTGGACATTCTTGTGAGACATGAAGTTGTAGAGAATTGAATTTCCTTCAAAATGAGATTTGGTGGGAAACTTTCTGAGAAAGTATGAGAAAGTTATGACCAACAAAGTTCATTGACTTTTCACCTAGAACCCTAATTTAGAAAGTTTGACTTTTGAGCAAATCTTGAGTTTTCTTGATGAATCATGATCAACCCTTGATCAAATGATGAATGTAACTTCAAAATGAGGATGTTGACCAAAATCAAGTTTTGATGTATGTTGACCACAGTTGACTTTTGTCCATCTGTTGATTTTCAACCATCGAGCAATTATCGAGGAAACTTGACTTGTGAGGCTTGAAACTTGTCATGGAGAATCTTTGAAGCATATGAGGAGGCATGAAGGCCATTGGAGATGTTGGAAATTCATCTTGACTTGAGAGATACCAAACCCTAGTTTGGGTTGATTGTCTAGAGAGAGTTTGTCGATCAACTCTTGAGGAATCCTTGAGTATGGATGTATGAAATCTCTTGAGTAGATGGAGGGCAAATTTTGGGGTATGACACTGCCTCTGCTCAATCTTCTTGTCTTGGAAGGGTTAGATTGACACGCTTGTCTTCGTGACACGGAGGTAGAAGATGATTGAACACTCGAGTACACGAAAATTTGCACTCGCGGTTGGTGATGATGCGGAACGGCTTAGATGCCGCTTGGAGAGGTCAGAATGAGTCGCACGCTAGACTCGAGATTATTGATAGGAGAACTGACGGAGATGGGCTTAAGATGCCATCTGGAAGGATCGATGCTGGGGAGTGAGCCGTGCGCTAGGCTCTTGTAGATGTTTCTGGAAAGAGTATGGAGATGGGCTTAAGATGCCATCCGAGGGAGTCGTACGTTAGACTTCGTGTTCACTTTGAATGAAGTTATTGGTCTGCATTGATTTTTAACCATATATGCAACATTCTGAAAGTGAAGAAATGTTGACAAGTAGTCGGAGATGGGCTTAAGATGCCATCCAAGGCAACTGAGTCGTATGCTAGACTCTGTAGCTGCTGTTGATAATAGGAAGAGGTCAGAATAAATCTTCGTGTCAATTACTCTGAGGGAGATTGTAGTTGGCAACAATGTGGATAGCTTCCCTGTTGTGCATCAGGTGTTGATCCATTGCCTGTTATAGGAGGATAACCAGAGGCGGTCTTTCGGATAGTTTTCCGTCGGTTCGGGCTTAATCTGGACCATCGTCGGAGGACAACCAAGGGCGGTCTTCAGATAGTTTTCCGTCGATTCGGCTTAATCTCGACCCGTCGGAGGACAACCGTGTGGTCTTTCGATAGTTTTCCGTCGGTTCGGGCTTAACTCGGACTGTTTGCATCGATGATCACACTGCTTTGGAGAAAACAAGAGAAACTTTGATAGAATATTTGTTAGTTTTATGCAAAGTATGATGCATGATGTATATGAATGACATGAATTATGACTTTATGAGAAATGTATGAATGATAGATGTTGTGGTATTTCAAAACATATCCATCTTGAAGAAGATGCGGATGTTACATTTGAAGATTTCGACTCCGCTGGGATTTGTGTAGGTGAGAACCCCTTTTGAAGGAGAAGAAAGAAATCTCGATTCCTCCGATGCACTATCGACCAAGTCTTGGGCCTAGATATTGTTGAGGAAGGTAGAGATTGAGAAACTCGTTGTTGGAGATCTCATAGACCTATGGGAGAGTGCGGGAGGCGATCCGTTGGGGACCTTGTATGATCCCGCCGAGGAAATTTAGGGAGGCGCTTTCTGGGATTCGAGTGTAGATCTTCTGGAGAATATGATGGTTGTTGAGAGACCGTTAGAAGAGTCTGGAGCCTGTAATCTCCGGTGGGAATAAAAGGTATGTTTCTCCGATGCATTATCGACCAAGTTTCGAGTCCGATATCACGGGGAGAAGGGGGAGGATTGAGAAAAGTCCGTTGGAGATGAATATCTTGACCGGGGGTGAGGTGTTACTTCTTGACTCGATGTATACTCATTGGGAAGGTGTGTTGAGTGACACCTTTGTGGGATCATGCTCGTGGGGACTATTTGGTGACTTTCGTCATCTCAATTCACGGAACTGTAGTAAGCACTTTTGTATGTTCACTTTTCGTATGTTTGCGATTAGATTCTTATTGTCAAATGCGTATAGTCATTCAAAGCAATCGTTGGACTTATTGCAAACGACAACAACAAAAATTGTAAAGAGAGAGAAATTTGCGTTTATTTGAAAGGTGGCGTATGGCCAAGTAGTTTGTACACAAGAAAGGTAAAAAGCTATGGAAACAATCTCGTTAAGTTCCAACTATGCTAGTACTCATACATTTCGACTATCTCATCTCCTTTGCCGAGAAAGTGAGTAGACGATCGCCATTTGAACCTTGAATGCCGATAGTAGGCGGTGATCCGAAGAGACATAGTTGTACGCTTAAATCCCTAACTTTTGCCTAGACCGCCCTTTCGGGTTTTACTGGATACCTTTTTGCCCAAGCCGCCTTTTCGTGTTTTCGACTTGCGTGTACATGTTTTGTATATATCCTTTATTTTGCCCGAACCTTTTGGTTCGCCAGATGCCCTTATTTTTGCCTAGGCCACGACCTAGCGGGTCTCTTTATGCGTAGTATTTTTGACTATGTCTGCGTTCACGGGTGTGGAAAGTCTTCACCATCCATGGTGCTAAGTATCATAGCTCCGCCAAAATACTGCCTTGACTACAAACGGTCCCTCATAAGTGGGAGTCCATTTGCCCCTGGATCACCTTGTGGAAGAATGATGCGCGACTACTAGATCACCGACTTGGTAGACTCGGTGCTTGACCTTCTTGTTAAATGCTCGATCATTCGCTCGTAACCGTCCATGGATGGAGTCGCTCATCGATTTAATCGGTCAAGGCGAACGGACCCAATCGTCTTCGCTAACTCGCCTCCTGAGGACTCGTTGAGGTATCCAACCTCGATGGGTAAGACGGCCCATACCGTATACAAGAGAGAGGGGTTGCCCTGTTGATGTTCGTCTTTGTGCGATAACCATGAAGAGCAAATGGTAACATCTCGTGCCAATCTTTGTAAGTCACATCTTCTATAATCTTCTTAATGTTTTTTGGCGGCTTCCATCGCGCCATTCATTTTAGGCCGATATGGAGAAGAATTATGATGCTTGATCTTGAATCTGCGTGCGAGTTCGGTGATCATCTTGTTGTTGAGATTGGAACCGTTATCGTGATAATCCTTTCGGTGCCATACGATAAGATTATGCTTGATGAATCGAGCCACAACGTTCTTGGTAATGATGCGAACGAGGTCGCTACCCATTTGGTAAAATAATCAATTGCCACAAGGATGAAACGATGTCCATTGGAAGTCGGGCTTAACCTCTCCAATCATGTCAATGCCCCACATTGCAAAAGGCCAAGGAGAAGTTAAAACATTGAGGCACTGAGGTACATGTACTTTATCGGCATAACCGCATTTGTGACAAGATCGAGCGTAGCGTGACAATCGACTTCCATGGTAGACCAATAGTAACTTGTTCTCAAAATCTTCTTAGCCATGGTGTGTCCACCGGAGTGGGTACCAAATGCGCCTTCGTAACTCTTCCATGATACGCATTCTTTGCTCGTCTACACAATGAGTAAGCAGATCGTTTGTATAGGATGTCGAGGAAGAATTTGGATGCAAATCTTCTCATGAACTTCTTATCATTAATGATGCCCTGGGATATTCCCGAGTCTCAAGATACCTCTTCACGTAGTACCAAAGTTTCTCTTCTGCCAAGCTCATAACAATATCTGGTTCAAACCTCTCGATGATGATCCGGGAGCCTCGTTGTCCCATCTAACCTTGAACATAGACGACATAGTAGCCAATGCGTCTGGCAACTGATTCTCTTCTCGTGGAATGTGGTTGAAAGTGATCTCTTGAAGGGAATCAAACTCGAACATGCTCTCGATATGGAATGAGATTCGGATGCTTATCCCACTCGCCTTATCCGATGATCACTAAAGTCGAGTCTCCATACACTTGTAAGAACTTGATTCTTAAGTCAATAGCATCTTTAAGACCCATGATGCACGCTTCGTACTCGGCCATGTTGTTCGTGCAACTGAAACATAATCTGGCGGTGAAAGGAGTATGTCACAGGGATGTAATGATGGCGCCAATGCCATTGCGTGCGTTGAGGCTCCATCAAAGACCATAGTCCATCGGGATCCTTGTTCGGTCCTTCGTCTGGCCCGGTTCTTCGCCGTCGATGACTAGTAAAACATCTTCATCTGAAATTAACCGCATAGATCGATAGTCATCTACGGCTTGATGAGCCAAATGATCGGCTACTACACTTCCTTTGATCGCTTCGAAGTGTATCGATGTCATATTCGGCAAGATCATTTGCCATCTTGCTATTCTTCCGAGAGAGCTGGTTTCTCAAAGATGTATTTTATCGGATCCATCTTGAAATCAACAAGGTAGTGTGAGTCAACATATCTTTCTTAGTCGTCCCAAGCCAAGCGTTGCAAGTTTTCTCGTGAGTATCTTGTTTCACATCGGTAAACTTTTGCTAAGGTAGTATATTGCATGCTCTTTTCGACCGACTCGTCATGTTGCCCCAACACACACCCATTGAGTTCTCTAACAAGTACATGATGAGGTCTTCCTTCCGGCGGCATCGGATAGGAGGATTCAAGGTACTCCTTGATTTTGTCAAAAGCGATCGGCAATCGTCATTCCATTCTACTACTTGATCTTTCTTTAGTAACTTGAAGATTGGCTTACAAGTAGCGATTAAGTGTGCAATGAATCTGCAATGTAGTTCAATCGCCCAAGAAACCTCGACTTCCTTCTCGGGAGTCGGCATCTCTTGAATAGCTTTAACCTTGGCGGGATCAACTTCAATACCTCTTCCATCGACTACAAACCCTAGGAGTTTTCGGATCGACTCCAAAGGTGCACTTGTTGGGATTAAGTCTCATCCACTTCTTCAATCACAAATAGTTTACGCAAATGATCAAGATGTTCTTCTTGTGATCGAGCTATCATATCGTCGACGAGACCTCTATCTCGTGATGAATCATGTCATGAAATAATGTCACCATAGCACGATAAGTGGCCGCATTCTTCATCCGAAAGGCATAACCTTGTAAGAAAGTGCCCCACCGTGTAACAAAAGTAGTCTTCTCCATGTCTTCGGAGCCATTTTGATCGATTGTAGGAGAAACCATCCATGAAGGAGAAAACCTTATGCTGGCGGTGTTGTCAACGAACATCAATATGAGGAAGTGGAAATCGTCTTTCGGACTTGCCTTGTTCTCTACCATATACACGCGCATTTTACCATCCTTCTTAGGCACGGGTACCACATTTGCAACCCATCGGGATAAGAGGTGACTAAGAAACCGCATTGAACCGCTTCATAACTTTGATTTTCTCTCGACATCTCGGACGATGCGACGAACCTTCTTTTCAGAGAAAACCTTCTTTTGTTGGCAATCGTGCACTACCATATCAATGTCTAAACTGTCATGTCTTTATGCAAAAACCTCAACGTAGTCTCGTAGCATCTGAATCAACCTTTCTTTAACACTTCTCAAGACCCGCTCCTATCTTGATCTCTTTTCTTTCGTCGACTCAAATTCACAACCTCAACTTGCTCTTGGTGGTCAGATAACTCGCTCTTCTTCTTGAGCAGCAAGTTCTCCGGAACTTCACAATCTTCCTCACTTCGTCTTGGCTTGGTAGATCGGATTATCAAGTCATATTTAGCACTAGCGTTATTAACGAGATTCGGAGTGATTCTGTGTATCACGTGGGTGTGTAAGAAACACATAGCTTTTGAAGGGGTGATAAAGTAAAGAAAGAAAACAACCAATTGAATGCAAAAGTCCAACAATTTATTGAATGAAAATACGCAAACGATGATAATAACCCTCGAACGAGCCATGATGCCCGGCAAGGCACTAGGCTTTCAAAGTTTATTGTTCAAAGCATAAAGAAATGAAAAGCAAAACAAAACAAGAGTAATTACTCGACTAAAGGAGATTGGTATGACGTCTTTGGTCTTCCAATTCTTGAGCCCATGATCCGGAGTTGGGAAGATCCACTTGCGATGTCAAGTCGTTGTCGTCTTCTATAGCATGGATTCCATTCGGCCGATGCGGAAAGGAAGTTGGCGACGTTCGCGCGTCATCTTCTTCGACCGATGGTGAAGCCTAAACCAGTCTTGTCGGTTTTGAAAGGAAGATCGTGAGCGGCCCCAAATAGTACTACCTTCTTCAATGAGCATCTTTCACGAGGCCATCCTAGGCGGAGCTTTAGCAACTTCAAGAGGATGGAGAGTCAGGCATGACTGGGATTGTTTCAAAAGCTTGACAGGAGTCTCAAGAATTCACCCTCCATCTCGAGTATCGGAATGAGTAGATGATGACCATATACTCTTCTTCACCACATCTGTGACAACCTTCCTTTCACCGGTACTTTCGATGTAAGGTAGAGGTAGCCGCCCCATGTATCCAAGGGCGTCCGAGTAGACAAGAGTAAGCCGGACGAATGTCCATGACAAAGAAGGTGGAGTCACAAGTCTGGGAACCGACTTTAACAGGCAGAGTGAGCTCTCCAAGTACTGTGCGCTTAGAACCATCAAAAGCTCTCACGATAATGTCACTGGGTCTCAGAACCAACCCTTCGACATCAAGTCGATCAAAAGCAGTCTTCGGAAGGATATTCAAAGCAGAACCGGTATCCACCAAGACATGAGACAGTGTAGTGCCCTTGCATTCAACAGAGATGTGCAAGGCTTTGTTGTGTTTCTTTCCGGAAGGAGTCAAATCAGCATCAGAGAAGCCTAGGCCGTTGTTGGCAGCCAGGCTAGCAATACAAACTTCAAACTGGTCAGTGGTAGTGTCTTGCGGTACATGAGCATTCTTCAGAAACTTCACCAAGGCATTAGCATGAGCCTCGGAGCACAAGAGCAAAGCGAGCATGGAAATCTTGGACGGAGTCTGTCTAACTGCTCCACAACATTGTAATCACTCTTCTTGATGATCTTAATTTCCTCCATTTCTTGTTTGAGGTGTCTTGATAACTTCCTTTGGTACTTCCGTTGAAAGGGATGAGCCACCGGTTCTTTCCCTCTAGCTGGGATATTGGTGGAGAAGGAATGCGAGTGGAGTCGCGTGTCTTTGGAGGAGAGATCTCGGAGAGAATACCTTCGGGTCACCTTACTTGATCCGGTGATGTTGTCAATGTCGAATGGTAGCTTCAAGTAAGATCTTCAATAGTCGAGGTCTTGCTTGACGCCATGATAGTAAACATCACTCCATAATTCCAAGGGATAGCTTTGTCGGAGGAATATGGAACTGGTCTTGAGAAGTAATAATGAGAGGTGCCACCTAGGCACAGGATCGAGAGGAAATCCTTATTGTGTTTACATCAAGATAGTCTTCGGAAATCATCACCCCATCCGTCGCCTTAACATCTTCAATAGGAATCTTGTAACTATCGAGGGGTGTACTTCACCATGTAATCATACTTTCCACTTGGCTGCCCCAAGGTATCCCACACGATGGTACAGTTTCATTCATTGTCGATCTTTAACTTAGACATTTCTTCACACACGCACAGTGGTTTCGAAATAGTATCTCACGGTTATCCATCATGCACTCAACACGTCTTCTCAACCAAGCACAACCATCAGGTGCAGACGGGCACCAACGACAATCCTCTGGGCATCCTGGATTGACACCGGCTTGCAACAAATTCTTCTTAACAGTCATCAAAGGAATGGTCAAGTCATCTATGTTGAAAACATAAGTATCGTCACCAACAGCATTGGAACTCTTGTCATGATTAGGCATAGGCGCGTTGATCACATTCGGAGTCTCAACAGGAGGATCAAACTCAATCTGCTTAGATTCAATCATATCTTGAATTTTGTTCTTCAGAGCCCAACAATTGTCAGTGTCGTGTCCTGGGCTGTTGGAATGATAAGCACACTTAGCATTAGGATTGTACTTCGGAGAGGAAGTGTTGACATTCTGAGGAGGATCCCTCAAGGTTATCAGCTCCGCGTTCAACATGTGTTGCAAGGCTTGCGACAAAGGCATGTTGATCTTAAACCTGCCTTCGTGGCGCGTGCCACGCTGTCTCTCACCGAGGTTGTCTTGATGTAGGATTGGAGATCACAACTGCCCCACAGATTGAGCACGGTCGGTCTTGGCTCGGCTTTTCGACCATACACGATTGGCTTCTTTCTTACCACCAAAAGATTTCTTGCAGATTTGAAGATGACTCTATGAATCTTTCCACTCTTGATACCACCAATGCGCCTTGTCAATATCATCGGTGAATCCGGATGAAGAATTTCCAATCGATGATTGAAGAACGGACTGTCGGTGTTCCCATGAACATATAAACCAACTCCCTATTGGACAAGGGTGGTTGAACTCACGCTAGATCTCTCCACTGAGCATACTCCTTGAACTTCTCGTCACAACCCATAGACATGCTTTGTAGTTGCATGCGAGTGGGTGTCAATTCACATTGTACTATATCGCTGTAGAAAGCATCGCCAAGTCACTCCAAGTACGGATACGGTCATTCTCTAGTGATAGTACCATTCCAATGGGTTCGGACAAACTCTCTTGAAAATAGTGCATCCACAACTTTCATCATCGTGGGGATTGATCTTACGGACATAGGACTTCAAATGCGACTTTGGGCAAGACATGCCATCATACTTGGCAAAAGTTGGAACTTTGAACTTGGGAGGAATCACAACACCAGGAACAAGACTCAGATCATCAAAGTTCAGCCTGGACATTTTCAAGTTTTCTACAGCATTCAGACGGTCTTCAAGTTGTTTGTACTTGTCATCTTCATCAGAGTGTTGGCTATAATCAGAGTGGTTCTCTCCTCCTTTCTTTGGCTCACGCTGATCACCTTCATCACCCTTGGTACTCCCCTCGGTATGGACACTTCCTTCAGAGAGCTCGATCCGACTGACCACTTTTGGACCCCCTTTGAAACGTCTACCCATGTTGAGGAGACCAACAACCTTCTTCTTCTTGTTGATGAGCTTCTTCAAATCTTCTTGGCCTTGGACCAAGTGGTAAACATCTCTCCGAGCATTACGAGCGGAGATCTTTGACAGTCTGTTCAAGAGCCATTTCTGCTAAAATAAATAGCGAGCAAATGAGAAAACCAATCTCCAATGTACCTGTGATGCAATGTTATGCTATGCTATGCGATGTTTATGCGAATGCAATGCAATGTTTTCAAGGACCTAAGAGATTTAAATTTGTTAAACAAGCAATGAGCAAACATTTATTAGTACTTCTTTTATTATTCTTTTTCTTTTAAGTACAAGAGATAATTCAAATAATAAAAGAAAAGCATAAAATCCTAAAGCTCTAAGTCTCCCAGGCGCTTCCTCTTGGTGCCGATGTAGGCATTGATGCTTCGCCCTCATGAAGTAGCTTTGTCAACTCTAACACTTTCTTCTCGCTTGCAACACCGAGCTTCAAAGGTATCCCTTTCTTCTTTAAGTGAATCCAGGATCTCTTCAAGTCTTCAAAATCGAGGCATGTCGATGGAGAAGAAAGATAGTACGTCACCTATAGCAAGGTTCCATAATTACTGGTAAACAGCGTGAATGGCATCATGAGGTTTTGAGCTCGAGCTCGCACCCATTTGAGGTAAGGTTCCCAAGGAATGGAGTTCGGTGCCCCAAAGTCTTGGTATCGGTCTTCTTTACCATGCCCCAAGCATGTATAAACCTTCTTGCATTCGAGATCGTGATTGTAATCGAACACAATATCTTGGAGAAGCATATCATGTGGTCCATCTCTTGAGCAAAACCAAACGACGAGAGCTAGAGAAGGGTTGTAAGTAATACCTCCCCTTATACCAAGTAGTGGTACATTAGGGAATTCTCCACAACGCTCAATGAATGTGAAGTCCTTTTGAGAGAAAAGACTCCAACGAATATCTGAATGAGAGAGTGACATCATCCTTTGAGACCATCTCAACCTTTGTTCATTCTTCAAAACTGATGGAGGAAGGTGCGAAATAAACCACCTTGAAAGTAACGGTATACAACACATGAGAGTTCCTTGTCGCTAGTAGTACGAGTGTGGAGAGAATGCAGGATGTCTCCAAGTAAAGTAGGCACAGGATTGCGGGTAAGGAACAACTTGATGGCATTAACATCTATGAATTGATCCGAGTTAGGAAATAGAACCAAACCATAAATTAGCAAGGCCACAATGTTTTCAAATGCATGGAAACTCATAACTTTGAGGAATTCTCGGGCTTTCTTGATTAAGAACTTGGCAAGTAAACCCTTAACTCCGCTTCTAGTTTCCCAATTGGCTTCAATGTCCGAGCGCTTAAGATGTAAGGCGGATGCGATGTCTTCGAACTTAGGAACCTTTTCCAAATCGGTGAATGGCATTTGGTCAAGAATAGGTATCCCAAGTAGCTTAGAGAACTCTTCTAAGGTAGGAACCAACTGATAATTTGGAAATGTAAAGCAGTGGTGTTTCGGATCAAAGAACTGGAATAGGACATGCATCATATCTTCTTCAAAACCGGAGATAACCAAATCAAGCAGATAACCATGTCTTTTGATGAACTGAGCATGGTCGGGAATTTCTTAAACCAATTCTTTGAGTTGAGAAGGGATACCCATGAAGTTGATTCGGATAGTCTTTCTAGAAGCCATAATCCCTACAAAACAGAGCAAAGATAAATCCCTAGGTCCTTGAAATAGTTAGAAATGATATGCAATGCGGATGATGTCATGATGTCATGTTTAGCACACACAAACAATTCACACAATGAGCCTAGGTTAAGGCTTGCATGAGGTATAGGTGATTACCCCACCAAAAGTTTGAGTTGGTTCATCCCGTCCTATAATAGTAACGGGTTCTAGGAATCTCATATCATAGATCTTTCTCGAGGCGCTTATTTCAATCGACGCCAAGTGGTCGATCGAAAATGTCCCAAAAGTCTAATCTCAATGAGCGTAGCATCGAGTATCAACCAACCTCGGTCTACACCAAAGCCGCCATCTCACTACCTTCTAATGGCCAAGATGGGTCAATTAAGGTTCTAAAAGTTTAGTTAGCGCTTGATGACACCACGCAGAAGCCAAATACTATCTTCAACTTGGGAATGAAGAGTATCGGGACAACCAAAGTGTCACGCTAACGTAGCCATCATGTTGACCGTTTAGTTATACGTCTAGCGGTCGCGATGATCTAATGCCACTTACCTAAAAGGAAACCCGGATCCGGGTGTAGGATCCCCCAACAATATAATACCCAAGCAACCCATAAAGATAAAGCATACAATTCAAACAGAAAGCAGTAAAAGTTATCTAGAAATCCCTAAGGAAATTCTCTCTTTTAGGGCTTGTCCCCAGCAGAGTCGCCAGTTCTGTGATACGGTGAACTGACTTTGTAGGATTTTTTTGTATCCAAATGTGCGAATAGCAAGAGTCTCCACCGACTTTTATTTTTATCCAATTAAGGGAAGGTAAAAGTAACAGAAAAAGACCTTCGTTAGATTCTGAGTTCGGGAGAATGGTTATTAAAAGGGAAGGTATTAGCACCCCTTTCCATCCGTAGTTATCTACGGGCTCTTAGTTGCTCTAGATCACTTTTTAAAATTGCTTTCTGTGTGTTTGACAAAAAATGTTTTGAAAAGGCATTTCGCTTTGACTTTGTAATGACTCATGTAGGAGTGTATACAAAGTGTTCGGAAATGTTTTGTTTTGAAAAGAATTTGAACTTTGAAAAAGTGTGTGTGTGAAAAGTATTTGATAGAGCAAGCAACTAAAGACTTATTTACCCACTTTAATTGGTCGTTTTGTTGTACTTCTACATTCCTTTAGAATAGCGCTAGCCATACCATTAGTTAGTAGGTAGCTCCATTCGTTGGATATAAGCGGGACATTCGAAGGACATCGGATGGTCATCGAAGGCAACTTGTAGGAAGTATCCTAGCACATTCGAAGGACTATCATCATTTTCGAGGCGACAATCGAGGGTCAAGATCATGTATTCGGAAGCGACATCGTGGGTCTTATGATCTTTGTATCGAAGGGACTATGATGATTTGTTTGAAGGCAACGCTAGAATACCTCTACGCTCGAGGGACATGACCATTTTGAATTCGCAAAGGCAACGAGAGAATTACCCTAAGGGTGCGTGTGAAAGAAGTGTGTTGATTTCAGATATTTTATCTTGAAAATTAGTGGGCTATGTTCAATTTTAGTCTTGCCATACACGCCTAATTACTAGCAATTTATAGGGTGCGGAAAGTAAAATGCGGAATGTAAAGTGCGGAAAGATAAATGTCCTACGCTATTACAAGGCTTTGGGGCAGATACATAATTTAAAATGCGGAAAATAAAGTCCTAAATTAAACTATTACATCCCATATGCAGTTACATTATTGGAAAAAATAGAATGATAAAGGAAAAATCGTCTGAATCGGAACAACCTGTGAAGGAATAAGAAATCGGAAAATATGATGAAATCGAAATAAGAGAAAATGTTAGGAAAAATGCCAATTTTAATATGAGAAAATTACTACATGCTGGAAATAAGATAAATAAGCTAGAATAATTTTTTTGAGATTTTTTGGAAAAGATTTAATAATTAAAATGCAATTAAAAGTGAATTAAATGCAAAAATATAAATAAAAATAAATATGCATGCAAAAAGATATTTTTAAATTTATTAAATTAAATAAAGGTTTTTAAGAAAATAATGCAAAAAGAAAATATTTTTTGGTAATTTTTTAATGCAGAACAAAAATTATGAAAACAATTAAAATATAATGCAAAAATATTAGAAAATAAGAAAAATATGAAAAGTTTGTAAACTTGTAAAAATACACTGCCATGGCTGGGAATCGAACCGGGGACACCAGCCTCAAACCTTGAAAACCAACGCGCTGACCAACTGAGCTAGGCATGTCAACTGTTTGGAAACGGAGTTAGTGGAATTTACACGCGTCGCCTCCTGGTTTCCTCCCGCTCGCGCCATCCATCGTCTTCAACCTTTTGAAAATTTGAAAAGGCAGCGTCGGCCATGGTTCGACGCAAAGTTCCTGGCAAACATCAAAAATGCAACACACGTAATATAAATAAAATCCAAGGCCATGGTTCGATTCAGGACATCATTCCGAATTCAATGGCATGGGTCTTATTGTCCAATTTTATGTATTTCGTGAAACCCTAAATCGGTCACATAAACCCTAATCATGGTGAAACACGATTCCAGCCATAGAAATTCAATTGGCTTGCCCAGAAAGTTTGCAAACTTGATTCTAAACACAAACAAACAATCAAAACAAGTTAATAATGCATGAATATGAGAAATCGAATTTGAGATTTTCAAGAACAAACCAAACACGGATTGCTTGATTCTTGATGTTTTTTGGCAAAGTAAAGGTCTGATTCGCTTCTGGAGGTATCAAGGAACCTGCTGGACACCTCAAAAACGATTGAGAATGGCTGGAAGTAGGATTCCCACTTGCTTGAGTGACACGGTTTTTTGAGTTTGGGTTAGGGTTTCTTGAGGCAATTTTTTTTTCTGTTTGCAATTGGTATGCATCAAGTATATATGCTGGATGGATTTGGGAAAGAATTGATCAATATTCAATGGAAATCAATTTTGATTTTTTGCAAAAAATCAAATCTTCAAAACTTGATCAATTTCAATCCAATCTTGCCATTTTGATCCAATTTCGAATTTGCTGGCTTTCAATGTATTAATTGGATCACAAAGAAGAAATAAAAATCAAATTTGCAATTAATTTGGATTTTATACTTTATTTTTCAATTTAATTTGTATTTAAATGAATAAATTCCAAATTAAATAGGAAAATAAAATAAAAATTCGTGGCATTGGGCTTGGATACTCCTAATTGCATGAGGAATAAGTTAGGATGAAGAAAAGTAGGCCCATTTGCAAAAGATTTGATTTTTGTATCTCTCTTTGTGCATTCTTTCAAAATTGCCCAACTTGTGAATGGTGTAACTTGCTCAATTTTCCACATTTTGAGTGTTCTTGGACTTTTGGAAAGCTCTAAGAGTCCTCTAAACAATGTATTTGGTTTCATCTCAATTGGAGTTACCATGCTCAATATATCTTCAAATCAAAAGTTGACTTTTGTTGACTTTGAAAATGACTGTAATGTTTTGAGCTATACCTCTCAAATGAAGCATTTTTGGACATTCTTGTGAGACATGAAGTTGTAGAGAATTGAATTTCCTTCAAAATGAGATTTGGTGGAAACTTTCCGAGAAAGTATGAGAAAGTTATGACATCAAAGTTCATTGACTTTTCACCTAGAAACCCTAATTTAGAAAGTTTGACTTTTGAGCAAATCTTGAGTTTTCTTGATGAATCATGATCAACCCTTGATCAAATGATGAATGTAACTTCAAAATGAGGATGTTGACCAAAATCGAAGTTTTGATGTATGTTGACCACAGTTGACTTTTGTCCATACAACCGATTTTCAACCATCTGAGCAATTGTCTGAGGAAACTTGACTTGTGAGGCTTGAAACTTGTCATGGAGAATCTTTGAAGCATATGAGGAGGCATGAAGGCCATTGGAGATGTTGGAAATTCATCTTGACTTGAGAGATACCAAACCCTAGTTTGGGTTGATTGTCTAGGAGAGAGTTTGTCTGATCAACTCTTGAGGAATCCTTGAGTATGGATGTATGAAATCTCTTGAGTAGATGGAGGGCAAATTTTGGGGTATGACACACTACACATACCATCTAATTATATTTCTAACTTAATTTGTTAACTTAATTCCGGTAAATTAAATATCGGTCCGAAAATATTTTACCGAACCGAACAACACATCGCTAAATAAATTAATAAATATACCGATTAATGTAATTATTTTCGTTGTCAAAACAATCGTCAAACGAAAATCCAAAAATAATAATATAATTTAATATTAAATAAAACGGGTGTTACAACTCTCCCCCACTAAAAAGGTTTCGTCCTCGAAATTACCTGACTCGAAAAGCTCGGGATATGAATCCCGCATCTTACTCTCCAATTCCCATGTCGCACTTTCACCTACCGCTCCAATCCAAACGACCTTGACCAATGAAATCTCGTTGCCACGAAGGGACTTCATCTCACGATCCTCAATCCTCAAAGGCATCGTTTCCACTGTAAGATTTTCCCGAACTTGAATGTCATCCATCTCAATAACATGTGAAGGATCCGGGACATACTTCCGAAGTTGTGACACATGAAAAACATCGTGCAAGTTTGAAAGATTTGGCGGTAACGCCACCCGATAAGCCACTTTTCCCACCTTACTAGTAATTTGATAAGGACCAATAAAGCGAGGAGTTAGCTTCTTCGACTTCAAAGCTCGTCCCACACCGGTTGTAGGGGTAACTCTCAAAAACACATGATCACCTTCTTGAAATTCCAAATCTTTTCTTCTTTTATCATGATAACTCTTTTGACGACTTTGAGAAACTCTCATCTTTTCCCTAATCATCTTCACCGTAGTTTCCCTAACCAATTCGGGTCCAAGCACGCACTTTCACCCGACTCATGCCAACACAACGGAGTTCTACATCTTCGACCATACAACAAAAGGTGTCATTCCAATACTTGCATGAAAACTGTTATTATAAGTAAACTCAATCAAAGGAAGATATGTATCCCATGAACCACCATATTCAAGAATACAAACGCGTAACAACTCTTCCAACGATTGAATCGTCTTTTCCGTTTGACCATTAGTTTGAGGATGATAAGCCGAACTCAACCTCAACTTAGAACCTAAAGCCTCTTGCAAGCTTTTCCAAAATTCAGAAGTGAACCTCGGATCTCTATCCGAAACAATACACAAAGGAATACCATGCAATCTAACAATCACATGCGTATAAATCTCCGCCAACTTTGATACGGGATAAGTGATGTTAATAGGAATAAAGTGAGTCGACTTTGTGAGCCTATCAACAATCACCCAAATCGCATCGTGTCCTCTTTGTGTATTCGGCAACCCCGTTACAAAATCCATAGAAATGCTATCCCATTTCCATTCCGGGATCTCCAACGGTTGCATCAACCCTGCAGGTTTCTGGTGCTCCACTTTAGACTTCTGAAAAGTCAAACAAGCATAAACAAACTGAGCCACCTCTCCTTTCATACCCGACCACCAAAATAGTTTCCTCAAATCTTGATACATTTTGGTCGCTCCGGGATGAATACTCAAACTACTCCTATGACTTTCTTCCAAAATCATCCTCTTTAAATCAACATCATCGGGAATACAAATCCTACTGAATCTTAAAACACCCCGAGCATCCAACTTGAAATCTTCACTTTCA
The DNA here is from genome assembly GCA_021764765.1 of Vicia sativa. Taxonomy (NCBI): domain Eukaryota; kingdom Viridiplantae; phylum Streptophyta; class Magnoliopsida; order Fabales; family Fabaceae; genus Vicia; species Vicia sativa. The sequence continues at coordinate 131,418,090 of CM038792.1, read as the reverse complement.
GTTTGTCCAATACTAACCAACAAATCCACAAGTTTCACATCAAGCTTTTGAGCTTCTCTAATGCTATCAAGGAAATCGTTATTGATCTTCAACATTCCCAAAATAAAACTCTTGGCCACTTCTATCACAAGACTCATATCTCTAAATTGTTCAATCAATTCCAACTCTTTCACCATCAAAGTGACATATGCAAAGTCTTTCGACTTAAAGCATCGGCCACCACATTTGCTTTACCAGGATGGTAATTCAATCTGAAATCATAATCTTTCAACAATTCCAGCCACCTTCTTTGTCTCATATTAAGCTCCTTTTGATCAAACAAATATTTCAAGCTTTTATGGTCACTAAACACTTCAAATCTAGAACCATAAAGATAATGCCTCCAAATCTTAAGCACAAAACAACCGCCGCAAGTTCCAAATCGTGAGTAGGATAGTTCTTCTCATGAATCTTCAATTGCCTCGAAGCATAAGCAACCACCTTGCCACCTTGCATAAGCACACCACCCAAACCCATCATAGAAGCATCACAATAAACCACAAACGGTTCTTCAGGATTAGGTAAAATCAAGATCGGTGCCGTTGTCAACCTTTTCTTCAATTCAACAAAACTTTCTTCACACTTGACATCCCACACAAAAGCAGCTCCTTTACAAGTTAACTTTGTCAAAGGAAGTGCCAACTTAGAAAAACCTTCAATGAACCTCCTATAGTAACCAGCCAAACCCAAGAAACTTCTAATCTCGGTAACAGACTTAGGAGTCTCCCATCTTAACACAACATCAACTTTAGAAGGATCAACCGCAATGCCATCACCAGAAATGACATGCCCTAAAAAGCTCACTTCACTTAGCCAAAACTCGCACTTTGACAACTTAGCCTAAAGCTTCTTCTCCTTCAGAACTTCCAACACAATGCGCAAATGTTCTGCATGCTCTTCCTCCGATTTAGAATAAACCAGAATATCATCAATAAAAACAACCACGAAACTATCCAAGTAAGGATGGAAAATACGGTTCATGTACTCCATGAATACTCCCGGTGCATTAGTGACACCGAAAGGCATCACCGAATACTCGTAATGTCCATACCTCGTCCTGAAAGCAGTTTTCTGAACATCATCTTCTTTCACCCTTATTTGATGGTAACCCGATCTCAAATCAATCTTACTAAACATGCGAGCACCAACCAACCGGTCCATCAAATCATCAATCCTAGGAAGTGGATACCTATTCTTGATAGTTACCTTATTCAACTGACGATAATCAATACAAAGCCTCATGCTACCATCTTTCTTCTTTACCAACAATACAGGAGCTCCCCACGGTGACACACTTGGTCTAACAAACTTCTTCTCGAGCAAATCTTCTAATTGACTCTTCAATTCTGCTAGCTCCGATGCGGACATCCTGTATGGCGCCATAGAGATAGGTCTGGTACCAGGGAGAAGATCCACAGAAAATTCAACTTCTCTTTCTGGAGGTGCACTAGGAATCTCATCAGGAAACACTTCGGGAAAGTCGCACACCACCGGAAAGTTTGCAATAACAGATTGACTTTCCACAGAAAGAGTCGCCATCAACAAGAAAACCGATGCTTCATCTTTCATGAACTCCTTCAATTGTTTCGTTGACACCAACATAGTTTGGCTTTCCTCCGTTAAGGAAGAAAACCTCACACTGTTGTCATAGCAATTGATATGGACATAGTTAGCTTTCAACCAATCCATACCCAAAACCACGTCCAACCCAACAAGCGGTAAGCAAATAAGATTCACCACGAAGTCTCTACCAAAGATTGATAAAGGACAATTTGCACACACAAAAGAAGTAGTAACCGTTCCCTTAGCCGGAACTTCCATCACCATATCTCTATCTAGAGATGACAAAGTAAGACCCAACCTCTTAACACAATCAGCAGCAATAAAACAATGAGTAGCACCAGTATCAATAATAGTAATAAGGGGAATGCTATTAATGAAACTAGTACCTCGAACAAGTCCGTCTTCGTTTGCCGTCGGAGCACCCGACAAAGCAAACACCTTTCCCGTTCCTTGCGCCTTCTTAGGCTTCTTGCATTGAGGACTAGTGTGACCTCCCTCACCGCAATTAAAATAAACCACTTCTCTATGCTTGCAATCACGAATTACATGACCCGTTTCGCCACAACGGAAACACCTCACTTCATTCTCTTTAGCCTTCCCATCATTCCTACAAACATTACTCTTGTGGCCAGGTTTCCCACACTTGTAGCAAACAATACTAGCAGGAGCATCTCCCCCACTAGTCCTTCTTCCTTGAAACGCTTGTTGTTTCCCTTTACCAGTAGGGGCATCATAAGGTTTCCCACGGGTCTGTTGGCCCTTGCTCCTCTTATCAGACAACATCTTATAATGCGCATTACTATCCCCTTCAAAGATCCTACAACTATCAATCAAATCCGCAAAGACACGGATTTTCTGGTAACCGATCGCCTTCTTAATCTCAGGACGCAAGTCATTCTCAAATTTAATGCATTTGGAAAATTCAGCACCCTCACCATTAAAGTGAGGATAGAACTTAGCCAATTCAATAAACTTCGTAGCATAATCAGTGATGGACATGCTCCCTTGCCTTAGTGAAAGGAACTCAATCTCCTTCTTTCCCCGAACATCTTCCGGGTAATACTTCCTCAAGAACTCCCTACTAAAAACATCCCATGTTACTTCTTCACCAGCAATCCCAAGCCTTTGACGGGTGTCAACCCACCAATCATCAGCCTCCTTACTTAACTTATGAGTGCCATAACGGACTTTCTGCGCAGGAGTGCAATCCATCACCCGAAAGATTCTTTCAATCTCCTTCAACCAAGTTAGAGCACCCTCAGGATCATACTTCCCGTAGAAAGTAGGTGGATTCTCTCTCTGGAAGGTCGCCAAACTACGAGTCCCAGCGCCCTCGTCAGCAATCGGCGGGTTTTGGAAAGCCTGAGCCATAGCCTGCATAGCAGCAGCAATAGCATCATCGTTCCTACCAACATTCCTACCAGCATTCCTACCAGCATGCCTACCAGCCATAACAACTTCTGCTCACAACAAAACAAGGATTAGAATCAATAAATAACAATACTTGATTGTTAGACAACCACAAACTCAACAACTTGGCCGGACAGACTGACCTGCTCTGATACCACTAATGTAACACCCCAATTCTACCCCGCGTAATTATATAATAAAATCAGAGTTTCAAAATTCCATTTAATAAAATTGAGGCATCACATCTTCGCACTTCCAACAATTAGCATTATAATGCACATCAAAAATCGGATATACCGAATCATACATAATTCATCATATAAACATATGAATATTCACAGCACAGCGGATATGTTTACAAAATATACATAACATCATGTTGTCATCAATACACACGGTTATCACATAATAAGATAGTATATACAAACTATCCTATCAAAACAATGACGTCGCCCAAATCCCGAGTGTTACTACGACCAGAGCAGAACGACACAAAATACAGTGACTCGAGCTAATCCTCCTCATCCACGGGGATCACCTGCACGTTACCAATATATAGTTAACGGCGAAACAAGTAAAAGGGTGAGATAATTCCAAAACATATAATTAGAAACAATGATGGAATATATAGATAGTTGGAATTATAATTGATATAAGTTAAATAAAGTATATCAACATATATCTAAACTTACATACTTTAAATTAGCATTTGGTGTATAAATCAACACATCAGCTTCATCACATAATCATTATCTTCACATCAACACAAAACACCATGTACCATCGCAATTCAATTATCATTCATCAATCAAGAACTCAATGATAAACAACTCAAACATAAACATAACCGACTCCAAATAAACATAATGGACTCCATGAGACACGACTATGTTATGCATGTGGTACCCATCGCTTTGTCCGTAATTAGGGACACTTGGCATAAAGCCCAACTTCGCTCGGCATAAAAGCCATCATCGCTTGGCATAAAAGCCCTCTTCGCTTATGAAATGTATGTGACTCAATGCATAAAGACCACACAACAACATATCATCATCGCGCATCACAATTGACATAAAGTCTACTTCGCCATATTTATTCACATCACATAAACATGCCATCGCATCGCATAAACAACAAGTATTCGTAATTGTATACACCGTCGCGAACATCACCGTCAATTAATCCATCAATTCCCAAAAACGAAAAAATAGTAAAAACATCAATAATCGTCGCGAAAACCATTCTTATTTACCGGCACAATTTATAAACATCAACTTCAAAATCGGATAGTTCATATACGTCTTAAAATGACTAAAACTCAATCCGGGTCAATTTACCGTATTTTAGCCTATTTCGGGTCATTCCGTAAAAACTCGCCATTTCGAAAAACTAACTTCACCACTACGTTCTACACGTCAAAATTAGCTAGCACGTCAATTTTCGTTGAATTCGGAGCAACTTGCTCCGTCGCCGAATTTATCGAAATCGGAAAATCGGAACATCATCGGGTTCTAAATTTAATCGGCTATCTTATTCTCTAATTATATTTTATAGATGTCACAGTTTGCTAGATGGAATTTAGGATTTATAAACTTACAGAATGTATTTCCTTTAAAAAAAAATTATGCAGGTTCTAAAAATTATGCAGGTTATCATATTACAGTAAAACAAAAAGCATGCAAATTGACAGAAAATGAAAACGCACAACTCCATTCCACCAGCAACAATGGGACGAACGTCCCTCTCTTCTCTTGCCATTGGAGGCGGCAGCCTCACCATGGGCCCCCCTAAATCCTTCCAAAATGAAATTTCGTTTAAGGCTTGCAATTTTTTTACTGTTTATCTTCTTTTAATTTTTCCCTGCAACTTTCATATACTCTCTTATTTCTATTTTTTTGTTTCTTTTTCCATTTACTTACAATGTTTCATTCCTATTTCCATTTTCTATACTAATTCCATTTCTATTTTTATTCTTCAACATCATACAAACAACAACACTTATATAATCTACACCAAACTCAAATCTTCTAAACCCTCTAACAATCACCCAACACAACTCTACACTATCTATCAATTTTTCCCAAATCAAACTAAAATCCATCAAGCCCTAAATAAATGAAATGGAAATCAAACCCCTTACCTAGCAAGCTTTGGGTATCCAAGATGATTCTTCAAGCCAAGCTTTGCTATCCTTCTTGCTCTCTTCTTCTTCCTCAACCAACCCTAACTTTTCTCCAACTTCTTAACTTTGGTGTTTTGTGTTGTGTTTGGAAAGGTGGAGGAAATGATATAAATATAACATGTCATACTAGCTAACTTAATTAAATTGCTCAAATGCCCCTCAACTATTCTTAATACACTACACATACCATCTAATTATATTTCTAACTTAATTTGTTAACTTAATTCCGGTAAATTAAATATCGGTCCGAAAATATTTTACCGAACCGAACAACACATCGCTAAATAAATTAATAAATATACCGATTAATGTAATTATTTTCGTTGTCAAAACAATCGTC